>OY728165.1:463368143-468368143 GCA_963277665.1 Viscum album | reverse complement strand
TTCTATAATAAATGACATGAAAACATTTTTTTTCATAAACATTAGTATAAATAAATATCTACTGGAATTCTCTTTAGGCATTAAATGACAATTTTTTTAGAAACCTCTATTTTAAGTTAATAAATATTATTTATTTATGTTTTGGAATCCTGGGACCTAGGTAAATTAATATTGGGGTTATGATATTTTATTGGGAAAAAAATCCATTAAATCATGGCCTTGAATGAATTTTACATCAAAGAAAACGTCAAAGGGGTGAAACTATAGGATGCTAGAAACACTATTTAAAATCCTAAAAACAATGTACAACTACCCATCCTTGAAAAACTATACATGATTTTGGAAACATTGTACACTCATAGATTCTGGAGTCACCAATACTAGAAACATTGTTCATGTAATGACTCACCGATCCTAGACTCACTGATCCACGACTCATCGATCCTAGAATCAGTGATCCTGGAAACACAGTTCATAGAATGAATCACCAATAATGGACTCACCGATCCTGGAAACACTATGCACAGAATGAATTTCTGATCCTGGATACATCAATCATGGTCTCACAGATCAAATGGTGATGTTCACAGAATAACAGAAAGATATGATGGTACAACTCACCAGACGACTCACCGATACGATGGAACTATCCACAGAATAACAGACCCATATGATGCTACGATTCACAGCACAACAGACTGATCGGATGGTACTGTTCACAGAACAATAGAGCGATCTAATGGTACTATTCACATATTGACAAAATGATCTGATGATACTGTTCATAGAACGACATACCGATTTGATGGAAGTGTTCACCAAATGACTGACTAATCCAATGGTACTATTCACAAAATGACAGACTGATCTGATTGAACTGTTCACATGGGTCTCACTAATAGAACTGTTCACATCAGTGCCACTAATGGAAATTTTCATATTGGTCCCATTGATGGAACGGTTTGCATCAGTCTCACCGATGTAAGTTTTCACATCGATCTCACTAATGTAACTATTCACATCAGTCTCACCGATTGAACTATTTATAAAATAGGAAAATAGGAAAAGTGTTGGAGATAAGTCACCATGACCTCCCGAAACACCTCAGACACCATATTTTTCAAAGGAATAGACCATTACAGTATGATCCATTACATCTCATACCTCTCAAAATATTCTCATCCTCAAGAATTCAAAACCAACCTAAAATGACCTAGAAAAGAAGTCTGAACAGCCACCCAAATAGCATAATGTCCTCCCTGATCTCAAGGTAAAATAGTAACAAATTCCATTAATATGTCCTCCAACTTCCACTGAGGAACATATAACATCCGGAGAAGACCACCAGGAACACGATATTCGGCCATCACCTTTTAGCAGACCAACCATCGAGACACAAACTCCACAACAACACACTATAGCCCAGGCCACAAAAAATTACTCATCAAGCCTGGATACATCGTGGTCACGCCAAGATGCACCGCTAATGGAGAACTATATAACTATCTATGAATCGTCTCATGCATCATTAAAGGAACACGTATCCTTCCATGATACAACACTCAGTGTTGTTCATCCTCGTACAACTTTTAGGGGCCTCTCCATAAACAACTAGGTCTTTCCAGACTTCCACCTCTAAATCCTCCAACTAAGACTCTTCCACCATTTGAAGCAGAGTCGACAACACCATCATCTGGAAAATATGACCACTACCACAAACTTATCCCATATCAAGATGTAATGTTGAAATTTCGTTCATTACTATCCAAGAGTAACCAGATTCAAACATTACATAACTACATGACTTCCAACTCAGTGCATTAGCCACAACATTCCCCTTTCCATGTGTATACGATATTTCGATGTCATATTCCTGTAATAATTCCATCCACTAACACTGTCATAAATTCAATTCATTCTGTGAGAAAAGATACCTCAGGAGCTTATGAATTGTGAAATCCACAAAGCGCACTAAAATGAGGTAATGTCTCCAAACCTTCAGAGAAAGCACCCTAGCTACCAACACAATATCGTGGGTGGAATAGTTACATTCATGGGGATGTAACTTCCGAGACCCATAAGAAACAACTGATCTTTGAAGCATCAAAAAACAACCTAGACCCATACGAGTATTATTGAAGAAAACATCAAACAAAACACCCACAGTTTTAAGACAATGTACTGAAGCACATTCTAACATTTCATTTAGATACTAAAAAGATTCCTGACACTATTCAGTCCATATAAATGCCTGATCCATCTTGTTCAAAGATGTTAGAGGAGTTTAAACTCGAGAGAAATTGGCTATGAACCTCCTATTGAATTTTGTGAGACCAAGGTGACTTCAAACCTCCGACACATCCTTGGGGGCTGCCCAAGACACAACTGCTTCTATCTTCAATGGATCCATAGATACTTTATACTTGGACACAACATTCCCCAAGAAACAGAATTTTTGAGCCCAAAACATAAACTTTGACAACTTCCCAAATAGCTTTTGTTGACGAAGAACTCCCAAAATGTCATGTATATGTTCTATATGCTCCTCCTCAAATGTGGAGTATACAAGGATGTCATCGTTGAAAACAACCAAAAACATGTCCAGGAACACACAGAACTCATCATTCATCAATCCCTTGAAAATAGCTAGAGTATTCATCACAAAAAACGAAATTACAATGAACTCATAATGTCCGTGAAGAAAATAGAAAGAAGTCTTCAGGATATCTTCATCTTTCACATGCTTCTGATGATATCCTAACCACAAATTGATTATTTATAACCCAATTTCACCTTTCAGTAGATCAAATAAATCACCAATACATGTAAGAGGATAGATATTCTTTATTTTCACTTTGTTTAAGTAACAATAATCTACACACAATTGCAAACTATCATTTTCCTTCTTCACGAACAAAACCGTTGCACCCCACGGTGACCCACTTGGCCGAACAAAACCGCACTTTAACAAACTATCAAGCTGTATACATAACTATCGTAACTCAAGTGGGGGTATCCTATATGGAGACATAGATATAGGAGACGCTCGAGGTTATAGCTCGATATGAAACTTGATCTCTCGTTTAGGGGTAATGCTACAACCTCTTTCGGAAAGACATCACGGTACTCTTCTACGACCCTAGTAATAGAAACTGTTGAACCATTGATGAAATGTTCACATGCACATCCATCATGGATGATAAGGATGGAACACGCCCTTGACCCATCCAAGCATCTCCCACACTATAAAACACCACAAGCTCTCCATCCACATCGAATATTACAACCTACATCCTAATGAAATACATGATATCCTACACCGAATAAAACAGATCCATTCCAAGGATGAAATAATATGGTTGTATTCGCAATGATAGAAAATATCCCCAAGAGCGGTGTCGCCCCAACACTATTTCACAATCTCTACATACTTCAAACCAGTGGGCTCGACCTCTAACTTTCATAGCCAACTTCAAGGGAACTGGAAGCCTCTGTACCTCAAGTACCAAACAATGAAATGGGGTAGGTGATATGATGTAGTGTGTCCCTCGTAAATCAAACAAAGAAATACACCACAGATGAAAACAAGAAAAGGGTTCCTCGAATGACGTATGGATCACTTGGTGATGGCAATGCTAAAGCAAGAAGTCATCCACGACCTCCTCCAAGGCCTTTCTGACCCTATTGGCGACCACCACCATGGCTGTGATATGCTCTCTGAGGAGAGGAAGAATCACATGTATATCCTCATTCAGCCCCATCAACCATATGTTGATCTAATGCTGGTGAAACATGATGCTACTACCTCTGCTGGAACAGTCTAAATTGAGGAACCTGGGGCGGAACACCAGGTGCATGATGACTACTCTGGAAGGATGGGCACTGTCGTGGTTGATGACCATGACCACCACAACAAAAACAAGGGCCTGATACCTTGGCATAGGCTTGGGAGTTGCTTCCCCTGGAGAAACAAGATGATGAGGGTTGCGACCTACCCCCAGATGAATGAAAACTCTTTTTCCATGAAAACTGGGAACACAGACAACAGCTCTACTTCATGATGAATCATGATGAATCCCCTCTCCTAAGGATCTGGTTCTGGCCATATGTACTCTCAGTGACCACTACCCTCGCCAGCACATCATGTTACATCATCAACATAAATGGGGTGACCTGGCTCAGGATATCTAGATGCAAAGCCACCATGAAATTCCTCACACTACCCTCGTCACCTAGAAAAAGGTTCAAAGCATATAGTAAAATGTTCCTCAAATGGATTCCAAACTCTCGCACACTAGAGCTCCCCTATCAAAGGGTTATAATCTCCTTGTGACTGGATGACTTCACAGTCAATGAAATAAAATTGACTCTAAACATGTCTCAGAACACATCCCATGAGATATCTGATTCCTCACATTCCCCGAGGAACACGAACCACCACTACCTCACAGCTCCACACAACATTGTCACAACCACGAACACCTAGTGCTCCTTCCCAGCACAGATCAAACTGAATCCTATCTCATCCTCCTCTAACTAGTCATATGTGACTACATCAGAAATAAATCCCTCGTACTTCTACAGAATCTAGTGCTGAAACTCTATGAGTGTCCCCATCCAAGTGTCTTCATCATCAACCACTACCTAGCGGTGATCAGCGGGCACAACCTACTGGAAATATTCAATGCTAACCTGACGGGAAATTGACCTAGATATATTCTTGTAAAACAATAAACCATTAGAGCTATTAACCCTAGAATATGGAAAACTCAACAATGATTAATTAATGTTTTTCTTTTATACATTTTAGGTTCTCATATCCCAAGGTCTACCCATTCAAACATAGGCACAAAAAATAACGATTCATGATCCATTCCTAGATCTTTACATTGTAAGTAGTATCACCTATTTTAGTAGACATTTTTAATATAAAGTTAAGTGAATCAGATCATAGGGGGCCCTGAATGTTTATGTCTCAGTCGGACTCCAGTGTTTACATCACTTGCTAAACATGACTGAAATTATTTCCCCACCAACCCATGCAGACTCACCTGTGCCTAACAGAAAACTGCATCCTATCTCTCATCCAGACATCTGATTCCACTCTTTCATGACCATCTCCACACATGTTTTACCTCTCCTAGTCCGTAAATTCGATAATGGAGATTTTGAACCCCGAGACCCACCTTTAGTAGGCCTCGGGAGGACGACTAACTCCTAGGGTATAATAAGAACACAGATGGGAGGCATTACCCTCTAAGAAAAAACATGAAAAAGATAAAGATAAGATATACACCAAAAAACTATAACAGAGACTGAATATAAAAGAAAACCCATGTACAAATATGTAATGTCTTGAAAACCTACTGTAACTGAAATGGAAAAACTAAAAATATCAAAGGAATATAAAAACAACAGCAACCACAAGCCCGAACAGCTCCTGCAACACCTAGATAGTAGAAACCAGCTTGATCTCCAACCTACACCAAGTGACCTCAAAATAGTTTATATATACATAGGGTGAGTATAACAATATACCCAGTAGGATCCTCCCCAAATCTTCTCATGAAAATGCAATGAAAGTATGCTAAATCACAGTTCACAACAAGTGAAACTAACATGTCAATTAAAAAGTTATACTATGTTCCCGAAATCACCAAGGCTACTATCACCAAGTAATGAATAAAAGTGTATATAATATAATAAAGAATAACAAGTTTACCCTACTACTACTTCCCCACTAGTTTTCCATTTTTCCCCAACATCGCATGTCCTAAGAAGCAATCTCCAAAAAGGCTTGCCCGTAGACACCTGGGTGAATCCCCACAGCATGAACCTCATGAAAAAAACCCACCACTTACATGTATTCCAAGTAACCCGAATGTTTTTGGGAGCCACCACATCTCACATAACGTGTATCATACGTCGGGTATTAAACCTCAAGCCATTATTGCCCATACACTGTGTAAGGATCCCCGAGCCATCATTGTCTATACAAGTTACACCTATTGTTGTCCATAAGAAATATTATCCATAATATATGTGTTTGAATATCATCAATCCATTATATCCCTCTAAACACATATAGTGGGGAAATAAAAATTGTCCTTACTAGCACAAGTAAATACCAAGAGCAGAGAGGGGGGCCAAATGGGGTAGTCAGCCTTCCATCCTCCCACCGGAATGTGGGGGAAAACACAACCCATGGCTTAGAATCCCCATGGAGTCAGTTACCTTAACTAGAAGAATTATGTAGCATATAGACCGATTCGATGGTAATATTCACAGAACCACAGCTTGATCCAATGGTACTATTCATAGAATGATTGACCGATACGATGGTGTTGTTCACAGAATGACAGACTGATCTAATGGTACTATTCACAAAAAGATAGACTGATTGAATGGATATTTTTACAAAATGATAGTTCTAAATGATTGTATTGTTCATAGAATTATAGAATTATCTGATTGAACTGTTCACATCGATCCCACCGATGAAACTGTTCACAACGGTCACACTGATGGAACTTTTCGCATGGGCCTCACTGATGGAACTGTTCAAACATGTCTTACCGATGGAAGTGTTCACATCAGTCTCAGTAATGGAACTGTTCACATCCGTCTCACTGATGGAACATTTAGAAGAATTCGAAAATTGGAAAAATGTTGGGGATAAGTCACCTTGACCTCCCAGAACACCTTAGACACCGAATTTTCTCAATGGTATAGACCTTATATGTCTAGGCCATTACAAGGAAATTGGTACATAAGTACATTTGATCACGGTCTATCTACCACAAAATGATGAAAAAATTGAGATGACTAACTAGTTTTTAGATGACATGCTCCATGCATGTTTCCTTGACATTGGCTGTTCTTGGTAAAAAATCATTCCTCTGCTAGAGTTCTCTTATAATAATAGATTCAAGGAAAACATCATGATGGACCCCTATGAAGCCTTATAGGGTGGGCCTATCACCCACAAAATTTTTGGTTAGAGGTTGGGGATGAATATTATCTTAGGACACATCTCATTCAAGAGACTACATATCAGGTTACATTAATTTGCAAGTCTATTTTTACAGCTAAATACAGACAACAGTCTTATGCCAGAAAACACTGATGAAATCTTGAATTTGAAGTTGGAGACCTGGTTTTCTTGAATTCCTCACCCAGGATAGATAATTTATGTATTCATAAGTTTGTTATGCTCCCACTCGTGTTCATTGGACACATCGTTGTTGTGAAGTAGATTGAACAATATCTTGATAGTTGGAACTTCTTAAAAGATATTGGTGCATGCATGGTGTAATTCTTGTTTCTTACTTTCTCCAATACTATCCAAACCCATCACTTATATTTAATCCTGGTGAGGTTGAGTTAGATGTGTCAATGTTCAATGAGGATACCCATTTCGTATAGTTGATCAGATTGTGAAGATACTCAATGGAAGGTTCATTCCTCTTATATGGGTGTTATCAATACCAAGATGAGTTCATGATGATATATGGGAACAATAATATAATCTATGATCTCAATGGGTGAAACTCTTTACAAATATCACATATTTTCCCTCATAATTCAACCTCAGGAAAGAGTCTCTTTAAGAAGGGGAGGTTGTAATGACTAGTAATCTCTATAATGGTCAGATCATTATTTTTCCTTTTCGGAATATCATAAATGGCTCTAATGATGACATTTAATCATGATAAGGATGTACTGTGATTATCAAGGGATCATTTGAAGCCCGAAGCTCCGAAATAGAGAAAAAACTACTTGGAAACAAATTTTTTCTACAACTATGTGAACTAGGGCATACATCAATGTAGCTACTATAAAAAATGGGAAATAACAAATTTTCATGGTCTACGAATGGTCAATAAAACATACTAATTAATAATGAAGTGTGCCTAGTAAACCATTGAACAAAGCATGGATTACACATGATTTTTACAAACCATGCATCTAAACAATGAACAATAGAAATTTTGGTTGGAAATTACCATTTTCCCCTACTAAAAATATGACATATTTCTCCTCTCCCCTACCACATGTAGAAAAAACGTGTGGGTTTGACCCCTTTTCCCCCTAAATCCTCCGAAAATTGGATCATGGACAATTTATCCATCCATCACCAGAATAAATATCTGAGAGAAGTGTTGGATAGCCCAGGATAAGGCTACTATCTCTCTCTACTCTTAACATTGTTCTTCCATCCACCCATTGTTCTATTTGAATGAAGTCTCACATAACATATATTTTGGGTGTTAGTCCATTTCTCATGTCTCTTCCAATCTGATCCAAATATGAGGTTGATATTGAGAAACCACTTGTATATGGACTTATTGAAGGTGATCACGTTGTTTACCATTTGATCTTTGGACATCTCATAATTATGTTATTGTTGTATATGCCAGACTTTGAAAAGAATCATGGATGTGTTTGTTCCTTAGTTTCTAATTTACCCTAGTAGATTGCTATATGTTAATTGAATCATGTTTATGAAATTATAAATCACTTATTATCTATAAGAAAACCCAAGGGGTGTTCCGACCAAATTTTACATTTTAGACCAATTTCTGAAAATGTAATGATCTTATTTGTATCTACTTGCTTGAGTTGGAATTGAATTTTAACATTCCCATTTGTATTATGATAAACTCAATACCCTTGAATGGTGTTGGTCCTCTTATGCTGGTAATTTCCAAAGTGGGATTACCATTATTGTTCAATGGTACATATTAACACTTGATCCTTGTATTATAGCCTTCCATGTATGGGAATGTGGATTGGATTTGTTTGTTTTGGTTGGATCACATGTAATTAACATCTTCCCTTGAAATTAATTAAGTGAAAGTGATATAGATAAGATGGTTTAGTCAATACCCCATATTTATGCATTATAAATATCACAATGTTAATTGAAAAGTTTTAATAAGAATTGGATTTGATTAGTTTCATTGACATTCTTTAGTGTCCTTGCCTCATTATTTGAAATAAATACGTGACCATGACCGTGTAAAAATTTAAATAGATATAAATAGGTTGTTATTTCTTATGTTATATGTTAAAAATGAATGTTTCCTTTATGTATTATAGTTATTTTTGAATTGAAATGGATGAGAATTCATTCCCCATGCTGATTATACATGATATAAACCTTCTATAGAGGCTATATAAAAGAATAAGGAATGATGTATGGAATGAACACTCACCCTTATGATGTATTTGTTGTAATGGAATGTTAGATAGATGGACCACTCACACATATACAATGTATGATGGTACAAAATGTGAGATGGATAAGACCACTCACCCTACAATGATAACATCGGTGAGGCATGTGGGATAGAAATACCAGTCACCTTTATGTTAGATATGATTGATGGAATGTGGGATGGAAGGAAACTCAAACATTAATTTTTCTTACAAAACTAACATGAGTGTTCTTTGAGATGGGATATGAGTTCATCCTTGAGTTCTTTCCCTAGTTATAGCCAACTGCAAGTTACATCCCAGTCCAACCTAGTTCTAGAATCCAATGTATATGTCTAGTTTGGGTTGTAATACTCTTGAATGATATAGGTGGATGTAGTGTATTGCTTATGATATATATATACATTACTACTCTATATATATATAGTAACATGATCTGACATAGCAACTTATTACTGAAGTTGGTTGACCCACCATGTAATGACCTGACCTTACCCGGGATCGTGCCACAACTACCCCCAAGCCCGCCTCCATAGACCAGGGGCTGGCGACAAGCGCCGAAGGCTAAACAACTCGGGGAGGCCTTTGCCTGGGTAGTTGTACACACACACACGCAACACACTCAATGATAAAGTGCAGAGTAAAAGAAAAAAAATAAAGAAAAGGGAAACTGCTTTATATATAACCCACAAAGTGCATCGACCTCTATACAGTACAAGTAGAAGATAAAGGAAAACAGAAAATTAAAAGGGAAAAAACAAGCGCCCAACCGTAAAAGTGCCACAACCCGACAATAGGTGAACAAAAGAAAAAACAGTTGGAAGGGTTCCCCACCTGGAACCCGACTACGACCACCGCACGCTGTCCAAGCTCCCAAAGTCATACGCTCCACTGAAGTCACGACGAACCTATCTATCGTCTGCAAGGGCACACCAAATGTGGGAAAATACCAAGCAGGGGTGAGTATAAAAATACTCAGTAGGATACCTCGAAGGCTCGAGGGAGAAACAAATAAGGTACTGAAGGGTGAGCAGTAGATCAAACAGGGGAAAGCAAAGGAGTAAAATAGAGAGTTCAGTTAAGAGTACAATAGAGATTCCAGTAAAGAGTACAATAAAAAGTCCAGCTCAACCCAACAAGAGGAATCAAGGTAGACTCATCCATTCACAAGGAGCTGGAAACAGTGAGAAGATGAACTTTCCATTGAGTCTTCGCTACCTACAGAAGGAGAGTAGACTCGTCCAACCACGAGAATCTAGACACAGAAAGCACGTGGCATACCTCACGCGTCTTCGCCTCTCTTGGATGGAGAGTAACCAAAACCAAGAAGTGGGTACTAGAACAAGGTATATACAAATACATATTCTCAATCAAGAATCTCGAACAAGATCGTAAGGGGATCTCCATCCCGTAGATCAGCCCAAGAAAATGAGTCGCCAACAGTCCCAGAAGTAAACACCATCGATGCCCAGCATCCCGCACGTCTTCCCCGAACTACAAGTCAAAGGGCTCAAATTACTGCACCTCGACACTATCCGCTTTGGCCAGCACTGACTCGCCCGCATGGTTTTGGGTCGTGTCTCAAGGACGCTCCACGGTGGGGAAAAACACCCCTCGTACTTGAGAGTTCTAGGTTAAGTAAAACCACACATTTTCATTGCCCCGTAGTCGGGAGGTCTCCTAAAATTCAAAGTTGTTCCATCAACGACCCTTACATCCAAGTGTCCCGCTCTAGTGATCACAGAGGAAATCCACAGGCAAGACTAGTAGAAAGAACTGAGTCTGGAATATCAACGATGGTCCCACTGCCCAGCCCTGCTGGAGGGTAGTTCATAATATGATATCGGGTGACCCACTACCCAAACCTGCTAGAGGGTAAACCCTAATAAGATATCGGGCAACCCACTGACCAACCCTGTTGGAGGGTAAACCCTAATAAGATATCGGGTGACCCACTGCCCAGCCCTACATGAGGGTAAACCCTAATAAGATATCAGGTGACCCACTTCCTAGCCCTGCTGGAGGGTAAACCCTAATACATCATCAGGTGACCCACTGCCCAGCCCCGCTGGAGGGTAGACCTGGAATAAGCCGACAGGTGACCCACTGCCCAGCCCTGCTGAAGGGTACACCCGGAACAAGTCGACAGGCGACCCACTGTCTAGCCCTGCTGGAGGGTAGACCTGAATCAAGATGAAGAGAGACCCACTGGGCAGTCTCTGGTGGAGGGTAGACCCTCAAGAGTCCTCGGGTGACCCACTATTTAGTCTATTCTAGAGGGTAAACTCTGAGAAGTCCATGAGCAACCCACTGCCCAGTCCCTACTGGAGGGTAAACCCAGAACTGCTCTGGCCATCTCAACTGGATGGTACAACACTGGCCCACTGAACACGGAGTGGGTATCGTGCAACCACCTGACTCCGGAACAAAACAAGGGGAAACCACTCAACCCTGCTTATCTAAACCTTCGAGCACATAGCCAGGGGAAAACGTCAACCCCGCTGGTCAACAAACGAGAACAAAGGGACCCTCCATGTCACGAGAGGTCAAAAGTACGCAAAGGAGAACATGGAACGCACATGGGGACCACACGACGTGTATCCCCAAGTCAACCCCAACCAAGCTCACAAACGTTCTCAGGTACCATCATCCACATGTACCTCCCATAATTCCTGTATACTCCCAGAGTATACCACGTTCCAGCCCAAAGGCTATCGTGTACACGACACCCAATGTCAACGCGAAGGCATAACGTAACAACTCCAACCTTCCACCTCAATGTATGAGGCATAGTCTCCAAAATATCTTTAAAAACCAACATCACTCTCATAGGAGTGCACATGATCATACGCAAAAGGTTCGCTACAAACACGGTAGAAGAACCCCCATCTGGGCACCTTTCATATTTCCATATTTAATAAGACAACGTATGAGGCTCCACACAACCAAACGGATCATACCATTGTAATCCTTGCAGAAAAACACGCGAGATAGAATACATAATCACATAAATTTGATATCCAACGGAAACGTCGCCAACACCGCCTCACGCCCAAACGTCATCCCGTGATCCCAAGCCTCAGCCCCGAAAACAGTCGGGTGCATCGCACCAATGCGATCCCCTCGGGAAAACACGTCAAAAGCACTACTCACATTAGTCCAATGAATATCCGGAGAAAAATGTGCATTCTGATACACCACACATGAGCGGTGCTTCATGGGACCCGCAACCCGGTCCCAAAACACAACGAATAGATCACGCCGTTGCGATCCTCTTGAAAAAGTAAACAAGTTTTTCTAACCAGTCGTTCGAATTAGACACCTGGTGAAGGAGATGAAATTCACCAACATCTCCCAAAACGGCCTATTTGGGCCCCGCACCTCCGTGCAGAATTAAAGAGGACGGATTGCGCCATTGCAATGCCCTCGGAAAAACATCCAGAATCGACTGCTCGCATGCCCCAAACGGACGTCCGGTGAGAAAGGTCCCAAACACTGCTCGCAGCTCGAAGGTCCGAAACGTCCATGGAAAACTCTTCATCGGTTCCAGGGTTGCAACGCCACTGACGGAGTTCTAAATGGATTTTAGATGTGTCTGCGCCGCCCAAAACAAGAATTCCCGGGATGTCTGCTTTGCTTCCTTACGTACGTGTCGTGCCACCGAGGCCCTCGTCTCAGGAATTATAATTTCCTGGGACAATCTCAAAAAGGCCGCCTCACTGTTAGGTCCACTCTTCCGTAGACGGCGCGCAATACAGACTACAATAGAAAAAGTTACGGGCATCCAAATTTTTAACGGGGGTTTACCCCTGGGCCGGACCGGCCCGGTCCTGCCGATCCACCCAGGTCCGGCGGGCCCGCTCCAGCCGGCCCGCTAAGCTGCGGCCCTGCCGCTGGGCCCGACCAAGTCGAACCAGCGGGCCGCCGCCACCAGCGAGGCCCCCTCGACTATGTGCTGCGCGAGCGTTTCCTCCACCGAATGACTGACACGGCTGGTCCGTTTTCCATGCGAAGACCCTCGTCATGCGGGTCCCGGTCTCCCCGCAGGGTCACATGCCTGCGACCCCGGATGCCCCCTCACCGGTACCCTCGGCTGGCACCCTCTGCCAGCGAGTCCAAGACGCGCCACCCGCCTGAAGATCCCAGACCACCGCCGAGATTCCACGCCGCCGTCGCTCCCATCGGAGCCGCCATGCCCCCTGGGAAGTCGTCCCCGCCGTCCCAGACCGCCGAAAAAACCAGGGAATCAGCCGAGACTTCACGGGGCTATCCCGGACACCCCGGGATGCGGATTTTCAATCCGAGAAGTGCGTTGGAAATCATAGAACATGTTATATGAGATTTTGGACTTTGTTCAACGATCAGGGAACAAATTGACATGGGAAATCAGGTTCAAAGTATGCGGGAAGTAAAACGAGAAACAAAACATCCTAACTCGAAGGGCGTAGCCCGAAGCTTCACGCGAGGTTCGCCAGAGATGCCTCACCGGAGCCGCCTCACTGGAGATGTAAAAGATAGGAGGAGAGGTTGAAGGTGAGAGGGCTTCTCTAGGGGGTGAACAAGGGAGGTGGAAGGGGAGAAGGGTTTAAACAAAAATAAAAATTTTAATTAATTTAAACCGATAATTTAACCAGCATCTTAAACTCTCGGCGGGGTCGAGGTTAAGCCTCCCCTAGGGTAATCACCACCTCCCGATCACAATAGTGGTATCAGAATTTTTATTTGAGACCCCATTCGATAGTTATAAAACTGAACATCTGAGGCTGCCAAATTATGAAAACGCCTCTGGGGCCATTTTTCACTGACGACCCGCGCCTGAAAAACTTACACCCCTCCTAGGGTAAACAGCACACTCTGAACTCAAGGGTTCCCTCAGTTTTCAAATACGAGCCACCGTTTAAGAGATACTTGATCTTCACCCTTAAACGAATAAATTAATTTTTTAATTTATCTATTTCTCGTTCCGGAAGCGAGTGAGGGGTCCAAATGTCTCGTGCTGACATACCTTATGTCATTCCTACGGTAAAAACGACATTCCGGACCCATCCATACACTCGGATCCATGATTCGGATCACCATTTAGGAGTTATCCCATTTATTTGGCGTGTCTAGTGTGAATACACTGAAAATTTAATTCCGGCCACTCTGGGGCTCGGAATCGCACTCCGTCTGAAAGAGCTGCTCTGGAATAACATCAAGAATATTCCAAAGGCTTCCGCAGAAAACACGGGGTTCTTATAGACCATGTGTCCTTTAGGAAAATGAGTGTGATGGTATTTATTTATTCTACATTACTTTAGGTTCCTACAAATTCCCATACATTATTTAGTTAAAAAAACTTACTCATAATACATTTAGACATAGTTAGTGGTGGCCCACTGAGATTTTATTCCACAACATGATAGGGGAACCTTTTGCACCAAATAATTTTTTTTCAATAGGTATGGGTTGGGGAAAATGTCCCACTATATGTTATTGATATGGTTACTATTGGTAGAAGTATAGGAGCATAGGTTGAAGTTAGGATCGAGATTCTTGGAGAATATTTTACATTTTTTAACATTTTTTAATTATTTTATCTACCTTCCCCCTTTTTCAATTTTTTATCTGCATGCAATGCATCATGATTTAGACACCATATTTGATGATTTTGTTATATTATTAGTTTCTATCAACATTGATTGTTTCCTTACTTATCTGTTATGCTTCAGCTATTCTTTGTACACATATATTATATTTTTCATCCCCTACTACATACTATTGGTTGTATATTCTACACAAATCTGATAGGATAGAATAGTCTCCTCCCTATTCCACCATTACACCACCACTACTAGTTCGTAGCCTCGGGAATAATGGGAGGTGTTCTTGAGGCCATGTGGCCCACCAGTACGACTATCTAGTAAGATGGAAAGATCGTTTAGGATGTTAAAAAGTGGTATCATAGAGGTTCCATTCTTGATTTACTATTTGGAGACAATATAATGGATATTTGGATTTCTAGGAAATGGAAAAAATCTGTGCATGGGCATTGGGAAACCATGTATGGGGTAAGGGCCATGTTACATGAATTTAATTGGATTTTCTATTTTTTTACTATTCCTAATATTTCACCATTGGGTAACAGAACTCACATTTGAAGTCATTGATATTGGTGTTATTGAAATCCAAATTTCATTAATATCTCCTGATAAAATGAGGGCTCTACATTAGTTCAAGCATCACTATAGGAATAATATGTTAATATACCATGTATTATTTGAATTCCATGTATAGTTTTTATCAAGAATTTCCTATTTCATTTTGTTTATTCCTTAATATAAATTAGATTGAGCTAAAAACCTATAATGGAATTAAATCGTGTTACGGTATGAGATTAGAGGGTTCTACATTGTAATTCAAAATATGTATGGGCCCTTATGGATCGAAAAATGGAATTCCATCTAACTCAATAAATTGGAAGGTTGTTTAAATACTTGAACAAAAATAATATATAATAAAAGGACATCCATGTGATTATAAATAGTTTTTCATGAGGTTTATTGGCCCTTATGTACTAAGAAATGGTAAATCATTGGATCCATCAATTTTTAATGTCTTTAATGTTCAATGGTGAACACATCCAAATAAAAATTACATTTTAATTGAAACAACCATTTTTTCATGATTTAAATGAAACAAGAACATGAACATGAAATTATTAGTTTGTATCAGGTGTTTCATCATTTGTAATGCTTATTGAGGCCTTTTCCATCATCTAGAAATGGATTTTGAGGTAGGAAGAGAGGTTTGCTCGTTCTTATAAGAAAGACTTAGTACCTTTATTTAGTTACTTCAAAGAAATTTTCTAAATTGATGGAATCTATTTTGAGGTGTGTGTTTGGTATTGTATCATCATTACTCGATGATTTCATCATGTCAAACACCCTGGAGGATGTGATGACTATAATCCTGAGGTTGGTGCATTGAGCCGCCAATGATTCCTCCATTAGAGCTGCATGTGGATCAAAATATTATTCTAGACGTCAGTTCTAAATCTTAGTTTTGAGAAGGTTTCCATCATATGATTTAGCATTTTTATGTAGTAGTGTGATATAAAATGAGTATGGATGAGATGAAATGAGAGTTTCAACAGTAGAATACTTCCACATTTATAGGGGATGGTGGACCACATGATGTGTAGTCTTGGATCAAAGCCATCATATCTATATTCGACAACCTAGTGATGCCTCAAGATAAGAGGGTAAATATCTCTAGTTAAATGTTTCCGAACTTTGTTGAGAGGGGGTGGGATATCATCACCTAGGTAGTTCGACATAGAGGCATGGTCTGGGTAGAATTTTTAAATTTCTTTAATGAATAATTCATTTTTCACACTCAAAGGGATGTTATGGAAAGAGAGTTCAAGAACATTCAACAAGGGAATATGTCAGTTTGGGAATATTCATCACATTACACTAATCTATTGTCTTTCAATCCTTTTATAGTGATTGATGATCTAATGATACCTTGAGCGTCAAGGATGGGCTGGGTTACACCATCCTATAGTATATCAATGTCTTCAGGTTGAAAAATACTTCGGAAACTGTCAACCATGACATTATCACTGAATGAAACATGAAGGATGTTGAGGGTGTGATATAGGGTTTTTAGGAAATTAGAGATTCCAATTATTCTTCTTCTGGTTGAATGAGGCATTTTACCATACACATAGGAGTAATGATACTATAATACCTCGCAAAAATATTCTCTTGTCTTTCTCTAGTGTGTAAATATAGGTAATGCTAAATTTCATTATTTTCTGGATTCAAGTGAAAATGTTATGATGGGATGATCCATCATCCATGTTTCTTGACGAAATTCTCATTAGTACGTAATGATTGGGCATCTTCACCAATTCTTTGGCCACGAGCTGGGTTAGTATGATCATAATATTTAAGTAGTTGGAATACCCATAACCATTCAATCTAAAGTGGCGTTTGAGGTAAAGGATGTCAGACACATGATTATCTATTCCAGCACAGCATACATACTCAGGGTAGTCCAACAGTTACTCAGGGATGTGATACATGTTAGATACGTGATATTCACCTTTTTTAGAGGATTAGAGAACCCATATATATACTTTATGATTTACATTTCTAGTATCCTCCACCTTAGTGTCTATTTGATTTGATAAAGGTACATCTCATTCAATTATATGTAATGCATTCACCATGTGTTTTGGAATCAATGTTGAGAAATTATATGGAATTATAATGCTACATGCACTACTGGGATTCCTGAATGAGGGGTTTTGTTATTGAAAGGACTGTCACTTTGAGATTTGCAGTGATACTTTCTTAATGAATCAGCATGTCCTTGATATGATGAGATTCGGCATTATTAATGGGATAGACTGGTTTGATCTATAACACCCCAAGCTTCCCCGGTAGTCTTCCCTTTGAATAATACAGTAGCCTGTGTCGTACGCAACTTCGAGTTCTAACACACACACCACAACAAATCAAACTAGCCGTTATGAATAGTATACCCAGTTTTTGAAATTTTATAAATTTTATCATTCAAAATGGACTTCATTTTTGGATTCGGAATATCGAAATTATCCTAGGGTGAAATTTTGGTATTTTTCTGAAAACATTCAAATTTCGATGAACAGTGAAAAAACACCGAGTTAGAGTTTAAAACCAAATTTTAATTTACATAATTATTTATTTTATTTAAATTTAATTAAGATCAAAATAGATACATAATACCTATATAAGTTCAATGTAATTCTTTGGAGTCAGTTTAGAATAATTATATATGTATATAAAATTTAATGAACTTTTTCACCGTCTTTTACCCACCTCTTAGGAGAATTTCGAAATTCACATAAAACATAATTTTAAAACTTCAGTGAGTGGAATTTCGAAAATACAAGAGACGCGATTAATATCTAGGAGTAAAATTTGGTTCAATGAGATGAAAATAATTTTTGGTGAATAGTAACTTTTTACTTTTATTTACCACGTTTAAAAGTAAATAGGGTAATTAGTGGTAAAAATGATATTAATATTACCCTAAAACATATCATAATTCTATTAGACAAGTGTATCTAGACCATAAAACAACCACAAGAATAAAATATTATCCTTTAGGTCTACATGGATTAGATTATGTCATTTATTATTATTTAATTCAAAGAAGGGTTAAAAGAGTTAAAATTAATGTTTATATACTAAAACATTTTTAATATATGGTTAGACAAAAGATAAATTCTATTGTAAATATTAATCATAAATATAAAAAGATTTCCTACATAATTCTATTTTATTTATAATTTTTAAACATTAAATAATTTATTGTATTTATGACACAATGGTGATGAAGTAATTACCTTATTAATAAAATATTCATATAATTGATATTATAAATATTAAAATAAATGTATTTTGAAACTTTTTATGAGTTAAAATAATTTTATAGGTTAATATGACATATTAGTATTGGTTATATAAATTTTTTTTAAGTAATAATGCTTTTATGAAATTATCAAAAACAAAATAATCAATAGTGTCAAAATTTACATTAAAGAGTTTTTAAAACAAATATTTTATTATTAATTTATATTCTATTCCTAAAAATATAAGTCTTGGAAAAAGGACTTGTATCATGATAGGTTTATCATTAAGGGACCACTTGGGGGTCTCTTGGATTACATATTATGTTTATTTACTATATAATATAAAAATACAAAGTGACATGGTGAGTGTCAAACTAATTAACTATCAGTTAAAACTAAAATATAAAGTCAATATAATGACCCAAACCTGTCTAAAGTCTATTGGTTGAGTGGTTTTTGACCCATCCCCACCTTAAAATTTAAATAATACACTTTTCATCTAGTAGAGACTGAATATTGATTTATTTTAAAATAATATTTCTATCTTTTCCAAAGGTGCCCCTCACACCTCTTATAAAAGGGAACTCCCCCTTCTCACTAATTCACATATTCAAATATTTTTGGCTCGGCCAACCCCTGCCCAAATACTCTCTCAACTTCTCTCTCTTCAACCTAGAGTCCTTATTTTGATCTGAAAGCCAACTTAAAGAGCCCTTTTGATCAAATCAAAAGGAAGATCCTAATGAAATGTAATGTTTTCACAACCCTCTTTCAAGTTCCTTTCTTCTTCAACTTCATCTTACTTTGTTATTCCAATTATGAAATAATAACCCCAGTATCTTATATATATTGTGATGTTATTATAAATATGGTACAACCATATTCAGTATTCTATCCATCCATTGAATGACATGTCACCATACGTGCGTACGTACGACTTACCGTCTCCACGTCTTGGTGTAATTGTTATTAAATAAATTATTATTTGGATGGGTATAATAATGATGTTTAATTCATGTAAATAATAAATATAACATGATAATTATTTTTTATATACGATATAACATCCAATTTTATATTATTTTAATTTCAAAACAATGATATTGTCGCTCGTGTGTACGTACGGACTACCGTCTCCACGAACGCGATGTGATTCCTTCCCCATCGTATCCATTCAAGAATAATTCTCATTTAATGATTAAAAATAATTAATAGGACTTGATATAATTCTTGATATGAATATTAGACAATGTATCCATTACAAACATGGCATACATAACAAAACATAAAAAAGAAAACGAGTAAGTTAACACCCGAAAAAACGATAATACTAAGATATTATTAACAAATCAATGTTAAAAGATCATATATGATATCATATTAATGTATATGATTATTGTATAATTTAATAACAATTATTTCACCATTATATATCACGTTAACCTACCCTCAACCAAGGAAAAGTACAAGGTAAGGGTTTATTTTACAATTTCTTCATTATCCAAGGTTGTTTATATGTAATTATCTACATGGACCTCTTTATCATCCACATCCATGTTTCTTAAAAATGTATTTCAAAACATTCTTAATATTTTACAGAATATGGGTTAAAGTCATTTATACCCTTGTTTTAATTTTTATAAGATGTTTATAAAGGAATCTTTCTGTCTTTTTCCAAACAATGTCCTTTTTAACCATTTCGACAGAATTAAGGCAAGAATGTCTTTTTTTAACTTATACGACGGGTGCATCTATTTTTTTCCTTTATAAAATCATCGAAGCATCCCTTAAAAGATTATATGGATATTTTCAAAGTAATCTTTTTTTTATATAATAGTGTGACTTTTAAATGATTTAAAAAAATGTGATATTTCTATCAAAAAGTTTTGATTTCATCTATGTCAACATCCTTTGATGGATTTTAGGCTTATTTTTTGTTTATTTATTATGATAAAAAACTTCCATATTGTATTGATGGTTTTTGATATGTTTGACTATGGATGTGATATTGTTATACCATTCATGGTTTATTGAGAAATTATAGACATTTCGTATGCTAGTTTTAATATGAATTTTTATGTTATGTTTAAACCTGTTCATATGAGGAATGCATTGGACTTAATAAGTGACAGGTGGAGCATGCTATAGCTCCTTGATGCATCGGTAGGTCTCATGAGACAAACTAGTGTCTTGGAACAAGGCCTTGACAAAATCTTATTTTTAGTCTTGGCACGAGGCCTTGGCTATGTGGTTATGATAGTCTGGCATTATGCATTCCATCATTGTGATTGTGGTTATTGATATTGAATGTGATTATTCGACTAGTATAATTTCACTGTGAATAATTAAATTGCATAATTTCATTTTATTTTTTCCATATTATGTTGAAGTTCAAGTTTAAAAAGCTTTTCTTCTAGTTATATATTGCCTTAAATGTTTATGCTTATCTATAAAAGATTCTGCTATATTGTTATCCTTATTGTGCATTTGAGCTCACCCCTTTCTTTGTTTTATTTTTCCCAGGATGTGAAGAAGTATTTTTTGAATGACTTGTTGTCATAGTATAAGGGGATATGAGTGTGAAGACAAGATGTTGTTGTAGTTTTCAATTTATGATGTAATGTAGACTTTTTAAATGTATCTAGTGTTTTCAAGACTACTAAACTAATTGCTCTTTAGAGACTTGATATTTCTTGTGATCATGCCAATGATATGTACTAATGCACTGACTTTGGGAAACTGTGGTTGAGGGGTTACAGTTGGTATCAGAAGAAGTTTAGTACAAACCTCGGAAACTAGAATTAGATAAACATTGATTAGAGAACATAGATCTAAAATGGAATTTGATGATTAGTATAGAAGAACTTCCTGGAATTTTGGTATTGTAGAGATTTTTTGAGTTTTCCAAGTAATACATCCCTGTCTGGATACAAGCAGGTAGTGGTGGCTATGGCACAGATGTACCTAGTGGTAAAACCCGAAAACACCGCTTTGAGCTAAACTCGAACGGGAACTGTTGCACGACAACAACACTTCCGGGGGATATGCTTAGGATAAATCTGATTTTCATGACAAATCATTACGAAGTGTTTATGAGTATATAATTACTTAAAGAAAACATTTTTATGATTATGGATTATATCCATAAATAATGCAATTTATGTTAAGTGTTTTACAAGTATGGAATTATGCATTTTGATTAATAAACTGATCTACTTTATGAAATTGTTTAGAAATGGATCCTAGTGAATGAAATGGAAACCATATCAATGCACTCACTCCATGTAGGGATTTCCCTCCTACTCAAGATAATTATAGTAGAGTTGGTGATACAACTTGTGCTGATCAACTAATCACCATACTGGGACAACTCACTCTGGTTATGAATAATAACTTTACCCATATGGAGCAACCTGATCCACAACATGGAGGATCAATGATAGATCTCTTCATGAGGCATCAACCACCAAAATTGAATGGGAGTACAAGTTCATTAGTATCTGAGCAATGTATATGTTCCCCAGAGAAAATATTTCAGGCTTTGGGGAGTAGTGAAAGGGAAAAAGTTGTCATGTCAGTTTATAGCCTCACTGTAGATGATGATCAATGGTGGTCATTGATTCAAAACATGAAGGAAAATTATTAAGTATCAAATATGTAATGTATGGAGTTCAGAGAGATTTTCTTAGAATAATACTTTCTCCGTGACCATCGAGCAAGTATGGAAAGGAAATTTCTGAGTCTGAGACAAAAGGAGGATGAGAATGTCACAAAGTATGAGGCTAACTTTACAAGGTTAGAAAGGTATGCTAGAGATTATATACGTAACCCAAGAAGTAAGATTGATCATTTCTTTGATGGGTTAAAACTGTTTCTCCGTCGAGCATTAGTATTACAATCCTTCTCATCGTATGAAGAAATTATCTCATGTGCTATCAAGAAATAAAAGAAACTCTCTAAGTCTTATGACTTTAAAGCAAAGACAGAGAAGAGATCTGCTGATAAATCATGGAAGAGAAATAAGGGGAAGAAGGGAAATGTTGAATATCCATCCTGTGGTAAATGTGGGAAGAAACACCCTGGTACTTGCTTAAAAGGAATGGGAGTCTGTTAAAGTGTGGTGAAAAAGGCCACCAAGCTCGTGATTACAAGGGGATGAAGGAAGCTACCAATTTCCAATGCTACAATTGCAAGGAGATGGGACATTATTCAAATTAATGTCTTAAGCCTCAGGGTAACTTACCTCAAGAAAGGTTAAGGGATCAAGGCCAAGATTATGCTATCACTACTGCTGAGGTAGAAGCTTCGAACGATGTGGTGGCAGAAAATTTAATGGTTTCCTAAAGTTTAGAAAATGCATTATTTTATTTTGGATCATCACATTATTTCATATCTTCCCAGTTTTCTCAGAAAATTAGATATTTCTAATTTGATTTAACATGGGATTTTTTAGTCAAAAATCCTAAGGGAAGTATCATTGCAACAATGTTTTTTGAATCAGTCCCCATTAGAGGACATAAATGTTCTTTATCCGCTGATCTCATCGCCATACCTATAATTAAGTTTGATATAATCCACGGTATGGATTGTCTTTCAGACCATGATGTGAAGATTTATAGTACGAAGAATGAGGTAATTCTTTTTGATGATGGTGATAAGGAACACCTTATCTTTAGGGCAGAATCATCACCACCTAATTCATTTCTAGATCAACCCCCAATAGCTCAACTAAATTAAATTATTGGGGAGGAAGAATATGAAATGACTATGGGTGAGGAATGAAATGTTCAAATAGAAGATGTACCTATTGTGAAAGAATATGTAGATGTGTTTCTGGAAGATTTACCTAGACATCCTCCAGAACAATAAGTTGAGTTTTCCATTGATTTAATTCCTTGATCAAGGCCTATATCAAAGACCCCATATAGAATGGACACTGTGGAATTAGTTGAACTAAAAAAACTAGAGGAATTGAGTAATATGGTATTTATTCTCCCTAGTGTTTCTCCATGGGGAGCCCCTGTTATTTTCGTTAAAAATAAAGATGGATCTATGAGGTTATGTATCAACTACAAGGAGATCAATGCTATAACAATAATGAACAAATATCCCCTACCTCGCATTGATGACTTATTTGACCAACAACTTGGAGCTCAATAATTTTCAAAGATTGACCTTCAGTCTTGATACCATCAGTTGTGTGTGAAGAAAGAAGACATTCTGAAGACAGCCTTTCGAACTAGGTATGAGCATTACGAGTTTACAGTCATGCCTTTTGTGCTGACAAATGCGCCCTCTGTATTTATGGATCTAATGAATAGAGTTTTCAATTAATAACTAGATGAATTTGTGGAGTTATGTATTGATTATATCATGTTATACTACAAAATCTATGAAGATCATGAAAATCACTTGTGTATTATCCTGATGACTTTGAGAAGACATGAATTATATGGAAAGTTTCGCAAGTGTGAAATATGGCTTCCGGAGATTTCTTTTCTTGGACATATCGTGTCTAAAGATGGAATCTCCGTTGATCCTTATAAGACCAAGGAAAACCAAGAATGGGATCCACCAAAGAGTATAACTGAGGAACATAGTTTTATTGGTTTATCAGGTTATTATCGACGATTCTTCCAGAATTTTTCCTGGTTGGCTAACCCATTAACAAAGCTCGCACATAAATGTTTTAAATTTGTTTGCACAAAAGAGTGTGAATAATGTTTCAAAGAACTGAAGAGAAGATTAGTCAACTCTCATATATTGACTCTACCATCGGGAATGGTGGGTTCGTTATATATAGTGATGCATCGAAGAATGGAATTGGTTGTGTCCTTATGCAGAATGATAGGGTTTTGCCTATGCATCACGACAGTTGAAAATTCATGAGAAAAACTATCCTTCTCATGATCTCGAGTTAGCGGATATGATCTTTGTTTTGATGATATGGAGGCACTACCTCTATGGTGAAAATGTGAGATTTATATTGATCACAATAGATTGAAGTATATTTTCTCCCAAAAAGACCTCAACATGAGGCAAAGGAGATGGCTAGAACTACTAATAGATTATTATTTCACGATACACTACCACCTTGGTAAGGCAAATAAGGTGGAAGATGCTTTAAGAAGAAAGGATCATGGATTTTTGAACATGATGAGAATTTAAAGGGATCATATTTTCATGGATCTCGTGAAGATGGATATGGGAATTACCATGAAAGGTGAAACATCAATACTTTTTCAAATGGTTTCCAAACCATCATTACTAGAAATGATAAAAAGTTTTCAAACCGGTGATGGAGAGTTTCAAATGAATATTAAAGCTGTGAATGATGGGAGATTGAATTAATTTGGGTATAAAATGGAATTTTGAAATTTGGGAAGAGGCTTTGTGTTCCCAATATACCTGATCTAAAAAGGGAATTGTTGGACGATGCTCATAGTTCCAATTTCTCTATATACCATGGGAGCACCAAAATGTATAGAGACTTGAAGGAACATTTTTTGTGGGACAACATGAAGGGGAGATTGCTAATTTTGTGTCAAGATGTATGGTTTGTCAAAAATTGTAAGCTAGAAGGAAACAGCCTGGAAGAGTCATGAAACCTCTTACCATATCAGAGTGTAAATGAGATAATATTACAATGGAATTTGTCATGGGACTAACAACGACTCCATGAAGGAAGGACGAAATATGGGTCCTAGTTGATCGTCTTACAAAGTTAGAACATTTTCTTGCTATAAGGGATGATTTACCACTTGAACGTCTAGCAAGGATATAAATTAATGATGTGGTGAGACTTTATGGAGTACTCCTATCAATTTTTTCTGATCTTGATCCCCTTTTTACATAAAGATTCAGAAAAAAGTATTCATAAATCCCTAGATACTAATCTTCGTTTGAGCACTTCCTACCACCCTCAAACAGATGGACAATCAGAACGGACGATTAAAACCTTAGAAGACATGTTGAGATCATGCTCACTTGACATTCATGGTATGTGGGATCAATATTTACCTCTGGTAGAATTTTCCTATAATAATAGCTTCCTTTCAAATATTCGGATGGCACCATATGAAGAGTTATTCGGAAAGAGATGTCGCACACCAACCAGTTGGGATGATGTTGGTGAAAGAAAACTAGTAGGTCCATAACTGGTGGATGGAACAATGTAAAAGGTAAAGGTAATCCAAAACCACATCAAAGAACCTCAAAGTAGGCAGAAGAGATATGTCGATAACCAAAGGAAGGATTTGGAATTTCAGGTAGGAGATCATGTTTTCTTGTAGGTATCTCCATGGAAGAGAGTTATATGTTTCGATAATAAGTGTAAATTGAGTCCTAGGTACATCAGACCTTTTGGAATTCTAGAACAAATTGGGGTTGTAGCTTACCATTTGGAAATGCCACCAAGTATCTCCAAAGTTCAAGATGTTTTCCACGTATCACTATTGAGGAAATACATGCATGACCCAACGCATGTACTCACCTATGAGGAATTAGAACTGGAACCCGATCTGTCTTATTTCGAAGAGCCCATCAGGATTCATGATAGGAGAGAAAATGTACTGAGAAACAGGATGACTCGTCTGGTAAAAGTTTTGTGAAGAAACCATAAGATGGAAGAGGGAACGTGGGAACCCAAGGAACTTATGATGAAGAACCACCCGAGTCTTTTAATACGGTAGTATTCTAGAAATTTCGAGGTTGAAATTATTTGAAGGAGTGGAGAATGTAACACCCCAACCTTCCATGGTACACATCCCTTTGAATAATGCAGTAGCATGTGTTGTACAAAACTTCGAGTTCTAACACACACACCACAACCAATCAAACTAGCCGTCATGAATAGGAATGCCCAATTTTTGAAATTTTATAAATTTTATCATTCAAAATGGACTACGTTTTTGGATTCGGAATATCAAAATTAAAATATGGTGAAATATTGGTATTATTCTGAAAAAATTCAATTTTGGATGAATAGTGAAAAAACACTGAGTTATAGTTTGAAACAGAATTTTTATTTTAATAATTATTTATTTTATTTAAATTTAATTAAGGTCAAAATAGATACATAATACCTATATAAGTTTAATGTAATTTATTTGATTTAATTTAGAATAATTTAAGATATATAAAAATTTTATTGAACTTTTTCACCGTCTTTTGCCCACCTCCTAGGAGAATTCAGAAATTAACATAAAACCTAATTTTACCACTTCTGTGAGTGGAATTTTGAAAATCCATGAGACACGGTTAATATCAAGGAGTAAAATGTGGTTCAATGAGGTGAAAATAATTTTTGGTGAATATTAACTCTTTACTTTTATTTACCACGCTTAAATGTTAATAGGGTAATTAAGGGTAAAAATGAAAATAATATTACCCTAACACATGTCCTAATTCTTTTTGGCAAGTGTATCTAGACCAAAAACAACCTTGGGAATTACATATTATCATTTAGGTCCACATGGATTGGATTAGGACATTTATTATTATTTAATTCCAAGAATAGTTAAAAGAGTTAAAATAAATGTATATTTACTAAAACATTTTCAATATAGGGTTATACATAAGAAAAATTATATTGTAAATATTCATTAGAAATATAAAAAATTTCCTACATAATGGTTTTTAATTTATAATTTTTATACATAAAATAATTGAATTTATTTATGACATAATGGTGATGCAATAATTACAGAATTAATGAAATATTAAAATAATTGATATTATAAATATAAAAAAAATGTAATTTGAGACTTTTTATTAATTAGATTAATTTTATATACCAATATAACATATTAGTATTGGTTATATATAAATATTTTGAAGTAATAATGCTGTTATGAAATTATCAAAAACAAAATACCCAATAGTGTCAAAATTGACATAAAAGAGTTTTTAAAACAATTATTATATTATTAATTTATATTCTATTATTAAAAATCTATGGTCCAGCCAAAGGACTTGTATCATGATAGGTGTATCATTAATGGAACAATTGGAGGTCTCTTGGATGTATATAGTATGTTTGTTAACTATATAATATATAAAAAGTGACATGGTAAATGTCAAACTAATTAACTAAGAGTTAAAACTAAAAGATAAGGATAATAAAATGACCCAAACCTGTCTAAATTCTATTGGCTGAGTGGTTTTCGTCCCATACCCACCTTAACCTTTAAATAATCTACTTTGGAGCCTTTAGAAACCGAATTTGAATTTATTATAAAATAATATTTCTAGATTTTCCAAAGGTTCCCCTCACCCCTCTTATAAAAGGGCACTCCCCCTTCTCACTAATTCACACAGTCAAAGCCTTTCGGCTCGGCCAAACCCTGCCCAAATACTCTCTGAACTTCCCTCAATTCATCATAGATGCCTTAGTTCGATCATAAATCCAACCTATGGAGCGCTTTTGATCAAATCAAAAGGAAGAACCTGAAAAAAAAGGTAATGTTTTCACCACCCTCTTTCAAGTTCCTTTCTTCTTCAACTTATTCTGTCTTTGTTATTCCCGTTATAAAATAATAACTCCAATATCATATATATACTGTTATGTTATTACAAATATGGTACAACCATATTCAGTATTCTATCCATCCTTTGAATGACATGTCACCATATGTGCGTACGTATGGCTTACCGTCTCCACGTCGTGGTGTAATTGTTATTCAATAAATTATTATTTGGATGGGTATAATAATGATGTGTAGTTCATGTAAATAATAAATATTACATTATAATTATTCTATATATATGATATACCATCCAATTATATATTAATTTAATATCAGAATAATGGTATTGTCACTCGTGCGTACGTACGGACTACCGTCTCCACGAACGAGATGAGATTCATTCCCCATAGTATCCATTCAAGACTAATTATCATTTACTGAATAAAAATAATTTTTAAGGACTTTATATCATTCTGGATATGAATAAGTTACAACCTATCCATTACAGACACGGATTATGTAACAAAACATAAAAAAGAAAATGAGTAAGTGAACACCCAAAACAATGATAATACTAAGATATTATTAAGATATCAATGTTAAAAGATCAAATATGATATCATATTAATGTATATGATTCTTGTATAATTTCATAATAATTATTTTACCATTATACAGGAGTTTAACCTACCCTCAACCAAGGAAAAGTACAAGGTAAGGGCTTATTTCACAATCTCTTCATTATCCGAGGTTGCTTATATGTAATTATCTACCGGGACCTCTTTATCATCCACATTCATGTTTCATAAAAATGTATTTCAAAACATTCTTACTTTTTTAAAGAATATGAGTTACATTCATTTATACCCTTTTTTGAAATTTTATAAGATGTTTATAAAGATATATTTATGTCGTTTTCCAAACAAGGTGCTTTTTAGCCTTTTCGATAGAATTGAGGTAAGAATGCCTTATTTTAACTTATATGGCGGGTGCGGCTATTTTCCACCTTTATAAAATCTTAGAAGATTACCTTACAAGAATATAAGGATATTTTCAAAGTAAATGTTTTCTTTTATAATTATGTGACTTTTAAATGATTTCAAAAAAAGAGATATTTCTCTCAAATAGTTTTGATTTCATCTATGTCACCACCCTTTGATGGATTTTAAACTTATTTGAAGTTTATTTTTTATGATAAAAAACATCCATATTTTATTGATGGTTTTGTGATATGTTTTAATGTGGATGTGATATTCTTATACCATTCATGGTTTATGGAGAAATTATTGACATTTCGTAATCTATTTTTAATACAAATGTTTATGTTATGTCTAAACCTATTCATATGAGGAAGGAATTGGACATAATAAGTGATGGGTGGAGCCCTCTATAACACTTCGATGCATCGGTATGTCTGATGAGACAAACTAGTGCCTTGGCACAAGGCCTTGACAAAATCTTATTTGTAGTCTTGGCATGAGCCTTGGCTATGTGGTTACGATAGTCTGGTATTATGCATTCCATCATTATGAAAGTGGATATTGATAATGTATGTGATTATTAGACTAGTATAATATCCATGTGAATTAGTAAATGGCATTATTTCATTTTATTTTTCCCATATTATACTGATGTTCAAGTTTAATAGCATGTTGTTTTATTTATACATTATCTTAAATGTTTATTCTTATTTATAAAAGTATCCTCTATATTGTTATCCATACAGGGCATTTGAGTTCACACCTTTCTATGATTTATTTTTCCCAGGATGTGAAGAAGTATTTTATGAATGAACTGCAGGGATAGTATAAGGGGATACGAGTGTGAAGACAAGATGTTGTTGTAGTTTTCAATTTATGATGTAATGTAAACTTTATGAATGTATCTAGTGTTTCTAAAACTACTAAACTAATCGGTCTTCCGAGACATGATATTTCTTTTGATCATGCCAATGATATGTACTAATGCACCGACTCTGGGCAACTGGTGTCGGGGAATTACATGATCTCTATAGATCACATGTTAAATGATATCATTGTAGTGTAATGTTTACATCACCATAGGGTGTTACACACAAGAATAAGGTAGATGGTATGTTCGAGCTACCCCTACTAGACCCGAGAAACAGATACATGTAGTGTGATGAATCAGATCACCAGTATTTTCCCTGATGATCTGTGGTTACAACCCACTGTCTTTACTGCTATAGTGGATCATTTTAGATACTTTTCCTGAAATAATTCTCCCATTTTACTCTAGTGAGAGAGGTATATTTTATTATTCATCATATTTTAGGGTCATTTACTATGACCCTTAATCCATATATGATGGCACTGATGGATATTCTTCAACTCAATTAGCAGTTTGAGGTGATGGAGTCTAAAGGTTTACTATGCCTTAACACTTATCCATTCAGTTTTCAATCCATTTTTTTCTAAAAATGAGGACGCTACCCTTAGTATTATCATGTATTATCGAGGTTTGAATCAGATCAATATTAAATTCTGGTATCCACAACTAAAAATATAGTAACTCTTTGATAACATCTAAAGAGTAGAGGTTTTTTCAAAGATACATGTGATGTATGTTTATCATCAGTTACATGTCATGACACCAGACATGACTGACAAAACATATAAGAGAATTTATGGTCTCTATGAGTACCTAGTTATGACATTATGACTCATGAATTTACCTATTATTTCTATGATTCTTTTGAATTTCATCTACCACTCATATGTGGTATCATTTGTGGTTGTCTTCATTGAAAATAAATTGGAGTATTCGTTCTTGAGACACGACCATGAATCCCATATTCATATCATGATGAATAATCTAAGTGATCATTATATTTAATATAATATCATTATAATACACTATTGTATTGATAATTTTCATTTCCCTGACCATGTTATCTTGGAATCAGATTTTTTTGTTTACTAAGAGAACATGAGAGTGAAAGATTCATGGGAGCATCCGGTAATGACCCAAGGTTTTGTAAATGTAATTCCCTTACTATAATTATGTATTATATTATAATCATATAATATTACAAATAGAACACAATACAATCCTTATAAATAATTAATGAGTGAAATAAGAGGTTTATCATGAAGTTAAGAACATATACCGATGAAATAATAACATGACATTTGGAATAGAAATGCGACCCTTAGGAATAGTAAACCTGCCAGTAGAATAGTATCCTCACCAATGAATGTATAAATAAAATTTATCCATATTATAAGATAAAATATGGTATAATTATATCTTAGTATAAGTAAATAAAATTTCTAATGATTATTGATTATGTGTTGGAATTTTTGGTAAGTCATAAATGTTTAATAACAATTTTATGATCAATTTAATAATTTAAATGATTATTTTTAATAAAATTTATTTTAAAAATAATATTTTTTTTATTATGATTAAAATATTAATTTATGATAAATTAGTTAAATATTCAATGTATTATAAAATCAGTTAAAATTTTAAATTTGTATTTTTCATGTAAATTATGAATTAAAATAAAATTTTCTATTTTCATAATTAGAAAATTATTTTTATAAAATGGAGTACATTTTTGGATTCTAAAAATCAAATAAATTATTTAAGTGATTGTTTTTTGTATTTTTCTAAAATACATTAATTTTTGGATGAATTGTAAGATATGATAATTTATGTTAAATTATATTTTCTAAATTTTAGGCATCATGATTGAGTAATGAATGATGTAAAAGGACTTTAGTTAGAAATCACATACACTTATTACATTTTTGGGTCTGAATAATCAATATTATTCATCGTCTTGAGAAAAAAAAAATGATTAAAATAATGAGATACCCCTCCTGTCATCCACTATAAATACCACCCCTCTTTACCTCTTGTCTTCACTCTTCTCATTCCATCTTCCTAGTCTAAATTCTACTAACATATATCTCTAATCCTTATCCCAATTCCATAATCCCATGTTATATTCAAAATACCAAATCATCTTCACTAACAAGGTTCCCAATGATAATATATTCAAGAGGTAAATTCTTATTTTCATTATTTTATTTTATTTCATGTTCCAATCTTTACTTTTTCTTTCTTCACCCCATTTCATTCAAATTTTATGATAGATCCATTAGTGTACATGTACTGTAATTTTTTATGATAATTGAATAATTCATCATTATCCCAAATTTCCCCACCTTTTATACTTGGAATGAAAATACCATCCGTGATGTGTTAATTTCACACATTCAAGGACTATGTGTTTTAAATTTCTATTGGCATCTTCAATTCCAGCTATGAAACTATAATTAGGGTTTAACCAGAATATAATATATTTATTATATATAATTTATGGATCGGGGATATTTTTTACAAATGATATTAATTTATAATGCTAAATTTGCTCGATGTGTTCAAAAAATTCCAATCAAGCTAAATAGTTATAATTTAAGTTTTATATATTGACGCATCTTAACAAAAAATATCAAAATTAATGATTTTGCCTTGTAATATTGCTAATTATCACTAATAAAATACAACTTCTATTCTATAAACCCATCATCACCCTAAATTTTTATCCTTACATGTATATAAGTAATATAATTATGAAAACCAAGGAAACAAACACCCCCAAACAATGAAATTGAACTACTTAAACATTCAGAAAAGTCATCAACGATCTTAATATTGTTATAATAAATAAATTATATTTATAATAAGTTTTTATAACATTAAATAATTAATGTATGTTGGTTATCCATTACATTAACACAAAGATAAGGACACCATCAGGCATAAGGTAAGAGATTCTACCCGAACCTCTATTACTCATTCGGGTTGTTCTATCATTAATTTTACAAAAATGATGTTACATTTTTTGTATTTATATATTATAAATAATCTTTATATTCTCCATACCCATTAATCAATATACCTTCATCATTATCTTTTGTTTATATACATGTTTTCAAATTATTTCACGATACATATTGATAACCAAACCCATTTTAAGGGAGTTTCCTAAATTTTTATGCCATCTCATTTGGATACTAAAATAGGTTAAAATGAAACATTAATTTTTTTAAGAATTTTTTTTAATATAAAAACCATCTTGGATTAATTCATGTTTTTTATAAATTATTATTCATTTTTATTTTTTAAATGGTCGTTAGACTTTTCGTTTAGAACTACACTAATTTTTTTTAATACTAAATATTATTAAATACTATTTTCACATGATACCCATTATTATTGAAATAACCTACCATGATATATTAATATTTTACCTTATTCATATCCATTTATTTTCTAATGACATTATTTTATTTACACTTGTATGATATTCCCATTTATTATGATTTATGACATGATTATGATACCGATTTCTTTCCATAGGTACCCTTATATTTATGCATGACTGACTATGTATGATTATATATATGGGAATAGAATTCATGAACCTGTTATAGTGGGTGATAGTAGATATAACTCCAATGCATTTTTTAATGTTGAGTCTCATGACATGTTATGTGAATGTTCTTTGTGGTTATCCTTGACTCATTCTACCATGTGAAATTGTCTTGGTGGTTATCCTTGACATGTGATCCTACATGTTAAATGAGCGTTGAATTGTGCTAAATTCAAGTTTTATGTTTCTACCACATTACTATTATTCCATGGTTTTATGATCCAACGTTTATATGTCATGATTATATAAGTTCCATGCATTTTTGTATCATTATGTTATACCATATAACCCATGTGAAAAAGATGTGTTGTTATCTCTATTCCATTACAGGGACTTTTAGATCATCCATTTCTTCATGTTTTACTATGGTTTTTTAGGATGATTTATGTGAATAACGAATGTTAAATCTTTTTATAAATATTCAATAAAGATATGTTTTTTTAATTCCCATGTTTTCAGTTTTTTAAACCTAGCTTTTCTTGGAAATAGAATTTATGATACTTATCTCATAATGTGAATTTTAATCATGATTATGATCATGTAATGATATGTATAAAGGCTAAACTCACTATTTTTTATACCAGAGGATTGCCTACTTTTTGGGGGATTAGGAATTGATCACATTATAAATAACCATATAGATGAGAATATGTATTATACAACATCAATAAATTTTTGTATATAAAGTGTATGTGGTTTATATGGAAAATACATTCCTATCTGGTCACAAAAAAGTGGTGGTGATTCTATCATAGATGTATCTAGGTGTATGACCTGAAAAAACTGCTTTGAGATAGACATGAATGTGAACCGGGGGACGGCAATGGGGCTTGCTTCACTCTTGGTTTGTCACTCTCGGGGGATATGGTGTGGTAAATTCATAATCATAGGGTGAAAATTTGTTAAGGGAACAAAAAAAACCCTTAAGAATATATTATTGTAAAAATATCATCAGTAACCTTGATTGAAACGTAAGGAATCACATGTTAGGATATACTTTACTTTATGAGTTTATCCTTTTATATTCAATGTTTCATTTTTATTCTTATTAGCAATGTATTCAAGACCAATAATTTTATGTTATTTTTCATAGTTAATGATGGTAAATAGAAGAACCCATGCCAAACATAAATTTGATAGGAAATAATAATATTTCCCCAATGATATTATTGAAATGATGGGAACATGTGATAAAAAATTTAAGACAACTCTTTCTTAGTTCGATCATGTTATGAATAATTAGTCGAATCACGTGGAACACCCTCCTCCTACATGGAAAGAAAAGTTGTCATATAATCCTCATATTGAAATGGAAATCCATGTTTAGTGGATCTTCTAATCCCATACTCATGGAAAAGTTGATTAACACTATTGAAAATACATTCTCATTCCTCCAAAACTTATAAGAAGAGAATGTCATATTGGTGGTCTGTCGTTTTGATGGGTAAGAATTTCAGGGGTGGAAACTAATCAGGAACACGAATTCTTAGGAGGAAATTGATTACATGGATTGAGATTATTTCAAGTTAATGTTTTTTAATAAATATTTTTCTCAATCCGACCACCTCAAGATTCAAATATAGTGTCTCTAACATTAGAAAAAGGAAGATGAGTCCATTAAGGCATATGAAGAAAACTTCACAAGGCTTTCAAGAATCGCTTCCGAATTTTTCATGAACACCAAAATCAAGGTTGAGTTTTTCTTATATAGGATAAAGCCTTGTCTACAAAAAGTGTTGGAAATTTGAGACATCAATAGTTATGATGAGATTATCTGATGTTCCCCCATGGATGAAATAAAGATTGGAGACTCTCAATGTTCTCATGGGACCAATGAAAAATAGAAGAACATGGATTCTTATGTTGGTGGTTCGGAAAATTATCCTTATAATGGAAATCATGTCAAACATATCACTTCTCAAAATTGTGGGAGGAAGCATCCTATGATCTATCTAAAGGGAACTCAGAATTGCTTCAATTGTATAAAAATGAGAAATCTAGAAAAGAACATCTGAAGCGATTTGAATAATTACACAAATGTGGATCAATAAAAGAAGGTTCATATCATCACGAATCCTACTGTGCTATGTTACAACTGTTATGACCATGGAAATTATGTGAACAATTTCTCTAAGACATGGGTTTTTAGGGGAAATCAACTACAACATCCAAGGAAACAAGGAAGTGCTTATACCTTCACTACTACTAAGGGGGAGCTAGGAAATGATATGGTGACATGTATGTTAGTTTATTTTTCAAGAATTGTGACCATAATATTTGACTCTAGTTATATGTATTCTTTCAAATAAATCAAATTTAGTAGAACCATTCAAAAACTTCCTTAAAATTGTGAGATTGAGTTATCTCTGAGAACACCAAATGAGGAAATTATTAAATCCAAAGTATATAACTCCTCCCTCGTTAACGTTTGGGGAATGAAAATCCCCGTAAATATTCTCATATATCCATTAGTAGAGTTCAATGTTATATTGGGAAGGGATTGGATATCATTATAAAAATCCAATGTCAACTATTGACAAAAAGATATCACTCTTCACATCCAAAAGTGTCAACTAATTAATTTAATGTTTCACGGGGAAGAAGAATATCATATTGAATCATTGTATCAAATGTTGATATTTTGTCCTTTTGAGGAATCATATCTAGTGAAAATTATTAAGACAAAATATATAAGCATGCTTGAAGAAATTTTCATTATGAGGGAATAAACTGATTTATTTCACAATGAATTGTATGGTCTTCTTCCTGATTGATAGGTTGAGTAATAAATTGAACATATTCATGGATCATTTCCTATATCAAAGAAATATATTATAATGAAAACTACAGATCTAGAAGAGGAGAAGAAGTAGTTAAAACAAAATCTATGTAAGGGTTTTGTATGCCCGAGTGCTTCCCCATGTGGTTAGACAGTCCTCTTCATGATGAAGAATGATGGTTTAGTGTTCCTCTGCATTGATTATCACAATCTCCATAAAATCATGATAAAGAACATGTATAATCATCCTCAGATTGATGACATGTCCAACCAGCTTTGCATGTCCTATTATTTTTCTACGTTGGACCTTCAGTTGGGATATCACTAATTAAAGGCATAGGAGAATGATATTCCCAAGACTATCTTTCTAATAAGATACGTACACTATGAGTTCATAGTTATGCCCTTTGAACTCTATAAATATCCAAATAATAATAATGGATTTAATTAATAGAGTCTTCGAATAACATCGAAAAATTTGTGGTACTATTTATCGATGATATTCTGATTTAGTCCAAGAGAACATAGGAAAATGAACAGAATTTGAATATTAGGCTTATTACATCACGAAGGGAGATACTTTATGAAATGTACAATAAATGAGAGTTCTCAAAAGAAGAAGTATCATTAATGGGGCATGTTATAAACCTAAAAGGGATATCTATGGACCCTTCAAAGACAAAGGAAATCTAAGAGAATCTTACACCAATATCTATAACGGAGATCCACAGTTTTCTTAGTCTAGATTGGTATAATCAATTATTTGTGGTGAACTTCTCAAGATTGTAAAAATCAGTGACCATGCTGATACAGAAGGGAGTGAAGTTTTTCTCGATGCATGAATGTGAATAATGCATTAAATAACTCAATAAGAGGTCTATCATGGCACTAAAACTCATACTCTTAGAAAGTGGATAACTCTTTGTGTTGTATAAAGATGCTTTAAAAGGGATTAGTATGTGTACTGATGAAAAATGATAAATTGTTATCCTACACCTCAAGGTAGCTGAAAATTCATGTGAAAAACTATCCCACACATGATATTGATTTGGTGGTTGTGATCTTCACATTGGAAATCTGGAAGAATTATATCTATTGGGAGAATTTTGAGATATATAATGGTTAAAATATTCTCAAGTACTTTTCCAAATAAAAGGATCATAATATTAGCTAATGTAGATGGTTAGATCTCATCATAGATTAGAACTGCTCAATCCAATACAATCACGACAAATCAACTAATGCAAAAGATGATCTATGAAGTAAGGATCCTTCTTCATTACCAATGATGATAATTGAAAAGAATCAAATATTCATTGATTTGTAGAGCATGGACATGGGATTCATTAACGAAAGAAAATCATCAATAATTTCTCAAATGGTTTCTCCACAATCACTCATATAGAAAATAATGTATCCTCAAATACAAGATATAAAATTTCTGAAAAGGGTGGAAGCTATTATGACTAAGTAATTCTATATGATCAAGATTGACAAGGAAGGAGTTGTATGTTATGGGTATGCATTATGTGTACCATCTAATATAGATTTAAATAAATATCTTTTGAATGATTCACATATCTTATCCTATTCTATTCACCTAGGGAGCCCATCGATATATCGAGATCTCTAAGAGATATTTTGGAGGGAAAATATAAATAAGGATATTTCTGAATATATATCGATGTTTTTGGTATGTCAACAAGTTGAGGACTAAATAAAAAAACTATTGAGTTGATCCAACCACTACCTATACAAACATTGATGTTGGAGAACATTACCAATGAAAATTTCACATGACATCCAAGAAAATCTAGAGGAAACAATGTGACATGGGACATTATGGATCATGTTACAAAGACATGACACTTTATCAAAATTCAAGAGGACTTATACTTGAATAAAAATCATAGATATATATTAAAGACATGGAAAGTATTCTGAGGGTACATATATTGATTATATCATATCGAGATCTGAGATTCACCATGAAGTTCTAGAAAAGTCTCTAACATTCTCTAAGAACTGAAATGAACTTTAGTATGGTCGAATATCCTCAAACCGATGGCCAATCTGAGAAACAAATTTAGTCACATGAAGAAATTCTGATGGTGTATTATATAGACTTAAAAGAAGGATGTGATAATATCTTCAACTGGTCAAATTCTCTCACAATAATAGTTTCTACTTGAGGATCTCAATTTTACCATTTAATTCCCTTTATGGGAAAAGGTGTAGATCCTTGATGTTTTGGCATAAAGCTAGTGAGCGTATGATTGTAGGACATAAAATGGTAAAATAACTAGTGGATAGTGTGAAATCCATTAAGTATCACAATATGGTTTCCCATTGTGGACAAAATCATTTTGCAGACAGTTGTTGGAGGGAACATGAATTCGGCGTCAGAGACATGGTTTTCACTTCCATATATCTATGGAAGAAGGTCCTAAAATTTGATAATACATGAAATCTAAGTCCTAGAAACATTGTAAACATCAACATTCTCAATCATGTTAGACCTGTGGCCTATCGACTAGTACTTCCATCTACCATGTCTAATGTAGACAATGTATTCCATGTATCCCTCTAACGGATGCAATTACCGAAACTTCTCATGTGCCGTCTTCAATGGTAGTAGAGTTGGAGAATTAACTTTATTACAAGGATTCACCAGTGAAGATCTTGGATCATAGATATTATGTTATATGCAACAACACTACTCACTTTGTCAAGGCATTATGATAGAACCAAAAGTACAAAGACGCAATAGGGGAACTGGAGGAAGCAATGAAAGAAAAGTTTGTGCACTTGTTTATCGCATAGAATGTAAAAAAATTTCAAGGGAGAAACTTCATAAGGGAAAAATAATGTATTGAAATTTTTTTTATCAATGGAATTAACCTATATTAATTATGTATTATATTATAAACATACAATATAAAATATAGAACATAGTTCAATCCAAATAAATATTGAATGAGTGAAATAAAAGCTATCTCTTGATCTTAAAGAAACATATAATAATGAAATAATAATATGATCATTGGAATAGTAATGTGACCCTTATGAATATTAAACTGGAAAATTAATCATTAACATTACCAATGAATGTATAAATATAATTTTTCCATATTAAAAGTCAAAATATTGTATAATTATTTCTTCATATAAGTAAATAATTATTTTTAAAATTATTTATCAAGTGTACGTATATTTGGTAAGTCTTAAATATTTAATTACAATTTTATGTTTCATTTAATAATTTAAATGATAAGTAATTTTCATAAAATTAATTTGTAAAATAATATTTCTATTTCTTATAATTATAATATAATTTTATGAAACCATAGTTAATTTTTCAAAGTGTTATAAAATTAGTTACAATTTTCAAATTTGTATTTTTAAGGTAAATCGTGAATTTAATTAAAAACTAAATTTATCATATTTAGGAAAGTATTTTCATTAAATGGGATTCATTTTTGTATTTTACGAATCAAATAAATGTAAAGAGTGAATTTTGCGTATTCTTCTGAAATACATGCATTTTTTATGAATAGTAAAATAAAATAATTTATGTGAAATGCTAAAAAATATTTTTTGCATCATGCTTGAGTCATGATTGATGTAAATGACAATTTTTAGAATTCACATAAAATTATTACTATTTTTTTTCTAATAATTTTGACTATTCACTTTATTGAAAAAAAATTAACTAATGCTTAATATAATGGGAAACCCCTCCCCTCATCCACTATAAATACCACCCCCCTTTACCTCTTATCTTGAAAACTCTGAAGACTTGACCATAATAAAAATTCTACTGAAATATCTCCCTAGGATCATATACCACATCAATAAGACCATGAAATATTTAATAGAACAAATCATATCTTTTAATGAGGTTCTCAAAGACGTTATATTCAAGAGGTAAATTCCTCTTTTCATTCATTTATTTTCTTTCATGTTCCATTATTTTCTTTTTATATCCCCTCATACATTATTCCCAAGGTTATGATAACTCAAATACCTTAAATGTAATATTTTTTTTATTAAAATGGAATAATTCATCATCATACCTCATTTTCCCTCCTTTTATATGAAAATGAAAATACCATCCCAGATGTGTTGATTACTCATATTCAAGGACTACTGGTTTTCAATTTTTATTAACATCTCCAATTCAGGACATTAAATTTTTTTAGGGTTGAATAATACTCTAAAATATATATTATTTCAAATTTATGGTTCTTTAATATTTTTTATGCATGATATTAATATATAAATTAAAAGTTATTCGATGTGTTCAAAAAATTGCCAATTATTCGAAAGAGTTATCATTACGGTTTTATATATTGATACATATTCACTCAAAATAACCAAATGAATTTTTTAACCATGTAATATTACAGATTATCCCTAATACATTGGACTCAATTATGTGAAACCATGAACATCATAAATTTTTATCCATACAAGAATATAAGTAAAGAAATCACGAAAACCAAGGAAACAAATCCTCCTGAACAAGGAAATTGAATTTCATAACCCTTAATGAAGGCTGTGAATGAACATAATAAGGTTATAAGAAACCAATTACACGTAGAAGAGGTTCTGGAAATATTAATTACTGATTTTATTTAGGTTATCCAAGACATTAAGATCACGTGACAGACACCATCAGACATAAGGCAAGGGATTTTACCCGAACCTCTAATATTGCATCAGGTTGTTCTATCTTTATTTTTACACAAATGAAGTAATATTTTATTTTTATGTACATATTATAAATTCTATTTAAATTCTCCAAAACCTTTATCATGATCCATTCATTATTATGTTTCATGTATATAGATGTTTTTAAATGATTCCACAATACATCCCAATAAGAACGCTCATTTTATGGGAACATCCTGAATTCTTACACAATTTTATGCGCACAATAAAATATTTTTAAATATATAATAATTTAATAAAACTAATCATCTTATTATGAAACTATTCAATTATCACGTCTATTTTTATATAAAATTTTTTCCCATTTTTTATTTTAAATTCTCGTTAGTATTTTTCTTGAAACCACACTAAAATGTTTTAATGATAAACATTTTTAAATACTGTTTTACATGTTATCACTTATGATTTCTATAATCTACCTTGTGATATTCCTATTTTCCCTTATTAGTGTCCATGTATTTATTAATTCCTTTCCTTTATGAACACTTTTATTAAACTTCAATTTATTATGCTTTATGACATAATTGTGAAATCCACTTCTTTCCATGGGTACCCTTATGTTTAAGTATGATTGATTATGTATGATTATATATTTTTAAAATATATTCTTGAACATGTTATTATGGGTTCACTAAGATAGTTCTGTAATGAATTGGGTAAATTTGAGTCTCATGAGATGTTATATGCAATGGTCTTGGAGTTTTGCAATTACTCATGCTACCATGGGCCAAAGTCTAGGTGGTTAACCTTGATTTGGGATCCTCTAAGTGCAATGTGCCTTGACTCGTGGTAAACACATTTTTTATTTTCCTTCCACATTACTATGATTCCGTGATTATATGATCCAATGTTTATATATTATGATTCCATATTTTTCTGGCCTTATTATATCATTATTTGATGCCTTCTAACCTATGTTCCAAAGCTGTTTTCTTATTTTTATTCCATTAACGAGTTTCGTAGCTCATCAATTTGTTTGAATTATCCTCAAGTTATCCGGTTAAGATTTACGAGAACAGTGGAAGTTAGGGATATGTATGAAGATTAAGAAAATAAATGCAATATTTAGTCCCATTTTTTTAGTTTTATCTTTGTAGTCTTCCAAGACATTAGAATTTAAGATCCTTGGACAGTAATTGGATGTTTTATAATTCTTGTGAATTTTTAATGACATGTTTAAAAGGATAGGTTTTATATAAATCCAAATAACCTCTTTGATTTTTTGGAGTTTATCAAGGACGGGTGGTTTTTATATATGCTTCACCCATGATTTCTCAAGCCTTGCAGTGCCACTTATGGGTGTGAAAAAGGGTGTAAAATTAATAAGTTAATATGATTTAAAATAATCTGTTCAACAATTAATGTTCCATTCGAAATTAGTATTGATACTGTTTATTCTAGAGCTATGAAAGAGTTAAATAGTTTATTGTGATGCATCGAGTATTAGTCTTGGAGATTTCTAATACAGGATGGGAAAGTTATTGTGTAGCACCCCTAGTTCGAGGTATGTATGCATTTCTATGCATTTTTATCTGTTAAAAGTTATTGGGATGAGTTGGAAAGCGTTTGGTAGAGGTTCTAATGGTTTTTAATAAGTTTCGATGCTTTACTAAGGGAGAATGCGTTGACCACGATTAGGGGAAACCGTACGGATTCTCGAGAAAACTATGCAGGGGGAGATAGAAAAATTCGCATGGCTTGCACACGGTTTTCTAAATCATGGGAGGCAACCATGTTGACCCCTTAAATCGAGGTAGTAGAATGTTCCAGTTTAGCGCATAGTTCTCCAAACCCTGTGGGCTAATTGTGAGGCCACATAAAAATAGTGTTTTAAATATGGGCTCCATCTATGTGCCTCATTTCACTATAAATCATCTCCCACTTGAGCCTCACTATGGATTTTTAGTTCACAAGGTTTGAAGGGCCTCTCCCACTAAATTTTTTAGAAAATAAAATGGGCTTTATGGGGGATTGATGGTGGTTCTTCTAGGGTAAGTCTCCACTGATGGTTCCTTGTTGTTTCCCCTAGATCTACATCACCCTCTATCTCGGATTTCTATATCTACATCAGATTCATGTAGATATATGGTAGTAGATCTTGTGGGTGTTGATTTGATGTCTTGTGGAAGTTATATAAGGGGACCTAGAGTAGTTTTTGTGGTGTGTTCTCTAGATTTACGACGTGATTGCTTGTGGGTCGTATTATCCAGAACCCTAAATGTATGGGTATTCTCTTTCAACTCCCCTTGGTTAGAAATACTTGTTTTTGTTAAAAATAATTATTTTTTATTGAAATTAATTGTGATTTTTATGTGAAAGATTTGTTTGAAAACCATTGGGTCATTTTTTTGGGTTTATGGGGAAAATTGGTTTTATGGTAGAATGTTCTTGTTGTTAAATTTTAAAATGTATATTTTAAAATTTTTTTCTTTTCTTCGATCATGGAAATTGATTGTGAAAATGGTTTTCTATAAAGAGGTTTATTTATTGAATTGAAGATTTGTCCTGGAAAATGGTTAGAGGGTGGTTTCATGAAATAGGTGTTTTATTGAAGTGGTTTGGAATGATATTGAAATGGTTATTTTCATGTTGTTGTGGCCTTGGTGAGTTATATGTTTGGTTGTGGCTTGTTGAAATGAGATGTGAAAGTGGGTGGGATGTCTCACTGTAAAAGGTGATGGATAGTGGTTGGAAGAACCACCATTATGAAAGTGGGCATGAAGTATCACTATAAAATTTGATGGATAGTGGTCGAAAGAACCACCATTATGGGTAGTGGTCAGAATGCACTTCTTGTTGAGAATGAGGTTAATGGGATGGGTGTGAGTCCCGCCGTAATGATTATTTTGTTTTGCGTTTCTTTAAAAATATTGAATTGTTGTTCTAATGTGTGATGGGGATATGGATTGTGTCATGGTTGTGTCTTTCCATTTGTTGTCATGGAATGGTAAAGGTGTGTTGGGAATGTTGCAAGTTGTTACACAACTAAATTTTTTATATAAACTGTTTTTATAAATTTGATAACGGTTTTATCCTAGTGGCATGTGTAGGGATGCCATTTTGGGGAAAACCAATTGAGTATTAGTACTCACACAAGCTTTAACACTTGGGTGATATTTTAGATGTTGTATTACAAGAAATAGGTAAACCTAAAGCATCCCATTGCTAGTGGTTTGTGGTTATTCTTGGGAGATGACGAGGTTCTTGTAGCATGGACCTTAGTGTGGAAATGTGGAGTGTTCCTTGGTTTAATTTGGGTATCTTGTATAGTCTTCTACATAGTACTTTGATATTATGTATGGTTGTATTGGATTTTGAGATGTATTGTGGAATAGTGTTGTTCCTTTTTTGTAGTGTATGAGTTTGTTGTTTTGTTGACATGAAACAAGTAGTTTTTTAATAGTGGATCATTTGGTTAGGTGGTTTTGTCTCAATGGAAAATTATTCCCAAATTTATTTTTGAATCCATCAGCATTTATTTCCAGCCTTTGGTGCCTTCGAAACATCACATAAGGAAAATTAGTATTCCTCTGTCCTCTCAATCCAATGTGATGGGCGAGATGTTACAGGTGGTATCAGTTTGTTCGGTCCCTAACATACATATGAGAACAATTATTGTATCCTTGGTCTTGATCATTGTTCTTGGTGTTGACATTTGTTCTTGGTTTATTCCGTGATTCGGGATGGAAGCAAGGAATTGGACTGTCAGAACAAGGAATGTATATCATAAAAGGACATAGCAATACATTTCATGCTAAACATCATGTTTCCAGGGAGTTGGGTAAAAAAGTGTTAGAGACACTTATAGGAATTAGATATCTCATTTTCATAGGTGTAGCCAATAAGATGAGCATTGAAAGCTTGGTAGAAATGACTTCTCACTAGGATGCATATATTGTTGAGATATAATTATCTATGATGTGGTATGAATTTTTGGATTTATGAATCTTCTGAAATGGGTTTCAAAATGGAAGGGTTTGACACAATGAAAATCATGGTATTTTGAAAATGTGTTGATTTTTAAAACATGGTGGATTTTTTTAAAAATGGCGCAACATGGGAAATGTGAAATTGTGGAAATCCTAGTTGGGATAGTTTCTATGTAATTAACATTTAAATTTTATGCCTTATGTTTATACAGAGTAAGACTTACGGTTATTATTATGTTTATTGAGATGGAACTGAGTAGGAATCATAAAGGCTAATCAAGGGAAGATACTGGAAATGTGGTTACACCTGAGCCCTAGGTGAAATAGTAGTTGGACCAAAGAATCATTCAGTCATTTCAAACAATGTATTCTGGCTAAAACTAGATACACCTGTTAAAATATCAATCGTGGTCAGAAATCCATGTTGTGGAATTAAGAATTTCCTCACGATAGGAGGTGTGAACCCTAACACTAAGATAAAGAGAAAGGAAAAATACTTCTATCACTGACATGAAGCTCATTAGAATCAGTCCACAATATTGTCAGAACATTTTTCAGGACCCTTGTGTAAGACTTGATATTTTTAGTGTGGCTTTACGAGAAAAATAAAGAAGGATTGTAAGGAAGAACCTCGAGCTTGTCATAAATGTAAGAAAATGGAGAATCTGCAGTTTTATTTCCGTAATGCTCTAAGTTTGGGTGTTCATGAAACTCCTCATAAAGGGTAGTGTCAATATGATAATAATGATCATAGCATGAAATGAAAACATCTTCTTGAAGTAGAGAAAGATGTGGTGGATGATCAGTCGGGACCATACAGAGTGAAAGGTAATGTTGTTTTAACATCCACGTTCATGAATGTTTGGTTTGATATGGGTGCCTCCCATTCTCCTCTTTCCTCTCGCATAGTTGATCAGTTAGGGTTACAAGTGGAAATGATGCATTCTGTTTTGAACCTATATACTCCTCTAGGTCAAAGATTGTAGATCCTTCCTATGTAGAGCGGGTTGTTTAGTTGTGTATAAAGTTGAATTGATGTGGAATTTCCCAATGATTCAGATGGATTATTATGAAATAATATTATGAATGGATTGGATGAAGACGTTTAGGGCCCACATCAATTGATCTGTGCAAACAGTTATTTTTTTGACCAAGGGTGGATTTAGACATATCTTTAGAGGGAAGAGAAGTGAACAGCTAGGTGCAATAGATTTGTAGTCACCGATTGCTAGCATGTTATCATATCAATTTTCAGCATTTTCATTGGTAGAAGTGGAAGGTATTGAGTAGAGTGTTCTTCATGTTGACATGGACCAGTTTATGGTTGTTTTTCCTGATGAATTTTTAGGTTTACCACCGATGAGGAAAGTGGAGTATACAATTGATATATTTCTGAGGACCAGTCCTACAACATTTCTATCTTATTGGATGGAACCATCAAAATAATATTATCTAAAAGTTTTATTGTAATAGTTAGCGAAAAAATGGTTCATCCGGCACAGTATGTCCCCAGGGGTAGCACCAGTGTATTTTGTCATGAAGGCGGATGGATCATTGTAGTTATACATTGACTATCATAGACTAAATCACGTTACGATAGAGAACCAATATCCACTTCGACACAATGATTATTTATGTTACCAGTAGAGTGGAGCTTAGAGGTTCTCCAGTATTGACTTATGATCAGGGTATCATCTGTTGTGAGTGAAAAAGGAGCATATTCCACAAGTACCTTTCATAAGTAGATATGTCCATTTTGAGTATGTGGTTATGACCTTTGGTCGAATGAATGCAGTAGCAGTGTCAGTGGAATTTATGAATGGAATATTTCAGAGATTTCTGGATTATATTGCAGTTTTTTTTGGATGATATACTTGTGTTTTCGAGGACAAGGGTAGAACATGAGCATCACATGGAAAACAGGTTTGGGATCTTGAGAGATCATTGGTTGTATGCCAAATTGTCAATGTGTGACTTTTGGGTACATGTGTTTCGTTTCCTGGGACATAGTATTATTGAGAAGGGTGTTTTAGTCAATCCAAAAAAAGATAGGGGATGTTATCTCACAACAATTGCCAAAGAACATTTCCAATATATGGAGCTTCTTGAGTTTAGTTTGATATCATTTCCATATTTCTCATAATTTCTCATTTAAGGCTTCTCCTATGACATCTTTGACAAGGAAAAATATTCCATTTCAATGGGACAACCACTGCCATAAATTCTTTGGAGAGATAAAGGGTCGCCTTATATAAGCAGCAATCATGATTTTTCTAGAACCAGGGAATGGATACGTGGTCTATTGTGACGCATCCGGATTAGGGCTGGGGTGTGTTCTCAAGAAGGGGGATCATGTGGTTGCATATGGATCATGACAATCGAAGTTTCATGAGAATAACTACCCAACTCATGATTTATTGATGGAAACAATGGGTTATGCTTTAAAAATTTTGTGTGATTATCTCTTTGATAAAAAATTTACAGTGTTTAATGACCATAGGAGCTTAAAGAATATTTTCTCACAATGACAATTAAACATGTGGTAAATGAGATGGATGGAATATCTTCATATGTATGATTACTACTTAATGTACACACCAGGTAAGGTAAATTTGGTGGAATATTCATTACATATGAAATCAGATCCTCAAGTGGTAAAACATTCCTCATAAAAGTGGCATTTGATGTCGGTCATAGCCGACATGCGGTTGGAATGTTGATAACCATGGTGACATTTCAGTATTCTTTCTAGTTTTGTTTGTTCTTGACATGGATTGTTTTTTGAAAGTGGCACATAAATCTGATTCTTAATGTATGGGTATGAGGTTGAAACTCAATGGTGGGGAGACTATTAATAATGTAAAACTGAATGGGAATTATTAACTGTGTTTTCAAAATTGTATGGTGGTACGAGTGGATTGTGGGGAGGAACCTCATAGGGACTATCATCATTCCAGGTGGTTAGTCCATCCTTGAATTCAAAAAATGTATAAGGCGTTGAAATAATAGTATTGGTGGGCGGGTTTGGAAAGGTATGTGGATGAGTTTTGTCTTCAGATTCTTGACTTGTCAAAAAGTAAAAGAAGAGCATTCAGTGGCCAGCATGCATGTTCTAGTCTTTACCTATCACAGTGTGGAAATGGGAGTAGATAGTAATGGATATTTTTGGGTCTCTCATGAAAATTCTAGAATCACAATTCCATGTGGGTGATTGTGGATTGGATCATAAAGTCATCCAATTACATCCAAATTATTGAATCTCATACCGTGGAAGATCCTTCCAAAATATATATCTAGGAGGTGGTAAAGAGGTGTGGTCTTTTAGTTTTGATTGTATCAGATAGAGATCTGATATTCACACCTCGTTTCGGGAAATCCTTGTATTAGGACCTTAAGACAACGTTAACTATAACAACGATGTATAATCATCAAATGGATGGACAATCAGAGAGGACAACATAAACCATAGAGGATATGTTAAGGGATTGTGTGATGGATTTAGGTGGTTCATAAAAGGATCACTTACCGTTGCTGGAGTTATCATATAATAACAGTTATCATGATTTGATGCATATCGATTCTTTTGAGGCTTTTTTGGGATTCCTTGTCGTTCACCACTATTTTTGGTGGAAATGGGGAGAGACATTAATTTATGAACCGCTCCTTACCTAAGAGACTAGAGAAAAAATCATGTTGATAAGGAAAAGGATGGATATATCACAATGTCATCAGAAATTGTATGTGGACCATCATCGATGACAGTTTCCATTCAAGGTGGGTGATAATGTGTTTTTGAGAATCTCTCGTTTCTTGGGACATTGTCGGTTTGGGAAGCAAGGTATTTTATCTCTGAGGTATATTGGGCCTTTTGAGATACATGATTGGATTAGAGAGGTTTCTTTTCTATTGGATTTTTCACCATATTTTAGTGAGGTTCACAATGTATTTCATGTGTCTTAGTTGAAAAAGAATCACTCGTATCTTGACCATGTGACTCGTTGGGATCTTGTTGGGATAGAACTGGATGATTTCTGGGTAAACGTGCTAGTGCAGATTGTGGATAGGCAAATTAAAGTCTTTCATGGTAAAAGAATTAGTTTAGTTTAGTTTATGTGGTAGTGTGGTGAGATTCAAGATGAGTTTTTAGATCTTGATAGAGTGATATGACCGAGCAATGGCCCATGCTATTTTGGAAAATCAATGGTTCTCTACTATATGTGCGCGAAACATCTATTATTGGGTAGAATATAACTCCCTTGGTTTCAAGTATGTAGCCTTTGTTTATGACGTTTTATGTGTTTAATGTGATTTGGAATTGTTGGGATGATTTTGTGAGATTTTGGAATGCTTTTGAATATGTTTGGAAGCTTTTCTAAGGGAGTATGGTTTCATCACGGTTAGGAGAAACCATGTAGATTCTTTAGAAAACAATATAAGGGGAGATAGTAGGACTGATACATCCAGTGAATGGTTTTCCAAACTAAGAGAGGAAACCATGCATACCCCTTCTATCAAGGTAGTGGCATGTGCACGGTTAGCCTACGGTTTTTCATAATTTGTGGGCTAAACGTGTGACCACATAAAAACAGGGTTTTAAATATGATCTCCCACAGGGTGCTTAATTTCACTCTGAATTTTTTCTCATTCGAGCCTCACTTGGTATTTTATGTAATCAAGGGTTGTAGGGACACTCCCACACACATTGGATGCAAATCAAAGGGGTTTCATGGAGGATTAAAGGTGTTTCTTCTTGGGTAAGTCTTCTATCAGAGTTCTTTGTGGTTTCCTCAAGTCTACATATCCCTCTCTATCAGTTTTATTTATCTAAATCTATTTCATCTAGATATAGGGTTTTAGTTTTCATGGTTGTTAATTGTATGGATTTTGGATGTTAGGAAAGTGGATCTAGAGAAGTTTCAGTGGTGCATTCTCCATATTTAGTGCGCGGTTTCTTGTGGGATGAATTCATCGGTACACTAATGGTTGGAGGATTCTCTATCTACTCTAGTTGGTTATACCTAGTTGTTTTGGTTACAATTAATTGGTTTGGATTGAAATTAATATTGATTTTTATGTGTAAAATTTGTTAGAAATCCCTTTGGTAATGTTTTTTGAATTTTTTTGGGAAAATTGTGTTAGATAGTAGAATGTTCATGTTGATAAATTTTAACATGTAGTTTTTGATTTTTTTTTCATAGCATGGTTCATGGAAAAGCTTTATGAAAATGGTTTTCAATAAATTGGTAATTTATTTGAATTGGGGTTTTGGAATAGAAAATGATTCAAGGGTTGTTTCAAGAAATGGGAGATTTATTGAAGTGGATTGGAATGTTATGGAAATTGTTATTTAGATGTTGAAGTGTCATTGGTGGGTAATATGATTTGCTGTCGCTTGTTGGAATGTGATGTGAATATGGGAGGGAAGTATCTCTATAATAGGTGATAAAAAGTGGTCAGAAGAACCACCATTATGGTAGTGTGTGGGAAGTCTCACTATAAAAGGTGATGGATAGTGGTCGGAAGAACCACCATTATGGGTAGTGGTCAGGAAGCACCGCTAGTTGAGAATGGATTGAATGGGATGGGAAGAAGTCCCATCGTAATGATTTTGTAGTTTTCAATTGATTTTCAAAGATGGAATTGTTGTTATAATGCATGATGGGTATATGGCTTGTGGCACAGTTGTGAAAATCCTTTGGTTTTCATGTCTAGGTAAGGGTATGTTTGGCCTGTTTCAAGTTATTGCACTACTGAATGATTTATATAAACTGTTTTTATAAATGAGTGAACTGTTTTTTCTAGTGGTGTGTGTAATAAAGCCATTTTGGGGAGAATATACAGAGTATTAGTACTCACCCCCTTCTTTGGAACTAGGGTGCTTTTACATATGTATTCTGTGACACTGGAAAGGGTAATGAATCCCATTTGTTTTGGTTCATGGTGATTCTTGAGGGATGTGAAAGTGCTTAGATCATAGAGCTTGGTGTGGATTTTTAAAGTGTGGCATGGTTTACTTTGGGTCGCTTATTTAGTCTCCCCCATAGTACTCTAATATTATGTTTACTTGTATTGGTTTTTGGGTTTTATTGTGGAATTGTGTGGTTCCATTTTTGGTAGTGTATGAGCTGGTTGTTTTTTTACATGCATCATGTAGTTTTTTGGTAGTAAATCATTTTTTATGTATGATATGTCTTAAGGGAAAATAGTTCACCAATTTATTCTCGACACACTCTCCATTTATTTCCATCCTTTTTCACATTGATAACATCACTTAACACAATGTAGTATTCCTACACCCTCTCAAGCCAATGAGATTGGGTGGGATGATACATGTGGTGTATGGGTCTCCTCAGTGGATGCATCACGAGCGGAATTATTTGTCACACAAAGATGAGCTCATTTTGGTTGTTCATGTGTTACGATGTTAGAGACATTTTAATCATGGAAATTATTTCATATATTCAGAGACCGGAATATATTCATGTAAAACTTCACATAGAAGGATCTGGTTTTTATACATCATATGTGTTTTGAGTACCTTCAATTATTTTATTTTTATCATTACAATAAACATGGAATTGGAAATTTGGTGGCCACTGCTCTAAGCCGAATGACTTAGACATAGGTAGTTCATAAATCCAGTAATGAATGGAAGATAATAAAATTATTCTTAGAGATGAATTTTGAAGTTCAATAGGGCCATGTTAGGACTATCCTATATTCCTTTTAGTAACATATACTCTTCTGGAACGAGTATGGTTGAGAAAACTGTCATATCATGAATGACTTTCATTGAGGGAAATAGTTTTAGATAATGATACATCATTAAATTCGATCATGGATAAGAGTGATACATGTTGTTATGTGGGTGTGTATGGGTCATATAAAAATCATAGAGGAGAGCATGTGGGAATTAAATTCCTCATTTTGGGAGGTTTACCCCAGTGTCACCAAAATGCTTCAATCCTTAAAACATCTGTATTGGTGGCCTAATATGAAACATGAAATTTAAAGTGTCATCACATTCTATTCCTATTGTTAGCATGATAAGGAAACTCCATTGATAGGTAGATATTTTGTAGTTGTAGTCCAATCCTAATTGGGAGTTGGATGATGTTTCGATGGACTTCATGGCTTGTTTTTTTTTCACCTCAAGAAAACACAAAAATGTGGTTTTTTGTTGATCGGTTGCTGAAGGTCGCACACATCCTGTCAATTCATGAGACCATCATGGTCAATGAGATGTGAAGTTTATTTGTTAGATAAATTTTTTTCTTCATAGATAACCTAATTATATCATTTCTGTTAGAGATTCGGATTTTATCTCATGGTTAAGATAGTGATTTTGGATGACCTTTTGTACACTGGTACTTCTGGGAATATCATATCACCCATAGATAGATTGATTGATAGAGAAGACAATAAAAGTGATAGAAGAAAATATTTGTACATGAATAATTGGAATTTATGGTTTCTATTAGACAAACATTCCTCTGGAGGAGTTCACTTATAAAAACGAATTCCTAGATACTATCATGATTGATCCCTACGAAGACTTATATGGTAGGCCTTATAACTCTTCTATATGTGGGTTAGAGGTAGGGGAGGTATATTTGCTTATGCATCATCTCATTTAGGAGACTATAGAGAAGGATTAGTTGATCTGGATGCGTATGTTGACAACATAGTCTAGAAACAATTCTTCGGCCAAGAGACCCAGGAAACCTCTCAAGATTGAGGTTAGACACCTGGTTTTATTGGGATTCTTGGCCAGGGTAGGGAATAGACGTATTCGAAGGTAGGGTATGCTCTCACCCTATATAGTTGGAATCTTTGATGATGTGATTTATATCATACTAGTAGAATACTATTAGGAACTTCTTCAGAGATATTGGTCTATGCATGATGTGTTACATGTATCTTAGCTTCCCTGATACTATTTAGAACCATCACGTGTCTTTCTACATAATATGGTTGAGTTGGATGTGGATACATTCTTTGGTGTGGGAGTAACTAGTTACTATAGTTGATTGGAACTTGAATACACTATGATGTAGGTCAATTTATATTGTACATGAGTTATAGATGAAAGGCCAAGAACAATATGGAACCTATGGATGAAGTGGCAGTGTATAATCTCAATGCCCGGAACTCCATACCAACTCTACCTCTTTACCCTAATAAGGCCAATTAAGGGATGAATTTAATGACAGGAGGTTGTAACAATCCATAATCTCAATGATGGCATAGATCATTATTTTTTCTTTTTGAATATCTAAAATGGAAGTAATAATTATATCTAATCTAGATAAGGATTTTTTACCAGAATATGGGACTAATTTAGATCACTGAGCTCCAACATGGGGAAAAATAGGGCCAAATGGTTTTTCTACAACCATGACACCTAGTGGGAATATATGTGTGGATACTATTGATATTTTATAGATACCATTTTCTTGCTCTACGCATAGTTTGTCGAACAGGGTGCAAAACAGTGTGGTTTTCCCCAGACTTACAGCAAACTGAGCACAGTCTGTGCATGATTTAGATAAACCATGTGGCCAAACCATGTGCAGTTAATATTTTGGGAGAAATTACCATCAACTCACTAAAATGATGAGATATTTCTCTTCTCTCATACCTCATGTGGGAATAACTAGTGGGTTTAACACCCTTTTTCTCTTAAACTGAATTTATCATGGATCTTCTACATTTTGTCCATATGGTACACAAATCATGATTTGAGGGAAGTTTTGGATATACAAATGTAAGAATACCCTCTATATTTAATCCTATATTTTTATTCTTTCCATGCATTGTGCTATTTTAATAGAAGATCATAATCCATATTTTTACTGTGTTGTTATATTCTTCAGATCTATTTTATCATACTCAAAATATGTGAATGATAATTAGTGAGGACCCATATAATGCCTAAATGTTGGTGGTAATTCCATTTTCTATTCTAGTTTTGGTTGTTTGAAAATAATTAAATTGTTCTATATGCTGAAATTTCTCATTCATCATGGATGTGTTGGTTCCATCATGTCAAATTGACACTAGTGCCTTTTTATTGGTTTATTGAATCATGTTTATGGAGAAAGACATAACCTATTCTTTATATGGTATTCCATGTTTTGTGCCAACCAAATTTTAAATTTAAGTCAATTTCCCATAACTTTTAATTGTAATTTGTAGGTATATTCATGACATTAATTCGAATTAACCCTTGTCGTATGTGTATATTGATGGTACTAGTATACCCAAATCTTGTTTGGTCCCCTTAGGCTTGGAATTTCAAAATTTGATTACCATTGTTTTGACATGGTATGTATTGACCCTAGACCCATGTATTAGAAAATTCCATGATTAGGACTGTGGAATGAATTGGTTTGTTTAGATTGGATGACATGTAATGAATGGGTTCCCATAAAATGAATTATGTGAACTTGAAATAGATATTATGGTTTATTCCATGCCTCTTCTTTATGCATTATATATCACACAATGTCAACTAAAATATTTTACTGGGAATTGGGTTTGAAAAGTTCCATTGACTTGCAGTAGAGGACTTGCCTTATGAATTGAAATAAATATGTTACCATTACAATGTAAAAATTTAAATGGAAATTCATAAGATGTTATAACTATTGTTATATGTTATAAAAAATGTGCCTATTATGTTTGCATGGGAAATGTGAATTGAATGGATGTGAGGTTATGCCCAATGCTGATTGAACATGATCTACACCTTCTAGATTATATTAGAGTATAATAAATGTGAGATGGATAAACCACTCACCCTTATGATGTTTTTTTTGGAAATTGCATGAGGAATGGATAGACCACTCACCCTTACACTATGTACGATGTTATGTAATGTGAGATGGATAAGTCCACTCACCCTACCTTGATAGAAATAGTGAGGCATGTAGGATTTAAAGTCCACTCAATCATAAGTTTGATATGATATAAGGAATGTGGGATTGAAAAAAACTAACCCTTAACTGTTTTTACAATGATATATTGATATTTCACGGATATGGGATAGGATATAGACTCTTAGTGATTTTCCGTATAATGAACAACTGCGAGTTACATCCTAGTACAAACCAATACTAGAATCATTGTTATATGACTATTTGGAATCAATAATATCTTGGATAAGTAGGTGGACTAATTTCATTATATATATATATTATACTATAAATATGGACAATCACTTGATTAGAAAAACCATTCAGAATATGATGTAGATAGACCCACGAGGTGTCCATTAGGAACCTAAGAGGGATGGTATAAATTTATTCAGAATTTCTTTACATTCTTAATTATACCTACACACTATTTATTAATGAGCCCCTACTCAGATTACATGTATACACTATTGTTGGTTCCCTACTAAGAATTTATCTTACACCCAACACAAGCCTCCAATGGTACAGAAGATTATTATTGTTTTGCAGGTATGTGTAAGGGAAAATTCCCTACTATAGGTTTTTGACATGATTACTATTAGGTGGAAATTAAGAGCATAAGTTTCAGCTACGATGGAGATTCATGGAGTAACTTCAATCATTGTTTTCTTTTTGTAGTTATTGTATCTGCATAACCCTTTGTTCCCTTTTTTTGTACCAGAATCCCATGCATCATGTATTAGATAGTGAATTTGAGGCTTTTGGTTTTATTATATAATTTTTTTACTTCTATTATCTACATTACACATCATGTATGATTCATCTATTTTTTATACCTTCTTATTATATTATGCTTCCACAACCGATTTCTATTGACTATATCCATTGTGATACATTGAAATAAGGGTATACTATCCCCACCAAACAACCATTACACCCTCAATTCTAGTCATTACCCTATGTCATAAGGTGTAGTGCGCTTGAGTCCATGTGACCCACCAATCCGACTATTAGATTTGATGGTAAGATGTGACAAGAAATTATATCCTTCAAGCATGTAAGTAGAAACTCCAACCATAGAGTCTTGTGGAGTTTTCAAAAAAAAAATGTCCCTATAAATCCTTTCAAACTAGTGTTCAAATTCATAGGTACCTTTATCAAAAAAAAAATATAGGTGGATTTTTCTTGGTAACTTCTTGACTATTATCCACTTCCCATCCCCAGTTTTCTAAACTCTACTAACCTAGAGCTTCGAATGTGTGGGGAATTTCATCCACCAATGATGGATTTATAACGCCCTGACCCCAGCTACCCAGAGTTGGTACATTACTTCTTAACATTGGCATGATTACAAAAGAGCAAGTCTCGAAAGACCGATTAGTTTAGTAGCCTTGGAAACACTATATACATTAATAAATGTTACATTACATCATAAAGTGAAAAACTAATAACGAAGTCTTCATAGTCCACACTCATATCCTCTTCTGACTATCCCAGCAGGTCATTCATAAAATACTTCTTCACATCCTGGAAAATATTAAAACATTGAAAGGGGTGAGCTCAGATGCTTAGTAAGGATAACAATATTGCGGGGGCTTTCATAAATAGACATTAACATTTAGGGCAATTTATAACTAAACCAAAGGCCTTTTAAACATGAACATCAACATAATATGGCAAAAGTAAAATGAGATAATGCCATTTACTTCTTCACATGGATATTATACTAGTCGAATAATCACATGAAAAATCAATAACCACTTTCATAATGAGGGAATGTATAATGCCAGACATTCTGAAACATTTTGTCAAGGCCTCGGCCAAGACGTCTAAAATGATTAAGGCCTCAGCCAAAACCATAAATCAAATTGGGAAAGGGCCTCGGCCAATTCCACGTCTAGTTGTCTCATGAGACCTACCGATGCATCGAGGAGCTATAGCGGGCTCCACCCGTCACTTATTAAGTCCAATATATTCCTCATATGAATAGGTTTAAACATATCATAAACCATAACATAATCGTATCACATAATACATGCATAAAGGAAACATAACATTTCCACATTTCAATCACAAGATATCAATACAACACATTGATATAATAAAAACGCTTTCAAAACCATTTTCAATACCAAAATAAAAGAAGGTTAAAACATTGTATTTATTTTTCATAAAAAAAACGATGGCTTGTAGAGGAAGCCGAAACTCAAATAATGGTCACGGCGGCGGAGAAGTCGTTGTCGCCACATAAGTACGGAAAGAAAAACATTCCCTTTTGTCGTTTAACAAAACACTTCGTATAAAAATGATTCCTTTTGAATAAACGTAAAAGTCAATGGGGTTTGTACAACGTATTAAAGAAAGTTGTGTATAAAACCAAATATGCCTTTATGAAAGGGGATTGAGACGAAGTCCTTACAAATATAATTTTTTTAAATAAAGTACATCTATAATGTGTATTCACTATAAGAACACATAAATCATGTAAAAATACAAGATAGGACATAATAATATCATGACATAATTTGAAAGTATGAGATTAACCCAAAGAATAGAAATTGGGTTAAGAAGTTCTCTTACAAATATCATTTTTTAAATAAAATAGATTTATTATGTGTATTCACTATAAGTACACATAAAGAAAGTACAAATAAAAGATAGGACATAATAATATCATGATATAATTTGAAAGTAGGAGATTAACCCAAAGATTGGAAATTGGGTTAAGAAGTTCCCTTACAAATATCATTTTTTAAATAAAATAGATTTATTATGTGTATTCACTATATGTACACATAAAGAAAGTACAAATACAAGATAGGACATAATAATATCATGATATAATTTGAAAGTAGGAGATTAACCCGAAGATTGGAAATTGGGTTAAGAAGTTCCCTTACCTTGCGTCTTGTCCTGACTCGACCGTTCTTTAACCTCCTGAATAATAAACTAGAGTTAATTTCTATTTACTTAAGAACCGTTTTTATGTTCATTATTCCTTTTATATCACTTATTACCATGTTATGAACATTATGTAACTATTTCAGTTAATAACGGTCGTTTTGTCGATCTTTGGTACTTGAGTCAACAATAAACTTCTTATAATTACAAGTTGTTTATGTGGTAGAATATCCATTATCTCCAGAATTATATTTATGATTTAGATGTCATATATATCATATATATCCAGTATATACATTCATTCATAATATTACGTAACATTTAGAGGTAATAAATGAAATGCACCGTTCATGGAGACGGTAAGCCATACGTACGCATGAACGCTACTTTCATTTCTATTTCGCATTTAATGGAATGAAATCATAATTATATGAAGGTATAATATAGGTCCAGTATTATATAATATATAATATCATTTACTCTATCCTTTATACATCCCACATATGGCATTAATGATTCACATCACTTTGAGGGGGCGGTAGTCCGCACTTCCTAAATCGAAATTATCGCGTTTCACCCATAATGGAAATCATAAAGTATGACATAAATGAGAAATACAGAAGAATAAGTAAAACATAAACATATTATATATCATATATAAAAATAGTTAAATCTTAATGGCCACCTTTGAAGGTGTTATATGAGTGTTGAACAATCATCGTTTCGTGAGGCAGAAATTCGCCATCCACAGAAACCGTATGTTCTTTAACCATTAGATGTAGGTGTGTGTAAGTGTAGCTCTAATACTTCTTATAACAACATCCTAGTATATTGAGGATACTGGTGTTGTTACAAAAGAAATGAATAAAAATTGTTTAGGGGGTTGGAGAAGAAAAATAAAACAAAACAACATTAGAGAAGACATTACCTCAAAATCGGGTAACTCTTTTTGATTTGAGACAAAGGCTTCCTTGGGAAGAGTTCTGCCCAAAATGAGGCTTCTAGGAGTAAGAGGGGTAAGTTGGAAGAGTATTTGGCCAGAGGTTGGCCGAGCCAAATGGCTTGAAAGTGTAAATGAGGTGGGAGAGGTGGGGGCCTTTTATAAGTGGAGAGGAGGGGTACTCTTGGAAAGTAAAGAAAAGTCACTTTATTATAAAATGAGTTTCGGATTTTAGAGGTCCCACACATATATAATTCGAGGATAAGATGATAAGGGTTCGAAATCTACTCAAACAATAGGTTTTTGACAAGTGTACACTTTGGATTTTACATTATCTTTCCATTTTATTTAAATCGTTAAATAATGAGGTCATCGCTGCATCATCATGATGTCATATTTAATTTAATTTATTTAATGTCTAAAAATTAAAAAAAATACTATGATGTAGTAAATCTTTTTATCTTTCTAATGAATATTTATAATCAAAATTTGGACTTGTGTAACCCCACTTAAAGACTGTTTTAGTAAAACAAATCATGTTTGTGTCAATTTAATTTTAACATTAAATATATATATATATATTAATGTCATTTTCCAACCAAAGTGTCTCCATGGGGTCCCCAAGTTGACCCATGGGTTGTCTTGGTCGGCCATGACTCTTCCAATAGGAGTAGGACAAGTGTCAAGCTAATCTCATATTATTAAAACATTATTTTTACCTTAAACTACACTAATTACCTCTAATCGCGATTAAGAACTTAAAAGTTACTATTCACCAAAAAAATTATTTTGATCTCATTGAACCACATTTTACTTCTTAATGACAACCATGTATGTCGGATTTTTGAAAATCAAATCACAGAAGTGGTAATATTTCATTTAAACGAAAAATTAGTTATTTAACTACCACTTAGTGGTTTCACTATTCATCAAAAATTGAAGTATTTTAGAACAATGCCAAAATTTCACCCTAAGCTATAATTGATATTCCGAATTCAAAAATGATGTCTATTTTATGAAATTCCAAACATATAATTTTCATTAATTAATTTTATAATTAATTCCTGCTGTCACAACAAATAGCGTGTTTTTAAGAAACAATTTATATCAAAAGATTGACAATTGTTTATGTCGAATTTCAAAGTGAAATTAATTATATTGACCAACATTGGATAAAATTGTAAAAATATATTCTAATTATACTTTAAAACCACTCAATAGTATAACTTATCACTATAAATTATTTTCATTAAAAAATTTGTTTTAGGTATTTTTCACTATTCATAAAAATTTTGAAGTTCTCAGAAAATTACAAAAAATTCAACATAGGCTAATTTCAATATTAGAAATACAAAAATGAAGCCCATTTTGAAATATAAAATTTCTATAAATTTAAAAAGTGGTTATTACTATTCATAACGACTACTTTGATTAGTTGTAGTGTGTTAGAACTCGATGTTGCGTACAATGCAAGCTATTACATTATTGAATGAGAAGCGTATCATGGAAGCTCGGGGTGTTACATTCTCCCCTCCTTCAATAAATTGCGTCCTCGCAAATTGTAATTTTTCTTTGAAAATAAAAGGTTGAAAAGAGAAAATACCTTTGAGAAAAACCCACATCCGAAATAAGATTAATAAAGTTTAGCCTTAATAAGAGGGAAGGGGAAATGAAAAAGTCACCACCCAATTATGATCTCGATTAGGAGAACATTGGTGGAAATTAGAGACATATAGTTGGAGGAAAAACGTAAATATTTGTAAGGAGTTATTGAGGTCATCAATCATAATCAACTGGAAAATTGAGGGCCTCAAAGCCTTCAATCTATGTTGATTTAAAATATCATCAGTTCAACAAGACATAAGGTATTAGGATAACACATTTTTTTGTTTTAATATCCCTTTACTAAAGTTTAAGAATTAATTTATTCATTGAATAAGAGATAGGTATATATATATTTATGCTTAACAATTAGCGTTTCAACCTTCAACTCATCTTTCACTCAAAAAGATAATAGAACTCAAAAATATTATACTGATCCTAATTGTATAAGGTTCCAAATGTTAACACATATCATTTAGATTAGTAAAATTATTTTGTAACAACCAGGGACTTCCTGTAGGCTAGTGGTAGGAAATAAAGGACTGTCGCACTATGATTGTGGGTTCGATTCCTGCAGCTTTGTCCGACGCGACGGGTTATGACCCACCCTGCAGGTTTTCCTTTTCCTAAAACTATAGTATTATAATATTCCAAAACTAATCTTCATAAATGTTTTAACCTTAAACAATACTATCCAAAGATCAAATTAATCCATTCCAACCTTTATAGTTATCCAAAATACTTCTGTCCAACTCATAGTCCAAATTTTATAAGGAAGGTAAACATATTGAAGATCCTTTTTTCCACGTAACAACATGTGAACACCTTCATCATGTATTCTTTTAAAACACTGCAAAATACTGAATTACCATAAATCCTTATTGATTACATTCATGATCCCTTATTCCTTATAAGAAACTAGATATACTCCTTCTATCCAAAAATGTATACAAATCATTAATCAGTTTTAAGGATGTTAAGAATATCCAACATAATTTATCCGAATCAATCATGTCTTATTCCAAAATCACTATCTCGGTATCAGAACCATTTTATGGTTTATCTTTCTCTCAACCATATATTCTACAAAAATTTAACCTACTGTGGAGTCACTTTTCTTGGTTCCACAAAATCTAAAGTCCTAGATGAAATAGTACTGCAGTACAATCCTTATATACTCGATAATTATTATAACCAGTACATCATTGATGCAACACTCAAATTACAAAATTCTTTAATAACAACATAAGAACTCTAATCATTCCTCCTCATCTGTGGTAGTATCATAAATTGATTATTATCCAATAACAACATTTGGGGCATACTCTAATGATTTGAACATTGGTTTGCATAGTGTCCCCACTCCTTGTAGGTGAAGCATTGTACATTTGAAACCTTTTTCTTAACCTTTCAGTCACGCACTTTGTGTCCTTTTTCTCTACACTTATAACAAACTCCCATTCCCTTTAGGCAAGTTCCATGATGTTTCTTCCCACAATTACCACATATTTGAAAATTCTTCTTTCCCCTCATCCCTTTATCCATCATTCTCTTTTCCATCCCTTTCATCTCTTGCTTCGCTTCAAAGCCATAGGACTCATAGAATTATTTACTTATCTTATTAGCACATGAAAGTATTTCTTCATATGTTGAAAACACATGGGAGACTATTTCCCTTTCGAAATGTTGGCTTAATACCATGAAAGATACGATCCTTCTTACTATATGGATCATACGTATTGCTGGAGTTCACATTCCTTCTACTGGGCGCCATTTCTATACAATGACATAAACTAGGTTAGTTTATGAATTATAATGAATAATTCCAAACTTTTAAAATAATTAATGTAAATTGAACGGTTTATGGATATAATCCATAATTATAAGAATGTTTTCTTTGAAGAAGTATATACTCATAAACCCTACATAATGGTTTGTAAAGAAAATGATAATTATCCTAAGCAACTCCCCCAGGAGTGTCATAACCAAGAGTTCAGCAAGGCCCATTGTCGTGCACCAGTTCCCGTATGAGTCTAGCTCAAAGCGGTGTTTTCGGGTTTTACCCCTAGGTACATCTGTTCCAGAGCCGCCTCTACCTGCTCGTATCCAGACAGGGATGTATTTCTCAGAAAACTCACAACATCTCTACAATACAAAAATTCCAAGAAGTTCTTCTATACTAATCCTCAAAGTCTATCTTCGGGCTATGTCCTCTAATCAGAGTTTATCTAAATCTAGCTTCCAAGGTTAGTACTAAACTGCCTCTGATAACAACTGTAACGCCCCGACCGCAGCTACCCAGAGTCGGTGCATTACTTCGTAACATTGGCATGATCACAAAAGATCACGTCTCGAAAGACCGATTAGTTTAGTAGCCTTGGAAACACTAGATAAATTCATAAATGTTACATTACATCATAAAGTGAAAAACTAATAACGAGGTCTTCATAGTCCACACTCATATCGTCTTCTGACTATCCATGCAGGTCATTCATAAAATACTTCTTCACATCCTGGAAAATATTAAAACATTGAAAGGGGTGAGCTCAGATGCTCAGTAAGGATAACAATATTGCAAAACCTTTCATAAATAAACATTAACATTTAAGGAAATTTATAACTAAAACAAAATCCTTCTAACCATGAACATCAACATAATATGGAAAAAGTAAAATGAGATAATTCCATTTACTTCTTCACATTGATATTCTACTAGTCGAATAATCACATGAAATATCAATAACCACTTTCATAATGAGGGAATGTATAATGCCAGACATTCTGAAACATTTTTTCAAGGCCTCAGCCAAGAAATATAAAATTATTAAGGCCTCGGCCAAAACCATAAATCAAATTGGGAAAGGGCCACTGCCAATTCCACGTCTAGTTGTCTCATGAGACCTACCGATGCATCGAGGAGCTATAGCAGGCTCCACCCGTCACTTATTAAGTCCAATACATTCCTCATATGAATAGGTTTAAACCTATCATAAACCATAACATAATCGTATCACATAAACCATGCATAAAGGAAACATAACATTTCCATATTTCAATTACAAGATATCAATACAACACATTGATATAATAAAAACGCTTTCAAAACCATTTTCAATACCAAAATAAAAGAAAGTTAAAACTTTGTATTTATTTTTCATTAAAAAAATGATGTCTTGTAGAGGAAGCCGAAACTCAAATAATGGTCACGGCGGCGGAGAAGTCGTTGTCGCCGCATAAGTACGGAAAGAAAAACATTCCCTTTTGTCGTTTAACTAAACGCTTCATATAGAAATGATTCCTTTTGAATAAACGTAAAAGTCAAAGGGGTTTATACACCGTATTAAAGAAAGTTGTGTATAAAATCAAAAATGCCTTAATGAAAGGGGATTGAGACGAAGTCCTTAAAAAGATCATTTTTTTAAATAAAGTACATCTATAATGTGTATTCACTATAAGTACACATAAATAATGTAAAAATTCAAGATAGGACATAATAATATCATGACATAATTTGAAAGTAGGAGATTAACCCAAAGAAAAGAAATTGGGTTAAGAAGTTCCCTTACAAATATCATTTTTTAAATAAAATAGATTTATTATGTGTATTCACTAAATGTAAACATAAATAAAGTACAAATACAAGATAGGACATAATAATATCATGATATAATTTGAAAGTAGGAGATTAACCCAAAGATTGGAAATTGGGTTAAGAAGTTCCCTTACAAATATCATTTTTTAAATAAAATAGATTTATTGTGTGTATTCACTATAATTACACATAAAGAAAGTACAAATACAAGATAAGACATAATAATATCATGATATAATTTGAAAGTAGGAGATTAACCCAAGGATTGGAAATTGGGTTAAGAAGTTCCTTTACCTTGCGTTTTGTCCTGACTTGACCGTTCTTTAACCTCTTGAATAATAAACCAGAGTTAATTTCTATTTACTTAAGAACCTTTTTTATGTTCATTATTCCTTTTATATCACTTATTACCATGTTATGAACATTATGTAATTATTTACGTTAATAACGGTCGTTTTGTCGATCTTTGGTACTTGAGTCAACAATAAACTTCTTATAATTACAAGTTGTTTATGTGGTAGAATATCCATTATCTCCAGAATTATATTTATGATTTAGATGTCATATATATCATATATATCCAGTATATACATTCATTAATAATATTACGTAACATTTAGAGGTATGAAATGAAATGCACCGTTCATGGAGACGGTAAGTCGTACGTACGCATGAACGCTACTATCATTTCTATTTCGTATTTAATGGAATGAAATCATAATTATATAAAGGTATAATATAGTTACAGTATAATATCATATATAATATCATTTACTCCATCCTTTATACATCCCACATATGGCATTAACGATTCACATCACTTTGAGGGGGCGATAGTCCGCACTTCCTAAAATGAAATTATCGCGTTTTACCCATAATGGAAATCATAAAGTATGCCATAAATGAGAAATACATAAGAATAAGTAAAACATAAACATAGTATATATCATATATAAAAATAGTGACATCTTAATGGCCACCTTTGAAGGTGTTATATGAGTGTCGAACAATCATCGTTTCGTGAGGCAGAAATTCTCCATCCACAGAAACCGTATGTTCTTTAACCATTAGATGTAGGTGTGTGTAAGTGTAGATCGAATCCTTCTTATAAAAACATCCTATAATATTGAGGATATTGGTGTTGTTACAAAATAAATGAATAAAAAGATTATAGTGGGTTGGAGAAGAAAAATAAAACAAATCAACATTAGAGAAGACATTACCTCAAAATCAGGTAACTCTTTTTGATTTGAGCCAAAGGCTTCCATGGGAAACGTTCAGCCCAAAGTGAGGCTTCTAGGAGTAATAGGGGGATGTTGGAAGAGTATTTTGGCAGAGGTTGGTCGAGCCAAATGGCTTGAAAGTGTAAATGAGGTGGGAGAGGTGGGGGCCTTTTATAAGTGGAGAGGAGGGGCACTCTTGGAAAGTAAAGAAAAGTCACTTTATTATAAAATGAGTTTCGGATTTTTGAGGTCCCACACTTATATAATTAGAGGATAAGATGATAAGGGTTCGAAATATACTCATCCAATAGGTTTTTGACAAGTTTACATTTTGGATTTTACATTATCTTTCCATTTTATTTAAATCATTAAATAATGAGGTCATCGCTGCATCATCATGATGTCATAATTAATTTAATTTATTTAATGTCTAAAAATTATAAAAAAAATACTATGATGTAGTAAATCTATTTATATTTCTAATGAATATTTATAATCAAAATTTGGACTTGTTTAACCCCACTTAAAGATTATTTTAGTAAAAAAATCATGTTTGTGTCAATTTAATTTTAACATTAAATATATATATATTAATGTCATTTTCCAACCAAAGTGGCTCCATGGGGTCCCCAAGTTGACCCATGGGTTTTCTTGGACGGCCATGACTCATCCAATAGGAGTAGGACAAGTGTCAAGCTCATCTCATATTATTAAAACATTATTTTTACCTTAAACTACACTAATTACCTCTAATCGCGATTAAGAACTTAAAAGTTACTATTCACCAAAAAATTATTTTGATCTCATTGAACCACATTTTACTTCGTAATGACAACCATGTATGTCGGATTTTTGAAAATCAAATAACAGAAGTGGTAATATTTCATTTAATCGAAAAATCAGTTATTTAACTACCACTTAGTGGTTTCACTATTCATCAAAAATTGAAGTATTTTAGAACAATGCCAAAATTTCACCCTAAGCTATAATTGATATTCCGAATTCAAAAATGATGTCTATTTTATGAAATTCCAAACATATAATTTTCATTAATTAATTTTATAATTAATTCCTGCTGTCACAACACATAGCGTGTTTTCAAGAAACAATTTATATCAAAAGATTGACAATTGTTTATGTCCAATTTCAAAGTGAAATTAATTATAATGACCAACATTGGAAAAAAGGGTTAAAATATATTATAATTATACTTTAAAACCACTCAATAGTATAACTTATCACTATAAATTATTTTTATTAAAAAAGTTGTTTTAATTATTTTTCACTATTCATAAAATTTTTTAAGTTCTCAGAAAATTACAAAAAATTCAACATAGGCTAATTTCAATATTAGAAATACAAAAATGAAGTCCATTTTGAAATATAAAATTTCTATAAATTTAAAAAGTGGTTATTACTATTCATAACGGCTACTTTGATTAGTTTCAGTGTGTTAGAACTCGATGTTGCGTACAATGCAAGCTATTACATTATTAAATGAGAAGCGTATCATGGAAGCTCGGGGTGTTACATGATCTACTGGTTTATTCTCCTTTGTAAATATTCTCATGGCTTACACACCTAGAATCAAATGATCTCTTCTAATAGGAATTATATAATCAACAAAAAATACAATATTCAATGATCTTTTTTGAAAATACTCGAATCAAATAAAATGTTAAAGAATCAAAATTAAAGCCCATAGAAATATGATTTTAATATAAACATGAAATTATCCAATGCGAGACAAAATTATTATAAAATAACATGTTAATATAATTGAAACTCAATTCATGATAATTTCAATAATCTAAAAAAACATAAACATTATGGAAATCTATAACCACCCATGGTAACATGAGTTCATACATAGATTTGACCTAGAAAGTCACCCTACCAAACTTAATATTTTAAATCAGATTGCCTGAAAACCTATTTAGTATACAAAAAGATGAAAATCTTGGTAGATCCCTCATAATTATATATTGGTATTTATTCTAGTATTTTTTATTAACAAAAAAATGGTTCATGATAACACATCACTTGAGATGACCTGAAAAAAGGTAGAGATATTAAATGATCTAAAAAATGACTCATGAGAAAATGAAATGAGATGATCAAATAGTTTTAAATTTGGAATAAAAGTAAAAAATCATTATTCATACAAGGAAAAAAATTCAACCTGAAATAAAATCAAATAAATAATAATAATTTTCTTCTTGTGACAAATGGTCACCACTGACCCATCTCATTATGAATATGACAACATCTAAGGGAAGATGATGAACAATACGACACCATTCCCTTTTAATAAATCCCAAAAAATCATATTTTTTAAATCCCAAAGGCATTTATATGGTGTGAGTTAAATTACTAGTAGGATAACAGTATTAATATATACAAGGTATATCACCATGAAACCATTATTTGTACCTTAAAAGAAAGATTACATGGAAATCTCAAGTGAAAACAATTTTTTAAAACATCCCTCATTTTTAGATAAAACAGTTTAATATTTATATAAACTAATAATATGATGATTATATGAAATATATTAATATGTGAGTAATTAGAATCAATAATGCGAATAATGTATAATACACATGTGAGAATAAAAAATATGAATAAATAAAATCATTTATAAAACAAATCATTAGTTGGGTTCTAGCTTGTGGGAATATGCACTAGTAATTTTGAAGGAACACTATGCAAGGAATATTGATGTTATTAATATTTTCATGACATATTATATACTCTATTTATTTATTTTATATGAAATTTCCATATTTTGTGTGAAATATTAATGTTTTTATACTAAGTATAACTTTTGGGAATTTTTAGATGTTTTCCAATTGATTCCTTGTACTATTTTATTTATAAAAATCACCCTAATGATCCAAATTTTATGTTTTATTTTCTTTATGATTCCTAATTAAATATCCAACATTTCCTTAGAAGGTATCATGGGCCAATTCTTCCATTTGAAGGCTCACATGGACCACACAAGAAAGCCCATAAAATCTATGAGGAAAATGAACTATCCACGAAGATTGAATAATGGGATCAATAAATAATCTCAAATTCATTAATTCCCCAAAATCATTTGGTTAAAAATGCAAGGAGTAATGGATAAAAATTTCAGGGCCCAATTCTAAGAACAAGTGGCCCAACTAATGCTATCAATTTTAGGCCACAATTATATCCCGGAATTAAAATCCAGAAACTATTAATTACATATCTCATGATTTAATAATCAAATGAAGCTGACATTATTCCATGTGAAAGAGGATATATAGGTGGCCGACGTTTCTGAAAAAGTTATTCGGATTTGAAGTAATCTTCTTATTCAAAAAACCTATTCAATTTTTGGACTTCAAAACGTTGGTATTGAAATGGACAGATTTACTTTGTTTAATCAACCTACAATAACTTTGGGTCCTTAAGTCCAATTGCCTCCAAATGTTCAGCGTAGATAGAAGATATATTTATCTACAACTTTTAAGAAGTTCCTATCTCGATATTCGACTGTATAATTTATCAAATTGGTGATGAAATTGGAGGGGATGTTTTGAAATGAAAACAGCCCACAACATTGGGCAATAAATACATCCCCCTCCTCTCTTTGAAAAGGGTTTGCATATCAGAATAGTGGATCATCAATTGGCACGACAAAAGACATGAAAATTTCTTGGGAGGAGTTTCCATACTCAATTTTTCTCTTGATAGACCTCCCCTCCTCTTTTTGTTTTCATTAACTTTTGTATTATTCTTTGTTGTAATCTTGTAATTCATTCTATTATAATTTTGTTTTAATGAAAGTATCTTTTTAAATATCTCTTATTCCCATCCACCTTATATAGTCTCATATTAATGTTCTTAACATAATTTAAATACTATCGAATCCCTTTCCCTTAACTTTTTTCTCATTCAATCGAAAGTCCATTTTTAATTATCATCATTGTTCGGGTGTGTGTGTTCAAAGCACCACTCTTTTCACATATCTTTATTTTTATTCTCTTCTTAATTGATAATAATTATCATTATAACAAGATTATTTATCCCGAAAATGGATGAGTAAATCTATTATCAGGGTGAGTCAAAATTTTGGGATGTTATGTGATTGAGAGTATTTTCTCGATGAATATTCATTAATTTAACATTTTGTATATTGGACATAACATGTCATGTATTAATGACATGTTTTGTTTAACGAGTGGTTTCCATGTATTATTGGAACCATAAATAAACTACCATCAACAAGGTCTAAGTTATATTAGAACCCTAAATTATGATAAGGCTTTGATTAAAGCCTTAACACATAGGAATTCCAATCAACGTTATTTTGTCTTTTGGGTGTTAATTTAAATACAATATAAAGAAAAGCTCAAAGACATCACAAGCTTAAATCCCTAAAAATGAACTCACCCCGATCATTATCGATTTTTTAAATCAATCACAATCAGTGAATCGTTTAAATTAAGCACAACAAACAAAACCACCTAATCAAAATACAATCAACTATTTAAAATCTATCATCGCTGAGGATTCGACCTGAGTGGTGCTATACACATTAAAAGAGCTTCAGATCTCTGACCGGTTGATATGAGACCATCGGATGTGCATTTAAAATGGCGTCGTTGCTGGGGATGGTGATTTATGTAGTCATTAGTTTCTGGTTTTTTAAAAAAAACAAACAAAAAACAAAATTTGAAAAAAAATTGATTAAAAAAACATAATGAAAAACTTTTCTTCTCATAAAAATCATAACAAGAAAAAAAGAAAAAGAAAAAACACATATTTCTTTTCATTCCAACATCTCTTTGAATTCCCCATATCCTCCCAAACAATCCCTCATATTTTTCCGACCCTGGAATTGAGTGAACACTTTGCCAAATTAAGAGGAACATAAGAGATAATATACTCATAGAAGAACCAGTCTATGGCTGACTATTTAAATTAGATATGGCCAATCCTAGGGAAAAGACATGAAAAGAACTTGATGCCCCTGATATGAATTACAATCCTCTTGGTATTCAATATCTAAACATAAAATATGACTTCAAACTCAAATCAGGTTTGATTTTTCTTCTCCATCATCTCTAGGAGCTAGCCGGTGAGGATTCACATCTCCACCTTAAAGTGTTCAAGTGGTGTGCTCTACCATGATGCCTCAAGGGGTTTTGGGGAACAAATCAAACTCCGAGCCTTTCCTTTTTCCCTAGATGACAATGCTAAATCATTCCTTTACTACCTACGTCTTGTTTCTATAACCACATGGAATGACATGAATAGACTTTTTAGATAAATTATTTCCTGCTTCTCGTACTGCTTTTATCCAAAAGAAAATAAGTGGTATTCGTCAATTCGAAAGTGAATCCCTCCCTGAGTACTAGGAGAGATAAAAGATCATGTAGAAACCTGTCCACCCCACCAAATCCATGAACTACTCTTGATCCAATACTTCTATGAGGGATTATTTTCTTTGTGGTGAACTCTTATTGATGCCGCAAGTGATGGTTCTCTTGTTGAGAAAATATTATAGCTGCAAGAGATATTATAAGAAACATGGCTGCAAACAATGAAAAATTACATACTCGAGCACATGATCAAGTCAAACATGCCCAAGATAATCAAAATATAGGGCCAAAAAAGATGACCAAGTGGATGAGTGAACATACAGGTCTTGTGCAGCAACTAGTTGTGGCATCCGAATCCCCAACCTCATCTTCTTTACAATCAATGTTTTCTGGACCTGTCAAAAACTGTGGAATCTGCATCTCCCCATCTCATCTGACTGACACATGTCCACAAATTCAAGAAGATCAATCTGATTCATATTTACCAATGGAGCTCAATGCAGCATATGCTAAGTGGAACCCCAACCCTCAACAATCAGGTCATTTCATTAGAAACTTTAACCAACCTCACTCTGAACCCTTCTCTTCATCATATAACTAAGGCCTGAGTTTTGGTAATTCTGTCACTCATCCTCCTCAATTCCCTCCTCAAAAACCCAAACATATTTTAAAATTTTCAAGGTGTTGGTAACTTCCAACAACAATACCCTTTTTTTCCTCAAACTCAATGAATCAATCCTCCTCCTGGATTCCACTATCCTAGTGAGCTATCCCAATTCCCATACCAGTAAAATCGCTTTCCCAAGAACCAAAATCAAGGTAATCCCAATCTGGGACAAGCCTCTACTTCCATGGAACCATGGGAAAGCACCGTGGAAGTTTATTTCTCCTTCACTTGTTCCAGCCTCAAGAACATTGAAACCTAAATTGGTCAACTTACAGCCCACCTAAGTTAGCAGAAACAATAAATTTATTCCCCACTTCCAGCTCAAACATTACCCAACACCAAGGCTAATTTAAGTGCAATTTCTATTAGATCACGAAATAAAATTGTTATTCCTCATGTTGAGTCCACTGAACCTCCTTTGAATGTTGACCTAGAAAAGGAAAATATAAATAAACTTGAAATGGAAGGTGGAGTCATTCCGTCACCTCTATCCATTCCACTTAAGAATCTAATTCATTTTCCTCAATCTATTTCTAAGCCAATGAAGTCCTTTGAACCCGATACTAAAATTCTCAACATGTTTAGACATATTGATGTATACATACCCCTATTAGATTCCCTTAAAAAGATCCCTAAGTATTCCATGTTTCATAAGGAATTGTGCTCCTCCAAGAGGAAACTTAGGACCTTTGAAAATGTTTCCACCCAACAGTTTATTCCCATAATATGCAATGATCCAAGGACCTTTACAGTGCCATTCAAAATTGGAAGTTTTAACTTTGATGATGCACCCATAGACTTAGGAGCCTCAATTAATGTCATGACCAAATATATATTCTCCAACCGTGGTCTAGGTCCCTTACATACAATGGGCGTTGTCATTCAGTTAGCCAATCGAAGCGCTGCTAGTCCTGAATGTATAATTTAAGATGTCCTTATTCGTGTTAATGATCTTATCTCCCCAGCTGATTTCTATGTCCTTGACATGGATGTTGAGACAAAATCTTCAAGATCTACCATAATTCTAGAAAGGCCATTCCTTATGACTGCTAGAACCAAAATTGATGTCTATTCAAGCATATTATCCATGGAATTTTTGAACCAACTGGTCAAATTCAACATTTTCCAAGCCATGCGATACCTATAAGAGGATTACTCTACATTATCAATCCATGCTTCTGAGGACACTTCTAAGAATAAATTGAACCCAATTACATCATTTTCATCCAGTTCTGATGATAAAAGATATTGTGAAATCTGTAACATGATTAACCAAGTCATAAATTGTGAAGATGATGTGAAACTCTCATTAATAGAATCCATCATTCTAGAGGAACATTAAAACTCTCTTGAATCCCACATCAAATCTGATCTCTACTGTTCCACCTTGGGTAGTATTATGGAAAATGAATCTGAAGCAAATGATGTCCCCTCATCCATTCATGATATGTCTATCCCACAAATGATTGATGATACTAATCTAAAACCTCTTCAAGAACACATTAAATATGAATTATTTTCCATGATCACTCTTATCCCATCATTATCTCTTCTTTACTTACCAAAACTGAGGAGTCCAAACGTGTTCAAGTGTTAGAGGAAAAAAAGTCCTTAGTGTGGACCCTAGATGATGTACTAGGAATCAGCCTGGCTCTTTGCATGCATCACATCCATATTGAGGAATCTACCAAACTAATTAGACAATCACAAAGAAGACTCAATCCAATCATCCATGAGGTAGTTAGGGAAGATATCGCCAAGATTCTTCAAGATGGTACTATCTATCATATTTTATATAGTTAATGGGTTAGTCCAGTTCATGTTTTACCTAAGAAGGGTGGGAGAATTGTTGTCAGAAATGTTCCTGGTGAGGTAGTCACAACTCAAGTGAAGAACAAATGGCATGTGTGCATATACTATAGGAAATTGAATGATGAAACAAGAAAATATCACTACCCTCTTCCATTCCATAATCATATGCTAGAAAGATTAGCCAGAAAGTCACATTATTGATTTCTGGATGGACACACTGGCTACTTCCAAATCCCAATCGCACCCCAGGACCAAGAAAAAACAACATTCACTTTCCCCTTTGGAACATATGCATATAGGAGAATGCATTTTGGCCTTTGCAATGATCTTGTAACATTCCAAGGATGTTGGATGAGTACCTTTTTTGAATTCATTAAATACTGCCTGGAAGTCTTCATGGATGACTTTACCATGTAGGGTGAGTCATTTGGATATTGCTTGAATTCACTCTATCTAGTACTTAAAAAGTGTGTCAAGTGTAACCTTGTGTTAAATTTTGAAAAATGTCACTTCATGGTTTCAAATGGGACTGTTATTGGGAACATAGCTTCAAAAGATGGTATTGAAGTTGATCCTGCCAAAATTGAAGTGATCCAATCACTTCCTGAACCCAACTCTATGAAAGATATATGTTCATTACTCGGTCATGTTGGTCACTATCAGTGATTTATTCATTACATTAGTAAAATTTACCTCCCACTTACTCAGTTTCTCCAAAATTATATAACATTCCATTTTGATGAGGTCTGAAAGAGAGAATTCATTGAACATAAAACTTCTCTTACATCTGCACCAATAATCCAACACCCAGATTGGTCCTTACCCTTTTAGTTGATGTGTGATTCTTCTGATAGAGCCGTTGGGGTTGTCCTTGTTAAAAGAAGAGAAACAATTCCTCATGTCATATATTTTTCCTCAAAAACATTGGATGAAACTCAATATGACTACTCTATCACTAAAAAATCACTTTTATCTGTTTTATATTCCTTAAATAAATTTTGACCTTATCTCTTAGGTGCGAAAATCCTTATCTTCACAGACCATTATGATCTAAAGTTTTTACTCAAGAAAAGTGATTCCAAAACAATTTTAAGAAGGTTGATCCTAATGCATTAAGAGTTTGACCTTGAAATCAATGATAAAATTGGAAAAGAAAACCATGTGGAAGATCACTTGAGTATAATTTCTAATTCTTCTCATTCTGAAATAGTTGATCTAGAATTTCCAACTGAGCACATTTTATCTCTCACTCCAAAAATTCCATGGTATGCCCCAATTGTAAATTTCTTGGTTTCTGGTGTTTTTCCTAAAAATATTTCAAATGAAAGAAATTGAATTGTAAAAGTGATTCAAAACACTATTTTTGGGAAGAAAATACACATTGGAAAACTGGGGTAGTCAAGGTAATTTCTAGATGTGTTGATGAAAATGAACATTCATCCATATTATAATTTTGTCACTCAATGACTTGTGATGGCCAAGTTGGACCACAAAGGACCTCCTAAAAGGTCTTAGACTCTGTATTCTTATGGGTTTCACTCATTGTGGACTAACATGATTTTTTTCAATCATGTCCCACTTGCCAAATGTTTGGCACAATTTCCAAAACTAGTGAAATTCTTTAAATCCTTTAATATTCTGTGAGATCTTCAATGTTTGGGGCATCGATTTCATGGGACCATTTCCCCCTTCCAATGGATTCTCATATATTCTTCTTGAATTTGATTACGTTTCTAGGTAGGTCGATGCCAAACCCACTAGAAAGGATGATTCACATACTGTTAGTGAGTTCGTAAATATACACATCTTCCACAGATTTGGCATGCCTCATGCCTTGATCACTGACTGAGGAACCCATTTTTGTAATAAAACCATACAATATCTTTTGAAAAAAATGGGTATTTACATATAAATTCAATTTCATATCACTCCCAGATGAATGGAATTGATGAACTTTCGAATATTGGAGTGAAATCAATGCTTCAGGGAATTTTAAAACCCACCAGAAAAGATTCGCATGAAATAATTGGTGAAGCACTTTGGGCTTATCGAACTGTGTATAAAACACCCATTGGGATGTCTCCTTTTATGCTAGTTTTTGTTAATGCATGTAATATACCAGTTGAAATACAACCTAAGTCTTTTTGGGGTGTGAAAACTTATAATTTTGATTTTGAAAAATCTGGTGAAGAAATATTGTTGCAATTGGGTGAACTAGAGGAGCTTCGACTTGATTCATACTAGAATTATATTATCTATAAAAAAATACAAGGCACTCCATTACAAAAACATCATGAGAACGGTATTTCATGTAGGTGAGAAGGTAATGCTCTTAAATTATTGATTTTGGCTTCACCTAGGTAAGCTTAATTCCCGTTGGGAAGGTCCTTTTGTTATTAATAATTTTTACCCATTTGGTGTAGTGTAAGTCTAAGACCCCTCATCCAAAAGGACATTCACGGTTAATGGACATCGGTTAATGCATCACCATGAGAGGCCACACAATCCTAGAATAACATTGACATCCACTAGATCCCCAACTTCTGTAGTTGGCCCACCACTAGATGCAGATGGCAACCCACCAAATCCAAACTAGGGGCAGCACATTCCCTTTAACTCTCTCTCTATCTATTCCTCTCTCTCACTCTTTCTTCTTCTCCCCCTATCTTTTATTTTTTTACCACCTTATTTATCAAAACCTTCTATTTACTCTTTCTATTTTTTTGTGGGTGTATCTTTATAAAAAATCTAAAAAATACTAAAAAACTATAAAACAAAAAAAAATGAAATGTCAACATTCATGATTACTCAAATTATAATTTGGAAATTTTATCCAACCTTTTGGGGCGAGTCAAGAGACATGTTTTCATCTGAAAAATATTGTATTTTCATCATGACTTTGGATAAAAAATTTGGTGTCAAAACCAACACATTTTGAATGCTCAATTTTTGATTTGAAAAATGATTTTTCTCACCCGTGAAGAACAACAATTGCTTACATTCCAAGGACACATATGTCCATATTTTAATAATGTGTGTTTTCACCCCCCCCCCCATTTGTGAGTCTTTTGTTTTTGGACCTTCGAGCTGAATTTCCGACTTTAGTGTGCATTAATATAAAAAATGAATTTTCTGAACCCCTTGAGAATTATAACAGCCAAATGGCCTCCCATTAAACATAAATTAATCCTCCATTTGAAACCCACTTCGAGCCTATGATAATTCTTCTTTGATATCCACATTAAAATACCAATTATATATCCAACTCAATATCAATAGTGATTTTCATTGCATAATTTTTTGAAATTTAAGTGTGGGGGGATGGATTATATTTGGGGTACCCTTTGTTGATGTCACTATATTATCCTATTCTTGAGAGAAATCATCAATTAATGTGTGGGGGAGAGGTTTTCCTTCAGTGGGGTTCGGTAATGTATATCTATGTTTATCATGTACAATTGAAAAGTGTTAAAAAATAAAATAAATATCAAAAAAATATGAAAATAAGAATGGGTTGTGTCTTGGGTAGGTCAAAAATCACTATTTCTTGGCATTTGATTTTGTTATAACTATTTCAGTTAGTGTCATGAGGAGATCAATCATTGGTTGGGATATGGGTGTGAGATCTGTTTCCAATTCAAATTTTGAAAATAAGGAAAATAAGAGAAAATAAGAACACTTGCATTATATTCTTATGTCATTGGGAGAAGTTTTGTGTTTTGTAAATATTCCATCATCTCATTCCCTTCATATTTACTTCCACTTTAGAGTCTTATTTCACATTTTCATTCCCTCATAAGTATGTGTTTCCATTTCCTTTCATGTCCCATTTAAAAAAACCGGTGCACATTGCTTTTTCCCTGTTGATGTTTTATCCATATTCTTCTCTCTCTTGGACATTATATTCCTTCCATACCATAGCCACAAAACCCCCCCTGAAAATACCTCTTCATATTTGACCACTTTGTTATAGGTAATGGAAGATGAGAGCTATTTCAAATTATCTAATTTTCACTTTTGTTTTGTTAATGAGTGAAGATCCATAAGTTAATTTTTTTCATCTTGAGAGGAGTATGTTTTGTGTGCAAACATTTTCCATTTCTAAATTTGAGAATGAACAAAGGAATTGTTTTTGTAACATTGTTTCTGTAACAACTTGTGGTGTAATTCAATATGGATATGTGAAATAGTCTAAACCTCCCCTTATTGGAGAAAACAAAATTTTAATATTTTTTGTTGAGTGAAAATGATTTTGTGATGTTTCTATATTTTCTGCACATGAGGACATGAACAAGACTAAGTGTGGTGGATTTGATGTTATTAATATTTTAATGACTTATTATATACTCCCTTCACTTATTATATATTAAATTTTCTTAATTTGTGTGAAATATTAATGTTTTAAAAATAAGTATAATTTTTGAGCATTTTTATAAGTAGTCCAATTGATTCAGTTTACTATTTTATTTATACATATCACCCTAATGATCTAAATTTTCTGGTTCTTATTTTGTAGTATTCCTAATTCAGTATCCAAAATTTAATTACAAGGTATACGGGTTCAATTATTCAATTTGAAGGATCGTATGGACAACATAAGAAGGCCCATAGAATCTATGTGGAAACTGTACCATCCATGAAGATTGAATTACTGGGATCAATCTAGAAGTTCAAATTCATTAATTCTCCTCAAACAATCGTATAACAATGCAAAGAGTAACGGATAAATATTTCAGTGCCCAAATCTAAAAACATGGGTCCCAACTGATGATTTTACTTCCATCCAACCATTCTTTCTGGGAATTACAATCCAGACACTATTCATGACATGTCTCATGATTTAATAATCTAATCAAGATGTGATTTTGTAGTATGAAATAGGAGATATATGAGTCTAACATTTTTGATGAAATTATTCAGATTCTAAGGCATATATCTACTCAAAAATACATTCAAATGTTGGAAATGAAAAATATGGTTTTGAAATGGACAGATTTAATTTGTTTAATAAACTGGCCATAACTTTGGATCCATAAGTCTGATGGCCTATATATTTTCATAGTAGAAAAGGGAGATATTTTTCTTCATCTTGTAAGAAGACCTATCTTGAGATTCAGCTGTCTAATTTATCAAATTTTCGATACAATTGGATGGGAAGTTTTTGAATGCAAACAGCCCACAACATTGGGCTACAAATACATCCCCCTCCACTCCATGAAAAGGGTTGGATTTTCAGAAGAGAAGAACATCAATTGGCACAACCAAAGCATTAACAACGGCTTGGTAGGACCTTACATACTCACTTTTTCACTTGATATACCTTTCCTCTTCTCTTAGTTTTCATTTACTTTTGTATTGTCTTTGTTGTAATCTTGTAGGACTTTCTTTTGTAATACTGTTTTAATGAATGTTTCTTCATTAATGTCTCTTATTCTCATCCACCTTATATAGTTTCATATTAATGTTCGTAAAATAGTTTTTTATATAGTTGAATCCCTTTCCCTTATTTTTCTTCCTCATTCAATTGAAATTCCATTTTTAATTATCAGCATTGTTAGTGTGTGTGTATGTTCTATGTTCCACTCTTTTCAAATCTCTTTCTTTTTTCTAATCTTCTTAATTTATCATCATAATCATTATAACCAGATTATTAAACACCCAATTGGATGAGTAAATATATTATTGGTGTGGGTCAAAATTTAGGGATGTTAAGTGATTGAGAGTATTTTCTCGATGGATATTCTCTAATTTAACATTATGTATATTGGACTTAACATGTCATGGATTAATGACTAGTTTTGTTTAACATATGGTTTTCTTGTATTATTGGAACCATAATTACAACACCATCAAAAAGATCTAATTTATATTAGAACCCTATGTTATGTTAATTCTTGTATTAAAGCCTTAACACATAAGAATTCCAATAAACATTATCTTGTGAAGTGGGTGTTAATTTAAATGAAATATAAAGCAATGCTCAAGCATATCACAAGGTGAACTCCCTAAAAATGAACTCATCCCAATCATTATTAATTTTTTAAATCAATCACAATTAATCAATCTTTTCAATTATTCTATACAAATAAACTCCCATAATCAAAATACAATAAACTAAAAACAATCAACTACTTAAAAAGTATCATCGACGAGGATTCGGCCTGAGTAATGCTATACACATTATCCGAGCATCAGAACTTCGACCAGTCGATATGGGAAAATCAGCCATGCATTTCAAATACCTTGATTCTTACCACTTTTGAGTCCTAATAAATTCTATCAATAACAAAAGTGAAAATCTTTATGGTTCCACGCTCTCTGGGGTATGCATATGTCCATAACCCACCTCAATCCAGTTTATAAATTTAATTCTCTGCTAAATAAATTAAATAATTAAGATAATTATTATATAAATATTTTTTATTTACATGACTCTCTATTATTATGGTTGAAAATAAATTTTAGATTCAAAATCCAATTTTAGGAATTTTATCAAACACATAATGTTCAAAAACCATTTTTATAGAGGTAACATGTTGAGAAACCTTATTTTATTTCACACAACAAAAAGTCACAAAATAATTGTTTCTGATATCTAATTAATAAATTTCCCAAAATACATAAATACATTATTCTAAAAATTGGAATTTAAAGGGTTAACATCATTGTATAAATACATATACCATGAAAATAGAGGTAAAATAATTTCTTATGAGAATAGTGATTGAAAATGAGTACATCCAATCCTCAGAAGACATTATCAATATCAAGAAAAATAAGTCCACCACTAAGTCCTCTAGATATTAAATTAATATTATCTTAATTTTAGAATATTAATATTCAAAAATATATCTGGTTGGTATTTAAAATTATTAGTGGAATTTAGATTCAAATAATAGTAAAAACATAGATGAGATCCGCCGTTACCAATCTAGGATCACCAAAGATTCAAGGGAGAACCTATAGAGACTCACAGAAAAATTTATTTTAGAAATTGATTATTTATGAAGTGATTAGAGTTTAAAAAAATGTAATGAGTGTAATTTTATATTTTCTGTTGTTTGTAAATTTGACCATTGTTAAGTTTCACTATTTAATAAACTGTGTGGCTGCCAATATTTAATGAAAAACTGATATCCATTTTTTTCTATTTCAAGAAAAACAGTTTGAAAAGCATTACTCAAACCAAGAAATAACCACTAGTAAAAATATTGGTCCCCCAAAATATTAATATGGTGGATTTAATTGTTTGAAAAAACATTATTAGAAAATGAAATATACCACTATAAATAATAGTAACATATAATTATGTTAATGAATGGTCAATACTAACTGTTGGTATAAAACATGTTTTTAGCCCATTCAATAAAAAATTTCAATATTTCAACCCTGACTAATTAATTAATTTTAACCTCATAGAAAGAAACAATAATCATATTACAGAGTACTTGTGATACGAAGTAAGTCACTATTCTACCCATCGTAATATATTTTTTACCCCAATGATCACTCAAGATTCATGAATCAAAATAAATAAAAGAAAATTTTTTCCTCATCAATGCTTACCACTCTTATATAACATGGATAAACACTGTATAAATACATAGTAAAATTAGAAAAAAAAATTACCATGAAGTATGTTATTTTGTATATCTATAATTTTAATGGAATTTTCAACGATAGAGGTGTTAGGATCACAATAAACATCTCACTATTGAACCACATTGTAAGGGACTCATTGATACCTACTTAGTTGGTAATCATTAAACATCATATTTTTTATCATCTTTTGAACAAGATTCAGTCCCACCAAATACCATTTTCAAGACTCTAAATAGTATAATTGAGAATGACATGAAATCCCATTCAATTACATTAATGGAACCATTTAATCAATTCCAGATAACTATTTCTAAATTAATTTTCAAAAAATGGTAGATTCTTTTCTCGTGAGACACCAAAATCAAACAGGAATGCCTAAAACATATCCCCACGATTTTTAATCGCATTCTCATTATTCAAATCCTTTTAATAGTTATATTTCATGAAATATTTAACATAGGGATCCATAACCACTTACATACCAATCAAAATAATATATTTTTATAATATAATTTGTATTAGTAACTATAGACATAACTATAAAAAGATTGAATATAACTATATACACATGTTCTTGAGTTCTTTCACAACCATCATCTCTTTAATAGGAAGTTAATGTGATTATTGTGTAATTTAATCAAGGATATCTCAAATCACATCCACCCAAATATAATTCCATGGTATAAAAATGAATAAATCTTTATATATCATATTACACTTCCAAAATTAAATGATTGAAATGTTTCAACAAACCAATTGATCTCAGATGCTCGACCTTAATTTTAGTTAGAGTACGACATCATGATATAATGTATTCAATATACTACATAATAAATGACCACTAATACTGATTTCTCATATCGTTATCCATCATTTTTTCCCAATAATATATGTGTTATAATGTCTCTGATATTAGTAGTCAAAATGTGGGGGTAACGTTATTAAATTAGTATTATATATAACTGCCTACATCCCAATGGAATGAATAGTTATTTAGCCTCGGTAAATTACACATATACATGATTCCCAAATAAAATTAGAAATATAAAAACATAGAATAAGAAATATTATATCCCCCTTGATATATTTAACAATATTCATATTCGTTTCATAAATAAAATATAAGAATAAATAGTGAGCTAAGATGATCAGTAAGGGTGTCGGTACAATGGAAGCTATCTTGACTTAATGATGTATAATCAATATGGAAAAATAAAAAAACACAGTCCAATTAATTAATAACATGAGTAAGAAGAAAATTATGGTAGGAATAAATGATGATCATGAAATTAAATATAAATAATACCATGTGAACAAATATTTTATATGTATTTAACAACTATTCAAATAATCACATCAACATAAATAACTAATTTCAAAATAATGCAATGAAAAATAATGGACAACATTAACATATTATCAAGGAATCAAGCCATGTCATCATAAATAAATTTTTAAGGCCTCGACCAAATACCTAACTTCTTATGTTTCATGAAACCTACCAATGAATTTAGGGATTATGTAATTTTTGTCCATTACCATAACATAATATGTCAAATTCATTAATAATTTTAATAAATAATATGAATAAATAATTATGAATTATAATTAATAACAATTTGTATTGAAAAAAAATCTAACTACGAAATGTGGATACTTTCCCAATATTAATTTGATTATAATCCATTAATAGATATAATAAGAATGATATCATTTCAAAAAAATTCCAATGGATGCGTATGTAAAACATGGTGTTGTTGTTCTTAATGAATTGAAATACCATAAAAAACATTGAAAAAATCATGAGGAAAATCATATTTTCAGTTTTTATTTTGATATTTAAAATTAAAACATTAAATAATATAGAGAAAAATATTTACATTGCAAATATATATTGATAAATTTATGTTTTTTGTTAGAAAATTGGGTATTCTTGATGTCTAGGAATTCTATTAATGTTGAGTACATTAAAATAACGACTTCATTGATATTTTAATTAATAAGAAAAAAATATCTCATTTTAAAATGGATTAAATTATATTTTATTTTTTTTATTAAAATTCAACGATTGTTTGAAATGACATAAAAAATAATATTATTATAATAAAAACATTGTTGAAATAAATTTATTGAAAAATGGACATTGAACAAAAATATTCCCAACTAAATTGAAAAAAAGATGGTTTTCCATAAATTGTTATTTTCAATATATTGACTATATAAAAATGAAAAATGAAAAGTGAAATATTAATTTATTTAAATTATATTTATATTTAGATATCATAAAGATAAAGTTACCAAAATGGATACATAAAAAAAATATTGAATAATGTTTAAATTTTGAAATAAACTATTACCACACTAGTAACATCTGAAACATGTCCCCCATAAATCAAATAACAAAAAAAGAATAATAATATTCCTATAATATAAAGTAATAAATTTTATAGCATATAATAGAGGTATTATATTAACAACTTGAATCCAAGAAGTGTGGATGATTTTATAGGTCCCACAAAACAAAATTTGAGTCTAGAAAACCAATACAATGGGTTATAAATCCATTGAATGTGTCCAAACCACATGTACAATGAATATGTTTCTAACATATATATATATATTGCATAAACATGATAATATATTTCATACCATATATAATTTATCTTATAACATTTTATCACCCTTTTACTATTGATTCTTTATTAATATCATTGTTCCACTTGATAACTTCTATTTTTTCTTGTATGTTTTTGTTTTTTAGTTTTTGTAATTGTTATATGATCATGGATACATCATCTATTGGATTTGATTAAATATATAAAGATCCTATATATTTATTTCATACATAGTAAAAGAATTTCATAAAATTTAGTGAATGAAAAATTAATTATAATGTTCTGGGAGATGGTGTGTCGTGCGCATCCCTGAATGTTGTTTTCCCTATTCAATGAGTGGAATGAAAGAATGATAAATTAAAATTATCCTTTGAATTATTATTGGTATATCATATATATAACTTATATTCATAAAATATATCTTTATTACCATTTATTGAATAATAAATTAAAAATGATTCACATCGCTCTATGTATGTGGTTGTCCCTAAGTACACACAAGTGGAATTATAGTTTTACAACAGATTGAATGCAAGAAGGTAGATATGATATCATAATTCAAGAATTATATTTATATAGTAAATTATATATTTATTTATTAGAATAATATTTTTTCCAATCCCAGTAATGTGGTGATAAGATATGAATTACCCTAATATATGGAGATGGTATGTCAAACAGCCTTATGAGGGACGTTTTCACTCTTCATAGAATGTACAAGATAAGTTAAATGGTTGTAAATTAATATTAACAAAATATAAATATATTTATGATAAATTATATATTATTTTAATGTTTTTAAAAATAATAATAAGTAAAATAAAGATTACATTTGGATGACTCTATAATGATTGTTTCATATTCATTCATATCCATCCTCTAGAGTCTTTATCACGGATGCATAGAATGATATTTTAAGAATATTAGGTACAAAAATAGGTGTGTGGGGATGTTTTTAAGAGATATTGGAAGGTTTGGGTTCAAATTTTATGGATCAATGAGTTGCGATCAGTTGAGGTAAAGGGGTGTAATTTTCCAAGGGATGGAAATGAAAAACTAGTATTTTTTACAAGAATAAAATTTAAATAAGTCACTCTAAATAAAAAAGCATCTACATGGATAGAGATAATAATAACAACTCTATATGGATGAAATATTATTTTCCTATTAAATTTATAAATATTTTGATCTCAATTTAATCCTTATCTTGTTTTTTCTAACTACTTGTAAAACAAATCAAGATTGTAGCCATTACAATGACTTCTGGAATCCTGAAGGATAATATCATTAATTATAATTCAAAATTGGATAAAAAATGACCAGTGGATTATATTATATACCACTTATCAACTTATTATTAATATTTAAATATTTTATGTTTTTTAAACAATTAAAAAAACATATTATAAGAATATTTAATTTTCATTTTTCAAATGATTCAGATATTTTTTACATTGAAAACATCATGAAAATAATACATCCAAATGTATGACTTTCTTTGAAATATATTATTTTATTTCTATTTAATGAAATTAATGGAACCTACTAATTATCCCAAATTTTATTATTTTAATCTTTTTAAAATTAATTCTATTTTTCTATTTATCGAATAAATACTAAATTAGCAATGTGTAAGTATTTATGACGCATAAAATTCACACTCTTTATAAAGAAAAGGGTAACCACTTAACTAAATTTGATCCTCATGATTCGAAATATAGTTTCCATTTCTAAATATTTAATCTATACCAGTGATAGAAATGATTTTAAATATAAATAAATAATTTAAAATGAAGAAAAGGTTTTTTGAAAAAGAATTTAAACAAAAAACACAACTTATTCAAAGATCATTAATATTATTGATTAAATTAAAATTAATTAAATATTTATAAATCAAATGGAACAAATATAAATTCCATATATAATAGAATATTTAATTGATCTCTTAAATTTAATGATGTAATGATTTTACTTGAAAATATGTATTTTTCAATGTTCGTTGAAATTTAAATAGTTTTAGAAATACACAAAAAGTTCTCCATAAAATAAATTTCATATTATTTTTTTAAATGCTATATAATATATAAAATAAATTTTATAAAAGTGTAAATAAATAAATAATATTATTTTCTCATGAAATTTTTTTAAGGTAACATATTTTGATGAATAAAAGGCACTTATTAAAAATTGATTTCTTATAACCAACGAATTAATTAATAAAATTTTATTTAGTAGAACCATTATCAATATTTAATTATGTGGTTAATCCTATTCATAATTTTCTATTAAATAGATATTTTATAATGATAATATTTAGATAATAGAATTTCCTATTTTTTTTTCTTAGAGTTTAATGTTATATATTCTATCAAATATAATGTAGTTTTAAAATATGTGGTTGCCACATCCTATCATGTTTAATAAACGCTTCCTTAATTATTTTTACATGTGGTCCATATAAACTATTTTTACATTTTAAAATACTCTTCTATTTGATAAAACAATCCCTTAAATTATGGTATGGGAAAATATGAATGTCATCAGGAATTAAACATAATTATGCTTCTAAATAGGAGAAAAATTTTGGGATGTTAATATATTAACATGTAAGAATATGAAATTTCCAAATAATGATGTATAGTGATAGAGAAAATTGATCATCTTAATTTTAATGGTCAAGAAAAAGTTAACAACCATAGAGGTATAAATATAAATGGTGTGAAATTGTCCATTAATTCATATAGAAATAATTTAACAGAGAAAAAATTTATTTAAAGATCCTTTTCAATGTTTTGTTGAATTAATTTAACATATATACCTATATAAATGTATTATTATTACATTACAAGTATAGTTTTATCATTTAGTCAATTTCCCCACAAATATCATATTTTTATATAAATTATGAGTACTCAAGTTAAATGTTTCAACATAAAAGTAATAAAATCATCTTCTAATGAATCAGAGAATAAAAAAAAGATAAAAAACATTCCTAATATCATTAAATTTTATAACCAAAACTAATATTGTAACATCCCGACCCTTACCATTTTCTTGAAAGGGTGGGGGAATGTTACATGGGATTAATCGACGTTCCCATGGTGCCAAAGGGTAGAAATACACTAATGGAAAAATTACATATACCAATGGTTTGGAATAGTTGGTATAGGTTCCCAAATCATTGGTATAGCCTATAAAAACGGTCTAGGAAGCCATTGGGTGATTTGGCATGGGTAATGGCCAATACCAACTGTTTGGAGAAAAATATTAGGAAAGACCTATCCCAAAGGTTTTTAAACCATTGGTATAGGTCTTTCCCAACAGTTTTCCAAATTGTTTGGATAGGGATTTCCCAACAGTTTGGGGAAACCATTGGAATAGGTGTTTCCAAACAGGTTGGGGAAACTGTTAGGAGATTTATATATATATATATAAATCTCCAACAGATGTTTGAACCCACAACCTCCACGTTATATATCAATGACATTACTACTATCCTACAATTTCTTTTTTGAATATATTTGGATATATATATATATATGCAATTTATATATTGATTTATTTGATGATTTTCGATAAATACACTCATAAAAAATAAGGGTTCATATCCCGACGATTCTCAAAACCGTTGGGGACAGCCTATCCCAATTGTTTTGAGAACCGTTGGGATAGGTACCCACTCTTTCCCAACGGTTTGGCCAAACCATTGGGAAAGCCACACCCTTTTGGAAAGGTTTATCCAAAATATTGGGAATATGGCCTCAATGTGGCCTTTGACCAATGGTTTTGGCATTTTCCCAATGGTTTGTATAAATCATTGAGAAAACCTCACCCTTTCCCAACAGTTTGGACAAACCGTTGGGAAAAGTGTCTTCAATGTTTCCTTTTCATAGCAGTTTGGCCAAACCGTTGGGATATGGGGCCTCAAAGATGGCTTCTTCCAACTATTTTCCAAAACCATTGGGAACCCAAAACCTTTCCCAACAGTTTTTTAATACCATTGGAAAAATTGGCCTCAAAGTGGGATTTTCCCAATGGTTTAGAGAAACCATTGGGAAAGGGGACCTTTAACAATCATTTTTAAAAACTGTTGTTATAAATGTTCTGGAAAATGTAATATTTTTAGTAGTGATAAATGCCAAGAGATTCGATAAAAAATTGGGGAACGATTTTACCTTAAGACAAAACCATCCATACCATCAACTAATAACAAACTATATGATGCCTGTCGATAAAACATTCAATCATGTATTACCAAAACAAAAACCATGATGTTCCAAAATACAACCCAAAAACCAATCCAACCAAACACAATTTTCGTTTACCATGTAGAAGAATGAACTAGGGACCCAAAATAAACCAATACACAATCCAATGCTCCACACCATGCTTCATGCTCCAATAACCACCACTTATCCTAATCATCACTACGAACCAATAGTAATGAGACACTTTACCTTTACCTGGGTCCTAGAATACAACATCTACAATATCACCATAGTGCCAAAGATGGGGGTGAGTACTAATAAAAAGTAGGGTTTTTCCAAATGACTTCCCTACACACGCCACTAAGATAAAACCATTAGCAGGTTTATATAAATATGTTTATATAAAATAATTAAAAGTTCCATCATTACCATAATCCAAACATACCCTTACCAACCCACCTCACCAAAACCAAAAAATCTAAAGGATATCCAAAAAATAATTTCAAAATCCATCTCACCATTTAAAATTAGCACAATAATTTCCATCTTTCAAATAAATACACAATAATACCCTCGAAATGGTCAGACTTTTTCTTATCCCGTGCACCCCATTCTCAACTAGCGGTACTTCCTGAACAATACCCAAAATGGTGGTTCTTTCGACTACTATCCATATCCTTTATATTGAAACTTCCCTCACACTTCCACACAACCATCACATGACATAACACTCAATCAACCAATAAGCACAAACCATCCAAGCCCACAAAATATTACCAAAACCATTTTTAACACATGGCAATTCACATTAATAAAACATTTATTTATTAAAAAATACCTCTAATCATTTTACATGCCAAAAAACATTTAAATAAAAAATAAATTTATTGAAAACCATTTTTCATGAACCAATCACATAGATCAATCTCATCAACCCAATTTAAAATGTCCATTTTAAAATCCACAACAAGAGCATTTCACCACAACAACCCTTTTTCCAAAAAATTCCCAAAACATTACCAAACGAATTTCCAAACAATTTTTCATATCAAAAAATAATTAATTTTAATCAATGAAAATTAATTGTAACCAATATTCATGTTCTTTCAAAGAAGAGTCGAGAGATAAGCCACCTACATTTAGGGTTCTGGGAAAATCAACGCACAAGCAATCGAACCTCAAATTTGGAGAACGCACCACCAAAACCACTCTATATTACCTTCCCTAATATCCAAAAGACTTAAAATCAACACCCAATGAAACCACAACCCTTGAAATAATTGAAACAGATATAGATCTAGAAATCCAAGAAAGAGGGAGATGTAGATCTAGAGGAAACCACAGTGAACCATGAGAGATGAATTACCTGAGATAAAATGCCTTCAATTCACCATGAAACCCTTTAATTTTTCATCCAAAATGAGTGGGAAAAACATTCAACCATTGAGAAACCAAAATCATGAGTGAGGATCATGTGGGAGAAGAATTGGAGTGAAATTGGTTAACCCTGATGGGAACTAAATTTAAAAACCATTCTTTTATGTGGTTGTACGGTTAGTCCACACAATTTGGAAAACTGTGCACTAACCATGCACACACCACAGCCTCAGTAGGGGGTTCTGCATTGTTTCCTTGCACGGTTTGGAAAGTCGTGTGTAGGCTATGGGAAGCCTACTATCTCCTATTTCACGATTTCCTGGATAACCCGGATTGTTTCACCCAATAGTTTTCAAACTGTGCACCCTTAGAAAATCCACCAATCTTATTTAAAACCATTCCACACACTCCCAACCTCTTCCCAACACATCCAATACACTATAAAAACTTAAAAACGAATAAATAAAGGCTACATTCCCCAATACATGGTGCTAAATACTCCACACTATTCGACATTCCATCATCAGAATGTAACAAACCATTGATTTGCAGAAAGAACATGGGCCATTTCTTGGCCATCTATTTATCCCACTCAAAAGTATCCTCTTGAATCTGACCATGCTTCACCGCACTAAACCATGGTGGAAAATCCAAATGATATTCCACCTCCCAAATTCACTCATGTATCTCAAATGTCTCAATATTCCTCAAAGATAACATACCTTACATCCCAAACCGACGATGTCCCATCCTAGGAGTGATTCTCAAAAACACATGATCAGCACCCCGAACGACAAAGATCCTCAACTATGGTATAAATATGATTTATTACAACTTTGATCCATCTCCATCCTCTTCTTCATCATTTTTTTATCTGTATTCTCTTTGACAAGGATCGGTCTGATCATCGAAGTCTCTCATATTTCCACCAAACATATAGGAGAACGATACAAACAACCAAATAAATCCTCAAACAAAACCATATGTATCAAAGCCTGCTAACTTTTATTATAATATAACTCCACCAATCGTATGTTATCCTCCCATAAACCATCAAATTCCATCACACAATCCTTTAACATAACCTCAAAAGTTGTTATCATCCTCGCGGATTTCTTATCCATCTGATGATGATCTGCCGTTTTCATCATCAACTGTGTCCCTAGAGATTTCTGCAAAGATTTCCAAAAATAATATTTGAACCTTGGATCTATATCTTATACAATGGAAACCAGAATACAATTCCTCTTTATCACCTCCTATATATATATTTTGGATAAGTCCTCCACCATATGAGATTCACGAATCAGGATAAAATGGGCCAACATTATAAGCTAATCCACTATTACCCATATAGAATTTTTCTTCCTAACCATTCTAGGGAGACCCATCACAAAATTAAATGTTTATAATACAATTTACACACTAGGATATGTAAATATTAGAACATGACTGCTAGCCACTGATGCTCTTCTAGGAATTGATGAAAAGTCAAGCATCTCAAAACAAACTCAACCACATCCATTTTCATACCTAACCCCCAAAACTACACCTTCAACTCATTTTACATTTTCAGAATTCCAGTATGGAAAGACCACCTTGAATGATGATAAGGCCTAGGAAGTTCATTCAGGCAATCTACTTGTACCACCATCGAATTTTGAAAACACAAGACTGGATCCCCATTCAGTTTTCAATTCTCAATAGTCTCCCCACCATTGAGTTTCGACCTCATCTCCAAACACTCGGAATTAGATGATTGTGCCTATTTTACCAAAACATCCTTGTTAGGAACCAAAAAAATCAGAAAGGAGACATATCTGTCACCCTGGTCCTCACAATCAAACCGCATGTCATCTATTACCGACATAAACATCTATTAAACTGATATCTTCTTCACCACTTCAGCATATGATTTATTAATTTATTCATCCACTAATGTGTTTCCCTTACCTGGTATGAACATTAAGTCAAAATCAAACGTCAAAATATATTTCTTCTATCCCCTTTTCCTCATGTTCAAATACCTTTGTGAATAGATATGCTTTAAGCACTTATATTCTGTAAACATTATAAATTTCTCAAAAAAGAGATAATGACATGACATTTTTAAAGCATGAACCACTGCAGAAAACCCTAAATCATGTGTTGGGATGTTTTTCTCATGAAACCTCAAATGTTGTGAGACATATGAAACAACATTACTACCTTTCATGAGAATGCAACCCAACCCTAATATCGATGAATCACAATACACCACATACCCATTCCCCCATTCTTCATAAACCAAGATTGGTGTAGATGTAAAAAGACCTTTTATCACTTCAAAACATTTCATACACTGATCATCCAATTGAAATGGAACATTCTTCCTTGAAAAATCTATCTTTGGTGAATCCAATAATGATATATCACAAAACAAATGTCGATAATACCCTGCTAGACCAAGGACGCTACATATATGGAAAATGTTCATTGGTGGTTCTAGGAGATAATCGCCTTTATCATTTCTAGATCATTAGAAGAAACCCTCTTGGATATATCATGTCTACAGAAATTAAACTCTTATATCCAAAAGTCACACATTGATAAAGTTTGCATACAATCGATGATCCCTCAAGATCCCCAATACGATCTCTTAGTGTTGCTCATGCTCTACCCTTGTCCTCAAATACACAATTATATCATCAAAAAATACCACAACAAAAGCATCTGGATAACTCTAAAATATCTGATTTATCAATTCCATGAACACCATTGGTGCATTCGTTTGACCAAATGGTATAAACACATACCCATAATGGCTATATCTACTTATCATAGATATTTTTGGAATATCCTCCTTCCGCACCCACTACTGATGACACTGTGATCATAATTCAATCATAGAGAACCATTGAGCTCCCCAAAACTGGTCAAAAAAAATCATCGATACATTGAAGTGGATGTCAGTTCATTATCATAACCTGATTAAGTCAATGATAATCAACACAGCTGCATGGTTTCATCCTACTTTTTAACAAACAATACGAGTGTTTCCCGCAGAAACATGCTAGGCCGGATGAACCCTTTGTTTTATGACTTCTCCAATTTCCCGTTTAATTTCTGCAATTCTATTGGGTCCATCCGATAAGATGGATGTGAGATAGGACTAGTCCTCATAAGGAGATCAATCGAAAAATCCACTTATCTCATTGGCGGAAACCCTTAGAATTATTTGGAAAAAAACATCTCGAAACAGATCCATGAATACTGGAAGAACACTGTATTTCAAACCTTCCACAACAACCAATTTCAAAGTCGCTAACCAATATGATATTGTGCTATGCACTAGGGATAAAAAAAATGTTGCACACTGCTTCCCAATCTTCTCCCATCTAAAGAGATGTATTACACTATCCTCCATCACTAAAGTAACCATTTGTGCATAATATTCAATGTGGGACTTAAACATTGTCAACCAATCCCTTCCAAGGATTATATTGTACACATCCATCTGAAGAACTGAAAATTCCCACATAAATTCAATTCCATCAACAATAAACAACAACCTAAACATAAAAAGGCTCGATAGTCTCTTTGACTCAAAAGAGTTTTTAGTTTCAAAATAGAAGGCATCATTTCTACATGTAAACCAAACATATTAATGATGGGAAAAGGATGAATAGAATGTGAAGCACCCATATCAAACAAATATTTCAATATCATTGAATTTAAAAAAACTATACCACGTAATGTTGATGATCTTCAATGATCATTCGACGCCACCTGATCAGCTCCAAAAAACTTCTTAATTGCCACACTCTACTCTTGTTTAACCTACTGAGTCGTCGTGGTATTTCGAGAATCACAATGACCCACTTTACTCAACTGCCAAGGGGTATGCTATTGCCCCATGCTGTCAAGGTATAAGACCCCTGCGACCCCTGAGTACTATCACAAACACCCCACCATGGAGGATTCTAACATTAATGCTGCAGATGACCCAAACTTATACAATTTTTACATGATCAAGGTTGTTTTATACAATCCCACTTGATGTGGCTCACAAGAACCACACTAAAAATATCTCGGCTTACTTTGAGGCTTCAGAAGAACACTCACAAATCCTGTAGTTGGATTATGAGTCATGCTCCCACCTTGTAAATAAGTGTTTCTCTTTCGCTCGAACCCAGTATTCGAGTTCCCACTATTTCCCATGGGTACTAATACAATTCCTCCACTCACATCCCCCATGAGATCCCTCTCGGCCACCATGTCTTTATTCACCATCTCTGTATAATCTTTTATACATATCACATCTATCTTGAACCAAAATTCCTGCCTCAAAACATCTTCGAAGATAAAATATTTCAATGATGTACTACCCGCCACATCGGTTACAAACCGCACTAACTTATTAAACATTTCAACATATACCATCACCACTATCCTACCTTGATTTAAACTGAATATATCTATTTTATGATGAATTCAGAACGTATGAGAGTAGAATTGTTTGTTAAATAATTCCTCCAACCCTCCCATGTCACACTTTGGTGCATCCCAGCATGGACCACCAGCTCTCTCCACTGAAGGGAAAGATATTTCAAAATATACTAGGCTAATTTCAATTTCAACTCTACAGTTGTTCTAAATAAGTCAAATATTTGATTCATTCTGTTCATCCATGCTTTAGAATTCTCTAGATCTGAATCACCCCAAAAGATGGGTGGACTCCTCTATTGAAACTGAACCACATGATCCACATGACTTGATTCAGCTACTTTATTATCACTTCTTACTTCTTGGAAATCATGCACACTACTATGCAATAGATGATGGTTCACCTAGGGTTCAGGTGAAACCACATTTTCAGCAGCCTCTTTTGGTTGGTCTCTATGATGCCAACTCGGTGCCATTTCTATCAACATAAAACAACCATAAGTCTCACTCCCTTAACAACAAAGGGAATACAATTTTCATGTTAATTTAAATAACAACCATCACAATAATTATTTCCACAAGCTCACATTTCCCTTATTTCGCCATTTTGAAAAATCCACCTTGTTTTGAAAATCAACCAATTTTAAAATACCACTAGTTTCCATGTTTCAAATCCTTCCGTTTTGAAACCCAATTAAAATTTTTCAATTACACACATTCATATCACAACATAGATCATCATACCTGATTGAAATATGATTCCTAGTGGGAAGTCATTTCTAACATCCATACCGTGCTCATCTCATTACCTACACCCATGAAAATGGGATATCTATTGCCGATAAGTGTCTCCAAACACTTAGGTAACTAACTTCCAGGTAACTTGTAGTTCAACATAAAAGAGGTAGATATGAGTTTTTATGCCATACATTCCATGTTATTATAATCCCACACCTTTCAACCATCCCAACTCAATGAATTGGAGAAGAACGAATGGCAACACCAACACCAACGATCTACACCAATGATTGAACAACTTCTCTCACTTGAATGCCATGGACGGAACAAACTGATACCCATTTTAAAACCATGCCCCATCCCATTTTCTTGAGAGGGTATAGGAATGTTAGATGGAATTATGTGGCGTTCCCAAGGAGGCAAAGGTTGAAAATAAATTCCAATGGATTTGAGAAAAAATTGGTGAATGATTTCCACTTAATAAAAAACCAAACAAACCATCCACTAACAACAAACTATATGACAGATGTTGTTAAAAAATTCAATCACGTTTTACCAAAAAGACAAACAGGTTGTTCCAAAATACAACCCAAAAACCAATAAAACCAATAAATATATTAGAGTACCATGCGGAAGACAAAATAATAGAGAAAACATAAGCCCATACACACTCGACAACTCCACACCAAGTTCCATGCTCTATGAACAACCACCTCTCCCAAGTATCACAACAAGACACTAGCAATGAGATGTGTAACCGTCACCTATGTCTCATAATAGAACCTCTGAAAAATCACCAATGTGGAAAAGCCTGGGGTGCGTACTAATACTCAATAGGTTTTCCCCAACTGACATCCCTACACACGCCACTAGGATAAATATGTTATCAGATATTTATAATGATGTTTATATAAAATATATACTTGTGTAACCTTTACCATAAGTCATACATTAACTTACCAATCCCCCTATACCAAACCATACAAACCAAGATAAATCAAATCAATCATTTCAGAAGCCATCTCACTATTTAACATTAGAATAATAATTTCCATCATGAAAATAATTTCACAAAAAGACAACTAATGTAGTGTGATTTATGTCCATCACGTTCAAATCATTCTCAAGTATTGGTACTTCCAGACCACTTCCCAAAATAGTGGTTCATCATACCACTATCCATCACCTTTTATAGTGAGATTTCACTCCCAATTCCACATAACCAACACATGCCATGACACTCAATCATCCAATAAGCACAAATCATCCAAGCCCGTACAATAAGAACACAACCATTTCGAACTCATTCTAAATCAGTTCAAGAAATCACCCATTTATTGAGAACACCCATTAGTAATTTTCCATGCCAATCAACATTTCAATAAAACATCATCATTAATTAAAACAATTTCTCAACAACCAATTACACATATCAATCTAAACAACCTATTTTAAAATCTCTATTTTAAAATCCACAATAAGAGAATTTCCCCACAACACCATTTCCCCCAAAAGCCCCAAAACATCACAAAAGGGATTTCCAACCAATTTTTCACATAAAAACACAATTAATTTTAAGAATAAAATTAATGGTAACCAAACATCAAGTTCTAAAAAGGAGTAGTTAATAGAGAATCTACCCATCATTAGGTTTCCCGTAAAATCGAACCACAGACAATCACACCTCAAATCCAGAGAACGTACAAAAGCAATTCCTCTAGATCCCCATCCATAACATACAAAAGCATTAAAATCAAAACCCAATGAAACCCCAACCCTATATATACATGAAACAGATGTAGATCTAGAAAATTATGAGAGAGGGAGATGTATATCTAAATGAAACAACAATGAATCACGAGAGAAGACATACCCAAGAAGAACCGCCTTCATTCCACTACGAAAGCCCTTCATTTTTTTTCCAAAATGAGAAGGAAAAAACCTTAAACATTTGAGAACCAAAAATCTGGACTGAGGCTCGAGTGGGATATGAATTTGAGTGAATTCAGTGATGTCTGAGGGGCCCTAATTTAAAAACCCTTCCTTTAAGTGGCCACACGGTTAGTCCTCATGGTTTGGAAAACCGTTCTCTAACCGTGAGCATGAGATTATCTCAAGAGGGGGGGGTCTGCATGTTTGCCTCACATGTTTTTGTAAACTGTGTGCAGGCTGTGTCAAGAAAACTGTCTCCCCTTGTACAGTTTCCTGGAGAACCCTCAGGGTTTCCCCCACCATGCTCAAACTGTGCACCCTTTGAAAAGCCTCTAAACATAATTAGAACCATTCCAAACACTCCCAACCTCATCCCAAATCATCCATTCACATTAAACACTTATAAAATAATTAAATAAATCCACATACCTCAAATCAAGGGTGCCAAAAAGAGGGTTACTATGATGTAACATAATATCCAAAATGTATAATAATTAATTGGAAAAAATATTACATGTTACTTATAATTACCAAAATATTATGAATGGATCATACTATATTGTTTCACATCTACATAATCAAATTTCCAAATTAACCTCAATATACCAAAATATTAAAGAATACAATTTTCTAAATAGTGATCTCATTTTTTTAACTTACATTTCTAAAATTTAATGCCTTTCTTCTAAAATAATAATTCATTTTAAACCAATAGTAAAACCTAAGGGTTACACATATATTTAATACAAATGAAGAATACTAAAAAATCATTATTCACTATGATAAATAAGTATTTAATCTTATATTTTAGTTTAATTCATAGAAAAATATCATTATTATAATTTAGTTACTAACTTGAATGATAATATTTATTTTTACCATAAATATCACCAAAAATATCACATTACAAAAAAATAACTTTTAATTCATAAAGATTATATATATACCACTAACCAATAGATAATAATTAACTTTACATCAAATAATATACGAATATACAGGTTCATATAATCATCATTTTAATATTCCTAAAAATATATAGTAAAAAATTTGAATCCCCTCAATATCCCATTACTTAAAACATAAATTTCGGTATCTATTCGATTGAAAATATGTGATGATTAAAATTATAAACCATTGATGGTATCCCTAAATCATAAAATAACCCAATGGAAAAACTATATGCTTACTAGAATTTTAACCACACTTATTTCAAATATAAAATCATAGACAATTTTCATAAATACAATAATGCAATAAACATACTCAAACATGAAATAAATCACATTTTCAATGAATTAGTAACAAATTTTAAGGTCACAAATAATATCCCATTTCTGTCATAAGTTTCAATAATCACTTTATCCCAATACGTAATGGTTTAATCCTTACACATCAATGATTGATATATAATAGTTCCTTCCAAGGTCTAGAAGTATACAATTTGATTGGGGGTATTATCATGTATAGTTATCGAATTTCCCATACATTATGAATTGACTATAAATGGTACATCTGGATGAACTTCATATCCCTCCATAATTATTTTCATTTTCCCTCAATAAATAACTGATTTATGAAAATGTATTTACACATAAAACTATTTTCATATTCCTTTGAGTCATTTTCTATGGTGTCTATTTCTACATTTCAAACATGATGTAAATAGAGAATTCTTGAATCCAGGGTCTACATCACCCAAGATCTTATAAAACAACATAATTCTTTTCTTTGGTGATCGATAGAGTTGGTAAATGTGTTGGTTTTTAATAATATATCATGATAATTGGTTATGAATAAACACAATAACTTTCACTACTATAATCATCCATTTATGTTTATCATGATCACTGAATTGTTCAACACATTCAGATTTAACAGGATTCCTCTGGGATATTTCCATTTAATAAAACAAAAATTCATAGTATGAGAAATAATAATCATATTGTGATACCACATAATCATGAATATAATTTATATAATTTTTAAATGATGACACATTATTTTAATATAAGACAACTTAGTTTTAACATATATCATTCATGGGCATCATCTATTAAAATCTGTCATAATGGTTCGTAATAAATTTTTTAATGAACCCATAAAAATATCTTAGGAGTGTGAAACAAGGTTTAATGTAAGGATATAGTAACTGTGAAACATAATGATGGATGATATATTATCAACCCACTATTACTAGGCTTTTTACCCCTAGATTGATATATACCAAAAAATCCACATATAGTATCCATACATGGATTTATTTCTTTGAAATCATATAATAATTACCTTTACTAATAATTAGGATATCATCCAATACATAGATATATCCTAAATATAAGTCACTCAGGTTATGTTCCACATTCTACGTTTCCTAAATGTAGTTCCTATGAAATCTATTAAAATACACTGATTGTTAATATAAATACCCCAAAAATAATATTATATATTCAGTGGATAGTTTATTAAAAAACTACTAGATACACACAATCATATCCTAAAGAATGAATAGTTTAATATTATAGGTAAACAAGATACATTAATGATTTCCATATTACATTGCAAATATAATAAATAGTATAAGAAAAAAATGCATCCTTGATTTGATTAATAATATTCTTCTTCATATCAAGGGAAAAGAATATAAAATAATTGGTGATCTAAAATGATAAATAAGTGTATGAAAAAACCATAAGATAACTTGATCAAATATGGGATAATCAATTTCAAGGATAATAACTTCAGTCATATATCATTTAATCCATATCTCGAGAACAAGGAATAATTTAGAAGGAATAAATTATTATCACATAATTCCATATAAATAATAACATTAGCTTGAAAAATGTAAATAAATATCATAACTATTAGAATAATAACATGTACATCAATAACTAACTTCATCATGATGGAATGAATAATGCCAGATATCATGGACATATCATCGTGGCCTCATTAAATGAAAGCATTCATAAATGGGTAATGTCTCATCCCAAAACCCAACATGTTTTGAATCATGAGACCAATAAATGAATTGATTGGATATTTAATAATTAGAATCACCCATCACATGAAAAATTAAATTCCTTCATCAAATGAATATACATAACAACATGATATACATTATTTATAAAAAACTATTTTTATTGAAAAAATAAGTACTGTTAATTCATTATCAAATAAAAATAAATATAAAACCCCCATATATAGAATATATATTGTTTCATTTCAACATATCAAAAAATAATAATTTTTAATATAAATTATTGTTTTCATTGATTATTAAAAACACTATAATAGGATCAACAACAAAAATTCTTCAGAAAAATAATCTTTTCTCTTTAAAATCACTTTAAAAAAATAAAATAAAATCTAAAATATCAGTAACTTTCTTTATTGAAAATAATTATTGATAAATATTTATGTTTATTGAAATAATTGGGTGTTTATATCTATGGTAAATATTTTTCATGTATAGTATGTAAAAATATTGATTCCTTTAACTATTTTAATAATAATTAATATTATAACTCAATTAGAAACATAAAGAGGATTACATTGTTCTATTTTAATAGAATGTAAATAATTTGTAAAAATAATATCACAGACATATAGTGTAATAGTAAAATCATTATTCAAATTATTTTAATTACAATATGGATACAGAAGAAAATGATTATCGACCGAATAAAAAATTGGTTATTTTTTTAATAAATGATTAATTAAATTTATTGAGTATCTAAAATAGGAAAAGTAATCATAAAATTATAATGTATAGAAATTATATTGTATTTAATATATAAAATAATATAATTCCATCAATGGAGTCTTAAATAAAACAAATCATGAATAAAGTTATGATATTGCAATAAAACATTACCACATTGGTATATTTTGAATCATTTCCAAATGAACGAAATAAATTCAAATAAAAAATTAAACACCATTATTTTTATGGAATTTAAGATATATCATAACAATGTGGTTGTATATACACCACATGGTAGAAATAGTTTTTGATTTTGGAATTTCTCTCATAGAAGAAAAAGAGAGATGCGAAAACCCATACATCGGTTCATACACCCATTTTTTTAATTCGAACCTCATGTATATGAAAAATAGGAATATTAAAGAAATATATAAAAATATAACATATATAATACCTGATATGAGTAAAATTTATAATTTTATCAATTATTTAATAATAATACTTTGTTAAAATCAATGATTTGTGGGACAAATACTAAATTTTTTCTAGTTTATTTTGGTTTAATAGTTTTGGTTATTATACATATAACATGGTTATATCATATAAAAATCACAAAAATGACATAAATATCATATATATTTATTATATAAATATTTCTAATCATCCATAATATTTATAGAATGAAAAATATATTACACGGATTATAGAGATGGTAGGCCACAAGCATGCATGAACACTGTTTTCAATTTTGTATGGATAGAGTGAAAGGAAGATAAATTATAATTGAATATTATAAGTTTATTATTTTATCATATATAAGATAAATTATCATTAAATATAAACATATTTTGGTCCATGTAAATTGAAAATGTATTAAATGAATCACATTGCTTCATGGTGGTGTCAGTCCATACATATGCATGAGCGATGTAAACATTTTCATATAGGCAGGATAATAAAAAGCAAGATATGATATTATAGTTATAGAATAATAATTATTAAATTAGTATCATATATTTTTATTATGTAAATATTTATATCCATCAATATAAAAGGTGATGAAACCGGAATTGCACTAAAACATATAGACTATAAGACCTATATACGCAAGAGTATTGATTTCTCTTTTCATAGGATGGATAAGAGATGTGAAATGTTTTTCACATTATCATAATAAAATATCATAATATTTTTTATGACATATTTATTATATTAGTATGTTTACTAAATGTTTATATTAAGTTTAAGATAAAATGAATTAGAAATTATCATAAAATATTATTACATTTTCATCAATATAATGCCTTTACATTAATTCATAACGACCCTTGGAAATGTCTTTAATGAAGTCCATATTCTATAATTAGTTGATACATATGATTATAAAATAAATGGGTAGTTTATTGATTATCTATATCGATCAATGTGGTGTGAAATATTTGAATAAGGATGCGTCCTTTTATATAGTAGGGAAATCACCCATTTTGAATGTCTACAAAATTAAATATAATTTAATGTTTCTCGAAAACAATTCATAAAAATTTTAGAAATACTTTAATAAAAAATTATGTGGTTAAAATATCCTTATTAAATGAAATTTATAGTAGTTTTTACTTTAAATGAAACATTATATTTTGGTATAACCACTTGGTTAAATGAAATTAATATTAATCATTGTAATGAGTTATTTAATATTGAAGGGTTTTGATTTTACTTATATGGTAACAATTGGTTCTTAAATTACTATTAGGTAAATCATTTTGATAGTCCTCATCTTACTTGTCATATTTTATTATTTTTATGATTTTTTTATAATTTATTAAAATAATGTTATCTTAAATTAATATTAATTTCATTTTAATAAATATTTACCTGTATTGAAATTGAAAACAACCTGATGAAACTGAATTTAGAATCTAAAAAATTCAAAAATCACTATTAAATTTATTTATAAATAGTTTTATACTAATAATTAACCCAAATATTGTAACTTTAATTTTTTTAAATAGTTTATTTTAATTATCAATTAATGTGGTAAATATTATATTACTGTTGATTTAGTATTAAAAATAATTATTTAACAGTTAATTATTATAGAAAAATGACAATCTAAAATAATATAAATTTCTAATAAAAAAATTAAAGTAACCATATACTTTTTTATAAAGTGTTAAAATTTTGGGGATATTAAATTCATTTGGGTGACATTTTTTGTTTAAACAATGCAAATATTAATAGAAAAATAAATGTAAAATGGTATAAATTTACATTTTATTCATGAATTATATTTAACTTGATTTAAATATAAAAAAAATTGGAAAAAGGCTAGTAATAGGTTGATTTTGAGACCACATTTCATAGATTACCCCTATTTTACCAAATTACCCTTACCGAGGTGACACATTTATAATATTATTAATATTCATAATGACAGAAAAATAGAAATATTTTTAATATTATAATATAATTATTCATAATGTGCTATCAGCTTATCTTAATTAAATCTCCATATTTTGAATAAATCATTCTAATTATAAATTTTAAAAACACATAAACAATTTTTTCTTTAAAAAAATGTTTTAAGAATAAAATTATGTTATATCAAAATCATGAATATTATAAATTAAATTTTTACTATTTTTATTATAATAATTAAATGTGTTTATATGATACTTTAATATAAAATCCAAAATTAAATTTTACAGTTAAATTTTGTGACTATAAGGACTCGACCATAATACATTACATAATCTATAATTAATTTAAAAATTATCATTGAGGATATTTTCAAGTTCAGTGTTTTAGAGAATTATTCCATGATTATTATATCTCAAAAATTTCCAAAGTAGACACTTTCCTTAGTATCCATATTTTTCATAAAATAAAAACATTAAAAAAAATAACTCCTATAGTTCCATGTTTTAGACAGCATGACGTTTCCTTGATTCCATCATTGAATTTATTCATCTATATGTCCAGTGAAAAACATTTCATAACATGGGGTGAGAATAAAAATCTCAGTAAGGGTTATAAAATAATGAAAGGAATCATTAACCCATAAATAAATTCAAATCAATGAAACTATAATTTTCAATCATAACAAACATCATGAAATCATAAGATTTATAAATAACACATAGAAATCAGAAATCATAAAGGTAACTTGTAGAATACATAACATACATACATTATATCTATCACAAATACATAGGGATTTACATTGTAATACCCATCATAGTATATTCCCTAAATCTCTTAGGAGATACCTTAACGTTTACCTTCGTCACATTACCCAATGCATTGGAGATCTATCTCAAGCTCACCCACCATAGGTTTATCATGAAACCACCTGTATACATAAAAAATTCCCAATAACCGTAACATAATAAAAAAACATAACACAAGAATAATGTAATGATAAAATTTCCACATTTCAAACACAATAGATCAAATCTTGATATTGAAAAAAACAATTCATTATCAAATAATTTTCAATACAATTTAAAACATTTAATAAAGATATTTATGAATCAATCTGTCCCATAACACTTTGACGATTTTAAATGAATTATCATTTGAATACCTTAATGTACATATAAATAAATCCTAAATTCCATTTTCAAAACATGGGCACTAATGAGAAATATTTAAAAGAATAAATCTTGAAAATATTTAAATTTTTTTTTAGTTAAACAGGATTTAACAAAATTAGAGACCCTTGAATACAAATAATTGAGGAATAAAATTTAATCATAACTTTATAATATAATGAGAAGAAAAGGATTCATGATATAATATGATAATGGTCAGTATATACTCCACATAAGAGTGAATTGATGCATAACAACAATGAAGACTCAATGGAATGGAAATTGAGACAAAATCCCTTATAAAAACATTATCCTTAGATTAAGGATAAATAAATTACCTAATAATTTATGAAAAATATAAATATAATCAATATAATTGGATATTTATTGTAAATAAATAATAGGAAATTATCACATGTTCTTTTAATAACAAAAATAAAGACTTGGATGTTTAACTAAATAAATGGAAAGTGAGTAAAAATTACTCTTATCAAATTCATATCAATGATTTTAGAATTTATCAATGAAGTGATTATGTGTATAAAATGTATATCCAAAAAAATGGGAGTGGAAATTATAACATAAATAAATAAATAGTGAATCCCCACAGAATCATAGCGTGACATAATAAAAAATTAGAATATTACCCCAAGGAATACAAATTTGGTTAAAAGGTCCCCTTACCGATTTGGTAACTTATGATTCATACAACCCAAAAAATAAGGATCAAAAAATAAATATGTAAATACCCATAAATTTAATTATATTACTCAATGAATACAATCTTTTTAAGTACATAAAACATAGAAAATAAATTAGTGAAAATATTGCATGGATCTCACGGGAATAAGAAGTGACATGAAAATCCCTTACCATATTGTAATCAATTGAGTCATCGGACAAAAAGCTAATAACCACAAAATGATTAAAAAATAACATGAATATAAAGATAATCATGAAAATATATATCAAATTTCAGTACACAATACACCACATGAAATAAATTAGTGGCGAACAATGGAAATATCATGGAATTAAAAGTGAGATAAGAAATCTGTTACCTCATGTCTAACATGACCCATCTATTCTTTAATCTCCTGAATAATAAACTAAAATGAATTTATACATTCTTAAGAAATTTCTTCTAGTTTAATATTATTTTTATATCACTTATTACCATGTTATAAACATTATACAATCATTTAAGTTAATAACTGTCAATTTTTTGATATTTGGCCCTTGAGTCAAAAATGGTCTTCTTATAATTATAGGTTGTTCATGTGGTCAAAGGTTCATTATATCCCGAATTATATTCATTACTTATATATCTTATATATCATATATATCCAGTATATAAATGTATTTATAATAGTACATACAATTTGGAGGTAAGAAATGAAATGCACTGTTCATGGAGACGGTAAGCCGTACGTACGCATGAACGTTACTTTCATTTCTATTTCATATTTACTGTAATGAAAACATAATGGTAAATAGGTATATCATAACTCCAGTATAATATAATATTTATAATTTCATTAACTCTATGCATTATACAACCCATGTATGGTATGAACGAGTCATATCACTTTGAGGGGGCGGTAGTCCACACTTCCTCAAATGAAATTATCGTGTTTACACCTAATGGAAACCATAAAGGAATATTTTTTAAATAAAAAATGTAGACGAATATATAAAACATAAACATAATATATATCATAAATAAATATAGTTCCATCTTTATGGACACCATGATAGGTGGTAGAAGATAATTGAACAATCATCGTTTGTGAGGCAATAGTTTTCCATCCACAGAAAGAGTATGTTCTTCACGTATTAGATGGAGGTGTCTGTATGTTTATATTGGAAACATCTCATAAAAACATCCTAGTATATTGATTACACTTGTGTTGTTATAATAGTAAGGAATAAAAACTGTTTAGGGGGTTGGAAAAAAAAATAAAATAAAATTAAGTTTAGAGAAACTTTTACCTTTAATTTGGGGAACTCCTTTTCGTATGAACCAAAATGGATTCTTGAAGTGCCTTTTTTAAGGTAAGGCATGTAGGAGAAGGAAATGAGTAAAGGGAGATTAATTGGGAATATTTTTTATGATCCAAAAGGCTTGAGAGGTGTGATTAATTGGATATAAGTGGTGTCCTTTTATAAGGTGGAGGAGGGGCTCTTTAGGAATGTTTGAAATAATTATTTTATACTAAACTTATCATCAGTTTAAAAAAGACCAAAAATCATTAAATTCAAATATAAGATGACTCATGGACGAAATAAAATCATCCAATAATAATTAGAATGGTTTTGGAAATTATTTTAATATTTATAATATAATTTATTTAAATCATTTATTAATGAGGTAAATACTGCATCATTTTTGTGTCATAAAAAATTTAATTTAATTGATGTCTAAAAATTATAAAAAAATTCCATGAAATATGAAATATATATAATTCCAAATAAGATTTATAGTAGAATAGAAAATTATATTACCCCAGGTAAAAATTAATTTACTAAAATAAATTTATTTATGTCATTTTTTCCTTTACATTATGTTATTTAAAATAAAGTGACCTTATCACTCATATGTGGATCCATGGTGACCCAAAATCGACCTAAGGATTCCCATGGTAGGCCATGACTCGTAAAATTAGGTTAGTACAATTTTTAAGGTAATTGTTTTATTATTATAATATTCTATTAACCTTGAATTATCCTATATACTTTTAACTGTAGTAAATAAAAGTCAAATGTTACTATTCACAAATAATTATTTTCATCACATTAAATCACATTTTACTTACTAATAACAACCATGTATGTATGATTTTGTAAATTAAATTCATTGAAGTGGTAAATTTTATTTATATGAAGATTTTAGGTTTTTTACTACTACTTAGTGGTTTGACTATTCATAAAAAAAGAATTTTTTCAGAAAAAATATCAAAAATTCAGCATATGCTATATTTGATATTCTGAATTCAAGAAAGAAGTCTATTTTACCAAATTAAAAACATATAAGTTGCATTAATTATTATAAAATCAATTTTCGTTGTCAAAACAAATAATGTGTTTTTAAGATACAATATATATCAAAAGATTGACATTTGTTTATATACAATTTCAATGTGAAATTAATTCCAATGACCACCATTGGATTAAATAGTAAAAATTTAATATAACTGCACACTAAAACCAATTGAAAAGACAATCTAACTATATTAATAAATTAGATTAAAAGACATATTTTAATTAAAATATTGTACTTTTAACTATTCATTAAAAATGAATTTTATCAGAAATATACAAAAAATTTACCCAAAGTAAATTTTGATGGCCCGAATCTAAATATAATTTTTTATGTCAAATATAACATATAAAAGTTAACAAAACTATATTTGAAGAGTGTTCTTAATTCAAATTTGGTAAATCGATCTCAAAAATAATATTAGAGTATTTATGCTTAAAATTACATTCCTTCTTATTTTTTAGGAGCTAGAGTTTATTGGATAAATGTAAAAACATTGAACAAATATGTATAATCATATTTTAGTTAGTTATTTTCATTCATTTCATTACAACGGCTAGGCATTAACTACTATTTAAAATAATAATATTATATTATTATTTTTCAGTATGACTCTGCATTGTATGCAACATATGATTTAAAAGAAACCCATTTTTATGTATCAGGTATGCCATCGAATCATAGTATCTACTCTAAAGTAAAATTAATATTTAATTCTGAAATATTAATAAATATGAAACTTTCTTACTCAATATTTACATGGGATGTTACATCCTTCCCCCTTTTGGAAATTGCGTCCTCGCAATTTTAAAACTGGGCTTGGAAACATAATTGATAGTCCCACATTAGAAATAGATTCAATAAATATATCACTTTTAACGAAATAAAGAGAAGTAAAATCGTCACCCAAGACAAAACATACTAGGATCCCATGAAAAAATGGATTTTGAATAGAAACTAACTCTCATAGATTGATAGAGAGTGATACAGAACTTGATCATCTAATGTTAACCACCACAATACCATAATTCTGTGGTTGGGTAACTGTGTAATGATAAAAGAGAGATTATAACATTTTCATTTCAATATCATTTTAACAAAGTTGAAGAATTTTATTAATAACTATACTAAGATCATATGGAAATATTCATAATTTTCGTGTAGAGGGTCATCATTTAATAAAATTCTACCACAAACTCATCTTTTCTCCAATCGATGAGTATTCAAGATGACTTGTTCACATTAAAAGCACTAGAATAAACTTCTATAGAGTTAATTAATCCAAAAAATATGAGCAATATATTTCCATTGTTTGTTTACATTAACCAAAACCAAAATGGATAGTATAAGATTAGATATTCCCCAAAAAATATAATCTTAAAAAAAGGAAAACTACTCTTAATCTTAAATTTTTTTCAAACAATACCCAATGTTAATCAAAGTCTATTCAATAAACAATTTTCTATAAAATTATACAAACTAATCCAAACATACATTAAAACCCATATCTTAGAAGGATTTAATCACATACACTTCCATGGAAAATCTTAAAATTTATCTCCAAATTACATCACTTACTATTAAAGTCTCATAATGAAAATTAATTAACCTAATCACATATTATCTATGATATGTAAATCAGTTCCAGAAATAAACAAAATCACCTTATTTCCAAAATAAAAACAATGATTCTTCCTGAATAAAATTTCAACCGTTACTCCACAAATGAGATCCCATTGTATTTTATTTCCCTTAAGAATATAATTTTTCCCAAAAGAAAGAACATCTTCCAAAATAAAATTTATCACTTAATCACCAAATCATTTTCCTAAATTACGAATATCCATTTGAATTTTTTACTGAAAATCAACTTATTCTTGATCTATAAAATCATTTAACTAAAATGAATAAGTCATACTAAACAGGGACATCACTAAGTATAGTGGTGGTCAATGCAGACTTGTCACCCTTTGGTTATGGGTTCGATTCCTAAGGTCTTTCTAGACGCCATGGGTGTCACCCATATTACAGGTTGTCCTTTTTATAAAACTCAAAAATAAACATAACATGTTTTGACCTCAATGGGTTTCTTATACCTTTCATTTTCATCCCAACACATTAAAACTTCAACATATAATATATTTTCTTTTTTTTTCATCTCCATATTATTAAATAAAACTACTCCCAAAAGAAAGAACATCTTACCTTGATCATGGTGTCCATATGGTTTCATTGTCAACTTCTTCACTTAAGTAGAAGGTCCATGAATTGAAACAAGGTTTTAGATTTCCTTCAAAATCATTTGATTCCTTCGCCAAACACACCTTGTACAACATGAGTCATATGGGTTTTCACAGAAAAATTGTCATGGAAAATAATCGTCTATAACCTATAATTTCAAAACATCTGATAAAATATTATTTTTATAAAATAGTCAGACTGGAATTGAGTTGAAACATTCAATCCATGGGCCTTTTAAAATACCATAAGTAGTTTCTGAAATACTATAATTTAAAAGTAAATATAAATAGGATGCTCAGGGGTCTCTTTCATCAAAACCTTTTTCAAAATCATAATATGTTTCAAAATCTTGTGATAAAGTAAATGTTTTGAAATTCCATGAAAATAATTACCTTTCTTGGAGATATGAGAATATTGTGAAAATAGTATTTGATTAAATACAACACATGATCCACGATGATATCGAGTTATATTGGAGGTGTTTGATATCTCAAACAACATATTGCAAGTGATTTGTATGCAAGAAAAAGTTTCACATTCATCTGAAAATGACTTTACAATAATTATTACAAGCATGTAATATGAAAGAGATAAGAATGTATTTTGAGAACCGTATCCTTACATTTGTAACCAACATTCCTTGATCTCAAAAAGTTATAAAACAAGGATTTAACTGAAATAATAGACATATGGAATGCCCATGTGTTTAATGAAAACTCATAATCCCTAAAGTTTTCTAAACCGTCCTCTAATTCCAATTATAATTACTCAGACATAAAATCATAAATAATCTTGAAATAACATAATAATTAAAATTGAGGATATTTAAAGATTATAATTGTAAAGAATTAGGCCATTACTATTACATCTACAAAATTTTAAAAGTAGACACTTATACTGGTATCCATTTTTTCAAAAAATAAAAACATTAAAAAAATAACATGTCTAGTTCTATGTTTTAGACAACATTACTTTTCCTTGATTCCATCATTGACCCTATTCATGTTTAATTCCCATGAAAAACATTTCAAAACTTGGTTTGACCATAAAAGGCTCAGTAAGGGTTGTAAAATAAAGGAAGGAAAAATTAACCCATCAATAAACTCAAGTCAATGAAACTATACTTTTCAATCATAACATAAATCATGAAATCATAAGATTTATGAAAACCAGAAAGAAATTATAAATCATAAAGGTAACTTGTGGAATATATAACATAATTACATTGTAGCTATCATAGCTACATAGGGAGTTACTTTGGAATACCCATCACAGTATATCCCATATATCTCTTAGGAGAAACCTTAACGTTTACCTCCATCACGTTATACAATTCATTGGAGAGCTCTCTCGGGCTCATCCAAACTAGGTTTATCCTAGAACAACCCATATACGTAAACAATGCCCAATAAAAATAACATATTCATAACACATAACACAAGCATAAATTAAATATTATATTTCAACATTCAAATCACAATATATCAAATCAAGATATTAATATAAACAATGATTTATGAATAAAATTTTAAAACCCTTTAAAACATTTATTAAATATATTATTGAATCATTGTGTCCCATACCATATTAAAGAATATAAATGAATTATCATTTGAAAACATTAATGTAGAAATAAATAAATCCTAATTTTTTTGAAAACATGTTTATCAATGATAAATATTTAGAAGAATAAACCTTTAAAATATTTAAAACAACATTTTATTTATTGATTTTAACAAAATGAATGACGCATGAATAAAAATAATTAAAGAAATAAAATTTAATCAGAACTTTATAATATCATGATAATAAATGAATTCATGATATAATATGCCAAATGACAATATATATACCACATAAGGGTGAATTGGTGCATAAAAACAATGAAGTCTCAATGTAATTTAAATCGAGACGAAATCCCTTATAAAAACTGTATCCTTAGATTAAGGATAAATCAATCACAAAATAATGTGTGAAAGATATAAATACACTAAATATTATTAAATATTCAGTGTAATGAAATCATAGGAAAATCTCACATGTTCTTTTTTAGAGAAAAATAATGACTTGGATATTTTACTCAATGAAGGGAAATTGAGTTAAAATTATCCTTATCAAGTTCATATCGATGACATGAGAAATTATCAATGAAGTGTTTATGTGTATCAAAAGTATATCCAAACAAAGGGGAGTGTAAATTAAAAAATAAATAAATAAATAGTGAGTCCCTACATAATCATAGCATGATATAATTAGGAATTAGAAGATTAACCCAAGGAATGTAAATTGGGTTAAAGGGTTCCCTTAACGATTTGGTAACGAACGAAAAATAAAACCCATGAAATAAGGATCATTAAATGAAGATTTAAATACCAATAAATTTAGTTATATTACACAATTAATAAAATCATGGGCAGCACGTACACCACATAAATGGAAATCGTGGAAAATATAGCATAATCTCAAGGGATTAGAAAGTGAGATAAAAATTCCTTACCACATTGTAATCAATCGAGTCATATGAACAAAATTTAATAACCACTATGTGGTTCACAAAACTAAACATGAATATAATGAAAATAATGATAATATATATCAAATTTATGTACAAAATACACCCCATGCAATAAATTAGTGGCGAACAATAGAAAACTCATATAATTAAAGGTGGAATATGAAATCCCTTACATTATGTCTTATTTGACCCATTTGTTATTTAATATCATGAATAATAAACTAATGTTAATGAATACTTAATTGAGAACCGTTTTCAGGTTTATAATTCATTTTATTTCACTTATTACCATGTTATAAACATTATGAAATCATTTGAGTTAATAACGGTCGTATTGTTGATATTTGGCACTTGAGTCAAAAAAAGGACTTTTTATAATTATAGGTTGTTCATGTGGTCAATGGTTCATTATATAAAGAATGATATTAAAATTTATATATATTATATATCATATATATTCAGTATATACATTTATTTGTAATATTTCATAACATTTGGAGGTAAGAAATGAAATGCACCGTTCATGGAGACGGTAAGTCGTACGTACGCATTAACACTACTTCCATTTCTATTTCATATTTAATGGAACGAAACCATAATGATAAATAGGTATTTTATAATTCCCTTACAATATAATATATATAATCTCTGTAAATCCATATTGTATTTGTCGTATGTATGCTATTAACGAGTCATAGCACTTTGAGGCAGTTGTAGTCTGCACTTCCTCAATTGAAATTATCGTGTTTACAAATATTGGAAAGCATAAAAGAATTTCTGTAAATAAAAATTAAATAAGAATAAAGAAAAAATAAACAATATATATATCATATATAAATAAACTTCCATCATAATGTCTTCCATGAGAGGCAGTTGTAGATAATTTAACAATAATTGCTTTATGAGGCGTTAGTTTTCCATCCATAGAAACAATATGTTCTTCACCCATTATGTAGAGATGTTTGTAAGTGTAGTTATAAAAAATATCATAAAAAAATACTTGTATATTTAGGATACTGGTGTTGTTATAAAATAAAGGAACAAAAGGAGTTTATGGGTTTGAAAATTTAGAAAAAAAGAAAAGAAGTTAAGATAAATTGTTACCTTAAATTTGGGTAACTCTATTTTGTATGAACCAAAAGGGTTTCTTGAAGTGCCTTTTGCCTACGGTAAGGATCATAGGATTAGGAGAGGGATGTAGGGTCCTTAATTGGCAAAGGTTGTATGATCCAAAATTCTTGAGAAGTGTGATAAATTGGTTAGAATTGGTGTCATTTTATAAGGGGGAGGTGGGGCTCTTTTGGAAAGATTGAAATAATTATTTTATTATAAACTTATCTTCAGTTTAAAAAGGACCAAAAATCATTACTATAAAAGACATGATGAATCATAGTAGAAATAATGTAATACAATAATAATTGGAAAGGTTTTGGATATTATTTTAATATTTACAATCTTATTTATTTAAATCATTTATTAATGAGGTAAATACTGCATCATTTTTGTGTCATTAATAATTTAATTTATTTGATGTCTAAAAATTATATAAAAATCAATGTTGTATGAAATATTTTAAAATTTTCTAATAATATTTATAGTGTAAAATAAAACTTATATAACTCCATGTAAAAATTAATTTACTAAAAGATATTTGATAATGTCATTTTTTCCTTTATAGTATGTTAATTAAAATAATGTGTCATTATCACTCATAAGTGGATCCATGGGGACCCAAAATAGACCCAAGGATGACCTTTGTCGTCCATGACTCATCCAATAAGTTTATGACAGGTTTTAAAGTTATTTTTTGTTATTATAAATTTTTTACCGTGAATTACCCTATATACCTTTTTATCATGGTAAATAAAAGTCAAAAGTTACTATTCAACAATTTTTTTCATCATATTGAATGAAATTTTACTTAATAATAAAATCCATTTATTTTGGATTTTTTAAATTGAATTTAATGAAGATTTAAAATTACATTTTAATGAAAAAGTCATGTTTTTTACTACTAAGTGGTTTCACTATTCATCAAAAATTAAATATTTTCAGAAACAATTCCAAAAATTTAGCCTAAGTTATATCTGATACTCTTAATTCAAAAAATGTTTTACATTTTACCAAATTATAAGGATTTAATTTATATTAATTATTATAAAATCAATTCCCACTGTCAATACAAATAGCTTGTTTAAAAAAAATCTATCAAAAGATTGACACTTGTTTATGTCGAATTTCAATGTGAAATTAATTTCAATGACCACAATTGGATTAAATGGTGAAAATAAAATTATTTTACACTTTAGAACTAATTATATATATATTATAACCATATTAATTAATTAGATTAAAAACCATATTTGAATTTAAATATAGTACTTTTCACTATTCATTAAAAAAGAATTTTATTAGAAAAATACCAAAAATTTACCCAAAGTAAATATTGATGACCCAAATCTAAAGGAGAATATTATTTTGTCAAATGGATATATAAATGTGACCAATATTATATTTAAATAGTGTTCGACATTAAAAGTCTATAAATCTACCTTTTAAATAATATTTGAGTATATATGCTTAAAATTAGATTCTTTCTTATTTTTTAGGCTCTAGAATTTAATGCATAAATATAAAAAATTGAACAAACATGTATAATCATATTTTAGTTAGTTATATTCATTCACTCCATTACATTGGATATGCATTAACTAATATTTAAAATAATAATATTATAATATTATTATTAAGTATGACTCTGCATTGTGTGCAACATAAGATTTCAAAGAAACCTATGGTTGTGTATCGGGTATGCCATCAATTCATAGAGTCCCCTCTAAAGTTAAATTAATATTTAATTTAAAAATATTAATAAATATGAAAATTTCATTCTCAATATTTACATGGGATGTTATTGTGATGAAATAATAGTGTTTAGAAAATATGTATTTTTCACTACTCACTAAGAATGCGTCATTTAAAGAATTTCCCGAAATTTAAAATTATTTAATTTTTGGTATTATAAAATCCAAAATTTATTTTATTTTTTAGAAAATATTTTAATAACTGGAAAAAGTAATTATATTATTTTCACACAATAAGAAATAAATTTCATTTTTTAAGAAAACTTATTTTGAAGAATAAAACGTCTTTAATAAAAATTTAGTTTATAATTTATCAGCATTAATCAATAAATTTTGTTTGAGTATGAAGTTTATTGATATTTAATTATTTAGTTATTTATATTCATATATTATAATAAAATATAAATTTAATAATAGTCATACGTAAAAAATAATTTTTCTTATTTTATTTAAGATTAGTGTTGCATATTATTTATTCTATGAAGCACATTATTCTATGAAAATATAGAAGATTAACATAGAACAAGAAGGCCCAAATAAACCATCCATTAAATTTGTTTTTAATTATTCTAAGATTACTATCCAACCTAGGATGTAATAAGGGGAAATGAATGGTAAAGACTTATCACCCAAGGTCTACCCAACAATAAGGATTCTATTAAATCACTAGAAATAGCTATCTGATATCTGTTTGAGAACAATATAATCATAAAATGATGTGTTATCATAATAGATGTTATGAATAGGTGACCAAAAAATCATCCACTAACAATCATATCTCATAAGAAATACTCATTATTGTATACTCCTCTATTTATACCCGAATGGATTGAGAAATTAACTTCCTGTTCAACTTTCCAACAACCACATTCCCATTTCCTAGATTATGTACAATATCAAATTCCAATGTCTATAGATAATAAAACAGTCATCTATATAGTTTTTATCCCTATGAGTAAAAATATACCTTAAGATCTTATGATATGAATTTTTAAAATCACTCCCTAATGAGATAGTGGTGATTTTTTTTGATAATGTGAAGCATTTATTACAACTCAATTCCATGTTATTTTAATTTACTAGTGACATATACCACCACATGTTTTCTTTATATTAAAAAACACCCAAATCCATCACCTGATGAATTTTAGAAATCATCATAACCAAAAACCACTTATAGAATAATCAAATATATATCTAATATCATCATCACATTTATTTAATCAATATTTTTACCCCATATCAATACACTCAAACATAAAAACTTTGTAGATAAAAATTTTCATCAATGATTCAATTTTATAGGGATTAGACAGAAATCGTGGGTAATAACCAGCTATTCCAAAGAAGAAAAAAATTTAAAACATATTCCTAGGTTGCTCCCCTGAAATCTCATCCCAAATTATTTTCGTATATACTAAGATACCCTTATTTTGTATAAAATAGACAAAATTATTTACATCCTAGATCCAATATTCACCATTAATAAACCTTCTTTAAATTCCATATTCTTTCATGATACCATGGATGACAACCAAATGACCTTTTTTCTTCAACATGACATGGAATACATAAAAATATCATCCCAAAAATGGAAATTTCAGAATTCATCAAAATAATAAATGATCCTTTTAAAAAATTGAATAAATACAACTCAAGCATTAAATAAACTGAATGTCATAATTGAGACATCAAAATTCTTATAATGTATCATAAGAACTCCCTAACATGGATCCTTATATTGTAATCATAAATTATGGTACCATTATCATAGGTCAATATTAGAAAACTCTCATTATAATCTATATTGAACAAAGAGATCATCAATCATTGTAAATGGGTATTTTTTATTACTAGTCACATATTTAAGATTTCTTTAATTACTCAAAAGTATGAAGATTCCATCACCATCACAATGATGGGAATTAGGGAAGCCTAATGAGACACAAAAGGATGAGTAATTCACATGGACTCAATATTTGATTTATAGAATTCATGCTCTTATAAATAAAAATGTTCCATATTATATGAAAGAATATTATTCGGAATAATATTAGGGAGAAATTCAATAGTTAATTTGACCTCTCCCTTAGGGGAAATCATTAAAAAATCATCATAAAGTACAATTGGGTATGCAGATATTAATATTGGAAGTAAAAAATAAAGATATTTATAAAAAATTTCATAAAATATTTCTCACAACTAGCTTGAGATCAGTCAAAAATAATTAATAATATGCCCAACCCTTCTTAATATAGGATTTGAATCATGCTAAAATTCTAGGGGAACCAAATCGGATAAATGGAACTAAATATCATATCATTATTATTTGAACGCTACCTTAATATTTATCATCAAATTTATTCCAATTAAAATTTATAATTCATAATGAACATGAAATAAGAATTACCACACATCATTGATTTCAATAATTTTCACCAAACATGTGCGAAATTTGAAGCATTTTTTCATCCTATTTCAAATGTTTATGGACTGATCCACAACGAACAATATATTTTCCAAGAATGTTTCCAACATATAAATCAACATAATAATATAGTAAATAATTATATTCACCCATATAAAATAATGATACGACCGTAGAGTACGAAATGATAATTGTAGCTCTAAAAATATAAAGTCGTTCATTTGATTCCTCGAGTGAATACATTACTACATAAATACATCAAGTCTTCACTCATGATTTAGCTTTCATCTTTTTGCGAATGTCCCCTTATTCATAAGAATGAGATCCACCAGTATATGATTCATATTAATTATCATAATAAACATTTTTTAGAGTGGATCCAACATTACTACCTTTGGAAAATATTCAATAAATAAGCTTAAATGGACATATTATCCAAAATGATGACATGTCAGGGGTGTTTCTAGATAATTTGGCATGGTATGAAAATTCATACCAATCTGATATAAAACTACATGATGTTGTACCATATAATCCATAATAATATTTCATTATCTAAATAGATCACCTCAACAAATCCTTTTCTAGTCAGATGATTCACCTTAGATACTTCTTATTGTAACTGATTCTCTAACTAATTTTCCCCCATATATCTTCCACATTAATAGATAATATTTTAACCACCAAAAAAATTCCAGAAGGAAAATATTAATAAGTATTGTTCAAATATTGACCCAAAAACCCATATCAATACATCATTATTTGATGTAGTCATTCGAACTAATACTTGTTGATAAGATAACAAAATCATCCAAAATTGTGGAACATTACATAGCTAAACACTCTAATTTCAATAATGTTATAAACTCTTGAGTCATTTCTGTAACACCCCGAGCATCCACAGTACACCTCCATTTGAATAATTCAATAACGTGTGTTGTACGCAACTTCGGGTTCTAACACACACCACAACCAATCAAACTAACCGATATGAATAGTAATACCTACTTTTTGTAATTTTATAAATTTTATCTTTTAAAATAGACTTCATTTTTGGATTCAGAATATCGAAACTAGCCTAGGGTGAATTTTCGGTATTTTTCAGAAAACATTCAATTATTTATAAATACTGAAAATTACTAAATTTTAATTAAAAACAACTTTTTTAATCGAAATAATTAGTAGTGATAAATTATAAATTTAAGTGGTTTTAAAGTATATTTAGAATATATTTTTACCATTTAATACAATGTTGTTCATCTGACATAATATCACAATTAAAATGGACATGAACAAGTGTCAATCTTTTGGTAGTTATTATCTCTTAAAAACACGTTTTTTGTTTTAGCAACGAGAATTAATTTTAAATTAATTTCTGCCACTTCTATGTTTTGAATTTGGAAAAATGGATTCCATATTTGTAATCAAGATTTATAAATTTAGTAAATAGGTAACTTTTATTTTTAGACATTTTGAATTATTTCTTCGATAAAAATTTTATTTACCATGGTTAAAGGGTAAATTTGGTAAATAAAGGTAAACAAATAATATTAAAATAATAATAAATTATCCTAAAACGTGTCCTAAACTTAATGGTTGATACATGTCCGACCATGGGAATATTTGGGTCGATTTTGGGACTCCATGGAGCCACTTTTAAGTGATAATGACACTTTATATTAATTAAGTTAAAATAAATACAAAAATGACAGAAACATATATCTTTTAGAAAAAGAAATTTACATAGGGTTATATATGTTGGATTTTGGACTATAAATATTCATTAGAAAGATAAAAACATTTCCTACATAATGGTATTTTATTTATAATTTTTAGAAATTTAATAATTAATATTATTTATGACACAATAATGATGCAGTATTTTCCATATTAATGAAAGAATCAAATAATTGGTATTATAAATATTAAAATTAAAATAATTTGAAGGTTATGATGAAATACATGAAATTAATTGCATAATTGGACATTATAGGATTGCTTAAATGAATTTTTTTCGAATTAATAATGATGTTAAGACTTTAACAAAAATCTATTATTGAATAGTGTCAAAATTGACATAAAAGAGTTTTTAAAACAAATATTATATTATTATTTTATATTCAATTCCGAAAAATATAATGTTAGGCCGATAAACGTATATCATGATAGTTTTATCATTAATGGACCACTTGGGGGTCTCTTTGAGGTATATAGTTATTTTATTAACTATATAATATAAAAATACAAAGTTACATGGTAAGTGTCAAACTAATTAACTAAGAGTTAAAACTATAATATAAGGTTAATATAATGACCCAAACCTAGATAAATTCTATTGGTAGGAGTGGTTTTCAACCTATCCCCACCATAAAATTTAAATAATCCACTTTCGAGCCATTATAAACTGAATATCAATTTATTATAAAATAATATTTCTAGATTTTGCTAAGGTGCCCCTCCTCCCCCATATAAAAGGTCACCACTTCTAAACAATTCTTCACACTTTCAAAGACTTTTGGTTCAGCCAAAACCTCCCTAAATACTCTATTAACGTCCTTCAATACAACCTAGAGTCCTTAGTTTGATCATAAATCCAACCTAAGGATCCCTTTTGATCAAATCATAAGGAAGAACCCGAAGAAGAGGTAATGTTTTCACCACCATTTTCAAGTTCTATTCTTCTTTAACTTCTTCATTCTTAGTTATTACCATTATAAAATAATAAATCCAGTATCTTATATATAATGTGATCTTATTATAAATATGGTACAACCATATTCATTATTCTATCCATCCTTTGAATGACATGTCACCATACCTGTGTACGTATGGCCTACCGTCTCCACATCGTGGTGTAATTGTCATTCAATAAATTATTATTTGGATGGGTATAATAATGATTTGTAATTAAATTAAATAATAAATATAACATGATAATGATTCTGTATATATGATATAACATCCAATTATATATTATTTTAATATCAAAATGATGATATTGTCACTCATGGGTACGTACGGACTACCATCTCCACGAACGCGATTAGATTCATTCTCCATCATATCCATTCAACTATAATTATAATTTTATGATTAATAATAGTATTTAAGGACTTGATATAATTCTGTATACAAATAATATACAACCTTTTCATAATAAACACGACTTATTTAACAAAACATATAAAAGAGAATGAGTAAGTTGACACCCGAAATAATGCTAATACTAAGATATTATTAACAAATATATGTTAAAAGATAATATATGACATCATAATTATGTATATGGTTCTTTTATAATTTAATAAAAATTTTTTAACTATTATACAGGAGGTTAACATACCAATGACTAAGGAAAAGTACAGGGTAAGGGTTATTTCACAATCTCTTCATTATCTGAGATTGTATATACGTAATTATCTACTGGGACGCCTTTATTATCCATATCGTTGTTTCATAAGAATATATTTCAAAACATTCTTGCTATTTTATAGAATATGGGTTAAAGTAATTTTTACCGCTGTTTTACTTTTTATAGGAGGTTTTTTAAAGGAATTGTTTCGTCGTTTTCCCAATAAGGTCCTTTTTAACCTTATAGATAGATTTAAGGTAAGAATGTTTTTTTAACTTATACGGTGGGTGATGATATTTTCCACCATTATAAAATCTTAGAAGCATCCCTTAAATTATTCTAAGAATATTTTGAAAGTAATAGTTTTATTTTTATGATACATTTAAATGATTTCAAAAAAAGAGATATTTCTCTCAAATAGTTTTGATTTCACCTATGTCAACATCCTTTGATTGATTTTAAGATTATTTGATGTTTATTTATTATGATACAAATCATCGACACTGTATTGAAGTTTTTGTGATATGTTTGACTGTGGATGTGTTATTTTTATACCATTCATGGTTTATGGAAAAAGTATTGACATTTCGTATGCAAGTTTTAATACGAATGTTTATGTTATGTTTATACCGGTTCAAATGAGGAATGCATTGGACATAATAAGTGACGGGTAAAGCCCACTATAGCTCCTCGATGCATCAATAGGTCTCATGAGACAAACTAGTTTCTTGCACAAGGCCTTGACAAAATCTTATTTGTAGTCTCGACACGAGGCCTGGGGTATGTGGTAATGATAGTTTGGCGTTAAGAATTCCATCATTATGAAAGTGGTTATTGATATTGCATGTGATTATTCGGCAAGTAGAATATCAATGTGAATAAGTATATGTAATTATTTCATTTTATTTCTGCCATATTATGTTTTGGTTCACGTTTTAAAAGGATTTTGTTTTAGTTATACATTCCATTAATCATTTATGCTTATTTATGAACATTTCCACTACTTTGTTATCCTTACTGGGAATTTGAGCCCACGCCTTTCTATGTTTTATATTTCCTAGGATGTGAAGAAATATTTTATAAACGACCGACTGGGATATTATGAGGGGATAATATTGTGAAATATGGACTCTAAATTGTTGTAGTTTTCATTTTATGATGTAATGTAAACTTTATGAATGTATCTAGTTATTCAAAGGCTACTAAACTATTCGGTCTTTCGAGACTTGATCTTTCTTGTGATCAGGCCAATGTTATGTAATAATTCACCGACTCTGGGTAACTTAGTTCAAGGTATTACAGTTGGTATTAGAGGATGTTTAGTACAAACCATGGAAGAAATATTTAGATAAAATCTGATTAGGGCACATAGAATTAAGATGGACTTTGTGGATTAGTATAGAAGAACTTACAAGAATTTTGGTATTTTAGAGATTTTGTGAGTTTTCCGAGATATTCAAACCTGTTTAGATACGAGATGGTAGAGGCAGCTCTGCCATAGATGTACCTAGGGGTAAAACCCTAAAACACCGCTTTGAGATAGACTCAAACACGAACTGGGGCACGACAACGGGCCTTGCTGCACTCTTGGCTACGACACTCCCAGGGGATATTCTTAGGATAACACTCATTTTCATTAAAAAACATTATGAAGGGTTTATCAGTATATACGTCCTCAAATAAAAACAATTTTTTATGATTATGGATTATATCCACTAATAGTTCAATTTATTTTAAGTGTTTTATAAGTATGAAATTATGTATTTTGATTCATAAACTGATCTAGTTTATTCCATTGTTTAGAAATGGCGCCTAGTGGAAGAAATGGAAACTGTATCAATGCACACACTCCATGTAGGGATTTCCCTCCGGCTCAAGATAATTGTAGTGGAGCTAGTGATGTAACTGGTACTGATCAACTAATCACCATACCGGGACAACTCACTCAGGATATGAATAATAACCTTACCCGTATGGAGCACCCTGATCCACAGCGTGGAGGATCAATGTAAGATCACTTCATGAGGTAGAAACCAAAAACCTTCAATGGGAGTACAAATCCATTAGTAGCAAAGCAATGGATAAGTTCCCTAGAAAAAATATTTCAGGCTTTGGGGAGTAGTGAAAGGGAAAAAGTTATCATGGGAGTTGACCACCTCACTGGAGATGCTGATCAATGGTGGTCATTGATTCAAAACATGAAGGAAGATGATGAAGTATCAAATATGGAATGGACGGAGTTCAAAGATCTATTTTTAGAAAAATAATTTCCTCGTGACCATCAAGAAGATATGGAAAGAAAATTTCTGAGTCTGACACAAAAGGAGGATGAGAATGTCACAATGTATGAGGATAACATTACAAGGATAGAAAGGTATGATGGAGATTAAATATGTAACCCAAGAAGTAAGATTGATCGTTTCGTTGATGGGTTAAAACCATTTCTCCGTCGAGCATTAGTCTCAAAATCCTTCTCATCGTACGATGACATTGTCTCATGTGCTATCAAGACAGAAAAGGAATTCTCTATGTCTTATGACTTTAAAGCAAAGAAAGATAAGAAGAGATCTGCTGATCAATCTGGGAATTGATGTAATGGGAAGAAGGGAAAAGATGAATATCCATCCTGCCGTAAATGTGGGAATAAACACCCCGGTACGTGCTTAAAAGTAATGGGAGTCTATTACAAGTTTGGTGAAAAAGGCCACCAACTCGTGATTGAAATGGGAAGAAGGAAGCTACCAATGTCCAATTCTACAATTGTAGGGACATGGGACATTTTTCAAATGAATTTCTTAAGCATCAAGGGAAATTATTTCAGAAAAGGGCAAGGGATCAAGGCCAAGCTTATGCTATAAATACTGCTGAGGTAGATGTTCTGAAAGAAGTGGTGGCAAGTAATTTAATGGTTTCCTCAAGTTTACCAAATTCATTATTTGATTCCAGATCATCGCATTGTTTCATATCATCCTAGTTTGCTAAGAAAATTAGATATTTCCAATTTGATTTACAAAGGAAGTTGTCTGTTAAAAATCCTAGTGGAACTATCATTGCAACAATGTTTTGTGAATCAGTGCCCATTAGAGCACATAAATGTTCTTTATCAGCTGATCTCATAACCATACCTATGATTGAGTTTTATATAATCCTTGTAATGGATTGGCATTCAGACTATGATGTAGTGATTTATTGTAGGAATAAAGAGGTTACGATTTTTGATGATGATGATAAGGAACACCATATATTTAGAGCAGAATTGTCACCACCAAATTCTTATCTAGATCCACCCCCTGTAGCTCAACTAAATTCAATTATTATAGAGGAAGAGAAGTAAATGACTATGGGTGAGGAAAGGAATGTTCAAATAGAGGATATACCTGTTGTGAAAGAATATGTAGATGTGTTTCCCGAATATTTACCTAGACATCTGCCAGAACGAGAAGGTGAGTTTTCCATTGATTTAATTCCTGGATCAAGGACTATATCAATGACCCCTTATAGAATGGCCACTATATAATTAGTTGATCTAATGAAACAACTATAGGAATTGAGTAATAAGGGATTTATTATCCCTAGTGTTTCTCCTTGGGGAGCCCCTATTCTTTTTGTTAAAAAGAATGATGGATCTATGAGATAATTTATCGACTACAGGGAGATTAATGCTATAACAATAAATAACAAGTATCCCCTACCTCGCATTGATGATTTATTTGAACAACTATAAGGAGATCAATACTTTTCAAATATTGACCTTCGGTCTGGATACCATCAGTTGTGTGTAAAGAAGGAAGACATTCCGAAGACAACATTTTGAACCAGGTACGGGCATTACGAGTTTATGGTAATGGCTTTGGGGCTGACTAATGCTCCCTCTGTATTCATGGATCTAATTAATAGAGTTTTCAAGGAATATCTAGATAAATTTGTGGTGGTATTTATTGATGATATCTTGGTATAGTCCAAAAGCTACGCAGATCATGAAAATCACATGCCCATTATCCTGAAGACTCTATGAATAATGAATTATATGGGATGTTTAACAAGTGTGAATTATGGCATCAGTATATTTATTTTCTTGGCCATATTGTCTCTAAAGATGATATCTATGTTGATCCTTCTAAGACCAAGGCAATTCAAGAATGGTCTGTACTGACGAGTATAACTGTAGTACACAATTTTATTGGTTTAGTAGGTCATTCTCGATGCTCCGTCCAGAATTTTTCCCCATTGGCTAACCCATTAAAAAATCACACACGTAAGGGGGTTAACTTTTATTGGAAAAAAGAGAGTGAAGAATGTATTGAATAACTAAAGATAATATTAGTCAATGCTCTTATATTGACTCTATCATTGGGGAATCATGGGTTCGTTATTTATAGTGATGCATCAAAGAAAGGATTTGTTTGTGTCCTTATGCAGAATGATAGTGGTATTTTCTATGCATCATGACAGTTGAAAATTATTGAGAAAAACATTCCTACTCATGATCTCGAGTTAGCAATTGTGATCTTTTCTTTGAAGATATAGAGGCACAACCTCTATGGTGAAAAATGTTATATTTCTACTGATCACAAGAGTTTGAAGTATATTTTCTCACAAAAATAACTCATCATGAGGCAAAGGAAATGGATTGAACTACTCAAGGATTCTGATTGCATGATACACTGCCACTCGGGGAATGCAAATTAGGTGGATGATGCTTTGAGCAGAAAAGATTATGGAGTTTTGAACAAGATGAGAATTGAAAGGGATCCTGTTTTCATGGATCTAGTGAATATGGATATGGGAAAACCATGGAAGGTGAAACATCATTGCTTTTTCAAATGGTTGCCAAACCATCTTTACTAGATAGGATTAAGAGTTCTCAGACCGACGATGAAGAATTTAAAAAGAAGATTAAAGTTGTGAATGATTGGAGATTGAGAGAGTTTGTGTATGTAGAATGAATTTTGAAATTTGGGAAGAGACTTTGTGTTCCTGATATACCTGATTTCAAAAAGAAATTGTTAGACGATGATCATAGTTCCAATTTCTCTATGCACCCTGGGAGCACCAAAATGTATAGAGACTTGAAGGAAGATTTTTGGTGGGACATCATGAAGAGGGAGATTGCAGATTTTGTGTCAAGATGTATGGTTTGTCAACAAGTGAAAGAGGGAAGGCAGCAACTTGGAAGAGTCATGCAACCTCTTCCCGTACCGGAGTGGAAATGGGACAATCTTACAATGTACATTGTCATGGGGCTAGAAAAGACTCCTAGAAGGAACGATGCAATATGGGTTATTGTTGATTGTCTTACCACGTCATCACATTTTCTTTCTATAAGAGACGATCTACCATTAGAACATCTAGCAAGAATATATATTAATGAATTGTTGAGACTTCATGGAGTACCCCTATCGATTGTTTCTGATCGTGACCCCCATTTTACTTCAACATTCTGGAAGAGTCTTCAGAAATCACTGGATACTGAACTTCAATTAAGCACTGCCTATGTAACTCCCCGACCCCATCTACCCAGAGTCGGTGCATTACTTCTTAACATTGGCATGATCACAAAATATCAAGTCTCGAAAGACTGATTACTTTAGTAGCCTTGGAAACACTAGATACATTCATAAGTATTACATTACATCATAAAGTAAAAAACTAATAACAAAGTCTTCATAGTCCACACTCATATCCTCTTCGGACTATCCCTGCAGGTCATTCCTAAAATACTTCTTCACATCTTGGAAAATATTAAAACATTGAAAGGGGTGAGCTCAGATGCTCAGTAAGGATAACAATATAGTGGAAGCTTTCATCAAAAACATAAACATTTAAGGCAATGTATAACTAAAAAAAAGCCTTTTAAACATGAACTTCGACATAATATGGAAAAAGTAAAATGAGATAATGCCATTCACTTCTTCACATGGATATTCTACTGGTCGAATAATCACATGCAATATAAATAACCACTTTCATAATGATGGAATGCATAATGCCAGACTATCATAACCACGCGGCCAAGGCCTCGTGCCAAGACCAAAAATAAGATTTTGTCAAGGCCTCGTTCCAAGACACTAGTTTGTCTCATGAGACCTGCCGATGCATCGAGGAGCTATAGCGGGCTCCACACGTCACTTATTATGTCCAATACATTCCTCATATGAATAGGTTTAAACATATCATAAAACATAACATAATCGTATCACATAAAACATCCATAAAGGAAACATAACATTTCCACATTTCAATCACAAGATATCAATACAACACATTGATATAATAAAAACGCTTTCAAAACCATTTTCAATACCAAAATAAAAGAAAGTTAAAACTTTGTATTTATTTTTCATTACAAAAAATGATGGCTTGTAGGGGAAGCCGAAACTCAAATAATGGACACGGCGGCGGAGAAGTCTTTGTCTCCGCATACGTACGACAAAAACATTCCCTTTTGTCATTTAGTAAATGCTTCGTATAAAAAGATTCCTTTTGAATAAACGTAAAAGTCAAAGGGGTTTATGCACCGTATAAAAGAAAGTTGTGTATTAAACAAAATATGCCTCAATGAAATGAGATTGAGACGAAGTCCTTAAAAAGATCATTTTTAAATTAAAATAGATCTATTATGTGTATTCACTATAGGTACACATAAAGAAAGTAAAAATAAAAAATAAGTCATAATAATATCATGACATAATTTGAAAGTAGGATATTAACCCAAAGAATGGAAGTTGGGTTAAGAAGTTCCCTTACCTCGTGTCTGAATTGACTCAACCGTTCTTTAAACTCCTAAATAATAAACTAGAGTTAATATATACCTTATTAATAACCATTTTCAATTTCATTATCCTTTTTATATAACTTATTACAATGATATGAGCATTTTGTAATTATTTAAGTCAATAACGGTCGTTTTGTTGATCTTTGGTACTTGAGTCAACAATAAACTTCTTATAATTACAAGTTGTTCATGTGGTAGAATATCCATTATATCCATAATTATATTCATGATTTAGATGTCATATATATCATATATATCCAGTATATACATTCATTTATAACATTACGTAACATTTAGAGGTAAGAAATGAAATGCACCGTTCATGGAGACGGTAAGCTGTACGTACGCATGAACGCTACTTTCATTTCTATTTAATATTTAATGGAATGAAATCATAATGATATAAATGTATAATATAATTCCATTATAATATAGTGTATAATACCATTTACTCCATCCTTTATACATCCCACATATGGAATTAAAGATTCAAATCACTTTGAGGGGGCGGTAGTCCGCACTTCATAAAATGAAATTATCGCGTTTACCCATAATGGAAATCATAAAGTATGCCATAAATGATAAATACAGAAGCATAAGTAAAACATAAACATATTATATATCATATAAAAATATAGTGACATCTTAATGGCCACCTTTGAAGGTGTTATATGAGTGTTGAACAATCATCGTTTCGTGAGGTAGAAATTCGCCATCCACGGAAACCGTATGTTCTTTAACCATTAGATGTAGGTGTGTGTAAGTGTAGCTCGAATACTTCTTATAAAAACATCCTAGTATATTTATGACACTTATTTTGTTACAAAAGAAATTAATAAAAAGAGTTTAGGGGGTTGGAGATGAAAAATAAAACAAAACAACATTAGAGAAGACATTACCTCAAAATCGGGTAACTCTTTTTGATTTGAGACAAATGATTCCTTGGGAAGAATTCTGCCCAAAGTGAGGCTTCTAGTTGTAAGTGAGGTTTGTTGGGAGAGTATTTGGGAAGAGGTTGGCCTAGCCAAATGGCATGAAAGTGTAAATGAGTTGGGAGAGGTGGGGGCCTTTTATAAGTAGAGAGGAGGGGTTCTTTTGGAAAGATTGAAATGTTGCATTATTAAACAATGCTTTTCGGATTCTAAAGGTCCCACACTTATATAATTCGTGGATAAGGTGATAAGGGTTCGAAATCTCCTCATACAATAGGCTTTGGACATGTGTAAGCCTTGGATCTTGCATTATCTTCTCATTTTATTTAAATCGTTAAATAATGAGGTCATCGCTGCATCATAATGATGTCATAAATAATTTAATTTATTTAATGTCTAAAAATTATAAAAAAAAATACTATGATGTAGGAAATCTTATTATCTTTCTAATGAATATTTATAATCAAAATTTGGACTTGTGTAACCCCACTTAAAAACTGCTTCACTAAGTATAGTGGTGGGCAATGCAGACTTGTCACCCTTCGGTTATAGGTTCGATTCCTATGGTCTTTCTTGACACCATGGGTGTCACCCATATTATAGGTTGTCCTTTTTATAAAACTAAAAAATAAACATAACATGTTTTGACCTCAATGGGTTTCTTATACCTTTCATTTTCATCCCAACACATTAAAACTTCAACATATAATATATTTTCTTTTTTTTCATCTCCATATTATTAAATAAAACTACTCCCAAAAGAAAGAACATCATAACTTGATCATGGTGTCCATATGGTTTCATTGTCAACTTCTTCACTTAAGTAGAAGGTCCAAGCATTGAAACAATTTTTTAGAGTTCCTTCAAAATCATTTTATTCCTTCATCCAAACACACCTTGTACAACATGAGTCATATGGGTTTTCACAGAAAAATTGTCATGGAAAATAATCGTCTATAACCTATAATTTCAAAACATCTGATAAAACATTATTTTTATAAAATAGTCAAACTGGAATTGATTTGAAACATTCAATCCATGGGCCTTTTAAAATACCATAAGTATTTTATGAAATACTATAATTTAAAAGTAAATATAAATAGGATGCTCAGGGGTCTCTTTCATCATAACCTTTTTCAAAATCATAATATGTTTCAAAATCATGTGATAAAGTAAAAGTTTTGAAATTCCATGAAAATAATTACCTTTCTTGGAGATATGATAATATTGTGAAAATATTATTTGATTAAATACAACACATGATCCACGATGATATCGAGTTATATTAGAGGTGTTTGATATCTCAAACAACATATTGCAAGTGATTTGTATGCAAGAAAAAGTTTCACATTCATCCAAAAATGACTTTACAATAATTATTACAAGCATGTAATATGAAAGAGATAAGAATGTATTTTGAGAACCTTATCCTTACATTTGTAACAAACATTCCTTGATCTCAAAAAGTTTTAAAACAAGGATTTAACTGAAATAATAGACATATGGACTGCCCATGTGTTTAATGAAAACTCATAATCCCTAAAGTTTTCTAAACCGTCCTCTAATTCCAACTATAAGTACTCAGACTTAAAATCATAAATAATCTTTAAATAACATAATAATTCAAATTGAGGATATTTAAAGATTATAATTGTAAAGAATTAGGCCATTACTATTACATCTACAAAATTTTCAAAGTAGACACTTATACTAGTATCCATTTTTTCAAAAAATAAAAACATTAAAAAAATAACATGTCTAGTTCTATGTTTTAGACAACATTACTTTTCTTTGATTCCATCACTGACCCTATTCATGTTTAATTCCCATGAAAAACATTTCAAAACTTGGTTTGACCATAAAAGGCTCAGTAAGGGTTGTAAAATAAAGGAAGGAAAAATTAACCCATCAATAAACTCATATCAATGAAACTATACTTTTCAATCATAACATAAATCATGAAATCATAAGATTTATGAAAACCAGAAAGAAATCATAAATCATAAAGGTAACTTGTGGAATATATAACATAATTACATTGTAGCTATCATAGCTACATAGGGAGTTACTTTGGAATACCCATCATAGTATATTCCATATATCTCTTAGGAGAAACCTTAACGTTTACCTCCATCACGTTATACAATTCACTGGAGAGCTCTCTCGGGCTCATCCAAACTAGGTTTATCCTGGAACAACCCATATACGTAAACAATTCCCAATAACAATAACATATTCATAACACATAACACAAGAATAAATTAAATATAACATTTCAACATTCAAATCACAATATATCAAATCAAGATATTGAAATAAACAATGATTTATGAATAAACTTTTAAAACCATTTAAAACATTTATTAAATATATTATTGAATCATTATGTCCCATACCATATTAAAGAATATAAATGAATTATCATTTGAAAACATTAATGTCGAAATAAATAAATCCTAAAAAACATTTTGAAAACATGTTTATCAATGATAAATATTTAGAAGAATAAACCTTTAAAATATTTAAAACAACATTTTATTTAATGATTTTAACAAAATGAATGACGCATGAATAAAAATAATTAAAGAAATAAAATTTAATCAGAACTTTATAATATCATGATAATAAATGGATTCATGATATAATATGACAAATTACAATATATATACCACATAAGGGTGAATTGGTGCATAAAAACAATGAAGTCTCAATGTAATTTAAATCGAGACGAAATCCCTTATAAAAATTGTATCCTTAGATTAAGGATAAATCAATCACGTAATAATGTGTGAAAGATATAAATACACTAAATATTATTAAATATTCAGTGTAATGAAATCATAGGAAAATCTCACATGTTCTTTTTTAGAGAAAAATAATGACTTGGATATTTTACTCAACGAATGGAAATTGAGTTAAAATTATGCTTATCAAGTTCATATCGATGACATGAGAAATTATCAATGAAGTGTTTATGTGTATCAAAAGTATATACAAAAAAAGGGGAGTGTAAATTAAAATATAAATAAATAAATAGTGAGTCCCTACATAATCATAGCATGATATGATTAGGAATTAGAAGATTAACCCAAGGAATGTAAATTGGGTTAAAGGGTTCCCTTAACGATTTGGTAACGAACGAAAAATAAAACCCATGAAAGAAGGATCATTAAATGAAGATTTAAATACCAATAAATTTAGTTATATTACTCAATTAATAAAATCATGGGCAGCACGTACACCACATAAATGGAAATCGTGGAAAATATAGCACAATCTCAAGAGATTAGAAAGTGAGATAAAAATTCCATACCACATTGTAATCAATCGAGTCGTATGAACAAAATTTAATAACCACTATGTGGTTCACAAAACTAAACATGAATATAATGACAATAATGATAATATATATCAAATGTATGTACAAAATACACCCCATGAAATAAATTAGTGGCGAACAATAGAAAACTCATAGAATTAAAAGTGGAATATGAAATCCCTTACATTATGTCTAACTTGACCCATTTGTTCTTTAATATCATGAATAATAAACTAAAGTTAATGAATACTTAATTAAGAACCGTTTTCAGGTTTATAATTCATTTTATTTCACTTGTTACCATGTTATAAACATTATGAAATCATTTGAGTTAATAACGGTCGTATTGTTGATATTTGGTACATGAGTCAAAAAAAGGACTTTTTATAATTATAGGTTGTTCATGTGGTCAATGGTTCATTATAAAAAGAATGATATTAAAATTTATATATATCATATATCATATATATTCAGTATATACATTTATTTGTAATACTTCATAACATTTGGAGGTAAGAAATGAAATGCACCGTTCATGGAGACGGTAAGTCGTACGTACGCATTAACACTACATTCATTTAAATTTCATATTTAATGGAACGAAACCATAATCATAAATAGGTATATTATAATTCCCTTACAATATAATATATATAATCTCTATAAATCCATATTGTATTTGTCGTATGTATTCTATTAACGAGTCATAGCACATTGAGGCGGTGGTAGTCTGCACTTCCTCAAATGAAATTATCGTGTTTACAAATATTGGAAAGCATAAAGGATTTTCTGTAAATAAAAATTAAATAAGAATAAAGAAAAAATAAAAAATATATATATCATATATAAATAAACTTCCATCATAATTTCTTCCATGAGAGGCAGTTGTAGGTAATTGAACAATCATTGCTTTATGAGGCGTTAGTTTTCCATCCATAGAAAGAATATGTTCTTCACCAATTATGTAGAGATGTGTGTAAGTGTAGTAATAAAACATCTCATAAAAAAACCTTTTATATTTATGATAATGGTGTTGTTATAAAATAAAGGAATAAAAGGAGTTTATGGGTTTGGAAATTTAGAAAAAAAAGAAAAGAAGTTAAGATAAATTGTTACCTTAAATTTGGATAACTCTATTTTGTATGAACCAAAAGGGTTTCATGAAGTGCCTTCTGCCTACAGTAAGGATCATAGGATTAGGAGAGGGATGTAGGTTCCTTAATTGGCAAAGGTTGGATGATCCAAAATTCTTGAGAAGTGTTATAAATTGGTTAGAATTGGTGTCATTTTATAAGGGGGAGGTGGGGCTCTTTTGGAAAGATTGAAATAATTATTTTATTATAAACTTATCATCAGTTTCAAAAGGACCAAAAATCATTACTGTCAAAAACATGATAAATCATAGTAGAAATAATGTAATACAATAATAATTGGAAAGGTTTTGGATATTATTTTAATATTTACAATCTTATTTATTTAAATCATTTATTAAAGAGGTAAATACTGCATCATTTTTGTTTCATTAATAATTTAATTTATTTGATGTCTAAAAATTATATAAAAATCTATTATGTATGAAATATTTTAATATTTTCTAATTATATTTATAGTGTAAAATAAAACGTATATAACTCCATGTAAAAATTAATGTACTAAAAGATATTTGTTAATGTCATTTTTTCCTTTATAGTATGTTAATTAAAATAAAGTGTCATTATCACTCATAAGTGGATCCATGGGGACCCAAAATAGACCCAAGGATGACTTTGGTCGTCCATGAATCATCCAATAAGTTTATGATAGGTTTTAAAGTTATTTTTTATTATTATAAATTTTTTACCTTGAATTACCCTATATACCTTTTTATCATGGTAAATAAAAGTCAAAAGTTACTATTCAACAATTGTTTTCATCATATTGAATGAAATTTTACTTAATAATAAAAACCATTTAATTTGGAGTTTTTAAATTGAATTTAATGAAGATTTAAAATTACATTTTAATGAAAAGGTCATGTTTTTTACTACTAAGTGGTTTCACTATTCATCAAAAATTAAATATTTTCAGAAACAATTCCAAAAATTTAGCCTAAGTTATATCTGATACTCTTAATTCAAAAAATGAGTTAAATTTTACCAAATTAGAAGGATTTAATTTCCATTAATTATTATAAAATCAATTCCCACCGTCAATACAAATAGAGTGTATAAAAAAATATATCAAAAGATTGACACTTGTTTATGTCGAATTTCAAAGTGAAATTAATTTCAATGACCACAATTGGATTAAATTGTGAAAATAAAATTTATTTACACTTTAGAACTAATTAAATATATATTATAACCATATTAATTAATTAGATTAAAAACCATATTTGAATTTAAATATAGTACTTTTCACTATTCATTAAAAATGAATTTTATTAGAAAAATACCAAAAATTTACCCAAAGTAAATATTGATGACCCAAATCTAAAGGAGAATATTATTTTGTCAAATGGATATATAAATGTGACCAATATTATATTTAAATAGTGTTCGACATTAAAAGTCTATAAATCTACCTTTTAAATAATATTTGAGTATATATGCTGAAAATTAGATTCTTTCTTATTTTTTAGGCTCTAGAATTGAATGCATAAATATAAAAAATTGAACAAACATGTATAATCATATTTTAGTTAGTTATATTCATTCACTCCATTACATTGGATATGCATTAACTAACATTTAAAATAATAATATTATAATATTATTATTAAGTATGACTCTGCATTGTGTGCAACATAAGATTTCAAAGAAACCTATGGTTGTGTATCAGGTATGCCATCGATTCATAGAGTCCCCTCTAAAGTTATATTAATATTTAATTTAAAAATATTAATAAATATGAAAATATCATTCTCAATATTTACCTGGGATGTTATTGTGATGAAATAATAGTGTTTAGAAAATATGTATTTTTCACTACTCACTAAGAATGCGTCATTTAAAAAAATTCCCGAAATTTAAAATTATTTAATTTTTGGAATTATAAAATCCAAAATTTATTTTATTTGTTTAGAAAATATTTTAATAACTGGAAAAAGTAATTATATTATTTTCACACAATAAGAAATAAATTTCAATTTTTAAGAAAACTTATTTTGAAGAATAAAATGTCTTTAATAAAAATTGAGTTTATAATTTATCAGCATTAATCAATAAATTTTGTTTGAGTATGAAGTTTATTGATATTTAATTATGTAGTTATTTATATTCATATATTAAAATAAGATATAAATTTAATAATAGTCATACGTAAAAATAATTTTTCTTATTTTATTTAAGATTAGTGTTGCATATTATTTAATCTATGAAGCACATTATTCAATTAAAATATAGAAGATTAACATAGAACAAGAAGGACCAAATAAAACATCCTTCAAATTTGTTTTTAATTATTCTAAGATTACTATCCAACCTAGGATGTAATAAGGGGGAATGAATGGTAAATACTTATCAACCAAGGTCTACCCAACAATAAGGATTTTATTAAATCACTAGAAATAAATATCTGATATCTGTTTGAGAACAATATAATCATAAAATGATGTGTTATCATAATAGCTGTTATGAATAGGTGACCAAAAAATCATCCACTAACAATCATATCTCATAAGAAAAACTCATTATTGTATACTCCTCTATTTATACCCTAATGGATTGAGAAATTAACTTCCTGTTCAACTTTCTAGAAACCACATTCCCATTTCCTAGATTATGTATAATATCAAATTCCAATGTCTATAGATAATAAAACAGTCATCTATATAGTTTGTATCCCTATGAGTAAAAATATACCTTAGGATCTTATGATATGAATTTTTTAAATCACTCCCTAATGAGATAGTGGTGAATTTTTTTGATAATGTGAAACATTTATTACAACTCAATTCTATGTTATTTTTATTTTACTAGTGAAATATACCACCACATGTTTTCTTTATATTAAAAAACACCCAAATCCATCACCTGATGAATTTTAGAAATCATCATAACCAAAAACCACTTATGGAATAATCAAATATAATCTAATATCATCATCACATTTATTTAATCAATATTTTTACCCCATATCAATACACTCAAACATAAAAACTTTGTAGATAAAAATTTTCATCAATGATTCAATATTATAGGGATTATACAGAAATCGTGGGTAATAACAAGCTATTCCAAAGAAGCAAAAAATTTAAAACATATTCCTATGTTGCTCCCCTGAAATCTCAACCCAAATTATTTTTGTATATACTAAGATACCCTTATTTTTTATAAAAAAGACCAAATTATTTACATCCTAGATCCAATATTCACCACTAATAAACCATCTTTACATTCCATATTCTTTCATGATACCATGGATGACAACCAAATGACCTTTATTCTTCAACATGACATGGAATACATAAAAATATCATCCCAAAAATGGAAATTTCAGAATTCATCAAAATAATAAACGATCCTTTTAAAAAATTGAATAAATAGAACGCAAGCATTAATAAAACTGAATGTCATAATTGAGACATCAAAATTCTTATAATGTATCATAAGAACTCCCTAACATGGATCCTTATATTGTAATCATAAATTATGGTAACATTATCATAGGTCAATATTAGAAAACTCTCATTATAATCTATATTGAACAAAGAGATCATCAATCATTGTAAAGGGGTGTTTTTTATTACTAGTCACATATTTAAGATTTCTTTAATTACTCAAATGTGTGAAGATTCCATCACCATCACAATGATGGGAATTAGGGAAGCCTAATGAGACACAAAAGGATGAGTAATTCACATGGACTCAATATTTGATTTATAGAATTCATGCTCTTATAAATAAAAATGTTCCATATTATATGAAAGAATATTGTTTGGAATAATATTAGGGATAAATTCAATAGTTAACTTGACCTCTCCCTTAGGAGAAATCATTACAAAATCATCATAAAGTACATTTGGGTATGAAGATAGTAATATTGGAAGTAAAAAAAAAAGATATTTATAAAAAATTTCATAAAATATTTCTCACAACTAGCTTGAGATCAGTCAAAAATAATTAATGATATGCCCAACCCTTCTTAATATAGGATTTGAATCATGCTAAAATTCTAGGGGAACCAAATCGGATAAATGGAACTAAATATCATATCATTATCATTTGATCGCTACCTTAATATTTATCATCAAATTTATTCCAATTAAAATTTATAATTCATAATGACCATGAAATAAGAATTACCACACATCATTGATTTCAATAATTTTCACCAAACATGTGCGAAATTTGAAGCATTTTTTCATCCTATTTGAAATGTTTATGGACTGATCCACAACGAACAATATATTTTCCAATAATGTTTCCAACATATAAATCAACATAATAATATAGTAAATAATTATATTCACCCATATAAAATAATGATACGACCGTAGAGTACGAAATGATACTTGTAGTTCTAAAAATATAAAGTCGTTCATTTGATTCCTCGAGTGAATACATTACTACATAAATACATCAAGTCTTCACTCATGATTTAGATTTCATCTTTTGGCGAATGTCCCCTTATTCATGAGAATTGAATGGGATCCTATTTTCATGGATCTAGTGAATATGGATATGGGAAAACCATGGAAGGTGAAACATCATTTCTTTTTCAAATGGTTGCCAAACCATCTTTACTAGATAGGATTAAGAGTTCTCAGACCGACGATGAAGAATTTCAAAAGAAGATTAAAGTTGTGAATGATTGGAGATTGAGAGAGTTTGTGTATGGAGAAAGAATTTTGAAATTTGGGTAGAGACTTTCTGTTCCTGATATACCTGATTTAAAAAAGAAATTGTTAGACGATGCTCATAGTTCCAATTTCTCTATGAACCCTGGGAGCACCAAAATGTATAGAGACTTGAAGGAAGATTTTTGGTGGGACAACATGAAGGGGGAGATTGCTGATTTTGTGTCAACATGTATGGTTTTTCTACAAGTGAAAGAGGGAAGGCAACAACTTGGAAGAGTCATGCAACCTCTTCCCGTACCGGAGTTGAAATGGGACAATATTACAATGGACTTTGTCATGGGGATAGAAAAGACTCATAGAAGGAACGATGCAATATGGGTTATTGTTGATTGTCTTACCACGTCATCACATTTTCTTTCTATAAGAGATTATCTACCATTGGAACATCTAGAAAGACTATATATTAATGAATTGTTGAGACTTCATGGAGTACCCCTATCGATTGTTTCTGATCGTGATCCCCATTTTACTTCAACATTCTGGAAGAGTCTTCATAAATCACTGGATACTGAACTTCAATTAAGCACTGCCTATGTAACACCCCGACCCCAGCTACCCAGAGTCGGTGCATTACTTCGTAACATTGGCATGATCACAAAAGATCAAGTCTCGAAAGACCGATTAGTTTAGTAGCCTTGGAAACACTAGATACATTCATAAGTCTTACATTACATCATAAAGTGAAAAACTAATAACAAAGTCTTCATAGTCCACACTCATATCCTCTTTTGACTATCCCTGTAGGTCAATCCTAAAATACTTCTTCACATCCTGGAAAATATTAAAACATTGAAATGGGTGAGCTCAGATGCTCAGTAAGGATAACAATATAGTGGAAGCTTTCATCAAAAACATAAATATTTAAGGCAATGTATAACTAAAACAAAAGCCTTTTAAACATGAATTTCGACATAATATGGAAAAAGTAAAATGAGATAATGCCATTCACTTCTTCACATGGATATTCTACTGGTCGAATAATCACATGCAATATAAATAACCACTTTCATAATGATGGAATGCATAATGCTAGACTATCATAACCACGCAGCCAAGCCCTCGTGCCAAGACCACAAATATGATTTTGTCAAGGCCTCGTGCCAAGACATTAATTTGTCTCATGAGACCTGCCGATGCATCGAGGAGCTATAGCGGGCTCCACCCGTCACTTATTAAGTCCAATACATTCCTCATATGAATAGGTTTAAACATATCATAAACCATAACATAATCGTATGACATAAAAAATCCATAAAGGAAACATAACATTTCCACATATCAGTCACAAGATATCAATACACCACATTGATATAATAAAAACGCTTTCAAAACCATTTTCAATACCAAAATAAAAGAAGGTTAAAACTTTGTATTTATTTTTCATTAAAAAAAATGATGGCTTGTAGAGGAAGCCGAAACTCAAATAATGGTCACAGTGGCGGAGAATTTGTTGTCGCCACATACGTACGACAAAAACATTCCCTTTTTTCGTTTAGTAAATGCTTCGTATAAAAACATTCCTTTTGAATAAACGTAAAAGTCAAAGGGGTTTACGCTCCGTATAAAAGAAAGTTGTGTATAAAATAAAATATGCCTCAATGAAATGAGATTGAGACGAAGTCCTTAAAAAGATCATTTTTAAAATAAAATATATCTATTATGTGTATTCACTATAGGTACACATAAAGAAAGTAAAAATAAAAAATAAGTCATAATAATATCATGACATAATTTGAAAGTAGGAGATTAACCCAAAGAATGGAAGTTGGGTTAAGAAGTTCTCTTACCTCGTGTCTGACTTGACTCAACCGTTCTTTAACCTCATGAATAATAAACTAGAGTTAATATATACCTTATTAAGAACCATATTCAATTTCATTATCCTTTTTATATCACTTATTACAATGATATGAGCATTATGTAATTATTTAAGTCAATAACGGTCGTTTTGTTGATCTTTGGTACTTGAGTCAACAATAAACTTCTTATAATTACAAGTTGTTTATGTGGTAGAATATCCATTATCTACAGAATTATATTCATGATTTAGATGTCATATATATCATATATATCCAGTATATACATTCATTTATAACATTACGTAACATTTAGAGGTAAGAAATGAAATGCACCGTTCATGGAGACGGTAATCCGTACGTACGCATGAACGCTACTTTCATTTCTATTTCATATTTAATGGAATGAAATCATAATGATATAAATTTATAATATAATTCCAGTATAATATAGTGTATAATACCATTAACTCCATCCTTTATACATCCCACATATGGCATTAACGATTCAAATCACTTTGAGGGGGCGGTAGTCCGCACTTCCTAAAATGAAATTATCGCGTTTACCCATAATGGAAATCATAAAGTATGCCATAAATGATAAATAAAGAAGAAAAGTAAAACATAAACATATTATATATCATATATAAATATATTGACATCTTAATGGCCACCATTGAAGGTGTTATATGAGTGTTGAACAATCATCGTTTCGTGAGGCAGAAATTCGCCATCCACAGAAACCGTATGTTCTTTAACCATTAGATGTAGGTGTGTGTAATTGTAGCTCGAATCCTTCTTATAACAACATCCTAGTATATTGAGGATACTTATGTTGTTACAAAAGAAATGAATAAAAAGATTTTAGGGGGTTGGAGAAGAAAAATAAAACAAAACAACATTAGAGAAGACATTCCCTCAAAATCGGGTAACTCTTTTTGATTTGAGACAAATGATTCCTTGGGAATAATTCTGCCCAAAGTGAGGCTTCTAGGAGTAATTGAGGGATGTTGGGAGAGTATTTGTGTAGAGTTTGGCCGAGCCAAATGGCTTGAAAGTGTAAATGAGGTGGGAGAGGTGGGGGCCTTTTATAAGTGGAGAGGAGGGGCTCTTTTGGAAAGATTGAAATGTTACATTATTACACAATGCTTTTCGGATTCTAAAGGTCCCACACTTATATAATTCGTGGCTAAGGTGATAAGGGTTCGAAATATCCTCATCCAATAGGATTTGGACAAGTTTAATCCTTGTATCTTGCATTATCTTCTCATTTAATTTAAATCGTTAAATAATGAGGTCATCGCTGCATCATAATGATGTCATAAATAATTTAATTTATTTAATGTCTAAAAATTAAAAAAAAAATACTTTGATGTATTAAATCTTTTTATATTTCTAATGAATATTTATAATCAAAATTTGGACTTGTGTAACCCCACTTAAAAACTGTTTTAGTAAAACAACTCATGTTTGTATCAATTTAATTTTAACATTAAATAAATATATATTATTGTCATTTTCCAACTAAAGTGGATCCATGGGGTCCCCAAGTTGACCCATGGGTTGTCTTGGTCGGCCATGACTCATCCAATAGGAGTAGGAAATGTGTCATTCTCATCTAATATTATTAAAACATCATTTGTACCTTAAACTACACTAATTACCTCTAATCGCGATTAAGAACTTAAAAGTTACTATTCACCAAAAAATTATTTTAGTCTCATTGAACCACATTTTACGTCTTAATGACAACCATGTATGTCAGATTTTTGAAAATCAAATCACAGAAGTGGTAATATTTCATTTAAACGAAAAATCAGTTATTTAACTACCACTTAGTGGTTTCACTATTCATCAAAAATTGAAGTTTTTCAGAACAATGCCAAAATTACACCCTAAGCTATAATTGATATTCCGAATTCAAAAATGATGTCTATTTTAAAAAAATCCAAACATATAAGTTTCATTAATTAATTTTATAATTTATTCCCGATGTTACAAAAAAATAGCGTGTTTCTAAGAAACAATTTATATCAAAAGATTGGCAATTGTTTATGTCTGATTTCAATGTGAAATTAATTCTAATGACCACCATTCGATAAAATGGTAAAAATATATTATAATTATACTTTAAAACCACTAAATAGTACAATTTATCACTATAAATTATTTTGATTAATTTTTTTTTAAGTAATTATCACTATTCATAAAAAATTGGAAGTTCTCAGAAAATTACAAAAAAAATCATCTTTGGATAATTTCGATATTACGAATACAAAAATGAAGACCATTTTGAAATATAAAATTTCTATAATTTTATAAAGTGGTTATTACTATTCATAATGGCTACTTTGATTAGTCGCGGTGTTTTAGAACTCGAAGTTGTGTACAATGCAAGCTATTGCATTATTGAATGAGAAGCGTATCGTGGAAGCTCGGGGTGTTACATTCTCCCCTCCTTCAATAAATTGCGTACTCGCAATTTGAAATTTTTCTTTGAAAACAAAAGGTTGAAAATATAAAATACCTTTTTGGAAAACCCACATCGGAAATAAGGTTAATAAATATATAACATTAAACGAAAGCAAGATAAGTACAAAGGTCACCCGATATTGCCCATTCTAGGATTCTATGAAAATATGGATATGGAGGAGAAACAAACCATCAAGGTCTGATGGAGAGTTATAGAAAACAAGATTAGGAGAAAGTTTAACTACAAGAAAATCACAAACTTGTGATTGGTTAAACGGTCATTGAATCCCTAGTTGGAAAAGTTAACCAACAACATTTTTGTTTTAAGTTACCTTTTATAATGTTGAGGAATTTATTTAGGAGATTTACTAAGAACGTAAGGGAATATACATACTTGTTATGTATACGTTCATTCGTTAATAAATTTTTACCACAAACCCATCTTTTACTCCAAATGGTAAAGGAACTCAAAAATATTCTATTTATCCTAATTGTATAAGGTTCCAAATGTTAACACATACCATTTAGATTAGTAAAATTATTTTGTAATAACCAGGGACTTCCTGTAGGCTAGTGGTAGTAAATGAAGGCATGTCACACTATGATTGTGGGTTCGATTCCTGCAGCTTTGTCCAACGCAACGGGTTATGCCCTACCCTACAGGTTGTCCTTTTCCTAAAACTATAGTATCTTAATATTCCAAAAATAATCTTCATAAATTTTTTAACCATAAACAATACTATCCAAAGATCATCTTAATCCACTCCAACCTTAATAGTTATCCAAAATACCTCCTTCCAGACTTTCTCTAAAAGGTCTCTAAATTCCAAAATCAATTGTAACATCAGATTCCCCAAACAAAGAAAAGTTTCTCTTATTGTCACATACTAAAAATATGATTACCTTAATCATATTAAAACCTTACTGAAATCAAAAAGTATTGTAGTACAATATTTATATATATCACATTATTCTTATAACCAGAATATAATCATTGAGTCCAGAAGCACCAGTACATTAGTTATTCTGCTTCAACTGTAGTAACAGCATAAGATTGTCCTTGATCCCTTGGCCTTTTCTGAGGTAAGTTTCCTTGACGCTTAGGACATTCATTTGCATAATGCCCCATTTCCCTACAATTGTAGCATTCAACATTGATAGCCTCTTTCATTCCCTTGCAATCACGAGCCTGGTGACCCTTTTCTCCACATTTATAACAAACTCCCATTCCTTTTAGGCAAGTACCAGGGTGATTCTTCCCACAATTATCACATAATGGAAAATCCTTCTTTCCCTTTTTCCCTTTATCTGTCTCTTGTTCCACCGTTCTCTTCTTCTATTGCTTTACTTTGTTGTCATAAGACTTAGAGAATTCCTTTTCTATCTTGATAGCACACAAGACAATATCTTCGTATGATGAGAAGGATTGTGATACTAAAGCTCGACGGAGAAATGGTTTTAACCCATCAAAGAAACGATCAATCGTACTCCTTGGGTTATGTATATAATCGACATCATGCCTCGATAACCTTGTAATGTTAGCCTCATACTTTGTGACATTCTCATCCTCCTTTTGTCTCAGACTCAGAAATTGCCTTTCCATATCTGCTCGATGGTCGCGAGGAAAGTATTTTTCTAAAAACAGATCTTTGAACTCCCTCCATTCCATATTTGATACTTCATCATCTTCCTTCATGTTTTTAATCAATGACCACCATTTATCAGCATCTCCAGTGAGGCGGTAAACTGCCATGATATCTTTTTCCCTTTCACTGCTCCCCAAAGCCTGAAATATTTTCTCTAGGGAATTTATCCATTGCTCGACTACTAAGGGATTTGTACTCCCATTGAACGTTGGTGGTTGTTGCCTCATGAATCGATATAACATTGATCCTCCACGCTGTGGATCATGGTGCTCCATACGGGTAAGGTTATTATTCATAACCTGAGTACGTTGTCCCAGTATGGTGATTAGCTGATCGGCACCAGTTGCATCACCAGCCCCACTATAATTATCATGAGCAGGAGGGAAATCCCTACATGGAGTGCGTGCATTGATACGGGTTCCATTTCTTCCACTAGGCGCCATTTCTAAACAATGGCATAAACTAGATCAGTATATGAATCAAAATACATAATCCCATACTTATAAAACACATAACATAAATTGAACTATTTATGGATATAATCCATAAACATAAAAATGTTTTCTTTGAGGAAGTATATACTCATAAACCCTTCATAATGATTTGTAACGAAAATGAGAGTTATCCTAAGCATATCCCCCGGGAGTGTCGTAACCAAGAGTGCAGCAAGGCCTGTTTTCGTGCACCAGTTCCCGTTCGAGTCTAGCTCAAAGTGGTGTTTTCGGGTTTTACCCCTAGGAACATCTGTGCCAGAGCCGCCTCTGCCAGCTCGTATCCATACAAGGATGTATTGCTCGGAAAACTCACAAAATCTCTACAATACCAAAATTCTAGGAAGTTCTTCTATACTAATCTTCAATGTTCATCTTAGGTCTACGTGCTCTAATCAGAGTTTATCTAAATCTAGCTTCCAAGGTTTGTACTAAACTTCTCTGATACCAACTGTAACTCCCCGACCACAGCTACCCAGAGTCGGTGCAATACTTCGTAACATTGGCATGATCACAAAAGATCATGTCTCGAATGACCGATTAGTTTAGTAGCCTTGGAAACACTAGATACATTCATAAGTCTTACATTACATCATAAAGTGAAACACTAATAACAAAGTCTTCATAGTCCACACTCATATCCTTTTCTGACTATCCCTGCAGGTCATTCCTAAAATACTTCTTCACATCCTGGAAAATATTAAAACATTGAAAGGGGTGAGCTCAGATTCTCAGTAAGGATAACAATATAGTGGAAGCTTTCATCAAAAACATAAACATTTAAGGCAATGTATAACTAAAAAAAAGCCTTTTAGACATGAACTTCGACATAATATGGCAAAAGTAAAATGAGATAATGCCATTCACTTCTTCACATGGATATTCTACTGGTCGAATAATCACATGCAATATAAATAACCACTTTCATAATGATGGAATGCATAATGCCAGACTATCATATCCACGCCGCCAAGGCCTTGTGCCAAGACCACAAATAAGATTTTGTCAAGGCCTCATGCCAAGACACTAGTTTGTCTCATGAGACCTGCCGATGCATCGAGGAGCTATAGCGGGCTCCACCCGTCACTTATTAAGTCCAATACATTCCTCATATGAATAGGTTTAAACATATCATAAACCATAACATAATCGTATCACATAAAACATCCATAAAGGAAATATAACATTTCCACATTTCAATCACAAGATATCAATACAACACATTTATATAATAAAAACGCTTTCAAAACCATTTTCAATACCAAAATAAACGAAAGTTAAAACTTTGTATTTATTTTTCATTAAAAAAAATGATGGCTTGTAGAGGAAGACGAAACTCAAATAATGGTCACAGCGGCGGAGAAGTCGTTGTCGCCGCATACGTACGACAAAAACATTCCCTTTTTTCGTTTAGTAAATGATTCGTATAAAAATATTCCCTTTGAATAAACGTAAAAGTCAAAGGGGTTTATGCACCGTATAAAAGAAAGTTGTGTATAAAACAAAATATGCCTCAATGAAATGATATTGAGACGAAGTCCTTAAAAAGATCATTTTTAAATTAAAATAGATCTATTATGTGTATTAACTATAGGTACACATAAATAAAGTAAAAATAAAAAATAAGACATAATAATATCATGACATAATTTGAATGTAGGAGATTAACCCAAAGAATGGAAGTTGGGTTAAGAAGTTCCCTTACCTCGTGTCTGACTTGACTCAACCGTTCATTAACCTCCTGAATAATAAACTAGAGTTAATATATACATTATTAATAACCATTTTAAATTTAATTATCCTTTTTATATCACTTATTACAATTATATGAGCATTATGTAATTATTTAAGTTAATAACGTTCATTTTGTCGATCTTTGGTACTTGAGTCAACAATAAACTTCTTATAATTAAAAGTTGTTTATGTGGTAGAATATCCGTTATCTCCAGAATTATATTCATGATTTATATGTCATATATATCATATATATCCAGTATATACATTCATTTATAACATTACGTAACATTTATAGGTAAGAAATGAAATGCACCGTTCAGGGAGACGGTAAGCCGTACGTACGCATGAACGCTACTTTCATTTCTATTTCATATTTAATGGAATGAAATCATAATGATATAAATGTATAATATAATTCCAGTATAATATAGTGTATAATACAATTTACTCCATCCTTTATACATCCCACATATGGCATTAAGGATTTAAATCACTTTGAGTGGGCGGTAGTCCGCACTTCCTAAAATGAAATTATCGCGTTTACCCATAATGGAATTCATAAAGTATGCCATAAATGAGAAATACAGAAGCATAAGTACAACATAAACATATTATATATCATATATAAATATAGAGACATCTTAATGGCCACCTTTGAAGGTGTTATATGAGTGTTGAACAATCATCGTTTCGTGAGGCAGAAATTCACCATCCACAGAAACCGTATGTTCGTTAACCATTAGATGTAGGTGTGTGTAAGTGTAGATCTAATACTTCTTATAAAAACATCCTAGTATATTGAGGATACTGGTTTTGTTACAAAATAAATTAATAAAAAGAGTTTAGGGGTTTGGAGAAGAAAAATAAAACAAAACAACATTAGAGAAGACATTACCTCAAAATCGGGTAACTCTTTTTGATTTGAGACAAATGCTTCCTTGGGAAGAATTCTGCCCAAAGTGAGGCTTCTAGGAGTAAGTTAGGGATGTTGGGAGAGTATTTGGGCATAGTTTGGCTGAGCCAAATGGCTTGAAAGTGTAAATGAGGTGGGAGAGGTGGGGGCCTTTTATAAGTGGAGAGGAGGGGCTCTTTTGGAAAGATTGAAATGTTACATTATTACACAATGCTTTTCGGATTCTAAAGGTCCCACACTTATATAATTCGTGGATAAGGTGATAAGGGTTCGAAATCTTCTCATCCAATAGGCTTTGGACAAGTGTAAGCCTTCGATCTTCCATTATCTTCTCATTTTATTTAAATCGTTAAATAATGAGGTCATCGCTGCATCATAATGATGTCATAAATAATTTAATTTATTTAATGTCTAAAAATTATAAAAAAATACTATGATGTAGGAAATCTCTTTATATTTCTAATGAATATTTATAATCAAAATTTGGACTTGTTTAACCCCACTTAAAAACTATTTTTGTAAAACAACTCATGTTTGTATCAATTTAATTTTAACATTAAATAAATATATATTATTGTCATTTTCCAACTAAAGTGGCTCCATGGGGTCCCCAAGTTGACCCATGGGTTGTCTTGGTCGGAACTTACTCATCCAATAGCAGTAGGACAACTGTCATGCTCATCTCATATTATTAAAACATCATTTGTACCTTAAACTACACTAATTACCTCTAATCGCGATTAAGAACTTAAAAGTTACTATTAATCAAAAAATTATTTTAGTCTCATTGATCCACATTTTACTTCTTAATGACAACCATGTATGTCGGATTTTTGAAAATCAAATCACAGAAGTGGTGATATTTCATTTAAACGAAAAATCAGTTATTTAACTACCACTTAGTGGTTTCACTATTCATCAAAAATTGAAGTTTTTCAGAACAATGTCAAAATTTCATCCTAAGATATAATTGATATTCCGAATTCAAAAATGATGTCTATTTTAAAAAATTCCAAACATATAATTTTCATTAATTAATTTTATAATTAATTCCCGCTGTTACAAAAAAATAGCGTGTTTCTAAGAAACAATTTATATCAAAAGATTGGCAATTGTTTATGTCCGATTTCAATGTGAAATTAATTCTAATGACCACCATTGGATAAAATGGTAAAAATATATTCTAATTATACTTTAAAACCACTAAATAGTATAATCTATCACTATAAATTATTTTTATTAAAAAAGTTTTTTTAAGTAATTTTGACTATTCATAAAAAATTGGAAGTTCTCAGAAAATTACAAAAAATTCAACTTTGGATAATTTCGATATTACGAATACAAAAATGAAGTCCATTTTGAAATATAAAATTTCTATAATTTTAAAAAGTGGTTATTACTATTCATAATGGCTACTATGATTAGTCGCGGTGTTTTAGAACTCGAAGTTGCATACAATGCAAGCAATTGCATTATTGAATGAGAAGCGTATCGTGGAAGCTCGGGGTGTTACATCCTACCACCCTCAAACTGATGAATAATCAGAACAAACTATTCAAACCTTAGATGACATGATAAAGTCCTTCTCTCTTTACATTTAGGGTATGTGGGATCTATATTTACCTCTAGTAGAATTTTCCTATAACAATAGCTTACATTTGAGTATTCAGATGGCACCGTATGAAGCGTTATACAGAAAGAGATGTCACCCACCAACCTTTTGGGATGAAATTGGTGAACAAAAACTTGTAGGCCCATAACTGGTGGAGGAAACAATTGAAAAGATAAAGGTCATCGAAAACCACATCAAAGCAGCTCAATATAGGCATAAGAGCTAGGCCGATAACCGAAGGAAGGATTTGGAATTTCAAGTAGGAGATCATGTTTTCTTGAAGGTATCTCCATGGAAGGAAGTTATACATTTCGGTAGAAGTGTAAATTGAGTCCTAGGTACATCGGACCTTTCAAAATTCTAGAACGAATTGGGGATGTTGCTTACTGTTTGGCAATGTCACCATGTCTCTCTAAAGTTCACGATGTCTTCCACGTATCACTATTGAGTAAATACATGCCTGAACCAACGCATGTACTCACCTATGTGGAATTAGATCTGGAACCCGATATTTCATATTGAGAAGAGATCATCAGAATTCTTGATATGAGAGAACAAGCACTGAGAAACTGGACGACTCGTCTCGTAAAAGTTTTTTGGAGAAATCAAAAGATAGAAGATGCAACATGGGAACCCGAGGAACTTATGATGAAAAACCGCCCGAGCCTTTTCATGCTGTAGTATTCTAGAAATTTTGAGGACGAAATTATTTGAAGGAGGGGAGATTTTAACACCCCAAGCTTCCACAGTACGCTTCCCTTTGAATAGTGCAATAGCGTGTGTTGTACGCAACTTCGAGTTCTAACACACACCACAACCAATCAAACTTGCTGTTATGAATAGTAATATCTACTTTTTGAAATTTTATAAATTTCATCGGTCAAAATGGACTTCATTTTTGGATTCAAGAATATCTAAGTTATCCTAGGGTTAAATTTTGGCATTTTTCTGAAAACTTTCAATTTTTGATGAATAGTGAAAATTACTAAATTTTAATTAAAAACAACTTTTTTAATAGAAATAATTAATAGTGATAAATTATGAATTTGAGTGTTTTTAAAGTGTATTTAGAATATATTTTTACCATTTAATACAATGTTTGTCATTGGACATAATTTCACAATTAAACTGTAATGAACAAGTGTAAATCTTTTGATAGTCATTATCTCTTAAAAACATGCTTTTTATTTTATCAACGGGAATTAATTTTAAATTAATTTCTTCCACTCTTGTGTTTTGAATTTGAAAAAACGGATTCCATATTTGGAATCAGGATGTCCAAATTGTGTAAATAGGTAACTTTTATTTTTAGACATTTTGAATAATTACTTTGGTAAAAATTTTATTTACCATGGTTAAAGGGTAAATCCGGTAAATAAGGGTAAACAAATAATATTATAATAATAATAAATTACCATAAAACGTGTCCTAAACATATTGGTTGATACAAGTCCGAGCATGTTCATCTTTGGGTCGATATTGGGACCCCATGGATCCACTTGTAAGTGATAATGAAACTTTATATTATTTAAGTTAAATAAATACAAAAATGACATAAGCATATATATTTTAGAAAAATGATTTTTACATAGGGTTATATATGATGGATTTTGGACTATAAATACTAATTAAAAAGATAAAAAGTTTTCCAACATAATTTTATTTTATTTATAATTATTTGAAATGTAATAATTAATATTATTAATGAAACAATAATGATGCAGTATTTTCCTTATTAATGAAAGAATCAAATAATTGGTATTATAAATGTTAAAATTAATATAATTTGAAATTTTGGATGACATCCATTACTTTTACATATTAATATGACATTATTTTATTTCTTAAATGAATTTGTATTGAATTAATAATGTTGTTAAGACTTTAACAAAAATCAATTATTGAATAGTGTCCAAATTGACATAAAAGAGTTTTTAAAACAACTATTATATTATTAATTTATAGTCATTTCGTAAAAATATAAAGATTGTCCAAGAGACTTATATCATGATAGTTGTATCATTAATGGACTAATTTAGGATCCATTGTAGGTATATAGTATGTTTATTAACTATATAATATAAAATACAAAGTGACATGGTATGTGTCAAACTAATTAACTAAGAGTTAAAACTACAATATAAGGTTAATATAATGATCCAAACCTGTCTAAATTCTATTGATTGGGTGGTTTTTGACCTTTATCCACCTTAACCTTTAAATAATCCACTTTATAGCCATTATTAAATGAATATTAATTTATTTGAAAATAATATTTCTAGATTTTCCTTAGGTGCCCCTTCTCCCCCTTATAAAAGGACACCACTTATAACCAATTCTTCACACATTCAGAGCCTTTTGGTTCGACCAACCCCTGCCAAAATACTCTCTAAATTTCCATAACTATAACCTAAGGCCTTAGTTTGATCATAAATCCATCCTAAAGTTCCATTTTGATCAAATCAAAAGGATGAACCCGATGAAGAGGTAATGTTTTCACCACCCTTTTTCAAGTTCCTTTCTTGTTCAACTTCTTCTTTCTTTGTTATTACCATTATAAAATAATAAATCCAGTTCCTTATATATATTGAGATGTTATTATAAATATGGTAAAACCATATTCATTATTCTATCCATCCTTTGAATGACATGTCTCTATACGTGCGTACGTACGGCTTACTGTCTCCACGTCGTGGGGTAATTTCCATTTAATAAATTATTATTTGGTTGGGTATAATAATGATGTGTAATTCATGTAAATAATAAATATAACATGATAATGATTCTGTATGTATGATATGACATCCAATTATATATTATTTTAATATAAAAAGACTGATAATGTCGCTCGTGCGTACGTACGGACTACCGTCTCAACGAACGCGATGATATCCATTCTCCACCGTATCCATTCAAGAATAATTATCATTTCATGATTAATAATAGTATTTAAGGACTTGATGTCATTCTGGATATGAATAATATACAACCTATACATACCAAACTCGACTTATGTAACAAAACATATAAAATAAAATGAGTAAGTTAACACCCAAAACAGTGATAATACTAAGATAATATTAACAAATAAATGTTAAAATATCATATATGATATCATAATTATATATATGGTTTTTGTATAATTTAATAAAAATGTTTTAACTATTATAAAGGTGGTTAACATACCATAGACTATGGAAAAGTACAAGGTAAGGGTTATTTCACAATCTCTTTATTATCCGAGGTTACTTATACGTAATTATCTACTGGGACCCCTTTATCATCCACATCCATGTTTCCTAGAAATGTATTTCAAAACATTCTTGTTACTTTACAGAATATGGGTTAAAGTTATTTATACCCTTTTTTGACTTTTTTTAAGAGGTTTACAAATTAATCATTCCATCATTTTCCAAACAAGGTCATTTTTAACCTTTTTGATAGAATTAAGGTAAGAATGTTTTTTAACTTATACGGCGGGTGCAGCTATTTTCCGCCGTTATAAATTCAATAGAAGCTTCCATTAAAATCTTCTATGGATATTTTCTTAGTAAAAGTTTTATTTTTATGTGACATTCAAATGATTTCAAAAAAAGAGATATTTCCCTCAAATAGTTTTGATTTAATCTATGTCAACATCCTTTGATGGATTTTAAGCTTATTTGAAGTTTATTTATTATGATACAAATCTTCCATATTGTATTGAATATTTTGTGATATGTTTGACTGTGGATGTGTTATTTTTATATCATTCATGGTTTATGTAAAAAGTATTGACATTTTGTATGTTAGTTTTAATATGAATGCTTATGTTATGTTTAAACATGTTCATATGAGGAATGCATTGGACTTAATAAGTGATGGGTGGAGCCTTCTATAGCTCCTCGATGCATCGGTAGGTCTCATGAGACAAACTAATATCTTTGCACAAGGCCTTTAAAAAATCTTATTTGTAGTCTTGGCATGAGGCCTTGAGTATGTGGTTTTGATAGTCTAGCATTATGCATTCCATCATTATGAAAGTAGTTATTGATATTGCATGTGATTATTATACTAGTAGAATATCCATGTGAATAAGTATATTGAATTATTTCATTTTATTTCTGCCATATTATGCTGAAGTTCAAGTTTTAAAAGGATTTTGTTTTATTTATACATTTCCTTAAATGTTTATGCATATTTATCAATGTTTCCTCTATATTGTTATCCTTACTGGGCATTTGACCTCACCTGTTTCTATGTTTTATTTTTCCCAGGATGTGAAAAAATATTTTCTGAATGACCTTCAGGGATAGTATGAGGGGATAAGAGTGTGGACTATGGAGACTATATTGTTGTAGTTTTCATTTTATGATGTAATGTAATCTTTATGAATGTATCTAGTTATTCCAAGGCTACTAAACTAATCAATCTTTCGAGACATGATCTTTTCTTGTGATCATGCCTATGTTATGTTATAATGCACCGACTCTGGGTAACTGGGGTCGGGGCATTACAATTTCCACTAAAATATTTTTAGGATTATGTTTATGGAATATATCTTCTTGAAATAAGTCATGGTATGATCCCCATTTTATTTTTCTTACATGAAGATCCCACCAAATTCCTCTTGGTCCAGCAAGCACGTAGAAAGAAGGACCCACCAAAGAGTCCATAGGGGTTTTTGGAAAAATAGTTTATCATCATAATACATTCATGAATATATTTATATTACTAGGTTCCCATATCACCAATTAATATTGGTGTATTTATATTGGTAAATTTTGAGCCATTATCCACTACTCATCCTGAGTTACAAACACCTACCTAACCTAGAGTCTAGATTTTTCAGATTACTACTTCCAAAAATTAAGGGTCTATTAGAAAATTCAACTAGGAATCATGTCTACCAACGTCCTCTCATGTATTCATGTTATATATTATTATAGGCATTTTATAATAAATAGAATATTAAAATCCAATTAACTTATGATAAAAATAATTTAATCAAAGGATGAAATCACGATTCCAAGATAAATCCTTTAAACAATAATAATTTAAGGGGAAATTTAATTAAATGATTGATTCAAGAAAATATTATAAATGAAAGGGTTTATCTAAAAAACCAAATTGTGCTCATTTCTATTATCTTAAAACCCATACTGATGTATGTTAAAAATACATGACTACCTTTCTATAATTAGTGTAGATATGAAACTACCTGGATAGGAAATCATCCTTACTTAGTATCCCAACTATGATGGTCCTAACTCCAATATACTATAGACCAAAAAATAAAACAATGAAATTTCATCACACATCTAGATGTGTATTTCCTAGGACACAATTTTGTATCGAACAAAATCAGTTAGACATAACATATCACCTCGGATTACTTAATATAAGGTAAGGAAAAAATAAATCACTAATACACAACTCATGAGAAACAAAAAGGAGATAATAAAATAGTTTAAAATGTATAATTAAAGTAAAAATACATTTGAAATTGAATGAAAAACCAGAAATTATAAAACAAAAATCATAATAAAACAAGATCAGAACCTGGTCCCCATGTCAGTAATCGTAACCACTAACCTCTCTAACTAAGAAGGTGACATCACCTAAGATAATTTATTGAACTAAATGAGTTCATTCCCATAATCTATTTCTAATAAACATGATTTAAATATTCTGACTATAATATTTAGTGTGTAAGGGAAAGTAAATGTAGGATACCACCGTTATTGTACACAACCTATATCCCCATAAAATAGTTTTTTTACATGATAAAAAAAATTACAGAACAATCAAATGATGATTTTTTATAGAAAATTATTTTGATTACATTTAATAATTTTTTAATCAAATAAACCATGAATATCAATATACATAGTTGATAGTAAATATTTTAAAATTATAATCCTCTATAGAAATACAAGTCAATAAACAAGTGAGTAATATAACATGAATCGGTACCATAATGTATATAACCCATAAAATAGTTAGGCTCTAGAATATGGGAAAACATAATAGGGCCCATTAAGGAGAACCAATACAGGTATACCGTGAATATTTAATATATTGTGTGCTTATTCACTCAATATCACAAGAGGGTACCATAGTGGTTCCATGCTTATTGAGGTCTGTATATGTCTATAACCAAAGTCACCTAATGTTTCCAATGTTTTATGGATTCAATGATTTTCTAAAAAATAATGGTCATAACTTTATAAAACATTTTCAAAACAAAATATTTCCACTCTTATTCTTGAAAATTCATTTTAATTAAAAATCAATAGTTCCTTTCATCAAACACATAATGTTCATAAAATGTTTTTAAATTAATACATAATTAAAATAACTATTACAGGATATAAAAGATTAATTTACAAATAATATTCACCCATATTTTCTTATAAATTATTCAAGGAAAAAATTATTATAATTTATAATATCGTAATGTAATTATTTAGTTAACATAATTATATTGATACACCTACCACAATAATAGAGGAAAATTAGACAACTTGTGAATGGGAATTAAGAATGGGGATATTTAGTTTTTATATGAATATATCTATAAGAAACAAAATAAAATCCCATAAATTCCCATATAATATAGAAGTCATAACATAAAATGTTTATATCTAAACAAAGAGAATACAGATCTTGGAAAGATCTAGAAAGAGAAGAGGGAATGGAATCCCAAAACAGAACATTATTTGATGAGATCCACCTAAAATTATCACAAATCACCAAGGATTTAAAGGAATAAAACAGTAGAGTATTACATTGGATATTTTTCGAGATAATTAATATTTAAGATGATATTGATGTTTAATAGGACCAAGGAAATTAATGTTAATTTCAATTTTAAAAAGATCATATAAGGGTACCAAACTAGGCTAGACGATTGAAAAAACCATGTGGAAACAATGTAGTGGACAATAATCATAGAAACAAATTAAGTTACATAGTATTATGGGGATAACAACACTTTTAGGTAAACTGTTGTCAATCTACAGACCATAAAATTCCGTGGAAAATTTTTTTTCATGCAAATTCAGGGTCTATACAATTGGGTTAGGATCCGATGTCACATTCCTTAAAAAACTCTGAAAATTATACAGTTTTTATTAATGTTATAAATATAATTACATGTTCCTAATTTACTAAATCATGTACTTCTATTATATTACACATTTGTATTTATGTGTTTGAATTAGGTGATAAATTTATAAACATTGAAACTGAGGTAGAACTAATGGAATAGACAAAATTATCATGATTTTGAATGAGATTAACACATTTTATAACATTTCTAAATTGAATCTTGATTTCAGAATCATCCATTAACATAAAATAACATATATCGTAACAATTTTTATAATATTAACAATAATTTCAATATAATAATCCAATAATACCATCAGAATTATGTTATCAAAAAAATAACACTTAGTTTTTATTATTTGTATTATTAGTATTTTTAATTTTGACGGATGCCTTTTAACATTTTGTGTACTATTATACAATGATAATAAAAATGATATAAATCAATTAAAACAAATTACAATTACGAAACTATATTCATTATAATTTGTCCTAAATCCTCATGTAAATGAAACATAACATTCATAAAAAATATAATAAAATATAATTAAATAAAAATAAATAAAAACCAAATTTCTAAAAAAAATTGTATACCATAGTAAATTTAATTCAGTATTGAAAATTTAAAAATTCAAAAAAAATAAATAAAAACCCATTGAGAAATAAATAGTCACTAATATTAGCCCTTATGTCATTTTATCAGTACCACTCATCCTCCTTGAATTATCTTCAGAAAAATCCATTTCATATTGGTGGGTTTCTTTAATTATTATTAATAACAGTATAAAAAATCCATAGTAACGTATTTCAGTCATTGTAGTTGAACAAATAAAGTTCAAGGGGAAAATATAAGAAAAATGTATTCCATAGTCATCCATATAGATATGAATTAGTGAATAATATTTTTAAAATGATATAGGGAAGAATATGAAGAACATTATGGAATGTGAATGGTCAAAAATGTAAGGAGGGGGAGGGACACATTTAGGGGGAGAAATTATAGAATTAAAAATAAACATTATATTCGGGTCAAGTGACTCAATTTTATAAACTGGGTATCCTTGATTTTTTAGTTACATTATTCTCCATGATATGTTTCTAAAGTATTGTACATGATTTAAAATCCTTTTTCCTGAACCCCCCAAACATCACTATATACCTCCTTATTTCATGATATGTTATATTTTTTGACATTTAATAAATTTTTTACCTACTGGGATGATTCAAAATTATTTTATCACACCATATAAAAACATCCACCAATTTAACTATATAATTATCAATTTAAATTAAAAAATAAAATTTATATTAATAAAACACATTAATGTTACATTCTATTATCTATAAATTATATTTACAAAAAATTATCCAATTTAAATAAAATTATCGCATTACTCATTTTATATTCAATCAAAACTTACATTAATAAACAAAAAAAATTAAAATTTTAAATTCCATATATATAATCCCTCTAATAAAAAGAAATATTCGACTCTCAACCATAAAAAAACCCAAACCATCAATCAATAATTCCTATAAAAATCACCATGACATATATTGTTTCCCACTATAAGAACTCTACTATTAGGATTCAATCAAACAAAATGTACTTTGGATTAAAAATTAAAAAATAGTCTCATGTAATAATAAGTATGAAAAATCTAGGATGGGTCAATTATCTTAAATTATATATACTTTAAAATATATAGGAGAAAATATAGGATATTTATCAATAAAAATCTACAAAATTAGTAAAATATTTTCCTTTCCCAAAAATTAAAATCCATTTTAAGAAACATTAAAAAACCAATATCCAATGCACTTAGATTTACTAAAATACCATGTCACCCATTAAAATTTCAATAATCTTGAAATTCACCTTAGGATGTTACATTACCTAATTCTTTGGGAAATATAACTTCCCATTTTGTCTTTTTTAAAATTATTTGGAAACATATATTTTAAAATAAATAAATATATTCTATAATTCATTTAAAATCACAATAAAAATAAATTATAAACATTTTTATTATAATTCAAAATTTATTTTAAAAGTACATTTTTTATCATTTCAAAAAATTTAAGAAAATTATTTAAAATGAAACCAATACATTCAAAAATTGAAAATCCATTATAACACAATATGAATTTACTTTTAAACCTAAAATTTAAATTTATATGATACAAAATAAATTAACTAACCTAAAATGAAATTGAATATAAAAATAACACATATATTTTAAAATATATTTCCCAAAATGATGTAAAATATTTTAAAAATATGATTACTTTCCAATACCTATGAATCAACAATGAGTTGTTGTTCATCCTATATCAAATATATCCAAATAAAACCTACAATACATAATTAATTTATGAATCCATATTAAATTACATCTGTCATAGAATAGTTTCCAATCATTGTTCTATAAGTCATACACACAGAAATCTACCTCACAAGATTCAAAAATATATCCCTACCTCATAATAAATCATTCAAAAAACCAAAATTGATAAGATTTTTTCTAATAACATAAATTAGGATATCATAAATTCAAATTTTATTTATTATAGTCCTCACGATCACAAAAAAATAATTCCAAAGGCTTCATAATAATGAAAATATTATAAACAATTCATTAGAAAATAATAAATCTTTATTAACTAAAAAAATTTCATTGAAAAATTTTCCATAATTATATAATGAACTATAATTATATCAGGGGATACAACCTATAAAAAATTAAAAATATAAATTATTTCTAAATGAAAAAATCAAAATATATAAAAATTATAAAAGAAATATCTATATAAATGTCATGAAATAATACACAACATTTTAATTTTTTTAGCTTATTTACTTATAGACATGTAATCAATGGGATATTGTTTATATAAAATCAATCAAATTAAATGAAATCAATCCTACTTATTAATAAATTGGTAAAATCCTTACACTAAGGAATGTAATATAATTGATGATACATATCAGTCATGGAGTTGTTATCACTACTTTCATAATAAATATAATATAAATGATTTCCAAAAATGGGAGTCCATATGGGTCAATGTTATGCTTTAATTTTATCTTGGTTTATCATTTGTGAAATTATAATGGTTTAGATAGTCAGGGATGAAAACTTTAAAAAAATTTAAAGAATAATCTACATTTATTATTTTTAATAACTAAGTAGAAACTATGTGATATAGAACTTTGAGATCTAGTGGTTTATTTTATGGTTTGAGTATGGTATGTCAAATCATGAAAGCCCATATTCATAATTTATAAGAATTTTGGATTTTTTCTAATAGTGCATGCATTGTTTGATTGTAAAGACCCATAATTTATGTGGAAAATTTTTTCCCACAGAAATTCTGGATCTGTACATCAATTTAAACCATTATTAAGTATAAATATTAGATAATTTAGCACAATGAATCATGTTTATCTAAAAATAAAAAATTCACTCACTATTGAGACATATTAAAGTTAAATTATTTTTAATTTTTATTTTTGAAATATGCAAATGAAACTATAGTTATTTAATCTCTTTTGAAAAACAATGTAAAATGAAAATGTATTAAATAATTATAAAAAATTTAATAAATTGATCCCTAAACAATCCTCGATACCATAATAATTATCCACCCTTATTGAATTCTTTTTATTGAAAATGTAACATAAATAGACATAAATGATACGATATAATATGTTACTATTAATAATTCTTCATTAGCAAGTTATTATAATTTATTAAAGTATTAAAAGATCAATTTTAAATAATCAGCAACCATTCCATGATTTTAAAAACCCATTATTAATTTCACATCAATCAAAAATAAAAAAAATAAACGAATAAAGAAAAACATATGATTTCCTAAATTTAATAGTGAAGAGAAATTAAATAAAACATTTTCATCAGTTCTATAAAAAAATCTCAATAAAAAATCTGATTAATGAAACTAATAAATAAATCATGAAAATAAACTAAAAGTGCAACATCTCTCAATCTCATGGGAATAAAAAAACCAAGAATTAAATCCTTGTAGGAGCACTCTGTTTTTCCTAAATCTTTTTCTCTGTTCCCACATATTTATGTCCATTACATAAAAATAAAATTATTTGCAGAAATAGTGAATTTTATATTTAATCTAAAAAATAAAATAAAAACCACTACATGTTTTGGATAAATATACCCTATTGATTCATTATAATTATTTAATCTAATCATTTTCAACACTATTATGGATTGGGAATTAATCATTGATAAAAATGGATATTATTATTGTTATAAAATATATCATTTTTAGTGAAATTAATGTTAAGATGTATTTATTATATATTTTATTGTATCTAAAGCGTTTATGAAATCATGTTTTATTAGAATAATTTTTAGAACTGATATGCAAAACCATTGTCATTGATATAAATAATTTTAGAAAAATAGTGTTTATCTAGATAAAAATAATATTTATTTTCTACTATATTCCCCAATAACCAAATTATTTGAAATCCCAAACAACTAACTCAAAAAAACCTTCTTTAATAATTTATTGACCTCCCACCACAATTCATAGTTTTTTATCCATTTCCACCCCTACTCTACCACCTATGTTCACCTATTCTTAGATTCAAACATGAGACCTCTAAGCTGCAATGATAAAACCATTAAAACTACTCCATATTATTTTCTAATGTATTTTTTCATATATTTGTATATATAAATAAAAATATATATTTTTCTCCATTAAATTATTTATATATATATATAAATGTATATAATTATTTTAAATTATATATTTTAAATTTGTGTGTGTGTATTTCTCTGTCTCTGTGTGTGTATATATATTTTTATAGATAAGCATTATTTATATATATTTGTTACATAAATGTATTTATATATAAATATTATAATTAAAATGGATAATTTTTTCATATGTTTTATATATTTATTGTGATATGTTATATATAAAAATTATTTCATAATAATTTATACAATTAAATTTTGTTATGTAAATATATATAAATATGTTTATATATTTAAATATTAATTTATAAATAACATTAAAATTTTATATATATTAATATTTTAGCACCAACATATCATTATGAATGAAATAATTGGGAATAAATTCAGTCTCTATAATAAAGTAGAGCCACTAGAAATAAGATGAAATACTAATGAATGTTAAAAAATAGAGTATCATTTAAAAAATGTCATTTTTAGAGGCATATCACCCATTTCCAGACAACAGAAATTTGGGCGGTTTATTACTTATAGAAAACTATTTTCCATAGATCTATTCAAAGATTTAATTTGATATCTTTTGGAGCTCGAATGGTCTCCCAGATCTTAATTTATATCTATTTGAGTTTCAAGTCATATTATCAACTTTTGTTAAAAAAAATTATTGTTACTTTTTTATTTCATATAATTGTGTGTAAATGTATATTACTATAATATACTTATAAAATATTTAATTATATAAGTTTACATATTTTATAAAACATCCTCAGTAAATATATAGTATATTGTGTTTAGATACATATTTAATATTTTATCAATCATATAAAAAATATATATTATATATATATATGGAAATTTTAATATATTTTTACACTTAATTTTTTATAATAATACCAATTTTTTATATAGGTCACATTTTATCAGTATAATAAATGCTGATAATAAATGAGTCCTTTATCAGCGCAAAAAAAATCTTCAATAAAGGGTCCCTTTTATCATCACCATTTTTAACACTTATAAAGGCACCCTTTAGTGGTGACAACAATATATTTTTCATGGTTTTTAGTGAAAATAATGTGTATCCCTAAATAAGTATGATTCTATAGTAGTGAATTCATAGATAGTTCTTCTAGTTTTTCTTTATCAGTTTTTTGCTACTGTTTTTATGATTTTATGATAACTGTAGGTAAAATAGATTGGAATTACTAAAATCGAAATTATCTTTTTTTATTGACGTCTATTAATTACCTATTATTCACTACTATATAACACCTAATAAATTAACAAAATGTATTTTAGGGAAAACATTATCAAATTATTCAATGGAGACCATCATTTACGATCAAATACTTTTCCATGTGTAATGATATGGATCCTTAAATTTGAATACACATAAACTGAATGTACAATTTTAGTTCAAGAAATAATATCCATGACATGACCTTAAAAAATCACTATTTTACCTAATTTTGAAGCATGTTTTTCAGAAATCATACTCCAGGATTTCTTCCTCCTGTATCGTGACAGACTCATCACGAGTAGTACTCTATGATTACCGACCACAATTGTTTTTTATTCCAATTAAAAAAATCGAACCGGATATAAAAACAATAAAATTTATTTATGATTTTATTTGGAATACATTTTTTATGATATTAATAGCGTATATATTAATTTAATGATCACACAAATAAAGGATGATTGATGATTTTTTTCAAAATATATATATTGAAAATTTGTGAATTTTGAATACTAAGAAAAAATAAATTGATTTTAGAAAGTAATACTATACTTTTTTTAATGACTGCAAGATACCTGATAATAATAATTTATATTTATATTAAATTTAATATTCAAAATAAATAGAGGGTTTGGCATCAATTACACTAACATTAAAAAATTATACACTTTTTCTTATGTTTTCAGTAAAAATAAAGATGAATATGTGAAAGTATACTATTGAATTGTATTCTTCTTATCATTATTATATTATTGTTGAAAGTGGTGTTTTAACCCCATAATAATTTGTTTGGGAAAATATATTGTTGATAGTTGAGTTTAATCAATGATTCAATCATGAATTTTACTAAAATTTTATAACATGGTCTTATCTTTTTCATTTTACATATTACATATTTGTTCACTGTGGTGTATCAATCATTTATTTTTTTTAAAAACTAAATCATATCAATTAGATAAATATACATGTTAGTATAGTGTTTGGTATGATTTTTTATCAATAATATTGAAGAAGATAAATATGATTAATCAATTATAAAAAATTACATTGAAAAATTAATTCTAATAGTTTAATAATAATAATTATTTATATTTTTATATGATTGGTGGGATATAAATTCTTAACTCCTAGTGCTTTAAATATTGGAATAAAACATTTGAATGTTTTTTTTCAAATTATAGGCATGTTTCCTGAAATTCATTATGAGAAATATAAATCAACTACAGATGTTCACAAAAATGAATAAATTTATATGTATAATTAATTGAATTAATTAGCAATATGGATTATTATATTAGCATTATCAAAATTTATGTTTGATATAAACTATTCCATATCATACATTTTCCAAATCACAGTAGGATAAATTAGATATGAAATGTAATAATGGTGAATAAGGACTCAAATATATTTCATTATAAAATTAATTAAATTTCAAGGGGTCGAAGATAGATAAATGATTAAACTTATTCATGGAAATATGTATGTAATATATTTACAATCTAGAGTAAAAATCAATGTTTTATGTTAATATTTATTTTATGTCAATTTTGGAGAATTTTGTTAGTAAAAGTGGTGTTTTGGTATGACTCTAAATAATCTGAGAAGAAAAATATATCTTGAATCCATTATGATTACAATTTATATAAATAAATAATAAAATATTGAAAACCATTGTGTACCAGTTGAACCAAGGGTTAATATGATAACTTGTTGTAAAGATAAAAGGTTCAGTAAAAAATATATAAATATAAACCCAAATTTGTATAAATAAATCAAGGATAATGGAATGGAAAAAAATAGAAAATAAAAATATTATTTGGGAATTGGTAAAAGATAATAATTTGACTATATATTATATTAACACATTAACCAAGGAAACAAAGGACCTATAATTCTTAATCAGTTTAACATGGAAGTGGAATATGGTGAGGTGAACATGATTTCTATAAATTCCGTATTCCAAAAGTCATCATTGGGTATGCTATAACAATTTATAGAGTTCTTATTTTTTTCTAATCATGTTAGGGGTTGGATGATACTAGGGAAAATTCTAATGAATATGATAATATAATTAAATTATTATCACAAAATCCTACAAATAACAATTATATGAAGATGGTATGTAATAATAATAAAAAGGTTTATGAGATAGGACCCAATGAATTTATGTTTCCTCAAAGGTGAATTTTTATATTTATATGGTATTTCATATACCTCAAATTCAAAAAAAATATCTGACTGACTCATATTTAATTAAATATATTTTAATTAAAATATATTGATATTATTTTTTTATATACATTTTATCATTGGAATATGATAAATGTTTGAATTCTTTAAACATAGGATTGAAAGTAATGTTATTTATTATGTTAATATTATTCCAAAATTTAATCTTGTGAATAATTTATATATTCATATATTTAACAAAAATATGAATTCCACTTAATTATTATATCTATAAAAAAAATTTAATCAATGAATAATTTTGAAAAATGAAAATGAAATAAACTTAAATTGATATGTCTTTGTGAAAGATAAGAAATATATGAAGTATTATCATAATGTTGAGTGGGAAACCCATATTCTTCATCTGTTTTAAAAAATATTGTAAATCCCAAGGCATATTTAATAGACACTATAAAAAATTCATTATAACCTTAACATTTGGTTATTGAAGGCATATCCATTATTATCAAGTAATGTAACAACCCAAAGTTTCATTAATGAAAATCCCTCTTGATCCAGTTAAATGTATCTTTATGAAATTTTTTTTATTAGATGTCAAATTCTTTAGTTTTACGTTAAGATTTGTGATCGTTACTTTTATTACCATTGAATAGTGATCATCTGAGTAGTATAAATATAAGGGTTTAATGAACCCATTTCTACTCAGACAAAGGATGCGATGGCCTCATCTAGTAGAATTTCCCCTTAAGAAGCCCATTTGTTGGAGCTCGAAAAAGAGGTGGCGTCTTTGGGCTTCACCCTTGACCAATCCCAAGCTGAGCTTCATTATGTCAAGATTGAACGAGACCGTCTATGGGAAAAGTGGAAGTTGATAGAGATTACCAGTCGAGCGATGTTATCCGAGCCGCCCCAAGAGTCTGTCACCATCGCACACCTTACCCTTAGGTCTTATGAGGATATTTTAAGGGGTTATGTAACAAATAAGTAGCACCATGTTCATTTACATTATTTTTGTATATAATAATGAATATAATATCTAGTCATTTTTGATACATTGTAATTAGATTTTAAAGTACAAATGGTATTTTTAGTTAATATTTAATTAATAATTATATTTTATTAGATTAAAGGATTTTTGAAATAAATAATATTTTAATAAAATATTAATATTAATATTAAATTAATTTTCATTAAATATAAATGATCTTATAATTTTTTGAATGCAATTAAAATTTTTATTAAGGTTTGAAATCCATTTCTGTTAAAACCCGTGAATTTTTTATAAAAGTCGGTCTATTTTAAAAGTGAAAATTCACATATTTAGAAAATTATTTAGATAAATTAAATATTATTTTTGGAATCAGGACATCGAAATTATCCAACGGTGAATTTTTCATAATTTTCTGAGACAGTCAAATTTTTGGGTAAAAATTAAATACCATTTAAATATATAATGTGTTTTATGACATCATAATGACCCAATGGGGATGTAATATAATACCATAATCTTTATATTCGGCCAATATATGTTTTATAATTAATATAATGAGGTTTTGGGTTTGTTTGACTTATTTTCAAAGCATTAATGGAGCCCTCAAGACTTATTCAACACATTGCCTTTTTAAATTAATTTCCATGGGAGTGTGACTCACCTCCACATAAGCAACCCTAATTTTTTAATAAGTTCGGACCTTGGCCTTGTAAAATATAGTTTTCCTATTTCCTTTTCCAGAAACCATGGGAAAATACCATGGGATGGTTTGTGGTTTGGAGTATTTTAATATAAGGGGTCCCAAACCTAAATAATAAAGAATTCTCTCACCTTTCCTATATAAACCCACCCAAGATCCCACTTCCTCCTCACTCAAAGCCCTTGGAGTTCGTCCAACCTCTGCCCTACTCTCTCTATAATCCTCTAAAGGTGCCTCAAGATCCCAAGTAGCCTCTCACAAGCCTCTCTCTAGCCTTTGGAAACACACTTCCAAGTAAGGGTTTTTTCTACCTTTCTCATTTTAGTCAATTTTCTTTAAGTTGTATTTCCCTTTTAATTTCCATTATGAATGTTGGGGTATAGGTTCACACCTCCCCCATACTTCCCTATTATTTTTTTAATGATTGGAGACCCCTTTATCTCCTATTAAATTCCTCCCATGTACACCCGTTACTATGCCGAAAGACCGAAAGGAACTTTTTTCTCCTCTTTTATATTCAATCAATACTTTTGTATCATGTATCTAAATTCGTTTTCAATTTTTGGGACATGTATCTATATGACCTCCTTACTGTCCATTACATCTAAATATGATGAGAAACCCCTTTCTCTCTCATCAACCATTTTTTGAATTCTTATGTCACACCGTTACGCTGCGAAAATCACACCGATTTTCTAAGCCAATATCATTGTGCAGTGAATACCATGCCCATTTCTCCATCAAGGGTATTCACCTTTATGCACATTTACTTATTGATTATAATGTTTCATGTATGAATTCCACATTCCATTATCATGGAATATTTTATTATGTTTTATGAATCCATGTTTTATGATCCATGTGGCACACTTATGCATGAAATGAAATGTTTAAGAAGGGTGCCCCCTTATAGCGCTCTAATGCATTGGGTAAAGTATAGTATCATGATACGTCATGTGCAATGAGTGTTGACTCATGCTAATTCATGTGCAATGAGTGTTTACTCGTGGTTCAAGTGCAATGAGGGTTTACTCAAGCTCCATGTGCAATGAGCATTGGCTCATTCTAATTCAATGTTAAGTGTCGTTGCCACATTTCCATGTTATGATTATCATGCTTTATCATGCCTTTATGTTCATGTTTCTCTTATGCTCTATTGATATGCCTATTTCTTAACATGTATCGTACTCTCATGTTATTCATTGTGTACTCCCTTACTGAGCTTTATAGCTCGCCCTTTTCTTATGCATGTCCTCAGGTTATCCCATGCAATGGTAAGTACGAAGGAATGTAGTGGACATGTAATGGATGTTTTCAATAAAGATGTTGTATTTCAAGTTTAAAGTATTTATGTAATGATCCTAAGCCCCAATGAGACTAAACCTCTTGATCTTCTTTTTTGTATCAAGTGATGTTTTATGAAATAAAGCATGTTTAAGTTGTAATAAAAAGCAGGGTTGTCATAGTTGGTATCAAAGTATAGGTTTAGTTATTTTTGGGATTAAGAAACCCTATTAAAGCCTTAGATACAAGACTAAGTATAATAAAAACATCCCTAAGTTTTGGTAAATACTATGTAAGTGGTTTATCAAACAAATACATCCCTGTCTAGATACGAGCAGGTAGAAGCGACTCTGGCACAGATGTATCCTAGGGGTAAAACCCGAAAACACCGCTTTGTGGTAGACTCAAACGGGAACTGGTGCATGACAACAGGCCTTGCTGCACTCTTGGTTACGAAACTCCCAGGGGATATGTTTTGATAAATTCACAATCTTAGTATGAACCCTTATTAAGGGAAAAACGCCCCTAATAATATATGTTAGAAGGAAGATCATGAAAAGCCTAGATTAAATTCAATAAACTCATGAGTTAAAGAGATTAAAGTTTATTTATAAGTCATCAACTTTTGTCTTTGGATTACCCTTCATGTGTTACCCCTAACTTTCCTATTATTCCAGCCAATGGCCAGTAATATGAGAACTCGGGCTAACAACCGTTCTGAAGATCAGTGTGATGATTGTACTAATGATATGCCCAATCCAATGGGAGCGGGAATCGCGAACTTTGTCACACTTCTCTCTCAGCTAACTCAAGTTTTGAATAGAAACACGAGTCAAGAAGAATGTTCAACCCCACTAAGAAAGAACAAGTCACTATCGAGAGCTTCATGAGACAAAGGCCTCCTACTTTTAGTGGATCATCTGATCCCACGATCACTGAGCAATGGATCAACTCCATTGAAAAGATGTTCCCTATACTTCAATGTTCTGAACAAGAGAAGGTTCTTCTAGCGGCTTATCGTATGGAGGGTGAAGCTGATCAATGGTGGACGTTGATCAAAAATACGAAGCCTGAGGAGGAGATCGAGGCTTTGGAATGGAAGGAATTCCGGAAGATGTTTTTTCGATAAATATTTTCCACGCACCCTCCGTCTTAAGATGGAAAGGGACTTCCTTTCCCTCAAGCAGAAAGATGAATAATATGTGGGAGAGTACGAGGAAAACTTCACAAGGCTTGAACGATACGCTTCCGGCTTTGTCGTTACCCCCGAATGCAAGGTTGACCACTTCTTTGGTGGGCTGAAGCCTAGCTTGTGGAATGCATTAGCGATTCGTGACTTCGACAGCTATTAGGAAATTGTCCGATGTGCCCTTAAGGTTGAAATGGAGATTGGAGAATCACAGGGGTATCATGGGGACAAGAAGCGTAAGGTGGACTTCAATGCTGGTGGTCCGATGGATAAATCCAATGACACTATGCAGTTCCAGCACCCCACTTGCCAAAAGTGTGGAAAGAAGCACCTTGGAAATTGCCTTAGGGGGACAAGAAAATGCTTCAGGTGTGGAAGAGAAGGGAACCTATCTATTAACTATCAGCAAGAAGGAACCGTGGCTGCGACAGAGGAGAGGAACGCTCTGTTCAAACCTCAACACGTTGTTCAATGCTACAAATTCTAAGAACCGGGTCATTTTTCAAATCAGTTCCCTAATCCAAGGGTTATCGGAGGTAACCAGCAACCTCCAAGACAACAAGGAAGAACTTTTGCCATCACTTCTGCCTAAGTGAACCCTGACAACGATGTGGTGACAGATACGCTAGTAATTCATTCAAGAATAGCGAACATACTTTTTGATTCAGGTTCTACCCATTCATTTATATCTCAAAAGTTTAGTAAACAATCCCTGCACCACCACAAATCATGGAAGTAAAGATGTCGGCGAGTACGGAAAATGGGGAAATCATTGCATCCCATGAGTATAAGTCCTCCCTTGTTATAATCTGTGGATTGAATTTCCCGGAGAACCTCATCATTCTCCCTTTGGTGGAATTTGATGCAATTCTTGGCATGGATTTTCTTTCCTTATATAGAGCCATCATAAATTGTCGGGAGAGGGAAATCACACTCCATATGGAGAATCGACCCCCGATTCTTTACAAGTGTCAGGAGGAAGATGAATCTCCTTTATCTCCATCATCTCAAGCATGGATATTACTGCCTTATGAGCACATGTATCTGGCTCAGATGATTGAGTCCAAGGAAGAAACCACCCTTTAAGAAATGCCTATTGTGAGGGAATTCGCTGAACTATTTCCCGAGGAACATCCTGGTCTTCCTCCAAGAAGAGTTGTTGATTTCTCAATTGAACTTATACCTAGGGAGCTACCAATATCCGAGAATCCATATAGAATGGATGTTGTGGAGCTTGAAGAGCTTAAGAAACAACTACAGGAGAATCTGGATAAAGGGTTTATACGCCCAAGTGCATCACCATGGGGTGCACCAGTCCTCTTTGTCAAGAAGAAGGATGGGTCAATGTGGCTTTTCATCGATTATCGTGAACATAACAAAATCATGATAAAGAACAAGTATCCTCTCCCAAGAATCTATGAATTTTTTGATCAGCTACATGGAGCACTATACCTCTCCAAGGTGGACTTGCGGTCAGGATATTATCAAGTAAGGGTGAAGAAGGAAGATATCCCCAAGACTGCTTTTCGTACAAGGTATGGGCACTATGAATTCATAGTAATGCCTTTCGGACTCACCAATGCTCTAGAAATATTCATGGACTTGATGAATAGAGTCTTTAGAGATTACCTAGACAAATTTGTGGTAGTCTTTATAGCTGATATTCTAATATACTCCAAAACCAAGGAGGACCATGAGGAGCATTTAAGAACTGTACTGGAGACTTTGCGCAAGGAGAAGCTCTATGCCATGTATATAAAGTGTGAGTTCTGGTTGAAGGAGATCTCATTCTTGGGCCATATCATCACAAGCAATGTGATATCTATGGACCCCTCCAAAACAGATGCAATTGAGGGATGGCCAAGGCCTACATCGTTAACTGATATCCGTAGCTTCTTGGGGTTACCTGGATATTATCGACAATTTGTGAGAAATTTCTCACGATTGTCCAACCCTCTTACCAAGCTAACTCGAAAGGGAGTAAAGTTTTCTTGGAGTGATGAATGTGAAAAAGATTTAAGGAGTTGAAAAGGAGGCTTATCACTGCACCCGTTCTCACTTTACCCAAAAGTGGGGAGATTTTTGTGGTATTCAGTGATGCTTTGAAGAAGGGCTTAGGATGTGTGCTGATGAAGAATGATAAAGTGATATATTATGCCTCAAGGAAGTTGAAAATACATGAGCGAAACTATCCAACGCATGATCTGGAGTTGGCGGTGGTGATCTTTGCGTTGAAAATCCGGCGGCATTATCTCTATGGAGAGAAATGTGAGATATAGTTTGACCACAAGAGTCTTAAATATATATTCACACAGAAAGAGCTTAATATGCGCTAGAGAAGATGGATAGAGCTCATCAAGGATTATGACTTTTCAATACATTACCACCCTGGGAAAACGAACAAGGTGGCAGATGCCCTAAGTAGAAAGGACCCAGCGATTCTATCAATGATGAGAATTGAGAAGTATCCAATCATCTTAGACATGATGAAGATGGATGTGGGAATCATAAAGAATGGAACATCATCAATCCTTTCACAATTGATTGCTCAACCATCTCTTTTGGAAAGGTTAAAGAATGCTCAAAAGGATGATGTCAGAATTCAAGAAAAACTGGAAGCTATCAAAAAGGGAAAATCCTCAGAGATTAATATTAGTGAAGAAGGAATTGTGCAGTTTGGGAAAAGACTATGTGTTCCATCATGTCCGGAGCTAAAGAAGGACATTTTGGATGATGCACATAGTTCAAATTTCTCTATTCACCTAGGGAGCACAAAGATGTATCGAGATCTCCAAGAAAACTTTTGGTGGGATAATATGAAGAATGATATCGCTGAATATACATCAAAGTGCCTGGTGTTTCAGCAAGTTAAGGCAGAGAGGCAGAAGTCTAAGGGGATGATGCAAACATTTCCCATACCAGAATGGAAATGGGAGAACATCACCATGGACTTTGTCACTGGACTTCCCAGGATATCCAAAGGCAACAATGCAATCTGGGTTGTTGTGGATCGTCTTACAAAGAATGCACACTTCATTGATATTCGAGATGATTTCTCTTTAGATAAACTGGAAGAGATATATATTAGGGATGTGGTATGGTTTCATGGAGTACCACTATCTATTGTTTCTGACTGAGATCCAAGATTCACCTCTAGGTTTTGGAAGAGTCTACAACATGCTCTGAATACTGAACTGAACTTCTGTACATCCTATCATCCTCAAACTGATGGCCAATCTGAGCGGACTATCCAAACACATGAGGACATGTAGAGAGAATGCTAAATGGACTTTAATGGAGGATGGGATCAACATCTTCCTCTAGTTGAGTTCTCTTATAATAATAGTTTCCACTCGAGCATCCAAATGGCACCATATGAAGCCCTGTATGGGAAAAGGTGTAGAACATCGGCATGTTGTGATGAGGTCAGTGAACGTAAGCTGCTTGGACCAGAAATGGTCGAAGAAATGGTAGAGAAGGTGAAAACCATTCAGCACCATATCAAGGCAACCCAAAGTCGACCGAAGAGTTATGCAGATAATCGTCGACAAGACCTTGAGTTTAAAGTCGGAGACATGGTGTTTTTACGCATATCTCTGTGGAAGAAGGTCATGAGGTTTGGAAAGAAAGGGAAGTTAAGTCCAAGGTATATTGGCCCCTTCTAGATTCTTGATCATGTTGGGGCTGTGGCCTATCGACTAGCACTTCCACCTACTATGGCCAAGGTGCATGATGTCTTTCATATATCCCTCTTACGGAAGTACATACCGGACCCTTCACATCTACTCTCTTCCGAGGTGGTACAATTGGAAGATGATCTTTCTTATGAGGAGCAACCAGTGAAGATCTTAGATCGTAGAGAAAAAGCTCTATGAAATAAGACAATTCCCCTTGTCAAGGTGTTGTGGAGAATCCACATGTTTGAAGAAGCAACTTTGGAGTCGAAAGATATGATGAAGCTGAGTTACCCACATTTGTTTTAGTGTGGGAAAAGGAAAATTTCGAGGGTGAAATTTCTTAAGGGGGGAATATTGTAACGACCCAAAGTTTCATTAACGAAAATCCCTCTTGATCCAGTTAAATGTCTCTTTATGAAAAATGTTTTTATAAGATGTCAACTTCATTATTTTTACGTTAAGATTTGTGACCGTTACTTTTATAGCCATTGAACAGTGATCATCTGAGTAGTATAAATATGAGGCTTTAATGAACCCATTTCTACTCAGACAAAGGAAGCGATGTCCTCATCCAGTAGAATTTCCCCTTATGAAGCCCATTTGTCAGATCTCGGAAAAAATGTGGCGTCTTTGGGCATCGCTCTTGACCAATCCCAAGCTGAGCTTCATTATGTCAAGCGTGAACGGGACCGTCTAAGGGAAAAGTTGAAGTTGATAGAGAATACCACTCGAGCGATGTTATCCGAGCCGCCCCAAGAGTCTGTCACCATCGCACACCATACCCTTAGGTTTTATGCGGCTATTTATGGGGTTATGTAACAAATAAGAAGCACCATGTTCATGTACATTATTTTTGTATATAATAATGAATATAATTTATAGTCATTTTTTATACATTGTAATTAGTTTTTAAAGTACAAATGGGGTTTTTAGTTATTATTTAATTAAGAATTATATTTTATTAGATTAAAGGATTTTTGAATTAAATAATATCTTAATATAATATTTTTATTAATATTAAATTAATTTTCATTAAATATAAATATCTTATAATTTTATGAATGCAATTAAAATTTTTATTAAGGTGTGAAATCCATTTCTGTCAAAACCCGTGAATTTTTTATTAATGTAGGTTTTTATTTTAAATGTTAAAATTTACATATTTAGAAAATTAGTTAGATTAAATAAATTTTATTTTTGGAATCAGGACGTCAAAATTATCCAACGGATAATTTTTCATAATTTTCTGAGACAGTAAAAATTTTGGGTAAAAATTAAATACCATTTAAATATATAATGTGTTTTATGACATCATAATGACCCAATGGTGATGTAATAAAATACCATAATCCTTATGTTCGGCCAATATATGTATTATGATTAAAATAATTAGGTTTTGGGTTTGTTTGACTTACTTTTCAAAGCATTAATGGAGCCCTCAAGACTTATTCAACACTTTTCCTTTTTAAATTAATTTCCATGGGAGTGTGACTCACCTCCACATAAGAAACCCAAATTTTTTAACTGGTTCGGACCTTGGACATATAAAATATTGTTTTCCTCTTTCATTTTCCAGAAACCATGGGAAAATACCATGGGGTGGTTTGTGGTTTGGAGTATTTTAATATAAGGGGTCCCAAACCTAAATAATAAAGAATTCTCTCACCTTTCCTATAAAAACCCACCCAAGCTCCCACTTCCTCCTCACTCAAAGCCCTTGGAATTCGTCTAACCTCTGCCATAATCTCTCTAGAATCCTCTCAAGGTTCCCCATGCTCCCATGAATCCTCTCACAAGCCTCTCTCTAGCCTTTGGATGCACACTTCCAAGTAAGGGTTTTTTCTTCTTTTCTCATTTTTGTCAATTTTCATTAAGTTGTATTTCCCTTTTAATTTCAATTATGAATGTTGGGGTATGGTTTCTCACCTCCCCCATACTGCCCTCTTATTTTTTTAATGATGGGAGACCCCTTTCTCCAATCATTAAATGCCTCCCATGTACACCTGTTACTATGTCGAAATTCTGAAACAAACTTTTTTCTCCTCTTTTATATTCAAGAAATACTTTTGTATCATGAATCTAAATTCCTTTTATATTGTTGGGACATGTATCTATATTACCTCCTTACTTTCCATTACATGTAAATACGATGAGGAACCTGTTTCTCTCTCATCAAACATTTTTATGAATTCTTATGTCACGCCGTTACGCTGCCGAAATCACACCGATTTTCTAAGCCAATATCATTGTGTAGTGACTACCATGCCCATTTCTCCATCAAGGGTATTCACCTTTATGCACATTTACTTATTGATTATAAAGTTTCATTTATGAATTCCACATTCCTTTATCATGGAATAAATTATTATGTTTTATGAATCCATGTTTTATGATCCATGTGGCACACTTATGCATGAAATGAAATGTTTTAGAAGGATGCTCCCTTATAGCGCTCAAATGCATTGGGTAAAGTATAGTATCATGATACGTCATGTGAAATGAGTGTTGTTTCATGCTAATTCAAGTGCAATGAGGGTTTACTCGTGCTTCAAGTGCAATGAGGGTTTACTCATGCTCCATGTGCAATGAGCCTTGGCTCATGCTAATTCAATGTTAAGTGTTGTTGCCACATTTCCATGTTATGATTATCATGCTTTATCACGCCTTTTTGTTAATTTTTCTCTTATTCTCTATTGATATGCCTATTTCCTAACATGTATTGTAATCCTCATGTTATTCATTGTGTACTCCCTTATAGGGCTATATAGCTCACCCTTTTATTATGCATGTCCTTAGGTTATCCAATGCAATGCTAAGTACGAAGGAATGTAGTGGTCATGTAAAGGATGTTTTCAATAAATATGTTGTTTTTCATGTTTAATGTTTTTATGTAATGATCCTAAGACCCAAATACACTAAACCTCTCGATCTTCTTTGTTGTATCAAGTGAAGTTTTATGTAATAAATCATGATTAAGTTGTAATAAAAAGAAGGGGTTTCATAAGTAATATATATAGATTTGGAACAAGTAAATTTGTTTCATTTATAAGAACGACTCTAAGCTAATATTGGGAAATAAATATAAATAGTTATTATTTTATTAAGGATAGTAATATTTTAAAAAATTAATAAAGTAGGGATATCATATTTTACAATATCCATAAATCATTTCTGGGGATAGAGGAATGTGGTTTCTTTATTATCATTTATGATTGGATAGTATCAATGTGTATGATAGGGATGTGATATAAAATATTTCATGATTTAATTATTCAATATCTTCTTATATGGTTCATTCAATTTTAAATCATTAAATTTTATTTACATATGTATTCCGATATAAAATATAATCATAGAAATATTAAATGAATTTAAATAGATATGTTCCAAAATGTGTGAACTTCCTAAGATTGAAGATGATTTTCTATCAATTAGACTCTTTTCATTTAATTGAGATACATTATAAAAGTGATGTTATCCCCAATAATAACAGAACACACTGATTCATGAATCCTAATATAGAGCTCCCAATTTCCAAAACAACTTATTTTCAAAAGAAGTCACTAGAACCCCTTGTTTATTTAGATCACTATTATTATTAACAATTATCTAAAGGTAGGTGTTACTCCCACAGATACGAGAGTATCTTTTCCATTTTATTAGTGATGCTTATAAAATAAAATCTATTCAAATGTAAAATATAGAGGTTTCAATATTTTATGTACGACAATATTCTTGTTTTTAGGGTATTCATATAATTCATATTGATTTGTTTAAAGATAGGTTATGTATTTATGTGGTTTATTATAAGTAAAAGTAAAATTAATGATCACCCACATCCCTTTAGTTGAAATAGATCAATGATATTATAAAAATAAGAATATAGTAATAGTTATTATTCAAAGAACATGAATATAATAAAATGTTTAGGTCCATATCACAGATTATTTCATATTGTATTTCTTTTGTTATAGCATAATAGTAGCTTACAATTTTCATATTTAAAAGTGTATGATATATATAAAATATCTTAATTTTTATTATGTTGTTTCTGATGATATATGATATTGTAAGATACAACTAAAACCTAGATTTCAAATAAATTGGGAATTTGTTTGTATTTATAATATAGGGGATATCATTATATCTAACTACATAATTATGATTGTTCCAATCATAATGGGTGATATGAATCATGGAAGATAGATGATTTACCCATTCAGAGTAACAAATTATAAAATATCAAATAATGTTAAAAATAATTATATTTAATAGGACATTAATAAATATTATATACTATTTATAATTGATAAGTATTAGGGATTATAAATTTGAAATTTTCATTCCCAACTTAAATATAACAAGTTTATATTTATTTCCAATGTTTTATAAAATAAATAACATGTTTATTTGTTTATTTATTCTTTATGGAATATTTATGTTTGTAAATATAGATAATATATCTAGTTTAAATTATGTTTTAAATTTATTCTTTTAAATTTTTTAAAATATACAATACATTATAGACAGCAAAAAATATGACTTAGTTTTCATCTACCTTCACCTCGTTTTTAATTTAAGTTATTTTCTTGAATTTAGTTGCTGAATATTGTTTACACATATTTGGATTTAGAATTATTAATAATTGTATTCTCCAATGAGTAATGTATCAATGGGTTTATGGACATGGGGTCAGTCTCCCCACTATATGGGATGCTTATTTATTGTTCTAGAATGGAGGGGGTAGCTATATGTGGCTCTATGGTTAATGATTTGGAAATTAATAATCTCATATATATCAAAAGGGTTACGTGAATAATTTCTATACAATATTCATGATAAACATTTATACAATTATGAATTTGTTTTTTTTATATTATGTATAATAAAAAAAACATTGGTTTAGTGAAGAGTTACACATTAATATTTTATGAATATATTTGTCTGTTGTTTTGAATATGGAATCCTAACAAAAATAATTATAATAACGAAATTAGAAAATAATAAAATATGAGAATAAAAAAATTACAAGTGGTGAAATAATTATGAATGTTTTCGGAATATAATTAATATTAAATTGGTGATACTTTAAAAGAAAATGAATCAAATATTAATTGGGAGATTCCATCTAATGTGACACTTTTTATAAATCCTATCATCCAATCAGGTAAGTTATTCCATAGTTGGGTAATATATAATTATCTTTTTTATGGAAATCACATAATGTGGGGCCATAATAGGATTGGGTTTCGATCATTTGTGTTTTATTTGGATTTCAATATGCAGGAGATCCTAATAGGAATAAGATTGAAGAAGAATATAGTTAGGTAAATCCATATGATAGATTTCTATAAATATTTTACCTCTCATCTATCCAAGATTCATATATGATATTATTAGGATGATTCTGTATAAAATAATTATGTCGAGAGGGATAATATATAACACTAAAATTTTGATATTGGATCACAAAGTTGATTTGATATATGGGTTTATCAATTTTAGTGTGATTACATCCATTAAATGTAGTTCATGAAAAATAAATATCATTATACTCACTCGTAGATATGTCTATGTTATAAATATTATCATAATCATGATATTTATTTTGAGAACTCTTGTAGGTATAGCCTGTAAAATAGTTCCAAATTTTAATTAATGTTTGATAATATATCTAAATTGGATGAAATTTTACCATTTTATTGTGAATGTAATTGAGTTTAATTTATAATCCACTGACCATGGTAAACCCCCCATTTCAAATGAGTCATTCTCTTTAAAGACAGAAGCACTTACCTAACCACCACAGAATCAAAAAAAGATCCAAGGGTATCAAAAGAAAACAATTGGGATTGTTTCTCCCTCAAAATTACATAAATCTCAATATTTAATCTACCTAAAATGCTGGTATAATATATCCATTTTGTATACACCCATGTAGATAAATAATTAGTTTGATTATAGAACAAAAACCATTTAAATTATTACATCAATGAAATAATAATAAAAATACATCATCTTATAAAATTTATGTATTTTGATACACCAATATCATAATTATTCATATAAATCAATATTATAGAGTTTGTTAAGATGGTTGATTAATCAATATCCCATTATCAACACTAATGGATACCTAAAATTCTTTAAATGAATCAACTATTAATAACCAATCTATGAGATTTTGTTCCATAGAACCAACAAATTTGTAAATTATACATGTTATATATTGATGGAATTAAATATGAATTAATTTATTATAACATGATGTGATTTTTATTGAATATCAGCAATATATAATTATTTCACTAGAGTATTTGTCACATCAAAAGTTATGATACTATATTGTGTGTTTATTTTATTTCTTGTCATTGAGATTGTATGTGATGAGGCAACTAATATAAAATTTTCATGAAGAATAAAAATAGTATAAAAGTTGATGGAATTTATAAAGAATTTTTTTGGATGATTGAAATTGTGTTCCACATAACAATATACATAATGTTTAGAATTACATTGTAAAAATTAAACACTGATTAGAGAATCTTAGGTTTCTTCTAGTACTATCAATGAATTTTCTTCCATGATCATTTTAATTTTGGAAGATTATCTTTGAAACAAGATGAATCAATGGAGAATATATATCAAAAATAAGATTAATGTTCATATAAAAGTTTGGATAAGAGGATATGATTAGAGAATTTTTATGGATTCATATTATGTGATTTGATGTAATAAATGGGATGTTTTCTGTACATTTTTTAGGACTATTGAATGGTATTTTTTTATAATCCCATGTGTATCTAACATCTAAAAATGAACATTTCTTATATAATAATTTATCGAAATTACTATTCATGTATTATTTTAGATTTGGTTTATATTTTATATGTTATAATAATCCAATGGAAAAAATAATTATTTAAATATTATTTTTGTGGCGATCAGTGAAATAATTATTTTTATATTAAAATATTAAATCCCATGAAAAAAGGTTGATTTTATCTAGTTTTAAAATGGATCATTAGTTTTTGAAATATAATACTTATAAATTATTATTTATTTCTATATATGTGGCTTTATGAGAAACTAAAAAAACAAAGGAAACTAATTTGGACTAGCTCTACCGTAAATTAGTTCCATGGCTCAACCCCATGGGAAATGGATCATGCAGGTTACCACCATTGCATAATGGATATTGGGAATGTAGAGAACCCACTATGTACTATGCATTATAGAAATATAGGATCCATGTTACTACAATGAACACATAAAGCATATGGCCCCAAGGAGAACAAATGTTCTGACATTGTGCTATATGGTGGAAAAAACTATGGAGTGACCTAGTTAGGGTTTGACTGAGAGGTGTTTTTTATCATCCATGCATCTAGATAAATTTGTTACAGACATGGATTATATATTTTTCAAAGGCCTACCTATAATCCATTAAAAATCACACAAAAACACCACACTGTTCAATTGAAATAAAACATTATGGAAAGAACATATCTATCTTATCGTTAATGACTTATTGATACACTGACTACCATGTAATAATTTTTAGTATATACTCATTCAATTCCTCTATGGGCACATTTATTCTTGTGCCACTACAATCTTGGAAAAATCAATTCACTATAAGTCAACGAAAGTTAGAGTGGACTTCTTGAAATTACTACCTTTTCGAGGATTGTTTGATATAGACATAGGCATTTATTTCATGCTACATAGATCTATGCCAACAAAATGATGTTTTATCATAGTTAATTAATAATTAATTTTAGTGGTACATAAAATATTGATGATATTATTCCTCTCAAAATATGGATACACCATATTCGCCACAATTGAATAAAATGTAAATAGTGTGTACCATAGAGCAATATTCTACAATTTTGTCTATGGGAAGATGATTTTTTATAGATCTTATCACTATGAAGCTAAATATACTCAAATTTAGAGATTTTAATTTTTTATAATATAATATACTCACATTAAAATGAGTCCAAGAACAAAAAATAAGAATCAAATATGATTACATAATTATATGAACACTATGATTTGAAAAAAAAATCCCACATTTCTGATCCTAATTTACAAAAAAATTTATTCATACACACAAATGAGTCTTAATGTAATAGGAATATTATAGATCTTGGGGGGAAAATGTGGAAACATATTTGGTGTAAAATTCATGAAATAGACCTGAAACTATATACCAATAAATATTCTAGAAGTTATAGGTAGGAATAAAAATGGTAATTTATTAGGATTTGAATATTAATTAAAATGTCCAAAATATAATTAATATTAAATAGGATAAGAAGTTTAATAGATGGTGATGATATATAATATTTTTTATATAAAATATCTATTTTGTCATGGATTATAATCGATATAACAAAAACAATATATTTTAATTTATCAAATGGATAAATATGATGTTGGATCCTTGATTCACATCAAGAATAATTATCATGACAATAAGAGGAATTTTTTTGATCATGCAATAATATTACAATTATCATTTGTATCGAAAAAGAAATATGATATTTCTTTTCTGTAAGTCATTTATATCATTAATTATAAAAAATAATATGAGACACCCTCTTGTATTTCATCATTGTAAAAGTATTAATACTTAAACATATTACTGTATTATAATTTTTCAAATATCATTAAAGATTTCATTAAATGTCTCATAACTCTAACATAGTCATTTTGTATTGTTATAATATAGAGGCGTATAAATAAATTTATGTGCATAATGGCAGCTAATCAGAATTATTGGTGTCTATTTAGGAATACGTGTTGTTAATGTGTTAATCACATCAAGAGGAATGGGATAACATTATATATTTTTTATAAAAAATAGAATTCATTTTACTAGTTTGGTGGTAAAATAATTATTACATGGTCACACCATTTCATGTTATTTTTTTCTAATAAAATGATAGTAGTGTTCATGTTGGATAATAGAAATTATACACTATGGAGTAATCCTTAAAGTAAATATTCCTTATTAACAAACCCTAATAAGAATTTTGGATAATTATTTTTTATATATTATTTCTATCTACAAGGGAATAATATATGTGAATTTTCAAATTAATAAGGGATAACGATAGAGAAACTGACAAATGTTAAAAGTGAAGAAGAAGTCATCTCATAATGATTGAACCCTTCATTGTGTAGTTTTACAAAAAGTGATTCAAAATATAGGTATCAAAGTGACATTCCATCCCTCTATTTTTAATATATAATTTGATTAATATTTAGACTATAATTATCTTCCCAATTAATAATGAAATGAAAATGTAGAGGATATTTATGTATAGATGACTAGAAATATATTTTAGCAAAAAATTTAATTAAAAGAAGAATGAAAAAATTGAGAAAGATGAAGAATACATTGCTATTGTGAAATGATGATGATAATATAGTTTCTTAATGCATTATTTTTATGCATGATAAGCCATTCATGGAACCTTAATATCTTTCAATTCAATATACTACCAAATAAATTAATAACATATCAACCTCAGATAGCGGTGAAGAGGTATCTGATACATTTTTCCAGCATTTCCCATTAAATAAATCAAGAAAAAGAGGTAAAGCTAATTTATAAGACAATGAAAATAATACAGTTCAGAGGATGACCTTGAATGATGATACACTCCATCTATAATAAGAAGCAAAAAAATAATGACTTCATTGTAAAAAATGGGGATGACTTGGTTTGATACCACAAAATAATATAATATAAAATGAGAAAAAGATCAAAGTGATTTAATAAAAATAATATAGGTAAATGAATGATATTTTTTAATAAATAATGATGAATTTAATTTCTAAAATGAAAGGATTTAAAATATGTCTTATTCAGTGGAACAAAAAAGAATAAGATCATTGATTCCAGGAATTCTCAACATGAAATCAAAGAAATCATGATCAATGATATTTTTAAAATGATACAAGAGAGGAACATATTTAATTTAGATGATGTTAATATGATCTATAATGAACGTAAACATATATTGAAATTATTTTCGGATAATAAATTCAATATAACATGAAATTTCATTAACTGGGACTCATAGTAGAATGTCATGAAAATGTTGTAGTTGGGCCTTAACATAAAAATAAAACAGTGCTATTAATTAAAGAGAAACATCCAAAAAATATTTCATGGAATATTTCCTAAAATATCATCATTTGGAGAAAATAATGGATTGATGTCATTAATGATTATTATAATGATTTCCCTAATAAAGTGTCATCATAAGCAACTATAAAAACCATTTTTACTAAATATGTTTGAATGAAATAGAAAATTTTGAAATTGAATCATATAAAATTTTGTTTGAAAAAAATGATGAGAAACCCACCATTACAACTATGAAGGATGATTTGTAGTTTGTTAGTTGTTTTTACCATTAATATACATATTTAGTGATTGAGATGTAAAAAAATTAGCACACATGAAACTCTAAAAATATTTGTTTACAATGAATAGGATCAATATTTTTGTGGAATTTTTGTAATACTATATCATTTGAAAAATTATTATGACTATAGTAATAATATGTCAATATATAATGCTCAAGTAATTCCTATATCAATGGGGTGAAAATGTGTGAGAAGAAAAATCCATAAAATAAAAGGATGAATATTCCAATCATAAACACATTAGAATGGTTGAATAACCTCTTTAGTGTAGAAAATTGTTGTTTTCAAAGTGAATATGTATATTACTATAAATATTTCAATAATTACAATAAAATAAATTAGATTAAAAAATAATATATGGTAAAGAATGGGTAGTATATTACATTGGGAATGAATTATAAAAAATTAATAGTAAAGATAATTACCAATAAATCTATGAAGATACATAAGAAAATGTTTGGGGAAAATTAAAATATAGTTTATGGATTTAAAATATTAAAAAAAGAGGGGTTATACAATGAAGAATAATCTTCTTCTTTATTGGGTGAGGAAGAAACACCATGTATCCTTTCTCACAATCCATGTATATTTATTTCAATATAAGATAGATGGAGTAAAGAAAAAGAAAAGATCATGAATATAATATATGTATTGAATGTGTAAAGAGAACAACAATGATTCCTTATAGATTTACAAAAAATCCTTCCAATTAAATATATTTCTAAATGGTAATTTAGGTTGTTTATGTGCTATGTGAAAGGAAAATTATATAATAATATTAGAAGTTATAAGTTAAGTTTAAATAGGATATTCCCCATGATGATGTTGAATTTAATCATAGGTTTTTAATTTCCAACCATATAATTTTTGAGAAACTATATGAGAGGATCATGTTAGGTGGAAATTATGTGAATGAATTATTATCAAGTCTTCTGCCCCATGAATTAATCACGAATCAAATAGAATATCCACAATAAGATACATGCGATTTTATGGATCATTGAAAAAGTATTACTACAAGAAATAAGAAATAGAAATCTTTCATGCTGCCCAATTCGACCAAGAAATCCTGAAATGTCATCTTGATGAGATCAACATCACACAGAGTAGAAAATAAATGAGGATAATGGTTGTGAATGATTTATCATCAATTTTTATCTCATTGAAAATAATTGAGTTTCCACCGTAATATATAAATTCATTTTTTATATTAAGATGATAGTCATGTATGTTATTGATGGTGATTCTTATTATCAATTTGATAATTAATGAAATGTATGATGATATAAATATATTAGAACTAAAATTGATACAATCTTGACATGGTCTATCAACATCAATACTAATGAATAACATATGAAATATATAATGCTTTATGATTTCATTATAGAGATATTCCCTTTAGTTAGAGAATTTGGAGATGATTAAAGATATTACAATTCACAAAAATAAAATATCTTAATAGATTGTTCCCATGATCTAGTTTGGAAATTATAGAATATTCATTCCAATATTCATGGAAAGAACCATCGAGGATTGATATGCCTTATATTATCTAAAATACTATTTGAATAAAAAATTCTAGAGATCACCCACATTAAATATTATCATGTTAAATATGTTGATTAAAAAACATGATGTTTCCATCCTTTATGATTTCTGAATTGGTATTTAGGAAAACAATTTTTTGAATTAGCTTTGCCGACATTTAATAATATACTACAATCATTGGAAAACAAAGAACAATGATGACACAATCATGGATTATTATTATATGTTATTATGAATGGATGAAATAATATATATTTTTATTTATATTTTCCTAATTCAACTTTTAACAGGGATGAAAATAAACCCAAACATGAACCAAAGCTACAGAGGCATAGGGCCAAATACATGACATTAAGGCATAATGTGCTGACAAAAATTATAACTAACCCACAATATAATTTAAATCATTTATGGAGTAACATCCCTTATCGACTGGAAAATAAACCCGTATTCAAACTAGTGGGTCCCTTGAACTCAAACACACATCCTTGTATGTCATATACTATGGAATAGTTACAAGGGTCTGAATAGATGATAATTGGGAGACTATAACCTCATTTTTATAGTAGCACAATTTTATAAAAAATTAAAATACAGAAAATAGTATAAGTAAAAAATGTAAGATAGTGTAGTAGCAGAATAATATAAAAAGAATATATATGATGGACAATTACAATATTCAATAATGAATTCATGTCAAAATTACAATTAAAAACTGAAATAGTAGACATCTAATAAGTAATAGTATAATATAATGTACATGAATAAAGAAAAAAAATGTAATATCCATGAAGGAGATCTATAAAATCATACTGAGAACCCATTCATTCATTTTCTACATACTCCCTGGTATAGTCCTAAGAGCGTAATCAACAATCCATGATCCTTAGGATATTAGATCTGATCTGTTACTTGAGTGAAATGGAGGTCAAGTAGGGTGTGAGAAAAAAATTTCAGTAAGCCACCACATATAATGTCTACAACTAAATCATTTCAATGAATATAACATAAAGTGGAGTGAAGGTAAATTGAATAATAAACAATGCTATTTGAATAAATAATTCTAGTCGGTTTAGGTTCCAAAAGGACACATGGAAGATTCTGCCTATATCCTCTCGTACATGGAATGAATGTCTGATCGGTAACAATATATATTTAAATAATATAGTCATACTTTGTTTTATATTTTTTCTACCATTATGAACCAAGTACGTGTATACATATGTGGCCATACAACTAGAATAAAATAACCTATATGGATCAAGGCCTAACATAGATATCCATAATCATTCAGAATGATCCATAATGACCCAACAAAGTGTACATTCCCTACATCTCCTAATTAGTGGGAGAAATCATTCTCATCATCTGATATGGTGAGGGTTTCATAAATTCAAGACTCATAATCATGATTGTTTCCTCATTCTAATACTCAATTGGGGATGTGGGATGTCATACCCACCTTCCAAATAGTGTCAATTATGTGAGATGTAATTCTCAATAGACGATGTAAGGGACTATGTTATTTCCATTTCCAACAGATCCATTAGAATTGTTCCACTACCTATATCAATGAATAAATTATATTTATAATATATATATAAATGATTAATTATCTCTATTTATTTTTATTTATAAAGAATAATCATAGGAAAGAGAATTAAAATTCATATTAAAATTAATGATGTAAAAGGCATGGACTAATCTTTCATTACATTTAAAAAAATATATCATATTCAATGATTATTTTTATATATTAAGAGTTATGATCTTACAACCCAATTACTAATTCATAGTGTTCAGAACTTTTGATTTAAATATTCCTTTTCAGTTATCCAGGAATTTAATTTTATAATACATGTCATTCTAAACCACTTGGAATGTGGTTAAATTTTGAAACAATTAATCACATGGAAGGTATTTCCCTATTTTTAGATTTATATGACAATATTATTAGAGGCCATGTACTAACCACTTTTTAGGAATTTTATTATTAAACATGACTTTGTTTAAAAATAATTTATTTAATCATAACATAGAATAATATATAAAAATAAAATATAAATTTTAAAAAATAAAATTTGTGGAAGATACCATATATGGAAACCAAATTCAAGGATAAAAAAGATATTTATAGACTTTCCTTATTAATTTGAAAACCCCTATACTGTGTAATTCCATAATTATCCTAATCTAAACAATTATAAGGCTATACAATATTTAATATATTAATTATAAAGGGAAACATAAGACAAGAAACCAATGGGGTGTCCATTATCATTATTGTATTCCTCAAACTACTAAAGGACGACGAACAAAATAATGTCAAGGTTTCTATAAAAATTTTAAAAGAAGGAAACTGATTATAAGGATACACAAAAAAATAAGGCTATTAATTACGAAAAAAATATCTATAAATAATTAGAATCATTGTGAATGAGCTATAGAAAACCTTCCTAATAAATACGAATCTATACTCACCAAATATCAATATTTTATTTTTTCTGGTTTGGATTAAATGAATAAATAGACAACCACTATGAAATCAACAAAAATGTGACCAATAAAAGGAAAAATGGTCAAGAGAAAACTAAATAGAAAAAGGCTTATGGGGAATGTAAATATAAGGACCCGACCTTAAAACATTACATAATCTTGAATTAAATGGATAATTCACATTTAGAATCTTTTCAAGTTTAGAGATTTAGAGAGTTGGGACATAACTATTACATTTAAAATATTACAAAGTAGACCCTTCTACCTAGTGTCCATTTTTTTTACAAAACATGAACTCTTGAAAAAAAAAGTCATGTCTAGTTCCATGTTTAAGACAACATGGATTTTCCATGATCCTATCCTTGACCATATTCCACATTATGTGCTGTGAAAAACATTTCAAAAACATGGGACAAGCCTAAAAAACTCAGAAAGGGATACGCAAAGAAGTAAAACTATTTTTTTAAAAAACAACAAGTAAACCATGAGTACATTAACATATGTAATAATTTTCACCTTTATAAAGTAGTACATACTCTTCACTGAATAAAAGATCCTTACATACCCTTTTGTAACCAAAATATTACCCTAAACCCCATATAAAGAACACATAACATATAAAGGTATCTTGGGACATAAACATACTTAAATGTAATAACCATACAGTCGACTTCCACACATATCACTAAAATGAATAGCCATACGTCCGACATCCATACCAAATTCAATGAAGGATATAATGTAACCACCTGTCCTAGTATTCACAGCACCACCCGTCATATGGTTAATCATGTAACCATCTGTCAAATGTCCATCTACCATTATAAAATCATAGAACATAAAATATTTATAATATTAACATTTCAATATTAACATTTCATTTGAAATCACAAAATATCATTTCAAGACATTGGAAAAATCAATGCTTTATCAAACCATTTTCAATACAATTTAATAAAGATATTTTTTCGAATCAAAGTGTCCAATACTACTTTGAAGAATTTAAAGTAATTAACATTTTAAAAATATAATTTCCATATAAATAAATCCTTCAATCCATTTTTAAAACATGGACATTAATGATAAAGATTTACAAGAGTAAATCTTTAAAACATTTAAAATGATATTTTACTTAAAGAGTTTTTAACAAAATGAGAGATGCTTGAATACAAATAATTGAGGATTAAAATTTCATCAGAACTTTATAATATCATGAGAATAATGGGATTAATTATATAATATGTCAAATCCCATTATATACACAATATAAGAGGGAATTGTTGGATAACAAAAATGAAGTCTCCATGGAAATGTAAATTGAGTTGAAATCCCTTATAAAGATGGAATCATTAAATTAAGGATAAATCAATTTCATAATTATGTGTGAAAGACATAAATACACCCAATATAAGTGGATATTATGTCTAAAAAAATCATAGTTCATTCATACATATTCATACGATGACATATTCAATAAGTACAATTTGAACCCAAAGAATCGAAATTGGGTTAAGAAGTTCCCCTGTAAAAATTCTACAGCCTAACGGCGTCTCTTAAAAAATTAGAAAAAGAGTTTATGAGATAAAAACGGTATCTAATTAATTGGAAATAAATTTTAAATCAATAAGGATATATAATAATATATCCCAACATAATAAGACGTAAATTGAAAGACATAACAAAAAGAAGTCTTTTAAAAAGAGAGGGGGGTGAAAGGTTCCCTTACCGATTTGGTAACTTACAAAACATAAGCCACATGAAATAAGGACCATACAATGTAGATGTAAATACCCATAAATTAATGTGTATTACACAAATATTAGAATCATGGTCATCACATACACCATAAAAAAGGAAATAGTGGCAAATATAGCATGAATCCCATGAGAATAAAAGTTAGAAGAAACCCTTTACCTTGTTGTATTCAACTGAGTAATTTAATCAAAAGTTAATAACCATCAAATGAATCACAGAATTCCATGAATTTAAATATAATCATTATAATATATATGAAACGGCAGTACATAATACACCACATGCAATAAATAAGTGTTGAACAATGGAAATCTCATGGAATTAAAAGTGAAATAAGAAAATCCCTTAAAAAACTTCGGCAGCCTAACGACACCTCTTAATAATTCTTAATATGAATTAATGAGAGTAAAAGGGGGTATATCATCATATGAAAATAAAAATTAAAGTATGGAGAATATAAAATAACATCCTCCAACATAAGAACATAGAGCATAAAATAAATGACATAAAAAAAGTACATGAAAAAAAGAGAGAGGTCTGATCCCTTACCTCGTGTCCGACATGACTCGATCATTCTTTAATCTCATGAATAATAAACTAAAGTTAATTTATACTTTCTTAAGAACCTTTTCATGTTTATTATTCCTTTTATATCAGTTATTACCATGTTATAAACATTATGTAATCATTTATGTAAATAACGTCCATTTTGTCGATATTTGGTACTGGAGTCAAAAATGGACTTCTAATAATAACATGTTGTTCATGTGATAAATGTTTCATTATATCCAGAATGATATTCACGATTTTTATATCATATATATCATATATATCCATTATATACACGTAGTTATAACAGTACATAACATTTAGAGATTAAAAATGAAATGCACCATTCATGGAGACGGTAAGCCGTACGTACGCATGAACACTACTTTCATTTCTATTTCTTATTTTAAGGAAAATAAAACATCATTATACATAGGTATATTATAATTACAGTATAATATCATATATAATATCATTAAATCCATCTTTTATACATCCAACATAAGGCATTAACGAATCAAATAACTTTGAGGGGGCGGTAGTCCGCATTTCCTCAAATGAGATTATCATATTTACCCACTATTGAAACCCTAAAGGTGTGACAGAAATTAAAAATACAGAAGCATAAAGAAAACAGAAACATAATTGATATCATATATAAATAGAGTTACATCATAATGACCACCATGAGAGTCGGTTGGAGATATTTGAACAATCATCGTTTCGTGAGGCGTTAGTTTGCCATCCACTGAAACATTATGTTCTTCATCCATTAGATGGAGGTGTGTGTAAGCATAGCTCGAATTCATATCATAAAAATATCATAGAATATATATGATACTTATTTTGTTACAAAATAAAGGAATAAAAATATTTTGGGTGTTGGAGAAGTAAAATAAAATAAAACAATTTAAGAGAAACTATTACCATTAATTTGGGTAACTTCATTTGGTTTGAACCAAACGGACTTCTGGAAGTGCCTTATGCATAAGGTAATGCTTCTAGGGGGAGTAGAATAATGTAAGGAGGTTAATTGGGTAGAGGTTGGACGAGAAAAATGGCTTTATAGCTGTGAGAAATTGGTTTGAAGTGGTCTCCTTTTATAAGGTGGAGGAGGGGCTCTTTAGGAATATGTGAAACTATTATTTTATTATATAATTATATTCGGTTTTTAATGGAACAAAAATAATTAATGATGACTATAAGATGACTAATGGTAGAAATAAAATCATCAAATCAAAATTTGACATGTTTTGGATATTATTTTAATCATTATAATCTTATTTATTTAAATGATTTATTAATTAGGTAAATATTGCATCATTATTATGTCATAGATAATATAATTTATTTGTTGTCTAAAAATTATAAAAAAATTACAATGATGTAGGAAATATTTTTATATTTTCAATGTATATTGATATTTGAATATATGACTTATATAACACCATTATAAAATTAATTACTAATTTATTTTTGTTAATGTCAATTTTGTCTTTATATTAAATTAATTAATCTAAACTGTCTTTATCACACCCTAGGGGCTCAATGGGGTCCAGAAATCAACCCAAAGATGTCCATTGTCTTTAATGACTCAAAAAAATAATTTTTGGACAAGTGTTAAGATAATTTTGAATTATTATAAAATTCCATTTATCTTGAATTGACCTTTTTACCTTTAACAGCAGTAAAGAAAAGGCAAAAGTTACTATTCACCAAAAATTATTTTCATCATAATGAACAAAATTTTACTTATTTATAACAACCATGTATGTCGAAATTTTGAAATTCAATTCACAGAAGTGGTAATATTTAATTTAAATGAAAAAGTCATTTTTTTTAACTACCACTAAGTGGTTTAACTATTCATCAATAATTGAAGCTTTTCAGAAAACAACCAAAAAATATTCTTAAGCTATATTTGATATTCTGAATTCAAAAAAGATGACTATTTTTTCAAATTCAAAACATTGAAGTTTCATTAATTGATTTTAAAATTAATTTCCATTATCAATATAAATATCGTGTTTTTAAGAAACAATAACTATCAAATGATTGATACTTGTTTATATCCAATTTCGAAATGAAATTAATTCCAATGACCAAAATTGGATTAAATTGTAAAACTATATTCTAATTACACATTAAAACTAATTAAAAAGATAATCTAACCATATAAATAAATTAGATTAAAAAATGTTTTGAATAAAAATACAATATTTTCACTGTTCATTAGAAAATGAACTTTATCAGATAAATTCCAAAAAATTATGCAAAGTAAATTTTGATCTCCCCATTATAAATAAAGATTTCATTGGGTCAAATAGAATGTATTAAAGTGACCAAAATTATATTTAATGAGGTTTCTACATTAAAAGGCTATAAATTGTCCTTTTAATGTAAATTATGCTTAAAATTAGATTCATTCACATTTTAAGCCTCTAACTTTTAATGGATAAATGTAAATAATTTTAAAAAACATGTATAATCATATTGTAGTTAGATTTAATCATTCCCACCAATTAAATATCTAGGAGTCAACTATGATTTAAAATAATAATATTATATTATTAGTGTGCAACGTAAGATTTCAAAGAAAACCGCTGTTTTGTATTAGGTATGCTATCGAACATAGAAACCCTTTCAAAGTAAAATTAATATTTAATTCAAAAATATTAATAAATATGAAAATTTAATATTCTCATTTATCTGGGATGTTACATCTTTCCCCCCTTTTGAGAATTGCATCCTCACAATTTAAAAATTGGGCTCGGGAACTTCATTGAAAGCCCCATATCGAAAAAATAGTCAATAAAACTATCACTTTAAAATAAAGGAAGAGAAGTAGAAAGGTTACCCTAGACAACAGATACTACGATTCCATGAAAACATGGATATGAAGGATAAAACAAACCTTCATGTTCAGATAGAGAGTGATAGAAAACAAGTTTTGGAAAAAGTTAACCACCAGAAATTCACAAAATTGTGGTGGGTTAAATATTCATTGATTCCGCAGAAGGAAAAGATAACAGACAAGGTTTTTGTTTAAATTTACTATTCATTGAAGAATTTATTTATGATCTTGACTAAAAACACAAGGATATATACATTCTTTTCATGTAGAAATTCCTCTTTTACTATATTTCTAACACAAACTCATATTTTATCCAAACGATGAGTATTTAGGATTTATTTTTTTTATATTAAAAGTTTTATAGTCAACTTAGTGATAATCAAATAATCCACAAAAGATAAACTATATATTTCCCTTGATATTAGATATTACCTAAAACCAAAACGTTTAGTACAAGATCAGATAATCCCCCAAAAGAATAAACTTTTACATAATGAAAAACTACTCTTAATCTCTAAAATTTGTCTAACAAAACCCAAAGTTTAACAAAGACCATTCAATAAAAATTTTCCTTTAAAATTATTCAATGTAATCCAAACTAATATTGAAAACCAAATCTCTGAAGGATTTAATCATATAGTCTTTCATGATAAATCATAACATTTATCTCAAAATAACATCATCTACTCTTAAAATATCATATTGAAAAGCAATTAATCTAATCAAATATTCTCCATTTTAGGTTAATCATTTCCATAGATAACCGAAATTAAATTTATTATGGATTCATAAAATAATCTAACTAAAAATAATTATTCAAAATAACCAGGGACTTCACGTAGTCCAGTGGTAGGCGATAAATACCAGTCGCACATTGGTTGTGGGTTCGATTCCCATAGCTTCATCCAACGTGACAGGTTGTCACACGGTCATCATGGTGTCCCTTTTAAAAAACTATATAATTTTATAACCTTCCCAAAAAGAGGTAAATTTATCAAAAATAACCATAACATATTTTACCATGATGGTTTTCTAATAACTTTCATTTTACATCCCAAAAATTTATTAACCTATAATTTCCTCAAATTCAAGAATCATATAAACCGAAATGGTTCTTTATAACTATATCCACAAAAGAAATGATAATTACTCCTTGAATAAAATTTTCATATAAAAAACTTCAGGGTTACACATACTATAAAAATTCTTTGAATGTAATTCCCATCATCAAAAGAGCCTTAATACGTTTATGCATTTCATCATCCTAAAATCTACTGTAACTCTTTAATCCTTTATATGTTGACTTATTACACATTCAGCATTCATCATGATCCATTAACCATTCCTTTTCAACTTATTCTAAAATATTTATTTCCTACAAACAGAATCATGAATCATATCCTATGATTCAATAATATCAAAAAAAAATTTACGAAATAATCCATACCTTTCATTGGTTATTGTCAGTTTCTTCATCCTCAATTAGAATGGAATTAGGTATTGGTAAACAATTATTTTTACAATCCTGGTGATCCCATTCCTGAAACATCTTCTTAGGACACCTGTTTTCATAATGACCATGCACACCACATTTCAAACATTAAATTGATCCCTCAGAAATAACATCTTTCCCTTTCCTAGAGTAAAATGGATGCATCCGTTTTCCATGGAAGGTTCTTGCCTTATGACCTTCATTCCCACATCTATAGCATATTCCCATCCCTTTGAAGCATTTTACTAGTTGTTTCTTTCCACATTCTTGACACATAGATTTTTGAACATACTTACTTTTATGATTATTACCTGAAATTCTATATGGATTTTTTTCTCGAATATACGATGACTTATAAAAATCACCATGTTTCATGTTTTCAATCATGACTCCAGATAGTTGGTTGAGAATAACCAAAAGAGTTCTAATTGCATCTCTCATTTTATTCACTTTCTTGTCCAGAAAACTGTCACTGTTTTCTTCACATACACAGTTACTTTGGTGACTGTTAGATCCAGTCATTTACTAAAACCAAAAAGTTCAGTGTGAGTATATCAGTAAAATCATCATATAATATCTTATGAGGAGGGTTTTTACTTATTCATGATATCATAAACTCATTAAAAATAACTACGACTTATTCTAATATGCTAACCATTATGGTTATGTTACTTATGCTTAGAGAACACCCTAACATCAAATGATGTCTAAACCGACCATTGATTCCAACTATAAGGACCCGGCCTTAATACATTACAAAATCATGAATTAAATGAATAATTCACATTGATGATCTTTTCAGGTTTCAAGTTTTATAGTGTTAGGCCATAACTATTACATTTCAAAATATTACAAAGTAGACACTTCTACACAGTATCAATTTTTTTTACAAAACATGAAATCTTGAAAAAAGAGTCATGTCTAGTTCCATGTTTAAGACAAAATGAATTTTCCTTGATCCCATCTTTGACCCTATTCCACATTATGTCCTGTGGAAAACATTTCAAAAACATGGGATGAGCATAAAAAGCTCAGTAAGGGTTACACAATGAAGTAAAACTGTTAGTTTTTCAAAACAAAAAGTAAAACAAGAATACTTTAACATAAATAATACTTTTCACCTTTATGAAGTAGTAAATAAACTTCACTGAATAAATGATCATTACTTAACCTTTTGTAACCAAAAGATTACCATAAAACCCTTATAAAGAACACATAACTTATAAAGGTAACATGGGACATAAACATACGTAAATGGAATAACCATACAGTTGACTTCCACTCATATCACTAAATGGAATAGCCATACGGCTGACTTCCATACCCAATGCATTGGAGGTTATAACGTAACCACCCATCCTGGTACTCACATCATCACCCTTCATATGTTTAATCACGTAAACACCCGTCAATTGTCCAAGTACCAATATAAAATCATATCACATAAAATATTTCAAATATAATCATTTCACTATTAAAATTTCATTTGAAATAACAAAATATCATTTAATGATATTGGAAAAATCAATGATTTATCAAACCATTTTCAAAACCATTTAATAAAGAGATTTTTTTTTGATTCAAAGTGTCCAATACCACATTGAATATTTTAAGGGAATTAACATTTTCAGACAACAATGTACATATAAATAACTCTTTAAAAAAATTTATAACATGGACATTAATGATAAATATTTAGAATAATAAATCATTTAAATATTTAAAATGATATTTTAGTTAAAGAGTTTTTAACAAAATGAGCGACGCTTGAATACAAATAATTTATGAATAAAATTTAATCAGAACTTTATAATATCATGAGAATAAAGGGATTCATTATATAATATTTCAGATAAAATTACATACACCATATAATCGGTAATTGGTTCATAACAATAATTAAGTCTCAATGGAAATGTAAATTGAGATGAAATCTATTATAAATATGGTATCCTTAAATTATGGATAAATAAATCTCATAATTATGTGTGAAAAATATAAATACACAAAATATAAGTGGATATTAAGTGTAAAACAATCATAGTTAATTCACATATATTCATATAATGACATATTCAATAACTACAAGTTGAACCCAAAGAATCGAAATTTGGTTAAGAAGTTCCCCTGTAAAAATTTGACAGCCTAACGACGTCTCTTTAAAATTCAGAAAGTGAGTTGATGAGATAAAAATGGTATCTCATAATTTTGAAAAAATTTTGACATCAATAAGGATATATAAAAATATATCCCAACATAATAAGATGTAAATTAAATTAAATAACAAAAAGAAGTGTTTTAAAAACAGAAGAGGGTGAAAGATTCCCTTACCGATTTGGTAACTTACAAAACATACGCTGCATGAATGAAGTACCGTACAATGTAGATGTAAATACACATAAATGAATGTGTATTACAAAAATTGTATTATCATGGGCAGTAAATACACCACACAAAAGGAAATAGTGGCAAATATAGCATGAATCTCACGGGAATAAAAGTTAGATGAAACCCTTTACCTTATTGTATTCAACATAGTCATTTGATAAAAAGTTAATAATTATAAAATTAAACATATAATACCATTAATTTAAATATAATCATGATAATATTTATCAAACATTAGTACATTATTCACACATACAATAAATAAGTGGTGAACAATGGAAATCTCACAGAATTAAAAGTTAGATAATAAAATCCCTAGAAAAATTCTGCAGCCTAACAACGCCTCTTAATAATTCTTAAAATAAATTGATGAGAGTAAGAGGGGTTATATCATCATATGAAAATACAAATTACAGTATGGTGAATATAAAATAACATCCTCCAACATAAGAACATGGATCAGAAATGAAATTACATAAAAGAGTGTACATGAAAAGAAAGAGAGAGGTTGGATCCCTTACCGCTTGTCCGACATGACTCACTCGTTCATTAATATCTTGAATAATAAAATAAAGTTAATTTATACGTTCTTAAGAACCTTTTTCATATTTATTATTCCTTTGATATCACTTATTACCATGTTATAAACATTATGTAATCATTTAAGTTAATAACGTCTATATTGTCGATATTTGGTACTGGAGTAAAAAATGGGCCTCTTATAATAACATGTTGTTCATGTGTCCAATGGTTCATTATATCCAGAACAATATTCTTGATTTCAGATATCATATATATCATATATATCTATTATATAGATGTATTTATAATACTACATAACATTTAGAGGTATGAAATGGAATTCATCGTTCATCGAGACGGTGAGCCGTACGTACGCATGAATGCTACATTCATTTCTATTTCTTATTTTAATGTAAATAAATAATAATGATAAAAAGGTATATTATAATATCAGTATAATATCATATATACTATCCTTACCTCCATTCTTTATACATCCCACATAAGGCATTAATGAATCAAATCACTTTGAGGGAGCGGTAGTCCGCACTTCCTCAAATGAGATTATCGTATTTACCCACTATAGAAACCATAATGTTGGGCTATAAATGGAAACTAAAAAAGAATAAAGAAAACATAAAATTAATATATATCATTATTAAATACACTTACATAATAATCCCCAACATGAGAGGCAGTGGGAGATATTTTAACAATCAGCGTTTCCTGAGGCGTTAGTTTTCCATCCACAGAAACATTATGTTCTTCATCAATTAGATGGAGGTGTGTGTAAATGTAGCTCGAATAATTCTCATAAAAATATCCTAGTATATGGAAGATACAGATTTTGTTACAAAATATTGTAATAAATATAATTTAGGGTTGGAGAAGTAAAATAAAGAAAACAATTTAAGATAAACAGTTACCTTTAATTTGGGTAACTTTTTTGGTTTGAACCAAAAGGACTTCATGAAGTGCCTTCTGCCAAGGGTAAGGATTCTAGGGGGAGTATAGGGATGTAGGGAGTTTAATTAGGCAGAGTTTGGGCGAGCAAAATGTCTTGATAGGTGTGAAGAATTGGTTAGAAGTGGTCTCCTTTTATAAGGGGGAGGAGGGGCTCTTTAGGAAAGTGTGAAACTATTATTTTATTATATAATTATATTCTGTTTATAATGGTCCCAAAATCCTTAAAGAATAACACAAGATGACTCATGGTCGAAATAAAATCATCCAATAATAATTTGACAAGGTTTGGATATTCTTTTAATCATTATAATCTTATTTATTTAAATGATTTATTAATGAGGTAAATACTACATCATTATTATGTCATAAATAAGTTTATTTATTTGTTGTCTTAAAATTATAAAAAAATACTATGATATAGGAAATTTATTTATATTACCAATGAATATTTATAATAGAAAATATGACTTATATAACAGAATATAAAAATTAATTACTAAAAGATTTTTGTTAATGTCAATTTTGTCTTTACAGTAAATTAATTAATCTAAATTGTCATTATCACACCCAAGTGGCTCAATGGGGTCCCAAAATCGACCCAAAGATTCAAATGGTCATTATTGACTCAACCAATAAGTTTTGGAAAAGTGTTAAGATAATTTTTAATTATTATAATATTAATTTTACCTTAATTTATTTTATTTACCTTTAACCGTGATAAATAAAAGTCTAAAGTTACTATTCACCAAAAATTATTTTCATCTTAGTGAACCATATTTTACTTATCGATAACAACCATGTTTGTCAGATTTTTGAAATTCAATTCACAGAAGTGGTAAAATTTCATTTAAATGAAAAAGTCAGTTTTTTTAACTACCACTAAGTGGTTTCACTATTCATAAAAAATTTTAGTTTTTCAAAAAAAACCAAAAATTCAGCCTCAGTTATCTTTGATATTCCGAATTAAAAAATGATTTATATTTTTCCAAATTCAAAACATAGATGTGGAATTAAATAGTTTTAAAATTAATTCCCATTATCAAAACAAATAGTGCGTTTTTGAGAAACAATAACTATCAAAAGATTAATACTTGTTTTTGTCCAATTTCAAAGTGAAATTAATTCCAATGAACAAAATTGGATTAAATGGTAAAAATATATTCTAATTACACTTTAAAACAATTTAAAACGATAATCTAACCATAAAAATAAATGAGATTAAAAAACAATTTTTTATTAAAATACAATATTTTTCACTATTCATTAGATAATGAACTTTATCAGAAAAATTCCAAAAATTTACACAATGTATATTTTGATTTCTCTATTTTAAAGACAGATTTTATTTGGTCAAATATAATGTATTAAAGTGACCAAAATTATATTTAATGACGGTTCACCATTAAAAGGCAGGAAATCGGCCTTTTAATGTAAATTTTTCTTAAAATTAGATTCATTCACATTTTAAGCCTCTATATTTTATTGGATAAATGTAAATAATTTTAACAAACATGTATAATCATATTTTAGTTAGGTTTATTCATTCCTTCCAATACAACAACTCGAAGTCATCTACAACTTAAAATAATAATATTATACTATTAGTGTGAAACGTAAGATTTCAAAAAATTTGTTTTTGCGTATCAGGTACGCTATCGAACATAGAAACCAATTTAAAGTAAAATTAATATTTAATTCACAAATATTAATAAATATGAAAATTTCATATTCTTCATTTATCCAGGATGTTACAGTATAGAGTACTGATTCCGATCGAATGTGACCAGTGGCATTCTAATCAGACATCAAATGAGGAAAGAGGAACCCACAGTGCACATGATGATCCTCACTTGACTAAATGGATAATAGAGAAATAATTAAATAGGATTTAACCTCATTGAGGTGATAGTTTTCAGTTACCTATCAATGTCGGGTCACACGATTTGGCTATAGGGTTATTCATACAATGCACCAACCTTGCATATACTAATGCTATGGAACCCTAATCCTGCATGGTTTTCAAATGGAGTTTGAACAACCATGCATCAACCATGAAATTGATAGTGAATCCAATCATCCTAAAGTCCCTATGAATGAATTCTTGGAATATGGTTTTGGAAAACCCTATGCAGTCATTGCAACACTTTCTATGGAAAAATATAGTTCGTCATACGACCATGTGTCCCCCCTTGCATGTTGAGTTAAAACTATGGGAACCTTCTTCAACACTTGACAAGGAAACACATTTTCTAAGGGAGTTCAATAACGTTCTAGAAAGGGTATGTGTCCTTGTAATATTTCTTGAGTTTTGTGTTTTTGGGGCCCAATTCTTTTCAAACATGACAAAGCACCCAATCCATCCATCAATCCTTCAACCAAGTCTACAAAAAATGAGTATAAGTTCTATAAATACTTGAATTGTTTTATAACCGTTATTATAATGAACATCTAAAAACACCAAAAATAATATTCCATTGATATTAAAACTTGGATAAAAACATGGGTCACTACAAAATTCCTACCTTAGAACATCTCAGCCCTTCAACGCCTTTGAAAAACAAAAAAACTATCCCCCAACATAAATGTATCAGGAAGTTTAATTTTAACTATCGTTTTGTTTTGTTAAACACCCAAGGAACCTGCAAAAAATAAATAAGAATATGAAACTTATGTCGTGAAGGCTCGATGAAACGTATGTTTTATAATAGGAACGCAAAATTTATGGTAACCCGAGATAGCTTAGTTTGAGACATGATCACATCATCATATCATTAAACATATAGTATATGGTTTTCTCAACAATATGTTTTGACATTTTAAAGGGTCCAATTCCAAGAGTTTGTACCTATACCATTGATATTTAATTTAAAATAATGCCTCAATGAATTTTAGAAATGATCGCAATGTAATATATCTAATTGAAAAAGACTAATAATATATGATTTCATAATAGGGATCTTATCAAAAAGAAAATGTTGGATCCCAACTTAACTATCTAAACTGGTTGTGAATCCTTTTCTGGAAGGACACAACTGACCATTACACCACAATGGCCCTAACCATGAGATGCATTAAAATCAGTTCCTCCTATACATAGTCATTGAATGAAAAGGATTACATGTTGAGACCCCACTAGTTAACCACTATCAAGATGTCCTTCCTATATATAAATCATATTACAAACAAAAGTACAATGAATAATTCCATGGTATCGCATTTTCACACCATGTATATTCCCATTTACTATAAGCACATTATTGGTGTGTCTGTACATTTAAACTATTGCGCATTAGAAAGAACATGGGTATATCCCTGATCCAACACACTAGAATCATTACCCTTTAAAACACACCTCCAAATCCAAAATATTCTTTGATATAACTTTTGATTCATTAAATTGGAGTCCTAGTAACCTATGCATGGTAGTCCATACTCCATTATTACATGTAATACATTGGTAAAATGACCACATGACTACATTGGATCATTTAATGATCCAAGAGTGACATATTCCTAGGTATCACGTTAGAGTAAAATGGATTGTTTCCAAGATTACTTCCTAGGAATTCTTACATAATAACCTAGTGATCACTCATGACTAACCTTGCGTAAATAAAAACCATACAGCTTGCTTGTAACCCCAACAAAACCACTAAAACCATCAACTAGATTTAACACATTTTCATGACATATAACTGATACTCCCATTGAACATCAAGGATGATGTCAAGATAGGGGAAATCCTCATAACTAAGAAAGTGTACATCAAAAAGGCATCAAATATTACAATAAGATTTTAGAACCTATACTACATCAACATGAAGATATGGTTATGTTTCTAGATCAAATATATGACAACTTCAGGAAATGTGCAAAGAAACCACAACTATCCATATTCATTGATGAATTTCAGCTTCCCTAGCTAACACATTATCATTAACTAATCATAATCCATTACCACCCATGTTTTCCAGGGATCACTCAAGCATAACCCCTAAAGAACATCCCAAGAGAATTGTTTGTCACAAGAGTTTCATTGATATCCAACCTCAATAAAATCATCATTCCAAGAAATTACTGACATGCCATAGGACTCTCTAACCTCATGAAAATTAGAAATATCATTGACCATTTTCAAATGGAATTCCTTGGTTTTTTTCCAATATATATGGAAGGACAAAAATTTACCAAATAAACCATGACACACCCAACCTTTGGAGTGTCCAAGTCATCAAATTAATAGATTGGATAACTGTAGAGACCCCAAACCTTGACGTACATAGATATTACATAAATTTTTCAGAATACGTAACACATGAAAAAAATTGATTCCCAAAGACCATATTAGTTTAATGTCTTTGGAAACTTGGAACGTAATCCTATAATCATGGTGAAAGATCTTCAACATCTATAATAAAGATCTTAACCTTTTGTTTTTCTTACCTGAAACCTTTATTTATATCTTGGGGAAAAGAAAAAATGAAAATGCTGAGCTCAAATTCTCAGTAAGGGTAAACATAGAGAACATAAAACAATCCATAAACATTTGAATGAAAAAACAAGAACATCAAATCTAAACATCAAAATCTTGATCAAAGACATAAATCTTTGAAGTACGTAAGGCATATATCATAATGGAACATCAATCATGTCCAAATAGCATGGGAATAAAAAATATAATTGTGGAAAACCATTACGCACATGATATGATTTCCATAGCATCCAAGGCATTTCTCCCAAGACCATCATAGTGGACAAAGTCCCATTCTGAATCGAGTTCACTCCTCATTCTAGTCTCGTATCACTGAATGAGATTAACTTACTGTTCCAACCATGTCTATCTCATGAGATATAAATATTTACCCAATGCATTGGAGGGAGATATAATCCCCACTAATGTCATAATGAAATCAATCTAATGTGATCCACAACATAAACATACAACATTCATTATAACCCAAAGAATAAAATGGGTTTCATAAACATCATCCCATCATAACATAATCCATATAAAACAAATGGTTATAATTTCATCATAATAGAAGTGAAACCATGTAAATCATAGAGACATTATACATGAAACATACACATATGAAATAATGTCATCATAGATGCAAAATGGTTTTGATAAAACACTTGAGATAAATTCATGTGGAAAATATCTTTTCTTATTCAAAATCATTTTATTTTCACAAAATGCCATGCAATTTTAAATGAAAAGGAATTTTTTGAAAATAGTCAAGAAATCTTGTAGAGTTTGCTTCATGAAAATAAGGTGTTATGAAACCGTAAAAAACCGTTCATGCAGTATAATTTAAAAAAACATTCTCCTTGTACTTTCAACGGAAAAGTCAAGAAAGTACAACGTATGGTAAAAAACGAAATATTCCATCCATAACACAAATTAAAAGTCAAAGAAGGGTAAAAACGAATTTTGAAATACATGGAATAATATTAAACACTTTATGAAATACATTTTATGGACATGGATGAAAAATATAACCTCAGTGAATACTTATGTATAAGCAATGTCGAATAAAAATGAGATTGAAAAATTATCCCCAACCTTATGTTCAATTTCATATGTATGTGTCCGAGAATCATGGATAATGGGTTTAAACATACTATTAACTTCTAAAATAACCATAATAATATTTATGATATCATATATGATTAACTTATGACTTTATATTATCTGTTCATTTGTCAATTCCATGTCAAAGCAGTCTTTTGGGTAAAATCGTTTCAATTATCATCAGTGTTTTGACTTGTAATTATTAATATGATTAATTAGATCATGATTACATAATTCCAAAATATAAAACATTATTTCTGTATAATATATATTCAGAATATACATATATATAATGGATTGATAAATTTAATGAAATACACCGTTCATGGAGACGGGAGGTCGTACGTACGCATGAACACTGTTTTTCGTTTCCTTATTGAATTTAATGGAATTAAGTAGATGAAAAACATATATTTATATATACATAAATACAGTAGAATTATTAGGTCATATATTTCATGATTACTTATTATATATACATTATAATCATTCTTGAATTGCTAACATGGAAAATGAATCTCATCGTGCCGTGGAGACGGTAATTCGTACGTATGTACGAGGGAAGATATTGTTACCATATTTATTGAAGGGTATTGTAGTGGATGATATAATATCCTATAATCATTATGTTGTTATAATAATTATATATAGTTATTCTTTACACCAGTATACCCATCCAAGTTAGTTGTTGGTGGAAAAACTGATTACACCCTGGCGTGGAAACTGTATTTCGTACGTACGCTCACGCGGTGATTTCGTTTTCTGTAGGATGGATAAAATATGAAATAGGGGTGTTTAATATTTATTATAAAATATAATTATATAAGTAATAATGATTTTATTACTTTATAATGAAACAACTAATGAAGAGGAAGTAGAAGAAGAAAGATACTTGAAAGAGTCGGTAGAAGACATTACCTCTTCCTCGATGCTCCTCCTTTAAACTTTTTCTTAGGGAACTAGAGTCGGTCTTTTGAGAATAACAGAACCTATATGATGTAAATATAGAAATTTTTAATAGTAATTATCAGGGTTTGGCCGAGATTCAAGGCTTAAAAGTGTGTGAAGAGAAGAGAAAAGGGGTGCCCTTTTTATAAGGGAGGAGAGGGGCACCTTTGGAAAGACTTAAAATATTATTTTATAATAAAGTCATATTCGTCTTATAATAGCTCCAAATTGATTTATTTCTAAGATAAAGTGGGTATGGGTTGAAATAATCTAATAAAATAAGTTTTATACATTTTTATGTTACTATTTTAACATTATCATTTAGATTTAAAACTAAGATAAATAATTTAACTTTTACCGTGTCTTCTTGTTTTCTTACACTACATTGTTAATAAACATACTATAACAAGCCAAAGGAACGCCAATTGGTTTATTAATAAAATATATAACCTTATTTAAGTCATTTGGACGAACCTTATATTTTTATGAATATAATAACAATTAATAATATAATATATGTTTTAAAAACTATTTTATATCAATTTTGACACTATTTGGTAATTCATTTTTGTGAAAATCATAACAGAATTATTAGTTCAAAAAAAGTTAATTAAATAAATATTAACATGTCATATTAACTTATAAAATTAGTGTAATTCATAAAAAGTCTCATATTATATTTATCTAGGTATTTAAAATATCAATTATTTTAATATTTCATTATTTAGTTAATTACTGCATGACCATTGTGTCACAAATAAATTAAATTATTTAAAATCTAAAAATTATAAACAAAATTAAATGAGGTAGGAAATATTTTTATATTTGTAATTAATATTTATATTCGAATTTATCTTATGTTTAACCCTACAATTAAATTGTTTAGTTATTAAACTTTGATTTTAACTATTTTAACTCTTCTTTAAATAACATAATAATAAATGTCCTCATCTAATCCAAGGGGAAATAAAGGGAAATATTTTATTCTTAAGGTTTTTTATGGTCTAATGAAACTTATCAAATAGAATTATGACATGCGTTAGGGTAATAATAATATCATTTTTACCCTCAAATACCCTATTTACTTTTAACCGTGGAAAATAAAAGTAAAAATATTCGATTCACCAAAAATTATTTTTATCTTATTGAACCAAATTTTACTCCTTAATATTGACAGTGTCTCTTGGATTTTATAAATTCTACTCACAGAAGTGGTAAAATTATGTTTTATGTTAGTTTTCAAAAAGATCCTAGGACGTAGGTGAAAGACGGTGAAAAGTTCAATAAAATTTTTATATATCTAAAATTATTATAAAATGACTTCAATGAATTACATTGAACTTATATAGGTAATATGTATCAATTTTTATGTAAATTAAATTTAAATAAAATAAATAATTATCTAAATAAAAATTTGGTTTTTAAATAGTAACCTAGTGTTTTCACTATTCATCAAAAATTGAATGTTTTGTGAAAAATACCAAAAATTTGCCCTAGATTAATTTCGATATTCCAAATCCAAAAATGAAGTCCATTTAAAAAAATCAAAAAGTGGGTATTACTATTCATAATGGGTAGTTTATATAATATTTTAATAACATATCATTGTTTAGTAAAACTCGGTATTGCGTACAACACAAGCTATCGTGGAAGGTCACGATTGCGTGTAAATAAAGCCAAGTATGGGATGCATGTTGTGAAAGATTTATTTGTTGTTGTGTATAATAGAATTTGAACGTATTTAATTTATACACTGAATACATATATATATATACACTCAATGTTGCGTAGAATAAATTCTATCAAACGAACTTGAAATTTTGTGTAACACGAACCAAGAATAGTGTTGTGTATACAATGTTGGGTATAGAACAAGCTAATTTTGGTGTCGCGTACAAACCAAGACATCAATGAAATAAAAAAAATATTTCTCATAAAATCTTGGGTTGTTACATTCTACCCCCCGTAAAATTAATTTCTCCCTTGAAATTTTTTGGTGGTATAAATGGTTTACAACAAGATAGTTTATTTCATAGAATCCCACATCGAAAAAAGAAATACCAAAACATAACATTAAAAAACTAAATTATGAAATGTAACGGTTACCCAAATTAACTCATCACTGGGTTTCACATAGGAGAAAATAGGTCAAAATATGGATATGGAAGGGATATCTAACCATCATGTTCTGATGTAGAGTGGCAGAGAACATGGATATGAAAAAACCAACAATCAAAAATCCATAAATTTCTGATTATCTGAGGCTCCATCAGATTTATCAGGTATGAGGGTACTAGGACATCGTTTTTAGTTTTCAAGATAATTCCCCTATTGCTGAAGAATTCTTGAATTAAAACAAATACTTAATTGATTTTGGTAAAATCTCACTGTTGTTTGTGCATTTAACAATTCCAACTTCATCTCTTAAAGAAATTGTAACACCCCAATCTTCCACGATACACTTCTCTTTGAATATTATAGTAGCATGTGTTGTACGCAACTTCGAGTTCTAACACACACAACAACCAATCAATCTAGTCATTATTAATAGTGTTACCCACTTTTTGATATTTTATAAATTTTATCATTCAAAATGGATTTCATTTTTGGATTCGGAATATCGAAATTAGCTTAGATTGAATTTTTTTTTATTTTTTTGAAAACATTCAATTTTTGATTAATAGTGAGAAAACACTGAGTTATAATTTAAAACCGAATTATTATTTAAATATTTATTTATTTTATTTAGATTTAATTAAGGTCAAAATAGATACATAATACCTATATAAATTCAATGTAATTCATTGGAGTTAATTTAGAATAATTTTATATATATAAAAATATTATGGTACTTTTCACCGTCTTTTACCCACTTCTTAGGAGAATTTGGAAATTCTAATAAACCTTAGTTTTTTCGCTTCTATTAGTGGAATTTCGAAAATCCAAGAGACACAGTTAATATCAAGGAGTCAAATGTGGTTCAATAAGATAAAAATAATTTTTGTTGAATACTAACGTTTTACTCTTATTTACCATGGTTAAAAGTAAATAGGGAAATTAAGGGTAAAAATGATATTAATATTACCCTTAGACATGTCCTAATTCTATTGGACAAGTGTATCTCGACCAAAAACAACCTTAGGAAGAAAATATTATCATTTAGGTCCACTTGCATTAGAATAGGACAGTTATTATTATTAAAATAAAAGAAGAGTTAAAAGAGTTAAAATCAAAGTTTAATAACATAATTTTTTTTAATATAGGGTTATTCATAAGGTAAATTAGATTATAAATATTCATTAGAAATATAAAAAGATTTCATACGTAATGGTATTTTATTTATAATTTATATACTCTATATACTTTAATTTATTTCTTAGACAATGGTGATGCAGTAATTACCTAATTAATGAAATATTAAAATATTTGATATTATAAATATCCGAATAAATGTAATTTGAGACTTTTTATAAATTAAAATAATTTTATAGATTAATATGACATGTTTTTATTCATTTAATTATGTTTGTTTGAAGTAATCATGCTGTTATAAAATTATAAAAATCAAAATACCCAATAGTGTCAAAATTGACATAAAAGTGTTTCTAAAACATATATTATATTATTAATTTTAATTCTATTCATAAAAATATAAGGGTCGGCCAAGAGACATAAATAATTATTTTTGTATCATTAATGGACCACATGGGGGTCTCTTGGATGTATATTGTTATTTTATTGACTATATAATATAAAAATACAAAGAGACATGGTATGTGTCAAACTAATTAAATAAGAGTTAAAATTAAATGATAAGGTTAATAAAGTGACTCAAACCTATCTTAAACCTAATAGTTGAGTGGTTCTAGACCTATACTCACCTTAATGTTTAAATAATACACTTTGGATCCATTAGAAACTGAATACGAGTTTATTATAAAATAATATTTCTAGCTTTTCCAAAGGTTACCCTCACCCCTCCTATAAAAGGGCACTCCCCATTCTCTCGAATTTATACCTTCAAAGCCTTTGGTCTTGGACAAAATCTGAAAAGATACGCTCTCAAATATCCTCTCTTCATCTTAGAGTCCTTCCCTTAGTCATAATGCCACCCTAAAGAGCCCTTTTGATCAAATCAAAAGGATGAACCTAAAGAAGAGGTAATGTTTTCACCACCCTCTTTATAGTTCCTTTCATCTAAAACTTCTTCATTCTTTCTTATTCCAATTCTAAAATAATCACTCTAGTATCTTCTATATACTATGATGTTATTATAAATATTTTACAACCATATTCAGTATTCTATCCATCTTTTGAATGACATGTCACCATACGTGCGTACGTACGGATTACCGTCACCGCGTCGTGGTGTAATTTTTATACGATATATTATTATTTTTATGGGTATAATAATGATATGTAATTAATGTAAATACTAAATATAACATGATAATAATTCTGTATATATGATATACTATCCAATTATATATTATTTTAATATCAAAAGAATGATATTTTCGCTCGTGCGTACATACGGACTACCGTCTCCATGAATGCGATGAGATTCATTCCCCACTGTATCCATTGAAGACTAATTCTCATTTTATGATTAAAATTAATGTTTATGTACTTTATAAAAAATTCCATATATGAATAAGATACAACCTATCCATAACAAAGATGACTTATGTAACAAAACATATAAAAGGAAACGAGTAAGTTAACACCTGAAACGACGATAAAACTAAAATATTATTAACAAAGCATTATTAGAAGATCATATATGATATAATAATTATTTATATGGTTCTTGTATAAATTAATAACATTTTTTTAACTATTATACAGGAGGTTAAAATACCATCAACTAAAGAAAAGTACACAATATGAGTTTATTTCACAATCTCTTCATTATCTGAGGTTGTTCATACGTAATTATCTACTGGGACCTCTTTATCATACAAATCCATGTTTCGTAAAAATGCATTTCAAATCATTATTAATATATTACAGAATAGGGGTTACAGTCATTTTTTAACTTTTTGAATTTTTATAAGAAGTTTATAAAGGAATCTTTCTGTCGTTTTCCAAACAAGGTCCTTTTTATCCTTTTCGTCAGAACGAAGGTAAGAAAGAAATTTTTTAACTTATATAGAGGGTGCGGCTATTTTCAACCATTATAAAATCATCGAAGCTTCCCCTAAAAACTTATAAGAATATTTTCAATGTAAATTTTTTCTTTTAAAATTATGTGACTTTTAAATGATTTCAAAAAAGAGATATTTCTCTCAAATAGTTTTGATTTCATCTATGTCAACATCCTCTGATGGATTTTAAGCTTATTTGAATTTTATTTATTATGATACAAAACATTCATATTGTATTGAAGGTTTTGGGATATTTTTGACTGTGGATATGTTCTTTTTATACCATTCATGTTTTATGGAGAAAGTATTCAAATTTCGTATGCTAGTTTTAATACGAATGTATATGTTATGTAAAACCTGTTCATATGAGGAATGTATTAGACTTAATATGTGAAGGGTGGAGCCAGCTATAACTCCATGATAAATCGGTAGGTCTCATGAGAAAAACTAGTGTCTTGGCACAAGGCCTTGAGAAAATATTATTTGTAGTATTGGAACAAGGCCTTGACTATGTGGTTATGATAGTCTGGAATTATGCATTCCATCATTATGAAAGTGGTTATTGATATTTCATTTGATTATTCAACTAGTAGAATATCCATGTGAATAAGCAAATGTAATTATTTAATTTTATCTTTTCCATATTATGTTGAAGTTCATGTTTAAAAGGCTTTTGTTTTATTTATACATTTCCTTAAATGTTTATGATTATTTATGAATGATTCCGCAATATTGTTATCCTTACTGAGCATCTAAAGCTCACCCCTTTCAATGTTTTATTTTTCCTAGGATGTGAAGACGTAATTTATGAATGAACTATATGGATAGGATGAGGGGATATGAAGAAAAGATGTTGTTATTGTTTTTTTTACTTTATGATGTAATGTAAGTATTTATGAATGTATCTAGTTATTCCAAGGCTACTAAACAAATCGGTCATTAGAGATTTGATCTTTTGTGATCATGACAATGTTATGTAATAATACATAGACTCAGGGAAACTAGGGTCGGGGAGTTACAGTTGGTATCAGAGGATGTTTAGAACAGTCATTGGAAGCTATATTTTGATAAACTCTGATTAGAGCATATAGAACTAAGATATACATTGAGGATTAATATAGTAGAACTTCCAAGAATTTTGGTATTGTAGAGATTTTGGGAGTTTTCCGAGCAATACATCCATGACTGGATATGATCTGGTAGAGGTGGATCTGGCACATATTTACCTAGGGGTAAAAACTGAAAACACCGCTTTGAGCTAGACTCGAACGGGAACTAGTGCACGACAACGGGCCTTATTGCACTATTGGTTACAACACTCCTAGGGGATAGGCTTTGGATAATTCTCATTTTCTTTAAAACCATTATGAAGGGTTTATGAGTATATACTTCCTCAAAGAAAACATTTTAATGATTATGGATTATATCCATAAATACTTCAATTTATGTTAAGCGTTTTACAAGTATGGAAATATGTATTTTGGTTCATAAAAGGATCTAGTTTATGACATTGTTAAGAAATGGCACCTAGTGGAAGAAATGGAAACCATATCAACGCACACACTCCATGTAGGGATTGCCCTCCTGCTCAATATAATTATAGTGGAGCTGGTGATGCAACTAGTGCCGATTTGCTAATCACCATACTAAGACAACTCACTCAGGTTATGAATAATAACCTTACCCATATGGAGCACCCTGATCCGCAGTATGGAAGATCAATGTTAGATAGATTCATGAGTCAACAACCCCCAACGTTCAATGGGAGTGAAAATCCTTTAGTAGCTGAGAAATGGATAAATTTACAAGAGAAAATATTTTAGGCATTGCAGAGTAGTGAAATGGGAAAAAGTTATCATGGCAGTTTACTGCCTCACTGGAGATGCTGATCAATGGTGGTCCTTGATTCCAAACACAAAGGATGATGAGGAAGTATCAAATATGGAATGGAGGTAGATCAATGAACTTTTCATAAAATAATACTTTCCTCGTGACCATCGAGCAGATACGGAAAGGCAATTTCTAAGTCTGAGACAAAAGGAGGATGAGAATGTCACAAAGTATGAGGCTAACTTTACAAGGTTAGCAAGGTATTATGGATATTATATACATAACCCAAGAAGTAAGATTGATCGATTCTTTGATGGGTTAAAACTATTTCTCCATTGAGCATTAGTTTCACATACCTTCTCGTTGTACACAGATATTCTCTCATGTGCTATCAAGATAGAAAAAAAGTCTCTATGTATTATGACTTTAATGCAATGTAGGAGACGAAAAGATATGTTGATCACTCCGGGAATGGAAATTAGTGGAAGAATAAAAAATTTGAATATCCATCATGCTATAAATATGGGAAGAAACACCCCGGTACTTACTTAAAAGAAATGGGAGTCTGTTTCATGTGTGGTGAAAAAGGCCACCAAGCTCGTGATTGCAAGGGGAATAAGGATGCTACCGAAGTCCAATGCTACAATTTCAGGGATATGGGACATTACGCAAATGAATATCCTATGATTCAGGTGATCTTACCTCAGAAAAGGCCAAGGGATTAAGGCCAAGCTTCTGTTATCACTACTGTTGGGGTAGAAGCTTCGAAAGACGTGGTGGCGGGTAATTTAATGGTTTCCACAAGTTTAGAAAATGAATTATTTTATTTTGGATCATCGCATTGTTTCATATCTTCCTAGTTTGCTAAAAACATTAGATATTTCCAATTTGATTTAACAAGGAATTTTTCAGTTAAAACACCTAAGGGATGTATCATCGCAAAAATGTTTTGTGAATGAGTCCCCATTATAGAACATAAATGTTCTTTATCCGCTGATCTCATCATCATACCTATGATTGAATTTGAAATAATCCTCGGTATGGATTGGATTTCGGACCAGGATGCAAAAAATTATTCTCAGAAGAATGAGGTTTCTATTTTTTATGATGATGATAAGGAACACCTTATCTTTAGAGAGGAATCATCACCACTTAATTCTTACCTAGATCCACCCCTAGTAGGTCAACTAAATTCAATTATTTGGGAGGAAGAGAATGAAATGACTATGGGTGAAGAAAAGAATGTTCAAATAGAGTATGTACCTATTGTGAAAGAATATGTAGTTGTGTTTCTTGAAGATTTACCTGGACATCCTCCAGAACAAGAAGTTGAGTTTTCCATTGATTGAATTCCTGGATCAAGGCCGATATCGAAGACCCCTTATAGAATGGCCACTATGGAATTAGTTGAACTAAAGAAACAACTAGAGGAGTTGAGTAATAAGGGATTTATTCACCCTATTGTTTCTCCATGAGGAGACCCTATTCTTATTGATAAAAAGAAAGATGGATCTATGGGGTTATGTATTGAATACTGGGAGATCAATGCTATAACAATAAAGAATAAGTATCCCCTACCTCGCATTGATGATTTATTTGACAAACTGAATGAAGCTCAATACTTTTCAAAGATTTACCTTCGATCTAGATATCATCAGTTGTGTGTGAAGAAGGATGACATTACGAAGATAGCATTTAGAAATAGGTATGTGCATTACGAGTTTACAGTAATGCCTTTTGGGATGACTAATGCACCCTCTGTATTCATGGATGTAATGAATAGTTTTTTCAAGGAATATCTCGATGAATTTGTGGTGGTATTTATTGATGATATCTTGGTATACTCCAAAAGCAACGATCATCATAAAAATCACTTGCGCATTATTCTGAAGACTCTATGAAGACATGAATTATATTGGAATTTTAGAGAGTGTGAATTCTGGCTTCAAGAGATTTTTTTTTCTTGGCCATATTTTCTATAAATATGAATTCTCTGTTGATCCTTCTAAGACCAGGGAAATCTAAGAATGTCCTTCACCAATGAGTATAACTGAGGTATGCAGTTTTATTGGTTTAGCAGGTTATTATCAACGTTTCATCCAGAATTTTGCCCAGTTTGCTAACCCAGTAACAAATCTTACACCTAAAGGGGTTAAATTTGTTTGGAAAAAAGATTTTGAAGAACGTTTCGACGAATTTAAGAGAATATTAGTCAATGATCCTATATTGACTCTAACATCAGGGAATGATAGGTTCGTAGTGATGCATCGAAGAAAGGACTTGGTTGTGTCCATATGCATAATGATAGGGTTATTACATATGAATCAAGACAGTTAAAAATTCAAGATCAAAACTATCATACTCATGATATCGAGTTAGAAGATGTGATCTTTTCTTTGAAGATATAGAGAAACTACCTCTATGGTAAAAAATGTGAGAGTTATACTGATCTCAAGATTTTGAAGTATATTTTCTCAAAAAAAGAACTTAACAAGAGGAAAATGAGATGCATTGAATTACTCAATGATTATGATTGCATGATACAATACCACCCGGGGAAGGAAAATAAGGTGGAAGATGCTTTGAGCAGTAATGATCATGGAGTTTGGAACATAATGAGAATTGAAAGGGATCCAATTTTCCTGGATCAAGTGACGATGGATGTGGGAATAATAATGTAAGGTGAAACATCAATTCTTTTTCAAATGGTTTCCAAACCATCTTTATCTGAAAGGATAAAGAGTTATCAGACCGATGATGAAGAATTTCAAAAGAAGATTAAAGCAGTGATTGATGGGAGATCAAGTGACTATGGGTATGAAGATGGAATGTTGAAATTCGGGAAGAGACTTTGTATTCCAGATAGTCCTAAACTAAAAATGGAATTTTTGGATGATTCTCATAGTTCCAATTTCTCTATAAACCATGGGAGCACCAAAATGTAAAGATATTTAAAGGAACACTTTTGGTGGGACCACATGAATAGGGAGATTGCTGATTTTGTGTCAAGATGTATGGTTTTTCAATAAGTGAAATCTAGAAGGAAACATCATGGAGGGGGCATGCAACCTATTCCCTTACCTGAGTGGAAGTAGGATAATATCATGATGGACTTTTTCATGGGACTACCAAAGTCTCCTAAAAGGAACGATGCAATATAGGTTATTGTTGATCGTCTTACCATGTCAGCACATTTTCTTTCTCTAAGAGAAGATCTACCACTAGAACATCTAGCAAGACTATGTATTAATAAAGTTGTGAGACATCATGGAGTACCCCTATCGATTGATTCTGATCTTGATCCCAATTTTACATCAAGATTCTGGAAGAGTCTTTAGAAGGCCTTCGATATTGAACTTCATTTGAACACTTCCTACCACCCTCAAACAGATGGAAAATCCGAACATACTATTCAAACTTTAGAAGACATGTTGAGATCATGCTCACTTGACTTTTAGGGTACATGGGATCAATATTTACCTCTGGTGGAATTTTCCTATAATAATAGCTTCCATTCAAGTATTCAGATGGCACCATATGAAGAATTGTATAGAAAGATTTGTCGCACACCAACTTTTTGGGATGATATAGGTGAAAGAAAACTCATAGGCCCATAACTGGTGGAGGAAAAAATAGAAAAGGTAAATGTAATCCAAAACCACATCAAAGCAGCTCAAAGTAGGAAAAAGAGCTATGCCAATAATCCAAGGAAGCATTTTGAATTTTAGGTAGGATATCATGTTTTCTTGAAGGTATATCCATGGATAGGAGTTATATGTTTAGATAAGAAGGGTATATTGAGTCCCAGGTACATCAGACCTTTCAAAATTATAGAACGAATTGGGGTTGTAGCTTACCGTTTGGCAATGACGCCAAGTCTCTCCAAAGTTCACAATGTGTTCCATGTATCACTATTGAGGAAATACATGCCTGACCCAACACATGTACTCACCTATGAATAATTAGAACATGAACCCGATCTTTCTTATTCTGAAGAGACCATCAGGATTATTAATACCAGAGAACAAGTGCTGAGAAACCGGACGATTAGTCTGGTAAAAGTTCTATGAAGATACCATAAGATGGAAGAGGCAACGTGGGAAACCGAGGATCATATGATAAAGAATCACCCGAGTCTTTTCATGTGGTAGTATTCTAGAAATTTCTAGGACGAAATTATTTGAAGGATGAGAGAATGTAACACCCCAAGTTTCCACGGTACGCTTCTCTTTGAATAATACAGTAGCGTGTGTTGTACGCAACATCTAGTTCTAACACACACCATAACCAATCAAAGAATCAGTTATGAATAGTAATTCCCAGTTTTTGAACTTTTATAAATTTTTTCTTTCAAAATTGACTTCATTTTTGGATTCCAAATATCGAAATTTGCTTAGGGTGAATTTTTGGTTTTTTTAAAACATTCAATATTTGTTGAATATTGAAAAGACACTGAGTTATAGTTTAAAACTGAATTTTTTAAATAATTATTTTAGTTATATAAATTTAATTATGGTCAAAATAGATACAAAATACCTATATAATTTCAATTTAATTCAATGGATGCTAGTTTAGAATAATTTTATATATATATAAATTTTATGGAAGTTTCACCGTCTTTTACCCACCTCCTAGAAGAATTTGGAAATTGTAATAAAACTTAATTTTACTGCTTCTGTGAGTGGAATTTCAAAAAAAACAAGACACACGGTTAATATCAAAGAGTAAAATGTGGTTTAATAAGATAAAAAAATAATTTTGGGTGAATAGTAACTTTTTATATTTATTCACTATAGTTAAAAGTAAATAGGGTAATTAAAGGTAAAAATGATATTATTTTTACGTTAACACATGTCCTAATTCTGTTGGACTAGTTTAACTTGACTGAAAACAACCATATGAATAAAATATTATCATTTAGGTTCACTTGGATTAGATTAGGACATTTATTATTATTTAATTAAAAGAAGAGTTAAAAGAGTTAAAAACAAAATTTAACAACTAAAACATTTTTAATACATGGTTATACATAAGATAAATTAGATTATAAATATTCATTAAAAAGATAAAAATATTTCCAACATAATAAAATTTTATTTATAATTTTTAGACACTATATAATTTAATTTATTTATGTCATAATGGTGATTCAATAATTACCTAATTAATGATATATTAAAATAATTGATATTATAAATATCAAAATAAATGTAATGTGAGACATTTTATGAATTATAATAATTTTATATGTTAATATGACATGTTATTATTTATTTAATTATGTTTTTTTTAATTAATAATGCTTTTTATGAAATTTTCAAAAACAAATAACCCAATAGTGTCAAAATTGACATAAAAGTGTATTTAAAACAATTATTATGTTATTAATTTATATTCTCTTACAAAAAATCTAAGGAATGGCCAAGAGACTTAAATAATTATAGGTTTATCATTAATGGACCAATTTGGGGTCTTTTGGAATTTTATAGTATGTTTATTGACTATATAATATAAAAATACAAAGATACATGGTAAGTGTCAAACTAATTAACTAATAGTTAAAACTAAAAGATAAGGTTATTAAAGTGACCCAAACCTATCTAAAACCTATTGGTTGAGTGGTTATCGACCTATCCCCACATTAAGCTTTAAATAATCTACTTTGGAGAAATTAAAAACCGAATATGGATTTCTTATAAAAAAATATTTACATCTTTTGCAAAGGTTCCCCTCACCCCTCTTATAAATGGGCACTGCCCCTTCTCTCAAATTCATACCTTCAAAGCATTTTGGCTGAGCAAAAATTTGTGAAAATACCCTCTCAAATATCCTCCCTTAATTATATAGTCCTTTCTTTTGTCATAAATCCAACCTATGGAGCCCTTTTGATCAAATCAAAAGGACGAACCTGAAGAAGAGGTAATGTTTTCACCAGCCTCTTTTAAGTTCCTTTCTTCTTCAACATCTTCTTTCTTTGTTTTTCCCATTATAAAATAATAACTCAAGTATATTTTATATACTATGATGTTATTATAAATATTTTACCACCATATTCATTATTCTATCCATCCTTTAAATGACATGTCACCATACGTGCGTACGTACGGCTTACTGTCTCCACGTCGTGGTGTAATTGTTATTCAACATATTATTATTTGGATGGGTATAATAATGTTGTGTAATTCATGTAAATAATAAATATAACATGATAATTATTCTTTATATATGATATAACATCAAAATATATATTATTTTAATATCAAAATAATGATATTGTCGCTCGTGCGTACGTACGGACTACCAACTCCACGAACGTGATGAGATTCATTCCCAATCGTATCAATTCAAGACTAATTCTCATTTGATGATTAAAATTAATTTTTAAGAAGATTATATCATTCAGGATATGAATAAGATACATCATATCCATAACGAACATGACTTATGTAACAAAACATATAAAATAAAATGAGTAAGTTAACACCCGAAATGGCGATAATAATAAAATATAATTAACAATGAATTATAAGAAGATCATATATGATTTCATAATTATATATATGGTTCTTGTATAATTTAATAACAATGTTTTAACTATTATAAAGGTGGTTAACATACCATCGACAAACAAAACGTACAAGGTAATGGTTTATTTCACAATCTCTTCATTATCTGAGGTTATTTAAATGTACTTTTCTACTAGGACCTCTTAATCATCCACATCCATGTTTCTTAAAAATGTATTTCAAATCATTCTTACTATTTTACAGACTATGGGTTAAATTCATTTATACTCTTGTTGACTTTTTATATGATTTTTATAATAGAATCTTTCTGTCTCTTTCCAAACAAGGTCATTTTTAACCTTTTTGAAAGAATTAAGGTAAGAATGTCTTTTTTTAACTTATATGGTTAGTGAGGCTATTTTATGCCTTTATAAAATCATAGAAGCTTCCCATAAAATCTTATAAATATATTTTAAATGTAAATGTTTTCTTTTTTAATTATGTGACTTTTAAATGATTTAAAAAAAGAGATACTTCTCTCAAATAGTTTTGATTTCATCTATGTCAACATCCTTTGATGGATTTTAAGTTTATTTGATGTTTATTTATTATGATACAAAACATCCATATTGTATTTATGGTTATGTGATATTTTTTATTGTGGATGAGTTATTTTTATACCATTCATGGTTTATGGAAAAATTATTTATATTTCGTATGCTAGTTTTAATATGAATGTTTATGTTATGTTAAACATATTCATATGAGGAATGCATTGGAAATAATAAGTGACAGGTGGAGCCCGCTATATCTCCTTGATGCATTGGTAGGTCTCATGAGACCATCTAGTGTCTTGTCATAAGGCCTTGACAAAATCTTATTTGTATTAATGGCACAAGGCCTTGAAAAAATCTTACTTGTAGTCTTATCACATGGCCTTGACTATGTGGTTATGACAGTCTAGCATTATGCATTCCATCATTATGAAAGTGGTTATTGATATTGTATTTTATTATTCAACTAGTATAATATCCATGTGAATAAGTAAAAGGAATTATTTCATTTTATCTTTTCCATATTATGCTGAAGTTGATGTTTAAAGGGATTTTGTTTTAATTATACATTGCCTTAAATGTTTATTCTTATTTATGAAAGTTTCTACTATATTTTTAACCTTACTGAGCATCTGAGCTCACCCATTTCAAAGTTTTATTTTTCCAAGGATGTGAATAAGTAATTTATGAATGACCTGCAAGGATATTATGAGGTTATATGAAGAGAAGATGTTGATATTGTTTTTTTTACTTTATGATGTAATGTAAGACTTTATGAATGTATCTAGTTATTCCAAAGAAACTAAACTAGTCGGTCTTCCAAGATTTGAACTTTTGTGATCATTCCAATGTTATTTAATAAAGCACCGACTCTGGGTAACTGGGGTTAGGGCCTTACCGAAATTAAGTTGAATTTGTCATTCGTGAAGTGTTAGAAGATCATGAGATATAATGATAGGTCATTCCATTTGTTTCTATCTCAAAATGTTTAGCGAAATTTATTTAATATACATAAGTACTTCAATCCTGGGATTAATCATATATGGTTTCTAAAATGGACATATTCATCATCTATCATTGCACTTAATAAAATAAAACTAGTTTCTAATAACTAGGGACTTCCTGTAGGCTAGTGGTATGTGATAAATGTCTGTCTTACTTTAGTTGTGGGTTCGATTCCCACAGCCTTGTCCAACGCGATGGGTTGTGGCTCATCCTATGGGTTGTCCTCTTTCTAAAACTATACAATTATAACATTCCAGAAATAATATCAAAAAACATGTTCTATCCTTAAATAATACTATCTTATGTCCAACATAATCCATTCCAATATTTAAGCTTATCTAAAATACATCTGTCCAATCTCATAGTATAAATAAAATGATTACTAGAGAGGTCATATACCAAGCATGTGAATAACATTATTTATCTCCCATATATCATAAGATACATCTTGTTGGTCATATTCCAAACATCTGAATACCTTAATAATGTATTCTTTTGAAACATAAATTACCATCGAACCTTAGTGAAAACATGAATGCTGTCAAAATTTAACTCATTTCACATACCAAAATCCCAAAATTTTGATAAACTCAAACCATTATATCACATTGTCCTTATATCAGTCATGAGCTCATGAATACTATCAAAATTTCATTTTCTCTTTATCCCTTCATTATGCACATATCACCCTCTTCCCAAAAATATCTGAATAACCTTTCATGGTTACCAGTACCATTAAACATATACTTTCAAATACTTTAGAAAAAACAATAGAGTAACAATCTTTAGATGTTTCTTTTTTACATAGTACCATTAAATTACCTATACAACATAACTCTTGATAAAAATAAAAGCATTCCACTGCATTCTTAAACCATTGACCAGGCTTCAACACATCTTTCATCACATATATCATTTTTAGTCTCATCATCATCATCCACATAAATACTACCCATATGACCATGCTGATTCTCTTCATGATATTATCCCTTAGGTAATTGGTTTGCATAATCCCCATACATTTCACATTTAAAACATCTAATAATTGTAAATGTCATAGAAATACCATTATCCTACTCCATGGTGTTAACTGAACCTTTTCCTTTTCAATTATTGGATTTGTGTCCTTCTTTTCCGCACCCAAAGCATCTTCCAGTTACTTTGAAACATTCTATTTGATACCATTTCCCACATGATTTACATGAGAGAAATTTAACTTTATTCCCTCTATGATCATCATGAAACTCCATCTTTCTCTTATTAGCAGAGTCAGGAAACTTACCAATGTTGATATTATTAATCATATTACGAGGTAGCTGATTAGGCATAATAACGATGTTTGGACTTCCAAATCCTGTTTCATTTAGTTTCTCATGAATAATATCATTCCATTGTCCATCATATCCTCCATTATCATGAATCTTCTTATTTCCACCCATTTTATAAAACCCAAAAAGAATAGTTTGAGGGGAAAAATCATGCTTGGGAAAACAACATAATAAAGGGGGAGTACAGTCAATATCTAACATCTTATGTGAAATTCAAAGATCGTTACCGTAATTCTAGGACTATAACCTATACATATACATATCCTTAGGGTAATCCAGAGACATACCATAGAAATATCTCTCGGGATTTCACTAACGTTTTCGCATCCTAGTTTCCAAAGGTTAACTAAACCTTCACACTGATACCAATTGTAGAGACCACAAACCTTGATGTACATGGACAATACATTACTTCTACAGAATACTTAATACATGAAAAAAATAGACTCACAAAGACAATATTAGTTTAGTGTCTATGGAAACTCGGAACGTAATCTTCTAATCATGGTGAAAGATCTTCAACATCTCCCATAAATATCTTCCACTTTTGGTTTTCTTACCTAAAACCATTCTTTATATCATGGTGAAAAGAAAACATAAAAAGGGTGAGCTCCAATTGTAAGCAAGTGTAAACAAATAAAACATAAAAAATTCAATAAACATTTTAATGAAAAAACGTGATCATAAAATCTAAAAATCAAAATATTGAGAAAATAATTAAATCCTGGAAGTTCTTAAGGAATATATCATAAAGGAACATCAATCATTATAAGATATAATGGGAATAAAACAATTAATTTTGGAAAACCATTAATCACATGATATGATTTCCTTAGTAGCCAAGGCATTGCTTCTAATACAATCTTAGTGGACAAAGTCCCTTTCTGAATCGAGTTCAATCCACATTCTAGTCCTGTATCACTGAACTGAATTAACTTACCATTCTCGCCATGTTTATATCATGAGATATTAATCTTTTCCCAATTCATTGGAGAGAGATATAGGTCCCACCCATCTCATAATTAAATCATTCTTATGTGTGCCAAAACATAAACATAAATCATTCATCATAACTGAAAGAATAAAATGGGTATCATAAACATCATCCCATCATAACATAATCTAGATAAAACCAATGGATATCATTTCATCATAAGAGAAGTGAAATCATGTAAATCATAGAGACATTATGCTTGAAACATAAACATATGAAATAATTTCATCTTAGATTGAATATGGGTTTGATAAAACACTTGAGATAAATTCTTGAGGAAAATATCCTTTCTTATTCAAAATAATTTTCATTTCACAAAATTCCATGAAATTTTTAATGAAAATGAATTTGTTGAAAATAGTCATGAAATCGTCTAGTGTAAGCTTCATGAAAATAAGGTGTTATAAAAAAGTAAAAATTCATTCATGCTTTATAATTTCAGAAAACATTCTCCTCATACTTTTAACATAAAAGTAAAAAAGTACCACGTATGGTAAACAAAAGAATGATTCAATCCATAACATAAAGTAAAAGTCAAAGAAGATTAAACATGACTTTAGACATACATGGATGAATATTATGCACTTTATGAAAAACATTTTATGGACACGGATGAAAAATATAACCCCAGTAAATACTTACGTATAAGCAATCTCGAATAAAAATGAGATTGAAAAACTATCCCTTATCTTATATAGAATTTCTTATATATATGTCTGAGACTCATGTATAGTGGGTTTAAACATATTATAAACTTGTAATAGAACTATAATAATATTTATGATATCATATATGATTCACTTACATCTTTATATTATCTGTTCATTTGTCAATTCCATGTTAAAGCAGCGTTTTGGGTAAAATCGTTTCATTTAACATCCGCGTTTTGACTTGTAAGTATTAATATAATTACATAGATCATGATTACTTAATTAAAGAATATAAAACATGATTTATATATAATATATATTCAGAATATAAATATATATAATGTATCGATAAGTGGAATGAAATACACCATTCAGGGGGACGGTAGGCCATACGTACGCATGAACGCTATTTTTCGTTTCCTTATTTAATTGAATGGAATTAAGTAGATGACATACATATATATATATATATATACATAAATCTAGTAGCATTATTATGTCATATATTTCATGATTACTTTAATTATATACTTTATAATCATTCTTGAATTGCTAACATGGAAAATGAATTTCATCACGCCATGGAGACGTTAATCCGTACGTACGCACGAGCGATGATATTGTTCTCATATTTATTGAATGGTATTGGAGTGGATGATATAATATCATAGAATTAGTATGATTTTATAATAATTATATATAGTTATTCTTTACACCATTATACCCATCCATGTAAGGTGGTGGTGGAAAAACTGATTACACCACGGTGTGGTGACGGTATTCCGTACGTACGCATGTACAATGATTTCATTTTCAGTAGGATGGATAGAAGGTGAAAAAGGTTAGTTTCATATTTATAATAACATATCAGTATAAAATTAATACTTATTTTATTACTTTGTAAAGAAAAAACTAACGAATAGGAAGTAGAAGAAGAATGAAACATGAATGAGTAATTAGAAGAGATTACCGCTTCCTCGACGCACCTCCTTTAAATATATTCTTATGGCATTAGAGTTGGTCTATTGAGAATACCAGAACCTCTATGATGTAAATATAGAGGTTTAGAAGAGGAATTGGCAGGGTTTGTCTGAGATTCAAGTCTAAAAAGGGTGTGAAGAGAAGAGGGAAGTGGTGCCCTTTTTATAAGGGAGGAGAGGGGCACCTTTGGAAAAACATAAAATATTACTTTATAATAAAGTCATATCCAGTTTATAATTGCTCCAAATTGATTTATTTCGAATATAATGTGGGGATGGGTCGTAATCCTCTCAAATAATAGTTTTTAGACATGTTTAGGTTACTATTTTCACCTTATCATTTATATTTAACACTAAGTTAAATAATTTATCTTTTACCGTGTCTTCTGGTTTTTTACACTTCATGGTTAATAAACATACTATAACAAGACAAAAGAACCCCAAGTGGATCATTATTAATATATATAACCTTATCTTAGTCATTTAGCAGATCCATAGATTTTAATGAATATAATAACAATTCATAATATAATATTTGTTTTAAAAACTATTTTATGTCAATTTGGACACTATTTGGTAATTGATTTTTGTGAAAATCATAACAGAATTATTAGTTTGAAAGAAGTTAATTAAATAAATAATAACATGTCATATTAACCTATAAATTTAATGGAATTCATAAAAAGTATCAAATTACATTTATTTGGGTATTTATAATATCAATTATTTTTATACTTTATTATTTAGGCAATTACTGCATCACCATTGTGTTATAAATAAATTAAATTATATAATTTATAAAAATTATAAATAAAATACTATTAGGTATAAAATAATTTTATCTTTCTAATTAATATTTATAGTCAAATTTAGCTTATGTATAACCCTATATTAAAAATATTTTAGTTATTAAACTTTGATTTTAACTATTTTAACTCTTCTTTAAATAAAATAATAAATGTCCTAATCTAATCCAAGTAGACCAAGAGGGAAATATATTATTCCTATGGTTGTTTTTGGTCGAATAATACATATCAAATATAATTAGGACATGTTTTAGGGTAATAATAATATCATTTGTAACCGTAATTTCCATATTTACTTTTAACCGAGGTAAATAAAAGTAAAAAGTTGCTATTCACCAAAAATTATTTTTATCTTGTTGAACCACATTTTTCTTCTTGATATTAACCGTGTCTCTCAGATTTTCAAAATTACACTCATAGAAAACGTAAAATTATGTTTTATGTATGTTTTCAAAAAGCTCTTTGAAGGTAGGTAAAAGACAGTAAAACGTTCAATTAAATTTTTATATATCTAAAAGTATTATAAAATGAATCCAATGAATTACATTGAACTTATATAAGATTTATGTATCAATTGTTACCTAAAATAAATTTAAATAAAGTATATAATTATTTAAATAAAAAGTCGGGTTATAAATAGTAACCTAGTGTTTTCACTATTCATCAAATATTTAATGTTTTCAGAAAAATACCAAAAATTCACCCTAGGCTAATTTCGATATTACAAATCCAAAAATGAAGTCCATTTTGAGAACTAAAATTTCAAAAAGTGGATATTACTATTCAAAATTGCTATTTTATATCATATTTTAATAACATATCATTGTTTAGTGAAACTCGGTATTGCGTACAACAAACGCTATCGTGGAAGGTCGTGATTGCGTGTAAAGCAAGCCATGTCATGGTTGCATGTAGTGAAAGATTCATTTGTTGTTGTGTATATTAGAATCCAACCGTATTTCATTTTTACATTGAATATATATATATACACTCAATGTTGCGTAGAATAAATTCTATCAATCCAACTTGAAATTTTGTGTAACACAAGCCAAGAATAGTGCTTCATATTCGGTGTTTCCTATAGAACAAGCTAACATTGGTGTCGCGTACAACATAAGAAATCAATGAAATTAGCAAGAATTATTCTAATAAAATCGCTGTTTGTTAAAATAACCAATCATATGTGTTATAGATTTGAATTCACATTAAATGCATGTGTGATACTTTTCTGAGTCACCTCACATAGATCACTACATTTATTATGAAGTAAAAAAACCAACTTAACTGGCATGTTAAAATGAAAGATCCTCTTGGAACAACATCACGAGTATTGGGATGATTTGAATCCTTTAACTCTCAAGATAACATATTCTAAAGATGCCCTAAGAACATACCCAATAGCTCACGGTGCCACGAATGAATGGAATCAACCAGTTATTTACATAATTAAAAACCATGATGGGTACCACATAAATGAATGACAATTACCTTAGGGTCCAGAAGGAATAAGGAAAATCATAGATGATATATGTAGGATATTTTCCCAATGAATACATGTATTATTTGGTATATAGAAGTGATTTAACTTATATTTGTATTTCATGAAATTTCAATTATCTCAGTTGGAAAAATACCATATATTTTTCCACTACGGGATAAGATAGGGACACATGACCTAATCTGTGAAAAAAATACCTAATCATGTCTAACATGTTAAAAACGAGAATTACATGATGCACACACTGATATTATGGTTCAATTATGTTATGGACAAAAATATAAAAAATGGTTTTATTTCATGATAAGGGTCATACTAGAGAAAATGAAACTCGCATGATACCATACATCATAAAGATAAAAACATTTAGAAATGAGTTTATGTTCAATGTTTGCTCCCAACCTTGGGATAACCCCTTAAGAAAGCATATGATTTATACCTATCACATGGTTTCCCAAACATATTTTGATATTCCCAATTTATATCATTAATGAAATTTCTAAAATGATGAAGGCCAATGGATACACTAACATATCAATTCCTAGGAAACATGAGGTGATATTTAATCTAAACAGAAATGATTTTTTAAACAAAGTATTCTACCTAAAGATCCATTTTAATCCGTTAAATTGAATCAAATTTAATGTATGAATATTTAAAATATTTAATTCATAACATCAAGTAGAAATTATAAATAAATGCACTTTGTACCTGATTTAATTTACCCCATAATGAGAAAATAATATATCTTATCAAATATCCTTTCGAAGCATCACCAATTTATTGACATTATTTCAAAATTAAAAAAATTATCAAATAAATTACTTTTATGTTATTAATTATAAGGTGATTTACAATAGTGTTGCTTAACCATATTGGATTCATCAGAGTGAAACCAAATAGAATATGTTTAATTATTAATATTTTGAACTCCTATTTTGGTATAAATTACAGGAAATAATCCCTAACTAACCTGAATGGGACAATTTATCAATTTTTTACATAAAATTTTTTTAAAAAGAATTTGAACACTTTTACAATTATATACACCTAAAAAAACATGTTCTTCCATAGAGTTCAATTATATGGGTTTTTATCTCCAATTTAATAGTGCACGTACATTTTACTGATTATAGAATAGGTCACATTTAATCGAAGACATATTATATTAACACATTAAAATTAACACACTGTTTCATTTTTATGATAATATCTAGTTATGTACAAATATCAATAGATGGTTTGGGTACATAGGTGACCTACCCCAATTATAGGACACTAAAACATCTTATAACTAATGACTGTATTCCATTTATCAACAACCAATATTCATTTCCCATGGAACCAATTTTATATCCAAATCATAAATGTGAATATTACCACAAAATTTTGACACATAAAAACATTCTAATAAGCACAAAATCATGATACATAGGAAAATAATGATAAAGAAGAATGATTCATGGAATATAATTGACATACTTATGAATTACCTAAACAAGTCAAAAATTATTTATATAACTAGAATACCTAACATGAAATATAATAACTAGTCTAATAAAGACAGAAGTATCATTATCATAATAAGAAGGCATCATACAAATTAAATTACATGAAATGGAATATTCAAGGCATGTGAATCTCTATATGCTTACAATTTTACAATTAATATTGATTCTATTCCATACATGGAAAATGGTAAATACAAAAAATATGATAAATCAATGAGAATCAGAATGCACACCAATCACACAATGTTGAATCTTAATCAAATATAATAACGATGAGCATGAAAACCATCCCCTGCCCAGGCCAAATGGACTTTTCCATGTGGATCGGGTGATAAATCCAAGATAATTCTATTTACCAAGTGTTGAAACATTTAAATTATCTCTTCTACTAGCACAAAATAGTAAGATAAAGGAAAAAATGACGCTCTATTACCACTTCAAAACTTACAATCCCAACTAACCACTAAAACAATAGTCGAACTACTTGGTCACATGGACTCAAGTTCACCATTAAATATAAAAGATGCTACCTAGAAGATGTGATGGTATATGGAGGTGATAACGGGGAAAATATACCCTCATAATCACTGTAAAACAACAATATAAGTGATTTCATAATAGACAAAAACATAACTAATAAAAAATTAACGATAGAGTAGCATAAAAATAATTTCAACTGAATATAAAAGATAGAATATTCCAATATACAAGAAGACATGAATGTCTAACAGATACTAGAAAACCGAAATATTATTTGTACAGAAAGAGAAAATATTTCTCAAAATAGAAGAATAATGCATAAAACTAAAATACCTAAGGGAAATATCAATGAACATACTTATCTCCCACTCAGTCTACTGCTCCTTAATCTAATGTACACACATAACAAAACAATAAACAATACATAATCATGTGAATAAGAGATCTCCTTGGGTACCCCAGTGTAATGGTCACCTGAGTAGGTTGTGATATAGAAATATCAGTAGGCCACCACTGATGTTGTCTATAGATAAATCCATTACATTAATATAATATAATGTAGTGTTTAGGTAAACCAAATGAAAAAATTCTGAGTAAATAAACAATAATTATCAGTTTAGGTTTCAATTAGACACCTAGATGACTATACCTTCATTGGCACGCAGATGTATAAAATTTATAATGATTTACTATATATATAGTAATAATATGTACATAGTATAGTTATATATTTTATCCACCAATATGAACTATCTACATTTGGATGTATAAGGCCATATACATGGAAATTAAGCTGGTGGATGGATTGAGCCATAACTCAAACATCCATAACCAGTCTAGATGATTTTATAAGGTCTAAAAAGGGTATATTCCAAACATCTTGTCAGTACTCAAATTCATTAGTGATCCATCATTCTAATAATCAATAAGTGATGTAGTGTGCCATGCCCACAATCCACTTGGTGTCAATGGTGTGAGACATTATTATAAACACCTGATGTATGGGATAATGATACCACCATTATCAAAAATACCATTACAATTCCAATGAAAAATATATATCAAAGGTGTAAAAAATTTATAATAAAAATATCCATGAGGAATTACCAATTAGGATTTTTATTTTACAATCCAAAACAAATCCATATAAATATCATTTTATATAAAAATTAGAGAAATACAAATAGAATGGCTTCCCCACCCAATCCATTAAATATAATTTTAATATACCAATGTTATTTGAATTGCGGTTGAGGTTTGGTTATAACAATGACTCCCAATGTTATTAAATTCAATCCAATTACTTTTAATATGTCATTTAAATTAACAAGTAATATCATTTTATAATCCTAGTCTTTCCATGCCACTAAGAAGGTGGTTGGATTTGGAAATAATTAATCATGTGGAAGGCCACACTCAACATATTCTATTAATTTTTTAATATTATAAAAAGGAATTTACTTATTATTCCACATTACTAATAACAATAATGACATTGGAAATGAAAAATCAATACAACCAGAAAAAATTTAAATAACTAAAAAAATATTTAGTTTATAAGATAATTCACCTGATCCAATCGAATGTGTTATAAAACAAAACAATATATAAACAATAATCCAATTAATAATTAATAATAATCACAATCACGAATCATAATTCTTTTTATTAAAAGTATTATTTCATAAATATTACCACATATATACAAAATACAATGTTCATTAAGTCACATAAAGGGTGATATTATCAATCTGTAAAATCCATATAGGGGTAAATCCCATTATTAACCCATGATAAATAATTAAAAGGAATTAAAATATTTTATCAATAAATTATAAAGGAAAAAATTATCCGGAGCACACAAGGGGTGTATATTATTGTGTTTTTTATCTTCTATATTCATAATGATGATCAATGATATCGTATCAAGGTGAATATTCTAGTTTATAAATAAGAAAAAAAAATTTAGGATGAAACATGAAAAATATTTTCCTACAACACAATGGAAATTTTTATAAATTTAACGAAAGTAGATAATGATATACTGACCACATTCCTCATACATAGGACACTCCACTAGATCAATATCATGTGCTAATTTGGTATGGTCAGGATGAAAATGAATAAATTAACATCCTCTCTAAAAAAATTGGTAATTATCTTGCATCGTGATAACATTCTTGAGAGAATACTAATTAGAGAAATGATCAAGAGTATCATTAATATTTCTAATACATACCAAATGTGGTTGATGTAGTATGATTCAATCATCAGAAGAGGGAGTCATGGTGATTCATAGAAGAGGGTGTGGGATGAAACCTTGTTTTTCGAACGGAGAATCGCGTGACTAGATGAATAAGAGAATGAAGAAAAGAAGATTTAATCAAATTAATGAAAAAATGACCATTTCAACCTCAATACTGTGTCATTCATTTTAGTTCTAGGGATAGAAATACTGTGTTCCAATCATACAACTACTTTTTCATATAAAACCTTACCACAAATGGTTTCCCCCCATGGTTTCACCAACTATGTGCCTACTGTGTGATGAATAATGCATACACAATACCAAAATGTCATTATTTGGTCAGGATATGTGCATAGTTTAACCAAAAAATATAAAAACTTGTTAAACATGATGCTAAAAATTATAGATAACTCCACGGTAATGAGGCTCCCCTCACAAGATTAGTCTAAACCATGTGCAACCTCCAACTCCACTAGAATGAGCCTCACTATTTCCACTGGTGGGTCGCACTGTTTCAGACAGACCATGTTTCCCATTTAACCTTCTATGTTTTGGAGTTTTGAGGGTCCAATGCTTCTAAAATGTGAAAAATCACCAAAAGAATCCCAAATTCCTCTTACCAAGTCCTAAATGACCCTTTTTAGCATTCCTACACTCTGACATTCTTCTGAAACATGGATTATACAACAGCCCAACAACTAAACAAAAAACTAAAATTCACATGTAATTATACTATGGATAAGAAACATGGGTATTTAAATATAATTCATAGTTATCTAGCTTTCATGTAAGATCATCTTTCATTTCCCCATGTAACGATTCATTGTTTCTGGTTTCATTGTCAATTTCTATACCCTCTTTTCATTCGTAGTTTGTTTATATCTACATTTGTGGCTAGTATATTCTCTAATTCCTCTTTTGAAGTGTTCACTTATGTGTTATTACATGATTAATTTTAGTCATAGTATAACACCCAATGGTTTTAAAAATAAATGAAATCATTAAATACTTAGACTCTATGAAAAAAATAGTTTTACAGAGATAATTATCTTATATCCGTTAAAAAATAAATTTCCACTTCTATGTTTTGAATTTTGAAAACAGACATCTACAATTGTGATCAATAAGTTATTTAGATTATGATGAATCCTACTTCGTTTTTTTGTGAATAGTACCATAACATGATGAATAGTACTAATAATAGTAATATGACCTTAATTAATAGAAAATTTTATTGTTAATTTATTTTATTAATGTTATATGATCATGAAATACTGATTAATTTTTCAATGTGACATAAAATGAGTTATAATTTTATAATTATTACTTTTTTAATAAAGTAAGAATTTATTTAAAATTTAAAATTATAATATTTAGAAAATTATTTTCAAAATATGGAGTTATTTTTTGAAATAAACAATTCCCAAAATGTTTATGGTGAATATTTGGTATTTTCTTAAATTCATGAATTTTTAATGAATATTAAAATTTGATAAAATACGATAAATGTTAAATTGTTGTTTTACTGCATAACATTAGATGAATGGCTGATGTAAGAACATTTTATTCGAAATCGCATTTACATATTACTATTTCAGGAAACATGAATGATGGCTATTCATAGTTTAGAGAAAAAGTCTTAAAAATTTATTAAAATACGTTAAAATCCCTTCTCTCATCCACTGTAAATACCACCCACATTCTCTTCTCCCTCACAAAACTCTCAATCCTAAACAATTGTCTCTATTTTGGCCAAATATCGTCTACAAGCCTCTTCCCCGCGTCCAAGACCTAATGGTCTCTAGAAATGGACAAAACCAAAGGCCTTATGAATGATCACTTGGATTAGATATCAAGAGGTAAATATCATCTTTCTTATTCATTTTTTTCTTTTCAATTGATTTTCTTTTCGTATACACTCTTCTATTAAGATTATACCAGTGGAATAGAAGATACAAGAATCATATATATTAATTATTTTATCATGTATAAATAAAAAATTCCTCATCATACTTTACCTCCTCCCCATTAATAAAGACACAGTTAGTGATGTTTCATTTTCCAAAATTGTAGATGATGTGTTTGGAATTTTTATTACATCCATAAAAACATGTTATAAACCATTTTAATGGTTGAAACAGATTGTAAATTGTATTATATATATTCCTTCATGTTATTTGTTTAACATATATACATTATATTATCTAATATAATGAAACTAGTTTGTGATTGTCACAGAACCGCAAAAATGAGCTAAAGGGATATCACTAAAGATTTATCTAATGAATCATCCTAACACCATATGAAAACAATAATTTGTAGAATAATTTAATATTTTGGAATCATATTTATAAGATTTCAATTCACTTCTATAATTTCATTTCCATATTATATGGAAATCAAATACAAACCGGCTTTGTAAATCATGTAAGAATGCACCCGAAACAACGATTTGAATTAAATACTAATAATTAAAGGCTGAAATGATGTTTTTAAATGATCATATAAGGTGTTATAAAAATCAAAAAGCTTCTATAAAAAATATATAAAACACTTTTATCCATTATAAAAGATGTTTTAAAATGTTTAATGTAATGAATATCTGAGGTAAGGGAAATCATAACCCAATTTACATTCTTTGGGTTAACATTCTACTTCATTAATTGTGTGGTTTTATGATGATTTGTGTGATTAATATTTATTTATATTATGTTTAATTATGTTTATTTATAGTTTATAAATATATTCTTTCCGTTAAATTGATTATCATTACAATTATATGTTATTTTTAGTTGACTTTTCTTATGAAATCCTATTTTAAACTTATAGTTTTAAAAAATTCAAAGTGCATATTTTTTTCATGTATTATTTTTTGGAATTTTTGTTATGATTATTGGATATTTTTTAAGATTATGGGTTATACCTATATCACCATATCATTAATTAGGTATTTTTTATGTTTGCGGTCGGTTGTATGTTTACTCCCTGTGTAGGTGCGATGGTTACACCACGAGGTAGCCTCGAGGGTAACATTGTATGGTAGCCGCGAGAGTTAAAATTCATAAGGTATTCATGAGGGTAACAATATAAAAACGTAATTACCTAAGATAAATTTATGTTTCTATTTATGTTATATATTTTTTGGGGAAAATCTTGTTGAAATCTCAAGTTTCACAATGTAAGTTTATATGGGTGACAAGTATGTCTTTTTGAAAATGATTTCATACATTAAATGTATTAATGGATTAATGTATTTTTAATTCTATTTATATCCCTTACTGATAATTTCCTTATCATACCATGTTTTTAAATGATTTCCCTAGGTTATAATGATTTTTAAGACAAAGAAGGAAGCCATGTTAATTGTTAGGATTATTTGTTAAAGAGAACATGTTTTTTTAAAAGTTTTATATTTTTGATTAAATAGAAACTATTTTTGTGGTATCTACTATATATAAACCTGTAATGTTTTGTATGCTTTATATCAATATTCACTAACACTATGAACTTGAATAAATCCTCAATGTGAATGGATGTGAGTTCTTGACTTAAATTCCTTATTATGTAATTTAATACGGCTGAGTCCTTATAGTTGGCATCATAGGATGGTTTATAAAAGTTTATGGGATATGATAATGTTAAAAAAACATAAATTATTTTGACTCTATGGTTTATTTGAAATGATATAAAATTTAAATATTACCATGTTTCTTCAACTTTGACATGTTCATTAAAAATGGTTTTTAGTAGAAGAAACATGGATGTTTCAGTAGAGGGGCACCAAAAAATGATATCCTTTCGAATCTACATCTCAAGAATGGTATGGATTGGAACCAAGACATTTGAGATATTAATAGATCAGATGATGTTACCTAAAGAATTTAGTGGAATCCATATTGTATAATAACCAGAGCCGCCACAATGGAATAAGATGGTAGTGGAACAATTTATAAGGGAACACCCTCCTAATTTTATTGGATCTTCTGAACTGGTAGTAGTTTAAGGATGGATTAAATCCATTGAAATGAAATTTGATGTTATGATATGTTCATGAGATAAAAAAAGTAATTATTTACATTTATCATTTTAAATGGGATGCTGATTAGTGGTGGAAAAAGGTAAAAAATATCTAGGATAGAGATGAGATTGAATCCTTAGAGTGGGGTGATATCAAAAGTCTCTTCTATGAAAAATGATTTCTTAAGGTCGTGTGACTTAGGATGGAGATAAAATACCATGAATTGAAAAAAATGACGAATTTTATGTGGTTGTGAATGAAGAAAACTTCACCCAACTGGGGATGTATGATACAAATAATATTATGGATATTGATAAAAATTCAACTATTTTTACTCAGGATTGAAGACCTGGTCGTGAAGGGAATTGGCCTCCTATGAATTCTTGAATTATGAGAACCATTTCTGATGTGCTGATAGGGCAGAAATGGAGTTTTTTGGTGATCAAGTTAACCTTGAAAATAAGGATAAAAAGACATAGAAGTGGAAAGTGACTGGTAAGAATCAATAAAAGAAATATTATGGTTAGAAAGTCTTGTTTCTTGTTTGTGAAATGTTTGGAATAAAGAACCTTGGGGAATTCCTTATAAAATTATGGAAGTGTTTTCTATGTGAGATGTTTGGAAATATGGCAAGAGATTATAAAGAAAATGGTCATAAAACTAATCATGATAATAAAAGTATAATGTGTTCTAAATGTGGCGAGATGACAAATTATGCAAATTCCTTCCCAAAGAATGATGCAAATTATGCAAAGAAGATATAAAATAAGAAAAAATGTGTAGTAAGATCCTTTGTCACTAAGTATTTAGATGTTGGGCCATCCAACTACGTGGTATTAGGTACATTATTTTTTGGCCATATGTTTCAATATTATTGTTTGATATTGTCATGACACGTCCTTGGGGCCTGTGCTATGACTACCGCAATCCCGACTTCCATAGGACAGGGGATGGTGACTAGCACCAAATGCGTAAATCCCGATAAAAAGGGAAGGCATTTCCTTTAGAAAGTAAAAAAACACCACAAAGTAAGAAAGTTGAAGTAAACACTAAGTAAATTGGGTACAACTGTATGTGTTGGAAAGTAAATGGTCCAGAATACAAACCCAACTGAAAGTAAAGTACAACTGAAAAGAAAGTATAGTAACTGAAAAGTAAATTAGCAACTCCAGGCCGTCCACTAGAAATTCCTCCTGTAGGGTGGGTACGGATATCCTCCTCAGCTCCTCGGGTCCAGTCGTCCGCTCCGTGTACATCCCGCCCAGTGGTCCACCTCCAGGTACCAACTTTCTCTACAAGCCTCCACCACGATCAGCGTTGTCTATCGTCTTCATCCAATACAACGTAGTGCGGGCATAGCCTGTGTAGCGGTGAGTATATGCTACTCAGTAGGGACCCCGAGACCCCCGAAGGTCACCCAGAATCCACAAAGGATAATCCAAAAAGGAAAATACAATCACGAAGTAACAACCAACTCCACATAGGTATATTCCCATACATGTACCTAAGTCATCAATTCCAGTTTGGATTCAACATCCGAGCCCATGTTTTATCTAGTCCACATAGGATAACACAAACCAATCCACACAGGATACCACAACCAATCCACACAGGATAGAAAAACAATTATATCGAAGATACCGATTGAATTCAAGACTCATCTCACATAGGTATACTTCTTCGTAAGGTTATAGAGATGATCAGATGTAGCCACTAATTCATCTAAGCTGTCGGACCCATGTAGGATACAAGTACATAGTCAAATATTTCCGGATCCACATAGGATAAAAGAACAGTAGTCCCGTACATCCGGACCCGCAAAGGATAAAAGAATAGTATTCATCGCCGTTGAACCCACATATTATTCCAGTACGGTCGTCTTCGCATCCAAACCCACAGAGGATTTTAGTACAGTCGTCATCGTCGTCGCAGTTGCAGCCAGCTCTAGGGTTCCCTCACAAAGCATGCTCGATTTTAGGAGGGTCTGCTCCACGAGCCAAGGGTGTTGATACATAAACTGATAGGTAGTACATATTTTATGTACCCAAAAGTTCTATCTTGACAAAAGGATCTCAACGTGATAGACGGTGCGTCAATCAGACGCCCGGTATGAGAGTTATTAACCTTTTCGTTCCAGGGCCCTCGTTGGTTTTTTAGTCAAAACCAACCCGACCTTACACTAACTACATCCAAATCTCGATCAGAGTAATCCAAAAGGTTTTTCTCACTATGAGGAAACCAAAAATGTCGACGGCATGTCAATCGGACGTCTGGAGCTCAAGTTATAAGTGTTTCCGCTCCGAAGGCCCGACTGGTTTCGTTTTCAAACCAACCCGATCATAACCCAAGTTCTTCAAAACCTTGAATGTAATATACTAAAATGACCATCTCGATCCAAGGAACGCATCACAATGGACAGTGCATTGATCGGAGGTCTGCAGCCCATGTTATGGTCCTTTGTATGAAGTTGTCCAATTTTAGGGGGTTATGGGCCCGGACCGACCCGGACTGAGACCCCCTAGGTCAGCCCGAACCGGGTCCTGGTCCTGCCCACTAGAATGTGGCCCGGCCCAGCCGGCGCGGCCCAGCCCAGCCGGCACGACCCGACTTGCCCCGGCGTGAACGGGGGGGGGGGGGGGAAGCTGCCACCCCCCTTCGAACCGGACAGTGGACCCACGGGGGGTCCGCCCTGTTGCGCTGACCGGGGGTTGAACGTCCGGTTTTTCTGGATCTGGCCGGCCGCAATAGCCTGGATGTTGTGTTGTGTGGGACAAGCTGGTCCTGCCTCCTGAGCACCGGTGGACGACAGTTCCGGCCGCCCTCCCTTGCTCTTCCGCGGGCAAAAGTCGCTGCCTTGGTCCGACCGGCGCGGCGCGACGGCGCCGCCCCTTCCACCGCGGCCCACCGCAGCCGCTGCCCTCCATGGTTCTCCGGTGCAGTGCGACGACGCCGCACCTATAATGCCCCGACCCCAGTTACCTAGAGTCGGTGCATTATTACATAACATGGGCATGATCACGAGAAAGATCAAGTCTCGATAGACCGATTAGTTTAGTAGCCTTGGAATAACTAGATACATCCATAAATTTTTACATTACATCATAAAAAAACATCTTGTCTTCATATCCCCTCATACTATCCCTACAGGTCATTCATAAATTACTTCTTCATAATCCTGGGAAAAATAAAACATTGAAAGGGGTGAGCTCAGATGCTCAGTAAGGATAACATTATATCAGAAGCTTTCATAGATAAGCATAAACACTTAAGGCCGTTTATAACTAAAACAAAAGCCTTTCAAACGTGAACTTTCAACATAGAATGGCATAAATAAAATGAAATAATGCCATTTACTTATTCACATGGATATTCTACTAATCAAATAATCACATGCAAAATCAATAACCACTTTCATAATGATGGAATGCATAATGCCAAACTATTATAACCACATAGCGAAGGCCTCGTGCCAAGACTTCAAATAAGATTTTGCCAAGGCCTTGTGACAAGACACTAGTTTGTCTCATGAGACCTACCGATTCATCGAGGAGCTATAGCAGGCTCCACCCGTCACTTATTAAGTCCAATGCATTCCTCATATGAACAGGTTTAAACATAACATAAACATTCGTATTAAAACTAGCATACGAAATTTCAATACTTTTACCACAAACAATGAATGGTATAAAAATAACACATCCATAGTCAAACATAACTCATTCGATACAATATGGAAGATTGTATTGTATCACATTAACCTCAATCAAGAATAATGAAGGATGTTGATATAGATGAAAATAATCTTCAAAACTATTTGAGATAAATATCCCCCTTTTCTTGAAAACATTTAAAAGTCACATTATTTGTCAAGAAGCCATTTAAACATATATTCTTTAATCAAAGTGTCCCATACCACTTTGAAACTTTTAAAAAGAGTTTTAATTTTAAAACTTTAATGTCCATATAAATAAATCCTTAAAACCATTTTTTAAAACATGGACATTAATGACAAAGATTTAGAAGAATAAGTCTTTAAAATATTTAAAAATGGTATTTTAGTTAGAGATTCTAACCAAAAGAGCGACACTTGAATAAAAAAAATTGGTGTAATCAAAACATTGTAATATCATGAGAATAAAGGGATTCATGATATACTATGTCAAAGTACATTATATACACCACATAAAAGTGATTTGGTGTATAACAACAAAGAAGTATCAATGGAATTTAAATTGAGATGAAATCTCTCATAAAAGCCGTATCCTTAGGTTAAGGATAAATCAACGACATAATTATGTGTGAAAAATATAAATACACTCAATATGATTGGATATTTAGTGTAAATCAATCAGATGACATTCACACATATTCTTATAAAAACAACACCAATGAATTGGATATTTAACTCAACAAATGGAGATTGAGTTAAAATTACTCTTATCAAGTTCATACAGATCACTTGAGAATTTATCAATGGATTGATTATGTGTATCAAAAGTATATCCACAGAAAGGGGAGTGGAAAATATGACATAAGAAAATGAATAGTAATTCCACACATAATCTCGGAGTAAAATAGTCAATGAAGTTTGCGTAAAGCCGAATAATTGGAAATTGAAATTTCAAATACCCTTATCCATTTGGTAACTTATGAAACATGCACCCATGAAATAAGGATCATAAAATGATGATGTAAATACCCATAAATTAAATTATATTACACAATGAATACAATCATGGGCAGTACACATACACCACATGCAATAAATAATTGGTGAACAATGGAATTCTCACGAAATTAAGAGTGAGATAAGAAACCCCTTACCACGTTAATCAACTGAGTCGTATGGCCAAAATTTAATAAACACCAAATTATTTACAGAATAACATGAATATAATGAGAATCATGATAATATATATCAAATGGAAGTACACAATACACCACTTTCAATAATTTAGTGGCGAACAATGGAAATCTCACGGAATTGAAAGTGAGATAAGAAAATCCATTACTTTGTAATTTTTCCTTGGTCGACGGTAGGTTAACCTCCTGTATAATGGTTAAATAATTTTTATTGAATTATACAAGAATAATATATATTAATATGATATCATATATGATCTTTTAATATTGATTTGTTAATAATATCATAGAATTATCGTCGTTTCGGGTGTCAACTTACTCGTTTTCTTTTATATGTTTTGTTACATAAGCCATGTTTGTTTTATCTTATTCATACCCAGAATGAAATCATGTCCTTAAAAATCATTTTTAAATCATCAAATGATAATTATACTTGAATGGATACGATGGAGAATGAATCTCATCGCGTTCGTGGAGACGGTAGTCTGTACGTACACACGAGCGACAATATCTTTCTTTTTATATTAAAATAATATATAAATGGATGGTATATCATATATAAATAATCATTAACATGTTATATTTATTATTTAAATGAGATACACGTCATTATTATACCCATCCAAATAATAATATATTGAATAACAATTACACCACGACGTGGAGACAGTAAGCCGTACGTACGCACGTATGGTGAGATGTTATTCAAAGGATGGATAGAATACTGAATATGGTTGTACCATATTTATAATAACATAACAGAATATATATGATACTGGAGTTATTATTTTATAATGGTAATAACAAAGAAAGAGGAAGTGGAAGAAGAAAGGAACTTGAAAAGGGGTGGTGAAAACATTGCCTCTTCTTCGGGTTCTCCCTTTTGATTTGATCAAAAGGGCTCCTTAGGTTGGCTTTCTGATCAAACAAAGGCCTCTAGGTTGTAGTGATGGAAGTTTAGATATTATTTTGTCAGGGGTTGGCCGAACCAAAGGGCTTTGAAGGTGTGAAGAAATGAGAAGGAGGAGTGCCCTTTTATAAGAGGGGTGAGGGGCACCTTTGGAAAAGCTAGAAATATTAATTTATAATAAATTCATATTCGGTTTATAATGGCTCCAAAGTTTATTATTTAAATTTTAAGGTGAGGATGGGTCGAAAACAATTCAACCAATAGAATTTAGACAGGTTTGGGTCATTATATTAACCTTATCTTTAAGTATTAACTCTTAGTTAATTAGTTTCACTTTTACAATGTCTCTTTGTATTTTTATATTATATGGTTAATAAACTTACTATATACATCCAAGAGACCCCCAAGTGGTCCATTAATGATGAAACTATCATGATATAAGTCTCTTGGCATATCCTTAGATTTTTATGAATTTAATATCAATTAATAATATAATATTTGTTTTAAGAACTCTTTTATGTCAATTTTGACACTATTCAATAGTTGATTTTTTGTGAAACTCATAACAGATTTATTACTTCAAACAAAGTAAATTAAATCAATACTAATATATCATATTATCCTAGAAAATTATTTTAATTCATTAGAAGTTTCATATTATATTTATTTGGGTATTTATAATATCAATTATTTTAATTTTTCACTATTAAAGTAATTAATTTATCATCATTGTGTCATAAATAAATTAAATTATTTAATGTCTAAAAATTTAAAATAAAATATCATTATGTATTAAATATTTTTGTCTTTCTAATGAATATTTATAGTCGAAAATCCAAAATTTATAACCCTATGTAAAAATTGTTTTTCTAAAAGATATATGCTTGTATCATTTTTGTATTCATTTTCACTTAATTAAAATAAAGTGTCCCTATCACCTACAAGTGGCTCCATGGGGTCCCAAAATCAACCCAAATATGCCTATGGTCGAACATGTATCAACCAATAAGGCTAGGACACGTTTTAGGATAATTTAGTATTATTATAATATTATTTGTTTTAACCTTTATTTACCGGATTTACCCTTAACCATAGTAAATAAAATATTTACCGCAGTAATTATTCAAAATGTCTAAAAATATAAGTTACCTATTTACACAATTTGAACATACTGATTCCAAATATGGAATCCATTTTACCAAATTCAAAACATAGAAGTGGCAGAAATTAATTTTAAATTAATTCCTGTTGTTAAAAAAAAGCGTGTTTTTAAGAGATAATAACTATCAAAAGATTGACACTTGTTTATGTCTGGTTTAAATGAAAAATTATGTTAAATGACCCACATTGTATTACATGGTAAAAATATATTCTAAATATACTTTAAAACCACTCAAATTCATAATTTATCACTATTAATTATTTTGATTAAAATAGTTGTTTTAAATTAAAATTTAGTAATTTTCACTATTCATCAAAATATGAAAGTTATCCAAAAAGTACCAACATTTCACCCTAGGCTAATTTTGATATTCCGAATCCAAAAATGAAGTCCATTTTGAGAGATAGAATTTATATGATTTCAAAAATTAGGTATTACTATTCATAACGGCTAGTTTGATTGGTTGTGGTGTGTTAAAATCTCGAAGATGCGTACAATGCACGCCATTGCATTATTCGAAGGGAAACGTACCGTGGAAGTTTGGGGTGTTACATTCTCCCCTCCATCAATTAATTGCGTCCTCGCAATTTTTAAAATTGTGCTTGGGAATATAATGGAATGTCCCACATCGGAAAAAGAGTCAATAAAACTATCACTTTAAAAGAAAGAAAGAGAGGTATAAGGGTCATCCATGATAACCCATACTCAGATTCCATGTAGGAAAACATGGATACAGATGATAAACTAAGTGTCAAGTTCTGTTGGAGAGGGATAGAAATCATGATCAGGAGAAAGTTAACAATAAGAAAACCACAAACTTATGTTGGGACAAACGACCATTATTCTCCTAGTAGGAAAGTAAACGTACAACATTTTTTTTGTTTTAAGTTACATTACATAAGGATGAGGAATTCATTTATGATATTGACTAAGAATATAAAGATATATACTTACATTTGATGTAGAGTTTCATTCTTTAATAAATTTCCACCACTAACTCATTTTTTTTAAACGATGAGTATTCAAGAAGACTTTGTCACACAAGAAGAGCTTCTATAGAATCACATTATCCATGCAGGATGAACTATATATTTACATTGTCTTTAGAGATTAATCAAAACCAAAATGGTTAGTACAAGATCTAATGATCCCCCAAAAGGATATTCCTTGAGAGAAATAAACACTAATCTTAATTTCCAAAAATAAACCAACAATACCCCAAAGATAAATAAATACCATTCAATAACCAATTGTCCTTAAAATCCTTTAATATTATCAAAAATAATATTGAAAACCAAAACTTATTAAGAATGTAGTCTTCCATGTTAAATTGTATCTCCAAAAGACATTAATTACTCTTAAAGTCACATACATAAAAGTAATTAAACTAATCATTTCCATAAATAACCCAAATCATTATAAATCCACAATAAAAACATAGATAAAAATCCACCATTACTACTCAAATGAAATCACATACTATTCTATTTTCCCTGGGCATATAGTGTTCACACCAAAGCAAACAACTTCCAAAATAACATTTATCACTTAATCACCAAATCATTTTCCTATACTAAGAGTTTTCATTTGATAAGACATAAGATCCCAAATCACATTGTTATTGATCAATAAAATCATTTAACTAAAAATAATAGTCACACTAACCAGGGACTTCACATAGTCCAGTGGTAGGCGATAAATCCCAATCACACTTTGGTTGTGGGTTCGATTCCCACAGCTTTGTCCGACTCGACGGGTTGTCACATGGTCTACGTGTTTTCCTTTTTCAAAAACTATATTTTATAATATTACCAAAATGAGATAAATTCCTCAAAATAACCATAACATAATTTAACCCCAAATGTTAGGTCATACTTTCATTTTTATCCCAAATAACTTATAAATTCCTCAAACCTAATGATCATATAAAACAAAATGGTTATTCATAACTATAACCATAAGAGAAAAGATAATTATTCCTCAAATATCATTCTCACATGGAAAACTGAGGGGTTACAAATACAAGAGAAAATTATTCCAAAGTAAACCCATCAACAAGGAGCACTAATACTTTTTAAACATTTCTCAAACCATTTATTTCCACATTGCTTCTTCTTTGACAAAGAAAATATCATATAGAATAGGGCATTCACTCGAGTAATGGCCAGGTCCCCTACATTAACGGCAAATGACTGTAAATGGACTCTTTGGACCATTTTTATCTTCTTCCATAGTACTCTTCATTTTTCTTCGGCAATTCTTCACTTTATGTCCTTCCTTCCCGCACGTAAATCATTTCTTTGTCCCATTGAGACACTTTCCTGGGTGTCTCCTTCCACATTTCCCGCATGATGGAAATTGATGATTTCTTTCTCCATGGTCTCCACTACCGGAGCTCTTATCATTCTTCACCTTTCTCTTATTTGTTGAGTCTGGTAATCGGTTTATATATATATTGTTGATCATATTTTTTGGAAAATTGATTTGGCATAAAGACGATATCTTTTACGCCTATAAACATTCCATTTTTTTGCTCGTTTGCACAATCGTTCCCACCTTGTACATCATACTCAAAGTCACTATGACTTCCTTGGAATCCAGCCATTGACTAAAACCAGAAAGCATTGTGTGAAAAATAGTAGTCATAAAATAATTTAGAGATTAACATGTCACCATATTCTCAATTTGAAACACATTAGGATTAACCATGGCCATTTACTCTCATCTTATATATATATTACTTAAATCGGTTTGTAAAGAAAATGTAAATTATCCTAAGCGTATCCCCCAGGAGTGTCGTAACCAAGAGTTCAGCAAGGCCCGTTGTCGTGCACCAGTTCCCGTTCGAGTCTAGCTCAAAGCGGTGTTTTCGGGTTTTACCCCTAGGTACATCTGTGCCAGAGCCACCTCTACCTTCTCGTATCCAGATAGGGATGTATTTCTCGGAAAACTCACAAAATCTCTACAATACCAAAATTCTAGGAAGTTCTTCTATACTAATCCTAAAAGTTCATCTTAGGTCTATGTGCTCTAATCATAGTTTATCTAAATATAGCTTCCAAGGTTTGTACTAAACTTCCTCTGATACCAACTGTAATGCCCCGACCCCAGTTACCTAGAGTCAGTGCATTATTACTTAACATTGGCATGATCACGAGAAAGATCAAGTCTCGAAAGACGGATCAGTTTAGTAGCCTTGGATTTACTAGATACATCAATAAATTTTTACATTACATCATAAAAAAAACATCTTGTCTTCATATCCCCTCATACTATCCCTGCAGGTCATTCATAAATTACTTCTTCATAATCCTGGGAAAAATAAAACATTGAAAGGGGTGAGATCAGATGCTCAGTAAGGATAACATTATAGCAGAAGCTTTCATAGATAAGCATAAACACTTAAGGGTGTTTATAACTAAAACAAAAGACTTTCAAACATGAACTTTCAACATAGTATGGCATAAATAAAATGAAATAATTCCATTTACTTATTCACATGGATATTCTACAAATCGAATAATCACATGCAAAATCAATAACCACTTTCATAATGATGGAATGCATAATGCCAGACTATCATAACCACATAGCCAAGGCCTCGTTCCAAGACTACAAATAAGATTTTTCCAAGGCCTTGTGCCAAGACACTAGTTTGTCTCATGAGACCTACCGATGCATCGAGGAGCTATAGCGGGCTCCACCTGTCACTTATTAAGTCCAATGCATTCCTCATATGAACAGGTTTAAACATAACATAAACATTCGTATTAAAACTAGCATACGAAATGTCAATACTTTTACCACAAACCATGAATGGTATAAAAATAAGACATCCATAGTCAAACATAACTCATTCGATACAATATGGAAGATTATTGTATCACATTAACCTCAATCAAGAATAATGAAGGATGTTGACATAGATGAAAATTATCATCAAAACTATTTGAGAGAAATATCCCACTTTTCTTGAAAACATTTAAAAGTCACATTATTTGTCAAGAAGCCATTTAAACATAGATTTATGAATCAAAGTGTCCCATACCACTTGGAAACATTTAAAAGGAGATTTAATTTTAAAACTTTAATTTCCAAATAAATATATCCTTAAAACCATTTTTTAAAACATGGACATTAATGATAAAGATTTAGAAGAATAAGTCTTTAAAATATTTAAAAATGGTATTTTAGTTAGAGATTCTAACCAAAAGACCGACACTTGAATACAAATAATTGGGGTAATAAAAACTTTGTAATATCATGATAATAAAGGGATTCATGATATACTATGTCAAAGTACATTATATACACCACATAAAAGTGATTTGGTGTATAACAACAAAGAAGTATCATTGGAATTTAAATTGAGATGAAATCTATCATAAAAGTCGTATCCTTAGGTTAAGGATAAATCAACGACATAATTATGTGTGAAAAATATAAATACACTCAATATGATTTTATATTTAGTGTAAATCAATCAGATGACATTCACACATATTCTTATAAAAACAACACCAATGAATTGGATATTTAACTCAACAAATGGAGATTGAGTTAAAATTACTCTTATCAAGTTCATACCGATCACTTGAGAATTTATCAATGGATTGATTATGTGTATCAAAAGTATATCCACAGAAAGGGGAGTGGAATATATGACATAAGAAAATGAATAGTAATTCCACACATAATCTCAGAGTAAAATAATCAATGAAGTTTGCGTAAAGCCGAATAATTGGAAATTGAAATTTCAAATTCCCTTATCCATTTGGTAACTTATGAAACATGCAACCATGAAATAAGGATCATACAATGATGATGTAAATACCCATAAATTAAATTATATTACACAATGAATACAATCATGGGCAGTACACATACACCACATACAATAAATAAGTGGTGAACAATGGAATTCTCATGAAATTAAGAGTGAGATAAGAAACTCCTTACCATGTTAATCAACTGAGTCGTATGGCCAAAATATAATAACCACCAATTTATTTACAGAATAACATGAATATAAAGAGAATCATGATAATATATATCAAATGTAAGTACACAATACACCACTTTCAATAATTTAGTGGCGAACAATGGAAATCTCACGGAATTGAAAGTGAGATAAGAAAATCCCTTACTTTGTACTTTTTCCTTGGTGGACGGTAGGTTAACCTCCTGTATAATGGTGAAATAATTTTTATTGAATTACACAAGAATCATATATATTAATATGATATCATATATGATCTTTTAACATTGATTTGTTAATAATATCTTAGAATTATCGTCGTTTCGGGTGTTAACTTACTCATTTTATTTTATATGTTTTGTTACATAAGCCATGTTTGTTGTATCTTATTCATACCCAGAATGATATCAAGTCCTTAAAAATCATTTTTAAATCATCAAATGATAATTTTACTTGAATGGATACGATGGAGAATGAATCTAATCGAGTTCGTGGAGACGGTAGTCCGTACGTACGCCCGAGCGACAATATCATTCTTTTTATATTAAAATAATATATAAATGGATGGTATATCATATATAAAGAATCATTAAAATGTTATATTTATTATTTACATGAGTTACACTTCATTATTATACCCATCCAAATAATAATATATTGAATAACAATTACACCACGACGTGGAGACGGTAAGCCGTACATACGCACTTATGGTGACATGTTATTCAAAGGATGGATAGAATACTGAATATGGTTGTACCATATTTATAATAACATCACAGTATATATATGATACTGGAGTTATTATTTTATAATGGTAATAAAAAAGAAAGAGGAAGTGGAAGAAGAAAGGAACTTGAAAAGGGGTGGTGAAAACATTACCTCTTCTTCGGGTTCTCCCTTTTGATTTGATCAAAAGGGCTACTTAGGGTTGCTTTCTGATCAAACTAAGGCCTCTAGGTTGTAGTGAGGGAAGTTGAGATAGTATTTGGGCAGGTGTTGGCCGAACCAAAGGGCTTTGATGGTGTGAATAAATGAGAAGGAGGAGTGCCCTTTTATAAGAGGGGTGAGGGGCACCTTTGGAAAAGCTAGATATATTAATTTATAATAAATTCATATTCGGTTTATAATGGCTCTAAAGTTTATTATTTTAATGGTAAGGTGAGTATGGGTCGAAAACAACTCAACCAATATAATTTAGACAGGTTTGAGTCATTATATTAACCTTATCTTTAAGTATTAACTCTTAGTTAATTAGTTTCACTTTTACAATGTCTCTTTGTATTTTTATATTATATTATTAAGAAACTTACTATATACATCCAAGAGAGCCCCAAGTGGTCCATTAATGATGGACCAATCATGATATAAGTCTCTTGGCCTAACCTTAGATTTTTATGAATTTAATATCAATTAATAATATAATATTTGTTTTAAGAACTCTTTTATGTCAATTTTGACACTATTCAATAGTTGATTTTTTGTGAAACTCATAACAGATTGATTACTTCGAAAAAAGTCAATTAAATCAATCCTAATATATCATATTATCCTAGAAAATTATTTTAATTCATTAAAAGTTTCATATTATATTTATTTGGGTATTTATAATATCAATTATTTTAATTTTTCACTACTAAGTAATTAATTCGTCATCATTGTGTCATAAATAAATTAAATTATTTAATGTCCAAAAATTATAAATAAAATATCATTATGTAGTAAATCTTTTTATCTTTCTAATGAATATTTATAGTCCAAAATCCAACATATATAACTCTGTGTAACAATTGTTTTTCTAAAAGATATATGCTTGTATCCTTTTTGTATTCATTTTCACTTAATTAAAATAAAGTGTCCTTATCACCTACAAGTGGCTCCATGGGGTCCCCAAATCGACCCAAATATGCCTACGGTCGAACATGTATCATCCAATAAGGCTAGGACACGTTTTAGGATAATTTATTATTATTATAATATTTTTTTTTAACCTTTATTTACCGGATTTACCCTTAACCATGGTAAATAAAATATTTACCGCAGTAATTATTCAAAATGTCTAAAAATGAAAGTTACCTATTTACACAATTTGAACATCCTGATTCCAAATATGGAATCCATTTTTCAAAATTCAAAACACAGAAGTGGAAGAAATTAATTTAAAATTAATTCCCGTTGTTAAAACAAAAAGCGTGTTTTTAAGAGATAATAACTATCAAAAGATTGGCACTTGTTTATGACTGGTTTAAATGTGAAATTATGTTCAATGACCCACATTGTATTACATGGTAAAAATATATTCTAAATATACTTTAAAACCACTCAAATTCATAATTTATCACTATTAATTATTTTGATTAAAATAGTTGTTTTTAATTAAAATTTAGTAATTTTCACTATTCATCAAAATATGAAAGTTATCCGAAAAGTACCAAAATTTCACCCTAGGATAATTTCGATATTCCGAATCCAAAAATGAAGTCCATTTTCAGAGATATAATTTATAAGATTTCAAAAATTAGTTATTACTATTCATAATGGCTAGTTTGATTGGTTGTGGTGTGTTAAAATCTCGATGTTGCGTACAATGCACGCCATTGCATTATTCGAAGGGAAACGTACCATGGAAGCTTGGGGTGTTAAAGAACCCCTCCGATGTGGCCCCGCTCCGGCCGTGGCCTCTTTCGGCCTCAACGGGACCGCCCTCCTTCGCCGCGGTGATACTCCTTTTTTCTGAGCGGTGCCCTTGCACCGCACAACCTTCATCCCAGACCGCAATGGTGAACATCAACAAAGGGGAGGAGGATCAGCCATGTTCGTGCGGTCTAGCCTCCTCCCGTTAATTTGATAACATGGGGACAAATATTTAACGATGAATAGAAAGAATAATCACATCGTAAAAACACACCCATACCTTGAAGAAGTTGTCGAACAAAGCTTGTCACGAAAAACGGTGTCGCTAGGTAAAGATCTGTACGTGCATGATGGGTAACATCTGAGGTAGAGCGGCATCTAACACCAGCTGCAGAGAAAAGAAGAAAGGCACGACGATCACTCCTTGTGGTGACAACATTCTTCATCGAGGTATTGACGTTCTTCGCATTCTTCAACATGCAAGATGACGTTCACAACGATTCAACAATAATAAAATAAGGTTTTTCATGATTTTATTAATCATTCCATACTTTTTCAAAATTCCAATTAAATTCACTAAATTAATTAACTTGTGTTGTCCAAATAATTATTCATTTTATTGTCATGTATTTTTTTTAATGTGGAAGAGTGGAAGAGTTATAAAATTAATTTCTATAGGGGGGGGGGGCTAATTGGGTGTTAAGGAAATTGAAGGAGGTGGGGGCTCATATGGACCCCACCAAAACATCCTGACATCTTCCTTTCTCACAACACTTTAACCATTAGTAAAGAAAAAAAATTTCAAACAATTATATTTTTATTCCTCACATTTTTAACATATATTACAGAGTAAACACAACTCCAGAAAAAGTATTCCTAAGCAATTACCGGTGCTGCAGTTTCATCGGTGTCCTCAGATTTTGATTCCAAGCACCGGCTCAAAAGTTAGAAAAACCCGCTCGCACTTTCACTGAACGTACCTGAGCTAATCTTCGAAAATTGATTATAGGCACACCGGGCCTCGAAATCTGGTCCTGTCAGAAATAGCGTACTCCTAAAATTTCAAAGAAATTAAGAAAAAATAAAATAAAATTTCCTTGAAATTTACAGGTCTTTACATTACTCCCACCTCAGGGATTTACGTCCTTGTGAAGATATATCACAAACTAGAGGAACAATGGAGTGTACTATGCATGCATTTGAGCCTCCTTCTCCCAAGTGCTCCCCTGGAGGTTCTAGTGCTACCACCTGATGCACACTAGAAGAATCGACCACCCACGTAGGACCCACTCCTATCGATTCTTGATCTCCCATGGGACCTTCGCAAAAGTCACCCCATTATCAATGTCCAGCTCCCCATGGTCGATGATATGCGTTGGGACGTACACGTATCTCTTCATCTGAGATACGTGGAAGACGTTGTGCACCCTGTGCAACTATGGTGGTAGAGCCAGGCGATAATCCACCTCGCATATCCTGTTGAGAATCTGAAACGGTCCAATGAAGCACAGAGATAGCTTGCCGCCCCAGCCAAATCACTCTAATACACGCCGAGCTGAGACCTTTAAGAAAACATGGTCACCATCCTTGAACTCTAGTGGTCTCCGCCTCTTGTCAGCATAAGACTTCTGTCTACTCTGAGCTGTCCTCATCTGTTCCTGGATGACTTGGACCTTCTCTGTCGTGGCCTGGACCATCTCTGGTCCTAGAAGTGCTGACTCCCTAGGGTCAGTCCAGCACATAGGTGATCTTCATGGTCGGTCGTATAATGCCTCGTATGGTTCCATCCCGATGGTGGAGCGGTAGCTGTTGTTGTACGCAAACTCCACCAATGGTAGGTGGTCCTCCCAGTTGCGACCAAAGTCGAGGACACATGCACACAACATATCCTCAAGAGTCTGAATGGTCCTCTCGGTCTGACCATCCGTCTGAGGATGAAAGGCGGTGCTCAGACATAGCTGCGTCCCGAATTCCTCCTGTAACCCCTTTCAAAGCTGGGAAGTAAAGGATGAATCTCGATCGGAGATGATAGATGATGGAACACCATGAAGCCGTACGATTTCCTGATCTTAGAAGCATCCCAAGCTCTCCACCGAGCCCTGCTCTCTGATCAGAAGAAGTGGGATGACATGGTAAGTCAGTCGACAATCACCCAAATTAGGTCATGACCTCTAGAAGTAAGTGGAAGTCCAGTTTTGAAATCCATAGATATCCCATCCCACTTCCACTCTAGGACCTCCAAGGGATGTACCAAGCATGCTGGTACCTGGTACTCCTCCTCCACCTGCTGGCAGGTGAGGCATCGAGAAATGAACCCTACTATAGCCTTCTTTATATCCGGCCACCAGTGTTATCATCTGAGATCCTGGTACATATTCGCCACTCTTGGATGTACCACTAAAGGGGAGGTGTGAAACTCTCTCAGCACCTCCTCCTATAAAGAAACTGGTACCGTGGTACGCCCTCTGAAATGGAAGACGTGATCTCCTCCCACAGAGATTCCATCAGGTGCCTGTCCTGATGATATCTGGGCACACCACGTCTCACAGTCAACATCCCCACGTTGAGCCTCTCTCACCCACTTTATTAATGGAGGAGTGACTACGAGTGACTTAAGAAAGGCTTCCCCATCTCTATCCACAAAGGATATCTGCAAAGCGGCTAGCTACTCTATCGCCTCTCCATGTAGCTGAATTCCCGTCTTCCTGCTAAGAGAATCAGATACTACGTTCCCCTTTATAGGAGTATAGACTATCTCAAAGTCATATTTTTGGAGGAACTCAAGCCATCACTGATGGCTTAGGTTCAGTTCCTTCTACGAGATGATGTACCTGAGACTCTGGTGGTCAGAATAGACTGTAGAGCACTCGCCCATCAGATAGTGCTGCCACATCTTCAAATCAAAGACCATTGGTGCTAACTCCAGGTCATGGGTAGCGTAGTTATTCTCATACTACCTCAACTGTCATGATCCATAGGTGATCACTGCCCACTTATTCATTAGCACACACTTGAGTCCAGTCCCTAATGCATCACAGTAGACTACGTACCCTACTCCCTCCTCCGGTTTCCTCAAGATGGGTGCACTGGTCAGTCTCCATCTCAGCTCCAAGAAGCTCTGCTGACATCTGTACGGCCACATGAAGGGTTTCCCCTTCTTCTTCAATGCTGAAAGTGGTGCCGCAACTCTGGAGATTCTAGAACAAACCTTCGGTGGTATCCATCCAGTCCTAGGAAACTCCGCAACTCCGTCACGCTCTAGGGTGGCTCCCAAGCTAGCACTGCCTCAATCTTTACCATATCCACCGCAACTCCCACCTCAGAGATGACGTGTCCCAAGAAGTGGACCTCACATATCCAGAACTGACACTTCAAGAACTTATCATAAAGCGGGTTCTATCGGAGTGTGTCCATTACCACACTCAAGTGGTAGGTGTGCTCCTCCTTAGTGGTCGAGTATATCAAAATTTCGTCGATGAAGACCACGAAAAATCGATCGAGGTATGGATGAATGATCCTGTTAATGAGGCTCATGAACACTACTGGAGCATTGGTTATGCCAAAAGAAATAACCAAGAACTCATAGTGGCCATACTGACATCTGAAGGTCGTCTTCTGCACGTCCTCGTCCCGAACTCTGAGCTGATGATGGCCTGACATGAGGTCTAACTTTGAGAACCACCATTCCCCCTTGAGCTGATCGAAGAGGGAATCAATCCTCATAATCTAATACTTGTTCTTCACGGTCACCTGGTTCAGGCGATGATAGTCGACACACAGTCGCAAGCTCCTGACCGCCTTCTTAGCGAACAAAATCGAGGAAGCCCAGGGTGAAACACTAGGTCGGATGAATCCCTTTCCCCACAAGTCCTCCATCTGTACTTGTAGCTCTCACAGCTTGGCGAGAGCCATACGATATGCTGGAGTAGATATCAGGGCCGTATCGGGGTATAGGTCAATATAAAAGTCTACCCCTCGGTGAAGAGGTAGTCCTGGAACATTTTCCGGAAATACATCCGCATAATAATCCACCACTATAGGAAATCTCGGACTCGGCATGTCAACTGATCCTAGGATGAGGCTAGACGACTCATGAGTGATCGGATGTCCTCTCCTCTGTGTGAGTCAATCCTACGCTGCAAAGGCTTTCTTCTCGCCGGTGAAGGTGAAACTGCTCCCATCGGTGCGAACACACCGAACCTTTCACCTAATACAGTCCTAATGAGCATGAACTGTAGATAAAAAATCCATGCCCAAGATGATGTCGTAAGACCTCGATGCCGCAACAAGAAGATCCCAACCGAAGCTCTCGCCCAACAGAGTAATCTCACACTTCCGGAACCAGTGCGTAATCATCGAGTCTGCTCTTGTAAGAGTCTCTAGCCGTATGTATCGAGCCAACGGTTTCATCAGAATCTCCGAGCTCCGAACAAGGGCAGCAACATTGAAGGAATGACTCGTTCCTGAGTCTATAAGAACCGAAGCAAGGGTGGAGTAGAAATATATAGTACCTCAAATCATCTCTGGTGCCCCGTGGTCATAGGCCTCCGCTGCCTGAAGCTGATCATGTCTATGCTCGCCAGCTCCCTATGGTAGGAGTGGACCTCCTGGTGGTGGTTGTGGTAAAGCCTCAAAGCGCCGCCCATTAGCAGCTGCTTGGCTAGCTCCTTTGCTTCATCTACATGCTCCCTGCGGTCCACCATGGTTGACCCACTGCCTCTTCATGGGTGGTCCCTCAACGGTCTGTTGATCCTCCGCATGGCGGGTCGGGCAGTCACGAGCCATGTGTCCCTGCCCGCCGCATGTGTAGCATTGTCTGCTCCTTGTAAGACTGGCTCTATGCTGTGTTCCACGCACCTCTGAGCCAGTGTCCTGAGGTCATCCACCTAATGGTTTGGTCTACATGGACCCATGTGACATCTGTCGACTTCCAGCTGCGGAAGACTCTTCTACGTGCCGCCCTGCAGCAGGTCTCTCTGCTGGTGTAGACTCAGCAAGAAAGCTCTCAACGAGAAGGGATTGCTCCAGTATACCTAGCTACATCGGAATGTTGAGGGAGATCATCGATGCCCTAAACTCTTTCCCCAGTCTCTGCTCAAAGTTCGATGCCCGGAAGAATGGTTCCCGTACCATATCAGTGGAATAGAGCGAGAGATCGGTAAATCATGCAGAGTACTGGGCTATCGTCATGCTACCCTACCGCGACTATAGTATCTCCTGAATTTGCACCACACGGAGGTTGGCTAGGATAAAATCCGAGCGGAAGAGGATCTCGAAGTCCGAACAAAGGAGATATGCCTCGTCGTGCACCTGGAGCATCAGGCTCCACCATCTGCCTGCTGCCGCGTGCAGGAGACTCACTACAAGGATCACCATGAGGTCAGGTGGTGTCCTTACTAACCTGAAAACTCATACAACAGCCTCCAACCAATCCTCAGCTGCCTGAGGGTCCATCTCCTCGTGGATCCTGGGCGGTCTCTGACACTGAAACTCTTGCAGTGCACTAAGGCGATGTTCACTCTCAGTGGCTGGAGCTGGTGGCATCGGTGTCTTGACGGGTAGAGGTACCTTTGGTGCCTCTACTATAATTGGTCCCTACACCAAGGCATCATCGCTCGGTGGTCTATCATCTCGTAAAAAGCTCGGAACCCTCGATGGTTGCCATCGTGGGGCCATCCTGAAAAGAAACAGGTGTTCCACGGTTAATACAGTATACCTGGGAGCTAACATAAAGTAAACACAATGAAAACTTTTGAAACACACATGCAATAAAGGTTTTCGTGCACTGAATCTGATATCAGAAGTCAGGGTCCTGGTGTATGTATACGTCAGCCGCCGCACCAACACTGGACTCCCTGAATTGATAACCACAATCAAAACCCTTAACACTATTGCTTCACATAGATGAAAGATCAGAGTCCTGAGTTCTGCGGTAGAACTGAACACCTCTGATACCAATTTTTCACGACCCGTCCTCGGGGCCCATGCCATGACTACCCCCAGCCCACCTTCCATAGGCCAAGGGCTGGAGACCAGCACCAAAGGCATAAATCCCGATAAAAAGGGATGGAATTGCCTTTAGAAAGTAAACAAACACCACAAAGTAAGGAAGCTGAAGAAAACACTAAGTAAACTGGGTACAATTGTAAGTGGTGGAATGTAAATGGGTCAGAATACAAACCCAACTGAATGTAATGTACTACTGAAAAGAAATTAAAGTAACTGAAAAGTAAAGCAGCAACGCCGAGCTGTCCACTAGAAATCCCACCTGAATGGTGGGTCACAATAGCCACCTCATCTCCTCAGGTCTAGCCGTCCACTCCGTGCACGTCCCGCCCAGTGTTCCACCTCCAGGTACCGACTTACTCGACAAGCCTCAACCACAATTAGCATTGTCTGCCGTCTTCATCCAACACAATGTAGTTAATGCATATCCCGTGCACGGGTGAGTATACCTTACTCAGTAGGGACCTTGAGACCCCAGAAGGTCTCCCAGAATCAACAAAGGATAATCCACAAAGGAAAATACAATCACGAAGTAACAACCAACTCTACTTAGGTATATGCCCATATATATACGTAAGTCATCAATTCCAGTTCGGCTTCAACATATGAGCCCAAGTTCGATCTAGTCCACACATGAAAGCACAAACAAATTCACACAGGATAACACAACCCAGTCCACACAGGATAGAAAAACAATCATATCGTAGATATTCATTGAAGTCAAGACTCATATCACATAGGTATAATTCATCGTATGATGATAGATATGATCAGATGTAGCCCCTAATTCATCTAAGCTGTCAGACCCACGTAGGATACAACTCTACCTAAGTTTTCGGACCCACAATGGATACAAGGCCAACTACTCTGCCATTCCCACATAGGATACAAGTGCAGAGTCAAATACTGCTGCACCCACGTAGGATACAAGAACAGTAGTCATGTTCTTCCATACTCACAAAGGATATAAGAACATTAGTCATTTCTGTCGAACCCATGGAGGATTCCAGTATGGTTGTCATCGCTGTCGTACCCACGGAGGAGTTCAGTACAGTCGTCATCATCATCGCAGTCGCAGCCAGCTCTAGGGTTCCCGCACAAAGAATACTTGATTTCAAGAGGGTCTGCTCCATGAGCCAAGGGGTTAGACACAAAAACTGACACGTATTCCGGAGTTGATGTACCACATAGTTTCGTCTCGACAAAAGGAACTCAACGTGACAGATGGCTCGTCAATCGAACGCTCGGTCTAAGAGTTATTGGCCTTTTTGTTCAAGGGTCCCGGTTAGTTTTTAAGTCAAAACCAACCCTACCATACTCCAAATGCGTCCAAACCTCGAGCGGAGTAAGCCAAATGGTCCATCTCACTATGAGAAAACCAAAAAAGTCAACGACACGTCAATCAGACGTCCGAAGTTCAAGTTATAAGCGTTTCCACATCGAAGGCACGGTTGGTTCCCTGTTCGAACCAACCTGACTGTACCCCAAGTCTTTGAAACCTTGAGTGTAATATACTAAGACGACCATCTCGATCCAATGATCATATCACAACTGACGTTTCATCGATCAGAGGTCAGTAGCCTAAGTTATGGGCCTTTGTACGAAGCTGTCTGATTTTAGGGAGTTTGGGCCCGGACCGACCCGGCCCGAGACCCCCTGGGTCAGCCAGCATGGGGTCGACCCAACCCAGGTCCTGGTCCAGCCCCCTAGGGCATGGCCCGACCCGGATGGCAGGTCCTGGACGAGCCGGAGTGGCCCGGCCCGGCCCGGTGCGGGCGACGTGCGCCACGTGAGCGCGGAAGGGGGTGTGGGGAAAGCCGCCAACCCCTTTGAACCGGACGGCGGACCAGTGGGGGGTCCGCCCTGTTGCGTTGACTGGGGGTTCAACTCCCAATTTTTCAGTATCTGGCTGGTCATAACGGCCGACATGTTGTGTAGCATGAGACCAGCAGGTCCCGCATCCTGAGCGCTGACGGTTTGTGGTTCCGGCTGCCCTCCCCTACTCCGTCGCGGCCAAAGGCCGCGGACATGGTTCAACCCATGTGGCACGATGGCACCGCGCCCCTCCACCGCGGCCTCTTTCAGCCACAACCGCACGGTGTGATGGTGCAACAATCCTTCTCCGTGGTGATACTCCTCATTCCCGTGCGGTGCTGTTGCACCGCGCCACCTACATCCCAAATCGCAATGTTGAACATCAAGAAAGGGGGAGGAGGATCAGCCGTGTACATGCAGTCCGACCTCCTCCTGTTAATTTGTTAACAGGTGGAAAAATATTTAACGATGAATGCAATGAATAATCAAATCATAAAAACACACCCCTACCTTGAAGTAGTTTTCGAAAGAAGATTGTCGTGGGAAACAACGTCTCATGGTAAAGCTCCGTTCTTGTTTGACGGAGAATGTCCGAGGTGGAGGGACATCTCCCACCGGTTGCGGAGAGGAGAAGAAAAGCATGACAATCACTCCTTGCAGTGACATAGTTCTTCATTAAGGTCTTGACGTTCTTTGCGTTCTTAAACGTGGGAGACAACGTTATTCAAGACTAGATCCCTCCTCTCCAAAAATCCCCACACAACGATTCAACAATAATAAAATAAGGCTTTGCCTGATTTTATTACTCATGCCAACCTTTTTCAAATTTCAATTGAATTCACTAAATTAAATAACTTGTGTTGTCCAATTATATAGGCATTTTATTGGCATGTATTTTTTTAATGTGGAAGAGTGTAAGAGTTACAAAATTAATTGCTAGAGGGGGGGGGGGGTTAATGGGGTGTTAGGGAAATTAAAGGAGGTGGGGGCTCGTGTGGGCCCCACCCCAACATACTCCAATCTTCCTTTCCCACAACAATTAAACCATCAGTAAAGAAATAAGAATAAAATTGTAAAACAATTAGATTTTTATACCTCATATTTTTAATATCTCCTCCCGAGAAAACACAACTCCAGAAAAAGTCTTTCTAAGAAATTACCGGTGCTGCGGTTTCATCAGTGTCCTCGGATTTCGATTCCGAGCACCGGTTCAAAAGTTAAAAAATCTCGCCCGCTCGTTCACTGAACCTGCCTGAGCAAGACATTATAAATTGATTCTAGGCACACCGGGCCTCAGAATCAGGTTCCGTTAGAAACTACGTACTCATAAAATTACAATGAAATTATGAAAAAAAATTCCTTGAAATTTACGGGTTTTTACAAATATGGGGCCCACACATTCCTTCATTTATGAGGAATTTTCTTGTAAATTGGAATTATAAACTAAAAAAATGAGACAATAACTTATTTTTAAAACACAAGGCAGAAATGTTAAAGCTAAATGTAATTTTAAGATTGTTCATATTATTATATATGATTATAAATTACATATAATACATGTGTTATTTACTTAGTATTGTTTTATGTTATTTAGGTTGATTTTAGATATAAAGAATGTTTTTTTTCAGAATGAGTTTCAGTTTGTATAAGAAACAATCTTATATAGTAGATAACATATCAAGATGCTGATAAACTGGTGAAAGATGGAAATGAATGTTTTCTAGCTAATATTGTTGAAAATAAGGGAACTGTACATATTAATGATGTTAAATTGGTAAATGAATAACATGATGTTTTATGATTAGTTACCCTATGTTATTCCAAATTGAGAAGTTTAATTCACATTTTACGTAGTTACAGATGCTAATACATTTGAAAAACACCCTTACTGAATATATCAAATAGAACTTTTAGAGCTGAAAAATCGGTTGCTAGATTTTCTTGATAAATTCTTCATTTATCCTTTAACATCACCATTGGGAGATTTTGTTTTGTTTGTAAAAAATAATTATGTTTCCATGAAATTTTTCATTGATTATAGAGCCCTGAATTACATCAATGTTAAATAGAAGTACACCGTGACTCATATAAAATACTTGGTTGATCATCTTTAAAGAGCTTTGTTCTTTTCAAAAATTGACATGATATCTGGATACAATTAGATAATGTTGATGGAGGATGATATCCTAAAAAAAACTATTCATACTAGATATGGGAATTTTTTATTTTTTATGACATTTAGGTTAACTAATTAATCTTTTTTATTCATGTATCTTATGAATTAAAAATTTCTTAAGTTCCTGTATATGTTTTGGCTGTGTTTATAAATGAAATATTTCTATTTTCTATGAGTAATGAGGAACATGAAAAACATTAATGTCATATATTTCAAAACATAATGGAAAATAAACTATATGTAAAAATCATCAAGATTGATTTTTGGTTGCAACATATTTCCATTTTTATGAACATTGAAAATAAGGATGGAAAAGTAGTGTATCCTATGAAAACAAAAGTGAGTGAGGAACTAAAATGACCTAAAAATGTAAAATAAATTTGTAGATTTCTAGGATTAGTATGTTATTACTAACAGTATGTTAAAGACATTGCACATTTATCTATCATGCTAATTAATTTAATAAAATAGGGGATAAATTTGTTTGTATATAATAATGTGATGTTTTTTTAGGAACTAATGAAGATACTAGTGAATGCCCCCTTTTTGGACTTGGCTTCCCAAAATGGTAAATTTTTCATCAACAGTGATTCTCAATTCAATGGAAATGGTAGTGTTTTGATGTAAAATGATCAGGTAATTGCATATTTTTAGGTAAACTAAAACCTCATGAGTTAAACTATCCCACACATGATTTTGGATTTGATGTGGTGGTATTTTGTTTTAATAATTTAGGGGCATCATTTATATAGGGAAAAATAATAAATATATACTAACCATAAAAGTATGAAGTTCACATTAACTCATAAATAATTAAATATGAGGTAGAGAAGATTTCTTGATTTGATAAAATTTTATGAATGCACAATCAAATACCATGCATGAAAAGCAAGAAAGGTTTCAGATTCCTTGATTCAAAAACATCATGAATCATTAACCATGTTACATTTGGAATTTGATAGCATAATTAATGAATTGGAAAATATGGGATTATAATTTGCTGGTGCAAGAAATACATCTATTTTGTATTAGGATTAAATGAAGTCATAATGATTACATATAATTAAGCAAGCCAAGATGGAATTCCATGATCTATAGAAAAATGTAGAATTGGTTAAATTGGGTATGTTTCTAGATTTTGACACTGATAAATAATATGTTTTATGATTTGTAAACATGTTGTCTATGCCTTGTGGTTCCAAGATAAAGAATGATTTATTGTGTGAAGCTCATAGTTATCCATTTTCAGTTCATCCTGGAAGTACAATGATGTACATATATCATTATAATTATTATTGTTGTGATGCAATGAAAATAGATATTTTAGATTTTATTGTGAAATAGTTGACATGTCAAGTGGTTAAAGTAAAGGGAAAGTTATCGAAGTGGATGCTTAATCCTTTTCCTGTGCTAGAGTAGAACTGGGAAAATGTATCTATGCACTAAGTGGTGGGAATAAAAAATAAATCTATAGGTAACAATACAATTTGGGTGATTTTTGACTGGATGACTAAATACACACATTTCATTCCTATTCAAGATATTATGTATTTGGATCTGATTTTCCGAGTTTAACATAATGAGATTATTTGTTTACAAGGAGTTACTATTTCTATTGTATCATACCATGATCCCATGATCACTTCTAACCTTTGGAAGGGCCTTCATAAGTCATTGGTAACAAAATTAAATTTCAGAACATCTTTTTATCTTCAATCAGATGGGTAGTCAGAACAAACGATTCAGAATTTGGTGGATATGATTCGATCTTGTCCAATGGACTTCCAAGGATTTTGGGATCATCATATTTCTTTAGAAGATTATTCTTATATTACAGTTTTCATTCTTGTATACAAATGGAACCTTTTGAGAAATTTTATGGTAATTGGTGTCACACAACAGATTTTTTGGATGATGTCAAGGGAAGGAAGTTTATTTATCCAATATTAGAAGATGAAGTAGCAGATAAAGTGGGGTGGATCTAAAAACACATGAGTATAGCTCTGAATAGGAAAAATGTTCTGAAGAAAATAAGAGGAAAGACATTTATTGGAGTAAAGTGATCATGATTTTCTTAGTATCTCTCCATAGAAATGTTTTATTCATTTTCGTAGGAAATGAAATATATGACCATGGTTAATAAGACCTTATAAAGACTTGGAAAGAGTTGGACTAGTCACATACCATGTATATTTTTCTTTGATTTTGTCTCATGTACACAATGTTTTTTATGTTTTGATGATATGAATATTTCTTCCAAATTCAGCTCATGTTTTGGGCCATGAATTTGTTTAGTTGGAATAGAACCTCTCATATGAAGAGAACCCAATTAATATTTTTGATCTATGATAAAATTTACTATGAAATAAGGTAATTCACTTGATAATGACTTTTTTTGGAAAAACCACATGGTTATGGAATAAACATATGAATTTGAAAATTTCATGGGGAAAAAGGGACCAACGTATTTTTGATAAGTAAATAAAAATGTCAAAGACACATTTTACAGAAGGTAGGGAGAAAGTAAACCCACATGGTTTTAAAAATAAAAGAAACAAATTATTTATTAAGAAACTATGAAAAAAATTGAATGAGATATTTATAATGGATCTGTTATAACATAATATTTCATGTTGAATGTTATGAATTTTGAAAAACCGATCTTCTTTAATTGTGATCGGTAAGTTATTTGGAGTTTGATGGAAGCAACTTGATATTTGAAGAATAGTAACATAACCTTATGAATATTAGTATGTATAGTAATATGACCCCAATGAATATTAAATTGTATTATTATTTTATTTTGTTATGGTTATAAGATGTTGAGATCTTGATTAATCATTCACAGTGATGTAAAATGAGTTATAGTTTAAAAATTGTAATTTTTTTTAAAGAAGTTTTATTTTATTTTAAAATTTAATTAATAATATAAAGAAAATTGTTTTCAAAAAATAGAGTTCATTTTTTTTATTCTACAACTAAAATAATGGTTATGGTTAATTTTGGGGATTTTTAAAAAATTCATAAATTTTTGATGAATAGTAAATTATGAAAAATTAAGATAAATGCTAAATACGTGTTTACCACATCATACGTGATTATAGGAATGATGTAAAAATACTTGTTTAAAACTCAAAATCAAATTTTAATACTTTGGATAACATGTATCATGTCTATTCACAGTCTTGAGAAAAAATATTAAAATATTGATTAAAATAATGTAGAATCCCTCATCTCCTATACTAGAAATACCACCCTCAATCCCTACTTCCTCTCACACCATCCAAAACCATATAAATGTATATTTTCTTCTATGTCACATACAAATGGATATTCCCCAAATCCATGACCTTTTGGTCCCACCAAAAGATCAAAATCAAAGGCTTTAAGGAGGATCTCAAGGAATAGAGATCAAGAGGTTAAAATCCTCTTTATTATTATTTTGTATTCTTTTCAGTTCATTTTATTTTATTTTACTTGTCTCATACCATTAAAAAAGTGGCCTAAAAGCTCCATAATATTATATATGTTTTACGTTATCATTATTAAGGAAAACATTCCTGAACATATATCAAATCCTCACCTCTTATAATGACACTGTTCTTGAGGTGTCGTTTTTCAAAATAGTGGACTATGTGTTTGTAATATACATTACAATGTTCATGAATAATTATAAAACCATCTCGATGGTTTAATTTTTTTAAAAAAAATTATGATGTATACATTTTCTGGTTTTGGGGTTATCATATAGACATACTATTTATTTATATTTTGAATCTAGTTTGTGATTATCAAAGAATTGTTAAAATTATCGAAACAGATATCACAAAAATATTATCTAATGATTCATCTTCATACCATATAACTAAAATTATATATGGAATAATTATATATTTTGGGAGAATATGATTACCATTTCAATTAACTTCTGTAATTTCATTTCATTTTTAAAAGTAAATCAAATACAAAACAAGCCATCAATATCCTGTAAAGAACGCACCAATAAAATGGAAGGAAAAATATACTAATAATTAATTGGTGTAACGATGTTTTGAAACAATCAGAAGAGATATTATAAACATGAACATGTTAATATTAATTAATAATAAATCTTTTTTAACCATTATAAAGGACGTTTACAAAAGTTTTAATTAAGAAAAACCCAAGGTAAGGGAATTCATAACCCAATTTCAATTCAATGGGTTAAACATAAAAATCATTAATTAAGAATTTTAAAGATAATTTTTGTGATGATATATTATTTATATTTTGTTTTATTATTTATATTTATAGTTTATACAAATATTTATTTTTTCATATTGATTCTCATGTAAATTATATGATACTTTTAAGTGTTTTTTCTTATAAAATAATCTTTTAAACATCTAGTTTTAAAAAATTCTAAGTAAAATTTTATAAGCATGTATTCTTTCATGATAATTATGTTACACTTTATGGGAATATTTATAATAAAGGTTGTGACCTTTATCTACCTCCATGAATTGGTTATATGTATGTTGGAGGACATCCATATGGTTACTCCATGTGTAGTAGTGATGGTATCACTATAAGGTAGCCATGATGGTTACATTGTATGGTATATACGATGATTAAAAATTATAAGGTTGTTTTTAGAGACAACATATAAGTAATTAATGAACCAATATACCATAATGGTCAAATTTATGTTCTATATGTTTTGTGTAAATCATGTGGAAATCTCATGTTTCATAATATAAGTTTATATGGGTGATAAGTATATCTTTTTTAAAATGATTTCTTATGTTACATGTAATCATGTACGAATTTTTTCTTTATTTCTTTCAATATCCCTTGCTGATCATTTTGCACTCATACTATGTTTTTAAATTATTTTCATATATTATAATGATATGTAAGACAATGAAGTAAGCACAGTTAAAGGTTTTGAAAAATTTTCAGTGAAAACATATTTTATTTGAACTGATTTGTATTTGGGATGAAATGGATATTGATTTTGTAGAATCCCGTCTGTATAAATGTGGAATATTAGGTATGTGTTATATAAAAATTGTTTAAAAATATAAACATTAAATGGTCATCAATTCCAAAAATAGTGAGTTACTGAATAAAATCTATGACTATATAAGGTCATAATGTTGGGTCCTTATAAGTAGAGAACATTTGTTCTGAAATCCCATGGTCTAGAGGAATCATATGTACCAAATGATAATATTAGATAAATATTCCTATCAATATTAACACCAGTGATATACCTAATAGAATACAGGTAAAACACTACTATGGAACCTAATAAATATCACTACACCGTGATTCTATCATAGGATTCATACAAGATTTCAGGATATGTAAACCACTCGACTACCTCCCCAACTACAATATCACACGTTGTTATTAATAAATGACATAAATTTTCATATATGTTCTTTGTACAAGATATGAATGTTGTTAAGTATTAATAAATACATATAAATATCTATATTTCTGAAGACATAATTCAAATCATCATTATATATCATGCATAAGAGATTCATTACCATAATGATGTTGAGGACTGTTTCTTCTGTTAGGGACAAAAGTGAAGAATAACTACCCTAATCTACTTGTCTCATGAAAATGTAAATAATCTACATGGTTTTTACCTAAAATTATTATTTGATTGTATGAATTCATCATCTATCATCATTGATAACAAAAATAAAATTATAATTCAATGGAGATAAATTATTTTTATCAAAGAAAAAACATTCATGGATGAAGAAATGACACGGCTTATTTTAAATATTATTATGTATAATTTATTTTTAATATATTTTTTGAAGTGATTTTAGGAGTTACAATTTGATATTTTTTTATAGATATATATAATTTTTCTCATCCTTGAATAAAATTAAATATTTTTTGAAGACGATTTTGAGTGTACCCATTTCATTTTATTTTATATTGGAAATTGAGATTAGAAAACTATTACATCTAAATTGGACACTCTTTTTTCTTATAATGGTTTATCCCAAAAATATTTATAATAAAATATTTGATTTTATATTTAAAATGAATGGATATATACAATCAACCCATTGGTAATTTTCTATTATTATAAATATGTATGAGAAATGAAAATAAATAATGTCAAAGAGAAAATAGTTGAATGAAGATAAATCATATAGAAAAATTATATAAACACATAGGAATTTTATTTTTTTCGTAATAAAAAATATAAAATTAGGGACATAATAGATTCATCTTTTTTATTGCTTTTTTGAATGAGTAGGTATTCAATGATGAACTAAATGGAAATATTAATTATTGAAAAATAAAATCTTGGATGTTTAATGATGATCCCATTATTTTTTGTTGAAGATTGAAATAAATTACCCAAAGACAATATTTACTCTACAGAGACATTATTTTTGAAGGATAAAAAACTATTATAATATCATAGATGTTTTGGGGTACTGAAAAATAAGTTTCATTGATGATAACATAATTTTTTGGAAATGTAAAATTTATAAATGTTGATGATTTGAATATGTTATGTTAACAAGAAGATTAATTTTCATATAAATTATCTTAGGAATTGGTTATTTTTGAGTAGTATCTATGGATTTATCTTATGTAAATTGATATAATGATTGATCAATTATCCTTGAATAATTGATGATTGTTCAATTTATATAATCATAAAATTAAAGTGCACGTGGTAAAGGGAGAATGTAGATTGTCTTCAAAAATGAAGAATTGAAATGACCCAAAAAATTCTATTTTAGAATGGATGATGTTTAATTATATTAAATAAAGAACGTGAAATTTTTTATTATATACTGAGGAGTTCTATAAATATCAATAAAATATGTATTTTCTTATAAAATCATAAATCCCTTGAAAAAATGGTAATGCATTAAAAAATTTCCATAATAGAGCAACAGTGGTTCCAATATCATACATAGTAATTAATATGTTTATATAAATAGTCCTTTATTAAATAATGTTCTAAATATGTAATTTCGTATGGGCTAGATCAACCAAAAAATGAAATTCATGGCCCAACCACATGGAGACCATCCCATGCAATGGATAGCCTTGATTCAGAGCGATTAAGAATTCATAAAGCCCATAGTAGACCAAATGAGATTGAAAAAGATGATCTATAAGTGCATATCACCAAGAATTAGATCACATGTCATGAATCGGGATCCCATTTTGACTACTCTAGTTTTGCGTGAATTGATGAGGACATGCCTTTGAGGGGTTACTAGTGAAAAATATGATGCTTTCTTGAGATAAAAGATACATGGGATGATTAATTAGGTGGAATCAAACTATGTGATTGTTTGATATGGGATTCATGAACATGATGAACTATTCATCCAAATTAAATGGTTTGGAGAAAAAATAACCTATTCGGTCTTCCCTGATATGATGAACCACTAGATTACAAGTAATCTCGTTCATCCTCAACTAATTAACTTATTATATATTATCCTCAATGCAATTTCTTCTATGATGAAAGATGAATCACTTCTCTATAATGAAATACAAGTCGGAATTACCACATAGAATCATCATTCTATTCCATGGAAGGATTGAAATAGACAATGAAATTGATATCAAGCTATAGAGAGCTATGAAAAAATACATTATCTTATACCATAATGAAATATTTGTGATACATGTTGGTTTAGTAAAAATTTTTGGTATTAAACCACGCAGATAACAACTATGGAATATTATCTAATCATGAATAAAACATCAACAGTTTGGACTGTATAATAGAATGACTCACAATAGTGAATGGAAATTTAGTTTTTTAATGTCCTATCAAAACCGTAGAGAAGTGCACTACACCATGTATGTTTTGTTAACACATGATAATATATTCACATATTGGAGGTCAATCATGATAATGAGGAAGCCATGATGAATTATATGTTCTTGATGCACTATGATATCACAATACAATGAAGAATACCATTTTTGATATCATATATTACCATCGATACATTAATCTCTATCAATGAGTCTTTATATATTATGGAAAAAATAGAACAGTGGCCCAAAAATTTGAGATTTGATTATCACAAAATTATGGAAATACACTAGAATATATGAACACTAAATAATATAGATGATATAGAATATATTAATAAAATAAGGATTTATATAGATCTTAATATTGAGTATAATATTCATCAAATAATTAATATAAATTTATAGAATAAATTGAATACATGGTTATGTTCAACCCATTTTTTGTGTGTAAAATACTCTTTAATCAAGTATGAGATCTAATATTGCATTAATATATTATTTTTATATATCGAAGAGTTGATGAGGTAAAATATCTAATGTTACACATCAACAATACTAATATTTAACTCAAGATAATGAAATTTCAATCATGTGGTCTTATGTTGATTATAATTTGGACCAACGAATTACCTTGATATTTATAGTCTATCGGTCATTCATATCATTGTAACTCAAGATAAAGATGATGTTGCCTCTTGGATTGATGTAGAGTCAAATAATATTTCCTAGAATATATTCCTATATTTTAAAATATTTAATATCATCTATGTATTCCATTATTTATTCACAATAATAAATTAATCCTCTTGACTAATTTGAAATAGACACATCTCAATATATTACTACACACTAGGGAAGTAGATCTGAATTATTGGATTCTATAGAATAAGAAATGTTTTGTATTTTCTTGCCACATAATGGGGAGTAGGCTATCATAATACATTTGTGATACTATCAATATCATGTATATTTGTTTACGGGATCAAGAAGAGGTAGTGCAAGATCATACCCTTGATCAGGCCTTTATTGATAATAAATGAGGAGTCCAGTTATTATTGGAAAATTACCACCGTACACTAGGAAATCGTAGTAAAATGATGCCATCCTAGTCAATAAATCATGGTTTCAAATTTTCATTATTGTTTTATGTGAATCATTGAGAAATATAGGTGGATAAGATATGATAATTATATAATAAATAAGAAACAATGTTAATGAAAGGAACAAAAATTAAATGTGAACATTATGTTATCTTATTAGGATTCACCACCCCTCTATGTGTTGTAGTCCCAAATGCGATCCTAAAAAAAGTCACAGTTATTTCCATATATTATGTTAACCATAAAGTGTTATAGAGATATTCTTGAATAGATTTTTTATGGAAGTATGAAATCCTATAATTAGACAAAAATGAAATGACTTATCTGGGTTAGGTGGAAATAAGTCATCGAGACATATTCTTATGAAATTATACATTAATAATCTCTAAGAGATGAGGTTATGAAAAATAGACATGCCTGTAGGTATTGAATATGATATCTACGTAACTGTATATTCAAATATATGAATATTTATAATAATATTTCAGCAGTATATCATTATTAATACAGATCATGACTAACATACATGGATTAATTACTGAAAACTATAAAAATATGATCAATGTGATATAGGATATGTTAGTTATCACAAGATTGATATGAAATTAATGAATAAGTCAATAAATGATTTAGAACTTCAAATTTAATGAATGTAAATATCATAAAAATATTGATTAGAATTTCACAATAAATTATTTCTATCATCGTAGAAGTTTTATCAATAAATTTATGTTTGAAATTTTATTGAAATATTGATCATATATGGTATTAAAATATGAAAATCACCCTACACATTCAGATAATTAGACAGTGGGACTGTATGACTAAATTATAGTGTATACTAAGTAATTGTTTATGCAGTATTTTTCTTCTATCAATATGGGTTTCTTGTCATGTAGTAATATGGAGACATATGATCTTAATAGAGTAATAAAATTCTTCTAAGAATGAGTACTAGAGGGAAACAAACTATTTTTTAGAAAAAATATTAGTTAAATTTTATTTGAATTCCCTTTTTGAATAAATATTATTGTCACGTTTTGAAAAAAAATTAAATATTTAGGTTATCCTATTAAGAAAATTATATTTTTTTAATTCCAATGAATATGTATGATTGAGTTTAAAGTTAAATAATTATTTATTCATGGAATTAATAAATATTATATATATTTTTTATCCAATGGATACTACATGGAAATTTATTTATTAACATATTTAATTTTCAAGGATTGATAAATGTTGATATGGAATCACAGAATGGATTATGAAACTAATTTAAATGATATAATAAAACTATATATATAAATAACAATTAATTTATATACGAAATGATATCGAAATTTTCATTGGGATTTTTGAAAATCTGATACATAATAATAATAGAATATTTTTTAATGTGGGGTTTTCTAGGATTCAATATAATGTATATTTCCATTATGTTATTATTTATTCTTGATCCAAATAATTTAAAATTTCTTATAAAATTATTAGGGTTATATATTTATTCAGTACAACATTATATAGAGTGAATTCACTGATGTACTACGGAGAAATACATCATGAAATCTCATATGAAAAGAAGAAATTAGTATCCATGTTCCTCACTTATTCCTAAAATAAAAATAATAATAAACCCTTTTATCCTAGAATTTACTCTTGTTGAAATAAAAAAATGATTCATACAATGAGACCTATTTTCTATTGCAACTGGGGATTTCATAATGAATTTTTGTGGTTCTTTAAGAAGACATGGATACCACTAGAGAGATAATACATATGGATATTTCTACTCAATTATGTAACAATAGGGATAGGTGAAAAGATTATACAAAAAATAAAAATGTACTAGTTGATGTAATTATTATTTATATGATTTAATTATAAATTATATTTCAATGATCTATTCCATTCAAAATTTCGGGTTGATTTCAATAGATCATGAAGATTTCGTCAATATATTAAAAAATATCCATTATTGGTAATGGGACCATTTTATTACATTTTACATTGGAACAATAAAATTTTAGGAGAGAGGTAATATATTATGTTATAATTATTTATCAATCATGGATATAATTAAAAATAAGTTAATATTTCATTAATTCCATTTTTTTCATTTTAAATATGAATGTTGTGATGTCATGTTTGTTAAAAATATAATAAATATGAATATAATAATTTATGAATAACAAATTCAGATCTCATTTGAAGGTGGCATACATTCAATCTATTAAGGCTATATACATCATAGAAATTCAAAAATTACATATATTGTGCCAAAATTTACTTCACATGGATGATCCAGATAATTTACAAGACATAATGTGGGAAAAGAGTGCATGAATTAATAAACACCATGTATTAACCAACAATAATGAACATCTTTTTAGGAGATTCATGTTATGTAGGTATGGGTTATATCATGTAACCTCACATGGTTTTTCTCTATGGGATACACGAAAGTCATGTAGTCAAATTACAATTGATGTATTTAATATGTGATGTGTAATTACTTAAATATTATTAAGAACACTTGTTTTAACTAGTTGATATGTATCTAGAATACAAACCATGTATAACATAATGAATTGTCTAGATTACATGTCGAGCCACTATGTGTATTTTATAGATTACCATATAATGGATTACAAAATTTGTCAACAGTTTTACATTCTATATATGTAGAACTTATTCATGTGGAGTACACATCGAGAAAGGATTTATATTTCATGAATTTATTATATGGAAATAAATTAATATAGTAATTTTTCCAAAATAGATGTCGTGTAACTGAAATTCATGCCTTTCTGATAGGGGTTTTTTTATTGAAATTCATACTGAGTGATTAAGCATTTTTTATATATTTTAATTTTTAAAATTAAATAATTTCTATTTTATTTTATATCTAAATTCCATGTTTGATTAATTAATTTTATTTTTGTTCGTGAAAATTAAAATACGTACATGCACTCTATTTTAAGGGTGAAACATCTGGTTATAAATGATGGGTAAAATATATGATTTGAATTAATTAACTACACATAATATAATATCACAACTTGTTGTGTATTCCCACAGTGTATTAATGTGATAAATACAAGAACAAATCCATACATAACATCATAAAAATCCATGTGACTAACATTACAAAATGGGATTATGGGCAAAACATTTTTATCCTCTAGTACATGATATATTGAAATCAAAATGGAGTTTAAAACTTCGAATAATTGAACCCACAATGTCCCTTGTCATTAAATTCGATGTACAAAATTAATTATAACAAAATTTGTTTTAAAACTATAGAGGATCAGAATCACATTGATTGAATGGATTAAAAATAAATGTTAATTAATTAATTAATTAATTAATATATTAATAATATAATTAATTTATTAACAAAAAAATGTTATCTAAATAAAAAATTAATTTAAATAAATGACATCTAGATTAAAATGTATAATTGTTTCATGAAAGGATGATAATGAGCTAGAATGAGATTTGTATCTGTTGGATATATATTAATTTAAATATTATTTATGGGGTTTGATATATATAATTTCAATTAAAAATGATTATCTGTGTATAATAATTTTCTGTAACTATGTATGATCACCATGTTTACAATTCCATTAATGTAACCCAATAAATCTAGTTATCCAAAACTAAATTTTAGTATGTAATTATAATGGAAGGAAATCCTAGATGAGTGATGGAAGTACAATAAAGAGATAAGGTTAAAACTAACTAGGGAAATACATATGTTGATAAGTGAAATAATAAAACCATAACCAAGCTAGGTTTAAGAAGTTTTTACCCAAAATTCAAGTTATAGATTATCACCCTCTAGTCAATGTGACCAATATAATTTATCATGATTATGCAACACATAAATTATTATTATTTAATTTATGGTTATTTATTGATGGTTATTAGATTCTTTTATTTTGGTCACGTAAAATATTATTATTTACAAGAATATAGTATGAAATAACATTATTAGATTATATATACTTTTTTGAGTCATCGTTAAATAGTATTGTAATGTTTATATATTTTTAGAATTATCATAAAATTATAAATAAATTTATGCATACATATAAAAATATATCATTGAAATTATTAATTTTTTTATAATATTCCATTACTTGAGATAAGATGAAATCATAGTTCAAAGTACTATTCCAGACCTTGTGATAATGATTCCAATTATTTAGGAATTTGATATATATTTTTTTATTTGATTATATTAGTTCATAATAAGTGTTTTATACATATTGAATTATTATATGTTGGGGTCAATTTTTAAGGAAATGTTTTACCATGATTTTATAATTGTGAACGTATAAAAAGTATCACAATGATGTGAATTAACATAGCTCGTAATACCAACCAACCAAATTTCATCAAAACGGATTTTTGATTTTCTGTTTGGGTTATGATATGGGATATAAAGAAATTTTCTACTAGAATTTCCATGATATACGATTTTGGAAATATAATGATGATTTATTTAGGATTTGATAAAATATTAGCGGACTAATATATAAAAAATTATATTATCACATTCTTGTAATCAATAAAAATTACTAAATATTGTTTTTATTGTTTTGATAAAATTGAATTTATTTTGAACTCTACATTATAACTTTTATTCAAACTTTAGAGATAATAATATATTGTCTTTTGGGAACATACAGGACTGGTACAAATACTTATCAATTATACAATACCATGAGTGGATGTATCTTATAATGAAGTCCCAGTTTAAAGAAGTTAGACCTAACGAGGGTAGTGAGGACCTCCTCTTTCTCTACCTCAGACACATATGTATTGTGATAGTTTTATAGTGACTATTATTATCATCTCTTACAAGGGAGATCCAAAAACTGAAAGTTGATATTGATGCATAAATCATGTTTTCTCACCATCCTAATATCAGTGAGGAGAAATATAGAATATAGTTGTAGTAGATCTGAAAAGGTGAGTTATTTATATGGTTCATGTCTTATGGGAGATAAATAAAATCTAATATAAGATCCTTTTATGGAGAGAAACATAACATGTATGTGTCTGGTTGTATCCCGAAAATCTCTAGGAGATCTTGTTGGATTTTTAAAATAATACGCAATATCTGTTCAATTACCTTTTGAGTAATTTGTGCATTCAAGTATGAATTATCAAACTTATGGGAGAATTTAGCACCAATTATTAATGGGTGTGGATCCGTTGATTTTTTTAATTCATAGAATTTTATTTTTTGAGATTATAGGATCCTTATAGGTTATTTGAACATGAGGTTGATTATATAAATTTATTTGAAAAATTATTATTATAATTTTTTCATTAGTTGATATATAATAAGAGGACTCCTATATAGTTAAATTGGGACTATAGTTGAGTATGTTATGTTGAATTTAACCTTGGTAAGACATAATAGTCATTTATATAGGGTTCTAAGATGATTAAAAGTCACTAGGAGAAAAATAATAAATAAAGAAAATATTTAATGAATGTTATTATATATTTTCACTGACCTAGATATTTCATATTTATATCTCTTTGTTAACAATAGATAATATATCCACCTAACCGAAGAGCCTATGAGAGTGGGAGAAATACATTTTTCAATGGGCATTGAAATTAGTGATTGACCTGGGATTTTCGATTCACTAATGAAAAATTTGTGATTGTCTCTTATTCAGATGTCAATAGTAGATATTGAATAAGATAATGGTAAAAAAATTAGATTCATTTAGTTAATCACTATAAAAAATGTTTTACAATAATGATAAAGTTTTTCTAGATGTAGGGTTTTATTTCATTGACATATCCGTATTTTAATTATTTTTAGAAATGTGAATCAATCATTCATAAATTAATTTGGAGTTTGTATTATGAATCCTCTATTAAATTAAAAATTATTTATATATTTTTAATTGTGGATATGTTTTTCCTAATTAATAGTATCAATCATTGAATCTATAATTTTGAATAATGGAATTTCGTAACACTAAGTTGCACTTCCTTGATTCAGTGATTTTTTTGTATATTTATCCTTCCGTTATAAACGTTTTATTCATCACTCTTCTATTGGCCAATGGTTAAACCATCACCATAAGACACATCTTTTGGGAGACTAATTATCAAATCCATGAATTGTTGTTTATTCTTATTTAATATGTTTACTTCAATTTGGATGGTTCAATTATGAAGAAATAATTTTAGGGGATGTTAGAATGATTGTTGATTCATGATGTATCACATTTGGGATGAAAAACATTAGATGGGTAGTGATATGGGTTTTATATTCATAAAAATAGAGGGTGGATCCAATCATTACATGAGGAAATGATAATTATCAATTCATGTAGTGATTCATTTTGGAATTACTCACTATTGATTCTGTGGAGGAGGCTTTAATATCATTGAAATTTTGAATTGGAATATTTTATTTAAATTTATCATCAATACAATAAGTGATTCAGAATAATGCATTTCATGCAGTGCCTTTTTATACAAAGATAGATATTTGGTTATAGTTAAGGATACATGACCATGTGATAATGCACATGCTCTGTGAGCCATAACTGATTAGATTAGTGTGTACTTGAATTACATGAATATAAGCCCATGTTGCCTGACACATCATGTGTGTTGGACTTTAACATATGTACCTTTCGAGGTACATGACATGAGTAGATGAATTATATTAAGAGTACCCTCATAAAAATGAAACACATTTTTACCCCTATTTATATCATGTATTTGTGATAAGACTCACCATTTTGAATAACATAATACTACCTAGTGGAGAACATCAAACTACACACCATATACCCTAGGTCAAGATATGTATATCCCCTTATCCATGGTTACATCAAATAGGATTATATTTTTTCACTCAATATACTTGGTTTGTGTTTTTATCACATCTATTGGGATTGAGATCCTCCAAGGGAGTTTTTATTTTACACAAATGGGCCTAGGGTTGGGGTTATTTTATTTTGATATTATATATAGTAAATATTACACATTAATTTATAGGGAAGATGTCCATGATATAAATGGTTGGGTTCCATTTTTACACATAGAAAAAAAGTGATAGAGATCCATCCGTGGATTCAGTATTTCACACTGAGAGATTGTTTAAGGATCCCATAACAGCATCTGATGGAAAGACTATATGAGTTTATTGAGAATATTAAAAATAAATATTGAAATTCATATTTTTTTGGGTGGTTGTGGGTTGGATAATATTCTCTAGGGAATGTATGCATCAATGATAATTTCTAGTAATTTTTTACTTCTCCCTAATAATTATTGTTTAGATTTTCCTGTTCTATTTATTGGGATGTAATTATTAATGATTGTTATGTTTTATATGTGGTCTATATATGATCAACCATATATAGATACATACCATATATTATGATCACATGATATTAAATGAAAATATTTTGGGATACAGTTTATGTCGTGCTTATTGGAATTTGGTACTTGTGGTAATGAGATTAATAATAGACCGGGGTTTTCATTTTCAGATTACATGACCACTTGTGGTCAGAATGATCCTATTTTCTGATTATATATCTTTTATATTAATTAATTAATTATATTTTCTATTTCAATACTTTTTTGTGGGTAAATAGTGTTTTTTAAGAATTTAGTTATTTTTTATTAAATTCCAAATTACATCGGTGTCAATGAATATATACATGAATGTGTATAGATCCATATGTTTAAGGTCTCCAATAATTTTTATATACTAACATGGTGCCAATATCCTACCTCTGTTTTATGGGATGTGGGATTGTGGTTTCACATACGACATGATAAAGCTAGTGAGGATCATTATTAGGTCAGTGTTTGATAGATAATATGGGGATCCAAACTGATTTTCCTTAGTCATTCCATGAAAGTGCCAGATTTCTAATAATATATCATTGTATGTAGTTCAAAATACCGGGGTAAAGGTTTTTACTATGTTGTTGATGCCATGGCGGGGGGGGGGGGGGTGTTATCAAGTATCACAAAAGTGGTGGGGTGGTTACATCTTCTAGTAGAAAATTATTTGTCTAGATAGAGGAGGAGGCCATTGATCAACTTGATTCAAGTTTATTCTATGATGTGTAAATAGGTGGACTTTTCTCATAGATAATTAATTTTGTTGGACCTATACTCTTCAGTTTTATGGGATGGGTTCATGGTGGCGATTTTGACGACTTGATGATCAATTTTTACAAGATATTCTGTAGACTTTGACTAGTAAAGATACCCTAAATGTAGTGATGACATTACCCACCTACACAAGTGAATAATGGATACATATAAGTTCTAAAATTGTGTGTGGTGATAGAAAAAATGAAACATGATTTCTTTTGTCGAGCATGGACCATTGTAATATAAACAACCCACAATCAGTATTAATGAATTTAATTCTATTATAAAAAAATTACATTTCCGGATTTGATTCCAATGATTAAGGACCAATTTTTTTCATCCAAACCATACAAGAAAAAAATGAAAAATTTGACCACTTAAATAATCAAAGGCATTTGAGGGTTATGGTTTTAAAGAATCAATAAAATCTCCCACAAAAAAATCACCGACATTAAAAGAGATTTAGTACCACATAACCCAAATTTTATTTTACACATTAGAACATTATCATCATCCTTATGAAATCCAAGAAAATCATAATCTTTTCTACCTATTTCATTCTATCTAATGAAAAATTAATTATAATAGGGGTGATCTCAAATGATCCATGAAGAAAGACATAAACATTTACAAAGGAAAGTCATTAGTGATAATTAGAATATAATAATGGTATGATAAAATTATATAATATATTGAATATAAAATATGATTATTCCTACCCACAAATATTAGACTCATAAAACATAAAAACATGGAATAAGTCCTTGAAAAATAAAGACATCATAATAATTTATAATTACGTGAGATGTTATATCAATCATTATCAAATAAAACATCACTAGTGCAAAAATCATTTTTTACGTCACCATTTTTTACCTCGGTTATATATAACCGACTTAAAAATGCGGCGAGTTGATTTTTAACGTCGGTTATTTTAATAACCGATGTTACAAATCGCGCCTGTTCAGTTTTTACGTCGGTTATTTGGAAATGGACGTAAAAAACACGATATCGACACATTTTTTACGTCGGTTATCAAATAATCGACGTGAAAAACCAAAGCGCGGGGTTTTTTACGTCGGTTATTTTATAACCGACGTAAACCCCCCCCCCCCCTAGGATTTTGTTTTTGACTTCGGTTATTTGATAATCGACGTAAAAAACGCGTAGATATCGGGTTTTTTACGTCGATTTCCAAATAATAGTCGTAAAAACCCCCCGCGCATTGCTTTTTTTACGTCGGTTATAAAATAACCGACGTAAAAAACCAAAGCCCGGGGGGGTTTTATGTCATTTATAAAATAACCGACGTAAAAAAATAGTATATATCTCATTTTTTACATCGGTTATAAAATAACCGACGTAAAAAAACAAAGCGCGGGAGGTTTTTACGTCAGTTTTAAAATTACCGACGTTATAAATTTAAAAAATAGTTTATAATGTCGATTATTATATAACCGACATTATAAAACTTTTAACGAAATTAAAGCCCGTGGATTGTCATTTATGATTTTTCGATTGACAGTCCATCGGCTCATCTCTCTCGCGTGGTAAACCCTAATCAGCTCGTCGATTGACCTGCATTAAAAACATTTTGGCTTCATTGTTTATCTTCTGCACTCCACTCGGATCTATCATCTCAACTCGCAACATTCAAGTAAGCCTTCCAAGAATTTATTTTGTTCATTTTTGTTTCGATTCTTGATGTAATTTGTTTGTATCAGATATGATTTCTTATTTAATCATGTTGAGAATCTCGTGGAATTTTTTGTTGTTGCAAATGTTTATTTGTATTTTGTTTATATAACAGACTATGTTGCATTTATGTAAATCGATGCTGATTGTTGGTGACATTATTTAATATTGCTCACTGTTATGGTTACATTATGTGCTAGGACATGCTTATGGTTCTGGATATAAATGTTTCTTAATCGGGAAATTATTTCTTATGTTTTTTGGTTCTGTTTTGGTTGAATTAGTTTTTTTACAGATTTTTGTTTTCTGTTTTTATGAGAATTAATATAAGAAGTTTGCGTTTGAATAACTGTTTATTCTTGTAATTGCCAGACTGTTCACTATTGTTATTGATATTTGTTAATTCTTGGTGTTTAGAATTTCTGATCATGTATCGTGTAATTGGAATTCAGTTTTTTTCCATGGTTGTTTTGTTTTTGGATTTTGAAAACCAAAAAGAAACAGAGTTTTTAGTCGAGTTTTATTTTGATTGATAACCGTTAAAGCTGAAGGCCAAGTACAAAATCAAATCCCCACAAGATATGTTACATGGGATTAAAAAGCAGAAATAAAATATTAAACCGAATAAGTGGGACTATTGTTATTCTGAGCAGACCAGTGTTGGATGCGCTGGGTGGCCCTCTCAGCCTGCCAATGCAATTAACGATCATCAGAAACAAGAATGAGTGAATTGCTTATAAAATAATAACATGCTGGTAGACCTCTTTTTTCCAGTCACACCGAAGGGTGATGAAGACCAATATCAAGGTCTGCATGCCATTTAAAATAGGTTGTTTATCTAATATATTAAAACATCAAAACCGCAATAAATATTAAACAATGTAGGCGTCATGGTTTTCTTTGATTCAATGAAATTTAAAACTATTATATCTAACTATATTTTGTTTTAAAAATAATATTCAAGAATATTTTTTTAAATACCTATAGTTTTGTTTTATATTTTAAATTGTTTTACATTCAAATTATGATTTTTTTCATATAAACATTTATTTGTCTTATCTTAAAAATATATATTTTTTGTTGATATTTGTTATAGGTAATAATGAGTCGAATTTGGATTACGGTACATCGAATGAGCAATGAATTTGAGGAAGGTGTTGATGCCTTTTTGGAATTTTCAAAACGAAATGTTCCAAGTAGTTACATTTTTTTGTCTATGCCTGAAATCTTTGAATATGAAGAAGTTGAAAAGTAGAGAGATAAAAGATCATCTGATTTGTCTTGGTTTTAATCCGAGTTACAACCCTTGGATTTGGCATGGTGAATCTGGACGGAATGTCACTGATGATGATGATTCGCAAGATGGTAACTCCGATGGAATTGAAGAAATGATTCGCGATATTGTAGCAGAACAAATTGAGAAAGAACCGACAATTGCGCATCTATATGGTGATGCTGAAAAACCATTATATCCTGGTTGTACAGATTTTACAGTTTTTTCGGCAGTGTTAAGATTGATTAACCTGAAGGCGAAGCATGGATGGAGTGACAAAAGTTTTACAGAGCTGCTAAAATTGATGATAGACATTCTTCCAAAAGATAACGATCTTCCAGATTCACATTACAAAGCCAAGAAAATATTATTCCCGATGGGATTGGGATACAAGAAAAAAATGCATGTCCGAATGAATGCATTATATATAGGAATGAATATGAATTTCTGTCAGAGTGTCCTAAATGTGGGACATCATGGTATAAGGTGAAAGAAAAATCCCAGGCTGATGTAGAGATTACAACGCTCCCTTCAATGGTATTTTGGTATCTTCCTATAATTAATCATTTGAAACATTTATTTTCTAATTCACATGATGCAAAAAGGTTAAGATGGCATTCTGCAGAGCGGGTATGTGATTGAAAAATACTTCATCAAGCTGATTTTCCACAATGGAAGAAAATTGATGCGCAGCATTCTACATTTGGAAATGAAATTAGAAATCTCAGACTAGTGTTGTGCACAGATAAAATGAATCCATACCGAACACTCAGTAGAACACATAGTTCATGTCTTGTTTTATTGGTAATTTACAACCTCTCTCCTGAAGTTTGTATGAAGCGCAAATATGTCATGTTGAGTACAATGATCTCTAGTCCAAAGCAACCCGGTAATGATATTGATGTTTATTTGTCACCGTTGATTGATGATTTGAAACTGTTATGGGCTGATGGTATTAGGGTGTATGATTCTTATAAAATGGAATATTTTCAACTGTATGCAGTGCTTCTGTTCACTATAAATGTCTTCCCAGCATATGGAAATTGGTCTGGATACAGTTTTAAAGGGCATAAAGCATGTCCAATTTGTGAACAATAGATGTGATATTGTCAATTGCATCATGGGCGGAAAACAGTGTACATGGGTCATCGAAAGTTTTTGCCTATGGAACACCCTTATAGAAGACTAAAAAAGGCATTCAATGGCTCACAAGAATTTGATACTGCTCTAAAATCATTATCCCTTGATCTATATTTTGAGAGGCTGAAAAACTGTGACGTGACATTGTGAAAGACACAAGAATATCTGGCAATGATAGACATATTTGGAAGAGAAGGTCAATTTTTTTGAGCTACCATATTGGAGGTATCATGAAGTTAAGAATAATATTGATGTCATGCACGTGGAGAAGAATATATGTGATTCTTTGATTGGAACATTGTTAGATATTAAAGGAAAGACTAAAGATGTGTTGAATGCAAGATTAGACATACTATCAATGGGAATACGTTTGGAGTTAGCTCCCACTCCTAAAGGAAGATGAACATTTCTTCCCCCGGCTTGTCATACATTATCGAAGAGGGAGAAAATTAGCTTCTGTCAGTGTCTTCATGATACCAAAGTGCCACAAGGTTATTCTTCTAATGTAAAACATTTTGTCTCATTGGAGGACTTGAAGTTGATAGGTATGAAATCACATGATTGTCACGTCATGATGCAACAAATTCTACCAGTTTCATTGCATGGAATATTGCCCATTCATGTCAGAAAGAATATAATGAAGTTGTATTATTTTTTCAATTCAATTTGTAACAAGGCGATTGATGTGAATGCTTTGAACGTTTTAGAAAAGGATGCAATTTTTATACTTTGTCAATTGGAAATGTATTTTCCTCCAACTTTTTTTGATATAATGGTGCATTTAATGATTCATATGGTTCGAGAAATAATTCTTTGTGGACCTGTATATCTTCATTAGAGATATCCTTTTGAAAGGTATATGAAAATATTAAATGGGTATGTTAAAAATATATATCGTCCTGAAGACTCCATTATTGAAAATTATAATTCTGAGGAGGTAGAAGAGTTTTTTACGAGCTACTAGGCTGCGGCGCAACACATAGGTTTGCCTCCATCTCTCCATGAACGAGTTAATAATGAGGGAAAGGGGATTCATGGCTTGAAAGACAAATCATTGTCAGTTGAACATATGAAGAAGTTATAATCATACATCTTGAATAACATAGTTGATGCTCAACCGTATATCACATTGCATATTAATGAGTTGAATCAATGTCATCCAAAGAATAAAGAATTGTGGATTATGAATGAGCACAACAAAACGTTTTTAACATGGATTAAAAAGACTTTTCTTGGTAGATCAGATGTATCAGAGACATTAAAATGGATAGTGGGTGGTCCATGTTTAAATGTGATAACATGGTCCGGTTGTGACATTAATGGTTATACATTTCATAAAAAATCTCAGGACAACAGAAGTGCAGTTCAGAATAGTGGTGTATTGGTGTTTGTAGAAGCAATGCATTTTTCGAGTGCTAAGGAAAAAAACCCCAATTTCTACATCAAGTGCATATTATGGAGTGATTGAAGACATATGGGAGGTTGATTACTTTAAAATTAAAGTTCCCTTTTTTTAACTATAAATGGTTTAACGGTAACAACAGTGTCAGACACGATGAATTTGGAATGACACTTGTTAATCTGAATAGATTGGAAGACACAACTGATTCTTTTATAATGGCAACACATGCAAAAAAAAAATTCTATGTAGTAGATCAATCAGATATGAAATGGGATGTTGTTTTACAAGGGAAAAAACAATATGTTGGTGAGGATGAACTTGATGAATATGTTGATTTATGTGAGATCCCTGCTTCTATGGAAATATTAATAGAACATAATGATGATCATGTTGAAGACATAGTTTGTGCCATAAGGAACGATCACGACGAAGGAATTGTGGAAAACAATCCATTTGTTCATTCCTAAAATTACAGGTAACATTTGTTTATTTCTTGTTTACATTTATTTTTTCAATAAATGTTAGATATTGTAAGTTTTTTATTTATTAAAACATGTTTTAAAATAAAATAAGTATATGTTTTTGTTTGTTTTATGTTTGTTTAGTTTACTTTATCATGTTTATTACCATTACATGAATTTTAAAATGCTTAATTTTGTTCACTGACAATTACATTACCATGTTTACAATGTTTACCAGGTTTACCATTTTTACCATTTTTACCATCATGACCATCTTGACCATCTTTGTCATCTTTACCATTGTTTAACATGCTTACCATATTACCAATGTTTACTATTATGTAACTTAGTACACTTTTCTATTTTCTGATTACAACAGTATTAAAATATTTGAATTTGTATATTTGTGAACAAACATTTGTTTTTTTGATTTGAAAGATAATGACAGATCATTCAGATGATCAACCACATGATTCCGAAGAGGAGCATGTTGCTCGTCATACCTCTGGGGATGAACATTCACATGCTCCTATTACAACAAAGAGTTCAAAGGTTGGTAAACATGGGTGGACACGTTTACCAATATTATCACTTGCCCGTACGCAGGATCAGAGGATAGTCATTGAGTTTGATGATAATGATATTCCTAGAGGTCCGAATGCCAAAGATTTTATTATTTTTGTTGCAACTCAAGCTAAGACCAAAGTAAGCATTCTGTATTATGATTGGAGAGGAGTGGATAAATCGATTATCTCTCAGTTGTGGGAGATGATTTTGGTAAGATCTTTTGTCATTGTTTGACCATTCATTTAATGTTTCTAGAATATATAATATGTTTAACCTCTTCTTTATCAGATGACATTTGATATTCCTGACATTGGAGGAGTCAGGAAGAAATGCTTATCATTGGCTGCCAGGAGATGTAGGGATTTCAAATCAACCCTCTCATCTGATTTCATTTATGGTAATAGGAGTTACGACAATCCATGTCATATATATCCTTTTATAGATGAAGACACATGGAGACGGTATTTTGAATGTAGAAAAAAAGAGTCATTTCTGGTAAGGTCAATGTAAACTTTTATAAACTTTCTTATATAAATGATTTTATTAATGTTTTGTTAATAATTTCTAATTCTTAAATTACATCAAACAAGGAATGTTCATCAGGAGATCCAATCTAAAAATGTATACCCTCATAGTTTATCTCAGAGAGGGTATTCATTATTGGAAGAACAAATGATGGCGGAAAAATTTCAACAACTAAGAGCTGAGTCTTTAAGCTCTAGAGAGGTGGCCCCTCTATCCACTCCATTTAGACATGAAAAATGGAAGAAAGCTCGTAAGGGAAAAATGGCAATGTCTTTATTAAGAATCGAGAATCGTAGCTGAGAGGATTGTAAGATATCTATTTAACTTATTTAAGTTAACTTTTTTCTTCATAAAAGTTTCAATAATTACAGAAATGTTAAATTAATTAATACAGGACTCTCTTGAGGAGCAGAGTTTAGAGGGGACATTTAGAGCTACTGGGAGGAAAGATATTTTATTTGTAGCATTGGGAAGGCCCAAAAATCCTTGTTGTGTAAGAGGATATCCGGAAGGTGTATCGGTATGAAAATTGTTTCCAAGTTCTTCATCTTATATCATTGAGGGGGTTTATAAAAAAATAGAATCCTTGGAGGCTGAAGTTCAAAATATTAATGCGACGATGGAGGACAAGATTAGAGAGTCGATGTAGTCTATGTTTGCAAAAATGAAAAGACAATTTCAGACTGCAGCTCTCACTCCTCCACCTCCCCCTGTAGAACCCATTATTTATCCTCCACCTCCGCCAGTAGCTCCCACTCCCCCACCTCAGCCTGCAGACACCATTTTTTATCCTACGGCTCTGCCGCAGCTTCCTACATATTTCGAGTGGTATGTTGATGATTCTCAACATCATATAGTAACATACGAGTTGGTATATTGTATAGGAGATATAGTTCATCATCAACGATTAGAGGTAGAGAATCATAGGGTCACTGTACAGGATATTATAGATAGATCAGCTAGGGTACCAATACCTACAGATGAGGTGGCGACAGTTGGATAGAGTATCGGCCATTTTTTAGTTTGGCCATCCATAAATCTTCGACTCATTACCATAGAGGTATGAATGTTATATCTTTTATTTTATTTGTTTATTAAAGATGTTTTATCATTTGAAAACTTCTATATTTTTTAATTTTTTTTCACAGGAATACATCAAAGGAAAAGAAATACTTTATAGACAACAACAAAGAAAACATGCTATGACATCAGATACAGATTGCAGTGGTCTTGACAGATTGTCAAGAAATTCACATTTGTTGTTGGGTTTTTATGAGTTTCCAATGGTATCTCATGTTTGTGGACGTGAAATAAGTGTGGGGATTACAATAATTGATATCATGGAGCTTATTACTGGTTATAAGTTGGGCATCAATGTGGTTCAAATTTTTTCCACGTAAGTCTTAACACCTTTTCCATGCGTTATATTTATTAAAAATGTATACTTATGTATGTTTTGTATTAGGTATCATTATAAAATTTGTGAGAGGAATGAGGTGACAGATGTATATGGATTCATGGACCCGCAATTGATTTCCCCGAAAGCATGTGCATTGAATAAAGAACAAAGAATGGTTTATATTGCTGAAATATTTGAAAAGAATAAAATCAGACAATATTGGATGATGCCTTTTTGTGAGAGATATGAAACACATTTCTCTCAAAGAGTTAATTATATTTTAACATAAAAAACCACTAACATTAAATTTAATTTTATCAGTGATCATTGGTTGTTAGGGATTTCTTGCCCAAGGGAGAAATCTCTTTATTGGATATGCTCTGTTCATGGTGATGTGTGGGAAAGTTTTAAGAATATATTGGAAAAGTAAGATTCAATTTCACAATAGTTTTATATATTATAATGAATTTTAAATTTACCCCATTCATATTATTTTCTAATAGTGTATGGGTCTACTTTCGAAAAAACTCAAAGAAAAGAAATGAAAAGATCAAATATGTCAATGCGAAGGTAAATTTCCATTTATAATTTGTACTTTTTGATTTATTACATAAAAATAATATATTTAATTTACACTCATTCAAAACAAAATTGTCATGAACAACAAGGCCTCATCGAATGCGGATATTATATGTTAAGATTTATGTATGAAATAATAAAAACTGGGACAGTTGTGAATTTTGACCTGGTACGATTTCCTCTTAATCTTTGCCATAATATTTCAATTTGATTTATTCATTATACACGTTAACTATCTTCTTTTTAATTTTTATCTTTTTGATGACCCTCAACCCTATACTTCTGAAAACATAAAACACGTACAAGTGGAGTGGTCAAATTATTTTACAGGATTGATTGAATTTTAGTTGTTTGTAATGTAAAATGTAATTTTGAATATTGTCGTTTTAATTGTGTATTTGGTAGTTGTTTAGGTTGGATTTAGTTTTTTTTGTAGTTGACAGTGTATGTTTTGAATGTTATATAAGTGAATGTTTAATTTTTCTCTACTTCTTGTTTTGGTCTACTATTGATGGTTTTTCTGGTATGAATTTGGGTATGTGGGGGAGGGGTTCCAAGGGTGTGGGGGTGTGTTCAGTGGGGTTGGGGGGTGTCCAGCAGTCTGGGAAGGCTGTCCGGTGGGGTGGGGGGACAGTCCTTGGGGGTAGCAGGGATGTCCAGGTGTGTGGGAAGGCGGTCTAGGGGTGTGGGAGTGTTGTCCAGTGGGGGGGGGGGGGGGGGGTTGTCCAGGGGTGTTTGGGGCTGTCCAGGGGTGTGGTGGGGGCTGTCAAGTGGGGTGAGGGGGTGAGGGGGTGATGTTCGTGCAGGTGGGGGGTTGTCGAGGGGTGTTTGGGGGTGTCCGAGGGTCGGGGGGTAGTCCAGGAGTGTGGTGGGGGCTCCAATGGGGTGGGGGAGGGTTGTCCAAGGGGTATACATGAGGGTGGGAGCTCCAATGGGGTGGGGGAGGGCTGTCCAGGGGGTATACATGAGGTTGAGGGCTCCAACGGGGTGGGGGAGGGCAGTCCATGGGGTATAAATGAGGGTGGGGCTGTCTAGGGGGTATGTTTTATATGTTATCTATGTACGTGCCTAATTTTTATGTACTTCTGTTTTTGTGGTACGATTTCTTGATTTGTTTTCTGGTTGATTCTAGTGGAAAGAAGATGACTGCATTCTGTTTAAAAAAAATTAGGTTTATCACGTCGGTTATTAAATAACCGATGTGCTAAAATGCCTGGAAAATAGTTTATCACGTCGGTTATTAAATAACCGACGTGATAAAATGCCTGGAAAATAGTTTATCATGTCGGTTATTTAATAACAGACGTGATAAAAGGCATGCAGAATGGTTTATCACGTCGGTTATTTAATAACCGACGTGATAAAAGGCCTAGAGAATGGTTTATCACGTCTGTTATTTAATAACTGATGTTATAAAGGGCCTGGAGAATGGTTTATCACATCGGTTATTGAATAACCGACGTGATAAACGGCCCAGACAATGGTTTATCACGTCTGTTATTGAATAACTGACGTGATAAACCCTCCTCCCCCGGTTTTCACGTCGGTTTTATATGAACAGACGTGATAAACCCCCCTCACCCCGGTTTATCACGTCGGTTCTATATGAACCGATGTGATAAACCCCCCCCCCCCCCCCCGCCCCTGTTTATCACATCGGTTCTATATGAACTGATGTGATAAACCCCCCTCGCCCCTATTTATTATGCCAGTTGTTTAATAACCGACGTGATAAACCATTTTCCAGGACTTTTATCACGTCGGTTGTTAAATAACCGACGTGATATATCTTTCCCATTTTCTTTATCACGTCTGTTCTAAAATAACTGACATGATAAACATCGTGATTTTATGTTTTGACGTCGGTTTTTAAATAACCGATGTCAAAAAACTTATTTATAACGTCGCACGTATTAATGTCGGCTAGAAACCGACATAAAAAATGAAAAATAACAGACGTAAAAAACATTTTCTACACTAGTGCATCAAAAATCTATGGAAACAATAGTTAAATGATATTGGTATATCCAAAAATTATCTCATAGTACACATATTGAAACATTATAAATTTGAATAACCATATAGAAAATAACCATTATGATTCTCGATATAAAATTATTATTTAACAATGCGTTGGAGTACCATCTCATAACACCCATTATGTATGTTTTAACTAAATCACATTAAGCTATCTAGGAGCAGACATCATATATAATATCTAACAAACACAACATGTATATTTTAAATATTGAAATCATCCAAAAATACATTAAAACAATCATTATTATTCTATACTACAACTAACCAATGGAAAGGAAATGGGTTTCATATAAATCGTTCTGAAACATGATTGATTCATGGGGATGGAACTGATTCCATTAAAATCTCATTAAAACAGAATTAACACATTTAAATGAAACACATTTCATTAAAATATGTTGGAAAAATATTAATCCCATTAAAATTAACAGGTTCAAAAAAATGTCATTGAAACAATCCCAATCAATCCAATGAATAAATGAGGATGGTATCATAAAAAAATGTCAATTTTGTAGGATAAGTAACAATAAGAGTTGATTATGTTATAAATAAAAATACAATAAAATGGTAAAAGAAAAAATTAATGATTAAAATATACATCTCATTATTAAGATCACTTTTTGAAACATAAAATATTCTTAAAATCATTTTCCATGTAAATCTATTATAAAATCATTTTATTTCCGAAGAATATCATAAAAATAATACATAAAAATTTAAAAAAATAATTTCATAATTGTGGGTAATTCCACATATTCTATGAAATAAAATTCACGTTTTACTTTAATGTTATGAAAGTGGCTTGGTCAAAAAAACTACAAGACCCCATTCACATCATTATTAAAAGCCAAACAATAATTGTATTCAAAATTAAAAAAGATTCCATTGAATCTTTTTAATGAGTAAAAATATTTTAAAATCCATTTGATAATATATTTTGAATATTTTTAAAAAATTATGGAATACATTTTTAGAAAAAGTAGTTTTTGATGAAAATTTATTTCCTATAGAAGAGAAAAATAATGTTGGATTTTTTTTAAAATCATTTAATCAATAATTCTATGTTACGCAGCATGGAAAAATGATATAGTTACATTTAAATATAATTAAATTCCATAGTAAAAAAAATTAAATTAGTTTCTTAAAATATGGATTTAAATATATCATCATAAGAAACATAATGAAATATAATCCTAATAAAGGATGGTATAGTAACATAAAACTAATTCAACAATGGTGTCTTTTAATTGAAAGACCCAAGAAATGATTAAGTTTAATTAAACAAAAAATAATTTGAGAATACATATATTAATGATATTACATTTTAAAGGGTATGTCTATACCTCAGAAAATAATTTTTGGTGTATAACATGACATGATAATCAAAAATGGGAAATTTTAAAAAAATATCCATTAAATATTCGGTATCTTTTAATCCATAAAACCCATGAAAGAGAGATCCTAAAATGGACATATAAAACCACATTAATATATATAAAAGAGTTATATAGTCACTTGATAAGAATTATATATTCCAAACAATAAAAATAATTGGTTAATATGGTATCTATCTCACAAGAATAAATGTGTGATGGTAAAAAACCTTACACTGAGACCAATTGGTCAAAAAAAATTTCATCATCCCGAACCTTAAAATTATTAAAATTATTTAATTAATTTAAAACAATTTCCTAGTATATTATTAATTTTATTTAAATTTTTACCATGTTATATATAATTTCATAATCAATTATGTTTTTGTAGTTTGTTTCGACCATTAATGGATTATAAGACAAAAATGAATTTGGAAAGGTTAAATATGGTAAAAATAATATTATTAATGCATAAAAAAATATTAACCATAAAATAATTGATAATTTATATATAAATTATACTTTCAAAACCAATCATGAAATTTTGATGTTAAATATTGACTAATGTTATGATCAAAGATGTGGTGTTTTTTTCAAACACATTAGTAACATTTCCATTTTTCAATTGTCATTATTGAAAGAAGGAATGTAATATAAATCAATATAGAATTATAATTAGATAATAAATATAATTATTTTTAATATATATTATTATATATATAATATTTATCTTGTAAAAGTAATCACGTAACATTGAGGAGCAATAAGTTCACATTTCAATGGACCACATTATATCTTTTTTAGTGTGACAAAATGTAAAAAAGTAAATGATATATTATATGTATATAAGGATAAAAATATAATTAATATCATATATATTTCATTTATATAATATATTCACTATCTATATTTTTATTACCTTCAATATAACATGTTATTAAACAATTCTTCAAACCACATTGTTAGGAGGTAGTTCATTGTACCCACAAGCAACGTTATCTTATTCAATATTCTATGGAATGTAAAAAATATTAAATATGATATAATTAATATATATTTGTAATTAGGTTATGAATTAATTTTATAAACATTAAATCTATCATAATCCATATCGTTGATAGGTTGTAATGGAAAAAAGGACAACATATGTTTATGAGTCGATAGTCTGTTATACACATGATTGATGATTTCATATATCATTTCACGAAATTTTATGTTGTTTTTGGTATTATGCATAAAATAAAAATAAATAATTATATATATCATATTAATATTATTGTATAATCATGATACAATATTACTTGAATATGGTGGAGATAGAAATAAAAAAATTATCATTGGTTAATATTACCTCTTCATTAGGTAACTCCTTTCAGTTTGAAATACATAATTATATAATCTAATATATATCAAAATATAGTATATTAGGATGATATTTTGTGTGATATAATTTCATTTGTGAGAAGGATGGATAATCCAAATGGCATGAGTGTTGTGATCACGTGAAGGGAGTGTGTTCATTTTTATAGGTGGGGAGGAGTGACAGTCTTGTTAAAACTAAGATAAATTCATTATGGGAGGTCAACAGTTTATAAAGTGTAACTAAAATTAATAATTAAATCACTAGGGGATGATATGGAAGATAAATTACTTATCACATAATAAAAAAAACTTTTTAAATTTTTTTCCATTTAACTCATATGATTCATTATATTTTTACATTGTGGTTTTTTTGTTAAGGTAACTAATTTTACGACCAATGTAATTTATCTATTAAGACTAAGTAAAATTTATAATTGTTAAATAATTTATAACCACAGATTCAATATATTAATTATAAATTTTAAAATAAAATTCCCATATGTGTTGGAAATTAATTTTAAAAGAACCACATGTAACGTTAAAAATCACTACCATAACACAAACTATGCCAATGTTTCTTGATGATTTAGGGGTCCTTATATTCACTATAAAAGATATATTGGTAAATTAATGGATTTTTTTATATTTATTAATTTTTAAATAATCACATGGGAAAATTTTTTTTTTAAAATTTTAATGCACTTAATAAAATATCATTTTTCATAATATAACATTATTGACGATATTGACATTAGTTATTTAATATAATTATAAAAATTTAATATAAATATTTAATTTTAAGATATTAATAAATTAAAATCTTAAAATTATATAAATTTATAAAAAATTAATTAATTTTTTTTTCAATAGTCTATACTTTTAATAATTGTATTATCATTTATTGTGGTTAATTATAATCAAATTAGTTAATATAATGGAAAATAAAATGAAATTTTGGTATTTATTTTATGACTAAAAATAGAATAGAATTTTTCTCGATAATAACAAAAAATTTATATTTTAAAATGATTTATATAACAAACCATATTTTTTTATCTTATCCTAAGTATTTATAGAAATAAAAAGAAGAAATTTTCCTTTTCATCTTTTTTTTATAATTAATATATTATATTGGTCACTTTTATGGGCTAATATCCAAAGAACTCATAAAACTATATCCTAGGAACACTATATTCTAAATATCTCCATAAAATTACTTTAGGACATGTTTCTAGTTCATTTTCCACTTTGATTTAATGTTTAATGAATCCGTAAACATGGCTTTCGGTTAATCAATGCAATTAAATTTAACTATTTTAACTAATACTTTTGGTAATAAAATATGTTTGAATCAATATAAATGTTAACTTATGTTGATTAAAAAAATTTAATCTATTTTTAAAAAATAAATTCATATATTCATAAAAATTTTAATTAAATATTAATGAAGCAGATGCAGTGATATGACATATTTTTAAGGGGAGTATTTTTAATAAAAAATAAGATTATATATTAACTCACTGATAAATAATAATCATTTTGTGAAACAAGAGTAATAATTAATGATATAAATTCAAGAAATTTAATTTTTAATCATTTCCTATTATGTATTTTTTTATTAAATAAAAAATAAAATCATAATGTATTAGAAAATAGTCTAGAGAAAAAAACCCAAATTTTAAAGTATAAAAAACATATTCAAAAAAAATTAAATATTACTTAAAAATAATTAAATATAACTAAATTAAAAAACTAATAGAAAAAGTATTTAAAAATCAATGGGACTTTTTAGTTAATTAATTTATTGAAAATAAAATTAATTTGTGATGAAAACATATTTTTGGAGAATAAAATCACATTTATAAATATTTATTGATTATTTACTAAAAATTTATCAATATTTAATATTGATTGATATAAATATATATATAATAAATTACATAATAATATTCATACATTCCAATTTATTCACTAGGTTATAACGGTAAGATATATCGAATTCCTTTTATGTTTCATGTTTCATGTTTAATTAACTATCTAGTTTAGAATTTTGGGGTTTCATATAAATAAATATAAACTATGTTTTGTGTTTAATGTAATATAAGTTCAATTTTATATGTCCTTTTACGTTATTTATTATAATAATCATCTCTAAAAACATAGGGGGTTACATCATGCCACCTTTGAAAAAATGTTTCCTCGATATTTGAACATTATCATATTAATGAAAGGATGGACAATTAGGAATATATTTACGTTAAACCCACATCACAAAAAGGATTAATACAACACAATTTTAATAAAATATAAGGGGATTTATAATGGTTATATGGAATAAAAAATATATATATTTGAAAATATTAAAACATAAGTGGGAATAGAGGAATATAATAAATAATCATAGAGGGTTATCGACGTCATTGATCACAAACATCTGAATGATCAATGGAAAATCAATGTACCCAAAACCATAAATACGCCATTTTTGAAAATATTATGAGTTCAATAGAAATGAATTTACAAGGATAATATTTCTTTATGGGACCCTTTTCCAAGAGTTAATAAATTGCCATACCATATTGAGTAAGAGAATAAAGAAATATACAAACATGGTGAGTATAATTTCATCTATAACAACCCGACCCCAGTTACCCAGAGTCGGTGCATTATTTTAATACATTGGAATGATTACATGGAATCTAGTCCCAAAGGACCGATTAGTTTAGTAGTCTTGTAAAAAATATTACATACATGAATGTTACATTACCCTTCATAACATACAAAACAACATAAATAATACTTTATGAATGCCATTATTCCCTTGGCTTATCCCTATATATCAATCACAATATACTTCTTGGAATCCTGGAAAAAATAAAACATAGAAAAGGGTGCGCTCAAACACTTCGTCAGGGTAAGAAATATAGCAGAAACATTAATAAATATGCATAATCATTTAAGGCAATGTATAATTAAAACAAAAGCCTTTTAAACATAAACATCAACATAGTATGGTAAAAATAAAATGAAATAATTCAATTTACTTATTCACATGGATATTATAATAAACGAATAATCACATTCAATATTAATAACCACTTTCATAATGATGGAATGCATAATGCCAGACTATCATAACCACATAGCCAAGTCCTCGTGCCAAGACTGAAAATAAGATTTTTTCAAGGGCTCGTGCCAAGACACTAGTTTGTCTAATGAGACCTACCGATGCATCGAGGAGCTTTAGAGGGCTCCACCCATCACTTATTAAGTCCAATGAATTCCACATATGAACAGGTTTAAAAATAACATAAACATTCATATTAAAACTATTATATGAAATGTCAATACACTCTCCATAAACCATGAATGGTATAAAAATAATACATCCACAGTGAAACATATCACAAAACCATCAATGGATGGATTTTATAATAAATCAACTTCAAATAATCTTAAAATCCATTAAATTATGTTGACATAGATGAAAATGATGAGTAAAACTTTTTGAGTGAAATATCCTTTTTGCAAAATCAGTTAAAAGTCACACATTTTAAAGGAAGAAATTTAAAAGAGATTTTTGAATCAAAGTGTCCCATTGCACTTTGAAACTTTTGAAAAGAATTAAAATTTCAAAACATTAATGCCCCTATAAATAAATGATTAAAATCATTTTGAAAACATGGAAATTAATTAAGAAGATTTAGAAAGATAAATATTTAAAACATTTAAAATTATGATCTTGATAAAGAGTACCCTTCACAAATTCTTAAAATATTCATTTTGAAATCATTTAAAAGTCACATTATTATAAAATAAATAATTTACTTTCAAAATATTCTTATAATCCTGTAAGGAATGATTTGACGATTTTATAACAGCAGTAAATAGCTACACCCACCATATAAGTTAAAAAAAGACATTCTTACCTTAATTCTGTCGAAAAGGTTAAAATGACCTTTTTTGGAAAATAACGGAAAGATTCCTTTATAAAATTCATATAGAAATTCGTACAAGGGTATAAATGACTTTAAACCATATTATGTAAAATGTTAAGGATGTTTTGGAATACATTTTTAACAAACATGGATGTGGATGATAAAGAATTCCTAGTAGATTACAACCTCAGATATTGAAGAGATTGAGAAATAAACCCTTACCATGTACTTTTTCTTGGTTGGGGGTAGGTTAACCTCATGTATAATGGTTAAATAATTTTTATTAAATTATACAAGAATCATATACATTAATATGATATCATATATGATCTTTTCACATTTCTTTGTTAATAATATCTTAGTATTATCATCGTTTCGGGTGTTAATTTACTAGTTTTATTTTATATGACTTGTTATGTAAGACATGGTTGTCATGGATATGTTGTATCTTATTCATATCCAGAATGATATCAAGTCCATAAAAATTATTTTTAAATCATGAAATGATAATTATACTTTGATGGATACTATACAGAATGAATCTCATCGCCTTCGTGGAGACTATAGTCTGTACGTACGCCCGAGTGACAATATCATTCTTTTGATATTAAAATAATATATAATTGGATGTTATATAATATATACAGAATTATTATCATGTTTTTTTATTATTTATATGAATTACACATCATTATTATACCCATCCAAATAATATTGTTTTGAATAAAAACTACACTACGATGTGGAGACAGTAAGCCATACGTACACACGTATGGTGACATGTCATTCAAAGGATGGATAGAATACTGAAATATTGTTGTAAAATGTTTATAATAACATCAAAGTATATATAATATACTGTATTTTGTATTTTATAATGGTAATAACAAAGAAATAAGAAGTGGAAGAAGAGTGGAACTTGAAAAAGGGTGGTTAAATCATTACCTCTTCTTCGGGTTCTTCCTTTTGATTTGATCAAAAGGGCTCCTTAAGTTGGCTTTATGACTAAAGAAATGCCTCTAGGATGAGGTGAGGGATGTGGAGAGAGTATTTGGGTAGGGTATGGACGAACAAAAAGGCTTTGAATGTGTGAATTAGTGAGAAGGGTAAATGCCCTTTTATAAGAGGGGTGAGGGGCACCATTGGAAAGTCTAGAAATATTATTTTATAATAATTTCATATTCTTTTTCTAATTCCTAAAAAGTGGATTATTTAAATGTTAAGGTGGGGATGGGTCAAAATCCACTTAACCAATAGAATTTAGATAGGTTTGGATCACTATATTAACCTTATCTTTAAGTATCAACTCTTAGTTAATTATTTTCACTTTTACAATGTCTCTTTGTATTTTTATATTATATAGTTATTAAACATACTATATACATCCAACCGACTCCCAAGTAGTACATTAATTATAAAACTATCATGATATATGTCTCTTGGACGAACCTTTTTTTTATGAATTGAATATCAATTGATAATATAATATTTATTTTATAAACTCTTTTATGTCAATTTTGACACTATTTAATAATTGATTTTTGTAAAACTCATAAATGAATTATTACTTCAAAAAAGGTTAATTAAATAAATAATAACATTTTATATTAACCTAGAAAATTATTGGTATTTATAAAAAGTCTCAAATTAAATTTATTTGGGTATTTATAATATCAATTATTCTAATTTGTTACTATTATGGTAATTAATCCATCGCCATTGTGTAATAAATAAATTAAATTATTTAATGTCTAAAAATTATAAATAAAATACCATTATGTAGGAAATTGTTTTATCTTTCTAATGAATATTTATAGTTGAAACTACAACATATAATACCCTATGTGAAAATTGTTTTTCTAAAGGTTATATCCTTGTGTCATTTTTGTATTAATTTTATCTTAATTAAAATAATGTGTCCCTATCACTTACAAGTGGCTCAATGGGGACCACAAATCGACCCAAATATTCTCATGGTCGGAAATGTATCAACCAATAAGGTTAAGACACGTTTTAGGGTAATTTTTTATTATTATAATATAGTTGTTTAACCCTTATTTACCAGATTTTCCCTATAACAATCGTAAATAAAATATGTACCAATGTAATTATTCAAAATGTCTAAAAATAAAAGTTACCTATTTACACAATTTGAACATCTGTATTCCAAATATAGAATCCATTTTTCAAAATTCAAAACACATAAGTGGAAGAAATTAATTTAAAATTAATTCCCATTGTTAAAACAATAAGAGTGTTTTTAAGAGATAATAACTATCAAAAGATTGACACTTGTTTATTTCCGGTATAATTGTGAAATTTTGTCCGATGACCAAAATTGTATTAAATGGTAATAATATATTCTAAATATTATTTAAAACAACTCAAATTCATAATTTATGACTACCAATTAGTTTTATTAAAAAAGTTGTTTTTAATTAAAATTTAGTAATATTCACTATTCATCAAAATATAAAAGTTATCCGAAAAGTACCAAAATTTCACCATAGGATAAATTTGATATTCCAAATCCAAAAATGAATTCCATTTAGAGAGCTGAAATTTATAAAATTTTAAAAAGTAGGTATTACTATTCATTACGGCTTGTTTTATTGGTTGTAGTGTGTGTTAGAACTCGAAGTTGCGTACAAAACATGCTACTATATTTTTAAAGAGAAGTGTATCATTGAAGCTTGGGATGTTACATTGTAAATTTTCTTTATGTCCCCATTCTAAAGAATAAACTTATTTAGTCAATTTGAATATATAAATGTTTAAAATATTGGATTTAAAAAGGGTTCACTATTAAATATGGTAAAAGTGCATTTTTGGAAAATACTTCTTTTATCTGAAAAAAAGAAATTTGTTCTTATATTATGTCTAAGAAACTCATAATATGGAATCTAAAATTATAAGGATTATATAAGGTTCAAAATTTAGTTAAGACTATTCATAACCTCTTTTGAACGGCTCGTTTGGTAAGTCATGGTTCCCTTGAACTCGGTGTTACATCTAGTGCAAGTTATTGAATTGTTTTGAAGAAGTACATACTATGAAATAATGGGGTGTTACATTCTTACCTCCTTCAATAAATTGCGTCCTCACAATTTGATATTTTTCTTTGAAAATAAAGGTTGAAAATAGAAAATATCATTGTGGGAAAACCCACATGAGAAATTTGGTTTATAAAATTTAGTCTTAATAAAAGGAAAAGAGAAATAAAATGGTCACAACCAAATAATGATCTCGATTAGGAGAACATTGGTGGAAATTAGAGACATATAATTGGAGGAAAAGGTAAATATTTATAGGTGGTGATTGAGATCATCAATCTTAAACAAGATTAAAATTGAGGTCCTTAAATTCAGTAATCTATGAGGATTTAAAATTCCATCGGTTCAACAAAACATAATGTATTAGGATAAAAACTTTCTGGTTTTAAGATCCCTTTAATAAAGTATAAGAATTAATTTCTTCATAGAATATGAGAATAAAAATATAAAATTGAAAAGTAGAGTTCCATCTTTTAACTAATATCTACCAAAAACTCATATTTTACTCTAAAAGATAATAGAACTTAAAAAATATATTCTATTTATCCTATTCATATAGGGTTAAAAAATGAATTTATAATTCATCTAGAAGAACCATTAAAAAACGACATTATTCAATCCAGGACATCTCGTGGGTTAGTGGTAGGTGATACACCTTTGTCGCCCTTCGGTTGTGGGTTTAAGTCTCTCAGCCTTGCTGGACGCGACGGGTTGCCGCTCGACCTCTGGGTTATCCTTTTATGGAAATCCAAAATTAATTTCAAACTAGAATTATCCAAAATACTTCTGTCCAAACTCACAGTCCAACATTTATAAGGAAGGTAAACATAATTTAGATCTTTTTTACCCCGTAATAGCATATGAATACCTTCATCATGTATTCTTTTAAAACACTGAAACATCCTAAATTACTATAATCCTTATTGATTAAATTCATGCTCCGTTATTCCATATAGATTGCTGTATATACTTCATCCATCCAAAAATGTTGTAAACTCCAACAATTATGGAATACACAAATCTTTAATCAGTTTCAAGGCAGTCAATAATATCAAATATAATTTACCCAAATCAACTATATATTATTACAAAATAAGTACCTTAATATTAGGACCATATTAAGGTTTATCTTTCCTTCAACCATGTAATTTCCAAAAATTTTAACTTGCTGTAGAGTCAATTTTCTTAGTACCACAAAATCTCAAATCCTCAATGAAATAGTACTGCAGTACAATCCTTATATACAACATAATTATTATAACAAGTACATTGCCGATACAACACTCAAATGACACAATCATCATAAGAACTATAATCATTCCTATTCATCTGTGGTAGTATCAAAACTTGATTGTTATCCAATAGCATCATTTGCGGCATAGTCTGATGATAGGTTCACGTAGTGTCCAAACTCCTTGAAAATGAAGCATTGTACAATTGTAACCATTTTCTTACCCTTGCAGTCACGTACTTGGTGCCCTTTTTACTACACACTTATAACAAACTCCCATTCCTTTCAGGCAAGTTCCAGGGTGTTTCTTCCCATAGTTATCACATATGGGGAAATTATTCTTTTCCCTCTTCCCTTTATCCATCTTTCTCTCTTCCATATTTTTTTTCTTTTGCTTCTCGTCAATTCCATAGGACTCAGTAAACTCTTTAGTTATCTTATCCACACATGATACTATTTCTTCATATGATGATAATACGTAGGAGACTATTTCCCTTCTAAATGATGGCTTAATACCATGAAAGATATTATCCTTCTTACTCTTTGGATCATACGTATTACTGGAGTTCACATTCCTTATACTGGGCGCCATTTCTATACAAAGCATAAACTAGGTCAGTTTATGAATTTCAATGAATAATTCCAAACTTGTAAAATACCTAATGCAAATTGAACAGTTTATGGATATAATCAATAATCATAATTTTTTTTTCATTGAGTAAGTATATACTCATGATCCCTTCATAATGGTTTGTAAAGAAAATGAGAATTATCCTAAGCATATTCCCCGGGAGTGTCGTAATCAAGAGTGCAGCAAGGCCCGTTTTCATGCACCAGTTCCCGTTCGAGTCTAGCTCAAAGCGGTGTTTTTGAGTTTACCTCTAGGTACATATGGCCAGAGCCGCCTCTACCTGCTAGTATCCAGACAGGGATATATTGCTCGGAAAACTGACAAAATCTCTACAATACCAAAATTCTAGGATGTTCTTCTATACTATTCCTCAAAGTCTATCATAGGGCTATGTGCTCTAATCAGAGTTTATCTAAATATAGTTTCCATTGTTATTGATAATCTTCCTCTGATGCCAACTATAACACCTCGACCCCAGTTACCCAGAGTCGGTGCATTCTTTTAATACATTGGAATGATAACAAGGAATCTAGTCCCAAAGGACCTATTAGTTTAGCAGTTTTGGAAAATAGATTACATACACAAATGTTACATTACCCTTCATAACATACAAAACAACATATATAATCCTTTATGAATGCCATTATTCCCTTGTCTTAACGCTGCATATCAATCACAATATACTTCTTAGAATTCTGGATAAAATAAAACATAGAAAAGGGTGTGCTCAAACTCTACATAAGGGTAAGCAATACAACAGAAACATTCATAAATAATCATAAACATTTAAGGCAATGTATAACTAAAAAAAGCCTTTTAAACATAATCATCAACATAGTATGGTAAAAATAAAATGAAATAATGCCATTATTTATTCACATGAATATTATTCTAATCTAATAGTTATATGCAATAGTAATAACCACTTTCATAATGATGGAATGCATAATGCCAAACTATCATAACCACATAGCCAAGGCCTCGTTCCAAGACTACAAATAAGATTATGTCAAGCCCTCGTGCTAAGACACTAGTTTGTCTCATGAGAACTACTGATGCATCGAGGAGCTATAGCGGGCTCCACCCGTCACTTATTAAGTCCAATGCATTCCTCATATTAACATGTTTGAACATAACAAAAACATTCATATTAAAACTAGCATACGAAATGTTAATACTTTCTCCATAAACCATGAATGGTATAAAAATAAAACATCCACAATCAAACATATCACAAAAACATCAATGGTTGTTTTTTATAATAAATAAACTTCAAATAAGCTTAAAATCCATCAAAAGATGTTGACATAAATGAAAATGATGAATAAAATTTTTTGAGTGAAATATCCTTTATGTAAAATCATTTAAAAGTCGCACATTTATAAAGGAAGAAATTTAAAAGAGATTTTTGAATCAAAATGTCCCATTCCACTTTGAAACTTTTGAAACGAATTAACATTTCAAAACATTAATGTCCATAAAAATAAATCCTTAAAATCATTTTGAAAACATGGACATTAATTAAAAATATTTAGAAAGATAAATCATTAAAACATTTAAAATTATGATCTTGATAAAGAGTACCCTTCACAAATTCATAAAATATTCATTTTGAAATCATTTAAAAGTCACATTATTATAAAATAAAACATTTACTTTCAAAATATTATTATAATATTGTAAGGAAAGATTTGAAGATTTAATAACAGCGGTAAATATCCGCACCCACCGTATAAGTTAAAAAATACATTCTTAACTTAATTCTTTCGAAAAGGATAGAAATGACCTTGTTTGGAAAATGACAGAAAGATTCCATTATAAAATTCTTATAAGAATTCAAAAAATGGTATAAATTACTTTAACCCATATTCTGTAAAATGGTAAGGATGTTTTGAAATACATTTTTAAGAAACATGGATGTGGATGATAAAGAAGTCCTAGTACATTCTAACATCGGATAATGAAGAGATTGCGAAATAAACCCTTACCTTGTACTTTTCCTTGGTTGGGGGTATGTTAACCTCCTTTATAATGGTGAAATAATTGTTATTAAATTATACGAGAATCATATACATTAAGATGATATCATATATGATCTTTTATCATCTCTTTGTTAATAATATCTTAGTATTATCATCATTTCGGTTGTTAACTTACTTGTTTTATTTTATATGTTTTGTTATGTAAATCGTGGTTTTCATGGATAGGTTGTTTCTTATTCATATCCAGAATGATATCAAGTCCTTAATCATTATTTTTAAATCATAAAATGATAATTATACTTGAATGGATATGATGGAGAATGAATCTCATCGCCGTCGTGGAGATGATAGTCTGTACGAATGCATGATTGAAAATATCAATCTTTTGATATTAAAATAATATATAATTGGATGTTATATCATATATACAGAATAATTATCATGTTATATTTATAATTTATATTAATTACACATAATTATTATACCCATCCAAATAATATTGTTTTGAATAACAACTACACCACGACATGGAGACGGTAAGTCGTAAGTACGCACGTATGGTGAAATTTCATTCAAAGGATGGATAGAATACTGAAATATGGTTGTAAAATGTTTATAATAACATCAAATTTTATATAATATACTATAGATATTAATTTAAATTGTAATAACAAAGAAAGAAGAAGTGGAAGAGGAAAGGAATTTGAAAAAGGGTGGTGAAATAATTACCTCTTCTTCGGGTTATTCCATTTTATTTGATCAAAAGGGCTTCTTAAGATGGCTTTCTGAATATTTGGGTAGGTTTTTCCTGAACCAAAAGGATTTTAATGTGTGAATTAGTGAGAAGGGGGAGTTTCCTTTTATAAGAGGGGTGAGGGGCAACTTTGGAAAATCAAGAAATATAATTTTATAATAAATTCATATTCGGTTTCTAATGCCTAAAAAGTGTATTATTTTAAGGTTAAGGTGGTGATGGGTCAACAACCACACAACAAATATAATTTATATAGGTTTGGGTCACTATATTAACCTTATCACGAAGTATTAACTCTTAGTTATTTAGTTTTACTTTTACAGTGTCTCTTTGTATTTTTATATTATATTGTTAATAAACATACTATATACATCTAATAGACCCCAAAGTGATCCATTAATGATAAAACTATCATGATATAAGTCTCTTGTCTGATCAATTATTTTTAGTAATTTAATATCAATTGATAATATAATATTTGTTTTAAAAACTCTTTTATTTCAATTTTGACACTATTCAATAATTGATTTTTGTAAAACTCATAACAGAATGATTACTTAGAAAATGGTTAATTAAATAAATAATAACATTTTATATTATCCTATAAAATTATTGGAATATAGAAAATGTCTCAAATTAAATTTATTTGGGTATTTATAATATCAATTATTCTAATTTTTTACTATTATGGTAATTACTACATCACCATTGTGTAATAAATAAATTAAATCATTTAATGTATAAAAACTATAAATAAAATACCATTATGTAGAAAATTGTTTTAGATTTCTAATGAATATTTATAGTCAAAAATCCATCATAAAAAACCCTATGTAAAAATTATTTTTCTAAAAGATATATGGTTGTGTCATTTTTGTATTCATTTTATCTTAATTAAAATAATGTGTACCTATCACTTACAAGAGGCTCCATGGGTTCCCAAAATCAAACCAAAGATTCCCATGGTCGGAAATTTATCAACCAATAAGGTTAGGACACGTTTTAGGGTAATTTTATATTATTATATATTGTTTTTTAACGCTTATTTATCGGATTTACCCATTAACCATGGTAAATAAAATATGTACCGAAGTAATTATTCAAAATGTCTAAAAATAAAAGTTACCTATTTATACAATTTTAACATCATGATTCCAAATATGGAATCCATTTTTATGAATTCAAAACACAGAAGTGGCATAAATTAATTTAAATTTAATTCCCGTTGTTAAAACAAAAAGCGTGTTTTTAAGAGATAATAACTATCAAAAGATTGATACTTGTTTCTGTCCGATTTAATTGTAAAATTTTGACCAATGACCAAAATTGTATTATATGGTAAAAATAAATTCTAAATATAATTTAAAACCACTCAAATTCATAATTTATGACTACAAATTATTTTGATTAAAAAAAATTTTATTAAAAATTATTAATTTTCACTATTCATCAAAATATAAAAGTTATCCGAAAAGTACCAAAATTTCACCCTAGGATAAATTCGATATTACGAATCCAAAAATGAAGTCCATTTCAAGAGATAAAATTTATAAAATTTTAAAAAGTAGGTATTACTATTCATTACTTCTTGTTTGATTTGTTGTAGAGTGTGTTAGAACTCGAAGTTGCGAACAACACACGCTACTGTATTATTCAATGAGAAGTGTACCGTGGAAGCTTTGGGTGTTAAACTGTAAATTTTTTTTATGTCCCCATTCTAAATAATAAATTTATTTAGTAAAATTGAATATATAAAAGTTTAAAATATTGGATTTAAAAAGGGTTCACTATTAAATATGGTAAAAGTGAATTTTTGAAAAATACATCTTTTATCTGGAAAAAGGAATTTGTTCTTATATTATGTCTAAGATACTAATAATATGGATTCTAAAATTATAATGATTATATAAGGTTCAAAATTTAGTTAATACTATTCATAACCTCTTTTCAACAGCTTATTTGGTAAGTCATGGTGCGCTTAAGCTTGGTGTTACGTATAGTGGAAGTTATTGAATTGTTTTGAAGAAGTACATACTATGAAATCATGGGGTGTTACATAATCCATCAACCAATTTACCCTATAATCTAACATTTTTTTCATACGGTGATTATTTATGATGATTTTTTAATTCTTGAAGCACTAAAATAAAATTTTAATAACCATGATTCCATAAAAGTAATAGCATGTTATTCCAGCTTTCATTTTACATTATATAATATAAAAAATCCTAGAACATGGTATGATAATTATGGAAATGAATAAAACAACTCATAATATAATAATCATCAAAATTAAACAGTAATTGTAACACATGCAAATTCTAATGTAGGAAGCTTATATTTGATAGAGTGCATGAAACATGACAATACGTGTGTAAGGGGATATAATACCCCAATACATTATAATATATTAACTATTTCAAATTGATTAGTTATAATATATATTTGGAAATTCAAACAACATCGAGTTAGCTTGTGTTATATAAAAGAGAGACTTTATTCAAAATCATTTATTACATGCAAGAAAGAGTTTTACCATATAATAATATTTTATTAAATAAATATAATTTAATATAATAAGTTATAAAATATCCATTAAATATGTTGTTATTAAATGGATTATTTAAATTATGAAAATCTATGGTTTACAAAAATATAAAATGAATTAATATGTTATCAATTAATTAGAAATTAAAATATAAACTAATTTAATATAAAGGAAATATTATTATTTTATATTATAAAAATAAATTTTGCCATAATTAATTAATTTAATTTCAATTATTTAATGATATTAACGAAATATATATTTTATATATTCAATAATTTTTTTGTAATCATCCAATACATTCTATTGAAATAATATAAAAATAAACACAATATTAAACATAAAAATCGATATTTTTATTAAGACATTTTACCACCATTTAATGGGGAACCCATTTTAAATTTTAATTTTGATACTTTAATTTTTTTAATATGAGAAAATAAAAATTATATTTTTAATAGAAACCAAAAAATTATCCTGGGGTGATGTTTTGGTATCTTTCCACAATGATTTATTGTTTATCAAATAATAAAAAATATTGAAATTTAATCGAAATCTGTTTTTTCATCAAATTTATTTTTATGTTTATATTATTAATTTTTTTTGGATTTATTTTTTGATTAATTTTTTTTTCAATAAATACAATTTAGTTCATTTTAATCTATTTTTCATTTAAATTGACTATAAAAACATAGCAATCATTAGGAATTTTTTACTTTAATAATCTAAATTATCGTCGTGCGTTTGAGATTAATTTTAATTTAATTTTTTCCACTTAGGTGATTGGAATTTAGAAAAAAGGATTACATATTTGTAATAAGAATAATTTAAAATTTATTATATGTTAAACATAGTTTTTTACTAAAATGATTATTGAAACTAATTAAAATTAATTACAATGATTAATGTTAAACTAATCTTAATAAGGGACTAATACATAACCTTAAATCCAAAATAGACCAATTAACTTTTCCAAAAGTCATTTTATCGATATATTTATACCATATCCTCTTTATTATATACTTTTTAACATTATTTATCTAAATTCAATAAATATTTTTTATAGGATTCCTTTATTTTAAAATATTACATTTGATTCCACTCATTCCCCAATATAAAAGGCCCCATCACTTCAAATTACATGCTCATCTCAAGACACATTGTCTTGAAAAAAATCTACCAAAATGATTCCTCAATTTTCTGATTTCCACATTTGATCCTCCATTTGCAATAAATCCTTTTATGGAATCGCTTTTTATGCAAACCAAAAGAAGTTACCTCAATAAGAGGTAACACCGTCCAACAAAGTCCTTTATTTTATTTTCTTTCTCCACTCCATCATATCTTTTTATTAAATCACTATATATCAAATCTAGTATACTAAAAGTATTTTTATATTTTATTCTATTATTTCTATCTACAATTACACACTCCTCCATCTAATGGGTATGGAATATAATGTTTATGTGGAGGCGGACTACCTCCTCACTAAACGATGACTGTTCAATTTTCTATTGATGCATCTCATGGTTTACATTATAATGGAAAATATTATTATATATGATATATATTGTGTTCAAAATATCATTATGCTTCTATAATTTAATTATTTCACATACCTCTATACATATCATTTTTTGTAAAAATGAAGACATCTTTTTTGAATGTGTTGACTACCGCACCCACAATGAGGTGTGATTCATTCACACCATACACGAGATGTAAAAAAGATGATTTTAATTGAAAATAGGTTAAATTTTCAGAATAAATTTTATATTCATGCAATTATTATATTTCTAGAAATATAATAAAGATCATTTCCATATTATCCTTTCACACACTTAAATATTGATAACATCGTTCATGAACATTTGGACTACTACCTCCTCGACACAGTGTGATTCCAATTGAATGAAAAGAATTATAAATTTAAGTATATATTACTAAATAATATGTTATTTATGATATAATTATCATTAATAAAAGATATAATGTTTTTTACCTTCATTCTATTACAATCATAAAAAATGGCAACGTTACTCATGTATACGTAGGCTCTACCATCTCAATGGCGGTAAAATCGTTTCATTTTTTGTAACCATATTAAATTATTAATATTTTTATTATATTTTATTTATAAATATGATAATTATTTTAATTTTATTATCTTTTATATGTTTCATATAATCACCATTTTACCATAGTAGACCATCAAATGTTGTCTTGGACATATAAATCGAATTTGGTCAAAACACTAGAGAGAAATATAATTTTATATGTTATTGTACACAAAATAGTAATAATTAAACTAAAAATAATTATAAAAATGAACAACACTCGAATAAAAGTTGAAAATTATCATATTATTATTATGAATAATGTCCAAGGATGTTCACCCAAAAGACTACTTTACTTAAGGGACTTCCATCTCACTTTTTACATTAGTGAGAAAAATTTCATAATCACTACATACTTCATTTATGTTGTGTACCCGCTAAACATATTAATTTATTATATAATTAATTATTTAATCATCAAGGTATGAAGATGTTTCATTTTATTATAATCACATTCAGGTGTTTTGATTCTTGTATAATGGATTCTTGATTCACTTTCATTCCGTGAGGCATACTTAATTATTTTGCAAATAATTTCTTATATATGCTATGTATTCTTCTAAATTAAAATATAATATCATGAATTATATAAAATTCATGGTATATAATTGGTTATTATATTTGTGTTTTCTAATTCATTTGTTACCACATTATAATGTGAATTTCATCTCAATTTATATTCATTGAGACATATTCGTTATTATGTGCCTATTAAAATTTATTTCATATATATACTACCTTTTTTTATTACATAGTTAATCCTATTATTATCATGATATTATAATATTCTTTAATTGTCATACCATTATAAATATTATGACTAAAATTTATCAAAGTTGTAACGGACACTTTGGAAAGTTTAATGTTTATTCTCTTCAAGAATGTTCATAATGGTTATCTTTCAAGTCTCACATTATTTTCTGATTATTAACATAATATTGATAAAATAATTTTATTGTAATCATTTATAATTGGATTTTTTACTTAAATATCTATATCGCCTTTCATGGATATGATTATTTATTAAGATATATACATTTTTTCATTTGGTGTTCACTTTAAATGTATTAGATTTGTGGAATGTGTCCTTGAATGTGTTAGATTATTGGAATAATGCCTTGAAAGCATTATATTCTTAACATGAAGACTTTAATGTAATAGATTATTGGTATAAATCAATGAAAATGTTAGATCCTTGGTATGAAGTGTTGAATTTGTAAGATTCTTTGCACGAAACCATGAAAGTATTAGATTATTGGCATTCCGCCTTGAATGTAATAGATCCTAAACACAAATCCTCAGAGGTATGTTATATGCATCCATAGTTATGAATTTCCATAATTTATTTTCATTAATTTTTTATCCATGAATTTTTTCATTGACATATCTATATATTTATTTTAGTTTCAGTTTTTTTATTAAGGGAATGTGTTTTTTTTCATTCATTTCCATATTAATTATATCTTGTATAGATATTTAAATGGAATTTTAATTCATATATTTACATTTAAATATAAATTGATTCATAATTGATTCTATTTATTTTACCCTTAATTAGAATTTTATCCCAATCTTATTGTGTTTCTTTACCTAGGTTATGAATGAGAAAACATTTATTAAGAATTCAAGGGTGAAATTTATTTCAATTATCACATAGCATGTTTTACTTTGATTTATCAATTTATTATGAAAATCATATAGGTAATATGAATTTCCAAGAATGATAAAATGTTCAACCTTTTATGATTTTATTCCTTGTAAAAATACCATTGAAATAAAATAATTTTATGAGAGAATAAGAGGGTGTTGGTTCATCTCGATCGGGGGGATGTAGGGATCAGATCAAGATTCGTGATGGAAAGGGCCATCATGACCCCCCCAATGAGGGAGGTACCTTCATTTTCCTACAAGGATGTGGAATACTCCTTTACCCATTCCCCATTATAAATATCCTCCCACCATTTCCCTAAAATCCCCTTTTGGACCTAAGATACCCTATTTGTAAAACGGATAGACTGAACACCCAATCTCAATCCTGGAGTTTAGTAGTGCTTCATGTATCCTCAAGCAGACATTAATTTATAATTTCATGAAATATCATCCTTTAGTGGACTCTATCAAATGAATCATGTTTGGATCTTGGGATTTGAAAGAGAAATTTACTGGGCGGAAACTTGATAGGAAGAAAATTATGATTTGGAGAAAATATTGCAAAATTTTATCTTTTTTTATAAAACAATTGAATATAAATGATGATTTATTATTCTTATAAAAAAATAATTTTTTCCCACAAATAATTAAGGTAATTACAATTATTGAATGAAATCAATGAAATATAAATTTTATTTATTCAATAAAATATATTTGACAATCATCTAATAGATTCCATAGACATAAGATAAGAATAAACTCAATATTAAACATATAACCCGATATATTTACTAAGAAACATTTATCACCTATTAATGGAGAACCCATTTTAAATATGAATTTTAAAAAATTAATCTATTTAATATGATAATATAAACTTGATAATTACAATATAAATATAAATATTATCATAGGGTTATGTTTTAGTAATTTTCATCAACGTATCGTTTTTAATGAATAATGAAAAATTCTAATATTTAGTAAAAATGATTTTTATCTAATTTATTTTTAATGATAAATTATAATTTTAATTGGTTATAAAGATTAATTAAATTATATTTTTAAAAATTAATCCAATTTGAGTCATTTGAATTAATTTCAATTTAGTATTTATAATAAAAACAAATCAAATATTAAGTCATTTTTACATTAAAAACCAACATTGTCATCCCGCATTCGAGATTAATTTTAATTTAATTTACCCCACTTATGTGATTGGGATTTGAAAAAATTGATTCCATATTTGGAATTAAAATAATTTATAATTTCTAAAATGTTAAACTATGTTATTCTTTAAAAAAATTAGTGATAGTAATTAAAATTAATTTTTATGATTAAGGTTTATTTAATATTATTAAGGGACTAAACCAAAACCATAATGCCCAAAAAGACCTATAAACTTGTCCAAAAGTCCTTGGTTGTCCATATATGGACCTTATCATCCCTTAGATCCAATTTTTACCATTATATATCCTTATGAAATAATACAATTTTGGTAATATTCCTTTCGTTTAATATATTAATACATATTCCACTCTTTCAAAATTATAAAAGGTTTCATTAACTTCCACTTCCTCACACCTCTAAATACACATTGTATCCACATTAATAGACCAAAATAGGTCCCCATCATCTCACCTTTCATACATTAATCCTACCTTGAGTATAAATTTCTCCAAAGAACCACTTTTTGTGCAAACTAGAAGAAGTTTCCTGATTAAGAGGTGACACCTTCCCTCAAACTCCCTTATTTAATTTTCCATCCCACTCCATTAATTTTTTTATTTTATAAATATTTAAAAAATACAATATAATTAATGTATTATGATGTCGTTATGATATTATTTTGACTTACACTTACACACACCTACAGATAATGGGTAACAAACATCATGTTTATGTGTTGGCAGACTACCGCCTTGCTAAACGATGATTGTTTAATATTCCATTACTGCCAATTATGGTGGAAATTATGATAAAAAATATTATTATATATATGATATATATTATATTTGTAATATATTTATACTTAATTAATTAATTTATAAAAAATAACTCTATATATATCATTTTGTGTACAAACTACAACATCATTTGTGGAAGTGCAGACTACCACCCCTCAAAGTGATTTAATTCGTTCACACTATACATGGAATGCGTAAATAATTATTATAATTAAATATAAGTTAAATTAAAATAATATAAATAATATTAATTAAAAATTATATTTTATAAGTATAATATATACCATTTTCCTTATTATTCTATCAGACACTTAAAATGTGATAATATTGTTTGTGGATGTGTTGACTACCGCCTCCTCGACATGAACTAATTCCTTTTAAATAACAAGAATTATAAATATAAAAATATATGAATAAATGATATTATATTTATGATATAATGATAAAAATCGAAATATATAATGGAACATTCTTTCTTCCTATAATTATTATCGAAAAATTTGAAAATTTTTTATGCATACGTAATGTCTACCGTCACCATGATTGTAACATTGGTTCATTTTTCTTAACCATATTAATGGATTGATTTAATAATTATATTATATGTGTAAATATGATAATTTTTTCATGTTTATTATTCTATATATGTTTCATATAATTAACCCTATGACCATATTTAACCGACACATGTTTTTTTTACATAAAAATTGAATCAGGTCAAAACACCCGACATAAACATAATTTTTTTTGTTGATGTACACAACATTTTAATAAGTGAAATAAATTTAGTCATAATATTTAAATGTTTTTAAATAATCTATTAAATTAACATAAGTTTATAATACATGATGTTAAAGGATGTTTACCCGATTAAAAACTCATGGTAATGGATTTCCATCACACTTTATACGTCATTGAGATAAATGTCATAATCACCACTTAATTCTTTTTTGTGGTGTACCTACTAGACATTTTGATATATTTTATCAATAAATATTTAATTTTAATTTTATGTGGATTTTTGAATTTATTATTATATCTTTTTGGTCTTTTGATTCATGTGTTAGGGATTCTTGTTACATTTTAATTCTGTGAGGCATACATAATTCTTGTGCACATAATTTATAATATATGGATCACATTATGCCACATTAACATATAATATCCTGATTTATATTATATTAATCATATTTTTATTTTTATTTCCAATGGGGTTTTCAATTAATTTGTTTACACATCGATATGAGAATTTCATCTCTATTTTCATTCAATTGAGACTTATTGGTTCTTATGTTCCAATTAACATTTATGTTGTGTATATACTACATTTTCCATGTTATATCATTAATACTATTATTCTAATGATATTATATGTTTCATTTAATATCATTTCATTCTATATATTTTTATTTAAAGGTATCAAATAGGTATGAGACACTTAGGAATGTTTAAATAGTTTTCTCCTAAAAAGTTATATTAATGGTTATTTTTTCCAAATCGCATCCTATTGTGATTGTTAACATATTATTGAAGTAAAAAATTTCTTTTAATTAATATTAATTTGAAAATTTACTTAAATATTTATATCATCTTAAATGTTTATGATTATTTCTTAAACCATATATAATTTTTCATATGGTGTTCACTTCAACAGTATTAGATTCTTAGAATGTAGCCTTGAATGTGTAATATTCATGGCATGATACCTCGAATTTTGTATATTCTTGACATGAATTATTAAATATATTATATTCTATGAATGATTCCTTTAAACTGTTAGATTCTTAGCATGAATATTTGAATGTATTATATTCATGGAATGACGCCTTGAAATTATTAGATGCTAGGCATGAAGCATTAGTGGTATGTTATAGACATCTGTTGCTTTGAATTTTCAAATTTTATTTTTTTTATTATTCATCCATGTTATTTTGTGTAGAAGTATATATAAATCTATTTCTTTTTCAGTTAATTGAATAAAGGAATGTGTTTTAGTCTCTTACATTACCATATTGAGTATGCCTTGTCTTATTGTTTAATTAGAAGGCTTATTGAGTTATTTAACTTCCATATTGATTGATTCCTAATTTCATCCATTAAATTTACTATTATTGAGAATTTCATATCACCCTTATTATGATACTTTCCATAGGTTATTTAGAAGATTACTATGATTAATCATTCCAATATGATATTTATTTCAGTTATTGTGTACCATGTTTTATTTTCTTTTCCCAATGTATTCTGAATATGATCTATATAATCTGGATTTCCAATACATGTAAACTGAGTGTTTCTTTTGGATTTGATTCCTTGATATTTTTACAATGAAATAAAATAATTCCCTAACACTATGTTTTTAGGGTTAGGTAATTATAGTAATTCACAAGAAAAAATACAAATAATACCATAAATAACTACCACTAGAATAAAAAAGCATTTTGTATATCATGTTAAAACCCATGGATTATATTGATTTTATAATATATTATTCCAAGATAAATAATCCATTATTAATAAAATATTTTCTCAAAAGGTTAATATAAATTTATTTTTTAACTATTAAAATTTCATACAGACTATGACTGTAGACAGGCTAGTAGTTAGTGCTACACCTATGTCTCCCTTAGATTGTGGGTTCATGCCCAATGACCATTCCAAATGGTATTGAGTTATACATAGCCTCTCAGTTTTATTCATTTTCATTGAAATATGAATAAATAATTACTCTATAAATATCACTTCATGTTTAACATAGGGTTAAAAAAAACCTCAGCCCATGAAAACGTATCCAAAAATATCATTAATGAACTCAAAATTATTACAACCTAAAAATATAAAATAAGAAGTATATAACTTTTAAATTATGATCATACTTAATATTATAGACATATAATGGTATTCATTACATTATAGACAACCTCACATTAAAATATACAAATCAAAAAAGTTATCTAAAAATCTAATTGGTAAGAATTGACATATCAGAAACCAAACACCCAACATTAGGGGTGAAATCATAAAAATTAAATTCTCGACTACGATTCAAATAATTGTCGGAGAATTTATATAATCCCACCATTAAAAATATTAAATATTGGATCACATAAATCCATGAGGACTATCCAGGTTTATAATTTTACAAAATTTTGATATACATTTATATAAAAAATCACAGGATATAAAATTACATTTTTTCAACATAATCAATCATTTATTTTATCCATTAAGAAATAATTATCATCCAAATGAAATATCATCTAGATATAATTTATTAAAACTCATTCTTAGTAACATGAGTATAATGAAACATAAGATGGGTGAGTTCAAATGATTAGTAATGAAAAACTTAACTATGAAAAGAATAAATGTTTACTTGAGTATAAGGAGAAAATAAGGGTATGATGAAAAAATAATAGTGAATGAATGTAATATGTGAATATTCATACACATAAATACATAGATCATCAAAAATTAAAACATGGAATAAGAAATTCACAACGGAAAATGACATAACAATCAACAATAATGTGCAGTGTGATATCAATCATGATCAAATGAAACATTGTAAAATCATACAAAGAATATATAAATCATATTGGATTATTAGAACATAATCTCAAAAAACCATTATTGAATCCTTATAAAACCCTTTCCAAAAGGAATAATCATATGACAAACTCATAATAGAATTCTATAGAAAACAAAATTATTACCCAACGCATTGGAGAACTATGATAGCCCACAAAATTTATATTTTATATTAGTCTCGCATGACATATCTGTGAACACCAATTTTATATAATGTCCATGAATGAAAACATGAATAAGATACATTGAAATTTAATAATAAAACACATATAAAAAATAGTTATTCATAAATTAAAAAATTAACCCATGGAAAAAAATGTGTTTCATTTCAATCAATTTGAAATTAAAGTAACAATTGTAAAAGGAATACGTTCCATTATAATCATATTGAATTTATTTTAATCATTTTAAAAGGAGTGGGTTCAATAAAAATATGTTAAAAATATGACTAACCCATATTAATGAAACATGTTCTATAAAAATTATTGTGAAAAAATATTTATCCATCTAGATAAATAATGAGGATAATATCATAAAAAAATCCCCATGTGAGGAAAAGTAACAAAAATGGTTATTTTCATGGTTAACGGAAATATCCTTAAAATATGAAATGAATCATTCTTTGCTAAAGTATTAATTTAATTTCCCATGTCACTTTTCAAAATATAAATCATTTTGAAATCATTTTAATTGATTTTTTTAAAAAAAAATCATAAAAAATTAACTCTTGAACATGAAAAGGAATCTTCAAAAAAATGACTAAAAAAATTGAGTAATTACTTTCATGAACTGAAAGAGCATTATTATTTCAACTATAAAAGTTTGGGAAGTTCCATGTTCTCACAAAAATAATAAGATTCCATTTATATTTTTGGTAAAATCCAAATGATAATTCATTTCATAATAACATAATATTATATTTAAAAAATTTTATAAAGTTAAATAATTAGTTGGAATGCATTCTATAAATCATTTATAATATTATAAAAACCTTATTGAATATATTATTATAGAAAAATGTTTTTTTAAAAACACATATATCCAACTGAAGAGTGAAATGATGTAATATTTAAAAAAACCTTCCTAAAAAATTTAACGTGCCAAAATATGGAAATTGTAAAATTAATTTTAAAAATAATGGGGTACTAAAAGATACTAAATATCACGAGTTATTATATTTATGGCTTATATGATATCCTGATTTGAATCATAAAGATAATTATTCCAGATAAAGGATGTTATTTAAAAATAATAATCTTACCAAAGTCGTGGAATTTAATCATAAGACCCATGATAATAATATTTTAAATGAAAAAATACCTTGAGAATAAATAATTTCATTTTTATATGTTTCAATGGGGATTTACAAACATTTAATAAAATAATTTAGGTGCAGAAGACAACATAAGACTCAATGAATGAAATGTGTGACAAATTTTTTTTATCACTTTGGCAAAATTGAAACTGTAAACCCACTTAAAGAGAGATATTAAAATTTTCATGTATAACAACATAAATATATTTATATTAATATTAAATTAAATTAAATTTATTAATATTCACAACATAATATAAATAAGTAGTGAATATTGAATCTATCTCATAGGAATAAATGTGTTGTGAGAAAAACCACTACCAAGGGTCTGATTTTTTAGGATTATTATTTATCATCCTAAATAATATACATAAGTTAATTATTAAATTTAATATTCCCATTTCAAAATTATTATTACTTTTTTATCACTGATAGTGATTTTATATATAATTATATAGTAAATTATGTTAGTGTCAGATATTTTGACTATATTGACCTTATGGGTTAAATACAGGTTTGGTAGGTTGAATAAGGTCAAAAAGTAATTATTTACAAATATATATGAATAAGTAAATAAATAAATATTATTTTTTAAGTATATTATTATTTTTAAACCAATTATGAATTATGGTTATGAAAATTAACAAATGTTAAGACAATAGAGATGTTAGGTTGTATGTAAGCATGAGTAACGCCTTCATTATTCAGTGATCATTATGTAAAGAAGGTAAATAATAATTTATCTTCAAATAATATTGATTATATAAAAAATAAATTATATACAATCATATAAACTTATATATATTTATTGTGATTTAAAATTGAATCACATATCTTTGAGAATCTGGTAGTCATCACATCCACAAAGGATGTAATTAGTTTTTCAATGTCTGATATGGTAATAATGAAAATGATATATTATAATTACAGACATATAATTGATTCAATAATCTAATAAAAATATATATATCATATATATTAATTTTATTTTCCTTTATTACCTTCTATGTAATGTGTTAGTAAAGAACGCTTCACATTGCTTTATGAGGTAGTGGTCCGCTCTACATTGGGTCAACATGATCATATCCCCTACGGTATAAAATTTTAAAATTATTATTATAAAATAATTACTCTATAAGATTAAATATTTCATAAATATAATATATAAACATTATATCTATCATTATTCTCATCCTTATGATGTGTTAATGGAAAAATGAATGACATCTGTTCTCGAGTGGAAAGTCTTCCATACAGAGGAATGATGACTTCAAAACCCATTAGATGTATGTGTGTGTTGATCTAGGTAATAAAAAAATATAAATTTTTTTAGTATATATAGCATACATAGTTTACAATTATATAATTTTATATTATGTATTGAAATGTGTGGATAAAGATATAATATAAAAATGCTTGATGAAGAATATAACCTCATCGTGTGGTAACTCCGGTTGCTTTAACTTATGTCATTCATTGGTATCATAATACCCAATGTGACGTTTATAAATTTTTTAATTTATGTCGGTATGTTATTTTGGTATATTTTTTGCGATCCAAATTTATTTAGAGGCATAAATAAAGGATGAGAGCGAGTTCCTTACTATAGTAGAGTAGGAGTGGAATTCTTATGAATATAAAATGTATTAACTATTGGGTGGGGGTCAAAATTACTTAGTGTATCTAAAATTTATTATTAAAAGTTGGTAGAGATTATATAGTTTATAAAAACCTCCAAAAGATAATGCAAGAATTTTTTTAACTATTTTGTTTCTTAACTCTTATGTTTCCTTATTTTTATATTTTTATTTTTCATTAATTTGTCTCATTCTATAACATTAATTATTTATCCATTAATTATAAATTAAAGTGAAACATGAAAGTTAATTTATGAAAATTTATTTTAGTTATTAAATAAATATTATAAAATGAAAATCATATAATATTTGTCAATTAATTTAAACAGAAGTGCTTGTGACATGCAAAAACACATCTCTATCCTTAACTGTGAACTAATGTTTCTACTATTTTGTGATCAATAAGTTAATTATAAATGTTAAAATAGTTACTTAATGTAGCATATTTTAAATTTAATATCATTTATAAAAAAACATTTCTTAAAACACTATTCATAGTAAAATAAAAACAATTTAATATAATATAATTTAATATAAAATAAAAATATATAAATTTTAGCATTATTTAAATAATTAGATATTTTCAAACCAATATAGTGACAAAATATTTATATATTAATTTAAATCTCTTTTAACATTATATATTAATCTAAAAATTCAATAGAATGAATAAATTCATTCAATTTACAAGACATTTAATTTTTTGAAATCAATTATTTTAGTTTGTTAATACCTAAAAAATTACTATGTGGGCATTTGTTAGGATTTTTAGTTAATATTTTAATATGAAGAATGTAAATAATGTATATTCGGATAATAAATTTAATTTTATATTATAAAATTCTATATATAACTGAAAAAATACATTCTTGGTCCTTATCCTAAAGCTTTATTTGAATTAATTTGAAATATGATTCTTTTTTTCCTTTTCTGTTATTATATTATTATATGGGTAATATTCATGGACTGGTGTCCTAAAACCATAAATAATTTATATAATAAAGTCATAAAGTGTTATATATTTTCATAAACTCAGTTTTGGACATGTTTCTAGAAAATTTTCACCTTAATATTTTTGGTTAATGCCTTGGTAAACTCATTTTTACCTCAATTAGTGTAATTATATTTAATTTCTTTCAATAATTAAAGTGTTAAAAATTTATGTTTCAATTATTATAAATTATAAATCATTATTATTTAAAATATGTAACCCTTTTTTTATTATTCAATTTATAAAAGTGAAAAAATATAATCTAATATTAATCAAATAGACGAGGTTAGACAACGGGTTTTTAAAAAGAGTATTTTTAAAAGAAGATTGTATATCAACTCAATGAATATTAATAAAAATTATATGAAACTAAATTAACATATATGTATTTATAATATAAAAATTCCATCTAATAAAATTATCAATATGGTATATATTAATTAATTAAAAAGTAAATTTATTATCAAATTTTAAAATAGTTTTTAGAAAAACCTTCTTTTAACAGAACAAATATTATAAAAAATAAAATATAATGTTGACTCCAATATATTTAAAAACTATTAAAGAATAGTTTTTATAATTTATAAAATATTAAATTCACATTTTATCTTTTAAATTAATTGATTTTTTGATGAGAGAAGGATTTTTTCAAATATCGACATTTTTCACTATTAATTGTAATGTCAATATCTCGTAATCAAATTCATATAATTTATCCATATAAAATTTTTAAAATATTACTACAAATATTATATTTCATTTCATGAAATAAATTTTGTAATGTTTAAAAAAATTTATTTTAAAAGTTTTTTCATGAAAATAAACAAAAATTAATTTTTATGAATAAATATTATCGAAGAATAAAATTACATTACTATAAATTAAATGAGTATTTAACTAAAAATTTAAAAATACTTTATATTTATATATACATATATAAATTTTATAATGTATCTAATACTATTCCAACCCAACAATTTTAATTTCAATTTTGAATGGTAATTTATATCATGAGTTGTTAATGTTTAGTGTTATGTGTGGAATGCACAATCCGACATAATCTTTGTATGGATGTGTGTATCGAAAGAAAAATATAGTGTTTTGTAATGAAATTTAGAAACAATTTTATGTGTCCTTTATGTAGTCTAATATTATTATATTTCGAAAATCACACTGTATTACATACAGAATTCCAAATAAATCTTTATTGGTATACCGACCAATTAGAATGGATTTTTCTATTTGGACAAAAGAGGAATTCTTGAGTGGTTTTATTTTTTTGGTTCTTGTTCATAGGTTATCAGTGGTCTGGATCTGTTATAGTGGGTCCATCAATTAAAACACGACTGTCTAGATCAGATTGTGGTGGTATGATGCACTTAATAGGTAGTAGATTAATGTTGGGTGATTGAGAGTTGTTGGTCAATTGCATATGGTTCTAGTTGCTATCATTCAAAAAATTAGGATGAAATAATAATCATCTTATTTGTAATAGTTACTAAAAAACATATTTATTTTCATCATAGAAACATATGATTCCTACGAATTTTTAGGTTAGAGAAGAAGGTCTATATTTCTTTTATCCCCAATAAATAACCCTTGGTTCCTATGAATTATTTGATAGAGATGTCATGAATGTTGATGTGGTATTGGAGAAGCATGTTTCATCACAACGAATTTTTATTACAATATATAATTTTCTATTTATTGGTTTTTTTATGAAATACGGATTTATTTTCCTCAAATAATGATAATATAGTATTCTATTTATGATGTGTAAAAGACCACTACCCCAATGACAACATTGTCAATGAACAATTTCTTGGATGTGAGTTAATGTATCATTATTTTATATTATTCCATGTTGTGGGATGACATTATATTGAGAATATTTTTTTTTCATTTTAAAAAAGAAAATACTCAAACAAGTATGATTCATATTACCACATTGTTAATTCGTCAAGAAGTAAGGAAACAAAATATTTTTGGATGGAAAATAATGTTTCAATCAAAGGCATTGTATTCTATTTTTTCGATCATGGATATTAAATGGTGTTGGACGTTTTTGTGTGGGTGGATCATTTACCACAAGATTTTTATTCCGGATAATTCCTTTTTTGAGGGTATAGTTGTTTTATATTTCCAAGATGATAATTATTCATGGACTAGAGGATTTTATGAACAAATATTTTCTAGAGTGAGACAATGATCATGTTTTAAATTTGTAATCTTCGACCTACCATTGAGTATAATGATGAAAATATCTTATCCAACATCCCCATTGAAATTATCTAATGGTTATATTGATTCTTTAGTGTTGCCTTTATCCCTAGGGTGATCTGGTGAAAAATTTGTAAGGTGTTAGGTCATTGAAAAAATATATTCAGAGTGAATATATTAATTATAAACCCCTCTATTTTACTCCCAATGAAAATATTATTTATATTTAATGGAGAATATATTTTTAAAACCATGACCATCATCGAGAGAAGAATGTGGGTTTATATCCTAGTAGTGAGGTAAGTCAATGTAATATCGATATTTAAATAATCAACATTAGTGGGCTGTTTTAGAGTAGTATTAATTAAATAATAATTAAAATTGGAAAATTAATAATTATAACCAAGAAAAAATGTATTTAAAAAGCATATAAAATATATTTGGTTATCCACATAAAATTTAGGTATTGAAATTGGTCCAATTTTTTAGAACCTGTAATGATATAGAAAATAGAATTTGAGCGACCGATGAATAATTGTATGGAATCACCAATGATGTCGAAGATGATACAATCTTCACTGATGTTCGACCCACTCTTGAGTTTGGACATTGATATTTCATGAATTTTGCTAATTTGTTTTATTTTTTAATAATGGAATTATTATTTTTATAAAAATTTCTTTGATCCATGGATATTGGAATTAATTAATTTATATTCTAATATATAATTTGGATTTTTTAATCATAAGCCTGAATTATTCTACCTTTATTCATTTTAGAACATATGAATGATGTTTAAATTTGTATCAATAATTAAAATTATTCTATTTTACAATTATATGTATTTATATAAAATTTCAATATTTATTTATAACTAGTTATAATTAAGAGTTTTATACAAAGAATATCTACCGATATCACATTGTTATTGATACTAAAACTACTCTCATGTATTTGAAATCGAAGATGGAGACATTCATTTATACGAGAATCAGTACATGGTAGTAGATAACTGATAATGGAAGGTGAAAGTTGTTTTTAATATTTTTTGGTATTTAAATGAGGGGAATTTTAGGTTGATTCTATTTTATATTTAATAGTGACCGAAAATTTACTAATACTATCATTACATTCTTGGACATGTTGTTTGAAATTTTTTTGATGAGTTTAGTGGTAGATCGAGTGGTTTCAGAATGACTTAATGTAATACATGGATCATAGGTAGAAATAATTATTACACAACATTTAGTATGTAAGAACTGGAACATTGTAAATCATGTGTTTTACTGTGATACCTCAGTACATTAAAATATATTTCTTTCAAAATCAAATCTCTTCAATATAATTTGATACAATAACCTCGAATCAGAAAGAACCATATAATAATTTATTATTTAATCCTAGATATTAAATTGGATAGTATAAATAAGACTAAGTAAATTATTAAAACTCTATTCTTTTCCTATGTAAAAGTATGTTTATTGGTTTTAAATTTATTATAAGTGAAAATAAAAAAACGAAATATAAAAAATTATTTTATAAAAAATCACAATTTTCTAAAAACATGTTACTTCTCATTTTGTGAACATATGATAATATTAAAATAATCAAATTTTTAAAAATATATTCTAAAAAATAAAAAGTAATTTTGAAATCATTAAGTCAACATTATATTATTGTGATTTTTTTGATTATTTTTAGAATCATTTAATTCTTTGATAAATATTGTAATATAATTATTTTTATTTAATACTACCTTCTAGATTAATCTATTGACAAAGTTAATATTTATGTAAAAATTATATTAATATTAGAATTAGTCTTATTATATTGTAATTTATTCTACTTAGTTGACCAGAATAACTTTTACTTTATTTCATGATATAAATATTTTAAACTTTCAAAAAACATTTCTTTGGAGAATTTCTTGATTATATAATAAATGGTATTATTTTTAAATTAAATTGTACCACATTATTGAATAGAATTTATAAAAATGGATTATATATTCTTAATCTTCTATATTAATTTTATGTAATAACTTAATCTTAAATTTTTTATAATGAATGTAAAAATAGTAAAAAATACAATATTATGGTAATGGTCAAAATAGATTTACCATGTGTTTTAAATAACTAAATAATAGTATCAATGGAGTAATTTTTTAAAATCACTCTTTTATGTCCATATTTTTACCTTATATCATATGTGGATCTAGAATTAGACATTTAATTCCTTTTAACAAATAATGAAACATGTAATTATTAGAAAGAAATGAAACATTATATGTGTACCCCTCACCACAATAAAAATAGGGCTCCCCATATCCTCTATTAATAAAAATTATTACTTTGTTTTTCTCAGAAAATTCCATACCAAATCCATTGAATGAATCCCTAAAAATGAATAATAGTCCATTTTTTATATTAAATCCCTTTTAAAAGGTATTTTAGTGAAATCATTAACAGGTTTTTCAAAGACGTGGTATCTTCCTTAGTTGAGAATTTTTATTTTATTTAATCTTACACCACCTAAAAAAATATTCTTAAATGAGGATTAAATAATAAAATTATTACTTCTAATGTATTATGATTTTATTTTGTTATTTTAAAATGTTTATCTATATTCATTTTGAAAAAACTAGAAACAAATTCTTCGATTTTGTGTCTAAGGAATGTCCACCTCAAAAACTAATATTATTCATCTCCCATAAGTACATATCTTGGGTGGATATAAATAGGGATTTACTATATATATATATATATGATATTAATTACATAAATATGTTTCAGTAATTTTAATGTCAACAAAAACTTTTAACCAAACAATCCTTTTAAAAATGAGAATGTCTCTCTTGCGAGTGAGTGGACTACAACCTCCATAAAGGGATATGATTAATTTTACATTTTCTTTTGACATAGAGATTTTGATGGATTATTTAATTTAAAATATATATTTTATATGACATAAAAATTATTCTTTTAATTAGAATTATTATTTAACTTTTATTCATTATATCCTTCATTAAAATGAATACAATGTTGAAGCATACATTTGACCTACTATCTCCCTGAATGGTGTAACAAATATTTATATTTCTATTTATTTTGGAATATTATAAATAACAATTTAATAAATATAAATATTATTTAAATTATGGTTAACATTATGGATATGATAAAACAATTTTATAATTACAAGTACTAAAACTACCAAATAAAAAAATACATTAAAAATGAATCAATTATATCCAAAAACTGTTATTTTTGAAAATAATTGTCAATAAGAATGTGATAAATTATAATAAATTTTTCATATATGGTAGGATATAAAATATTATATATATTACATATACATTCATAATACTCCTATATTTACTAAACAGGTGGTTCCAACACATATGAATAAAATATGACCTGGTGTATGGGTTTATTCCACAATATTATTATTACATAGGTATGTTCAGGTTTCAGTATCCATTTGGAGAATTATTTGATACTTCTATATTAAATCAAATTTTTTCTTCTACCTTAATAATTCTTGAATTTAACACTTAATTATATCATTTCTCCCTCCTCAGTGCATAAAATTATTGACAATTTTTTTTAGGAGAAGATGACTTCATCTTTCTATTTAGAAGGAACCTATTTTTCATATCTATGTTTTGTAAAAAAATATTCAAAAATGTTTTTCAAATAATATAAAATATTTATAAAAAACAATATCACAATATTTTATGTATTTATTTTATGATATTATTATTTTGACCATTTTTAAATGAGTAAATTTTTAACCTTATTATAATAGTATAAAAGAAATGTTTTTTTAACTTATAACGCATGTAATGAATTATCTTATATCTTCAAAAATAATTGGTTCATGATTACATCACACTTTTACAAGGTTACATTCATATAAAATGTTTTCCTTAAAATTTGGGTAATATATTAAAATTTAAATAAGTGATTTCAATGTGAAGAAGTTTAAATTACTCATGAAATTATTTAGCGATATTATTTAGTAGTTTTGACTATGTAAATGTAATTACTAAATATTATTATGAGGTTATATTATAATGATGACATCTATATTAATTATCTAGATGGTTTGTGATAAGTTTGACTATGTATGTATAATTTTGATATTAATATACATGTTACTCTATATGGTTTGATAATTTATTTATTTATTGAGATAATAAATAACATCTCATATTCTAGTAATAAAATTTGAATATTTAAATTGATTATGTTTTATATATTTAATATGATAAATTCATTAGATTACATAATTAATTGTAAAACCTCTCCATAGACCCATGATGAATAATTATGTCTCATTTGAAAAACTAGCTTGGGTATTTTTCTGAGAGATTGTAAATTTTTTTAAGATATAATGAAAAAATTACTTGATTATAATATTATGATGTACAAAATTATTTAATCCCTCATTATGAGATTATTCATTTCTTCCAAACTAATTATATGATTAGTTATTATATTGAGGGAATCAAAAGTGTTTATTTATATTGGATTATTTGGTCAAATTTTTTTAAATAAACTTATTCTTTCCAATAATGGATTAAACATATTTCTTGATTAATATTCAATAACATACATAATCAAAATCATGAGGTCAGCAACAGTTCAATACCTTTTAAAACATATAAAACAATATTCTAATTTTTTTAAATTATCTTTAATTTATCCATAATGAACATCCACTTTAGTAAACTTCACACACACACAATACATAAAATTTCCATTATATGCTTAGGAAATGAAAAATAATAAATGTTGAGATTGGATGCCTAGTAATGGTAAATAAAAGATATATGTAACCACAACATGGGTATATGGGTTTGAGAACATGAGAATAACTTTTGAGAAGCATACCATGCATACAAAAGAGTTAAATCCTCATTGATGGAATTGATATTTGAAGTTCATAAGACATTAACTGTAAGGAAATAAAATAATGTTATCCATAATATAATAACATTGGCATAAGACATTGATTTTTTCACTAGACCTAAAATTATATCATTTGAGACATTCAAAAATATAAATAGCTTCACTCATTAATTTATGTCTTTGGGATTGAGGTTTTAACATAAATTCATGTACATTCATCTTGGTCTACACATTAATACTATGTAATCAAAGATAATCCCATGAAAAACATTATGGACATATCATATAGGTCTTTGAATAACATTATGAACATGTAATATGGTTCACACATAATAATGTGTCTAGGTAATCTGGATCACACATAACATTATGATTATTTAATCATGTGCACTCATTATATATTTACTCATTAGTTATCCATCATTACCCAATGAATTGTAGGTAGATATATGTCACACCCATATTTGTCTATAAAGTAACCACATTTTGTTGTTATAATGTTACCACCATCCCTAGTTATAACATAACCACCATCACACAATTAGAATAATATATTTGTGTGAAAAAATATCAAAAAATATTAACCTAATATTAAACAATTAAATGAATTTTTTTTCATAAATATATCATAACCTTTGGAAAATGGATATGTTTCAAAATAATTTTAACATTTCATTATTTCAAAACCCATGAATATAAGTTGGTTTTATATAAATTTTATCATTTTATGACACAAGGAAGAGAAATAGGTTTCATATATATCTTTTTATAATTAAAATATACAATTTACTAGAAAAATATGAATGGAATCCTTTTTTTATTTCATCAGAAAATAAAATTTCACATAAATGGATGTCATATTTGATAGAGATATATATTGAAAGATAAACCACAATAAAAATTTCCTAAGAAATATAATTTTCTTAAAATAATATTTATAAAGATAGAAATTAAAGAAACCATTTTAATGTTATTTTCATTCAGAACATACTTTGAATCGTATCAAATAATATTTAAAAATAATTTTAAAAAAATTTATGAGGAATGTATCCATTCAACATTGAAAAACAAAATTTACAGCAAAAAACGCATTAAAGAAAAATTCCACATAAAAATAATATATTTAATGTCTAATATTGCACTAAATATCAATGAAAACATTATCATTGATATGATATTTTGAATATTTTATTGTATTTTTTAATTATAGAGTGGTAATGAGAGCGAGAAATACATTTCATTTTGTGCATGTTTAAAAATGATTCCCTTAATATTTCATAGTAAAATACTAATATGTTTTGTTCCAAAAATAATATGAAGATTCATTAAATAATTTGTAAAAAAATTGATCATGGGGAAAAATGACTTTAATAAATCATATTCAATTAAATTCAAAAAATTATTTTTTTATTAGAAAATATTTTAGACGAAAAACAGTTTTCATTCAAAACAAGGATTTTTCGTAATTTTTTTAAATAATGTGTAATTAAAGATAAGAAGATGAATGGAGAAAATTTATTATCATTTAATAACTATAATATAATAAAATTAATTTGAAGATTATGCTATTTATTAGAATATTTTATCGATAGAAACACAATTATTAAAAATTACAATAATAGTTGAGATTGTAACTAAAATCATTACTACATTGGTAAAATTGAATTATAAGATAAATGAAATAATAAAATTCAAAAAACATAAGATATCATGATGATAAATAAATCCATGATTTTACTTTTCAAATGGTATGAATATAAAAATCATAAATTAGATAGGTATATAATATAACATTTTCCTCAAAGAATGAAAATTAACAAATAATCCCCTCCCCAAATTCATTTTATGTTTACTATAAAACCCATCAATGGGATATAATAAAATGGATGTTTAAAGTATAATAATTATAAGTATAATAATCATATAATACATTAATGGTTATTATATAAACCACCTAAAAATTGTGGTGAATATGGCATTTCTATCAAATAATATAAAAGTGAGACTGAAATACCTTTCCATAAATCTTGGATTACATCACACATGATCTATCATCCTATTTAATAAATATATTATTATTAAAAATATATGACATAAACATAAATATATACTTCATAACATATATGATTTTTTTTTTCTTTTTATTAACTATTTATTAAAAATTCAATGATAATGCCACGTTTCAGGTGAAAATGACTTTGTTTTTCTTATATGTATTTATTTGAAATTATCATCCATATTACATTGATCATGGATAAGAAATATAGGAAATAATAACAAAAAATCAATTTTAATAATTATACATAAAATATAATTTATGACCAATCAAGATTTTGTTTTGAGAATCAGATATAATTAAGATCATTATGATGACGAGTATTACAGAAGAATGATTATCATTTCCATTTTTCAATTATCCTTATGAATAGAAGGAATGAAATATAGTATAATTACATAAATATAATAAAATCATAAATGTTATATTATATAATTTTTAAAATATTAAATATTTTTTTGGTGAATAATAGAGAGAGTCACATTGCTTCGTGATGTCGGTAGTCCACACGCACATAACAGATATTATGATCATTCAATAAGTGAAATGGATATGAATAAAAAGATATATTAACTTTTTATAATGATAAATAGTTTATTAATATATTAATTATTTCATGTAAATATCATATATTTATCCTTATTTTTTTTCATATAATGTGTTAGTGAAAATTAATAACATCGCATCACTAGGGGGTTGTCCTCCATACAAAAGAGTAACATTATCGTATCCTCTATGGATTGGATATATAAATAGTATCTATGATATAATGACTTCAGTAGTATAATTATATAATTAGTATTATATATATATTATATCCATAATAATACCCATCTGTGAGAGGTAGAAATAGAAAAAATTAATGACATAGGTTTACGAGGAAGAAGTCGACCATACACAACAATGATGTTTTTTAAAACCCATTTTATGTATGTAGAGATGGTTATAATTGATTAAATTAATGAAAAAAATATAATTATATGGAATATAATTAGGTTATTATATAATATTTTGATAATAATTGATGTATTTTGAGGAATAAATAAAACAAAATCCACTTTGTTGAACATTTCATCATCTTTTAGTATCCTCCTCAAGTTTTCACCAATATCATTAAGAAGTTTTCATTAAATAAATATATTACTTATATGATTAGATGAGGTATGTTATTAATTTTTTTGGTGGGTTTTGTCTCAACTAAAAGGGTTTAATGGTGTAAATAAAATATGATATGGATGGACTTCTATAACTAGGGGTGATGACACATTTGGTATTTTGGAAATGAAATAAGTGCTCCAATGATTTTCATATGAAAAAAGGTTCTAAAATGGGAAATATAAAATATTAAACGTTTTATGGGAGACAAACATACATCCAATATTATTTATACAAGTCTATATGTAATTTTAACTCATATATGTTTAGTTCAACCCCGTGGTAAACCCATTTTTACCTTATATAAGGTAATTATTTTTTTATTCTTTCACTATTAATTTTTGATAAAAAATATGTTAATGTAATAATATAATATAAAATTTTCTTATTAAAAATATGTAATCCATTTTTTTAAATTCTATTCATTTTTGTGGAAAAATATAATTTAGAATTAACCCCACAGACGTAATGATAGTGTGTATTTTAGGGGAAAGAGTTAACAAGATTACAATTTTTTATGTAAAAGATTAATATAATATGGAGTATATTGAATTAAATTTGATTTAAATATGTATAATTTAACCAATGTGACTATAAAAAATTGAAAATATAATTTATATTTGTTGATAAATTTATTTAAATTGCAGTTTTCAAATAAAATTCATTATTTTCTAATATTCATCAAAACAAGAAAACATAACATAAAAATACAAAAAAATAATTGTAAGATAATTTGTATTTTATGATTTAAAAATTTATAATGTTTTAAATAAAATTTATAGAATTTGTACAAAAAATTCATAATTAGTATATGTTTGAGGGAAATTATTTTTATAAAATATCGATTTATGTGTCAAAAATGAGTTATTCTTATCTATTTTTTTTGAAATAAGAATTGATAGTTGTTAAGAATTTTTAGGAATGTATATTATATTAGTTTAATTAATGTAACTCATATGAATTGATTCATTTAAATTATTTGCGTGAAATATTTTTTTACGATTAAAAATTGTTTTTAAAAATATGATTTCATTTATTCTCAAAAAGATTTTAGTTTCATATAAATTTAATTACTAATAAAAATCATCAAAAATTATATTTTAACTATATAGTTTCATAATTAATTAAATATTATTTGAACCCTCCATTTCAACATCTACAATATAACAATAATTTTAAATTATAATATTTTTATAGTATTCGATGTTTTGTTTAAATTAAGTGCTATGTGTAAAACTAGCCGAACATAGTGTCACATGTAACAACTAATATCAAAGAAATATAAATTATTTTATATAAATCAATAAATTTCGGGTGTGAAATTCAACACCAGTTAAAATGGCTTCCTCCATCGAAATTTATCAATTTAGTAACAAAATCATAGGCTATATTTTTATCATTACATATTATGGTTCCCACGAATCTTTAATCAGAGAGTGGTTTCACCCAAATAAGTTAACTAGGTGGGGGTTTTATTTCATAGAACATTCTATATTATGTCCAGAATCATTACTCATTTTTCCTCATAATAAAATATCATTCCCTTGTAGTATGAACTCTATGTATAGTAAATGTAATGGATCATTGATACATATATTCTAGAGAGATAAAAAGAACCCATCATGAAACTAAAATATGTTAAGTGGAAGATCTAATTCAAAGGCTACCGTCACGATATGATCATGAATTTTTTTAGGACTGATATTAAACGGTAATATATTTACTTAATATCTCATGAGCAATTTAATCCTTCGGTTTTTATTTGGTCATTATAAAATTCATTTCTTACTCCATTAGATGAAGATTATTTTTATTAAGTTTCCTAAGTAGTAACGGATAGTAAAATCCATAATATAATGTCAATTCATTATTTTTAACACTTTTACAAATATTATTCCACTAGTTATTAAAAATGGATAAATCTAAAGATGATTATGTAATACATTAAGCAATAAATCCACATATTATTTTCACTTATAATAATTTCATTATTTCTTAACATTATAAAACATCCAGAATTAAAAATTCATAAATATAATATATAATTTTTTCTTTATCAATTTAATATGAATCCCCCTATATCATAGAGTAGTTCATGATTTCGCAATTACAAAAATGCCAATATATTTATTACGTCTTCTCTTGAAACATATACATAACCAAATGTACCCTATAACCATAATTAAAACATTAATGATTCCCCATTAATTCAATAAAAAAATATTGTTGAATATATTCTATAGATTTAATATTGTTTTAAAATCCATTAATGGTAACATAAAAAAACTTTCTACAAAATTTGTTGATTATTTCCATGGTCTCTAATAATATATTGTTTACATTATCAAAATCAGTCATCTCATTATCCCATCATTATTATATCGTCAACAGGAATATATTTAGGTTTATATTTCACATAATCTTATGTTTTCCTTGAATTTCACCATGCCAATAACTCAAATTTCTAGGAAATCAATGTCATTCAACATATTCATTAAAATACTTAATGAAAAAATACACTAAATAATACTTATTTGTTTCACATTTCATATAACAATATTCTTGAATCCATATTTTTAGACACCTAATTCCATTAACTTCATGGATTCAAATTTAATATGTCCGTATTTAGTCTAGAAAATAATTCTTCAGTTATGGAATTAATTTGGGAGATTCACTTATTTCCCACAAAAAATAAATTCAAATCCTCAAAATAATTTACTCTATGATGTTATTTTCCACATAGATAATAATATCCACTCTTTTTTATAAATTTTTTCTACATTATTCTTCCCAACTTCAAGACATAAAAGATGATTAATATTACTTCATCTTTTCTCATTATAAGTTCCCATACATTAAAAATTTAATAATATTGAGTTAATTAATGTATTCTACATTAATTTATATCAATGATATTTTTAGGTTTAGATAATTTAAAATTTATGCCATAACTCATTCATAATAACTCAAATATCACAAAATAGAAAATTCCACTAACTATCATTTTCTTTAAAAACAAAAACATTTTAAAAGGAACATGGTTTTGTTTCATGTTTAAACATCATAATTTTTCCTTGATCCAATCCTTGACTTTATTATACTTTAAATCATGTAAAAAACAGTTCAAAACATGAGATGAGCATAAAAAACACAATAAGGGGTTCAGAAAGAAATAAAACTATTAATCATTCCAAAACATGTATACCATGCATAATTTATCATAAAGTCATGATTTACACCATTAAGGAGTAATAAATACTATACACTAAATATATGCTGATTACATACAAATTTTTTTTCAAAAATATATCCATATAACCCATAGAAATCATATATAGCACACCAAATATAACTTCAGAAAAAATCATACATAGATGGAATAACCACACGGTCGACTTCCAAACATATGACTATTATGAATGGAATAGACATAAATATGACCCACATACCCAATTAAATGGGCCCTATAACCTATCCACATGTCAGTGATTTATCATAGAACCATTGGTCTTAGTATTATCACATAACCACCCGTTAAATGTCAGAGTACCATTATATAAACATAACACATTAAAGATTGAAATTATAAACATTCCTCTCATAAAATTTATAACTTAAGAAATTATTTGATGATATTGAAATAGTTACACCACTACCAAAACAATTTTCAAAACGATGATAAACAAAATGATAATATGGGATTTAATTTTTATTTTTAAAACATTAAGTCTTATGGAGAATGTAAAATATTAAACAATGGTTATGATGGAAGAGAACCCGTTGTCGATGCATAAAAAAAAGAGATTCATTTTTAAATTTTTTTAAGAATGTATAAACCATCATATAAAAATATTACATTTTAAAACCATTTAATGAAATTTAAATTCTCTTGTCCGGATTATTCACCTTATTTCGAAATGTGGTAAATAACATTAAAATATTCCTCAATTAAAGGAGATTGAGATAAAGTCCTTTACCATGAGTTAGATTCGCCATATATATTAATTTTTTTAATGAATAATAAACATAGGTAAATTTATACAAGATTTTTTACAATTTAATTTTTATTATTTCTTTTGTATCATTAAATACAATGTAATACTAATTAGTTAATTATTTTAGTTCATATGATACTTTTGTTGATATTCGTTACTTGAGTTGATAATGAACATGGTATGATATAAATATTCCTTGTGGTTATATGTCTATAATATAAAAAATAATATTCATGATTTTTTTTATTTTTATACATTAATTATAATTTTAAATTAAATCAATAATTACGGTTATCAAAAATGAACACTGTTATAATCATGGATACTGTAGGTCATACATACATGTGAGTAATTTTTTCCATTTTATTTATCTTTATGGAATTAAGGCAGGTATTATTTTACCTTAAAAATGATAATTACATCATTAATATCATATTAATAAATTAAATATAGATTTTTAGATTATAAAAATGATGTAATGAATAAAATCAAGTCATGTCACTTTGTGGTGGTGATAGTTTACATGTACACATGAACACCATTATAATTTTAATGCACATTAAATATAAGAACATAATTGATATATTAATATATTATAATTATTAATATGTAATTAATTACACAATGTTACATTAATTCCATCATTATAACTAGTCATGCAAGATGACTATTGGAAATGAATTATATTGGTTCATGGAGGTGATACTTCAAATGTACGAATGAATTGTTAATTGGTTTACAATTTAATGGATTTAGAGATTGATTTGGGTGAGCAAATTAAAATAATTAAAATGATTATATTTATCATACTATAGAAATTAAATCATACTGGAAATATATTATTTGACTAATGTGGAAGATTAAATAAAATAGAAATAAATAAAAAAAATTACCTTTTCATCAAGTGATCACCTTTATTAAAATATTAACACCACTAAAAATGGTGTTATGATTAATATGAGGCATAGGAAATGTGGGGAAGGAATATATGAAGTATTTTTTATAGATAATTACCATACCAATTTGTTTTTATGTCTGTGTATTAGAGAGGATTGTGTGACTTTTTATAGCTGATAGAAGGGGCACCCTTGTTATTATAAAAAGTATTAAATTAATATAAATTCAATTTTAATTCAAAATGGGACCAAACCAATTTTTTTCAAATATATGATGTTTCATGGGATAAATATAATAATTTAATAAAATATAGAAAACTTTTAAATTAATTTTCATCCTTATCATTTGGTTTTAACCCCTTTTAAATCTAACCGTTTTGTATGTAATTTATAATTGAGGGTTTAAATAATTATCTAATATTTATAAGACATATGAATGAGTCATTACTGAAATTTTATAATTTATATCAACTATTTTTTGCAATCATTTTTTTCTAATTTTATATCCTTTAATTAGATATTTATATTTCAAGTAATGAAATATGTCAATTTTGACAATATGTATTACATGACCTTATTAAAAATCATAAAAACTTGATTACATATAAAAAAATACATTAAACCATCTTTAAAATGTAAACATAATCTATTAAACTCTTGGATTATATCAAATTTTAAAAATATATTTATTTTAATATCATTAAATTCATTTATTTGATTGTTACTTTAAAAAATCAATCAATCTGTCATTATTGTGTCCCTATTTAATTTAATTATTTTTTTCATGAATGTTATAAATGAATAAATATGATGTAGTTAATATGTTTGTGTTTCTATGTAATATTTATTGTCAATTATTGAACTTATATCACCCCATATTATAATTTTGTTACTAATAAGAGAGATTTTTATAACATTTTTAGGTATACATAAAATAAAGTGTTATAAATATCTAAATCAGACCCATGTGGATTATAAAGGACACAATTAAGACCCAAATTTTTTTTTTGGTAAAAAATAACTCATATAATAATACTAGGAAAATTGTTAGTGTAGTTTTATATTATTATAATATTATTTTTCCTTTTATTACCTTATTTACCTTTAACTGTTGTAAGTAAAATATTAATGTTATTATTAAATAAAAATTATTTTGTTCCTATTGGATCAAAATTTTCTTAATTATTAAAATCATCCATGAATATTTTTCAAAACTAGATTCATATAAGTGAAAAAAATTAATTTCAAATTAATCTCAATGATAGATCAAGGAAACAAGTATTTAAAGTCAAAACAATCAAAAATTTCCAATGTTTTATTATCCAATTTCACCCTAAAATTGATTCCAATGACCAAAATTGAATTAAATTTCAAAAAAATATAAATATACTTTAAAAACAACAAAAATTAAAATTTATCAATAAAAATAAATTAGTTGAAAACGTATTTTTGAATTTAAACATAGTATTTTCCACTAGTAATTAAAATATGAATTTTATTTGAAAAAAACTAAAAATTCAAACGATGTAAATTTTTACGTCCCAATTCAAAATTAGAATTTATTATTTTCAAATACAACTTATAATAGTTTCAAAAATATATTAAAAATGTGTCCTAATTCAAAAATAAGAAAACTGCATTAAAAAACAGTTATTTTATGGGAAAAAATATATGTGTTCTCTTATTATATATGAAAAACCCATGAGATGACTTTTTAAAAATATATTTAATTAATTTTTATTTAATAAATAAAATAAGTTAGTTTTTAAAATTTTTTATCAAATTTATTCATACTCAATTATATATTCATAAAAGTACATTATTCTAATTCAATTTTTTATAATTTCATTTCAATTTAATTTGGTAACAAATTTTTTTTTATAAATAGCAGTAAACATAATAATTTTTTTCCTATTGATTTCCTCTTATATAAAATCTAGGAAATAACTACATCTCAAAATAATAATATTACAATATTTTTTTGGTATAACCTATTATTTTGTGCAACATATGATTTCAATGAACCCCATTATTGTGTGTCAGGTACACTATCAAACATAAAATCCCCTTAAATTAAAAATAATATAAAATTAATAAAAATTAAAAAATAAGTAACATAATTATAATATAAATTTTGGGGATGTTACATCCTTTACAATTTTTGGAAAATAATTCCTTTCAATTTTAATTTTTGGATCAGTAAATATGGTTTTACTTTTAAAAATTAATTTTTTACAATATATCTTTAGAAAAAGGAAGAAAAACTAATTTCACATTAAAATAATGAAAGGGAAGTATGATCGTCACCTGTTATAACAAGTAATATATTTCCATACAATAAAATATTGACATGTAATTATGACTAACCATCTTGTTTTGATGGTGGGTGATAGAAAACATGGTTATGAGAACGATAACAATCAGAAGACCATAAATTTTTCATTAGATAAACAATACCTAATTATTTATTAAAAAATTAAATATATATAGTTTATTTATATCTTTTTTGTTGAGTTTTGGAACTCATTTACTTCATATACAATGAAAATAATGAAATATACTTACGTGAAAATTTGTGTTTAATATTTTAATTTTATTCCACCACAAATAAATATTATTATATAAATTATTAGTATTGAAGATTATTTTTTCACATTTGATGCAATAAAATCATCATCTAGAGAATCTGATAATCCGACAAATATTAACCATATTCTTCTCTTATCATAAGATAATAGCCAATACCAAAATGGTTATTACATGATTATATAACTTTCATAAAATAACAATCCATTTTTGAAAAACTACTTCAATAATCGAAATTCAACAATAATATACAAATATTAACATAGACCATTTATCAAAAAAATGCACATAAAATTCATTCAAACTATTCCAATTCATATTAAACTCCAAAAGGATTTTATCACACAGTATTACAAGAATGATTTTAGTATTTATCTCAAAATAAATTCAACCAAAATTAATGTCTCATTCCAAAATATCATTAACCTAATGACATATTCTCCATGAAAGGTTAATAATTTTCATAAATAACATAATTCACCATAAATCCAAAATTAAAATCATAAATTATTATATAAATAATTCAACCATTACACCTTTAATAAAGACAATAGTATTATATTTACCGTATTAATATTAAGTTCCCATAATAATGAATGTCTTCTAAAACAACATTTCTCACATAATACCAAAATAATTTTACAATACTAATGGAATTTTTTTATAAAAAAATTATAGAAAAAATCAATATATTATTTTCCCCCAATTTATTCATCTAAAAATAAAAATTCATAGTAACCAATGACTACACATAGTTGGGTGGTATGTGATTAATCCTTACTGCCTGTTGTTTGTATGTTCAATTCCTGCCACCATTCCCTATGTGATAGTTTGTTAACCATCCTTTGGGTTAACATTTTTCTAACACATTATTATTTTTATAAAATTCAAAAAATGAGATAAAATCCCAAAAAATAGATATATATTATTTTATCCTCAATTTTTATCTAATGGATTTTATTTTACATAACAAAATGTAATATCTGATAATTAACCCAAAATCAAATATCATATAAACCCAAATAGTGATTCATACCTTTATAATTATATCCACACAAGAAAAAAAATTCATCCTTGAATAAAATATTCATATAACAATCTTCAGGGTTAATGATACTAAATGTCATAAAAATTAATCCCATCATCAAAAGAGCATAAATACTTTTAAAAAATTCATAATCCTTAAATCTAACACATCTCTTGATTTCTTAAAATGTAGAAATATTATGAATCCATCATTATTCATTATCCCTTAACCATGAATTTCAATATTATTCTTTAATACACATTTCCTATAAATAAAAACATGAATCCTGCAATATTATTTGATAATTTCAAAACACGAGACAATAAATAATTTGTACCTTTCATATGTAATTTTCATTTTACTAATCATCAATAATAATGGAATTAGTTATTTCTTATAATATATTGTTATGGACCAGATGAACCCATTCCTAAAACATCTTCATATGAAATCATCCTTCATAACGGCCAAACTCCCCACATTGAAACATTAAATTTATAACTTATGATCAACTTAATTTATTCCTAAAGTTAATGGAATACTTCCTTTTTTCTTTGAAGATTATTGACTTATGTCCTTCATTAAAATTAAAATAACAGATTCCAATCCATTAAAAACATTTCCATAGGTGATTCATTCAACATCCTTGACACATAGGTTATTCAATATACTTACCTTTATGATCGTTATTACGTGAATTCCATTGAGATTCATTTATCTCATATACGATGCATTAGAAAACTCATGAATGTTCAAGTGTCTAATCATTACATTGGATAGATGGATTAGAATAACCATGGGGGTTTCAATTTTATCTCAAATTTAATTCAATTTCATATTCATCGAACCATCACATTTTACATCACATTTATTTTTACATTAGAGCATACTGGATCTAGCCATTTACTAAAACCAAAAAGATAATTCTGAATGAATAAAAAAAAACATTTATCATGTAACATATTATAATTGAGTTGAAACAAAAATTTATCCTTATTCATTTTATTTAAAATTCATTCAATTTATATAATATTTATATACATCTATTACTATGAACCAATACATTTTGGTTATATAAATCTTCTAACATATGATTAAATAACCCCCTAACCTCTATTATTGTCTAAACCGACTACTGATTCCAACTATAAGGCGGCAGCCTTGTACATTATATAATCATGTGTTAAGCCTATAATATTAATTTAATTTACATCTAGGATTGTTTCAGGTTATGTAATTTATATAATTAGTTCATAAATCATACATAACAACTAAAATATTATAATTTAGAAATTTATTCTTAACAATACATTTTATTCGTCAATTTGTTTTGAAAATCATGGTTTTCTTTCAAGTTTAAACATCACATATTTTCCATGATCCCATCAATGAATATTATATCCTATAAATCCTTTGAAAAAATCTTCAAAACATGGGATGACTATAAAAATATCAATTAGGGATTCATAAATAATGAAAATGTTTATTCTTGCAAAAACACATAAATCATGAATACTTTATTATAAAGTAATTATTTTCACCTCCATGGAGTGGTAAACACCATCCATTGAATATATGAAAACTTCATACCATATTTTCTATATAAATAATTACCATGATATGAATAACATGAATTTATAACACATAAAGGTAACATGGAGAATTATCATACATAAATGGAATAACCATGCGTTTGAATTCCATACATATCACTAATCAAAATAGAATAGAAAAAGAATGACTTCCATACACAATGCATTGGAGGTCATATAGTGTAAGCACCCATCCATGGTTTATCATGGAACCACACATCTTTGTTATATCATGTGACCACCCATAAAATTTATAAGTACTGTTATATATATAACACATAAAATATTTAAATTATAAATATTTCTCTCATAAAATTGTAAATAGAAGAAATAATTTCAAGCTATTGAAATAGTAAATAAAATTTCAATAAAATTATTAAAAATAAAATACCCAAAAAAATAATATGGGATTTATTTTCTTCATTTTAAAAACATTAATGTTTATAAGGAAATCCAAATATAAAATAACATTTATGGAGATAGAGTAGTCATTGATCCCGTATAAGTAAAAAACCTTTATTTTGACATTATTTAAATATTGTAAAATGATTCATATAAAAAGATTCCATTTAAAAAACTTTTAATGAAATTAAATTTCAAATGGGTTTCTTATACACCTTATAAAGGTAGGTGGTGCATAACATCAAAATACGCCTCAATGAAAGAAGATTGAGACGATTTCCCTTTTCTTGAGATTGATTCTTCTTATATGTTCCTTTTTCTTCCCGAATAATAAAAATTAGTTAATTTATATTTTATTTATTTTATTTTTATTTTTATTATTTAATTTATATTAAAATTTTATATTTTTATAATAATTAGTTAATTTTATGAGTTCATGTCGGTCGTTTGGTCGATATTCGTTACTTGAGTCGAAAATGATCTTGTTATGATGTCAACAATACATTTTTTTTATAATTCCATTATATAGGAATAATATTCATAAAATTATTATTAACTTTATACATAAATTATAATTTTAAATCTAACCATTAATTATGGTTTTGGAAAATGAACAATTTTATAATCAGGGAGACGTTAGGTCATACGTACAGATGGGTAATGTCTTACATTTTTCATTAATAGTTATGGAATGAAGTTTGGTCGGTCATTCCACCGAAAGTATATTATCAGTGCCCCAAATTATTATTAATCCACTCTTAAAACATTAGTATAGTTGAAGTGATGGGTCAATCGACAGAGAACATTGGTAGTGCGTTGGTTCAGTTCAATTTTTAATTAATATAGTGAAATATAAAGAATTTAGAGTGGATTTTATTGGGTTGGATTGAGTGAAACTATTTTGTTTACTTTATGAAAATGATTAACAATTTAAAGGAAATGAAAATTTTGATCTAATGATCTTTTAACATAAAGAAATGTGTATTGGGGATGTGGTGGTTATGGAGTTTTTGTGAAGATTTATTAAATTGTTGTCTTGTTCATGATAATTAATCATTCTGGATTCCTTTTATCACAAGATTTACTTGGTCCAGTTCCTATTGTTTGTAATTGAAGAAATTGACTCTATGTTCCGGTAGTCACTGTTTCTCAATTATTAAGTTGGTTTAGTCCATTTATGAATCGGTGAAACCTTTTCAATGGTCATGAAAGCTTTCACTATTACTATTCTTTTATATCAATGAGAATTCTTCCCTTGGTCTGGCTTAGAACTCTTATTAATATTTAGAAATTATTTAAGAGGAGTAAAAAGAATTAAGAATAACGAACACAACAATCTAAATTAATAAAACATAATACAATCCTTCGTCGCCCACAACCCCAATGTAAGGGGTTTAGTTACACATAGAAGACATAATAGGAACAGCACACTCGATACATGATGAATTCATTGTGTAATCTTTGAGGAGTGGTGTCGGTATGTGGAAAGGTAAACTACGGAACTACGTTGTATTAGGAATGTCGGCAGCAGAACTTCTCCTTCCTCAAATGGTTTGGAACTCCCCAAAATCCATAGGCCAAGGCCTTTTTTATAGAAAAATAATGTACATGGAGTGTATAGAATTTATACCCCGTGTACTTCCGCCAACACCCTTTGTGCTTCTTTTTCTCCGCTGGTAGCTGGCCTAACACACCGTCTTTGACTTTTGAACATGGTGTTGTCTGGTAGTTGAGTAAACACGGCATGTAGCACCGCCATACATGGAATTTAGTGTAAAAATTTGGCCACCAATCTCTTCTAGAATAGCAGACACGATGTGTAAAAATGGAACACGCCGTGTCACCTTCAAGTTCCACATGGGTGTGTAGACTTTTCTTGGCAACAACCTCTTCTAGAATGTATTACATTGCATGTAACGCCTCCCCACATGGTGTGCAGCTTCTTCCTGGTGACATGGGGATGTACTCCCTCTTTCGGTATGTGTCCCTGTCTAGATGTACACGGCGTGTATAAAAAGTACACGCCATATAGTTTCAAAATTTTCACAGACTTCCCTTGAATTATGTATTTTATCCAGAATGCTTCTGAAAGTAAACAGAATCACCAAAATCAAAGAATATGTTCCTAAAACAACAGATAATTTCTAAAAACATGTTTTTATATTCAATGATATATATATTAAAATGTAAACACAAATTGGGTGCATCAAACTCCCCCACACTTAGACGTTTTCTTGCCCTCACGAAAAATCTCAACATCTAATTAAAAGAGCCTATACTTTTAAAAGAGGGTCATTTAATTAATAAAATGTACAAATGATAAAGTTACTGAGGAAAATTAAAAAAGGAACATACAAATTCAATTCATTAGATATTAGAATCATGCCTCATATATAAGTCACTTAACTACTCTCATCCTCTTTCAACACATTTTTCAACTTTTCAAAAATAATCAGGCCACTTGATGATCTACCTTACCAATTAAAATCACACACCACACTCAAGATGTTTTTATTTAGAGTTATTCTCAATATAAGGTATATAAACTCTATCTATAAATGTCCAAGATGCCTTGTTCACTTCTTCCGAAAAAATTGAATTAAAAAATCATGAGGGCTTTATCAATACGGTTCATATGTCTCTATGGCTAAGGGTTGGTAGGTTCAGATGTGAAAAATAAATTCTCAGGCTTGAAAAAGGAATGATAATTCCTTTAAACAACAATGCATGATATTCAAAGTAATGTTCAATGAAAATTTTTTCTTCTCAACTCAGTTGAATGTTATTGTAATCACCACCTTTTCACTAACATGTAGGGTTCCGAAATGAGCACATGGTTCCGTTCTCTGGATTTTTTTTCCTCTAATTTTTTTTCTAAGAAGAACTGAAGAGAAGCACTTATGAAAAAAACAAATAATTTTTTGGTACCCTTTTCACCCCAAATAGTTATGAGGAATTCCTCGACACTTTATTTCATGACTGTGCACAAAAATATTCCATGTATTGTGAACTCCCTCTTTAAAGATCTAAAATTAATAACCATGATATGTTCTGAAAGAAATAGGGTTGGAATGGATGTAGGATTGTATCGTGGCTTCCTATAAAGGTTGTCCATGGATCTTATGGGATTAACGAAGATTAAATGTATGGTTGGTATAAAGATAAAGGGGTTGAAATAATATAATTTATCAATAATTTTAAAGCAATTCAAAAAAATATTCATGTTTCGAAAAGAAAACTGGAAAATTATGGTAGTGATGCATATCCTATGAATCTCTCAAGAAAGAGGGTATTCAGAAATGAAATACGAAAAAGGGTTTAGAATACCTCTCAGGGGTGGAAAAATAATAAATGGACAATCAGGTCATGACATGCATATAAATGATTATCCTATTCAATGTATTTAATTAAGGTTGAAAAGTTGCAATTGAATCTATATCATCAATCATTTTAAAATACTTAATAATCATAAAAAGCATAAAACCGTCAAAAAGTTCCCACTGATAACTTGAGCATTGATAAATATGAATAACCAAAAAATTGCCTCCATTTTTTCAAATATATAATCTAATAATGATGTCTCCTAGATTAGTTCAAGGGAAAAGACTAAGGTGAAATAGAGAGATGCTAGTGCAATTCCCCCAAACATAATACGACACATGGTCCACTAGGTAAAATACTAAGGAAAAGAGTGGGAAAGGGAAAAATGATGGGGGTAAAATAAATGGAAGCAGTAAGAGTATAAAAGTGAAAGATATGGAAAAGAAAAAATGGAAAAATACTCCCCTTGCAAAATGATGTCGGGAGTCTCTCCATGATACCTATGACTGTCAAAGGGGAAAAACTACAAAGATTCATAACATCACAACATATAAAATTACAAAATATATATATAAGAGAAAGAAAAATGTCACTATCATGGGGTCACGTCAGGGGATGGCACATTTGGTACAAAACTGGTCGGTAGAGACGATGCAGGAGTAGTGGAAGCGGGAGGCCCTGATACTGCAATGGGAAGGGTAGCTGGAGAAGTAAGAGCCACAGGTGCCGCAAGTGCGAGACTCGATGAAAGGAAGCTCAGAAGCTGGCCCTGGACCGACAGCAGTGGTGGTGGCTGGAGGGATAGCAGTAGGGCTCACTGTAGATAAGAGAACAGAATCTGTGCCCTGCACATGAGAGGATGGTGGAGCAGCAGCAGAAGGGCCAGGATCTGAGGAAGATGTTGGTGGCGGTGGACCAAGATGCTGAGCAATATGCACCAAAAGAAGCTCTATGTGGTCCTGGTGGCTGTCGAGATGAATTAAATGTCATGCTATGGTGTCCTGGCGGACTATAATACGAACCAACTGCTGCTCCATCTGATCCTATAGGCTGTCAAAAGAAACCAAGACCTGCTCCATCGCGGATAGGTTGTGGGAAAGGAAAAGATATACTGAGGGGGCAGGGGTATGAGGGATGGGTGATGGGATAGGAGTAAGGCCAGAAGAAGTGGGGTCAGTAGGAGGTGGGGGAGGTGGAGAAGCTGGAGGGGGTGGGGAAGGAAGAGCAGGGTCAGCAGCTGGGGCAGGAGGATCAGTGGGTGGTGGGGGGTGAGCCTGGGCAAGGATATATGAACCCCTTTCTTTCGGACCATCCCCATGAAAATGAGCATGAGAAATTACATCTGATATGGTTTACTTAAGAGGTCATTATGAAAAGAGGGATCAAATGCCCCATGGTGGTGGGCGAGACAGGTAGTGTAAAACCTGACGTTCAGGTGGCCCTGACGGCTAGTAAACATGGAGTGGAAATAGGAGTCGGCTAGATAGGGGAGTTCTAGGTAGTCGTGCCGGATGTCACAGGTAAGGAGCTGCATGTCATGGCCGGTCACGACCCCCATATCTTTGTGGCAGGGGAAAAGAATGGTGCTGAAGCACCGGTGGGCGAAGTGGATGATGGGTTCAGCGATAAGAGTGCTCTTCTGGGAAGGGGGGGAGTACCGGTTGTTAGGCCTAGCGATCTCCTGCCACATAGCGACGAGCTCGGAGCGCTCAAGAAGGGATAGGGTAGAAGCATGAGGTGGATGATGGGATGGGGGTATAAGCCACACCCTCGGCCAAAATCGGTCACGGTGAGAGAGAAATGTCAGCTTCCTAGCCGAAACTGTGCTATGGGCAACGCATCACCAGGTGTCTCCCAGTACTGTAATCCATCAAACTCAAATGAGGCCGCAAACTCCAAAAATAAATCATGAAATACAGGATGGTCGTCCTGGAAAATGGCTATGAGTGGAGTGTACCTGTGAAGATCCTCCATGTCCTCCCAAATACCCAACTATTGTGGAATGCTGCTGTCGAGGTATCAGCCAATCTACAGTATCGGCCGACAAGAGAAGCGTCGGACCCAGTCAAATGAAAGATCAGTGACCAGGAATACTATGCAGTGATAGGGAGCACATGTAGGTACCGTCCCAGGAGCAGGTGCAGCAGCAATGACTGGATCTGTGGGTTGAACTACTAATGTAGAAGGGTAACTCAGTGGATGGGCTGCTCGAGGAGGGACCTGCTACTGCTGATGATGACATAGGTCGAGCAGCAGTTGGTGGAGAAGAAATGGTGGTGCTCAGAAGCTCAGGTGCTGGAAGGTGGAGGTGTAATAGAAGTATGTCCGGCCTCCACTGAGGGATTGAGTGGTGGAAGAATAGCCAATGGAGGGAGATCGATGACCAGAGCATCTCGGTCCAGCTTCGTCGACGGTCGCAGGATCAGATGATAGATGGACCCCTCGCCCTCAGTGGTAGAGGCAGGCCACATCCCTCAGGAAGGCTCGAGATCTTCCATAATATGAAAAAAAGAAAGATAACTAAACCAAAGAAAAAGAAATGAAAAAAAAAGAAAATGTTACAAAACAGGAAAATAAAATTACACGGCGTGTACTCCAGAGTACAAGACATGTAGTTGAAAATGTATAGTAGCCAGTGTTCTCTGGATACATACGCCGAGGGTAAAAAATAGACCATGTAAAGGTACATGGCGTGTACCGAACATACATTTTGTGTTCACTCAAAGTAAGTGGTTTTGCATTCATAAAGGACACAGCCATGTTTGTGAAAAGTATTACAATACAGGACACACCGTGTATAGATATGACACGATGTGTTCTTTACCAAAACATCATGACTGCTTGGAGTGTGAAACATAGGCCGACCAAAGGAAATGGTATACACGACGTGTACAGAACATACACATCCTGTGTAGGAACATGGGGTAAGAGGTCATGTTAGGTGCCACACATGGAGGTTCCAAAGGAAAGGGAATACACAACGTGTACCAAAAACACACGCCGTGTTAGTGAAAATGGTGTGTGAGGCCGTGTGAAAAGGGGTACTTGGGTACGATGAAAAGGACATGGTGTGAACCGAACATACAAACCGTGTATATTAAAATTCTATGTATTTTTTGTTTGGCCATATACAGAAGTACATGGCGTGTGTTTTCAGTTTTTGGCCATGTACAGGTGGAAGCCGAACAGTCAACCGATCCGAAAATCACCCTAAACGATTCTAAAATATTGAAATGGAGGGTGTATAATGTCGTACATTTACCGAGGATCATAATTTAAGAGAAACCAGAGCTTTAAATCCACCAAATCGACAGATCTGAGAAATGGGGGTGCGGGTGTTGTTCGAGAGAAGAAACGAGAATAAAGGAGAGAAATGGGGAGTTGCGCGACACATGGTCAAGCCGGGTGGAATGTGTCTTATATAGCCATGGTACAAGGCGTGTATGTTTGGACTACAGAACATGTATTCCCAAAAAAAAATTAAATCATTAAATATGCAATATAATAATTAATATTAATTAATTAAAAATAAAAGTAAAATAGGTATATATATGTATATACAGAATTAAAAGAAAATAAAATTATACACGTAATCTAGTGGGAAAATAAACGCAGTGTGTTTAAAAATTTGAAAAAATAGAAGTACAACCTTTGGTCCGGTGGTCGGGGCGAGGTTCGAGTCAGCGATCGGCCGTTCCGAATGGAAGCCCTCAACCACTGGAGCGAAGGTTGTACTGCTTCCCATATTTATGATATATTTATTTATTTATTCTATACGGACTATAAAAATGGAAATAAAGAATAGCATGGTGTGTGGTTTTTATTTAGGAAAGGATTGGGATGAAGTGGGGAGATTAGCATGGTTTGAAACTAGGTCGTTTGAACCTGCTGCCGAGACTTTTCCAATTTACCAACTTCACCGGCATATAATTAATTATTTTAAAAACGTTTTTAATTTATATTGAAAAATTATTGCACACACGGTGTATATCGATAGAGCACGTCGTGTGGTTTTATTAAAAGAACAAATGATGGAAATAGGACGGTTGTTTGGATTTGAACCCGGATCTTTTGGAAACGGATTACTATTGTAGCCAACCGGTCCATCCCCATCATGGGTTATATTATATTTAATCACACACACACACACACACACACACATATATATATATATATAATACTACACACGCCGTGTAAAAAAAAGGCGGAACCCCATGCTGAAGGTAGGTCGGGAGGATTCGAACCAGGGATGGCTCCAATAAATTCCAGTTACTTTAACATCGGCACCGACATCATCCCTAGTTATTTATTTGTTATTTGAGATATTTATACTATTAAGATTATAAATTTATAAGATAAGTACATGTCGTGTATATAAGTGGGACACGGCGTGTAACCTCTGGGTTGCCTCCCAGGAAGCGCCTTTGTTTTTTGTCATTGGATTGACCTTCTTACCTTTCTTACCTGATATTTACGGTGGATAATGGTCCCAATAGTGGCTGCCATGGCCACCTAGGAATTGCATGTTCTATGGATCATCTTCAATAGGAATGTCTGGAATGTTAAAGTTATCAGAAATATCGGAACATACCAGATCATCCACCAGGAGATTTTCCATGGTAGTTATTGCAGAACAATCCTCATGATCAGATGATGATGACTCCATGATGGATTTGAGAACATTATAGGAGACTCTCTCTTCTCCTACCCGAAAAATAAGCTATCCCTGGTGCACAGTAATGAGGTCCTTCCTAGTGGTTGGAAAGGTCTTCCCAATATAAGTGGTGCCTCCGAATCATCCCCCATGTTGAGGATGGAGAAATCTGCTAGGAGGATCAATCGTCTCACATTCACCATTACATCTTCCAGTAACCCCTTTAGATTCTTAATGGATTGATCAACATGTTAATGGGCTACTCGGGTTGGCTTCAAATAATGGAGCCCATGATTTTGGAAAACTCTGAATGGAAAGAGGTTGACACTTTCTCCCAAGTCGCAAAGAGCATTCCCAAAGTCACATGGTCCAATTGTGCAAGGAATAGTAAAACTACCTAGATCCTGGAGCATTGGAGAATGGAATGTTGAACAACCGCGGAGCACTCCTTTGTTAGTGAAATAACACCCAAATCCTCCATCTTTCTCTTATTAGAGAGAATTTCCTTCATGAATTTGTCGTAGGTAGGCATTTGTGTAAGGGCCTCTTCAAATGGAATATTTATATGCAGCTTTTCGAATATGTCCATGAATTTTGCGAATTGGTGGTCTAGCTTCCCCTGCTTAAATATCTCCAGAAAGGGTAAGGCAGGTTCAAATGGTTTGATGAAATCTTTTTTATTTACCTAATTGAGCCTCTGGTGATGGTTCTTCAGATAAAAAGGGATCTGAAACTGAAAATTATTTATCAACAGGGGATGGAGGTGCAGTTGACTGGTGGGTTAGTTCCTTCTATGGAAACTCTTTTCCACTCCACAAGGTGATAGCATTATCTCCTCCCTCGGATTATTATCAGTATTTCCCGGTAGTGTACCGGGCTGCCTCTCTAATAGCTGGTTTTCTATCTGGAAAAATTGATTATAGAGGATTCAAATGGAAGCGTCCTGGATCTGAAATTTCGTCTCAGTAGTTGATATAAATTTATTCATCAGGTCCTCCAACCTTGATGAGTTCTCTTGCTGAGGTGACTAGGTAGGTGGTGGAGGTGGTTGCTTCCTTTTTTGCTGCAGCCGAGGGATATGGTACCCTTGCTACAGATAGGAACCCTGCTGGAACATCTGTCTTGGAAAGTGATTCTGGTACTGAGGCTGATTGTAGCCGGGCGGTTTCTGGGGCGGAGGGTTTAGCTGCCGTTGACCCCATCCTTGGTTCTTATTATCTCGCAATGCCGAGTTTTGGTACTGTTGATATTGATTCGACCCTCGTTTTTGAGCAACAAAGCTCACCTCACTTGTTGAAGGATCAGATGAATGTCCTGGGTATTCTCCCATATTGTGGTTGTTACCATAGTCACCGCATGCTGGATGGTTCGCCGCATGAACATGAGATGCTACTTTGAGATTTAATTCATACCTTTTCTTGGACACAACGTCCAACTGAGCAGCTAACATAGTGGTAGCGTCAATATTGTGCATACCTCTCTTTTGATTCCCCCGCTCAGATTGCCACTAGAAGTTGTTGGCTGACATATAATCCAATCATTCAAAAAGTAATTTGGGAGACTTCCTCATCATCATACCTCCAGCAGAAGCATCTACCACAATCATGATATTTGTTGTGGGTCCTCCAAAGAAGGTCTCGACTTTCATCCAGAGTGGGAGTACGTGGTGTGGGCATTTTTGAAGCATCTATATGAAACGTTCACAGGTCTCGTATAACGATTCTGAGTCGTTCTAATGAAAGTTGTGGATCTTGTTCCGTAGAATCACCATCTTCAATGGTGGTAAGTATTTGGACAAGAACGTCGAGGATAGCTCCTCCAAGGTGAGTATTGATCTTTGTGGCAGCACCTTGATCCAGTCTTTTTTCCTTGTCCCCTAGAGAAAAGGGAAATAGGATAAGATGGATGGAATCCTCAGAAACGTCAGGGTAACAAAATGCGTCGCAGGCCACTAGAGGTTAGAGAGATGGGAATTCGGGTCATCACTGGTCAAGCCTCCAAATTAGATGGTGTTCTGGATTAGCTGCAGGATAGCAGGCTTGATTGTGAAGTGCTAGGCCTGGATCGGAGGACGAATGATGCTCGTATTAGCTCCATGGATTAAAGGATGTCCGTACTTCATAAGAATACGACATGGAGGTGGCTACTGAGGGGGTGGAGGTTCCAGATATAGCTGCTCCTGAGGGGCGAAATAGGGCTATTGGAAGAGTTTATGAAGTTATTGCAGTTGGTCATACGTTGGAGGGGTTTGCTGTGTATAATTATCCATACTTTACATATATGGTTATTACATCAAAGTTAAATCATACTTATTACAACATATAACAAAACCATGAAAGGACTGTATAGGTATAGTGTCTTTAAAAACTGGGAAACATAAAAAACGGGTTCATAAGGCGTTTACACTATCTCCCATTTATTTTATAATATCTAGAGTCCCTTTTGGCATATCCTACATAATTACATTCTTCTTAACCTGGGGGAATGAAAACATACAATAGGGTGAGCTAAAATGCTCAGTAATGGTAAACAAAAGAAAAATCAATCACATCATATTCATAAGAACATAAAAATATGGAAATCTTAACCTACAAAAGAGATCATAATTTCATAACATGGGATAAATCATGATAGTGTAATGTAATCAAAATAATCATAACATAAAACATGAAGCTTTGTGGCATAAACACATAATCATATAGAATCATTTCTTATTACTCAAGACTCATTTCCAAGACTATCTTAGTGGACAAAGTCCATTTCTGAACCGAGTTCATTCCACGTTTCAGTCCTGTTTCACTGAACCGGTTTAACCTGCCGTTCTGGCCATGTCTATCTCATGAGATATAAAATCTTTACCAAATTCATTGGAGGGAGATATAGGTCCCACCCATCTCATAATGATACCAATCTTATGTGTGGCACAAAATCATAAACCATACAACATAGCATAACCAATGTAACCGAAATGGGATTCTTAAACATTGTGACATCATAAAAAAATTCATATAAGATAAAGGAATTCATAAATATAATTCCATCACAAAATAATCAAATAAATGTAATAATAGGGATAGAAACAGAACCCTTTTATTATCTTATATGGAAAATAATTTTGATAAAACACTTGAACTCCATTCTTGAGGAAAATATCCTTTCTACCTCAGAAACATTTTTCCTTTCTTAACATGTCATAAAATTTTAAACAAAGAAAATTTGATTAAAAATAAACTTGAAAACTTGTAAAGGAATCTTCTTGGAAATAATGTTTTAAAAATCCATTCATTCCGTATAAGTTAAAAAACATTCTTCTTGTACTTTTGTCGAAAAAGTCAAAAAGTACCTTGTACAAAAAATGAAAAAAGATTCCTTTCATATATTTTACTAAAAATTCATCGAAGGGTAAAATTGGATATAAACTATTGTAGAAGGATATAAATATTACATATTGAGGAAACATGGATGTGGATGATAAATATTCCATAGTAAATTCTTAAGTATAATCAATCTCGGATACAAATTGAGATTGCGAGATTTTCCATTACCTTAGGTCCGATTTTCTTCGTAAGTGTCCGAACCTCCTGTATAATGATTCAAATAATGTCATTGACTTATTCCAGAATCATAATCATTGTTATGATATCATATATGGTCATATTATTAGCTTCTTATTAGTAATATTCCATTGTTACTTGTTATTCGGGTGTTTATTGCTTTTTGTTCTTATGCGTGTTTTGTTGAATAAATTCTTATTATTATTTTTGGGTTATAGATACATCATTTTCATAATAGTATTAGTGTAATATATATCATATTAATTCATTCAATTCACTTATATAATCATTATGCAATGAAGATCATGTAGAACGAGTCACATCACATCGTGTAGACGGTATTCCGTACATACGCACGAGCGATGATATCGTTCCCATGATCGTGAAATTGTAATGGAGTGTATGTATACTATTTTAGAATCAATATCACTTTAAAATAATAATTTATTGTTATTATTTACACCATTATACCCATCCAAGTAAGGTGGTGGTGGAAAATATATTACACCACGGCGCGGAGACTGTATTCCGTACGTACGCACGCGCGGTGATTTAATTTTCCGTAGGATGGATATTTGGTGAAATAGGTTTGTTTCATACTTATAATAACATATTAGTATATGAGTGATACTGATGTTATTACTTCAAAATGAAACATCTAAAAAAGAAGTAGTGGAAGAAGAAATAAAGTTGAAAGAATCGTTTACAGACATTACCCCATCTTTGAAGCGCTTCTTTGAGACCTACTTTTAGGGCACTAAAATTGGTCTCTAAAGAATACCAGGACCTCTAGGATGTTTCTAGGGAAGTGGAAAAGAAATTTGGTAGGGTTTGTCCGAGATTGAATGCTCAAAGTGGTGTGAGGAAGAGAGGGAGGAGGTGCCCTTTTATAAGGGAGGAGAGGGGGACCTTTGGAAAAATTAAAAATATTATTTTATTAAAAAGTCATATTCTGTATTAAATAGCTCCAAATCGATTTATTTCTAAGATAAGGTGGGGATGGGTTGAAATATTATCATCTAATAGAATTTTGACAAGTTTAGGTTCCTATTTTATCCTTATCATTTATATTTAATTTTAAGTTAAATAATTTTACTTTTACCGTGTCTTTTTGTGTTCTTACATTATACGGTTAATAAACATACTATAACAAGACAAACGAACCCCAAGTTGTTTATTATTAATATATATAACCTTATCTATGTTATTTGGCAGAACCTTATATTTTTAGGAATAAAATAACAATTAATAATATAAAATTTGTTTTAAAAACTATTTTATGTCAATTTTGATAGTATTTGGTAATTGATTTATGTGAAAATCATAACAAAAATATTAGTTCGAAACAAGTGAATTAAATCCTTACTAACATGTCATATTAACACAGAAAATTATTTTAATTCATAAAAAGTCTCAAATTACATTTATTTGGGTATTTATAACATCAATTATGTCAATATTTAATTAATAAGATAATTACTGCATCATCATTGTGTCATAAATAAATTAAATTATTTAATGTATAAAAATTATAAATAAAATATAATTATGTATCAAATCATTTTAGCTTTCTAATTAATATTTATAGTCTAATTTATCTTATGTATAACCCTATATTAAAAATGATTTACTTATTAAACTTTTATTTTAACTATTTTACCCCTTCTTTAAATAAATTAATAATAAATGTCCAAATCTAATCCAAGTGTGACTAAATGGTCATATATTATTCCTAAGGTTGTTTTTGGTCGAACTACACTTTTCCAATATAATTAAGACATGTTTTAGGGTAATAATAATATCATTATTACTCTTAATTACCCTATTTACTTTTAACCGTGGTAAATAAAAGTAAAGAGTTACTATTCGCCAAAAAAAATTTCATCTCATTGAACCACATTTTACTTACTGAAATAAATTGTGTCTCTTGGAATATTGATATTCCACTAACAGAAGCGGTAAAATTATGTTTTATGTAAATTTTCAAATTCTCCTAGGAGGTGGGTAAAAGACGGTGAAAAGTTAAATAAAATTTTTATATATCTAAAATTATTATAAAATTACTCCAATGAATTACATTGAACATATATAGGTACTAAGTATCAATTTTGACCTTAAATAAATTTAAATAAAATAAATAATTATTTAAAGAAAAAGTCGGATTTTAAATAGTAACCTAGTGTTTTCACTATTCCTCAAAAATTGAAAGTTTCCAGAAAAATAACAAAATTTCACCCTATGCTAATTTCGATATTCTGAATCCAAAAACGATGAACAATTTGAAAAATAAAATTTACAAAAAATCAAAAAATGGTTATTAATATTCATAATGGCTAGTTTTAATAATATTTTAATAGCATATCGTTGTTTAGTGAAACTCAGTATTGCATATGACACAAGCTATCAAGGAAGGTCGCGATTGTGTGTAAAGAATGCCAAGATATAGTTGTATGTAGTGAATGATTCCTTTGATGATTTCTATAAAATATAAACAAAATATTTCTTATAAATGTCTTGGGTGTTACATTCTACCCCCCTTAAAATGAATTTCGCCCTCGAAATTCATCACTTGTAAAAAACAGATGAGGATACTTCTCCCTCATCAAATCCTCAAGCTCCCATTTATCTTCTTCTAATTGGTGGTTCCTCCATAAAACTTTCACCAAGCGAGTGGTCTTGTTCCGTAGGAAATTTTCGCTATGATCAAGAATCTCTATCGGTTGTTCTTCATAAGAAAGATCTTGTTCTAACAGTACAACTTTTGAGCGGAGTACATGTGAAGGATCAGGTATGTACTTTCTCAAGAGAGATACATGGAACAAATCGTGAACTTGAGAGAGATTCAGTGGAAGCGCCAGTCGGTAAGTTACCTTCCCAACACGATCCCGTATTTCGAATGGATCGATATATCTAGGGCTCAACATTCCCTTCATTCCAAATCTCATGACCCTCTTTCAGGGAGATATTCGTAAGAACACTTTATCACCTACTTCAAACTCTATGTCTTTTCGTCGGTTTCCAGCATATCTTTTTTGTCGACTCTGAGCTGCTCTTATGTGTTGTTGAATAGATATGACCTTTTCTTCCATCTCATCAACAAGATCAGGTCCTAATATCTTTCTTTCTCCAACTTCATCCCATCATGTTGGAGTCCTGTATTTCATTCCATAGAGAGCTTCATAAGGAGCCATCTGAATACTAGAGTGAAATCTATTATTATAAGAAAATTACACAAATGGTAGGTGTTGATCCCAACCACCATTGAAATCCATAGAGCAAGCTCTCAACATATCATCTATATTTTGAATCATCCTCTCAGACTGACCATCTGTCTGAGGATGATATGCAGTGCTGAAACTCAACTCTGTATCCAGAGTATGATGAAGACTTCGCCAGAACATTGAGATAAAACCTCGGATCCCAATCAGATATAATATAAAGTGGTACTCCATGCAATCTTACCACTTCCTTTACATATATCCTGGCAAGCTGATCCAGAGAGAAATCCTCTCTAATAGAAATGAAGTGTGCAGACTTTGTAAGACGATCAAATATGACCCAGATAGCATTATTGCCTTTGGATGTTTTAGGAAGTCCGGTGACAAAGTCCATAGTGATGTTTTCCCATTTCCATTTGGGTATGGGTAATGGTTGTAACATTCCCTTAGACTTCTGTCTCTTAGCTTTAACTTGATGACAAACCAAAAATTGAGAGACATATTCAGCAACATCTATTTTCATGCCATCCCACCAGAAGTACTCCTTCAAGTCCATATACATCTTTGTGCTTCCAGGATGAATAGAGAATGAAGAACTATGAGTGTCATCCAGCATCTCCTTCTTTAATTCGGTGATGGGATGAACAAAAACCCGATTCATGAACATTATTATCCCATCATAATCAAGGATGAATTCGGGAACATTTCTCACCTTCTTTTGTAACTCTACATCTTATTTTTGTGCCTCTTTAATTTTCACATGTATATATGGTTGAACATTCATTTGAGAAAGATAAGAATTTTCCCCTTCCATTATAATTCCATGATCCATCCTTTGTAAATACATAAATATTGGATCTTTTCTGATCCTCATCAAGGATAAACTGGCATGGTCTTGTCGACTTAATGCATCTGCCTCCTTGTTTGCTTTCTAAGGGTTGTAATGAATTGAGCAGTCGTAATCCTTAATCAGCTCCAACCTTCTTCTTTGGCGCATATTCAACTCCTTTTTTCTGAAAATATACTTTAAACTTTTATGACTAGTATAAATGTCACACCTTTCTCCATAAAGATAATGCCTCCAAATATTTAATGAAAATATTACTGCAGGTAACTCCAAATCATGAGTTGGGTAATTTTTCTCTTGTATTTTCAACTATCGTGAGGAATAAGCTATCACCATATCATTTTTCATAAGAACACACACCAATCCCTTCTTGGATGCATCACTTTATATCACAAACCTTTCTCCACTCCAAGGCAGTGTGAGAACAGGTGCACTGGATAACCATCTTTTCAACTCCTTGAAATTCTATTCACATTCCTCCATCCAAACAAACTTAACTCCATTCCAGGTCAACATGGTGAGTGGATTAAATAATCGTTAGAAATCTTTCAAAAAACTTTGAAAATATCCAGCCAAACCAAGAAAACTTCGGATCTCAGTTACTGTTGTTGGTCTCGACCATCCTTCGATAACCTCTGTTTTTTCTGGATCCAAAGATATCCCCCCTTTTGAGATTATGTGACCCATAAATGAGACTTTTTGAAGCCAAAATTTATACTTGATAAATTTGGAATAATGCTAATCCTTTCTCAGGGTCTTCAATATAATTCTCAAGTGATCTTCATGTTCTTCCTTGCTCTTTGAATAGACAATAATATCGTCTATAAAGACTACCACAAACTGTTCAAGATAGTCTCTAAAAACTCTATTCATTAGATCGATGAAGATAGCAGGGGAATTAGTAAGACCAAATGGCTTCACTATAAATTCATAATGTCCATACCTTGTACGAAAATAAATCTTTGGTATATCCTCCCTTTTGACCCTTAATTGATGATACCCTGAACGAAGATCAATCATGGAAAAGTATTGAGCTCCACGTAGTTGGTCAAATAAGTAATCAATGCGCAGGAGAGGATATTTGTTCTTGATAGTGATCTTGTTAAGTTCTTGATAATAAATGCAGAGTCTCCTTGATCCATATTTATTCTTAAAAAACAGAACAGGTTCTCCCCAAGGTGACACACTAGGGCGTATAAATCACTTATCAAGATTCTATTGGAGTTGCGTCTTCAATTCCTACAACTCAATTGGGGCCATTCTATAAGGTGTCTTTGGAATAGGAAAAGCACCTGGTACGAGTTCTATTGAAAACTCAACATCAAGATTTGGTGGAAGACCAAATAATTCCTCTAGAAAGACATCTTCAAACTCCCGTACAATGGGAATATTGTTAATCGTGAGTTTCTCACCATCCATTTGAGATAAATAACCTTCATTTACTGGAATCAAGACCCATAAGTTGGATGAAATTTCCACTAGAAGGATATGTTCATCCTTGCATCGATAGACGATCATAGATTGATCTGGAATATGAAACGTGACTTCCCTTATTTGGAAATTGATGTGATCTCCATATATAGAAAGCCAATCCATTCCAAGAATCACAACAAATTCCACTATAGGAAGGATCACAAGATTTTCAGGAAGCACTTTCCCACAAACTTTAATTGGAGATGAATTATAAACTTTTGATGTGACTGTTGTGCCATTAGGGGTTGTCAGAGCTTACTCAACATCTAATTTTTGAGGTAATACGGGGATACCCTTTGAAAATTCTTCAGAAATAAAAGAGTGGGATGATCCATAATCAAATAAAACATTATCTACTTTAGAGTGGATGGTAAGTGTACCTTTCACCACTTCGTTATCGTACTCCACATCGCTGATAGAAATTGAATGTGACTTTCCTTTGTCTTTGGTCTTAAGAGTTTGTTGACGTCGACCATCATCATCAACCCTTGGATTTGGGCATTGATTGGCATAATGACACATCTCCTTGCACTTGAAACATTGAATTGTAGTTGGTTCACTCTGTGTATCCCTTCCTTTGTTTGCATCATTAGACATCTTCTTCCCATCATTGTGGCATTCAAATGCCCGATGACCTTCCTTTTTACATTTGAAACATTTACTTGTCCCTTTAAGACAACTCTCTCCATGTTTCTTTCCACACTTTGAGCATAAGGGAAAGCTCATCTTCTTTTCAGTGTTCTCTTTAGATTTTACATTGAATTCCATTTTCCTCTTCTTATCAAACCCATCTGACTGATGGGTTACTCCAATATCCATCTCAACATTGAGAGCACATCGAACAATCTCCTCATAGCTATTGACGTCCCTTATGGATAACGCCCTTCAAAGACATGGTTTTAAGCCACTAAAGAATTGATCGATCTTACTCTCCGGTTGGATAATAATCCCAGAAGCGTACCTTGAAAGTCTTGTAAAATTTTCTTCATAGGTACCAACAGATTCATCATCCTTTTGCTTTAGTTCATGAATTTCCATCTCTATCTTTGTTCGGAGAATACGAGGGAAGTACTTATTGAAAAATAAGTTTTTTAACTTGTCTCATTCCATGGACTCAATTTCATCTATTGGCCTCATATTCTTGATAAGATTCCACCATTGATCCACATCACCTTCCAAACGATACACTGCTAAGATGACTTTATCTTGTTCAGAACATTGAAGAACTGAAAATATCTTTTCAGTAGTACCGATCCATTGTTCAGCAACTAATAGATCGGTAGACCCGCTGAATGAAGGTGGACATTGTCTCATGAAGGATTCAGCACAATGTTGCTCCTTCTATTGCTCGTTTGGAAGTCTAGAATGATTCATATCTTGTGAAATTTGTGTGATCATGGCTATAAGGTTTTGCATTCCAGCTCCCATAACGTTTGGTTGCTCAGGGGGAAAATCATTGCATTGCCCGTCACATTCCGCATTAACACGGTTCCTTAGGGTTCCTGCCATTGACTAAAACCAAGAAGAATAGTGTGAGTAACACTAATTATAATAGGAGAACCTCATAATCAAGAATAACATTTCACACTTAAGGTCTTATCCTAGGTTATTCATTGCCATTTCTAAAACACTATGATTTTGTTCTATGCTTAGACTTATCCTTAGGATTCTTACTAAGGCTTTCACATCCTTGTTTCCAAAGGCTGACTATACCTTTCCTCTGATACCAACTATAACAACCCATACATTACATACATGGTTATTACTTCAAAACTGAAGCATACTTATTACAACATATAACAAAACCATGAAAGGACCATATTGGTATAGTGTCTTTAGAAACTGGGAAACATAAACATCTGGTTCATAAAGCGTCTACACTGTCTCCCATTTATTTCATCATATCTAGAGTATATTTTGGCATATCCTACTTAATATCCTTCATCCTGACTTGGGGGAATGAAAACATACAAAAGGCTGAGCTCAAATACTTAGTAAGGGTAAACAAAATAAAAATCAATCACATCATATTCATAAGAACATAATAATTTGGAAATCTTACCCTGCAAAAGAGATCATAATTTCATAACATGGGATAAATCATGATAGTGAAATGTAATCACAATAATCATAACATAAAAGATTAAGCTTTGTGGAATACACACATAATAATAGAGAATCATTTCTTATTAGTCAATACTCATTCCCAAGACTATCTTAGTGGACAAATTCCATTTCTGAACCACGTTCATTCCTCATTTCAGTCCTTTCTCACTGAACCGGTTTAACCTGCCATTGTAGCCATGTCTATCTCATGAGATATAAAATCTTTATCCAATGCATTGGATGGAGATATAGGTCCCACCCATCTCATAATGATACCATTCTTATGTGTGCCACAAAATCATAAACCATACATCATAACATAACCCAAGTAATAAAAATGGGATTCTTAAACATCGTGACATCATAAAAAAATTCATATAAGATAAAGGAATTCATAAAAATAATTTCATCACAAAATAATCAAATCAATGTAATAATAGTGATAGAAACAAAACCCTTTATTATCTTAGATGGAAAATAATTTTGATAAAACACATGAACTCCATTCTTGATGAAAATATCCTTTCTACCTCAAAAACATTTTTCCTTTCTTAACATGTCATTAAATTTTAAACTAAAAGAAGTTGATTAAAAATAAACTTGAAAACTTGTAAATGAAGCTTCTTGGAAATAATTTTTAAAAAATTCATTCATTCCATATAAGTTAAAAAACATTCTTCTCGGACTTTTGTCGGAAATGTCAAAAAGTACCTCGTACGAAAAACGACTAAAGATTCCTTTCATATCTTTTACTAAAAATTAACCAAAGGGTAAAATATGATATAAACTATTGTAGAAGGATATAAATATTACATATTGAGGAAACATGGATTTGGATGATATATATTCCCTAGTAAATTCTGAAGTATAAACAATCTCGGATAAAAATTGAGATTGCGATATTTTCCCTTACCTTAGGTCCGATTTGATGCGTAAGTGAAAGAACCTCCTTTATAATGATATAAATAATGAAATTTAATTATTCCAGAATCATACTCATATTTATGATATCATATATGGTCATATTCTTAGCTTCTTATTAGTAATATTTCATTGTTACTTGTTATTCGGGTGTTTATTGCTTTCTATTCTTATGCGTGTTTTGTCGAATAAATTCTTATTATTCTTTTTTGGTTATAGATACCTCATTTCAAGAAATTTATTAGTGCAATATATATCATATTAATTCATTCAATTCATTTATATAATCATTATGAAATGAAGATCATGTATTACGAGTCGCATCACATCGTGGAGACAGTATTCTGTACGTACGCATGAGCGATGTTATCGTTCCCATGATCGTGAAATTGTAATGGAGTGTATAAATACTATTTCATAATCAATATAACTTTACAATAATAATTTATATTTATTATTTACACCATTATACCCATCCATGTAAGGTGGTGGTGGAAAATAGATTACACCACGGTATGGACACGGTATTCCATACGTACGCACGCGTGGTGATTTCATTTTCCGTACGATGGATATATGGTGTAATAGGGTTGTTTCATACATATAATAACATATCATTATATGATTGATACTGATGTTATTAATTCATAATAAAACAACTAAAGAAGAAGAATTGGAAGTAGAAATAAAGATGAAAGAATCGGTAACGGTCATTACCTCTTCTTTGAAGCGCTTCTTTGAGACCTTTTTTTAGGGCCCAAAAATTGGTCTTTTAAGAAGACCAGGACCTCTAGGATGTTTCTAGGGAAGTGGAGAAGAGAATTTGTCAGGGGTTTCCCGATCTTGGAGGATCATTGTGGTGTGAGGATGAGAGGGAGGAGGTGCCCTTTTATAAGGGAGGAGAGGGGCACCTTTGGAAAAACAAAAAATATTATTTTATTATAAAGTAATATTCGGTTTTAAAAATCTCAAAATTGATTTATTTCGAAGATATGGTGGGGATGGGTAGATATCCTCTCATAAAATAGAATTTAGACAAGTTTAGGTTCCAATTTTTACCATATAATTTAGATTTAACTTTAAGTTAAATAATTTTACTTTTACCGTGTCTTTTTGTGTTCTTACACTATAAGGTTAATAAACATACTATAACAAGACAAACGAACCCCATGTTGTTTATTATTAATATAAATAACCTTATCAAAGTCATTTGGCTTAAACCTAGATTTTTAGGACTAAAATAACAATTAATAATATAATATTTGTTTTAAAAACTATTTTATGTCAATTTTGATACTATTTGGTAATTGATTTTTGTGAAAATCATAACAGATTGATTAGTTCAAAAAAGTCAATTAAATCATTACTAACATGTCATATTAACATATAAAAGTATTGTAATTCATAAAAATCTGCAAAATACATTTTTTTGGGTATTTATAACATCAATTTTGTCAAAATTTCATTAATAAGATAATTACTGCATCATCATTGTGTCATAAATAAATTAAATTATTTAATGTCTAAAAATTAAAAATAAAATATCATTATGTAGGAAATAATATTATATTTTAATTAATATTTATAGTCAAATTTTTATTATTCATAACCCTATATTAAAAATTATTTACTTATTAAACTTTGATTTTACCTATTTTAACCCTTCTTTAAATAAATTAATAATAAATGTCCTAATCTAATCCGAGTGGTCCTAAATGGTCATATATTATTCCTAAGGTTGTTTTTGGTCGAATTGAACATATCCAATAAAATTATGAAATGTTTTAGGGTAATAATAATATAATTTGTTCTTTTAATTACCCTATTTACTTTTACTAGTGGTAAATAAAAGTAAAAAGTTACTATTCACCAAAAATTATTTTCATCTCATTGAACCACATTTTACTTAATGAAATCAACCATGTCTCTCGGATTTTTGAAATTCCACTCATAGAAGCAGCAAAATTAGGTTTTATGTAAATTTTCCCATTCTCCTAGGAGGTGGGTAAAAGACGGTGAAAAATTCAATAAAATATTTATTTATCTAAAATTATTATAAAATTACTCCAATGAATTACATTGAACATATATAGGTATTATGATTCAATTTTTACCTTAAGTAAATTTAAATAAAGTAAATAAATATTTAAATAAAAAGTCGGTTTTTAAATAGTAACCCAGTGTTTTCACTATTCATCAAAAAATGATAGTTTCTATAAAAAATAACAAAATTTCACCCTAGGCTAATTTTGATATTTCAAATCCAAAAACGAAGTCCATTTTGAAAAATAAAATTTACAAAATTTCAAAAAGTGGTTATTACTATTCATAATGCATAGTTTTAATAATATTTTAATAGCATATCGTTGTTTAGTGAAACTCGGTATTGCGTATGATGCAAACTATCAAGGAAGGTCGTGATTGCTTGTAAAGCAAGCCAAGCTAGTGTTGTGTGTAGTGAAAGATTCCATTGATGATTTATGTAAAATAAAAACAAAATATTTCTTATAAAAGTCTCGGGTGTTACACTGCGGTCGCCATTGGTAATCCCTCGGAAGGAATTCCACGAAGCCTCCAGGAGCCTGCTCTAGTGTACGAGTAGCAAGAGGTTGATGGTCCTAGTATGGATGCTCAACCGCAAAATTCAGGGCTAGTGCTCCGTCTTCTGTGTTTTTCATGGTTGAGGGTTGTTGTTGGAGTGTTTCTTTCAGTGCACGTTGACAACGAAGCAGGGTCCATTCGATTTTCGGATCAAGAGGAACAAGTTTTGATGACTCGACACTTCTTGACTGTATAGGGAGTCTATTCATGCACTTTAAACTTCTGCACAATCACAACACAAATACCAGATGTAACAATGGAAAATAAAATAGAATAAGAATGGGGATTGGGAATGAAATTTTTGGGAATTTTTAATTGTTATTTTCAATTAATTAATTACTAACACAACTAAATTTTAGAACATAAACCGAACTTTCCCCAGCAATGACGCCAAAATTTGGTCGGTCGTTTCACCAAAAGTAAATTATCGGTGCCCCAAATTGTTATTAACCCAGTCTTAAAACATTATTATTGTTGAATTTCAAGGTTGATCCATAGGGAACTTTGGCAGTGTGTTGGTTCAGTAGAGTTTATAATTAATATAGTGAAATATACAGAATTTAGTGTGGATTTTCTTGGGTTGGATTGAGTGAAACTATTTTGTTTACTTAAAGAAAATGATTAAAAATTTAAAGTAAACATCAAGTTATCTAAATATGTTTTAACAGAAAGAGAAGTGTATTGGGGTTGTGGTGGTTATGGAGTTTTTATGCAGATTGCTTACATGATTGTGTTGTTCATGATAATTCATCATTCTGGATTCCCTTATATCACACGATTTCCTTGGTCCAGTTCCTATTGTTTGGAATTAATGAAATTGACTCTTTGGTCTGGTAGTCAGAGTTTCTCAATTCTTAATTTGGTTTAGTCCATTTATGAATCAGTGAAACCTTTTCAATGGTCAAGAAAGCTTTCACCGTTACCCTTCTTTTATATTGCTGAGAATTCTTCCCTTGGTCCAGCTCAGAATTCTCAGTAATATTTATCAATGATTTAAGAGGAGTAAGAAGAAATATGAAGAACAAACACAACTATCTAAATTAATAAAAAACAATACAATCCTTCATCACCCATAACTCCAACACAAGGGGTTTAGTTACACATGGAAGACAAAATATTAACAACGCACTCGATACCCGATGAATTTATCATGTAATCTTCGAGGAGTGGTGTCAGTAGGTGGAACAGTGAAGCTATGGCACTACGGTGGATTGGAAATGGCAGCAGCAGAACTTCTCCATCCTCAAATGGTATGAAACTCCCCAAAATACGTAGGCCAAGGAATCTTTTTATAAAAAAAAATAAATTAGACGACGTGTATAGAAAGTACACACCGTTTACTGCCGTCAATGAACATTGGACTTCTTTTTCTCCACTGGTAGGTGGCCTAACACGCCGTCTTTGACTATTGAACACAGCGTTACCTGGTAGTTGAGTGTACACGGTGTCTAGAGTCACCGTACACAGCGTGTAGTGTAAAAATTTGGCCACCAATCCCTTCTAAAATAGCAGACATGGCGTGTAAAAATGGAACATGATGTGTCTCATTCAACATCCACATGGGCATGTAGACTTTTCTTGGAAACAACCGCTTCTAGAATGTAGTACACGACATGTAACACCGCCCTACACGGCGTGTAGCTTCTGCCTTGTGAAATGGTTATGTACTCCCTCCTTCGGTCCATGTCCCTATCTGGATGTACACGGCGTGTATAAAAAGTACACGCCGTGTAGTTGCAAAATTTTTAGAGTCTTCTCTTGATTTATGTATTTCAGCTAGAAAGCTCTTAAAAGTAAACAGAATCACCAAAATCAAATAATATGTTCAGGAAACAACAGATATTTTCTGAAAACATGTTTTTATTTTAAATTATATATATGAATTTGTATACACAAATTGGGTGCATCGAAGGTAATTATTATTTTATGCTAATATAATTATCATAGCATCAATAATATAATAATAATAATTTAATTATACTTATATATATCAAAAAATAATGTAATGAATAAAAACTAGTCACATCACTTCGTGGAGGTGATAGTTCACAAGTACGCACAAACAAGATTATCATTTTTATACACATGGAAATTAATAAATTAATTGATATATTATTATCTTATAATGACTAAAAGTCAATGAATAACATATATTAACATTAATTACATTATTAAATCAATTTAGTATAGATGTTTATTGGAAAAGAATTTGATCGGTTCCTAGAGGTGATAGTTCACATATAGGCATGAATGATTAATTAATTTTCCATTTAATGGAAGTGGATATGGATTTAGTTATTGATATTAATATAATAGCATATCAGTATATTTTGGATTATGTATTTATTATTTCATACTTTAATAAAAATATTTTATGATGGTTTACAATGAAATAAAAAATAAATACTTAATAAAAACATTACCTCCCATCGGATGATAACCTCTATTAACAAATTGACTCCTCTAAAATAGGTATTATTACTAAAAGAAGGATTCAATAATGATTGGAGGGATTTTTGGAAGGGGTTTTGGAATATATTTTATTAACCAAATTGTCTTTTATGTGTGATTAACATAGAGGAATGCGTTACTTTCTATTGGATAAATTAGTGGCACCCTTAAAATTATTAAAGGTATTAAATTATTATAAATTAAATTTAGATTTAAAATGGGTCCAGACATTTTTATTTCGAATATTGGATAGTCATGTTTTGAAATAAAACCATAAAATGATAATTATATATGTTATTAATATTTTTTAATCCCTGTAATTTTCTTTTAACCCATTTTAACTCTTACTGTTAAATCAATTAATTTACACATTAGGGTTATGATAATTACCAAATCATGCAAAAAGACCAAGAAATGAGCCATTAATGATATTTTATGACATATATAATCTTTTCTATTGATTATATGATTTTAAAATATTTATATCATTTAATTAGATATTTTATATTTTATGTCATGAATTATGTCAATTTGGACACTATTCATTACATGACTATTTAAGAAAATAATAAATACACGATTTATTAAAAAAATACATTAGATCATCTATAAACTTTCAATTACATCTATAAAATTCTTCTATAGTATTAAATATTTTTTAATTATAATTATTTTAAAATCAATAATATCATTTATGTGATTCTTTCATTAACTAATCAATTACTACATCATCATTGTTTCGTTAATTAATTTAATTATTTTTTCCTAAAAATTATAAATAAATTTCCATCATGCAGTTAATATTTATATAATTATAATGACTATTTATAGTATTATATATCCCTTATATTTCCCCATATTAAATTATTTAGTACTAAGAAACATGTTGATGTCATCTTTACTTTTACATAAAATAAAATGTTATAAATCTCATAATCACACCCATGTGGATTAAAAAGGAAAAAATTTCAGCCCAAGTATTTTAATTTTAGAAAATTATTCATCCATTAATATTAGGGAAATATTTAGGATTTTTTTATTTTATTATAATATTATTTTTACCCTTAATTATCCAAACAAACTTAAACTATTTTAAATATAATATTAAAGTTACCCTTCATTAAAAAATTATTTTGATCCTATTATCTAAATTTTTTTGTACTGATTACAACAATGTATTTAATGTTCTAAAAATTCTCTTCATTGAACTGAATTGAATTAATTTAAAATTAATCTCACCGACAGATTGAGTAAAGTGGGTTTTAAAGAAAAAACGATCAAAAGTTCACAAGGTTTTTATATCCAATATCAATATGAAATTGATTAAAATTATCTAAATTGGATTATATGATAAAATAATAATATATATATAATTTAAAAACAATTAAAACTGCAACAAAAAAATACAAATAAACTAGATGAAATATCAGTTTTGAATTAAAATGTAGTATTTTTCACTATCTATTAAATTATGAATTTTGTCAGAAAACACCAAAAATTTCACCAATGTAAATTTTAATTACTCTATTAATATTAAGAAGGTTATTTTTTCATATAAATCTTAGAAAAGTTTGAGAGACTATATTTCAAATGGTTTCACCATCAAAATGAGGTAAACTAATTTTTTTAGAAAAAGAATCATTTTATAGTCAAAATTATATTTGTTCTGATGTAATGTCTGGAAAACAACTAAGATGAATTTAAATCATTATATTTTATTAATTTTTCAATAATATAATCCCAAAAAAGTTATTTTATAATTTTATGAACATATTTATTCATATTCAAACAGTTTTTTCATAAAAATACATCCTTTATATTCAATTTGATTTTAGATTAATTTTATGTTAATTTGTTAATCAATGAAATGTTTTATAAACTTGTGTAAAAAAATATAGTTTGTTATACTCAATACCTTTGATAAAACAACTACTAGATAAATACCACATAAAAAATAATATAACAATATATTGTTTTTTTCATAATAACTCAGCCTTTTGTGCAACAAAATATTTCAAAGAAAACCATTATTGCATGTCATGTACGCTATTGAATATAGAATACCATTATTGTAAAATTAGTATCTTATTAATTATTATTAATAACTATGAAATTGTATTATTCTATAAATATATCGGATGTTACATTCATTACCCAAAAAACATTCATAAACTTCCATCTTTTACATTCTATAAGTGTTAAGAATCTCACTAAATTCAATGTTGTTAATCATATATTTTGATGACATATTTTAAATAATCACAATATCCATCAATATAGTAATCATAAATTTTTATTCTCAAAGTCACAAACTTTTCTATCAAATTAATTATTATAATGATTCCTTATATTTTCATCCACTAAATAAAAAATGTAATTGAATGAAAAAAATATTTTTTGGAACCATATAATCCTTAAAAATTGCTAATTAGTTGTAAAAATTATTTATCCTTTATTTTAATGTTTGAAAACTTAGGTTTATCATTTTTAATTCATAGTAATCATTTTTATAAATACCTCATGATGGATTATATAGTGTTTATTAATTTTCAATTAATATCCCCCCAGGATTGTTATACCATGTGTGCATCAAGGTTTGTTGTTGTGCACCCCGTGATGATCGAGTCTAACTCAATGCACCGTTTTTATAGTTATTACCCATAAATACATCTATATCATAGCCACATGTAATTGAATTTTCCAAATTGTGATATAATCTCTTGAATAATACTTTATACATCCTTTAGAAAAATTCCATGTCATTTTCCAAGACATTGACTCGGACATAGAGTTATCTTTAGAGAGAGAGCATGACATAGTATTAGAAACAACCTCTAGGCTGTCTTAAATGTTCTCTCATCCATGTTTCCAAAGGTTATCTAAACATTTTATCTTATTCAAATAATACTGAACCATTTTTTCTATAAATAGATGTTATATATTTTTTTATGAATATTCAATGCATGATTCAAACACATGCCAAATGGCCATTATATTTAAGTGCGTATGAAAAACTGGAACACAATATTCATAATTTGGTGATTTATATTTAATGACTCCAAAAAATATCCAACTCTTCGGTAATCATCCCAAACACATTATAAATAAAAAATTATTAAAAACATGATGAATGAAAATATACAAAATGGAGATATCAGATAATAAACAATGGTAATCAAGGGAACTAAATAATCATAACATCAACATATAAGTATGAGAACATGAAAATAATATTTGAAATTCATGATAAACATATCAATTATCATAATAATGAGGAATGAAAAAATTATTGGTAGTTCATAAGACATGCATCATATTGAAATATAAAAACATCATCCCTGAGTCCATATAATTAGAATAATACATATATTTGTTGCTTGAAAATCACCTTATATCACTGTGAACATATATAAATTGAGACAGGTTCAATAATTATGTTATGTATATGAAATGAAATCATTGAATAAATATATGTACATTAAACTAGGTCTCTAAATAAAATTATGAACATTAAATATAGGTCCACACATAATATTATGGTCATTAATATAGGATCCATAAATAAAATTGTGAACATGTAATAAGGTACATGCATAAAATTGTTAACATGTAAAAAGGATCATACCTAACATTATGATACTTTAATCAATATCACACATAATATATTTATTCATGAGTTATCTTTATTTATATACTGTATTATGAGGATATATAGGTCACACCCATCATTGGTCATAATATTACTCCAATATATTATTATAACATTACCAACATCATTTGTTATAATGTAATTTCCATTTTTTATGTAGTAAAAATTTTGAGACATATTCAAATAACATGTTTGTAAAAAAAAGGGCTAATCATGATGTAAATTTTACAGCATTTTCTTCTTATTTTACACATTTTGTCAACACATTACTAAAAGTTGATGGAAAATGGTAAAAATAAATGTAACATAAATGTGATACATTCTTGACCAAAATGCTGATATATAGGTTTTTTCAAATTATGGATTTAGTGATTATGTATGTACAAATTTTTAATGATTGGGGAACAACATTAATTTTTCAAATGAATTTTAAACCATCATTATTATAAAATATAATGTTCTATTATCTATTTCTTAAGAAATTTCCTATATTATTAATTCTGTGAATAATGGAAAATTTGATGGCTTTGTATATGAAGATGGTTTTTTAGAAAATTTGAAATATATCATCTATTCCCTAAATACCTATGATGAATATAAAATTGTTAAATAATTCAAATAGATATAATTTCACTATACCCCACATAACATCACGATTTATTGAGATTTGAAAGAAATGTTTTTGTGGGATAATATAATGGGGAAATTTCTGAATACATGTTGAGATGTGTTGTTTTCCAATATGGGATGGTATAGAGACAAAAACCAAGAGGATTTTGGAATAATTTTCTTATTATGAGGATGAAATGGGATGACATTACTATGGATGTCAGCACTCGATTAGAATATACTCCAAGAGTGAATGATACAATATGGATTACCCTTGATTTCCATAATACATATTCACATATCCACCCTAGATTAGATGATTTATCTCTAGGGTAACTTGAAAGACTCTATATTAATGATTTCTTATCACATCATGGTGAACCTATATCAATAATGTCTAATCATAATACATGATTTACATAAAAAATATACAAATTTCTTCATAAGGATCATAATACCAAACTCTATATGAGTACCTCACATCATAATCATATGGATGGATTGTCTAAAATTATAATGAACATTCTAGAATACATGTCTAGGTAATGTTATTTGATTATAGGAATGTGGGATCAATATTTATTTTTGTTATATTTCACCAATTATTATATATTCCATTCAGTAATTTAGATGCCACCACATGATGTTTTATATTACAAATGGTTTCTTACTTCATATTTTTTTATGATGTTCGTGAATGTATTCTTGTAGACCAAAAATCGGAATAAGAGTATATGATAATAAAAAACCATCTAAACCCATATTATAGAATCTCAGAAAAGAAAAAATTCTTATCTCGAAAACTATATGAATGAAATGGAATTATCATTTCAGAGACCACATTAACTTAAAGGTATCTCCATGTAATATTATTACCTGGATAAGAATGAAATATAAACTAATCTATAATTAAATTATACATTTTTATTTCTTGAATGAATTTGAGTTGTGGATTACTTTTTTGGAATACCACCATGTCTCTCATTGTTAAGAAATAACATTCAAGACCCAATGCATGTTCTAGAATCTGATGAAATTGAATTAGAACATAATCAATCAAATTATGAATAACCTATATGGAATATGGATAATAGATAATGTGTGTTCAAGAAATAGATATCTCTTCTGATAAGGTTATGATAGAGAAATAAAAATATTGATTAGGGAATGTGGGAATATGATGAAATCGTATTGAATAAGAACAATAATATTTTGGTAAGGATACATTATAAATATTTATGGGATGAAACCTTTTAATCTATGGGAATAACTTAATAGATAGATACATTAATATATGTTTCATTATAAATTCAATCTCTTTTATATATTGCAACAGACACAATCATAATTATAAAGGAACTGTAAAATAAAATATATTTATAAAATATCCATTAAATTACTGGGAATTAATATTGATGAATACTTTATGTAAATTATATTGATTTCACATTTATAGATAAATTTATTTGTTAATATTCAATTAGAAATACAAACCAAAACCATTGCAATGCACACATATTTTTGTATGAAAACTTTAATTTTTATGAAATTTGTTATCCCCACATTTTCCAATCATATTATATAATTAATTTTTAAAACATTTTTAGAATTAATTTGAAAATATGGGATTAATTTTTTAAATCATAATGTTAAAATTATGTTCGAGTGAATTTTTTATAATATTGTTAAAATTTTAATTTTTAGATGAATAATGAAAAATAATAATTTTTTTAAAAACAATATTTTTTATATAATCATTTATGAATATTATTTTTATTTAAAAACAATTTAAAATTAACATTACTTCATTTATATAATAATTAATATAATTTTGGTCAACAAATAAATATCATATTGATTTTTTATATACTTTTTTTTGAACATATAGAAATTTTTAATAGGAAAACCATTTTTTCATGTCTTATAGGAGTTTAATTTTTCATTATATTATACCACATCCTCTTATGTTTTGTTTTTATGTAATAAAATTAATTCATATGGGAATTTTTATTGGATAACAATTTTTCATCATGCCTAAGAGTTAAATTTAACATTATAATCTCTCATATCAATGAGTTGAATTTTTACAAAGAAATCCAATATTTTGAATCAAATTAATATATATTATATAATATATTTGAATTAATTATTGGTCATAATTAATAGATAACATAGATAAAACTATTACCATGGTTAGGGTTATAATAGTTTTACCTGGGGATGAATTAAAATGATAATGTATAAAATGACCTACAAGACATTAAAACACATATTTTATGAGTGTGTTTCACCCTTATCTCATATATAGTTCTTGAATGAGAAATATTTGTTCTATTTTACCAAGATTGTGTTAAGATATTATTAGAAAACATTGAGAAAATACATGTTTGATTGTTAAATAAATTAAAAAGGGAACCCCATATCCTCCCCTTATAATACATCCAAGGTAATTTTTATTTTCTAATACCTACCGAAATACATTTTTAAATCCCTAAAAATTATATATGGTCTCTATGTTGATATAAAAACTCGATTAGGATGCATTTTTGTGCAATCAAAAATATGTTTCATTATGAAGTGGTATCACTAATAACCAAGTGTTTATATATTATTTCATCGTTCACCGCCTATAAATATCTTTCAAAAATAATGTATTAAAAAAAATCTATATAAATATTATGTTGTATTTTAATATCGCAAACTTATATCGATCTCCACCCCCGTTATATAAGAAATGATGCCACAAATCATGTATACGATGGACTATCTCCACACAGATCATTGTAATTGGTTTCACATTACCAATTATAATGGGATAATATAATAAAATAATATAATTTATATATATAATTTTTTTGAAATAAATAGACATCTTTGTTTTAAATAACACATATAACATTTTACATTAACTATTTTGTAAAATGATAATAAGGCTCATACATTCGTGTTGAGTACCACCTCTACAGATGGTAATGATTCAATTTCAATTTTTTTTATGGATTGTAAAATGGATGAATTCGAAGAAAATATATGATTTATTTAATTGAATAATTTTTTTTGAATTTTGAATTTTTATTGTCATATATTTCTTTATATCCGTCAAAAAATTTAACTAATTTATATGCGTAAATAAGACCAACTATCTCTAGGAATTGGTAAAACAATTTTGGATCCATAATTTTTATGGAAAATTATAAATATTTATATAATAAAAATATATATTATTTATGTCTTGGTTAAAATTAGGGAGATGATGGATCCCTGATATGAATAGATGGGCCAGAACAACCAATCAAAACCAGACATGAAAAAAGGGAGATGTTATTACATAGAACATTGATTTTAAAAAATTATTATTAATATATGAGTGATAAAATATTATAAGAAAATATTAAATGTTATTATATATATGATTATGGTTAAAGAATATATATATATAAAATATATATTCACTAAACATGTAGTTTGATGATCTATAAAGTAAATCTGACCAATGGTACGGGTTAATTTCAAAATATAATTGTTATTCAATATTTTTTATGATAAATTCTCCCAATGTGGAATTAACTTATATTTATATATTAAATAAAATATATCTTTTCAAACTCTATTAAATAAATTACATTTAAATTAATTGAAAACTTTCAACATACTCAGTATGTAAAATTATAGGAATAAATTTTTTAAGAAATGTTAACATTATATAACTATTTAGTGAAATAAATTTTTTTATCTATGTACATTGTCTCAAAAATCATTTAAAACAATGTTTGTAAAATTTATAATATTATTTAAAAATTAAAATTTTACCAAATATTGTAATATTAAAAAAAATTGAATGGAATAAACTTCTCATTTTCTACATTAGATACATTTAACTATTTAGAGATCATTTTGAAATTAATGTTTATTAATATTTACTACTTATAGATATATTCTATCTGTAATCGCAACATAATTAATTAATGCATTCATTAAAATTTTACGTCATTAACTTCAACATTAATACTTAACATTTGGGAAATACTTTTGATTATAAAGAATTCATTTCAATATGAAAGGTCTATTTTCCTAAAAATTATTTCTGGTGATCATTTTAATGTATATTCATCTATGTCAACATACTTTTAAAAATAAAACATTAAGGATATAATATAATTATATAGTCCTTATTATTTAATTACATGGTTTTGGATTATTTGGAATTTGTATGTTCAATTTTGATAACTTTTCCCTTAATACTATGGATGGTTTATAATTATGTTTAATGATTGGGTAATTATTATTGTTGCATTTCCAGATTCTTTGATATGAATGATTACATTGATTATGGATGAACCCAATCATATATTTAATTCCATGGATATAAAATGCAATGGTAGGGGCCCAATATAGCCTCTTGATCTATTAATAGGTCTAATGAGAGAAATAAGCATAGGTATTTGGTTGAGGTCATACACTGTTAAGTACGATTTATAAGAATGAGGCCTAGAAAGAATATTTTTAATTTTAAAATTTATTAATTCTCTAATTACGAAATCATATTTTTATTTTTATGTGTTTTTATGTTATTATATACATGTATATGTATCCTATTCATGTTATTTTTATTATAATGGATTTATTTTATCCTCAATTATTCCTTATATATTTTTATTCATGCTCAGGTTATTTATTAAATGGAATGTTTTCTTAGATGATTATCATGATATATATATTATTCCATATTTTTTATTCATTGAACCATTATAAAGATATAAGTAAAGAATAAATATACTCAACCAAACAATATTTATTACATTACACTAGGTTTCTGTGAAGTGATTTACTATTTCTATGCAGGGATGTGGAAAATGGAGTAATGATTTTGTCAACGAAAAGGATACATTGTATTTTATATTTTTCAATTTTGATATTAGATTAAAGTGTGTTGAAACCATTAAAATGAGAAGAAAAATATAGGTGAAGTTATACCAAAAAAATTGGATTTCTATTCCTCAAAAATATAAATAATGTGATGGTGGAAAAAAATTTGGATCATTTGATCCTCCAATGAACTCACAAGTCATGAGAAGTGCGTGACCCAAAATAGAGCACATAGAAATCCTATGTTAATCCCTCATATTAATATAATGGTGTATGATACATTCACTAATCATGTAGTGGATCCCATATGAATTCATCCACATCATGTTCATTTTCAATTGATGGGAAATCTACAAACCATCTAAATGGAATATTAAAAAAGGATAAGAATATGAAAAAGTAAAGGCACCATCACAATAAAATATCATCATGTGACACACCCATGGAGTCTGTAGGACACCATAGATGACTTCGTGAGATGACCAAATTGATACACATGATTCTGAAACCATTTTACCCTCATCATGTTAAGGGAATTAGACATGTCCATGAAGCCATGCGCTTCACCTCCAGCTCTAAATATGAATAGAATGGTTGTTATTGATAGTGCCTTCACATCACTACAGGACCATTTATTGGTCATACAATGAATTTTTAATATTGAGTTTTATCGTATTAGTCAAAATTCCCTGAAATTCATAAGAACCCCAACACCTATTAAATAAACTATGGAATAAAACTGTAAATGAAGAATGAATCTTATGAGGGGAAGATACTCTAATTTTATATGAATGAAGTTATAAAACCTGGGTGAAAACCATTCATCAAGAAAATCTTCATTTGAAAAGTCATCATAGAACCAAACGATCCCTTGGAATTATAGATTGATCACATAATGGACCAATGGAATGACACCTTTTTCTGTCGAATGGTCCAAAAAACAGAATCATAGGACACCAAAAAATCCATTAAATAAACATTCATATCTCACAAAACTATATAGAAATGTTATCCCAGCCTTGAGAAATCCACTTGGAATTTCCCCATGAGTTTGTTAGACACCATTATTTTCAAAAAATACAATACACAAAGTACTGCTGTTATGGTCTTATGGTCACTAAATAACATGTGACCATCGACCCCTGAATAACTCATGGTTAGATCATTCAATGCATGTAAAATGAAATCACTCCAACAATTCCAGTAGAAGTCATCGAGTTACATGCCTCACAAGGTGGGTTATAATTTAGATGGAGAGGCCTATAAATACATCAACCCAAGTATTATAAAATCATTTTTGGATCCACTCTCCAACATAACTATTAATTAGAGTAGACTTCCTGAAGTTGAAAATATCATGATCACAAAGGTTTTCCAACATGTAAAATATAGTGAGAAACTTTTGAGATCCTAAAGAATGCATAGGCACTTCACATGGTCACTCTAGATCCATTAAATTCCATCAATCTTATTATTTGGGTTATATGACGGTGGTACCTCATTGATATAGAATAAAAAAACTAGAATAAGCTAAAACTAAAAAAATTATAAGTCACAAATGACATAAATATTGGAATAAAGCCTAGTGGTGGATGAAATATGAGAAGAAAATAGACATAAATCCTCATGTACATTACATGTCTCATTAGGTCATGCGACAAGTGATATGACATAACAGTGAAGTAATACAACTCCCACCCAGCATTCCATTTGGTTTATGTGATGCCCTATGGTAATTTTAAAGAATTCCACATGGATCCCAATACATGCCACTTGAGTCTCACAATGGCCTTGGAGATCTCCATCTATATTATAATGTTTCCAAAGATAGGCCTACCAAATTATGTTTTATTTCCACTTCTTTTCATATTGATCTCACAAATACCCAAGACAGTCCAACCAGATCACATGACATATTTAAATGATTTATAGAGGGTTTCATGATGATAATAGGATATGACTGCCTTATCAGATGACATCCCCCATGCGTGTCGTCTAGATCATGTGACAATCCCATGACATGTCATCCAGTATCATGTAGTGGCTTCTTGGACAACTCAACTAGATCTAGTTATGTCATTTAGATAAGTCAAAATCGATCATGTGATGCCACTATGTCATTCCATAAATTTTATAAACATCCCATGAAAAATTAAATTCTATCACGATATTGTCTTTGTACATCTTCTAAATACAATTGGTCATGTCCAGAAATCATCCAACATGTCAGTCAGAAAAATAATGGATGTAAGGTAGGTAATCAGGTAGATTAGGTAGACAAATTTTCTAGGTCATTTTGGAATCTAAGGACATGAAACCCATGTCTAATCAAAACATAATTGAATTAATAGTGAGTAATCCACAATTAGTTTCTTGATATGACTTCACCCATAACAGGGAACCTAAGTTTCTAATCCCCAATGAGTAATAAAATATATCATGCCCCACATATTAATGCAACCTCGATGTGTAATACACTATGAGAAACATAATAGGATATGTCCCATATATTACGCAATCCCCAATGTTTCAACCCTGATCAGTGGTATAATATGATATATCCCACATACTAAGGGAACCTCAGTGTGTATTCTATAAACAGTAGAATGATATAAATTCCCCCATATGAGGGAAACAATATATCATAATCCCCAACTAGTTTAATGATATGACTACTGCCAAATTTTGGAATCCTCAAACATTCATCCGCAATTAGTGGCATAATATGAAATGTCCAAATTTTTAGGGAAACCGTAGTGTGTAATCCCTGATCATAACCACAATATTATAAGTACAAAATATTATGGAAACCCCATATTTTAATCCCTCATCAGTGACATAATAATATATGTACTACGTAGATGGAAATCCTTAATGAGTAAGCCCTAATCAGTGAAATAATATTATATGTCCCACAAAATACGGAACCTTTATTGTTTAATCCTTAATCAAAATGAACTATGAGAACATTGATTCCTAGAATAACAAGGATATGTAAGATTACTTCTTAAGTCCCACTATAAAATAGGAATCCACTTATGTGTAATTCTCACTATGTCCCTAAAATTGTAACCATCATGACAAAATATCTCACATGGTCTGATGATTCCTATTTATCCATTAGTGGAATGGGAAATTAATTGAACTATAATGAATCTAATTACTACTATAACCAAGACACATAGGACACCTTCCTGTGGCTCAATCTCTATATGGAACATCCAAAGGATTAACCTAGTAGATGATCGTGATATCTATATGTGGAGAGACTGATTACTTTATATCCCTTATTTATAACATAGAGAATGGCTAAAAATTACATATGGTCTTTCAATGGTCAAAACATTTTCACTATGAATCTACACTACTTAAGATATTATATAGTGTGTATGCCCCAAAAAATGACATGATATGATTACCCAATATTATGGGAACCATTGTGTGTAATACCTTATCACTAACATAATATTATATGACACACATATTAGAAATACACCACTGTGCAAGACCTAATCAATTAAATAATATGAAATGTTCCTCATATTAGAGAAACCTCAGTGTCTAAGACCTGATTAGTGGCATAATATGATATGTTCCAGACAGTAGGGAATCCTCAGTGTGTAAGACATGATTAAAATGAACTATGTGAACTATGATTCATTCAATAAAGAGGATATTTAGGATTCCATTAAATAGTAAAATATCAAATTTGAATCAACATTTTTGGAAGCCCCTTTATATCCACAACGTTCCAACCATCGATACCAAATCTATTTAATGGGATAATCACACCTCCATTTGAATTAGTGGATTATGAAGTCTACTAAACTACGATGGATTTGATTCCTTCATGGACTATGATATATTGGATTCTTTCTTGAGGTGAATGCTCTATATTAGATATCTAAACGGTTTTCCTAATATATATGTCACAGAACCAAATTCATTGAGGGTGATTACTTGCAATACCTTTTTTATCAAACCAGGAATGGTTCAAAAGTGATTTGGAGTAGAAATTGTCTTATAATTTACAAAATGAATGTCATAATGTTTGGGAATCCTTGATATTCATTCCCCAACCAAGGGAATGATATGAATTGCCTCATAAATGTGTATCCGCATCACATTCATTACCAAGGGCATGATCAAAATTAGACGACTCTGATTCATTCCATAACTAGGATTCATAGAAGGCATCCATAATGCTCATGCTCACATTATAAACACCTGATTCTTCCCATAAGGAAAGGATAATTCCTTTTGAGTTTATACATATGAATATGGTGGAAAAGAGATCAAATGATGGTTCTATCCCTATTACATGACTTGATTCAGAGATACACTCCATGTATTTCTATAAAAAACACCGTGTAGTGAGGGTGTCATGGAGTATATTTCCAGTACTTGACCATGTAACGAATTGTCTAGGATTTTTAGACACAATGAGTAGTTTCCATTACATGATGTGTAGTTTAATTTTTTTTGTAAAAATGAGTTGTAGCATAATTTTTTTCAGAAGGATATAAATGAATCCTTTTCAGTGAATGTTGTGCCCATAAAATCCAACAGAGGGTTTGGATTTGGATTTTTCATATGATTTTCGATTCGAACCGCATCTTAATAGTTGGAATCCTCTCAGTGAGTGCTCGATCCATCTTCATCCTTTATCCCTAGTTTCTTTTTTCAACCATGTTATTATGGGTTTAGTGTTTTACTCATTTTTTTAGATCTACACCTATTTATGTCAATTTAAAATTCATCATTGGACATTGAGAGTCATATAAACATGAGGTCGGTGGTCTCATGCCATTCACTAATTTTCATGTCGATTGTATATTCTGGAGTGCCACTTGCCCATTTTGGGTGTCACCTAAATGGTATATTGACCTATGATGTCACCTATTGTTAATTAAGTAATAGATTTAATGGTTATAAGGCATGTTTGATTCTGTTTGCCTTGAATGATGGCCACCTCGAGGGTGTGTTTTCCCTTGGATGACCAATGTTTATCAGTTTGTCCAATAATGCATATCAGCATGACTTTGATTCCATTTTTATATTTTTTTTATATAGAATCGGTAAATTAAATGGTTTTCCCATGTGAGATAATAAATGGTTATGCTTTATGATTGTTTAATTCATATGTTACACTTGTGATATCAATTTCCCATGTGAGTTTATAATTGTTAATAATGGTAATGGTTGGATTACATGAAGTGTTTGTGACATGTTTGATGCCCACATGAGTTATTATTTTTTTATGCATGTAATAGTGAAAATTAAATGTATGTTTTTTATGATTATATTCTTATACGCCGGGTTTTGACCCTTATACATTCTAAAATTCTTATATACCATGTTTTAACCCTGATAAAGTTGTAAATTTTTATATTCTGGGTTTCAACCCTAATTGGATGATAAAAATATTTTATAGTGGATTTTGAACTAGTTTGGTGTTATTTTATACCACAGTTATATGGTTTTTGTTAAATACCCCGAGAGTGATACCTGAATTATACTTTAGTATGTCAGAATTGGACTCAGTTATAAATTGAATAATGAAATAAAATAATATTTGACATGTTTTCCAATCCATAATAGAATATTTGATTCAAAAATAACCTAGATTCTCATAAATTGTATCTTAAGACATATGTTGAGATTATATGTAGAAATGTTAACTTTTGAGTATATTCTAGCCTACTAATTTTACTATTGTATTGTACCTGTTATATATATTCATTGTTTGATCTCCATATATCATTTGTGGTTTCCTATTGGGATTTAGTCTCACGCCCTGTTTGGGACATTGTTTTGGGCCCAAAACAATTATACGACTACAGGTGTAGATTAGGGAAATATCCCTTCAAAAGGTTCTTGATATGTTGTTTAGGAGTAGGAGATCATGTGACTAAGATGAGGATTTAAATTATTCATAGATTTCTTTTTATGCTTTTTGATCATATATTGTGGGTTTTTGTAGTGTACCTCTTTTGGATATTTTCATAGAACCTAACATGATGCATCTTATTTTATATGGAAAGATGCTTGGTTATTTATCTTATCAGCCTTCCTATATTCTTTTTTGTTGTATGTTCATTACTATTTTCACTATTGTATTATTATTGATTCTAATGTGTCATACTCTACAAATGAGGCAATATTTTTTCCACTTCCACACCTTAGGCCCTCGTTACTAGTCGGAATCCTCTAGAATTTGGGGAAATTTTCTTGAGGCTATGTGGCCAACTAGGTACGGGGCACCGGTTGAGTGGCATCCTAATCCGGGACATTATGAAGTGGTATAATATAAAGGTTTTGATCCTCCAAACTTTTGGTTATGGGTCCACATGGATCAGAATTTAGTGGTTCATGTTTCTTCCATGAGTATAAATTATGTCGTTATATGCTATATGTGATTCCAAAAATTGATTCATATGGATTATGGGCCCCCAAATGACTTAATTATCATGACCGTTGATTTATTTTAAAAAAAGGTGTTCCAGGGATGTTTCTAAGTCTTACTATCCGGAAAAATAGACAATGTGGTATCTGGTCCTATGAACACATTCCATTTGTTCTTATGTTCTTATGAAATAACAATCTTCATGTACTCACTGTGTAAACTATGTACACGCTGTGTGGTATCCATCCATGTAACCGACCATGTGAGGGAAAACATGGGTTGTTGGGTTTTGATGCGAACACATCATGTAACTAATTTAAACCCCATGTAGTTTTACATATGTTGACCCCATATGTCTCTGTTTATATAAAAGTACATGGTCAGGATGGAAGACATGAGTTTCATACGTGTCTCATACTGACACGCCGTGTACCTTGGATGTTTACACGACCAATGCAGTCAGAGTTACATGACCATGTTCGAGTATAAGGGGAAACACCATGTTTATGTTTTTTACACGATGTGCGTAGGTTTTGATAACAATTTATTGTTTTATTCTCTTCTTTAGTTCTTTCGTACAGGTACTACAATACTTGATGAATAATCATATACTGAGGTATATCTACTGGGCATTATGTAGAAATTACACCACGATTACATTCAATAGTATGCTAGGAGGTTGGTGATGAGAATACCCTTAAGGTGGTAGGCCATTGTCTACATGTGGATCCTCCATTCATTCTAGTTGAGGCAATAGAGGTTGTTCAAGATGCTAGTGTTGAGGCAATGTTCCACGACAACTTCACACACATTATGCAGACTTTCCAGGGATCACCTCATCATACCACTTCAATGGAAGAGTTGACTAGAGTGTTCTAGTAGCAACATCCTCCCACATTTTCTAGGGTTGTTGGATAAAAAGATATAGAGTCACGTAAAGAGTACATGATATTTATAATTTACTATCTAAAGACACCTCTTAAGTGGAGGTTCTATCTTCCAGCTTATATTCTATGTGAATATGCTATGATATGGAGGGTTGTGGTTACTCAAAATGATAATATTTGGAATATGCATTGGGAAGACTTCCAGAGAGTCTTCTATGATTATTTCTATTCCGAGATGTTGAGGGCCAATAATGTCTGGGAATTTATGCATTTGTAATAAAGCACTCTTTATGTTATGAATTACTCATCTCATTTTACAAAGCTCTAGTGCTTCAAATCTATTCTGATGGGTAACATGCTTTCACTGATTCAGTGATTTAGGGATTGTCTCAGGTATGACATCCAATCACAGGGGAATATCTATCATCTAAATACAATATTTTTAATAGTGAACTGAACCCTAATTATCTACAAGAATCATTGGGAATATAGAGCTGTGATCTAGGGAGGTTCGACATAGAGATCAAGTACTATCTTGAAATGTGTCATAATGCATCTTTTAGAGCATATTGGTTTAGAATATAGGTGTCATAATGTTTCCTCAGGTATCCAGGTGAGGTGTTACTAGTGATGAAACGTTGGGAACATGAAAAATTATATCTTTATGTACCATGTTGTGTGATGTGATTGCAGTAATATGGGCCATATACAACACTTATATAGGATGATTCCACTGGCAGCAAGTAAGATTGGATCTTCATAGACTCCACATTCTAGAGCACGAACAACAAGTTCTTATATGTTAGGGAACTGTAATATGCTAGGCCACTCTAGACATGGTGGTAGTAATGGCCATGGTATCCAGGATCCATGTATTTAGAGATGGTAGAGTGGATCATCTCAGGGAAGCCAGGTAGTTTCGCAGGGTCGTGGTACATACCAAACCAATTTTTTTCAATAGACCCAGCAGGGGAAGGTTCTAATACATTCTACTGTTTAATGTACTATTCTAGTAACCTCTATTTTAGCTTCTACACATTTTGTTATTTGGGATTTAAAAAATATTCATTTCTATTACCATGGCAGAGTGTTTGGTGTTCCGTGATCTTACATCCAATAATGTTGTGAATATAGATACTCAGTTAGGGATTTTAACAGTAGGTGTGAGACTATGCAAGGAGTTCCCACTTGATATTTCTGGGTGTCACTTCTTTTGGGATGTCTATGTCTTAGATATGACTGGATTTTATGTCATCATTACAATCAATTATATGGTCTTCTTTCAAGAAATTATTGATTTTTATTATCAGAGGGTGAGTTTCACGTCACAAGATGGTGGATTGTTTTTACACAAGAGAGATTGGAATTTTGAGGAAAACTGAGCATGACCTGAGCATTGTGGGATTAGTGGGATGAAGACAAAAATTTCTAATTTATATCTGGATGACATGGGGAAACATAATATGAATTTACCTCTAGAGAATGATTGTTTCAAGGATGTCTTCCTGGATGATTTGTCTGGTTTACCATTGGAAATATAATTAGAGTTCCTTATTGAGCTAGTTCCATGTGCTTCAACTGTATACATTTATCCTTATTGGATGTCTTTGATAATATTTTAGGAGATCAAGAGGCAACTAGAGGACTAGGAAAAAAAATGGTTTTATTGGACCGAGTAATTCTCTGTGGGTTTTTCTGATCCATTTCTTTAAAAATGTGGATGGTTTCCTTAGGATATGTGTAGACTATCATAATATAAACCAATTTATCGTTAAAAAAAGATATTCTTTGCCAAAGATAAATGACATGTTTGATTAGATTTGAGGAGCTCATGTGTTCTCAATGATTTTTATGAGGTCATGATTTCACCATGTATGTGTTCGACCTGTTAACACACCTCATACAACATTTTTTAGAAGTTATGGGAAATATGAGTATCTAGTAATTCCCTTTGGTCTCACAAATGGTACACCAGCTTTCACAGAACTAATGAACTTAGTGTTCCATCCTTATCTTGATTTTTTGGGATTTTGTATGATATGATGGTGCATTATCATAATCGACATGAAAGTTCCACACATCATGATATCATATTTTGTACACAAAGATAGAATTATATGCAAGTTATTCTCACAAATTTCCACATCTAAATGGATTTAAATCACTTACTGTGTCACATAATCTTAGAGACATGAGTATACCTGTACCCATATAAGGTGAGAGCATTAGCTAACTAAGAGCTCCCAAGAATTTCATTGAGGTACCCATTTTTTCTGTCATTGGATAGTTAATAAAAGGATTTAATACATGACTTATCGATCTTAGAACATCCAATGATGGGATAGATGAAGAGGGGTGTGATCTATGTATGGTCAGATTCTAGTGAGATGGAAATTGAGGAGCTAAATTGGAGATTAATGTCAGCGTCAATAAAATTTTTCCCAGAACATTGTAGTAGTTACATTATGTACAATTACACATAAGGAATTGGGTTTGGAGCAGTTCTTATGATGGGGGATCAAGTTATTGCATACAGGTCTCAGTAGTTGAGGACACATGAGAGAAATTACCCGACACATGATCTTGAGTAAGCTGAATTTGTTAACGCCTTACACTATTGGTGGAATTACATACTAGGATAGAATATTTGGTGTACATAGACCCCAAAAGCCACATGTACATATTTACATATCATGATCTGAATCTAATACAATGAAGGTTGGTGGAATACCATTATTCTCTCGACATCAGCCTTCCAACATTCGTAAAAAAGGAAATAGATTAGTTGATGCACTGAGAAAAAGGACTCAGACAAAGGTACTGCAACATGAAAGTAGTGAGTGATTTCTTATGTATTTAATCTCTAAGATGAATTTCAAAGTGCATGATATAAAGGGTCAAAATTTTCGTACATCATTAGTTCTTAAATCTACATTACTAGCAATAGTCAAAATGAGGTAGCTAACAAATTTCTAAGGCCTAGTTATATGGAAGAGTATGTTAGGTGAAGAACATCCTCCTAGTATTAGAATTTATGATAACTATGTCCTATGGTTAAAGGGTCACGTATGGGTTTCAGCAGACATGTTCGAGGAACTGATTTGGAATTTCCATGCATCAGTTTGGACAGTGAAACCTAGGGGCACCATGAAGTTTGGGATATACATCCTCAGTACTAGTAGCAATGTATGATGGGGTATGTAGTTTGTTTTTTTGTAAGACGTTCCTCATATCATCAGTTTAAGATAGATCATCAATGACAAAAACAGAATCAAACAAAAGCTACACATTATGTAGTGGAAATGGGATGATTTCGTGATGCATTTCCTTATGAGTTTGATGTGGTTTCCTTGAGGTAATGATGCAGTATGGGTTGTTGTTGACTGGCTTATGAAGTTTTCAAATTTTCATCTTATCATGGAAACCTTCAGTGTTGATGAGCTTGGGAGGTTGTACATATATGAGATTTTATGATTGAAAGGGGTACCATATTCTATTATTTCATATAGGGATAACTGGTTTACATCACATGTCTAGAAAGGGATATAGAGGCTCTCTGTCATATAGGTTCTTGTGAGAACAACTTACCACCTCCAGACAGATGTACAATCAGAGCACATGGTATAGGTGCTTGAGGACATGTCTCAGGCATGTGTCTGGGATTTTAGGGGCTCATGGGGAAAAAATTCTCCTGGTGGTATTTTAATAAAACAATAGTCATCAAGATACTATACAGATGAAACCTTATATTTAATTTTATGATAGGCCATTCCATTCTCGCCTAAGATGGGTTGATGTATGTGAGGTAGCATTACTAGGGCCACATGTTGTCCAAGAGACTTCTAAGTAGGTCTAGTTGATTCAGAAGTTGATGGAAAAAACAATGTCTAGCATGAAATCATATGATGATCGACGTAGATGAAATTTGGAGTTTGAGTTTATGGATCAACTTTTCATTCATGTCGTAATGAGGTTGGTACACAATAAGATCGTGAGATAGGTTATTCATTCACTGAGATACATTGTTACGTTTTTAGATTCTATATAGTGTTGGTGTAGTTTCTTATAGATTACAGCTACCTCGGAGGTATTGGTCTATGAATGATGTCTTCCGTGTCTCTTAGTTGCAACGTTACATTTAAATTTTGGATTTCAAAACCGAGCTCAGTTATAAAATAAATAATTAAACAAAATGATATATGATGTTTCTTCCAAGACAAAGAAATATATTAGATTCTCTATTCACATAGATTTTCATAAATGGACTAATGTGACATCTGTTGTGTTTACCTATAGAACTGTTTAATTATGAGAATTTTCTTATTTACAACATTCACTATTGTACACTGCCTATTATTTAAATTCATGGATTGATCGACATTGATCATGGGTGATTTCTTACTGGAATTTAGTCTCATGCCCTGTTGGGTCATGATTTTTTGGCCCCAATGGATTTTACGATTGTAGGTGTTGACCGTGGAATGTTCCATTCTGTTTGTTCTTACTATGATCTTAAGGAGGAGGAGAGAATGGGACCGAGCTGAGGCTTGTGATGCTTTATAGGTTCTTTTGTTTCTTATGTTCTTTTGGAATATATATTCTAGATTTATACACTGTGCCTATTTTGGATGTTTTCTTATAACATAACATGAAACATCATCTTTTGTACGGAATGCTGGTTGGTAATTTATCATATGGATTTAATTTTATTTATTGCAGTTGTATGTTTTTCAATGATTCCACTATTGTATTATTATAAATTCTACTCTGGTACACTCTTCCAATGAAGGCATAGTTTCCCCACTATCACACCATTGTCCCTTACTTCAAGTCTGAAACCCCTAGCATTTGAGGAAATGTTCTTGATTCCATGTGGCCAATCGGGTACAAGTAACTAGTTGAGTGGAAAAATAATACGAGATGTTACTCACACACACCGTGAATATATTACCATGGGAATTTCATTTACACATGATATTGAACTAGAAAGGTATACTGATACATCTGGATTTGATTTCTATTATAGACATGATATGTTAGAAGCCTCGTAACGGCTCAATACAATCATTAACAAATTTATTTCATCCATATAAGGTAGTAAATTCCAAAAAACCATGATATATATATATTCAAAAATTAAGAAACCTCCCATTATGGTGAATGGATAAATAACAATAAATTAAAAAAAAGAATCACTAAAATATTCCCCTTCACATATAAAAGTGATTAATCTATGGTTATTTTTTAGGCAAACCAGTTCTATATAAGGATTTTTAATAGATTAATGAACATATCAAAAAACTATAATAGGGTACCCAAGTGGGAAAAAATCTCCATGAAAAGGCTGTGATGATCCAGACCTCCCATCCATTAACCAATGCACATTGCTATGTGTCATTGGATGTAAAACCAAACTAAACATCTTCTTTTGGAATGAATGTATGTACCTACTTATAGATGTTGGAGACATACGATTATTAGTTAATAAAAAATAGGGTGACCTAATCCAATGATTGTGTAATCCATTGAACACCCAAAAATAAACTATTGAGCCAATAAGAATATAACCCTGTTGAATATTTTCTGATGAAATAAAAAAATGTCAACCTTGCACTATATCATTTCACCACAACATCTAAATAACAAGAAAAAATGGATAGACAACTCAGTTCACATTAAACCATATTTCCCATTCCTGAGGGTTACTATTTGATTTTTTTTTGAAAAAAATGGTGATCATAATGTGAATCTATAAAATAATATAATGATCAATTTAAAATGTTTCATGAAATGTTTTTTCTTATCCAATACGAACATAAAGATCCACAAATAAATCTTACAGATGAGAATATTTTGTTAGGGTTCTTATAAATAAGTTAATCATTGCCTTTCCAAATTAATGTGAGCTAAATGGATGGATTTGAAATCATATGAAAATAATTATTCACTTGAATATGTATTTGAGAATATGTCATTCCTAATATGATGCATTGATCAATGAATTTTTCCCTGATTATTTATATGACCACAAATACTGATCTAACAAAAATAGCCATGACCTGAGATAATGACATACTGAGATGATATTATGGGGAAAACATTTACAATAGAACCCCATATGGGTCTCAAAATCTAAATTCCTACTAGAAATATGTAGCGTATGGTTTTGAATGAAATGGTCTAGGAATACCATCTACCTGGTAAAACCACAAACTGTAACGACCAGAAATTTTGAATAAATCTTGTTTCCTAATATTGTGTGTTATTTTATTTTTATACTCAACAAGAATTTTTCATTTCATAACATGAGTATAATTAAAATGATACCGTTCGGTTTTGACTGTTATATGACCATTGGTCAATATGACCACTGAAAAATAAACGTTTCGATTATTGTCTCTAAATACAAGTGATCTTGGTTAATTAATATACAATGAAGATTTGATGGCCTCATCTAGTAGTCTTGGGCCAATTGAATCCCATCTAACGGATCTTGGGAAGGAGGTAGTACCACTGGGCTTTTCTCTGGACCAAATCCAAGCTGAAATTCATCGTGTGAGGCTAGAACAGAATCGCCATCGCAAGAAGTTCAATATGATAGAAATTACTACTCGTGCAATGTTGGCTGAGCTGACCTCAGATTCTCTTACCTTAGCACACCTTACACTTAGGTCCTATACTGGGGTTATAAGGGGCTATGTTAGGAGACCGTAACTACCTTGTGTAATCCTTTGTTTTAAATAAAAAATTTGATTTCTTCTTATGATGAAGTTTATGAATTTTCAAATTTCCGGATAAATATAGTATGCATAGTTTTGATGAATTTTAAAGAATGGATATTTTAAAAATGATTATGTAAACCTTAAATAATTAAAAATATGTAATTATTTTCAAAAAATGGTCTTCTACAATTATTTTCAGTATGAAATTTAGAGTCTAATAAGATAAACGTAATTTTTTATGAAAAGTAAATGATGAATAATGATTTTATGTTTAGGATTATTAATGTGACCAAATGGATTAGTAATCTCACTTAAAGAAATTATTAATATAATCTAGGAACCTTGATTAAGTAATGTGATTCAATAAATTGGTTAAATAACGGTCTCATAAATTATTAGTCAAGTATTAGTTTTTTTCAGGTGAATAGTGTATTTTAATTAAAAATTAATTTAAAAATATTTAGAAAATTATTTTTATAAAATGGACTTTATTTTTGAATTCAGAACATCGATATTATGCTAAGGTAATTTTTGGTGATTTTTCTGAAAAAAATGAATTTTCGGTGAATAGTGTATTTATTTAAAAATTAAATTAAAAATAATTAGAAAATTAGTTTTATAAGATGGAGGTCATTTTTGAAATCAGGGAATCTATATTTGGTTAAGGTTAAATTTTGGGATTTTTCTGAGAAAGTTGAATTTTTAATGAATAGTGAAAATATTGTTTTTATGTTACGGGTGTTTAATGACATTATCAATTGTTGTATTAAGCATGTAATAAATATGGTCTACATATGAATAGTATGATAAGTTATGAGGTGTACTAAGTGGCCAATACCATGGGAAAATACCATGGGCAAGCCCATGGTTTTTCCAAACCCACCAATGAGGTGTCCCTTGGCCATTAATGCCTTGTCCCCTCACTTCCCCTATAAATACCCACACTTCCTTCCTTTAGTTTTCACTCCAAACTCTCCCCCAACGAAGCTCTGGTCTCATTACCTCCCAAGGAGTCCTCCCAAGGTGCCCCAAGACCTCACGCTCCCATCCTTTGAGATTTAAGTGTTACGTTTAAGGTAAGGGATCCTACCTCTCTCTTTCTTTTCATGTAATCTCTTTTATATCATTTCTTTTAGGCTCCATTCTCTAATGTTGGAGGTCATTGTTTTATATTCCCCTTACCGCCCTTTTCATGTTCATATGATGAGGGACCCCCTATTTCTCTCATCAATTCATTTTATGAATATTTAAGTGGCGCCGTTAGGCTGGCGAAATTTTAAGGGAATCATTCACCTTTCTCATTTTTCAAAGTATTACTTTCATTTTAGGTCATTAAAGTTCCTTTTTGTTAAGTTTATGTATGATATATATATCTATTATAATGGTGTTTTATGTTAATATTATTAGAGACACTATTTGATCTCATAAATATATTTTTTTTGAAGTTTTGGTGATGCCGTTAGGCTGCCGAATTTTTAAGGGATTCGTTCAGCTTTCTCATTTTTCAAAGTTCTAATTTCATGTCAAATATTTCAAATTACTTTTTATTATGTTAGGTATTATATCTATATCTATCATACTGATCTTTTTGTGTTCATATTATTAGATACCCTATTTGATCTCGTCAATTCATTTTTTTGATGATTAAGTGACGTCGTCAGGCTTTCGAATTTTCATAAGAGAAATCTTATTTTTGTCTTCCTTTCATGTCCTTCATTTCATATTGTATATCTTTCAAATCTCAATACCATGTTCTTAAATCTTTATATAATGTACCCCTACTATTTTATGGATCATTTATGATCGGGTGACCCATGTACCCTCTCTTTTCAAGGTTTTCTAAAACCTCGTAACATAGCCGTTATACTGCAGAATTTACATCTCAAAATGTGTCACTCTTATTCTAAAATTCATTTATTTTGTTATTGAATACTCAAAGCTCTTTCCTCTAAAGGGTTATTCACATATATACCAAAATATTCTATTTTAAATTATTTGATTTACATACATGAGACCCGCTTTCCATTTCTGTGGGTTTAATGTGGCATAAAGATCTTGTCCTTAATGATGTTTTTTAAAATGTTATGATTATGAAATGAAACCCGTTTCTTTTATGATATATGGGTTGTTTATGAAATTATTAATGATGATATATGTGGTTCAAAAGATAATAAACACAAATTAAGGGTGCACACTAATAGCACTCTAATGCATTAGGTAAAGACTTAATCTCTAGAGATGACCATTTTTAACGACGCCTTGGTGAATAACCCCGGTAATTTTTAATGACACATTGGGGATGTACCTTTGTGAAACAGAATTGATTGTCAAAAATAAATGATGTACCCACATCTTCAAGTTAAGAAATACATTATTTTTATTATGATATGCCTCATGATTTCTTTCTCATGCCTTAATGTTCTTTTTCATGACATTGTTGATGTATCTCAAGTTGACATGTTAAATGTTTCCACTTGTTTCCCTTATTGGGAATTCTGCTCACCCTTTCTTTTGATTTATGTCCCCAAGTTATGAGATGCAGTAATGAACCTAGGATTAACAAAATTAGAAGCCTTTCAAGTGTTTATGAATAATGTTTTATGTTTACATGTTTTAATTTCCTGGTTTCCAAGACACTAAACCTTAAAGATCCTCAGTTTTCTAAAATATAATGAAAAGATATGTTATAAAATGGCGGGATGACATAGTTGGTATCAAAGGATGGTTTAGTTATTTGTGTAAATTAGGATATGAAAACTCTAGGAATAACCCTATATAAAATTTTAAATATTGGAAATATTCCTGGTATTTTGGTGAGTACTGAGTAAGGGGTTTCCAAGAAAATACATCCCTGTCTAGATACGAGCAGGTAGAGGAGGCTCTAGCACAGATGTACATAGGGGTAAAACCCGAAATCACCGCATTGAGCGAGACTCGAATGGGAACTAGTACATGAAAATGGGCCTTACTGAACTCTTTGCTACGACACTCCCGGTGGATATGCTTTGGTAAATTCATAAGCTTAGTATGAACCATTATTAAAGGAACAAAGATAAAACAAAATAAAGATTCACATAAGAATACATGATCATGGATAACCTAGATTGGAACCTAGGGGATCACAAGTTAGGGTATACTTTCATTCTACAATTTTAACCATATATGCTTAAAGTTTCCTTTTAATGATTATTGGATAAGTATTTAAGCCCCATAATTATATATTCTTTTCTTAGTTAATGGCAGTAAATTGAAAAGCATGTCCCAACAACCAATGTGATAGGAAATGTGACGATTTCCCTATTAATGTGACAGAGATGACGAATGATCATGTTTTACATATTGTGATTATGCCAAACCAGTTATCAAAAATCACAATTAATAATTGGTACCTAGTGGAATGCCCAAATTCATCAAGGAAGAAGAAGACAAAGTCTCAAAGATGTTCGTCTGATAATGTTGATAAGAGAAAGAATACCCAATTTCTTTTTTTTCAAAATTATTGGGAAAAGGCACCAAGAAGATTTTAAAAAAAACCAGGAGTTGTTTTTAAGTGTAAGAAGATAGGGCATAATGTAGCGAATTGCTTTAAAAATGGATAATGTGATGAATGGAGATAAGGTTTGATCTAATGTACCTTATACATTTATATGTTGTAAATGTTGAGAAGTTAGACATTATCCAAGGAAATTCTCTCTTGGAATGGGTGAGAAGCATCATGAGCATCAACAATCTTCGAGGACAAGGGTACAATGCAAGTACTATGCTGAGATGGATCATGATGACTGCAGAACATGGAGCTTCTTCACAATAATTTTCTATGTCATGTTGTAGTTTAGTTCGTGCTCTATGAGAATATATTTTATGTTTTCTAAGATCATCGAGTAACTACCTAAGAATATTTTATATAATTAAGGAAAACATATATTGTTTTGTACCACATGTTGATGTAGTGAAGCTATTCTTCTTAAAAATTGTGATTATGGGATTATAAGATGATAATTATTTTGGAAGAAGTTCACTATTTTGGGAACCCTTTTTGATCGAGGTAAATAGATTAATATAGTATTTTCATTGAGGAGTAAAGGTTGACTTAAATATTGAAGAATCGATGAATTTAAGGCAATCTTATACTAATTTTGTTTACATATGGAAATGATTAACCTATCTTCGGAAAAATGTGATTAGGTTAGTTACTTTTGTTAAAAGATGATATGAGTGGTTTATGTTGTTTGGAGATGAACGATAAAGTCTATCTTGGAAGACTATGTTATGATAATGTTCTTATAATTGGGTTTCAATCATAGTTTGGTTTATTTTGAGGAATTATAAGAATAGTTGTTTATGGGATGGACTATGATGAACTTTGGGTAGTACCATTGAATTTTAATGATTTAAAGAAGTTTCACTTCCTATGGGATTCTTTCTTTTTGAAGAGTTTTTTCATATTACCCTTTTTGATTTTGGGATAATTTTTAAAGGTCGAAGAAATAGATAGTTAATCATTTGTGGATTATGTGACTCTCATGAAGACGATTCTTGTGTTTTGATGAGAACAAGTAGTTTTGAATGATCATCGTTGAGAGAAAAGATTAGTTTTGGTAGAAACTTATCAAAGGATGAAACTCTACATGAAGGTAGGTATATTTCTTTATGTTTTTGTTCTATGTTGTAAATGAAATACTTAAAATTATGAAAAGGTACATAAAAAAACGTTGTTGGTTTACGTTTCCTACTAGGTAATCAAAGACCGTTTACACACATCATAAGTTTGTGATTTTATTATGGTTAAATTTCTTCTAATCTTGTTTTCTATCACTCTCCCTCAGAACTTGACCTGTTGTTTTCTCCTCCATGTCCATGTTTTCTTACATGGAATCCTAGTGTTGGTTAACTCGGGTGACCTTTTTTACTTCACTTTCTTTCATTTAAAGTAATAGTTTTACGGACTCCTTTTCCAATGTGGGACATTCAATGAAATTTCAAACCCCAATTTTGAAAATTGTGAGGACGCGATTTCTTAAGGTGGGAAGATTGTAACGACCTGAAATTTTGAATAAATCTTGTTTCCTAATTTTGTGTGGTATTTTATTTTTATACTCAACAAAATTGTTTCATTTGATAACATTAGTATAATTAAAATGAGATCATTGGGTTTTCAGTGTTATATGACCATTGGTCAATATGACCACTGTAAACTAAATGATTCGATTATTGTATCTAAATACAAGTGATCTTGGTTAATTAATATTGAAAGAAGATTTGATTTCCTTATCCAGTAGTCTCGGGCCAATCGAAGCCCATCTAATAGATCTTGGGAAAGAGGTAGCACCACTGGGCATTGCTCTAGACCAAACCCAAGCTGAACTTCATCGTGTGAAGCTTGAATGGAGTCTCCTTCGCAAGAAGTTCAAACTCATAGATATTACTACTCGTGAAATGTTGGCTGATCCGCCCTCATATTCTCTCACCTTAGCACCCCTTACACTTAAGTCATATTTTGGGGTTAGAAGGGTCTATGTAAGGAGATTGTAACTGCCTTGTGTAATCCTTTGTTTTAAACAGAAATTTTGATTTCTTCGTATGATGAATTTTATGAATTTTAAAATGTCTGGATAAATATAGTATGCATATTTTTGATGAATTTTAGAGAAATGATATTTTAAAAATGTTTATGTAAACCTTAAATATTTAAAAACGTGTAATGATTTTAAAAAAATGGTCTTCTACAATTATGTTTAGTATGAAATTTAGAGTCTAATAAGATCAACTTAATTTTTGATGAATATAAAATTATGAATACTTATTTTATGATTAGGATTAGTAATGTGACAAAATGGTTTAGTAATCTCACTTAAACAAATTATTAATATAATCTAGGCACCTTGATTATGTAATGTGATTCAATAAAACTGTTAAATAACAGTTTCATAAATTATTAGTCAAGTATTAGTATTTTAGGTTGAATTGTGTTTTTTAATTAAAAATTAAATTATCAATATTTAGAAAATTATTTTTATAAAATGGACTTTATTTTTGAATTTAGAACATCGATATTATGCTAAGAAAATTTATGGGGATTTTTCTGAAAAAATGAATTTTCGGGGAATTGTGTATTTATTTAAAAATATAATTAATAATATTTAGAAAATTATTTTTATAAAATGGAGTTCATTTTTTAAATCATAGAATTGATATTTGGTTAAGGTGAAATTTTGGGATTTTTCTGAGAAAGTTGAATTTTCGATTAATAGTGAAAATACAGTTTTTAAGTTAAAGGTGTTTAATGACATCATTAAATGATGTATTAAGTATGAAATCAATATGGTCGACATATGAATTGTAAGATACGGTATGAGGTGTCCCATGTGGGAAATAACATGGGAAAATACCATTGGAAAGCCCATGGTTTTTTCAAAACCACCAATGAGGTGTCCCTTGGCCATTAATGCCTTTTCCCCTCACTTTCCCTATAAATACCCACCCTTCCCACCTTTATTTTTCACTCCCAACTCTCCCCCAATTAGGCTCTGGTCTCATTAACTCCCAAGGAGTCCTTCCAAGGTGCCCCCAAGCCCTCAAGGTCCCAACCGTCGAGTTTTATGAGTTACATTTAAGGTAAGGGATCCAACCTCTCTCTTTCTTTTCAAGTAATCACTTTTATGTCATATCTTTTATTCTCAATGCTCTTATGTCGGAGGATATTATTTTATATTCCTCTTACTTCACTTTTCATGGTAATATGATAATAGGCCCCCTCATTCTCTCATCAATTCATTTTAAGAAAATTTATGTGGCGCCGTTAGGCTGGTGAATTTTTAAGGGATTCATTCACCTTTCTCTTTTTTCAAAGTTCAACATTCATGTCAAGTATTTCATGTTCCTTTTTATTATGTTGTGCTATTATCTCTATCTCTATCATACATAAATTTTGTTTTCATATAATGAGATACCCTATTTGATATCTTCAATTCATTTTTTTTGAAATTTAGGTGACGCTTTTAGGGTGCCGAATTTTTAAGGGATTCGTTCACCATTCTAATTTTTCAAAGTTCTAATTTCATGTAAAGTATTTCATGTTTCTTTTTATTATTTTCTAATATTATATCTATATCTAGAATAATAATATTTTATGTTCATATGATAAGAGACCCTATTTGATCTCATCAATTCATTTTTTTATGTTTAAGTGACGCAGTTAGGCTTCTGAATTTTCATAAGTGAAATCTTATTTTTGTCTTCCTTTCATGTTCTTCATTTCATATATTATATCATTAAAATTTCCCTACCATGTTCTTAAATCCTATATATTCCGTCCCCCTACTATTTTATGGATCATTTATGAGAGGGTTACCCATGTCCCCTCTCTTTTCAATGTTTTCAAAAACCGTGTAACATTGCCGGTATGCTGCCGAATTTCTGTCTCAAAATGTCTCTCTCTTATTCTCAAATTCATTTATTTTATTAAGTGAATACTCAAAAATCTTTCTTCTAAAGAGATATTCACATATATAAAAAATTTCATCTTTTAAATTATGGTATTTACATACATGAGACCCTCTTTCCCTTTCTGTGGGTTTAAATTGAAATAAAGATCATGTCTTTATTGATGTTTTTTAAAACGATATGATTATGTAATGAAACCCATTTCTTAAATAAAATATGAGTTGTTTATGAAATTATTGATGATGAAATATGTGGCTGACATGATAATAAATACAAATTAAGGGTGCGCCCTGATAGCGCCACAATGAATTGGGTAAAGACTTAATCTCTAGAGATAACCATTTTTAACGACGCCTTAGTGAATAACATTGGCAATTTTTAATGACACCATGGGGATGGACCTTGGTGAAACGAAAATGAATTTCAATATTAAATGTTGTATCCACATCATCATGTTATGAAATACATTATTTTTATTATGATATGCCTCATGATTTCTTTCTCATGCCTTAAAGTTCTTTTTCATGACATTGTAGATGTATCTGAAGTTCACATGTTAAATGTTTCCCCTTTTTTCCCTTATTGGGTCTTCTGCTGACCCTTTCTTTTGATGTATGTCCCCTAGTTATGAGATGTAGTAATGAACCTAGGAAGAACATAAGGAGAATCCTTTCATGTTTTTAAGAAAAATTTATTATGTTTTCATGTTTTATGTTACTGGTTTCCAAGACACTAAACCTTAAAGATCCTCAGTTTTGTAAAATGTAATGAAAAGTTACGTTAAAAAAATGTGGGATTCCATACAAACCATGATGCATCATGTGAGGATCATGATGTCCTAAAACTGATGAAAATACACCAACCAAAAATTGATTTAAATAGGGAAGTGAAATTTTAATCCACCAACAACCTCTTCGAGAACATATCCACATAATGTGACAATCACGACCATTATTATATTATGAAGGTGGACCATGGAATCACCTATAGATACCTTCCAGTCGAGGTGCTTCTGAGGGGGCACTTGTCACTAACCATCACCACTACCATCCAATAGGTTCCCTTCTATCACCTGATGATGGTAACACCATACAAAATTCGACATATGATAAAATATCATGAAAAATAAAGAATATAAATTGCGTAAATAATACAATGGATAATCAAAAGAGGGATTATTTAAAAATTCCATTTAATAGTTCATAATGACATACTTTAGTAGTAACAAGTGATCATTATTATATCCTTTCCCAGTTAGAATTAGTATGTGGAACAATTATTGGATCACTGATGGGGTTTCGCATATACCTACACCCACACATGAATCCCATCCATATATTTTTGAGGAAAATTTAAAAAAAAAATGGGATCATATCAATTCATCAAACAATCATATCATCTATAACATAGTGTATACATAAAATGAGTAGTCATAATATACTGCCAACACATTTCTAAAGTGACATCACATCTTATAAATAGATAAATAATTATATAAGAATATTTCAAAATTTTTATAGAAAAAGGTATTGGAATATACTACAATCCCTATTGTCAGGGTTGCACAACACTCTTCCTAGTATGATGAAATGGGTTTTAAGAAGAAAGAGCACATTATTTCACACATATGGGTGAATTACCAACATATTCTAGAAAATATTGAGATGAGGGGCCAAAATCATATCCTTATTTAAACGGGGTATCAATATGTGAAAATAGTATGTGCATTAGGATATGAGAACATTATAATCTAAAAAGAATAGATGAATATACCAAAGGCCTAGAATCATGCCCATATCATCATTATAAATGGTTCTATGACAATCTGGTCCTAGTGATAGCATAGACACCCCACCTTAACATGGTCGTCCGGTTCTAGCCCGCCAGGTACCACCAATTTCCCCACGAACAAGTTGTCCCCACCCTAGGGCCCATGCACGTGCCCAAACGGGTCATATGACTAATGAAAGTCCCCATAGGCCCACACATGTCCTTTATAGTGTGATTTTTCCTCAACCAAACACACCCTGTGAAACATCCTAGAAGGTCACCCATTCTGATCACTACTCCAGGCCAAGGACGCTTAACCATGGAGTTCTAATCAGGTAGGCTCCCGAAAAAGGAAGATGTACATTGTTAACATGAGTCATAGCATTTAGTCATTTAACTCTTCATCATTCTGGGGCGTTACAATCACCCCCACCCCCACATTTTGAGCTCAATATCCTAGTTTATGGACCTACATCTCAACCATGGCTATGTGCTGCACTTACGGATGGGTTCCACCTCTAATACCAAATGTGACAACTGGGTCCCAGTTACAGCATAAACACCACGCCTGTAGAGACCCGAAGCCTGACTTACATGGACATTACATTACTTTTGCGTAACAATTAGTACATAAAAAACACACACACACAAGGACCGTAATAGTTTAGTGTCTTTGGATACTCGGAATATAATCTTCTAATCGTGGTGAATGATTTTCAACATCTCCCATAAAGATCTTCCTTTTTTATACCTAAAAACTGTCTTTATATCCTAGGGAAAAGAAATCATAAAAGGGTGATCTCAAATGCTCAGTAAGGGTAAACAAATGAAATAAAAATCACATCATATTCATAAGAACATAACATTTTGGAAATTTTAACCTGCAAAAGAGATCATAATATCATAACATGGGATAAATCATAGAAGTGAAATATAATCCCAATAATCATAACTTAAAACATGAAACTTTGTAGCCTACACACATAATCATAGAGAATCATTTCTTATTATTCAAGACTCATTACCAAGACTATCTTAAGGGACAAAGTCCATTTCTGAACCGAGTTCACTCCTCGTTTCAGTCCTATTTCACTGAAACGGTATAACCTATCGTTCCAGCCATGTCTATCTCATGAGATATAAAATCTTTACCCAATGAATTGGAGGGAGATATAGGTCCCACTCATCTCATAATGATACCATTCTTATGTGTGCCACATAATCATAAACCATACATCATAGCAAAACCCATGTAATAAAAATGGGAATCTTAAACATCGTGACATCATAAAACAATTCATATAATATAAATGAATTCATAAAAATAATTCCATCACAACATAATCAATTCAATGTAATAATAGAGATAAAAACAGAAACCTTTATTATCTTAGATGGAAAATAATTTTGATAAAACACTTGAACTCCATTCTTGAGGAAAATATCCTTTCAACTTCAGAAACACTTTTCCTATCTTAACATGTCATACAATTATAAACTAAAATAAGTTGATTAAAAATAAAAATTAAAACTTGTAAAGGAAGCTTCTTGGAAATAATTTTTTAAAAATCCATTCATGCTGTATAAGTTAAAAAAACATTCTTCTAGTACTTTTTTCGGAAAAATCAAAAAGTACCTCGTACGAAAAATGACAAAATATTCTTTTCATATCTTTTACTAAAAACGCACCGAAGGGTAAAATTGGATATAAAATATTTTAGAAGGATATAAATATTACATATTGAGAAAACATGGATGTGGATGATAAAATACACCCCAGTAAATACGAAAGTATAAACAATCTCAGATAAAATGAGATTGTGATATTTTCCCTTAACTTAGGTCTGATTTACTTCATAAGTGTCCGAACCTCCTGTATAATGATTTAAATAATGTCATTGACTTATTCTAGAATCATAATCATTGTTATGATATCATATATGGTTCACTTATGACTTTATATTACTCGTTATTTTGTAAATTCCCTATTAAAGAGCATTTTGGGTAAAATTGTTTCATTTGTCGTCCGTGTTTTGACTTGTAATTATTCATATGATTACTTAGATCATGATTACTTAATTATAGAATATAAAACATTATTTATATATAATATATATTCCGAATATACATATATATAATAAATCAGTAAATGGAATGAAATACAACGTTCATGGAGACAGTAGGCTATAATTACGCATGAACGCTGTTTTCGTTTCCTTATTGAGTTGAATGAAATTAAGTAGATGACATACATATATATACACATAAATCCATTATCATTATTATGTGATATATTTCATTATTAATTATTATATATACTTTATAATAATTCATGAATGGTAAAAGTGGAGAATGAATCTCATCGCGTCGTGGAGACGGTAGTCCGTACGTACGCACGAGCGATGATATCGTTCTCATGATCATGCGAATGTATTCGAGTGTATGAATACTATTTCAGAATAAATATCACTTTAAAATAATCATATATAGTTATTATTTACACCATTATACCCATCCAAGTATGGTGGTGGTGGAAAATAGATTTCACCACGGCGTGGAGACAGTATTCCGTACGTACGCACGTGTGGTGATTTCATTTTCCGTAGGATGGATAGATGGTGAAATAGGGTGGTTTCATACTTATAATAACATATCATTATACGAGTGATACTGATGTTATTACTTCATAATGAAACAACCTATGAAGAATAATTGGAAGAAGAAATAAAGTTGAAAGAATCGGTAACGGACATTACCTCTTCTTTAAAGCGCCTCTTTGAGATCTTCTTTTAGGGCACTAAAATTGGTCTTTGAGGAAGACCAGAACCTCTAGGATGTTTCTAGGGAAGTGGAGAAGATAATTTGGCAGGGTTTGGCCGAGCATGAAGGCTCAAAGTGGTGTGAGGAAGAGAGGGAGGGGGTGTCCTTTTATAAGGGAGCAGAGGGGTACCTTGGGAATAACTAAAACTATTATTTTATTATAAAGTCAAATTCGGTTTTAAATAGCTCCAAATTGAATTATTTTGAAGCTAAGGTGGGGATGGGTCGAAATCCTCTCATCCAATATAATTTAGACAAATTTAGGTTCCTATTTTAACCATACCATTTAGATTTAACATTAAGTTAAATAATTTTACTTTTACCGTGTCTTCCTGTGTTCTTACACTATAAGGTTAATAAACTTACAATAACAAGCCAAAAGAACCCCAAGTTGTTTATTATTAATATATATAACATTATATAAGACATTTGGCCGAAAATTAGATTTTTAGGAATAAAATAACAATTAATAATATAATATTTGTTTTAAAAACTATTTTATGTCAATTTTGACACTATTTAGTAATTGATTTTTGTAAAAATCATAACAGAATTATTAGTTCGAAAAAAGTCAATTAAATCAATACTAACGTCTCATATTAACCTAGAAAATTAGTGGAATTAATAAAAAGTCCCAAATTGCATTTATTTGGGTATTTATAACATCAATTATGTCAATATTTCATTAATAAGATATTTACTGCATCATCTTTGTGTCATAAATAAATTAACTTATTTAAAGTAAAAAAATTATAACTAAAATATCGTTATGCTGGAAATTATTTTATCTTTCTAATGAATATTTATAGTCGAATTTATCTTATGTATAACGCTCTATTAAATTTTTTTTATTAAATAAATATTGATTTTTACTCTTTTAACTCTTCATTGAATTAATAATAAATGTCCTAATCTAATCCAATTGGGCCTAAATGGTCATATTTTATTCTTATGGTTGTTTTTGGTATAATTACACTTATAAAATAGAATTAGGACATGTTTGAGGGTAATAATAATATCATTTTTACCCATAATTTCCCTATTTACTTTTAACCGTGGTTAAAAAAGTAAAAAGTTACTATTCCCCAAAAATTATTTTCATCTCATTGAACCACGTTTTTTCGTACTGACATCAACCATGTCTCTTGGATTTTTGAAATTCCACTCACAGTAGTGGTAAAATTATGTTTTATGAAAAATTCATTTTTTTAACTACCACTTAGTGGTTTCACTATTCATCAAAAAAAATGAAAGTTTCCAGACAAATACCAAAAATTAGTCCTAAACTATATTTGAAATTATAAACTCAAAAAATGATGTCTATTGTTCCAAATTCAAAACATATCAGTTGCATTAATTAATTTAAAAATTAATTCTCGTCGTCAAAACAAATAGCGTGTTTCTAAGAGATAATAACTATCAAATGATTGACATTTGATTATAACTGGTTTAAATGTGAAATTACATCCAATGACCATCATTTTATTAAATTGTAAGAACATATTACAAATTTACTTTAAAACCACTCAAATTAATAATTAATCACTGTTAATTATTTCGATTAAAAAAGTTGTTTGTAATTAAAATTTAGTAATTTTCACTATTCATCAGAATATGAATGTTATCCGAAAAGTTCCAAAATTTCACCCTAAACTAATTTCGATATTCTGAATCCAAAAATTAAGTCAATTTTGAGAGTAAAAATTTTTAAAATTTTAAAAGGGGGTTATTACTACTCATAACGGCTAGTTTTAATAATATTTTAATAGCATATCGTTGTTTAGTGAAACTCGGTATTGCGTACTACACACGCTATCGAGGAAGGTCGAGATTGCGTTTAATGCAAGGAAAGTCAATGATGCATGTTGTGCAGGCTCCTTTTGGTGTAGCGTACAACATAATACATTAATGAAATTAAAAAGAATATTTTTCATAAAATCTCGGGGTGTTACAATGCCTTAACGTGGCTATCAGTTCCTGGCCCACCAGGTTCCACCCATTGCCCCTACGATATGTGGTCCCTACCCTAGGACCAACCCACGTGCCCGAACAAGTTATCTAACTAATGAAAGTTCCCACAGGCCTGCACTTGTCTTTTCTAGGGTTCTTTGTCCTCACACACACACACCCTAGGAAACTATCCAAAAGATCACCCATCCTGATTACTACTCTAGGCCAAGCATACATAACCATGGAGTTTTAATCATGTAGTCTCCCGAAAAGGAGGATGCACATTGTGTACATGAGTCATATCATTTAGTCATTTAACCCTTCATCATTCTGGGGTGTTACAGTTTCCAAAAAGTATGAGTAGAAAATACCTCGAGGCCGGATCATATTCTAGTTGAAAATTTCTAGAGGCATACTCCAATTTGTTATGATCAAGATCTACCATCCATTATGAATGAGTCTCAACAAATCATAGTTGATCATTCCTTGACATAGGCTCTTATTCTTATTAACGAATAGACATGGAATATTCCACTATGTAATGAAATGAACGAAAATATTACTTCTTCCGTAGATGTAAAGACTCACAATAACACTTTGAAGGCCATATAAGAGGATGATCATACACCTTATCCCATTATATAAGTTCATCAACTTTATCTGACGGTGAATACATATTCCGACCAGGCATATATTCCCTTTCCAATAAAGGATTAAAATTGTAGGGGGTATTATACCTCAGGATAAGATAATATTCATTTCATGAAGTATTCATTACACAATATAAAAGATTAGTATAATAATTACATCCCAATTTTGATAGGATCTCACCATGTAACAGTGGATGACGCAACAATATAGTTTGATATTCCTTTCAATAATAAAGAAGATCATTTGGTTATTTCAATAGCATCACAGCATGGATCTCATACTTCTATAAAACCACCAGTATATCATCAATGTTTTTTAATAGTGATATATTAGTATCATATCTATGAACAACACCAAAATTAATATCATCATATTAAGTCATGATTCAATATGAGGATTTTTTTCCTAATCCAATGAATGATGTGTGCGTGATTTGTTTTGAGACACATTCTCAATAACCAATGGGTACATCAACGTTTCCAATGAATAAGAATTAAATCATAACATTGGTTATAATCGTCTTGGTATTTTTGGGATTCATCATATGGAATACACTATTAAAATCCACTATGGCCAACCTCCTCACAACGATATATTCCATAGACAAGAAAATACCCCTTTTTCCCAAACACATTAATATAGAAAGGAGTTTAAAACATAAGCACCTTCACACACACATATATATATATATATAAGTTCTTGAAACATCAGGTTCATGCAAATATTATTACACATAAATTTATAATAACACTACACTCTTTTTAATAAGAGACCTTATGATATTCCTTATATGGTATGACCCAATGGAGGCATGTATGTCGGATGAGGAGGAATATGATATTGATATGTGGAGAGTTTTTTCCAAAATTACATCCCCACTATGTTCTAACATCTGCCCACTTATTACAATGATATCCGATATGAGATAGAAAATGATTGAATACCATATTTACACGAAAATATAAGGGATTATAATCAGTGAAAGAAGGATATAAACCTACCTCATCTTACATAGGAGGGTCACATGTAGACAATCAATATAATCTATTATCAAATAAACATGGATGTTATCACAATAGACCATTATACACAATTTTTAAATCATAATTCAAATATATAACATGATTTCCCCCATGGAATCCAAAATCATTGGAAACTAATCAGAAAAGCCACATCATGTATCCATATTTGGGGATGGGAAATTTATGGATTATATAACATCTCCCCACCCCTGGGGAAAAAGAATACCTCATATATAGGGCCATGTAATGTCATATCCTTGATTGAGATAAGTGGTTCATGTGAAATGTGAGACAATTGAACATTAAAACAAAATTCCCTCACATTAACAGTTATGAGACTTCCCAAATGGAGTTAGAGGAAGGCCACAGGATCCATAAACTAGGCCCATCGAATAAACATTTTTTCATTTCTCACACATAATCTGTAGTTGCAATCAACCAAAAAACATCATATAAAAATTGAATCCCATCATGTGTTTTCTTTTCATCTAGCCCAAACACAATAATTTTTTTTCCATATCAAATAGGTATCAATTTCATCTACTATAAAAGTCTTATAGGGGAGATCCCCACACACCCTATGCTGGGGGAATATCTTCCACAACCCCCACATATAATATTATCAATCAAGGAATAGATAAAGTACATTTTGTTAGTATCTCTAATGAAACTTGAGCACACAAGGCTGGTTGAATTTATTTTTCAATCTCTATCACAAGGATCATCAGCCACTGATAGGGTCCTTGGAAAAACAATGATGGTTATATATTGACCCCATCCCACGAGGATTGGGAATTTATATCTAAATATATATCCCATGAATTGTCAAATACTCGATTTAAATCCTTATATCACAATCAATTTGATCAATCATTACAATTGTTGGCATCAAATTGTCCTCATCTAGTAGGCATGGGTCATTTTAATCACTATAAACAACCTAGAGGGAATCCATTGTCTTCATGATTAGATGTAAATATCTTTGGTTGGTATCCCATCCATTCCACAAACCATATGGTTACCCTCTTCTAATCTAGGGACATTCAAAAAACAAGACATGAGATTCCCAAAAGGCAATTGTTCATAGACCAATATAAGAGGAACATAAGATGATGGGAATCAATCTTCAATGGGGTCACAATACAAAATCAACCAATATGGAAATTTTTTTATGAAATTTCCATAATAAAAGAAGTGAAGAATCAACCAATTTCATTGAATTTAATTAGTTAGCAACATTTTTTAGATAAAATATGTGTATTTTTTCAGCATTAAAATAACTTATATTATCAATTAAGTCCAAGATGTAGTGAAATGTAATACAATAAATATAATGTAAGAGTATGATCTAAAGTCTCCCACAAAGGCCACAAATAGCTGGACCTAATGGAGAATCCAAAATCTAGAACACCTTAATATTGAGTTACAACCCCTTTGCTGGAACTATATCAATGATAAAGGTAATAGTGTGGCTATATCCCAATCTCCACCCTAAGAAAAAGATCCCTCAATGGAGAAATAGTTTCCATTAAATGAGAATGAGATATAAACTCTCACACAACTCAACAAATGTCTACATAGGATAAAAATTACTATTGGGTATCGTATTAAGGGAAAAATAAATATTATTCCACTAATAGATGATCCACCTACCAGAGTAGCATCTGATCATGATACCAATGAGATCATTCAGTCTTATTATAGATCTAGATTCATCAAAATAAAAAAAGGGATTAATCATAAAAAACCTACCCAATCCTGGTGGATGATATGTGGAAAAAATAGAAATACCTCATGAATATTCCAACATCATGGAGTTCCAATATAATTTAAATAATTTGATGTACGGGTGACATGAACTTGTACAACCTAAGAAAACAAAATATCAGAAAAATGTTGATAAAAATCCCCCCCCCAATTTGGGAAATACCACATTTTCGACCTTAAATAGGGCGAGTGATCCAGAAAAACATCTCATAGACACTATGTAATGATGTTTTCTAATGATGGGCCTCATGATCAATTGTAAGTGTCAAATATGTGGTTTTTTTAATGATTGTGATAGGGACATCCAATTTTTTGGTAAAAACAACCTTCCAAAATGACCAGTTATAAGATTGGAAGATATATTTTTCAAATTGGTTATCATTTCATTTGGACAATTAGGGGATCAAAAATCATTTTCCTATATATTTTAAAGAAATGTAAAATTGAGAGGTTTTTCAACTTCATAGAATGATGGAATCATTTATCCTACTGAATTAACATCCCACCATAGTAGGAGAAATAGGTTTATATCTATGTTGAAAATATTTAGGTTGAGTATCTCACAACTCTTATTTCAATGGAATATATATGAACATTTAACAATTATTAAGAAAGAACAAAAAGTTCAGAAGATACAATTTATTATACCTAAGATATGGTTTAATCCTTCCCTCATCATATAAAAAATACTTATAAACATAGATACATCCACTAGTACTATAAAAATTATAGTAGTGTCTATCTAAGCATCTAACCAGGTCGCGAGTCATACAACACCTCCTATAGAGTAAACGAAACACAATATTTACCTTATCTGGATGCCAAAAAGATAGGTATTTCTCGATATTTTAGAATTTATGAATTCATTTTAATCATTTCATAGTTAACATGTCCCTGGTTATTTCCTTGAATCACTAGAAAATAACCAACTTATTCTTCCACATAATAAGAATCCCAATGTATTCATCATCACAAATCATACATACTACTACACATTTTATAGAAGGTTTTGTTACAAAATCTTATATTCCTTCATAATTAAAAACGTTATCCTATGCATTGTCAATTCTAGACCAATGATGTTGGAAATATTCGGCACATGTGATCTGTATAACCATCATCTAGTCTGAAGAAGAATGTGATTTGAAAAAAATTTCATCTAGGAATTGGTTAAATTCATCATATTGTTGACTAAAAATATAGATTAATGTTCTTATTCCCTTATTAGATAATATGTTTACAGTCCCATAAATATTCCTTTTACTAGGGTGGACACATCAATTGTTCCTCTATATTTCGAATGTGAATATCAGACACAAGATAAGACGGAAGATGTAGTGTAATATTCAGCTCCAACACAATCTCTATTTCATACAGATTTATTACCTACAACATAAAAAGTACAAGAACTATCCCACAAAATGGAACCCTTATCGGATTATTGAATTTTCTTTGGCTATGTTAATATGACACATTTGGAATCCCCTACATTGATGTTGAATATGACTATGTGTTTGAGTTCCCCTACTAACCATGTAACACGATGCCACTTGTGATAGAACCAAGGATATAGGTTTCATTACAGGTGTGGATGAATCCAATATTTATTTCATTTACCCAAATTGGACATATATACAGTTGATAATCATGAAAAATCACTCTCGAAATACCACCATTTTTGTTGAGGTGTTCCAAAACCGTCAAAAAGATGTATGCACCCAGTTATCATTCCTGACTGGCTAATGAATGTATGAATATGTTGGAAACATAGATAATTGGAAATTTTGGCATAGCATTATCCATAATAAATAATATTATCCCCAATAACTACACAAGTACCAAGCCTATCTACATCAAATACCTCAGCACATAAGCCAGATTTGATGGGCTCAAACAACATTATGAATCATCAACCATTGGCAAAAAAGTAGGAAAATACTGAATAACTAGTGGTTTTCCCAGCCATGAATTCAATTACCCATCATCTTTATATATTAATAGAACATAGGGAGGAACTCTTTGATTCCATATAGAGCCCAAAAGGTATTGAGTCAAAAGTTTCTGTATCCGTGGTCAGTTGTGTGAAGGTAATTCTAGTAAAATTCCACAAAACCATCTTATTCATAGTGTATGATCAAGTGGTGGTCATCAATGGACACATTACACCCCAATATGCTTATGGTAGTCTCTATGATTCCAATATCCAAATACCTCTAATTTAAAATGGTTCTGAAATCATGCTCATTCTTATTCAAACCCTCCGACGTTTAGTGTATATATAAGGGGATTTGCCTCCTATAATGATGAAAAAAAAATTATTATTGGAAAGTGAAATGAACACTCAGGAAGATCAATCATAGAGATCAATTTCAGGATATCTCATATAATATTGATATTATGGTAATCATGTAAGAAATTTCATACACATTCCTTCTATGAATGCCTGAGATCCATTTTGATAGGTATGTATGCTCAAAATTCCATTAGTGTTTCATATTACCCATCGATGGGATGGTAAAAATAGTAAATGGTGAAAGTCCTTCCATAGAGACATCTAAATATACATATGCTGATATAAGATTATACAATAGATATGGAACATAGGCAGTGATTAAGGATGATATACAAGTAGTATCCCTTTAATAAATGGGGAGAATCCATGAAAATCCTTATTAAATTCTTGATAGCCAATATGTTCTTCCTATAAATCTACATGATTTAATTGAACTAGTTCTTGTATTTTATGCACCATTTATCGACAATAATGGTGTAAAAGATAATCAGATCTAGTATATCTTTTAAATGACATTGGATGTACTGGGTGTTATTGTCATTAATTATGGACTCTCTCAAAATTACAATGATAGATATGACCCACTATTTCCAACAACATCTCAAAATTCCTCAACCGAATCCGTGGTAAAAAAAGAAGAGGATAGTGTAGAGACCTGAAGCCTGACGTACATGAAAATTACATTACTATTGCGGAATTCTTAGTACATAACAAAAACACACAGACAAGGACCGTAATAGTTTAGTGTCTTTGGAAACTCGGAACGTAATATTCTAATCATGGTGAAAGATCCTCAACATCTCCCATAATGATATTCCTTTTTTTTCTTACCTAAAACCTTTCTTTATATCCTGGGAAAAATAAAACATAAAAAGTTGAGCTCAAATGCTCTGTAAGGGTAATCAAAAGAAATATCAATTGCATCATAAGAACATAACATTTTGGAAATCTTAACCTGCAAAAGAGAGCATAATTTCATAACATGGGATAAATAATAGTAGTGAAATGAAATCCCAATAATCATATCTTAATTCAACAAATTTTTTGGCATACACATATAATCATAGAGAATCATTTCTTGTTAGTCAAGACTCATTGCCAAGACTATCTTAGTGGACAAAGTCTCTTTCTGAACAGAGTTCACTGCTCGTTTCAGTCCTGTTTCAATGAACTGATATAACCTACCGTTCCAGCCATGTCTATCTCATGAGATATAAAATCTATACCCAATTCATTGGAGGGATATATAGGACCCACCCTTCTCATAATGATACCATTCTTATGTGTGCCACAAAATCATAAATCTTACATCATTGCATAACCCATGTAATAAAAATGGGAATCTCAAACATCATGACATCATAAAACAATTCATATAGGACAAAGGAATTCATAAATGTATTTCCATCACAACATAATCAAATCCATGTAATAAATTGGATATAAACATAACCCTTTATTATCTTATATAGAAAATAATTTTGATAAAACAGTTGATCTCCATTCTTGAGGAAAATATCCTTTCTACATCAAAAATACTTTTCCTTTCTTAACATGTCATACAATTATAAACTAAAATAAGTTGATTAAAAATGAAATTTAAAAGTTGTAAAGGAATCTTCTTGGAAATAGTTTTTTAAAAATCCATTCATTACATATAAGTTAAAAAAATATTCTTCTCGTACTTTTTTCGGAAAAGTCAAAAAGTAACTCGTATGAAAAACGACAAAAGATTTCTTTCATATCTTTTACTAAAAACTCACCAAAGGTTAAAATTGGATTTAAACAATTTTAGGTGGATGGAAATAATATTACATATTGAGTAAACATGGATGTGGATGATAAAATACACCCCAGTAAATTCCAAAGTATAAACAATCTCGGATAAAAATGAGATTGTGATATTTCCCTTACCTTAAGTCCGATTTTCTTCGTAAGTGTCTGAACCTCCTGTATAATTATTTAAATAATGTCATTAACTTATTACAGAATCATATTCATTGTTATGATATCATATATGGTTCACTTATGACTATATATTACCCGTCCTTTTGTAAATTCCATGTTAAAGAAGTGTTTTGGGTAAAATCGTTTCATTTATCGTAGGTGTTTGGACATGTTGTTCTTGACATTATTATTACTTATATCATGATTTACTTACTTCCATAATATAAAACATGATTTATATATCATATATATTCAGTATATATATATATAATAGTTAGATAAATGAAATGAAACACACCGTTCATGGAGACGGTAGTCCGTACGTACGCATGAACGCTGTTTTCCTTTCCTTATTGTCTTGAATGGAAGTAAGTAGATGAAATACATAAATAAATAAATCAAGTAGCTTAATAATGTCATACATTTCATTATTATTTCTTATATATACTTTATAATCATTCTTAAATGGTTAACATGGAGAATGAATCTCATCGCGTCGTGGAGACGGTAGTCCGTACGTACGCACGAGCGATGATATCGTTCTCATGATCGTGAACTTGTGTTGAAGTGTATGTATACTATTTAAGTATCAATATCACTTTATAATAATCGTATATAGTTACTCATTACACCATTATACCCATCCAATTAAGGTGGTGGCAGAAAATAGATTACACCGCTGTGTGGAGATGGTATTCCGTACGTACGCACGCGTGGTGATTTCCTTTTTCCGTACGATGGATAGAAGGTTAATTAGAGTTGTTTCATATTTATAATAACATATCAGTATATAATAAATACTTATGTTATTACTTTATCATGAAACAACTAATGAAGAAGATGTTGATGAAGAATGAAATTGAAAAAAGATTGGTAATGGATATTACCTCTTTTTTGAAGTGCTTATTTGAGACCTCCTTTAGGGCACTAAAATGGGTCTTTGAAGAAGACCAGAACGTCTAGGATGTTTCTAGGAAATTTTAGAGGAGAAATTGGCAGGGTTTGGCCGTGCTTGAAGGATCAAAGTGCTGTGAGTAGGAGAGGGAGGAGGTTCCCTTTTATAAGGGAGGAGAGGGGCACCTTTGGAATAACTAAAACTATTATTTTATTATAAAGTCATGTTCGTTTTTAAATAGCTCCAAATTGATTTATTTCTAGTCTAAGGTGGGGATGAGTTAAATCCTCTAATACAGTAGAATTTAGACAAGTTTAGGTTCCTATTTTAACCTTATCATGTAGATTTAACATTAAGTTAAATAATTTTACTTTTACCGTGTCTTCTTGTGTTCTTATACTATAAGGATAATAAATATACTATATCAAGCCAAAAGAACCCCAAGTTGTTTATTATTAATATATATATCCTTATCTACGTCATTTTTCTGATCCTTAGATTTTTAGGAATTAAATAATAATTAATAATATAATATTTGTTTTAAAAACTAATTTATGTCAATTTTGATACTATTTGGTAAAAGATTTTTATGAAATTTATAATAGAATAATAAGTTCAAACCATGTTACTTATATCAACAATAACATGTCATATTAACCTATAAAATTAATGTAAGTCATAAAAAGTCTCAAATTACATCTATTTAGGCATTTATAACATCAATTATGTCAATATTTCATTAATAATACAATTACTGCTTCATCTTTGTGTCATAATAAATGATAATTATTTAATCCCTAAAAATTATAAATAAATTCCTATGATGTAGATAATTATATTAGCATTCTGGAGACTATTCATGTTATAAGTTCCATGAAGTTTATCAGTAAAGTAAAATTATTATACTTATAAGATTTAAGAAAGTGACATGTTGTCACATTCGTTGGTTTTAATAATAATTAAATTATTTTCATGGAAAAAGTCCATAAAATGAATCTAATCCAACCCTTAGGTTATATGGGTCTAATTTTAGCCTTCCAATAGGATTTTCCCAAGTGTTAGGGTAATTTTATAATCTTATATTTACCCATAATTACCAGATTTACCTTTAATTATTGTAAATAAAATTTGCCATAGTTACTATTCACAATGCCCAAAAATAAAAAGTAGCTTATTAACATAATTTGGACCCACTGATTCCAAATATGGAATCCATTTTTCCAAATTCAATACAAAAAATATTCATAAATTAAATTAATATTAATCCCATTTTCGAAAGAAAAGTGGTTTTTCTTTAAAACATTGCAAAAGATTGAATTGTTTTAACCTACGAATTCAATGTAAAATCAATGCTAATGACATAAATTATATTAAATGGTAAAAATATATTCTATTTATACTTTAAAACCATTCAGTATTATAATTTAACCACATAAGATATTATGATGAAAAAAGTTGTTTTTAATTAAAATATATTGTGTTTTTACTATTCATTAAAATATGAAAGTTATCGGAAAAATATCAAAATTTTATCTAATGTAAATTTTTATATCCTGATTCAAAAGAAGAATTTTATTTTGTCAAATTGAACATATAAACATGTCAAAAACTATATTTAAAGTGGGTGCGCCATCAAAAGGCGACAAAACTGCATTTTTTGAAAAATACTTATTTTACCCCAAAAATTTATTTTGTTCTTATACCATGTTCTAGAAAATGTGTAAGATGAATAATAATGTTATAAAATTCAAAATTTAGTTAATACTATTCATAACGTCTAGTTCATGACAATATTATAATAATATATCATTGTTTATTAAAACTCGGTATTACGTACAACAGACGCTATCGAGGAAGGTCGCGATTGCGTGTAATGCAAGCCAAGTCAGGGATGCGTGTTGTGAAAGAATCCTTCGTTGTTTCGTATAACAGAATCCAACCATATTTCATTTGTACATTGAATATATATATATATATATACTCAATGTTGCGTAGAATAACTTTTATCAAAATTGTGTGTAACACGATCCAAGAATAGTATTGTGTATACTATAAGCTAATACGGTGTGGGTTCGATTCCCACAGCCTTGTCTGAAGTGATGGGTTGTCGCCCGTCCTACAGGTTGTTCTTTTTCTAAAGCTATATTACTATAACATCCCATCAACAATATCCAAAAAAGTTTTATCCTTAAACAATACTAACTTATGTACAACATAATCCATTCCAATCTTTAAGCTTATCTAAACTACTTCGGTCCAAGCTCATAGTATAATGAAAACGATTACTTGAAATGTCGTCAACCAAGCATGTGAATACCATCATTTATCCCCCATATATCTTGTTGGTCACATTCCAATCATGTGAATACCATAATCATGTAATCTCTTGAAAAATGAATACTCATTGAATCTTAGTGAAAACATGAGTGCTGTCAAAATATAACTCCTTCCACATACCAAAATCCTCAAAATTCTATATACTTTGTCCTTATATCAATCATGAGCTCATGAATACAATCAAACATATTAGATTCTCTTTATCCCTTCATTATGTGCATATCATCTGATTTCCAAAAATATTTCAATCACTTTTCATGGTTACTGATGCCATAAAATTATTGAAAACCACAATAGACCAAAACATAAATATTCCAATATTCCACGATACTATATACAAAATTATTCTGGAATCCCATTACAAAAACATAATCATTCCACCACATCATTTTCATATTCAACATCACCAATGGTGATCGCATGTGACTTCCCTTTGTCCTTTCCCTTAAGTGGTTGCTCATGTCAATCATCACTAACCCATGGATTAGGTCATTTATTAGCATAATTCCCCATTTCCTTACACTTGAAGAATTGAAGTGTTGGTGGTGCATTCTTTGCAGTGTTTTCTTTATTCACATCATTAGAAACCCTTTTTCCATTACTTCGACACTCAGCTACTCAATGACCTTCTTTTCCACACTTAAAAAATTTTATAGTCCCTTTAAGACAATCTCCACCATGCTTCTTCCCACACTTTGTGCATGAGGAAACATTCATCTTCTTTTCACCATTATTCTGAGAATTCTCCTTGAACTCCATCTTCGTTTCATGTCAAAACCATGAGATGGACATGTAACACCAACTTCTATTTCTACCTTGATAGCACAACGCACAATTTCTTCATAGCTACTGAAGTCTCTTATAGCTAATGCCCTTCGAAGACTTGGTTTTAAGCCACTGAAGAATTGATCAAATTTACATTCAAGTTGGATGATAAATCCAAATGCATACCTTTCAAGCCTTGTAAAATTCGCTTCATTTATACCAACAGATTCATCATCCTTTTGCTTTAGTTCAAGAAACTCCTTCTCCATCTTTGTTCAAAGAATATGAGGTAAGTACTTATTGAAAAATAATTTCATGAACTCGTCCCATTCCATGGACTCAATTTTAGCTCTTGGCCTCGTATTCTTGATAAGATTCCACCATTGATCAGCTTCACCTTCCAAACGATATACTGCTAAGATGACTTTATCATGTTCAGAACATTGATGAACTGAAAATATCTTTTCAGTGGTACTGATCCATTGTTCTGCAACAAGTGGATCAGAAGACCCATTGAAAGAATGTGGACATTGCCTCATGAAGGACTCAATAGAATATTGTACCCTTCTCTGCTCATTTGGAAGACCAGAATGATTCATAGCTTGTGTAAGCATAGCAATATGATTTTGCACTCCATCTCCCATAACATTTGTTTGTTTAGGAGGATAGTCATTGCATTGTCCATTGCATTAATCAACACAGTTCTTTCAGGTTCCAGCCATTGTCTAAAACCCAAAAAGAATAGTGTGAGAGGAAAAAATAAATCTAGGTAAAAAAACATAATAAATGGGGAGTACCTTCAATATCTAACATCTTAGGTTTCATTCTAATATCATTAGCGCAATTCTAGGACTATAACCTATACTTATACATAACCTTAGGGACATCCCTAGACATACCTTAGAAATATCTCTAGGGATCTCACTAAAGCTCTCGCATCCTAGTTTCCAAAGGTTGACTAATCCTTTCCTCTGATACCAACTGTATAGATCCGAAGCCTGATGTACATGAACATTACATTAATATTTCGGAATACTTAGTACATAACAAAAACACACACACAAGGACCGTAATAGTTTAGTGTCTTTGGAAACTCGGAACGTAACCTTTTAATCAAGGTGAAAGATCCTCAACATCTCCCATAAAGATCTTCCTTTTTTTTCTTACCTAAAACCTTTCTTTATATCCTGGGGAAAAGTAAACATAAAAGGGTGATCTCAAATGCTCAGTAAGGGTAAACAAAAGAAATATCAATCGAATCATAAGAACATAACATTTTGGAAATCTTATCCTACAAAATAGAGCATAATTTCATAACATGGGATAAATCATAGTAGTGAAATGAAATCCCAATAATCATATCTTAAATCATGAAAATTTGTGGAATACACACATAATCATATAGAATCCTTTCTTTTTAGTCAATACTCATTTCCAAGACTATCTTAGTGGACAAAGTCCCTTTCTGAACTGAGTTCACTCCTCGTTTCAGTCCTGTTTCACTGAACCGGTATAACCTACCGTTCCAGCCATGTCTATCTAATGAGATATAAAATCATTACCCAATGCATTGGAGGGATATATAGGTCCCACCCATCTCATAATGATACCGTTCTTATGTGTGCCACAAAATCATAAATCATACATCATTGCATAACCCATGTAATAAAAATGGGAATCTCAAACATCATGACATCATAAAACAATTCATATAGGATAAAGGAATTCCTAAAAATATTTCCATCACAACATAATCAAATCCATGTAATAAATTGGATAGAAACAGAACCCTTTATTATCTTAGATGGAAAATAATTTTGATAAAACACTTGAACTCCATTCTTGAGGAAAATATCCATTCTACTTTAAAAATACTTTTCCTTTCTTAACATGTCATACAATTATAAACTAAAAGAAGTTGATTAAAAATAAACATTAAAACTTGTAAAGGAAGCTTCTTGGAAATAGTGTTTTAAAAATCCATTCATGTCATATAAGTTAAAAAAAATATTCTTCTCGTACTTTTGTCAGAAAAGTCAAAAAGTACCTCGTATGAAAAATGACAGAATATTCCTTTCATATCTTTTACTAAAAACTCACCGAATGGTAAATTGGATTTAAAAAATTGTAGGTGGATGGAAATAATATTACATATTGAGTAAACATGGATGTGGATAATAAAATACACCCCAGTAAATTCCAAAGTATAAACTATCTCTGATAAAAATGAGATTGTGATATTTCCCTTACCTTAAGTCTGATTTGCTTCGTAAGTGTCCGAAACTCCTGTATAATAATTTAAAAAATGTCATTAACTTTTTAAAGAATCATATTCATTGTTATGATATCATATATGTTTCACTTATGACTTTATATTACCCGTCCTTTTGTAAATTCCATGTTCAAGAAGTGTTTTGGGTAAAATCGTTTCATTTATCGTAGGTGTTTGGACTTGTTGTTCTTGACATTATTATTAGTTATATCATGATTTACTTACTTCCAGAATTTAAAAAATGATTTATATATCATATATATTCAATATATATATATATATATAACAGATAGATAAATGAAATGAAACACACCATTAATGGAGACGGTAGTCCGTACGTACGCATGAACGTTGTTTTCCTTTCCTTATTGTCTTGAATGGAAGTAAGTAGATGAAATACATATATACATAAATCCAGTAGCTTTATAATTTCATATATTTCATTATTATTGCTTATATATACTTTATAATCTTTCTTAAATGGTTAACATGGAGAATGAATCTCATTGCATCGTGGAGACGGTAGTCCGTACGTACGCACGAGCGATGATATCGTTCTCATGATCATGAACTTGTGTTTTAGTGTATGTATACAATTTCAGTATCAATATCACATTATAATAATCATATATAGTTACTCATTACACCATTATACCCATCCAATTAAGGTGGTGGTGGAAAATAGATTACACCACGGCGTGGAGATGGTATTCCGTACGTACGCACGCGCAGTGATTTCCTTTTTCCGTAGGATGGATAGAAGGTTAATTAGAGTTGTGACATATTTATAATAACATATAAGTATATAATAAATACTTATGTCATTACTTTATCATGAAAAAACTAAAGAAGAAGAAGTTGAAGAAGAAAGAAATTGAAAAAAGATTGGTAATGGATACTACCTCTTTTTTGAAGTGCTTCTTTGAGACCTCCTTTTAGGGAACTAAAATGGGTCTTTGAACAAGACCAGAACCTATAGGATGTTTCTCGAAAAGTGGAGAGAAGAAATTGGCTGGGGTTGGCCGAGCTTGAAGGCTCAATGTGCTATGAGGAGGAGAGGGAGGAGGTGCCCTTTTATAAGGGAGGAGAGGGGCACCTTTGGAATAACTAAAAATATTATTTTATTATAAAGTCACGTTCGGTTTTAAATAGCTCCAAATTGATTTATTTCCAGTATAAGGAGGGTATGGGTCGAACTCCTCTCATACAGTAGAATTTAGACAAGTTTAGGTTCCTATTTTAACCTTATCATGTATATTTAACATTAAGTTAAATAATTTTACTTTTACCATGTCTTCTTGTGTTCTTATACTATAAGGTTAATAAAATAACTATATAAAGCCAAAAGAACCCCAATTTGTTTAATATTAATATATATATCTTTATCTAAGTCATTTTTCCGAACTTTAGATTTTTAGGAATTAAATATAAATTAATAATATAATATTTGTTTCAAAAACTAATTTATGTGAATTTTGACACTATTTGGTACATGATTTTTATGAAATTCATAACAGAATGATAAGTTCGAACAAAGTTACTTATATCAATAATAACATGTCATATTAACGTAGAAAATTATTTTATGTCATAAAAAGTCTCAAATTACATTTATTTGGGCATTTATAACATCAATTATGTCAATATTTCATTAATAAGACAATTACTGCATCATCTTTGTGTCATAATAAATGATAATTATTTAATTCCTAAAAATTATAAATAAATTCCTATGATGTATATAATTGTATTATATTTCTGGAGACTATTCATGTTCTAAGTTTCATGATGTTTATAACTAATGTAAAATTATTATACTTATAAGATTTAAGAAAGTGACATCTTGTCACATTCTTTGGTTTTAATAATAATTAAATTATTTTCATGGAATAAAGTCCATAAAATGAATCTAATCCGACACATAGGTTATATGGGACTACTTGTAGCCATCCAATAGGATTTTTCCAAGTGTTACATTATTTTATAATCTTATATTCACCCTTAATTACCCGATTTACCTTTAACTATAGTAAATAAAATTTACCGTATTTACTATTCACAATGCCCAAAAATAAAAAGTAGCTTATTAACATAATTTGTACCCACTGATTCAAAATATGGAATCCATATTTCCAAATTCAATACACAAAAGATGCAGAAATTAAATTAAAATTAATCTCGTTGTCGAAAGAAAACGGGTTTTTCTTTAAAACATTGCAAAAGATTGAATTGTTTTAACCTACGAATTCAAGGTAAAATCAATGCTAATGACATAAATTATATTAAATGGTAAAAATATATTCTATTTATACTTTAAAACCATTAAATATTATAATTTAACCACATAAAATATTATGATGAAAAAAGTTGTTTTTAATTAAAATATAGCGTGTTTTTACTATTCATTAAAATATGAAAGTTATCGGAAAAAATATCAAATCTTTATCTAATGTAAAGTTTTATATCCTGACTTAAAATAAGAATTTTATTTTGTAAAATTGAACATATAAACATGTCAAAAACTAGATTTAAAGTGGGTGCGCTATCAAAAGGCGACAAAACTGCATTTTTTGAAAAATACTTATTTTTCCTGAAAAATTTATTTTGTTCTTATACCATGTTCTTGAAAATGTGTAAGATGAATTATAATGTTATAAAATTCAAAATTTAGTTAATACTATTCATAATGGCTAGTTCATGACAATATTATAATAATATATCGTTGTTTATTAAAACCCTGTATTGCGTACAACACACGCTATCGAGGAAGGTCGCGATTGCGTGTAATGCAAGCCAAGTCAGGGTTGCATGTTGTGAAAGAATCCTTCGTTGTTTCATATAACAGAATCCAACCGTATTTCATTTATACATTGAATATATATATATGTATACTCAATGTTGCGTAGAATAACTATTATCAAAATTGTGTGTAACAGGATCCAAGAATAGTGTTGCGTATACTGCAAACTAATACGGTGTTCGTATAGCGCAAGGTAATCTTGGTGTAGAATACAACACAAGACATTAATGAAATTAAAAGAGTATTTTTCATAAAATCTCGGGGTGTTACAGATAGCCTCCAAAACTCCCCTCCTATATTCATGGGATGAATTTCCACCACTATTATTGAGCTCTGGTAGGTAAAGATGGGTATTTAAGAGGACCTACAACCTACATTTATTAACTTCAAGAAGCCTCTCTAGGATCAAGATATGTACATGATATTTATAGAGAAAAATGATATTTTTTTTCTAGGAACTCTACTGAATTTCCCAGAGTGAATCTGGATATGGATACACATCATCTCAGAATAACTGATTACCAACAAGGATTCGTGTAGGAATCCATGAATGCACACCCCAATCATTCGACAAATTTTATAGGGGCCATTGAAAAAATTATCAAATACATATTTTTCTAAGAAGAATAATAACCACTATGGCTCACCAACATTGTACATTTCAAGAAATAGAATGGGATGATTAGGATCTCCGTCAATTTTAGAGACTTAAATCAAATCATCCAAATGGATGAATTCCAATTTCCTAGAAAATAACTATTGATCAATTCAACTATTGGATCCCATGACCATTACCTCAAGGGTAGGTATTCATGGTATAGTTTGATTAATATGTCCAATAATGATGAGGAATCCAATTAAATTATATAGACTTAGGGTATATTTTCCTATCATTTCATTCCTGATTGTTTGAATAATGATGGATATACATATCAATTGGCCATTAATCATATAATTATTCATTTATTGGGAAGAATAATTGAATGTTATGTAAACGACTTGTTGGTCAATTCCTGAAAGTGTTTTGATCATTCCACAGATCATCAAATTGTCTTCAACCTGGTGTGGCAACACAGTTTATTGATTAATCTAATGAAATTACCATTTATAAAAACAACATGGTTTTTTATTTTCTTTTTGGCAAGCCCCGATGAAATTATTATTAACCTAACAAAGACTACTGCAATACTAGAAATGTCACCCCCATTTATCTCAAAAAAATAAATGGGCCTCTATGGGCATTACTCCTACATTATATGATTCGTAAACAAATTGGATTAAAAATCCCTTCCATTCACCAAGATAATGACGAAGAGAATCACCTACAAATTTCATGAGAGTTCCACGAAGATATTGAGTGTCTCAACAAGTATTTTCTTCCCCCTCCGTTCCTAATTCCATCGGTGGAAGGAAATCAACTCATCTTTTATGTGAAATCCATGAAACAATAACATAGAGAACTATTTGTACCGAGTAATTAATCATGGATTGAGAATAGGCTATTATATATTATATTAAAAATTCAAGTTAATTAGTATCGATAATCAAATAACATAAATAACTACCATGCACTAAAATTCTCAATGTACAAACTAAGTCATTAATTGAAGAACCACGATTTACACCAAGTCTAATTTATTGAACATATCGAGTACTTTCTTAGGTGTTCTGTGATGACTGGTATCCTAGCCAGAGGATATGTTTTTCTAAAAAATTATGAGATCGATTTTATTTCATAGAAATCAGTAAAAGTGCAAGATTGAGATAATTTCATCTCATCACATGTCACTCTACAGATCCAGTAGTAAAAACAAAATTTCTTGATGAGGATGATTTTATTTCTCATAAAACACCAAAGAATTGGGAGATGTATTTTGATGCATCCTGTTGGAGTATTATCATGAAGAGACTAGAGAACCTATGAGTCAATCATGTTTTCTTAGGGATTGTGTTTCTTTATCTAGAAAAAAAATCATTCCCTACTATTTCTTATTGTATGATGGATAAATGAATAATGCTTCTAATTACCAATACCTCATATTTATCTTTAATCTATCCCTCATAATGTAAATATCCAATCAGAACATCAATGAGGATATAAAGATATTGATAAAGACAACGAATGAAGAATATTCTATAAAAAATGGACAAACTGAACACTCTACCTTATAATATCATTATATTAAAAATATATTTCCATTTTTATCCCACATAGAATCATGTTCCCTGATAAAGAATTCTTGGGCCAATGAATTTTCTAACGCAGCTATAGTTTTGGATGACCCTGATAATGAGGAAATAATTTTTCAAATCTCACTATGAAGAATGGTATCATCACTCTTCATGTAAAAACTGGAAGAAACAACATATTTCAACACTATCCTTGAATGTTATTAAATGATATCAACCCCTAGATTGATCATGAACATATTTGTTTATCTCAAAATGTGACCCTTCTAGAAGAATAATATGGAAGGGATCAAAGATGGTTTCATGTAATTAATTTCAACCTGTGAGGTGGTAAAATCAATCATAAATCCTTCTAAATGTGTGACATATAGGTAATGATCCATATATTTATAACATAAAGAAAGATTCCTAATTTAATTAAATATTCCTATGTGGTCTTCAATGACACTCATTAGTCTAGGACCAATCTCCCCTAGAAAATTAGTAGCTTAAATAACTACTAGAAAACCATGATGCATGACTATGTGGGTTTCACCATGAAATTTTCTACATGTTATATTCATGAATATTTCATCCATCAACTGAAATAATTTCTTCATTCAACAAAATATTTCTAACCCTTTTTCATATGTGGAATTGATATTGTTGGAGAATACCTCCCAGCAACAAATATAATGTTCAAGTACATACTTATTTATATCAACATATTATCCAAATTGTAGGAGCAAATAACACCCATTGATATCAATTATATGAATATCATCAAATTCTTATATCCCCATATCATTACATGGATTAGAGTCCCTCACATGATACTAATAGAAAAATACACAAAATTATGTTCTGCAGTGTAGAAGAAATTGTGCTAGGTGTACAAGATAAATCCACATAATTCATCATACATTCATTCTATGAAAAATGAAAAAATACAAGTCTGAAATAAAACCTTTTCATTTATGATCAAGAATATACTTAAGAAGAAAATAAATTATTGGGTGTAAGTAATAATCCATTCTATATGGACCTACAGTACAACCACATTTACTAATACCCAAGAAACACATAATCCATTAATTTATGGGACTGAGGTAGCATTACCCATAGATGTCCAAATTACTTTATTCTAAATATCCATTAGCATAAAACTCCCAGATGATGATAAATATAAAAATAGGTTGTATGAATTTTATAATCTCAATGAGACCATGTTTAATACATTACACAAACATAATTTTCATTAGAATAAAATTCAAAAAACATCAATAAAATGTTTCAACAACAATCATTCCTCCACAGGGAACTAGTGTCAGACTTCATAACTCCCTTGATAATATGAATAAAACCTCTGAATATCGAATCCAAATGGTATGGTCCTTATATCATTCATATGTTCTATCATAACAGATCTTTCTCAATGGACATAGTGGAAGGGGAGTGTTTCACACCCTACTTCTTATCAAATACATTTCATTGCTTCTATTAAGCATCATTCAGCCTCGAACAATAAGTTAAACTACACAATGTCTGTTTTCCTTACAATAAGAAGTAAAACTATATAAAAATGATCCAGGAATAAAGACAGTAAACTGTATAGTGTCTCACATTTTTTAAAAATGACGTTAAACATACATGGGTGATGTCATCACATTATGATGAAAAAATTTACATGAATCCTCATCTATCCGAGGATTATCTACATTCGATCTTGATCTATGTAATAGATACATGGCATTCCTTTGTCCCTATTTGAGATCTAGATCCAAAAAGAGAGTTAATTAATACATAAAATACATATTAAATGATTTATCCCATTAAATTATATATAGTGACTCATAAAACTCTATTCTTAATCCCATCCACAATATAGCATTCCTTTCACAATGGGTACCCATTTCCTTACCACAAGACATTAAAATTATCAGATGATGACCTCACTGCATTGTACCGAACTAATTTGATTATAAAAATAATTTGTGCATTTATTTCATCCATTATTAGATACATAGAGATTCACATACCACCATTCATGGGTCAATCCCAAACATTTCTCTTCTTTTCTGTCTATTCTATCATGTCATATCTACAAGAAATTATCCTTCCCGGATGATTCATGTTCCACATGAAATTTAATTAAATATATTTTTTGAACTACGTATGACATAATTATAACTCTAATGAGATACGTAAGGATTCATCGATCATGTATCTCAGCCCAACCCCCACATGATACAAAAACCCTTTTCCATTCTCAAATTTCATCAACTTTTTGAGGAATCATTTTCGTTTCATGTTTCTCGCATAGATAATTTCTCACCTAAGATTAGGAATTCTGGTACGAGATCTCCTGACAAGAACAAGACATATAAATTGTTGATATAGATTCAATGGTCCTAAATGAAATAACATAAATGTGACAATGTGATCCATCACTATAACACCCCATGTTTTTATGAACATGTTTTCTTGAATAAATTTAATCATTAATTTATATCAAGATATGCTCCAATTTAAATATTAATATCACACAAAACTCACTTGTGTACATCATACACAACACCAACTCCATGTATGTTACACGTGACACAGACATGGAATATGATACAAGAAACTATTGGTTTCTACAAAGCATCTCTTTTATTGGATTATATTGTTTAAATAAGATAATTATAACCTACCCATTATAATTAGTTATATTAATAGTAATAAATACTTTTAAAATGTTTTTTACAGTCTATTTAAATAAATAAAACATATTGATAATGAATGATAATATTTTTGGTATTGTCCAGTAATGTTAAAAATATCGTTCTATTGAAATAAATAAATTTAATAATAAAATTAATTTTGTAAACATTTAGAAGATCAATTTTATAAAATAAAAAAAAATTATTTCCTAATGTCTAAATTAGCCTAGGTCCATTTTTGGGATTTTTATAAAAAACATCATCTTTTGATGAATAGGGAAAAATTCTGCTTTTTACTTAAAACTACATTTTTGTATATTTAATTATTATTCCTAAATGATTTTATAAATTTTATAAGGGTAAATTAGATAAAAATTATATATATTAAAAAAAAATTCATTCATTATAATAAATTTCACTTTGAAATTTTAAATTAAATCTTAATAAACATTTGAACTATTTCCTTCTTCAAAACCCTCTTATTTCATCTCTTCTATATGATTTGCACTAATCCTATTTTTTCTGCTTTGTGAAGTGAATTTAAAAAATCCAACTTATACCATTGTATATATTATAATATTTTTAGTCTCATAAGTGCATGTTAATTTCTGATAAAAATGATTAATAAAATGATTAAAATTAATCAGAGCAGTTAAAGCCAAATTAATCTTAATTAGGGACTAAAATGTATAATTGAGGGACCAAGTGACCTATAAACATGTCCAAAATAAATTTTTTGTACATATTTATTCCATAAACTTTCCATTATTGTGTTTTTTGTTTTCTATGACTTTTTTAGGTAATAACATGTGCACACCTGATTTTTTTTCTACAAATTCAATGTGATTCGTTTTCCTTCCCACTATAAAGGCCATCATATCAACCCATTCCTCACATCTATAAATACATTTACATTTTAAAAATATCATCCCATGTAGTATCCCAAATATCATCCCATTGACCTTGAAGACTCCATTTGGAATTAAATCCTCTCATGGAGTCCTTTTAGCACAAACCTAAAGGAGTTACCCAATTTAGAGGTAACATCTTTTTTTATATTCAATTCCAATATTTTACTTATTCACCCCCAAATTTTTTTATTAAATTATTGTGGGATTAAACGAGTATTATAAATATACTAGGTTTATTTTATGAAATTTTTTATACCCACAACTACACACACCTTCATATTGTGGATGTTGAAGATACATTTCAGTAATTGGAAAATTACTACCTCACAAAACAAAGATTGTTCATTTTTTATTTACCAACTATCTTGGTGGTCATTATGATTGAATAATTATATAAATATATAATATATTATATTATTTATGTCATTAATCTTCTACATTTTTTTACAACACACATCATTTTTCCTTCTATTTGTTGTTAATACGATAATCTCATTTGAGGATGTGTAGACTACATCCCCCTTAAAGCGATGTGATTCGTTCACACACCACATAGAATGGGATTAATGAACATATATGTTACATATAATATAATAATTATATATTAATAATTATATATATATACCGACAAATATATACATATTTCATTTACACACTTTCTTTCAATAAGACAATAAAATCAGAAATAGCATTCCGGCGTACAAACAACTTACTATCTCAATGAATGGTAAATTTCATTTAATAATTAATTTTTAAATAAAATATTATAACGTAAATATAATCTATATACATGATATTTATATTATTTTATACATTATAAAATCGTGGTATAAGTATAATGATCAACACTACCACAAATTAAGACACACGAGAAGACAAATAAGAATATTACCCAAAGAAAAAAAGCAATATATGATCGTTAAGAAGCGGATAATGTATGGTCATAATAAATAATATATATTTTATTTTGGATGAGAATATAATTCAATAAAATATTTATTATAAAATTATATTTATTATACAGTATTCTTCATACGAGTATGGAGAAATTCAACACACAAGGTATGTGGATTTCATATCACTTTTAATTTCCATGAGATACATGTTATGTTTGCCACTCATTCCTTTTATTTGGTGTATCTAATGACCATTATTTATTTCAATGTATCTTATGATTTAAATTAGGGTTATTAAATTATCCATTTTATGAATCTTCTTTTATGGGGTTTCATGCTTCAAGAGATACAAAATCGGTAAACATTATTTGTCTCGATTTTTCTTCTTTTAGACCCGCTCTTTTTATTCACCTATAATATTTTTAGGTGCATATTATTCCATTATAAATTAAATGTATAGAATCTAAATATTTTCATAATATTATTTGCTTCATATAATTTACATTTTTTCCATGGAGGGCAGGATCCAAATATACCATGTTAGAAGAGTATATTATGACAATCACATTATTTATCTTTAGGACCCCTAGGATGAAATCCTATGTTACATCACAAAATAATGTTAACGAATTTAATTATCCAATGTTATTTCATGATATATTCTGTTTTTTTACCATTTTATACTCTTTGGAACATAAGATAGTTATGAAATTGTTTTAAAGAAATCTTGAATTTACCATCTCTCTAGTCATAAATCTATGTTTTCTAAAATGGGGGTTTCAATAATATTAAAACATTATCTTATAAACTCTAAAATAAATTTTAAAATATTTTATGAAAAATTTCTTAAATAGAATCTTCTAATCTCTTCCTGAACAAGGAATATTTCTATCCTTTTTACTATGCATAACCAATGTTCTTTTTTTCGTCCGACGACATATATATAATAACCACTCATCATCCCTTTCGAGATTTCATTGAATTTTTAAAAGGATAATCTTTAAGAAAGTGTTTATAAATGTAATTTTCAAAGAAATTTATTTTCAATATGGTTTTAATATTCTTTTATATGATTTTATGGAAAATAATTTTCAAAATCCTTTCAAGGTTTCCATTAAAAAATTTCAAAGTGTTTTTTATAAAATTGTTTTCCAAACCTTTTCAAGATTATTTTTTTTTTCAATAAAAATGATTTTAAAAAATATTTTATTCTTCGTTTGTAAATTTGAAAATTATTTACAATGAAACCGGTTTAAAAATATTTTAAACGTTCTTGAATTTTTTTATTTGGTTTCATAGAAAATTGTTTTTAAAATGTTTTTATGTTTTTTAAAAACATTAAATGAAAAAAGTTTTCAAATTTAATTCATATATTATTTATAATTATTCAAGGTATTATATAAGAAAATTATTTTCCGATGGTTTTATGTATTAAAAATCCTTTTCTAAAATATGATTGGATATTTACTTCAAGAAAATTTTTGAAAGGAAATTTAAAAAACAAAAGTTCCACCTAAGATGAAATATATTGATGTTACTCATGAATTTCGAGGAAATCATCTAAATGTCCCATTAATATCATTTATATTAAATTTTTCTTCATTATTTAATATTTTTTATGAAGACTATTTCCCCTTTATTGGTTATACTTATATTTAATCCGTTTATCTTTTACGGGTTATGATTTTGATGAAACGATTATGCAACCTATAACGATTTCCAAAGGTTATTAAATGATACTCATTTCATTTATTGGGTTATGATATTTTTATTTATTATATTATGGAACTATTATTTATGACATCATTTTGTGATGAGTGGGAAAAATATCTCCTTTTAATACATTTGGTAATGTTTTACATCTCATGAGATAGACTATGTTTGAATGAGTGTGTACTCATGCTACTAAGATGGTCATGTGAGTGAACCTTGACTAATAAGATGGCCAAAGGAGTGATCCCTGACTGCTATGATGGTATGATAAGTGAACTCATACTACAATTATGGCAATGTAAATGAACCATGACTAATATGATTGTCCTGAGAGTGACACATTATCTCTTATGGAATCATTATATGCTTATGTGTTCCCACAATTCCATGTCTTAATCCTTTGAAATTCATTCATGGATTATGTCATTTACTTATGTTTATTCATGTATTAGGAACTACCATGTTGTTTTCCATGATTCATGTGTTTTATCTTTCATATATAGGTAATGATCTCCTATTATCATGATCATGTTATCATACCCTTATTCTCATGTATATACATACATGTATCCCTTGTTTACCCTTACTATGAATTTGAGCTCACACATTTTTATATTTCCTTATATTGTTGATGAATATATGTATTACATTTCATATGTCTAAGAAGGGTTATAGTCATGAAGAACCTATTTGGAGACTTTTTTCTCACGAAGCTATTAGTGTTTATATATTCCTTTATTCTAGAGGCACTAGACTAGTATGGACTTCTTTGTACTATTGGTGTATTGTCCAAGGTTTTTTGAATAAGTTTTATAATTTTAATGTTTCAAAGGAATGGGGCTATGTAGTTTGTATTAGAGGAAATTTTTAGTCATTATTTTTAAAATAGAATGGTAAAACCCTGGTTAGAACCCTAAATACATGTCTAAAGATAAGTATAGGGATGAGTCAAAATATAGGAAAATGTTATGGAATTTTGGTGAAGGATAGATTGATTTGTACATTAAGAATACATCCCAATATAGATAATACAAGTGGGTGTGACTCTATAATAGACGTACCATGGGGTGACAACTCTAAAAAGATGGTCCGACCATTACTCTGTGACATATGGTATAAAAAAATGGGCCTTGCAACATACATGTTTTAACACTCGTGGGTTATATTCTTTTATAATTCAAAATATCTTCACAAAACATTATGAATAATTTAAATATATTTTGACTATTAATAACCATCCATACAACTATGGTTTCATTGTTTAAGGAATGTGTCAGAAGTTATACATCATATAAGTAATTGTTGATGAATATGTGGTTCTTAATATTTGAGTCTGGATCTAACCACTCATTCAAATATAAATAATTTTATAATTGTTCTATGATTCACCCAATACAATTTGAGTTCTAATTAGTAGTTATCTCCCCTAATGATATAATGATTGCATCTGAAGTCTATGATTCCCCTCCAGTCGATGTTTGAGGTAATGTACTTCCTGAAAATATTTTCATTCTTCATTTTGTTATATTTTTATGTCATATTCAGCATGGATTTTTTTCCATAAATACCACATAAATTTTAAATTAAGGGAAGTTACATTTGATATTTCAAACCCTACAATGATCACCCATCAATATGATGACAATTATGAACTTCCTTGGGAGATTTCATCTCACGTATGGGTCTCAATCCCCATTCAAAAGGGTTTTTTATCTTATATGGTTAGTGAGAAGATCTACATTGATGATATGCCTATTGTTTGGTATTTTGTGGATGTATTTATTAAAAGGTATTCTTAGTCTTCCACCAAAATATGATGTTGAGTTCTCAATTGAATTTGTACCCAGTTCAACACCAATTTCAATAACTCCATACAGAATGGAATAGATTAAGTTAAAGGAATTGAAGAAGAAAATCCAATAAAAATTTTATAAGGGATTCATTCATTCAAGTGTTCCAACTTGGGGTGTACTGGTTCTTTAAAAAAAATAAAGATAGATCAATGAGAATATGAATTGATTATCATGAGTTGAACAAGATCACAATGAATATCTAATATCCTCTTATATGTATTGATGGCTTGTATAATCTATTTCATGGAGCATAATACTTTTCCAGGAATAAAATTCATTCTAAATATCATCAATTGAGGGTCAATAACGAGGATATACCCAAGTTGGAATTCCATTAAAGTTATGGTCACTATGAAAATATAATGATGCCTTTTGATCTTAGTAAATTAAATTATATAATTATGGATTTAATGAATATAGATTTTATATATTACCACAACATGTTTGCGGTAGTATTTATAGATGATATTATTATCTAGTTAGAGAGAAAGTAAGAGAAAGAGGATCAAAAGTGAATTGTACTGAAGTCCCTAAATAATGATATGTTATATGTAAAGTTTTAATGACAAATTTTGGCTACAAAATCATCATTTTTCGGTCACATAATATCAAGAGATAGTATAGAAGTAGATATATCAAAGAAAACGGATTTTGAAAGATGGACTAGAAGAACCATAGTGACTGATATTTGTGGAATTCCTTGCATAGTTGGATATTAACTCTGGGTTGTGGAGAATTTCCCATTAATTTATAATACTCTTACCATGTTAACATGTAAGGGTGTTATGTTTCTCTAGATAGATGAATGTGAGGAAAATTTCAATGAATTGATGAGATGGTTAGTTAGTTCATCAATGAATACATTACCATATAGTGGCGAAGGGTATATCATCTATAGTGATGCATCCAAGAAGGGATTAGGATGTGTTCTTATAAAAAATAACATGGTTATAGTCTATGACTCATGATAGTTGTAGATTCATTTTCCAAATTACCTAAAGAATGATTTGGGGTTAAAATGGTAAATTTATCATCAAAGATATGGAGGAATTACGTAAATGTGAAAAAATATTATGTATATGCAGATCATAAAATTATAAAATATATATTCGTACAGAAGGAGTTGAACATGTTCCAACAAACATGGTTTGGGTTGATAAATGATGATGACTAATCAATACATTACCACCCTAGGAAAGAAAACAGGGAGGAAGATGCATATATCATGAATGATAATGATAGTTTATCCATTATGAGGATAAAAATTATTCAATATTTATGGATTTTCAAAGGATAAATCTAGAAATTATGAACAAAGGGGAAAATATTAACTTTCTCACATGATCTTTCAACCATCTATATAAGTGTAGATAAAGGAGGTAATGATGGAGATTAAGAGATGAAAAATAAGGTTATAAATGCTCTTGAGTTTACCCTAGATCAGTAAGGAAGGATAAGGTTGAGGAACCATTTATGTGATCCTTCCCAATCGTATTTGAATAAAAAGATATTAGAGGATGCTTAAAGTTTTTCATTCTATATTACATCTGGAAGATTGAATATGTATGGAGAGTTGAAAGAATACTTCTAATGGGATGTAATGAAGAGAGATATCATGGAGTTTGTATCACAGTTTTTGGTATACCATTATGTTAAGGCAGAATGATAAATGTCTAAAGGGATGTTGCATCCATCAACCACAGCAGAATGGAAATCGGAAAACATCACTATTTATTTTGTTATTGGACTACCCAAATACTCTAAAGGGTTTTAATGATATATGAGATTTAATTTATCGCCTTACTATGTCATCATGCATAATTTCTACCAGAGATTATTTCTCTCTTGAACAGCATTCCAGAATATATAGTAATAAAGTGGAATTCCTGCATGAAGTGCCGCATTACATTATATCAGATCAGGAATTGAGGGTTACATAAAATACATGGAGAAGACTTTAGAATGCACATGATAGTAAATTTAGTTTCAGCACTTCTTATCATCTTTAAATAGATGGTCATCCTAAAAAAAATTCATAACTCTAGAGGATATGTAACCGTATTGTTCTATGGATTTAAAATGTTGTTGGGATCATCACCATCCACAAGTAGAGTTTTCCTACAATAATAAATTTCACTCAATCATTAATATGGAACCATATGAATCCATATTTGGGAATAAATATAGAGATCTAATATGTTGGAATCAGTTCGGTGAATAAATCAAATGGGACCTGAAATCACTAATGAACTGGTCCAGAAGGCTAGAACCATTCAGCAACATATTCCATTTCATACTAAATAATTCAATAAAATATTATAATATATATATATAATGTATATAAATTATATTTATATCGTGTTATACATTATGTAATCATTATATAAGTATAAGTACCAATGATATAACAAATTAAGACACATGTGAAGAACAAAGTGAATAATATCGAAAGTAAAAAGATTAGATAGTATAGTTATCAAGAGGGTAATATAGGGTCCTAAAAACCATATATATTTATTTATAAGAATATTTATGTGTAAAATATTTATAATAAATTTATATTTATTATACATCAGTCGTGTAGGTGTAAGGAGTGTGTCAAGACATATTGTATGTGGATTTCATTCAACATTTAATTTCCGTGAGATACATTTTAGGTTCGCCGCTCATTAATTTTGTGTGGTGTATGTAATTACTAGGATTTATTTCATTATATCTTATACAAAAATTTATGGTTACTCACATATGCATTATACGATACTTCTTTCATTGGGTTTTAAATATCAAAAGTTACCAAATCGGTTAAAATGTTTTTTCTCAATTTTCCATCCTTGAGATTCATGTTTCGTTATACACCAAAACTATTATTTAGGTGCATATAATTCCATTTTAAAATCCATATCATGAATCAAAATATTTTTTTGATATTATATTAATAATTTCATTTCATTTCTATATATAGAGAGCATGATACAATAAAACCAAGTTATAAGAGTTTATTAATAAGATCTCATTGTTTTTGTTTATGCGTTATATGATGAAATATTATGATGAATCACTAAAGAATACTCATGAGTTTCCTTATGCTATTTTATTTCATTATATAAACAATTATCGGTACCATTTTATTCTCATTGGTACAAAAGATAGTTAAGAAAGTGTTTAGGAAATCCTGAATTTACCCTCTATTTGATTTTAAATCTAGGTCTTCTAATATGTGGTTTTCAAGATTATTATAACATTATGCTATAATAAATAAAAGATATTTTTTCCATGTTTCCATTTAACATTATCTTTAAATAAATATTCTTCTCGATTTCTGAACATGTAATATTTTTATCTTTTTTACCATCTAAAAGGAATGTTCTTTTTTCCTCAAAACACATATACAGATTTACCCTCCATCATCCCATTGAATGTTCGATTGATTTTTTAAAAGGTTAATATTTAATAAAATACATTCCAAATTAATTTTCAAGAAAAAGTGTATTTAAATTTTTTTCAAACATATTTTATATGTTTCAATTTAGAACTAATTTAATATTTTCTTCATGCATTTTATAAATATTTATAAATTTTATTAAAAGATATAGTTTTCAAAACGATTTCAAGACTTCATTATCAGTTTTCAATGTATTTTCAATGAAATGGTATTCCAAAAAATTTCAATCATCCTTTAATATTTTTCAATTGACTTTAATGAAAAATTAATTTAAAGTTTTTTTAACTAATTTTTTTAAAAATAAGGAAAACAGTTATTGAAATGATTTAATGTATTCTGTATCAATTTTCAAGATATTTTATAAGGTGATTTTCCAAAGTTTTAATATATTAAAAATAATTTTCAAACAAGTAATGTTTTTCCTAAAAAACCATTTTAGAGGAAATATCAAAATTTGTTTCCATATTTGACAACAACTATATATTTCACTCATGAATTTCTAGAAAATGATCTAATGATTCCATTCATATCCTTTATAGGAACGTGTTATTCTTAATTTAATGGACATTGTGATACCCATTTCACCATAATTGGTTCTATGTATATGAAATATTTTACCTTTTTATGGGTTATGATTTTTATGAAAGGATTATGAAACCTATAACTCCTTCTATATGTAATGATATGATTCCTGATTCATTTTAGGGGTTGTAATATGTTTATTTATGATAATGTTCCATATGACTATATGATTTCATTATGTGGATGGTGGGACCTATATCTCCCTCCAATGCATTGAGTAATGTATTATTCTAATTAGATAAACTATAATGGTATGAGGAGTTAACTCATGATACTATGATCATGTTGTGATTGAACCTTGACTACTAATATAAACATATGAGTACATTGTGACTACTATGATGGTATGAGAAGTGAAACCATTCTACTAGGATTGACATAGAAATGAACTATGTATACTATAATAGTCTTTAAAATGATACCTTGGAAATTTTGGAAATCATTATATGCTAATTTGTTACCACAATTTCAGGTCTTACTCATATGTTATGATTTCATGGATTATGTCCTTTACATAATTTTGATTCTTCTCTAATGAACTTCCATAAATTTTTCTTGATTTATGTGTATGATAATTGATAAGTATGGTAAGATCTTTTATTTTCATAATCATGTTCTTATATCCTTAAGACCATTTTATACTTACATGTATCCCTTGTTTAAACATTCAGAGTATTTGAGACCACCCCGTTTTATGCTTCCTTCTCCATGTTATGATGATATATATTATGTTATATATGTCTAAGAAGCATTCTATTAAATTATAACAGAGTGGGAGATAATGTACCCCACTTATGTATTAGTGTTTATGTATTCCATGTTTCCAAATGCACTAGACAAGTATGATATTCTTGCATTTATTTGTGATATTTTTTGGGTTTTCCACACGAAGTTTTGTAATGTTAATTTTTGAAAAGTGATGGTATATATTATCACCACATGATTTTAATCTACCAAATTGATGTCCCTATCATGATAAAAAACTATGCATTACTATGTCATTCACCCTTGAGGACCACTACCCTTTGTTTTGGTTTAAAAACACACCACTATTAAATATATACATGGTTCTTGATTCCTTTGAAACAATGATACATAGTGATTACAAAATCATATGTCTAGGATCCTATACAATATTTAATTTTCATGCCATAAAGCCTATAAATTTGTTGTATTACATCCATCATTAGGGTTTATCAAGAACTATGTGTGGATATATTCTTGTCATCATAGGACACATAGAGATACTAAAACACAAATTTAGGTCCCACCTACAATTATTGATAATAACAGTTCCCCTTATTCATATGGGTTAGACATTCATACAATGAATTCCATTCAATAACTGCACATGGATTGGTTCAAGTCCTCGTATTATACCTAGCATGTAATTATCCAATATTTATCAGATGATATTCCCTCTATATATATTTTTCATACAGTATAAATCATATAATATCTCACATATATTACAATACTAACTTTCTATGTAAATAAGAAATAATATTCCTTGAAATTAATAAAAAAATAATGATGGAATAGTCACATAAACTTTTGACTATTAATATGAACCATTGGAAAAGTTATCCGACCAATATAATAGTATCATAAACTAAAAAATTATAAATATACTATAGTAATTTTATATGAAAAAATATTAAATAAATATATCATAGTATATGTAATTAAATGTTTTAAAAATGATAAATTATGTGTTGGTATTTTTGTAAAATATAAATTATTATTTATAATATTATATATAAAATAATTATTTAAAAGAATATATACTTTCATATAATAGATTCATAAATTAAAATTTTATTTTTTTGTGAATACTAGAAAATATTATGACACCAAAATTAGTTTTTCAACGTCGTATAAAAAGAGTTTTAATTTTAAAATAGGTATTTTTTGGAATACATTATAATTTTAATAAAAAATTAAATTTCACATATTTTGAAAATTATAATCAAATAATGGTGTTCATTTTGGAATTGTACATATTTAAAAATTTTATGGTGATTTTTTGGGTTTTTTAAAAAATAGTTGATTTTTTTGAATAGTGAAATATGATAATTTACAGTGTTTCGTCAATTCATAAATTTTTTAGTCATGGATGATGTATGGTTGAGGTAATACCATTATCATGAACTATCCGTTATATATTAATTTATTAATCCATTGAATAATAAATATTCATTTTCATTATCAAACATATTAACCTAATTAATAAAATGATAAACAAGCACCCATCCCCAATAATAACCAACCCTCTCCACCTCATCTCGTAAAAACTATAAATAATTGAATGATGAAACAATTCCTACCAAATCCCTTTACCTATCCTCTTTCCCACATTTAGAGCCTTTGGTCTCATCAAAAGACCAAAACTAGATGCCGTTAGGAGGTTCTCAATGAGGATAATTAAATAGGTAAACCCCTCTTTTCTTATTCACTCCTCACCGACACTTATACTTGTTCGACGATTACTATATTATATTATATATATTATAATTATATTATTTTAATGTAAGATTCATTATCAGACACAATTTTCTCTGTTTTTTATTATCAATGTTAATTCATAGCCTATGATGTGTGAATTTACTGACATCGTGGATTATATTATTTCATTTCCCTTATAATAATAATGGCTGGCCATATAACCACTATAATGACGGAAAATTATTTTTAATTTTCTGTTATAGAATTTTTATTAGTATTTAAATAAAAATATAAAAAATATTAATTAACAAAATAATTCTATTTTGTAATGATCGAAAAAATTGAAAAATAATCTAAATGATTATCACTAAGGTATTATCTAAAGATTAATCATAATATAATAAAAATTATAAATTTGATAATTTAATGTTTTTAAGATAATTAATATCATATAATATAAATTTTGGTGAACTATACTCATTCTAGACAAACTTCAACACTCATATTCACGTGAACTCATAATGAAAACCATGAAAATGATCACTCTTGAATGACTGAATTGACCACTATAACTCATCTAAATGGTCATAAATGAAAATTATAAATATATGAAATAAATTATATAATAGGTTCTAGATATTGTAAATAAAAAATATAATTTCATTATACAAGATCTTATGTGAAGAGAGATTTTAGACATAGTATAAAGGGGATTTTCAATCCCAACTTCATATTCTTCACCATTCCCTCTTTCACACCGATTTAAGAATAGATACTCATGTAATTATCATTAAAATAAATTTCATTGTTCACCACTATACTTTTTAGGGATATCCGTTTTTTCACTTGAGTTTATGAGAAATAAGTTTATTCTCCAAAATAAGTCTTCTTTTTTGAAACAAATATTTTAAATATCTTCAAATTGATTTTTCTTCAATCTATAATGGTGATTATTGTAGATTTTATTTTTTTTTCTAATAGGATAAAAAATTATTATTCAATAATTTTTGATATATTAAATTCTCATGAAACCCATTTCCATTCTATGTGTTATTTTACGATTAATATTGTTATATGTTCTATGTGTCATGCATTATTATGTATTTTTTTAAGTTAATGGTGTTACTGAATTTTTAAATCACATTAATGAATTTGGTAATGTGATGTATCTCATGAGATATTGAGAATTATACTTGAACATGATTCCAGACTAGTTCAAAATTATAATGTTATGATTATTCTTATATGTTATGCGTTAACATGATTCTTTATCTATTCTAAAAAAGGTGTGTTATTTGAAAAAAATTACATGATCATTCATTTTTATGTATTTCCACATTCCATTACATTATATAAGGCTTCCTATCATGATTATGATGATGGTATGATGATTATTTTGTGATGATGAATATTATTATAGTCCATGTTAAATTTATTCATGATTTAATTTATCCTCTTAACAGTCTAGTATCTCAATCATTTAATTAATGTATATACTCTAGTGAATACTTATACTAAGAAAAGCTTGTGGACCATTAAGTAGAAACAATAAGTAAAAAATAATGTTTATGTTTTTTTAAGTAAATTTATGTACGGTTTTAATTATCCCAATAAAACAATTCTTTGATTCAGGATTGTATCTATATAATGTTTATTTTCATAAAAATTAAGTAACAGTTATGTATGAAAAATTAGGGACCTGATATAGTATAACCCATATATATGATTCTTTTATCCTTCCCTAATAAATCAAAATATCCCCCCATCACTGTGTATGTGTTATACCTGAAAAAAGAACATTAATAAAAGAAAATTAATCAAATAACTATGTATGGCATGATACCTATAATGACATGATAAATACCAACTCATAAATTCAAAATAATTGATTCATCAATGGAATATAAAAGATAAAAATGTGTTCCGTATTTCAGATGGGCTAGACCGGTGTAGTGAATGTCTTCACTACATGGTGATAAACTGCATAGAAAATGTTTCAAACTCATGAAATTAAAATTGTGTGATAAATATATTTGAATAATACATCATAAAAGTGTGATGACCATCACCCATTTTTTATGCCTTATCAAATCTCCATAAGGGCCTTACCCTAGTCAACCAGTGTATGGGGTGATGTAGTCATCTTTTATGCCCCTCATCCCATAAACGACACATCACGCATGGAGATTCATCGGTCAACTATATCATTTCACGACCCTTGTAACGAAAAATGTATTTCCCTATTCTAGCATTCTATTGATTCATAAGGGAGAAAACCTACCAACAAGATACAAATTTTCCAAACATACAGTGCTTTCAGGCCCATGAGACCTAGATGAAACCATGGAATGACTCTGCACCTAAGGGTGTTTTGGGACATCCCAGCCATGATTTACCATATCAATACACATGACTTAACATCCTCAATACATGATATAAAACAACTTCATCCAATGTGCAAGAGTATATTAGAGTACTCTCGACCCTTGGTATCATTATTTTACTCTTTTGTACCAGAACGAAATATTAGGTCCATGAGTGTCTTGACTGTAAACGTATTTCATGTTCGTCATAGATGTAAGAAATTAAAATATATCGTTTTACTGTCCATATCACAAGACCTTAATAATATATCCAAAGAGACATAAAACATGTCTTGTTTAAAACCCTCCAAGGTTAGCCTAAGAAAAATCCATGTATTCTCTCACTAAGAACATCATCATCATAGTTTAGGATAAAATTATGGAGTAATTGAATGGTTAATAAAGCTTATAGGGCCTAATTTGAAGCCCTAGTAAAAGCCCATATATACTTGATATACCCCATAGTCCAAGAATATCATATAGTAATGGTTTCTCACAAATCAAAACCAAGATAAGATGTTCACAAAGAATTGGAACATCAATTTATGGTTCCTAATACCATTGATAATATTATATTTCTCTAAAATCTCACATAATGATTTGAGAACCCCAAATCTCACAAAAGTTTCTACATTCCATGGATAAGATACCAAGAATCAAGGTAATATTTTTTACTATTTATATTCTTATGGATACTAAATACGCACCAATTATCATAGAACCAAGGATTCTATTTACAAAAATGGATTCCTAGTCTATAGGAGCGCGGATATCACTATGAAAGAACTCATCAAATCAGAGTATTCTTATCCATTATCAGCATGACTATACCGTATCATCCTTAGGAACCAAGAACATTTGACAATGAATTACAACACCCATAACCATAATATTCAAAAGGACATGCCATACTCAACATTATGTGACCATGTTACAAACTTGTTCTCAAATTATGTATGATGCAATCCATTCCATAACATTTTTATGGTCCAAACACTATTATTCCAATCCACATGGCATAGGGATCATTCTTTACATAAAATCTAAAATGCACTACTGTTCTTGAAAACATCATGGATAGTCCATTGGTATACACCCCACCTCATCATCTTGATTTTTTAGTCTATGAAAATCTCTCATTTTTCTTATAAATGATTAGTGATCATCATTTCATTTCCATTCTATTGATTCATATGTTCGATGAACTACAATTTTATAGCATCTCTTACTTGAAAGAAGGGAACTCTAATCCTTGTGATCCCTGGTAACACCACATCAGAACTCATTACATTTGGATATTTTTGTACATCCCCATATTTTCTTCCCTATTTCATATTCATCGACATAAACATATTGGTAATCACTTACATCACCCATATTTAAACTATCAATATGGACAGGGCTTCATATGTATTTTACTGATTAACAATATCACAGATAAATCATCCTTGAAACATGAAAATGAATTTAGATGCCTCCATTTTACAATTAGACTAACACATAATTACTTTAAACTAGAAACCAAATGCATCTAAATATTATAGGAAAAGAGATCTAATCCTCACGAGGTCCAAAAACAGCACGACAGAACTCAATATCCTAGATTATTTTTGTTTATCCCTACTATACCAACCACATATTCCATAATCATTGATAAAGGCTTGTATGAAGTATATCATATTCCATGGAAACTCAATGTTCAAGATAACAAAAGCTAAAAAACATTCATATAAGCTGTTAGTTGAAATTTTGTAAATTAGGGTGATATAAGGGCTTAGATAAAAGAAACAAAACTAAAACAATATAATATCAACTCAAAATGTCTTTTAACATGAGTGTTATAAGGGATGAGCTAAAAGACCCAAAATTTCAATAACAAAATGTCCTTGATAAAAGTACCAAAACTATAGTGATTGAATTTATAAGTTAATAGAACAAAAAATACTCCAGTATGTATGAAAAAAATGACCATAAAATATATTATTATATTGGTCAATATGAAATTACCTATACTAATTGATAGATGGTTTGAGATAAAAGTCCACAAAGTACAATAATATAATGTTTGAGATAAAATATCCTAATATATAATGAAATAAGGTCTGATATAAATGACCCTAGAATATAACACAACAACGATTTATTTTTCTTGTCCTAAAATTAAGTGAAAACCACATCTAGACAGAAACCAGAAGAATGGTGTCTTGAGAATTATTGGAGTCCAGTACCTGGAATTATTCCCCAATATAAATCCTAGGTAGGAATTATGGTAATATAAAAATATATTTTAAAATATTTTCAATCCAATCGAATGTCCTCAGAAAGATATTGTTATGTTGTCCATGTCCATTGATTTAAGAAAAATAGAGACCAATCTCCCCTAGGTTATATATTCTACCAAAATTATTTATTTTTATATCAGGTAATGTCATTATATCTATATTAGATACATCAATGAATAATCTCATATTAGAGTATATTAATTAGATTTTATAGATTAACATTTTTATTGATTTGAAAATTGAAATCCATTCAATCATGTCTACATGATATTATGGAAAATATGGGTATCATTGATGATTCATATAAAATCATATTAATAAATTTTCATGAGGATCATCAATGAACAAAATGTTGACATAAATTTATTAATGATTTATATATCCTTTCCTTGATAGAATACAAAATGAGGAATCTCCACATTTTGAATCCTCTCTCTATATTCAATAAAAACAAAATAATTATCAATAATAGAAATTTAAAAAATTTCAATTTGTTGAGCATTCCAATTTATAGTTATTTTGGGGTAATTTATCTATTTAATGAAGTTCCACTCAACCCACTTAATCATATTCCTCTTAAGGATAAAGGGTATTGATCAATGTGAATATCTCATAAAACTTGTAAAAGTAGATTATAGACAAATAATGATTCCAAAATGTCAAACATTGAGCATTATAATATCATCTCAATTCTCTATACCTTCTGGGTGAAGACATCCTTCTGTGTGTTATATATATATATAATCTAATGTCTTGATTACAAAGAATTTGATGCCTTTTTCATCAATTTAACAATGGGATTCTCATCTACAAGGTCACAAATGTCCCTCTCATTAGTTACCAATTCTTTCCATATCATTATGATTTGTTCCATAATTTAATATAATGGTTATAGTTAAATTTCACCCACCACAATATCATGAAATATGTGAATAATAAGTTCCACATTTTCATGAAATTCTCTTAGAAAAGTCTTTGTAATCATGTTGTGAATCGGCTTCCAGATCATTCTGCATATTTTATAATGAAAAAGTTCTTATAGGGGGGGTATTTCAAATAGGGGAAAATTGAGATGTAAAAAAAGATAGTTTTAAATCCCTATATATTTAAAAATAAACATGTGAATAATCCATTTCTTATGATGAAGGGATATCCTTAGTGACAGATTCATCCCCACTGATGGTATGGTCAACTATATGATGAGAAAAAATCCATGAAGTCTTTGAAGAGTCATGAATCAACACCATGATTACTAAAAAAATGGATGGATGAGGGAAATAGTTTCACCATATGACATGACTATCTATTCAATATTCTACTAGGGTATGTCTATGACCATGCTTAGGCATATTCATGTGATATGAGGATAGGGTAACCAACATTGGGAATAATGATCTCAATAATGGTATCTTCACCCACCAATAAAATCAAAAAAGACATGGATAGTCCTAGAATTCCATTATCCATGAACACGAATCAAGGGGAGATGGGATACCATTTGGATACATCCTAACTAGTGAGTGAATTGATATGGAGTATACGACTATAAAAATAATACGCTTATCCAACCTTGTCACAGGAAACCCATCCCAAAGGTCGATATTATTTGAATTTTCATCATAAGTTTCATCTTCATCATTAATAATAGACCTTATCATCATAGAGTAAGGAGTTATATCAAAGGGACATGTTTGATAAATATATCGGAAACCACATTATGGTCAAAATACGTGACCACAATTTTAAATATGTATATAAATCGTCTTCCAAATTAGACATTAGGGATTCTATTGATTCTTAGGTATCGATAGAATTGTAAATTCACCTCAACTATAGAGACCCAAAACCATGAAATACATGTACATTACATTAATTTTGCAGAATACATTATACATGAAAGAAATAGATGCTCAAAAACTGTATTAGTTTAGTGTCTTTTAAAAGTCAGAACGTAATCTTCGAATCATGGTGAAAGATCTTCGACATCACCCATAAAGATATTCCCCTTTTGGTTTTCTTACCTAAAACATTTATTTATATCCTGGGGAAAGAAAAAATAAAAAGAGTGATCTCAAATTCTCAGTAAGTGTAAACATAGAGAACCTAAAACAATCCATAATCATTTGAATAAAAAACATGAACGATAAATCTAAACATCAAAATCTTGAGCAAAGAAATAAATCGTGGAAGTACATAAGGCATATATCATAATGGAAAATAAATCATGATAAAATAGAATTGGAATAAAACATTTAATTGTGGGAAACAATTAATCATGCGATATGATTTCCATAGTAGAAAAGGCATTTTTTCCAAGACCATCTTCTTGGACAAAGTACCTTTCTGAATCGAGTTCACTCCTCGTTCCAGTCCTGTATCACTGAAATGGATTAAATTACTGTTCCAGACATGTCTTTCTAATGAGATATAAATCATTACCCAATGCATTGTAGGGATACAATGGTCCCAACAATCTCTTAAATAAATCATTCTTACGTGTGCCACAACATAAACATAAATCATTCATCATAACCCAAAGAATAAAATGTGTTTCATAAACATCATCCCATCATAACATATTCCATATAAAAAATGGATATCATTTCATCATAAGTGAAGTGAACCCATGTAAACAATAGATACATAATACTTGAAACATACACATATGAAATAATGTCATCTTAGATGGAAAACGGTTTCGATAAAACACTTGAGATAAATTCTTGAGGAAAATATTCGTTCTTATTGAAAATCGATTTATTTTCAAAAAATGCCATCAAATTTTAAAAGAAAGGGATTGTGTTGAAAATATTCATGAAATCATGTAGAGTAAGCTTCATAAAAATAAGGTGTTATGTAACCGTAAAAATCCATTCATGCCTTATAAGTTAAAAAACAGTCTCCTCGTACTTTTAATAGAGAAGTCAAAAAGTACCACGTATGGTAAAAAAAATGATTCCATTTATAACAAAAAGTAAAAGTAAAATAAGGGTAAAGATGAATTCTTAGATAAATTGGAGAATATTAAACACTTTATGTAAATCATTTTATGGACATGGATGAAAAATATAACGCCATAAAATACTTACATATAACCAATCTCGAATAAAAATGAGTTTGAAAAATTATCCCTTCCCTTATGTCCAATTTATTCTCTATGTGTATGAGACTCATATATAGTAGGTTTAAACATATTATTAACTTGTAACAGAACCATAATAATATTTATGATATCATATATCATTCCCTTACAACTTTATATTATCTGTTCATTTGCCAATTCCATGTTAAAGAAGCGTTTTGGGTAAAATCGTTTCATTTATCATCCGTGTTTTGACTTGTAATTATTAATATAATTACATAGATCATGATTACTTAATATCAGAATATAAAACATGATTTAAATATAATATATATTCAGAATACACACATATATATATAATGAATCAATAAATGGAAAGAAATACACCGTTCATGGAGACGGTAGGCCATACGTATGCATGAACGCTATTTTTCGTTTACTATTGAATTTAATGGACATAAGTAGATGACATAAATATATATATACATAAATAAAGTAGAATTATTATTTAATATATTTCATGACTACTTATTATATATAATTTATAATCATTCTTTAATTCCTATCATGGAAAATTAATCTCATCGTGTCGTGGAGATGGTAATCCATAGGTATGCCCGAGCGATGATATCGTTCCCATATTTATTGAATTGTATTTGAGTGGATGATATAATATCATATAATCAGTATAATTTTATAAAAATTATATATAGTTTTTCTTTACACCATTATACCCATCCATGTAAGGTGGTGTTGGAAAAACTGATCACAACACGGCAAGGAGACGGTATTCCGTACGTACACACGCGCGATGATTTTGTTTTCTGTAGGATGGATAGAATGTGAAATAGGGTTGTTTAATATTTATAATAACATATCATTATGTATGTAATAATTATATTATTACCTTATAATGAAACAACAAAATAAGAGGATGTAGAAGAAGAAAGAAACATGAAAGAGTCGGTAGAAGAGATTACATCTTCCTCAATGCACCTCATTTATACTTCTTCTTAGGGAACTAGACTTGGTATTTTGAGAAGTCCAGAACCACTATGATGTAACTAGAGTTATTTATAGGAGGAATTGGTAGGGTTTGGACGAGATTCAAGGCTCAAAAGGGCGTGTAGAGAAGAGGGAAGGGGAGCCCTTTTTATAAGGGAGGATAGGGGCACCTTTGGAAAAACATGAAATATTATTTTATAATAAAGTCATGTTCGGTTTATAATAGCTAAAAATTGATTTATTTCGACGATAATGTTGGTATGGTTATAAATTCTCCCAAAAAATAGGTTATAGATATGTTTAGGTTCTTATTTAACATTATCATTTAGATTTAACACTAAGTTAAATAATTTAGTTTTTACCATGTCGTCTTGTTTTCTTACACTACATGGTTAATTAACTTAATATAAAAAGCCAAAAGAACCCCAAGTTGTCCATTATTAATATATATATTATTATCTAAGTCATTTGTCCGAGACTTAGATTTTTAAAATGTAATAACAAATAATAATATAATATTTGTTTTAAAAACTATTTTATGTCAATTTTGACACTATTTGGTAATTGATTTTTGTGAAAATCATAACACAATTATTAGTTCGAAAAAAGTTAATTAAATGAATAATAACATGTCATATTAACCGATAAAAATAGTTTAATTCATAAAATTTCTCAAATGACATTTATTTGGGTATTTATAATATCAATTATTTTAATTTTTCATTATTTAGGTAATTACTGCATCAACATTGTGTCATAAATAAATAATATTATTTAATGTATAAAAATTATAAATAAAATACCAATAGGTATGAAATATTTTTATCTTTCTAATGAATATTTATAGTTGAATTTAGATAATGTATAACCGTATATTAAAAATATTTTAGTTATTAAACTTTGATTTTAACTTTTTTAACTCTTCTTTAAATAAATTAATAATTAATGTCCTAATATAATCCAAGTGGACATAAAAGGAAATTTCTATAACTACCATTGTTTTTGGTCAATTTACACTTATACAATAGAATTAGTACATGTGTTTGTGTAATAATAATATCATTTTTACAGTTAATTACCATATTTACTTTTAACCTTGGTAAATAAAAGTAAAAAGGCACTATTCACGGAAAATTATTTTTATCTTATTGAACAACATTTTACTCCTTGAAATTAACTGTGTCACTCATATTTTCCGAATTCCACTCATAAATGAGGTAAAATTACGTTTTATGTAAGTTTGCCAAAATCCTTTAGGAGGTAGGTAAAAGATAGTGAGAAGTTCAATAAATTTTTTATATATCTATAATTATTATAAAATGAATCCAATCTATTAAATTGAACTTATATAGGTATTATGTATCAATTATTACCTAAAAAAATTAGATAAAATAAATAATTATTCGAATAAAAAGTCTGCGTTTAAATAGTACTATAGTGTTTTCACTATTCATCAAAAATTGAATGTTTTCAGCAAAATACCAAAAATTCACCCATGGAAAATTTGGATATTCCGAATCCAAAAATGAGGTCCATTTTGAAAAATAAAATTTCAAAAAGTGGGTATTACTATTCATAACAGCTAGTTTATATAATATTTTAATAACATATCCTTGTTTAGTCAAACGTGGTATTGCGTACAACACACGCTATCATGGAAGGTTGTGATTGCGTGTAAATCAAGCCAAGTCCGGGTTGCATGTAGTGCAAGATTACTTTGTTCTTGTGTATAATAGAATCCAACATTATTTCATTTATACATTGAATATATATATATACACTCAATGTTTCGTAGAATAACTTCTATAAAACGAACTTGAAATTTCTTTTAACATGAGCCAAGAATAGTGTTGTGTATATGTTATTGAATATAGAACAAGCTAATTTTGGTGTCACATGCAACACACGACATCAATGAAATTAAAAAGAATAATTCTCATAAAATCTCGGGTGGCTACATTCTACCCCCCGTAAAATGAATTTCACCCTCGAAATTCATCAATGTTATAAACGGTTTACAACTCAAATGTTTCTTTTATAGAAACCCACATTGTAAAAAGGAATACCAAAACATAAGTTTAATAAACTAAAATATGAAATGTAACTGTTACCCAAATTAACTCATCACTTGGTTTCCACATAGGAGAACAGAAGTGAAAATATGGATATGAAAGAGAAATCTAACCATCAAGTTCTGATAGAGAGTGGCAGAGAAAATGGCTATGAAAAAGACATTAATCACAAAGCCATAAATTTGTGAGGTGTCATCAGATTTATTGGGTATGAGGGTACAAGGACAACATTTTTAGTTTTCAATATCATTCACCTAATGCTGATGAATTGTTTAATTAAAATAAATACTTACTTGATTTTGGTAAAATCTCACCATAGTTCGTGCCTTGAACAATTCCCACTTCATCTATTAAAGAAATGAAATTGATTTTTTCATTCGTAAAGTGTTAGCAGATCATGTGATAGAATGATAGGTCATTCCATTTGTTTCTTTTGAAAAAAGTTTAGCACAATTTTCTAAATATACATAAGTCTATATATCTTGAGATTAATCATATATGGTTACTAAAATGGTCTTATACATCTTCTATCATAGTGATTAATAAAATAAAACTAGTTTCTACTAACCAGGGACTTCCTGTAGGCCAGTATATGTGATAAAGTCTTGTAGTACTTCAGTTGTGGGTTCTATTCCCACATCCTTGTCCATCACGACGGGTTGTTGCTCATCCTATGGGTTTTCCTTTTTCTAATACTATATTATTATAACATTCCAGATATAATATTTAAAAATAATTTCTATCCTTAAATAATACTATCTTATGTCCAACATAATTCATTCCAATCTTTAGGCTTATCCAAAATACATCTTCCCAATCTCATACTATAATGAAAATGATTACTAGAGAGGTCATATACCAAGCATGTGAATACCATCATTTATCTCCCACATATCATAATATATATCTTGTTGGTCATATTCCAAACATATGAATACCTTAATAATTTATTCTTTTTGAACATGAATTACCATAGAACCTTAGCGAAAACATGAATGTTGTCAAAAGTTAACTCATTCCTCATACCAAAATCCCAAAATTTCTATATACTCAAACCATGATATCACATTGTCCTTATATCAGTCATGAGCTCTTTATTGCTATGAAAATTTCATTTTCTATATATACCTTCATTATGTGCATATCATCTTCTTTCCAAAAATATCTTAGTAAGCATTAATTGTTACTAGTGCCATTCAACATATACTTTCAAATACTTTAGAAAAAACAATAGTGTAACAATCCTTAGATATTTATTTTTTCTATAGTACCATTAAATTAACTATACAACATAACTCTTGATAAACATACAATAATTCCATTACCTTCATAAAACATTGACCAAGCTTCAACACTTCTTTCATCTCATATATCATTTGTTGTCTCCTCATCATCATCCACATAAATACTACCCATATTACCAAGCTTATTCTCTTCATGAGATTTTCCTTTAGGGCATTGGTTTGTATAATTCTCATAAATTCCACATTTAAAACATCTAATCATTATTGATGTCGTAGCAATACCATTATCCTTCTCCATGGTGTTAACTGAACCTTTTCATTTTCACATACTGGATTTGTGTCCTTCTTTTTTTCACCAAAAGCATCTTCCAGTTCCTTTGAAACAATATCCTTGATGCCTCTTCCCACATGATTTACATGAGATAAATTGAACATTATTTCCTCTATGAACATCATGAAACTCTATATTTCTTTTATTAGATGAGTCGGGAAACATACCAAAGTTGAGATTATTGATCATATTATGAGATTGATGATAACTCCAAATAATGATGTTTGGACTTCCAAATCCCATTTCATTTTGTTTCTCATGAATAATATCATTACATTGTCCATTATATCCTCCATTATCATGAATCTTCCTGTTTCCAACCATTTTCTAAAACCTAAAAAGAATAGTGCGAGAGGAAAAAATCATGCTAGAGAAAACAACATAATAAAGAGGGAGTACCGTCAATATCTAACATCTTAGGTTAAATTCTATGATTGTTCCAATAATTCCGGGACTATAACTTATACATATACTTATCCTTAGGGACATCCCTAGACATATCATAGAAATATATCTAGGGATTTCACTAATGTTTTCGCATCCTAGTTTCAAAGGTTAACTAAACCTTCACTCTGATACCAATTGTAGAGACCCCAAACCTTGTCGTACATGGAAATTACATTCCTTTTTCAGAATACTAAATAGATGAAAAAAAAACAAATGCCCAAATATTGTATTAGTTTAGTGTATTTGGAAACTCGGAATGTAATCTTCTAATCATGGTGAAATATCTTCAACATATACCATAAAGATCTTCCACTTTTGGTTTTCTTACCTAATACCTTTCTTTATATCCTGGGGAAAACAAAATATAAAAATGGTGAGCTCAAATTCTCAGTAAGTGTAAACATAGGGAACATAAAACAGTCCATAGACATTTGAATGAAAAAACATGAACATAAAATCTAAACATCAAAATCATGAGCAAAGACATAAATCATGGAAGTAAATAAGGCATATAACATAAGGGAACATCAATAATGATAAAATAGAATGAGAATAAAACATTTAATTGTGGAAAAACATTAATAACATGATATGATTTCCACAGTAGCAATGCCATTGCTTCCAAGACCATATTAGAGGACAAAGTCCCTTTATAAATAGAGTGCACTCCTCATTCCAGTCATGTATCACTGAACCAGATTAAATTTCCATTCCAGCCATGTCTATCTCCTGAGATATAAATAATTAACCAATGCATTGGAAGGATACATAGTTCCCACCCATCTCAGAATGAAATAATTCTTATATGTGCCACAACTTAAACATAAATCATTCAATATATCCCAAAGAATAAAATGGGTTTCATAAACATCATCCCATCATAACATAATACATACAAAAAAATGGATATCATTTCATCATAAGACAAGTGAAACCATGTATATCCTAGTGACATTATACATGAAACATACACATATGAAATAATGTCATATTAGAAGGAAAATGGTTTTGATAAAACAATTGAGATAAATTCATGAAGAAAATATCATTTATTATTCAAAATCATTTTCTTTTCAAAAAATTCCATGCAATTTTAAAAGAAAATTATTTTTTAAAAAATATTCATAAAATCTTGTAGAGTATGATTGATGAAAATAAGGTGTTATGAAATAGTAAAAATCCTTTCAATGCAGTATAAGTTAAAAAACATTTTCCTCGTACTTTCAACGAAAATGTTAAAAAGTACAACATATTGTAAACAAAAGAAAGATTCCATCCATAACACAAATTAAAAGTCAAAGAAGGGTAACCATGACTTTAGAAATAAATGGAAGAATATTAAACACTTTATGAATAACATTTTATGTACATGGATGGAAAATATAACCCCAGTAAATACTTACTTATAAGTAATCTCGAATAAGAATGAGATTGAAAAATTATCCCTTACCTTATGTCGAATTTTTTCTCTATGTGTCCAAGAATCCAGTATAGTGGGTTTAAACATATTATTAACTTTTGACAGAACCATAAGGATATTTATTATATCATATATTATTCACTTATGACTTTATATTATCAGGTTCATTTGTAAATTCCATGTTAAAGCAGCGTTATGGGTAAAATCGTTTCATTTATCATCCATAATTTGACTTGTAATTATTAATATGATTACTTAGATAATTATTAATTAATTACAAAATACATAACATGATTTATATATAATATATATTCAGAATATACATATATATATAATGTGTCAATAAATGGAAATAAATACACCGTTCATGGAGAAGGTAGGCCGTACGTACGCATGAATGCTGATTTTTGTTTCCTTATATAATTGAATGGAATTATGTAGATGAAATACATATATATATACATAAATCCAGTAGCATTATTATATCATATATTTCATGATTACTTATTATATATACATTATAATCATTCTTGAATTGCTTACATGGAAAATGAATCTCTTCGTGTCGTGGAGACAGTAATCTGTACGTATGCACGAGCAATGATATTGTTCCCATATTTATTTAATGGTATTAGAGTGGATGATATAATATCATAGAATCAGTATAATGTTTTAATAATTATATGTAGTTTTTCTTTACACCATCATACCCATCCATGTATGTTGGTGGTGGAAAAATAGTTTACACCACGACGTAGGGACAATATTCTGTACGTATGCACGTGCGGTGATTTCCATTTCCGTTGGATGGATAGAATGTGAAATAGGGTTGTTTAATATTTATAATAACATATCAGTATATAATTAATACTGATGTTATTACTTTGTAATGAAACAACTAAAGCAGAGGAAGTAGAAGATGAAAGAAACATGAAAGAGTCAGTAGAAGAAATTACCTCTTCCTCAACGCACCTCCTTTAAACTTCTTCTTAGGACACAAGAGTTTGTCATTTAAGAAGAAAATAACCTATATAATGTAAATAGAGAGGTTTAGAAGAGGAATTGGCAGGGTTTGGCCAAGCTTCAAGGCTCAACAGGTTTTGAAGAGAAGAGGGAAGGGGTTCCCTTTTTGTAAGGGAGGAGAGGGGCACCTTGGGAAAAACATAAAATATTATTTTATAATAAAGTCATATTTGGTTTATAATAGCTCAAAATTGATTTATTTCAAATCTAATGTGGGGATGGGTTGAAATACACTCAAATAATAGATTTTAGACAAGTTTAGTTTACTATTTTAACCATATCATTTAGATTTAACACTAAGTTAAATAATTGAACTTTTATCGTGTCTTATTGTTTTCTTACACTACATGGTTAATAAACATACTATAACAATATAAAAGAACCCCAAGTGGTTCATAATTAACATATATAACCTTTTTTAAGTCATTTGGAAAATCCTTATATTTTTATGAATATAATAACAATTAATAATTTAATATTTTGTTTAAAAACTATTTAATCTCAATTTTGACACTATTTGGTAATTGGTTTTTGTGAAAATCATAAAAGAATTATTATTTATAAAAAAGTTAATTAAATAAATACTAACATGTCATATTAACCTTTTAAATTAGTTTAATTCATTAAAAGTCTCAAATTACATTTATTTAGGTATTTATAATATCAATTATTTTAATATTTCATTATTTTGGTAATTAGTGCATCACCATTTTGTCATAAATAAATTAAATTATTTAATTTCTAAAAATTATAAATAAAATACCATTAAGTAGGAAATATATTTATCTCTCTAATGAATATTTAGAGTCGTATTTATCTTATGTATAACCGTATATTAAAAATGTTTTAGTTATTAAACTTTGATTTTTTCTATTTTAACTCTTCTTTAAATAAATTAATAATAAATGTCTTAATCTAATACAAGTAAAACTAAAGGGTAAATTTTATTCCTAAGGATGTTTTTGGTCGAATTACACTTATCCAATAGAATTAGGACATGTTTTAGGGTAATAGTAATATCATTTTTACCCTTAATTACCCTATTTCCTTTTAACCATTGTAAATAAAAATAAAAAGTTACTATTCACCAAAAAAATATTTTTATCTTATTGAACCATATTTTACTCCTTGATATTAATTTTTTCTCTCAGATTTTTAAAATTCGAGTCACAGAAGTGGTAAAATTATATTTTACGTATGTTTGCAAAAACCTCTTAGGAGGTAGGAAAAAGGCGGTGAAAAGTATAATAAAATTTTAATATATCTAAAATTATTTTAAAATGACTCCAATGAATTAAATTGAACTTATATAGGTATTATGTATCAATTTTAACCTAAAATAAATTTAAATAAAATAAATAATTATTTAAATAAAATGTTGTTTTTTAAATAGTAACCCAGTGTTTTCCCTATTCATTAAAAATTTAAAGTTTTCATAAAAATAACAAAAATTCACCCTAGGATTATTTTGGTATTCTGAATCCAAAAAATGAATTCCATTTTGAAAAATAAAATTTCAAAAAGTGGGTATTACTATTCAAAATGGCTATTTTATATAATATTTTAATAACATATTGTTCTTTAGTGAAACTCAGTATTGCCTACAACACACACTATCATGGAAGGTTTCGATTGCGTGTAAAGCAACCCAAGCCAGGGTTACGTGTAGTGCAAGATTCCATTGTTGTTTTTTATAATATAATCCAACCGTATTTCACTTATACATTGAATATATATATATATACACAGTCAATGTTGCGTATAATAACTTCTATCAAACGAACTTGAAATTTTGTGTAACACGAGCCAATAATAGTGTAGCGTATATAGTGTTGCATATAGAAGAAGATAATTTTGGTGTCACGTACAACAGAAGGCATCAAGGAAATTAAAAAAAATTATTATTATAAAATCTCTGGTTGTTACATCAACTGAGCCATTAAAAACTAGAATTGATTACTAATCTAATATGGGATATTTTCTTCTTGAATTTTTTTAGGAGGTGATATGGGAATGAAATATTCAGTACCACTAGGTTGAGAGGCCACCCCATTTTAGTCGTGATCTCATCACCAGTGTGCTGACCTGGATTTTGGAGCGCACATCCCCAAATCAGGAAAATCATAAATTCATGAGCATGTCCCTGAAACCATATTGACTAAGCCATGGGGTTATCTTTGGCTTCACATACTACTCTCACACATAATAATCGATAGTTTCTATGAAGGACAATTATGAACCAACATCATCATGAACTTTCAAGGAATGGCAGCAGTGAGGTTGTATAGTGGTCAACAGAGCTCCAAAATGATAAAATAAAACATTGATACAATAAATAAAATAACTGAGGGAGAATACATTCAAATTTATTTATAACTTCTCTTCTATGATTTTGACCATTTCCCTTACCAGGAATGGTGTTTTTTCTATTTCATCTCATAATAATGTATAAGGATGGAATTCCTCATATAGTTCCCCAAGGGGGATATCCTAAATTGTCGATAGATGTCCTATATGATGTACCCAACATCATCATGAGAAAAATTAAATGAAATATTTCCCAAAAACCGATGGATAATTTGTTCTCAGATAATATCATACTTATGATAAACGATGGATTTGGAGACCCATACGACTTTATAAATATAAACAATGTGTTACTTTTCATAAAATCTAATGATTCTCTACCTAACACAGAATGACCATTCCCATTCATCAAAAAAATATACAATTTGGAAAAAATACATTTTTGAACTCCATAAAGATCCCATATTGTTAAAATGAGATACTAGTATAATTGAATATAATTTTGGGATGGGATGATGAGAAAAGTTATAGTAGTTGTGACCTAGTGTGGATTTTGCTAGCATATGGGGAAACCATAAGACTATGATATAACCAGTTGGCCATCATCAAATATATCCATCTGGATGAAATAAAATGATTTAGAATCCTATTCATATGGAAGGTTTTAGAACGGATATGGAATTTAAATGTCACTAGTTAGGCCAAACCCATTGAAGGGAATCCATTGTTGTAAAGGATTGTTCAATATCTCATATGGGAGAATCCTTTTCATAACATTATAACCAGAAAACCCCAGATACTAAGGGTAAACATTAATGATCCTAGAAAACAAATCCCTATTATTATAGATGGTTTAAGATCAATGAAAATATCCATTATCCATTTGTACAAAACCAAGATACAAATGTCAGAAAACTGAGAATCCCATCAAACGAAATATGTAACATAATTAGCCTAAAAAATAGCATAAACCATATAAGTATTAACAATCACATAAAGGATTGAAAAATTACCTTAATTATAATGATTGTTAAGACTTCATAAACCCACAAGATTTCACATGACCACACTATCCAGCATGAGACTCATGATCTTATGACCATGACAAGGTTAAGGGATCTGCATCTTAGTTGAATGATCCTGAAAAAATAACCAGCTAAACCTATAGAGCATTCAAGATAGAAAAATATATTTCTAGAAAGGTTAATGAAATTACCGAAGATAAACACATGGATGATTAGGAAAATATTTTTGAAAATAAAACCATGTGAAATAATTATCACAAAACAATTTTGTAGATGGATCTAGCGATCTATTTTTACTAATGGTATTGTGAAAGGGTATAATTAAAAATGGAATATCACAAGAGTTTTGAGAGTTTTAGTGGACTCTGAAATATTCACCATATATTCCACTAATGATAGATTCATATAAAAAAACAAGTCTTTTCATGTAGTACAAGAGCCACATAAGACACCGATTGGTGGAGGCCCAAGGACATTGGAAGATGTTTTCATTCCTCAGAACTAATCCTATATCATCATCAACATCGTTTTTGAGGGTGAATATTTGTTGATTAAGTAGAAAAAAATCATGAATTCCACATGACTATAAAGACACAAAACTTGTGTATTATACTCCTCCTCAAATAAATTTAGGAGAAGGTAACCAGAACTCATAGATCGAGCTAACATTCCAAGAACCCATTTCCCATGCACAGTAAATGACCTATGAGAGAACACAAAAATCCCCATTATAAAAAACGTATTTTCATACAAAAAATTAAATAAATTCATTTATTTTTTGGAGGCTACAATATGAATTCTAATAGATTGATAAACAATTAATTTTATTGGTATCTCACAAACCATCCAAAATCATTGTAAAGGAAGGATACTAATATAAAAAATTATGTTTCATTTTATATTAATACATTTTAATGAAATATGACCATGCAATTCATAAGACATCAAGGATGTTTTGGAAACATGTCCTCTATGAAATGAAATTTCCCTCTTCCATTACACCCTCACCCCAAAATGGATATCATACACATCTAGGTAGTACAAACCCCCCACTGTACCTCCAAAGACAAACCGAAGGCCTGTCCTCGATAATGCTCATGCATCACCCTAGAATCATTTATTGGTTATGTGATGCTTCACTGATTGTGGAGAGTGATTGAATTATTAAACACTAATAAAAATAAATGATACACATATCCCTTATAAAATAATCAATGAAATAAAAAGGGAAATTATGGTACATTCTTTCAAGGGGAAGATACACAAATTTCATGTGAAAGGGGTATATACCCTGGGAGACCCCAATTGATTGGGATTTACCAACATTGAAATTCCATCATGGTCCTAAAATAACCCTATTTATAGTATCTTGATCTCCCAAAGCCACCCAAGCAAGCCACCCTTGTCTATAAGAAGTTATAGAAAAAGATACTAAGATCACATGAAAGATATTAAATAGGTTTCATGATCTTGATAAGGTTCATATACATGTAGTCCAAACAATGTAAAATCACATTTTTATTTACACATGATTAGGAATGAACCCTTTTATTAGACAATATTAAATAAACAAGGCACTGATTGGATTGTCTAATGGTCCTTGAAAATCATGTGACACCCCTCAAATAACACATTGATGGGTATTGTAAAGTGTGTAACATAAAATAAACCATGAATATATAAAACAGGTGTATCGAAATGGGATTTATATGCCTAGTGGATAGGCCTGTAGATAGATTTCTCTTAGTACAAAAAATTCATCTTTCTATAAATGAACTAGAAATCGTGATTTTTCGAGCAAGCTTCTCATAGTATCCGATGTCATGATCATAATGTTTTTCGACTAGGTAAACATGGGGAAAAAATAAAGGAACATGAGGAATGCATTTGCACGTAGTTCGATCACTAGATTTCAAAAAAAATATTTTTCATGTATTTCATGTTATGGGAATGAGGTCATACATATATCTTGAATCATGTGAAACCTAAAAAAGAAAACATTGAAAAAAAAAATCAAAGGATCTTATAAAATTAAAATTACATAAAATCTAAAGGTGGGATGATTATGTAGAGAACATTTAATTTGTCTTGACAAATATTTCATTAGGCATCTATATAATGAAAAAAATAAGGACATCTTTCCCAAGTCCTACGACATCCCCCTAACAATACATATGTATCATGCGATATCTTTCATGAATGTTAATGAAACTCACATGGAAACCATAATAATTACACCTAAATCATGTGACTCCCTATGGCATCTCCATATTGTTCATTAAATAAAATCAAATAGTTCCCCAAAATTATGTGACGGTTGTAGTACATATTTTCCAGGCCTCTGAAAGTCCTTCAAACATACCAAAAAGATTATGACACACCCTCAATTCATGTTAAGAAGTTTTCATGATGACACTAGTACAACTTCTCTAGATCGCATGACATCCCTCGATAAATCCAACTATATCATATGTTCCCTAACAAACCTTTTAGGCTATATCTTGTGATGGATTTTAGGACATGTCAACCAGGTCTTTCAATTTCCTTCTGAAAATTCATCCTAAAAAATGTGGTGTACCTCTATCATTCCATCATAATTATGAGACGTCAATTTTGAAAGTCATATAGAATATTAATATCTCTTTCTACATGTCCATAATACAATCGAACATATCCATACATCATCCGACATTTCTGTCAGAAAATCAAGGAATTTTTGGAAGGTTATCAAATAAGTATGGCACACAACCAATCTAGATCATTCATTCATCCCAAAACATGATAACTTGTCCATCCTCTATATTAGGTCAGTTTTATTGTGTAATCCCCAAATAGTTTCATGATATGATAACACAAATATTGTATAACACTCAATTTTTAATCCATGATGAACCACAATATATGTTTTTTCTCACCTGGTAGGACTTTCTTCAATGTGTAATCCCAAATCAACATCACAATATTATATGTTCTACATATTATAGAAAAGAAATTATATAAATCATGATCAATGGAATAAGAAAATATTTCTCAAATTCGATGTAATCCTTAGTGTGTAAGGACAAACATGTTTCATGACATGACCACCCCAGTATTAAGTCAACCTATGAGTGTAAGCCTCTAAAAGTGGCACAATATGTCTTCCCCAAATTAGTGAAACCTCTATATATAAGACCTGATCAGCGTAATAATATTATATATCACACATACTAGGGAATCCATAGTGTTTGATTCCTGATCAATGGAATAATATCATATGTACCACATATAAGGGAAACCATATTGTTTATTCACAAATCAGTAACAAAATATCAGATGTCCCACTTATTGGGGAATCCTCATTGTCTAATTCTCGATCAATGAAAGAATATGATATTTCCAATAGACTAGTGAATCTTCTGTGTGTTAGACCCAATAAAAATTAACTATGAGAACAAAAAATCATACAATAACCAGGATACATAAGAATCCTTCTAAAGGAAATAGATCAAATGGGAATCCAATTCGGTATAATTTTCCCCATGTCACTGACATTCCAAAAATCCAAACCAAAAAATCCCATGGGCTGATGATCTTTCATTATTCATGACCAGATTGAGATGTAAACCAAACAATTATGAATCTTATTGATACTATATCCAAGATATGTAGGAATCCTTATCGAGGATTGAGATACATATTAAGAATCCATAGGGCTTTCCCAGTACATAAGTCTCACATACATATGTAATGAGAACAATTAATTTTATTCCCTTACTTATCACATTAATCAATGATTAGGTGGATTTACGATGTCATAATGGTCATATAATACTCATTTTGAATATCCAAAAGTCCAAGAATCCTTAATGTGTAATCCCCTTCTAGTGGCATGATATGAATATCCCTATATTAGTGAAACCTGAGTGTTTAATCCCTGATTAGCAGAGTAATATGTTGGGTCCCATAAATTATGTAAACCTCTATGTGTAGGCCCTGATTAGCGACATAATATGATATTCCCCACATATTAGGGAATTACCAGTGTGTAAGACTCAATCAACTATATAAAATGACTTTTTTCATATACATGGGAATCTTCAATATGAAATCCCTGATAAAATTAAACTATGTGAACTCTAATTAATATAATAACAAGGTTTTGTAGGACACCATCATATGGCCAATGCTCAAATGGGAATTCAGTTCAGCGTACATCCCCCTTGTCATTAATATTCCAACCATGAGGACCAAATATCTCTAATGGGGTGATCATACATTCTCATCCATTATCAAATTGAGAATTCAACATAATAAGGATCACTCTGATTAATGTTATAACTAAAACAAATAGGACACCCAATAAATCCCAATCACCATATGAAACACAAAAGGGTTGTCCCAGTATATATGTCCCACATTTATATGTGCTTAGAATAATTAGGTAGTATATTTTGTTTCTAACATGTATTATGGAACATATGGAATGGGAAGTTTCACTAGTCATTCCATTAACAAAATAAATCTCCATTTACCAGGGAAACCACAATATGATTTCCCAATTTAGTTTCAGAATTTGTATAATCCCACCCAAGCATATGCACCAGAGGTTCACTACGAAGGTATAAATAAGCTATAATGACATTGATTCCAATAATAAATAGGATATGTAGGACACATCGTTGAGGATTGATCTTAAATACATAGTGTGAATATTCCAACATGTTTTTCTATTATATATGATGTTAAACTGTATAGCTTTGAGGATCTATTTAGGATTTTATTTATGATTTAAAAAGGATACATTGGACACAACAAAATGGATAAATCCTATACTAAAAATAATAAATTCCTTTATTCATGGAAAAAAATTATAGACATCATGTCTATACAACTTCATCATATAATCTTCTACTCATTTTGGTAAATGGATGAAGATACATAGATGCATATATTTAGACTCACTAAAAGATTCCCCTCCCTAAAAAATTGATTGAACATATGCTCTTTTTTTGAAATCAGTTCCATAGTAGGATTAGGAATAGATTTATGAATATATCATAAATCAATAATAGAATCCTTGATTTGTAAATAATTTCCCCATAAACGGTGTAATGATCCCAAAAACCCATCCTCTATATAATTATATGTTCTTTTGTGTCATTTAATATGAAACACCAATTATCCACATGCCTTTTGAATGAATGTTTTTACTCTGTTATGGATGTGGGGACCATTGGCGTTTCTATTCAGAATAACAATGCTGACCAGACTTCAATGATTGTGAAATATATTGAACCATATCAATAAACCATCATGAAAAACATAATGCACTTAATTTTAATATTTTACAATGAAACAAAAAATGGTGAACCTATCACAAACTCACACAACCATTATATCTCCATGATAAAAAAAAGGAAAAGACACCCTAGTTCTCTTGAGTAAATTGTCTTCCTATTAATTGGGTGCCCAAATTTCTTTCTTCTAATGAAACAATGTATATATCTAGTTTTGAAGGACTACTAAATCATTCATAGTTTTTGTACATTACATATTATAACTAGTGATAATGTAATAATGTAACAATAAAATCTAAGATACTCGAGTCAGGGAGTTCACAATGACTTCTGGGAGATCAATTGAGTTTAATATCCCCTGATATGTAACACAAGAGTAAACACAATGGAACACCTTGATGACTGAATAGAGAGTATATAGATTACATTCTAATAATTTTATTTATTCATACATAATTTTACATTCATGACCAAATAGAATATAACTTTTCTTGAACATGACTTGGTTTTCACTATTAGTACATGTCGACTGACAATTTGGAGCTACGTAGTGTTTTTTACCAAGGAACACTAAATGTACTCCTATTAATATTACACATGAATATATCTAAGTCATCTCTCAGTCCTACATATTGTATATAAGTTCCTCCACACAGAATAAAAATTACAGATTTATTCGTATGACATGTCATCTTATTGTATATTGGTTTAAGATATTGGGGTAGTCCATACATATTGATTTATTAATAATATTCATTGTTTTCCATTACATTTATTTTAGATATTTGATGTGAGGTGATACATGAAGGTTTTTCTTTTAATCAATGGTTACCTGAGTGGGTATTGTATGCACTTCACAGTGATTTGGTTGTTGATATTTCATTGATATGTTAATATATATTGACATTCAGTTCCATGTTTCTTATTTAAATATATGATTTGATATCAACCACACCATCCTATAGTATATTTTTCAATTTTTAGATTCGATACACCAACATTATGGTTCTCAAGAAGGGTATGGTCCTCCATATAATGTTATTACTCCCTAATCTAGTTTCTCAACCAAAAGAGAGGCATAATCCCCTACTTATTTTTGTGAGTTAAAATTGTTTATTTCCATGGGAAGAAATATATGTTATAAATTGTATGGTATGGGTAGCACAAATGGGGTACTACTCTGTTTCCTAGTGAGGATGCCACAATGATGAGTAGGATTCCCCTCTTTAGTTAGGTTATGAGGTGACAGTTTTAATGGATTAGTGCTACAAAATCATTAGGGGTTCTTAACCCCTTCGAAACCGTAGGATTCTATTTTGATTTTTAAATTTAGAAAGATATCAACATCATGATTCATATACTATTTAGTGTTATGATATTACTTATCCTCTCATCAGGTATGACTATTGATGATTGGAATAGAGGAAATTATGATCTTCCTTTCAATGTTGGGAGTTCCGCAAATACATAATATCAAGATTAATCCTACATGAAAAATATTTACTCCCTAGTATAAGGATCTATGTTGTTACATGGTGTTATGGTTTTCATCTACATATTTTTTGGGCATCCCTTATATAATAAATTGAGAATACATTTTTTAATTTGTGTTAATTTTTTTGATTATTTGGACTTCAAACGTTGAATGATTATACACACTCTTGAATATTAATTTTTCCCAATGATCTTGTAAATTTTGAGAACAAACCCACATACATAGATGGGATAGATATACATCGATATAGTGTACCATATTCTAGAAAAACACCCATTGATACCTGCTGATAAATTATGGATTATTATGATTCATGGTGAAAGTGGTGACCACTATAGATTTTTTGTGATCAATGTGTACATGTAGTGTGGAGATGTTTTTATGTATATTTTTTCTCTGAGACTTGTTATTTTTTCTTTTTTTCATATATATACCTAAATGTATTTACTTGACCTTATTTTCCCAAGTATTCATTATGTATAGTTAAGTTGATTATTTATAGATGTATTAATCCTTTTGGATTTTTTTTTATGCCTTGGAGATATATAACTATGATAGATTATTATTAAATATGAAGTGCGATATTATAATATATTTCAACTCAGTGGTAGTCACAATCACATTGGATATTAGAGGTAGGATTTGGGTGGTACTATCAGCTCAATGCTAGCCTGAGTCGAGTATTAGGGGGTTGGACCATTTCCTGCTGATTTAAAATTATACCAATAAAAACTAATTATATAAAAAACATAATAAAAATATAACTTGACTTTATTTCCATCATAAAACATGAGTAGAAGCAAAAAATTACCATTCATTACTCAAATAAATATGTGTTGGATAGATTTAATCAATAAAACCTATGGATTTGACTTGATTTCATTTTAAAATCATATATTATAGTTCATTAGTATCACTATATTATCAATATAAATTCTCAACCACACCTTATATGCAGTAGAATATAAAACATTATAAACATATAAATATTTATATGGTATAAATATAATATGAAAATCCATTCCTTGACTTATTATATTACTCAATCATTTTATATTCAATATAATCAAAATGGATACAAAAATTACCAGTCATATTACATAGTAATATAATATTAATCATTGGTAACAAAACCCAACCACAAAATAGTCGTGTTTGATTATACTCCAGAGTCACACCTTCTCCAGAAAAATATCTATCGGCTACATTCAACAACTTTCACTTGTTATATGTAACGATCTCATCATATCATTTAAAATGTAATTGATCAAAAATATTACATTCTTTTTATTACACACGGTTTTTTTTACATAACGATATTGTATTCCTATATAATATCACTAGATAATTTATTCCCATGTATACCTTCATGAAACTTTATAACCTTGTAAATATAATTTATAGCTTTGATACTGTCGCTGTATATTTAGATGGATATATATTTCTCTGATATTTGAATACATTGGAATAGAATACCTTCCACCCATTGGATTCCTCCCACGATTTAGACTCTTCTTATACAATCTATATAGATCTATATATCTCTTGGTACACATTAGGTTTTCATAAAATATATTTTTCAATACACCCACAGTTGAGTGTATAATCTACAATATTTTCGGTTCCCATTCAAATACATTTTCCAACTATAAAATAGACTTATAAAATCATTTTTGAGAAGATATACTCTCCAAAATAAAAATATATACATTATTGGATAACATAAATGATTTTTTAGACTACTGATGAATGAAATATCCCTGAATAACTATTATTTCTATTTTCATCATCCTTTATTCCATACTCAACAAACTCTTCCTCATTAAAATTCTTTTCATGACTCAAAATTCATCTTAAAAAATTCCATTATCATCCATTATTATGAAACTGGATACTAGGAAACAACAATCAAAATAAAAAATTATTGAATAATATTTTTAACTCCTTTACAACCCAATTGATATAATATTTATTTCTATTATATCAATATCCTAGTAAATATAGTTATAGAATGGATATTTTATTATTATGCTGCAAGATTGTTCTATTTCGATTCAGCCACCACCCACCCTAGTTTTCTTCATCTCAAAGAAATAATCCTAATTTTAAATCACAGTATCAATTATCAAACACAATTATGATTGTAACACCCCAAAATTATGAAGTAGAAATATTATATTAGATACAGTGCATGACATGTGACACCAAATGAATATGGGGTTAAAATACACTGATACATTATCAAATATTTAAAATTTTAAACATATTTTATATTTGGAAAATCTTTTAACGCTGAGTTTGCATTTGATACACGCATGGTTGGTCTTCTTTGATGGCTTGCATTACAGGCATGACAGAGTTTTATCGAACCATAATATATTATTAAAATATTTTTATAATAAAATATAAATATATATTATGAATATTATTAAAGATCTCATATAAATTAATGGTTTACATAAATATAATATGAATTCATGGGTTACCAATTAACCAGATTTGAAAATATATACCAATTAAATATAAAAGAAATATTAACATTTTAACACTCATAAAGGCATTTTTTCATTTAAATTTTAATTAATTAGTATTGGATTGTAATATTAATGAAATATATATTTTATATATACAATAAAATATTTTTTATAATCATATAAAAGATTTTATAGATATCATATAAGAACACTCTCAATATTACAGATAAAAATATATTTTTCTTATATAGGAACATTTACCACCTTTTAATGGTCAACCCGTATTAAATTTAATTATTGACCATATATATATCATATCAATAAAAATAAATTTTTACTTGAAATAGTAACATTAAAATTATATTTGGGTGAATTTATAGAATGTTTATGTGATGATTCTATTTTTAATGAATAATTAAAAACACTAATTTTTAATTCAAAAATGTTTTTTCAAATACATTATTTAGAAGGATAAATTTTATTTGATATTAATTTTCATGTTAAATTATATTATATTTTAATAAATTACTATAATATATGTTATTGTAAGCTAATTAAATTTTAAATTGAATATAAAAACCACGAAAACATTAGAACTGTTTTACTTTAAAAACACATATTCTCTTCTATAGTACGAGATTAAATTTAAATTAATTTCTTCAACTTATGTGATTAGAATTTGGAAAAATTGGATTCCATATTTGGAATCAGAATAATTTATAATTTATAATGATGTTAAATTTTATTTTTACTAAAAATAATCATGAATGTTATTAAAATTAATTACAATGATTAATGTTAAATTTAGATTAATATGTGATTAATACCTAATTATATGGCCTAAAAATAACCGTACACCTATAAAAATTCTATTATATGGCCCTATTTTGATCATATACTCCATTGGATATAATTTGGGCTATTGCAGTCTCACATTCAATAAAAATGTGGATGAGATAAATTTTAATTAAAATATAACAAAATATTTCACTCTTCCTCCATTACAAAAGGCCTCATTCACATCCACTTCCACCAACCTATCGAGCCCTGTAAGTTCAGATAAACCCTTCTATATTTACTATTCAAAAACCATACCTTCCTCATTGATTCTCTTTTTCATAGAAGGAAATCCATAAAATCCCTTTCATGCAACGTACGGGGAGTTAACTGATTAAGAGGAAACACTATCCACACAACTCCTCTATATTATTTCCATTATCCACTACATCAAATCTTATTATTATATATTTATACAAAAACATTGTCACAAACCGAATCTGGTCACCGCCAAAACCGGCACCAAACCCAGCCTGTGACATGACCCGAAGGGCGTTCCCTATCCCCACGGGCTGTCACAAGTGCCCATGTATCATTAATTAAGGTTTGGGAACGATTTACCCGAGTATGAAAGCATAAAACATTAAAAAAATCCATAATATAAATCTGAAATTTTTGAGTCAAACAAGACTTATGTAAAAACCATAACTGAGTACATTGGATTAAAGATAATATAATTGGTCCAAATAAAAATAATTATAGCATTAAGACAGCCCCAAGGACTCCACACGACTAGGGGTCATCACCCCCAAGCTATCTCCACAACTCTGCACCAATAATGGGAACTAACACCATGAACCGCCATCAACCTTAGCCATTCCTTTACCTAAATCAAACATAACCAAGTCTAATTACACCCAAGGGGTGTAAGTAGGGTGTGAGCCTAAGCCCAATAAAATACCACCCAATGATTCCAAAGTCTAAGAAATACAATGTGAAAAAGCAAGCAGTTTTCAAACGCAAGGAAAAGTTGTGTTAAAATTTCAAGAAATGAAACCTCTAATTGAAAATAGTTCTTAATACAAAATTTTCAGAATATTAACACATTAAAATAGAAATGTTAGATACTGTAATTTACTTCCAAACACACCCTAAGACATGGGTACATACTACAAATCCAATGAGCAACAACATTGGGAACACCCCTAGACACTAGGTTTTCTTGGGCCCTATGTACCTCGTACCTCGGTGTAAAGTAACCATAGAAAAATCCTTTCTCGTGCAAGATCCACTAGAAGGGAACACACCCATAACCTAGTGGTATCCAATAATCATCCAAAAAGTTTATTTATATTTGTCGTTATCCAAATGCTAAGTGAAACAGGGTCAAAACCCATCAGGTCCACCAGCCGTACTAGTACAAATCTGCCCCACCTAGGTACCCAGGCTTCCCCTTTTGTGCTCAATCAATTCAAGCATTCATCATAAATAAATTTTCATATAAAAAACCATTACTGGTCAAACACAACCAATATAGTAGCTATCACATTTTATACCAATAGAAACACGCAACAAAACACATAGATTTTTTATAAAACAATTCCTCAAAATCTCGTAGTGTTTCGGACACAATACTCCTTATATACCTCACTTGCATACTATTTGCACATATTTAAGCTTCCAAAACATAAAGGGAATCCTAATACATTTCAGTGAAAACACAAAATCATTTTTTAGGGCAACCCCATATGGTTCAAGAAACGACATCATTGCAAAGTCTCCATTTTTACACAACACAACTCTTAGAATTTCATGTGGTTCACAAACACCATTATAACCAGATTTTTCAGTAACAAACACATGATAAAATCATTAAAAACAATATTTTTATCCTTATTATAGTACAGTAAAATATACTAGTTACTTTTAGGGTAGCCCCAATTAAACTAATAAAACATTTCTATGAAAAACCCCCAATTTCACATGAAATTGGCCTTTAGGATTCATTTTAAATACAAACACCACTAAAACTATATTTTTCAGAAATAATAAAATTTAATAAGCATGAAAATATCATAAAAAAGTATCCAATTAACCAATATTTTATACACAATGAAATCACCTACCAAAACCAAGGAAAACCTTGAATCCTTTGTGTGAAAACACAAACACACCACCGCCGCACCTCAAGGAAGGTAAACTAGACCAAAAACCAGAATTTCAGACCATAAAACACTAGATAACACCTTAATTTTTAAACCCTACTTCCTGGACATAAGGAACCTCAACGATAACGAATGAAACCCTAAGTTAATTGGATGTAACCCTAAACAAATTGAGAGAAGAAAGGAGGAGAACAACTTACTTAAAATATCTAGTAGAAATCGCCCCCCAAAATACCAGTAGCTGATTTCAAAAATACTCAAACCATCAAGGGAGGTTCGAACAATAATATCTAGATCATTTTGGAATTTTAATGGGGGAAAAAGAGTAAGAATCAAAGGAGTTCTGAAGGAAACTAATTACCTTTGTAAATCTTCCCGAAATTTGAGTTTTTTAGAAGTTTCAACCTAAACCGCGATGAAAATGAGCTGAAAAAAGTGTGGGAGGATATTGGACGCGTGTCTGGGTTGAAGGGGCGTGTTTGGGGCTTGGAATCACCGAAAAAAACTTAAAAATGAATACGTTATTAATTAATCAAATGTTATTTTTAAAACTGGAATTGAGCTTTCGGGCAGGCCCAATCCCTTAAATAAAAACCCATATACACCTTGGTTATGGATTTCCAAAGGCACCAAATTTTAATTGTGGTGTTAATATATCAGGTTAGGACATTTAGGAGTTGGAATGAGTGAAAAATATTAAAAATTGAATAAGTTATAAGAGAAACAAAATTTATTTTTAAATCTGGAATTGGGCTCACGGTTTGGCCCAATTCATGGAAACTCACATATTTCCATAAAAACATTGGAAACCCCCCAAAACAAAGAATTAATGGAAATTAAAATAAAAATACATTTAAAATAAGCTATTTATGTGAAAATTCTCCCCACCATGAAAACATTCCGCCATGGAAAGTCACAGTAAGGCCAAAGCAACAACCAAACCCAACTGAGAAACCAAGAGGTACTCTCTTGCCAGGTTTCTCCCCCAAAGGCCATAAAACCTCCAGTGATCAATGAAGGAAGGAATACTCTCACAAACCTGACTAACACCACTTTCCTGAAATAATCATGCACATTCAGGATTTATCCCAAATGAAAACTCCTCTAACACAATCTGAACAACACTCAATCAATTTACCCAAATAAACAACAACATCGAACAAGGTTACACATGCCCTACAATAACTAAAGCATTGGTCACTCTCCAATATCAATTTTTACCAAATCAAGATTTAGGTAGTTATATATCTCCAAATTATAATACCTACCTCCCATACAAAACCAAGGAAAAATATGAGTTGCTCGTATGATGTGACACAAATGGGCTCCCCACCATAAGAGACAACTTAAATTTTTTTTCCCGAGACATAATCAAGACACTAATAGGGGGAGGCCCAAACAGACTCCCTAAAACAAGTGGTATACATAAATTAGAAATTTACAAAATAATATACATGATACCTATAGTGGGTCTTCCCACCACAAGAACCAACCATCTTAACTGACCTGTGTTGGCCGACACGAAAAGATCCCAAAATTATGGAGTTGGGACGGTCGCACGGTTAGTCTGCACAGTTTGGAAAACTGTGCGATACTATGTGGATCCTTATATCTACATTGTTATTTTCTTGTTCATGGTTAGAACTAACCATGTGAAAACCGTGTGATCAACTTGTCTAGACAAATTTCCAACCATTCTCCAAAGACTCTATTGAAACCAAAGGGGGGGGAATAACATTGTGTGATGACATGGGTACAAGACCCACCACATATTTCCACCGAATGGGAACAATAGAAGAAATATCATGACACCAAAGGTTTAAACTGTTCATATCTTTCATACTGAAGATAGGACATTGTAGAAGTGTTTAAACGACACTGGTGTTTCCCCTCACTACATGCCATCTTCTCTCCGGGACCTATGGCTGGAGCTCAAAATATTGAAGCATCTTCGGCCACGCAGTTAGGCTATTGAAACCCCTATGTGGAACTTCTTCATTCGGTGCCCCAAACAACTACAATTCATACCCCGATGGGTTTATCAAGACATAACACACTCCATAACCCACTTTACCAAAACCAGACATTTCATTGAAACAAGGGATCAGAAGATGCACACACATCGCACCGTGTTTCTTTGGGTGAGAAACAATAGAAGGGAAAGACCCGTATAAACAACTTCCTCTACGATAGAGGATTTGATGTTTTTCCCACGGGAGACATAATCCCAACATAACATAGAACCTTAGAGGATTGTGTGACCTTCACCTTTATGGTCAAAAGAGCACACAACATCACAATGCGTCACCGAACATGACCCTGGCGATTGATAGAAACAATACATGGAACGGGACCATATTCAAAGTCCCTAAACAACAGATAAGTCCAAAAAGTGGACACAATATCATATCATGACCTAAATCTCAAAATTGTTGGTTTAATAATAACTCTTTCTTCAAAGAAACTATATAGAACCCAGAGGCCCTCTTAAACATCATCAAGACACTCATCCGTACTAACAACGAAAGAACACTCCCACCATTGATGAATCAGGAAACTTAAGAAACTAAGGTCTCTTTCAACCTTCCACAAGCACTATCCCACTACAATAGGATCCACAAATCAGTGAAATGAATGGGTGTAGACTCAATAAAAAAAATGTTCGATAAAATATTCTTTATATTGATCAACTGGGGGATTTTCCAATGGCGAAACAAAACGGGTTGCACTTCAGTTGTGCATTAACCCTTAATGGGGGCGTACCTTATCTAATGAGAGAACCCAAGGACCCAACCAAGCTGGTCCATTGTTAAAAACATGCCACAAACCAGATCCAAACACATTAAGGGAACCACCGTAAAGGCATCCCAAATTTGTTTTTTCAAAAGAGACCACTAACTGTCCATACAACACTGCTTACCGACCAAACACAAACCCAAAACACAGTTCAAACTGAAGGGGTTCTTGAACTCAAAACCTCCCACAACATCAACATTTTCGAAAACCCATAATACAAACCATACCAAACTATTCATCAAGACATCATGTTTGTCTTTAAAACCAATTCTTTGAAAACAAATGGTTTAGCAGTAAGCGTATCCACCAATGGTACCCCATGGGCCTCACACATGCATGTTTTTGTGCCACATCGGGGACCCTCCTCATATCCATCCCAGCACTCATCCAGTCGTGCCATCAACCATCCATCATCCCATATAACCCCATGCATGTGGTCATTCATGGAAATACCAAAGGGTAAAACAAAACTTCCTTCCACTTTTTTTTAAAAAAAGGTCAACCAACCCAACCTTTTTCTCAAAACTACTTACAATGAGATCTAAATCCCAATTCACATCTTACAAAACATTTCATAAGGACACAAACATTTAGAAAAGAACTCACTTTAAAGTTATTCACATCAATTTCGAATCATATCATCCCATTAAAACACACTCTAATTGTTTACAAAACTCTATTGGAATCGCTTTTCAAAACCAAATTCAATATAGTTCCTGCCTTCAAAGAGGTGTAAGCACACCATTTTACATTTCAAAACAATTCTGAAAATTCAGTTCTGCCATTTCATAAACCAAACCATTCACTCTTTATTTGAAAATCATTTCATAAAAACATTACGCTTCTTAAAACCAAGTCACCTTAAAACCAAAGTGCTAAGATTTCAAAACTAAAGCACAAAACAATGCAAGAGGAAACTAGTTTCGGTGGGTGACTTGGACATATGGTTGGAAGCCATATTCCAATCACTTCGCCATCACAGAGAGTATTATAGGGAAATATCCATGGCTCCACATGGCTTGCCAGGCCCTGCGAGCTCACTGAGATTATTCTCCCAACTATCTTTTCATTTTCCATAGTCATCATTACACCAAGAAAACCAAAGGAATATGATAAATCCATACATCACAAGGTGACTTGAATCCCTTCATGAGGTGTTCTGTCCAGGCGCACTACCCATGACTGAAATTTCATGTCCCAAAAATCCTAGCTCCAGATTATGTTGACTCTTCCCCAAATAACATGACCCAAGGAGTGAACCTACTCTGATACCATTTTGTCACGAACCGAATCTGGTCACCGCCAAAACCGGCACCAAACCCAGCACGTGGCATGACCCGAAGGGCGTTCCCTATCCCCACGAGCTGGCACATGTTCCCGAGTATCATTAATTGAGGTTTGGGAATGATTTACCCGAGTATGAAAGCATAAAACATTAAAAAAAAATCCATAATATAAATCTGAAATTTTTGAGTCAAAGAAGACTTAAGTAAAAACAATAACTGAGTACATTGGATGAAAGATAATAAAAGTGGTCCAAATAAAAATAATTATAGCATTAAGACAACCCCATGGACTCCACACGACTAGGGGTCATCGCCCCCAAGCTATCTCTACAACTACGCACCATGAATGGGAACTAACACCATGAACCGCCATCACCCTTAGCCATTCATTTACCGGAATAAAACATAACCAATTCTACTTACACCCAAGGGGTGAAAGTAGGGTGTGAGCCTAAGCCCAATAGGATACCACCCAATGAATCCAAAGAGTAAAAAATACAATGTGAAAAAGCAAGCAGTCTTCAAATGCAAGGAAAAGTAGTGTTAAAATTTCAAGAAATGAAACCTCTAATTGAAAATAGTTTTCAATACAAAATTTTCAGAAAATTAACACATTAAAATAGAAATGTAAGATACTGTAATTTTCATCCAAACACACCCCAATACATTGGTAGATACTACAAATCCAATGAGCAACAACATTGGTAACACCCCTAGGCACTAGGTTGTCTTGGGCCCTATGTACCTCGTACCTCTGTGTAATGTAACCATAGCAAAATCCTTTCTCATTCACGAGACACTAGTAGGGACCACACCCATAACCTAGTGGTCCCCAATAATCATCCAAATAGTTTACTTAGAGTTGTCGTTATCCAAATGCTATGTGAAACAGGGACAAAACCCATCCGCTTCCCTAGCCGTACTAGTACAAATCCACCCCACCTAGGTACCCGGGCTTTCCCTTTTGTGCTCAATCAATTACAGAATTCATCATAAATAAATTTTCATATAAAACACCATTACTGGTCAAACACAACCAATACAGTAGCTATGACATTTTATACCACTAAAAACACGCAACAAAACACTTAGATTTTTCATAAAACAATTCCTCAAAATCTCGTAGTGTTTCGGACACAAAACTCCTTATAGACCTCACTTGCATATTATGTGAACATATTTAAGCTTCCAAAACATATAGGGAATCCTAATACGTTTCTGTGAAAACACAAAATCATTTTTAGGGCCACCCCATATGGTTTCTGACACGACATCATTGCAATGTCTCTATTTTTACACAACACAACTCTTAGAATTTCATGTGGTTCACAAACACAATTAAAACCAGATTTTTCATTAACAAACACAAGGTACAATCATTAAAAACAGTATTTTATCCCTATTATAGTTCAATAAAATCAACTATTAACTCTTAGGGTAGCCCCAATTAAACTAATAAAACATTTCTATGAAAACCCCCCAATTTCACATGAAATTGGCCTTTAGGATTCATTTTAAATACAAACACCACTAAAACTATATTTTTCAGAAATAATAAAATTGAATAAGCATGAAAATACCATTAAAATAGTATCCAATTAACAAAGATTTCATACACAATTGAATCACCTACCAAAACCAAGGAAACCCTAGAATCCTTTGTGTGAAAACTCAAACGCACCATCGCCGCACCTCAAGGAAGGTAAACCAGACCTAAAACCAAAATTTCATACCATAAAACACAAGATAAAACCTTAATTTTTAAACCCTACTTCCTGGACATAAGGAACCACAATGATAATGGAAGAAACCCTAAGTAAATTGGATGTAACCTTAAACAAATTGAGAGAAGAAAGGAGGAGAAAAACTTACTTAAAATATCTTGTAGAAATCGCCACCCAAAATACCAATAGATGATTTAAAAAATACTCAATCCTTCAAGGGAGGTTAGATCAAGATTAGGTAGATCATTTAGGAATTTTAATGGGGTAAAAAGAGTAAGAATCGAAGGAGTTATGAAGGAAACAATTTACCTTTATAAATCTGCCCGAAATATTATGTTCTTCAGAAGTTTCACCTAAACCGCAATTCAAATGAGCTGAAAAGAGTGTGGGGGGATATTGGATGCGCGGCTGGGTTCAAGGGGTGTGTTTGCGGCTTGGATTCACCGAAAACCCTTTAATAATTAATATGTTATTAATTAATAAAAATTTATTTTTAAAACTGGAATTGGGCTTTCGGGCAGGCCCAATCCCTTAAATAAAAACCCATATACACATTGGTTATAGATTTCCAAAGGCACCAAATTTTAATTGTGGTGTTAATATATCAGGTTAGGAAATTTAGGAGTTGGAATGAGTGGAAAATATTAAAAATTGAATATGTTATAAGAGAAACAAAATTAATTTTTAAATCTGGAATTGGGCTCACGGTTTGGCCCAATTCATGATAACTCACCTATTTTCCATAAAAACATTGGAAACCCCCCAAAACAAAGCATTAATGGCAATTAAAATAAAAATACATTTAAAATATTCTATTTATGTGACAAACATGATTATCCTAATTATACTAGGATTTTTTAATGTTAAGAGTTATCCTGAAAAATTCAGGACACATCCATCTAATAGGTCACGAATATAAGGTTTATGTGTACATGGACTACCACCTTGCTAAACGATGACTGTTCAATTATCCCTTACTACCTATAATGGTGGTCATTATGATGGGAAATATTATCATCAATGAAATATATTATATTTATAATATCATTATGCTTCATTAATATATTTATAACACATACCACAACACATTCCATTTTGAGAAAAATATGATAATACTATTTTTGGAAGTGCGGACCCCCACAAAACAATTTTATTATTAAATGATATACATGGAACATATAAAAGATAATTTTAATAAAACTATATAAAATATATGAAATAGATATGATAATATAGTTATGATATACATATGTATCATTTAATATTCATTCTTCTAATAGGATAAAGAAATGAATGTAGCGTTCACACATACAAAATGACTACCATCACCATGAATGGTGAATTTCATTTCATATTTCAAAAAAATATATATTATTATAAAAATATATATACTAGATATATATGATATTAAAATTTTGGTTTAAATTCTTGATATGATGAAACCATAATAACAACATTAAAAAAAAGGTAAACATACATGACAAACTAGGCAATTAACTAATGATATAGTTAAAAGAATTAATATTTATTTACAAATAGGTAATCAAACAAAATATGAAGATAATATATTATTTTATAAACATTACAATGTTTATTTTCATAGTTATTAACATAATTTAAACCACTATATAGTATGACAAATACCACACAATAAAAAGGACAGATAATGTAAGGGATTTTCATCTCTATTTACAATTAAATGAGATTTAATTATTATTTTGAACCTATTTTATTTTTTAAGGTGTACATAAATACATTTTTCATTATATATCATGTATATAATTAATCTAATTATATTGTAATTATAATTTAATTTATTCCATCATGAGGTTATGATTTGACGTTTTGTAATGTGGTATGGGAATGTTTGAAATGTTTAATGATTAATTTCCTCAAAAAAATTATAATAAACATACAATTTTATTTTAATTTTTGGAAATTCAATATCCATTTCATAATAAATAATTTAATCCTTTTTTATTAATGAACATTATCATGTTTTTTACCATTTTTACAATCATTGGTAGTCATTGTGTTTTTAAAATGTATTTATGAAATCCAGATATTTTTTATCACTTTAGTTAGAGAACCTATTTTTAAACCAAGGTTTTTTAAAATGTTTAATAATTGTTTCCACCAGTTAAAAATGGTTTAGTATTGAAAGTTTTAAACATTTATTCTTTACCTGTGATTTCAATATTATATTCTTGACACTTTCCCGACAAGGAAATTTTCAATACTTTTACCTTATAAAAGAAATATTATTTTTACCTCATATGACATGTACAGACTCATCCTCTATCATTTCATTTAATCCTTCTTTTCTTGTATATAATGATTATTTTTAAAGAAAATGTGTTTTAAATTTTATTTTCTATGAAACATGTTTTCCATATTTTTTCCAAAAGAAAAGGATATTTTACTTAGAAATTTTTCTAATTAAATATATTCTTTTATTTCATGAACTACAAAAACCACTATTTTTACTTATCCTCATCTATGATATTTTTGATAAGTTGATATCCATTATTCATTATGGATATTTATTAAGTAAAAATATTTATTTTTTATGTGAGGAATGCAATGGAAATGTAGTTATGGGTGGGCCCTAGAGTTTTTATAGCCCCATGATGCATTGGTAGTCTCACAAGATAAAATAGATGGCCCAAATAAATGTGTTTATAACCGATATGATAAACCGACATTAGAAAGGACTTTACGGTACTAGTTCCATGTACATAGGAATCATGGTTTCCCATAATAAGAATTCTTCTTCTTTTAGACTCATTTATTATTTATCCATTATATTTTTAGGTTGACATGTTTATAGACATAAATTATTTTCAATTATTGATTAATGAAATGTTTTTCTGTATCATACCTTGGCATAGTGATATAAACTTGTATAATTATTTAAATGGAAGTTTTGTTCTATTATTTGACATAATATATAGATTGATTTATTATTTCATCCATTATATTTACACTTACTAAGGATTTGAAGTCACCCTTATTTTGTTTCTTCCCGGGGTTCTGAAGAGGGGAACATTCAATAAGATTGTAAGGATGCAGTTTATTTCAATTATTGTGTATCATGTTTTGTTTTTTTCCCAATTCATTATGGGTATAATGTCTATAATCTTGATTTCCAAAGTAACCAATGTTTATGATTTTAGGATTTTCTAAAAAAAAATTATTATTTTTTTATTTTATTTATAACGTAATAGAATGTTTAAAATTATAGGAGTTAATCTAATATATGGGTTTTTTTAAAATATCACCAAGAAGAAGGAATGATAACTACACCAATGAACGTGATCTATATAGTAGGAATGATCATATTATTAATAGTCTGAAGATAGTACAACAAAGAAAAATGGTATTCAATGTTTTCTCATCATACGAGAAAAAAAAAACAATCTTGTGTTTACAAGATATGAAAGGGATTATATAAGCCCAATGTATTTGAAGGGATGTTAGAGAAGAGGTGGATTTTAGAAAAAAAAATCATAAAGGTAAGAATGGAATAAAGGAGTTTTACACATTTGATAAAAGTGAAATGAATCACCCTAGTAAATGATTTAATGGAATTCGAGTTTTTTATTAGTTTAGAGAACAATGACACTATGTTTGTTATTATAAGGGTAATAAAAATTTTTGTCATGTACAATGCTTCAACTGCAAGGATTTGGGAACGTATAATAATCAAGGACCCAATAATCAATGTAATATACCCCAAATTATGCTATTGGATAATGATAAAGTTATGTTACTACTGAAGGTGATTAGTAATGATTAATATGTCTATTCAAGAATTATTTTATTCGAATATTTTATCACAAATGTACTAGTTATAAGAATGATGTAATATGGGAGGATTCTATTATAGTACTTTTTTTAAAGATTTTATATTATATAACAAATATTACTATTTAAAATATTCACTTGTAAATTCACATTTTCAGAAAACTATTGATTAAGGTAAATGGAATCTTTAATATGTTCTTGATGATGAGATAATTATAAGTAAATTATTTATTTGGTTAAGTGATAACTACCTCAATAAATTTTTGGTAATAGATATATGACATCATTTATAGAGGTTACAACACTTTTGGATGTAACTATTATATCTAATAACATTTTTCTTACATAAATAATAAAGAATAATGCATGTTCCAAATAAGGTTTTATGGTAATTAGAGTTATTTCTATATTTCAAGAGGATACATGATGATGGTTTCAACATGTTTGGAATGTGTAAATTTAGAGCTTCTTCATGTTAATAAATGGATAATGATAAGTTCATCTAGGAAATTTAGTGACCTTCTTCTTAATGTGTGGGATTATAATATGGTGTAAAATATACATGTTTATAAAATGGCGTAAGTTGATCATTGGATGATATTTTAAATGTTAACGTGTTACATCACCATATGTTGGAATATTTGATAAGAAACATATTAGAAATATTTTTAGGAAAAATGAAAAGAATATATCATGTAATCCTAGAGAGTTAATTGATTCCTCAACTCTAATAAAATTGTTCTTGAAACAAAAAATTTAGTCATAGTACCTTTGTTTCTGATAAATGAAATTACCTCTTAGATCTTTATAGATTTATGGTCTTTTGATTGTTAAATTTTTCATAACCATGTTTTCTGGCACTCTCTATCGCAACATGATTGTTGGATTTTACTTCTGTATCCATGATTCCATATCCCACCTATGTTCACCTACTAGTGTACTTTCTTACATGACAATTGTACTTTCCATTATCACTTAATAAGAATATAGGATATTAATCTTTTTTTATAAAGAGGCTCATTGAAAAAAAATTTATTATCAATCCTTATATTTCTATGATCGTGTTTAAATAGCATGTATTCACTTTATTAAAGGTGGGGAGACTGTACCACCCCAAAATTATAAAGAATGAATCATATATTAGATAGCATGCATGAAACATGACACCAAACACGTAAGGCAATATTATACGCCGATACATTATAATATATTTAATATTTAAATAGTTTTTATATATTTTATATTTATAAATTCATGTATCATTGAGTTAGTATGGGTTAGATGTAGGGGCGATCTTCTTTGGTGGCATGCTTTATATGCAAGACCGAATTTTACCAAACAATAATATATTATTAAAATATTATTATAATAAGTTATCAAAATCTTTTATGAATAATATAATCATTATTTTGAAAATATATGGTTAAAATATATATATAATGAATTTATAGGATAATAATTAGTGAGAAAAAAATATAAACATATTAAGTATAAAGGAAATATTATTGTTTTTATACACACAAAAGGATTATTTATAATAAATTAAATTAATTAAAATTAGTTTTTTATATTAAATAAATATATTGGTTACGTATTCAATCATATATTTTTTATAATCAACCATGAGGTTCAAAATATATAAGATAAGGATAAACTCTATATTACACATAAAACACATTTTATTATTTAGGTAATTTTAATTCCTTTTAATACAGAACCCATTTAAAATCTAATTTTATCCCTTTTTCTCATATAATAATTAAAAATAATTTTAATCATTGAAATTGGAAAAAAATTAGCTTAGGGTAATGTTTTTGATCTTTTCTTTGATGTATCACTTTTAAAGAATAATTAAAAATATGAAGTTTTAGTTCAACACTACTTTTTTATATAATTTAATTATATGTTTAAATTATTTTTATATTGATTTTAATTTGTAATTATATTTTAATATTTACAATTAATACCATTTATTTAATTGTAGTTAATTTAATGTTGAAATTGACTATAAAAACATAAAAAACCTTAGGACGTATTTACATTAAAAATTAACATTGTCTTCCCGTATACTAGATTAAATTAAAAGTAATTTATGCCACTTATATGATTGAAATTTTGTAAATTGATTCCACATTTAGAATAATAATAAAATATAATCTATCAAAAGGTCAACTTACTTTTGATTAATCAATATTTGTGATAGTAATTAAAATTATTTACAATGATTATGTTTAAATTCATTTTAATAAGGAATTAAACCCAAATCCTATGGCTTAAAACGACACATAAAGTTGCACAAAATATACTATATTGACTTATTTTGACCCTATTCCCCTTTGTATTTATATTTTACCATTATTGAGAAACTTGAAATTAAAATTTGTTGGTGAGATTACTTCAATTTAAAACCTACAAGGGATTCCACTCCTCCATTATAAAATGCATCATTCACTTCCACTTCCTCACACCTCTAAAGTCCCATAGGATCGGTAAAAACCATCCCAATTAACATCCCAACATCCCTAAATTATTCCCTTAAGAACATTGGTCATACCTTAATCCATAGAATTCTTTTGGTGCAAACCAAATGGAGTTCCCCGACTAAGAGGTATCAACTCCCTTAAACTCCCCTATATGATTTGCAATCTATAGTCCATAAATTATTATTATTCCATCATTATATAACTACTCATGTATAATAAATATTATATGAATTTTTTATGTAATGATTTTGACCTCCACTCACTCACTCATCCATCAAATGGGTAATAAACATATGAATTATGTGTTGGCAGACTACCACCTCGCTAAACAATGATTGTTCAATTTTCACCTAACACCAAAAAAAGTGTTCATAATGATAAAAATATTACTATATAATATTTAAATGATTTATATAACATCATTATTCTACTTTAGTCACCTTATAACTCATTCATCTAATCATTTAATTTAATGTAAAAAGGATAACATTATTTTAAGATGTGCAGACTATTACCCCTCAAAGAGATGTGATTCCTACATGTTGTACAAGGAACATATTAAGGATTATTTTAACAAAACTATGTGAAATATAAGAAATATATATGATAGTATAATTATTAGATACATTTTTATCATTTATTAAACATTCTATTAATAAGAAAAAGAAATGGAAGTAGTGTTCATGGGTATGAACGGACTACCATCTCCAAGAATGGTGCGTTTCATTTCTTATATACATAACAATATATATCATTATAGATACATAAATAATGGATATATATAAAATAAAAATCATTGATTACATTTTGGAAATTATTAAACCATGATAAGAACAACAAATAAAATGTTAATATATACTTGACGAACTAGGCATTTAAAGCCTGATGTGGTAAATATAATTAATGTTTGTCAACAAACTAAGAATAAGTCAATAAGATAAGTTATTATATTATTTTATGAACATGATTATTGTCATAATAATAGTTAGTAACATATTTAAAACCACTATACTAGAGGAAAAAAGGATACACAGTTTAAATAAAGGGCAAGGTATGAGATATTCATCTCAATGAACAACCCATTGAGACTTAATTATTGTTATGACCCTAGTTTCATTTATATTCCGTATATACTACTATTTATCAGCATATATATTTATAATCCTTAATAACATGATATTTTTACTTTTATTTTATTTTCATCCACCATGAATGTATGATTTAATATGGTTCAATATGGTATTGGAAACTTTTTATTGTTTTAAAACAATTTTCCTAAAAAATTATACTAATTATATTCCAATGGGTTTTCAATATGAGGTAATATAATTGAAATTTTTTCATAAATATTTTTATTAAGCTATATTTATTTATTAAAATTTCAATGTATTTATATAATTATAACCGTCATGGTTACACAATGCGTTTTAAAAAAATATTTTTAAAGAAAAACTGACTTTATATATCTCTTTAGTCAGAGAACCTTTTATATTTTAAAAACCAAGTTTCATTAATATGAATAAAAAAATGTGATCAAAATATAAAACTGATTATATGGTTAGATTTTTACCCAATTTTTATTACCTATGTTTTCAAAGGATTATTATTTTATCTTTCTGGATAATAAATAATTGAATAAATTTTTCTGTACAAAAAATATTCTTTCTACCTCGTATGAAAAGTAAGGACGTATCCACAACAATTTCATTGAAGAATCATTTTAATGTCAAAAAGAATTTTTTAACAAGCTTGATTTGAAATTTAATTTTCAATGAATAATATTTTTAAAAGTTTCTTCAAAATCAATAGATATTTTCCACAAGAACATATCCAAATTTTCTTTCATTTATTTCATTAGCTATAACAACCCTTGTTGTTACATATCATACTATGAGATATTATTGATAAATATATAATAATTATTATGTATTGATACTTCATAAGGCACTATATATTGTATATAAATGAGGAATTCCATGGAATGGTAGTGTGCAACATCCCATATTTTTATAGAATAATACATTCTCAAAATTATTAATATATATATATATATATATATTTCATATTAATTTTATTTTAACGAAAAAACTATGTACAATATCATACCCAAAATGCAACAACATGTTTTGAAAAATTATATATAGAACAAAACACTGAGTGATTCTGAAAAATAATACAATAATATTATTATTATTTTAAATGGTAGTTAACGCCTAGCCAATATATTGGCAAGAATTAATAGTATTTAATATATTATTATTTTTCATATATTTAAATTTTTTTACATTTACCCTATAAAATTTTGAGGCATAGAATGAGAATGAATCCAATTTTAAGCATAAAATTGTCTAATATTTTTAAATGGACATTTTACCATGTTTGGATAGAGAAACCTTTTTAAAAATAGTTTTTGATACTTCAATAGGTTTAATGTGATAATATAAGTTTCTTATTTAGAATCGAGGAAAATAATAATAATTTTTTTTATTTTTATGATAAAATCCATTTTAATGAATAATGAGAACTACAGTATTTTAATTCAAAACATCATATTGATAATATTTATTTTTATATTTATATTGTATTTTTAATAAGTTTTAATGTGTAATTAGAATATGTTTTTATCATTTAATATAATTATGGTCTTTGAAATTAATTTCACATTTTCATTGGACATAAACACATGGAAATCTTTTTATAGTTTTTGCTTCAAAAGACCCATTATCTAGATTTAACAAAATAAATTAATTTTAAATTAATATCATCCAATTATATTTATTTTATTTGGAAAAGTGAATTATATATATGGAATAATAATTACCAAATTATTTAAATAGGTACCTTTTATTTTTGGAAATTATGAATAGTGACTTTAGTAATTGTTTATACTTACCATGATCAATGGTATATCAGGTAAATAAGGGTAAGAACAATATTTTAATAATATAAAACTATAGTAAAACATTTCCTATTATTTTTTTATGAGATATGTATGACCATGAGAATATTTATGATTAACTTTTGGCATTTATGATCCAATTGGGTGTGAAAATTTCATTTTATAATATTTATTTTAAAGAAAAGGGAAATATAACATAAACTCTAATCTCATAACTAAAAAAAATTTATTTTGGTTTATATAAATGTTACTTTGACTATAGGTAGTCATTATAATTTTAAAATATTTATTACACCATTTTATTTTTTATTATTTTTAAACATTATGGAAATAAATTTATTTATGACATAATGATGATGTAGTTATTATGTTATTAATTATTAATTCAATTAAATGATATTATAAATTTTTAAATAAATTAAATTTGAACAATTTTATTCCATAACCAAACTTTTTGGACTATATTTACATTTTGGGTTTGATTTAATTCCATTGGTTTTAAGGAATCATGTTGTAATTACTTTAAAAAATCAATTACAAAATAGAGTAAAAATCCACATAAATGTGTTATTAAAACAAATACTATTTTATTAATTAATATTATAGTCCTAAAATAAAATTATTAAGAAAAATGAATAATATAATTCTATAAATATCATTAATGATCATATTGTAGTTCTATTATAATTTCATATTAAATATAGTAACCATATATTATGAAGATACAAGAAGAAATGGTAAGAGTTAATGTTTTTAACTAAGTGTTAAAGCTAAAAATTAGTTTTATTTTTCACCTAAACATGTCTAAAAAAATTTGGTTTAGAGGATTTCAAGCCATAATAATATTATACGTTAAATTTATGACACCTGAACAATTAAAATTCTAAAATTAGTATATAATAAAATATCATTTCAAGATTATCCTAAACTGCATCTCCTCACTCATATAAAAGGCCACCGACTCTACCCACATACTCTTAGCTCTCAAGCCCCTTGGATCATTAAAATTACTCTAAAAGAATATACCAACATAATTCCCTTCTTACAAGAGGCCTCACATTGGTTATACCTAAATCATAAGGAGACATTTTATAAATATCCATAGAAGATACATGAAAAAGAGGTATTTTTTTATCAACTCATGGAAAATGATTTTCTTATTTTACATCATATTATTATGTTTTTACAATACTGAAGTAATAAATATAGTATTTTTTACATTATTACTTTTATAATAATTATTCTACAAACATATACCTATTTTTATCCATTCTGCAAATAACTATATCACCATGTGTGCGTACAACATACGGTCTCCATGCCATGGTTTGATATTTCATTCTACAATATGTAATTTGGATGAGTATAATGATTAATATAGTGCATATAAATAATTAATATAACATGATTATTTTTTTATGATTAACATACCATTCCATTCTATACGGTTTAATGAATGATGTTGTTGCTTGTGTGTACGTACGTCCTACTGTTTCCACGATGTGATGCACATAATTATACATGATCTTACTTAAACAAAATTATTTACTTCAATGTAACTAATAAATGTGATATATATTTTATTTATGTTTACTCTATTATTATGTAATTTATAATTACAACTTACCTTTATGCTCTCTATTGTGTGTTAATATGATAATTTCATTTAAGGAACTGTTCACTACCGCCCCATTAAAGTGATATGATTCATTAATAACATACATTGAATTTATAAATGATTGTTTTAATGAACTTATTTAACATATATAAAATATATAATATAAATTTATTATAATATACCTATGTATAATTTAGTTTTCATTCATTTAATTTGAAAAATAAATGAAAGTAACGTTCACGCGTACGTACAGCCTACCGTATCCATGAATGATGCATTTAATTTCATATTTAGATATGTTTTGGACTATTATAAATACATATATACTGGATATATATTACATTATAGTCATGGATAATATTATAAATATGATGAAACTTTGACCACCGAATCAATTTACATCAAACAATTTCATTTTCGACACATGAAACGAATATCGACCAAATTATCAATATGAACTAAAATAATTATACACATTTTATAACATGGTAATAAGTGATATAGATTAAAAATAATCATGAAAATGGTTATCAAGAATATATAAATAATCTATGTTTATTATTTAGGATAATAAAAAATATACTAGAATAGTCGGATTCAATGTAAGGGAAATGATAACTCAATTTCCATTCATTAAGTTAAATTTCCGGGTCATTGGTATTTTTTTTCAAGAATATGTGTCAATGAAATATGATTATTTTACAATGAAAATAAACTTATATGGTGTGTATTTGTTTTTTTCCACACATATTTAGGTTATTTATTTATACTTAATCTTATGATATAGTCATTATAAGTCACATCATCTCAATCTCCGTAGATTGAGGCATATTTTAATTTATACATGACTTTAATCTATATGTTATTTAATCAGATGAATTGAAATTTAATTTCATTTAAAGGTTAAAAAAATTTATATTTTTCTACAAATCGTTTTACTAAACAACAAAAAGGAATGTTTATTTTTAATGTACGAGGAGAAAAAGTCATTTTGGCCACTGTGATCATTATTTTATGTTTGGATTCCATAAAAGACAGAATACTTTTAAAAAGAGAACTAAATACCTTATTATTTTTATGGATTTTTTGTTATAGAATATTTTTTTAGAATTTAATGATTATTTCAATATCTTGAACTGATACCTTGTGATTACAATGTGGAAATTTTATCATTCCTTTATTCTTCTTTTATATGTACTAATAATGTAATTGTTATTGGAAATTGTTTACATATACAGGAGGTTCCATGATAAACTAAGGGTAGGTGAGACCATTATAGATCTCCAATTCATTGTGTAACGTAACAGAAGTAAATATTAAGGTTTCTCTTAAAATATTTAGGGAATAAACTTGAATGTGTATTCTAAACATAACAATAAATGTTACTCCATATTTATAAGTTAATTCTACAATGTAAGTATGTTATGGATGCCATAAGTTACCTTTATGATTTATGATATCAACGAGTTATTTATAAATATTATGATTTCATGAGCTATGATAAAGAGATTATGTTACATGAGTAAAAATTTTGATTTCATTTATTTTTATGTATTCATGGACTATTGTTTTCTTTCTTAATTTGTTATCCCTTAGTTATATTTTACTGCAAATCCCATGTTTTTGAATTTTTTGATGAGGTATATGGATGTGTAAGAGAATGGAATAATTCATGTAGTTTTTCACCATTAAGATAATTATTGTTTTTTAAGATGTTATATTGTTATGGAGAACAATTTATTGGGTAGAAGTATCTGCTTTGTAATGTTTGATATGTAATATAATATTTGTAGACAAATTATCTAAAAATATAACCCTCAAAATACACTTAATGTGAATTATTTATAAAACTCAATATTATGTAATATTTAAAGATGGGGACTTATAGTTGGTATCAAAGGATGGTTTATAAAATATTGGAGATTAAGATGTCTTCTTAAGGTTTAGGGATATCATAAGAGTTTATAATTTTATGTTATATAATAACTGAAATGTCTTAGAAACCCATTTTGAGGATTTATGATCTTTAAATTTAAATCTGATTAACAATATTTTTAAATACATTTTTGTTTGAAGAAAATATGGGTTATTAATTTTAGGGATTAAAAATTTGATGTATGAAATAACCTTTGAGGTTAAAATATGTTGTGGTTATTTTTGGAGGATTTTAACCAATTTTTAAAAATGTTATAAAATTATGTAGTTTATGAAAAACGATAACCCGTGGAACGGTGATGGCCCATCGCATCGGAAAAGGAAATGGGAATAGAACCGACAACCAATGTGCAACAAGGAATTATCACATACCACTTGACTATGTGAAGAACCTGGTTATTATGAATTATTCTATTTAGTTAAATAATTTAATTGATTATGAATACATTTATTTATAGAGCATATGTTTTATAAAATGTATATCCTTAGTATAGGAAAATTATTTGTTTATTTAGAGATAAATGTAATTTTGGAAGGCATTTGTTATTTTTGGAACACTATATTCCCTAGGAAAGTAGAATAAAATGGGATTTTTTTGAGGAATAATGGTTGAATATTATTTTGGAAAAATCTATGTTTTTATTGTGAAAATACGATTATTTGGGTTATTTATGGAAATGATTAACCTTTCACCGAGAAAATTTGATTTTGTTAATTAAATATATGTTTGAGCATTTAAGAGTAGTCAATGTTATTTGGTGATAACTATTATGATTTTCCAATGAATATTATGTGATCAAATTTTTCTAGATTATGTGTTTCAATATTAATTTAGGTTATATTTTTTGGAATTTTAAGGGAAATTTTTATTGTATGGTCGTTGATGAACATTGGGTATTCTTTGATGAATTTAAGAGATTAATGGAAGTATATCGTTTTATAAAAGATTATTGTTTTATGGGATTATATGATCTTGCAGTAATTATTTTGGATTGGGTTAATGTATAATGATAGAGGAAAAATATAGTTCATTTTTTTGGATTATGTGATTCACTATAAAATGATTAATGTGCTTCAGCTGTTCCCAAGTCATCGTGAATACTCATCATTTGGGGAAAATATGAGTTTTCAATAGATATTTATTAAATGATTAAACTCTACATGACAGGTATGTATGATTACTCTTTTTATTACTCAAGGTTGTAAATAAATTTCCCAATGTTATCAAATAGTCCATAAAACATAATTTTTTTTCCATTTACATCTCCTTTAGGGAAATCAAATACTATTTAACCCATCACATGTTTATGGTTTTCTTATTGTTCACTATCTCCTATCAATATTTTCTATCACTCTACATAAAAAGGGGTATAGTTTGTCTTCTATATCCATATTTTCATAAATGGAATTATAGTATGTGTTCTATTGAGTTAACTTAGTAATTCTATTTAATTAATTTAAATTGATCACTTTATTGACTATTTTTTAGATGTCGGATTTTCAATGATGTTTTTTAGCACAACATTAAAATTTCAAGGACACAATTTTTAAAATGGGAGAATAATGTAACATCCTAGTTATTTATAAAATCATTAATTTTCATATCTATTAATTTTTTTGATTTTTATATGTATTTTATTTAAAGGGGATTATATGCATGATATCATAATTGACAAGAATAAACTGTTTTCTCGGAAATATTACGTTACACACAGCACTGAGTTTTAATGAAAAATAATACAACAATAAAATTATTATTCAAAATGGAATTTAACACCTAGAAGTTCTATTAGAGGGAATGATAAAAAATATCTATTATATTATTTTACAAATTTTTCAAACGTTTTTCAATCTATCAAATTAATTTTAGATGCTCAACATGAAAATGAATCTAAATTTAAGAAAAAAATGCACAAATATTTTTATAAGGCCATTTTACATCTTTTTGATAGAGAACTCTTATCAAAAATAAAATTATCAATTTTGTGTGATCTATTTGATAAAATAAAATTATCATTTAGATGTGGGACATCAAAATTTACTTTGGGTATTTTTCTGATAAAAATAATTTTTAAAACGAATAGTGATAATAAATTGATTTTAATTAAAAAATGCATTTTCATCTTATTTATTTGTATAGTTATATTTACATTTTAATTGGTTTCAATGTGTAATTGGATCATGTCTTTATAATTTAATACAATTATGGTCACTGGAAGTAGTTTCACAATTTAATTGAACCTAAACACATGAAAATATTTTGATAGGTTTTACTTCTTAAAAACCCATTTTTTGGTTTTGGTAATGGGAATGAATTTTAAATTAATTTCTTCCAATTAGTTGTTTGAACTTTGGAAAAGTGGATTTCATATTTGAAATTAGATGTTACAAATTATGTAAATATGAACATTTTATTTTTGGGATGTATAAATTGTAACATCAATAATTATTTTTATTTACCATGGCTAAAGTGTAAATCAGGTAAATAAAGATAAAATTAATTTTATAGTAATATAAATAAACCCTAAAATGTGTCAAAGGCCTGTATTATAAAAAATTTATGACCATGTTCAATCATAGGATGATGTTTTGGAATTTGGGATCCATATTGGTGTGGAAATAACCTTCTATAATATTTATTTTAATGAGAAAACAAATATAACAAAAACATGTATCTTATAACTAAAAGAATTTTAATTTTGTTTATATAAATGATATATTCGATTATAATATTAATTTAAAATTTTAAATGATTTATTACATAGTAGTATTTTATTTATATTTTAGACTTTAAAGAAATAAATTTATTTAAGAGACAATGATGTTGCAATCATTACCTTATTAAATAATGATTCAAATAAATGATATTATAAATATTAAAATAAATGTATATTGAACATTTTGATGAAATAATATAATATTTGGGATGAAATATACATGTGAAGAATGATTTAATTCCTTTGGTTCGAATAATTCAATTTTTTATGACTGTTACAAAAATCAATTACAAAATAGTGTCTAAATTTACATAAATGAGTTTGAAAAAATATTATTTTATTAAATGACATAATATTACTATAAGTATAAAATTTATCCATATGAATAATGATTTAACAATTTTAATCCATGTTTCATTTGAGTTTCCTTGGGAATATTCTATTAACTATAGTAACTATATATTATAAAGATACAAGAAGACATGGAAAAATTTATTGTTTTTATCAAAGGGTAAAAGAAAACATACAAGGATAATTTTGTGACCTAAACATGTCTAAAAACTACTGGATAAAATTATTTTGACCCATATAAATCATATAAATAAATTTATCACATTATAACTATTAATATTCAAAAATAAATTTATATTAAAATAATAATTCAAGACATTGATATATTGTCCCCAATTTATCTTATAGAAGGCCACCACCTCTACACCCAAAATCACACATCTCAAGATCCTTGGATCCATTAAATTATTCTCAAATAATTTACCAAGATCCCTAAATTCCTCATAGAGTCCATAAATTTTGGCATAAATCCATCCTATGAAGATATAAATAATTTACTAACATATCCTATAAATGATTGAGTTAATGAAATTATGTAACATAAATAAAATATATATTATACTATAATTATAATATAACTACTTATTTTGTTTCATTTCTTTAATATGATAATGAAATCAATGTAGTGTTCATGTGTACGTACGTCTTACCATCTCCATGAATGATGAATTTCATTTATTATGTCCAATGTTATGAAATATTCTATAAAAAATAGATATAATTTAAATATATGACATTTTAATCATGAATAATTGTATATAGATTATTTAATTTTGATCACATGTAAATTTTACCTCAAACTAGTTCATTTTCAACTCATGTACCAAATATCAATAAAATGACCAATATAAATATATATAATTATATAATTTTTTTAACATGGTGAAAAGTGGTATTAAAGGAAAAATAAACTTCGACAAGTTTCACCAGAAAGTATAAATTAACATCAGTTTATTATTCAGGAATATAATGAACAAATGTGACGATTCGTATTCAAGGTAAGGGAAATCATAACTCCATTTCAATACATTGAGTTAATTATCCACATCATTTGTTTTGTTTTTCCAAGAATGTGTGCCAATTAATATTGAATATATTAAATTGAAAATAAAGTTATATTGGGTGTATTGTTTTCCTCATATATTTATGTCATTGATTTTTCCTTAATCTAATAGTACAATCACTGTATGGGACTTCATCTGAATCTTCTACAGTTGAGGAATATTTTTGATTTATACATGAAATCATTTTATATGGAAAATAATCAACCCCTTTGAATTTTAATTTCATTTAATTTTTTTGAAAAGTAATATTTTTCTACGAAGTGTATTACTAAATGAAAAAAAGAATTTTTCTTTTTAACATACATGGTGAGAACGACCTTTTGGATGTCGTGAACATTAATTGATATTAGGCTTCCTCTACATGTCGTAATGTCTATTAATAGAAAAATAAATAAAATATTCATTATTATTGTATTTTAGTAATGAAAATGGTTTTATGAATGGTTTAATTATGTTAATATGTGGAAATTATATCTTGTGACTATTATGTTGAAATGTTATATTTCTTTATGATTTTCATATGTGTTATGATTATGGCATGGTTCATGGGAATTATTTATGTATACTGTTGGTTCTGTGAGAAACTGAGTGCAGATGAGCCTATGATTAATGTCCAATTCATTAGGTAATGTGACAGAGGTAAACGTTATGGTTTATACTAAGAGATTTAGGGAATATACTGTGATGGCTATTCCAAACGTAACCATGAAGGTTACTCCCTATGTTGAAATGAAAGCTACAATGTAAGAATGTTATAGATGCCACAATTTATCATTATGATTTATTATTTTTATGAAATGTTTATAAATCCTTGGACTTCATGATGTATGTTAAAGAGGTTATGTTTTATGAGTAAAAAATAAGGTTTGATTGATTTGTATATATTCATGGACTAGTGTTTTAGTTCCATATTTTATATATACTACTTAGATATTTTTTCATCCAACATTTTTGAAATATATTTTTTGGGGTATAAGGAAGGACCAGAGAATGGAAGAAATAATTATGATTTTTGTCACGAAAATTAATCTTTTTTAAGGATTTAAGTTTTTGTGAAATAAATTAGATAGTGTAGAAGTGTCTACATTGTAATATTTGAGAAGTAATTTAATACTTATGGCCAAATTCTATAAAACTCTAAACCTGAAAAAATCTTCAATGTGAATTCTTGACCCAACTCAAGATTATGGATTGTTTAAGGCTAGGGAATGATATAGTGAATGGCGGGGCATGAACTTTATATATCCCCATAATGCATCAGTTGTTTTATGAGATGAGATAGAAGGAAAAAATAGATGGGTTTTTACCCAATATTATAAACCATCTTGTGAATGGTCTTAATGGTTCTTGTTCTATTTTCCTGGGAAACATGTCATCCAATAATAATATACATACCTCTTTTAGACAGAATTATTGTTTATCAATGATATTTTTATGTTGACATATCTATGTATTTAGTTCATTTTATATTATTGATTAATTACATGTGTTTTAGTTTCATACCCAGCCATAATGATTATTCCATGTCTAATTATTTAAATGGGATGTATGTTCATTAATTTATCTTTCCCTATATATTTATTCATTATTTCATCCATTTTAATTAACCATGTTAAAAATTTTATCTCACCCTTACTATGTTTCATTTCTCAATTTATAAATAAGGGAACATTGAATAAACGTTCCAGGATGTAGTATATTTTATTTATTGTGCAGCATTATTTAGTTTGTTTTTCGATTGCATTATGTGTGTCATGTTTTTAATCTAGTTTTTAAAGAATGGTAAACCCTCATTACTATCATATTTTATTCTTTTTAATCATTCTAATGTAATAATGTAATGTATTGGCTCCATGATTCTGGGTTCGTGTTGTTATAGTGCTCTGTGATATATTATGAAACAAATTAGAAAAAGTTAGAATCTCATTGTATTTATAATCTCAGACTCATGAACATTCCAATAATCTACCAAGAAACTCATCCCCTTGATAGTTGACTTGTATCACCATTTAATAATACACTTTTAACCACAGATAGAGAACTCTTTAATAACTACATGTAATTTATTTCATCAGATATAAAATATTTAATCTTGGATTTTTAATACGTAAGAATCCTCATTTCATGCTAATATAGACATCACATTCATGTAGATACTCATTGAAACTTATAATGAATGATTTAACAAATATCAATAATAGAAAACAAATATAATCAGTGTAAAGATGGATAATATTTTAATGAATCACACATACTCTCCTAATCCATTTATTTTATTTTATAATAAACCTTACCAACGTCCATTGTTCAAGTATATGATGGTATAGTTCACACTTACATCGTAATATTGTGACACATGCCTGGGGAACAAAGAATCCTATTTTGAGATGGGAAATTTCCAAATTTCCTGCCTTTTCTAGAAAGTCTATACGTTATCATCATAAAACCATGGAATATTTGTACCATATATAACCATTTAAAAAATATCATGGTCAATTACATAGTATTGTAGGTAGTGTCACTACATATTCCAAAACCATTCATTGATATCCATTAAAATAAAATCATATATCATTTAATTTAAGGACTTATATAATCTAGAGATCAATACGAAATTATTATACTCATCACACAAACCTTATCATATTTATTACTAAAAATATAGTAACATATATTCGAATATTTCTTCACAGAATGATATCACCTCTCATAGAAAACCAACATAACCTAACAGAAGGGAACATGAATCACCAACATTATTTTTGTTATAAATATTGTTAGATAAATGATGTAATAATTTATAACCTCATTACATATTACAAATATTGATAAGAAATAAAAAAATTTAAATAAAAATAATCTGTAGTTAAATTGATTCATAAAACATATCACAATAGAACAATATTTTTTTAAAAGGATCATTTATTTATCTTACTCAGTGTTTAAGTGGGAATGATCAAGGTAGAAAATATCAAGGATATAAAAATTGATTTACATGTTTTCCATAAAATCATAATTTTTTGACACTAACTCCATTTATCATAATATAGAATCTCAAAATAAATTCTTGATACATTTATAGAGTTAATATAGTTCAGAAAATACATTATAATGTTCATGTAAAAGGAATAAAATCACTCATTATATCATTTTTACATCGAAAAAAACATTCCATAAATAGTAATATTGATAAAATATGATACTAGGGATACATGTATAATTAAAATAACTCAATATATTATTTTTTTAATATTTTACATAAATTATATATTTATAAAATATAGGATATTCTTATATATACACCTAATTTTTTCTCCCATATAATTGATGAATTTACTAACTCATCTTCAAGGTCGATCGAATAATCCCTAAAAAACTAATTTTTTCTATATACAATATATAACACATATTTGAGTCCTTAAATTGTCATATTTTTTTTAAAAGAAATTCACAATTTTATGTAATGAGGAGATCCTCCTTTCTCTTCAAATTTAACACTATTATTGATGGTTACCTATCAATCTAGAACAATAATTCCCAAAAAACTCAACAAATGATGTGTTCGTGAAATATATTTTCATATTGTGAGTCATAATAGATTTAATTTCATCTTTCATCCCAAAATAATTTTTCTTAGGGAGAGCATATTTATCTTTATCATACATAATGACATTGTCCATATATGATTTCATAATGTTCTTCTTAATGTGTTATTCATGGGATAGAAATATTTTCAAACCTTTTTTATCACACTATCATCATTGGAACATCTCATAAATTAATATATTTAAAATTTCAATTTCCCATTTAATGATGAATTATTATAAACCTGATCATTAGCATAAAAAAAATTCATTTCATGTTGATATAGTATCAATTTTATCATCTTTAAATTTATACATCTACCTTGAGTTGATTTTAGAAACAAATTAATCATTCTTAAATTTTATGATAATCTAATTTTCTCACTTACTAAAATTATAATGCTTATGAACTATAATAAATATCTCATATTAAAATAGTTTTACAATCCTTCGTATTCTGAAATTTTTAATCACAACAACCACAAACCTCATTCCAACATAATATTCAATATTTTATTGGTATAATTGATCGATCCTTAGTCCTGCATTTTCATCTATGAAGATCTACAATTTTTATGTTCAGTGTGCCTCACTCGGGGTTCATTACACCTACTTGGTAAAGAAATTGTATTATATCCTTGATTATAACTATGTACATAACGTAAAAAATTATGAATAACCATCTAATATAGAAAAGTAATTTCAAAATTGAATATACCAATATTTTTTATATTGTCTTCATTCCATCATCTATGAATTATTTATCTTAGAGGGAAGTTGTTTTTATTTCATTTTATTATTTTCATTTGATATGTGAGAGTTCTTATCACATTTCTTAGAACAAACATCTTCATATTTACTTTTATCTTATACATTTATATATGAAATTGATCCGTTTTTAAATATGTTGGGTCAAAATATAGCTTGTTACATTAGAACTATCTTGTCACAATGTTGTGATGAGTTCAATTTTACCTTCCATGGACTTGTGGAAATTTTAAATAATTTGTCTATACTAATTATCAAAATGATGATTTATTTTTTTATTTAAATATCTATTTATCCACTAAAACTAACAAATTTTCGAGATATCTTAATATCATTTAATGCACAACATCATTAAATCTAGAATTCATGACCTAATTAAAAAATAAAATTTTCTTTCTATACATACTCTTCATTATATTTTATAAATTTCTATTCTATTTCACCATTTAATTTAATTTTATTTATTTTCTTCTTCTCTCTAGGACAAGAATTCTTATTTTCATTTATTATGTATTATATTCAACGTATATCTTCCCAATCATCACAAAATCTCAATGAATTACATCTTCTAGTTAACATAATGATTAATGGTAAATTAATATTCTTATTGTTTACCTAAAATTGTTTTCCCTTCTTCCTTTTTTTCCATCAAGATCATTTTCTTGTTTTTGGAGTACTTTTTTATAAATATAACAAATAATTTCATTTGTGTTTTCTTATATTTTTTATCTAACTCAAATTAAATTAAGTCCTTATATATAAATAAATTTTCAAGAATCATCAATTGTTATAAACTGTAATTATTTTTTCTTTTTAATTTATTTATCAATTTGATATAATTATATTTTAAAAAGTAGATAATACAATCATTAAGTCATAATAATCATTATGTTTATCAAAATTGCATAAATTTTTCACATCATTATCTTATATTGTTAACTATCTAATGGATTCAAAAGAAATATCATGCTTTTTTAATTTAAATGGACATCCATTCTCTATTTTTTGTATCATGGATGTTATAAGGTTCATGTAAGGATAAATATTCCAAAAAATTTAAATGTTAAACCATAAGATCATATTTATATTAAAATTTTCATATCAGATTTTGGAGTGTAGTAATGCCTTCCAAAAGCTCAAAAAATCCAATGATACTAATCACAATTTCACTGTCTCTTGTAACTTATTCATTAATTTTTTCATCATATTAATTTTTTATCACCATAAAATATACTCATTGAAATCACTAGATTAGATTCATTTTCTTAAAAATTTCATTAAAAAATACTTATTAGATTTTGTTGTATTACCTTTATGAAATTATGTCTAATAAATATGGTATAAAAAGTTTCTATTATCGACAAAGAGATATCTTTTATTTTTTGTTTTACATAATGATAAGGTTTTCTATTTTTCTGAAATATAAATAGACCTATGATTGAAATGGATGGGAACCCCAAAATAGAATAATTTCATACCTCAATACTATGTGATTGGAGTTTAGACATCCGAAAATTATTCTATCTATGGTAGTTCTATCCAATAACACTGCGTTCAACATTACTATAAATATAATTTGTATTCTCTAAACATAGATCCAATTTTTGATATACAGATTGAATCCCATACACTAACAATTGGCATTTAAATGCATTAGATAGATCATTTTTATGAGGAAGGGTTGATTTATTAATGCCTTACAATTTTTATGTTATCCCTTTAAACTCAACCATTGTGGTCAGTTAGTACCTTGAGCCATTAAATATTAATTCATATTCTCACCTAAGATGTTGTTAATTATAGAGGATTAAAAAAAACAAGGATTTACATTGTTGGATCATTAAATATCATTTATTATCATGATTATTCATAATGACAAGGATTTTGTTTAATAAAACAGTATATCAATGAATGATATAATATTACAAAAAAAATAAAATCATAAAAGTGATATTTATTTAAACAATTAAGCATTCATTTGAAATATTAATAATTTTTCAAATAATTTTTTATGTAATACCAAAAAATTCAAAAGTCAACGTACTCATAATATGAAGTAGATTTTTTTGAAATGAATGGGAAACATATATGGTTTCATAATGTCCTAATACATCATGAATAGATGATTACCGACCACATTTTTTTTATTATTTTAAATGATACTAATGTGTTGGGTTTTCTATTTCTTATTTATTTAACCATCTCATCATTTTAAATTTTATCATTGGAGAGGAGAATTAGAATTGAATATTTTCTCTTATATTAGTAATGAATATATAGTGTAATATATTTACAATGTATTATAAAATAATCTTATAGATGTGATATTGCGATCACATGAAATTTAAAAATGTAAATTGTTTTTAATATATATTATCTTTTATAAATAAGAAAAATAATTCATAATTTATTTGAATCATATATAATTTAACCTCAAATAATTTTGAAACATGGTGTGGATGAATATAGATGAATTTCATGTTTTCATTTTTAAATTTACTTTTTTTACTTCAAAACGTATGTCACATACTCAAAGAAGGAAAACAAACTAAAATTATATGACTTTAATGATATAATAATGGTAATATAATTTTGTTAATTTGATACACTAGTAAATAATAATATATTTCTAGTATGGAAGGTACAAATGAAAATAGAATTCCAAAAGAAGAGGAAACTAATTTAATATATTCTAAGAATACAATACAAATAAAAACATTTTGGAGGAAATATTATTTCATGTAACATGTTTTTAAAAATTGGATCTCACATTTTATAATGAATTTTATTTTTCATGGGTAAAATTTTCAACAATTACTAATATGTGATTTTATGGATTATGTTTACGGTAATTGAATGAATCTATAATTGCATTAAAATAAAATTAGCATTCAATTCATTTTATTTCTGCATAATTCGTTATACATTTAGTTATGAGGTGTTTTTTAATGAATGTGTTTACTAAATAAATTTTTTAAATATTCATTTAAATAATATAATTGTGATGTAAAATGTTATAAATGATTATGGAATAAAATAATGGCCATATACTGATTTACCTCTGTGTTCATGTTTGGAGAAGAAATGAATTTGGTTGAAGTAGTAGAGACGAAGTTGTGAAATTTATTTTTTTAAGGTCAATTTTGAGAATGAGAAGGTTTAACCACAATGTATAACATATTTCATTTAGAATATTCATAATGTTAAATATAGAGAGTCATTAAATTTATAAAAGATGCATGGAGAGGATTCCCTATGACCATTAGGATTATTTAAAGGGAATATTTTTAAAGTGACAACTTGTATGTTCATAAGGATGAGTAAGGATTCATTTGGATGTTATATAGATTCATAATGGTGGATAGAAAACCTAGTGTGAATGGTTTCCTCACATTACATATAAGATCATAAGGTTCGTCCCTATATGAAATTGTTCCAGAGGACATTTCAAGGTAAAATTGAAAAGGATAAAAATTTTCACTACATAAGGATTATTCAATTGAATGTATCTATTCGTGAAAGGCCCAAATGCCTTCTTTTTTATTTCATTATGTATAATCCTCCTTTTAAGGGTTAAATGTGAACCCATACATGGCCTATAGGACCAATGCAAAAGGCCCGACTCACCCACAAAACATGACCTGAAGGCCCAGAGACATACCATTCCCAATACATGACCCATAGGCCCATCCCAATTGAGCTGACCCTCCCCATATTCTTCATCATTCATTACCTAGCACCCCACCTTGCATTGTTGATCAGCCAGAATTGCCTAATAAAAAGATGCACGGTACCTAGTCCTGATGGAAACTGCCATACCATCTCGTTATTCAAATCTGGTTAGCTCTACTTCTGGTGGCTGCTACTCTTGTTGCTCTGATCCACATCTGAAGCCAGTTCTGTGTGAACTCAGCTACTCCATGGTCTACGTATCCCAAAGGCCATGAAACCTAAAGGCCTTTGATGACCCGAAGGACCTGGAGACATGTAGGCCCAAACCGATGGCCTGAAGGCCCAAATCAGGTGAATAGTTTCGAGTTCTACAGTACCAAATAGTAACTACTATAGTAATAAATAAGGAAATACTCAAATAAATTTAAATAAATAGAATAAATTTTAACATATTTGAATTAAATTGACCAAACTCTAAATATTATAGAATAATATTCCATGACATATAATATAAATAATAATGAAAAACGAAATACTCAAAACTTAATGGAAGCAATGATCCTAGAATATTTTACAAGAAATAGAAGAAGAAAAGTAAACTTGTTTATGATTGAATAATGGTGTAGATAACTAATTATTCAGGGACATACTATTATTCTTCTACCTTTACATATTTATTTTTATTTATCTATATTAATATATAATAAAATTTATTTCCCTTATTCATAAACTAGGGTAATCCCATTCATGGTAGAGTAAAACTCTATGTGATTAGGTAAAAAAAGGATGATGCATTTTAATTCACGAGTTTCAGAAAATAAATAATTAATCACATTCATATATTAAGTAGTACTAGTATTTAAGAGAATTTTATATTTTTAAAATTGAATTCATTTTAATAATTATATATTATGATAAATAATTCCATGATTGATGATACCAAATTTCCATCCACACAGTATATCCAATATTATATATAAAATACTAAACAATGTGTTGATGTTTTTTCTATCATGAGTTTTAATATAGAGGAATACTATGGGGAAGCATATAATCCCGAACAAATATCTCATCACAACATGGTTGAATTTATATTTTTTCTCTATTAGGTGACATTGAATACATTATACCTATATAGGATGGAGTATAGACTTCATCAAATCCAATCAACTAAGGGTTTGTGGTGAAATATTATGAAGCCCCTCATTCCTCTATAAATAAAAAGTAAGGTGAACCATTAGATGGCCATAATAAAATTATAATTAGATATCAGACCCATATGCTCTCATTTATAAGTTCTACAAAAATATATAGATCGTTTATTTCTATCATTTTTTCATGATAAAACAATTTAAATCACCCCCTCGTTCTAAATAAAAAATTAGAAATTTATTTTCTAGAACCCCTCTCCAGAGACGAAATATGGTTTCAACTATTCTAAATATAATCCTTGGATTAAAATATTTATTTATAAACCCATTAATGTTTTGACAACATACATGATAAAATGTATAGAATAAGAATACGTGATTTTTATAATCAAATAATTATCTTATTGCGTACGAGGATAAAATTTTTTGAGATATGTGTACCATATAACATTGGGAACAATCCCATATTATATTTTTGTATAGAAAATATATTCAGTATCTTATCTTGGAATATTCACTAAATCAGTACAATAATAATATAATATATATAAAAAATTATCTTGCTCAAAATAATTTGGGGTGAATTTACCTATGAATATAATTGAGAATCATATTTTATACCATTTTATAACAAACTATGTGACATATATCTTTTTTCCAGTCAATAATTTATTATCAACACATATTAAAAATAATTTTATTGAAATCCAAAAAAAAACCATTATTGTTATTGGTATCAAAATCATACTTTTCGAATTAAAATTACATTATAGTTTGATCATATATAATTTTATATTATCAGAATGCTTTATTAATCCTATAAATTCATCTTTTCAACATCTAATCCTTACTATAATCCAATGGGGTAAAAATTCCATATTTTATTTGATATATAAATTATTCATATGGATTCCATTAATTAAATTAAATTAATGATATATTTTCCCAATCTCATTATCAGGTAAATTTTCTATGAAAATTAGTAATGATAAATATTTTTGTATAGAACCCAGTGAAATGGTTTTTTATATTCTATTCAGGGGAATTGACTAAATTATTTTTCAACAAGTAATTATATATGATAGTTATCCATGCTTCTAATATATGAATATTACATATTTTTAGTTGAATATTCATTATATTACAAAAACACAGACCTGGTGACCATAATAGTATAGTTTGTATCAAAACATGAAACACAATTTTTTTAATTTTTGAAATATGTTCAATGTATCCCATAAAGATATTCCACATTAGAACTCCTAATTTAAATATTTATTTATATCATAGGAAAAATTAATTTAAGAAAGAGTGAGAAATTATTTCTAGTACATGTAAACAAAAGAGACACGTTATTATAACCTGAATATTATAGACTGAGAACAATGGCATGAATATTTTTTTGGTTATCTCTTAATTTTTCAAATTTTTTTATTAAATATATATTTGAGTACGTTGATCCTTATTAATTTATTTGTCACCGATATGGTTGAGAATTTTTATGAATATAATGTTATATGGTTGGGTGAATATCAGACACTAATTATATTATTATCAATTTAATTAATCAATTTCTATATTATAGGTTTCTATGAGTTTATCCAATGTTTTGTGAGGTGTTATAGGGGTATTAGTAAGTCGTTGGTTTTTGATTCAATAATTCGTCATGAGAAAAAGTGATTTAGGGCATGATATTCTCATTAAATAGTATGTTCAATCCATTTAGGTGGGATTCATGGAATATCTAACGCCCTGACCGGAGTTACCCAGAGTCGGTGCATTATTTTAATACATTGGCATGAATACAAGGAATCAAGTCCCGAAGGACTGATTAGTTTAGTAGTCTTGGAAAAATAGATTACATACATGAATGTTACATTTTCACTTTAAGACGTACAAAACAACATATATAATCTATATGAACACAATTATTCCCTTGGATTAACCCTACATATCAATCACAATACACTTCTTGGAATCCTGAAAAAAACATAGAAAGGGGTGAGCTCAAATGCTCAATATGGGTTAGCAATACAGTGGAAACTTTCAATAATAAGCATAAACATTTAAGGAAATGTATAAATCTAAAACAAAATCCTTTTAAAATTGATCTTCAGCATAATATGGAAGAAATAAAATGAAATAATTCGATTTACTTATTCACATCGATATTCTACTAATAAAATAATCACATGCAATATAAATAACCACTTTCATAACGATGGAATTCATAATGCCAGACTATCATAACCACATATCCAAGGCCTAGTGCCATGTCTACAAATTTGATTTTGTCAAGGCCTCATGCCAAGACACTAGTTTGTCTCATTAGAACTACTAATTCATCGAGGATCTATAGTGGGCTCCACCCATCACTTACTTAGTCAAATGCATTCCTCATATGAATAGGTTTAAACATAACATAAACATTCGTATCAAAACTAGCATATGAAATGTCAATACATTCTCCATAAACCATTAATGGTTTAAAAATAACAAATCCATAGTCAAACATATCACAAAACTCTCAATGGACGTTTTGTATAATAAATCAACTTCAAATAAGCTTAAAATCTATCAAAGGATGTTGACATTGATGAAAATGATGAATAAATCTTTTTGAGAGAAATATCATTTTTTGTAAAATCATTTAAAAGTCACACATTTATAAAGGAAGTAATTTAAATGAGATTTTTGAATCAAAGTGTCCCATACCACTTTGAAACTTTTGGTAAGAATTATCATTGGAATATATTCATGTCCATATAAATAAATCCTTATAACCATTTTGAAAACGTGGGAATTAATTAAAAGATTTAGAAAGATAAATTTTTAAAACATTTCAAATTCTGGTCATGATAAAGAGTACATTTCAAAATCCATAAAATAATCATTTTGAAATCATATTTATGAAAAATGGTATTGGATGATAAAAATGTCCATGTAAATACTTACACATAAACATTCTCAGATAATAATGAGATTGATGAATTAACCCTTACCAATTTGGTATCTTACGAAACATACAACCCCTGAAAGAGGTATCATACAATGAATATGTAAATTAAAATAAATTAAAGTGTATTACACAGAGAATACAATTATGGGCAGTACATACAACACACAAAAGTTAATAGTGGTAATATGGCATGAATTTCACGAGAATAAGGAGTGAGATGAAAACCCCTTACCTTGCACTTTCCTTTAGTCGAGGGTACATTTAACCTCCTATAAAAAGATCTTAGTATGTTGTTAAATTATACCAGAACCAAATTAATATTTATGATATCATACATGATACATTTATGGCTTTATATAGCCCATATAATAATAATTTCCATGTTAAATTAATATTTCGGGTAATAATTGCTTTCATTATCGTACGTATTTTAACTTGTTACACTTGGTTGTATCACTTAGATCATGATTTAAATACTTCAAGAATATAAAACATGAAAAATATATCATATATATTTAGAATATAAATTTGTATAATAGACATATATATGAAATGGAATACACCGTTTATGGAAACGGTAGTCCGTACGTACGCATAAACGCTGTTTCTGTTTTCATATAGTATTAATCGGAAGTTAGTGAATAAGATATGTGTAAGTAAATAAATCCTTATATATATAAATATATATGTCTCCAGTATAATTATTATGTCAGATATTATATAATTATTAGTAATATATATTTTTATAATCGTTGATGAAAAGTGAACTTGGAAATGAATCTCATCACATTGTGGAGACGGTAATCCGTACGTATGCACGAGCGAAAATATAATTCTTTTGATATTAAAATAATATAAAATTGGATGGTATATCATATATACAGAATAATTACAATGTTATATTTATTATTTACATCAGATAAATGTCATTATTATACCCATCCAAATAATAATGTATTGAATAACAATTACACCATTACATGGAGACGGTAAGTCGTACGTACGCACGTTTGGTGACATGTCATTAAAAGGTAGGATAGAATAATGAAAATGGTTGTACCATATTTATAATAACATAACAGTATATAGGAGATACTGGAGTTATTATTTTAGAATAGAAAAAACAAAGATAGAATAAGTTGAATAAGAAATGAACTTGAAAGAGGGTGGTGAAAACATTACCTATTCATCGGGTTCTTCATATTGATTTGATCAAAAGGGATCCTTTGGATAGCTTTCTGATCAAACTAATGACTCTATGTTGAAGTGAGGAAAGTTGAGAGAGTATTTTTGCAGGTGATGGCCAACCAAAAAGGCTTTTAAGGTGTGAATAATTGGTTATATGTTGGGTTCTTTTATAAGGGGTAGGAGGGCCTCTTTAGGAAAAACATAAATTATTAATTTATAATAAATTCATATTCGGTTTATAGTGGCTCCAAAGTTGATTATTAAAAGTATAAGGTGGGTATGGGTCGAAATCCTTTCATCCAATAGATTTTAGACAGGTTTGGGTCATTATATTAACCTTATGTTTCAATTTTAACTCTTGGATAATTAGATTGACATTTACCATATCACTTTGTATTGTTATATTATATTATTAATAAACATACTATATACATCAAAGTGACTCCAAATTGGTCCATTAATGATTCACCATTCATGATACATGTCCTTTGGCCGATCCTTAGATGTTTATAAATAGAATATAACTTAATTATATAATATTTGTTTTAAAAACTCTTTCATGTCAATTCGAGCACTATTGTGTATTTTGTTTTCGATAATTTCCTAGAAGCATTGTTACTTAGAAATAAATTTATATAACCAATAATAATATCTCATGATAACCTAGAAAATTATTGTAATTAATAAAAAGTATCAAATTACATTTATTTTGATATTTATAATATCAATTATTTTAATATTTCATTAATTAGGTAATTACTTTATACCCATTGTGTCATAAATAAATAAAATTATTTAATGTCTAAAAAATATAAATAAAATACAATTATGTAGAAAATCTTTTTATATTTCTAATGAATATTTACAATCGAATTTATCTTATGTATAACCTTATATTAAAAATGTTTTAATAAATAAACTTTGATTTTAACTCTTTTAACACTTCTTTTATTTAAATATTAATAAATGTCCTAATCTAATCCAAGTGGACCTAAATGATAATATTTTATTACTAATGTTGATTTTAGTCTAGATACACTTGTCCAATATGATTAGGACATGTGTTAGGGTAATATTAATATCATTTTTTCCTTAAATACCCTATTTACATTTAACCGTGTTAAATAAAAATAAAAAGTTACTATTCACCAGAAATTATTTTCATCTCATGTAACCACATTTTACTCCTTGATATTAACCGTGTCTCTTGGATTTTAGAAATTCCACTCACAAAAGCGGTAAAAGTATGTTTTATGTGAATTTCCAAATTCTCATAGGAGGTGGGTAAGAGATGTTGAAATGTTCAATAAATTTTTTATATTTTTTAATTTATTCTAAACTAACTCTAATGATTTACATTGAACATATATAGTTATTATGTATCTATTTTGACCATAATTAAATTTAAATAAAATTAATAATTATTTAAAAAAAATTCGGTTTTAAACTATAACTGAGTGTTTTTTCACTATTCATCAAAAATTGAAAGTTTTCATAAAAATAACAAAATTTCACCCTAGGATAATTTTGATATTCCAAATTCAATAATTAATTATATTTTATAATATTCAAAACATATCTGTTGCATTTATTAATTTTAAATTAATTCCCTCTGTCAAAACAAAAAGTGTGTTTTTAAGAAACAATAACTATCAAAAGATTGACACTTGTTTATGTCTAGTTTAAATGTGAAATTATGTCCAATTACCAAAATTGGATTAAATTGAAAAAAAAAATTATAAATATAATTTTAAACCACTCAAATTCATAATTTTATCACTAATAATTATTTTGATTAAAAAAGATGTTTTCAATTAAAATTTAGTTATCTTCACTATTCAACAAAATATGAAAGTTATCAGAAAAGTACCAAAAATTCACCCTAATCTAATTTCAAAATTCCAAATCCAAAAATGATGTCCATTATGAAAGATAAGATGTATAAAATTTCAAAAATTGGGTATTACTATTCATAACGGCTAGTTTGATTGGTTGTGGTGTGTGTTAGAACTCGAAGTTGTGTACAACGCACGCTACCGTATTATTCAAAGAGAAACGTACCATGAAAGCCTGGGGTGTTATAGAATAAATACTATGTCAAGGTACAAATTGGGTATCCTGGAATTAAAAATTATGTTTTTATACTTTTACCCCTACCTTGATTTAACAACATTATGAGTATTTTCCCTATTTATTATGCTACAAAACGCCTAGAAGAATATTCTCCATGACTCCCATAAGATTATTAGTTGCTAACATGGATTTATTTATTCTTCATGAAATAATTTTCAAGGTAAATACTTTTGAAACTCTTCCAATATTACTATTTTCTCTTCGTATTATTATTTCCCTAATGTGGAATTGGTGAAATAAAGAATATTGCTTCTAAATTTTAATTGGGGATTTAATTTTCTTATAGTTTAGTTTTCTTTTCATTTATCTGGGGAATTATAAAAATACTATTTTGTTTTTATTTTAACATATTATTTGGATATAATAATAATATAATTATATATATTTGATGATTATTTTAATGGAAAATTATGTTTCATTGGATAATAATTTAAATGTTATGATTTTAAATTTAGAATCATAGAATAAATATATATATATAATTAACCATTCACATTATTTCTTCAATAATTTTATAAAATGGATTTCAATATAATTATATTTACATTAGTCATTAAATATGTTTTAAATGGTATATCTTAAATTTAAAATGTTCTCTTGGACTTTTGAAAAATAATTTTGATGGATTATAGTCTTATGAATATTTAAATGTATTGGACTCTAAATATTATATTTGGTTTTTTATTAATTATTTACAATGTTTCAATAAGAATATCTATTAGTAATTTGAAATGGTGTTTTTATAATGAAAACCATCACATGTTGCATGCCCTTATCTTATATGTTTTTGAATAGTAAATTTTTTCCTTAGTGTAATGCATGGTTGTTATATTACTATGATCAATGAAAATCATTCCATACATTTATTGTTCTTTATGAATATTACATATTTTTGTTTACTTTCATGTGTGATAATATATATATACATATATGTATTGAAAGTTATTTATATGAGAATTTACACATATCTTGTTACATGTTCTATTAAATTTACTCGCCTAAATTTAAATTCTATAATTGGAACAAATAGAAGATAGAAGAATTTCCATGAGCACATGTTATATATATTTCTAACCAATTTTTAAAAACATTCACCGAGTATTTATTTTCTCTTCATGGGGATTCTTTCACCTTGGTTAGTAAAAAATGGATTTATCGAGAGTTAGGTTTGTATGATTTTATTTGGCATGATAATACAATGTATCATGTTAGTATTGAACTAGACATTATCCTTGGATCCGAGGAAATCACATGATCACTAGAATATTCTTATATGATATTGAATAATTTTTCATACCAATGGTAGAAAAAATAATTATTTTGTACTTGAATTTTATCTTTATGATATTCATATTTATTATTATTTTTATTCCATACCATTATATTAGTCATTTCAATAATAATAAGAAATAATAATCAACAGTTTTACAAAAATAGGATGGAATTATGTAAATGAAATACTCAAACAACAACCTCATTTAAAATGTTATTAAATCCACATAGTTATAAAATGACAGTTTTAAAAAAATAGGTAGAAAAATATTATTGAAATTAAAAATATGTTGTGAGAAACCAATTTTACATTGTTATCTATTAAACTATCTTGAATTGGATCTTGTACTTGATTGTAATACATGTGGTGTGATTTCAATATTATTCTTATTATGTTTCACACTCAACCAATATACAACTCATTTTCATGACTTAAGCATCACATTGAGTCACCCATGAGGTAGTAGTGATTCTAATATTGTATGGTTACCCATGGATCCACATAGATATTGGGTTGGGTATCTATTTTTATAATATTTATAATATTTATTTTTAATAGCTAAAATGATAGTCTTATATTAGTTTCTTCTCTATTTGTGTATTTTTCTTCTTATTTGGTTGTTTATATATTTTCATATGTAATTTTTTTATTAAATTTTAAATTTCTTTTTATTTGATGGGGTTGTATGACATTTGGGCAAGTCACGAAAGTAATATTTTACAAATTCCCATTCTTTTTAAATATTTATTAGTTGGAATAATTGTCTCCCTATATTCTTATTGGATTCCCATGATGTATTTTCTATGTAAATGTGATTGGTATCATGCCTTGGGTATGTTGTGGGCCTTCATGAGTACTTCGTTTTGTGGAATCAAAGAGTTTGTTCATGAAACAATAAGTGTTTATCAAATAAATTTTTTATTTCAATTGATATTTGATCATTGAAATCCTATAAAGACCTATTGTTTGGTTTTAAATGTCATATCACAACTTAATTTATAAATAATGATTTCTATGTATTAATGCAAATGGATATCACATAAGGATAGAATGGTGTCTTATATTTTAGGGGTTTAATGTCTTTGATTAAATACCTCAAAGATTTAAAATCACGAATTATATTTATAGATTATCTATATTTAATAGGAAGAGTTCTAAAAATGTTGGAAAGACTCCCAATACACATATATCATTATTATTTTACGATTAAATGAATATTGTTTTTGGATCGAATGATATTTTTCTAATTTAATAAAAAAATTCATAGCTTATATAAAATATATAAGTATGTAAAAAATAAATTTTATTAAATTTATAGATAACATTATGTGGATATAAAATTGAAATATGTTCTGTCAATAGATTATTTTCTCACATTATTCAGCATTATTGGCTATACTATCAATGAATATAAAGAAAAGTATTAATATTATATTTCATTAATAATTAAATGATAATTCTTTTTAACAAATTTTATTCCTATATATCAACTCTTGAAAAAATTATCATGAAGAATTGAGTATTAAAAAATTTATTTTACACTATCATTAATTATGATATGAGAAGGATCGTTTCGGTTAAAAATAACATAAAAAGAGAAAGAAATTTCTATCAATGATTTCAAAAAATTGAAAATAAACGATGAAATGATTTATTCAAATTACGAGGAAAATATATAGAATTATGATGAGATCCCCCCTCTCAAGTAAATGAACATTACCCTTGGGATAGGTAAATGTAATGGTATTTTACCTTCATAATGACCTAACTATGTTAATTATTTTCCTTTATGTATCAATTTCCATCCATGATTAATAATATTGGTGAGAATTATGAAACTGATAGTAGTTCACCCCTTTAAAAATGTTTATTAGTGATAAACCAATCTCTATTAAAATGTAATAATATTTTCTAATTAATCGACCATTTGGATGAATATTAATTTATTTATAAAAGATATTGGAAGGATAATAAATGATTATTAACATCTTATAATAAGATTTTAAAATATTATTAAATTAAAAAATTAAAAATAAATTCATTATAACAAAATAGAATGATCTAAATAAGATAATATTAAAAGAATGAATATTATTGACGATATCATCCCAACAACTATAATTGGGGATAAACCGATTGACAAAATAATTTACAGTATTACTGTAAATGATAGGTATGATGTTATAATAACATAATAATAAAATAATTCTACTGATGAATGTAATGACTATTTGATGATGTAATTATAATAATATTTGATTATAAATATTATAAACATGAAATAGGAAAATATTTTTGTCTTTTATCTCATGGATACATTATGACCTCATCATGATTTAGATAAAAAAAATATATTTCAACTATAAATTATAATGAAATGATTAAATGGGTACACATACATATTGTTAAAAACATATAAACGTTTCATAAGTAGTCAAAAAAATAAAAAAATGAGACAGACAATAAGATAGGGTAAGAAATACCTACACATGCATAAAAATAAAAGCACACCGCAATTCATTTAATCATATAATTTCTATCAATGAATCATGTTTAGTTGTTATTGTTGGTTATATAGTGTTTTTTCCAAGGAATATACCTTTGGTACATCACCTCTCTTATAGGTCTATTGATTGAGGATATATCAAAATTGAGATAACAAAAACAAAATGAAAATAGTTATAATCATGAATAACTTCATAGGAATATAAAATTATAATATATATTACATTTATTTCATGAATCTTGTGACATATATATGATGAATATGTTACATTAACACCAAATTATAATAATAATGATAATAAAAATTTAAAAAACTGAATTAGAATCATCTTGAAAATATATTTTATGCTTCATTTAATGCATGTAATACTACAAATACGTTAGTAATGAACAATGGATATACTTACTAGAGTACTAGAGGATTAAAAAACTAAATATTATTTAAATGTATATATGGGTAGTATTTATATTAGGAAATGATAAGTCATTATAAATTAAAGGTATGAAATTGAGTAATTTTGGGAAAAAACAGATAAACCTAAGGAATTTACTTTTTTAATGGGAAAAACATACATTAATGATTGTATCAAACTAATATGATGATAGTAGTGAGGTAATATTTAGAAACAATAAACGCCTAGTAATGATGCTGAATGATCATGTAGTTATAAATAAATGGATGAGAACCCATGGAAATATGTATCTTGTTAGAGAAACCTAGAGATAATGTTACTTGAGATTGGAAGCTATAAATGATTTAAAAAATTACCATAAAATTAATATATAAAAACATCAAGAGGGGGAGATTTTTTTACAAAATAAATATAAGTTTTATCTACATTCTGTTTAAATCCACAAGATGACATGATCATTCAATAAACACTCAAAATATCAAATATGAAACGTAATAATTCAGTGGAAAAAAACTCTTGGAAGTATAAAAATGGAAATCCAATGTAATTTCACAATTGAAACAAAAGTTACACATAAATTTTAAAACAAATCATGTATAAAATATAAATATCCTATGAACCCATATTATTTTTATCACAAAAACAATTTGCTAATTAAATGTGAATGGGTGATTGTTAAATCCAAACCAATATATGGTAAAAATAAAAACTAAAACATCCTAAAATTAAAAATTTTATTCATTATCTCTATAATTGTTTTTCTTATATACAATATATATTTTCATGTTTGATGGTATCTATATTTCCCTCAACAAGAATCAAACAATCACACTGATCGACATCAGTTTTATTCCACAACTAGAAAGATCATAATCAAAATCACTTGAATAAGCTTTGTCTTCGAAATTAAAACAATTATTAATGAATTATAATAGACCGAATGATTACTATAAAATTTTATAATAAGAATATAATGAAACCTTTATAAAAAATAACACAAAGAAATCCAATCTAAAATTATATAAAATTGTTAGTACTATCATAAATACAATCTATCCTTGACTTCAATTAATTGTAATCTCACAAAGAATACATTTATGTATATAAATAAGTGTATATTCTGTTATCTTAGGCTCTTGTTAATTTATGTATAATGATGTAAAAACAATTATATTTCAATTCTATAGTATTTAATGTTAATTTTAATGGAATGAGAATATTTTTAATTATATATTGATAAAATTAGCATAAATAAATATATCATTTTAAAATAAATCATGAAATACAAATGAGATTGAACTATTGTTAAATTATTTTGTGAAAAATCATATCATTTTTCTAGATATTCATAATGAAATTTTGTTTGTAATGATTAGGAATTAAATTAATTTTATTTTCATCGTACACATCAACTATAACTAAAAAACCTCATGTGAAATCAAATTTCAATATTTATTTTTTTGGTTTTCAAAACCAATGTTAAAATATGAAATCGACTCAACATTTCCCCATTTAGAAAATAAAACACATTAATGAAAAAAAATATTACTTCAAATTTTACTGATTCCTCATTAGAAACCATGAAAACTCCCAACCATTTAAAAACATATGTATCATGGAATGGAAACAAATATTAATAATTTATTCAATAAATAATTATTTTTTGGTAAAATTTTCCCACATAACATATTAACAATATTATTAGACACATAAATAAATTTCAAATAATTTTTTCATTCAAATTATAATTCTCAAAAAACTATAATAAGAAATAAACATATCAATTATAAAATTTCATCCCCTTTAAGATTTTTCACTAATTATTTCATTTTCAATACTATGATATCAAAAATAATTTTTACCCTTTTACGTAATATGTATTTATATAAAATATTTTATTACAAACTCATGATATTAGATTTATTGAAAAAAATTACCACAAAATTATTTTATACAATAATGAATAAAAAATAATAATCCAAAAGTTTTCTAAAAAAACAATATGACCCATTAATGTTTTTTCTCTAATAGCATACAATTCAACTTGTAATGTTTCATACATAATATTAAAATATATGATAATTATCATACCTTTTTAAATCAGGATATTTCTTTATAAACACTTCTTTTGGAATAGAAAATACATGTTTGTGTAATTAGGACATCATCATCATTTATTATCTATAAAAACCGTTATAAAAAACCTTACAAGTGGAAGAAAATTATATTTTAATTTAAACATTATTCATCAGAGAAAATAAAATAATAATCCCATGAGTTTTATATCTATAACTTCCTCGCCCATCATCGTATAAAATTTATATCATCAATAATATGCATAAAACACATAGATTATATCATTTATATAAAAAATATAATTAAGTCTTCTATTTAAATCTTTTATAGAATAATTATAATGTTTCATGTGAAAATAAGGATATGAAATCAATTTCCCTTGAAAATATAATAAAATTATTATTTCCATCTAGAAGGAGAAAAAATCATTCATTAAAAAACCCTAAAATATAGAATAGTAGTCATAGAAATGAATAAATTATGTAGAAAAGGTGATTTTATGGATTATGATTAGGGGAATTGAATGAATCTATAATTGCATTAAAATAAAATTTGTATTCAATTCATTTTAATTCTGCATAATTCGTTATACATTTTGTTATGAGGTGTTTTTTAATTAATGTGTTTACTAAATAAATATTTTAAATATTCATTTAAATTAAAATAATTGTGATGTAAAATGTTATAAATGATTATGGAATAAGATAATGGACATATACTGATATACCTCTGTGATCATGTTTGGAGAAGAAATGAATTTGGTTGAAGTAGTAGAGACGAAGTTGTGAAATTTAATTTTTTAAATTCAATTTTGAGCATGAGAAGGTTTAACCAAAGTGTATAATATATTTCATTTAGCATATTCATAATGTTAAATCTAGAGAGTCATTAAATTTATAAAAGATACATTGAGAGGTTTCCCTATGACCATTAGGATTATTTAAAGGGAATATTATTAAATTTTCCACATGTATGTTCATAAGGATGAGTAAGACGTCATTAGGATGTTATATAGATTCATAATGGTGGATAGAAAACCTAGTGTGAATGGTTTCCTCACATTACATATATGATAATAAGGTTCATCCCTATATGAAATTGTTCAAGAGGATATTTCAAGGTTAAATTGAAAAGGATAAAAATGTCCACTTCTTAAGGATTATTCAATTGAGTGTATCTATTCCTGAATGGCCCGAATGACTTATTTTTTATTTTATTATGGATAATACTCATTTTAAGGGTTAAATGTGAACCCATACATGGCCTGTAAGACCAAGGCACAAGGCCCAACTCACCCACAAAACATGAATCGAAGGCCCAGAGATATAACATTCCCAACACATGACCCATAGGCCCAGCCCAATTGAGCTTCCCCTCCCCATATTCTTCATTATTGATTACCTAGAACCCCACTTTCCATTGTTGATCAGCTACAATTGCCTAATACAAAGATGCACGGTACCTGGTCCAGATGGAAACTGCCATACCCTCTCGTTATTCCAATCTGGTTAGCCCTACTTCTGGTGGCTGATACTCTTGTTTCTCTGCTCCACTTCTGAAGCCAGTTCTATGTGAACTAGGATACTCCATGGTCTATGTAGCCCAAAGGCCATGTGACCTAAATACCTTTGATGACCCGAAGGCCTTGGAGACATGTAGGCCCAAACTGGTGGCGTGAAGGCCCAAATCAGGTGAATAGTTCCGAGTTCTACAGTACCGAATAGTAACTACTATAGTAATAAATAAGAAAATACTCAAATAAATTGAAATAAATAGAATAAATTTTAACATAGATCCTCATATAATTTGATATAAATTGACCAAACACTAAATATTATAGAATAATAGTCCATGACATACAATATAAATAATAATGAAAAAGGAAATATTCAAAACTTAATGGAAGCAATGATCCTAGAATATTTTACAATAAATATAAGACTAAAAGTAAAATTATTTAAGAATGAATAATGGTGTATATAACTCACTAGTCAGGGACATACTATTCTTCTTCTACCATTACATACTTATTTTTATTTTTCTATATTCATATATAATAAAATTCAATGCCCTTATTCATAAACTAGGGTAATTTCATTCATGGTCGAGTAAAACTCTATGTGATTAGGTAAAAAAAGGATGTTTTATTTTAATTCACGAGTTTCAGAAAGAAAAATAATTAAACACATTCATATATAAAGTGGTACTAGTATTTAAGATCATTTTATATTTTCAAATTTGAATTCATTTTAATAATTATATATTCTGATTAGATAATTCCATTTTTGATGATACCAAATTTCCATCCACATTGTATATCCAATATTATATGGAAAATACTAAACAATTTGTTGATGTTTTTTCTATCATGAGTTTTAATATAGAGGAATACTCTGGGAAAGCAAATAATCCCCAAAAAATATCTCAGCATAACATGGTTAAATTTATATTTATTCACTATTAGGTGTCATTGAAAACTTTATACCTATATAGGATGGAGTATAGACTTCATCAAATCTAATCAACTAAGGGTTTGAGGTGAAGAGATTATGAAGCCCCTCATTCCACTATAAATAAAAAGTAGGGTGAACTGTTATATGTCCATAATAACATTATAATTAGATATCAGACCCATATCCCCTCAGTTATATGTACTAGAAAAAGAAATATATGGTTTATTTATATCATTTTTTCATGTTAAAACAATTTAATCACCCCCTAGTTCTAAATAAAAAATGAGAAATTTATTTTCTAGAACCCCTATCTAGAGACGAAATATGGTTTCAACTATTCTAAATATAATCCATGGATTTAAATATTTATATATAAACCCATTAATGTTTTGAAAACATACATGATAAAATGTATAGAATAAGAATATGTGATTTTTATAATCAAATCTTTATCTTATTGTGTACGAGGAATTGTTTTTAGATATGTGTACCATATAACATTGGGAACAATCCCCTATTATATTTTTGTATAGAAAATATATTTAGTATCTTATCTTGGAATATTCACTAAATCAGTATAATAATATTATAATATATATAAAAATTATCTTTCTCAAAATAATTTGGGTGAATTTACCGATGAATATAATTGAGAATCATATTTTATACCATTTTATAACAAACTATGTGACATATATCTTTTTTCCTGTCAATAATTTATTATCAACATAGATTAATAATAATTTGAATGAAATCCAACAAAAACCATTATTGGTATTGGTATCAAAATCATACTTTACGAAATAAAATTACTTTATAGTTTGATCATATATAATTTTATATTATCAGAATACTTTATTTATCCTATAAATTCATCTTTGCAACATCTAATCCTTACTATAAACCATTGGGTTAAAAAGACCATATTTTATTTGATATATAAATAAATAATATGGATTCAATTAATTAAATTAAATTTAAGATATATTTTCCCAATCTCATTATCAGGTAAAATTTCTATGAAAATTAGAATTGATAAATATTTTTGTATAGAACCCAGTGAAATTGTTTTTTATATTCTATTCCTGGGAATTGCCTAAATTATTTTTAAACAAGTAATTATTTATTATAGTTATCCATGATTCTAATATATGAATATTACATATTTTTAGTTGAATATTCATTATATTAAAAAAACACAGTCCTAGGGACCATAATAGTTTAGTATGTATCAAAACATGAAACACAATATTTTTAATTTTTGATATATGTTCAATGTCTCCTATAACGATATTCCACAATAGAACTCCTAATTTAAATATTTATTTATATCATAGGAAAGCAGAATTTAAGAAAGGGTGAGAAATTATTTCCAGTAGATGTAAACAAAATAGACACATTATTATAACCTGAATATTTTAGACTTAGAACATGGGCATGAATATTTTTTTAGTTATCTCATGATTTTAAAAATATTTTTAATAAAAATATATTTGAGTATGTTAATCCTTATTAATTTATCAGTCACCGATCTGCTTGATAATTTTTAATAATATAATGTTATATGGTTGGGTGACTATCTGTCACTAATTATATTATTATATTTTTAATTAATCAATTTCTATATTATAGGTTTCTATGAGTTTATCCAATGTTTTGTGAGGTGTTAGAGGGGTATTAGTAAGTCATTGGTTTTTGCTGCAATAATTAGTCGTGAGAAAAAAGGGATTTAGGGAATGATATTCTCATTAAATAGTATGTTCAATCCATTTAGGTGGGATTCATGGAATATCTAATTCCTCGACATGAGTTACCCAGAGTTAGTGCATTATTTTAATACATTGGCATGATTACAAGGAATCAAGTACCGAAAGTCTAATTAGTTTAGCAGTATTGGAAAAATATATTACATACATGAATGTTACATTTTCACTTTAAGACATAAAAAACAACATATATAATCTTTAGGAACACCATTATTCCCTTGGCTTAACCCTGCATATCAATCACAATACACTTCCTGGAATCCTGAAAGAAAACATAGAAAGGGGTGAGCTCAAATTCTTAGTAAGGGTTTGTAATACAGTGGAAACATTCAAAAATAAGCATAAACATTTAGGGAAATGTATAAATCTAAAACAAAATCCTTTTAAAATTGAAATTCAGCATAATATGGTAGAAATAAAATGAAATAATTCAATTTTCTTATTCACATTTATATTATACTAATAGAATAATCACATGCAATATAAATAACCACTTCCATAATGATGGAATGCATAATGCCAGACTATCATAACCACATAGCCAAGGCCTAATTCCATGTCTACAAATACGATTTTGTCAAGGCCTCATGCCAAGACACTAGTTTGTCTCATTAGACCTACTAATGCATCGAGGAGCTATAGTGGGCTCCACCCGTCACTTACTTAGTCCAATGCATTCCTCATATGAATAGGTTTAAACATAACATAAAAATTCGTATCAAAACAAGCACATGAAATGTCAATACTTTCTCCATAAAACATTAATGGTATAAAAATAACAAATCCATAGTAAAACATATCTCAAAACTCTCAATGGAATTTTTGTATAATAAATCAATTTCAAATAAGTATAAAATCCATCAATAGATGTTGACATTGATGGAAATGATGAATAAATCTTTTTGAGAGAAATATCATTTTTTGTAAAATCATTTAAAAGTCACAAATTTATAAAGGAAGTAATTTAAATGAGATTTTTGAAATAATGTGTCCCATACCACTTTGAAATTTTTGGTATGAATTATCATTTCAAAACATTCATGTCCATATAAATAATTCCTTATAATCATTTTGAAAACATGGACATTAATTAAAAGATTTAGAAAGATAAATCTTTAAAAAATTTCAAATTATGATCATGATAAAGAGTAAATTTCAAAATCCATAAAATATTCATTTTGAAATCATATTTATGAAAAATGGACTTGGATGATAAAAATTTCCCAGTAAATACTTACACATAAATAATCTCAGATAATAATGAGATTGAGGAATTAACCCTTACCAATTTGGTTTCTTACGAAACATACAACCCATGAAAGTGGTATCATACAATGAATATGTAAATAAAAATACATTAAATTTTATTACACAAAGAATAAAATTATGGGCAGTACATACACCACAAAAAAGTTAATAGTGGTTATATGGCATGAATCTAACGAGAATAAGGAGTGAGATGAAAACTGCTTACCTTGCACTTTCCTTTAGTCGAGGGTACGTTTAACATCCTATACAAAGATCGTAGTATGTTATAAAATTATACCAGAACCAAATTATTATTTATGATATCATACATGATTCCTTTATGACTTTATATAGCCCATATAATAATAATTTCCATGTTAAATTAATATTTCGGGTAATAATCGCTTTCTTTATCGTACGTGTTTTAACTTGTTACACTTGGTTGTATCACTTAGATCATGATTTAAATACATCCAGAATATAAAACATGATAAATATATCATATATATTTAGAATATAAATATGTATAATATACATATATATGAAATGAAAAACACCGTTTTTGGAGACGGTAGTCCGTACGTACGCATAAACGTTGTTTCCATTTTCATATAGTATTTATCGGAAGTAAGTGAATAAGATATATGTAAGTAAAAAAATCCATATATATATAAATATACATGTCTCTAGTAGAATTATTATGTCATATATTATATACTTATTAGTAATGTATATTTTTATAATCATCGATGAAAAGTGAACTAGGAAATGAATCTCATCGCGTCTTGGAGACGGTAATCCGTATGTACGTACGAGCAAAAATATCAATCTTTTGATATTAAAATAATATATAATTGGATGGTATATCATATATACAGCATAATTACAATGTTATATTTATTATTTACATCAAATACACATCATTATTATACCCATCCAAATAATAATGTATTGAATAACAATTACACCACGACATGGAGACGGTAAGCCGTACGTACGCACGTTTGGTGACATGTCATTAAAATGATGGATAGAATACTGAATATGGTTGTACCATATTTATAATAACATCACAGTATATAGGAGATACTGGTGTTATTATTTTAGAATAGAAATAACAAAGATAGATGAATTTGAATAAGAAAGGAACTTGAAAGATAGTGGTGAAAACATTACCTATTCTTCGGGTTCTTTCTTTTTGATTTGATCAAAAGGGCTCCTTTGGTTAGCTTTGTGATCAAACTAAGGCCTCTATGTTAAAGTGAGGAAAGTTGAGAGAGTATTTTGGCAGGGGTTGGCCGAACCAAAAGGCTTTGAAGGTGTGAAGAATTGGTTAGATGTTGGGTTCTTTTATAAGGGGTAGGAGGGGATCTTTAGGAAAAACTTAAAGTATTAATTTATAATAAATTCATATTCGGTTTATAGTGGCTCCAAAGTGGATTATTCAAAGTATAAGGTGGGGATGGGTCGAAATTATTTCATCCAACATATTTTAGATAGGTTTGGGTCATTATATCAACCTTATGTTTTAATTTTAACTCTTGGATAATTAGATTGACATTTTCCATATCACTTTGTATTCTTATATTATATAGTAAATAAACATACTATATACATCAAAGTGACCCCAAAGTGTTCCATTAATGATTCACTTATCATGATACATATCTTTTGGCCGATCCTTAGATATTTAGAAATAGAATATAACTTAATTATATAATATTTGTTTTAAAAACTCTTTCATGTCAATTTTGACATTATTGGGTATTTTGATTTCTATAATTTCCTAACAGCATTATTACTTAGAAAAAATATATATAACAGATAATAATGTCTCATGTTAACTTAAAAAATTAGTGGAATTCATAAAAAGTCTCAAATTACATTTATTTTGATATTTATAATATCAATTATTTTAATATTTCATTAATTAGGTAATTACTGTATCACCATTGTGTCATAAATAAATTAAATTATATAATTTATAAAAATTATAAATAAAATTCCATTAATTAGGAAATATTTTTATCTTTCTAATGAAAATTTACTATCGAATTTATCTTATGTATCTCCTTATATTAAAAATGTTTTAATAAATAAACATTGATTTTAACTCTTTTAACTCTTCTTTTAATTAAATAATAATAAATTTCCTAATCTAATACAAGTGGACCTAAATGATCATATATTATTCATAATGTTGTTTTTAGTCGAGATACACTTTTCCAATAGAATTCGAACATGTGTTAGGGTAATATTAATATCATTTTTCCCATAATTACCCTATTTACTTTTAACAGTGGGAAATAAAAGTAAAAATGTACTATTCACCAAAAATTATTTTCATCCAATGGAACCACATTTTAAACATTGAAATTAACCGTGTCACTCGAATTTTTGAATTTCCACTCACAAAAGCCGCAAAATTCTGTTTTATGTGAATTTCCAAATTCTCCTAGGAGGTGGGTAAAAGACGTTGAAATGTTCAATAAAATGTTTATATTTCATAATTTATTCTAAACTAACTCCAATGAATTAAATTGAAAATTTATAGTTATTGTGTATCTATTTGGTCTATAAATAAATTTAAATAAAATAAATAATTATTTAAATAAAAATTCAGTTTTAAATTATAACTGAGTGTTTTTTCACTATACATCAAAAATTGATAGTTTTCAGAAAAATAACAAAATTTTAGCCTAGGATAATTTTGATATTCCAAATTCAATAATGTAGTCTATTTTACCAAATACATAACATATAAGTTGCATTTATTAATTTAAAATTAATTCCCTCTGTCAAAACAAAAAACGTGTTTTTATGAAATAATAACTATCAAAATATTGACAGTTGTTTATGTCTGGTTTAAATGTGAAATTATGTCCAATGAAAAACATTGGATTAAATTGTAAAAATAAATTCTAAATATAATTTTAAACCACTCAAATTCATAATTTTATCACTAATAATTATTTCGATTAAAAAAGATGTTTTTAATTAAAATGTAGTTATCTTCACTATTCATCAAAATATGAAAGTTATCAGAAAAGTACCAAAAATTTACCCTAATATAATTTAGATATTCCAAATCCAAAAATGAAGTCCATTATGAATTATAAGATGTATAAAATTTAAATAAGTGGGTATTACTATTCATAACGGCTAGTTTGATTGGTTGTGGTGTGTGTTAGAACCCGAAGTTGTGTACAACGCACGCTACTGTATTATTCAAAGAGAAATGTACCATGAAATCTTGGGGTGTTACAGAATAAATACTATGTCAAGGTACAAATTGGGTATCCTATAATTAAAAATTCTGTTTTTATACTTTTACCCCTACATTGATTTAACAACATTATGGGTATTTTCCCTATTTATTATGCTAAAAAACGTCAAGAAGATTATTCTACTTGCCTCCCCTATGCTTATTAGTGGCTAAAATTGATTTATTTATTCTTTATGAAATAATTTTCAAGGAAAATACTTTTAAAACTCTTCCTCAATTACTTTTATCTCTTCATATTATTATTTCTCTTATGTGGAATTGGTGAAATAAGGAATATTGCTGCTAAATTTGAATTAGGGATTTAATTGTCTTATAGTTTAGTTTTCTTTTCATTTATCTGGGGAATTACAGAAATACTATTTTGTTTGTATTTGAACGTATTATTTGGATACAATAATAATATAATTTTATATATTTGGGGATTATTTTAATGGAAAGTTATGTTTCACTGGATAATAATTTAATTGTTAAGGATTTTAAATATAGAATCATATAATAAACCTATATATAATTAACCATTCACATTATTTCTTCAATAATTTAAAAAAATGGATTTCAATATAATGATATTTACTTTATTCATTAAATATGTTTTCAATGGTATATCTTAAATTTAATATTTTCTCTTCGACTTCTAAAAAATAATTTTGATGGATTATAGTCGTATGAATATTTAAATGTATTGGACACTGAATATTATATTTGGTTATTTATTCATTTATTATAATGTTTCAATATGAATATCTATTAGCAATTTGAAATGGAATTTTTATAATTAAAACCATCACATGTTACATGCCCTTATCTTATATATTTTTAAAGAGTAAATGTTTTCTTAGTGCAATGCATGGTTGTTATATTACTAAGATCAATGAAAATCATTCCATACATTTATAGTTCTTTATTAATAGTACATATATTTTTTTACTTTCATGTGTGATAATATATATATATACATATATGTATTTAAAATTATTTATATGAGAATTTAAACATATCTTGTTACATGTTACATTAAATTTACTCGCCTAAATTTTAATTCTATAATTGGAAAAAATAAAAGATAGAAGAATTTCCGTGAGAACATGTTATATCTATTTCTAACCATTGTTTAAAAGCATTCACCTAGTATTTATTTTCTCTTCATGGGTATTCTTTCACCTTGGTTAGTAAAAAATGGATTTATCGAGAGTTAGGTTTGTATGATTTTATTTGGCATGATAATGCAATTTATCATGTTAGTATTGACCTAGACATTCTCCTTGGGTCCCAGGCACTCACATGATCACTAGAATATTCTTATATGATATTGAATAATTTTTCGAACCAATGGTAGAAAAAATTATTATTTTCTACTTGAATTTTATCTTCATGATATTTATATTCAATATTATTTTTATTTCATACCATTATATTTGTCATTTCAATAATAATAACAAATAATAATCAATAGTTTTACAAAAATATGATGGAATTATGTAAATGAAATACTCAAAAAACAACCTCATTTAAAATGTTATTAACTCCACAATGTTATAAAAGGAAAATTTTAAAAAAATAGATAGAAAAATATTATTGAAATTTAAAATATGTTGTGAGAAACCAATATTACATTATTATCTATTAAACTATCTTGAATTGGATCTTGTACATGATTGTAATACATGCGGTGTGATTTCAATATTATTCTTATTAAGTTTCACACTCAACCAATATACAAATCATTTTAATGACTTAATCATCACATTCAGTCACCCATGAGGTAGTAGTGATTCTAATATTGTATGGTTAAACATGGATCCACAAAGATATTGGGTTGGGTATCTATTTTTTTAATATTTGAAATATTTATTTTTAATAGCTAAAATAACAATCCTATAGTAGTTTCTTATTTATTTGTGTATTTTTCTTCTTATTTGGTTGTTTATATATTTTCATATGTAATTTTTTTATTAAATTTTAAATGTTTTTTTATGGGGTTGTATGACATTTGGGTAAGTCACGAATGGAATATTTTAGAAATTCCCATTCTTTTTAAATATTTATTAGTTGGTATAATTGTCTCCCTATGTTCTTATTGGATTCTTATGAAGTATTTTCTAGGTAAATGTGATTGGTAACATGTCTTGGGTATATTGTGGGCCTTCATGAGTGCTTCATTTAGTGGAATCAAAGAGTTTCTTCATGAAACAATAAGTGTTTATCAAATCAATTTTTTTTTCAATTGATATTTGATCATTGAAATCCTATGAAGACCTCTTGTTTGGGTATAAATGTCATATCATAACATGATTAATAAATAATGATTTCCATGTATTAATGGAAATGGATATCACATAAGGATAGAATGGTGACTTATATTGTAGGGGTTTAATGTCTTTGATTAAATACCTCAAGGATTTAAAATCTCCAATTATATTGATAGATTATGTATATTTAGTAAGAAGAGTTTTGAAAATGCTGGAACAACCCCCAATATACATATATCTTCATTATTTTATAATTAAATAAATATTGTTTTTGGATAGAATGCTATTTTTCTAATTTAATAAAAAATTCATAGCCTTTATAAAAGATATAAGTATGTAAAAAAATATTTTTTATTAAATTTATAGATAACATTATGTGGATATAATATTGAAATATGTTCTGTCAATAGATTATTTTCTCACATTATTCAGCATTATTGGATATACTATCAACGAATATGAAGAAAATTATTAATATTATATTTCATTAATAATTAAATGATAATTATTTTTAACAAATTTTATTCTGATATATCAACTCTTGAAAAAATTATCATGAAGAATTTTGTATTAAAAAATTTATTTTACACTATCATTAATTATGAAATGAGAAGAATAGTTTCTGTTAAAAATAACATAAAAAGGAGAAAGAAATTTCTATCAATGATTTCAAAAAATTGAAAATAAAATATGAAACGATTTATTCAAATGACGAGGAGAAGATATAACATTATGATGAGATCCCCCCTCTCATGTTAATGAACATTAACCTTGGCATAGGTAAATGTAATGGTATTTTACCTTCATAATGACCTAACTATGTAAATTATTGTCATTTATCTATCGATTTCCTTCCATGATTAATAATATTGGTGAGAATTATGAAATTGATAGTGGTTCACCCCTTTAAAAATGTTTATTAGTGATAAACCAATCTCTATTAAAATGTAATAATATTTTCTAAGTAAAATGTTTCCTATGAAATATCCTTTCTAATTTAGAAAGTGAATCATATATTCATTAAATAAATAATGAATTGGAGAGGGAAAAATAAAATTATCAATATTTTCTCAACGTATAATATAAAAAATGTTAATATTCATTCAATGGAGGCTCTTAAGAAAACAATATATGTACTATTGAATAAGGTGAATCAACTAATTAATCGACCATTTGGATGAAAATTAATTTATTTCTAAAAGATATTGGAAGGTTAATAAATGATAATTAACATCTTATAATAATAATTTAAAAGATTATTAAATTAAAAAAATAAATATAAAATCATTATAACAAAATAGAATTATCAAAATAATATAATATTAAAAGAATTAATATTATTGACGATATTACCTCAACAACTATAATTGGGGATAAACCGGTTGACAAAATAATTTACAATATTACTGTAAATGATAGGTATAATGTTATAATAATATAAGAATTAAATAATTCTACAGATGAAAGTAATGACTCTTGGTTGATGTAATTATAATAATATTTGATTATAAATATTATAAACATGAAATAGGAAAATATTTTTCTATTTTATATCATGGATACATTATGACCTCATCATGATATAGATAAAAAAATATATTTCAACTATAAATTATAATGAAATGATTAAATGGTTACACATACATATTGTTAAAAATATATAAACGTTTCACAAGTAGTCAAAAAAATAAAAATATGAGATAGACAATAAGATAGGGTAAGAAATCCCTACACATGCATAAAAATAAAATTAAACTACAATTCATTTAATCATATAATTTTTATCAATGAATCATGTTTAGTGGTTATTGTTGGTTATATAGTGTATTTTTTCAAGGAATAGACTTTTGGTACATCAACTCTCTTATAGGTCTATTGATTGAGGATATATCAAAATTGAGATAACGAAAAAAGAAAAGAAAATATTTATAATCATGAATAAATTCATAGGAATATAAAATTGTAATATATATTTCTGTCATTTCATGAATCTTGTGACATATATATGATGAATATGTTACATTGACACCAAATTATAATAATAATGATAATAAAAATCTAAAAAACAGAATTAGAATCATCTTGAAAATATATTTTATGCTTCATTTAATGCATGTAATACTACGAATACATTAGTAATGAAAAATGGATATACTTACCAGAGTACTAGAGGATTAAAAATCTAAATATTATTAAAATGTATATATGGGTAGTAGTTATATTAGAAAATTATAATTCATTATAAATTAAAGGTATGAGATTGAGTAATTTTGGGAATAAACAGATCAACCTAAGTAATTTAATTTTTTTAATGGGAAAAACATACATTATTGATTATTTCAAACTAATCTGATGATAGTAGTGAGGTAATATTTAGAAATAATCAACTCCTAGTAATGATGCTGAATGATCATGTAGTTATAAATAAATGGATGAGAACCCATGGAAATATATATCTTATTATAGAAACCTAGAGATAATGTTACTTGATATTGGAAGCTATAAATGATTTAAAAATTTAACATAAAATTAATGTATAAAAACATCAAGAGGGGGACATTTGTTTAGAAAATGAATATAAGTTTTATCTACATTATGTTTAAAACCCCAAGATGATATTATCTTTCAATAAACACTCAAAATATCAAATATGATACATAATAATTCAGTAGAGAAAAACTTTTGGAAATATAAAAACAGTAATCCAATGTAATTTCACAATTGAAAGAAAAGTTACACATAAATTATAAAACAAATCATGGATAAAATATAAATATCCTATAAACCCAAATTATTTTTATTCTAAAAACAATGTGCTAATTAAATGTGATTGGGGGATTGTTAAATCCAAACCAATATATGATAAAAATATAAACTAAAACCTCATAAAATTAAAATATTTATTCATTATCTCTATAATTGTTTTTCTTATATACAATATATATTAACATGTTTGATGGTATCTATATTTCCCTCATCAAGAATCACACAATCACACTGATCGACATCAGTTTTATTCCACAACTAGAAAGATCATAATCAAAATGACTTGAATAAGCTCCGTCCTCAAAATTAAAAAAATTATTAATGAATGATAATAGACCGAATGATTACTATAAAATTTTATAATAATATTACAATGAAACCTTTATAAAAAATAACATAAAGAAATCCAATCTAAAATTATATAAAATCGTGATTACTGTCATAAATACAATCTATCCTTGACTTCAACTAATTGTAATCTCACAAAGAATACATTTATGTATATAAATAAGTGTATATTCTATTATCTTAGGCTCTTATTAATTTATGTATAATGATGTAAACAACAATTATATTTTAATTATATAGTATTTAATGTTAATTGTAATGGAATGAGAATATTTTTCATTATATATTGATAGAAATAGCATAAATAAATATATTATTTTAAATTAAATCATGAAATACTAATGAGATTGAACTATTGTTAAATTCATTTGTGAAAAATCATATCATTTTTCTAGATATTCATAATAAAATGTTGTTTGTAATGATTTGGAATTAAATTAATTTTATTTCCATCGTACACATCAACTATAACTAAATAAACATCATGTGAAATAAAATTTCAATATTTTTTTTGGTTTTCATAACCAATGTTAAAATGTGACATTGACTGAACATTTCCCCATTTAGAAAAGAAAAAACATTAATGAAAAAAAAATACTTCAAATTTTAGTGATTCCTCATTAGAAACCACGAAAACTCCCAACCATTTAAAAAAATATGTATCATGGAAAGGAAAAAAATATTAATAATTTATTCAATAAATAATTATTTTTTGTTAAACTTTTCCCACATAACATATTAACAATATTATTAGACACATAAATAAATTTCAAATAATTTTTTCATTAAAATTATAATTCCCAAAAAAACTAAAATCACAAATAAACATATCAATTATAAAATTTTGTCCCCTTTTAGATTTGTCACTAATTATTTCATTTTCAATACTATGATATCAAAAATATTTTTTACCCATTTACTTAATAAGTATTTATATAAAATATTTTATTACAAACTCATGATATGAGATTTATTGAAAAAAATTACCACAAAATAATTTTAAACAATATTGCATAAAAAATAATAATCCAAAAGGTTTCTAAAAAAACAAGGTGACCGATTAATTTTTTTTCTCTAATAACATACAATTTAACTTTTAATGTTTCATACATAATATTAAAATATATGATAATTATCATACCTTTCTAAATCATGATATTTCTTTAGAAACACTTCTTTAGGAATAGAAAATACATGTTTGTGTAATTGAGACATCATCATCATTTATTACCTATAATTTCCGTTATAAAAAACCTTACAAATGGAAGAAAATTCTATTTGAATTTAAATATTATTAATCAGAGACAATAAAATAATAATCCTTTGAGTTCTATATCTATATCTTCCTTTCCCATCATCGTATCAAATTTCTAACATCCATAATATACATAAAACACATAGATTATATCATTTATATAAAAAATATCATAAAGTCTTTTAATTAAATCATTTATAGAATAATAATAATGTTTCATGTGAAAATAAGGATATGCAATCAATTTCTCTTGAAAAAATAATAACATTATTATTTCCATCTAGAAGGATAAAAAAACTATTCATTGAAAAACCATAAAATATAGAATAGTAATCATAGAAATGAATAAATTTCACAGTAAAATGAAAATTTTATCATGATTTATACATTAATAAATGAAAAATTCACCCATTTCAAAAAATGCACTTTTATAGGATATCATAAAAATTATAACATATAAATCACTATATTGAATATCAATTATATTTCTATAATAAATTTTAAAACATTTTTGTATAAGAATCCTATTGATGAAACAATTCATGAAACATTGATATTGATGAATAAATTTCTCAAAAATTTCTTCAAATGATTTTGAATAATTATTGAATTATAATCCCTTAATATGAATAAAACTTTTAACATATTTTCTTCTATTTAACATGTTTCAAAATTTACCATCATTAGTTTTTATATAATGAAAAAATTTCATTATGGGATGAAATTAAGTTGAAATAATTATTATACATAAATTTCATGAATAAAACTAAAAAATCATTTTTTTCATGATGTTATTTTCAGCAGTATCAATAATTAAATGTAATATAAAAATATAAAACATTGCAAAAATCAATTTCTTTGAAACATGTGTTTTTAATCCTATAACTGAAAGTATAAAAAATCATGTATAATACTCATTTAAATTGAATGAAATTTTATATTTTTAGTGAAATGAAACTAATATTACTTTTAAACCAAACTAAATGTTTGTGTAAATTTATAATTATCAGTAATGTAATGATAGTTTTTATTAAAAAATTATATTTTCACTATTCAATGAATAATCAATATTTTTTGGAAACAAATTTCACCATATAAAATTTAGATATTATAAATCTAATAATAAATAATACATTATAAAATAAAAATTCTAATTGTTTTATAAAATAATTATAATAATTATGCCTAAAAAAATGTAAATACCATTTTTAGAAAGGAAGTATTATAGATCATAAAATTAATGTATTCCCATTTACTACACATTAACAACCATTGTATGATTATTTATTTGTTTGAATAAAAATATTGTCAATAAAATTCACCCAAATACAAACTAAATAGTGCATAATAAAATATCTTCTCATTAAAATAAATATGTTCAATTAGAAAAAATGGAAAATATTACTTTTTTCCAAAAAAATTATTTTTACATCATTTAAAAAAATTGTTAACCCCTGAATAAATGATTATATTCTATTTATGTCATATAAAAATGTTTTTTTCATAATATTATTACTCTAAATAAGAAATATTTTTCCATAAAATAAAAAAAATTCATAAAATCATATTTGTTTTAGAAAAAGAGACTCTTAATATTAAATATCCAAAACATTATATGATTTTATTAATATCATTCAAAATTATGCTGTAATTTTCTAAAGAGAAATGAATATGTTTTAATTTGAATAATTTTTCTATATATAAATCCTAATATAGCTACTCAGATCTTTACCATCAAATCTAAAGTCCATGTTATAACAGTCATAGTTAAATAATAATGTTTTGGTTCATTTATGCTCCTGGATTCCTATGGTACATTACATCAAACAAAATATTCATTTAATGTCATATAAATTTCATTTAATCAATTTTTGATAAATATAAATAAACATAAAATTTTATTTAATTTTTTACTTTAATTTAATGAAAATAAAACATGGTGAGATTAAGAATCCTAGAATAAATTTAAGAAGAACTCAATATTTTTCCTCCACATTAAAATTATAATTGATCAAAAATTAAATATTTTTAGGAGAAATGTTAAGTATCGATATGATCCATCATTACATTGTCTATTTATTCTTCATTACATATCTCACATCCCCCTGTTTTAAATATTTATTTTATATAACTTATCATAAATAAAAATTCTCTATATCCTAATATTTTCTCTTGTGATCAACATCTACTGATTTCTTCTATATTTATTTTATTTAATGAATTTTAGAAAAAAATATTTCATAAATATATATTATCTTGTATTCATTATAATAAATTATATATTGATCATCCATTTTATGAAAAGTACCGAACATTAAAACGTTCACAAAATCATCGAAACAACCTTCATAAAATTCAATGATAATAAATTTATCAGATTTTAATTCTATGTACTGATCATGAATATTTAATGTAGTTTAAGAAATATAATTTTAATAAATAATATTTTTTATTATAAACTTCTTCAAATCATTATTTTGACGAATGGAAAAATTATAATTATATTTTTTACCCACCAAAGATAAAATCACGATGGTTGTTATTATTTAACTTCTTCAGATAAGTTGGCGATAAAATTCCCTTAATGTTTACTATTATTAATCCTAAAAATAATTTTAGGTTGAGTTCTATTTCTTAATGGATATATATTAAAAACATTTTCAGGTTTGTTCAATTGACATTCTACAAACATTGATTATTATATTTATTTTTCACTATTAAATTAAATTATTTTTGTTATATACAAGTATTAAAATATGATTATTTCACCATTATATATGATATTTTGGATTCATCATCCAAACAAACATTTAAATTAATCACAACAAAATATTACTTATAATAATATTTGTATCCTTTATAAATAGATAATTACTGATAAATAAAGGATTTAAGATGAAATTATATCATAAAATTTATTTCATTAGGTGTTAAAGTATCGAATGTAAAAATAAGAATAGATTATAATATATGTGGTAGATTAAAATTTGATATTGTCTCTTTCTATTTATTAGTGGATTCACTCATGAAATATAACATTGTTAGAAATGGTATCTACACATTTGTATGATCTCATATATGTTTTTATCCAGCTTGAAAAAATCATATGTTTTGTTTTAATTAAAGATTAACTGTCTTCATTGAACATATTATCCTTTTCAACCATTTATTTTAGTGATTAATCACGAGTATAATATTTATATAAATACTCTTCATCATTTATTATCCATTGCTTAAGGATGATTTTAAAATAAATATTTTAGTCCTTTTATTGTCTTCTTTATGATTTTATTAGTTTCTTTTACAACATTCTCACGAGGATATGCTTTTAAGAATATATAAAAAATAATCAATTCATATATAATGTAGGGAATATTCACCTTCAACGTAGTATTTTACATCAAAGGATTCCCACTAACCCTCTTAGAAAATACATTTTGGAAAGTAATAATTTGAAAATAACATAACAAGAATGTTTTTCATATTCCTTGAGTAGGGTGAAATCATTATTATTTCCATACAAATACATATTTATTCCATGTAATCCCTAATGATTATATCAAATTGTATATTTCATAAATTTTAATGAAAACCTAATATATATATATTAATATCTTGAATTTTCACTATATTTTTATCGCGTTATTTTTGACTGAAAAATGTCATGAACCCACTGAAATATAAATTTTCGATTAGGGTGAAAGTGGATAAATTTTTTATCTTATTATTTTAAAATAAAAAATATTTCTTTCAAATTAATAATGAAAATGATCCTGAGATATTTAAAATCTTGTGAGAAACAATGTGATACTCCAATGAAATGAAAAATTTTAAGATCATCCATCGAATTCATATAATTGGAGAAAGAAACAACAAAAATGTGAAATATTTATTTATTAACATCACATTTCCCAATAAAAAGAAGAGTTCCATAAAAATAAATGACAAATCCTTGATAAAAGTGACCTTGAGATTTACAAGATAGTAATAACCCCCCCGTCCTTTAAAAAAACACCAATTTAATAGACATTTACTGTCACGACCCCCTCCCCACAAAGTGTACCCCTCCTGGGCCGGCAATGTGAAAAGGGAGATAATGACCCCCGAGTCCCGCCTCCAGTAGGCCTCGGGTTGGCGACTAGCACCGAGGGTATAATACACACACAAATGGGAGGCATTACCCTCTAAGAGAACACATGCAGAAGAGAGAGATAGAATAGAATCCAACCAACTCCAACTCATAACTGAAATGTAAAATAAACCCAAGTACATATATGAAATGTCATGCAAAAGTACTACAACTGAAAGGGGAAACTAAAAGTACCCAAAAGAAAGTAAAACGACAGCGACCACAAGCCCGAACAGCTCCTCCTCCAACCGCAAGCTAGTAGTAACCAGCTTGATCTCCAACCTGCTCCAAGTGACCTGAAAAACAGTTTATATGTACATAGGGTGAGTATAACAGAATACTCAGTAGGATCCTCCCCAAGACTCTCGTGCAAAAGTAAAGAAAGCATGCTAAAGCCCAGTGAACAACAAGTGAAACTAACTCGTCACCTAAACAGGTATACTATGTTCCCAACCTCACCATGGCTACTCTCACCAAGTAACACATACAAGAATATAGCATATAGTAAAGAATGTCAAGGGTACCCCGCTACTACTTCCCCACTGGTTTGCCGCTTTTCCCCAACGACATACGTCCTGTGCATCTCTCTCCAAAGGCTTGCCCGTATCAACATGGGTCAAGCTCCACAATCTGCACCACGTGCACCACATAGGCTTGCCCGCAGACACCTGGGCTAAGCTCCACACAATCCTCACAACCAAAAGTAACCAGGTAGTTTCCGGGAGCCACCACATCTCGCATAACGTGTATCATACGTCGGGTATTATACCTGAAGCCATTACAGCCCATACACCGAGTAAGGATCCTCAAGCCATCACAGCCTATACACGTTACACCTATAGTAGTCCATAGGATACTATATCCAGAATATATGTGTGTGAAATAACCACAAGCCATTACAGCCCTCTACACACATATATGGGTAAAACTAACCACTGTGCCTACCAGCACTAAGATCTACCAAGAGAAGAGAGCGGGGCCAAAGGGGGTAGTCAGCCATTCAACCTCCCATCAGAATGTTGGGGAAAACACCCCCCCAGGGCTCAGAATCCCCGGGGTGTCAGTTGCCCTTACCGACAGGGTGGAGTAGCGTATAGAAACACAAAAATTACAGAATATATAAGTAACTCACATCCACACTATGGGCATTACCTAGTCTTAGATACAACTGCAGCTAACGTCTCTCAGACTCCAGGCTGCTACTTCTAAGACTAGGTATCCTATAAGCACACAACCAATTGAAGAGCTTTATTAGATTACTCCATTCTCCTTTATCAGTTGCAATGTACATTAGTTAATTCTTTAAGCATTAATTAAGATTGAACAAATCCCCATTTAACTGAAATGGAGTCACTTTCAAAAACAACTGCTCCTTTTTAAGATTCACATCACCTTTAAATTCCAGCATCTCCATCCCCGTGGATTTTCACCATTTAATAAAACATTCATTACAGAAATACTTTTCCACATTCCCAGGCATTCTAGAAAAACATCATATGCTTCTAAACACAAAGGAGGCTCAACACGGTGAGTAGATATACTACCCGTCGGGTCTTTGCCGCCTATAGAAAGAGCATATACCCATTCTCCCTCGAGAGGCTAAACACGGAAAGCACGTGGCATACCCCGCGCGTCTTCGCCTCCTTTGGAAGAATGGTAGCAAGACCAGCTGCCTTGAGCAGTGGGGAAAAGCAAGGTAGATTAACATTCAAGAACACCACAGGCAACCAGCAACCACATCCATCCCATTCCAACACCCCTGGTGTCCTCCCTGACACCCATATGCATAAACCGATGCATCTCGCCACACTAGGCGTCATCCGCTGCCACAACTATAAGGCCTTCATGCCTCCACATATCACAACAACCATCCAGGCTCACATCACAGCACAAGCAGCAGGAAAACAAACATCACAAAATGGGCTCTCGGCCCTTTAACAAACAAGAGGGTAACTCAGAACCCTTTTTGAAATTACCACATAATCTGTTCTCTAAACCATATTGAATTAACAGATTTGTTATTCGTAGGTTCCAATCATGGATACCTAATCAGTAAGCTATCACAATTAAATAACCATGCTTACTTCCCTAATTTGATTATCCTCAAATTAGAACAACTACAACAACGACAACAACCAGATTAATTTACATGATTCTTTATCCTTCGCCAATTAATCAACAGTTAATTCCAGCTTTACGTTCATTATCAATTTCTATCATGAACGATCAACAAATCGAAGAAACATAGATATCACTATATCTAGGAAAACATGAGGCAAACCGTTATCATGGTATAAAGCAACAACACGCGATCAACCAATTCTTTTAATCCAGTTCAAGTATTTAATTAGGTCAATTTCATTGTGATCCAAAGGAATAAATCATGATAATTCTACGATTGCACATATATAATTAGAGAAGCCATGAATCCCCTACCTCGAAGAGTTCTTGACGTCCTTTATCCACACAGCAGGTCACGATCCTCCCCTCGCGACAACTTATGTGGAAGAATGATCGACACAGCTTGGTTGCATCCAACAGAGCGGAACTGGTCCGAGTAACGTTTGATTGTGAAACTCCTATGGGAAGGATTGCAAGGTTCTAGCGTCTCGTAGATGAGAACCAGGAGGAAGAACAACGAAGAATGATATCTCGTTCCCTTTAAAAAATAAATTAGAGAGGCGACGGTTTAAGATCCGATTTATTCTCCATTAAAAACGGATCGCATTAACCCACGTGGTTTGACCAAGTAAAAACATCCCAGCCTTAGGAATAATTAATATAGGATTTATGGCCTTTGAATCGGCCTTAAAAGTCCTTAAAAATAAGGTTTTAAAAGTACTTTACGTCAAAGAAAACGTCAAATTTACGAAGCTGGAAACACTGTTCACATACTCAAAATTTGGCAAAGTATGGAATCGGTAGCTCTTAAGAAACTGGAATCACTGTTCATTCGTGAAATTTGACAAAGTATGGGATCGGTAGCTCTTAAGAAACTGGAATCACTGTTCATTCGTGAAATTTGGCAAAGTATGGGATCGGTAGCTCTTAAGAAACTGGAATCACTGTTCATTCGTGAAATTTGGCAAAGTATGGGATCGGTAGCTCTTAAGAAACTGGAATCACTGTTCATTCGTGAAATTTGACAAAGTATTAGCCGAGCTACTCCTGGACTGCGGCTACAAGTATACCATCAGTATGCCGTGGCTACCGGTAAACCCAGCTACCGGTAGGATGTGGCTACTGGTAGACCGAGCTACTGGTAATCAGCAGCTACCGGTAGACCGAGCTACTGGTAATCAGCAGCTACCGGTAGACCGAGCTACCGGTAGGCAGCAGCTACCGGTAGACCGAGCTACCGGTAATCAGCAGCTACCGGTAGACCGAGCTACCGGTAATCAGAAGCTACCGGTAGACCGAGCTACCGGTAATCAGCAGCTACCGGTAGACCGAGCTACTGGTAATCAGCAGCTACCGGTAGACCGAGCTACCGGTAGGCAGCAGCTACCGGTAGACCGAGCTACCGGTAATCAGCAGCTACCGGTAGACCGAGCTACCGGTAATCAGAAGCTACCGGTAGACCGAGCTACCGGTAATCAGCAGCTACCGGTAGACCGAGCTACCGGTAATCAGCAGCTACCGGTAGACCGAGCTACCGGTAGGCAGCAGCTGGGGGATAACTCACCTTGACCTCCCGGAACACCTCCAACACCACATTTTCACAAAGTAATGGACCAGGGAGGTCCGGGCCATTACATTAGATACCTCTCAAAACATTCTCGTCCTCGAGAATTAAAAACCAACACAGAAGAGAAGAGGGGTCCGAACAACCACCCCATAAGATACCTCTCAGGGGAAAACCAACACGAGTTGTTCGAAAGCTGGAACAAAACTATGACATCTGGGAACAAACAATCCATACCCAAACAATTCATTCACAACATCACATCAAAGGTACATAAACAAAACATGAAAGGTCCAACCACAGAGAAAACATCATTACATGAAAGGAGTTAAACATTAAACAACTCTGGGTACTGAGCACGTATCTGTGACTCACGCTCCCAGGTACTCTCCTCCATGCCACCGTGTCGCCACAAGACACGAACTAAAGGAATAGAACGCCCACGCAACACCTTCTCCTTGTGGTCTTGGATCTCCACAGGTCGCTCCTCGAAGGTTGCATCATCATCAATATCGATCTCTCCCCAATCGATAACATGAGATTCATCATGAAGATAATGACGGAGCTGCGATACATGAAAAACATCATGTATCCGACTCATCCGAGGGGGAAGTGCTACTCGATATGCCACAGCTCCAACACGAGCTAACACCTCGAAAGGCCCAACAAAACGGGGAGAAAGCTTACTTCCGCGACCAAACCTTCGCTGCCCACGACGGGGAGTCACCTTCAGAAACACGTGATCCCCAACATTAAACTCTAAGGGTCTCCTTCTTTGATCCGCATAAGATTTCTGACGATCTTGTGCTGTCTTCATCCTCTCACGAATCACTTGAACCATCTCCGTCGTATTCTGCACTAGTTCTGGTCCGAGAATTGCTGACTCTCCGACCCCAGTCCAGCACAACGGAGAACGGCATGGCCGGCCATACAAGGCTTCAAACGGCGCCATGCCGATGGTAGAGTGAAAACTATTATTGTAAGCGAACTCTACCAAAGGTAAGTGCTTCACCCATGAACCTCCAAAATCAAGAACACAAGAGCGCAACATGTCTTCAAGAGTTTGGATGGTTCGCTCTGTCTGACCATCCGTTTGAGGATGAAAAGCAGTGCTAAGGCATAGTTGAGAGCCAAAAGCATGCTGGAGACCTCTCCACACCCTCGAGGTAAAACGAGGGTCTCGATCAGAAATGATCGTCTTAGGAACTCCGTGAAGCCTCACCACCTCCTCCAGATACTGCCTCGACAAAACCTCCACTGAGCTCGACTCCTTGATTGCTATGAAGTGGGCCGATTTAGTTAAACGATCCACTACCACCCATATAGCATCATGTCCTCCCGGAGCTCGAGGTAAACCTGTAACAAAGTCCATTGAGATGTCCTCCCACTTCCACTGAGGAATCTCTAAGTGCTGGAGAAGACCACCAGGAACACGGTGTTCGGCCTTCACCTTCTGGCAGACTAAACATCGAGACACACATTCTGCAACTGAACGCTTCAGCCCAGGCCACCAAAACTGACTCCTCAAGGATCGATACATCTTCGTCACACCAGGATGTACAGCTAAGGGCGAGCTATGGAACTCTCGGAGAACCGTCTCACGCATCGCCAAGGGAACAAAAAGCCTGTCATGATACAACACTCGGTGTTGTTCATCCTCTGACCAACCATCAGGGGCCTCCCCACAAACAACTCTGTCTCTCAAAACTTCCACCTCTAGATCACCCAGCTGAGACTCTTCCACCTTTTGCATCAGGGATGACTGCACCGTCATCTGGAAAAGACAACCTCTTCCTCCAACTTCTCCCATATCAAGATGCAAAGCTGCCAGCTCTTCCATCCCTCTCCAGGAATCACCAGATTCACGCACAACATCATTACGTGACTTTCGGCTCAGTGCATCAGCAACAACATTTCCCTTCCCAGGTGTATACGATATTTCGAAGTCGTATTCCTGCAAGAACTCCATCCACCGACGCTGCCGCAAGTTCAAATCCCGCTGAGAGAAAACATACCTCAAACTCTTATGATCGGTGAAAACCACAAAGCGCTCTCCAATGAGGTAATGTCTCCACAACTTCAGCGCAAACACCACGGCTTCCAACTCAAGATCATGGGTGGCATAGTTGCGTTCATGGGGACGCAACTACCGAGACCCATAAGAAACAACTTACCTCTGCTGCATGAGAACATAGCCTAGCCCCAGATGTGAAGCATCACAGAAAACATCAAACTGGACTCCCTCCGTTGGAAGACAAAGGACTGGAGCACTTACCAACTTCTCCTTTAGATACTCGAAAGCTGTCTGACACTGATCAGTCCATATGAACGCTTGATCCTTCCTGGTCAAAGCTGTCAGAGGAGTCGCAACTCGGGAGAAATTAGCCACAAACCTCCTATAATAGCCTGCGAGACCAAGGAAACTTCGCACCTCTGACACGGTCTTGGGGGCTGGCCAAGACACCACTGCTTCTATCTTTGAAGGATCCACAGCTACTCCCTGTTGGGACACAACATGTCCCAAGAAACGAACTTCTCGAGCCCAGAACTCACACTTGGACAACTTCCCAAACAACCGATGTTGGCGAAGAACTCCCAAAACAGCTCGTAGATGTTCTGCATGCTCTTCTTCAGATGTGGAGTACACAAGGATGTCGTCAATGAAAACCACAACAAACTTGTACAAGAATTCATGGAACACAGCATTCATCAACCCCATGAAAACAGCTGGAGCATTTGTCACGCCGAATGGCATTACAACAAACTCATAATGCCCATGACGACAGCGGAAAGCAGTCTTCGGGATATCCTCATCCTTTACACGCATCTGATGATATCCTGACCGCAAGTCGATCTTTGAAAACCAACTTGCACCCTTCAGTTGATCGAATAGGTCATCAATCCGCGGGAGAGGATAACGGTTCTTTATTGTCACTTTGTTTAAGCGACGATAATCGACGCACAACCGCAAACTGCCATCAGCCTTTTTCACGAACAAGACTGGTGCACCCCACGGTGACACACTTGGCCGAACAAAACCACACTGCAACAGACCATCGAGCTGAATACGTAGTTCTCGTAACTCAGAAGGGGCCATCCTATATGGAGACATAGAGATGGGAGACGCTCCTGGCTGTAGCTCGATCCCAAACTCGATCTTCCGTCGAGGGGGTAAGGATACAACCTCTTCTGGAAAGACATCAGGGTACTCTTCTACGACCCTAGGAAACGCCAACTGTTGAACCTCTGAAGAACTCAGCATCATCCCAGCCATCATGGATGATAAGGATGAAACTCGTCTATGACTCATCCGAGGATCTCTCTCACCAACAAACACTACTTCCTCTCCATCTTCATCAAATAAAACGACCTTCTTCCTGTAGCAATCCACAATAGCCTGCACCGAATACAACCAATCCATGCCGAGGATGACATCATATGGTTGTATTCGTAAACATAGGAAATCTCCCCAAGAGCGGTGCTGCCCCAACACTAGCTCACAGTCCCTACATACTTCAAACAAGCTAGCTCGACCTCCAACTGGCGTAGTCAACGCCAAGGGCACTGGAAGCCTCTCTACCTCAAGTCCCAAAGCGTGGACAAGGGTAGGGGATATAAAGGAGTGTGTCGCTCCTGAATCAAACAAGGCATACACTAAGGTAGAAAACAAGCAAAGGGTACCTCGGACGACGTCTGGCTCGCCTGGAGCTGGCAACGCTAGAGCATGAAGCTGACCACGACCACCTCCACGGCCTCTCTGACCCTGATGACGACCACCACCACGGCCGCGCTCTGCTCTCTGAGGACGGGGAGCGGCATGGGGCTGTCCTCTGCCTACTCCATCTACCCTCTGGTGATCTAAAGCTGGTGCAACCTGCTGCTGTTGCCTCGGCTGGAACTGCCTCAACGGAGGAACCTGGAGTGGAGCGCCTGGTGCACGATGACTGCTCTGAAAAGTTGGGCACTCCCGCTGCTGATGACCACGTCCACCACAAGAAAAACAAGCGCCTGATCCCTTGTCATAGGTCTGAGAGTTGCTACCTCCGGAGAAATGAGATGGGAAGGGCCGGGACCTACCCCCAGGTGAACGGAAACTCTTCTGTCCTGAAAACCGGGAACCCCGGACCACAGCTCTTCTTCTTGAAGAATCATGACGATACCCCTCTCGTGACGATCCGGTCCTATCCAAAGTCCTCTCAACAACCTCTGCCCTCGCCAACACCTCAAGATATGTCTTCAGCATAAATGGGGTGACCTGGCGCTGGATCTCTGGACGCAAAGCCTCCTCGAAATGCCTCGCCCTGGCCTCATCATCTGGTAACAGGTCTGAAGCATATCGTAGAAGGTTCCTGAAACGGATTCCAAACTCCCGAACACTGGAGCTCCCCTGTCGAAGGGTAAGAAGCTCCTGGCGACTGGATGCCTTCGCAGTCGATGAAAGAAACTCGACTCTAAACCTGTCTCGAAACTCCTCCCATGAGATCGCTGACTCCTCACGATCCCCGAGGAACAAGAACCACCACTGTCTCGCTGCTCCACGCAACATCGTCACAACCAAGGACACCCAGTGTTCCTTCCGAGCACGAATCGAACTGAAGCCTATCTCGACCTCCTCCAACCAGTCTTCTGTGACTGCATCTGAAACGGAGCCCTCGTACTTCTGTAGACTTTGGCGCTGAAACTCTCGGAGTGTCTTCCTCCAAGTGTCATCGTCGTCAACCTCTACCCGGCGGCGATCGGCTGGAACAGCCTGCTGGGCACCTTCTGCGCAAACCTGACGGGGACGCCGACCTGGAGCCATACCTGTAAAATAACAATCGTTAGAGCTCCTAAGCCTGGAATATGGAAGACTCAACATTAATTAATTAATTATTTTGTTTTATTAATTTTAGGTTACCTATCCCAAGGTCTACCCATTCAAACACAGGCGCAAGGAATAATGATGCATGATCCTTTCCTAGGTCTCTACCCTGCAACCAGTATCACTTTGTTTAGTATCCATCGTAAACTTAAAGGTCCGTGCAATAGATCATAGGGGGCCCTGAACGCCTATGTCTCTGCCGGTCTCCAGTGTTTACCCCACTTGCTAAACATGAATGACACTGTTGCCCTACCATCCCATGCATCCTCACCTGTGCCTAACTCCAAACTCCATCCTATCCCTCGACCAGACCTCTGATACCACTCTGTCACGACCCCCTCCCCACAAAGTGTACCCCTCCTGGGCCGGCAATGTGAAAAGGGAGATAATGACCCCCGAGTCCCGCCTCCAGTAGGCCCCGGGTTGGCGACTAGCACCGAGGGTATAATACACACACAAATGGGAGGCATTACCCTCTAAGAGAACACATGCAGAAGAGAGAGATAGAATAGAATCCAACCAACTCCAACTCATAACTGAAATGTAAAAGAAACCCAAGTACATATATGAAATGTCATGCAAAAGTACTACAACTGAAAGGGGAAACTAAAAGTACCCAAAAGAAAGTAAAACGACAGCGACCACAAGCCCGAACAGCTCCTCCTCCAACCGCAAGCTCGTAGTAACCAGCTTGATCTCCAACCTTCTCCAAGTGACCTGAAAAACAGTTTATATGTACATAGGGTGAGTATAACAGAATACTCAGTAGGATCCTCCCCAAGACTCTCGTGCAAAAGTAAAGAAAGCATGCTAAAGCCCAGTGAACAACAAGTGAAAATAACTCGTCACCTAAACAGGTATACTATGTTCCCAACCTCACCATGGCTACTCTCACCAAGTAACACATACAAGAATATAGAATATAGTAAAGAATGTCAAGGGTACCCCGCTACTACTTCCCCACTGGTTTGCCGCTTTTCCCCAACGACATACGTCCTGTGCATCTCTCTCCAAAGGCTTGCCCGTATCAACATGGGTCAAGCTCCACAATCTGCACCACATGCACCACATAGGCTTGCCCGCAGACACCTGGGCTAAGCTCCACACAATCCTCACAACCAAAAGTAACCAGGTAGTTTCCGGGAGCCACCACATCTCGCATAACGTGTATCATACGTCGGGTATTATACCTGAAGCCATTACAGCCCATACACCGAGTAAGGATCCTCAAGCCATCACAGCCTATACACGTTACACCTATAGTAGTCCATAGGATACTATATCCAGAATATATGTGTGTGAAATAACCACAAGCCATTACAGCCCTCTACACACATATATGGGTAAAACTAACCACTGTGCCTACCAGCACTAAGATCTACCAAGATAAGAGAGCGGGGCCAAAGGGGGTAGTCAGCCATTCAACCTCCCATCAGAATGTTGGGGAAAACACCCCCCCCAGGGCTCAGAATCCCCGGGGTGTCAGTTGCCCTTACCGACAGGGTGGAGTAGCGTATAGAAACACAAAAAGTACAGAATATATAAGTAACTCACATCCACACTATGGGCATTACCTAGTCTTAGATACAACTGCAGCTAACGTCTCTCAGACTCCAGGCTGCTACTTCTAAGACTAGGTATCCTATAAGCACACAACCAATTGAAGAGCTTTATTAGATTACTCCATTCTCCTTTATCAGTTCCAATGTACATTAGTTAATTCTTTAAGCATTAATTAAGATTGAACAAATCCCCATTTAACTGAAATGGCGTCACTTTCAAAAACAACAGCTCCTTTTTAAGATTCACATCACCTTTAAATTCCAGCATCTCCATCCCCGTGGATTTTCACCATTTAATAAAACATTCATTACAGAAATACTTTTCCACATTCCCAGGCATTCTAGAAAAACATCCTATACTTATAAACACAAAGGAGGCTCAACACGGTGAGTAGATATACTACCCGTCGGGTCTTTGCCGCCTATAGAAAGAGCATATACCCATTCTCCCTCGAGAGGCTAAACACGGAAAGCACGTGGCATACCCCGCGCGTCTTCGCCTCCTTTGGAAGAATGGTAGCAAGACCAGCTGCCTTGAGCAGTGGGGAAAAGCAAGGTAGATTAACATTCAAGAACACCACAGGCAACCAGCAACCACATCCATCCCATTCCAACACCCCTGGTGTCCTCCCTGACACCCATATGCATAAACCGATGCATCTCGCCACACTAGGCGTCATCCGCTGCCACAACTATAAGGCCTTCATGCCTCCACATATCACAACAACCATCCAGGCTCACATCACAGCACAAGCAGCAGGAAAACAAACATCACAAAATGGGCTCTCGGCCCTTTAACAAACAAGAGGGTAACTCAGAACCCTTTTTGAAATTACCACATAATCTGTTCTCTAAACCATATTGAATTAACAGATTTTTTATTCGTAGGTTCCAATCATGGATACCTAATCAGTAAGCTATCACAATTAAATAACCATGCTTACTTCCCTAATTTGATTATCCTCAAATTAGAACAACTACAACAACGACAACAACCAGATTAATTTACATGCTTCTTTATCCTTCGCCAATTAATCAACAGTTAATTCCAGCTTTACGTTCATTATCAATTTCTATCATGAACGATCAACAAATCGAAGAAACATAGATATCACTATATCTAGGAAAACATGAGGCAAACCGTTATCATGGTATAAAGCAACAACACACGATCAACAAATTCTTTTAATCCAGTTCAAGTATTTAATTAGGTCAATTTCATTGTGATCCAAAGGAATAAATCATGATAATTCTACGATTGCACATATATAATTAGAGAAGCCATGAATCCCCTACCTCGAAGAGTTCTTGACGTCCTTTATCCACACAGCAGGTCACGATCCTCCCCTCGCGACAACTTATGTGGAAGAATGATCGACACAGCTTGGTTGCATCCAACAGAGCGGAACTGGTCCGAGTAACGTTTGATTGTGAAACTCCTATGGGAAGGATTGCAAGGTTCTAGCGTCTCGTAGATGAGAACCAGGAGGAAGAACAACGAAGAATGATATCTCGTTCCCTTTAAAAAAATAAATTAGAGAGGCGACGGTTTAAGATCCGATTTATTCTCCATTAAAAACGGATCGCATTAACCCACGCGGTTTGACCAAGTAAAAACATCCCAGCCTTAGGAATAATTAATATAGGATTTATGGCCTTTGAATCGGCCTTAAAAGTCCTTAAAAATAAGGTTTTAAAAGTACTTTACGTCAAAGAAAACGTCAAATTTACGAAGCTGGAAACACTGTTCACATACTCAAAATTTGGCAAAGTATGGAATCGGTAGCTCTTAAGAAACTGGAATCACTGTTCATTCGTGAAATTTGACAAAGTATGGGATCGGTAGCTCTTAAGAAACTAGAATCACTGTTCATTCGTGAAATTTGGCAAAGTATGGGATTGGTAGCTCTTAAGAAACTGGAATCACTGTTCATTCGTGAAATTTGGCAAAGTATGGGATCGGTAGCTCTTAAGAAACTGGAATCACTGTTCATTCGTGAAATTTGACAAAGTATTAGCCGAGCTACTCCTGGACTGCGGCTACAAGTATACCATCAGTATGCCGTGGCTACCGGTAAACCCAGCTACCGGTAGGATGTGGCTACTGGTAGACCGAGCTACTGGTAATCAGCAGCTACCGGTAGACCGAGCTACTGGTAATCAGCAGCTACCGGTAGACCGAGCTACCGGTAGGCAGCAACTACCGGTAGACCGAGCTACCGGTAATCAGCAGCTACCGGTAGACCGAGCTACTGGTAATCAGAAGCTACCGGTAGACCGAGCTACCGGTAATCAGCAGCTACCGGTAGACCGAGCTACTGGTAATCAGCAGCTACCGGTAGACCGAGCTACCGGTAGGCAGCAGCTACCGGTAGACCGAGCTACCGGTAATCAGCAGCTACCGGTAGACCGAGCTACCGGTAATCAGAAGCTACCGGTAGACCGAGCTACCGGTAATCAGCAGCTACCGGTAGACCGAGCTACCGGTAATCAGCAGCTACCGGTAGACCGAGCTACCGGTAGGCAGCAGCTGGGGGATAACTCACCTTGACCTCCCGGAACACCTCCAACACCACATTTTCACAAAGTAATGGACCAGGGAGGTCCGGGCCATTACATTTACTAGTTATATGTTACATGATTAACTAACATCATTATAAGATTTACCCTTTCTATGACTTCACGTGAAAACCCAAATTGAATGAAGAAAAATTATAACATAGAAATGGTAATAATCATCTAAATACGTAAATAGACTCATAGTGTATACAGAAAAAACATTGAGACCAGAAGGCTATTTATAGGGCAACTCAATGACAATATATTGAAACTGAAATCTAGCACAATGGAACCCAGTAATTCATACAGTAGAGAAAAATTAAAAAATCTCAAAAAAGAATTATTATAAAAAAATTATTATCAGAATAAAAAATTTGGTATTTTTATAGAATTTAAAAATAAAAATATCCAATAAATTTAATGATAAATATAAAAAACTAAAAAAATAAAACAATTTATAATAAAAAATTAAGATAATATTAATATAAAAATAATGAGAATAATACTAAGTCAATATTTTATATGTTATCTACTATATTAATAGTTTTATAATGTTATTTCTATGATGGTTCATAAAAATAAATTTATATATTTTATATCATTCATCTGAAATAATAATTAATTGAATAACATAATGCATTAAAAATTTATCTAAATATATAAGATAACATCAGAATAAAAATTATTTCAGATGATAACGAAAACATTTTAAACTATATTTGAATCATAATCTTATGAAAATAATATATTTCTAATATATTTCATCAAAAACTAAATCTAGTATCATTGATATAAATATAGATATTAACATGTTTGAATGAAAAAATTTTAAATGAATAAAAATAAATTCTTTAGAAAATATACATTCTTAATACATGGGGTGTACGTAAATAATAATTTTGAAACCTAAATTTATATATTCTTTTTTGTTAGAATATTGATCCATTGAAATGAAATCATGTTTCCTTAGGAGAGATTTAATTATTTTTTAATAGATGGTGTTTTCCGATGTTTTATTTAAAGAAACATTGAGAAAAATTTTTCTTCTCAGGGTATTGAATATTTTGATAGATAAACTGATATTATTATTACTATCAATCTATGTATAGAAGAATTATTTTTTTTAATTAATAGATAAGACATTTCTTAGAAATATTTTCTTCTAGTATTAAATTTGGATACATGGTTTTTATACTTATAATATTAAATTTCATCTTAAAAATATTCTGATATTCAATAAATGTGAAAACCATCTTGAATTTTATTTTTATTTTTAATATTTATTAGTATAATCAACTAACATGTGAGTAGATTCTCATGTTATAAATTTACATTTATCATTTATATATAATGTTAGATTCCAATTTTAAAATTATTTTTAAACTATAATCATTCACTATTAAAATAACATCATTCATTTTTATAAAAAAATCATCATTTAAATTTCATTAAAAAATTATTTAAATAAATTATCCTTTAAATACAAATTTTTTATCTATCTTCGTTATCATTTAGGAATTTAACATTGAAATATAATTTTTATAATTACATAAATCATGATTATTCATAGAAAATATTCATTATGTCTAATGTATTTTATTCGCATCTTCTTGAAAAAAATCATAATATATAAATATAATATCATAATTCTTCATGAAATTTATCATTCCTATCACCATCATAATAAATAGAAACTTTATTATAAATTTTCTCATGGAAAAATAAATCTTCTTAAACTATAATATATTTAATATTATCCAAGATATTCATTAGAGTTTTTTTCACCAATAAATAATTTCACATATCTAGGCATTAATTATTTTTTATGAAAGATAATAATATTTTCCCTATCATCACATTCATCTAGTGACATAATTGATGAAGTATATCATCCACCTGTTCTTAAAAAAAAATTCAAAAAATTATTTTTATTACTTGATAAATAATGCATTGAATAGTTTAATGTTATTATCTTCAACCAGAGATTGTGATGTTCAATATGTTTATGATAATAACATTGTTATCAAATAATGTCCAAATAATCATTTATATCTATGTTATCCCTTCTATATATACATTAATGTCATTTAAAATAGACATGTATAAGAATATTAATTTTCATATAATAAACTTCACCCTCATTTAGTTCTAGAAAACTAAAATATAAAGATATTTTATCACTATTCTATGATATAGTCATTCTATAATTTTTTTATGTTTATTCTATGAAAAATAAAATTTTCAACATTTTTCATTTCATGTTCTATTTTTAATATAATCCAATTTTGAATTATTGTTCCAATATGATCACAAAAACACAACTCATCAATTTTATTCATTATAACTATTTTTTTACTCTTGCATTCACATTACATCAAAAAATATCAATTACACTTAAAACTACAATATTATCTTATAATTACCCCCAACTATAGATTGTTAGTTTCTAAAAATTTCCATTAGATGATAATAAATATAAAATATACATTATCTATGTAGAATATGATAATAATTACATTTATCTCTTAACATAACTCATTTAGTTTAAGAAAAAATTGATTTTCTAAATTTGTGACATTTAATTTCTTATATATTCAAAAAATATATATATATATGATGAAAATTATAATATATAATCTGATGAGTTGAACACATGAGATTATTCCACGCATAGAAATTTAATTTATATCTACTAAGTATTCAAGAGTAAAAGTTGATATTTCATTACTAAAATTTCTAAAACTCTTTGTCAATATTATAAAATTATTTACTCCAATATTTATTGTGAAAATTACTATTTTATCATTCTAGTATATATTATTAAAAGCATTATAAAAATCTATTTTATTTTTATTTAGAGTTCATATAGATAAACTATGTAATCCATAAATCATAAAAAACATAATTTTATCTAAATCGTTGATATTTATAAAAATTGAGTAAATAACGTTTCACTAATATAAATTCCAATAAAATTTTAGATCATGCTCATTATCTTGTGTAGATACGTTCTACAATTCCAAATGTTTTCCCTAAAAATTATGTAATCAATAGTAAAATAAAGGATGGGGATGTGTAACATACTAGGTAGTTATATGATAATACGTTTATAACATCTCAGGTAAATAAATAATATGACTTTTTCATTTTTATTAATTTTTGAATTAAATATTAATTTTACTTTAAAAGGGTTTCTATATTCGATAGCGTACCCGATATGCAACAATGAGTTTCTTTGAAATCTTACATTGAACACTAATAATATATTATTATTTTAAATGGTAGTTAACTCCTAGCCATTGTATTGGCGGGAATGAACAAAACTAACTACAATATGATTATACATGTTTGTTAAATGTATTTACATTTATCCAATAAAAATTAGAGGCTTAAAATGTGAATGAATCTATTTTTAAGCTTTATTTACATTAAAAATCCGATTTATCGCCTTTTAATGGTGATCCATTTTTAAAACATGTTTCGTTAACTTTATTACATTTAATTTTACCAAATAAAATCCTTCACTAGAATCAGGATATCAAAATTTACTTTGTGTAAATTTTTGGAATTTTTTCGATAATGTTCATTTTTTAACGAATAGTGAAAACTATTGTATTTTAATTCAAAAGTGCCATTTAATATAATTTATTTATATAGTTAGAGTATCTTATTAATTGGTTTCAAATTTAAATTGAAAAATATTTTTACTATTTAATCAAATTTTGGTCATTGGAATTAATTTCACTTTGAAATTGGACATAAACTAGAATCAGTCATTTTATAGTTATTGTTTTATAAAAACACTGTATTTTTTTTAATAACATGAATTAATTTTAAAATTAATTAATTCCTATTATATGTTTTGAATTTGGAAAAATATTCATCATTTTTGAATTCAGAATATCAAATATATCTTATGCTGAATTTTTGGGTTTTTTCTGAAAAACATCAATTGTTGATGAATAGTGAAACCACATAGTGGTAGTTTAAAAAACTGACTTTTTCATTCAAAATGAAAATTTACCACTTATATTAATTAAATTTTGATAATCCGACACACTTGGTTGTTATCAAGAATTAAAATGTGGTACAATAAGATGAAAATAATTTTTGGTGAATTGTATCTTTTAAATTTTATTTACCGTGGTTAAAGGTAAATATGGTAATTAAAGGTTAAAAGAATATTATAATAATTTAAAATTACCTTCAAACATGTCTTAACCTTATTGGATGAGTAGTGGCCAACCATGGCCATCCTTGGGTCTATTTTTGGACTCCATTGAGCCACTTGGTAGTGAAAATGACAATTTGGATTATTTAATTTAATGTAAAAACAAAATTGACGTTAAAAAAATCATGTAGTAATTAAGTTTTATAAAGGAATATAGAAATTATCTTTTCGACTATAAATATTCAATAGAAAGAGAAATAGATTTCCTACATGATGGTATTTGTTTTATAATTTTTTGAAATCATATAAATTAAATTATTTATGACACAATAATGATGCAGTATTTTCCTCATTAATAAATGATTTAAATAAATAAGATTATAATGATTAAAATATTATCCAAAACATGTCCAATTCTGAATGGATGCTTTTATTTCGACAATGATTTATCATATCTTCATCTTTAATTATTTTTGGACCTTTTTAAACCGAATATATATATATATAATAAAATAATATTTTCACACATTCCATAAGATCCCCTCCTCTCCCTTATAAAAGGAGACCAATTATAACCAATTACACATACCTATCAAGCCTTATCACTTGTCAAAACTCATACCAATTAATCTCCCTACAACCCTCTACTCCTCATAGAAGACTTACCTTTGGCATATGGCAGTTCAAGAATTCCTTTCATTCAAACCAAAGGGAGTTACCAAAATTAAAGGTAACGGTTTCTCTTAATTTTTTTTTTACTTCTCCAACCCCTAAACACATTTATTCCATTAAATTATAACAACAACAGTATCCTAAATATTTTAGTATATTGTTATTATAATGATTAAAACTTCACATACACACACCTCCATCTAATGCATGAAGAACATAATGTTTCTGTGGATGGAAAACTAACTCCCCACGAAACGATGATTGTTCAAATATCTCCAACCGCCTATCTTGGTGGCCATTGTGATAGCTCTGTATTTATATATGATATATATAATGTTTATGTTTTCTTTTTTCTTCTGTATTTTCCATTTATTTCACACCTTTATTGTTTCTATAGTGGTTAAATACGATAATCTCATTTGAGGAAGCGCGGACTACTGCCCCCACAAAGTGATGTGACTCGTTAATGCCATATGTGGGATGTATAAAGGGTATATTTAATGATATTATATTGGAATTATTATATACCTATTTATCATTATGTTTTAATTCCATTAAAATAAGAAATAGAAATGAAAGTAGCGTTCATGCGTACGTAAGACTTACCCTCTCCATGAACGGTGCATTTCATTTATTACCTATAAATGTTATATATTATTATAATTACATGTATATAGTAGAGATATATGATATATATTATATCTAAATCATGAATTTAATTTGGTATATAATGAACCATTGACCAAATAAACAACATGTAATTATAAGAATTCCATTTTTGACTCAAGTACCAAATATCAAAAAACCGATCATTATTAACTTATATATTTACATTTTGTTTAATACATGGAAATAAGTGATATAAACGAAATAATAATATTCATAAATGTTCTTAATCATGTATAAATTATCTTTATCTTATTATTTCGGAGATTAATGAACGATCGAGTCAAGTCGTACACAAGGCAAGGGATTTTCATATCTCACATTCAATTCTATGAGATTTTTATTGTTCGCCACTAATTTATTGAAAGTGGTGTATTGTGTAATGATATTTGATATATATAATCATTAAACTCATTATAATCATGATATTATTTGATTAATTTGGTGGTTATTAGATATTTTTCATTTGACTCATTTGATTACAACGTGGTAAAGGGCTTCATCTCACTTTATATTCCTGTGAGATTCATGCAATATTGGCCACTATTTCCTTTTGTGTGAAGTATGTACTGTACATTATTGTACTCTTTGTGTAATATAATTTAATTTATCAGTATTTAAATTTTTTTTATGATCCTTCATTCATGTGGTGTATGTTTTCTACGTTACCAAATCGGTACGTGAACCATTCACCCTCCTCTTTTTAAATGGAGTTTTTTTGTTATGTCTTATAATATACATCTTATTGTGTTGGGATATGTTATTATATATCGTTATTAATGTAAATTTTATTTCCAAGTGATTAGATACCCTTTTAATCTCATCAAATCATTTTCTGATTTTTAATGTGACACCGTTAGGCTGTCTAATTTTTACAAGAGAAATTCTTAACAAAATTTCAATTCTTTGGGTTCAACTTGTACTTATCGAATATGTCATCCTATTAATATGTGTGAATTAACTATGATTGTTTTACAGATAATATCCACTTATATTGGGTGTATTGATATTTTTCACATATAATTATGTGATTTATTTATCCTTAATTTAAGGATACCATCTTTATAAGCGATTTTATCTCAATTTACATTTCCATTGAGACTTCATTGTGGTTATGCACCAATTCACTCTTATATGGTTTATATACTTTAATTTGACATATTATATCATGAATCCATTTATTCTCATGATATTAAAATAAAATTATTAAGTTTTATTCCTCAATTATTTGTATTCAAGTGTCTCTCTTTTTGTTAGAAAAAAAATCCTTCAATAATATATCGTTTTAAATGTTTTAAATATTTATTCTTATAAATATTTATGATTTACATACATGATTTCAAAATGGTTTTTAGGATCTATTTATATGTACATTAATGTTTTCAAATGATAACTCATTTAAAAGATTCAAAGTGGAATGGGACTCTTTGATTCGAAAATCTCTTTTTAAATAGTTTTTAAAGTGATTTGATAAAACAATGTTTATTTAAATATCTTGTTTTGATATATTGGAATGTGGAAATTTTATCTTTTATTTATACATGTCTTATATTTTATGATTATGTTATTGTTATTGGGTATTTTTACGTATACGGGTGGTTCCGTGATAATCATAGGGCAGGTGAGCGCGAGATAGCACTCCAATGCATTAGGTAATGTGACTGAGGTGAACATGATGTTTATCCTAAGTGATTTAGGTAATATACTGTAATGGGTATTCCAAGGGTAACTCCCTATTTAGTTGTGATAGCTACAATGTATGCTTGACATGGATTCCATAAGTAAACTTTATGATTTATGATTTGTGTGTGTTATTCATAAATCTTATGATTTCATAAGGTATGTTATGATTGAAAAGTATGGTTTCATTGATTTGTATTTATTGATGGGCTAATGTTTTCCTTCCTTATTTTATGACCCTTACTGAGTTTTTATACTCATACCATGTTTTTGAATTGTTTTACATATGACATAAAGATGAATAGGGTCAAGGATGGGATCAAGGAATAGTCATTCTATCTAAAACATGGAACTAGACATGTTTATTTTTAAGAGTTTTTATTTTATTGATACCGAGTAGTTGTTTCTCCGTGTAATATTCATGATGTAAAGTAATTGTTATGTCCTAATTATCTAAAACTCTATACTTTATAAGTTCCTCAATGTTAATTATTCATTTATTTTAATATTATGTAATGTTTAAGGTCGTGTCCTTATAGTTAGTATCAAAGGTATGTTTAGATTAATTTAGTGGTTAGGGTAATCTTTATGAATAAGTGCATTACCATAATGGTTAGGATTTCAGAAAGAGTCATAGTTTTTTTAGATAAATTAAATGAGTTTAAGATAACATGAATAGTTATATCTTAGTATTATATATGATTTTACTGATATACTCACACTGACCTTTTTGGTTTTAGTAAATTTCAGGATCTAGTAGGCACCAAGGTAAAAGTGGATGTGAAGAAAACTATTTCGGTTTTCTGAATGAGCAACTGAATGATATGGAAGTTGCAATGAGAACCCTTGTGGTAATTCTCAACCAACTATCTGGAGTGATGATTGACCACCTGAACCTTAGTGATTTTTATAAGGCATCATATATGTGAGAAACAATTACCTATAGAAGCTAAGTAAATAATCATAAAGGTAATTGTGTTCAAAAACCAATGTGACAAATATGTTGAAAGAAACACCTTGGAAAATAATTCAAAGGGACAGAAATATTCTATAGATAAGGAAATGAAGGTCATAAATCAAGAACATGCCATGGAAAAAGGATGCATCTTGTTGACTCTAGGAAATGGAAAGAAGTCCTTTCTGATGGATCAATTGAATGTTTTAAATGTGATGTTCATGGTCATTATGAAAACACATGTCCTACTAAGATGTTTTGGGAATGGGATCACTAGGATCATACAAATATTTGTTTACCAATACCTAATTCCATTCCTATTGAGGACGCGAAAACTAACAGCGACCAATGAATTGTATGGATTATTTCATAACATATGTTTTCTTATTATTGAAATCTTAGAATATGATTCATGATTTTGTTTGTAGGAAATAAGTACTTCATAATAAGATATAATGGAATTGGTAATGGATCATGAAGAATGATGAATGTGTAAGAAGTCAACATATAAGGGATTCAAGAGTTAGGTGGAATTTAGGATGGTTAAATGCTTAAAAGTATTAAGGCTCTTATAATGATGTGATTACATTAGATGACATTTTATAGTATGTGTAACCCTGATGTTTGATATATGAAAATTTTATTCAAGGAATAATTATCTTCCCTTTTGTGGATATATTTATAAATAACCATTTGGGTTTATATGATCCTTGAATTGGAGGCAATTACCATTTAATACATTTTGGGTTGCAAAATGAATGTTATTAGATAAACTTCATGGTTAAATTATGTTATGGTTATTTTTGATGAATTTATCTATTTTTGAGGAATGATATAAAATTATAGGGGGTTTTAAAAGGGACAACACATAGAATGTGTGACAACCTGTCGCGTCAGAAAAATCTGCAGGAATCGAACCCACAAAAAAGTGTGACTGGTATTTATCGCCTACCACTGGACTACGTGAAGTCTCTGGTTAGTATGACTAATTATTTTTAGTTATATGATCTTATGAATTAGGAATAAGTTTATTTTGGGTTATATATGGGAATGATTAACCTATAATGGAGGATATTTGATTAGGTTAATTAATTTTCAGTGTGATACTTTAAGATTAACTGATGTTATTTAGAGATAAATGTTAATATTTACCTTGGAAGACTATGTGATTAAATCCCTAAGAGATTTTTGTTTCAATCTTAGTTTGGATTACTTTCATTAATTTTAAGGATAACAGTTTTTTTAATGGTCTGTCTTGAACCTTGGGTTCTTTTTGATGAATTTTGGAGACTAAGAGTAGTATTTCTTTTTATAATGGATTTTCCTTTTGGTGATTATTTGTTATTTTACTAACAATTTTGGTTTTAGTTAATGTTTATATACAAGGTAAATATATAGTTTTACTTTTTTGGATTATGTGATTTTCTATAATATGATTCTTGTGATTTTGATGTGACCATGTCTTTTTGAATGCTCATCGTTTATAGAAATGATTAGTTTTGGTAGAAACATATTAAAAATGGAACTCTACATGAAGGTAAGTATATTTCATTATGATTTTATTCTATGTAGAAGATGAAATCCTCAAAATTATGAAAAAGAACGTAAAACAAAAACATTTTTGGTTTACATTTCCTACTGGGTAATCAAAAACCGTTTACACACATCATAAGTTTGTGATTTTCATGTGGTTAACTTTCTCCTAATGATGTTTCATATCACTCTCAATTATAACATGCCCCTTTGTTTTCTCTTCCATAACCATGTTTTCATGGAATCTTAGTATGGGTTAACTCGGGTGACCATTGTACTTCATTTTTTTTAAATGATTGTTTTGCTGACTCTTTTTGCGATATGGGACTTTCAATAATGTTTCTGTGCCCAAATTTTAAAATTGTGAAGACAAAATTCTCAGAAGGGGTAAGGATATAACATTACAGGTAAATAAAAAATATGTGTTCTTCATATTTATTAATTTTATAATTAAATATTACATTTACTTTAAAAGTGTTGTTATGTTCGATAGCGTACCCGATATACAACAACGGGTTTCTTAGAAATCTTATGTCGCACACTAATAATATATTATTATTTTAAAAATAAGATCAATAATAGCAATTATATTGGCAGGAATGAACAAAACTAACTACAATATGATTATAAATGTTTGTTAAATGTATTTACATTTATCTAATAAAAATTAGAGGCTTAAAATGTGAATGAATCTAATTTTATGAATAATTTACATTAAAAGGCCGATTTATCACCTTTTAAGGGCGAACCCTTTTTAAATCATGTTTTTTTCACTTTAATAAATTATATTTGACCAAATATAATCCTTATTTACAATAGGGAAATCAAAATTTATAGTGTGTAAATTTTTGGAATTTATCCGATAATGTTCATTTTTTAATGAATAGTGAAAAATATTGTATTTGAATTCAAAAGTGCCATTTAATATAATTTATATATATGGTTAGATTATCCTTTTAATAGGTTTTAATGTTAAATTAATATATTTTTTACCATTTAATCCAATGTTGGTCATTGGAATTATTTTCACTTTGAAATTGACATAAACAAGAATCAATCTTTTGATAGTTATTGTTTCTTAAAAAAATGCTATTTTTTTTCAAAACGTGAATTAATTTTGAAATTAATTAATGCCAATTTAATGTTTTGAATTTGGAAAAATAAAAATTAATTTTTAATTCAAAATATCAAATATATATTAGGCTGAATTTTTTGTATTTTTCTGAAAAACATCAATTTTCTATTAATAGTGAAACCACATAGTAGTAGAATTGATGAAAAAGGGGAAACACTTCATGTGGTCAGAGAAATGTCAGCGGAGTTTTAAGAAACTGAGGCAGAGGCTGACTAGTGCCCCCATCTTAAAGCTTCCAGAGGAAGGTGTAGTGTACGTAGTCTACTACGACGCATCAGGTACAATGCACATATATTTCCTGATGCAGGAGTGAGCAGTGATCGCATATGGTTCTCAACATCTGAGACAGCATGAACAGACCTATGATACCCATGACCTGGAGTTAGCAGTAGTGGTCTTTTCCTTGAAGATGTGGCGACATTAATTGATGGCGGAGCATTTTATAGTCTACTCAGATCACAAGAGTCTCATATATATCTTCTCACAGAAGGAACATTACCTAACACAATGACATTGGATTGAGTTCTTATAGGGCGATGAATTCGAGATAGTCTATACTTCTGGGAAGGGGAATGTTGTAGGAGATTCACTCGGCAGGATATCCGGTATACAGCTTCTAGGTCAGGTGATGGAGTAGCAGGTCGCTTTGCAAATCATCCTTTATGGATCGAGATGGAGCATCTTTTCTTCAGTCTCATAAAGTAACTCCCCCACTTCATCAGCGATTCAGTGAGGTGCAGCGCGGTGACACTGACTACAAGGATCTACATATTCATATATCTGCTGGGCACCTTCTGCGCAAACCTGACGGGGACGCCGACCTGGAGCCATACCTGTAAAATAACAATCGTTAGAGCTCCTAAGCCTGGAATATGGAAGACTCAACATTAATTAATTAATTATTTTGTTTTATTAATTTTAGGTTACCTATCCCAAGGTCTACCCATTCAAACACAGGCGCAAGGAATAATGATGCATGATCCTTTCCTAGGTCTCTACCCTGCAACCAGTATCACTTTGTTTAGTATCCATCGTAAACTTAAAGGTCCGTGCAATAGATCATAGGGGGCCCTGAACGCCTATGTCTCTGCCGGTCTCCAGTGTTTACCCCACTTGCTAAACATGAATGACACTGTTGCCCTACCATCCCATGCATCCTCACCTGTGCCTAACTCCAAACTCCATCCTATCCCTCGACCAGACCTCTGATACCACTCTGTCACGACCCCCTCCCCACAAAGTGTACCCCTCCTGGGCCGGCAATGTGAAAAGGGAGATAATGACCCCCGAGTCCCGCCTCCAGTAGGCCCCGGGTTGGCGACTAGCACCGAGGGTATAATACACACACAAATGGGAGGCATTACCCTCTAAGAGAACACATGCAGAAGAGAGAGATAGAATAGAATCCAACCAACTCCAACTCATAACTGAAATGTAAAAGAAACCCAAGTACATATATGAAATGTCATGCAAAAGTACTACAACTGAAAGGGGAAACTAAAAGTACCCAAAAGAAAGTAAAACGACAGCGACCACAAGCCCGAACAGCTCCTCCTCCAACCGCAAGCTCGTAGTAACCAGCTTGATCTCCAACCTTCTCCAAGTGACCTGAAAAACAGTTTATATGTACATAGGGTGAGTATAACAGAATACTCAGTAGGATCCTCCCCAAGACTCTCGTGCAAAAGTAAAGAAAGCATGCTAAAGCCCAGTGAACAACAAGTGAAAATAACTCGTCACCTAAACAGGTATACTATGTTCCCAACCTCACCATGGCTACTCTCACCAAGTAACACATACAAGAATATAGAATATAGTAAAGAATGTCAAGGGTACCCCGCTACTACTTCCCCACTGGTTTGCCGCTTTTCCCCAACGACATACGTCCTGTGCATCTCTCTCCAAAGGCTTGCCCGTATCAACATGGGTCAAGCTCCACAATCTGCACCACATGCACCACATAGGCTTGCCCGCAGACACCTGGGCTAAGCTCCACACAATCCTCACAACCAAAAGTAACCAGGTAGTTTCCGGGAGCCACCACATCTCGCATAACGTGTATCATACGTCGGGTATTATACCTGAAGCCATTACAGCCCATACACCGAGTAAGGATCCTCAAGCCATCACAGCCTATACACGTTACACCTATAGTAGTCCATAGGATACTATATCCAGAATATATGTGTGTGAAATAACCACAAGCCATTACAGCCCTCTACACACATATATGGGTAAAACTAACCACTGTGCCTACCAGCACTAAGATCTACCAAGATAAGAGAGCGGGGCCAAAGGGGGTAGTCAGCCATTCAACCTCCCATCAGAATGTTGGGGAAAACACCCCCCCCAGGGCTCAGAATCCCCGGGGTGTCAGTTGCCCTTACCGACAGGGTGGAGTAGCGTATAGAAACACAAAAAGTACAGAATATATAAGTAACTCACATCCACACTATGGGCATTACCTAGTCTTAGATACAACTGCAGCTAACGTCTCTCAGACTCCAGGCTGCTACTTCTAAGACTAGGTATCCTATAAGCACACAACCAATTGAAGAGCTTTATTAGATTACTCCATTCTCCTTTATCAGTTCCAATGTACATTAGTTAATTCTTTAAGCATTAATTAAGATTGAACAAATCCCCATTTAACTGAAATGGCGTCACTTTCAAAAACAACAGCTCCTTTTTAAGATTCACATCACCTTTAAATTCCAGCATCTCCATCCCCGTGGATTTTCACCATTTAATAAAACATTCATTACAGAAATACTTTTCCACATTCCCAGGCATTCTAGAAAAACATCCTATACTTATAAACACAAAGGAGGCTCAACACGGTGAGTAGATATACTACCCGTCGGGTCTTTGCCGCCTATAGAAAGAGCATATACCCATTCTCCCTCGAGAGGCTAAACACGGAAAGCACGTGGCATACCCCGCGCGTCTTCGCCTCCTTTGGAAGAATGGTAGCAAGACCAGCTGCCTTGAGCAGTGGGGAAAAGCAAGGTAGATTAACATTCAAGAACACCACAGGCAACCAGCAACCACATCCATCCCATTCCAACACCCCTGGTGTCCTCCCTGACACCCATATGCATAAACCGATGCATCTCGCCACACTAGGCGTCATCCGCTGCCACAACTATAAGGCCTTCATGCCTCCACATATCACAACAACCATCCAGGCTCACATCACAGCACAAGCAGCAGGAAAACAAACATCACAAAATGGGCTCTCGGCCCTTTAACAAACAAGAGGGTAACTCAGAACCCTTTTTGAAATTACCACATAATCTGTTCTCTAAACCATATTGAATTAACAGATTTTTTATTCGTAGGTTCCAATCATGGATACCTAATCAGTAAGCTATCACAATTAAATAACCATGCTTACTTCCCTAATTTGATTATCCTCAAATTAGAACAACTACAACAACGACAACAACCAGATTAATTTACATGCTTCTTTATCCTTCGCCAATTAATCAACAGTTAATTCCAGCTTTACGTTCATTATCAATTTCTATCATGAACGATCAACAAATCGAAGAAACATAGATATCACTATATCTAGGAAAACATGAGGCAAACCGTTATCATGGTATAAAGCAACAACACACGATCAACAAATTCTTTTAATCCAGTTCAAGTATTTAATTAGGTCAATTTCATTGTGATCCAAAGGAATAAATCATGATAATTCTACGATTGCACATATATAATTAGAGAAGCCATGAATCCCCTACCTCGAAGAGTTCTTGACGTCCTTTATCCACACAGCAGGTCACGATCCTCCCCTCGCGACAACTTATGTGGAAGAATGATCGACACAGCTTGGTTGCATCCAACAGAGCGGAACTGGTCCGAGTAACGTTTGATTGTGAAACTCCTATGGGAAGGATTGCAAGGTTCTAGCGTCTCGTAGATGAGAACCAGGAGGAAGAACAACGAAGAATGATATCTCGTTCCCTTTAAAAAAATAAATTAGAGAGGCGACGGTTTAAGATCCGATTTATTCTCCATTAAAAACGGATCGCATTAACCCACGCGGTTTGACCAAGTAAAAACATCCCAGCCTTAGGAATAATTAATATAGGATTTATGGCCTTTGAATCGGCCTTAAAAGTCCTTAAAAATAAGGTTTTAAAAGTACTTTACGTCAAAGAAAACGTCAAATTTACGAAGCTGGAAACACTGTTCACATACTCAAAATTTGGCAAAGTATGGAATCGGTAGCTCTTAAGAAACTGGAATCACTGTTCATTCGTGAAATTTGACAAAGTATGGGATCGGTAGCTCTTAAGAAACTAGAATCACTGTTCATTCGTGAAATTTGGCAAAGTATGGGATTGGTAGCTCTTAAGAAACTGGAATCACTGTTCATTCGTGAAATTTGGCAAAGTATGGGATCGGTAGCTCTTAAGAAACTGGAATCACTGTTCATTCGTGAAATTTGACAAAGTATTAGCCGAGCTACTCCTGGACTGCGGCTACAAGTATACCATCAGTATGCCGTGGCTACCGGTAAACCCAGCTACCGGTAGGATGTGGCTACTGGTAGACCGAGCTACTGGTAATCAGCAGCTACCGGTAGACCGAGCTACTGGTAATCAGCAGCTACCGGTAGACCGAGCTACCGGTAGGCAGCAACTACCGGTAGACCGAGCTACCGGTAATCAGCAGCTACCGGTAGACCGAGCTACTGGTAATCAGAAGCTACCGGTAGACCGAGCTACCGGTAATCAGCAGCTACCGGTAGACCGAGCTACTGGTAATCAGCAGCTACCGGTAGACCGAGCTACCGGTAGGCAGCAGCTACCGGTAGACCGAGCTACCGGTAATCAGCAGCTACCGGTAGACCGAGCTACCGGTAATCAGAAGCTACCGGTAGACCGAGCTACCGGTAATCAGCAGCTACCGGTAGACCGAGCTACCGGTAATCAGCAGCTACCGGTAGACCGAGCTACCGGTAGGCAGCAGCTGGGGGATAACTCACCTTGACCTCCCGGAACACCTCCAACACCACATTTTCACAAAGTAATGGACCAGGGAGGTCCGGGCCATTACATTTACTAGTTATATGTTACATGATTAACTAACATCATTATAAGATTTACCCTTTCTATGACTTCACGTGAAAACCCAAATTGAATGAAGAAAAATTATAACATAGAAATGGTAATAATCATCTAAATACGTAAATAGACTCATAGTGTATACAGAAAAAACATTGAGACCAGAAGGCTATTTATAGGGCAACTCAATGACAATATATTGAAACTGAAATCTAGCACAATGGAACCCAGTAATTCATACAGTAGAGAAAAATTAAAAAATCTCAAAAAAGAATTATTATAAAAAAATTATTATCAGAATAAAAAATTTGGTATTTTTATAGAATTTAAAAATAAAAATATCCAATAAATTTAATGATAAATATAAAAAACTAAAAAAATAAAACAATTTATAATAAAAAATTAAGATAATATTAATATAAAAATAATGAGAATAATACTAAGTCAATATTTTATATGTTATCTACTATATTAATAGTTTTATAATGTTATTTCTATGATGGTTCATAAAAATAAATTTATATATTTTATATCATTCATCTGAAATAATAATTAATTGAATAACATAATGCATTAAAAATTTATCTAAATATATAAGATAACATCAGAATAAAAATTATTTCAGATGATAACGAAAACATTTTAAACTATATTTGAATCATAATCTTATGAAAATAATATATTTCTAATATATTTCATCAAAAACTAAATCTAGTATCATTGATATAAATATAGATATTAACATGTTTGAATGAAAAAATTTTAAATGAATAAAAATAAATTCTTTAGAAAATATACATTCTTAATACATGGGGTGTACGTAAATAATAATTTTGAAACCTAAATTTATATATTCTTTTTTGTTAGAATATTGATCCATTGAAATGAAATCATGTTTCCTTAGGAGAGATTTAATTATTTTTTAATAGATGGTGTTTTCCGATGTTTTATTTAAAGAAACATTGAGAAAAATTTTTCTTCTCAGGGTATTGAATATTTTGATAGATAAACTGATATTATTATTACTATCAATCTATGTATAGAAGAATTATTTTTTTTAATTAATAGATAAGACATTTCTTAGAAATATTTTCTTCTAGTATTAAATTTGGATACATGGTTTTTATACTTATAATATTAAATTTCATCTTAAAAATATTCTGATATTCAATAAATGTGAAAACCATCTTGAATTTTATTTTTATTTTTAATATTTATTAGTATAATCAACTAACATGTGAGTAGATTCTCATGTTATAAATTTACATTTATCATTTATATATAATGTTAGATTCCAATTTTAAAATTATTTTTAAACTATAATCATTCACTATTAAAATAACATCATTCATTTTTATAAAAAAATCATCATTTAAATTTCATTAAAAAATTATTTAAATAAATTATCCTTTAAATACAAATTTTTTATCTATCTTCGTTATCATTTAGGAATTTAACATTGAAATATAATTTTTATAATTACATAAATCATGATTATTCATAGAAAATATTCATTATGTCTAATGTATTTTATTCGCATCTTCTTGAAAAAAATCATAATATATAAATATAATATCATAATTCTTCATGAAATTTATCATTCCTATCACCATCATAATAAATAGAAACTTTATTATAAATTTTCTCATGGAAAAATAAATCTTCTTAAACTATAATATATTTAATATTATCCAAGATATTCATTAGAGTTTTTTTCACCAATAAATAATTTCACATATCTAGGCATTAATTATTTTTTATGAAAGATAATAATATTTTCCCTATCATCACATTCATCTAGTGACATAATTGATGAAGTATATCATCCACCTGTTCTTAAAAAAAAATTCAAAAAATTATTTTTATTACTTGATAAATAATGCATTGAATAGTTTAATGTTATTATCTTCAACCAGAGATTGTGATGTTCAATATGTTTATGATAATAACATTGTTATCAAATAATGTCCAAATAATCATTTATATCTATGTTATCCCTTCTATATATACATTAATGTCATTTAAAATAGACATGTATAAGAATATTAATTTTCATATAATAAACTTCACCCTCATTTAGTTCTAGAAAACTAAAATATAAAGATATTTTATCACTATTCTATGATATAGTCATTCTATAATTTTTTTATGTTTATTCTATGAAAAATAAAATTTTCAACATTTTTCATTTCATGTTCTATTTTTAATATAATCCAATTTTGAATTATTGTTCCAATATGATCACAAAAACACAACTCATCAATTTTATTCATTATAACTATTTTTTTACTCTTGCATTCACATTACATCAAAAAATATCAATTACACTTAAAACTACAATATTATCTTATAATTACCCCCAACTATAGATTGTTAGTTTCTAAAAATTTCCATTAGATGATAATAAATATAAAATATACATTATCTATGTAGAATATGATAATAATTACATTTATCTCTTAACATAACTCATTTAGTTTAAGAAAAAATTGATTTTCTAAATTTGTGACATTTAATTTCTTATATATTCAAAAAATATATATATATATGATGAAAATTATAATATATAATCTGATGAGTTGAACACATGAGATTATTCCACGCATAGAAATTTAATTTATATCTACTAAGTATTCAAGAGTAAAAGTTGATATTTCATTACTAAAATTTCTAAAACTCTTTGTCAATATTATAAAATTATTTACTCCAATATTTATTGTGAAAATTACTATTTTATCATTCTAGTATATATTATTAAAAGCATTATAAAAATCTATTTTATTTTTATTTAGAGTTCATATAGATAAACTATGTAATCCATAAATCATAAAAAACATAATTTTATCTAAATCGTTGATATTTATAAAAATTGAGTAAATAACGTTTCACTAATATAAATTCCAATAAAATTTTAGATCATGCTCATTATCTTGTGTAGATACGTTCTACAATTCCAAATGTTTTCCCTAAAAATTATGTAATCAATAGTAAAATAAAGGATGGGGATGTGTAACATACTAGGTAGTTATATGATAATACGTTTATAACATCTCAGGTAAATAAATAATATGACTTTTTCATTTTTATTAATTTTTGAATTAAATATTAATTTTACTTTAAAAGGGTTTCTATATTCGATAGCGTACCCGATACGCAACAATGAGTTTCTTTGAAATCTTACATTGAACACTAATAATATATTATTATTTTAAATGGTAGTTAACTCCTAGCCATTGTATTGGCGGGAATGAACAAAACTAACTACAATATGATTATACATGTTTGTTAAATGTATTTACATTTATCCAATAAAAATTAGAGGCTTAAAATGTGAATGAATCTATTTTTAAGCTTTATTTACATTAAAAATCCGATTTATCGCCTTTTAATGGTGATCCATTTTTAAAACATGTTTCGTTAACTTTATTACATTTAATTTTACCAAATAAAATCCTTCACTAGAATCAGGATATCAAAATTTACTTTGTGTAAATTTTTGGAATTTTTTCGATAATGTTCATTTTTTAACGAATAGTGAAAACTATTGTATTTTAATTCAAAAGTGCCATTTAATATAATTTATTTATATAGTTAGAGTATCTTATTAATTGGTTTCAAATTTAAATTGAAAAATATTTTTACTATTTAATCAAATTTTGGTCATTGGAATTAATTTCACTTTGAAATTGGACATAAACTAGAATCAGTCATTTTATAGTTATTGTTTTATAAAAACACTGTATTTTTTTTAATAACATGAATTAATTTTAAAATTAATTAATTCCTATTATATGTTTTGAATTTGGAAAAATATTCATCATTTTTGAATTCAGAATATCAAATATATCTTATGCTGAATTTTTGGGTTTTTTCTGAAAAACATCAATTGTTGATGAATAGTGAAACCACATAGTGGTAGTTTAAAAAACTGACTTTTTCATTCAAAATGAAAATTTACCACTTATATTAATTAAATTTTGATAATCCGACACACTTGGTTGTTATCAAGAATTAAAATGTGGTACAATAAGATGAAAATAATTTTTGGTGAATTGTATCTTTTAAATTTTATTTACCGTGGTTAAAGGTAAATATGGTAATTAAAGGTTAAAAGAATATTATAATAATTTAAAATTACCTTCAAACATGTCTTAACCTTATTGGATGAGTAGTGGCCAACCATGGCCATCCTTGGGTCTATTTTTGGACTCCATTGAGCCACTTGGTAGTGAAAATGACAATTTGGATTATTTAATTTAATGTAAAAACAAAATTGACGTTAAAAAAATCATGTAGTAATTAAGTTTTATAAAGGAATATAGAAATTATCTTTTCGACTATAAATATTCAATAGAAAGAGAAATAGATTTCCTACATGATGGTATTTGTTTTATAATTTTTTGAAATCATATAAATTAAATTATTTATGACACAATAATGATGCAGTATTTTCCTCATTAATAAATGATTTAAATAAATAAGATTATAATGATTAAAATATTATCCAAAACATGTCCAATTCTGAATGGATGCTTTTATTTCGACAATGATTTATCATATCTTCATCTTTAATTATTTTTGGACCTTTTTAAACCGAATATATATATATATAATAAAATAATATTTTCACACATTCCATAAGATCCCCTCCTCTCCCTTATAAAAGGAGACCAATTATAACCAATTACACATACCTATCAAGCCTTATCACTTGTCAAAACTCATACCAATTAATCTCCCTACAACCCTCTACTCCTCATAGAAGACTTACCTTTGGCATATGGCAGTTCAAGAATTCCTTTCATTCAAACCAAAGGGAGTTACCAAAATTAAAGGTAACGGTTTCTCTTAATTTTTTTTTTACTTCTCCAACCCCTAAACACATTTATTCCATTAAATTATAACAACAACAGTATCCTAAATATTTTAGTATATTGTTATTATAATGATTAAAACTTCACATACACACACCTCCATCTAATGCATGAAGAACATAATGTTTCTGTGGATGGAAAACTAACTCCCCACGAAACGATGATTGTTCAAATATCTCCAACCGCCTATCTTGGTGGCCATTGTGATAGCTCTGTATTTATATATGATATATATAATGTTTATGTTTTCTTTTTTCTTCTGTATTTTCCATTTATTTCACACCTTTATTGTTTCTATAGTGGTTAAATACGATAATCTCATTTGAGGAAGCGCGGACTACTGCCCCCACAAAGTGATGTGACTCGTTAATGCCATATGTGGGATGTATAAAGGGTATATTTAATGATATTATATTGGAATTATTATATACCTATTTATCATTATGTTTTAATTCCATTAAAATAAGAAATAGAAATGAAAGTAGCGTTCATGCGTACGTAAGACTTACCCTCTCCATGAACGGTGCATTTCATTTATTACCTATAAATGTTATATATTATTATAATTACATGTATATAGTAGAGATATATGATATATATTATATCTAAATCATGAATTTAATTTGGTATATAATGAACCATTGACCAAATAAACAACATGTAATTATAAGAATTCCATTTTTGACTCAAGTACCAAATATCAAAAAACCGATCATTATTAACTTATATATTTACATTTTGTTTAATACATGGAAATAAGTGATATAAACGAAATAATAATATTCATAAATGTTCTTAATCATGTATAAATTATCTTTATCTTATTATTTCGGAGATTAATGAACGATCGAGTCAAGTCGTACACAAGGCAAGGGATTTTCATATCTCACATTCAATTCTATGAGATTTTTATTGTTCGCCACTAATTTATTGAAAGTGGTGTATTGTGTAATGATATTTGATATATATAATCATTAAACTCATTATAATCATGATATTATTTGATTAATTTGGTGGTTATTAGATATTTTTCATTTGACTCATTTGATTACAACGTGGTAAAGGGCTTCATCTCACTTTATATTCCTGTGAGATTCATGCAATATTGGCCACTATTTCCTTTTGTGTGAAGTATGTACTGTACATTATTGTACTCTTTGTGTAATATAATTTAATTTATCAGTATTTAAATTTTTTTTATGATCCTTCATTCATGTGGTGTATGTTTTCTACGTTACCAAATCGGTACGTGAACCATTCACCCTCCTCTTTTTAAATGGAGTTTTTTTGTTATGTCTTATAATATACATCTTATTGTGTTGGGATATGTTATTATATATCGTTATTAATGTAAATTTTATTTCCAAGTGATTAGATACCCTTTTAATCTCATCAAATCATTTTCTGATTTTTAATGTGACACCGTTAGGCTGTCTAATTTTTACAAGAGAAATTCTTAACAAAATTTCAATTCTTTGGGTTCAACTTGTACTTATCGAATATGTCATCCTATTAATATGTGTGAATTAACTATGATTGTTTTACAGATAATATCCACTTATATTGGGTGTATTGATATTTTTCACATATAATTATGTGATTTATTTATCCTTAATTTAAGGATACCATCTTTATAAGCGATTTTATCTCAATTTACATTTCCATTGAGACTTCATTGTGGTTATGCACCAATTCACTCTTATATGGTTTATATACTTTAATTTGACATATTATATCATGAATCCATTTATTCTCATGATATTAAAATAAAATTATTAAGTTTTATTCCTCAATTATTTGTATTCAAGTGTCTCTCTTTTTGTTAGAAAAAAAATCCTTCAATAATATATCGTTTTAAATGTTTTAAATATTTATTCTTATAAATATTTATGATTTACATACATGATTTCAAAATGGTTTTTAGGATCTATTTATATGTACATTAATGTTTTCAAATGATAACTCATTTAAAAGATTCAAAGTGGAATGGGACTCTTTGATTCGAAAATCTCTTTTTAAATAGTTTTTAAAGTGATTTGATAAAACAATGTTTATTTAAATATCTTGTTTTGATATATTGGAATGTGGAAATTTTATCTTTTATTTATACATGTCTTATATTTTATGATTATGTTATTGTTATTGGGTATTTTTACGTATACGGGTGGTTCCGTGATAATCATAGGGCAGGTGAGCGCGAGATAGCACTCCAATGCATTAGGTAATGTGACTGAGGTGAACATGATGTTTATCCTAAGTGATTTAGGTAATATACTGTAATGGGTATTCCAAGGGTAACTCCCTATTTAGTTGTGATAGCTACAATGTATGCTTGACATGGATTCCATAAGTAAACTTTATGATTTATGATTTGTGTGTGTTATTCATAAATCTTATGATTTCATAAGGTATGTTATGATTGAAAAGTATGGTTTCATTGATTTGTATTTATTGATGGGCTAATGTTTTCCTTCCTTATTTTATGACCCTTACTGAGTTTTTATACTCATACCATGTTTTTGAATTGTTTTACATATGACATAAAGATGAATAGGGTCAAGGATGGGATCAAGGAATAGTCATTCTATCTAAAACATGGAACTAGACATGTTTATTTTTAAGAGTTTTTATTTTATTGATACCGAGTAGTTGTTTCTCCGTGTAATATTCATGATGTAAAGTAATTGTTATGTCCTAATTATCTAAAACTCTATACTTTATAAGTTCCTCAATGTTAATTATTCATTTATTTTAATATTATGTAATGTTTAAGGTCGTGTCCTTATAGTTAGTATCAAAGGTATGTTTAGATTAATTTAGTGGTTAGGGTAATCTTTATGAATAAGTGCATTACCATAATGGTTAGGATTTCAGAAAGAGTCATAGTTTTTTTAGATAAATTAAATGAGTTTAAGATAACATGAATAGTTATATCTTAGTATTATATATGATTTTACTGATATACTCACACTGACCTTTTTGGTTTTAGTAAATTTCAGGATCTAGTAGGCACCAAGGTAAAAGTGGATGTGAAGAAAACTATTTCGGTTTTCTGAATGAGCAACTGAATGATATGGAAGTTGCAATGAGAACCCTTGTGGTAATTCTCAACCAACTATCTGGAGTGATGATTGACCACCTGAACCTTAGTGATTTTTATAAGGCATCATATATGTGAGAAACAATTACCTATAGAAGCTAAGTAAATAATCATAAAGGTAATTGTGTTCAAAAACCAATGTGACAAATATGTTGAAAGAAACACCTTGGAAAATAATTCAAAGGGACAGAAATATTCTATAGATAAGGAAATGAAGGTCATAAATCAAGAACATGCCATGGAAAAAGGATGCATCTTGTTGACTCTAGGAAATGGAAAGAAGTCCTTTCTGATGGATCAATTGAATGTTTTAAATGTGATGTTCATGGTCATTATGAAAACACATGTCCTACTAAGATGTTTTGGGAATGGGATCACTAGGATCATACAAATATTTGTTTACCAATACCTAATTCCATTCCTATTGAGGACGCGAAAACTAACAGCGACCAATGAATTGTATGGATTATTTCATAACATATGTTTTCTTATTATTGAAATCTTAGAATATGATTCATGATTTTGTTTGTAGGAAATAAGTACTTCATAATAAGATATAATGGAATTGGTAATGGATCATGAAGAATGATGAATGTGTAAGAAGTCAACATATAAGGGATTCAAGAGTTAGGTGGAATTTAGGATGGTTAAATGCTTAAAAGTATTAAGGCTCTTATAATGATGTGATTACATTAGATGACATTTTATAGTATGTGTAACCCTGATGTTTGATATATGAAAATTTTATTCAAGGAATAATTATCTTCCCTTTTGTGGATATATTTATAAATAACCATTTGGGTTTATATGATCCTTGAATTGGAGGCAATTACCATTTAATACATTTTGGGTTGCAAAATGAATGTTATTAGATAAACTTCATGGTTAAATTATGTTATGGTTATTTTTGATGAATTTATCTATTTTTGAGGAATGATATAAAATTATAGGGGGTTTTAAAAGGGACAACACATAGAATGTGTGACAACCTGTCGCGTCAGAAAAATCTGCAGGAATCGAACCCACAAAAAAGTGTGACTGGTATTTATCGCCTACCACTGGACTACGTGAAGTCTCTGGTTAGTATGACTAATTATTTTTAGTTATATGATCTTATGAATTAGGAATAAGTTTATTTTGGGTTATATATGGGAATGATTAACCTATAATGGAGGATATTTGATTAGGTTAATTAATTTTCAGTGTGATACTTTAAGATTAACTGATGTTATTTAGAGATAAATGTTAATATTTACCTTGGAAGACTATGTGATTAAATCCCTAAGAGATTTTTGTTTCAATCTTAGTTTGGATTACTTTCATTAATTTTAAGGATAACAGTTTTTTTAATGGTCTGTCTTGAACCTTGGGTTCTTTTTGATGAATTTTGGAGACTAAGAGTAGTATTTCTTTTTATAATGGATTTTCCTTTTGGTGATTATTTGTTATTTTACTAACAATTTTGGTTTTAGTTAATGTTTATATACAAGGTAAATATATAGTTTTACTTTTTTGGATTATGTGATTTTCTATAATATGATTCTTGTGATTTTGATGTGACCATGTCTTTTTGAATGCTCATCGTTTATAGAAATGATTAGTTTTGGTAGAAACATATTAAAAATGGAACTCTACATGAAGGTAAGTATATTTCATTATGATTTTATTCTATGTAGAAGATGAAATCCTCAAAATTATGAAAAAGAACGTAAAACAAAAACATTTTTGGTTTACATTTCCTACTGGGTAATCAAAAACCGTTTACACACATCATAAGTTTGTGATTTTCATGTGGTTAACTTTCTCCTAATGATGTTTCATATCACTCTCAATTATAACATGCCCCTTTGTTTTCTCTTCCATAACCATGTTTTCATGGAATCTTAGTATGGGTTAACTCGGGTGACCATTGTACTTCATTTTTTTTAAATGATTGTTTTGCTGACTCTTTTTGCGATATGGGACTTTCAATAATGTTTCTGTGCCCAAATTTTAAAATTGTGAAGACAAAATTCTCAGAAGGGGTAAGGATATAACATTACAGGTAAATAAAAAATATGTGTTCTTCATATTTATTAATTTTATAATTAAATATTACATTTACTTTAAAAGTGTTGTTATGTTCGATAGCGTACCCGATATACAACAACGGGTTTCTTAGAAATCTTATGTCGCACACTAATAATATATTATTATTTTAAAAATAAGATCAATAATAGCAATTATATTGGCAGGAATGAACAAAACTAACTACAATATGATTATAAATGTTTGTTAAATGTATTTACATTTATCTAATAAAAATTAGAGGCTTAAAATGTGAATGAATCTAATTTTATGAATAATTTACATTAAAAGGCCGATTTATCACCTTTTAAGGGCGAACCCTTTTTAAATCATGTTTTTTTCACTTTAATAAATTATATTTGACCAAATATAATCCTTATTTACAATAGGGAAATCAAAATTTATAGTGTGTAAATTTTTGGAATTTATCCGATAATGTTCATTTTTTAATGAATAGTGAAAAATATTGTATTTGAATTCAAAAGTGCCATTTAATATAATTTATATATATGGTTAGATTATCCTTTTAATAGGTTTTAATGTTAAATTAATATATTTTTTACCATTTAATCCAATGTTGGTCATTGGAATTATTTTCACTTTGAAATTGACATAAACAAGAATCAATCTTTTGATAGTTATTGTTTCTTAAAAAAATGCTATTTTTTTTCAAAACGTGAATTAATTTTGAAATTAATTAATGCCAATTTAATGTTTTGAATTTGGAAAAATAAAAATTAATTTTTAATTCAAAATATCAAATATATATTAGGCTGAATTTTTTGTATTTTTCTGAAAAACATCAATTTTCTATTAATAGTGAAACCACATAGTAGTAGATAAAAAACTAAATTTTCATTCAAAATGAAATTTTACCACTTCGGTGAATTGAATTTCAAAAATCCAACATACATGGTTGTAATAAAAAAGTAAAATGTGGTTCAATAAGATGAAAATAATTATTGGTGAATAGTAATTTTGACCTTTTTATCGCAGTTGTAGGTAAATAGGGTAATTCAGGGTTAAAAGAATATTATAATAATTCAAAATTACCATAACATCTACCCTATCATTATTGGATGAGTATTGGCCGACCATGGGCATCCTAGGGTCGATTTTGGGACCACATTGATCGACTTTGTAGTGATAATGACAATTTGGATTAATTAATTAAATGTAAAGACAAAATTGACATTAACAAAAATATTTTTGTAATTAAATTTTATATGGGTTTATATAAATTATCATTTCAACTATAAATATTCATTGAAAGATAAAATGTTTTCCTACATGATGGTATATTTTTATTACTATTACACAACATATAAATTAAATTATTTATGACACAATAATGATGTAGTATATACCTCATTAATAAATGATTTAAATAAATAAGATTTAATTATTAAAATATTATCCAAAACATTTTCAATTATTATTGGATGATTTTATTTCTACCATGAGTCATGTTATCTTCATCTTTAATGATTTTTGGACCATTTGTAACTGAAGATATGTTTATAATAAAATAATATTTTAACACTTTCCAAAAGAGCCTCTCATCTCCCTTATAAAAGGAGACAACTTATAACCAATTCCACAAACCTCTCAAGCCATTTTCTTCATTCAAACTCTTCCCAATTAAGATCCCTACATCCCTATACTCCTCCTAGAAGCCTTAACATTGGACAAAGGCACTTCAAGAAGATCTTTTGTTCAAACTAATGGGAGTTACCCAAATTAAAGGTAACAGTTTCTCTTAATTTGTTTTGTTTTATTTAACTTCTCATACCCCTAAACTCTTATATTCCTTTATTTTGTAACAATAATATTATAATCAATATAGTAAAATATTTTTATGAGAATTATTTGAACTAAACATACACACACCTCCATCTAATGGATGAAAAACATAATGTTTCTATGGATGACAAACTAACAACTCACAAAATGATGATTGTTCAAATATCTTAAACCTCCTCTCATGGTGGCAATTATGATGGCACTATATTTATATATGATACATATTATGTTTATTTTTTCTTTATGCTCCTGTATTTTCAATTTATAGAACGACTTTATGGTTTCCATAGTGGGTAAATATGATAATATCATTTGAGGAAGCGCGGACTACCACCCCCTCAAAGTGAGGTTACTCGTTAATTCCTTATGTGGGATGTATAAAGGATAGAGTTAATGATATTATATATGATATTATATTGTAATTATAATATAACTATGTATCATTATTTTTTACTTCCATTAAAATAAGAAATAGAAATGAAAGTAGTGTTCATGTGTACGTACAACTTACTGTCTCCATTAACGATGCATTTCATTTCTTACCTCTAAATGTTATTTACTATTATAAATAAATGTATATAATACATATATATAATATATATTATATCAACATCATGAATATCATTATGGATATAATGAACCATTGAATTCATGAACACCATGTATTTATAAGAAGTCCATTTTTTACTCAAGTACCAAATATCGACAAAATTAACATTATTAACTTAAATGATTACATAATGTTTATAACAGGGTAATAAGTGATATAAAAAGAATAATAAACTTTAAAAATGTTCTTATGAAAGTAATAATTATCTTTATCTTATTATTCATGATATTAATGAATGATCGAGTCATGTTAGACACGAGGCAAGAGATTTTCTTATCTCACTTTCAATTCCGTGAGATTTCCATTGTTCGCCACTAATTTATTGAAAGTGGTGTTTTGTGTTCTGAGATTTGTTATATATTATCATTAATCTAATTATATTGATATTATTATATGATTTATTTTGTGGTTATTAAATTTTGGTCATACAACTCAGTTGATTATAATGTAGTAAAGGGCTTTATCTCACTTTTTATTCCCGTGAGATTCATGCTAAATTGGCCACTATTACCTTTTATGTGAAGTATGTACTATCCATTATTGTACACTTTCTATAATATAAACTCATTTAGGAGTATTTACAACATCAATGTATGATCTTTAATTCATGTGGAGTATGTTTTGTAAGTTACCAAATCGGTAAGGGAACCATTCACCCTGCACTTTTTAAAAGGATTCTTTTTGTTATGTCTTTTAATATACAACTTATTATGTTGGGATATGTTATTCTATATACTTATTGATGTACCTTTTATGTCCATGTGATGAGATATCCTTTTTATCTCATAAACGCATTTTCTGAATTTTAATGTGACGTCGTTAAACTGTATAATTTTTACAAGGGAACTTCTTAACCCAATTTTGATTCCTTGGGTTCAACTTGTACTTATTGAATATGTCATCCTATGAATATGTTTCAATTAACTCTGATTGTTTTAAACATAATAATCAATAATATTGGGTGTATTTGTATTTTTCACACATAATTATGTGAATGATTTATCCTTAATTTAAGGATACAAACATTTTTTTTGGGATTTCATATCAATTTACATTTCCATTGAGACTTCATTGTTGTTATGCACCAATTCACTCTTATATGGTGTATATACTGTACTTTTACATATTATATCATGAATCACTTTTATTCTCATGATATTATAAAGTTCTGATTAAATTTTATTCCTCAATTATGTGTATTCACGTGTCTCTCTTTTTGTTAGAAAAAACTCTATAAATAAAATATCATTTTAAATGTTTCAAATATTTATTCTTATAAATGTTCCTCATTTATGTCCAAGTATTGAAAATTTGTTTTAGTATTATTTATATGTACATTAATGATTTCAAATGATAATTCATATAAAAGCTTCAATGTGGTATGGGAAACATTGATTCGAAAATATCTTTATAAATAGTATTGAAAGTGATTTGATAAAACATTGTTTATTTAAATATCTTGATTTGATATATTGTAATGTAGAAATTTTATCTTTCCATTATACATGAGTTATATGTCATGATTATGTTATGGTTATTGGGAATTTTTTACATATATGGGTTGTTCCGTGATAATCCTTGGGTGGGTGAGCCCGAGATAGAACTCCAATGCATTGGGTAGTGTGACGGAGGTGAACGTGATGTTTCTCCTAAGAGATTTAGGGAATATATCATGATGGGTATTCTAAGTGTAACTCCCTATGTAGCTGTGATTGCTAAAATTTATGTTTGATATGGATTCAATAAGTAACTTTTATGATTTATGATTTTTATGTGTTATTAATAAATCATATGATTTCATAAGGTATTTTATGATTTAAAACTATTGTTTCATTGATTTGTATCTATTGATGGGATAATGTTTTCCTTCGTTATGTTAGAACCCTTAATGATCTTTTTATACTCATACCATGTTTTTGAAATGTTTTCCACATGACTTATATCTGAATAGGGTCAAGGATGGGATCATGGAAAATTCATAGTATCTAAAACATGGAACTAGACATGTTTCTTTTTATGATTTTTTTTATGGACATGGAGTAGTAGTTTCCACATGTAATATTCAAGTTGTAAAGTAATTGTTATGGCCTAATTCTCTAAAACTCTAAATCTGAAAAGATCCTCAACGTGAATTATTCAATTTATTCAATATTATGTAATGATTAAGGTCGAGTCCTTATAGTTGGTATCAGAGGTTAGTTTAGATAACTTTAGAGGTTAGGGTATACATTAAGAATAAGTGACATTAACATAATGGTTCGGATTTCAGAAAGTCTCATAGTTTTTTTAGACAAATTAAATGAGTTTAAGATAACATGAATAATTATATCTTAGAATTATATGTGATTTTACTAATATACTCACACTGACCTTTTTGGTTTTTGTAAATGGATGGATCTAGTAGGCACCAAAGTAAAAGTGGATATGAATAAAACTATTACGGTTTTCGGAATGAGAAACTTAATGATATGGGAGATTCAATTATAACTCTTGTAGTTATTCTCAACCAACTATTTGTAGTCGTGATTGACAACCTGAACCTTAGTGAATTTTATAAGGCATCATATATGCGAGAAACAAATCCCTATAGTGGTTAAGGTAATAGTCATAAAGGTAAGTGTATTAAAAAACCCATGTTTCAAAGATGTGGGAAAAAACACTTAGGAAAACGTTTCAATGGGACAGAAAGAATCTATAGATTTGGGAATGAAGGTCATAAAGCAAGAACCTTCCATGGAAAAAGGAAGCATCTAGTTGACTCTGGGAAAGGGATAGAATTCCATTCCGTGGGATCAATTTAATGTTTTAAATGTGGTGTGCATGGTCATTATGAAAACACATGTCCTGTAAAGATGTTTTGGGAATGTGATCACCATGATCATACAAATATTCTTTTACCAATACCTAATTCCATTCCGATTGAGGATGAAGAAACTGACAATGACCAATGAAATGTATGGATTATTTCTTAACAAATGTTTTCCAATTATTGAAATCTTAGAATATGATTCATGATTTTGTTTGTAGGAAATAAGTATTTCAGAATAAGTTGTAAAGGAATGGTTAATGGATCATGAAGAAAGATGAATGAGTAAGAATTCATTATATAAGGGATTCAAGAGTTATTGTAGAATTTAGGATGGTGAAATGCTTAAAAGTATTAAGGCTCTTCTGACGATGGGATTAAATTTGAAGTCATATTATAGTATGTGTAACCTTGATGTTTGGTATATGAATTTTTTTTTCAAGGAATAATTATCATCACTTTTGTGGATATAGTTATAATGAACCATTTGGTTTTATATGATCCTTCAATGGAGGTAATTACCAGTTAATACATTTTGGGTTTCAAAATGAAAGTTACTAGATATCATTAGTGGATAAATTATGTTATGGTTATTTTTTATGAATGTATATCATTTTGAGGAACAATATAAAATTATAGGGATTTTTAAAAGGGACAACACGTAGACTATGTGACAACCCGTCACGTCGGACGAAACTACAGTAATTGAACCCACAACAAAAGTGCGACGGGTATTTATCGCCGACAACTGGACTACATGAAGTCCCCTGTTAGTATGAATTATTATATTTAGTTAGATGATCTTATGAATCAGGAATATGTTTATTTTGTGTTATCTATGGAAATTATTAGCCTATCATGGAGGATATGTGATTAGGTTAATTACTTTTCTGTGTGAGACTTTAAGAGTAACTGATGTTATTTAGAGGTAAATGTTAAGATTTACCTTGGAAGACTATGTGATTAAATCATTCATAGATTTGGGTTTCAATCTTATCTTGGATTACATTAAAGAATGTTAAGGATAACTATTTATTTAAGGGTCTGTCTTGAACGTTGGGTTCTTTTTTTTTGAAATTTGGAGACTAAGAGTAGTATTTATTTTTATAAAGGATTATCATTTTTGTGATTATCTAATCTTTTACTAATAATTTTGGATTTAGTTGATGTATATATATAAGGGAAATAGATAGTTCTCCTTTTGTGGATTATGTGATTCTATAGAATATGATTCTTGTGCTTTTGATGTGACCAAGTCTTTTTGAATGCTCATCATTTAGAGAAATGATTTGTTTTGTTAGAAACTAATTAAAAGATGAAACTATATTTGAAGGTAAGTATATTTCATTATATTTTTAATCTATATAGAAGATGAATTCCTCAAAATTATGAAAAGGATTTTAAAACAAAAATGTTGTTGTTTTACGTTTCCTACTGGGTAATCAAAGTCCATTTACAAACATCATAAGTTTGTGATTTTCATGTGGTTAACATTCTCCTAATCATGTTTCATATCACTCTACATTAGAAAATGACCCTTTTTTTCTCTTCCATATCCATTTTTTCAGGGAATCGTAGTATGGGTTAACTCGGTTGACCGTTGTACTTCTCTTTATTTCTTTTAAAGTGATAGTTTTAATGACTCTTTTTTCGAGATGGGAATTTCAATAATGTTTCTAAGCCCAAATTTTAAATTTAAGAGGACGCAATTCATAAAAGGGGGAAGGATGTACCATCCAAGGTAAATAAAGAATTTGACCTTTTCATTTTCATTAATTTTTGAATTAAATATTAATTTTAATTCAAAAGGGTTTCTATGTTCGATAGCGTACCCGATACACAACAATGGGTTTCTCTGAAATCTTACGTTGCACACTAATAATATATTATTATTTTAAAAGGTAGTTAACAACTAGCTGTTGTATAAGAAGTAATGAATGAAAATAACTACAATTTGATTATACATTTTTGTTAAATTTAGTTACATTTATCCAATATAAATTAGAGGCTTAAAATGTGAATGAATCTAATTTTAAGCATAATTTACATTAAAAGGCCGATTTGTCGACATTTAAGGGAGAACCCATTTTAAATATAGTTTTGGTAACTTTAATACATTATATTTGACCAAATATAATCCTTCTTTACAATAGAAAAATCAACATTTACATTGTGCAAATTTTTGGAATTTTCCCGATACTGTTAATTTTTTAATGAATAGTGAAAAATATTTTATTTTAATTCAAAAGTTCTATTTAATATAATTTATTTATATATTTATATTACCTTTTTAATTGGTTTTAACTTTAAATTATAATATATTTTTACCATTTAATCCAATTTTAGTCATTGGAGTTAATTTCACTTTGAAATTGGACATAAACAAGAATCAATCTTTTGATAGTTATTGTTTCTTAAAAACACTCTATTTGTTTAGATAAGAGGAATTAATTTTAAAATTAATTAATATCACATCTATGTTTTGAATTTGGAAAAATGAAAATCATTTTTTAATTCTAAATATAAAATATATCTTAGGCTGAATCTTTGGTATTTTTCTGAAAAACATCAATTTTTGATGAATAGTGAACCCACTTAGTGGTAGTTAAAAAACTGACATTTTCATTCAAAATGACATTTTACCACTTTTTTGAATTTAATTTATAAAATCCATCATACATGGTTGTAATCAAGAAGTAAAATGTGGTTCAATATTATGAAACTAATTTTTGGTCAATAGTAATTTTGACATTTATTTAATGCTGTTAAAGGTAAATTGGGTAATTCATGATTAAAAGAATATTATAATAATTCAAAATTACCTTAAGATTTTTTATATCCTTATTTGATGAGTAGTAACCTACCATGGGCATACTTGGGTCTATTTGGGGACCCCATTGAGACACTTGGAAGTGATAATGAAAATTAGGATTAATTATTTTAAAGTAAAGACAAAATTGACATTAAAAAAACATTTTTGTAATTAATTTTTATAAGGGGTTATATATAATATAATTTAAATTATAAATATTAATTTGAAATATAAAAAAAATTTCCTACATGTTGGTATTTTTTTATAACTTTTAGACATCATGTAAAGTAAATTATTTATAACACAATAATGATGTAGTTTTTACCTCATTAATAAATGATTTAAATAAATAAGATTATAATTATTAAAATATTATCCAAAATATTTCCAATTATGATTTGATGATTTTATTTCGACCATTATTCATATTATATTCATTTTTAATGATTTTTGGACCTTTTGAAACAGAAGATAAGTATATAAGAAAATAATATTTTCACACTTTCCAAAAGAGCCCCTCCTCTCCCTTATAAAAGGAGACCACTTCTAACCAATTCCAAACACCTTTAAATCCTTTTGGATCGTCCAAACACTGCCCCATTAATATCCCTACATCAATATCCTCTCCTAGAAGCCTTAACTTATGAATAAGGCTCTTCAATAAGTCCTTTGGTTCAAACCAACGGGAGTTACCCAAATTAAAGGTAACAGTTTCTCTTCATTTGTTTTCTTTTATTTTATTTCTCCAAACCCTAAAATCTTTAATTACATTCCTCTGTAACAACACCAGAATCATAAATATACTAATATGTTTTTATGAGAAGTATTCGAACTAAACTTACACACACCTCCATCTAATGGATGATGAACATAATGTATATGTGGATGGAAAACTAATGCATCACGAAATGATTATTGTTCAAATATCTCCAACGACCTCTCATGGTGGAAATAATTATGGAACTGTATTTATATATGATATATATTAATTTTATGTTTTCCTTATGATTCTGTATTTTCCATTTATAGCACAACTATATGGTTTCCAAAGTTGGTAAATACGGTAATCTCATTTGAGGAAGCACGGACTACCGCCCCCTCAAAGTGATGTGACTCGTTAATGGCTTATGTGGGATGTATTAAGGATAGAGTTAATTATATTATATATGATATTATAATGGAATTATAATATACCTATGTATCATTATTTTTTAATTCCATTAAAATAAGAAATAGAAATGAAAGTAGCATTCATGCTTACATACGACTTACCGTCTCCATGAACGGTGCTTTTAATTTCATACCTCTATATTTTATGTAATATTATAAATACATGTATATACTATATATATATGATATATATGATATAAAAATAATGAATATCATTCTGGATATAATGAAACATTTGCCACATGAACAACATGTAATTATAAGAAGTCCGTTTTTGACTCAAGTGCCATGTATTGACAAAACAAACATTATTAACACAAATGATTGCATAATGTTTGTAACATGGTAATAAGTAATAAAAAATAAATAATAAACATGAAAAATGTTCTAATGAAAATATAAATTAACTTTATCTTACTATTTGGGAGATTAAATAATTATCGAGTCAAGTCGGACACGAGGTAAGGGATATTCTTATCTCACTTTCAATTACGTGAGATTTCCATTGTTCACAATAATTTTTTAAAGTGGTGAATTTTGTAATAAGATTTGATATATATTATCATTAACCTCATTATATTAATGGTATTAATTTATTAATTTGGTGGTTATTAACTGTTGGGTTCACACCCATTTTTTTAGTCATTTTAATTATTTTATTTCACTTTGTGTCGAGTGTTTTTGCTTAAGTGCGGGTGTGTCCCGGTTTAAATTATAATGTTGGGATGAGATTATGGTTTGGGATGGTGCAAGAACACCGTACGCTTAAGACGCGTAGTTTGCTTGGGCACGCGCTTTCCGCTAGGGTACGTGCAGCCCGCATGCAGTCCGCTTGGAAACCGCATGGCATGCGAACACCGCACGATCATCCAGTTTTAACATTATGTGTGTATATGTATGTTTGTATGTTTATATATGTGCATATATATGTGTATCTGCGTTTGTATACGTTTATGATTTAACGTTGTATGTATATATATATAAGGTATTTGTATATATGTTTATAGGAGTATATATATACACATATGTTTATATATAACTATGTTTTCAAGTTATATGATTCTGTGTATTTATGATTATATATATTTTTATATATTTTTATATATTTTTATATGTTTATATGTGTTATATATAGGTTTATATATGTTTATATGTTTATATATGTTATATATATGTTTATAAATATATATATATATATATGTATATATGTTTATATAAGTAGGATTATATATATGTTAATATATATATTTATTTATGTGTACATGTTTAATAATAATAATATTATTATTATTATTTTATTATTGTTATTGTTATTATAAGAAAAAAAATTAATAAAAATGAAAAACCAACCCTAATCTACCCGAGCCTGCCCCCCTCTCCCCTTCTCTCCCCCATCCCCCCCCCCCCCTTCCTGGTTCGGCCGGCCCGCGCCGCCTCCCCCCCTCCATGCGACTCCGCCTCCAGCCGCCTTCCGTGCACTGCCGTCCACCACCGTCCGCTGCTGTCTGCCGCTGTCTGCGCTGGCCACCCCGACCGCGCTGGCGCCGCCGCCTCCCCTTGCCCTCAACTCCTCTGCGTGCCACCCTCCCCCTTTCCCTCCAGTTAGCCTCCACACATAGCCCCCCTGCCGTCCTCCTCTTCTCTAACCCGCAACCCCTTCCGGCCGAACCCGCCTACTCCGGCCAAACCCTCCTGCTCCGGCCAACCCACCTTCTCCGGCCGAACCCGCCAGCTCCGGCCAAACTAGCCTGCTCCAGCCAACCCCACCCAATCCGGTCCTCCCCCTCCTCTCTCGCACCGGCCAGCCGTCCAGGCTGACCTCCTCGCTCTCCGATCAGTAGCCCAGACCACCGTGTGACCCCTTTGGCTGAACCCTAATGTATTTGGGGTTTTCCATTTGATTGAATCCTATTATTTTGGTTTCTTCGGGTTCCGTCGAGATCGGTTCTAGCCACTTCCGACAAGGGCGGTGCGTTCTCCATGGTTTTCAGGTATTTGTTCTTCAGTTTCTTCTTTGTGGGTTAATTTTATTTTAGGGGTTTTATTAATATTTTTAGTTGTCATGAATTTATTTTGGGTTTTTAAGAGAAATATAGTGTGTTATTTAATCAGTTTTCATGGTGAAAAATTGCTCTAATTGAGGTCGGGCATGCTTTGATTCATTAGTGATATGTTTACACAAAATGAGATTGATTCTTTTTGTGAAAAATCGGTGTCGACTTATTTATAATTATTCTATAGACTATGTAGTTGGTTTATTATTTTGTGCACGGGCCGCATACTCTGTTTTGACATGTGTGTGATGTGCGTTTGGCCTTGGAAGAGGTTTTTGGGTGGGATTTGTGTTCAATATCTTTTGGCACTATTTGGAGTTGTTTCATAAAATTTTTTTGTGGTTCATTAAATCTTTTAATTGGATTTTCATTTTAGATTGAGTTGCGGACCCTTGAGGCCTTTATCTGGTCCAGAGTCGGCTTTACCTGAGTTGTTAATTTACCAATGTTTTTCTTTTGCATTGCAGGATATATATATATACCTATGGTGTATAGGTATATAGTTATATATATATATATGCAGATATGTGTGTATACATATATATGTATGCACTTCCAGGTCGTGTTTGCTTTGGACATGGGTTAACTGAGGTTGTGCATTTGCTCTGCGGAGCGTCATTCCTCCTTCCATTGAGGTTCTACCGTTTTCGCACATGCCGGGGTAGGTGTTTCCAACCACGTCCCTTTTAGATTCAAACCTAGAGCACGTGAATATTTTCAATTAATCCTTTTACATCGTTTGCATATCTATCATATTTATGAAAAGCATCTAGCTTAATTATGTTGCTATTTTAAATTTATGAATGTGGCTTTTGATGATTGTTTATATGAAATGCCTAGGTTCTTGGTAAAGGTAAATCAATTGCATTGTGATGTGTTTGGTTTCAGTTAATAGTGATTGTGTTCTGGAAATGTAATAATTTCTTTGGTGTGTTTGTTTAACAAAAAGACGAACCAGTAGTTGTTTTAGAAAAGATTTGGAAATGGTGGTTGGTTTGAAGGATGCATTTGTTTTTATATAGTGTTTTGAAAGAATTTGAGTTTGGATTCAATGCTAATGTGTTTTATGAAAGAAGTTTTTTTTGGAGATTCTTATAAAAACTAAATGTGCCATTGGATGTTGGCACATCCATGGAAGCACTAGGTGCTCACATGGATGTGCCTCGAAATGAAAATGACACATTAAAACTATATTTTCATAAAACTAGGTTTTTGATGAATGGTTTGGTGTTTAAAAAAAAGGAAGCGGAAGCCTGGATGGCCCGGTTGGCTTTTGGTGTGAGTTGAATGGTTGTTTGGTGTAAAGGCCCTTTTGAAATTTTAAAATGTAAAGGGATGATTGCATTGGATTTTGAGAAAGGTGGATTGTGCTCGATTGGAAACCCAACCCATTTGTGAAAGGTTTAATGGTTATAATGTTGTGAAGTCCTGGTTGGAACCTTAGTGAATGTGAAAAAACTTTTGATGTGAGCATGCTTGCGGGGCACCTCTATAGGGGGACTTACCTTGAGGGTTGTCGTGTAGCGGTGTCCGTGTAAGGGGTTGGCAAGTGTGGTGAGATGAGTCACGCGTGCAAGGGCCTCCCACTTACACAGTATTACTAAAACCACCATGGGTTCTGGGGCGTCTTATAGATTGTCGAGTGACAGTTTCTTGCTAGCCCTGATTAAACATGTTAGTACCCCCTACAGTCATGGACAGGCTAGAAGGGATGTGCCACTGGTTGGCTATTAGGGCGGCCATTTGGTTATTGACTATGGAGTACCACGTTGGAAGGTAGTCTGAACCTGAGTATGTCTAGGGGTTTTCTAGTGATGTTTTGGATCTCCCATGGTTATTGCTTACTTTTTATTGTTTACTTTTACTTGCACTTGGTTTCCAGCATATACTAATTACCTTTTCTTCTTTTTCATAATGTGATAAAAATATATTTGAAATCCAGTTATTTAGAAATGCATTGTTTTGGGAAAAACTGGTTGTGGCATGTGTTGATTTTGGAATGGTAAATTAGGATCATTTTTTTTTCCTTTAAGATGTGAAAACCCTATTTTATATCATTGTATGTGAAAGCTGGTGTTTTTTTGGGTTAGTTTCTAGAAAGTGGACGTGGTTGGATTCTGTGGTTACGTTGGCTTCCCTACTGATCATTTTTAATACTCATGCCTATTTTATCACATCAGTTGCAGGTTTCCCTTGATCAGGTTTTCATGGACGAGTTGCTCGTCATGAGAGCAAGGTTGGCCTTAGTTTGGAGGTGACCAAAGGGTCACAAAGAGGTATGTGTCGTTTTGTTTCTTTCCGCTGCCAGTTTTTATTTTTATCGTCAGTTTTTATTTTTCGGTTTATCTTTTATGGGATAAATCGTTCCCTAAGTTTTGAATTCGATGTCAGGCACTAGTTTCCATCACGGGGGGATCGGGAATGCCCCTCGGGCTTGCCGCAGACCGGCTTGGGTGACCGGCTCAGGGTCGACCCAGGCTGGTTCGTGACAAAATGGTATCATAGGAGGTTCTTGTTATTTGGGAGGTCTGGTAGAAGGAGATTAGGACTGTCGGGGCTCAGGAGGTAGGTTACGGGTCAGTGCCTGATAACCACTGCTCCTGACGAGACCTGAGTTACCAGTGTTATTTCGTGATTTGAGTCTTTTGTCTTTGGTTATTTTGGTTTGAGGGATGAAAAATGGGAGCGAGTCGGTTCACATTATGGCGTCACATGGGGTGGTGACCCACGTGGATTCCAAGCGCCCGGTTTAAGGTCCTCTTAGTGTCATGTATTACTTGGGGCATGGCTCACCACCATGTCGCCGAGTTATGTACAGACACTGGTCTCTCATTCCGATGGTTCATAGTTGGTTGTGTTTAGTTTTTAACTTGGTCTCTCTACCTGTGCGTTGAAAATGAAAGTGTTTTCGAAATGAAAAAAAGGGTTTCTTCCAATTTGTTTTCAGAATTAGTAATGTGGGTTTTTAAAGAGAGTATGTATTGGTTTGGAAAAATATGGTATGTGTTTGGATTTGATAAGGAATGAAGTGTTTGAACCTTGTCACTCCTTATGGAGGGTCACATGTGCGTGGGTATGTACGGAGAGTGCGTAGGGGGAACTTGTTTGCAGATGATGTGAGAGAGATGGAATGAACGCACATGTGACGGTTCATAAGGTGCCATAGGAGGGTTTTATGACTTTAAGGAATTTATGGTTTTGGAAAAGCGATATATGCTTCTGTTTGTATATGTTTGGATTATGGGCCTGTTTCCCTTGTCTTGTGTTGTTTCCTTGATTGAGTTTTTGCTTGATGCCAGTTTCAATGATGTTTCTCGTGTTGTCATGAGTATGCCACCCAGAAAGGTCGTTATGGTTGTTAATGATTCATGCCCAGTTTCCAGTTCTTTTTGCATATTTGATTTTATCAAATTAATCAATGTCCGTTAAGGATAGTTGTGTGGCCGTAGAATTAGTGTGAGCCTTCGTGTTGGGAACTCCCAGGGTTTTTAGGGTGCGCTCTATCTCAGGTTTATTTGGGGATTCAGTTTAGACTAGTAAAGATGAGATGTCTCATCGTCATTGGAGTTTTGGGTGTGATTAACGTTGGTCGACATTCGTGATGGTTCCCCACCTGGCAAGGAGTGTGTGCCAGTGGAACCTGTCTCCAAGAAAACATCCACGTCGGTACCGGCTCATAGTTCATTGGACCGCTCTCTTGTGTGCCACCAGTATGGCCTGTCCAGACATTCTAAGTCGCCCTACCGCATCCCTTCAAAGTCTTGCTACCATGTGGCTGTTCAGGCCACCAGGGAGAGTTCTGGAAGAAGTGTCTCTCGTGAAGGAGTTAGAGACCAGGAGATGAAAATGCCTCACTGTGAGGTAGGAGATGCTTCAGCCATCAGGGCCCTAGCCACAGGTCTCAGAGTGAAGCTCGCGCACAGTCAGGAGTTTCCGAGGGTGTGTATATTCTCACTTCGGATTATGTTTTCAGCATTTTGAAGAAAAATATCCAAATTTTCCTTGTTCTATTTTTATCACTGTTGTAATCTCATATTAGTTGTGGTGATGTGATGAACTTGTTCTACCGCAGTCTAAGCGGTTATATCTGTTCTCAGTGGGTTTTCAAATTGTTCGGTTCTCCTTGAAGGGTGATGGTCCCGCGAATGAATGGGTCATTCTAATTTTGAGTTGAGTCCCAATTGTGTTCGTTAGGGGTATGTTTGGTTTTTTGAAATTAACGTGTGGTTTTTCGAGGCCCTTGGTGAGTTCGGGCTCATAATTCCCTAGTCTCTGGTTGTGGTGAGGAGTTGTTCAGTCGGTGTGGGAGGTGTTGAGATAATTCCTTATCCTCGAGCAGTTGGGTTGTTTCGTAGTAAGCTTCCTGTTTATGTCTCTGAGTGTTGTTCGGTCTGTGTGGAGAAAGTAACTGGGTTCGGTTTGGGAGTTCTCGTGTTGACCCCCCCCCCCTCAGGGGTGGTGTGTTCAGGTTTCAAGGCCTCTGTGTTAGAAAATTAGGTGGTGGGGAGAACCCTCTCGTGTTCTCCCCTCATTCTCGGACAATGTATGTACTTGATTTGGTCGGATATGAATTGTGTTGGTAATGGTCACCCCGCGCCTCTCGGTTTCTTCTGGTTTTTCCTGGGCACATTCTCGAGTTAAGATAACTAGTGGCTTGGTGACTTTCTGGGGGCATAAAGTGTTTGTGGTGGGGAGAATTGTCACACCCGTTTTTTATTCATTTTAATTGTTTTATTTCACATGGCGTTGGGTGTTTTTGCTTAAGTGTCGGTGAGTCCCAGTTTAAATTTTAATGTTGGTATGAGTTTATGGTTTGGGATGGTGTGTGAACACCATACGCTTAAGACACGTAGTTCACTCGGGCATGTGCTTCCCGCATGGGTACGTGCAGCCCGAATGCAGTCCGCTTAGATACCGCACGGCGTGCGAACACCGCACGATCATCCAGTTTTAACATTAGGTGTGTATATGTATGTTTGTATGTTTATATATGTGAATATATATGTGTATCTGCATTTGTATACATTTATGATTTATCATTGTATGTATATATATATATAAGGTATGTGTATATATGTTTATAAGAGTATATATACACACATATGTTTATAAATAACTATGATTTAAAGTTATATTCTTATGTGTATTTATGTTTATATATATGTTTATATATGTTTATATGTTTATATGTGTTATATATTGGTTTATATATGTTTATATGTTTATATATGTTAGATATATGTTTATAAATATATATGTATTTATGTATTTATTTTTATATATGTATGTTTATATATATGTTTATATATATATTTATTTATGTGTATATGTTTATTATTATTATTATTTTTATTATTATTTTATTATTTTTATTATTATTGAAAGATAAAAAAAATTAAAAAAAATTAAAAACCAACCCTAATCTACTTGATCCTGCCCCCTCTCCCCGTCTCTCCCCCGTCTCCCCCCCCCCCCTTCCTGGTTCGGCTGGCCCGCGCCGCCTCCCCCCCCCCCTTCCCCACGCGACCCCGCCTCCAGCCGCCTTCCGTCCACCGCCGTCCGCCGTCATCCGCCACCGTCTGTGCTGGACACCCCGACCGCCCTGGCACCGCCGCCTCCCCTTGCCCTCAGCTTCGCCGTGCGCGACCCTCCCCCTTTCCCTCCGACTATCCGTCGCGCGCAGCCCCCCTGCCAGCCTCCTCTTCTCTACCCCGCAACCCCCTTCCGGCCGAACCATCCTACTTCGGCCGAACCCGCCTGCTCCGGCCAACCTGCCTGCTCCGACCGAACCCGCCTGCTCCGGCCAACCCGGACTGCTCCGGCCCACCCCACTTGCTCCGGTCCTCCCCCCTCCTCTCGCACACCAACCAGTCGCCCCGACCGACCTCCTAACTCTCCAATCAGTAGCCCCGACCACCGCGTGACCCATTTTGCCGAACCATAATTTATTTGGGGTTTTCCTTTTGATTGAATCCTATTATTTTGGTTTCTTTGAGTTCCTTCGAGACTAGTTCTAGCCACTACTGGCAAGGGCAGTGGGTTCGCCATGGTTTTTAGGTATGAGTTCTTTAGTTTCTTCATTGTGGGTTAATTTTATTTTAGGGGTTTTATTATTATTTTTAGTTTTCATCAATTTATTTTGGGGTTTTAAGAGAAATCTAGTGTGTTATTTAATAAGTTTTCATGGTGAAAATTTTCTCTAATTGTGGTTCGGCATGCTTTGATTCATTAGTGAAATGTTTATTGAAAATGAGTTTGATTCTTTTTGTGAAAAATCTTTGTTGACCTGTATATAATTATTCTATAGACTATGCAGTTGGTTTATTATGTTGTGCACGGGCTGCATACTCTGTTTTGACAAGTGAGTGATGTGCGTTTGGCCTTAGAAGAGGTTTTTGGGTGGGATTTGTGTTCAATATCTTGTGGCACTGTTTGGAGTTGTTTCATAAAAGTTTTATGTGGTTAATTAAATCTTTTAATGGGGTTTTTATTTTAGATTGAGTTGCGGACCCTTGAGGTCTTTATCTGGTCCATAGTTGGATTTACCTGAGTTGTTAATTTACCAATGTTTTGCTGCTTGCATTGGAGGATATATATATATATATATACATATGGTGTATAGGTATATAGTTATATATATATATACAGATATGTATATATATATATATATGTATGCACTTCAAGGTCGCGTGTGCTTTGGACATGGGTTAACTGAGGTAGTGCATTTGGTCTGCGGAGCATCATTCCTCCTTCCGTTGAGGTTCTGCTACTTTCGCATGTGTCGAGGTAGGTGTTTCCAACCATGTCCCTTTTAGATTCAAACCTTGAGCACTTGAATATTTTAAATTAATACTTTTATATCGTTAGCATATCTATCGTATTTATGAAAAGCCCCTGGGTTAGTTATGTTGTTGTTTTAAATTTATGAAAGTGGGTTTTGATGTTTGTTTATATGAAATGCATAGGTTCGTGGTAAAGTTAAATCAATTGCTTTGTGATGTGTTTGGTTGAAGTTGATAGTGATTGTGTTATGGAAATGTAAGAATTTCTTCGGTGTGTTTGTTTAACAAAAATACGAACTAGTAGTTGTTTTAGAAAAGATTTGGAAATGGTGGTTGGTTTGAAGTATGGATTTGTTTTTATAAAGTGTTGTGAATTCAATGCTAAAGTGTTTTATGAAAGAAGTTGTTTTTGGCGATTCATATAAAAACTAAATGTGCCATTGGATGTTGGCACATCCATGGGATCACTAGGTGCTCTCATGGATGTGCCTCCAAATGAAAATGACACATTAAAAATATATTTTATAAAAACTAGGTTTTTGATGAATGGTTTGGTGTTTAAAAAAAGGAAGAGGAAGCGTGTTTGGCCCGGTTGGCATTTTGTATGAGTTGAGGGGTTGTTTGGTGTAATGGCCCTTTTGAAATTTTAAAATTTAAAGGGATGATTGCATTCGATTTTGAGAAAGGTGGATTGTGCCCGATTGGCAACCCAACCCATTTGTGAAATGTTTAAAGGTTATATTGTTGTGAAGGCCTGGTTGGAACCTTAATGAATGTGAAAGAACTTTTGATGTGAGCATGCTTGCGGGGAACCTCTACAGGGGGACATCCATTGAGGGTTGTCATGTAGCGGTGTCCGTGTAAGGGGATGGCAAGTGCGGTGAGATGAGTCACGCATGCGAGGGCCTCCCACTTACGCAGTATTACTAAAACCGCCATGGGTTCCTGGGTGTCTTATAGATTATCGAGTGATGGTTTCTTGCTAGACCTGATTAGATGGGTTAGTACCCCCCCTGGAGTCATGGACAGGCCAGGAGGGATGTGCCACTGGTTGGATATTAGGGAAGCCAGTTGGTTATTGACTATGGAGTACCACGCCAACAGGTAGTCCGAACCCGAGTACGTCCAGGGGTTTTCTTGGGATGTTTAGGATCGCCCATGGTTATTTAGAAATGCATTGTTTTGGAAAAAACTGGTTGTGGCGTGTGTTGGTTTTGAAATGGTAAATTAGGATCATTTTTTTGTTTTCCTTTAAGATGTGAAAAACCAATTTTCTATCATTGTATGTGAAAAATGGTGTTTTTTTGGTTTGTTTCAATAAATTGGATGTGGTTAGATTCTGTGGTAACTTTGGCTTCCCTACTGAGCATTTTTAATGCTCACACCTATTTTATCATTTCAGTTGAACGTTTCCCTTGCTCAGTTTTTCATGGCCGAGTTTCTCGTCATGAGAGAAAGGTTGGCCTTAGTTGGGAGGTGACCAAAGGGCCACAAGGAGGTATGTGCCGTTTTGTTTCTTTCCGCTGCCGGTTTTTATTTTTATCTTCAGTTTTTATTTGTCGGTTTATCTTTTATGGGCTAAATCGTTCCCAACGTTTTGACTTCGATGTCAGGCACTGGTTTCCATCCCGGGGGGATCGTGAATGCCCCTCCGGACTTTCCGCGGACTGGCTCGGGTGACCGGCTCAGGGTCGACCCGGGCTGGTTCGTGACATTTTGTCATACGACTCAGTTGATTACAGCATGGTAAGGAGTTTCATCTCACTTTTTATTCCCGTGATATTCATTCTATATTGGACACTATTTCCTTCTGTGTCTCATATGTACTATCCATGATTGTAATATTTTTGTAATATACTTTCATTTATGAGTATTTACCTCTTAATTTTATGATCCTTCATTCATGTGGATTATGTTTTGTAAGTTACCAAATCGGTAAGGGAACCATTCACCATCCTCTTTTTAAAACACTTCTTTTTGTTATGTCTTTTAATATACATGTTATTGTGTTGGGATATGTTCTTCTATATCCTTATTAATGTAAATTTTATTTTCATTTTATTAGATACCCTTATCTTATCAACTTATTTTCTGAATTTTAATGTGACGTCGTTAGGCTATCGAATTTTTACAGGGGAACTTCCTAACCCAATTTTGATTCTTTGGGTTCAACTTGTACTTATTGAATATGTCATCCTATTAATATGTGTGAATGATATATGATTGTATTACACTTAATATCCACTTATATTGAGTTTATTTATATTTTTCAAACAAAATTATGTGAATGATTTATCCTTAATTTATGGATACCATCTTAATAAGGGATTTCATCTCAATTTACATTTCTATTAATACTTCAATTTTTTATGAACCAATTCACTCTTATATGGTTTATATAATATACATTGACATATTATATTATGAATCCATTTTTTCTCATGATATTATAATCTTCTGGTTAAATGTTATTCCTCAATTATTTGTATTCAAGTGTCTCTATTTTTGTTAAAAAAACTCCTTAACTAAAATATTATTTTAAATGTTTTAAAGATTTATTCATCTAAATGATTCTCTTTAATGTCCATGTTTTCAAAATGGGTTTTATGATTTATTTATTTGGATATTAATGTTTTCAATTGATAATTCATTTAAAATCATCAAAGTGGTATGGGACAAATTGATTCAAAAATCTCTTTCTAAATGGTTTTGAATGTGACTTGATAAAACATTGCTTATTTCAATATCTTGATTTGAATTATCGGAATGTGGAAATTTTATCTTTCCATTATACATGTGTTATATTTTATGATTATTTATGGTTATTGTGCATAGTTTATGTATACGAGTGGTTACATGATAAACCTAGGGAGGGTGAGCCCGTGATAGATCTCCAAAGCATTGGGTAACATGACAGAGGTGAATGTGATGTTTCTCCTAAGAGATTTAGGGAATATAAAGTTATGGGTATTCCAAGTGCAACTCCCTATGTAGATGTGATAGCTAGAATGTATGTTTGATATGGATTCCATAAGTAACCTATATGATTTAGGATTTGTTTGTGTTATTCATAAATCTTATTATTTCATAAGGTATGTTATGATTGAAAAGTATGTTTTCATTGATTTGTATTTATTGATGGGATAATGTTTTCCTTCCTTATTTTATAACCCTTGCATATATTTTTATGATCATACCATGTTTTTGAAATGTTTTCCAAAGGACTTAAATATGAATATGCTCAAGGATGAGATCAAGGAAAAGTCATGCCATATAAAACATGAAGCTATAAATGTTTCTTTTTAAGAGTTTTTATTTTATGGATACTAAGTAAAAGTGTCTACTTGTAATATTCAAGTTATAATGTAATAGTTATGGCATAATTATCTAAAACCCTAAACCTGAAAATATCCTCAATGTGAATTATTCATTTAATTCAATATTATTTAATTTTTAAGGCCAGGTCCTTATAAATTTTTCATTTTTTAATAACTATCATTTAGATATTAATTTTTGATTTAAGGGGATAGTATGTTAGATAGTATACATGACCCGTAATAATTTGTTTATTCAAAATCTTACGTTCCACCCAAGAATGATTTATACAAAATTAATAAATTATTAATATAATTAGTTTTTATTGTAGTTAAACCCTAGTCGTTGTATTGGAGGGAATGAACATAACTAACAATGTTATGTTTACAAATTTTTGTTAAATGTTTTTACTTAATATGAATAAATGAGGATTAAAATTATTATAGTTGATTCCCTATAAACAAACATCTTTGTAATTTATGATAATAATGTATTCATTGGATAAATATTAATAATATTTTTATCACATCATTATTTTTATTCTTCCTGACATAGTATGTGATACTATCCTGTGATTAGATGTCTCACTAAATGGTCATAGTGGATCCCTGCTATAATGAGAACCCCTATGTTCCATGACACTATTCGTGCATATATGTTCTATGGACAGATGCCATCATTTTTAAGGGACACAAAAGATACTGGCTATCAGGGGTGGGTAATCATGAAATATTGAGGCACCTTCTAATGGTATGCACATTTCTTTGTATCGAGGAGTACATTATGATAACAAAACCCTCCAATAAGAAATTTTCATTCATAAGTTTCATTGGATGTTCCTATTTACAGGTATGTTTATTGGTCCCTAGAAATTTAGAATAAAATTAATCGGTATTATGACCTGAACAATTATATTTATTTATGAAAATAATGAATATAAATGTTCTCTATGAGGTAGCATATGTTTGCTGTGTCTTGAGTAGTTCCTCTTTAATGAATAATTCAAGAAATAAATTTTCACTTTTACAGAAGTAGATATCTGAGGCCCTTTGATAGAAATGATATATCCTAACTAAAACCATGGAAATGGTGTTTACTAGGAAATTTCAATTTGGGGAATTCAAATAATGAGAAATCGAGAACATGGGTTGAAGGCACTTGTATGCAACCCTCTTTATTAGGGATATAAGGGAAAACATACTATATTACACAGTAAGTGTTCATATGAGGAGAAAATTTTATTATGACATTAAAATCATTCTATTTGATTCCATAACCCATTTTTTTAAAGTAATCATGGACATTAGAAATCATTCAAAAATGTAAAGGAAAAAATATCATTAAGAGATCCAATAACCATGTACCCAAATAAATGTGTCAAGACACAAAAAAAGGAATCAAAATATTCATCCTCCATACCGTACAACATTTATTCCCTACAAAAATTTTTGTATGAAGGATAGAACATTATTAGAGAATAATAAGTCCATCACTCATATTGTTAAATGAGTGGTATGTGGTCCAAAATTCAGAACAACCGAATGATTAAAAACACACATAAATCAATGATCAACACATCATGGTCACCAAAAATATATAAAACTATAGAAAAATAGAATACATATCATTGCTCTCCCAACAATCAAATTGTTCCCCATAATATATTGACATAATAAATGATCCTACCTTACAACCATAGAAGATTATTCACTCAATAAATAAGGAGAAATAACTAATATAATTTATACACAATCATGATAAATAAATTACATGTATATATAACATGGGTAAGAACATTATGGTAGCATTGGAAATTCAAAACTGAGTATCTCACCTCAATAATCTCATAAAAAATAATAAGGACAATCATGTTCCTATTCAATAAAAAATAAAAACCACCTTAGTTACCTATGTAAATTTCCTTGCTCGATCCAAGTCTAACTAGAATGATTTCTAAAATCTAGTTTAGTGTACAATACTGAACTATACTATCATAAGATAGGTCATACAATACAACCTAATTTAGTGATATAACCATCATTTTAAAAATAGGTGGACACCAAGGAAAAAATCATGATCTCAGGAAAAAAACCACTATCATGCCATCAATCCAAAAATTAACCAAATGATATTCCATGGAAATAATTAGAATGATACTAAATAATGGATTCCATAAATAGAGAAGTCAAAATATGGAAAAACCGAAACTGTTTACTCTTCCACATTGGAAATAGAATGATGGATCAACATTTACCAAATTTCTAAACGAATTGCTAAAAACGTGAAGCTCCTCCAACACATGAAAACATTCACTCCATGGCCTATGTCTGGAGCCCTATTATCATGGATAATTTTATTCCCTGTTGTTATGAGATTATCTTCTTAATCAAAACATCCATAATAGGTCTAAAAACATACAGAAAATCATGTGGATACATAAACGACCAATAAATATACATATTAAACTTTATAAAAATGTGGGTGATTTTCAAAGAATTCAATGACGAGATAAAAAAATTAGAAATTATCTAGATCCACCACTCGATATGTATATTTGGTTGAGTTTTCAAAAGGGACTTGACAATGAGAAAACACAATGAACTACCATGAGGTACCAAAGCATTTGAATAACATTCTATAATTCATAAAGTACATTCTCGGAGACATTTCATAACATCACAAAACATAGTCATATCAACTCAATTATAATAGAAATAGATCAAAAACGACCCAATGACATTCAAATAATCCACAAAACAACTTATCCATACAATATTGATTTCAAAAAACATATCATTCCACAATTTATAAAATATTACACCTTACTTAAAAATTGATAAATATTAATATAAATTTATAATAGTTTTCATAAATCCATGTCCAGAACTTTTTAATTAATCACTAGTATCAAAACCATTAATCAAATTTCTTCCAATTTTTGAATACCATTATCATTATAATTTTATTAAAAAAATATTTCTTCTAAAAACATTATTTTTTCACATCACATATGAGTAATTTATAATATGTTTATCAAACCAAACATTTCCTAAAATTCACCTTTTTTAATTAAAACATTTATCAAAGAACATATTAATACATGATTGAAGAAAAAAATTAGTTTTCACTTGGGCTTTAAAATAACTAAAAATGGATTCAATTTGGACCAACTAAACAATATCATGAATCAACCCACAAAAAACCCAAAAAACCAAACTCACATAACAGAAGTAACTAGTACAAAAATGGATAAGGATTAATATTTAAAACAATATTATAACTGAAAAACTATTGGTCGTATTGGTTGGTAAATGACCCACCAACCTCATAACTGTTCATGATTCGATGTGCCAATCTGTCACATTGATTCCAAATAGTATGCCATAACATGAAGTGATCGTCACACAATGTTCCTTCTTTAATTATGGTTCATAATTTCAAAATAAAATACCCAAATAAAATATTCTAATTGATAATATAAATATAATTTAACATCATAAAACCTATAACTCAAAATAAAAAAGACAAGTCACAACATATCTTGTAACTCATGTCTCATAATTAATGGGTGGTGATCCAAAACCCACAACTAGTCTACCTCTTAATTCATGAAACATTAATAATCATCTTACTACCAAAAGTCATCCAAAATATCTAAATTAATTTCAAGGATATGTTCTTCATTTAATGAAATGACCCCCTCTAATACCATTTGTGATAATAAAACCGACTTTAACTTCTAAATTTATATCTGATCTGATTCTAAATTATCTCAATAGGAATTCCAAATTTCAAGGGTTTGACTATAAAAACATGGGTATCAAAAAAATATGGGAATAATTTTTCCTTTAAAATATTACAATAAATAATTTTAATGGAGAAGAAACATTTGATATTTAAATAAATTCATACATACATATGCACATAGGGAGTGTAAAAAAACTAAATTTGAAACGTAAAAATTAAAACCCACCTCATGCCAGTCTATGATAATCCACCATGTTCCTTGTCACCCTCCCTTATTAGCTATAAATTGTGACAACAATTAAATATTACAACAAAAAAAACCTTCTCAGTGATAAGAGGGATGGAAACACATAAAGATACCAGTTGGGTGTTTGTTAAATGGAAATTTATAATTACAACAAATATATTATAAAATTACTTTATAAAAAATAATCAAAATAAGTTATGTAAGAGTACCAATAAGAGACAATGGGGAAAAGTCTAAAAATATATATTTGAACTTTTAAAATTCATTTATCATTCTGAAAATATCAATCCTTAAAATTTTCCATTTAAAAAATAACTAATTTCTGGAAAATATTTGAAGACCAATTCACATGATAGATTAATATAATTATGAAAATATTAGAATATGAAGCTAACATGGGATAATGAATAGATGTCAATATAATATAGTCAAGGTCAATAAAAAAATATATGATCCATGAAATGAATCTTCATATGCAAAAAGTTATAAAAAAAGTTTCTTATATCAAGTTAAAGTATATCATTTTCATTGTTATAACTTACATAAAATTGTGAGTCCACCGTAGAATATCAAATTAAATGAATAATTGTTGGTATTACACCATGTCTCACATGTCTAATGCAAACTAGTTCTAAAAAAACCTACTTTACCTACCACAATTTTATATAAATAATGTTTCACGTTCTTTATGGATCCATTAGAAGGGTGTGAGTCATCCTATGAATCATATATAAAGGTTATACCATCTTACTATCTGGGTTCCCATGACTAGTCAAAATAGGTGAGTGATATAATAGTGATTTAATAATAATGCTTGGATCTAATTCAAACATTTTATCTAGCTATAATAACATATCTCACTCTGACCCACAAATCCCCCAAACAAATTAACCCTTTTAAAACACCCAAAAATTCAATATACATTAAAAATGTTACATTAATGGATTATTACATATGATTATAATAATAATGATCCAACTATGATATCAATAATTATCAATGTTACTAAAATCCTTTTATCTAATTTCAATAATAAAAAAGGGTACTCATACCCGCATCTTTTCAAATTTCATCACTAAAATGGAAAATGTTCCTTTAAATGAATAATTTATTTCAAATCAATCATAAATAATTTAAATAAAGAATTATAATTTTAATTGGATTGAATAAATTTAAAAATACGGGTTTATAACCCGTTTCTCTATAGAAAAATAATTTATTTCAAATAACACAAGAGAAACCATTACAAAATAATGTTAAAATTAATACAATATGGTTATTTTTCATTTATTAAATTCTATCATTCAAAAAAATTTGAAAAAATCTCGTAGTTCAATTCAGTTATATCAAATCTGGGAGATTCATTTTATTATAATCATGGGAAAAGACATTAATTTCAAGAAAATATCATTTAAATGTATTTTTAGAATGAATTTAATTGATCATGGAATTATAAAATTTTAAAAAATGTGAGAATTATTATGATATTAGATATTAAATTAATTCCTTGATCCATCTATATAAAAATTGTTCAAATAGTATTTATTAGGGGTTTCAATGAATAATTACATAGAATAAATATCAGAAATGAAGAAACACATATCTATTAATTTATCATGAATCAATTAATTAAAAAATGTTGGAAAATTATAGGCATTCCTACTAGGAAATTAAGGTATCCAACTACAACAAATATATAATTTTAACCTTTTATGGAGATCACCAAATCTATGAAGATGGATATCTAGAGAAAAGAAAAGAGATAAAATATCCTATATCCCACAAAAATATACAAATATTGAATAAAGTAAAGGCCACAATAAAATTTATGAATCATTAATTGGGAGAAAAAGGTTTATCCAATATAGGAAATAATGGAACTAATCGAAAGAGAAGATCTCTGCTCTGAGTATCACTTCGGTAAACTAAGAGACATGGTTTAGTGAGAAAAAATGCATCCAGAGGGCTTCCAAAATCCCAATAATTTATTTAGTGTCAACTTTGAGGTTTCAGTATTAAATATAGGGGTTTTATCATTTAAATAATATTTCTAAAACATTAATTTCCTCTAGTATGGTTATAATGGGTGGGTCACATGGTTAGTACTAATCTTGTACCTAAACAACTCAACGTTGCAAAATTAAGGTAAACATTTATTTTCACTATAAAAAAACATGTGAACATGATAGAAACATTTATATACCTTGTTTAATGCATTTATTGACCATTAGACCCCTTTTCCTACATTTATTAACCATTAAAAATCTATGTCCGAACCGTGAAAAACCCATGAAATTATATAGAAACAAAAAATTTTCCAAAAACATCAATATATATGAATAAATAAATCCAATCATTGTGTACTATAATAAATGTCTTAAAACATAAAAACATGCAACAAGATGTTTCCCCAAACCTCAAATAAAATATCCTAGGTTTAAAAATGTAATTTGTTTTAAAAAAAGTGTTTTTTACACTCTACATCTATATAAACTAGTCAATTGATTTTATAAAATCATGTGATTACATAAAAATAGACATTTCCAATCAAATATTATTTGTAATATAAATAAAATTACAATTAAAGTGGTTTTAATGTATATAATTATACATTTATCTTTTTCACAAAATAATACCCATGTCCCCTCCCCTAATGTATAATTACTCCTCTCCCTTCCAATGAAAAACCATATTCCATCCTCATAATAATGAATAATATCTACAATAATACCCTATAATAATCCCATAAGTATATTTATGTTGTTATAGATTCTTGGAATTGTATTCCTTAATTTCGTTAAAGGTCATGAAAATAGAATAAAATCATGAAAGAGGTAAGGTTCATTAAAAAATTACTTTCATTTTCATCATTTATTATTCTATCCCTTTATGCCTTTCTAATCATATCCCATAAAAATAATAAACTATCAATTTAACGATATAATAAATATGTTATTCTACTATAAAAATATTATTTACAATAATTTTATATATTAAATATATTTATCTCTCTATCTATTGAAAAATTCCCACTAATAGTTGGCTAAGGACCTATGGGGATGTTTTACACTATATTCATAGTACTAGAATCATTAATGGTAAGAAAGAAATATTTATAATATTTATGTACGTAAATAAATGCATTCTTAATATTTTATAATGAAATTTAAAAATGTATAATAATAATCCTATCAAAACCAATAAATCAAAACAATATTGTGTATTATAAAGTTAAAGTGATATTAATATATTTCACCATTAAAATAATATAAAAAATTAAAATACAATAATTATAATTATCCACTTCTGAAAAAACTTAATAAGATACAATTTTGGATTATTGATTTAAAAAACATAAATTTATTATATAGTGGCTGTCAAGATAGTGAAATAAATTATGGCATAAGGTTAGTGGACCCCTGAACAACATTCTTTACTCTGGGTTTATCCTCTATTTTCCAGTAATATTGTTTTGATCATTATAAAACCCCACAAAATGTTCTTTTATCCTTGTTTTCTATTTCATTAGTGGGGATATAAATGTTATTTCTTTGTTGTAATGATATATAATCCACATTCACGATTGATGATAAATCTTCTAGTTAGAATGAACCTACAGAATTCATCAAAAGTTTCATAATGAATTTTTAATTAAACTTGAACTTATCCATATTCATTACCCCATATAATACCCAGAATTATATTCTTCATGTTCATAGTTTTATCATTCTTGTTTTATGGATTGATATATTAATTATGATGTTATTATATAACAAATTTTTCTCCCTTTATCTTGTGTTATATCAATGATTGTTAATAGTTATCTTTCGAGGTAGAAAACAAGATTAAGAGTTTATTATTATGTAATAGGTGTGACCAAAAACATATATCCCTTAAATTTAATTTCTAATTAGATATTTCAAATGGTATTATTTTAATTTGTAATGAACATGATTCTTTACTTATTCACATTGTATGTAATGATGATATATTCACATATTTTATGTGCGATAATGATGCTAGATATCATCAAAACATATATGTTATATTTAACCATATGGATATGATGGTTCATTATTTTTCATATTCAACATTTTATGCCTCATCAAAATTATTCCCTCATGATTTTTAAAAAGATCCATTCTATATGATAATACCATTTTTATTATTCTATTTAAATTATGATATTGATTCATGAATCATGTTATTTTTATTTTATTCAACATATTACTAGGATTTTAGATCATTGATTCTTTAATTTATGTCCTTTGTTAATTACATATAATAATGAAAACATGGAAATATTTTAGGAGGTACTATAGAGAAGGATTCAAATAATGATTATAATTAATTATGTACACATGATGTATGTTCCTAATTTTTGAAAGATAATAATTTTATTATGTATTGGTTTTATAATAATTTATATAACATAAAAAATATAATAATCATATTTGAAATATTTTGTTCTTTATAGCTGGTATCATAAAAAGTATTATTTAAAATATTAATTTTATATTAAAGTGATAACCATGTATAAAATTAGTGATCCCATAATTAAAGGTATTAGAATTTATTTACATTTGAAAATAAGTTATTTACACATGATTAATTGACTTATGTTTCATTATAAAGATAGATTTTTAAGATAATTGTGTGAAAATAAATCAATAAAAGGAAATTTTTTATGATACATATAATATTATATAATTTGAATTTATATTTTACTTATTTATAGTTTCATTAATTATTTAATATCCATATGCTTTTATCAAATAATCGAATATAAACATGGATACATAGAAGTATATAAATATTAAAACACATGTGGGTCAATCAATTCAACCAATATATTGGACTTTTACACATTTTCTGTTTGTGGGATGATTCTTCAAGGAAAATTTATAATCCTACTTCTACTAGAATTTGACGCAATACTAGAAATTAATTGGCTTAATTTATACTGATCTAACATCAACATCCAGTATAAAAAAATATCATCCCATATCATGAATCATCCTATGATCCTATACCGTTACAAGGATGATTATTAATCCACTTATATAAATATATCAATGATATTTTTGTTGATATCCATTGAAGATTATATCATTATCAATTGGTTGATTTAAACGTCAAAATAATCATGAGGAAAATATCATTGGGAGAGAGTATACTACATCATTTCACAAATAATTACCTATACATACCCCAAATCGTGGGGAGAATTTCGTAATAGATATTATACCTATTCCATACTTATATACTAGAGTGTTGATTTGATGTAATAGATACAACTCAAGGAGGTAAATAATAAAATAAAATAAAAATATAGTCAAAGGGTTTATAGACCCGGTGCATCACATTGGTGTGTTATTGTTCTACTTTTTAAGAATATTTGTTTATAAATATGGTTTTGTTTCAATTACTAGGATATCATCAAGATCACTAAAACGAACAAGATTCCATACCAAGGATTGATTACTTGTATGATCAACATAGTGAAGCTATATACTTCTGAAATGTGGATCTTAATTCTAGATAACACAAAAGGAAGGTAAAGGTAAAATAATGAACATATAACCCTATGAATGAAATATGGACACTATGAGTTCATAATGATTCCATTTGGACATAATAAATCTAGGAAAATTATAATTGGAATAATGAGTTGATTCCTTCAAGACTATCTCAAAAAATTTGTGGTGTTCATTATTAATGACATTCACATATACTCCACAAGATAAAATGAAAAAAATATAACCTATATATTGTGTTGAAAATATAATTAAATGTCATGATTTATGCTATGATGATAAAAGTATAATCTTGTGTGATGTAAGTCACATTCATATAAAATATTATATAAAGGTGATAAAAATATGGATCTATTGAATAAAAAAGATATTAATGAATATCCTTTACCATTATATTTAACAATTATTTAAAGACTCCATCGATTAACATGGTATAATCTATTATATTTTATTATAATATATTTATTTTTGAAATCAATAATAATGATCAAACTAAAGGAAGTAATGCTTTTTTTAACTAATTATTGACGAGATTTATTCAATGAGTAAAATAAGAGAGTAATCATTACAGCTATGTTCACACTACCTTAAGGTGGAGATGATTGTTTTGAAACATAATTATTGTTCAATGAATGTGTTGGTATCATACTCATAGTCAAATCCTATGACCTTGGAAAATTCATGTTTCAAGAAATAAACTATCCAAAATATGACCTATAGTGTTCCAGTGTTATCTTCACATTGAATATTTTGAAAATTTATATCAATGGTGTGTTTTGTGACAAATATACGTATTATAAGAGACTAAAATATATTTTTATATAAAATTATATAAATATATACCAATGAAGATGGTTTGAGATAATAAAATATTATGACTACTCATTCCAATACCATAAGGGATAGTTGAATAATTTTACATATTCTATACATTGAAAACAAAATGTAACCTTATCCATTATGATTTTTGAGGGGATTCAATATTCATATGTGTTCCATGTATTTCCATGGGAAACATAAATGATGAAATCATATCTTAATTTTTTATATAATTTTTAACAACCAATGTTTTGAATATTAGTAATTCTTAGAGGGAATAACAGAAAATAATAAATAATATGTACACAATAAAAATGTTGTGGCCATATTATTAACCATTTGTTAAAAAAGTATTTGTGGGATATGGGACAAAAAAATCATTATATCAGATCTCATGTTAAACAAGGATATATTAGATAATTCTCAATGTTCAACATTCTCTATACAACATGACATAGAAAATTTGTAATGTGATATTAGAGAGAAATTATTGGGGGATAATATTAATTTTTTATGAATATAAATTAATTTTCTTGGAATGTCACCATGTGACTATAGAAATGATAAACTATAAAGTAATTGTTCATCAATTTCTCAAATATAAAAAAAGGGAGAGTATCACCTTAAGTAATGTACATCTTCATCTGATGAAATCCAATGAAAGAAATTCCATATATATTGTGGTGGATAATCTTAAAAGAATTTACCACTTAATTAATATTTTAAGACACATATAAATTGAACAACGTGAAAATATGTACATAAGTGATGGTGTGATAATTCATGAAAAAACCCATTGATTGTATTTGATTAAGAAGAAATATTCAAATTAATGTTTTAAGTCATTATTTAAGAAAACATTAACTCATATTTGAACACAACTATATCTTCTCACTCATTAAAATATGTCGATTCCAAAAGGACATTATATCTGATATAAATTTTTTTTGAGATCCAATATTATGGATAGTAAATTGGTCTGGGTTCCAAATATTCACTTGGTTGTGTTCAAATTCTATAATAGATTCCACTTGGTCATTTTAAGACTCTTTATAAATCCCACATTTCAATGTAGCGGAGAACTCATATATATTGGATTAAATTTGGAGAACAAAATCTATTATGAAAATAACTAGTTAGGAAAATAGCAGGGAATGTTAAATCCTTTAAAAAATATCAGAAGAATACAAATTTGATAAAAGTGTTTCATGGAAAATCGTCATTGAGCTCATGAATATTAAATTAGAGATTATGTTTTCCCTAAAATATCAAATTTGACTAGATTAATGTTGTTTTTAATGAATATAATCATCAACATTTGTAACATTAGAAATGTTTATGTCATTTATTTCAAAGTAGCCTTGACTACCTACATGAACATCAAAAAATGCAAGCCCAAGTACATGATGTGTTTATCATATCACTTTTGAGGATGTACATATCAGATCCAACATATGTACTAAATCCAATAATGGATAAAACTCGAATATGACCTCAAATATAAGTGGAAGCCTATGAAGATCTTAGACAATATAAAAAGTGATATATTAAATAATAAATATCTCCTTGTTAATGTACTTTTGAAAAAAAATATGTGAGGGGACATAATATGGGAAGCCGAGGATACGACAAAACAAGTGTACCATCATCAATATCATCCAATAATATGATTTGACATTTAAATGAGTAATTTTATAAATGGGGAGATAATATGACAATCTTTTATTTTTATATATGGTATTTACATTCTATAATCACATGAATTTTATAACTTGGAATATAGTATAGTATAAAACTCATGAAAAACATAATACAATTCATCCAAACATTATTTCATGAATTGAGAAAATAAAATTTAGAGAATTTAAATTTTCAATAAAATAAAATGTATTACCATGTGGTAGTAAAGAAATAAAATAAAATTAAATAAATTGAAAAATATAAACATTTTGATTTTGTAATGTGCTGGTTCTGGAAGCCACCAAAAGGCACCCCATACTCAGTTGGTCACATGGCATCAATCACATTTCCCCAAACACTAGAGGCTACCAACTAGTTGCTAGGGCCTTGGGTGTGATAGTGGGGAAACTATGCCATCATTGGAAGAGTACAAAATGAATGTAAAAAAATGCACACAATAACGAAAGTAGTAATAATGACATAAACCAGAAAACACAGGGTATAAACTGGAGAATATATATATAAAATGATGCATGATACATATGTCGAAGAAAATAGTGAAAAAAGCACAATTATAGAATACAGTGCTAAAACAGGTACAAAAAAATAGATTCAGCTCCACAGTTTCACAAGCCTATGCTTGGTCCATTTCTCTCCAGCTCCACAACATGTCACGTACCTAAAGTAGAAGGGCACTTTTCCTTGTCTAGACCTAAAACATTATAATCTGTTTGGGCCCAAAATCACGTCCCAAACAGGGTGTGAGACTAATAACAGTAGGCAACCACCCCGAGATATGTGCCTAATAGTGAATGAGTATATGGAAAGAAAAAGTACATAAAGCATTAAAAATGAATGTATTCAAAAATAAAAAATCCACAGTTCAATATCAAGCAATAAATAACAAGCATGTAAAAAAATAGGCAATCCTTTGGGAAGCACTCTCAGTCTAAACCCTATGGTCTTACCTAACTTGTACAAGCAACACCGGGGGTATTATACTTAGTCTAACCCCTCTGGTTCTGCATAAGCATAGACTCTCTGAGGAAAGAACTCACTTTTAATTCTCCCAATAGTCATGTATTGTAACTAAAGGATCTTTAGGGAAGCACTTACATCACATTCCCTCTATGGCCCATACCAATGAACTACAATTACTCTGAGAATCACTCAATTTCAAATCTCCCTTGTGGTCTCGCATCGTAAAAATATAATGACACTCTGGAGAAGCCCTCAATTTCCATTCTCTTTATGGCCTTTACACCATGTTCTCATTTCCCCATGTAAGTCAAGCATGTGTAGTAGTGCATAACGACCAAGGTAAACCTCAATAACAACTTGGTTAGCATTATACAACACCACAACATAAAAGAACTACAGTACACCATCCTACAATACTAGTCATGAGAAATTAAAGAGTAGCCTAACAGGCAATGAAGACTCAATGGTCCAAACAGGAAAAACATGCATGGGAAAAACATCCAAAGCCCAAAAATTCACACTATTAACAATCAATATCCACATACTCAAGCATACAATATAGTAGAAAAACAATGGGGATGAAGCCGTAAATGTGAAATACCCCGTTCTTGGGTATTGGGAAATTTTTCACATAAAACTCAAGGACAATCTATGGAAAGGCACAAACCACCTACCTCGAAACTGGGAGATCATGATACTTGAACCATGAGGCTTGAATCACCTTCGAAGGCCCTATATCTATGAAATATTATGAAACATTTAACCAATAATAACTCATAAAGGAGGAGAAATCAAGGAATCGTGCTCTAGGAGAAGAGAGAACTCACCGATGTGATTACAACTCAACCGTAGGTGTGTGATTCGTAGGACAGACACAAGACAAGAGGCTCATCAAAGATCTATGGCTGATCAGTGCTCTCAAAGATACTAGGTTGATAAAGAGTTCGTTCTGCCTGTCAGATGCGACCTCGGTGCGTTTAAAGAAAAAAACAAAATACACGGCATGTAATTTTAAAGTACATGGCGTGTGCTCTCCATTTCCATACTCCGAATTAAGTAGCCTCCAGGTCACCCAACATGGCCGTGTCTAAGGCTGCTACACAGCCAACACACAACTACCCACAGTAACCATGTATATGGCGTGTGATAGTAAAGTACCTAGTGTGTACCTAAAAAATTTAATGAAACTCCTCTTTTCCCAAAAAAACCAGAAAAAAATCATTAAAATAAGATCCGAGTTCTGACAAACATCCCCCATTATAGAAAATCATCCATTAATTTTCCTAGAAAGATGTCATAGTATAAAAAACCCCAAACAACTCTGGCCACTAGGATCGTAGATCATCCTCCCTCTCCTAAGTGTCGTTCTGTTCCCACCCATGCTGCTATAACACTCATACTGGATGAACATACTGACCAGAGACAACCTTTGTACTGCGATCAAAAATCTGGATAGGATTCTCTCAAAATATGATTCCACTACCAACTCAACCTCATCTGGTTGGAAAACATGAGATGGGTCTAAAAAGTAACGTCGAAGCTGAGAATCGTGAAATACGTCGTTCATAGCACATACCTCTGAGGTAACTGCAACTGATAGGCCATCAGAACAACCCTCTCCAACACCTCAAATAGACTGATGTACCTTGGTGAAATCATACCCTATCTCATAATCCACTTGTGTCGCAATATTGGTGTGACACGCAAGAAGACCTGATCCCCGACCACAAACACCAGAGGTCATCTCCGATGATCAACATATAACTTCTGTCGAGACTGTGTAGTATCCATCCTCTTCCAAATCAACTATATCTAGTCTATGGACTCTTGGAAAATACGAGGTCCCAACAAAGCTGCCTCTCATACCACCAGCCATCATAAGGGTGATCGGCAAGGCCTGCCATAAATTTCCTCATAATGTACCATCAGAATAGTTTAATGAATACTATTTTTGTATGAAAACACCACAAGAGGTATGTGCTTGTCCCAAGAACCTTTAAAATCCAGAATTCATGCTCGGAGCATATCCTCAAGCACCAGAATCATACGCTTGGACTGAACATCAGTCTGGGGATGGAATGTTGTACAAAAAATTACCAGGGTGCCCAATGTCTTCTAAAGCCACTGCCAGACCTGAGAAGTAAAACGTGCATCCCTGTCTGAAACAATATAGTGTGGAATTCCATGCAGATGTAAAATAAATCAGATGTAAAACCATCCCAGCTAATAAACACTGAAGGTCTCCTTGATCGGCAAGAATTGAGCGACCTTCGTTAGTATTTCAATAACAACCCAAACATCGTCATTTCCTCGAGGATACCTCGGAAATCCGGACACGAAGTCCATCACGACGTCATTCCACTTCCACTCGAGAATGGGTAGTTGCTGTAAGATCACAGCTAGTCGCTGGTGCTCCACCTTCACCTGCTGACAAGTGGAACACCTCTTGAACGAACCTGCAATGACCCTCTTCATACCTTGCCACCTATACTAATAGTGTAGATCGTGATATATCGTAGTGAAGACAGGATGAACAACCCAAACTGAGGAATGATTATCCCACATCATCTCCTTGCTTATGTATATTGGTAACCATACGCGCCCCAGGAAATGCAAGATCTAGTCCTCGCCTACGGTACATCATGGAACAGGGTCCTATCCAGACAAACTATACATTAGTATTAGGCCTTCAAAATTTTATAACAGCCTCATTTGAACCCAATAATGAAGAGTAGAGGTTATAGCTACAGAAGATTGAAATGTTTTCCCCCATCTATTGTGCACCTCCAAATGAATCTCAGAGAATAGAGAAATAAGCTGCTACTCACACCTTGCCTCTTGAACTGATAGTATCTAAGTCCTCTTTCACAACGCATCAGCCACCGTGTTGCCCTTACCAGATGTATAGCCAAGATCAATGATAAAATACTATAGGTACTCAACCCACCTGCGCTATCTCAAATTCATGTCACTCTGAGGGAAGATGTATTTGAGACACTTCTGGTCGGTGAGGACCACAAAATTCTATTTCAGAAGATAATATATCTCAATATGAAAGTCATGACCAACAACTGTCAACTCTATATCATTCATTGGGTTGTTTCTCTCATGTATCCTTAACTGCTGAGACCCGTATTCAACTACTCCTTCTCATTACAAAAGCAAAATACCCAGCCTGATACCCGATGCATCACAAGAAATAGTACAACTCTTGCCCGGCTCCAGAAAGGCTGGTATTGGTGATGAAGTCAACCCCCCTTTCAACTCATGAAAGGTTGAATCACAAGAATCTGACCAAGAGAACTTTTCACCCTTCATAGTCAAACCATTCAGTGGTGTTGCTAAGAATGAAATGTCATGTATGAAATGTCTATAGTATCCAGCCAGCCCTAGAAAACTCTGCACCTCAAAGATGTTCTTCGTATTCTCCTAGGAAACTAAAGCTCTTAATTTATCTGATTCTACTAATACTCCTGCCCTATGAGATAACATTACCCAGGATGTGTATCTGATCATTCCAGAAATGTCATTTTGAGAGCTTAGAATATAACTGATGCTCCTTTAGTGTACTCAAAACAATCTCAAGATGGGTATCATGGTCATGACGAGAGTGAGAGTACACCACAATATCATCCACAAAGACCACCATGAAGGAATAAATGTATGGATGGAACGATCCCTTCATCAGTGCCATGAAAACTGCATGAACGTTTGTGAGACCGAATGTCATATCCATGTACCCGTATAGACCATGCCTGCTCTGGAAGCCTGTAAGAGGAATATAAAATGGTCTAATGTGCAACTAATGATTTCTAGACCTGAATTCAATCATCTAGAACACTTGGGATCATCGAAGATGATCAAAGAGATCATCAATCATCAGCAAGGGATATCAGTTCTTGACCGTCAACTGGTTCAGCTTATGATAATCCACACAAAGCCTAAAGGTACCAACTTTCTTCTTTGGAAATAGGACAGGAGAACCCCACAGATAAGTACTGGGTCAGATGAAACCCTTTCCCTGCAACTCCTCCAAATACTTCATGAGCTCCTACAACATTGGTGTAGCCATCCTATAAAGAGAAATGGACATCGGTTCCTCTCATTGGACAAGATCAATAGAAAACTCTACCTCACGCTCTGGAGGAAAACCTGAAAATTCCTCTGAAATGACATCTCCAAAACGATCCACCACTACTATGAAGTCTAAATTTTAAGTCCCATGGTCATCCAGATATAGACTAGAAATCTTGACTATAAATTCTACAAATACATGATGCTCTGGATCCTCTATTCTAACCTAAACATCCCACTCTCCCTTATGAAAAATGATACACCCTTTAGTGATGTGAGGCTTTCCGTGTGGTGATAAAATTCGATGACTACCTATAATAGAACTATCCAGTCCATCCTGAGAATGAAATCAAAGCCTGTCAACACTAGTATATATAGGTCCAATAAAAAGTGACACCCACTAAACTCTAGTGGACACTCCTTACACTGACGTACACTCACCATTCTATTCCCCAAGTGAGTTTCTTGTGTCAAGATATCAGTAGAAGAAAAGATGAAGCGCCTACGGCTATCCACAACCATAACAGATATAAAAAAATGGGATTCCCTTGTATCAAAAATATCAGAAGCTAAAACAGAGACAACAAAGATCGTACCTCGAACTATAGAAGATTTTGGGTCATGCTCTTGCTGGGTCTGCTCCACTGCAAATGTCTGGCCTGCACCGCGGCCCAGTGACCCTGCTTGACCACTCTAAGAAGATCCACTCTATTGTCACTAAAATACGTAGATTGAACATGATCGTCATGGCCTCTAGCTCGTCCTGAATGAAAAGAAGATATCCAGCTCCCTGATTGGTATGAAATTGGTGGTGCTGCTCTAGAACGCGAAGTGATAGAAGAACCCCTATCACCAGCTGCTGGTGAGAAGAACTGACAGAGGTGATGAAGGTGACCCAACTTTCCTCATGATAAAAAAACCATTAGGTCTCTCAGGTAGTGTGTCCTAGTATGCCAGCTCGTCCCACACTGGTAGCACACTACCTGGATACAAGAAGAAGTGTCTAGGCTCCTTGAATCACCACGTGAAGACTCCCTATGACACTTCCTACTATCAGTAGGAGGGATGCTAACTCCAGATGCCGAGCAGCCCTATCTCACAACTCTATAATCCCTCAGATTGTGCACCATAATCTATGCCTGGTTGACGATAGATGTGATAGAATCTAACTAGAAGATTTTCACCTATGATCGGATGTTGTGAATTAGACCATACTCGATCTTCATTACCATGAATAACTGATCACCTCATGAAATAGGTGTGTAGTGCGGAAGCTCTGTAAAGTGGATAGAATACTCCATAATAGAAAGAGTACCTTGCTCTAGACTCATAAAATCTCGGGCTCGATTGGCCCTTAAGGTCATTGAGTAGAATTAGTCATAGAAGATGCACTATAACTCGTCCCACACCATAACCTTCTCGTGTCACACATGAGAGATCAAATCCCACCCCCTCTTGGAGTATTATTGAAGAATATAGGTATCGAGATTGACCCTCATCCTAGGAGGAATCTCCAGATGCTGAAATATTATCATCATGGCTTCTATCAATGATTTTGCAGCCCGAGGTCCTCCATCCCTAGAGAATGTAGGAGGATGCTGCTGGTGGAAGACCCACGTCAAATCAGCTATCGACGGGGCAGGAGGCAGTGCTCCCTAAATTTTCTACATCATCATCATAAATCCATCCCTGAACTGTGCATCTACATCTATATTAGGTAAAACTATTGGTGTCAAGGCTGGCACAAATAGTGGACATGCAGGTTGTCTGCGATCAGCCATGTCCGGTGTCTGATCGCTGTTTGGAAACTGTCGCACAACCAGATGACGTCTTAGTGTCATGAATCTGCAAGGTCAAAAGAACACCTTAGATCAATGTTATAAAATGCTGAAAACAAGGATTCTAAGAAGGCAAAGGGATAAATAAAGCATTCATGTTTTTAAAAACATGACTACACGGCATGTAAATTTTCTACACGGTGTGTTCCCTTATGTCATTTACACTAGCATGTACTCCTACCTAAACTGGTCGTGTAACACCCCAAACACATGGTCTGTTCTCCTATCAAACAACATATACTTGAATCCTCTTCCCATGCCCATGTCCTTTTACACAGTTAAGCCACACAGATCCCCTAAGACAAGACTACATGGCGTGTTCATGATGGACATGGCGTGTACAAGGAAAACATCACATGGCCCGTGTTGTTAGTGACACGGCCTAACACATGGCACAAACTACACAGTGTGTTCAAGGTGGACACTACGTGTATATGAAAAGATATCACCGACCCATGTTGTTAGTTATATGGCTAGATACATGGCTGACACATCACGACTTGTTCTAGATGGATACGGCGTGTACGAGAAGGGAAGACACCAACCCGTGTTGTTCGTGACACGACCAGATACATAGGTCAGACTACACGGTGTTTTTTACGTGGACACAGTGTTTATATCATAAGATCTTATCCATCCATGTCTGTTGGTAATACAGGCAGACATAGTGTCGACATGACACAAATTGTTCTTCTAGTACATGTCATTTCCCACTGAATCTTCCCCATCCTATGTCTTTTTACACACGGCCTATGACACGGTCAGAGACTACACAATGTGTAAATAAAGTACACTGGATTTACTAAAGAAAAATAGTTTCTTCTAGAACAGGAAAACACATTTCGTGTAGTCAAAACTACACAGTGTGTATTCTGGGTTTTTCTGGACAATGAGCCTCAAAAACTACTCTGGAACCCAGAAAACCCTGAAATGAACATTGAATATGATAAATTCCGATCTGTGAGGGCCCATACTCCCAGCGAATCAAATATTGGCATCTCAAACATGTTATAATAAATTAAAAAGTCAATGATCCACCAAATTCTGGTCCATGATGGCCCATAACACCTTAAGAACCAATTTTTGGTGTCCTTTCAAGAAAAAATTTAAACAAAAAGATACCCTATCAAACAATAGGTATTCATATCAAGGAATCTATCACAACAAAATTCATATTCTACCAAACATATATCACAAAAACATGTAGTTTCTAATGCCCCCTAAATGGCATGGAAAGAATTCATTACATGTGATTTCTAGCAAATACCTATATGATGCATGAAATGGAATACCCTCATATCATCGGGTTGCGACAGGTATAGAACCTCAATAACATCAACAATAATATCACAAATCATGTGGTTCATTCAAGGTGAAATTAAATCAACTGTAATCTTGAAAAACCATAAAATTACAATAAACGATGTAGGTTGTCTTTTCCCTGTACACAGGATAGCTACTACAAGGCATAACTTGTTACCAAGTACCTATTCATTCCCATCCCTAGAGAAAGGATCCAAACAGAATGTCAAGAAAAAATAAGTCCTCTAATACCACATTGTAACATCCCTGTTTCGAACCCCACCCAAATGCGCCCCATAACTGGTTAGTCACATGGCCTCAAGCGCATTTCCCCAAACGCCAGAGGCTGCTGACTAGCAGCGAGGGCCTAGGGTGTGATAGTTGGGAAACTATGCCCTAATTGGTAGAGTAGAAAATAGATGTAAACAAATACATACAAGAGCGGAAGCAGTAATAATGACATATATCAGATATATGAGGGTATTAATTGGAAAACATATATAAAATATGATGCATTATACATATGTCTAAGAAAATAACGAAACAAAGCACAATGCTAGAATATAGTGCTAAACCAAGTAAAAAATAAAAGTAGTATCTGCTTTATAGCATCGCAATCCTATCCCTGGTCCCATACTCCCCTGCTCCACAATATGTCATGTACTTGAAGTAGAAGGGTGCTTTTTCTTTTCTATACCTGCAATAATATAATCTGTTTGGGCCCAAAAGCATGGCCGAAACTGGTTGTGAGACTAATCTCAGTAGATAATCACCATGAGATTTTTTCTTATCAATCATTGAGTATATGGTAGGAAAAAGTACATAAAATAGTAAAAACGAAGGTACTCACTAGTAAAAAATCCATAGATTAATATTAAGAAATAACTAACAAGAAGGTAAAAAATCAGGTAACCCTCTGAGAAGCACTCTCAGTCTAACACCTCTGGTCTTACCTAACAAGTACAAGAAACCCTGTGTGTAGTACACTCAGTCTAATCCCTCTGGTTCAGCTTAAGCATAAACTCTCTAAGGAAGCACTCACTGCAAATTCCACATATCATCTCCTATCGTAACTAAAAGTTCTCTACGAATTCAATTATGTCACATTCACTCTGTAGCCCACGGTGAGGAACTACAGACACTATGGGGAGGAGCTCAACGTCAATTCCCCCTGTGGTCTTGCATTGTAAAAATATAAAGACACTCTAGAGAATCCCTCAACGTCTATTCTCCTTATGGTATATACATCAGTTTCTCATGACCCTGTGTAATTCAAGCATGTGTAGAAGAACCTAATGGCTAAGGCAAACCTCCAGAAATACATGGGTAACATGCCACAGTACTACAACATAATAGAACTACAGTCACACCATCCTAAAATACTAGGAATGAGCGAGTAAACAACAGCCTAATCGGAAATCAAGAGTCAAAGGTCCAAACATGAAAAAATGCATGAGAAAAGCAACCAAAGCACAAAAATTCACTCTATTCACAATCAATAACCATCTACTCAGGCATACAACATAGAAAAGAAACATTAGTGATGAAACAGTAAACATGCATTATCCCGTTCATGGGTATTGGGAATTTTTCACATAAAACTCAAGTACTATCTTTAGAAAGGCACATACCACCCGCCTAAACATTGGGATATCAAGATTCTTGAAACACGAGGCCTGAATCACTTTAGAAAGGCATAGATCTACTAAACTGTATAAAACGATCAACCCACAATAACTCATGAAGGAGGAGAAATCAAGGAATAGTGCTCTAAGGGAAGATAGAACTCACTGATGCAATTCCAACGCAACCGTCAGATTTTGATTCAGAGAATGGAAGCTCAGATAAGGACTCGTCAACGATCCACGACTGCTCAGCACTCTTGGATGAATTGGGTTGAGAAAGAGACAGTTTTGTCCGTCAGACACGACCCCGTTTATTTTAATGAAAAAAAAACAAAATACACAGGGTGTACTTTTGAAGTACAAATCATGTACTTGAAGTTTCTTTACTCCACAGTAAGAGGCCTCTAGGTCACCCACATGGCCGGGTGCAAGACCGCTACACGGCCAGCACACGACTAACCACAGTAACCTAGTACACAGCGTGTACTCATAAAGTACATGGCATCTACTTCAAAAATTTCTAGAAACACACCTTTTCTAAAAAACTCCAGAATAAAGAAAAACATACCTGAATAGAAGATCTAGGTTCTTATTGATTTCATAAAAATATCAAAATCATGAATAATACAATAAAAAATGGAAAATTTCATTTGTAGTGAAAGAATAATTTGCATCATGAAAAATATATAATCACAGTGGTAATTTTATAAAATTATTAATGAGTAAATAATGAGGTATTTAGAGGATGTATAAAACTAATATGATAGTTAGAGTAATTGACTGAATGTTAGGAATAAAAACACGATTGATAGAATTAAATATGACTTCAATAAAATTAATGTAACAAATAATACACAAAAATTAAATATAATTTATATATATAATAAATAAATTAATTTAATAAATTTTTCATGAAGAAATTTATGAATTTAAAATATAAATTCGATGATCGGGTAACTATATTTTTTTAAAATTATTTTTTTGATTTATTTAATTAGAAACATTATTTTACATGATAAATATTAAAATTACTGAATATATATAATTATATTGATTAAAAAATTTAATTCTTATATTCATCATGAAATGTTGTTTCCAATGAAGATTATTTGAAAAATTTATTAGAAATTTTATTTTTTTGGTGAATTATAGAGGTGAAACTTTTTAATAAATGATATGTTTTAATAAATTTTATCAATATATATTAATGTTCTAATAGATTGTATAATTTCTATACCAAAAAATAATTAATAATAAATTTCAGGAAATAAATTTATATTCTAAAACTAAAAAATAAATTTTTAATTCTACAAATTTAATGTAGTTCATTGAATTGTTTTTTTATATATTTTTCGTTCAATTCATATAGACTAATAAAAAAAATTATAATGGATTATGAAATATTAAAAACATAAAATTTTATTCATTTTTAATTCATCATTTCAATAGAATTACTATTATTGTCTTAACATTACAAATGATTAATTATTCCGAATTCTAACCAATGAATACCCCTCATGTCATGTATATTGATTCTCACTTATTTTCATTCGAAAACCACTTCCCATTAAAACTCCAGAATTAAATTTATATTCAGTTACCCTCTCTTAATACCCATAACTCTCTTAGGTATATTCTAAAGTCAGAAAACTACCAAATTACAATTCATTAATGGTTTTGGAAATGTAATAACATCTTGGTGGTATGGATCTTTAATCATTTCCTCTATTTTTCATTTTATTATATTAATTTTCCAACCACTTATAACATTATAATTTTAATATTTATTAAATAATATTTTTACAATATATTAACGACATTTTTCTCTTGTTAAAATTTAATTAATAATAAATTTAATAATTAAATTTCACATTAACACTCTATTGACAATTTCACATTAATATTCGGCAAATTGCCTATAAATAAAATATCCAAATCTATTATTATCACAACATTTATAGATGTTTACGAAAAATTATATATAGAATATAAATATGTCATTATACTTATTTCAAAATTCTAAAATTATATTGAATAATTTAAAAACTGAATTTATTGAAAACTATCTAATATGAATAAGTAAATATAATGTAAATAAAAAATACATTTAAATATTCCATATTTAATAAGGAAGATAAAAAAACAAAATTATTATAGTTTAACATTATTGAGAAAATGTAATAAAATTAAATTTCATTTTCATATTATAATAATCATAATTCTTTTCTAGGATGTGATTAGGTGAAAATTAAATTGGGATATATGTTATGGGGATCCTGGGACCTGATTATTTTCATTAGGTTTATCACCTAAATTATTAAATCTATATAATCCATATATATGTTCTTTAAATTAAATATATCAATACATGTTTTTATATTTCTTATTTATATACATTTTCTCACTTAGTTGGAAGTGTTTCTGATACTCTCTTATAACTATCGATTTAGTGAATACTCTCAATATCCATCCTTGATTATTCCAATGTTTCTTCTTGAATTTTTAATTAAATGTTTTCTGATCCTTATTAATGATACAATTTAATAGGTATAATGATATTATACATTAATACATTGGGGCCCACAATTTTTTATTACCTTATATAGTTCTTTAAATTCTATTATTAAACACTTTATTTTCTTATTGGTTTGATTTGATGTCCATTATTGATAAACATTTCCTTTATAGTGAAATTCAAGATTATGGACACATTACTATATGATAGGTGGGATTGGAATTATATATCCCTCTAATAAATTGGTGAATGTTATATTTCATATGATATTATGTTAATTATGTGTGAACATGAAACCATCATTATTAAATCTTTTTTATATGATGCATTTTAACCATATGTTATGTAGGAAATGGTGTTGTGTTCCTTCATTGATTTTGTTTGTAGTTTTACCATAATATTATAATGTTTCATTATTTTGAATATGAAATATTCACTATATATTTCATATGTTACCATAATTTTTATAATTTTTATCTTTTCCTTGTGATATTATAAGGATTATTACACCGCCACATGTACTATGTTTAATCAACATCTATTTTATTTTCCTATCATCCCCCTTTTTATATGGATTTTGGATCACTCATTCCATGATATTTATCCTTATGTGAACATATTTACTAAGGATACACATAAACTATATTATAGTGGATATGTAAAAGTATTTAAATAACATCTAAATTAATTTATATACTAAAATTTTATAAACATACTATCTCTAAGAATCTAATTTATAGATTGTTGTTGTAGTATTATTTTATATTTTAATAAAAATGATTCAATAATATTCCATATAATATGTGGAATACTCTAAAGTGGGACATGAGATGTTTAATTTATATGATTGTGAATTTAATTTTGTTAATTATATATATATATATATATAACATTGAATAATTTTACGGGGTTTCTCATATAATTTATTAAAATGGAAATAAATTTAAAATATGTAATTATATTCATTAATAAGCATAAAATATTGATTATATCTAAAATTATGAATCATGAATACTGATGATGAGTATTATGAAAAGTTATGTGGATATATGTTTTGGATATGTTATTGGATCACATTGTTCCAAATTATGATGATCTATGGTTTTGAATGTTACAATGAATAATTTTAATGATTACATATATTATGAAAGTGCAAATTTTAAGGACATGTTGAAGTCCATTTTATTTTAAAATCATAGGAAGAATTTTATCATGAGTCTCATGATAGGTTTTTTTAAAAAAATATTTGGATTTAAAGAGTTTTAATTTGAATATTTTTATTCCATAATATCTATGAAGGTATTCCATATTAAATTATGGAAAGACACTAACATTGATTGAAATATAAAAATTAATTAGGTCTGAAAGAACATTTTTAGAAAATTATTCGTATATACCATAGAGAACTAGTCAGGTAATGTAACTTCATGAAATGATCCAATGATAAAATAGTTTGAAGAATAATTATTTTAAACTCCTTTTGTTTTTACAAATAAATTTTTTATATGTATTAAAATTATCTTCAGCATTTTTTTAGGATAAACCTCTTGAATTTCCATAGATAGTTCCAGAAATATTTAATAAGTTTAAATAACCACCCTTTCAATTTACTATATGGTCATAATAAATGATTAGATATGCCTGAGTTGGATGAAAACAAGAAATGACTAGGGATGATGCCATCCCTTATAAAAAATTATTTGGATAAAAATGTGATATGATCCTTATTTATGTATGCACTGTGTTGAGTAGTGATATCATTGATGAACATGTTAATGGAATTCATGAAATTGAAAAATAAAAAAATCATTTATTCCTAAAACCATAGAGTCTATTATATACCACGTGGTTCTTTAACATGGATTGATGAATCTCATCATCCCCAATTTATCCAATGATTACACAATTGAAAGTAGATATTTTTAATTTTTGTTTTTATTTATTAATATAAAACATCAAAATTATAAAAAATATCTTATTTATTATATTTTTTATTTTTAATATTTCCCTATTTTCCATTATATTCAAATCATAAATAATTTTAAATAATTTTTAAAATGTAATTTCCATGAAATACAATTAATTACATGTTTTATACTTGTAGAAGCCAAACATGTACACATATGCTTTTAAAAAATAAAATTTATAGATTTTAGCTGTAAGAAACATTTGACAGGCCCTATTTATAGTCATTTAAAAATTTGTGTAATTACATGAAATTTCATAAGACATGGAATGTAATTATATTTATAGTTTGTTGTTTTATTAATCATGTTACTTATATAACATTCAATTTATGAATTTATATCAATAAATGAATATAAATGGGGTGCACCACTAGCAAATCATGTAATGTATATAAAAAATAAAATAACCATAAATGTCGGTATTGTAAAAAATCATCAAAATAAAAAATTTATAAGTAATTGTATATAACATATGATAAGATTGTATCACTTGGGATGTAATTCAAATTGAATACCATGTAACATGATATTTTCATTAGGATATAAACCATATAGTACTATTTTTTTGATTAATTAGTTAATTATATATATGTTTTGAAAAAAATGAGGAACTTATCTCAGCATGTATCTTACATGAGTTGACTAGAATTACATGGTGTCTCAACCTTGATTTTTCATGTGTGATTCATTAGTAGGCAAAATCATTATATTCGTAGTGAATTGACATGTATATCACATTTTTAATCACATGTTAGACATCATGTATGGCAAGTTAAACATCATGTATACCATGAAATGACCTTTTAATCATATGAAACTCAATACTAAGTGTTCATTATTTCCATTTTAATGAAACTAACCACATAGATACCATGATTCCAATGGGGTTCAATCCCTGGGGGGTAGCATGACCTGTTTTTAATATACACATTGTGTAGACATTGTTATAATTCATGCTAAATGTCTATCAATTGGTGTTGTGTGACCAATCTATCTACAATTCTCAGAAAAAATTTTAAATGATTTGAATGAATAATCTGTCGGTTGTTGAACATTTGTATAAAAAATGATTTCAGTTATATAATTTATATCCATTTAATGATGACATAAAATTTTACACATCTAGATGGGATCAATTAGTATTCTTCACATATTCCTAGCATGTTCCTGGTAATATGAGACAGAATGATCATTACATCTAAAATTTTAGATTAAGACTAAAAATAACATTGAAAATAGGCAAAAATATATAATTAAACTAAGAAATAATAGATAATTTAAAATTATAATGTTATTACTCTGAAAAAACATTGTAAGAGTCATATCACAGAAGAAATGTTTGGGTATGTTCCCAACATTGCCTTTTTGTATGTTTCTTCAAGTTAAATAATTAATAATTGATGAATACAATACTAAATTTTTAATAATTTCATTTTACCTAAAATTTATAAAAACTTTTTCTAGTTAATAAGTACTTATTTTGAAATTATATTTTCATATTTGAATGGGATAGCCTTATTTTGCTACAATCATTTCATTAAATGATCCAATACATAATCCCTATAGTTTTAACCATATTTGATATAAAACAATTGATTGTCTCCATACGTATATTTAGGTGTTATAGTGGATTAACCAAACCACATGTATCATTTTCTATTGATTAGAATAATAATTCCATTGATATTAATGGTTTTTCCAATGTTTTTCCTACACTAAGACGTAGGAGGAGGATAAACACTTATTCGTACTCGAGAGATTTAATTAGATTCTCCATCTATGGTCTGGGGGGTTTCCTTACATAATCTTTTTAACAAATAACATTAAAACTATATAAAAATTATATAATTGGGCTTCTATTACATGGATTTTTTCTAAATAAATAATTATATTGAGTCCCTTAAATATTTGATAATTCTAACACACCCAATATGAGAAACCGAATTTATATAATTATTTTATTATATAACATAGGCCTAATCATTATTATTTAAATTTCATTTCTTTATTAAGAAAACACTCCTAATTTAATTAATATTATATAAAATATTAAATTTAATCTATAATGTTATCTATTCACATCAATCCCCCTCAGTTATTATAAAACCACTAATAATAAATATTTATTTAAACAAACAAACATCTCTATATTATTTTGTTAGTAAATAAATAATTATAAAACTCCATAACTGGTGAATAAATATATATTTAATCATCCATTCATATTTATATTTTTTATAATAACTTGAACTTTTATTTATGAAATCATTAAAACTAGAAAAAATTGTATTCAATTGTATTGATATTAATATTTATTGTAATTTGGAAATAAAATGGAAAATAACTAAGGAATATGAGTCATATAGTGCGTGACCCTATAATCCACTTTCTCAGTGGAATAAGGTTATATTCATTAATATCCACGATCTGTGTCAAGACACATGTTATTGAATATATAATTAATATTGATAGTATCATAATGTAGATTTTATCACAGTGATACTCTCTATTTAATATTATCCTATTTTAATTATATCACTTCTAACAGGTTGAATACTTATTTTATCAATCTATATTATTCATTTACCATTAATTGGATTCATTAATTAATCAAATCAACAAAAAACCGTACATGTGGACGTCATCAGATAGTATAATTATAATTAGAGGTATTTATATATCATATTCCCTTAATATGGTAGTTATAAATACGTCTTAACTTATTTTATAATGATATACCACTTCTTTGATACTTAACACATCAAATCATATCATAACCAAATTGAATTATAAATTTCATAAACACATAAAAGAACATGATTCATGATTTACATTAATAATAAATAGTATAAGGAACAATGAACATGTCCATTACTATAAATTTCCAATGATATATTGACACATGGAATTCATATGGGATGGCTTTTTTTCATATACTATGATCATGGATGTTAACAAGTGAACACATTACGAGATTACGTTTCAATAATACCACTATTGAAAATATCAAAAAGTATCTATATTACAATAAATATATTCTATATAACTGTAAAATTTATATTCAAGAATAATTTTATTGAAATTCAAGGTTCTCACCATATAGAGGATATATAAAGGCAATTTTATGCCACAAATACTCAATTAAAACTATCACGTTTATTTTATGAAGAATAAATACAACCATTCGAGAAATTATTTTTAATTCATAATGTATTCTATTATAAATTTCATCATAAGTAAAATATATTTAGTTTAAGGTAACCATCTCGCACAAAAGGTGTATGTGTTCACCTTTTCAGACCATTATATTTGTATTAAAGTGACAGAGTAGTTCCAAATTAGTGTTGTTGACACCATAGAATGAGAGTATGAATTAATGAAATAGAAATAGAGGGATATATATGAGTACATGGGTAGAAATATAGATATAAAACATATTAACTTAAGTATATTATGATTTATTTTTTATTTTCTATGGTTGTGTTATTTTATTAAAATAAAAATTAGTTATTAATGAGTAGTAAATTCACTAGTGATATTGTAGTATGTGTGAATATTAATATGTGGGTTACCATCGATGTTGGTCAAGGGTGAATAAATGGGGATAAAATATTAGAATTGGTTATTCATTTATTATGAGAAATGATATATGATGAGTGTAAATTTTCAATTCCAGTAATAGGAGGTGGGTTGGTAACTAATGTGTTCCCAGTAATATAATAATTTTTTTTCTGGAAACTATATAGTTAATTATCATGTTAGAGGATGAGGGTTTTTAACTACGTTGTGAGAACTCGTTCAAGATAAGGAGGGTTGGGAACTTTTTTCATGCTATCCAATAAAAGGATATATGTTAGGATCTAATTATAATTCAGGCTTGATGAGAAACATTCGTTTTGAATGTGTTCAATAAATATTTGAATGAGAGTAATAGTGGCCCGGTACATACATGATGACTTATTTCATTTTAGTTTTATATATTTGAGTGGATACACCTTCATATATATGTTTTACATCTGTTAAGGACTTGTTTTTGGTTTTTTCTATACTATATACTCTCACCCATAATGGGAATCATGGTGCATTATGAAAATTTATTATCTATGATCTAACCAAGGGAAGGGACATATATCAGCCTATGAATCATACATAGTAAGAAAACTATTGATGTGATTTTTGGGGAATGTTTTTATTTATTTTTTCAAAATAATTTTTAGAATTATTTTTTGTCAAACATTTTAATTATTTATCCATCTCATGAGAGGATTTATTTTATTTGATTTTTTATTTGTAATATCCAATGTTTATATTTTATGCGAGGTAATATATTGTTTAGTTTTGATGTTTATTGATTATTAATTACTTATTCAACTATATTTTTTTGTTATCTGATATCGAGGGAATAAGATCTATATTTTACATGTAAACCCACCACCGCTATCCAATATCTTCTTGTATATAAGAGGTTTATATGTTTTTATATAGAACATTATGTCACGACCCGTCCTCGGGGCCCGTGCCGTGACTACCCCAAGCCCGCCTTCCATAGGCCAGGGGCTGGCGACTAGCACCAAGGCGTAAATCCCAACAAAAAGGGAAGGCATTGCCTTTGAAAAGTAAACAAGCACCACAGAGTCAGCAAGCGGAAAGTAACTACAGAGTGCAGAAAAGTAAAGGGGGCCGGAAATACAAGCCCAACTGTAAAGTACAACTGAAAAGTAAAGTACAGCAACTGAAGAAAAGACGGCAGCCTCGTGTCGTCCACTGGAAATCCCACCTGAAGGGTGGGTACAGATAGCCTCCAGGCTCCTCGGGTCCCACGTCCGCTCCGAGCACGTCCTGCCCAGTGGTCCACCTCCAGGTACCGTCCTGCTCCACGCCCCAACCGCGATCAGCGCTGTCCGTCGTCTGCAACCAACACCACGAAGTGCGGGCATAGCCCGTGCAGGGGTGAGTATAAGCTACTCAGTAAGGACCCCGAGACCCCCGAAGGTCTCCCGAAATCCACAAAGGATATAGCACAAAAGAAAGATGCAATCACGAAGTAACATCTGACTTGACTTAGGTATATGCCCATACATATACCTAAGTCCCCAATTCTAGCTCTGCTCACGAGCTCAAGAACAACTCAATCCACAAAGGAAAGCAAGACTCAAATCCACAAGGAGAGTAAACAGTAAATCCACAAAGGATAGTTCAACACAATCCACAAAGGAGAGTAACATAAGATTCAGCTCAACCAGGATTTTCATTATCGAAACCGTAAATGTTGAAGAGCCCCATCTCTGAAGTGTACAGTGGTCCTGTCACGACTCCGAGGTACTGCTCACTAACCTAAGACTGCTGAAGTACTCCTCCTGTCGAGTACCGCGGGTCTGCTGCCAACTACCGGGCGCTCCGTCCGCTGAGGGTCTGCTGCCAAATACCGGGCGCTCACCCAGATAGCCTACTGAGGTACTCCTCCTGTCGAGTACCGCGGGTTTGCCGCCAACTACCAGGCGCTCCGTCCGCCGTGGGTCTGCTGCCAACTACTGGGCGCTCCATCCACTGGGCTAGTCGACTCACTCCAAGTCGAGTCGGTCAAGCAGTCGTCAGGTCTCAGTCATCTACACGGTCTCCGTACTCCGCACGCGCGTCTCCACCGACGCGGGTCTGTCTCTACAACCAAGCGCACACACTTCGTAGAGTATCGCGGGTCCGCCGCTACAACCAAGCGCTCCACCGCCAAGGGTCTGCTGCTGCATCCAAGGGCACCACCACTGTCAAGAACCACGGGTCCACCGCTACACCCAAGCGCTCCACCGCTCAAGGTGAAAAGAAGATTCAGCTCACACAGGTTCGGTAGCACTGTTCCACGTAGGATCGCTGAGTGCAGTAGTCGACGCAGTCCACTGAGGATCTCTGCACAGTCGTCGCCGCAGTCCACGAAGGATCTCTGCTCTGCCATCGTCGCAGTCCACGGAGGATTCTCTGCTCTGTCGTCGTCGCAGTCCACGGAGGATCTCTGCTCTGTCGTCGAAGCCACAGCCAACACTAGGGTTCCCGCACATAGCGAGCTCGTTAGGAGGGTCCGCTCCACGAGTCGAGAGGCTGATACATCAACTGACACGTAGTCCGAAGTTGATGTATCCAAAAGTTCCGTATCGACAACAGGATCTCAACGCAACAGACGGCGCGTCAATCGGACGCCCGGTCTGAGAGTTATTGGCATTTTCGTCCCAGGGGCCCGGTTGGTTTTTAGGGAAAAACCAACCCGACCGTACTCCGCCTGTGTCCGATCCCCGGGCGGAGTACGCCAAAAGTTCCATCTCACTTAGAGGAAACTACCACAGCTGACGGTACGTCGATCGGACGTCCGTAGCTCAAGTTATGAGCGTTTCCGCTCCGAGGGCCCGGTTGGTTTCGTGTACGAACCAACCCGGCCGAACCCAAAGTCTTCCGAAACCTTGAGTATAATAAACCGAAACGACCTTCTCGATCCAAGGATCGTGTTGCCGCTGACGGCGGGTCGTTTGGAGGCCCGAAGCTCAAGATACGGCCATTTGAACGAAGTCCGTCCGAAGACGGGGGGTCCGGGCCCGGGCCGACCCGGCCCGACCCCCCCTGGTTGGCCCGAACCGGGTCGGGTCCGACTCGGTTGGCCCGGCCCGGCCCGGCCAGGGCCGGTCCGGCTCGGCTCGGCCGAGCGGCCGAGCGGCCGACGCGGGGGAAAGCCGCCGCCCCGCGTGACACCCCCGCGGCACCCGCGGGGTGCCGCGTGACAACCCCGCGGCACCCGCGGGGTGTCGCGCTGGACACCCGCGGGGTGCCGCTGGACACCCGCGGGGTGTCGCGCTGGACACCCGCGGCACCCGCGGGGTGTCGCGCTGGACACCCGCGGCACCCGCGGGGTGTTGCGCTGGACACCCGCGGGGTGCCGCCGCCTCCGGCCGCCGGCGCCGCCGCGCCAGCGACCCGCGCCACCTCCGGCTTCCGCAGGCCGCCGGAGTCGCTCCGGTGACCCGTTTTCCTTCTCGTCTGCGCCGTTGTTCCTCCCGGGTTCCGTTCTTTACTGCGGGATCAACCAAAGGCCCTTGCGTCGTGCTTTTGCCGTCGCCCGCCAAATCCGCACAAAAAGGAAGATCGGCGGAGGGTTGCCGGGTCTTGTTTGTTAGACCCGCACCCTCCGCGTTAGTCATAAACCACGGGAGAAACAAGAAACGACCAAATCAACAATTTTAAATAAATTTAAAATTGTTCCGTGATTGGTTCCTCATTTTAAAAGAAATAAAATCACGGGAAAAGAAAATATTTCAAATCAACCCTTACCTTGTCGTCGTCGTTGCCGATCGAGGGATCGTCGCGGGATTGCTCGTCGCGGAAGAAGGGGGATCGTCGCGTCGTCGCGGTATCCGGCGTCGCGTCGCCAATCTCCGGATCAAGATCAAACGGTTTAATTAATTAAATCCATTGTTATGAAATTTAAAAAGGGAGAATTAACGATCTGATTCTCACCTTAGTTGCTGAACGAGGATCGGCCGCGGAAGAAGAGGCGTCGCCGAAGAACGTCACGGGTAAAGCTCGTCGACGTCGCAGATCTCGGTGTGCGTCGTCGAATTCCGGTCGCCAGCGTTCTTCGCGTTCTTCGCGTTCTTCGCGTTTTTCGCGTTCTTCGCGGGGAGCCGAAGAAACAAGATTCCCTCAAATCCTTTCAAAGGATTTTTTGGTTGGTCTTATTTTATAAACATGCCAACAAACGCAAAAGCGTAAGTAACGACCCATCAGTTCGTTGAATTAATTCAACGAGCGAAACAGCCCATTTAATTCACGAAATAAACCGCCTAATTAAATGGTCTGTTAAGAATTAAAGAAAACGCGTCGGTTGACTTTTCAGTTACTTTGACGGGTTTTCGCGGGTGCGTTACTTAGCGAAAGAAACGGCGGGGCTCGTGCGGGCCCTGCCTCACAAATATCCTACCAAGGGGGTAGGATATTTCTGGATAGCATCCTATCCAGTTCAACTCAGTTCAAGCCGCCTTTAAGTGGCTTCAAGTGGCTTCCAAGCAGTTTAAGTGAAATAAAATAAAGTTGTCGCACAAACTTTATTTTATTTCTGACTTAAAGCCGCAAAATTTAAAAACCACGTCTGAGAAAACGCAACTCCGGAAGAGGCATTTCTAAGCAAATACCGGCGCTGCGATTTCATCGGTGCCCTCAGAATTCGATTCCGGGCACCGGTTCAAAAGTTAGAAAAACCCGCTCGTCCGTTCACTGAACGTACCCGAGCCAAACTTCAGAAAATGATTCCGGGCACACCCGGCCTCGGAATCAGGCACCGTCAGAAACTGCGTTCTTGTAAAATTCCAAAGAAAATTAAGAAAAAAAATTCCTTGAAATTTACGGGTCTTTACATTACTCCCACCACAGGGCTTTACGTCCTCGTAAAGCTTCAACACAAACTAGGGATACAAAAGGCGGTACTGAGCATGCATCTGAGCCTTCCGCTCCATGTGCTCACCTGGACCTTCTCTATCGTGGCCCGGACCACCTCTGGTCCCACTAGAGCTGCTAGATTTCTTCTTTGCCGATAAGAGAAACCTGGTCTCATCCCCTGGATGAACCACATTCTTCGCCTAATACGGTCAATCCCGAGATGGATGATACTAATCCATACCAAGGATGACGTCGTAAGGCCTCGACGCTACTACCAAGATATCCGACCGTTACTCTCGCCTCCAAGGGTTGATTCACACTGTCGGCATCAGTGTGTGGTAACTGGGTCTCCTCCAGTAGATGTCTCACAAGTGAGGGTCAAGTCAACAGTCAAAACTGGAACCTCTTAGTAACAACACAAGAGAGGACAGGGAAGTAAATGCCACAAGAAAGGGTGTCTTTTATTACTGCAGCTCAAGTACAAAGACACAAAGCATCTACAAACATACATCAACAAAACTAGAAGCAACATGAACAAAAGTATCCAGGTCTGGAGCTAGTTCCTCTCCTGTCCATCTGCTCCCAGAGCTCCATTATCGAAGGCCTCGGCTGCCTGAAGCTGAGCTCTCGCATGTTAACCTACTCCCTGTGGTCGGGGCGGACCTCCTGGTGGTGGTGGTGGCAGAGCCTCAAAGCGTCTCCCACCTCCTGCTGTGCGGCCAGCTCCTCTGCCTCGTCCGCCTCCTCCCTGCGAACCGCCACGGTCGAACCTCTGCCTCTGCCTGGGAGGTTCTTCACTTAACTGCTGATCATCAGCATGGCGGGTCGGACAATCACGAGCCATGTGACCAATCCCGCCACAGGAGTAACACTGCCCACTCTCGGCACGCCTGGCTCTGACTCCACCCCGGTTCCCTCGCACAACTGAGCCTGAGTCGTGCAGTCGTCCACCGGTAGGTCTGGTCTGCCTGGAACCCTGAGTCATCTGTCGGCTACCTGCTACCGAAGACTCCGCTACGTGCCGCCCTGCGGTGGGTCTCTGTGCTGGTGTAGACTCAGCAAGGAAGCTCTCGATCAGAAGGGCCCGCTCTAGTACTCCTGTCTGAGTCGGTATGTTAAGAGAGATCATCGATGCCCTGATCTCATGTCTCAATCCCTGCTCGAAGGTCCGGGCCCGAAAGAAGGGGTCCCGTACCATGTCTGTCGAGTACCGAGAAAGGTCGGTGAACCTCGCCGCGTACTGAGCGACCGTCAGGCTGCCCTTCCGCAGCTGAAGAAGCTCCTGGATGCGCACCGCACGGAGGGTGGCCAGGACGAACTCTGAGCGGAAGAGGCTCTCGAAGTCCGTCCAGATGAGGGTGGCCTCATCGTGTACCTGGAGCATCAGGATCCACCAGCGTCCGGCTGCTGCGTGCAGTAGGCTCGCCGCGAGGATCACCATGAGGTCTGCTGGTGTCCTCACTAGCCTGAAAACTCGGACGACCGCCTCCAGCCAGTCCTCGGCTGCCTGGGGGTCCGACTCCCCACGGAACCTGGGTGGTCGCTGGCTCTGAAAATCATGCAGAGCTCCGAGGCGTCGTGCGTTGTCAGCTGCCAGTGCTGGAAGCATCGGGGGCTCGGCGGGTAAAGGTATCGCCGGTGCCTCTGCTGTCAACGGGCCCTGTACCGAGGCCTCGTCGCTCGGCGGGCTGTCGTCGCGCCCTGATCTAGGAACCCTGGCTGCCTGCTGTCGTCGTGCCATCCTTGAAAAAAAACAAGTATGCCACGGTCAGAACTGTATACCTGGTGAGCTGACACAAGTAATCACAAAGAAAACTTGAAACACACATGCAATCAATGTTTTCGGGCATTAAGTCGGAAATCAGAAGTCAGGGTCCTGGTGTATGGATACGTCGGCCGCCGCACCAACACTGGACTCCCTGGACTGATAACCACACTCAATACGCTAAACACTATTGCTTCACATAGAAGGAAGATCAGAGTCTGCGGTAGAACCGACCACCTCTGATACCAATTTGTCACGACCCGTCCTCGGGGCCCGTGCCGTGACTACCCCAAGCCCGCCTTCCATAGGCCAGGGGCTGGCGACTAGCACCAAGGCGTAAATCCCAACAAAAAGGGAAGGCATTGCCTTTGAAAAGTAAACAAGCACCACAGAGTCAGCAAGCGGAAAGTAACTACAGAGTGCAGAAAAGTAAAGGGGGCCGGAAATACAAGCCCAACTGTAAAGTACAACTGAAAAGTAAAGTACAGAAACTGAAGAAAAGACGGTGGCCTCGTGTCGTCCACTGGAAATCCCACCTGAAGGGTGGGTACAGATAGCCTCCAGGCTCCTCGGGTCCCACGTCTGCTCCGAGCACGTCCTGCCCAGTGGTCCACCTCCAGGTACCGTCCTGCTCCACGCCCCAACCGCGATCAGCGCTGTCCGTCGTCTGCAACCAACACCACGAAGTGCGGGCATAGCCCGTGCAGGGGTGAGTATAAGCTACTCAGTAAGGACCCCGAGACCCCCGAAGGTCTCCCAAAATCCACAAAGGATATAGCACAAAAGAAAGATGCAATCACGAAGTAACATCTGACTTGACTTAGGTATATGCCCATACATATACCTAAGTCCCCAATTCTAGCTCTGCTCACGAGCTCAAGAACAACTCAATCCACAAAGGAAAGCAAGACTCAAATCCACAAGGAGAGTAAACAGTAAATCCACAAAGGATAGTTCAACACAATCCACAAAGGAGAGTAACATAAGATTCAGCTCAACCAGGATTTTCATTATCGAAACCGTAAATGTTGAAGAGCCCCATCTCTGAAGTGTACAGTGGTCCTGTCACGACTCCGAGGTACTGCTCACTAACCTAAGACTGCTGAAGTACTCCTCCTGTCGAGTACCGCGGGTCTGCTGCCAACTACCGGGCGCTCCGTCCGCTGAGGGTCTGCTGCCAAATACCGGGCGCTCACCCAGATAGCCTACTGAGGTACTCCTCCTGTCGAGTACCGCGGGTTTGCCGCCAACTACCAGGCGCTCCGTCCGCCGTGGGTCTGCTGCCAACTACTGGGCGCTCCGTCCACTGGGCTAGTCGACTCACTCCAAGTCGAGTCGGTCAAGCAGTCGTCAGGTCTCAGTCATCTTCACGGTCTCCGTACTCCGCACGCGCGTCTCCACCGACGCGGGTCTGTCGCTACAACCAAGCGCACACACTCCGTAGAGTATCGCGGGTCCGCCGCTACAACCAAGTGCTCCACTGCCAAGGGTCTGCTGCTGCATCCAAGCGCACCACCACTGTCAAGAACCACGGGTCCGCCGCTACACCCAAGCGCTCCACCGCTCAAGGTGAAAAGAAGATTCAGCTCACACAGGTTCGGTAGCACTGTTCCACGTAGGATCGCTGAGTGCAGTAGTCGACGCAGTCCACTGAGGATCTCTACACAGTCGTCGCCGCAGTCCACGAAGGATCTCTGCTCTGCCGTCGTCGCAGTCCACGGAGGATTCTCTGCTCTGTCGTCGTCGCAGTCCACGGAGGATCTCTGCTCTGTCGTCGAAGCCACAGCCAGCACTAGGGTTCCCGCACATAGCGAGCTCGTTAGGAGGGTCCGCTCCACGAGTCGAGAGGCTGATACATCAACTGACACGTAGTCCGAAGTTGATGTATCCAAAAGTTCCGTATCGACAACAGGATCTCAACGCAACAGACGGCGCGTCAATCGGACGCCCGGTCTGAGAGTTATTGGCATTTTCGTCCCAGGGGCCCGGTTGGTTTTTAGGGAAAAACCAACCCGACCGTACTCCGCCTGTGTCCGATCCCAGGGCGGAGTACGCCAAAAGTTCCATCTCACTTAGAGGAAACTACCACAGCTGACGGTACGTCGATCGGACGTCCGTAGCTCAAGTTATGAGCGTTTCCGCTCCGAGGGCCCGATTGGTTTCGTGTACGAACCAACCCGGCCGAACCCAAAGTCTTCCGAAACCTTGAGTATAATAAACCGAAACGACCGTCTCGATCCAAGGATCGTGTTGCCGCTGACGGTGGGTCGTTTGGAGGCCCGAAGCTCAAGATACGGCCATTTGAACGAAGTCCGTCCGAAGACGGGGGGTCCGGGCCCGGGCCGACCCGGCCCGACCCCCCCTGGTTGGCCCGAACCGGGTCGGGTCCGACTCGGTTGGCCCGGCCCGGCCCGGCCAGGGCCGGTCCGGCTCGGCTCGGCCGAGCGGCCGAGCGGCCGACGCGGGGGAAAGCCGCCGCCCCGCGTGACACCCCCGCGGCACCCGCGGGGTGTCGGCCTGACACCCGCGGGGTGCCGCGTGACAACCCCGCGGCACCCGCGGGGTGTCGCCCTGGACACCCGCGGGGTGCCGCGTGACCACCCCGCGGCACCCGCGGCACCCGCGGGGTGTCGCGCTGGACACCCGCGGGGTGCCGCTGGACACCCGCGGGGTGTCGCGCTGGACACCCGCGGGGTGCCGCTGGACACCCGCGGGGTGTCGCGCTGGACACCCGCGGCACCCGCGGGGTGTCGCGCTGGACACCCGCGGCACCCGCGGGGTGTTGCGCTGGACACCCGCGGGGGGCCGCCGCCTCCGGCCGCCGGCGCCGCCGCGCCAGCGACCCGCGCCACCTCCGGCTTCCGCAGGCCGCCGGAGTCGCTCCGGTGACCCGTTTTCCTTCTCGTCTGCGCCGTTGTTCCTCCCGGGTTCCGTTCTTTACTGCGGGATCAACCAAAGGCCCTTGCGTCGTGCTTTTGCCGTCGCCCGCCAAATCCGCACAAAAAGGAAGATCGGCGGAGGGTTGCCGGGTCTTGTTTGTTAGACCCGCACCCTCCGCGTTAGTCATAAACCACGGGAGAAACAAGAAACGACCAAATCAACAATTTTAATTAAATTTAAAATTGTTCCGTGATTGGTTCCTCATTTTAAACGAAATAAAATCACGGGAAAGGAAAATATTTCAAATCAACCCTTACCTTGTCGTCGTCGTTGCCGATCGAGGGATCGTCGCGGGATTGCTCGTCGCGGAAGAAGGGGGATCGTCGCGTCGTCGCGGTATCCGGCGTCGCGTCGCCAATCTCCGGATCAAGATCAAACAGTTTAATTAATTAAATCCGTTGTTATGAAATTTAAAAAGGGAGAATTAACGATCCGATTCTCACCTTAGTTGCTGAACGAGGATCGGCCGCGGAAGAAGAGGCGTCGCCGAAGAACGTCGCGGGTAAAGCTCGTCGACGTCGCAGATCTCGGTGTGCGTCGTCGAATTCCGGTCGCCAGCGTTCTTCGCGTTCTTCGCATTCTTCGCGTTCTTCGCGGGGAGCCGAAGAAACAAGATTCTCTCAAATCCTTTCAAAGGATTTTTAGGTTGGTCTTATTTTATAAACATGCCAACAAACGCAAAAGCGTAAGTAACGACCCATCAGTTCGTTGAATTAATTCAACGAGCGAAACAGCCCATTTAATTCACGAAATAAACCGCCCAATTAAATGGTCTGTTAAGAATTAAAGAAAACGCATCGGTTGACTTTTCAGTTACTTTGACGGGTTTTCGCGGGTGCGTTACTTAGCGAAAGAAACGGCGGGGCTCGTGCGGGCCCTGCCTCACAAATATCCTACCAAGGGGGTAGGATATTTCTGGATAGCATCCTATCCAGTTCAACTCAGTTCAAGCCGCCTTTAAGTGGCTTCAAGTGGCTTCCAAGCAGCTTAAGTGAAATAAAATAAAGTTGTCGCACAAACTTTATTTTATTTCTGACTTAAAGCCGCAAAATTTAAAAACCACGTCTGAGCAAACGCAACTCCGGAAGAGGCATTTCTAAGCAAATACCGGCGCTGCGATTTCATCGGTGCCCTCAGAATTCGATTCCGGGCACCGGTTCAAAAGTTAGAAAAACCCGCTCGTCCGTTCACTGAACGTACCCGAGCCAAACTTCAGAAAATGATTCCGGGCACACCCGGCCTCGGAATCAGGCACCGTCAGAAACTGCGTTCTTGTAAAATTCCAAAGAAAATTAAGAAAAAAAATTCCTTGAAATTTACGGGTCTTTACACATTATTCTAAAGCACATGATCTAGGTCATGGAATTACTGAATGTTTCATGAAACCCTATTCATTAAAAACCAATTGGGGATTTTCAAAATTAATTTAACATGGATGAAAATGAATTATAAATATATTATTATTTCATGATATCTCTTATATAGTGGAATATGGACTTACCCATGATTTTTTTCCTTTTATTGGTTTTAATATTATAGTTTTTTATATTCTTATTTCTTTTTGTTATTTTAGGATAACAAAATATTCCTACTGGTAATAATTGAGAGTGTGCAATTCTATGATTTATGTATATGAATTTATGTTCACATGTAATAATCATGATTTCATATTATTGATACATGTTCAAAATTTATAAAATAAATCAATATATATTACAAATTATTTTTTGGGTTACATGTAGTTAATAAATCTAAAGAATTAATATGGTTCAACCTATTATGAATTTGACTCATACACAATCACTAATGGTGTGGTCTTAGGCATAATTATTAATTGGTAGTCATAATGATCCTTTTACTAGGGTTAATTTATTTCTGTAATCAGATACAATTAATATTGTTTTAATAGATGAATTCAACCCTATGATAAATTCCAGGTCAATATTTTTGATGTGAAATATTATTCTAATATAGGTTTCAAGGATCACAATGTATAGACAGGACAAGATAATGGAAATACATCATTACATCCATGTATTTTTATGTTGCTGGATGGTAACCTTTTTAGTGGGGTTGTTGATACATCTTCATGTGAATGAAATATGATGTCTGATAAAATGATCCAGCACATCAAAAGGATGTCTAGTATGAGAATTATTTTTTAGTCCTTTTTTGGTATTTGTTTTCAATATTTGTTTTAGTTACAGGGTACAAGACACCTCTGTATATCTTATAAATTACAACCAAAGGGGTTCCATGTATAATGAATATTTGTAAATATCCTATGATTTTTCATAAGATTGTTTTATTCAAGTTCATGTAGTGGTATATGGAATTTGAAAAACATGGGGGATTAATTAAGGGAACACATGTACATAGTAGGGTTATATGTTGGATGTTGGTCTATGGAGTTGGATTAGGTACTCTATGGAAGTAGTAGCTACAAACCCCTTAGGTTTGGGTTCCTAAGACCTATTGGGATTTTGGTGTTTGGTCAATTAATATTTGGTTGGATGAGTATATATTTCTTTCTAGGATATTAATGATGGATAAATGATTTATTTGATAAATTGATTAATGATTTTCATTTTGGATGCATTCAATGGTTTTATTTGATTTAGGTGCATCCTGTTATTTTATTTTTCACTAAGAGGTATATGAGTTTGGCTGACCATCTATTTTTTCTGTGGATTTTTAGTTCTTGAAAAACCACTTATACTTATGTTTTATTTTATTAATTGGCATCAAAAATGGGACTTAGTTGTTAATGTATACATACATCTATGGAATTTAAATTTTTTCTGTATGATATTATAAAAAATCAACAATATGCTGGATGAGCTAAAGTGATTCATGGATAAGATTAATTATTAATGGAAGTGAGTTTATATTAAACCACTTGGTTAGAGGAGTACTTTCACATTGAAAAGTCTGTTGTGGGGTTAGGAAGATAATGATGTAACATATTTTTCATGATATCCATTAAAAATGGATTTATTTATTTTACAATGAATCTTGTGATAGTTTCAAACACATTACATTTTGTAGAGAGATATTCTCAAGATGTTTTTCTAGATGATATATTTGAAATTCCAACCATGAGTGAGATTGAGTTTTTTATTAACATGGTTAAATTATTAGATCCCATATAGATATCCATTTTCATTTTTTAGACAACATTATATATAAATATATATATATAAAATGTCATTGAGGAGAAATGGTAAATTCATATATGTTCATCTTATACGGGTGTGATGATTATATTCCATATGAATTAACATGAAATCCATAGATTTGTCGATTATTTTTAGAAGTAAAACAAGTCTGGGGAAAAGAAAATATCTATTTATGGGGATATATGTTCTAGTTGATCTTTCTATAGATTAATGATGAATCTCTTTGATTTAACTATTATGGGAATACTATCTTTTTCAACAAATATTGGATGATATAAAAAATTTGAAACTTATAAATATGTGTGTTTTATATGGGTCCCCAATAAAAAAATTCAATTTTATTAATTTTATGATGATGTTCATCGATCCCATGATTCAAATTCTCCAAATATACAAGGACTCAGTATTGTAGCAGTTTTTCCAAATTTCATTTCATATTCAAGGGTAAGGGTGATTCATATTGAGAACACAGTGATCATATTAAGGGAACTTCTAGCTGGAAAAATTATTCCATGCACTTTAAATTTTATATTTTTTAATATAATTTTTTTTTTAATGTGATATAATTTTATAGGATATTCATCGATTTCACAAAAGTAGATGAGTTGGTTTCTATGGAATGACCGATTATTAGTACTCGATTGAAAATATTAATGGTTGGGTAGTCATATTAGAGTTTTCATTAAGGACATCAATAACAAGGTGGAACCTCAGTAAGGGTTGACAAAAAATGGAAACATGTTTGAGTGGACTAGTGGGTGTGATGATTTCATGATAGTGAAAATGAGGATATTAAAATTTTCACAAATTTTAATTTTTCCTGGACTTGTATATGAAATAACATTAATTGTATTTACTTAAGTTTAAAACATGGAAGATTTCTATCATTGTTAGATTGGGTATTCAATTACACGTCACACCTGATATGACCTAATGAGTGGAACATTTCTACCCTTGTCATATAATTATGAATTTGGATCACTCTTTATTATATTGGTATGATTTTTTTCTTAGGGCGAGAAGTTATCATCTATATATATCTCATGATCTTGTAGTATAAATTATTCATGTTGGTCTTCAATCTATGATGGAGGTTTGGGGTAGAGTACCTTAGTAACCATAAAATTGACATATCATGTTCCTTGGGATATGGGAATGAAATCATGATCATTATGATTAAAAACACATATAAAAAATTATTTAGACATTTGATGAGGAGTGTAATATGATAATCTTGATCACTGACTGATATATTTACCTGTTAGATAATATAGTGAAGTTGACTTTTGCTCTAATTTTTGTTACCACATAATTTAAATACATAGAAAAAAATTTAGAAGATTCATTCGTAGTTTCTAGGGATTTAGTAATACATCAAAAGTGATGATCTGGTTATTATATAGTATCTTGATGAAGATGGTGTTCGAGATAATATTTATTTTATGAACTTCTTTTATACATATTTATTAAAAATTATAATAAAAATTACACTTATAATGATTTAACATGGTGTTTGTTGTTAGTATTTTTGGTGAACAAACCGAAAATATAAATTATATGTTATAATGAATTTTATATTGAATAATATGTTTAAAAACCAAAATTAAGATACACTAAATATTCTCAGCACATTGATGTTGCACTGATCAGATGTTACTGGTAGAGATAAATGTATTTGATGATGAATTGATTGTTATGATTTCATTGTAATTTCTGACAACAGCTATGAAATATAATGATTAAATATTCATCTTCCATTTTATATAAAATTGAAAAAATGTTATGTAGAAGAAAAGATACTAGAATAAATTTTATAATGATATGTACCTCACTTATTTAATTTGAGAGATTAAATTGTGTTGATTTTTCATGTGTATTTTTTCATGATCTTATGTTTGCGAGGTTTCTATAGAATCACGACCATATATCCATATAAAGAGGATCCCGATCCATGTTGACCACATGGCCTCAGATTGGCTTCCACATATGCCAAAAGATGCCAACTAGTAGAAATGGTATGATTATGTGATAGTTTGAAGACTATAACTTGAGGTGATTATAATGATAATGGTCCAAAATTATGTTATATAGTGGAATAAAAAACTATAACAACATAATAAATAATGAAAATCCATATAAGAATAACAAAGGCTGTAGAAACTACCCAAAAGAATCACACTGAAAGAAGATTAGTAGACATGTCATAATAGGTCATATAATACACACAATAAAGGCCTCCCTTAGCCAACCATATAGGTGTATATATATCAAAATTCCAAAACAATTTCCCTTTCAATGGAATGGAGCCATCTGGTTCACTTCCATCCCTTCCATTTAAAATCAATATGACTCTCTCTATAAGGTCATACTCTCAAACATTATCCCTTACATTCTCAATGTCATAATGTATACACGTGTCTGAATAGAAACATGTATTCTATGAATATGAACTCATCAGGCCACCACAAATGTGTGTCTTCCATTAATATATAATTCTATTTTGTATTCATATTATAATTTAAAATAATAGGAATACTGATAATAAAAAACCTAAATTACTATTGATTTGTAATATCTAAAATTGATATTTTTCAAGAATTATCCAACACTGATATATATCTAAATATGTTCCCCCAAATTTATATTTTCAAAAACATTTGTACTAAAAAATATTATTTTTTAGTACCTAGGATATATGGATCAGTTCCCAAGAATCCCATGAATAATATCCTTCATGTGAAACATCTGGTTCCACCCTTTAACATTTCACCTGGAACCTAATTCCATGTGATGCCACCTATACTGTATATCAAGAATATATTATAATACTATCATCATGTCAAAGCAAAAATGTCCCGCGATGTTCTGACCGCCACATAAAAATTCACCATCAGCATAACAACCTTATTTCCTGAGGTTTGTTAATGTGTGTCATCTATAACATAAAATTATCGTTTTCTCAACATCTCGACTTTGTAAGGATCAATTATATATATACTATAATAATCACTGTACATCTTTTTCAAATGTAATTGAAAACTTCATCACCCAACTAATGGTCTAAACACTATCTCTTTATGGCACATCACTGTCATCTTTGGTGTTTTATAATGAGTACCTTCTAAAAATTATGTTCAAAACCATCCCTTATGCCAGAAGACATAAAAATGAATAAACCTATAATTATTAATCATCATTAATTCTATTAAGTTATATCTATTTTCACACAAATCAAATGGTGAGAAATCCTAAAAATGTGAGCATCAATTGCGAGCATTTCATGATGACATCATTTCCTTAATCAGGACGATCCATGTATCCTTAATCTATTTAACATTATCATCACATAAATCATAGTGCAAGACCAACTTTATGAAGAAAAAATACTCTATCTTGATGACCATCATCCTCTCAAATCAATGGTCAGTATCCCATAACATTCCCAAGAAACCATATCATTCATAAATTATTTAATTGGTTAAATATAATCAACCAACCTAACCATCAATGTTTTTAAAAATAACCATGTCTGTTTTAGAGTATATAATCATGGTGTATGACTTTCCCAATAACCTCTTAATAAATATATTAAAAAATAAATGGGTTAAAATTAATTTATTTAGGGTTTAACATCATAAATAATTTTTTTTATTAAATCATGTACCCCAAAATTCTGATAAAATTATATATAATTATAGGAAGCATATTCAATATAACTATATACACTCAATAATCAAATAGTGACCTCTAACTCTAGGGTAAATTAGAAAAACTGATATTTTAGAAAAACTGTTTGAGAATTTGGATAATATGTAACATATATTTAACATTGATTATGGGGATATAAATGTGACATTGAAGTAGGATCATTGACGGATTTACAACTATGTCTCCAATGATGTATATAAAGCTTAAATTATAGCTCCAATAGAGAATATCCAATGATTCCTAGCTGGAAGAGAGGGAGGAACAATGAGACCCCAGTGTTCGCATCCCTATGCGGATGATAGAGAGATTAAAAATGTGGGGATACAACTGGTTTCCTATTTTAGAAACATCTACACATAAGATTCATGGTGTGTGACAATTTGATGTCAATTTTTAGGGTCAAGAACTTTAAACTAGTTACACGTCATGTATTCCTTAATTATACCCCTAGTCATTCCCACATTGTTTCACTTCATGAAAAATTATTACACATCATGTAAATGTTAAATGTCCTGAATACGTGAAACATTTTTTATTTCAAGATGTCTATTTTTTCCAAAACCTAGAGGCTTCAACCATCCACTAGAGTTCTTTTAAACACTCGGGAATTTAACGAAACCATTGATCCCACTGGAAAAAGTTCCCTAGGGTATTTTTTTAATAATTTATGTTTTGATGATTATAATTTATCTTGGCCCAACCACCAAAATTATAATGTTCAAAATGTTGATATATTCCTTTAAAATGTTCCATTAAAAACCCCTAGATGGTACAATATCGAAACATCATGATAAATCATACTAGATATATGTGGTGTCCTATAAGGACCCAGCCTTAAGCATTACACAATCTTGAGTTAATCCTAGAATTCACATTGAGGATACTTTCAAGTTTAGTGGTATATATAATTAGGTCATAACTAATACACATTAGCATTAATATTACATGTAGACACTACAACTCAGTATCAATTTTTATAAAATATAAACTCTTAAAAAGAAACATGTCCAGTTCCATGTTTTAGACATAATGAATATTATTTTATCCTATATTTTTCTCTATTCTACTTCATGACATGTGAAAAACATTTCAAAAACATGGGATGAGAAATAAGCTCAGTAATGAATACACAAAAAAGTAAAATTATTAGTTTCTAAAACAGCATCGAATCAATGAATACTTTATCATACATAATACATTTCACATTTATGAGGTAGTAAATACTCTTCTATGAATAATATATCATTACATGCCTTTTTGTAACAGAACGATTACCAGAAAACCCAAAAAAAACACACATAACATATATAGGTATCTTGGGACATAAATTAACTTAAATTTAATAACCATAATGTCATCTTCCACACATATCACTAAATATAATACCCATACAGCTGACTTCCAAACCCAATGAATTGGTTCTTATAACGTAACCACCCATCATGATTTTTTATGACACAACTCGTCATTTTTTTATCAAATTTCCACACATCAAATGTCCAAGTTCCATTATAAATTATAACACATAAAAAAGCATGATGAAAAGATCACATTTCCACATTGAAATCACAATATATCATTTTGAGATATTAACATAATCAATGCTTTACCAAAACCATTTAAAACATTTAATAGAGATATTTTATAATGAAAATGTCCCATACCATATTCAAAATTTTAGATGAATTTTAATTTGAAAATATTAATGTCCATATAAATGAATTCTACAAATCATTTCCAACACATGGACATAAATGAGAACACTTATAAGAATAAATCTTTAAATCATTTTAACATATATTTTAGTTAAATAATTTTTAACAAAATGGGAGATGATTGAATATAAATAATTAACAAATATAATTTAATCAAAACATTTTAATATCATCAAAATAAAGGTATTATTTATATCTTATGTCAAGGGACAGTATATACATCATATAAGAGTGAATTGGTGCATAATAACAATGAAGTTTCAAGGGAATGTAAATTGAGATGAAATACCTTATAAAAACATTATCCTTACATTAAGGATAAATAATTTTTTAATATTTTAAAATATTATAAATACACACAATATTATTGGATATTTAGTGTAAATCAATGATAATACATTCACACATATTTTTGTAAAAACAACACCAATGACTTCAATTTTTCACTCAATGAATGATAATTGAGTTAAAATTACTCTTATCAAGTTTATATTGATGTCTTCAGAATTTATCAATGGAGTGATTATTTGTATCAATAGTATATCTACACAATGGGGAGTGTAAATTAAAACATTAATAAATAAACAATGATTCCACATATAATCAAAGCATTACGTAATTAAGAATTAGAATATTAACCCAAGGAATGGAAATTGGGTTAAAAAGTTCCCTTACAGATTTGGTAACATATGATACATACACCAAATGAAAGAAGGAACATAAAATTAAAATTTAAATACCCAAAAACTGAATTATATTATACAATTAATACAATCATGTTCAGTACATACACAACACCAATGTAAAGACTATAAAATTGAACATGAATCTCACGAGAATAAAAAGTGAGATGAAAACCCACTACCGCATTATAATCAATTGAGTTGTAGACCCAAAGTTAATAGACACCTAATGAATCACAGAATACCATGAATATAAAGGGAATCATGATAATATATATAAAATATAGTTATACAATACACCACATTCAATAAATATGTGGTGAACTATTGAGATAAGAAACCCTTACCTCGTGTTAGACTTGACGTGTTTGTTCTTTAATTTATTGAATAATAAACTAAATATTATTTCTACATTATTAATAACCTTTTCAAAGTTTATTATTCCTTTTATATAACTTATTACCATGTTATAAACATTATGTAATAATTTATGTTAATAATGGTTGTTTTGTCGATAATTTGCACTAGAGTAAAAAATGAACATCTTATAATTACAAGTTGTTCATGTAGTAAATAGTCCATTATCTCAAAAAAGATATTCATGATTTAGATATCATATATATCAAATATATCCAATATATACTTTTATTTATAACAATATATAATATTTGTAGATAAGAAATGAAATGCATTGTTCATGGGGACGGTAAGTCATATGTACACATGAACGCTACTTCCAGTTCTATTTTGTATTTTAATGGAATGAAAACATAATGATACATAGGTTTATTATAATTAAAGTATAAAATCATATATAATTTCATTAAATCCATCCTTAATACATTCCATGTATGGCATGAATGAGTCATATCACTTTGAGGGGGCGGTAGTCCGCACTTCATCAAATAAAATTATCGATTTTACCCATAATTTAAACCATAGAATAATACCATAAATTAAAACTAAATAAGTATAAAGGAAATATAAATACAATATATATCACTTGTAAATATAGTTCTATCATAATTTCCACCATATGAGGTGGTAGGAGATAATTGAACAATCAATGTTTCGTGAGGTAGTAGTTCACCATCCACAGAAACAATATATTTTTTACAATTAAATGGAGGTGTTTGTTTGTGTTTTTTGGATGATTATCATAAAAACAACCTAGTATATTGTGGATACTGGTGTTTCAATAAAAGAAATGAATAAAATTATCTTAGGGGGTGGGATAAGGGAAAAAATCTTTAGATAATACATTAACATTAAATCTGTTAACTCCCTTCGATTTGATCCAAAATTTTTTTTGATGTTCCTCTTGCCAAATGTAAGGATTCTAAGTGGAAGATAGTGATGTAAGAATATTAATTGGGAAGATTTTGTATGTGAAAAAGGCCTTGAGAGGTGTGAGTAATTTGGTAGAGGTGAGGGATTTTTATAAGGGGAGGAGGGGCTCTTTAGAAATGATTAATAATATTACTTAATTATATAATCATTCTTGGTTTCTATAGGTCAAAAACTCATTAAAGTCAAAGATAAGATGGCTCTTGTTTGAAAAAAATTCATCCAATAAGAACTGGATAGGTTTTAAATAATTTTTTTATTTTTATAATCTTATTTATTTAAATCATTCATTAATGAGGTAAACACCGCATCATTACTTCCAAAAATAATTTTGTTTGTATAATGTATAAAAATTATAAAAAACACCATGATTTTGGAAATATTTTTATATTTTTAAATTAATATTTATAGTTAAAGATATAACTTATATAATACAATGTAAAAATTGATTTATTATAAGATATATGTTTATGTCATTTTTGTCATTAATTTAAATTAATTAATATAAAGCGTCACAATCACATTTAAGTGGCTCAATAGGGTACAAAATTCAACCCAAGGATTCCCATGGTCATACATGAATCATCCAATAATGTTTGGACAAGTGTTTTGGAAATTTTTTATTATTATAATTTTATTGTTACTTGGAATTACCCTATTTACATTTAATCGCGGTAAATAAATCTCAAAACATACTATTCACAAAAAAATTATTTTCATCTTATTTAACCACATTTAACTTACTAATACCATCCATGTATGTTCTATATTTGAAATTAAATTCATAGAAGAACTTATATTTCATTGAAATGAGAAAGTCGTATTTTTAACAACTATTAAGTGTTTTCACTATTCATCAAAATTGATGTTTTTCAGAAAAATACAAAAAAATTATGCCTAAGATATATTTCATATTATGAATTAAAAACTGATTTAATTTTTACCAAATATATAACATATAATTTGTATTAATTAATTTAAAATTAATTCCTGATGTAAAAATGAAAAGCCTATTTTTTAAAAATTAATAATTATCAAAAGATTGACAATTGTTTATGTCCAATTTCAATGTAATATTACTTCCAATTAATAACATTGGATTAAATGATAAAAAATAACTTAATTATACATTGAAACCAATTAAAAAGTTAATCTAACCATATAAATATATTAGATTAAAATGTAGGATTGAATTAAAATACAATATTTTTTCACTATTCATAAAAAATGATTTTTATCAGAAAAATACCAAAAATTTACCCAATGTAAATTTTGATTTCCTGATTCTAAAGAAGAATTTAATATTTTAAATTATAATATATAAAAGTTAAAAAAATATTTATTGATGGTTTTCCAAAAAGGCGGTAAATCGACCATTTAAAAAATAATAGAGTATTTATACTTAAAATTAGATTCAAACATATTGGAAGCCACTAAATTTTATTTGATAAATATAAAAACATTTAACAAACATATATAATCATATTTATGTTAGTTCTGTTCATTCCCTCCATTACAATGACAATCCATTTACTACCATTTAAAATAGTAATAATATATTATTTTCCAGTTTTACTTAGCATTGTGTGCAACATTAGACATTGGAGAAACCCGTTGTTTTATGTTGGGTAAAACATTAAATATAAAATCAACTTTTAAATAAAATTAATATTTAATTAAAAAATATAAATAAATGTGAAAATGTTATATTATTTATTTATATGGGATGTTACATTCTTTTCCCATTTTGGAAATTGCATCCTCATAATTTTAAAATAGAGCATGGAAACATCATTAAAATCTCCACATCGGAAAATGAGTCAATATAAAATATCACATTTAATGAATTAAAGAGAAATTCAATGGTCACCCAATATATCTCTTACTAGGATTCCATGTAGAAAAAAAGGGATATAGAAGGTATAGAAACCATAATTGTTTAATGGAGAGTTGTAGATGACATGATTTGAAGAATGTTAACCACCAGAAAATCATAATCATGTGATTGGTTAAATGGTATTTGATTCCTCAGTAGGAAAAGTTAATGGAAAATGTTTGTGTTTTATGTAAATTATCATAATGATGAGGAATTTATTTATGATCATAACTAAAAACATAAGTAAACTTACTTGTCATGTAGACATTTATCCTTTACAAACATTCTACAAAAAATTAATATTTTCTCCAAATGAAGGGTATTTAAACAAACTTGGCCACATTCAAATCACAATAATCAACTATTAGAGTATCAGATAATCCACAAAAGATGAACTATATATTTCCCTTATCTTTAGACATCATAAAATCGAAACTTTTATTAAATGATCAGATAATCCCCAAAATTCGACAAACAATACCACAATTCCGGAAAAGACCATTAAATAAACAAATGCCCTTAAAATTCTTCAATGGAACCCAAACCAATATTGTAACCCAAAACATAGAAGGATTTAATCACATAGTATTCCACAGTAAATCTTAACATTTATCCCCAAATAAAATCAACTACTATTAAAGTCTCATATTGATGTGTAATTAAATAAATCACATATTTTCTAGGACATGTTAATCATTTCCATAAATAACTAAAATCACCAAATGTCCATAATGAAAACATATATTATTTCAAAATAAAATTATACCATTACTCATAAAAAAAAGATAATTATTCCTTGAATAACTTTTACATATAGAAACATTAGGGGTACTAATAAAATAAAAATACTTCTAATGTAATCCCATTATAACAATATCCTTAATACTTTTAAACATTTCTGAATCCTGAAATCTATCATAACAATTGAATCCATCATATTTTTACTTCTAACTCATTTAATGTTCTTCACAATCCAATAACCATTTTTTCCAACTTATTCTGAAATACTTATTTTAAACAAAAAAAATCATGAATCATATCATAAGATTCAATAATTTCAAATCATATATTATGAAATAATCCATACTATTTATTGGTCATTGTCAGTTTCATCATCCTTAATTGGAAAGTAATTAAGTATTGGTAAACATATATTTTTACAATCTATGTGATCCCAATCCCAAAAAATCTTCGTAGGACATCTATTTGTATAATTACTAGGCACACCACATATAAAACATTCAATTGATCACTCAAAATTAAGTTCTTCCCCTTAAATATTGAGATCTAGATGCTTCCTTTTTCCTTGGTAGGTTCTTGATTTATGAACTTCATTCCCACATCTATAGAATCATTCCATCCCTTTGAAGCATTTTCCTTGGTGTTTTATTCCACATCCTTGACACATAGGATTTTGAACATACTTACCTTAATGATTATTACCTGAACATCGGTAGGGATTTTTTCTTGCATATATGATTCCTTATAAAAATCACTGAGGTTCATGTGGTCAATCAAAACTCATGATAGTTCATTGATAATAACAACATGAGTTCACATTGCAACTCCTATTTCATTCAGTTTATCATTTAGAAAACTGTCATAGTTTTTTCTTCACATCCACAGTTACTTTGTTGCCCGCTAGATCTATCCATTTACTAAAACAAAAATGGTCAGTTTTAGTATATGAGTAAAATCATCATATAATATCTCATAATAATGGTAAATACTAATATAGACATATTTAAGTTATTTTAAACTCAATAAATTTATCTAAAATAACTAAGGGTAATTTTAAAATGAAAACCATTATCGTAATGTCACTTATGCTTAAATAACATTGTAACCTATAATGGTATCTAAACCGAACCTTGATACCAACTATAAGGACCCAACCTTAATCATTACATAATATTGATTTAAGTGAAGAATTCACATTGGGGATCTCTTCAGGTTTAGTGTTTATGAGAATTATTCCATAACTATTACATATCAGCTTGAATATTACATGTAGACACTACTACTCAGTATCAATTTTTTTAATAAAATATAAACTCTTAAATATAATCATTCCTTGGTCCATGTTTTAAACATCATGACTATTCATTTATCCCATCCTTGTCTCTATTCCACTTCATGTCCTATGAAAAACATTTCAAAAATATGGGATGAGGAAAAATCTCAAAAAGTGCTACACAAAGAAGGAAGACTATTTTTATTCAAAACAACTAGTAAACCATGAATAAATTATAATAAGTAATCCTTTTCACCTTTATGAAATAGTAAATACTATTCTATGAATAAAATATCAACACATACTTATTTGTAACCAAAAAATTGCCATAAAACCCATAGAAAGCTCAAATGACATATATAGGTAAATTTTAATTAAATATACTTAAATAGAATAACCATACGGTAAACTTCTACACATATCAATAAATGTAATAGTCAGATGGCCAACTTCCATACCCAATGAATTGGAAGTTGTAATGTATCCTGGACTCCTAGTTTATCACGACACCACCCGTCATTTAATTTATCATGTCACCACCTGTAAAATGTCTATATATCATTATAAATCATAACTCATAAAATAATAATGATGGAATGATAACATTTCTACATTGCAATCATAATATATCATTCCATGATATAGATGTACTTAATGCTTTACTGAAACCATTTTAAAAAACATTTAAAAAATTTAATATAGAGATTTTTGAATAAAACAGTCCAATACCACTTTCAATATTTTAAATGAGTTATCATTTGAAAACATTAATTTCTATAAAAATAAATCCAAATAACCATTTAGAAAACATGGACATAAATGAGAATATTTAGAATAATACATCTTTACAACATTTAAAACGATATTTTAGTTATACTGTATTTAACAAAATGAGAGGCACATGAATACAAATAATTTAGGAATACCATTTAATCAAAAAATTTAAATCATCATGGAAATAATCAGATTCTTAAATAATATGCCAATGTATAATATATACACCATATAAGAGTGAATTGTTACATAACAACAATGATGTCTCAGTGGAATGTTAATTGAGAAGAAATCCATTAAAAAATCAATCCTTAGATTAAGGATAAATTAATTTCATTATAACGTTTGAAAAATATAAATACACTAAATATGATTGGATATTCTCTGTAAATCAATCAAAGATCTTTTTCACATATTTTTTTTAAAAACAACACCAATTACTTGGATGTTTAACTCAATGAATGAATATTGAGTAAAAATTACTCTTATCATGTTCATATAAATGAATTGAGAATTTATAAATGGAGTGAATATGTGTATAAAAAGTATATCCACACAAAGGGGAGTGTGAATTTAAATATAAATAAATAAACAGTGATTCCACACTTAATCATTTCATGAAATTATTATAAATTATAATATTTACCCAAAAGAATGAAAATGGGATAAAAAGTTCTCTAACTGATTTGGTAACGTACGATTCATACACCAAATGAAAGAAGGATCATACAATGAAGATTTAAATTAATATAAATTATATTATATTATACAAAAAAATTAATCATGGTCTGTACATTCACCACAATAAATGAAATAGTGGCAAGTATTGAATGAATCTCACGAGAATAAAAAGTGAGATGTAAACCCATTACCTCGTTATAATCAATCGAGTCGTATGACCCATAGTTAATAAACATAAAATTAATCACAGAATACCATGAATATAATAAGAATCATTATAGTATATATCAAATGGAATTATACAAAACACCACATGCATTAAATATTAGGTGAACAATGGAAATCTCAAAGAATTAAAAGTGAGATAAAAAACCCCTACCTCTTGTCTAACATGAGTCGTTCATTCATTAATTTCATGGATAATAAAATAAATATAATTTTTAAATTATTAAGAACATTTTTAAAGTTTATTATTCCTTTTATATCAGATATTTATATTTTATAAACATTATGTAATCATTTTTGTTAATAATGGTCGTTTTGTCGATATTTGTTATTTGCGTCAAAAACAAACTTCTTATAATTACAAGTTGTTCAATCGGTCAATAGTCCATTATATCCAAAATTATATAAATGATTTATAAATCATACATATCATATATATCCTTCATATATATGTATTGATAAGAGTGAATAACATTTAGATATAAGAAATGAAATGCATCGTTCCTGAAGATGGTATGTTGTACATACGCATGAACACTACTTCCATTTAAATTTCATAAATTAATGGAATTAAATATTAATGATACATAGTTTTATTATAATAATAGTATCATATCATATTTAGTTTCAGTAAATCCGTCCTTCATACATTCCATGTATGGCATGAACGTGTCATATCACTTTGAAGTAGTGGTAGTCCGTATTTTCTCAAATGAAATTATCGCGTTGAACCAAAATGGAAACCCAAGAAGTATACTATAAATTAATAATTAAATACTATAGAGACAATATATATATATATAATAAATATCACATTTAAACAAAATTCTATTTTAATGGCTTCAATAAGTGGTGGTAGGAGATAATTGAATAATCAATGTTTCGTGAGGCCATAGTTTTCCATCCACAGAAACAATATGTTCTTTACACATTAGATGGAGGTGTGTGTAATTTTAGTTTAGATAATTTTTGTAAGAACTACCTAGTATATTTTTTATACTGGTTTTTCTATATAATAATGTAATAAAATAATTTAGTGGGTTGAAAAACCAAAATAAAAAAAGAACATAAAAAAGGTGTTACCTTTAAATAGGGTTACTCCCTTTGGTTTCAACCAAAAGGATTTTATGAAGTGCCTTATTCCTTAGTTAAGGATTTTAGGTGGAAGATAGATATGTATGGAGATTAATTGGGAAGATTTCGGATGAGCTAAGTGGGTTGAGAGGTGTGATTAATTAGTAGAGGTGAGGAATTTTTATAAGGCGCAGGAAGGTCTCTTTAGGAATGTTTAAAAATACTATTTTATTATATAATGAATCTTGATTTCAAAATTTAAAAATCTCATTATAGTAAAAGATAATTTTAATCATGTTCTAAATATAATCATCAAATAATAATTCGATAGATTTTTGATAATTTTTTAATTTTTATAACATTATTTATATAAATCATTCGTTAATGTGGAAAACACTGCATCATTATTATGTCATAAATAATGTTATTTGTACAGGTGTTATGATTATATTCCATGTGAATTAACATGAAAACCAAATATTTGTCGATGATTTTATGATGTTAAACAAGTCTTGTGAATAGAAAATATCTATTTATGGGGATATATGTTCTAGTTGATCTCATTATAGTTTAATGATGATTCTCTAGGATTTAACTATTATGTGAATACTATCTTTTTCAAAAAATAGTGGATGATATAAAAAATATGAAACATATAAATATGTGTGTATTATATGAGTTACCAATGATAAAATTCAATTTTATTAATTTACTGATGATGTTCATCCCTCACATGAATCCGATTCTCCAAACATACATGGACTCAGTATTGTATATGTTTTCCGAAATTTCATTTCATTTTCATGGATAAGGGAGTTTCATATTTAGAACATGGAGATCATATTGAGGGAAATTCTAGCTGGAAAAATTATTCCATGTACTTTAAATTTTATATTTTTTAAGATACAATCATCCCTGTGATTTAATTTTATAGGATATTCATTGATTCCATGAAATTAGATGAGTTTGTTTTTATGGAATGACCCAATATCAGTACTCGATTCAAACTATTAATGTTTGGGTAGTAATTTTAGAGTTTTCATTAAGGACTTCACTCACATGGTGGAACCTCAGTGAGGGTTGAAAAAAAAGGGAATCAGGTTTGAGTGGACTAGTTGGTGTGATGATTTCATAAAAGAGGAAATGAGGATATTAAAATTTTCACAAACTCTAATTTTTCGTGGACTTGTATATGAAATAACATTAATTGTATTTACTTAAGTGTCAAACTAGGAAAATTTATATCATTGTGAGATTGGGTAGTCAATTACATGTCCTACCTGATATGACCTTATGGGTGGAGCATTTCAACCATTGTCATATATTTATGAATTTGATTCACTATTTATTGTATTGGTATGATTTTTTTCTTAGGGGGTGAAGTTATCATCTATATATTTCTCGTGATCTTGCAGTATAAATTATTCATGTTGGTCTTAAATCTGTGATGGAGGTGTGGGGTAGAGTACCATAGGAACCGTAAAATTGACATATCATGGTCCTTGGGATATTGGAATGAAATCATGAACATTATGATTAAAAATACTTATAAAATATTATTTAGACATTCGATGAGGTTTGTAATATTATAATCTTTATCATTGACTGATATATTTACATGTTAGATAATATAGTGAAGTTGAATTTTGCTCCAATTTTGGTTACCACATCATTTAAATGCATAGAAAATAAAAGGTAAAAGCTTTATTCTTATTTTCTAGGGATTTAGTAATACATCAAAAGTGATGGTACGGTTATTATATATTATCTCGATGAATATGGTGTTCGGGAGAATATTTATTTAATCTAATTATTTTATACATTATGATTAAAAATTATAACAAACATTACACTCATAATGATTTACAATGGTGTTTGTTGTTGTTGTTTTTGGTGAACAAACCAAAACTGTAAATTATATGTTATAGTGAATTTTATATTGAATAATATGTATAAAAACCAAAACTAAGATTCACTAATCATTATCAACACATTGATGTTGTGTTGATCATAAGATAGTGGTAGAGATAAATTTATTTAAATATGAACTGACTGTTATGATTTCATTGTAATTTCTCATAACATTAATGGAATATAATGATTAAATACTCTTCTTCTATTTTATATAAAATTAAAAAAAGGTTATATAGAAGAAAGGATACTAGAATACATTTGATAAAGATATGTATCTCACAAATTTAATTTGAGAGATTAAATTGTATTGAATTTTTATGTGTATTTTTTCATGATCTTATGTCTATGATGTTTCAATAGAGTCCCTACCAAATATACTTATAAAGAGGATCCCTTTCCTTGTTGACCACATGGCCTCATATTGGACTCCACATATTCCACAAGATACCAACTGGTAGAAATTGTATGATTAGGTGATAGTTTGAAGACTATAACTTTAGGTGATTATAATGATAATGGTCCATAAGTACGTTATATAGTGGAATAAAAAATTATAACAACATAATAAATAATGAAAATATATATAAGAATAACAACTATAATAGAGAATTCATAAAAGATTCACACTGAAAGATGATTAGTAGACATGTCATAATAGGTCATAAAATACACACAATAAAGTCCTCCCTTAGCAAACATAATAGGTGTATATATATCCAAAATCCAAAACAATTTCCCTTTCAATGGAATGAACCCATCTGGTTCACTTCTATCCCTCCCATTTTAAATAAATATCACTCTATCTATAAGGTAATACTCTCAAACATTATCCCTTTCATTCTCAATGTCATAATCTATACACTTGTCTTAATGGAAACATGTAACATGTGAATATGAACTCATCAGGCCACCAAAAATGTGTGTCTGTCATTAATATATAATTTTATTTTGTATGCATATTATAATTTAAAATAATAGGAACACTGATAATAAAAAACCTAAATATATATTGATTTGTAGTATCTAAAATTGATATTTTTAATGAATTATCCAACACTGATATATATCTATATATGTTCCCCCAAATTTATATTTGGAAGAACATTTTTACAAAAAAATATGAATTATTAGTTCCTAGGATATATGGATTAGTTCCCAAGAATCCCATCAATAATATCCTTTATGTGAAACATCAGGTTCCACCCTATTACATTTCACATGGAACTTCATTCCATATAATACCACCTATACTGTATATCAAGAATATTTTGGAATACAATCGTTATGTCAAACCAAGAAGGTCCGAGGATTCTCCCACTGCCACATACAAAGTCACAATCATCTTAACAAATTTATTTCCTGAGGATTGTTAATGTGTGTCATCCATAATATAAAATAATTTTTTCTTAACATATCGACTTCATAAGGATCAGCGATATCTATACTCCAATATTCATGGTACATCGTCTTCAAATGTAATTGAAAGCCGCATCACCCAACTGATGGTCTAAACACTATGTCTTGATGGCCCATCACTGTCATCTTTGGTGTTTTATGGCGAGTACCTTCTCAAAATGATGTTCAAAACCATCAACTAAGCTAGATAACTTAAAGATGCCTAAACCTCTATTATTAATAATAATTAATTCAACTATGTTATATCTATTTTCACACAAATCAATGGGTGAGAAATCCTACAAAGGTGAGCATCAATTGCCAACATTTCATGATGACATAATTGCCTTAAAAATGATGATCTATGTTGCCTTAATCTATTGATCATTATCATCACATCTATCTTAGTACAAGACCAACATGATGAAGAAAAAATCCTCTATCTTGATGACCATCATCCTCTAAATTCTATGGTTAGTATCCCATCACATTCCCATTGTACCATATCATTCATAAATTATTTAATTGGATAAATATAAAAAACCAACCTAACCTTAAATGTTTTTAGAAATAACCATACTAGTATTATAATATATAATAATATTGTACGCCTTTCCCAATAACATCCTATTAATTATATTAAAAAAATGGGATACAATTAATTTATTTAGCGTTTAACATCGTCAACAAAACATTTTTATTAAAACATTTACCCCAAAATTACGATAAAAGTGTATATATCTCTAGGAAGCACATTCAGTATAATTATATACACTCAATAATCAAATACTGACCTCTAACTCTATGGTATATTAGAGGAACCACTATTTTAGAAAAACATTTTGAGAATTTGGATAATAGGTAACATAGATTTAACATTGATTATGGGGATATAAATGTGAAATAGAAGTAGGGGCATTGAAGTAATTACAACTATGTATCCAATGATGTATATAGTGCTTAAATCATATCACTGATAGAGAATATCCAATGATCCTAGATGGTAGACATGGAGACACAACGAGACCCCAGTGTTCTCTTCCCTATGTGGGAGATAAAGAGAGTAAGAATGTGGGGATACAACTGGTTTCCTCTTTTAGAAACTTTTACACACAAGATTTTTGGCGAGTAACAATTTGATGTCATGTATTATGGTCAAGAAGATTAAACTAGTTACACATAATGTATTCCTTAGTTATACCCCTAATTATTCCCACATTGTTTCCCTTCATGAAAAATTATTACACATCATGTAAATGTTACACGTCATGAAGATGTGACATATTTTTTATTTCAAGAAGGATATTTTTTCCAAAACCCAGAGGCTCCAACCATCCACTAGAGTTCTTCCAAACACTCGGGAATTTTACCAAACCCTTGAACCCACTGGAAAACAGTTCCATTGTATTTTTTTAATAATTTAGTTTTTTATGATTATAATTTTTCTTTGACGAACCACCAAAATTATTCCGTTCAAAATGTTGATACTTACCTGAAAAATGATCCATTAAAAAACCCTAGATTCTTCAATATCGAAACATTATGATAGTTCATACTATATATATGTGGTGTCCTATAAGGACTCGACATTAAACATTACATAATCTTTAGTTGAACCTAGTATTAACATTGAGGATCCTTTCAGGTTTAGAGGATCAGATAATTAGGCCATAACTAATACACATCAGCATTAATAGTACATGTATCCACTACTACTCAGTATCATTTTATTATAAAATGTAAACTCTTAATAATAAATATGTCATGTTCGATGTTTTAGTCATCATGAATTTTATTTTAACCCATATTTGTCCCTATTCTACTTCATGTCATGTGAAAAAAATTTCTAAAACACGGGATGAGAAAAAAGCTCAGTAATGAATACACCAAGAAGAAAAACTATTACTTTTTAAAAACAACATCTAAATAATGAATACTTTATCATAATTAACACTTTTAACATTTATGAGGTAGTAAATACTCTTCTCTGAATACAATATCATTACATACCATTTCATAACCAAACGATTACCAAAAAACCCTAAGAAATCACACATAACATATATAGGTTTCTTGGGATATAAGTTGACATAAATTTATTAACCATACAATCAACTTCCACACATATCTCTAAATGGAATAACAATACAGGTGACTTCCAAACCCAATAAATTGGTGCTTATAACGTAACCACCCATCCTGATTTATTATGACACCACTTTTCATTTGGTTTATCAAATTACCACACATCAAATGTCCAAGTACCATTATAAATTATAACACATAAACCAAGAATGAAGGAAAGATCACATTTCCATATTGCAATCACAAAATATCATTTTGTGATATAGACATAGTCAATGCTTCACCAAAACAAGTCAAAACATTTAATAGAGAGATTTTTTAATCAAATTGTCCCATACCACATTCAAACTTTTAGTTGAATTGTAATTTGAAAATATTAATGTCCATATAAATAAATTCTAAAAAGCAATTTTAACACATGTACATTAATGAGAATATTTATAAGAATAAATATTAAAATCATTTAATAATATATTTTTGATAAAGAATATTTAAAAAAATGGGAGATGATTGAATTCAAATAATTGATGAATACAATTTAATCAGAACATTATAAAATCATAAAAATAACAGTATTCATTATATAATGTGCCAAAGGATAGTATATACAACATATAAGAGTGAATTGGTGCATAATAACAATGAAGTCTCAATGGAATGTAAATTCTAGACGAAATCCCTTATAAAAACTTTATCCTTACATTAACGATAAATAAATTTTTTAATAATGTGTTAATATAAAAAATACACTCAATATTATTGGATATTTAGTGTAAATAAATCAATGGACATTCACACATATTTCTATAAAAACAACACAAATGACTTTAATTTTTAACTCAATGAATAAAAATTGAGAAAAAATTACTCTTATCAAGTTCATATTGATGTCTTGAGAATTCATCAATGGAGTGATTATGTGTATAAAATGTATATCTACACGAAGTGGAGTGTAAATTAAAACATTAATAAATAAACAACTATTCCTCACATAATCATATCATGATATAATTAAGAATTAGAAGATTAACCCTAGGATTGGGAATTGGGTTAAAAAGTTCCCTTACAGATTTGGAAACATATGAAACATACACCACATGAAAGAAGGATCATAAAAATAAAAATTAAATACCCATAAATTGAATTATACTATACAATGAATACAATGATGTTCAATGCATACACAACACAGAAGGAAATAGTGGAAAATATCGCATGAACCTCACGAGAATAAAAAGTGAAATGAAGAACCGTTACCTCGTTATAATCAATCGAGTCGTATGACCCAAAGATAATAACAACCAAATGAATAAAAGAATACAATTAATATAAAGGGAATCATAATAATATATATCAAATAAAGGTATCTAACACACCACATGCAATAAATATGTGGTGAACTATAGAGATAAGAAGCCCTTACCTCGTGTCTGACTTGACGCGTTCAATCTTTAATTTATTGAATAATAAACTAAATCTTATTTTTACATGATTAAGAACCTTTTAAAAGTTTATTATTACTTTTATATCACTAATTACCATGTTATAAAAATTATGTTGTCATTTATGTTAATAATTTTTGTTTTGTCGATAATTTGCACTTGAGTCAAAAATGAACATCTTATATTTACAAGTTGTTCAGTGGTCAATATTCCATTATCTCCAAAATGATATTCATTGATTTAGATATCATACATATCATATATATCCAGTATATATTTTTATTTATAATAGTATATAACATTTGGAGATAAGAAGTGAAATGCATTTTTCATGGAGACGGTAAGTCATACGTACGCATGAATGCTACTTCATGTTTTATTTTGTATTTTAATGGAATGAAAACATAATTATACAATGTTTTATTATAATTAAAGTATAAAATAAAATATAATTTCAGTAAATCCATCATTTATACATTCCATGTATGCATGAATGAGTCATATCACTTTGAGGGGGCGATAGTCTGCACTTCGTCGAATAAAATTACCGAGTTTACCCATAACGAAAACCATAGAGGAATACCATAAATTAGAACTAAATAAGTATAGAGGAAATATAAATAAAATATATATCACTTTTAAATACAGTTCCATCTTAATTTCCACCATAATAGGTGGTAGAAGATAATTGAACAATCATTGTTTTGTGAGGTTGTAGTTCATTTTCCACAGAAACAGTATGTTTTTTTACAATTAGATGGTGGTGTGTGTATGTGATGTTCAGATGATTATCATAAAAACAACCTAGTATATTGTGGATACTGGTGTTTTAATAAAATAAATGAATAAAAAGAGTTTATGGGGTTGGAGAAGGGGAAAATATCATAGAATAAATTACCATTAAATCGATTAACTCCCTTCGATTTGATCAAATATTATTTTTTGATGTTCTTTATGCCTAATGTAAGGCTTCTAAGTGAAAGATAGTGATGTAGGAAGATTAATTGGGAAGAGTTTAGATGAGACAAGGGTCTTGGAAGGTGTGATTAATTAGTTATAGGTGAGGTATTTTAATAAGGGGGAGGAGGGGCTCTTTAGAAATGATTAATAATATTATTTAATTATATAATGATTCTTGGTTTATATAGGTCCAAAAGTCATTAAAGTCGAAGGTACGATGGATCTTGATTGAAAAAATTCATACAATAAGAACCTTAGAGGTTTAATATTTTTTTTTATTTTTATAATCTTATTTATTTAAATCATACATTAATGAGGTAAACACTGCATCATTAGTGTCATAAATAATTTTGTTTATATAATGTATAAAAATCATAAAAAATACCATGGCATAGGAAATATTTTTATATTTTAAATGAATATTAATAGTTAAATATATAGCATATATAATCCAATGTAAAAATTGATTTAGTAAAAGATATATGTTTATGTCATTTTTTCATTACATTAAATTAATTAATATAAAGTGTCATTATCACATTTAAGTGGCTCAATGGGGTACCAAAATCCACCCAAGGATTCCCATGGTCATTCACGATTCATCCAATAATATTAGGACAAGTGTTAAGGTAAATTTTTATTATTATAGTATTCTTGTTACCTTGAATTACCCTATTTACATTTAACCGCGGTAAATAAAATTCTAAACTTATTATTCACAAAAAAAATTATTTTCATATTCATGAAGCACATTTTAATTACTAATAAAAAATATGTATTTTGTATTTTTGAATTTAAATTCAGAGAAGCACTTAAATTTCATTTAAATGAAAAAGTAGGATTTTTAACTATTATTAAGTGTTTTCACTATTGATCAAAATTGATGTATTTCAGAAAAATATAAAAAATTCCACCTAAGATATATTTTTTATTATGAATAGAAAACATATTTCTATTTTTACCAAATTTATAACAAATAATTTGTATTAATTAATTTAATGTTAATTCCAGATGTAAAAATGAAAATCCTATTTTGTAAAAATTAATAATTAACCAATGATTGACAATTGTTTATGTCCAATTTCAATGTAAAATTACTTCCAATGAATAAAATTAGATTTAATGGTAAAAAATAACCTAATTATACTTTAAAACCAATTAAAAGGTAAATCTAACCATATAAATATATTCTATTAAAATGTAGTTTTGAATTAATATACAATATTTTTCACTATTCAAAACAAATGATTTTTATCAGAAAAATATCAAAAATTTACCCAATGTAAATTTTGATTTCCTGATTCTAAAAAAAATTATGTTGTCAATTATAATATATAAAATTAACCAAAAATATATTTAATGATGGTTCTCTAAAACAAGGCGGTAAATCGACCTTTGAAAAAATAATAGAGTATTAATGCTTAAAATTGGATTCAAATATATTTAAAGCCTATAAATTTTATTGGATAAATATAAAAAAATTTAACAAACCTATATAATCATATTTTAGTTAGTTCTGTTCATTCCCTCCATTACAACGGCATGGAATTAACTACCATTTAAAATAATAATAATATATATTTTTCCAGTTTTACTTTGCATTGTGTGCAACATTAGACATTGGAGAAACCCATTGTTGTGTGTCAGGTACACCATTAAATATAAAATCATCTTTTAAATAAAATTAATATTTAATTCAAAAATTTAAATAAATGTGAAAATGTTATATTATTTATTTACATGGGATGTTACATACTTTTCCCATTTTGGAAATTGTATCCTCACAATTTTAAAATAGAGCATGGAAATATCATTAAAAGCTCTACATCAAAAAATGATTCAATATAAAATATGACATTAAATGAAATAAAGAGAAATTCAACAGTCACCGAATATATCCCTTACTAGGATTCCATGTAGAAAACATGTATATGGAAGGGATAGAAACCAGCATGGTTTGATGGAGAGTTGTAGATAACATGATTAGGAGAATGTTAACCACTAGAAAATCATAATCATGTGATCGGTTAAATGGTATTTGATTCCTCAGTAGGAAAAGTTAATGGATTTTTTTTGTTTTATGTAAACATTCATAAATATGAGGAATTTTTTTATGTTCTTTACTAAATACATAATTAAACTTACTTTTCGTGTAGACATTTATCGTTTACAAAAATTCTACAACAAATTAATATTTTATCCAAATGAAGGGTATTTAATCAAACGTGGCCACATTCAAATCATTATAATCAACTTTTAGAGTATCAGATAATCCACAAAAGATGAACTATATATTTCCCTTATCTTTGGACATCAAAAAATCAAAACGTTTATTAAATGATCAGATAATCCCCATAATTCGACAAACAATACGCTAAGTTTGGAAAAGACCATTAAATAAACAAATTCCCTTAAAATTATTCAATGTAACCCAAAGTAATATTGTAAACTGAAACATAGAAGGATTTAATCACATGGTATTACACAGAAAATTTTAACATTTATCTCCAAATAAAATAAACTACTATTAAAGTCTCATAGTGATGTGTAATTAACCAAATCACATATTCTCTAGGACATGTTAATCATTTCTATAAATAACTAAAATCACCAAATGTCCAAAATGAAAACATATATTCTTTAAAAATAAAATTCTACCATTACTCATAATAAAAAAGATAATTATTCCTTGAAAAAAAATTACATATATGAAACATCAGGGTTACTAGTACAATAAAAATTCTTCTAATGTAATCCCATCATAACAATAGCCTTAATACTTTTAAGCATTTTAGCATCCTAAAATCTATCATAACAATTGAATCCATTATATGTTTACTTCTAACTCATTCATTGTTCTTCATGATCCAATAACCATTCTTTTCTAACTTATTTTAAAATACTTATTTAAACAAACAAATCATGAATCAAATCATAAGATTCAATAATTTCAAAACATCTGTTATGAAATAATCCATACCTTTCATGGGTCATTGTCAGTTTCTTCATCCTCAATTGAAAAGAAATTAAGTATTGGTAAACATATATTTTTACAATACGTATGATACCATTCCCAAAACATCTTTGTAGGACATATATTTTTATAATTACTAGGCACACCACATTTAAAACATACAATTAATCCCCAAAAATAAGTTCTTCCCCTTACATAGAGTATTTATGCTTAAAATTAGATTCATAAATATTAGAAGCCTCTAAATTTAATTGGATAAATATAAAAAAAATTAACAAACATATATAATCATATTTTAGTTAGTTCTATTTATTCCCTCCATTACAACAGCAAGGCATTAACTACCATTTAAAATCATAATAATATATTATTTTCCAGTATTACATAGCATTGTGTGCAACATTATACATTTGAGAAACCCATTGTTGTGTGTCAAGTACACCATTAAATATAAAATCGCCTTTAAAATAAAATTAATATTTAATTGAAAAAATAAATAAATGTGAAAATGATATATTTTTTATTTACACGGGATGTTACAGTGTCTTCCCCTTTTGGAAATTGCTTCCTCACAATTTTAAAATATAGCTTGGAAAATTCATTAAAAGACCCACATCAGAAAATGAGTTAATATAAAATATCACATTAAATGAAATAAAGATAAATTCAATGGTCACCCATGATATCCCTTTCTAGGATTCCATGTAGAAAAACATGGATATGGAAGATATAGAAACCATCATGGTTTGATGGAGAGTTGAGAAAACATGATTAGGAGAATGTAAACCATCAGAAAATCAAAATCATGTGATCAGTTAAATGGTCTTTGATTCCTCAGTAGGAAACGTTAATGGAAAATGTTTGTGTTTTATGTAAGTTTTCATACTTATGAGGAATTTATTTATGAGATTAACTAAAAACATAAGGAAACATACTTATCATGTGGACTTTTATCCTTTACTAACATTCTACCAAAAATTAATATTTTCTCCAAATGATGGGAATTTAAACTAAATTGGCCACATTAAAAGCACTAGAATCAACTTTTAGAGTATCATATAATCCAAAAAAGATGAACTATATATTTCCCCTGTCATTGGTCATCAAAAAATCAAAACATTTATTAAATGATCAGATAATCCCCAAAATTTGACAAACAATACCCCATGTTCGGCAAATACCATTAAATAATCAAATTCCCTTAAAATTATTCAATGTAACTCAAACTAATATCATAACCCAAAACATAAAAGGATTTAATCACATAGTCTTCCATAGTAAATCATAAAATTTATCTCCAAATAAAATCATCAACTCATAATGTTTCATACTGATGTGTAATTAACCAAATCACATATTCTCTAGGACATGTTAATCATTTCCATAAATAACTAAAAACAACAAATGTAGATAATGAAAACATATGTTCTTTCAAAATATAATTTGACCATTACTCATAAAAAATGATAATTATTCCTTGAATAAAATTTACATATATGAAAAGTCGGAGTTACAAATACTATAAAAATACTTCTAATGTAATCCCATCATAAAAATAGCCTTAATACTTTTAATCATTTCATCATCCAAAAATCTATCATAACTATTGAATCCATTATATGTTGACTTCTTATTCATTCAATGATCTTCATGATCTAATAACCATTCTTTTCAAACTTATTCTGAAATACTTATTTCCAAAAAAAATCATGAATCATATCATATTATTCAATAATATCAAAACATCTATTATGAAATAATCCATACCTTTCATTGTTCATCTCAGTTTCTTCATCCTCAATTGAAAAGAAATTAAGTATTGTTAAAAATATATTTTTACAATCCCTGTGATCCCATTCCCAAAACATCTTCGTAAGACATCTATTTGTATAATGAATAGGCACACCACATTTAAAACATTCAATTGATCCGTCAAAAATAAGTTCTTTCAATTTCCTAGAGTGAACTGGATGATTCCTCTTCCCTTGGATGGTTCTTGCTTAATGACCTTCATTCCCACATATGTTGAATCTTTTCATCCCTTTTTAAGAGTTTTCATTGGTGTTTTATTCCACATCCTTGAAACATCGGTTTTTGAACGTACATAGCTTTATGATTATTACCGGAACATCGGTCCGGATTTTTTATCACATATTCAATTCCTTATAAAAATCACCAAGGTTCAAGTGGTCAATCATGACTCCCGGGAGTTCGTTTAGAATAACCATAAGAGTTCACATTGCATCTCCTATTTCATTCTATAGCACAGTTAGGAAACCATCAATGTTTTTTCTTCCCATCCACAGTTACTATGGTGCCTGTTAGATCTATCCATTTACTAAAACCAAAATGTTCAGTGTTAGTATATGAGTAAAATCATAATCTAATATCTTATAAGAAGGGTAAATACTAATATAGAGATATTTATAATATATTAAACTCATTCAATTTATCTAAAATAACTATGGGTTACTTTTAAAATGAAAACAATTATGGTAATGTCAGTTATTCTTAAATAACACTATAACCTATATAGCAATCTAAACTGACCTCTGATACCAACTATAAGGACCCTACCTTAATCATTATATAATCTTGAGTTAAATGAAGAATTCACATAAATGATCTCTTCAGTTTTGGGGTTTATGTGAATTATTCCATAACTATTACATATCAGCTCGAATATTACATGTAAAAACTACTACTCAATATCAATTTGTTTTAATAAAATATAAACTATTAAATAGAATCATGTCTTGTTCCATTTTTTAAACATCATGTATATTATTTGATCTCATCCTTTTCCCTATTCCGGTTCATGTCCTGTGAAAAACATTTCAAAAATATGGGATGAGGAAAAACCTCAAAAAGTGACACACAAAGAAGGAAACATATTTTTATTCAAAACAACTAGTAAACCATGAATACATTATCATATGTAATACTTTTCACCTTTATGATGTAGTAAATAGTCTTCTCTGAATAAAATATCATTACAGACATTTTTGTAACCAAAATATTACCATAAAACCCATATAAATATCAAATAACATATATATGTAAATTGGGAAATAAATATACTTAAATAGAAAAAACATACGGTAAACTTCTACACATATCACTAAATGTAATAGCCAGATGACCAACTTCCATACCCAATGCATTGGAGGTTATAATTTAATGTGCACTCTTAGATTATCATGACACCACCCGTCATTTGGTTTATCACGTAACTTCCTGTCAAATTTCCACGTACCATTATAAATCATAACTCATAAAACAAGAATAAAGGGATGATAAAATGTCTACATTACAATCAAAATATATCATTTCATGATATGGACATACTCAATGATTTAACAAAAACATTTTCAGAACCATTTCAAAAATTTAATACAGATATATTTGAATCAATGTGACACATAGCACATTCAAAATTTTAAATGAATTGTCAATTGAAAACATTACATTCCATATAAATAAATCTAAAAAACCATTTTGAAAACATGGACATAAATGAGAATATTCAGAAGAATAAATCATTAAAACATTTAAAATGATATTTTAGTTATAATGTTTTTAATAAAAAGAGAGACACATGAATACAGATAATTGAGGAATAACATTTAATCCAAAATTTATAACAACATGAAAATAATCATATTCTGAACTAATATTCCAAAGTACAATATATACACCATATAAGAGTGAAGTGGTACATAACAACAATGATGTCTCAATGGAATGTAAATAGAGATAAAATCCCTTAAAAATGTATTCTTATATTAAGGATAAATCAATTTCATTATAACGTGTGACAAGTATAAATACACTCAATATGATTGGATATTCATTGTAAATCAATCAGAGATCTTTCACACATATTTTTTTTAAAAACAACACCAATTACTTGTATGTTTATCTCAATGAATTAAAATTGCGTAAAAATTACTCTTATCAAGTTCAGAAAAATGTCTTGAGAATTTATAATTGGAGTGATTATGTGTATCAAAAGTATATACAAACAAAGGGGAGTGTGAATTTAAATATAAATAAATAAACAGTGATTCCACACATAATCATTTCATGACATAATTATAAATTATATGCTTAACCCAAAGAATTAAAAATGGGTTAAAAAGTTTTCTTAGTGATTTGGTAACTTACGATTCATACCCCAAATTAAAGAAGGATAGTACAATGAAGATTTAAAATAACATAAATTATATTATATTATACAAAAAAATAATCATGGTCTGTACATTCACCATATGAAAGGAAATAGTGGCATGTATAGAATGAATCTCACCAGAATAAAAAGTGAGATGTAAACACATTACCTCGTTATAATCAATCGAGTCGTATGAACCAAAGTTAATAACCATCAAATTAATCACAAGAATACCATGAATCTAATAATAATAAGTATAATACTAATCAAATGTAATTATTCAATAAACCACATGCATTAAATATGTGGCGAACAATGGAAATCTTAAATAATTAAAAGTTAGATAACAAACCCTTACCTCATTTCTCACATGAATCGTTCATTCTTTAATTTAATAAATAAAAAAATAAATATAATTTTTACATGATTAAGAACATTTTTAATATTTATTATTACTTTTAAATCACATATTTCTATGTTATAAACATTATGTAGTCATTCATGTTAATAAGTTTCATTTTGTCGATATTCGGTATTTGCGTGAAAAATATACATCTTATAATTACAAGTTGTTCATGCGTTCAATAGTACATTATCTCCAAAATTATATAAATAATTTTAGATATCATACATATCATATATATACCTTATTTATATGTATTTATAAGAGTACATATCATTTAGAGATAGGAAATGAAATGCGCCGTTCATGGAGATGGTAAGCCATACATACAAATGAACACTACTTCCATTTCTATTACATTTATTAATGGAATAAAATATTAATGATACATAGGTTTATTTTAATTATAGTATAATATCATTTGAAATTTTAGTAACTCCATCCTTTATAGGTTCCATGTATGGCATGAACGAGTCATATCACTTTGAGGTGGTGGTAGTCTGCACTTCCTCAAATGAAATTATCGCGTTGACCAATAATGGAAAACATAGATGTATACTATAAATTAATAATTAAAAACTACAGAAACAATATAAATATAATAAATATCACATTTAAACACAATTACATTTTACCGGCCACAATAAGAGTTGGTGGAAGATAATTGAAGAATCGTCATTTCCTGATGTCGTAGTTTTCCATCCACAGAAGCAATATGTTCATTAACCATTAGATGGAGGTGTGTGTAATTGTAGTTCAGATAAATTTCCTAGAAACAACCTGGAATATTTTTTATACCGGTGTTTCTATAAAATAATGTAATAAAAAAAATTTATGGGGATGGAAAAAAAATAAAAAAAGAACATAAAAAAGCTGTTACCTTTAAATCGGGTTACTCCCTTTGGTTTGAACCAAAAGGATTTCATGAAGTGTCTTATACCTAAGCTAAGGATTATAGATGGAAAGGAGATATGTAGGGAGATTAATTGGGAAGCATTTGTATGAGATATGTGGGTTCAGAGGTGTGATTAATCAATTACAGGTGAGGAATTTTTATAAGGAGGGGGAGGGTCTCTATAGGAATGTTTAAAAATATGATTTCATTATATTATTATTATGGATTTCTAAAGGTAAAAAACTCATTATAGTATAAGACAATATGAATCAAGTTTGAAATATTATTATAAAATAATAATTCGATATATTTTGGAAATTTTTATAATTTTTATAAAATTATTTATTTAAATCATTCATTAATGTGAAAAACACTGCATCATTATTGTGTCATAAATATTATTATTTATATGAGGTCTAAAAATTCAAAAAAAATAATATGTTATATGAAATCATTTTAGATTGAAAATTAATATTTATAGATGAAATGATAAATTATATAATCCCATTTAAACATTTACTAAGTAAAAGATTTATGTTTATGTCTATTTTGTCTTTACATTAAATTAATTTAAAAAGGGTGTCTTCATTACTATTAAGTGGCTCTATGGGGTCCCAGAATCAACCCAAGGATACCCATGGTCGAGCATGAATCATATAATATGGTTAGGACAAGTGTGAAGGTAATTTGGTATTATTATAATATTCTTATTACCTTGAATTATCCTATTTACATTTAACCGAGATAAATTAAAGTCAGAAGTTACTGTTCCCCAAAAACAAATTTCATCTTGTTGTAACAAATTTTAATTACTAATAACAACCATGAATGTTAGATTTTATAAATTAAATTCATAGAAGTGGTCAAATATCATTTAAATGAAAATGTCGGTTATTTAACCACTACTTTGTGTTTTCACAATTCATCGAAAAATTGATGTTTTTCAGAAAAATACAAAAAATTCAGTAGAATCTATATTTGAAATTCCGAATTAAAAAAGGATTTATATTTTAAAAAATTCAAATGATAGTATTTTGGTTAATTAATTTAAAATTATTTCTCACTATCAAAACAGAATGCATGTTTTTAATGAAATAATAACTATCAAAATATTGACAGTAGTTTTAGACAAATTTCAATGCGAAATTACTTGTAACGACCAAAATTGGATTAAATGGTAATAATATAATCTAAATACACTTTAAAAAAAATTAAAATGTTAATTTAACCATATGAATAAATTATATTAAAAGGTAGTTTTGAATAAAAATACAGTATTTTTCACTATTCATAAAAAATGAATTTTATCAGAAATATACCAAAAATTTAACCAATGCAAATTTTGATTTCCCTATTATTATTTTTCTGTCAAATCGAATATATAAATGTGACCAATATACATTTATAGAGGGTTCCCCATAAAATGGTGGTAAATCGACCTTTTAAATAATATTACAGTACTCGTGCTAAAAATAAGATTAATTCATATATTAAGCGTATTACATTTATTAGATTAATGTAAAAACATTTAACAATCATGTATAATAATAATATGTGTCGTTCTATTCATTCAAACCATTACAATGTCTAGGAATTAACTGAAATTTAAAATAATAATATATTATTGTTTTCCAGTATTACTCAGCATTGTGTGCAACATAAGACTTTGGAGGAACCCATTTTTGTGTGTTAGTTACGCCATTCAATATAGCATCCCATTTAAAATAAAATTGATATATAATTCAAAAATATTAATAAATATGAAAATGTAATATTCATTTATTTACATGGGATGTTATATCCTTCCACCGATTTAGTAATTGTATACTCACAATTTTTAAATTGGGCATGGAAACATTATTAAAAGTTCCACATTAAAAAAAGAGTCAACAAAAAATATCACATTAAAAGAAAGGAAGAGTAAGGAAAATGTCACCCAAGATATCCCATACTAGGATTCCATGTAGAAAAACATGGATATAAAAGAGATATAAACCATCAATGTTTCAAGGGGATTTGTAGAAAACATGATTAGGATAATGTTAACCACCATAAAATCACAAACTTTGGATAGGTTAAACGGTCTTCGATTCCTCGGTAGGAAAAGATAATGGAAAATGTTTTTGTTTTAAGTTAATTTTTATAATGTTGAGGAAATTGATTATGAGATTAACTAAAAACATAAGGAAACATACATACTTGTCATGTTGACTTATATAATTTACTAAATTTATTCCACAAACTCTTATTTTCTCCAAATGATGAGTATTCAAACTGAAATGGTCACATTAAATTCTCTAAGATCAACTTCTACAGTATCATACAATCCATCAAAGATGAACTATATATTTCCACTATATTTAGACATTAAACAAAACAGAAACGGTTATCACAAGATCATATAATCCCCAAAATTAGACAAAAAATACCCAATGTTCAACAATGACCGTTGAATAAACAAAAGTCCTTAAAATTCTTCATTAAAACCAAAAATAATATTGTCACCCAAATCACAGAAGGATTTAATCACATAGAAATACACAACATATGTTAACAATAATCTTTAAATAAAATTGACTTCTCTTAAAGTATCCTATTGATGTGTAATTAACCAAATCACATATTTTCTATGATAGGTTAATAATTTCCATAAATGAAAAAAAAATCCATATGTCCATAATAAAAAAAAATATTCTTCCAAATTGAAATTTGACCATTTCTCATCAAAATAATATATAAATATTCATTGAATAAAAATTTAATATATAAAACTTTAGGGTTAAAAATACAATAAAAAGTCTTCCATTATAATCCCACCATCAAAAGGGCCTAAATACTTTTAAACATTTCATCATCCTAAAATCTATCCTAACTCTTCAATCCCTTATATGTTGACATCTAACTCATTCAATGTTATTCATGATCCATTAACCATTCATTGCCATCTTATTCTAAAATACTTATTTCCTTCAAAAAAACCATGAATCATATCCTCTGATTCAATAATATCATAACATATATTAAGAAATAATCCATACCTTTCATTGTCCATTGTCAGTTTTTCATCCTCATTCAGAAAGGCATTAGGTATTGGTAAACATATATTTGTAATATCCTGGTGATACCATTCACAAAACATCTTCATAGGTCATGTATTTTTATAATGACCATGCACACCAAATTTAATACATTCTATTGATCCCTCATAATGATCTTTTTACCCATTCCTAGAGTCAACTTTATGATTCCTTTTTCTATTACAGTTTATTTCTTTATGACCTTCATTCCCACATTTGTACAATCATTCCATCCAATTGAAGCATTTTCATGGGTGTTTCTTTCCAAATCCTTGACACATAGTATTTAAGCATACATAACCTTGTGATTATTACCTGAACATCTATAAGAATTTTTTTTCTCTCATATATTATGCCTTATAAAAATCACAAAGGTTTTTGTGGTCAATCATGATTACAAATAGTTTTTTGAGAATAACCACGAGAGTTTTCAATTCAAATCCTATTTCATTCAGTTTCTTACTAAAAAAATCTATCATTGTTTTCTTAACATCCCATGTTAAATTAGTGCCTACTAGATCCATCCATTTTCTAAAACAAAAAAATCGGAGTGTGAGTATATAACTAAAATAATCCTATAATATTTTATGAGGAGGGTAAATACTAAGATAGGATTATTCATGTTATCTTAAACTCATTCAATTTATCTTAAATAACAGTGTGTATTCATAATATACTAAACATTATGGTTTTTTCACTTATATTAAATAACTCCATAGCCATTAATATTACCTAAAAAGACCTCTGATACCAACTATAAGAACCCAACCTTAATCATTACATAATCTTGAGTTAAATCAAGAACTCACATTGAGGATCTTTTCATGTTTAGAGTTTTAGAGAAATAGGACATAACCACTACATATCAGATTTAATATTATATGTAGACACTACTACTAAGTATCAATTTTTTTATAAAATATAAACTATTAAAAAGAAACATGTCTAGATCCATGATTTATACATCAAGAATTTTCCATGATCCAATCCTTGTTTCTATTCAACTTCTTGTACTATGAAAAACATTTCAAAAACATGGGATGAGAAAAAACATCAGTAAGGGGTACAAAAAAAGGAATACTATTAGTTTTTCAAAAAAACAAGTAAACCATGAATAAATTATCATATTCAATACTTTTCCCCTTCATGAAGTGGTATATACTCTTCTTTGAATAAAGGATCACTGCTTACCTTTATGAAACATAAAGTTTAGCATTAAACCAATAGAAATAAAACATAACATATATATGTATCATGGGACATAAATTTACTTAAATGGAATAAACATACGGCCAACGTCAACACATGTCACTAAATCGAATAGCCATACGTCTGACATCCATACCCAATGCATTGGAGGTTCTAACGTAAAAAACCATATTGGTTTATCACAAAACCACCCGTCATTTGGTTTATCACATAACTAATCATCAAATTTACATGTACCATTATAAATACATTGAAACGAAAATATTTCATTTCAACATATTGACATAATCAATGATTTATGAAAAGAAATTCTTAAAAACATTTAGATCATTTAATAAAAAGATTTTTTCATTAAAGTGACCCACAAAACATTAAAACATTTCAATGAATTTTCATTTGAAAACATTAATTATCATATAAATAAATCCTACAAACTATTTTGAATACATGGAAATTAATTTGAATATTTAGAAGAATAAATCATTAAAACGTTTAAAACGATATTTTAGTTAAAGAGTTTTGAACAAAATGAGGGGAGATTCAATAGAAATATTTTTTGATTGAAATTAAATTAGAACGTTATAATATCATGATAATAAAGATACTAATTATATAATCTACCAAAAAATGTATATACATCATATAAGATTGAATTGGTGCATAAAAATAATGAAGTCTCAATGGAATGTAATTTGAGACGAAATACCTTATAAAAATTGTATCCTTACATGAAGGATAAATCAATTTAATAAACATGTGTGACAAGTATAAATAAACTCAATATGATAGGATATTATTTTTAAATCAATAAGATAACTTTCACACATATTTTTGTAAAAACAACACCAATAACTTTGATGTTTAACTCAATGAATGAAAATTGAGTTAAAATAACCCTTATCATGTTCATATAGATGAATTGAGAATTTTTCAATGGAGTGAATATGTGCATAAAAAGAATATCCACACAAAGGAGAGTGAAAATTATAAAATAAAAAAATAAACACATATTCCACACAAAATCATAGCATGACCAAATTAATAATTAAAATATTAACCAAAGGAATTGAAATTGGGTATAACGGTTCTCTTACCAATTTGGTAAATTACAAAAAAATACACCACATGAAATAAGGATCACACAATGATATTAATTAAAATAAATTAAATTATATTAATCAAAAAATACAATCACGGGAAGTAGATACACAACACAAAAATAAATAGTGGGAAATATAGCATGAATCTGACGTGAATAAAAAGTGATATGAAAACTGATTACCTCGTTATAATCAATCATGTCATATGACCCAAAGTTAATAGCCACTAAAGGAATAATATAATACCATGAATATAAAGATAAATATGATAATATATATCAAATTTCAATATTCAATACATCACATGCAATAAATAAGTGGTGAATAATGTAAATCTCAAAGAATCAAAAGTGAGATAAGAAACCCCTTAGCTCGTGTCTAACTTGACTTATTCATTCATTAATTTTCTTAATAATAGACAAATGTTAATTTATAATTTCTAAAAAACCCTTTTCAAATATATTATTACTTTTATATCACTTATTACCCTATTATAAACAGTATGTAATCATTTAAGTTAATAGTGGTCATTTTGTCAATATTTGGTACTGGAGTCAAAAATGAGGTTCTTATAGTTACAAGTTGTTCATGTGGTCAATATTCAATTAAATATAGAATTATATTAAAGAATTATATATAATTTATATCAAATATATCCTGTATATATATTTATTTATAACATTACATAACATTTAGAGATATGAAATTAAATGCACTGTTCATAGAGAGAGAAAGTCGTACGTATGCATGAACCATAATTCTATTTAAATTTAATATTTTATTGAAATTAAAACATAATGATACATATTATTATTTAAATATCAGTATAATATCTTATATAATTTCAGTAACTCCATCCTTCATACTTTCCACTTATGGAATGAACGAGTCACATCACTTTGAGTGGGTGGTAGTCTATACTTCCTCTAATGAAATTATCACGTTTACCCATATTAGAAACCAGAAAAATATTTTGTAAAAAAAATATAGGAGTATAGAGAAAATATAAAAATAATATATATTTATCATGTAAATAAAGTTCCATCTTAATGTCCACAATAAGAGGTGGTATGAGATAATGGAACAATCATCATTTCATGAGGTTGTAGTTCACTGTTCACAGAAATAGTATGTTATTTACCCATTAGATGGAGGTGTGTATGTTTTGTTCAAATACATACAATAAAAACAACCGAGTATACTGTGGATACTGGGTTTTATATAAAATAAAGCAATAAGAAGAGTTTTTGGGTTGGACAAGGAAAATAAAAAAAATGAACATAATGAAAGACGTTAACTCTAAATCGAGTAACTCCCATTGGTTTGAACCAAAATATTTTCATGAGGTGCCTTATGCCTAAGGTAAGGCTTCTAGGTGGAAAAAAGGTATGTTTGGAGTTATATTGGTAAGATATTAAATGATCCAAGTGGCTTGAGATATATGAGTAATGAGTTATAGGTGAGGCTTTTTATAAGGGGGGAGGGGCTCTTTAAGAATATTTAGAAATATTATTTTATTATATAATGATTTTTGGATTCAAAAAGACCAAAACTCCTAAAAGAAGAAGATAATATAAATAATGTTAAAAAAATATCATCAAATAAATATATGAAAAGGATTGGATATTTTATTTTTTTTAATAATCTTATTTATTTAAATCATTCATTAATGAGGTAAACAATGCAACATTATTGTGTCATAAATTATATTATTTATATGATGTATAAAAATTATAAACAAGATAAAAAGACCAAGTAAATCGTCATTTCATTGAAATTAATATTTATAATTGAATAAATAACCTATATAACGACAAGTAAAATTTGATTTACTAGAATATATATGTTTATTCTATTTTTGTATTTACATTAAATTAATTAATCTAAAGTGTCTTTATCACTCATATGTGGATCCAAGAGGTCCTAAAATCTACCCAATGATGTAAATGGTTGGACATGGCTCATATATTATGGTTAAATCAATTTTAACTGAATTTTGTATTATTATAATATTATTTTTACCCAGAATTACCCTATTTACATTTAACCGCGGTAAATAAAAGTCAAAAATTATTATTCAGAAAAAAATATTTTCATCTTATTGAACAAAATTTTAGTTAATAATAAACCCATGTATGTAGGAATATTAAAATTTAACTCATAAAAGTGGTAAAATTTCATTTAAATCAAAAAGTCGGTTTTTAACTACAACCGAGTGATTTCACTGTTCATCAAAAATTGATGTTTTTTACAAAAATACAAAAAAACAGCCTAAGCTATATTTTAAATTTTTAATTAATAAATTATTTATATTTTATCAAATTGAAAACATATATATTGGATTAATTAATTAAAAATAAATTACTTCTGTTGAAACAAAAAACATTTTTTTAAAGAAATAAAATCTATCAAATGATTGACACTTGTTTATGTTCAATTTCAATGCGAAATTTCATCCAATGACCAACATTATATTAAATGATAAAAATATAATATAATTAAACTTTCAAATAATATAAAAAGATAATCTAACCATATAAATAAATTTGATTAATAGTTTTTTTTTCAATTAAGATACAGTAATTTTCACTATTCATGAAAATTGAATTTGATCAGAAAAATATCAAAAATTTACCCAAAGTATGTTATTATGTACTGATTCTATAGTAAAATTTTAAATTTGTCAAATAGTCTATATAAAAGTGACCAAATTTTTTTTAAAGGATTATATATAAAAATGTTGTAAATAGACCTTTTAAAGAATATTGGGATTTTTAGGCTTAAAATTAGATTAATTCAGATTTTATGCCTCTAACATTTAAGGGATAAATGTAAAAACTTTTCAAAAACATGTATAATCATATTTTAGTTAGTTCTATTCATTCTTACTATTACAACAGCTAGGTGTAAACTACCATTTAAAATAATAATAATATATTATTTTCGAGCATGACGCAACATTGTGTTTAATGTAAGGCATTGTAGAAACCCATTGTTGCGTGTCAGGAACCCCATTGAATGTCACATACTCATTAAATTATAATTAATATTTAATTCAAAAATATTAATGAATATGAAAATATTATTATCTTTATGTACCTGGGATGTTACATGTCCCATAGATATTTTACCAAACACACCCATCTCATAATATTCCCACGGTATACTTGGATTAGTCAACATTATCCAACTCCACTTAAGGTTCTCCTCAACATAATACTTACCAACATAGTCACTTCCCAAAAAAAATTAATATCCAATCAGTTCCTTTGAAAACACTCAGTCATAAATGTCCTCATATAACATACCATCATTCCTTCACCCCTCTATTCCACCATTATACTGACATCATAGTGGACTCCTATCTTTCTTTGCATCCCTTATGATTGTAACACCCCATTATTTCATAGTACGTTATTTTTTTCAAAGTAATACAATAACTTGCACTACACGCAACACTAAGTTCAAGTGCATCACGACTTACCAAACTAGCCATTCAAAATAGATTATGAATAGTATTAATTGAATTTTGAACTTGATATAATCATTATTATTTTATAATCCATATTATGAGTTTCTTAGACATAATGTAAAAACAAATTCATTATTTTCATTTAAAAGAAGTATTTTTCAAAAATACACTTTTTCACCCTTTTAATTGTGAACCATTTTTAAATAAAATATTGGAAACTTTTATATATTAAATTTTACAAAATAAATGTCTTATTTGGAATAGATACATAATAATATAGTTTCAATAAAATTTTGGTGTTTTTATGATAACTTGCATATTTGGGTCAATAATGAAAATTACTATATTTTAACTGAAAACAAATTTTATTAATCAAAATAATTTATAGTGTTAAATAAAACATTTTAATGTTCTGTAGGTATAAATAGATTATATTTTACCATTTAATCCAATTCTGGTCATTGTAAGTAATTTTACATTGAAATTGGACATAAACAAGTGTTAATTGTTTTATAGTCATTATTTCATAAAAATTCACATTTTTCTTTTCACAATGGAAATTAATTTTAAATTAATGAATGAAGCTTCTATGTTTTGAATTTGGTAAAATATAAAACATTTTTTGATTTAGAATATCAAAATTAGCATATGGTAAATTTTTGGTATTATTTGGAAAACGTACAATTTTTTATAAATAGTGAAAAACCCTGAGTCATAGTTTAAAACTGATTTTCTTAAATAATTATTTATTTTATTTAAATTTATTTTAGGTCAAAATAGATACATAGTACCTTTATAAGTTTAATTTAATTAATTGGATTCTGTTTATAATAATTTTAGATATATAAAACTTTTATTGAACTTTTCACCATCTTTTACCCACCTCTTAGTAGAATTTGAAAATTCACATAAAACATAATTTTACTGCTTTTTTGAGTGAAATTTTGAAAATCCTACAGACACGGTTAATATCAAGGAGTAAAATTTGGTTTAATAAGATAAAAAAAATATTTTTTTAACAGTAACTTTTGAGTTTTATTTACCGCTGTTAAAGATAAATAGAGTATTTCAAGGTAAAAAGAATATCGTAAAAATTCAAAATTACCTTAACACATGTCCTAACCTTATTAAATGATTAATATCCGACGATGGGAATATTTGGATCGATTTTGGGACCCCATATAGACACTTGTAAGTGATAATGACATTTTATATTAATTAAGTTAATGCCAATACCAAAATGGAATAATCATATGTCTTAAAAAACAATTCTCAAATGGGGTTATATATGTTATATTTTTGACTATAAATATTCATTATAAAGGTGGAAATATTTCCTAAACAATGGAATATTATTTATAATTTTTACAAATTTAGTAATTGAATTTATTTATGACATAATGATGATGTTTTATTTTCTTTATTAATGAATGAATCAAATAATTGGTATTATAAATGTTAAAATAAATATAATTTGAAGGGTTTGATTCCAAATATAAATTTTATAGTTTAATATGACATGTAGGGATTTAATAAATGAATTTTATTAGAATTAATAAATTTTTTATGACTATAACAAAAATCAATTGTTAAATACTGTCAAAGTTGACAAACAGTAGTTTTTAAAACAAATATTATATTATTAATTGATATAATATTACTAAAAATATGAAGATTGGCCAAAAGACTTATATGATTATAGGAATGTCATTAATGATCCACTTGGGGTTCTCTTGGTAGTTTATTGTATGTTTATTAAACATATAATATAAAAATACAAAGATACATGATAAATGTTAAACTATTTAACTAAGTGTTAAATATAAATGATAAGGGTAAAATAGTGACCCAAACTTGTATAAAACCTATTGGTTGAGTTTTTTTCAACCCATACCCACCTTAAAATTTATATAATCTAGTTTTTATAAATTATAACCAGAATATGAATTTATTAAAAAATAATACTTTAAGTTTTTTCTAAAGAGCCCCTCCTCCCCCTTATAAAAGGACTCCACTTCTAACCAATTTTCCATACCTTTAATGCCTTTTGGATCGGCAAAAACCTAACCAAATATCCTCTCAACATACCTCAATTTAAACTATAGGGAATATTTTGATCAAAAAGTGAACCTTAGGATACCTTTTGATTAAATCAAAAGGAAGAAACCGAATAAAATGTAATGATTTCACTACCATCTTTGAAGTTCCTTTCTTCTTCCACTTCTTCATTCTTTGTTATTTACATTATAAAATAATTAATCTAGTATCATATATATACTGTGATGTTATTATAAATATTTCACTACTATATTAATTATTCTATCCATCTTATGAATGATAATGTCACCATGTGTGCGTGCGTACGGCTTACCGTGTCCACGCCGTGGTGTAATTTGTTATTTAACACTATGTTATTTGGATGGATATAATGATGATTAATATATATATAAATAATAATAATAACATGATAATGTCTCTTTAAAATTAATATATCATACAATTCCATACCTTTAAGGAAATGATATTGTTGCTCGTGCGTACGTACAGATTACCGTCTCCACGACGCGATGAGATTCATTTCCACATTCACCATTCATTGACAATTTTAAAAATATATATTACTAATTTTCTTTTAATATATGACATAATAATGATACTGAATATATATATATATGTACTTAGATATATTTTATTCACTTTGTTATGTTCAATAAATTATGAAAACGAAAACAATGTTTATGCGTACGTACAGACTACTGTCTCCATAAATAGTGTTTTCCATTTCATATATATGTCTATTATACAAATTTATATTATAAATATATATGATATATAAATCATGTTTTATATTATGTAATTAATAAAATCAGGATCTAGGTGATACAATCAAGAGTAACAAGTTAAAAGACGTACGATAAAGAAAGTGATTATTAACTAAAATGTTAATTTAACATGTAAATTATTATTAAATGGGTAGTATATAGTCATAAATGAATAATATATGATATCATAAATATTAATATTGTTCTGTTATAATTTAATAACATACAGCGATCATCATACAAGAGTTTAAACTAACCCTCGACTAAAGTAAAGTGCAAGGTAAGTGGTTTTCATCTCACTCCTTATTATTTTGAGATTCATGCCATATTTTCACTATCACCTTTTGTGTGGTGTCTGTACTACCAATAATTTTATTCTTTATGTAATAACCTTTAATTTATGTGTATTTACATATTCATTGTATGATACCTATTTCATGGGGTGTATGTTTCGTATGTTACCAAATTGATAAAGGTTAATTTCACAATCTCTATATTATCCGAGGTTGTTTTTACATAATTATCTAATGGGACATATTTATTATCTATGTCAATGTTTCATGAAAGAGTTTCCAAAGTTATTATTTTAACGATTTTATTTTTCAAAAACATCATTTCAAAGTTTTAAATATTTATTCCTCTAAATCTTTCTCATTAATGTCCATGTATTTAAAATGGGGTTTAAGGATTTATTTATATGGTCATAAATGTTATTATAATGTTAATTCCATTAAAAAGATTCAAAGTGGTATTGAAAAATTTGATCCAAAAATGTATTTAAATTTATTCCTTTCTAAATTTTTTGGCATTTATTTGTTTTAATGAAAAAGGGATATTTCTCTCAATGAGTTATTAAAATAATGTTCATCTATGTCTACATCCTTTGATGGATTTTAAACTTGTTTGAAGATGATTTATTGTGATAAAATTATTCCATATTGTATTGAAGGTTTTGTGATATGTTTGACTATGGATGTGTTATTTTTATAACATTCATGGTTTAGGGATAATGAATTTACATTTTGTATGCTATTTTTAATACAAATGTTTATGTTATGTTTAAACCTTTTCATATGTGGAATGAATTGGACTTAGTAAGTGACGGGTGGTGACCGTAATAGCTCATCGATGAATCGGTAGTTCTCATGAGTCAAACTAGAGTCTTGGAACAATTCCTTGACTAAATATTATTTGTATTCTTGGCACAAGGCCTTGACAATGTGGTCATGATAGTCTGGAATTATGCATTCCATAATTATGAATGTTGTTAGTGATCTTGCATGTGATTATTCAACTAGTAGAATATCCAAGTTAATAAGTAAATGGAATTAATTAATTTTATTATTTCCATGTAATTGTAAAGATCAAGTTTAAAAGGATTTCATTTTAGTTATACATTGCCTTAAATGTCTGTGCTTATTTATTAATGTTTCCACTATATTGTTATCCTTTCTGAGCATCTGAGCTCACCCCTTTCTATGTTTTATTTTTACCAGGATTCCAAGAAGTGTATTGTGATTGATATGCAGGGTTAATCTAGGAAAATAATGGCATTCATAATGTATTATTTATGTTTTTTTGTATGTTATAAAGTGTAATGTAACATTCTTTTATCTAATCTATTTTCCAAGACTACTAAATTGATCGGTCCTTCGTGACATGATTCCATGTAATCATGCCAATGTATTAAAATAATGCACCGACTTTGGTTAACTGGGGTCAGGGGGTTAATGTTGGTATGAGAGGAAGTTTAGAAATAACCATGGAAGATAGATTTAGATAAACTCTGATTAGAGCACATAGACCTATGTTATTCTTTGAGGATTAGTAGAGAAGGACTTCCTAGAATTATGGTAATGTAGAGATTTTGTGAGTTTTCCAAGAAAATACATCCCTATCTGGATACAAGCATGTAGAGGCAGCTCTGGCACATATGTAACTAGAGGTAAAACCCGATATCACTGCTTTGAGCTAGACTCGAACGAGAAATGGTGCATGAATATGGGCCTTCCTGCGCTCTTGGTTATGACACTCCTAGATGATACGCTTAGGATAAATCTCATTTTCCTTACAAACCATTATGAAGTGTTTATGAGTATATAAATCCCCATAGAATCCATTTTATGATTATGGATTATATCCATAACGTTGTAAATTTATGTTAGGTATATTACATGTTTTGAATTATGAATTATGATTCATAAACTGACCTAGTGTATGTCATTGTTTATAATTGGATCCCAGTAGAATGAATGAGAACTCAAACAATACCTATGATCTGAACAGTAAGAAGGGTCATATCATTCATGGAATTAAGCCAACAATTAGAAAGGAAATAGTCTTCAACGTATTATCATCATTAGAATAAATAATATCATGCGTTAATAAGATTAGTAAATTATTCTCTAAATCCTATGGCTTTGACGGGTATCCAGAGAAGAAAAGGATGGTAGAATGAAAGACAAATAATGGGAATAAGGGAAAGAAGGATTTTACAATATGTGATAAATGTGGAATGAATCACCTTGTTAAATACTTGAAGGGAATGAGATTTTTTTTATAAGTGTGGATAAAAAGGACACCATGTACGTGATTTCAAGGGTATGAAAAAGTTTTCTAATGTAAAATGCTTCATCTGCAAGGCATTGAGACACTACTTGAATCAATGTCCCATTCATTAGAGTATACCACAAATAATGTTACTGGATAATAATCATGTTATGATATTACCTCAGATGAAGAAGAATTACTTGTGTTCTTATATTGTTATTTGAGTGTTGTATCAATAATATACTGGTTACATGTATTATAGAGGTAAATAAGGATTGTACTGCAGTACTATTTTATTGAGGATTTGAGATTATATGGTTCTAAGAAAAGTTACTTAATAGTAAGATACACTTTTTGAAAAATAAATGGTTGAAAGAAAGGTAATCCATAATATGGTTCTGATAATGAGGTAGTTATTTTGAATAAGAATTTGTTGATTATGGTAATTCCGGATGTTGCGGTGTCGTAAAAGAATACACGATGTAGGTGTTCACATGTTATTACCTAGAAAAAAGGATCCTCATTATTTTTAGATTCCTTATAATATTTGGATTGAGAGTTTTGATATAATTATATTGGATAATTCTATGTTTTGGAATAAAATAATATTGAAATTGGATATTATTGTTAATGTTATTTTTGGATTTCCATAATATGGACAACCTGGAGGTTAGACCGCAACCTGTCACATCTGGAAAAGGCGCGAGACTTGAACCTGCAACCGAATGGAGGAAAGGGTGTATCACTTATCACTAACCCACATGATGTCCTGGATTGAATAATGTAGTTTTTTAATGGTTCTGATATGTGAATTATAAATTCATTATTTTTTGAACCCTATATGATTAGGATAAATAGAATATATATATATATATTTTAAATCTTTTAGAGTGAAAGATGATTTTGTGGTAGGAGTTAGTTGAAGGATGAAACTCTACACACACACACACACACACACACATACATATATATATATATATATTCTCCCTCTTATTTTATGGATAAATTAATTAGTAAACTTTAGGGAAGGAATCCTAAAAACAAAAATGTGTTATCGTAGTACGTTACATTTTTTTGAACCGATGGTAATTTTAATCATCATAGATTGGTGGCATTGAGGCCCAAAATTCAATAATATTTTGTGATTGATAACCTCAATCATTCCATATTAATATTTACATTTTCATCCATTTATGTGTCTCTAATTTCCCGAAATGTTCTCTTAATCGAGATCATAATTTGTTAGTGATTTTTTCATTCCCCTTTTCCTCTTATTAAGACTAAATTTTATTAACCCAATTTCTGATGTGGGTTTTCCCACAAAGGTATTTTCTATTTTCAACCATTTATTATTGAAGATAAAATTAAAATTGTGAGGATACAATTTATTGATGGAGGGAATAATTTAACACCCCAAGGATTCATAGTACGTTATTTCATCAAAGAAATGCAATAACTTGCGCTACACGCAACACTGGGTTCAAGTGCATCACGACTTACCTAACAAGCCATTAAAAATTGGTTATGAATAGTATTGACTAAATATTTAACCTTATATAATGCTTATAATTTTAGAATCTATATTGTGAATTTCTTAGACATAATGCATGAACACATCCAATTTTCAAATAAAAGTAGTATTTTTCAAAAATGAACTTTTACCGCTTGTTAATGGAGAACCATTTTTAAATCCAATATTTGAAACATTTATATATTAAATTTGACAAAATAAACTTCTTCTTTGTAACTGGGACATAATAATACAGTTTCAATAAATTTTTGGTGTTTTTCTGATAACTTTCATATTTGGGTGAATAGTGAAAAACACTATATTTTAACTGAAAACAACTTTTTAAATAAAATTATTTTATAATGTTAAATTATAAATTTTTATGGTTTCGAAGTATAAATATATTATATTTTACCTTTTTATCCAATGGTAGTCATTGTATGTAAATTTAAAATGAAAATGGACATAAACAAGTGCCAATCTTTTGATAGTTATTATTTCTTAAAAATACGCTTATTGGTTTTGACAATGAGAATTAATTTTAAATTAATAAATGAAACTTAAATGTTTTTAATTTGGTAAAATAGACTTAATTTTTGGATTCAGAATATCCAAATTAGCCTTCGGTGAATTTTTGGTATTTTTCAAAAAACGTTCAATTTTTGATGAATAGTGAAAAACACTGAGTTATAGTTTCAACCCGAGTATTTATTTAAATAATTATTTATTTTATTTAAATTTATTTTATGTCAGAATAGACACAAAATACCAATATACATTCAATGTAACTCATTGGAGTGAGTTTATAATAGTATTTGATATATAAAAAATTTATTGAATTTTTCACCGCCTTTTACTCACCTACTAGGAGAATTTACAAATTCACATAAAACAAAATTTTACAACTTTTGTGAGTGAATTTCAAAAATACGAGAGAAATGGTTAATATCACAGAGTAAAATTTGGTACAATAAAATAAAAATATTTTTTGGTGAATAATAAATTTTTACTTTTATTTACTGCGGTTAAAGGTAAATAGGGTAGTTTAATGTAAAACGAATATTGTAATAATAAAAAATTACCTTAACACATGTCTTAACCCTATTGGATGATTAATTAACGACCATGGTCATATTCGGGTTGATTTCAGGACCCCATGGAGCCACTTTTATGTGATAATGACACTTTATATTAATTAAGTTAAAGTAAATAAAAAAATGAAATAATCATATATCTTTAAGAAAAACTATTTTTACATAGGTTTATATATGTAATAATTTCAACTATAAATATTTATTAGAAAGATAAACAGTTTTCATACATAATGGTATTTTATTTATAATATTTAGACATTGAATAACTAAATTTATTTATGTCATAATGATGATGCATTATTTTCTTTATTAATGAATGATTCAAATAATATTTTTTATAAATGTTAAAATAAATATTATTAGAATGTTTTGATGCCACAGAAGAATTTTATAGGTTAATATGACATGTTAGTATTTCTTAAATTATTTTTTTCTAATTAATAATGTATTTATGTGTTTGAAAAAAATAAATTATTAAATATTGTCAAAATTGACATAAAGTAGTTTTTAAAACAAACATTATATTATTAATTGATATAATTTTTATAAAAATATAAGTATTTCAAAAAGGACTTATATTATGATAGGTATTTAATTAGTGAACAACTTTGGGTTCTCTTAATAGTTTATTGTATATTTATTAACCATATAATATAAAAATACAAAGATACATGGTAAATATCAAACTATTTAGCTAAGAGTTAAATCTAAAAGATAAGGGTAAAAGAGTGGACCAAACATGTCTAAAACCTATTGGTTGAGTGTTTTTAGAACCATACCCATCTTATAATTTAATTTATATAGTTTGGAGCCATTATAAATATAATATTAATTTATTATAAAATAATACTTTATGTTTTTCCTAAAGAGCCCCCCCTCACCCTTATAAATGGACACCACTTGTATCCAATTATTCATACATTCAATGCCTTTTGGATAATACAAAACCTTACCAAATATCCTCTAAACTCCCATCATTTCATCCTTGAGTACATATTTTTATCTGAAATAGAACCCAAGGATCCCTTTTGATCAAATCAAAATAAAGAACACGAAAAAAATGTAATGATTTCACCACCCTCTTACATGTTCCTTTCTTCATCCACCTCTTCTGTCTTTGTTATTTCCATTATAAAATAATAATGAAAGTATATTCTATATACTATGATGTTATTATAAATATTTCACAACTATATTCATTATTATATTTGTCTTACAAATGATAATGTTACCATCCATGCGTACGTACGACTTACCGTCTCCACGCCATGATGTAATTTGTTATTCAACAGTATGTTATTTTTATGGATATAATGATGAGTAATATGTTTTTAAACAATTAAAATAACATGATAATGTCTCTGTAAAATTAATATACCATACAATTCCATACTTTTAAGGAAATTATATTGTCGCTCGTGTGTACGTACGGATTACTGTCTCCATGATGCGATGAAATTCATTTCCACATTCACCATTTATCGACAATTATAAAAATATATATTACTAATATGTTTTTAATATATTAAATAATAATGATACTGGAGAGAGATATATATATATATATGTGTGTGTGTACTTAAATATATTGTATTTACTTAATTCCGTTCAATAAGTTATGAAAATGAAAACAGTGTTTATGCATACGTACGGACTACTGTCTCCACAAATGGTGTTTTCCATTTCATATATATGTCTATTATAAATATTTATATTCTAAATATAAATGATATATAACTCATTTTTTATATTCTGGATGTATTTAAATCATGATCTATGTGATAAAATCAAGAGTAACAAGTTAAAACACGTATGATTAAGAAAGTGATTATTACCCGAAATCTTAATTTTACATGGAAATTATCATTAAATTGGTAGTATTAAGTTATAAATGAATTATGTATGATATCATAAATATTAATATAATTATTTTATAATTTAATAACATACAAAGGTATTCATAAATGAGGATAAACGTACCATAGACTAAAGGAAAGTGCCAGGTAAGGGGTTTAATCTCACTTTTATTACCGTGAGATTCGTGACATATTTCCACCATTAACTTTTTTGTGATGTATGTACTACCCATAATTTTATTCATTGTGTAATATACATCAATTTATGTGTATTTACATATTCATTGTATGATACCCCTTTCATGGGTGTATGTGTAACATCCTAGGTAAATAAAGAATATGACATTTTCATATTTATTAATATTATTTTAAATAAAATATTAATATTACTTTAAAGGGGATGTTATGTTCGATGGCGTACCCAATACGTAACAATAAGTTTCTTTGAAACCTTACGTCACACACTAATAATATAATAATATTGTTTTAAATGGTAGTTAACACGTAGCTGTTTTAATATAGGTAATGAATAGAACTAACTAAAATATGATTATACATGTTTGTTAAATGTTTTTACATTTATCTAATAAAAGATAAAGGCTTAAAATAAGAAAAAATCAATTTTAGGCATAAATACTCTAATATTCACTAAAAGGTCGATTTATAGCCTTTTGATGGAGAAACCTCTTTAAATATTGTTTTGGTGACTCTTATATTTTCAATTGAACCAAATACAATTCTTCTTTATAATCGGGACATCAAAATTTACTTTGTGTATCTTTTTGGTATTTTTTTGACAAAGTTCATTTTTTAATGAATAGTGAAAAATGTTTTTTTAAGTCAAAACCTCATTTTCATATTATTTATTTATATGTTTAGATTTTTTTAATTGGTTTTAAAGTGTAATTAGAATATATTTTTACCATATAATCCATTGATGGTCATTGGAATTTATTTCACTTTGAAATTGGACAAAAACAAGTGTTAGTCTTTTGTAGATATGGTTTCTTAAAAACACGATATTTGTTTTGAAAACTGGAATTAATTATAAAATTAATTATTTCATCTTATATGTTTTAAATTTTGAAACATAGACATAAATTTTGAATATGGAATATCAAATATAGCTTAGGGTGAATTTGTGGTATTTTTCGGAAGAACTTCAATTTTTAATGAATTATGAAACCACTAAGTGGTAGTTAAACAAACAGATTTTTCATTTAAATGAATTTTTACCGCTTATGTGTATTTAATTTCAAAAATCCGAAATACATGGTTGTCATTAATAAGTAAAATTTGGTTCCATGTGATTAAAATGATTTTTTTGGTGAATAGTAACTTTTCAGTTCTGTTAACCACGATTAGAGGTAATTAGTGTAATATAAGATAAAAATGATATAATAAAAATATAAAAATATCATGAAACATGTCCTAACCTTATTGGATTGGTCATGACCGACCAATACAATCCATGGGTCGATTTTTGGGACCCCATGGAGCCACATGAGTGAGATAATGACATTAATACCTTTTATTTAAAGTAAAAAAATATCACAAACATGTATTGTTTTACTATAACAATTATTACATGGGGTTATATAAGCTATAGTTTTGACTATAAATATTAATTAGAAAGATAAAACGATTTCCTAAATCATGGTAATTTTTTAAAAATTTTAGACATCAAAAAAAAATTATTTCTGACACAATGATGATGAAATGTTTACGTCATTAATGAATGATTTAAATAAATAAAAAGATAATGTTTAAAATAATATCTAACACATGTCAAATTATATTTGGATGATTCTATTTCGAGAATGTACCACCTTATCCAAGAATTTAATGATTTTTTGAGCTTTATAAACCGAATTTAATTTTAAAATAAAATAATAGTTTCAAGAGTTCTAAAAGAACCCCTCCTCTCACTTATAAAAAGACCCCACATCCTACCCATCTCTCAAAATTTTGAAGTCTTTTGGATCATCCAACCTCTACTGCAATAAGCTCCCAATATCCCTCTCTTCATTCTATAAGCCTTACCTTAGGCAGAAAGCTTTTCAAAAAACCCTTTTTGTTCAAACCAAGAAGAGTTACCAGATTTAAAGGTAATGTCTTCCGTTGTGTTCTTTTGTTTTATTTTTCTTCTCCAACCCCATAAACTATTTTTATTCCTCTATTTTGTAACAAAACAAGTATCTTCATTATAGTAGGATATTTTTATAAAATGGATTCGAGATTCACTTACACACACACCTTAATCTAATGGTTAAAGAACATACTGTTTATGTGGGTGGCGAATTACTGCCTCACGAAACAATGATTGTTCAATATTCTATTAAAAACATTCATGGTGTCCATTAAGATGTCTATATATTTATATATTATATATAATGTGTTTATTTTATAATTATGCTTCTGTATTTTTCATTTATGAAATACCTTTATGGTTTCTGTTATGGGTAAACACGATAATCTCATTAGAGTCAGTGCGGACTACCGCCCCGTAAAAGTGATATGACTCGTTCATCAATTATGTGGAATGTATAAAGGATAGAGTTAATGATATTATATATGATATTATACTGGAATTATAAAATAACTATGAATCATTATGTCTTTATTCCATTAAGATTGGAAATAGAAATGGAAGTAGCATTCATGTGTACATACGACTTACCGTCTCCATGAACGGTGCATTTCATTTCTTACCTCTAAATGTTATGTAATATTATAAATATATGTATATACTGGATATATATGACATATATGATATCCAAATCATGAATATCATTCTGTATATAATGAACCTTTGACCACATGAACAACATGTAAATATAAGAAGTCCATTTTTACTCAAGTAACAAATATCGACAAAACCAACGTTATTAACATAAATGATTACGTAATTTTTATAAATGGTAATAAGTGATATAAGAGGAATAATAAACATCATATAGTTTCTGAAGAAAGTATAAATTAACTCTAGTTTATTATTTTGGAGATTAATGAAAGATCGAGTCAAGTCGGGCACGAGGTAAGGGATCCTACCTCTCTCTTTTTTAAGTACTCTCTTTTATGCCATTTCTTTTAAGCACATATTTCATATGTTTGGGATGTTATTTTATATTCATCATTCTGTAAATTTTATGATCATATTATGAGATACCTTATTTGATCTCATAAATATATTTTTGGACGTTCTATGTGGTGTCGTTAGGCTGCCGAGTTTACGTAAGGGATTTTTCATCTCACTTTTAATCCTGTGAGATTTATGCTACATTTGCCACCATTTACTTTGAGTTGTGTATGTACAACCCATTATTCTACTCTTTGTGTAATATAATTTCGTTTATGGTTATTTACATCAATGTTTTATAGTCTTTATTTCATGGGGTGTACATTTCGAAAGTTACCCAAGTCGGTAAGGAAACCTTTCACCCTCCACTTTTTAAAAGACTTATCTTTGTTATGCATTTTAATTTACATATTATTATGTTGGGTATGTTTTTATATATCCTTATTGATGAATATTTTATGTCCATGTGATTAGATACTATTTTCCCTCTAATAAACTCATTTTATGAATTTTAATGTGGCGTCGTTAGGATGTCGAACTTCTAAAATAAATTTCAATTCTTTGGGTCAGAACTCTACTTCTCGATTACATCATGATATGAATATGTGTGTATGACCTATGATTTTTTTACACATAATATTCACTTATATTGAGTGGATTAATTTTTTTCACACTTAATTATGTAATTTATTTGTCCTTAATCTATGGATACCATCTTGGTATGTGACATCATCTCAATCTCCTTTGATTTTGGCATATTTTATTATATACTCAAATTTCTTTTATACGGTGTATAAAAATCATTGACTTTGACGTTTATTCAAAATGAATATTTTTATACGAAGTGTTTTACTAAACAATAAAAGGGAATGTGTTTTTTGTTTTATATATGCAGCGACAACGACTTTTCCGCCACTGTGACCATTATTTGAGTTTCAGATTCCTCTACAAGCCATAATAATTTTTTAATGAAAAGTAAATACCATGTTTTACTTTTATTTTATTTTGGTATTAAAAATGTTTTTGATAATGTTTTTATATATATGTATTGTATTAATAACTTGTGATTAAAATGTGTAAATTCTATGTTTCCTTTATGCATATTTTATGTGGTACGATTATGTTATGGTTCTTGGAAATTGTTTATGAAGACGGGTGGTTCCGTGATAAACTAAGGGCGGGTGAGCCCGATATAGCTCTCCAATTCATTGGGTAACGTGATAGAGGTAAACATGAATGTTTCTCCTAAGATATTTAGGGAATATATTGTTATGGGTATTCCAAACACAACCATAAGGGTTACTCCCGACATAAGAATGTTATGAATGCCTCAAGTTACCTTTATGTCTTATGATTTCTATGAGTTATTCATAAATATTATGATTTCATGAGGTATGTTAAAGTGCTTATGTTTTATGAGTAAAGTATGATTTCATTTATTCTTATGTATACATGAACTTATGTTTTCATTCTGTATTTTTATATCTGTTACTGATCTTTTTATGCTCATCTCATGTTTTTGATATTTTTTTCACTGGTCAAGGGAAAGGTACATGATTTGATGATAGTATCAAGAATGTGTCAAGAATGAATCCATGTTTTATTTAAAATATGTTTCCTTTAATTAGAAGAGTGAATATTGTCTTTGATGTAACCACCTTATTTACAAGTGGAATGTAATGCATGATATATGATCTAATTCTCTAAAACTCTAAACCTGAAACGATCCTCAATGTGAATTATTAAAATAACTCATGATTAAGTAATGTTTAAGGCTGGGACCTTATAGTTGGTATAAAAGGTCGTTTTAGACAACGATAGTGATTAGGAGTTTTCGTTAAACACATGGTTAGTACCTAGGTCTATTATTTAAATTATATCCTTTTTTCTATCTTTTTCAGATCAAGGAAGGTTAGTTACAAATTGGAGGAGGAGGATCTCAAATAACATTCCTATCTCTTCCTGATGACATGCTTTCAATAAATATTGCAAAGTCATGTTCGGATGATTGTGAAACTTTTTCTAGTAATCAACTAACTTGCAAGTAGTTTTTTGAGATATCAAACACCTCCACTATATCTCGTTATCATCATGGATCATGGGTTGTATTTAATAAAATCCTATTTTCACAATATTCTCATATTTTCAAGAAAGGAAAATATTATCAACGAATTTTAAGATATTTTTCCTTATCACATGATTTTGAGGCATATTATGATTTTAAAAATTGTTCTGAAGAAGGAAACCCTTGTGATACCTATTTATATTTTATTTTAAAATATAGTCTCTCAGCACATACCTATGGTATTTTAGAAGCACCATTAATTGAAAGTTTCAACTCAATTTTGGTCTGACTATTTTATATAAATCATGTTTTATCAGATGTATTGAAATTATATGTCATACATGATTACTTCCAAAACTATTTTTCTGTGAACACCCGTATGACCCATGTTGTACAAGGTGTATTTAGATGGGGGAAGAAAATGATTTTGAAGGATCTCTAAATCATTGTTGCGATGCATGGACCTTCTACCTATGTGAACAAGATGACAATGAGACCCAATGGACACCATGATCAAGGAATGATGTTCTTCATTTTGGGGAGCAATTTATATTATCTTATTATGGTGATGTAAGACTTCATGAAATAAGATGTTGAGATTATAATGAATTTGGATGAAATTGAGTGGTATAAGGAAACCATTGAGGTTAAAACAAGTTAGGGTTATTTTTGATATTTATAAAAAGGAAAACCCATAAGATGGGCGAAAACCAGTCGCGTTCGACAATGTCACATGAATTGAACCCACAACTGAAGGGTGCAAAGGGTGCATATCCTACCACTAGAATATGTGAAGTCCCTGGTTAGTATGACTTATTCTTTTTGATTAAATGATTTTATGGATCAAGAAGAAGTTGATTTTGGGAACTTATGTTTTACTAAATGGATATCATTAGTGTAGGAAAATGATTTGGTGATCAAGTAATAACTATTATTTTGGAATATGTTCTCTAGTTCATGGAAATAATATATGCCTATAGAAAATAGAATTATTTGAGATTTCAATTAAGGAGAAACTATAGAATTTTATTTTTGGAATAATCTAGGTTTTTATTATGGACTTATATGATATTTGGTTATCTATGAAAATGATTAACCAATTATGGTGGATATGTGATTAGGTTAATTCCATTCCAATAAGATACCTTAAGAGTAACTGATGTTATTTAGAGATAAATGTTAAGATTTACCTTAGAAGATTATGTGATTAAATCCTTCAGAGATTTGGGTTTCAATATTTGTTTGGATTAATTTGGGTAATTTTATGGGAAGATGTTTGTTGAATGGTCTTTGTTGAACATTGGGTATTGTTGGAAAATTTTTGGAGATTAAGACTATTATTTCTTTTTTTAAAGGATTATCCTTTTTTGGTATTATCTAATATTGTACTAACACTTTTTGGTTTTGGTTAATGTCTAACGGCATGGGAAATATAGAGTTCATATTTTTTGGGTTAGATGATTCTCTAGAAGTTGATTATTGTTCTCTTAATATGAAAAAGTCATCCTGAAATACTCATCATTGGGAGAAAATTGGAGTTTGTGTTAGAAATATAGTAGAAGATGAAGTATACATAAAAACTAATTACGTCTCCTTATGTTTTATTTAAACCCATAAATAAATTCTTCAATGAAAAGAATCATTAATAAACGTTGTCTATTAAATTTTCCTACTGGGGAATCAAATACCGTTTAAACCATCAAAATTTTGTGATTTTTTGGTGGTTAACATTCTCCTGGACATGTTTTCTATCACTCTCCATCAGAACATGACCATTTTTTTCTTCCATATCCATGTTTTTAGTACATGGAATCCTAATATGGGTTATCACGGGTATCCTATATACTTCTATTTTTTTAATATGATAGTTTTATTGACTCATTTTCTAATGTGGGACTTTTAATGAAGTTTCCATGACCAATTTTAAAATTGCGAGGTTGAAATTCCCGAAAGGGGGGAAGGATGTAACAACCAGGTAAAAAAAGAATATGAAATTTTCATATTTATTAATATATTTTCGACTAAAATATATATATTACATTAAAGTGGATGTTATGTTCGATGGCTTACCCAATACGCAACAACGTGTTTCTTTGAAATCTTACGTCACACACTCATAATATAATAATTTTATTTTAAATGGTAGTCAACGCCTAGCTGTTGAAATTGCGGGGATGAATAGAACTAACTACAATATGATTATACATGTTTTTTAAATGTTTTTACATTTATCCAATAAAAGATAAAGGCTTAAAATAATAAAAAAAATCAATTTTAGGCATAAATACTCTAATATTCAATAAAAGGTCGATTTATCACCTTTTGATGGAGACCCCTCATTAAATATAATTTTGTTCACTCTTATATGTTCAATTTAACAAAATAAAATTTTTATTTAGAATTGGGACATCAAAATTTACATTGTGTATGTTTTTGGTATTTTTTTGACAAAGTTCATTTTTTAATGAATAGTGAATGATGTTGTATTTAAAGTCAAAACCTCCTTTTAATATAATATATTTATATGGATAGATTATATTTTTAATTGGTTTTAACGTTTAATTAGAATATATTTTTTCCATTTAATCCTATGATGGTCATTGGAATTAATTTCACTTTGAAATTGGACGTAAACAAGTGTTAGTCTTTTGATAGATATTGTTTCTTAAAAACGCGCTATTTGTTTAGGCAATGAGAATTAATTATAAAATTAATTAATACATCTTATATGTTTTGAATTTTGAAAAATAGACATCATTTATGAATATGGAATATCAAATATAGATTAGGAATAATTTGTGGTATTTTTCTAAAGAACATCAATTTTTGATGAATCGTGAAACCACTAAGTGGTAGTTAAACAAACTGATTTTTCGATTAAATGAATTTTTACTGCTTATGTGTATTGAATTTCAAAAATCCGACATACATGGTTATCATTAGTAAGTAAAATTTGGTTCAATGGGATTAAAATATTTTTTTGGTGAATAGTAACTTTTGAGTTTTGTTAACCGCGATTAGAGGTAATTAGTTTAAATTAAGATAAAGTTAAAAAATTAAAAGTTTATACCGTAGTATAATGGTTGATATCTTCATTCAGTGGGTGTCAACTTAATAGAAAAGATATAATTAATATTCATTTCATTTATTTACAACGTCATATTTATTTATGTAACATGGTGTACTCAATTCCCGTTGTTTATTACATCATTATCTATTATTTCCATTATTTAACGAAAATATCTATAAATTAGGATTTTAAGCTCTTTTACTAATACTTTATTGTTCTAAAAAAGGATATATTTTTTATTTTTATTTTATTGAATTTCTATGTTGGGAAAACAATTTAAGAAAATATGGATATAAAAAATTCCCCCAGTACCTCTCACTAAAATTCATATGGATATTTTTATCCAATTTTTTTGAAAATGGAAAATTAAAGGCATACTTCTAACTTAAACATAATGTTTTCAGTTTTTATTACCATTTTTCTAATTTTTAAAGTAAAAATGTTTTTTATATGTGAGAGGAGTGAAATATCAATTGTTTTCTATCATGATTCTTGGGTTTATTATAATGAATGAATTTATGGATGGACTACTAATATTGGTGAATGAAATTATTTCTATGTTTAAACTATATTTGTGTTTTATCATTATTTATAATGATATTTATTTTAAAATTTAGACAAAAAATTTTCTCATTAATTTTTACACTAATAAAAATAATTCACAATATTGTAGACATTGCTCAGTTAATCAACATATTTCATACCATACATTAATCACAATACACAATATACTTAGTCTGATTTAGCCTAAAATTTTTTATTTATGTTTTCTTTTTGTATATCATTACATCTGATTATATGTTCAAATATATTATAGGCTACATATTTTTCATCATAATAGCACACAAATATTTATTTTCTACCTGTTACAATTAAAATATTCCAATAATTTAGATGTACCTTTTTTATTGGTCCTTTATTCTACTGATTTTAGTTAACTATTAAAATAGGCTGATATAAAATTAAATAATCTATTGAAATTAAAAAAACATTGGTATATGATATCAATTATACCACATTTTACATACCATGTTCCCTTAAAATAATCAAGTACCTTGTGTTTCATTATTTCCCTCATAAGATTCATTTAATTATTCCTTGATTATTATTTGATTTGTAAATTTTAAATGTTTATTACATTAAATCAATAATTTATGTAGATTATATTACCATTTTATTTAATTTTAACCTAGTGTTTTGTATTTATATTCCCTATAATGAAATATAAATGACATAATATTATAAATTTTAATTTTAATTATGATATTGTAAATGTATGATTGAATTCGAGAAATATCATATATTTTGGATGTTTATGTCCATTTACAATATGTTTTTCTGTGGGAGACGAAACATCTAGTGTTGAAACAAAAAAAATATCCACTCTAATCTCATATGTAATCAAATTTACCGACAACATGTATTGAAACAATCAATTTTGTCATCTAAAAATAGAAATATATCATTGTGAAATAAATTATAGGATTAACCGATGTTTGATAAAATATTACTTGATTATTTTGGTATTTATTGATTGATTTCCTTCAATAGTAACATCAAAAATTTAGAAATTAAAAACAATTCACAATATCCATATATTTGTTGACATGTGTTTTTTAATGAATCCGTTAATTTCTAGCTTGGTTAAAGGCCTCATGATCCTAATATTGTTTTTGATTCTTTCCTTTTTGAGATTGATATTCATTAAAATTATATCATTTATATGTATGTTTTTTATACTATATCATGTTGGTAATCAACCATATCACTCAAGACATGTTATAGTCCTTTATAATACCATAGTTATGTGATGTTATTAATGTCACTTCACCATGGTTCATATTGTAGGCCAGTTATGTGGTATACCTCCAATTGGAAGGGTGTGGGATAATTTTAGATATCATAATTTCTAATTTTATATTTCTGTAAAAGTACACCATTAGTATTTTGACCATACTTCTTAATGTATTGGTATTTTGTAATAATGGATTATAACTATTATTACAGCTGAGAGAATTAGAAAAAAAGATCCCGATATAGAGTTATATTATAGGTAATATCCAATGTTACATTCTTTTCCATTACATCCTATAATTCTTTAGTTGACTTGTTCACTTTTTTGAATAATTGTTTTTTATCATATCAATTTAATCCAATATTGGAACATCATAGATAAGGATACTTATCTATCCACCCAATACAAGTGAATAAATTGAATCCAATAATAATATGATTAACAAATAAATCAATATCATCATTTCATTCACCATTAAAATATTATTAGAGTGTCAAATTAATGTGTTTAATAATATTTCTATTTTTTGTGATACTGACATACTTTACTACCTCAATAACACTATATGTATCTCAAACATGTTACTGAATATGTATTACAAATTTTTTTAATTGTTACTAAAATATGAATTTGAATAAAATAAAATAGCTACACTATATTAAATCTAAAAAGTAAAATATGTAGCAGAAATAGACCATTTAGAACAAAATTAAAATTAATTTAACTTCAAAAAATAGATTGAATAAAAAGGATTCAAATCACGATAAATTGTTTAAAACCAAACAAAATATAATCGAACAAAACTAAATTGTATGGAATAAATTCTTAATAAATGAAAAAATAATAACCCACCTAAACATAGAAAGCTATAATAATCCCAAACCAAACAAAACTAAAATAATTGAATAATGAAAATAAAACACAATACAATCAAATATAAAAAAATTAACATATTTGAATCAATTAAAACTATGTTAGACCCAAATAATTTTGGTATGATTAAACAAAAAATTATTAAATAATAAATGTCATTAGATAAGTAATATTTAATAGAAGAATTTATAGTCAATATTACATTATCCATTATAAATAAATATTTAATTATTTCTAGAAACAATTTCTCAAATAACAGTCACTAAAAATATTCATGGATGTCTTAGATTATCTATTTTTATGCTACTATATTGATATTAAAAAAATAATTTTTCAAACATATTAGATATTAGATGGATATTTGATAATTATCATATCTCAATCATGTTTTGAATGAATTTGGATTTGATTAAATATATATTGTTCAATATTTTTTAGATAGATATAATATGAACTAAAATTTATGTTATTTTTTCCCAAAAAATTGTTAATGTAATTAAGAAGAAATCTATCATATATCGAAGGGTTTTTCAGAAAAACTATCATTTCTGGTATCTTAATGGATAAAGAATGAAATCATTGACTTTTTATTACTGAAATGAGAAGAGTACAATAGATAATTTGGCATTTGATTGGATTTTTTAGTTCATCATCATAAAAAATTATTCCAATGTAATTATATAGTGATTTGGATAAAATGATTCAACTAATAAAAATGTTAATATTACGATGGTCAAAAATTCTATTGATTATTCTAGGAATCCTCTATACCATGCATGAGGTAATGTAAAAAATCTAATTTCTAATATTGATATATAACATGTAATCCATGTATAAATTAATTAATATTTCCATTAATAATATTTTTAACTTTTAAAGGATTTCATATTATTGATTAAAATCATTATATATCATTAAAATTAATTTAACCATATATATTTAATAAAAATAAAATCAGTGATTTTCTGAAATATTGTAATATACTCTAAAAGGAAACCACAAGTAAAAATGATTTTAATGCATGTGGTATATATCATTGGATGAAAAATGTTGATAGAACACAACCTTGTTCTCATATATAGTAATATATATGTTCATTCTGACTCAAAGGATATTGTATCATCTCATGTATGATAAAATATAATCAAATATCTAATGGAATAATACTATGATAATTAAAGATAATGATGAGTTATTGCATCCTATAAATTGATGAGCATTAAATAATTTGATTCATTGTATCCATATTTTTTATATGTGGTGTGCAATGTCAGGCTAGAATTACTATGTAATAATTTTAATATATTTGATCTTATTCTTACTTGAAAAAGCTTATGACCCATTATTATTCTCATTTTTTATATTCCTCAATATATATATATATAGAAAAAATTGAGAACTTTCAATATAATATTCAATGAGAGAAATATTTCGTCGGATATTACATAGAAGTTATCATGGCATAATTAATAAATGAGATCGTCCTTTTTTGTAATGTGGACATGTGCTAGTATCATGATTCATTGAATGTATTTTTTCATTTGTGTTCTACTACTATGTCGGTGATAAATTTTTTTCCGTCGTATGATATGACATATGAAATGAGAAAAATGTAAATTCTAAACATTAATATTTATACAAATGATTCATGATCTAGAGAATGTACAATAGATCATGCATAGATGAATAATCATCAATTCATTTAAAACCTATTCTTACTGAAAATACACATCATTGTAGGTCCCAAAATAATGTTTTAAATGAATTATAAGAGATACATAATTCATCTGAGAAAGGAAATAAGAAATTTATAAATACTAATATTAATCCTCTAAATATAATTATAAAAAGAGTAAGAAAACATCAATCCAAATCCCTTACTCAAAATATTGGGAAAATTTTAAATTGTTACAAAAACATAGGTGACATCCCTAGGACCCCATAGAATTCCAATAAATTCCAATGGCTTTATTAAATATTGTGGAAGGATTTTATCATTTTAAAATAAAATAACCTAACATGAAAATGAAATCAAAAACCAGTACATGATGAATGACAATGATGGGAGAAAAGAAATGTATAATAAGTCAAACCAAAATGTATTAGTGTATATACGGGAATGAAAGATAGAAATCAATAACAAAGAAGATTTCCCAAGATAAAATCCCAATAAATTTAGATGACCAACATATAATATCCACATAATATTAAATCTTAAACTCCTCAATCCAAACACTTATATAATAACAATATCAGAAAACACACCAAATTGATCAATCCTAGGGTGATTAATGAAACAAAATCAGTTTTACTAAACTTAAATTCATAAACATGATACTAGGATAGAACTAATAAAAAAAATTATATAATAAAATTTATTTAAAATTATTTAAAACATATTTTTATTTTATGTGAAATCGATGATGTTTTATAAGATGTATTTTTTCAAATGAAGACAATTTCCAAGAAATAATGCATATAACTCTTTAAAGATATTCCCCAAATTTTATTTTGTCATAAACAGTTCCATTTAACTCATCATAAATCCAAAAATACATCCAATCTTGGTTTGACATGTACTCATGAGTGGAGAGTCATATTTTCTCCAATATGACACATGGTGAAACATTTTTTTGGTTGAATGATCAAACCCTTATCCATCCCTCTTTTTTAGGGGAAACATTATAATATTATCCAACCAAAATGTACATGAAAACACCCAAACCATTACAAATAAAACAATTCTAATGAAACCATTTCATGACATTTTATAAAAACATTATTTTTATTAAAAACATCACAATTAAACAATTTCTGTGAATCCAAATAATTTTTTTTAAATCATCATTTAAAATTACATAATCTATGTTGTTTCTATAATAAATAATTTTCACTTATCTTCAAAACTTCAAAATAGAGGGTTTCTACCATTCAATGGACATCATTTTCGGTATACATATCTATAAAGTCACAGAATTTGAAAATAATCCTTTGTTTTCTATTAATATTAGCCAAGATTAAAGCCATATACCATTGAATCTATTATGAAAACAAATAGCATCCCAAAATCATCCAAAAATGGACTGAAAGTCCAAAAACCCACCTTAAATATTATTCCCTATAGTTACCAAATAGAAATAAAATCATTATAGGAATCACATATCATTGAAATATCACTACTGGAATATTTCTATGAATCCATGAGAGTAATCAATATGATAAATAAGCAAACCTCCAATAATAGAAATATAATGATGAAACCATGATCTAACACATCACGAAACACCAATTGAATTCTTACGGATGAAGAGTGATGGTGTAAGGACCTAATCCCAGTATCCTAGAGCTGGTGTATTATTGTATACATTTTAATGTAATCAAGGAAGTCTTATCTAAATGTATTGTACTGTTTAGTGTCTTTAGAAAACAAGATACAAATATAAGTTCAACATTACATCTTGAAATGAAATACATCATATCAACCTCTTTTGAATCACACATAATATCATTGATTATCTGTACAAGTCATTCATAATATACATCTTCAAAACCTAGGGAAAATAAAACAAGTGAATGGGGAGAGATCAGATGGTCAGTAAGGGTAAATAATATTATGACTGAAAAATAATCATAAATACTAGGGTTTATGAATAACTATTAAAGAAGAACATTAAAAATAAGCATGAGCATGATATGCAATGAAAAAAACTGATTATGTAATTCTGCAAAACATAACCATTGTTATTGTACTAATCTAATTATTCGATGAACTATCAATATCTAGTTTTATTGAAAAGGAATGCATAATTTCAGTGAACTGAAACATATAGTTGAGGAATCGACCAAGACGTCTTAAAATACTAGGGTAATACCCCAGCCAAAACTCAATTCTATTTTTTTCTCATGTGAAATATTGATTCAGGAAGGAGGTAAACCAAGACCCACCCCTCACTTTCTATGTCTAACACATTCATTTTTTAAAATGGGAAAAACATGAAGAACATGAACATATGAAATAACATTCCACAATATTTACACATAAACACTAACCATTCGGAGTTGTATGGTGCATGGTATCAATATTGAAAATCCATAGTCAAACTATTCATGAAAAATTTAATTAACTATTTTAGATGATAAAAATAAGTTATTAACTTTGATAATACATAAAATTCAATATAGGTGTTGAAATTGTCCAAAAAAACTAATAAAATCATCAAGGAATTTTTTAGAGAAGTATACTTTTACTCTAAAAGAAAGAGTTATTTTGTAAAGATCATTGATTAAAATAATATATCAAATAATTTATTTTTTTTCAGGATGAAATGAATGTTTTTATAAAAATAATTGTGGATTAAAATATATTATAGATTGAACAAGAAAATAGGTATGAATTTTATAAATTCTATTGAATCTGGCTTGTATTTAATGAATTATTTTAAAATATCCTTTTAAAACCTATAATTCACATTTAATAAATTATGTATTATGGTTGGTATAAATATATATAAAATTATTATAGAATTTATGTTTACTAAATAATATTATATAAGAACTTCATTTAGGTATGTAGAGAATAAGAGTAACCTGAATGAAAATGGGGGTTCTCGTAGAACACCCCTACCTTATGTATTAATATGTTATGATCATAATATCGTAGAATATGAAATTATACTTATTAATAACTTAACTTATAACATATTAAAAATGTATTTGATTTAGTATAATTTTATTAAGTTCATTTATGTTCTTTTTTGTGGGTTAATAAATTCAATATCACCGTCTGTGAGTGCTTGGTTCATTAATTTTCATAACCACTTTGTTTGTATGGAAGATTATGTAAAATTATATATTAATTATAGAATTGATATTATTTTTTACAATTGAAAATACAGACGTTTAAGTTATCATATATTTCATTTGGTTACTTAGGGTGATGATGAATCATTATATAAAATTTTAATGATAAACACTTTGATTAATTTGGTGGTTTTTTAATCAACACAAAAATCATTTTGTTTTATAAATTGATACCTCATGTACAAAATGAATCGAAAACATTACATAGGATATAATACCTAAATTATGATCTATTCTTCCATAAAAATGGTTTCATGACTAGTATTGAAAATGGTAACAAATGATGAGAACATGTTGTCCTTGAATGTGATAAATTTACACATCATATATGGAGTATTCATTTCTAGTACAATATTATGGGAAATGAGAGACGATGATGAATTATTACATTGTGATAAAATAGCTCAAAGGAGTCTATTCCCACATCCTCCAACCCTCCCCATCAGGGGAGGGGCCACTCTCCTCCTTCAATAGAGGAGCCATATACTTTTTTTCTATTTTCCAATTCTGCTTAAATTACTCCATTCCATAAAATATCTATCTTTCTGAATACCCTAGATCATTGTCATGGTTCCCTCAACTTGATAATTCATCATCATAATTTAGAAATTCTTTGAATCAAAATAACTATAACTTTTTCCCTCGGTTCACCATGTGGCTCTCATTGATCAATATCAACAATTTATTTGTCTTTGGATAATGGGGGATTTATGAACGAGAGACTATCAGGCTCCTCAACAAGCGAAACATCATGATTCAATTCACTTATCATGATGATCTGATCACCACATGTTCTATGCCTCCTTGATCCTACAACAGTTACCACTTCCACATTTTGAAATGGTCTTTCGAACATCATATGATGTCTTATTCCCCAATAATGGCTTTGTAGGTATGTTTTATTGAACCCGTTCTCTGATTTCAGAACCCTTTATTTATTTGATTTCTTGGGAAGTTGGTATGTGGAAATCATTGTTCAAATTCATGAACATGTTCGGTTTTTCACCCAATTTCACCATGCATTTGTGTCATATTCGATGTTTCAAGATCCTTGGTCGAATGGATTTGTAAATAGGTAGGTGAGAAGATTTGTTGGAACCAACATTTTATGTGAGAGTCTTGGACACATGATCTTTACTTTGTCGACACCTTGGGAACCTTTCCCTTTCATTCCAGTATAGAGGAAGGGAATAATAAGGGGTTGACTTCTGAGGTTGTTTCCCCACTCGAGCCCCCAACCTCAGCTGGGATCGTAGACGGGACTGAAAATGATGATGTTGGAAAATACTTAGGGATGATCACAATGTCTCGACCATTAATGGGCCCCTTGGGAAGCTGTCACAGTTCCATGAAATCTAAATCTAGTTAATCAGGTTATGCAAATAGTCACTGATTTTTTTTATTAGATGAAATGAAATTTGGGTGGTGCATTCTCATTAGAGGTTGTTGTTGAGCCACTTTGTGATAGGGTAGTTTCTAATTTCAATATTTCTTTCCCAATTTTTATTTCCTTGTGTGGTAGTTCTAGGGTTATCTATAATGAGGGACTGGTCTAGGAAGGAGAGGTGTATGAAGGGAGTGAGGTCCACCTAGGTGCTATATTGGTGAGTAGGTGGTTCTACCAAATACATCCCATGAAACTATGGTGATTAAGGTAGTCTATGAGGACCAAGGCACCGGTGAGGATTCCCAGTGTTTGGTACCGGAGGACACATCAATGCAATTCCAATTTATTGTATTATACTTTGAATAGACATAATTTTTATGTAATTCAATTCATGTCACCCATGTTATAATTTCTTAAAATGAGATGTTTCAATCTGGGGTATTGAACTAAAACCCTCACAATCAATTTTCAGTGTTAAGAGTAGGTGAATACTTTTCAAATGATAAATTAAAAGGGATGGAGGTTATCCACAGAGAGGACCCCTAGGTTGATTAGGAATATTCTCAAGAGAAAATGGATGCTTCTTCAAACTACCCAGCTAACTCCAAGGATGTTAACATTAAGAGGACTATAATAAATCATATTCATAAATATTAAATAACACTATTATGGATTTGAATGGCTTTAATATGATCAAACGGAGGGCACACCGTAAGAAGGATTACTCTAACATACATAGTCCCCCTATTACAAGATTTGAATGTAAGTATAAGATACCATTGAAGGCACATAATACTACAAGAATCACCCTCATTAGTATGTTTAAAGGTTTTAACAAGCATGATGTTGTTGGAGAATCCAATGACTTTTTGTCTAAAGGATGTGATGTTGTTGGCCCTGTCATTCCCCTGAGTGGTAAGGATTTGGTGGTCCTTCAGAAACATTGTGAGAAAATCTCGACTAAAGACCATCAGTTATAGATTAGCTCAATTTTGGAACACATTGGTCTACTAATGAACATGGATGAAGAAATCGAAGGGGACATTCTATATATTAAGGAATCAAAGAATGTGGGAAGATAACTTCATTGGATCACCGTTAAGTAGAAAGGTGAGTGGATTGATAAAAATGTCTATATTTTTCATAGAGGCTTCAACATGGAGAATAATAACATGAAGAAATATATTCTATTTTGGGACAACTTCAGGAATATTTATGAATGAATTTTAAAGGACTACCTTTTAACTTTGGTAAATTCTATATTCTAGGTATTGTTTAGGGAGATTGTTTCCAATGAGATCAACATGTTCTTAAAAAAAATAAAAAGTATTTTTTAATGAAATCGAGGGTTTTTCGATTTAGGGAGGTTCTTGAGAGGAGATTATATTAGAAATTTGATAAGGCATAAGGTTTTAGATATGTGAAGAGAATAAAGAGTGTTGTGTGTTTTTTATAGTGTAGGAGATGAGGGTTTTCCGGTTGTTTTAATAATTATTTTATTAATTTTACAATGACAAAGAATAGTGTTGATTCTTGTGACTAAAATTAGTAATAATTTCATGTGAGAGTGAAATATTTCTACTTAAATTAGCCATGATGCATGGACTAGTGTATTTATCTTATAATGTATTTAAACTGTATATTAATCAATTTTACTATTAACAAAAAATAATGTTTTTCAAAAAAATCACAAAAATTCACCCAAAACATTTATCAAACTATAGAATTCATAATTTAACTCCATTTTATAAAAATAATTTTATATATAATAGAAATCAAATATTTATATAAAATAATTATATACTTGAGAAATATAAAATTTTAAATATATAACTTTTTTTATAATACATTCTAAAATTAACAAAGGTCTCATAAAATTCCCTAAAATAACATGACAACAAAATATTTACTGATGAATAGATTTTATGAATTTTTTAAATAAATTTCATTATTTAAAATTTTAATTAGTTATATATTACTAAAAAAAATAAAAACAAATTAATATAAATTTAAAAATACTCAGTTCTATTTATAAGGTGTATAAATATAATTTATAGTTTCTTGTGCGACATTACTATTAATAAGGGTGTATTACTATTCATAATGGTCATGTTACTATTTATAAAAAATGTTAGTTGATCATGTTAGACAATAAATAACTTACTCAACACAACCATATATGTCAATATTTTAAAATTCAAATAAAGAAGTTGAAAAAATATGTTCAATTTTGAGGTTATAACAATGGGCTGTTTTGTAGAGACTTAGTGTTTCTGGAATTTAATATTATATTCATTTATCAATCTGTGGGGTGGTATAGATAGTCTATAAATACTTTTGGGGGAGAGAAAAATAAGAGAGGTTCAAGAAATAGAAAATGATAGGTTTATAGTAAAATTAAATGTAGATCCAAAAAATTAGGATAAAATTTTATTCCATTCATTGTTTGGGTGCATAGTTAGGAATACTGTGTTCAAACCATGATAATTACTCTATACCGATTTGCATGGTAGATTTTAGGTGTCCATATAGTATGGATAAATAGCGGGCCTAACCCGAGTCCTATTACTCACCTTTCAATTACTTTTTTAGGGGTTCCACGGTATGTAATAACCATGATCAATTCATGCACCTCCAAAAAGCCAGAAATCATTCAAAAATTACTCAAAAACATCCATAACATCACTAGACCGCATTAAAATAAATAAATAAATAAATAATCAGACTAGTAATTGATAATGGGTTGGGGTACTACATCCCCCTCAACATTGACCTTTCTTTACATGGAATGTAGAAAACAACAATTTTCTTAATAGAGTTCACACTATTACATGACAATTTCCTTCTACCATTCCTATGTAGCACCCCTAACATGGCTATGTTTTTAGAGAACCCATAAATAAACAAATTTCACATGAAATACAACTTATTACCCATTTAAAATATTTACTAGAACATGAATCATATATTAATGTGTCACTATGTCAATGTGATCCCACAAAATCACATGGTCAGGATCAAGATGATAATTTTCCATAAGAGATACATGAAATAGAATATTGTACTACACTAATCAATGGGGGGAAATCTAAACCATTTTCCACTTTACCAAACCATTCAGGTATCTCAAAACGTCATATCTATTGTAGAGATAACACTCCCTACCCCCAAATACAATGATGTCCAATCCATGAGGATATTCTAAAGAACACATGATTGGTCACCTCAAATGACAACTTCCATCGAAGATGATCTTCAAATGATTTATAGACACTATAATCCATCTATATAAATTTTCCAATAAACCTAATCTTCTGAATTTTATATTGGGTAAGGCTCTGTCAAACATATGTGGCCTGACATGTTTCCACATGACAATGTGTATTATTACATGGATTCCAATACAATGATTCAATATGATTCATATGTATTGACACCTGATAAAAATTACTATATGTGAAAGAAAATAATGGTTTAATCTCATCATGTGAGACACAAAAATCCATTAATAAATAATTATTCTTGTCTTATATCATTTTTATTGTCCCTTTTGATTTCTTATTCATATAAGGATTAAAAGTTATAGTCATATTCAACTGAGTCCCAAGGGATTACTGTAAGGATATCTAGAAATGATATGTAAACCTTGGATCCTTGATTGAAACTATAAAAAATGGTATACCAGGCCTCATTAAAACTTATCAGATATAGAATCAGGAACAATTTTCTATTTTATGAGAATGAAAAATAATGATGAATAGGGCCAACTTGGTGAGCTGATCAACTATCCCCCATATGACATCATTTTTCAAGATCATCCTTGGGATACAATTTAAATAATATATAGCTATATGATCCACTTTACAAAGGGTAATTGGTAAAGATTACTATATTATTTTTGTATTTGGAATAATTTTATTAATACACAACACAATGATATCCTTTCATGAGAACACATCACAACTAGATCCCAATGTATCACAACACACCACACACTATGTTCCAAATTACATCAATATGATGATTATGTTGATTTTTGGTTAACCATTATCTCTTTAAAATACATATAAAATTAACATTTCTTAGTAAATTGAACAATTTTCCTCGTAAAAGGTATCATAGGTTAATCTATTAATGAAAAACTCTGAAAATTTTTGTTAGTAACCATCCAATCCAATTAATCCTCATATCTGAGAGACTTTATTTATAAATATCCAAGAGAAAAGTGGATCTATATTTTTGGATCCTAGGAAACTCTGATTTCATATATAATATGGAAAAGATATCATAATTCCTATATAGGAAAAGCAATCATTGAATATTTGGGATAAAGATGATGATACATAAAAATTCCTAACATTGTTTACAATGGGTGACCATGCTCAACCCTTGTCCTAGAATATAGAAGTATATCATCCACAAAAAGAACAAAATTATTTTTAATTATTAATTTAAATATCTAATTCTACATTTCAATAGTGACTACTAATGCATTCGTAACATCTAAAGGCATAACGACTTATTCTCAATGGCCATATATTCTTATTAATGATGTCTTTGTATGTACTCCTTCTGAACACACAATTTGTGATATACTTATCACAATAAATTTTATTGAACCTATAGGATTCCCTAAATTGATTGAATAGATCAACAACTCAAGGATGGGGAAACCTATTATTTTATTGTAACATTATTAAGATTATTATAATTGAGAAAAAATTAAAGTATTCCATACCGATTTTTGAAGAAAAATGTTGGTGTTGTCCACAAAGACATTCTAGGATGAATGAACCAATTTCATTATAACTCTTCAAAATAAAATTTCAATTATGTTAATTTTATTTGTTCCATTTGGTATAATGGAATGGAAACAGTACAGGTCCTTGAAATGAGATCAATCATAACTACAATTTTTTATGGGCGAATACCTAGCTAAATTATTAAGAAATGTATCCAAAAACTGATCTATCATTACTGGAAACCAATATTATTGTAACATCCCTGGTCCGGATTCCACCTAATATTTCTTCAATCCTAGTTTTTCACATGGTCTAAAGTTCATCTCCAAAACTTTTAGAGGTTTATTACAAGTAGTGTGGTCCTAGGTGATGATAGTGGGCAGATGATACCCACTTTGGTATAGTGTAACACAAATAAAGTAATATATGGATAAAAATATTAGTAAAACCACACAACAGAAGTAAATAGTGGAATACTAGTAGTATAAATATCAAGAATTGAAATCATAGAACAAATGATGCTACATTTTGCATGATCTAGAAAACATCAAAAACATGTTATAATTTAAACAGTCAAAATACAAGTACAAAAAGTAAAAAATATGATAAATAATCTAAGAATTTTTGCAAGCCACGTCTTGGTGCCTTGCTATTCTTCTCCTAAGTAGTATGTGAAGTACATTTAGGATAACACTTTCTCTTATAGACAACTACAACCATATAATAAGTTTGGGCCCAAATAATGACACAAATAGGGTATGATATGAAATCAAATAAGGCAACCATATAAGGTCAATGCAAATATATTAGTGAATATATATCACATGCCAGGTAAAATAGTGAATGAATTAAGAAAAACAAATATATCAATTGTATATCAAAAAAATTATAAGTAAACGCCGAATCCAATCATGTGAATTTTCCTGGATTAACATATCACAAATCAGTTCATTCAATATTATATATATAAACAAAGCCCATCCATGAAATTCCAATAATGTAATTGAAGTGTCACACTAGTCATATATACACTGACACCCTACTATCCTATTTTAATGGTCTTATAAGGAAATCAGTATCACTCTATGTGTGGTATAAATCTATCTCAACTGACCCCATCCTCGATAGTCCTATAGGGAGACTTAAATATCACTCATGACATGTAATGCATGACTCTTAATACAATCCATGGGATCTTATAGGGATGCATTATTCTATCGTCTTTTATCCTTTCCATTATGAGCTTTTCCATGTCATTCAAGTTTAACTTATGGATTAACAATATAAACAAACCCATTGAGTCCATCCAAATAATTCCGAGAATCCATGGATCCCACAAGGGACCAATGTAGTATATACATATAATCTACTCAATTGAATTATAAATATAATCCAAGATTCAATCAATACTATTTACTATTCATTCACAACATGTTTGAATTAACAATTCAGTAGCCATGCTAGGGTTAACACAAAAAGAATCATATATTCATATCACCACTAATAGTGTCTCAGCCTATGAACTCCTTATATGTCATGGCCTATCATTACTCACATGGTAATATATCATATAACAAGCATCACATGTTGATTATATTATTATATTCCTTAAATACATTTCATCTCATGTGGGATGGTTAATAATTGTAGCCAAACAATCCAACATGCATAAATAAGCATAAGAATAAACATTGGTCAAGGGAATGTCATATGTGGCATAACTATAGACAATTAAAATAGAATAACATAACACGAAAACATCATTTAATAATCATATTCATTTTAGACAACCCACAGTGGCAAACAATGCATTCTTTATAGGCTCCTGAGGCCCAATTTCTAAAAAATTGGTCAACTAAGGTGCTCAACCATGGGGTAGCCTTTATTTTGGTACTAAACATATTATATTCTTTAAATAACCTAATTAATTACATAAAAGTGACAGTAAACAATATTCTTGATTTATCAAACAAGGAGACAATGAAAAAATGGGTCCACGACACTCCGACATATATAAACAACATTAAGTTCAATGAAAAGCACAAGAGCACCTACCTTAGGCTCGTGATAGATATCCCATCTAATATCAGGATATGATTCACCATGATTTTTGATAAATATAAGGAATTGATGAAGAACAACATTTTAGGGAATTTCTGTCTATATAAAATGGGCACAATCGATAAGTATAAAAATTGAATGTGGCTAAAAAGGAATAAAGGCATTACTATTTTAGATCCAAGGTGGCGAACGATGGTCGAATGGAAAAACATTTTGAAGGGATATAAAATGTGGAAATATGATTCAAAGGGAACTCTGATGCGTGAACCCTGCATTAAAACTATGGAGGATAGGACTATTATTACATAAAAACATTTCATGGGAAAAATGTTACTTTTTGCCAAAAAAATCAAGGTAACATGGTTTCGACACATGGTTTCAAAAATATTTTGGAACCCTTTTCTCCTCACTAGTCCCATGGGGAATATCGCACAGTTACCCCACACATTTTGAAAACCAAGTGGATGCCTCTGTCAATGTCTTCTAAAATTGCAGACCTATCCGTATGACCTAGCAGCCCAATCTTCATGGTTTTCATTAATCATGCAGCCTACTATTTTAACAAAATATGTGGGTTCTAGGATCAAGATTATCCATGACACTCAAGATACATCCCTAACCCCATCACGAATCATTATTAGGTCATTTTAGATCAATTACACTTATAATTTACTAAAAACACAAGATATGTTCTTCCATAAAGAACTAGGTTCTTACAATCATTTACCCTCAAATCATGTTGTCATCAAATTTCACTTCCAAGTGTGGCTAATGAATATATAAGAAAATATTTATCCCATGTGATTGAACATAATATTCCATCTACAATATATCATGATGTAATTGTTCATTCCGCCATAGCACTGGTACTAATGGAACTGACTTCCCCTAGAGAACATTTGTTCTGTGATCCACAATTCATAGAGGATCTCCTCAAAGGACACATATACTTGCAACATATCCTCCATAGGATCAAATTTAAGAGAAGAGACTAAATAATAATGTCACAACTAAGAAATATATATGATTTTGCGCATATCATGATACATGTGAGGTAACTCTAACTGATATGAAACCGACCTAACTCTCTCATAAATCTCAAATGGCCAACCATTTCTAGGTGAATTCTTACCATGTCTACTAATACTTTTTTTCCCATGATCGATGAAAAAAATAGTAAAATATGATCTCTTACCCCAAGCTCAAATCGTTGTCTATGAATATTATCATGCAGTTTCGTATGAGACAGTGTTTTACCCATCCGCTTTCAAATCAACTGATCATATTCAGTGGCATCCTAGATAATACAAGGACTCGGCATATATGCATCTCTTACCTCCATCCAACAAAGGAACGATCGATATCGCATCTAGTAAAAATCATCTTGTGGATACATTTGAAAAATATTCTGAAAAATATTATTATAGGAGAACATAACCAGGGGAATGTGCTTCTCCCAAGAGCCCCTGAAATCCAAGTCACATGCCCGAAGCATATCCTCAAGCACCTGAATCATACACTCTTATTTTCCATCTATCTGGGTGTGGTATTCAATGCTCAAAACCATCTATGTATGGAATACCTATATATACCTTTCATGAAATGAGAAGTAAACAGGTGTCCCTATATGAAATTATAGAGTTTAAAACCCTTTGTAAATGCTAAATCTCACAGATGAACTACCACCCAAGCTCATCAACACTGAAGGATTCCATGATTTGTAGGAAATGTAAATTCTTTGTGATCGTTTCAAAAATAATAAAAATAAAATCTTTACCTTGAGGATACCTTGGTAAACCCCTCACTAAATCCCTCCCAACACAATTCCATTTCCACTCACAAATGGGTAGGTACTTTAAAATCCCAACTGGTCATTGTCGTTTATCATTCACCTACCGATAGGTATAACACCTCAAAAAAAATTAACTACGAAACATTTCATACATGGAAACCAATATAAACGATGTAAACCCTAATATGTCATGGTGACACTAGGATGCACCGCCCATTCATAGGTATGAATGTCCTACATCATCTCCACCCAGATTTCTGCCGAAACCCATATATGACCATGTAATCACAGAACATCATACTCACCTACGGTCCAACCAGTATAAGGTTCCTCAACCGTCAAAAAAATCCCATAAAACTAACACTTTAAATTCAAATATCCACATACTCATCACACTATCCATTATGATAGTTGTAATAGGTAAGGATGAATGAAACATCAAACCCAAACTGTCGTGCACCTCCAACTAAATCTCAAGGAACACTCCATAAGGATGTACTCGCTATTAGCATGTTTCACTCCCTAAACATGAGTCCTCATACTCAAAGTATCAACAAATACATTACCTTTACCAGGTATATAGTTATTATTAATGTTGAAATACTGATGGTCTTCCACCCACCTTTTCTATATCAGATTAAAATATCTCTAAATAATAATATAATTATGGATTATCGGGTTTTATACACCACAAAACTCTCTCCTATAATGTAATTTCTCCAATAGTGAAAGGCATGAAAATACTATCTACCTCATTATTGGCCTTGGGAATTTCCTCTCATGTGGCATAAAATAACGAGACTCATACACAATATCTAATTCCCCAACAATAAGTGTACCTCTTATCCAGATACTAGAGTTGTTGTAGTATATAGTGTAACTCTTTTCCGGCTCTAGAAAAATCATTATTGGCACTAATGTAAATCTCTCTTTCAGCTCCTTAAAGGGAATCTCATTCGAATTTGTACATACACACTTCACACCATTTTTAGTCAAGACCAAAAACTATGCTTCTAAACAAGCGAAGTCTTGTATGAAATTTCTGGAGTAAACATCCATCACAATGAAACTCCACTCATCAAATATTTTCATGGAATTCTCTAAAGAAACAACTCATTTTACCTTCTAATGGTCAACTTATACTACTATCTATGAGATGAAGTTACACCTGAAGTGAATCATATCCATCCAAATGTTTAACTTTGTCAGCATATCATATAATTTATTCTCTCTTATAATTCTCTATAAGTTGTCATGATTTATGATATGGTCTTGTAGATTGTGAGATTACACCAAGGTATAATTCAATAAAACCATAATGAACAAGTCATGACATTTATGGAACAGAAGTTCATATGTTCCATGAAAACCACTAGAGAATTTGTAAGACCAAACAACATCAAAAGATAATCCTATAGAACATAAATTCTTGAATGGTTGTTCGGGGTATGTATTATTATCTAACACATAGCAGATGATAATTGTATTTTTGGTCAATCTTTGAGAAAACACAAGCTCCACATAATTGGTCAAAGAGATCATCTATTCGTAGCAGAGGGTACCAATGTTTAACTATCAAATGGACCAATTTATGAATATCAAGGCATAGCATGAGGGAACCATCCAACATTTTTTAAAAAGGATCGGCAAACCCAACTGAGATGTTCTAGGTTGGATGAAACCTGTATCCACAAAATTCTCTAGCTACCTCTTAATCCCATAAAACATTATTGTAGCCATCCTGTAGAAAGAAATGGATAATGGCGTAGCTCCTGGTACTAGATCGATACATAAATCAACCAATATCAATGAACATAAATAATTAAAATCATTCAAGAATAGATCTCTGAAATAATCAACTACAAGAGGGAAATATAACTGACATGTTCCCTGCTCATCTAGATACAAACTCACAATTTGGACCGTCATCCTGCCCAACCCACGGTGCATGAGTCTAGATTTAGTTTCTTGGACATCCCACTCTCTTTTGTGTAGAAATTAGCTTCTCTCTAGTGATGGGGGACTCACAATGTAGAGATAGAAATCAATTAAGGTCTGGAAGGATACTAACAGTTCATACCAAGTATAACATCAAATACTATTATCTCTTTAAAATAGAGGTCCCATGGGATGTGACACCCACTAACCTCAATGGGATCTCCTTACACTGATACAAACCACCCTTCTTAATCACTAATAGAGTATATAAAATAATGATGTAATTAGTGGTAAAAAGAAATATACCAAGGCTCTCCCCAATGGGAACATATATAAAACAATGTAAAATCTATGTATCAAAATGTGAAGAAGCTAAAACAGAGGCTACTGCAATATTACATCTAATAGTATATGGTCTTAGATCCTTCTCTTATTGGGTCAATTTAACTACAATAGTTTGGCATGTATCATGACTCTGAGGCATAGCCTGACTACCAGGAGCAGATCAATCAATCTATCTCAATGATCCTGGAGTTTCGATACCATAACCCCAAACACTAATTGGCCAGGAGGGTTCGATAAATTATAGTTCCCCAACTGGTGAGAAGCTGTAAATCATTATACTAAACATGGAGAAGGTGAATACCCTTTATCATTAGCTACAAGGGGAAACGTTCTGTTGAAGCACTGAAGAAGCCCATATTGCCACAGGATCAGCACTCAACTGGATCCTATAGACAATATGAACTCATATACTCGATCCAACCACACTAGTATCACCTAACATGTCTACCTAAATATTCATTCCGACTAATTTTTTGACCACGTGAAATATCTAGATGAAACTCTGTACTATTGTTGTTAAAGTACCGTATCTAGGTGTCGAACCTCCCTAGTTCGCACCTCCAGATTCCCTCCAGTAATTCTTGGTAATCAGTACCTGATTCAATATAGATTATATGGAAGTCAAAAGAAAACATTCATATTTGATCAGATGTCATATTAAATATCGGTCTCAAATAGTTTGTCCTTTGATATATCATCACCCATTTGGATAGTTGTGAATTGATGGAGATTAGGAATACAGGAAAAGTTTCATATCATTGAAAAAACACCATTATCTATATCCATAAACTCCAAAGGCTATTTGGCCCTTATAATATTCATATAGAAGTAATCATAAAATACTATATGAAAATATACCCATTAAATATCCTAGTGATGCTCTGCCTAAGTGAGAACATCCCTCCATATACTGGAGGAATCATACAACATATCCATTTTCTAACATTACCCTCCTCTCTAGAAGAGTCAAAATGTGATTTATGATAAATAATTGTTCCCTTAACCATGAATCTACATCCTTTAGTCCACCATCAATAGAAAACATGGGTGGATGCTGCTACTAGAACACATCTGTCATCTCAGCCATAGACGATGAATGTTTTGGTGCTCCCCGAATTGTTTTTATGAACCTCAAAAAGCTTTCATGAAACTGTGAATCTACAATTGTGTCTAGTATAATATCTGGTTTCATAACTGTAATAATCACAGGATCCACTGGTATCCCATAGCCTTCCAACGCGAGGGTATGATCGTCACCACCATCCTGGTGTATATGTGAGGGTCATTTTGGTGGCATGACTATATAATGACAATCACAAGCCATAGTTGTTGATATGTCTCAATGTCACAGATCAAAATTGTAAAATAAAAAAGGTCAGGTAAAAACCTTCTCCTAATAACTCACCCGTAGGCCTTCCCCGTGGGTTGGGACTAAGTATAAAACAATGGTAATCGGAACCGAAAGCTCACATATGCGGTTTGACCTAGTCATTTTCTCTACCGATTGAAATTTTAGTTCACTTTCTTTTCACATTCATTCCATATTTATTAATTTTATCCACATTTTAAACTAGAACTGGCACTTATTTCTACCATATCACATTCTTTTCTCATAGGATAACCAATGGTATTCTTGATTCGGAACTATGGGGGACCATAAGTGTAACATCCCATGTAAATAAAGAATATTTCATTTTTCATATATATTAATATTTTTAAATTAAATATTAATTTTATTTTATAGGGGTTTCAATGTTCGATACTGTACCAGATACGCAACAACGGGTTTCTTTGAAATCTTACAGTGCACAATAATAATATAATATTATTATTTTAAATGACAGTTAACTCCTAGTGAATAAATTTTCGGGAATGAACAAAACTAACTACAATATTATTATACAAGTTTTTTATATGTATTTACATTTATCCAACAAAAATTTACAGGCTTAAATAGGATTGAATCGAATTTTAAGCTTAATTTCCATTAAAAGGTCGATTTACCGCCCTTTAATAGAGAACACTCATTAAATCTATTTTTGGTCATTTTTATATGTTCTATTTGACCAAATATAATTCTTCTTTAGAATTTTCATATTAAAATTTACATTGTGTGTATTTTTTGAATTATTCCGATAAAGTTCATTTTTAATGAATAGTGAAAAATATCGCATTTTAATTCAAAACTGCATTTTAATGTAATTTATTTATATTATTAGATTATATTTTTCATTTGTTTTAACATGTTATTAGAATATATTTTTATCATTTAATCCAATTTTGGAAATTGGAATTAATTTCACTTTGAAATTGGACATAAACAAGTGTCAATCTTTTGATAGTTATTGTTTCTTAAAAACAGTATTTGTTTAAACAACATGAATTACTTTTAAATTAATTAAGGCAACTTATATGTTTATAATTTGTTAAAATAGACAATATTATTGATTTTTGAATATCAATGATAGCCTAGGCTGATTTTTTTAATTTTTCTGAAAAACTAAATTTTTTGATGAATAACGAACCCCTTAACTGAAGTTAAAAAAACTGACTTTTTCTTTAAAATTACATTTTTTCACTTCTGTTAATTGAATTTAAAAAATCTGACATACATGGTTGTTGTTAGTATGTAAAATTTTGTTGAATAGGATAAAAAGAATTTTTTTTTGGAATCGTAACTTTTGACTTTTATTTATCACGGTTAAAGGTAAATATGGTAATTCAAGGTAAAAAGAATATTTTAATAATTTAAAATTACCTTAGCACTTTTCCTATCCATATTGGATGAGTATTGGATGACCATGAGAATATTTTGGTGGATGTTGGGAACTCATGGAGCCACTTATGAATGATAATGACATTTTTGATTAATTAATGTAATGTAAAGACAAAAATGGCATAAAAAAATTTCTTTTTGTATGTAAATTATTACATTGTTTTATATAAGTTATCCTTTTGACTATAAATATTCATTGGAACGATAAAAGGGTTTTCATAATTCATGGTGTCTTTTTTATAATTTCTTGTGATCAGATAAATTAAATTATTTATGACACAATAATGATGTAGTGTTTTCCTCATTAATAAATCATTTAAATAAATACAATTATAAATATTAAAATAACATCCAAAACCTATCCAATTATTATTGGATGATTATATTTCGACAACGAGTCATATTATCTTCAACTATAATAATTTTTGGACCTTTAAACACCGAATATCATTATATAATTAAATAATATTATCACACATTCTTAAAGATCCCATCCCCCCCTTATAAAAGGAAACCATTTCTAACCAATTCCTCACACCACTCAAGGATTTTGGCTCATCAAAACTATACCAAATTAATCTCCCTACATATATCTCCTCAACTGAGAATCCTTACCATTGGCATACGACACTTCAATAATTCTTTTTGGTTCAAACCAATGGAAGTTTACCAAATTAAAGGTAACATTTTCTCTTACATTATTTTGTTTTATTTTGTTTTATTTTACTTATCCAACCCCTAAACACTTTTTATCCTTTAATTTATTACATAAACTATATCCTCAATATTCTATTATTTTTTATGATAAGGATTTGAACTACACTTACACACACTTCCATCGAATGGGTGAAGAACATACTATTTCTGTTGATGGCAAACTAAGGCCTCACGAAACAATGATTGTTCGATTATATCCTAAAGCCTCTCATGGTGTCCATTAAGATGAAACGTTATTTATATAAGCTATATATTATATTTAGGATTTATTTATGCTTCTTTTTTTTCTTTTATATAATACCTTTATGGTTTCCATTATGGGTAAACATGATAATTTCATATGAGGAAGTGCATACTACCACCCGCTCAAAGTGATAAGTCTCATTAATTCCATATGTGGGGCATATAAAGGATGGAGTTAATGATATTATATATGATAATATACTGGAATTATAATATAACAATGTATCATTATGATTTTATTCCATCAAAATAAGAAATATAAATGAATGTATTGTTCATGCGGACGTAGGGCATACTGTCTCCATGAACGATGCATTTCATTCCTTACCTATAAATGATATGTACTATTGTATATAAATATATATAATGGTTATATAGGATATATATGATATCTAAATACTGAATTACTTTCTGGATATAATATACTATGGACCCCATGGACAACATGTAAATATAAGGTGTTCATTTTTTACTAAAGTACCAAGTATCGACAAAATGAACGTTTTTAACTTAAATGATTACATATTGTTTATAACATGGTATTAAGTGATATAAAATGAATAATAAACATTATAGTTTTTTTAAGAAAGTATAAATTAACTTTAGTTTATTATTCAATAGATTAAAGAATGATCGAGTCAAGTCGGACACGAAGTAAGGGACATTGTCTCAATCTTTTTTCATTGAGGCATATTTAGTTTCATAGATGAATATATTCTATACAGTGTATAAAGACTTTTTACTTTTCATATAATTCAAAGGGAATCTTTTTATATGAATCGTATTACTAAATGACAAAAATTAATGTTTTTTTAATGTAAGCGGTGACGACGACCTTTCTGCCGCCACGAGAATTAATTGATCCTTGGCATCCTTAACATGATGTAATGTTTTTAAAAGGGAGAATAGATACCAAATACTTGTTTTTTGTATTTATGTAATGAAAATGGTTTTGATAATGGATTTGTTATGTCAATATATTTAAATGATATATTGTTATTGCTACGTCGGAATTTTATCTTTCCTTTATGCTTATGTTATGCGTTGTGATCAGGTTATGGTTCTTGGGAAATATTTATGTATATGTGTGGTTTTGTGATATATCTATTGCGGGTGATCCTGAGATAGCTCTCCAATGCATTGGGTATCATAACGGAGGTAAATATGAATGTTTCTCCTAAAAGATTTAAGGAATATACAGTGTTGGGTATTCCAATGTACCTCCCTATGTAGTTGTGATAGCTACAATGTAAGTATGTTATGGGTTACAAAAGTTACCTTCATGATTTATGATTTCTATATGTTATTCATAACATTTTATGATTTCATGAGGTAAATAAAATAGTTCATGTTTTGTATGTATTAATGAACAAATGTTTTCTTTCATTTTTTTATTAATCATACGTATCTTTTTATGCTCATACCTAGTTTTGAAATTTTTTCACAGGACATAAAGATGAATTGGGTCAAGGATAGGATCAAGGAAAAGTCATGTTGTCTAAAACATGGAACTAGACATGACTCTTTTTTTCAAGAGATTTTATTTTGTGAAAAAAAATTCAAACTGTGTAGAAGTGTCTATATTTTTATCTTTTGAGATACAATTGTTATGTCCCAATTCTCTAAAACACTAATCCCAAAATGATCCTCAATTTGAATTATCATTTAATTCAATATTATGTAATGTTTTATGGTCGAGTATTTATAGTTGGTATCAACGGTCAGTTAAAATAACTTTTGGAGTTAAGGTGTTGTTAAATTAATATCCATAAATTAATATATGTTAATATTAAAATCATATAGCATTTACATATTACCATGTTGCTTTGCCTAAGATATTTTTGTATTGAAGAATGGTTTTCCACAGAGGAAACAAGGCAACTATGTTGGGAAGACATCTGGAAGAAGACAACCTTCCAAATCAGCAACCTGAGATGGTCAGAATCGGAACTGAAGAGTTAGTTGCAGTGATGGCACAGTTGACTCGGGCTATAAATGGTGGTTGTATCCATGCACGATATCAGCTAGATCAACCGCATAAGAACATGTCAGCATTGGAGCATTTCATGAGGCAATGTCCCCCATCATTTAGAGGATTATCTGACATTGGGCTAGTATTAGGGTGGATTAATGCACTGGAAAAGAATTTCGTTGTCATGGGTTGTTCAGAACATCAAAAGGTTAGTCTCACAGTTTAACGATTTCAAGGTGAAGTTGATCTGTGGTTGTTGATGGTGAAAAATATCAGGGATAGTAAAGATATTGATGATATCGATTAGGATGAATTCCAAGGTACGTTTTTGAGAATTATTTTCCTAAGGTATTTCATCTTAGAATGAAAAAACAATTCCTGGAATTGTGGTACGAGGTTGTCTTTGTGGCAGATTATGAAGAAAATTTCACTCGACTTGCAAGGTATGATCCAAATTTCATATGAGATCTTTATAGTAAAATCAACAGTTATTACTCAGGATTAATTCCAAATTATCGAAGGGATTTAGCTTCTAGAGAGTTCAAATGTTATGAAAAACGTGTTTGTTGTGAGGAGAAGGGGTAAATTGAGTTTGCCGATGATCATGTGTTCTTAGAAAAACAACAGAATAAGAGGTCGAGGATACAGCCGAAAGAGAAGAACTCTTCACGAAAGTCTGATGGTAAGAAATGTATGTTTACAGTTTGTGAAAATTTTCCTAAAAAGAATGTTATGGAATTTATTTTGAATTTTGGTAAGTGCTACTGATGTGGTAAAATGGGACTGAAGGCTTGTAATTTCACTAAAAAAGAATAGAGTAATGATAATAAAAAATATTATTTGCAGTCCGTAAAATGTTTTAAGTGAACTGAAATGGGCCATTATACAAATGAGTGTCCAAAAAATAACTCAACTAAAGGAAAGAAACCATAAAAAAAGTAGAAAGGGTTGGTCAAATCCTTTCCAACTACATCAGATAAGGTTGGGCCATCAAATGAAGCAGTATCAGGTACACAATTTGATTGATCAGATTATGACAACGTGTTGTTTGATTCAAGGTCTACACACTCTTTCATTTCAGATAATTTTTCTAGTAAATTGAGAATTCCATCTCGACATATGAATATAGAACTTATAGTAATAACACTTGGAGAAATGATTGAGAAAAATAGAAAACATAAGAACATTCTTGTCCATGTGTGTGGAAAGTATCTACCTACAAACCTTTTTGTTTTGCCTCTTGTAGAGTTTGATGTTATTTTGGGTATGGATTGGATTTTTGTTTATCATAAAAATATTTACTATAGAGATAAAAAGGTTTATTTTTAAGATTATTATTATTTTATATACAATAGTGAAACATTTTTTTTGATAACATATCTGGAAGCTGAGAAACATGTAAAAGAAGGAAATGAATGTTACCTTCAACATATTGTTGAAAACAAAGGAAAAATTCAGATTAATGATGTACCAGTGGTAAAGTAGTACCTTGATGTTGTCCCTAATGAGTTGATAGGATTTATTCCTGATCAGGATGTTTAATTTACTCTTGACTTAGTTCTTGATGCTAAGACAATGTCAAAACCCCCTAATCAAATGGCTCCAATTTAAATTTTATAGATAAAGAAGCAATTGTAAGAGTTATTAGATAAAGGTTTTCTACAACCTAAAACAACACCATTGGGTGCTCATATATTTTTTGTCAAAAATAAAGTTTGTTCAATGACTCTTTGCATTGATTATTTAGCATTGAATAACATCACTGTTAAGAATAAGTATCCTTTGCCTCATATCGATGATTTGTTTGACCAGATCCAAATAGCTCGGTATTTTTCAAATATTGATTTGATGTCGGGGTACCATCAGTTGAATGTAAAGGGAGCATAAATTCCAAAGACCTCATTTCATACTAGATATGGCCATTATGAATTTGTAGTTATGCCTTTTGGATTAACCAATGCACTTGATGTATTCATGGATATTATGAATAGAATTTTCCATTAGTTCTTGGATATGTTTTTGGTTCTATTCATTGATGATATTTTGGTTATTTCCATAAGTAAAGAAGAACATGAAAGTTATTTAATGGTTGTCTTCTAAACCTTAAAATATAAGAAATGTTTTGGGAAAATCAGCAAGTGTTAGTTTAGGTTACAAAAAATATTTTCCTTGGTCAAATTGTTTCAAAAAATGGCATAATGGTTGATCCTACTAAAACAAAAGTTGTTATAGAATGGACAAATCCCACAAATATAACCAGTATTTGTAGTTTTCTCAGTTAGGTAGGTTATTACAATAGGTTTGATGAAACTTTTACATGTTTATCGAGTCTAATTAATAACATAACTCAAAAAGGTGTTAAGTTCATCTGAACAAAAGAATGTTATGATTGTTTTTAGGAATAGAACTGAATATTTGTGAATGATCTAAGTTTTGAACTGCCATTCGTAAATGGTGAGTTTGTTATCTAAAGTGATGCTTTTTTGAAAGGACTTGGTTTTATCTTACTGAAGAATGATCGGGTAATTGCAAATGAATTACGTCAGTTGAAACCACATGAGTAAAATTACCCTACACATGATTTGGAATTAGATCCTATTGTTTTTTCTTCAATAATCTAAAGGCATCATTTATATGGGATAAATTTGAAATATATACTGATCAAAAATGTTTAAAGTATGTATTCACTCAAAAATCATTGAACATGTGACATAGGAGATGGCTAAAGTTAAACAAGGATTATGATTGCACGATCCATTACCATCCGAGAAAAGTAAAAAAAGTGGCTGATAATTTGAGTAGAAATAGTAATACTTTATTAACCATGTTATGTTTGCAACAAGAATCATTGGTTTTTGATTTGATAAACTTTGGCATTGAGGTTGTTGGTGTAAAAAATTCTACTGTATTGTTTCAGGTTTTAGTGAAATTATCTCTATCAGACAGAATAAAGCAAGCACAGAAAAAAGACAGTGAGTTGTAGAAAAAGTTAAAGTTGGTTCAGAAGGGTAATCTACCTGATATTAACATTGATAATGGTTGTTTCATCATGTTTGGGAAAATATTATGTGTGCCTTGTGATTCACAGTTGATGAAAAATTTGTTATGTGAAGCTCATAGTTCACTATTTTCAATTCATCCTGGCAGTACTAAGATGAACATAGATCATCGAGAGTATTACTGGTGGGATAGAATGAGAAGAAATATTTCTTATTTTATAGTGAAGTGTTTGAATTTTCTGCATGTTAAAGTAGAGGGATAGTTACTGAAAGGGATTCTTCATCCTTTATCGGTTCCTGATTGGAAATGGGAAAATATATCTATGGACTTCGTTGTGGGATTACAAAAGACAAATCGAAGTAATAATGTAATCTAGGTTATAGTTGAGCAATTTACTAAATCATCTCATATCCTTCCTATTCAAGATACTTTGTCTCTAGATCGAATTTCTCGGTTGTATGTTAAAGAGATAGTTAAGTTGTATGGAGTTCCCCTCTCCATTGTATCTGATCGTGATACCAGGTTTAATTATAACTTTTTGAAAGGCCTTCAGAAGTCCTTGGGTACTGAATTAAATTTTAGTATAACTTTTCATCCACAATCAGATGGGTAGTCAGAACAAACAATTCATACCTTGGGGGATATGTTATGTGCTTGTTCACTGGATTACTAGGGAAGTTGAGATAAAAATCTTTCTTTGGTTGAATTTTCTTAAAATAACATTTTTCATTCTAGTATACAGATGGCTCCATTTGAGGCATTATATGGAATGCGTTGTCGAACTCCATCTTTTTTGGATGAAGTAGGAGAAAGGAAGCTGGTGGGACCAGAATTGGTTGAAGAGATGGCAGAGAAAGTTCAGCTAATTCAGAAGAACATGATAAAATCTTAGAGAAGACAGAACAGTTATGCGGATAACTTGAGTAAGGATAATTCTTTTGATGTAGGAGATCATGTATTTCTCAATGTTTCTCCATGGAAAAGTGTGATGTGATTTGGTAAGAAGGGAACGATGAGTTTAATGTTCATTGGACCTTATGAAATCCTAGAGAAAGTTACATCAGTTGCATACAGAGTGGATTTACCTTTATGTATATCCCAGGTAATTTTTTTTTCATGTTTTAATGTTGAGAATGTATATACCAGATCCATCTCCTATTTTGATCCCACAGGTATTTAGGTTATAAAAGAATTCATCTTATTAAGAACAACCATTCCATATTTTTTGACCATATAGAGAATGTGTTGAGGAATAAGGTAATTCACCGGTTAAAGGTTTTATGGAATAACCATATGGTTGAAGAGACAACATGGGAATCTGAAGATGATATGAGGGATAAATACCCCCACGTATTTTGATAAGTAAAATTGCACGGACGCATTTCTCAAAAGGTGGGAACGAAGTAACATCCTAGGTAAATAAAGAATAAGAAAAATTTTATATTTTTTAATATTTGTGAATTAAATATTAATTTTACTTTAAAGGCATTTCTATGTTCGGTAATGTACCAGATACGCAACAATGGGTTTGTTTGAAATAATTTGTTGTGCACTAATAATATAATATTATTATTATAAATGGTAGTTAACACCTAGTCATTGTATTGGAGTAAATGAACAAAAATAACTACAATATGATTATACATGTTTTTTAAATGTATTTACATTTATCCAATAAAAAGTCAGAGGCTTAAATTGTGAATGAATCTAATTTTAAGGAAAATTAACATTCAAAGGACGATTTACCACCATATAATGGTGAACCATATTTAAATATAGTTTTTTTTTCATTTATATATGTTATATTTGACCTAATAAAATTCTTTTTTAGAATGGGGACATCAAAATTTTCATTGTGTAAATATTCGAAATTTTTCTGATAAGGATTATTTTTTAATGAATAGTTCAAAATATTGTATTTTAATTCAAAACTGCATTTTAATCTAATTTATTTAAATGGTTAGATTATCATTTTAATTGGTTTTAAAGTTTAATTGGAATATATTTTTACCATTTAATCAAATTTTGGTAATTGGATTTAACTTCACTTTGAAATTGGACATAAACAAGTGTCAATCTATTGATAGTTATTGTTTTTTAAAAACATGCTATTTGTTTTAAAAATGATAATTAATGTTAAATTAATTAGTGAAACTTCTATGTTTATTATTTGGTAAAATAGAAATCATTTTTTCATTCATAATATCAAATATATCTTAGGCTGAATTTTTCGTATTTTTCTAAAAAACATGAATTTTTGATGAATAGTGAAACAACTTAGTAGTAGTTAAAATAAATGAATTTTTCATTTAAATGAAATTTTACAACATCTGTGAATTGAATTTTAAAAATATGACATTATTGGTTTATTTTATTAATTAAAATGATGTTTAATATGATGAAAATAATTTGCAGTGAATAGTAACTTTTGACTTTTATTTACCAAGATTAACGGTAAATACGTTAATTCAAGGTAAAAATATTATAAAAATTTAAAATTAACATAACAATTGTCTTAACAATATTGTATTATTAATTTTCGACCATTGGCATATTTGGGACGATTTTAGGTCCCCATGGAGCCACTTATGAATGATAATGACATTTATGATTAATTAATTTAATGTAAAGACAAAAATAACATAAACAAATATATCATTGTAAATTAATATTTACATGATCATATATAAGTTATATTTTTTACTATAAATATTAATTATAAATATAAAAATATTTCCTACATCATGGTATTTTTTTATAATTTTTAGATGTCAAATAATCAAATTATTTTTGACATAATAATGATGCAATGTTTACCTAATTAATAAATTAGTTAAATAAGATTATAAATATTAAAATAACATCCAAAACCAGTCTAATTGTTGTTTTATGATTTTATTTCGGCCATGGGTCATATAATCATTTACTATAATAATTTTTGGTCTTTTAGAAACCGAATATCATTTTATAATAAAATAATAATATCACACTTTCCAAAAGATACCCTCCCCCCTTATAAAAGGGGTCCATTTCTATCAAATTCCTCACACCTCTAAAGCCTTTTGGTTCGTCCAAAAACTACCCAATTAATCTCCCTACAACCCTCTCCTCCACCTAGAAGCATTACCTTAGGAATAAGGCACTTCAATAATTCCTTTTGGTTCAATCCAATAGAAGTTACCCAAATTAAAGGTAACAGTTTTTCTTAAATTCTATTGTTTTATTTTTTTTTACTTTACTTCTCCAACCCCTAAAATAATTTTATTACATTATATTATAACAAAACCAGTATCCTAAATATATACTAGGATGTTTTTATGAGATTTATTCTCTCTACACTTACACACACCTCTATCTAATTGGTGAAGAACATATTGTTTCTGTGGATGGAAAACTAGCACCTTACGTAGCGATGATTGTTCGATTATCACCTAATTTCTCTCATGGAGGCCATTAAGATGACACTGTATATATATGAGTTATATGTTATGTTTACTTTTTCTTTTATACTTCTTTATTTTTCATTTATAGCATACCTTTATAGTTTCCATTATGTGTAAACGTGAAAATTTCATTTGAGGAAGTGCGGACTACCGCCACCTCAATGTGATATGTCTCGTTACTGCCATATATGGTACGTATAACGGATGAAGTTAATGATATTATATATTATTTTATAGTGTAATTATAATTTACTTATGTATCATTATGTTTTAATTTCATTAAAATAATAAATATAAATGAAAGTAGAGTTCATGCGTACGTTTGGCATAGCGTCTCCATGAACGGTGCATTTCATTTCTTACCTCAAAATGATAGGTAATGTTATATATATATATATACCTGATATATATAATATATATGATATCTAAATAATTAATATCATTCTAGATATAATAGACTATTGACCAAATGGGAAACTTGTAAATATAAGCTGTTTATTTTTTTCTCAAGTACCAAATATCGACAAAATGAACGTTATTAACATAAATGGTTAAATAATGTTTATAAAATGTTAATAAGTGATATAAAAGGAATCATAAAATTGAAAAAGGTTCTTATGAAAGTTGAAATTAACTTTAGTTTATTATTCAGGACATTAAAGAACGATCGAGTCAAGTTGGACACGAGGTAATGGACATTGTCTCAATCTCCTTTCAATGAGACATATTTAGTTTTATACATGACTTTATTTTATACGTTTTATAAACCCCTTTGACTTTTTATTTCATTCAAAGGGAATCCTTTTATACGAAACATTTTACTAAATGACAAAAAGGAATCTTTTTAACGATAGTGGTGACAATGACCATTCCGCCGCCGTGAGTATTATTTGATCATTGGCTTCCTTAAATGTTGTAATGTATTTAAAAGGAAAAAAATACCATATACTATATTTACGTATTCTTTATTGAAATTGTTATTTATAATGCATTTTTATGTAAATATATTTAAATTATATATTGTTATTGCAACGCGGAAATTTTATCTTTCTTTTATGCTTATGTTTTGTGTTATGATCATGTGATGGTTCTTGGGAATTATTTATGTATACCGGTGGTTCCATGATAAGACTTGGGTGGGTTAGCCCGAGATAGCTCTCCAATTCATTGGGTAATGTGACAGAGTTAATCATGAATGATTATCCTGAGCGATTTATGGAATATGCTATAATGGGTATTCCAATGTAACTCCCTATGAAGCTGTAATAGCTACAAGGTAAGTAAAAGATTTCATGTTTTTTATGTATTTATGAACTAATGAATTCTTTCTTTGTTTTATAACCCTTACTGAGCTTTTTATACTCATCCCATGTTTTGAAATTTTTTAACAGGACATAAAGATGAATAGGGTCAAGGACGGGATCAAGGAAATGTCACGCTGTCTAAAACATGGAATTATACATGAAACTTTTTTTCAAAATTTTTCATTTTATAAAAAACCTGGAAACTGTGTAGAATTTTCTACATTGTTACCTTTTGAGATGTAATAGTTATGTTCTAATTATCTAAAACTATAAACCAAAAAAATATCCTCAATGTGAATTATTCATTTAATTCAATATTATGTAGTGTTTTAAGGCCGGATCCTTATTATATGCCCCATGAACCGAAGTATGGAATCAGTTTATAAATAATAGTAAAAATGTTCAATTTAAAGAGAAAACATGATCCACCAAATTTTTATTCAAAGAGGGCCCATACACCTCAAGAACCAAAGCTTCACGTCCGTCCAATTTGAACCATATCATGTTAAAATACACCTGTCACAATAGAATACTTATCTATCATGGTTGTTATCACAATATTCAGCAATCACTAATGATCTTAAATGGAATTATAATGGTGAATCACATGTGAATTCTAACAAGTGCCTATATAATGAAAGGGATGGAACACCCTCATCTAATAGGGTTGAAACAAAATATAACCCACAATAATATAATTAATAATAACACAATAAAAGTGAATCACCCAATGGTGAAATTGAATCAAATTTAATAGATCAAAATCAAAAAATTAGAATTCAATTCAAGGAAACATGGATTTTCCATGTACGCGAGGTTGTTACTCCTAGGAATATCTTATTAACAAATTTTCATTTAGTTCCATCTTTCTCCTTTGTCACCAATATAGTAAATAAAAAAATAAAAAAGGATCTAATTCTAATTTGTAACATCCTATATCTAGATTCCACCTAATAGTACTCTGAGCACGGTTGGACTCATGGGCTTAGGCACATATCCATAAACTCTAGAGGCTTCGAACTAGCAGCAATGGCCTATGAGGTTATATTGGGGATACTACTTCCTTATTTGTAGATTGTAACAACACTGAAGTATTAAATAGATAGTTTATGTAGTAAAACCTTACAACAGATGTAAATAAAGGAATAATGATATTATAAATAATCAGAAGTCATACAATACAACAAATGATGTTACATTTCACCCATTCTAGAAAAAACCAAAATAGGTTACAATGTAGTCATTCAAAAAACAAGTATCAAATTTTCAAAATTTCCAAAATAATCTTAGAAACATCAGAAGCCCGGTATAGGTCCCATGATCCTCATATCGTAAGTTTCATATCCATTACATATAGGGTGGATATTTCCCTTATTAACATGTGAATTCTAATAATCGGTTTGGGCCCAAAGTGTGATGCAAACGGGGTGTGAGACTAAATCCTTGTAGGCAAAAAACCATGGTATATGAAAATATATTAGTGAATATGTATAATATTAAGTGTAAAATATTGAATTCAGTAGGCACAATAGATACCTCAAAACACTATATAAACTAGTACAAGTGAAGGCCAAATCAAAGCTTGTGATTTGGCACAACAGACGCGTCAAAAGTCATTTAATTCAATATTCAATTTATAACGTACGCCCCTCCATATAATTCTTATACTGGAATTCATGTATAACTCCTTGTACAAATCCACCAACATCCTACATGACCATACTATTGATCATAACAAGAACCCAATATCACTCTAGGTGTGGTAAAAATCCATGCCAACTAAGTCTGTCCCTGCCGGTCCAATAAGGATCCCCAATTATCAATAATAAAATAGATTCCATTCCAATTGATCCCATCCCTTGAATCATATATGGAACCCTTATTCACTTGGAATTTATCATATCCTCTATGAGCCCTTCCACGGTGTCCATGGTTCACCCATGGATTAACATTATAAAAACACCCATTCATTTCTTCCAAGGTAGTCTATGAATACATTGTAATAAGAATGAATTTAAATATAAACTCATCCATGGAATTATTAATATAATCCTTGAATCACCTAATTCTATTTACAATTCATCCACTTCATTTTTGAATAAAAAATTCATTAGCCATGCTAGGGCCAACACCAAAATTATCTTATATATATCTCACCTATAAGGGTGTCTCAATCTATGACAAACCTCTAAGGCTTGGAATATCATTACTCACTTGGTAACATATCATATAGAAACCATCACTTTTGAATTATATTATTACATTTCTGAATTACATTTCAACTCAGTGGGAAGGTTAACAATAGGAGCCAAATAGTTCAACTTGTTAAAACAAGCATCCAAATAAGCATGAGGCAAGGGAATGTAATATATCTCATACCCATACCCAACTAGAATACAATCTAACAACATGGAAAAATAATTTAATAATCAAATACATTTTAAATAGCCCATAATGGGAAACCAAGAATGACTCAAAGGAATCATATGTCAAACAACCATAAAATGGTCATCTAAGGCGCTCAACCATGGGTAGCCTTTATTTAAGTAATTAAACCTATTAATTTCTTTTTATGACCTTATTAATTTCTATTAAAATGATAGATAATAATATTTATGATTTATAAAATAAGGTGACACACCAATAATGTGCATGTGGAACTAGGATATATATAAATAGTTGGATATTCAACGAAAAACACATGACCACCTACATTAGGATGGTGTTAGATAGCTCGTCTGGTATCAAGCGCGGATTTTCCATGGGTTGGGATTAATACGAATGGATGAATAAAAGGATATTAGGGCATATGCACCTAAATCCAAATATCACAATCGATAAGTAGAACGATGAAATATGGATAAAAAAACTAGGGCATATACATTGTGGATCCATGGAGATAAACGAAAGTAGAAAAGGAAAACATATATAGATGGGATATGAATAGGGGAAATAGGCTTCAATGGTAGCTCCCATGCATTAACATTGTAGTGCATAAAGTAGGAAGATATTTTTTAAAAAATATATATATTGAGGTGAATACTATAATTATTTCCAGAATATCTAGATCACATAGTTTATGAGCACGAATTCTGATACCATGCCGAAATAATTATTATCTCCCTATAAGACCAGGGAATATCGCATGGTTACCCGAAAAAGGTTTCAAAAACCATGTGCTAATCGTGTATAATCTACTTTCAATGTCTGGTGAAATTGAAGACATATTCACATGGTCGTGAGACCCAATATCCACGGTTATATCTACTCATGTAACCTCATGTTTTCACCCAAAACATGGTTTGGAGACTCTATACCAAACCCATAAACCCCAATAAACTCCATGACCCCAACAGGCATCCACATAGGCCATTATAACGCAATTTAACTGATAATTGATGGAAAACATAGTATTCGTGCCTCAAAGAAGAGTTGTGTTCTTACAATTTTTAATATCGTACATCGATGCCAAATTTAATGCCTCTATGTGGTATGGGATAATTCTATCAATTGGTTCAAACAATTATGTTTCACCAACTATTACATTCATGTAACTTTGAAATGGATTACCAATGCCATCATTAGTTGTAATACAATCCTTTCGTGTAGAATAATTGATGTAAGCATTGAACATTTTCCACCAATCAATACCGAGTATTATGCCATTGAAATAAATCATAAGAACATATAAGTCTAATGTCAAATTAAATCCAGCAATAGTTATAGAACATTTTCTATATACAAGGGCCTAAAATTATCTTTAACATAGATGAGTTTGAATATTCAGAATTATGGATTTATATAAATCCAGAACAAATGAGGATATAGTTGGTTGTTGTAAAATTTCCCAAAATCCTACTTTGAAATGTCATGGTATAATTTATCATGAACTGCTGAGTCCCAAAACTAGCATGCAAAGTCCTCGAGCATGTAAGTTCTTAACATAAAATTCATCTCTTTTGTTGTGCTCAGAAAAATAATAATTTATTCAACCTATTAAGTCATTCCAATAAATTATAGGATTCTAGATCATCCAGATATATGGGTTGACTCTTCTTCTATAACCAAACTAAATGATATTTTTCCTTAGTTTTTCCCATTTATTCCCTCTCTCGATGGAAAATATGTTATGAATGATACTCTAATATATTAGTTGGTTCACCTACTTCTCAAGTGAAACCACATTCTAAGAACCCGCATCATGTAGGTTTCTATAATAAATACCATGTTCCATTATTTATTACCAAAACAAAATTAAATAAGTCCCACTCTCAAGAAACATAAGGCTCAATAATTATAAATTACAAGATTACAACATATAAAAATAATCGGTTCTATAATATAAATACTTTTCATTTTGAAATATTTTTGGAAAAATACCGCATTATGTTGAATGTACAAGAAATATTAAAATTCACTACCTTTCCTTATTAAAATACCAAATTTGAAATTAGTTTCAACATTTTTAAAAAACATACACATTTTTACAAAATATAAAATCATTAATCAAAAGAAATATTCACTCCAAGTACAAATTCATTTCTATTAATTCTTGTCAAGATATTCTAATTGGATAATACCACGATAATGATATTATAACTCTTCTAAGGGTACCTAAAAAACATACCTACACAAGTCCTTGGTAGAGTCATGATAATCATAAATATGTTAGTTATTCATTTTTATTTTCTACGTGTGATTCTTCCACGATCCTACTCCTTTCAACCAACCGAAAATAAGTGGTAAACCAGAATGATTGTCAAATCTAGGACCAAAAAACTAATAAATATGGTTTTAAAAATATATTATCACTTATCCCAACAAGATTGATAAAAATAAAAATAATGATACCTTTTGTAACTTCTATACCATCCTCATTAGACTGAGGAGAGGTATAATTATTTCATGGACTTAGGAGACATCCCAAGAACTGGATAAACCGTAAGTAAATTCCAATGGAATCACAATAAGTTGGAGGAAAATTTTTATTTTATAAATTAAAAATACAAAAAATGAAAATAAAATCCTAAAAAACTACCGAATTCAAAAAAATGTAATAAAACACAATATATAACAATTAAGACCAAGCTATATTAGATCACCAAGTGGAAAATAATAAAAATATCATCTACACTGTGTAAAAAATAGAAACAATTATCATAAAATCCAATGACATGAATCAAAGAACTCCCCATAATCTCCAAGATCCATCTCCACAATTCATGGCCAATTTTCATGTAGCATAACTCGTGTAATGTGATAACTTACCTTTAAATTTCACTGAATAAGAAATATTTACAAATTCTCTAATGTTCCCATGTAGGGGGTGTGTAATGAATGTCTATAAGATTTCCACAAATAACATCAATAATAACTCAAATAAATGTTGTTTCACCCCAAATGGTTTCCTAGACAAAATATAAGCAATGTAATGAATCCAAACAACTATTTAAAATCATCTCCCAAATACCATTTTGGAGTTTCCTATTATATTAAAAATAGTTCACATCCAAACTTGTATATAACCAGGAACTCTGTATACTCATGAATGTGGAGTCATCCATTCACCAATACATCACTTGGTTAATCATCTAGATTGGGTAATGATCATACCAATATATATCCTACGTTTGATCAGGGAAATTTCATACCCTTATCCACTCAAAATACACATTAACACACCCCAAACATTATGCCAAAATCAATGCCAAATACGCCATTGGAAGAGATTTTGAAAAAAAGTCACCTTTATTAAAGACATCACCATAAAACAAATAAATTATTTGAAATAAATTGAGATTTTGATACCATCATTTTAAATTATATAAAAACAATAACATTTCTTAAACAACCAATTATCAAAAATCCACAAACAATTACTAAAAAGGGTTTCATCCATATATTTCTCATCAATTTCATTATCATGTTTAAATTAATAAATAACATTGAAGATATTTATTCTTTTTCTAATAAGAGGATTGGAGAGTGATGCATCATATATTATAAACTATTAAAAAATTAATAATTTAAAAAATTCTTCAACAAACCCTTGATAAAACTCAAAAAATAAATGTATATCATGTTCCCTGACCTAAAAATCTAAAATATCATCATGATATAAAAAAATAATAGAAATATCCCAAAAGGAATATATTTATGAAACCACTAGTTGGAGAAAGAGGAGAACTGATGAATGATACTATAAAAAATTATATAACATTGAAATTGAGCAACAACATACTATGAAACACCCGTTGATTTCTCCCAGACCAAAAGGGATGTTTTCCTAACCATTGGGATGATAGAAAATTATGTTCCGATCTACATAGTGAAAATGAGTTTTTTATAAAAATTATGAATTATATCCAAAATTTTCAGATCTTATTTTTATTCATCAATAGTTTTCAAAAATGGTTTGGAAAATTTGGTTGAATCCATAAAAATTACTCTATAAAAAATATTAATTACTCATTGGAGGAGAATGTTTTTTTCCAAATCATGCACCTATCTAGTGCTCACACAGTCACGTTGTATGCTTTTCTATAGGAGATATGAGGTTGTACAAAACATGCTCTAATTGATCACCTAAAAAATCCACAAAAAATTAAAAATATATCCAAACCCTCCTCAACATCTCCCAAAGACATTACATACTTAGAATACATAAATAATTTCGTACTTACATTAAATCACCAGTTCTTGAAAATCCACTTCATTTTTTCCAGTATTTATAAAAAATTACATGATTTAGTTAATTAAATTCAAAAGTAGATAAATATATGTGAAAAGAATGTTTATAATTCCTCTCAATGTGAATGGGAAACCCTAATATTTTTTATCTCTGTGTTAAATTCTGGACTGTTTCATTAATGTTGATCATCATTTTGTATGTATAAGTTAAAATAAATGAAAACTTCATTGTGATTATTATGTGATAAAAACATTAGAAATATCAATTACACGACCTATTAGAGAAAATTATTTTTCCAATCAGTTTTTTGAAAAACAAAAAAACATTGGCCAATACAATAAATATGAAATGGAAATCTCTAATAAATCATTTTAATCAAATTCCTCTATATGAATTAATTTGAATAGAAATATATCATTTTCATTCCAATAATATAGTGGTAATAGTGATTCTATTTTTATGTATATCTACGTTTAAATAGTATTAAATATACATTTTATTGAAATGAAAGAATAAGAATCATTAATTTTGTTCGAGTTAGTGACAAAACAATTCTTTATATTTTTTACTAACATGTGGCATTTGATCATGTATCGTTAAAATTAAATAAATAGTATGGGTTCAATTACTTCTCATTGGATATATCAAATTGAAATAATTATATTGATATAGAAGTGTTTTGTTTGAAAAATATATATACTCGATGGTTCTATTTTTACTGTATATATAACTCATGATTATATATATTTTTGTTCAATGTGTTTAGAGAATGTGAGAACTGGACATAACTGACCAATAAGAAATATAAATTAGTTGTATGATCATATTGGATCCAATTTACCACCACCTCCCCAAACACGGTGTATTTATGGATCATATATTTTGGCAAGATTTAGGCTTAAATATGGGAAAATTCAATGATTCAAAATCATGTTTAATTGTGATTTATATTATTTCTAAATTATGTATTTAATTTAAACATGAATTTATTTTATCATTAAATATATTTTTATCATATCTAATAATAATTTATTATCATTTTATTTTTGGATCAAAAAAATTTATGTATAATTCATCATTCATTACTATTGAGAGGTCTAATGACTATTCATAACAAAGAGTCTCCCACATTGTTAAAAACAAAGGTATGACTTTAATTTTAATAAAAAAAAATTTATTTTTATTTAAAATTAATTAATATATATCCATAAATTAGACACCATATGGGATATGTATATCAATAAATAAGAACAATGAAATTTGGGAATATTTATATTATTTGTGAATTAAAACAAATTATGATAAATTGTTTATTTTTTATACATCAAATCAATATGATAACTTGATAAAAAACACTATGCTGTTACTTCACGTAAAATGATATAATGATATTCCAGTATAGTTGATTAAGGGACCATATATTAATATTTAGCATATATTTATGTGTTGATAAAATAGTAATATTGGATTACTACTCCCATATTTGAGTCTTTATAAGGAAATCTTTTTGGTTTGTTTCCATGAAACAACATGTTACAGGTATAGATGATAAAGAATTTATATTTATTTAATGAATACCCTCCAATATATATATGTGATATAAATTTTGGCATAAATGGATGCACAAGCATTTTTTGTGAAAGATCATCTGTGACCAAAATTAGGTGTCATTATTTATTTAATTACATTATATATTTTGGATGATGGGGGAATTGGAATTAACTCCATCACTTTTCCCATTATATATGTTTATATTACTATGTATTTTGATTATAATAGTACAATCTTAATAGTATATTATGAAATAGATGTCATGGTTTGGGTTATATTGAAGAAACCATATGTGTTATCAGTTCATTCTGTTTCTATTATATTGGGTATTTTAATATAGTAGTATTCGATGAATTCTAGACCTAATTTTACATTGTTTTTCATAGAGATCAGCTCTCATGTGAACCATGTCGTGAATGATATTTTTTATTATCAATTTGAAAGTTGTTAAATGAGAATCTATTTCCTTCACTTTTTGATAATTGATAATATGTGTTGATGGAAAAAAATAACTGAGACTTTCATTAAACGATTGAGGTCTCACAAGAAGATCAAGACCGGGGTAAATACATATACCCGTTATTTATATCATATATAGTGATATAGAATGAAGATATGTATGGTGAATTAAATTTAAAATAGTATTTTATAATAATTAACAAAAACATGAATATCCATCAGTGATATTTTATTATAATTTCAACATATTTAGATGATGGGTTAATTGAAAAAATTTCTTATTATTTCATTAATTTTTTAATAGTTTAATATTTATGAGACTCACTAATTTGGTGTATTTAATGTTAAAATGATAAAACATTTCTCTATACAACCTATAATGCCCATGTATCACATTATCATTTTGATTATGTATATATAAATTAGATAGATAAATATATTTGATCCTTGAATATTACCCCCTTATTTCCAGAATAACGAATTCTTGAGTAAATTTAACTATTTATTTATTTAAGACAAAATTCTCGTGTGTATTTTACTATTATATAGTAATTATTAATTCACATTACTTCATTTGGAAATTACAAGTGAATTTATATAATTATAAATATTATAAGTTGTTTTAATGATGATATTATAAAATGTTTTAACAAAATATGAAAAATATTATGAATAGTTTAATTTTTCGTTTTATTTAATGATTATTTAGTTAAGTATAAATTATTATTTCATCCCGGATATATTATTGCGTGATGATTTTTTTTGACCACTTGAAAGACAGATATGTACTCAACATCTATCTCATTTTGCGATATCAATTTCATTATATATATATCAATTTAGCATTATTTTATTCAATAATTTTTCATCTGTGAAATAATGGATATTTTTCATATAATTCAATATCCCATTATATCAATTATATTTTTACTCTACCTATCATTTCATGATGATGTTTTTTTGTTCGTATACAAGAATCCCTTGAATATAATGATGTAAATTCTCACATAATCTGAATTTATAATATAATTGATTTATGTATTCTCTCTCAATGTGGTCTTGAAATTATTTTTAAAAGTATTATTCAAGTTCCATTTCAATATAGAAATTCATACAAGATGAACTTTTATCAAAAAAAAATAAATGTTATTGTTATGTAATTCTTTAATCCTTCAACACATGATTCAATGAATGAATATTTTTCAAGGTATGAATTTTAGATCATATAATTGAAAAATATATGATCCAAATAACAAAAACAAAAAAGATAAAAATACCCTAACCCATATTAAAATATGAAAAACCATCCTAACCAAAATTAACAAATGAAATTTAGAAAAAAATGAACCAAATAGAATTTACTAAAAATAAGTAAATAAGTAGTCTTAAAATGAAAAAATGACTATCACTTAAATAAAGAAATGATCAAAGGACCTAACAAAAAATGTAACATATATACAAAACTAAAAGAACCCAAATTAGATAACATATAATTAAAAAATTACCTCTCCCAAAATAAAGCAAAAAACATAAACATAAAATGGACTAAGCTAGAAATTTTCTAAATAATGTTCCTAGAATGTAATCCAAAATGAGGTAAATAAAAAATTATATAATAGAAAAATAAACCAAATTACTTAAACCATAATTTAAATTACCTAAAATATACCAAATAATCCAACTCAAGATGATAAAAATATTCAAACAAAGAAAAGAACCAAATGACATAAGTAAAAATAATGAAACTGAACTTAACAAATTATAAAATAACCGTAAAATGAACTGAAAACCCTAACCCAAAATAATTAAAATGACTTAAAAAATTTAAATAACACTAAAATGAAAAAATGTCCTACACCAAATAAAACAACCCAAAATAAACCAAATAAATAATTAAAATATTAACAACAGAACAAAAAAATAGACATAACCCAAAATTCAAGAAAATGACACAACGAATATAAATAATAATGACCCAAGATAAAGTGAATTAATTATTCCATTTGAATTAAAAATTGATAAATAATTCAATAGGCCAACCCCAAATATGAACAAAATAAAATAACTCAAAAAATGGATTAATTGTATAACTTAAAATAAATCAAATAACATAAACAAAATTAAACCAAATGATATAAACATATGAGAAAATTAAGAATAGAATGTGTTACCAAATAACATTATAGAAAAGAGAGCCCAATAACCAAATGAAAAAATAGTCATATTAAATAAAAATAAAATAAAATAGACCAAAAAAACCCTAGTTGATATGTCGAGATCTTGTTCCTTGATTTTAAAAGGTTTTTGTGATCAATGCCTTCCCCTTTATGAGTTTTTTATAAATATATATTTAACTGTGGAATTCAGATTTCTTCTTATGAATCTCTCAATATCATTAAATGTAGAAATGAAATGTGATGGTAAAAAGATTGCAAGAGAAACATGTTGGCACCTATTATCACTAAGGAAATATAATAGAAGGTTATATCCATTCAGTATCATATCCATCCCACTCAATGAATGTATAAGAGTTAAGATGATATGTTTTTTCCTGATTCGGAATTTTATGTTAGTGAAAAGGGGTTCCTAATAATTTTAACATGGGATAAGGTTATGATATTTATTTAGAAAGAGAAGCCAAGCCCTAGGTACATCATTTAATTTTAGATACTTGAACCTATTTTTGTGATAGCCTATCGAATGGACCTGCCTCAAAATATCTGTCAACTACATGATATATTCAATGTATATTTCCTGAGAATATAAATACCTAACCCATCACATATACTAAAATCAATGGTCATACCAATAGAGAATGATATTTCTTATCAAAAAAAAATTTACATGAAATTAATGTTCATATAGGGAATGTTATTGGAAACAAGAACAATTACCTAATCAAATGTTTTCTTGAGAAAAAACATGTCAGCAGATGCTATTTGGGAACTTTATTATATGATAGGTTATAAGTATTATAATTTTATTTGTAACCAAATTATGAATTTTGAGGGTTAAATTAGTTTTATTGTGGTGGGGGTGGAGAATGTTACAACCCTAGTATTTATGAACCATTTATTTTTTAATAATTTTTTTTCATTTATTTCATGCATTTCAATAAGTCATCAATGCCTTACACATTACACTAGAATGACTTGTGCTACATGAAACACCAACTAGGACTGTGTAACATGAAACATGGTGTTTCTATGAAACATTTTTTATTGTTATAAGTATTCAAACAAGATAATAATTACATAACATTTTAAATGCGTAAAATGAATAGTAATAAATTCATTTAAAATATCATTTATAATTTTTTTATAAAAATAAAACATATTAATAATGAAAAATATTATCATTGTCAATTATGTTATATTTTTTAAAATAATATTTTCTGAAATCAAAAGTTTTTCATGTCCTTCAGTGAAAAATAATAAAATTTATTTCAAAAATATTAATAAATTAAATTTCATAAAATAAAAATAATTAATAAATTCATAATTTCTACCTTATAATTTATTTTTTATTTGATATTTTTTAATAACTTCAATTTTTGATGAATAGATATTAATACAAAATTTTAATTAAAAACTTATTTTTTTCATTTAATGATTTAATATTGTTAAATAATACTTGAATTTTGTTTTATTGAATAACTATATCAACTAGACAAAAATTAATAAAATTTAGGTCACTGTAACCACATTAATTTCTAAAATTAATTTGAAAACATAGAAAATTTTGTACATTTTTACTTAAAAACCCACCATTTAGCCTCAAATAAATGATATTCATTTAAAATTATTTTTTTCCACTTACATGTTAGGAATTTTAAAAAAATGATTCCATATTTATTATCATAATAATTTATAAATATTAATATGGTCAATATAATTTTTTACAAAAAAAATAGTTAATGTGATTAAAATTAATTATAGAGATTAGGATAAATTTTTACTTTAAAATGGACTAAACATTAAACAAAATTACCAAAATTGCCTAGAAACATTTAAAAAATAAATTTTATATAAATATTTATAATATATTCAACTTTTTAAATAATTTGGTTAACTATTGGAGCCACAATACATGAAAATAATCGGGGTGGACATTAGTTTCATGAAATTTATAATAATGCCACTCCTCTACAATAATAAAATTACACTCCACCATCCCACATCCTCACTCCATTAAAAAATAAATTTTCACCCAAAATCTATTAAAATAATCTCTCAAATAAAATCCATTATTTATATATGACTCTCTTTGAGATGATAGGAATCCGTGAAATTACATTGTTGTAAACCCAAAAAAGATACTAAAAGAAGAGGTCACATCCTTCCAAAATCTCCATTCATTTATATTCTATCACCACGAACACAATTATTATTATTATAGGATAATTTATTAACCTTGTAATTCCAAATATAATCAGAATTATTTATATTAAGGGATATACATACACATTCAAATACCTCTATCAAATGGGTAATGAACATTTCCATTATTCTGTACAGTGAACTCCCGCCTCACAAAACGATGTACTTCATTTTTTCATTTCCAGAACTCATGTTATTGTATTATGATATAAAATTGGTTATTATATGATATAAATGATACTTATTATGTATATATTATTATTTATTTTTTATACAAAACATACCATCATTCATTCAATATTTTGGATATATGATAACTTCATTTTTTAGAAGTTTGCATTACTACATCCTCAAACTTGTTTAATTTATTTAGACATTACATGGAATTTAATAAGATGGTTTTGATAATAATATATTGTATAAATTAAATACTAATGATTATTTAATAATATATATATATATATATATATATATTCATTTAATCTTCTTCATCTAATATGGAGCTAAAATAGAAACAATCTTCACGCTTATATACATCATATCTCCTCAATGAATAATGTATTTCATTTAATATTTATTTATTTTAATGATTATTATAAATACATATATATACTGAATTTATATTTTATTTTTAATTCCCTAACCTTAGATACCCATAGTTGGTGCCTTATTTTAATAAATTGGATTGATTTCCAGGAATCAAGTCCTGAAGGACCGATCAGTTTACCAGTCTTGTAAAGTAGATTACATATATGAATGTTACCTTAATATTAATCTAATATAATAAAACATAATTAATCATTTCAGAAATATATTATTCGGATATCATAACCATGGATAATAATCATAATACACTTCGGCACATCATGGGAAAAACAAAACATAATAAATGGGTCATTTGAGATGCTCAGTAAGGATTACAATATGGAGAAAACTATCACAAATAAGCATAAAAATTTATGGAAATTTATATGACTAAAAAAATTTTAAACATAAACATCCGAACAATATGGAAAAGTTAAATAAAATAATTTGACTTACTTATTCACATAGATATTCTACTAGTCTAATAATCACATGAAATATCAATAGTTGATTTCATAATGATGGAATTCATAATGTCGGACATCATAACCACATAGTCATGGCTGCTTGACAAGTCTATAAATAAATATATTATCAAGGCCTTATTACAAGACATTAGTTTGTCTCATGAGACGTACTGATGCATTAAATAGATATAACATGATCTACTAGTCACTTACCAAGTCCAATACATTCCTTATATGAAAAGGTTAAAACATAACATAAATATTCGTATTAAAAGTAGCATATGAAATGCTAATAATTTAATCATAAACCATGAATGTTATAAAATAGAACATACACAGTAAAACATGTAATAAATAATTCAATACAATATTTATTATTTTATTATAGTATATCAACATCAATCAAGAATAATATTCAATAAATGATGATGACATGGTTTAAAGTAATCAAAAAAACTCAATGATAGTAATATCCCCTTTTGTCAAATAATTTAAATGTAACCCATTTATAAAAGAATTAATTTAAAATATATTTTTGAAACATAGTGTCCCATTCCACTTTGAAATTTTTTAAAGTAATTAACATTTAAAATCTATCATGTTAACAAAAAAATCCTTAAAATCTTTTTTCAAAATGTGGACATTAATTAAAATGATTTAGAAAAATTAAATCATTAACATTTTAATTGTTGATATTGATAAATATTACCTTCCAAAAAACCATCAAATATTTATTTTGAATACATTTTTACGAAACATGTACATGAATTATAAAAATTTCATTGTAAATACTTACACATAAACAGTCTCATATAATAATGAGAATGAGGAATTAACCCTTACCTTGTACATTCCTTTAGTCGAGAGTGCATTTAAACTCCTGTATAAAGACCATAGTATGTTATTAAATTATTACAGAACCATATTTATATTTAAAATATCATAGATTATTAATATTTGGCTTTATACTACCAATTTAATAATAATTTCTATTTTAAAATAATATTTCCAGCAATAATCTCTATCTTGATCGTACTTGTTTGAACTTTTTATTCTTTTCTGTATCACTTTTATATTGATTTGACTTCTTCAAGAATATAAAATGATATTTATGTATCATATATATTCAGAATATAAATTTGTATAATAGATATATATAAGAAATAGAAAACACCGTTTATGGTGTAGGTAGGTCGCACAGACACATAAATGTTGCTTTCGTTTACATATCGTATTGATCAGAATTAAGTGATTGAGATATATGTAAATTCATATATATATATATATATATTAGATATAATATTTCATATATTAAATACTTATTAATAATATATATTTTTATAATCATCATTGACTGGTTAACATGGAAAAGAATCTCTTCGCGTCGTAGAGATGGTAAGTCGTACGTACACATAAGTGAATATATCATTTATTTGATGCTGAAATAGTATGTACTTGGATGGTATATCTTATATAAATATCATTATTAAGTTATATTTATTATTTAAATTTGTTATACTCATTATTATAACCATCCAAATAATGAAGTGTTGGATAAAAAACTACACCACGACTTGGAGATAGTATGTTGTAACTACGCACGTATGGTGACTAGTCATTCATAGGATGGATATAATAATGAATGTGGTTTTTACATATTTATAATAAAATCACAGTTTGTATAATTTATGGGAGATATTATTTTGGTATGGAAAAAACCAAAAAAATGGAAGTGGAAGAATAAAAGAACTTTGAAAGAGGTGCTGGAGTTACTACCTCATCTTCGGGTGTTTCCTTTTGATTTGATCAAAAGTGATACATAGGATGGATTTATAATCCATGTAATTCCTTTAGATTTAATTTAGGGTAGTTGGGAGGGTATTTTAGTCGGTGTTGGATGACCTAAATGGCATTGGTGGTGTGATTTTGAGGTAAGGGAAATAACCCATTTACAATAGAGGTAAGGGTCACTTTTGGAAATGCTTGAAATATTATTTTATTATAAAATAATTTTCGGTTTATAATGGATCCAAATGTATTTATTTATAAGATATGGTGGTTATGGGACTAAAACCTCTCAACCAATGGTTTTTAGACAAGTTTTGGTCACTATAGTAACCTTAACATATAGATTTAACTCTTAGATTAATAGGTTTACTTTTAACATGTATTTTTTTATTATTATAATAAATGGTTAATAAACATTCTACAAAAATCCAATTGAACCCCAAATGGATATTTAATGAAATATGTAAAATTACATAAGTATTTTGGACGAATATTAGTTTCATATTAATGTTATATCATTTAATAAAATTTTATTTGTTTTGAAAACATATTTAAGTCAATTTTGACAATATTTAGTATTTGGTTTTATTTAATGTCAAAAAACATTATTAATTAAACAAACTTACATTAAATAAACACTAACATGTCATATAATTACAAAAAATTGATGTAATGCATCAAAAGTCTATATTTTCATTTATTTTGATATTTATAATATCAATTATTTAATCATTCATTATAAGGTAATTATTGCATCATCATTATGTCAAAAATAAATTTTATTATTTAATGTAAAATAAATAAATAAAATTCCATGGTGTAGAAGTCTTTTTAAATTTATATTTAATATTTATAGTCGAATTTTTATTATGTATAACCATATATTTAAAATGGTTTACTTATAAAACATAGAATTTAACACTTTTAACTCTTCTTTAAACAAAATAATAATAAATGTCTTAATCTGTTCCAATTTCACCAAAAGGATCATATATTTTTACTAAGTAAGATTGGAGTCAAAATACACTTATCATATAGAATTAAGAGATGTTTTAGGAGAATTATAATATCATTTTGTCCTTTAATTACCCAATTTACTTTTAACCGTAGTTAATAAAATTCAAAAGTTACTATTCACCAAAAATTAATTTCATCTGATTGAACCACATTTTAAATAATTATATCTACCATGTCTCTTGGATTTTTTTTAATTCAATTCACAAAAGTGGTAATATTATGTTTTATTCAAAATTGCAATTGTGCCTAGAAGGTGGGTAAAACATGTTAGAAAATTAAATAAACTATTATACATGTAATCTTATTATAAAATGACTAAAATGAATTAAATTAATTTAATAGAGGTATTTTTTATCTATTTTTACTATAAAATTATTTTAAATAGAAATAAAATCTTTTTAAATAAATGTCGGTTTTAAACAATAATGCATTATTATTCACTATTCACAAAAAATTGAAAGTTTTTAGAAAATTAAAAAAAATTCACCATAACCAAATTGTGATATTCTGAATACAGAATATATATATATTTTTTCATATTCAAAAAAATATGACTTTCATTAATTAATTTAAAATTAATTCCCACTTTCAAAATCAGAATGCAGGTTTTCTTTGTAGTAAAAACTATCAAAAGATTCATATGTGTTTATGTACAATTTAAATGTAAAATTAAATCAAAGAACTAAATTATCATAAATGAAAAAAAATAATTATACTTAAAAAAGACATAAATTAATTTTTTTAAAATATAAATTATTTAGATTAAAAAAAATTCAATTAAAATCTAGTATTTTTCACTATTGATCAAAATATAAAACGTATCAGAAAAATACCCAAAATTTATCCAGACTATATTTTAATGTATTTCTTCTAAATAAGAGTTTAATTGAATTAAATATAATATATAAATGTTTCAATTATTATATTTAAAAAGTGTTTATTATCAAAAGGCTGTAAAATTTTATTTATTGAAAATTACTTCCTTTATCAAAAAAATTAATTTTTTTCCTGTATTCTATCTATAAAATACAAAATATGGATGTTTAAATTATATAGAATTTCTAAAATTCATAATATATTTAAAAAAATTCATAACCGCTTTTTGAAAGGCTAGTTTGGTAAGTCATGGTGCACTCGAACTCGGTGTTGCGTGTAGCGTGAGCTATTGATTTAATTTAAATAGATAACCTGCTATGAAATCCTTGGGTGTTACATTATCCCCTACTTCAATAAATTTCATCCTCAAAATTTGAAATTTTTCTTCGAATACGAACGGATAAAAATAGAATATACCTATGATTAAAACTCATATCCAAAATAGGGTTAATAAAATTTAGTCATAATAAGAGGGAATGTGATATGAAAAGGCCACCAAGAAATTATGATCTTGAATATGAGATCATTGGTCAAAATTAGTGAAACATAATTGGATGAAAAACTTAAATATTTATAGGTAGTGATTGAGGTCGTCAATAACAAATAAGTGAACACTAAATATGATATTGAGGGCCTCAAAGCCATAAATCTATGATGATTTAAAATGTCATCACTTCAATAAAACATAATGTCTTAGGATAAAAACATTTTGGATTTCTGTTTCTTTCCCTAATGATTAAGAATTAATTTTTTCATTAAATAAGAAAAAAAATATATGACAATTAGAGTTCCATCCTTTAAATAATTTATACAACAAACTCATCTTTCAAATCAAAAAGAAAAAAGAATTAAAAATTTTATATTTAATATAATTGTATAGGGTTTAAAAAAATTGAATTTATAATTCATATTTCAAACCATTTATCAAATACTTCATTATATAAACAAAGTCATCACATAGGATAGCGGTAGGTGATGCAACCTTGTCACCCTTCAGTTGTAGGTTCAAGTTTCACAACCTTTCCGAACGAGACGGGTTGTCTACCGACCGTTGGGTTGTCCCTTTTATAAATATAAGAAAATTATATTAATAATTTATTTAACCTTAAGAATAGTATCTAATGTCAAACTTAATCCATTCCAACCTTTAGACTTATCCACAATACATTTTCCCATACTCACAGTAAAAAATTTATAAAGAAGGTCACATTATATTCATATGAATAGCTCCATCATGAATTATATTAAGACTTAGTAATAAACTGAATTACCAGAAAAAATATTTGAATAGGTATGTACTTCATTATTCCTTCTATAAAACATAGAATACTGGATATACTCTTTTAAATAAAAAATGTTGTAACCTCCAACAATGATTGAATAAACGAACCATTAATTAGTTCCATGGTAGACAATAACATCCAATATAATTTCCTCATATCAATCATATCTTTTCCCAAAATCAATATCGTAGTATCAGGAGTATATTAAGGTTTATCTTTCCATCAATGATGGATTTTCCAACACGTTTATCATAATTTTGAGTCACTTTTCTTAGTAACACACAATCTCAAATCCTTAATTAAATAGTAATGTAGTACAATCCTTATATTCCCCATAATTGTTATAACCAGTAAATCGTTGATACAAAGATCAAATGAAATAATTAATTAATAATGAAAAAATAACACTAATCATTTCTCTTCATTTGTGGTTGTATCCTAACATGATCATTATCTAATAACATCATTTGCGGTAGACTCTGATTCTTGCGACATTGATTCGCATAGTGTCCCAAATAATTGAGGATGAAGCATTGTACATTTAAACCCCTTTTCATACCCTTGAAATCACGTACATGGGGTCCTTTTTATTCAAACAAATAAAAAAACCCTCATTTCATTCAAGAATTTACCAGGGTGATTATTTCCACAGTTATCACATATGGGAACTTTCTCCTTTCCCTTATTTTCTTTATCCATCTTCCTCTATACCATCATTTTCTTCACTATATTTTCATCAAAGCCATTAGACTCAAAGAATTATTCACTTATCTTATTAACACATGATACGATTTCTTCATATGATGAGAATATATGGGAGACTATTTCCCTTATAAATGTTTTTATGACATTGAAAGATATTATCCTTCATAATCACCGTATCATGTGTATTATTAGAGATCTCATTCCTTCTAATGGGAACCCTTTCTTAACAATGGAATACACTATGTTAGTTTATGAATCGCAATGCATAAATCTAAACTTCTAAAATACCTAACATAAATTGAATAGTTTATTCATATAATCCGTAATCATAAAAAAATGTTTTCTCTGAGAATATATTAACTCATAAATCATTCATAATGGATTTTACTTAAAATTATAATTATCCTAATCATTTCCCATAGGGGTGTCCTAACCAAGAGTGTAACAAGGCCCATTTTCATGTACCGGGATACCCCAGGTCAATCCAGAAACGCTTCATCAGAGTATTATCTCCTATGAACATCTATACCAGTGCCACATCTACCTTCTCATATAATTATATGTATGTATTTCTTAGAAAATTAAAAAAAAAATCATTATATTATGAAAATTCCAAAAAGTTATTCTATACTAAACCTCAAAGTCTATCTTTGTTTTATGTTCTCTAATTAGAGATTTTCTAAATCTAGTTTTCATAGTTTGTAATAAACATTCTATAAATCCAACTGTTACTCCCTGACCATAGTTACCTAGAGTCATTGCATTATTTTAACACAATTTGAAGATTACAAGGAATCAAATCTCGAAAGACCGAATAATTTATCTGTCTTGGAAAATAGATAACATATATAAATGTTAAGAAAGAACTTCTAAAATATAAAACAACATAAATACTCCTTTTCCAACTCTATTATTCCCCATGATTAACACTTCATATTAATCATAATACACTTCTCTTCATATTGTGAAAAATAAAACATATAAAAGGGGAGAGCACATATGCTCAGTAAGGAAAACAATATAGTGGAAACTATCATAAATAAGAATAAACATTTCTAGCAATGTATAAGTCTAAAAAATCTTTTGATTCATAAATATCAGCATAATATGGAAAAGATTACTAAAATAATTCCATTTACATATTCTATTCGATATTCTACTGGTCTAATAATCCCATGTAATATCAATAGCTAATTTCATAATGATGGAATGAATAAATTTAGACATCATAACCACATATTCAAGGTCTTATTCCATGACTATAAATAAATATTGTTTCAAAGACTTGTTCTATGAAACTAGTTGGTCTCATGACATCTACCAATGCATTGATGTGATATTGCGGGTTGCACCTGTCCCATACCAAGTTAAATTAATTTCCCATATGAAAAGGTTGAAACATAACATAAAAATTTGTATTCAAAAATGAACACCAAATGTTAATAATTTAATCATAAACAATGAATGGTATAAAAATAGCACTTCCATGGTAAAAAATATCATAACTAATTCGATAATATATGGAATATTGTATTATAGTAAATCAATGACAATAATGAATAATATCCAATAAATGATATTGACATAGTTGAAAAATAATCAATAAAACTATTTGAGAGAAATATCCCTTTTGCTAAATAATATAAAAGTCATGAATTTATAAATGAAATAATTTAAAAGATATTTTTGAATCAAATTGTACCATACCACTTTGAATGATTTTAAATTAATTAAAATTTTAAAAGAATTTGGTCCATATAATTATATACGTAAAATAATTTTAAAAACATGGACATTAATTTAAATGAATTAGACAAAATAAATCACTAAAAACTTTAAAATGATGATCTTGATAAAGAGTACCTTTCATAAAACCATCAAATATTTATTTTGTAATCATTTTTATGAAACATGGACATTGATGAGAAAAAATTCCCTATAAATACTTATAAATAAAAAATCTATAAAATAATGAGAATGAGGAATTAACACTTACGTTGTACTTTCTTTTGGTTGAGGGTACATTTAACCTCTTGTATAATGACCATAGTATGTTATTAAATTATACCAGAAATAGAACAATATTCACTTTTATGATATCATATTTTATGGATTTATGGATTTATTCTAACCATTTAATAATAATTTATATGTTAAAATAATATATCATGTATTAATCGATTTCTCTATCTTACATGTTTTAACTTGTAAATATTTATTGTATTACTAATATGAGGATTTAATTGCTTTGAAAAAAATATTATTTATTTTTTATATATATTCAAAATATAAATATGAATAACATATTGATATATAATATGTAAAACTCTATTTAGGGAGATGATAGGTCATACATACACATAAATGTTCTTTCCGTTTTCATATCGTATTCACCGAAAGTATGGGAATGAGATATATATAATTATGTTCATCCAGTAGAATTATTATTCCAAATATTACATACTTATTGATAATATATATTTTTCTAATCATCGTTGAATGGTGAACGTGGAAAAGAATCCCAATGCGTCGTGGAGACAGTAAGTCGTGCGTACACATGAGAGACGATATAATTATATTGATGGTGAAATCGTATGTAATTGGATGGTATATATTAAATAAAAAATAATTCATATGTTATATTTATTTTTTATATTATATATAGTCATTATTATACCCATCCAAATAATGAAGTATTGAATAACTAACTACACCACGAAGTGGAGACGGAAAGCCATACCTATGAACGTATGGTGACTTTTCATTCATAGAATGGATAAAATAATGAATATAGTTCTACCATATTTTTAATAACATCATAGTATATATAAGATTCTTGATTTATTTTTTTAATGGAAACAAAAATTAAAGAGGATGTGTAAGAAGAAAAGAACATTGAAAGAGGTGGTGGATTGATTACCTCTTCATTGAGTGTTTCCTTTTAATTTGATCAAAATGGATTTATAGGTTGGATTTATGATCCATGTAACACCTTTTATGTTGTACTTAGGGTTGTTTAGAGGATATTTGAGTAGGGGTTGGATTATCCAAATGGATTTGGAGGTTAGATTTTCAGAGAAAGGAAAGTACCCTTTTATAAGAGAGTTGAGGGCCACTTTATGAAAAGTTTGAAAATTTAATTTATTATATAATCATTATCTCATAATAATGGATCTCAATGGATTTATTTAATGGATAAGGTGGGGATGGGTTTAATACCACTCAACTAATGGATTTAACTCATAGTTGAATAGTTAAATTTTTACCATGTATTCTTGAATTTATATAATAAATAGTTAATAATAACACTATAAAAAGCCACGGTATACCAAGTGGTTCATTATTTACATATATATCATTATTTATGTCTTTTTTTAGAACCTTATATTTATAGGAATATTATATCATTTAATAATATAGTATTTATTTTAAAAACTCATTTCTGTCAATTTTGACATTATTCAGTATTTCATGTTTATGGAAGTCAAATAAACATGATTACATAGAAAATAATAAATTAAATCAACCCCGACATGTCATAATAACATAGAAAATTCTTGTAATTCATCAAAATCCTGAATTTACATTAATTTTTATATTTATAATATCAATTCTTTTAATATTTCAATAATATGATAATTACTACATCTTCTTTGTGTCACAAATAAATTTAATTCTTTAACTTATAAAAATTATAAATAAAATAAAATCATATATGAAATCATTTTATCTTTTAAATGAATTTTTATAGTCCAATTTATATTTTTTATAACTCTATATTAACAATGGTTTAGTTATTAATCATCGAATTAAACACTTTTAACTCTTCTTAAAATAAAATAATAATAAAAGTCCTATTCTAATTCAAGTGGACCTAAATGATCATATTTTACTCCTAATGTTGGGTTGGGTAAATTTACACTTATCCAATAGAATTAATACACGTTTTAGGGAAATTATAATATCATTTTTTAGGTTTAATTACCCTATTTACTTTTAACCGTGGTAAATAACATTCAAAAGTTACTATTCACCAAAAATAATTTCTATCCTATTGATCCGTATTTTAATTACAAATTTCAATCGTGTCTCTCAAATTTTTGAAATTCAATTCATAGAACCAATTAAATTGCGTTTTATGCAAATTTTCAAATGTGCCAAGAAGGTGGGTAAAAGACGATAAAAAATTCAATAAAATTTTATAAATCTAATCTTATTATAAAATGACTAAAATAAATTATATTGAATTATTATAGGTATTATATATCTATATTTAAATTAAAATAAAAAAAATTAAAATTCATAATTATTTAAATAAAAGTCAGTTTTAAACAATAACGTTGGTTATTTCACTATTAACCATAAATTGAATGCTTTCAGAAAAATAAAAAAAAATCACCATTAGCTAATTTTGATATTACGAATCCAAAAATGATGTTTATTTTACCAAATTCAAAACACATCTATTTCATTAATTAATTTAAAATTAATTCCTGCTGTCAAAACTAGAAGACACGTTTTTAAGAAGTAACAACTATAAAAAGATAGACATGTGTTTATGTAAGATTTAAATATTAAATTACATCCAATGAGATGAGTTATATTAAATGATAAAAATATAATATAATTATACTTTAAACCCAATAAAATGAATAATTTAACACTATCAATTATTTTGGTTAAAAAATTTGAAATCAAATAAAATTTAGTATTTTTCACTATTGATCAAAATATGAAAGTAATCCGAAAACTACCAAATATTTATCCAAAATATTTTTTTCCTACATCTAAAGAAGAAATAAATTTCATTAAATTAATTATATATAATATTCAAATATATGATTCAAAAAGGGTTTTCCATTAAAAAGCGGTAAAATTGAATTTTTTGAAAAATACTTCCATTATGTAAAAAATTTAATTTGTTTATATGTTATGTCTATGAAAAACATAATATGGATGCTAAAATTATATGGAGTATATAAATATCAATATTGAATTAAAACTATTCCTAACCTCTTTTTGAACAGTTAGTTTGGTAAGTCGTTGTGCGCTCGAACTCAGTGTTATGTGTAGCACATGCTATTGAATTACTTTAAAGAGATAATGTGATATGATATCATGGGGTGTTACATTCTCTCATCCTTCAATAAATTGTTTCCATGCAATTTAAAATTGTTCTTTGAAAATGAAAAGTTAAAAATAGTAAATACCATTATGGAAAACCCATATTAGAAATATGGTTAATAAAATGTTGTTTTATTAAGAGGGAGAGGGAAATCAAAAAGTCACCACAAAATTATCAACTCGACTAGGAGAAATTTGTGGCAATTTGAGACACATAATTGGAGGAAAAACATAAATATTTATATGTACTGATAGATTTCATCAATCACAATCAAATGAACAATAAATGGGATATTGAGGACAACAAAGCCATAACTCTATGATGATTTAAAATTTCTTCTATTCCACAAAACATAAGGTATTAAGATAACACATTTTTTGTTTTATGTTCAATTAAATAATGTTTAATAATTAATTTATTCATCAAATAAGAAAAAAATACCTGACATGTAGAGTTCTACAGTATAAATACATTCTACCACAAACTCATCTTTCACTCCAAAATGATAAAAGAACTAAAAAATAATATATTTAAACTAATTGTATAGGGTTTCAAAAAATATGAATTTATAATTCCTATTTCATACCATTTTAAAAAAATTACATTATAAAAACTAGGACATCTCATAGGCCAGTGGAAGGTGATTCACCCTTGTCGCCCATTAGTTGCAGGTTGATGTCTCGTAGCCTTGCTGGATGAGATGGGTTGTCCCCAAACTTCAGGTTTTCTTTTTAATAATAATCCAAAAATAATATTAAGAAATTATTTAACATTAACAATAGTATCCAATTTCAAACATAATCCATTAAAAACTTTAGACTTATCCACAATACTTCTGTCCAATATCACAGTTCAAAATTTATAGGGAAGGTCACATAATATACTTTTGAATACCTTTATAATGTATTCTCTTAATACATGGTAATGAAATGAATTACCATAAAACCATATTTGAATATGTATGCACATCATTATTTATTCTGTAAAAACTAGAATAATGGATATACTCCTTAAATTAAACAATGTTTTAATCTCCAACAATGATAGAATAAAAAAACCATTATTTAGTTCCAAGGTATTCAATAATATCCAATGTAATTTATCCAAATCAATCATAACTTATTCCAAAATCAATACCTTAGAATGAGGACCATAATACGGTTTATCAATCCTTCAACCATGTATTTTTTCAAAAACAATAACTTCTTATTGAGCCACATCTCTTGGTACCATAAAATATCAAATACTTAATGAAATAATACTATAGTACAATTCTTATATAATCCATAATTCCTATAACCAGTACATCGTTGATAAAACACTCAAATGGCATAATTCATTAATAATAACATAATAACACTAGTCATTCCTCTTTATCTGTGGTAGTATCATTACATAAGTATTATCCAACAACAACATTTGTAGTATACTATGATTATAGGAACATTGATTTTCGTAGTGTCCCAATTCCTTGAAGATAAAACATTTTAGGTTTAAAACATTTCTCATACTCTTCCAATCATGTACATAGTGTCCTTTTTCTACAAAAATATAAAAAAAACTCTCGTTGCTTTCAAAAATTTACAAAGGTGTTTCTTTTCATAGTTATCACATATGTAAAAGTCCTTCATTCCCTTCTTCTCTTTATCCATCATTCTCTCTATAATCCTTTTCTTCTCTAAATTCCCTATAAATCCATTAGACTCAATGAATTATTCATATATTTCATTAACATGCATTACTGTTAATTTATAGGTGTAAAATATGTGGGAGATTATTTTCCTTCTAAATTTTGGCTTGAGTATGTGAAATATATGATCTTTCTTACTCATTAGATCATGTGTATTGCTGGAGTTATAATTCCATGTACTTGGAACTATTTCAAAACAATGACATATACTATGTTATTTTAGGAATCACAATTCATAATTCCAATCATCTAAAATACCTAACATTAATTTAATAGTTTATGAATATAATCCATAATCATTACAAAATGTTTTCATTGAGAGGTATTAACTAATAAACCCTTCATAATGGTTTGTAATGAAAATATGAATTATCCTATGAAAATCCCCCGGGAGAGTCGTAACCTAGGGTGTAGCATGGCCCATTTTTGTGTACCAGGATACCGCAGGTCATGCCTGAAACTCATTATCAGTTTTTTCACTCCAAGGTACTTCTGTGCCAGAGCCGCCTCTACCTACTTATATACAGACAGGGATTTATTGCTTAGAAAATTCAAAAAACCTTCACATTACCAAAATTTTAGGTAGTTATTGTATAAAAATCCCCAAAGTCTATATTAGGGTAATGTTATCTAATCATTTTCTATCAAAATCTAGTTTCTAGTGTTTGTACTAAACATCCTATGATTCTAATTGAAATTCCCCAACCCCAAATACCTAGAGTCGGTTTATTATTTTAATACATTGGAATGATTACAAAGAATCATGTCCAAAAACACTGATCAGTTTAGTAGTTTGGGAATATAGATTACATATGATAATGTTACATTACAATTTATAAAATAAAACACAACATAAATAATCCTTTGTCAATGACACTATTATTCTACCTTAACCCAATATATCAATCATAATAAACTTCTTCACACCCTAGAAAAAATATAACATAAGAAATGGGAGAGCTTTGATTCTCAGCAAAGAAAAAAATATAGGGAAAAGTATCATAAATATGAATAGACATTTAAAAAATGTATAAGACTAAAACAAAAACCTTTTAATATAAAAAATAATCATAATATTGAAAAGATAAATGAAATAACTACATTTACATATTCACATGGATATTATACTTTTTGAATAATAACATGTAATATCAACATCTAATTTTATATTGATGGAATGCATAATGCTGGACATCACAACCACATTTTCAAGGCCCAATGAAAAGACTACAAATAAATATATTTTCAAGGCCTTGTTCCAAGACACTAGATTCTCTCATGAGACCTACTGATGCATTGTAGAGATATAGCAGGATCGACCTGTCACTTACAATGCCCAATGCACTCCTCATATGAAAAGGTTGAAGCATAACATAGACATTCATATTAAAACTAGCATACGAAATATTAATACATTAATCATAAACCATGAATGGTTTAAAAATACCCCATCCCCAGGAAATCATATCATAATTCAATCAATACAATATAGAATATTTTATTATTGTAAATAAACATCAATAAAGAATAAAATCTAATAAAGGATGTTGACATAGTTGAAAAATAATTAATAAAACTCTTTAGGTGAAATATCCCTTTTGTGAAATAATTTAAAAGTCATGCATTTATAAAAAAATAGTTTAAAATATATTTTTTAATCAAAGTGTCCCATTCCAAATTGAATCTTTTGAAAGTAATTAAAATTTTAAAATAATTATGTCTTTATAATTAAAATCATAAAATGATTTTTAAATCATGTACGTTTATTAAAAATATTTAAAAAAAATAAATCATTAAATCATTTAGAATGATGATCTTGATAAAGTTCCCTTGCACAAAACCTTCATATATTTCTCTTCAAAACATTTTTATGAATCATGATCATGGATGATACAAATTTCCCTGTAAATACATAACATAAACAATATGGATAATAATGAGATTGAAGAATTAACCATTACCTTGTACTTTCCTTTGGTCAAGGATACATATACCCTCTTGCATAACGACCATAGTATATTATTAAATTATACCAGAACCATATTTATATTTATAATATCATAATTTATTCATTTTTGTCTTTATACTAACAATTTAATAATAATTTCTATGCTAAAATAATATTATGGATAAAAATCACTTTCTCTATTGTACGTGTTTTAACTTGTTATTCTTGATCGTGTACTCATATCATGATTTAATTTCTTCCTGAATATTAAACATTAATTTTGTATCATATATATTCAGAATAAATATATGTCTAATAGATATATATATATATATAAAATTGAAAACAACGTTTATGGAGACGGTGGGTTGTACATATGCATAAATGTTGTTTCCATTTTCATATCGCATTGAATGAAAGTAAGTAAATGAGAAATATTTAAATAAATAAATAAATATTATTCCAATTTCATTATAATGCAATATATTACATACTTCTTAATAATATATTTTTTTATAATCATGTTGAATGGTGAACGTGAAAATTAATCTCCTCACGTCGTGGAGAATGTATGTCAAATGTACGTATGAGCGATACTATTATTTTATTTAGGGGGAAATCATATGTAATTGGATGATATATCTAATATAAAGAATAATTAATATATTATATTTATTATTTATTTTATTTATACTCATTATTATACCCATTCAAATAATTTTGTGATGAATAACAAACTACACCAAGACGTGGAGATGGTAAGCCGTACGTACACACATATGGTGACTTGTCATTAATAGGATAGATATAATATTGAATTTGGTTGTACCATATTTATAATAACATCACAGTATGCATAAGGTAATGAAGCTTTTATTTTATTTTGGAAACAAAAATTAAAGACGAAGTGGAAGAAGAAAAGATCTTTGAAAGAAGTGGTTGTGTAATTTTCTCTTCTTCAATTGTTTCTTTTTAATTTGATCAGAAGATATTCTAATGTTGGATTTTTGACGAAAATAAGGCCTCTAAGATTATTTTTGGCTATTTGGGAGTATAATTGAACTAAGTTTTTGATGATCCAAATGGATTTTTCAGTGTGATTTTGAGAGAAGGGAAGGTATATTTTTTATAAGATAGGTGAGGGTCACTTTAAAAAAATAATTAAAATATTATTTTATTATAAAATCATTTTCTGTTTATAATTTCTCCAAATAGATTTATTTGTAGGATAAGGTGGGTATGGTTCGCTATCCTCTCATGAAATATGTTTTAGGCTAGTTTATATCACCATTGTATCCTTATCATTTTGATTAAACTTTTAGTTAAATAGATTAACTTTTACCATGTATTATTGTATTATTATAATAAATAGTTAATAATCATTATATTAAAATACAAGAGACCCCATGTGGTAAATTAATTACATATCTATCATTATATAAGTCCTTTGGATGAACCAAATATTTTCATGAATATTATATCATTTAATAAAATAGTATTTATTTGCGAATCTCATTTATGTCAATTGTGACGCTATTTAGTATTTGGTATTTGTGAAAGTCATAGAAAATTTATTAATTAAAAAAATAAATTAAATAAACATTAAAATGTTATATTAACATAGAAAATTCATCTAAGGAATCAAAAGTCTCAATTTTCATTTATTTTGATATTTATAATATCAATCATTTTAGTCATTTATTAATAAAGAAGTTACTAGATCATCATTGAGTCATAAATAAATATATTTATTAAAATATTAAAAATATAAATAAAATAATATGAAATAGGAAATATTTTTATATTTTTAATGAATATTTATAGTTGAATTTATATTATGTATAACCCTATATTAAAAATGGTTTAGTTATTAAAAATTGAATTTATCACCTTTAACTCTAATTTATATAAAATAATAATAACTGTGTTAATCTAATCCATGTGAAAATAACGATCATATTTTATTACTAAGGAATATATTGGTCTAAATACCATTATACAATAGAATTAGGACATGTGTTATGGTAATAATAATATCATTTTACATTTAACTAGCCAGTTTTTTCTAACCGTGGTAAATAAAATTTTACGATTACCATTCACCAATAATTAATTTCATCATATTGAAACAAATTTTACTTAAATTTTTCAACCATGCCTCATGGATTTTTTAAATTAAATTCATAAATGTGGTAAAATTATGTTTTATTCATATTTCAAAATGTAACTTGATGTTTGGTAAAAGATGTTAAAAAATTCAATAAAATTTTATACATATAATCTTCTTATAAAATTACTCAACTGGATTACATTGAAAAAATATTTATTTTATGTGTCTATATTGAAATTAAAATAAATTTTAATAAAAATAAAAATTATTTAAATAAAAGTTGGTTTTAAACAATAAGACATTGTTTGTCACTATTCACCAAAAAATAAATGATTTCAGACAAATAACAAAAAATCACCCTAAGATAATTTTAAAATTACAAATGTGAAAATGATGTTTATTTTAAAAAATTAATAACATATCAGTTGTATTAATTAAATTAAAATTATTTCCCACTGTTAAAACCAGAAAGAGTTTTTTTAAGAAGGGAAAACTATGAGATGATTGACATGTGTTTAAGTAAAATTTAAATGTCAAATTACATAAAATGACATAAATTATATAAAATGATAATAATATAATGTAATTATACTCTGAATAGACTCAAATGAATAATAAAACAATACAATTTATTTTGATTAGAAAAGATATTTTCATTTAAAATTAAGTATTTTTCACAATTGGTCAAAATATGAAAGTTATCAAAAAAGTACCAAAAATTTTACAAAATAAATATTTATTTCCTATTTCTAAGTAAGAGTTGAATTTCATTAAATTTAATATATAAAATTGTCAAATATAGTATTTAAAAATGGTTTTACATTAAATGGTGGAAAAATTTTATTTTTAGAAAATACATCCATTATCAAAAAAATTTAATTTCTTATTATATTATTTCTATGAAATACATAATATGGATTTTAATATTATATGGAGTATTTAAAATTAAAAATGTTGTTAATATTATTCATAATATATTTTTGAATGACCAATTTGGTATGTCGTGGTGCTCTCTAACTTGGTGTTGTGCGTAGGGCAAGATATTGAAATAATTTAAGGCGATAATGTTATATGAAATCCTAGTTGATTGAAGATTTATATCCTGGTTGACATTCTATAGATAATTATATAATGATCTATTTAATATGACTAATAATAATAACTAAAAATTGTAGAAAAAACAAGGATGTTATCACCTAAAACGTAACATCGTCATTGAGTTAATAATAATCATGTACTAAAAAATATTATGTGAATTATATATGTTATTATTTATATTAATATATTTCTTTTAAAAAATTATAATAGACATATATAAATTATACAATAATATTAGATGAGTACGATGAGATTCCAAAATAATCTAAAAGAATTACATCCCAGTTTTCATATGTGTGTGATACTATCAATATTCTCCAGTATTTTTTCATTATGTATATAATTCCCATGATTTAATATATATTTATTTATATTAAATTTAAATGTATTTAAATATTTGTTTTATAATATTTCATTCAAGGGGAAAATATTTCAAAATAAACCAAATCTGAAAGGTAACCTTTTTCTCTATTTTCCCTCTTTTACACACAGACAATGTTATAAAAATATATTATTATACTAGGTGTACACACAACCATTTCAAATGTTATATCATCAATATATTGAATTCTATGATATTTTATTCTTCAATTAATTTCATTTTCTAACATGGGAAGTATGATTCAATGATACAATGTTTTAATAGTTTATTGACAGAATTTGTACCATTTATCTGTATACTATATGATTACGATTCATAGATAAATTAATTTAATCCATATATCAATAAGACACGTGAATTTTATTCTAATTTTTTCATTAAATATATCTCCATATTCTAGTATAATTTGTTCAACTCTTTTTTACATAAAATATTAAATTTTTTTATGAAAATCAGACCATATTTATCTCTTCGGTCAGAAATCTGTTTTATTTAAAAACTATGTATTCAGAATGGTTTTAAATTTTTAAAATGAAATATTAAGAACATATTCAAGAAAAATGTATTTTAAAATTTGTTTATGGTTTTAAATACAATATTTTTATGTTTTCAAATAAATTATCAATGGATAATTCTTTCAAAAATGTTTTTTTGTTTTAAAATGTGTTTTACAATATAGAGAGGATATTTTACTTATGAAATTTTTTAAAAAGATATTTAAAAATTATTTCACATATATGATGAAATACTATTGTGTTACTCATTAATTTCTAGAATAATTTTCAAATTTTATCATTAATATTTATTCTATAAATGGTTTATTTTTTTGAAATTATTTTTAAGAATCACACTTATTTTCATGGGTTACACATTGACAAAATAATTATGAAAAATTATTTTTTTCATAGCTAATGATATGATTATATTTTTAGGATAACCATTGAATGTAAAGGTAATGATATCATTGTTTATTATGTTGAGGCACATGTCTTTATGATTTCAATATGAGATGTTTGGGACCTATATCTCCTTCTAATTAATTAGGTAGTGATTGATATATTATGAGATAGAAGTTGATTGAATGAGGAGTGAAAAAGGTTCTATAAAATAAATTTTTCACTAATATGGTATGGGATGTGATCTTTGACTACTAATATGGTAATGTGGTGAACCCATGGCTACCTAGATGGCATAGGGAGTGAACCCATACTATTTGGATTTCCTTGGAAGTGATGTCTTGAGTACTATGTATATGATTTTATACTATTTTGTGTCTATGAAAATTTCATGAATTATTCATATTGGTTGAATTTATGTATTATTATATTGATTTAACTATTATTCATGTCTTATTAATATAAATATTTATTCCACGATTCATGTTTATGATCATTCAACTTTTAAGACCTGAAATGTTATGAATAAAATTTCTCTTTTTAGTAAAAATACATGTCATATAGGTATTGAAAACACATGACCTTGTTTTATTTTATTTTTTGAAATTGGATTTACATGACTGATTTTTGTCACGACCATTGAACATTGATCACATGACTAGAATTAATATAAGGATTTACCAAATCCATTTGTCATAGGAAAATGAATTGATGTCCAAAACCTATATTATTGTACCCAATGAATCCCATTTATCAAATCTTTTTGAAGAGATAATATTTATATGATTTTACCTATACTATACCCATGTTGATATCCATCATTTAATGAAGATGTGAAACTATTTATGAGAGACGTTCAAGCTCATTGTGAACATAGTCTGAACCATGTTCGTTGAACTGTCCCATAAAATCCCTACCATCACACGCCTTAATGTGAGGGTATTTTATGGTGTTTTAAAAATGATATTTATCAAGAACATATATATAAGAATATATACAATATTTTTATAGTTTAATGAATATATTTTAATACTATTATTATCATCGTGTAAATATTTTCTAATGAACAAATACTACTTTTGGTTACTAAAATAATTCGATATAAAAATGTATTTTTATTAATTAATGGGTTTTTGGAATAAGTAATATTTTAATAAACTATTATTATTAAATAAATTTAATTAAATAAAAATTATCATATTTTTTTCAAAAGTATTTTTTATTATTATTTGAAAACAATTATTGTCAGGAAATCATCATTTTCAATAAGTATCGATTTTTATTTTAAAAGTAATCATACCAATATTTATAAAATTACTAATATAAAATGTGTATTATTGGAATTAGTATGTTGAAATTATCTAACAATTATGTTTTTAAAATATCATTCGAAATATAATTTTTTGGGAAAAGAATAAATATAGTATAAATATATGGTGTGTTTCACAGTATCATAATGACCCAATAATGATTGAATAAAGAATATACATGGAATTATCTAAAAAATATATGTTTACTTTCAAAAAATTTATTTTTAAATTTATTTTTTTACAAAGACATAATGAATCCTCCATGAATTATAATATATTTCAAAATATTAAATTCATTTCATTAAGAGTGTGACTCATCTCCATATAATGAAGGGAATTTTTTTCATATGTTCATCCATATTACTTATAAAATAATATATACCTCTTCCATATTCAATAAAACATGGGGAAATTATTAGATGGTTTGTGTATTTGAATATTTTATTATGTAGTGTGTAAGACCTAAATATTAATGAAATCCCCCATTTTTCTTATATAAACCCACCAAAACACAAATTTATCTTAACTAAAACACTATAGAAGCTCATTAAAAATCATTCCTCTTATAATAAGAGTCCTCAAAAGTAACCCTAATATCCCAATAAACCACAATTAAGAATTTGAAGTCAAATAGTCATGTTAAGTAAACCTTATCTTCCACCCTCCCCTTTTATCAAGCATTCCTTTTATGTTATATCTTTTTATTTAATTTTTCCTCTATTTGGATATATTTTTAAAATACCCCTTTTATAAATTATTATGTATAAATTATGGGAAAATATGTCACTCTCATTTATACCTCCTGTAAATATTTATGAATACACATAACCATTAAGAAATTTTTTAAAGATTCTGTTTGTTCTCCTCATTATTCAGGTTTATTTATTATATTATGCCTCATATTTACAATTCCTTATGTTAGGGAATGTATTTACATGTCCTAATCACTATCAATTTCATTTACAAGTTATTGTAGATCCATTTCAATCTATAAAACCCATTTTATGAAATTCTATATGATGACGTTATGCATCCGAAAGTGCACCACAATTTTCCATTCTAAAATAATTGTGTACTAAATAACATACCCATTTTCCTATCAACGGAAATCACATGTACAAACATATACTTATTTATTAGAGACTTGTATTAATTTATTCTATATTCCTTGATCATGAAATAAATTATGATATTGAATGAATCCATGTTATAAGTTCTAGGAAAAACATATAAGCATGATAATGAAATTGTTTTGAAGGGTGCATCCAGATAGCACTATAATAAATTTGGTAATGTTTAGTAACATGATATGTCCTATTTGGGGAAGGGTTGTACCTGATTCTTTTATGGTACATTGTCCACCATGATGTCTTGGTGTATTTATCCTGGAATTATGTTCATGATGCAATGTTTCATATTTAAACCATAGGTCCCATGTTGTGATTATAATTCTATATCATTCATTAGTATTCATGTTCCTTTTATACTAAATTAATATTCCTATTGTACAAAATGTATTTTATTATTCATGTTATGAATTTTTTATTCCCTTACATATAAAGGTCACCCATTTCTTATTTATGTCCTTAGTTTAATCCATCTGGTGTTAATTATGAATAAATGTTTTGGCCATGATAAATATGTTTTCAAAAACGATGTTTCATTTCATGATTTATATTTTTATTTAATGTACCTAATTTTGAGAAAACACTATACGTATTGATATTCTTTTTTGATTTCTGTTTAATTTTATGTAATAAAATATGTATTTTATATGTAATATTGACATTATTAGTTTTATTTAAAATCAGTGGATACGAATACTTATTTTTTCAATTATGATTACATTAATCTAGTGAAATCCTTCTAATTAAAGAACACTAGATAAAGATTTAAGGATAAGATTAAGTATGATGAATCATCCCCAAATGTTGGTAAGATTATATTATGTGATTTTTCAAGAAAATATATCTCTATGTAGAAATTAAAAGTGTATATTCTTCTGGAACAAGTGTACCTACAGGTAACAACTCTAACAAAATGTTTTGAGCCTGTCTCATGGTAATGTGGTAAACTAAAATGGACCTTACTATGCACTTGGATTGGCACTCGTGGGGGATATGATTTGGAAAATTCACATAATACTTTTGAACCATAACTATGGGAATAAAAATGTTCCAATAAGAATATAAATTAGAAGATACATCATGAATAACATATATTAAAACCTAGAAATTCCTAGGTTATAGAATGAAGTTAAAATTATATGTTATCCCGTTATATTAATTGGAATCCCATTTATGATTGTATTAAATTAAAATAATCATCTTTAATTTTCCCATCATTTTGTTCCATGGATAGTAATATGCGGGAATGTGTTAACAACCTATTTTAAGGAAATTGTGATGGAAGACCCAATGAGATTCCCAACCTAATAGGAGCAAGAATAGAAATCATTATTATGATAATATTTCATCTAAAACGTCTTATAGATAGAAACATGGAACATGTGGAGGGTCTCAACCCCACGTAGAGGGAAAAATATATAATCTAGATCTTCTGAATCAAATGACACCATATTTTAATGGATAATATGTTCACTTAATCATAGACCAGTGGATCAAATCCATTGAAGTGGTTCTCTCCATCCTTCAATGTCCAAAAAAAGATATGTTTATTATGTATACTTATCATATTTGTGATGATGTTTATCATAGGTGGACATTGATTGAGAATAATATTCCGAAAAAAGTGACAGTTGTAATAGAGTGGATGGAATTTTGGAAAATGTTTTTTGGTCAATATTTTCCCTTGAACATTTGTATTTAAACGGAAACATATTTCACTGTATTGAAGAAAAAATATGAAAAATTTGGTGGGTGTGTGAGGAAATCATAAAAATTATTTCTCTATATGCCACTTATTTTTTTGATAACCTCGAATGGAAGGTTAAAATCTTTTTTTGGTGGGCTACATCATAGTCAATGATACGTCTTGGCGGTTCTTGACATTGATAGATAGAAAAAATTTTCTGGTGTTACCTCCATGTTGAAATTATTATTTGATAAAATCATGTGTATCATAGAGATATGAATTATAATGTGGGGTTTTATTTTAATTATATAATGTATAAATCCAATGGTGCTATGAAATTTCAACATCCCATTAAGAAATGGTTAGGAAAAAAGAAACCAAAAAACATAATAAGGGGAATAATGAAATGCTTAAGGTGTGGAAGAGAAGGGAACCTAGACAATGAATGGCAACCTGAGAAACCCAAAAATGTGATAGAGGAAAGGAATACTCTATTCAAAACACAATAATATCGACCCAATCCATTCAAAATCACTTCACATGTGTGTAATCATATTTACACATCAGAGTAAAATCCAAGGATCATAATGTCTAGTGTCATGGATAACATGGAACAGAAAACTGAAAACATGGGACTATAAATAAATGTTTTTTATTTATTCCTAGTAAAGGGATCTTAGATTCCAATGATCCATTACATCTGAAAAGGGTAAAATAGGGATCACATGAATAATGGGATGTGATAAAAGACTATTCAATAAAAAAACATTGCAAAAAACTGTAACACATGGGTTAGAATCCATGGGAAAATGAAAAATAAATGTCATGGAACAAATGGAATCATAAAATATAAACAAGGTATCATATGAAATGGATTTGTTGTAATGTGCAAGAAACATAAAACATGACAATAGGACGATTCATGTTTCGTTTCACATTGAAGATCACATGTTAAGGTTAACCACCAAGACTGTTGTATATGGTAGAATGAATCGAGGATAACCTCCAAGACCGTTTCACATTAAGTTTCATGAGACTCATCTTTACCCAATTCATTAGAGTGCAATGTAGCCTCAAAAATCATAAACTATTCAGTAATAGTTTTTCCACGTATATAATCACGCATATATATTCATAAACATAAGGGAACCCATTAAATGAAATGGTTATCATACTTATTTCATAAAGCATAATGAATAGATGTATCATAAATTTACCCATGAAAGAATGGTATTAAAACATAAATGGACATAAATAATGTAAAATATGCATATGTCATGAAAATTTATGTTGAAATGAATTGCGAAACATATATAAATTTTATTTCATAATTTGTAGCATTAAAAAACTTTTGTGTGGTTTTAAAGAGAATACCATGGAGACATTAAAATAAAAAATTGAAAAATAGTTTATATAAATCCATAAGTTTTCCAATAAGGTTTTCAAAAAACAAAATAATTATTTAATAATGATAATTATTGTTAAAAATATAATATAGAGTGCACTTTAAATTGGGTATGAACCCTGTAAGTTCCCTCAAAATAATATTTTTTATCGAGATTTATTGACGAGGGAATAACATAAAAACTTGTATATCCCCAAATGATAATGATGAAAGGGTTTTGATAAATTCATTTCATACATTTAAACAGAATTTATAAGATTAACATTATATGAAATGATAACCTAATTTTGGTAAAAGGATGTTAAGGAAAACTGATTGAACAAAGGAAATTCGGGTAGAATCCCTTACGGATTATCAGCACGGAATTTGATGTACATAATGGGGATTAATGATAGAGAAAGGGGGATTCTAATCAAAAAAAATCATGATGGAATTATGGATTAGGTGATAAATCATACCACTACACATAAAAGGACATAACTTGGAGGATATTCTTGAATAAATGAGAGGAAGAGAATAACACCTACCTTAATTCTGGTGGTGATATTCTCTTGATAATAATTACTTGATTAATCAAACTAGTATAATTAATTAATAATTCCATAACCACATTTTCATGTAAGTAATTTATTATAACCTTTTTCAGTTCATTTGTATTCTTTTTTTATTTTTTATGAGGATTAATTTATTTGTGTCGATCTGTTTGTTTCATTGGTTTTCATGGTTGGTTAACTTATATTCATGTTCGGATACACATGCATGTTGAGAGTGGTTGTAAAAAATTAATTTATATGAAATTTTTTAACATAAATATGATTACATAGTTATAATATTCAGTTGTTTATTTTGAGTGAACGAGAATCTTTATATGAATCATTAATGATAAATTCTTGAATTAACCTGACGATTTTTCTCACAATTAAATTGTTTTGTATTATAATTATACATAATCTGTGAAAAGGGATACCGAAACATCAAATAAGATTACATATATATATTATGATCTAGTTTGAAAATTAAAATGGTTTCATGAAGAGTACAGAATATGGTAATGAAAATTGAAAACATATCATCCTTGAATGAGATAAATCAACACATATTGCATAGTATTTTCAATTATAGTATCAATGGAGGGGGAAGAATATATTATGATAAAATATCCCATTAGAATAATATAATTACAGTAATTTTTTTACAGGAGTTATCATACCATTTTGGTTAAGGGATGTGGGGGAATAAAAAATAAAAACAATTAAATTCAATGAAAATAAATGAATTAGAAAGGGGTATTTACCTCTTGAATTTATCACTTTTGAGATCCTTTTAAATGGAGAAGATTTATTATTTTGAGGAGACAAAGGGCTACTGGACGTGGTTTAGGATGTTAGGGGTTTAATTTTTCAGAATTTATAGATGTAAAAAAGGCTTTATAAGTGTGAAAAGAATAAGTTAGTGTCGGTAGTTTTTATAGTGCAGGGGAGGAAAATTTTCATTATATTTTAATAATTTGTTTAATATTTTCTTTATGAAAAGAAATATTAATTATAAATTTGACTGAAAATAATAATATGTGTATGTTAGTTTAAAAAAATATCCATATACTCCATAAATTACTCAATCTTGAATCAGAAATTCAGGTTTTCGAATTTATTTTGAATTAATGGATTTTAAAATTCATAAAAATAATGTATTTTTGAAAAATCCAAAAAATTAACCCAAACCATTTTTGTATTTGTTTTGAATCAGAAAATAAACACAATATTATTTTAAAAAAAATTAATAATTTAATTAATTTAATTTTTAATGAAAATTATAATTTATTTGAAAAATATGAATTGTAAAAGTATAATTGATTTTATAATACTTTTAAAATTTGCATTAGGACTTATAAAACTATCTTCAAACCAGAAGATAGAAAATTATTTATTCATGAAAACCTTTTTAGAAAATTATATTTATTTTCAAATAATTAATTAACTATAATTATTTATTTGTGAATTAGAACAAAATACATTTAAAATTGTCATATTATCTCTTTTAAGATGCCACAATTTTATTTATACATTCCAGGGTGAGGTTAATATAATTTTAGATCATTTACTCTTCCAATGATATATATAATTATTTATAGGGGATGATTACTATTTATAATGTAATGTAAATATTAACCAAACAATTTATTTTCATATCATACTCCAAACATCTACTGATTGAAACCATGTATGTCATATTTTCAAAATTAAAATCATATAAGTGACAATATTATGTTTTAATGTCACATAGTACATACTAGTAGACAGTGTTTTGATTCCATGTGATTATATGACTATATTATATAATGGTAATTTCCATGGATAAAACATTTGATCATTACATTATTCCCCCCTTATGAAATTTTACCCTAAATTTTTATACATTTTAATCCATAAATAGGTGAAAGTAATTTTTATTCATTTCCTCCTCTAGTTCCCATGTTTCCTCTTCGTACATATGGTTCTGCCATAGTACATTAACTAGGTGAGTAATAATGTTATATAGAACATTATCTATATGATCTATGATCTTCACTAGCTCCTCCTCGTAAGAAAGATCATTCTCCAACTATACCACCTCTGAACAGAGTCCATGTGAAGGGTCTGATATGTAATTTCTTAAAAGGAATACATGAAATATATTGTTTACATTGGACAAGGTAGGTTCAAGTTCTAGTTAATGTGTTACATCCCCAACTCGGTCAAGGATCTCGAAGGGGATGATGTACCTTGGAGTTATCTTTCCATTCTTCCCAAATCTGATGAACTTATTTCATGAAGATATGTGTATAAATACAATGTCTCCAACATTAAACAGAAGGTCTCATCAATGTTTTCTGGAAAATATCTTTTTTTGTCTTTGGGCTTCAATGATGAGATGCCAAATTATTATAAAATTCTACACCATTTCATCGACCATTTCATGTCTTAGTAGCTTATGCCCACCGACATCATCCTATCACACTAGTGATCATTATCTTTTACTATAATGGGATTCATATTATGGTCGTCGGATTCTCGATAGGAAACTATTGTTTTAAGAGAATTCAATTAGTGGAAGATGTTGGTCCCCTCCTCCTTTGATGTCTTTAGAACATTCTCTCAACATATCTTATTTTGTATGAATAGTTAACTCAAGGTTTCGATCAATTTCAAAATTACAGGTGATAATGAAATTCAGTTCAATGCATAGAGTATGTTGTAGAATTTACTAGAACATCATGGTGAATCTAAAATATATTTCGTATATAATATATAGTTTAACTCCTTGATTATAACCACGTATTTAGTATATATCCATTAAATTTGATCCAATGTGAAGTCCTATTGAATCACAATAATGTGATCTTTATATTTAAGATAATCCACAATTTTCCTAATATTATTGTATCTTCTGGATATCCATAGATGTTCAGGGGAAATGACCATGGTGATTTTCTACCACATCCATGTTGTTATGGGTAGTGTTAGAATCATCCACTTAGACTTCTGTTGTTTAGCCTTCACTAGTTGGAATACATGGTGCTTTGATTTATATGGACCCGACCTTAAAACATTAAATAATCTTGAATTAAATAAATAATTCACATTGAGGATCTTTTTAGGTTTTGAGTTTTAGAGAGTTATTCCACAACTATTTCATTTCAAAATATTAAAAAGTAGATACTTCTACTCGGTATCGATTTTTTTTACAAAAGAAGAACTATTGAAAAAATAGTCATCTATAGTTCCATGTTTAAGACATCATGAATTTTCCTCGATCCCATCCTTGACCCTATTCCACATTATGTCCTATGAAAAAAATTTCAAAAACTTGGAATGATCATAAAAAGCTCAGTAAGGGATACAAAAATAAGTAAAACTGTTTGTTTTTCAAAACAACAAGTAAACCATGAATAATTTAACATTATTAATAATTTTCACCTTTATGAAGTAGTAAACACTCTTCACTGAATAAAATATCATTACTTACCCTTCTGTAACCAAAATATTACCATTAATCCCATATAAAGAACACATAACTTATTAAGTTAACTTGGGACGTAAACATACTAAAATGGAATAACCATACATTCTACTTCAACACATATCACTAAATGGAATAGCCATACGGTTGACTTCCATACCAAATGCATTAGAGGTTATAACTTAACCATCCATCCTCGTATTCACAACACCTCACATCATATGGTTAATCACGTAACCACCCGTCAAATGTCCAAGTACCATTATAAATTCATAGCACATAAAATATTGCAAATATAAACATTTCACAATTAAATGTTCATTTGTAATCACAAAATATCATTTCAATATATTGGAAAAATCAATGCCTTATCAAACCATTTCGAAAACCACTTAATAAAGAGATTTTGTTGAATCAAAGTGTCCCATAAAAAATTGAAGCTTTTAAAGGAATTACAATTTTAAAACAATAATGTCTATATAAATAAATCCTTGAAACAATTTTTAAAACATGGACATTATTGATAAAGATTTAGAATAATAAATATTTAAAAAATTTAAAACAATATTTTTGTTAAATAGTTTTTAACAAAATGAGAGACGCTTGAATATAAATAATTGAGGAATAACACTTAATCATAACTTTATAATATCATGAGAATAAACGGATTCATTCTATAAAATGTCAAAGAACAATATATACACCATATAAGAGGGAACTGGTGCATAACAAAAATGAAGTCTCAGTGGAAATTTAAAGTGAGATTAAATCCATTATAAAGATGGTATCCTTAAATTAAGGATAAAACAATCTCTTAATTAAGTGTGAAAAATATAAATAAACCCTATATAAGTAGATATTAAGTGTAAACCAATCACAGCTCATTCACACATATTCATAGGATGACATATGCAATAAGTAAAAGTTGAACCCAAAGAATTGAAATTGGGTTAAGAAGTTCCCCTGTAAAAATTCGACAGCCTAACAGTGTCTCTTTTAAATTCATAAAATGAGTTGATGAGATAAAACAGATATCTCATCACTTGGAAATGAATTTTACATCAATAAGGGTATATAATAATATATCCCAACATAATAATATGTAAATTAAAAGACATAACGAAAATAAGTCTTTTAAAAAGAGAGGAGGGTTAATGGTTCCCTTACCGATTTGGTAACATACAAAATATATGCCTCATGAAAGAAGGACCAAAAAATGAAGATTTAAATACCCATAAATGAATGTGTATTATACAAAATTTAGACTCATGGGAAGTACATACAGCACAAAAAATGAAATAGTTGAAAATATAGCATGAATCTCATGGGAATAAAAGTGAGATAAATGTAACAGCCCGAGATTTTATGAAAAATATTCTTTTTTTTATTTCACTAATGTCTTGTGTTGTACGCTACACCAAAAGGAGCTTGCACAACACGCATCCTTGACTTGCCTTGCATTACACGCAATCACGACCTTCCTCGATAGCATGTGTAGTACGCAAAAACGAGTTTCACTAAACAGCAATATGCTATTAAAATATTATTAAAACTAGCCGTTATGAATAGTAATAACCACTTTTTGAAATTTTGTAAATTTTATTTTTCAAAATGGAATTCATTTTTGGATTCGTAATATAGAAATTAGATTAGGGTGAAATTTTGGTAATTTTCGGATAACTATCATATTTTGATGAATAGTGAAAATTACTAAATTATAATTAAAAACAACTTTTTTAATCGAAATAATTTATAGTGATAAATTATTAATTTGAGTGGTTTTAAAGTATATTTAGAATATATTTTTACAATTTAATAAAATGTTGGTCATTGGATGTAATTTCACATTTAAACCAGACATAATCAAGTGTCAATCTTTTGATAGATATTGTTTCTTAAAAACACGCTATTTGTTTTAACAGCGGGATTTAATTATAAAATTAATTAATGCAATTTCTATGTTATGAATTTGGTAAAATAGACTTCATTTTTGAATTTGGAATATGAAATATAGATTAGGATGAAATTTTGGCTTTTTTCTGAAAACTTTCAAATTTTGATGAATAGTGAAACCACTAAGTTGTAGGTTAAAAACTGAATTTTGCATAAAACATAATTTTATCGCTTCTGTGAATGGAATTTCGAAAATCCGACAGACACGGTTGATATCAGTAAGTAAAATGTGGTTCAATGAGATAAAAATAATTTTTTGGTGAATAGTAACTTTTTACTTTTTTTACCGCGGTTTATAGTAAATAGGGTAACTAAGGGTAAATATGATATTACTATTACCCTAACACATGTCCTAATTCTATTGGACAAGTGTAATTCGACCAAAAAAAAACATAGGAATAAAATATGACCATTTAGGCCCACTTGGATTAGATTAGGACATTTATTATTAATTTATTTAAAGAAGAGTTAAAAGAGTTAAAATCAAAGTTTATTTACTAAAACATTTTTAATATAGGGTTATACATAAGATAAATTCGATTGTAAATATTAATTAGAAATATAAAAAGATTTCCTACATAATGGTATTTTATTTGTAATTTTTAGACATTAAATAATTAAGTTTATTTATGACACAATGATGATGCAGTAATTATCTTATTAATGAAATATTGACATAATTGATGTTATAAACACCAAAATAAATGTAATTTGAGACTTTTTATGAATTCCACTAATTTTCTAGGTTACTATGAAATATTAATGTTGATTTAATCAACTTGTTTCGAACATATAATTCTGTTATGACTTTCACAAAAATCATATATCAAATAGTGTCAAAATTGACACAAAATAGTTTTTAAATCAAATATTATATTATTAATTGTTTTTTTATTCCTAAAAATCTACGGTTAGGAAAAATGACTTAGATAAGGATATATATATTAATAATAAACAATTTGGGGTTCGTTTGGCATGTTATAGTAAGTGTATTAACCATATAGTGAAAGAAAACAAAAAGACACTGTAGAAGTTAAATTATTTAACTTAGAGTTAAATCTAATTGATAAGGTTTAAAATAATATCCAAACATGTCTAAATTTGATTGGTTGATGAGATTACAACCCTATATCATCTAATATTCGAATATTAGTCATTTTTGGAGGTTTTTAAGTGGGGTTATATTTATTATCAATTAATATTTTTAAGAATTCCTAAGGTGCCCCTCTCCTCCCCTATAAAAGGACACCTCCTCCCCCTCCTCCTCACACCAATTTGAGCTCTCAAGCTCGTCCAAACCCTGCCAAAATCTCTTCTCCACTTCCCTAGCAACATCCTAGAGGTTCTGGTCTTCCTCAAAGACAAATTTTAGTGCCCTAAGAGGATGTCTCAAAGAGGTGCTTCCAAGAAGAGGTAATTACCGTTACCAATTCTTTCATCTTTATTTCTTCTTCCACTTCTTCTTATTAGGTTGTTTCATTATGAAGTAATAACATCAGTATCACTCATATACTGATATGTTATTATAAGTATGAAACAACCCTATTTCACCATCTATCCATCCTACGGAAAAAGAAATCACCGCGCGTGCGTACGTACGGAATACCGTCTCCACGCCGTGGTGTAATCTATTTTCCACCACCACCTTACATGGATGGGTATAATGGTGTAAATAATAACAATACATAGTTACTACAACATCATATTGATTCTGATATATTGTATAATCCACTCCAATTCAATTCAATATTTATGGAAATGATATCATCGCTCGTGCGTACGTACGGACTACCGTCTCCACGACGCGATTAGATTCATTCTCCATGTTAACCATTTAAGAATGATTATAAAGTATATATAAGAAATAATAATGAAATATATGACATTATAAATCTACTGTATTTATTTATATATATACATATGTATGTCATCTACTTACTTCCATTTCAAGACAATAAGGAAAGGAAAGCAGCGTTCATGAGTACGTACGGACTACCGTCTCCATGAACGGTGTTTTTCATTTTATTTATCTACCTATTATATATATATATATACTGAATATATATGATATATAAATCATATTTTATATTCTGGAAGTAAGTAAATCATGATATATGTAATAATGATGTCAAGAACAACAAGTCAAAACACCTATGATAAATGAAACGATTTTACCCAAAACGCTTCTTTAACATGGAATTTACAAAAGAACGGGTAATATAATGTCATAAGTGAACCATATATGATATCATAACAATGAATATGATTCTGTAATAAGTCAATAACATGATTTAAATCATTATACAGGAGTTTCGGACACTTACAAAGCAAGTCGGACCTAAGGTAAGGGAAATATCACAATCTCATTTTTATCCGAGATTGTTTATTCGTAAGTACTTACTGGGGTGTATTTCATCATCCACATCCATGTTTCATAAATATGTAATATTATTTCCATCCACATACAATTTTTTAAATCATTTTTACCCTTCGGTGAGTTTTTAGTAAAAGAAATGAAAGGAATCTTTTGTCGTTTTTCGTACGAGGTAATTTTTTACTTTTCCGACAAAAGTACGAAGAATGTTTTTTTTAACTTATACGGCATGAATGTATTTTTAAAACATTATTTCCAAGAAGCTTCCTTTACAAGTTTTCAAGTTTATTTTTAATCAACTTCTTTTATTTTAAAGTTGTATGACATGTTATGAAAGGAAAAATGTTTTTGAAGAAGAAAGGATATTTTCCTCAAGAATGGAGTTCAAGTGTTTTATCAAAATTATTTTCCATCTAAGATAATAAAGGGTTCTGTTTTTATCCCTATTATTACATTGATTTGATCATGTTGTGATGGAATTATTTTTATGAATTCCTTTATCTTATATGAATTGATTTATGATGTCATGATGTTTCAAGAATCCCATTTTTATTACATGGGTTATGCGATGATGTATGATTTATGATTATGTGGCACACATAAGAAAGGATTCATTATAAGATGGGTGGGACCTATATCTCCCTCCAATGCATTGGGTAAAGATTTTATATATCATGAGATAGACAGGGCTGGAACGGTAGGTTATACCGGTTCAGTGAAACAGGACTAAAACGAGGGTTACTCGATTCAGAAAGGGACTTTGTCCACTAAGATAGTCTTGGCAATGAGTCATGACTAACAAGAAATGATTCTCTATGATTATGTGTGAATGCCACAAAGTTTCATGTTTTAAGTTATGATTATTGTGATTACATTTTCACTTCTATGATTTATCCCATGTTATGATATTATGAGCTCTTTTGCAGGTTAAGATTTCCAAAAGCTATGTTCTTATGTATATGATGTGATTGATATTTCTTTTGTTTACCCTTACTGAGCATTTGAGCTCACCCTTTTTTGTTTTTCTTTTCCCCAGGATATAAAGAAAGGTTTTAGGTAAAAAAAGGAAGATCTTTATGGGAGATATTGAAGATCTTTCACCACGATTAGAAGATTACGTTCTGAGTTTCCAAAGACACTAAACTATTACGATCCTTGTGTGTGTGTTTTTGTTATGTACTAAGTATTCCGCAAAAGTAATGTAATGTCCATGTACGTCAAGATAAGGGTCTCTATAGTTGGTATCAGAGGCAAAGGAGGTAGGAATGTATCCGATCCTTGGGAACTCTCAGATGTGAGCGTTGGACGAAGCATGGCTCTCCGCCCAAGGGCTTCATGAGGAAATGGCTGCCACTGGGGATGGTGGTGTGTCCCGCCCAGGGGGTGTAGCCGCCCATGGAGTGCCCTGATAGGTATCAATTGTAGTCCACTGGAAGTAATTCTAGACCGCTACAGTTGGTATCAGAGGAAAGGTTTAGTCAACCTTTGGAAACTAGGACGCGAAAACATTAGTGAGATCCCTAGAGATATTTCTAAGGTATGTCTATGGATGTCCCTAAGGATAAGTATACGTATATGATATAGTCCTATAACTATGGTAACGATCTTAGAATTTTACCTAAGATGTTAGATATTGAGGGTGCTCCCCCTTTACTATGTTGACTTCCCTAGCATGATTTCGCCTCTCACAAAATTCTTTTTTTGTGTTTTAGTTAATGGAGGGAACCAGAAGGAATTCGGTTAACATTGAATCCAATGGACAAATTTGTGACTATGAGCAACAAAATTGTGTAATTCCTAGAGATAAAGATATTGTGATTATTCCAAATCAGTCATCGCAATATATGATTAACAAGGTGAAATTTAGTGGTATGACTAATTCATCACATAAGAGGAAGATAAACTATTATGCATGTTCGCATGTTGAGGAGCATAAAGAAAGGAAGATTGAGATTTATAAAGAAGGGAAGAAGAACCTTGAGGAATACCTCAAATGGAGGGACCGATGTTATCTGTGTGGAGAAAAGGGTCATAGAGTGACAGATTGTTATGGAGTTTAATGCCTTATTTGTGGAGAACATGGGCATTACCCAACTCAATGCCCAGACCTAAAAAGGTACTTCTAAATCAAGGAAGGGCTTATTCCAGGACAATCATTGAAGTGGATGGACTGAAGTGTTTATGTATTGGTATTCAATAATAATGTTGTTGAGGTACTTTTATGGTGTATTGAAATATTTATGTATTGGTCTATTGTGGTTTTCAATAATTCTAAGGTACCGGTAACCATGAAAAGTGATTCAAATATTTTGGAAAGTAGATGATATGCTCATAATGAAGGGATAAGGAGGAATTGAAATGTTTGATAGTATTCATGAGCTCATGATTGATATAAGGACTAAGTGATATCATGGTTTGAGTATATAGAATTTTGAGGATTTTGGTATGTGGAAGGTGTTAACTTTTAACTGCAATCATGTTTTCACTAAGGTTCAATGGGTATTCAAGAGAATACACGATTAAGGACTTTGAATGTTTGGAATGTGACCACCAAGACATATCTTATGATATATGGGGATTAACGACAGTATTAAATCTCTGGTAATCGTTTTCACTATATTATGAGAGTGGACTGTAGTATTATGGATAAGCCTAAATATTAGAATGGATTATGTTGGACATAAGTTAGTTTAAGGATAGAAGATTTTAGATATTATTGATGGGATGTTATAGTAATGTAGTTTTAGAAAAAGGACAACCTGCAGGACGGGCGACAGCCCATCGCGTCGGATCAAGGCTGTGGGAATCGAACCCACAACCAAAGTGCGACTGGCCTTTATCGCCTACCACTGGCCTACAGGAAGTCCCTGTTTAGTAGAAACTAGTGTTATTATATTAAGAAGTATGATATATGAAGTATAAGCCCATTTTAGGAACCATATATGATTAATCCCACTATAGATCGACTTATGTATATAAATTTTGCTAACCTTTTGAGACAGATGGAATGACCCGTCATTCTATCACATGATCTGCTAACACTTCACAAATAACAAATTCAACTTCATTTATTTAAGAGATGAAGTGGAAATTGTTCAAGGCATGAACAACATTGTGTTTGTACCAAAATAAAGAAAGTATTTATTCTAATTAAAATTTTCAACTTTAGGGAAATGATCTTGAAAACCAAAAATGTTGTCCTAGAGATCTTATACCTGAGGAATCAGATGGTACCTTATATCATAACAAATCTATGGATTTGTGATTACTGGCTTTTCCATAGCCATGTTCTCTACCACTCTCCATCAGAACATGATGGTTAGATTTCTCTTCCATATCCATATTTTCACCTATGTGGATACCCAGTGATTAGTTTATTTGGGCAATCGTAACATTTCATACTTTAGTTTTTAAAGCCATGTTTTGGTATTCCTTTTTACGATGTGGGTTTCTATTAAAGAAACTTTTGAATAGTAAACCATTTATAACCACGACGAATTTCGAGGGCGAAATTCATTTTAAGGGGGGTAGAATGTAACAGCCCGAGATTTTATGAAAAATATTCTTTTTTTTATTTCACTAATGTCTTGTGTTGTACGCTACACCAAAAGGAGCTTGCACAACACGCATCCTTGACTTGCCTTGCATTACATGCAATCGCGACCTTCCTCGATAGCATGTGTAGTACGCAATAATGAGTTTCACTAAACAGCGATATGCTATTAAAATATTATTAAAACTAGCCGTTATGAATAGTAATAACCACTTTTTGAAATATTGTAAATTTTATTTTTCAAAATGGAATTCATTTTTGGATTCGTAATATCAAAATTAGCTTAGGGTGAAATTTTGGTAATTTTCGGATAACTATCATATTTTGATGAATAGTGAAAATTACTAAATTATAATTAAAAACAACTTTTTTAATCGAAATAATTAATGGTGATAAATTATTAATTTGAATGGTTTTAAATTATATTTAGAATATATTTTTACAATTTAATAAAATGTTGGTCATTGGATGTAATTTCACATTTAAACCAGACATAATCAAGTGTCAATCTTTTGATAGATATTGTTTCTTAAAAACACGCTATTTGTTTTAACAGCGGGATTTAATTATAAAATTAATTAATGAAATTTCTATGTTATGAATTTGGTAAAATATACTTCATTTTTGAATTCGGAATATGAAATATAGCTTAGGATTAAAATTTTGGCTTTTTTCTGAAAACATTCAAATTTTGATGAATAGTGAAACCACTAAGTGGTAGGTTAAAAACTGAATTTTGCATAAAACATAATTTTACCGCTTCTGTGAATGGAATTTCGAAAATTCTACAGACACGGTTGATATCAGTAAGTAAAATGTGGTTCAATGAGATAAAAATAATTTTTTTGGTGAATAGTAACTTTTTACTTTTTTTACCGCGGTTAATAGTAAATAGGGTAACTAAGGGTAAATATGATATTACTATTACCCTAACAGATGTCCTAATTCTATTGGACAAGTGTAATTCGTCCAAAAACAAACTTATGAATAAAATATGACCATTTAGGACCACTTGGATTAGATTAGGACATTTATTATTAATTTATTTAAAGAAGAGTTAAAAGAGTTAAAATCAATGTTTATTTACTAAAACATTTTTAATGTAGGGTTATATATAAGATAAATTCGATTGTAAATATTAATTAGAAAGATAAAAAGATTTCCTACATAATGGTATTTTATTTGTAATTTTTAGACATTAAATAATTAAATTTATTTATGACACAATGATGATGCAGTAATTATCTTATTAATGAAATATTGACATAATTGATGTTATAAACACCAAAATAAATGTAATTTGAAACTTTTTATGAATTCCACTAATTTTATAGGTTACTATGAAATATTAATGTTTATTTAATCTACTTGGTTCGAACATATAATTCTGTTATGACTTTCACAAAAATCATATATCAAATAGTGTCAAAATTGACACAAAATAGTTTTTAAATCAAATATTATATTATTAATTGTTATTTTATTCCTAAAAATCTAAGGTTCGGCCAAATGACTTAGATAAGGATATATATATTAATAATAATCAATTTTGGGTTTGTTTGGCATGTTATAGTAAGTGTATTAACCATATAGTGAAAGAAAACAAAAAGACACGGTAAAAGTTAAATTATTTAACTTAGAGTTAAATCTAATTGATAAGGTTTAAAATAATATCCAAACATGTCTAAATTTGATTGGTTGATGAAATTACAACCCTATCTCATCTAATCTTAGAATATGAGTCATTTTTGGAGGTTTTTAAGTGGGGTTAGATATATTATAAATTAATATTTTTAAGAATTCCTAAGGTGCCCCTCTCCTCCCCTATAAAAGGACACCTCCTCCCCCTCCTCCTCACACCAATTTGAGCTCTCAATATCGGCCAACCCCTGCCAAAATCTCTTCTCCACTTCCCTAGAAACATCCTAGAGGTTCTGTTCTTCCTCAACGACCAATTTTAGTGCCCTAAGAGGAGGTCTCAAAGAGGCGCTTCAAAGAAGAGGTAATTACCGTTACCAATTCTTTCACCGTTATTTCTTCTTCCACTTCTTCTTATTAGGTTGTTTCATTATGAAGTAATAACATAAGTATCACTCATATACTGATATGTTATTATAAGTATGAAACAACCCTATTTCACCATCTATCCATCCTACGGAAAAAGAAATCACCGCGCGTGCGTACGTACGGAATACCGTCTCCACGCCGTGGTGTAATCTATTTTCCACCACCACCTTACTGGATGGGTATAATGGTGTAAAGAATAACAATACATAGTTATTAAAACATCATATTGATTCTGATATATTGTATAATCCACTCCAATTCAATTCAATATTTATGGAAATGATATCATCGCTCGTGCGTACGTACGGACTACCGTCTCCACGACGCGATGAGATTCATTCTCCATGTTAACCATTTAAGAATGATTATAAAGTATATATAAGAAATAATAATGAAATATATGACATTATAAAGCTACTGGATTTATTTATATATATACATATGTATTTCATCTACTTACTTCCATTTCAAGACAATAAGGAAAGGAAAACAGCGTTCATGCGTACGTACGGACTACCGTCTCCATGAACGGTGTTTTTCATTTTATTTATCTACCTATTATATATATATATATATATACTGAATATATATGATATATAAATCATATTTTATATTCTGGAAGTAAGTAAATCATGATATATGTAATAATGATGTCAAGAACAACAAGTCAAAACACCTATGATAAATGAAACGATTTTACCCAAAACGCATCTTTAACATGGAATTTACAAAAGAACGGGTAATATAATGTCATAAGTGAACCATATATGATATCATAACAATGAATATGATTCTGTAATAAGTCAATAACATGATTTAAATCATTATACAGGAGGTTCGGACACTTACAAAGCAAGTCGGACCTAAGGTAAGGGAAATATCACAATCTCATTTTTATCCGAGATTGTTTATTCGTAAGTACTTACTGGGGTGTATTTCATCATCCATATCCATGTTTCATCAATATGTAATATTATTTCCATCCACCTACAATTTTTTAAATCATTTTTACCCTTCGGTGAGTTTTTAGTAAAAGAAATGAAAGGAATCTTTTGTCGTTTTTCATATGAGGTAATTTTTGACTTTTCCGACAAAAGTACGAAGAATGTTTTTTTTAACTTATACGGCATGAATGGATTTTTAAAACATTATTTCCAAGAAGCTTCCTTTACAAGTTTTCAAGTTTATTTTTAATCAACTTCTTTTATTTTAATGTTGTATGACATGTTATGAAAGGAAAAATGTTTTTGAAGAAGAAAGGATATTTTCCTCAAGAATGGAGTTCAAGTGTTTTATCAAAATTATTTTCCATATAAGATAATAAAGGGTTCTGTTTTTATCCCTATTATTACATTGATTTGATCATGTTGTGATGGAATTATTTTTATGAATTCCTTTATCTTATATGAATTGATTTATGATGTCATGATGTTTCAAGAATCCCATTTTTATTACATGGGTTATGCGATGATGTATGATTTATGATTATGTGGCACACATAAGAAAGGATTCATTATAAGATGGGTGGGACATATATCTCCCTCCAATGCATTGGGTAAAGATTTTATATCTCATGAGATAGACAGGGCTGGAACGGTAGGTTATACCGGTTCAGTGAAACAGGACTGAAACGAGGGTTACTCGATTCAGAAAGGGACTTTGTCCACTAAGATAGTCTTGGCAATGAGTCATGACTAACAAGAAATGATTCTCTATGATTATGTGTGAATGACACAAAGTTTCATGTTTTATGTTATGATTATTGTGATTACATTTTCACTTCTATGATTTATCCCATGTTATGATATTATGAGCTCTTTTGCAGGTTAAGATTTCCAAAAGCTATGTTCTTATGTATATGATGTGATTGATATTTCTTTTGTTTAACCTTACTGAGCATTTGAGCTCACCCTTTTTTGTTTTTCTTTTCCCCAGGATATAAAGAAAGGTTTTAGGTAAAAAAAAATGAAGATCTTTATGGGAGATATTGATGATCTTTCACCACGATTAGAAGATTACGTTCTGAGTTTCCAAAGACACTAAACTATTACGATCCTTGTGTGTGTGTTTTTGTTATGTACTAATTATTCCGCAAAAGTAATGTAATGTCCATGTACGATAAGCTTCGGGTCTCTACAATAAAACACTTTACCTTGTTGTATTCAACTGAGTCATTTGATCAAATGTTAATAACCATTAAATTAATCACAGAAACCCATGAATTTAAAAATTATCATGATAATATATGTCAAACGGCAGCACATAATACACCACATGAAATAAATAAGTGGTGAACAATGGAAATCTCAGGGAATTAAAAGTGAGAGAATAAAATCCCGTACACAAATTCGGCAGCCAAACATATCCTCTTAATAATTCCTAAAACGAATTGATGAGAGTAATAGGGGTTCTCTCATCATATTAAAATACAAATTATAGTATGGTTAATATAAAAGAACATACTCCATCATAAAAACATGGAGCATAAAAGAAATGACATAAAAGAGAGTACTTGAAAAGAACGAGAGAGGTCAGATCCCTTACCTCGTGTCCGACATGACTCGATTGTTCTTTAATCTCTTGAATAATAAACTAAAGATAATTTCTGCATTATTAAGAACATTTTTAAAGTTTATTATTGATTTTATATCACTTATTACCATGTTATAAACATTATGTAATCATTTAATTTAATAAAATCCATTTTGTCGATATGTGGTACTAGAGCCAAAAATGGACTTCTTATAATAACATGTTGGTCATGTGGACAAGGGTCCATTATATCCAAAATGATATTAATGATTTGGATATCATATATATCATATATATATAGTATATACATGTATTTATAATAGTAAATATCATTTTGAGATAAGAAATGAAATGCACAATTCATGAAGACGGTAAGCCGTACGTACGCATGAACACTACATTCGTATCTATTTTTTATTTTAAAGGAAATAAAACATAATTATACATATATATATTATAATTCCAGTTTAATATCATATATAATATCATTAACTCCATCATTATCACATACCACAGATGGCATTAACGAATCAAATCTCTTTGAGGGGGCGGTAGTCCGCACTTCCTCAAATGAGATTATTGTATTTTCCCACTATGGAAACCATAAAGGTGTGAAATAAATGAAAAATACAGAAGAATAAATAATAAATAAAAAATATATAAATGATATATAAATACAATTCCATCATAATGGCCACCATGAGAGGCGGTTGGAGATATTTGAACAATCCTTGTTTCGTGAGGCGTTAGTTTGTCATCCACAGAAACATTATGTTCTTCATCCATTAGATGGCGGTGTGTGTAAGTGTAGCTCGAATAATTCTCATTATAATATAATAGTATATTGATGATACTTATTTTGTTACAAAAAAAAGTTAAAAAAATATTTTAGGGGTTGGAGAAGTAAAATAAAAGAAAACAATTTAAGAGAAATTGTTACCTTTAATTTGGGTGACATCCTTTGGTTTGAATTAAAAGGACTACTTGAAGTTACTTATCCCTAAATTAAGGCTTTTAGGGGAAGTATATAGATTTAGGGAGGTTAATTAGGCAGAGGTTGGACAAGCCAAATGGCTTGAGAGGTTTGAGGAATTGGATAGAATTGGTCTCCTTTTATAAGGGGGAGGAGGGGTTCTTTAGGAAAGTGTGAAACTATTATTTTATTATAAAATTATATTCGGTTTATAATGGTCCAAAAATAATTAACTATTATTATAAGATGAATCATGGTCAAAATAAAATCATCCATTCATAATTTGAAATGTTTTGGATATTATTTTAATCATTATAATCTAATTTATTTAAATGATTTATTAATGAGGTAAATACTGCATCATTATTATGTCATAAATAATTTAATTTATTTGTTCCCCAAAAATTATAAAAAAATGTTATTATGTAGAAAATATTTTTTTCTTTCCAATTAATATTCATAGTTTAAAATATTACTTAAATAACACCAATTAAAAATTAATTACTAAAAGATATTTGTTAATGTAAATTTTATCTTTACATTAAATTAATTAATTTAAATTGTCATTATCACACCCAAGTGGCTCAATTGGGTCCCAAAATCGACCCAAAAATGCCCATTTTCGTTAATGACTTAACCAATAAAGTATTTACAAGTTTTATTGTAATTTGGAATTATTATAATATTCTTTTTACCTTGAATTATCCTATTTACCTTTAACCGCGGTAAAGAAAAGTCAAAAGTTACTTTTCACCTAAAATTATTTTTATCTTAATGAACCAAATTTTACTTCTTGATAACAACCATGTATGTCGTATTTTTGATATTCCATTCACAGAAGTGGTAAAATTTTAATTAAATGAAAAAGTAAGATTTTTTTAACTACCTCTAAGTGGTTTCACTTTTAATAAAAAATTGAAGTTTTTCAAAAAAATACCAAAAACTCAACCTAAGATATATTTGATATTCCAAATTAAAAAATGATGTCTATATTTCAAAATTCAAAACATATAAGTTGAATTAATTAATTTTAAAATTAATTCATGTTATCAGAACATATAGCATGTTTTTAAGAAAAAATAATTATCAAAAGTGTGGTAATTTTTTTGTCCAATTTCAAAGTGAAATTAATTCAAATGACCTAAATTGGATTAAATGAAAAAAATATAATATATTTACACCTCAAAACCCATTAGTAAGATAATCTAACCATATAAATAAATTATATTAAAACACAGTTTTGAATTAAAATACAATATTTTTCACTATTCATTAGAAAATGATCTTTATCAGAAAAATTTCAAAAATTTACACAATGTAAACTTTTATGATCCCATTCTAATGAAAGATTTTATTAGGTCAAATAAAATTTATTAATGTGACCAAAATTATATTAAATGATTGTTCACCATTAAAAGGATGTAAATCGGCCTTTAATGTAAATTTTGCACAAAATTAGATTCATTCACATTTTAAGCCTCTAACTTTTATTGGATAAATGTAAATACTTTTATCAAACATCTATAATAATATTTTAGTTAGTTTTATTCATTCCCACTAATACAAAATCTCGGAGTCAACTATGATTTAAAATAATAATATTATATTATTAGTTTGCCATGTAAGATTTCAAAGAAACTCATTGTTGCGCATCAATTACGGTATCGAACATAGAAACCCATTTAAAGTAAATTTAATATTTAATTCAAAAATATTAATAAATATGATAATTTCATATTCTTCATTTATCTAGGATGTTATATCCTTCCCCCCTTTTGGGAATTTTTTCCTCACAATTTAAAAATTGGGCTCGGAAACTTCATTAAAAGCCCCATATCGAAAAAAGAGTCAATATAACTATCACATTAATATAAAGGATGTGAAGTAAATTGGTTTACATATACAAAAAATACTAGGATTCAATGAAAAAATTTATATGGAGGAGAAAAAAAAACATTATGTTCTGATGGAGACTGATAGAAAATATGTTTTGGGGAACGTTAACCACCAAAAATTTACAAACTTGTGATGGGTTAATCATTCTTTGATTCCCCAGTAAGAAAAGTTAACAGACAAGGTTTTTGTTTTAAGATAATTTTAATTGGAGAATTTATTTATGTGATTAAATAAAAACATAAATAAATATACTTACTTATCATGTAAAGATTCATCTTTCACTAGATTTCTAAAAAACCTCATCTTTTCTCCCAACGATGGGTATTCTGGATGACTTTTTTTACATTAAAAGTGCTATAATCATTTTCGTGAGAATCAAATAATCCAAAAAATATGAACTATATGTTTCCCTTGTCATTAGATATTAACTAAAACAAAAACGTTTAGTACAAGATCAGATAATCCCCCAAAAGGATAAACTTTTACATAATGAAAAACTACTCTTAATGTCAAAAATTTGTTTAAAAAACCCAAATATCAATGAAGACCATTCAATAAAAAATTTCCCTCAAAATTAATCAAAGTAATAAAAACTATGATTGAATCCCAATTCTCTAATGGATTTAATCATAAAGTCTTCCAAGAAAAATCTTAACATTTATCTTCAAATAACATCGGCTACTCTTAAAATCTCATATTGAAAAGCAATTAACGTAATCAATAATTCTCTATGCTAGGTTAAGAATTTCCATAGATAACCCAAAATAAACATTTTATGGATTCATAAAATCATCTAACTATAAAGAATTAGTCAAACTAAACAGGGACTTCAAGTAGTCCAGTGGTAGGAAATAAATACCAGTCGCACGTTGGTTGGGGGTTCGATTCCCATAGCTTCATCCGATGCGATGGGTTCTCACACGGTCTACGTGTTGTCTCTTTTAAAAAACTATATAATTTTATAACATTCCCAAAAAGAGATAAATTTATCAAAAATAACCATAACATATTTTAACCATGAATGTTTTCTAATAACATTTATTTTGCATCCCAAAAATGTATTAACCAATAAATTCCACAAATTCAAGGATCATATAAACAGAAATGGTTCTTTAAACTATATCCACAAAAGAAGAGATAATTATTCCTTGAATAAAATTTTCATATATCAAACATTAATGTTACCCGTACTATAAAAATTCTTCTAATTTAATTTCCATCATCAAAAGAGCCTTAATACTTTTAAGCATTTCACATTCCTAATTCTACCATAACTCTTGAATCCCATATAAATTGACTTCATACACATTCAACATTCTTCATGATCAATTAACCATTAATTTTCAACATATTCTCAAATAATTTTTTCCTACAAATAGAATCATGAATCTTATCCTAAGATTCAATAATATCAAAACATATGTAAAGAAATAATCCATACCTTTCATTGGTCGTTGTTAGTTTCTTCATCCTCAATCTGAATGAAATTAGGTATTGGTAAACAAATATTTGTACAATCAGGGTGATCCCATTCCTGAAACATCTTCATAGGACACCTATTTGTATAATGACCATGCACACCACATTTAAAACATTCAATTTATCCCTCAGAAATAACTTCTTTCCCTTTCCTATAGTCAATTAGATGCTTTCTTTTTCTATGGCAGGTTCTTGCTTTATGACCTTCATTCCCACATCTATAGCGTATTTCCGTCACATTGAAGCATTTTCATAGGTGATTCTTTCCATATCCTTAACACATAGGTTTTTTTAATATACATACCTTTATGATTATTACCTAAAATTTAGTATGGATTTGTTTCTCGAATATTCGATGCTTTATAAAAATTACCCATTTTCATGTTTTCAATAATGACTCTAGATAGTTGGTTGAGAATAAACACAAGAGTTCTCATTTCATCTCTCATTTCATTCAGTTCCTCATTAATAAAACTGTCAACGTTTTCTTCACATCCACTGTTACTTTGGTTCCTACTAGATCCATCCATTTACTAAAACCAAAAAGGTCAGTGTGACTATATTAGTAAAATAATCATATAATATCTTATGTGGAGGGTAAATATATATTAATTTTATCTTAAACTCCTTCAAAATAACTACGACTCTTTGTAATATTCTAACCAATATGGTTACATTATTTATGTTTAGATCACACCCTAACCTCTTATGTTGTCGAAACCGACCTTTGATACCAACTATAAGGACTCAACCATAAAACATTACATAATCATTACTTAAGTGAATAATTCATATTAAGTATCCTTTTAGGTTTAGAGTTTTAGAGAGTTAGTCCATATCTATTACATTTCATAATATTTCAAAGTAGACACTTATACCTAGTATCCATTTTTTTACAAAACACAAACTCTTGAAAAAAAAAGTCATGTCTTGTTCCATGTTTAAGATTGCATGAATTTTCTTTGATCCCATCCTTGATCCTATTCCACATTATGTCCTGTGAAAAACATTTCAGAAACGTTGAATGGGCATAACAATCTCAGTAAGGAGAAGTAAAACTGTTAGTTTTTAAAAACAATAAGTAAATCATGAATACTTTAACATAAGTAATACTTTTTTCCTTTATGAAGTAGTAAATACACTTCACTAATTAATAGATCATTACTTACTCCTTTGTAACCCAAATACTAGCATAAAACCCAGATAAAGAAGACATAACTTATAATTGTAACATCGGACATAAAAATACTTAAATGAAATAACCATACGATTTAATTATAGGCATATAACTAAATATAATATCCATACGGCAGACTTCCATACCCAATGCATTAGAGGTTACAATGTAACCACCCATACTGGTATTCACGGCACCACCCGTCATATGGTTTTTCACGTAACCACCCATCAAATGTCCAAGTACCATTATAAAATCATATCACATAGAATATTTCAAATATAAACATTTCACTATTAATATTTCATTTTAAATCACAAAATATCATTTCAAGATATTGGAAAAATCAATGCTTTATCAAACCATTTTCAAAACCATTTAATAAAGAGATTTTTTTGAATCAATGTGTCCCATACCACATTGATTCTTTTAAAAGAATTAAAATTATAAAAAAATAATGTCCTTATAAATAAATCCTTAAAACCATTTTTAAAACATGGACATTAATTATAAAGATTTATAAGAATAAATATTTAAAACAATTAAAACAGTATTTCAGTTAAAGAGTTGTTAACAAAATGAGTGACGCTTGAATACAAATTATTGAGGTATAACAATTAATCAGAACATTATAATGTCATGAGAGTAAATGGATTCATGATATAATATGTCAAAGCACAGTATATACACCATATAAGAGGGAATTGAGGCATAGAAAATTGAAGTCTCAATGGAAATGTAAATTGAGAAGAAATCCCTTATAAAGATGGTATAATTAAATTACGGTTAAATAAATCTCATAATTATGTTTCAAAAATATAAATACACCCAATATAAGTGGATATTACGTGTAAATCAATCATAGTTCATTCACACATATTCATAGGATGACATATTCAATAAGTACAAGTTGAACCCCAAGATTCGAAATTGGGTTAAGAAGTTCCCCTGTAAAAATTCGACAGCCTAATGACGTATCTTTAAAATTTAAAAAATGAGTTGATGAGATTAAATGGCTATATCATCATATGGACATAAATATGACATCAATAAGGATATATAAGAATATATCCAAACATAATAAGATGTAAATTAAAATACATATCAAAAAGAAGTCTTTTAAAAAGAGAGGAGGGTGAAAGGTTCCCTTACAGATTTTGATAACATACAAAACAAACGCCACATGAATGAAGTACCATGAAATGTATATGTAATTACCCATAAATTAATGTTTATTACACAATGTGTATAATCATTGGTAGTACATACACCACACAAAAGGAAATAGTGAAAAATATATCATGAATCTCATAGGAATATAAGTGCGATGAAACCCTTTACCTTGTTGTATTCAACTGAGTCATTTGATCAAAATTTAATAACCAAAAATGAATCACAGAATACCATGAATTTAAATATAATAATGATAATATATATCAAACTTCAGTACATAATACACCAGATTCAATAAATAAGTGGTGATCAATGGAAATCTCATGAAATTAAAAGTGAGATAAGAAAATCCCTTACAAAAAATTGGCAGCCTAACAATGCCTCTTAAAAATTATAAAACTGAATTGATGAGAGTAAGATGGGTTCCCTCATCATATGAAAAAAAATTAGAGTATGTATAATATAAAAGAACATCCTCCAACATAATAACATGGAACATAAAAAAATTTCATAAATGAGAGTACTTGAAAAGAAATAGAGAGGTCAGATCCCTTACCTCATGTCCGATTTGACACGATCGTTCTTTAATATCCTAAATAATAAACTAAAGATTATTTCTACATTATTAAGAACATTTTTCATGTTTATTTTTCCTTTTATATCACTTATTACCTTATTATAAACATTATGTAATCATTTAAGTTAATAACCTCTATTTTGTCGATATTTTCTACTGGTGCCAAAAATGGACTTCTTATAATAACATGTTGATCAAGTGTTCAATTGTTCATTATATCCATAATTAAATTCATGATTTTTATAGCATATAAATCATATATATACAGTATATACAGGTATTTATAATAGTATATAACATTTAGAGGTAAGAAATGAAATGCACCGTTCATGGGGATGGTAAGCCGTACTTACGCATGAACGCTACTTTCATTTCTATTTCTTATTTTAAGGGAAATAAAACATAATTATACATAGTTATATTATAATTCCTGTATAATATCATATATAATATCATTAACTCCATCCATTATACATCCCACATAAGGCATTAACGAATAAAATCACTTTGAGGGGGCGGTAGTCCACACTTCCTCAAATGAGATTATCGTATTTACCCACTATGGAAACCATAAAGGTGTGCCATAAATGGAAAATACAGAAGAATAAAGAAAACATAAACATAATATATATCATCTATAAATAAAATTCCATCACAATGTCCACCATGATAGGCGGTTGGATATATTTGAACAATCATCGTTTCGTGAGGCGTTAGTTTTCCATCCACAGAAGCATTATGTTCTTCATCCATTAGATGGAGGTTTGTGTAAGTGTATCTTGAATCCTTCTCATAACAATATCCTTGTATATTTAGGATACTTATTTTGTTACAAAATAATGGAATAAAAAAATTCTGGGTTAGATAATTAAAATAAAATAAAACAAATTAAGAGAAACAGTTACCTTAAATTTCGGTAACTTATTTTGGATTGAACCAAAAGGACTTCTTAAAGTTCCTTATTCCTAGGGTAAGGCTTTAAGGGGGTGTATAGGGATTTAGGTAGGTTAATTGGTCAGAGGTTGGACGAGCCAAATGCCCTGATAGTTGTGAGTAATTGGTTGGAAGTTGTCTCCTTTTATAAAGGGGGAGGAGGGGCTCTTTAGGAAAGTGTGAAACTATTATTTTATTATATAATTATATTCGGTTTCTAATGGTCCAAAAATAATTAAAGATGAAGATAAGATGACTCATGTTGGACATAAAATCATCCAATTAGAATTTGTCATTTTTTGGATAATATTTTATTCATTATAATCTTATTTATTTAAATTATTTATTAATGAGGTTAATACTACATCATTATTATGTCATAAATAATTTAATTTAGTTGATGTCAAAAACTAATAAAATAACAATATGATTTAGGAAAAAAATATTCTTTCCAATGAATATTTATAGTTTAAAATATTACTTATATAACACTATATAAAAAATAATTACTAAAAGATTTATGTTAATGTCAATTTTGTCATTACATTAAATTAATTAATCTAAATTGTCATTATCAAACCCAAGTTGCTCAATTGGGTCAAAATATAGACCCAAATATTCCCATGGTAGTTAATGACTCAACCAATAAGGTTTTGACAAGTGTTAAGGTAAATTTGAATTATTATAATATTCTTTTTACGTTAAATAAACCTATTTATCTTTAACCGCGGTAAATAAAAGTCAGAAGTTACTATTGAAAAAAAATTAATCTCAATGAACCAAATTTTACTTCATGATAATAACCATGTATGTCAGATTTTTGAAATTCAATTCACAGAAGTAAAATATCATTTGAATGAAAAAGTCAGTTTTTTAACTACTACTAAGTGGTTTGACTATTCATCAAAAATTGATGTTTTTGAAAAAATACAAAAAATTCATCCTATGATGTATTTGATATTCCGAATTCAAAAATGATGTGTATTTTGATAAATTCAAAACATATAATCGGCATTAATTATTTTTAAAATTAATTTCCGTTAACAAAACAAATAGGGTGTTTTTAAGAAACAATAACTATCAAAACATTGCTACTTGTTTATGTTCAATTTCAAAGAGAAATTAATTGAAATGACAAAAATTGGATTAAATGGTAAAATTATATTCAAATTAAACTTTAAAAACAATTAAAAAGACAATCCAACCATATAAATAAATTAGATTAAAACATAGTTTTGAATTAAAATATAATATTTTTCACTATTCATTAGAAAATGAACTTTATCAGAAAAATTCCAAAAATATAAACAAAGTAAATTTTGATGTCCCCATTCAAAAGAATAATTTTATTTGGTCCAATAGAATGTATTAAAGTGACAAAAATTATATTTAATTAGGGTTCTCCATTAAAATGAGGTAAATTGGCCTTTTTAATGTACATTATGTTTAAAAATAGATTTATTCACATTTTAATCCTCGAATTTTTTTGGATAAATGTAAATAATTGTAGAAGACTTGTATAATAATATTTTAGTTAGTTTTATTCATTCATTCCAATAAAACTGCTAGGAGTCAACTTGGATTTAATATAATAATATTATATTATTAGTGTGCAATGTAAGATTTCAATGAAACCCATTGTTGTGTATCAGGTAGGCTATCGATCTTCGAAAAACATTTAAATTAAAATTAATATTTAATTCACAAATATTAATAAATATGAAAATTTCATATTCTTTATTTATCCAGGATGTTACATGATGTATACTAAGAAAATATCCTTCTTCACATTTCCCCACTAAATGTTCTCACAGATATCTTGATACATCTATGTGCTCCCAAAATGAACAGAGAAGGTTAAACTTTGTGCCCCATTAAAAATCACATTTTTACCTCTAGATCGGATGGTACACATAATTGTTTGCATAATTTTACAAATCCTTCTATTTCAATCATTAACTCAGAGGATTTCATATTTTCATTATCTTCCACCATTATCTGAATTTCCACATCTTTTCATTGATCATCCTGTATTTTCTATATAGGGGACGGTTGAGAAATCATTTGAGAAAGGATTTTTTACGTCCCTTCCTTAATGATTCCTATATCAATTCTCTGTAAATCAAATAATATTGGACCCTTTTCAATTCTCAGCATTGATAAAAATGTTGGATCCTTTCTACTTAGAGAATCTGCTACCTTGTTTTCCATAGCAAGATGGTAGTGGATTGAGTAATAATAATCTTTTATGAGATCTATAAATCATAGATGGGTCATATTAATCTATTTAGTGTGAATATATATTTTAAACTCTTATGATGAGTACATATCTCCAACTTATCCCCATAAAGAAAATGTCGCCATATTTTCAATGCAAAGATCATATCGTCCAACTTCAGATCATGCATTGTGTAGTTTTGGTCATGTATTTTCAACTGCCTTGAGGTGTAGTCTATCAATTAATCATTTTGAATCAGTACATAGCATAATCCATTCATTAAAACATCATTATGCACCACAAACAGTTATCTACATATTTGGAGTGTGAGTACTATACTAGTGATTAGCCTTTTTCAACTCATTAAAGTAGTCACATCATTCCTCAGTCCATACAATATTTACTCCTTCCAGGTAATCATGGTCATTGGGGTTAAAAATCAAGAAACGTTATTCACAAATCATAAATAATACCTAGCTAGACACAAAACTCTATGGATCTCCATTTCAGATGTTGTCCTAGGCCACTCTTCAATGACCATTGTCTTGGAAGGCTCCACAGATATCCCTTTCCTTGTGATAACATACCCCAATAGAGATACATACTTCATACAGAACTCACATTTACTATACATTAAATTCAACTTCTCCCTTTTAAAATTCTATAACAATGTATTCAAATACATTTCATGTTACTCCACACTATTGGAGTATATCAGAATATCATCGATAAAGACTACCACAAATTTTGTTGAAATTATCTCTAAAGACTATTTTCAATAAATACATGAAAATTTATAGAGCATTAGTGTGTCTGAGGGTAATAAATATGAACTCCTAGTTTCCACATCTCAATTGAAATGATGTTTGGGAATATCATCCTTTGTCACCAATAATTGGTGATATCCCAATCGAAGGCCCACCTTTGAGAAATAACTGGCCCCATGAATCTGACTGAAAATGTCATCAATTTGTGGTAGGGGATAATTATTCATTTACATGATTTTATTTAATTCATGATAATCAATGAATATGCATATTGATCCATCCTTTTTCTTAATGAAGAGGACTGTATCACCCCAAATTCAATCACTCAAGCACATAAAACCCTTCTCCAGATTCAGATGTAACCGCTGCATTAACTCTTATAGCTCTATGGTGGTCATTCTATAATGTGTAATTGATATAGTCATAGATCCTAAAATATGTTCAATTGAGATCTCAACCTCTCAATTAGGATGAAGATCGTTCAACTCTTCATGGAACACATTAGTGTAATCCTTTATGATGAGCATGTATTTACACATGATTCTCTCCTCTTTATCAAACATTTGAGCAAGATATGCTTACTCATAAATAATTAATATCCACACATGAGACACTGAATCTAAATGAGATTCATCATCCTGCATAAACTTTTAAAAAAATTGGAGGATTCTTCGGGATGGGAAGAGTGATCTCCCTTTCCCGAAGGTTGATGTTGTCTTAAACTAATGATATCCAATCTATGCCCAAGATAGCATAGAACTCATCCAAGGAATGTATAAAAATATTATATGGGAGGTTCACTCCACAAAAACTTAATGGGGGAGTTATAAATAATGGATTCAATAATTTACCAATTCACAATTCTCATAGAAAACATATCCACTAAATGACGAGGTTATGTTTGAATAGTTCTTATAAGCTTGAATGATAATAAATAATGCAAAGAATCATAATAAAATATTAAGTTCACTATTTCGGAATGAATAACAATTTTTCTTATCACCACATCATTTTATGGCACCACATTAGATGTAGTGATATCATAATCCCTTATTTGTTTCCTTAGAGGTTGTTGTTGGTTTCTCTTGACAACCCATGGATGAGTTAAATTGTCATGATAATGTCGATGCTCCTTGTAGTTGTAAAACATCACTACATGCTAAGTGTTGATCTGAACCATCCATTCTTCTATCTCATTACTGGGATTATTCAAACCTGGTTGGTAGTTTTTAGTCGTATGTCTTAACATTCCACATTTGATGCAATTCCTGATTTCCATTAGGCAGTTCCCAAGATTCTTCTTTTCAAAAAAATTACACCTTGGATGATCACTCTTCTTTCCATCATGAAATATAATTATAGAACAACCAAAATTAGATTCCATTATCCAACTTTTGTCATTGGGACCACAATAAAACTAAGAGAATCTAATCTCTATTTCAACCTTATGGTCCCAAATAACAATCTCCTCATAGCTGTTGAAGTCTCGAATACCTACACATTTTGTAGACTCGACATTATTATTCGAAATAAGGGATCCACCTTGATTTCTGTTTCATGGAAAAGGCAGAGTCTTACCATGAAAGTCTTGTAGATTTTGATTTATATGACCCAGTAGACTCATCTTCCTTCTTTTTGAGTCTGATGAACTCTCTCTCTATCTTGACATAGTGGGATTCAGGAAAATATTGATCAATAAACATTCTCTTGATTTCCTCCCAATCCATGGAATCAATTTACTCATTGGTATTTGTATTGTAGATCAGTTTCCAGCAATGATCATCTTCCCCATAAAAATGATAGACCTCTAGTACAAATTTCTCTTCTTTTGAGTATTAGAGGAAAGATAATATATTATCAATTGAGTTTATACACTATTCCATGAGGATGGGATCAAAAGATCCACTATACATGGGAGGCCTTTTCCTCATGAAGGATATAATGGAGACATTCTCTATCCTTTGAGGATGATGGTGTTCCACATGATTGGAGTTATTTTTCATAATTTGAGCCAGCTGAGCATGTACTTTTATAATGTTTGTAGCACAAATTCTGATCATATTATGAATATGTTTAGGGAAATCATCGCATTACATATCAAATTTATTGTTGGAACATGTTCTTCTATATATGTATATTAACTAAGAAACATAACTTACAATTATAGGGATTTAATACTTAAATATTGATAAAATAGTAATCATTGAACATAAGAGGATAAAAATAAAAAGGAGAAGTATATCCTAATGTACGATTCCCTATTCTTCAATCTAGGTTATCATTAGTTAATTTCATAAATTATTTTATTAATTTTTTATTATTCCCTTAATTATGGTTTGTAATATGCTCATGAATTTACCAAAGAATGTTTAATTGAAGATTCTAACCAATTTCGAAATAAGTCTGGTTTCTGTGTACTAGTTTCCATTCGAGTCTAACTCAATGTAGTGTTGTCAGGGATTACCCCTAGCTACATCTATTCCTGATACACCTCTAAATATTTGTATCCATATATGGATGTATTTTCATTATAAATCAATAACTATATAATTATCAAAATTTAGGTTTGTTATCTAATACTTAGTCTGATCCCTATGATTCTTACTGAATTACTCTATTCATAATCTCCGAAAATTAATAGACCATACATTGATACCAACTATAGTGACCATAACCTTTTATATCTAACATTAAATGCTTTTAAGCGTAATTAAACATCATTTTACAATCCATGGATCGTAAAGTCTAGTGTCTTGTAAAAATAGGTACATAAAACTAAAAACACGGGACTAGAAAAAATACTTCATTATTTAATCATTATAAAGATTTACTAACTTATTTTCGGACCTTATATATGAAAAATGGTACCATAGTTACCACATTAAAAAAGGGATGAGCTAAAATTCATCTAATGGAAAAACATAATAAATAAAATGCTAGCACATGTGTTAGAAGGCCTGACATAATAGAAAAAAAGTAATGGAACAAAAGGAATCATAACATAAAAACATGTGTTCATAGAAACATGGATTCACTATAATTTTTCTGAAACAAAAAACATGAATTTTGAATGATTAAATGCTCATTGAAGATGTAGGAGGTCAAGTCAAGGTTTACGACCAGGAGATTATCACATGGTTGCAGAATCAAGGAAAACTAAAATAACAATTTCACAAAACGTCTCATGAGAAAAAAAATTACCCAATGCATTTGAGTGTTATCTTGGGTCAAATATCTTAACATGTTCATGATTATGTTTTCTACATACATAATCATATATAGTTAATCATAAACATAAGGGAACCCATGGACTGAAATGGTTTTAATTATCATTTATTAAAGCTTAATGAATGGGTTTATAATAAAAGTCACAATGAAAGAAAGGTATTAGAAAAAATGGAAATAAATAAGATAAAATATTCATATATCATGGGATGTGTTGTAAAAAATAAGTGACCACATGTAAAAAGATTATTTCTGAATTTTTTTCAATATAACACTTTTGTGCGGTTTTATGGAAAATACCATAGAGACTTTATTATTGAAAAGGTGAAAATCCATTATATAATATAAGAAGTGAACCAAACCGGTTTTGATTAAAAAATATTAAATTTATAGGGACAATGCTGGCTAAAAACATAAGACACAGTGCACTTTAAATCGTGTAAGAATTTAGGATGTTCCCTCAAAATAGGTTTTCTTATCAGGAAGTATTGAGGAGGGAATCACATAAAAACATGAATATTTTAGAATGACAATGTTTAAAGGATCATGAAAAACAATTTTGGTACATGAAATAGTAATTTAGATGAAGCACACAAGATGATATGAAAACCTTGTTTTTGTAATAGGAAGATAAGGCGACCCGAAGGAACAAATGAGGTTCAGGTAGAATCCCTTATAGATTATTGGTAGGGTATCAAGTGTACATAATATGAATTATTGAGATGGAAATGGTGGTCCTAATAACATAAAAATCATTAAGGAATTATGGGGGATGTTTTAAATAATATCTCACCATTATGAAATACACATAAAAGTATATAACAATGATTAGATTCTTGAATAAATGTAACAATTTGATGATCCCTTAACATAAGTTTGATGGTGATCTTATCCTCATCACAATGACCAGAATAATAAATTTAGGTTCATTAATTAATAATTAATGAACATATTTTACAGGTAAATGATTTATTATACCATTTTTGAGAACATCAATAACCTTTATTGTCAGTTATTAGGATCAATTTCATTGTTTGGGTCCATTTGTTTCCTTGATTTTAATGATCGGTTTGCTTATACTCATGTTCTTATACACATTTATGATGAGATTGGTAGTCCAGAAATGATGTTATATGACACTTTTACAAATTTTTTTGGTTACATGGTTATTAAATTAAATTTTTTATTTGGATTGAAGGTGAATACTTATTTAAAATATTAATGATAAACGCTTGGATTAACATGGTGATTTGGCACACAAATAATTTTATTATTATTGTTATATGTTATGCATGAAAAGGGATTACATAACATCAAATAAGATAAAACAAATATATTAACATCTGGTTAAACCATTAAAATGGTTTCATGACTAGTATAGAACATGTTAATTCATATAGGAAATGTTTCTTCCTTGAATTGGACAAATCAACACATCTCAGACAATGTTTTCATTTATTTCAGAAAAGGTGGGGGAAAGAAAGAATATGATAAACTACCCATTAGCATAATATAATTCCAGAATATGTATTTTACTGTATTTATCAAAAAATTGGGTGAAGGTAGATGAGGAATGAAATACAAAATAAAATAACTTGAATAAAAATAAAATTATCAGAAAGATTGATTTACCTCTTGAGTTTATCTCCATTGAGGGCCTCATAAGGGTAGATGATTTAGACTTTTGTGGAGTCCAACAGATGATGGACCTGTAGTAGAAGATTGGGGGAGATTTGGGAAGAATTTACGAAAGTCATACGGCCTGAGAGGAGTGAAACGAATAGGGTAGTTTGGGAGGTATTTTATTGTGTTGGACTAGAGTTTTCTTAATATTTTAAACAGTGGTTTATCATTTTTCCATAAGACAAGAAATAATAATAATTATTGTGATAAAAAACAGTAATATATTCTTATGATTTTGAACCAATGGCCATTTACATCATCAATGACTCATGCATGATGAAAAAAAATTATTTTTTCACATTTATTGTGAACATTCGTATTTTAATATTCAAGGAATATAATTTATTTTAATAAAATACCAAAAAATCACCCTAACCATTTTTTGATGTCTAAAATCAAAACATTAACTCCTTTTATCGAAAATAATTTTATAAATATGATTAATATATTTTTCAATTGAAATCATAATTTATATGAAAAATACATATTTTAAAAGTCTCAGAGATTTTAAAATGCATTAAAAAATTACACAAGGTCTTATAAAATTCTATTAAAAGAAGGAGACATAAAATTATTAATTTATTAACACATTATAGGAAAATAAACATTCTTTTATATTAATTAATTAATTATAATTTATTATTTACGGCATATAGAAATTAATTTTTTTTACTATGGTCATATTTTCACTTATAAGATGCCTAAATGTTATTTAAGAATTCATGTTTGTGGTTACTATTCTCTTAGACAATTTTATATTTATAAGGGTCATATTAATATTTGTAACGATTATTTAATATTCATATAGGTAGGTTACTATAAACTAATAAAATTAAGCTTTTCCTATCGGACACCAAAAATATTACTAATTGCAACAGTGTATATCAGACTTTTGAAATTCAAATCAAAGAAATCACAATATTATTTTTAAAGGACACATAGAATGTATTATTTCATTGTGTTGGGATTCCATGTGAATCTATGAAAAAATTATATGATGGAAATTTTCATTGATAAAACATTGTTTGGTTACATATACTCATTGATCTTTACTTCAACAAAAAGGAAAAATAAAATTTTACAAACCAGTAAACTAAACCATGAGTTTTTTGGGGAAACCAAAATCCTCTATGGTAGAAATTGTGATATTTTACCCTTACTAGCACTAAAATGAGTACTGATAAAAAAGAATGAAATGTACACTAGTTACTCATTCCCGAATACCAAACATGAATTTTTATCCTAGTTCTACGCATTACTTCATATCAAGAATGTTTTGTATTCAAACCCCTCAACAAATCATGGAAGTAGATATTTATGTGAAATAATAAATGGGGATGTTTTTGCATCCTAAAAATATAACTCCACCCCCATTAACGTTTTTTGGAAGAAAATACCTCCATATTTTTTCATACTCTATTTGGGGGAATTTGATGAATTTTTTTGGCATGGATTGGATCTTCTAGTGTAGATCCAATATAAATTTTCCAGAGAAGAAAATAACTCCCTATATGGTTATTCAACCCCCAATTATGTACAAATTCAAATAAGATGATGAATATTATTTTGAACCATCATCCCAAGATAATAAAGTAATACATTATTAGCATTATATCTTGCTAAAATGATTGAGTCTATATAAAATACCACCCTCGAAGACATTCTTATTATGAGGGATTTTAGTTATGTGTTTCCTAAACAATTTCCTTGTGTTCATCCTAAGAGGGAGTTTTAAAATTCAATTCAACTTATAGCTATGTTATTTTCAACATCCAAGAATCTATACTTGATGGATGATGTGGAGCATGTGTAAGTAAAGAAAAAAATAATAGAGAATCTAGATAAAGGGTTTATATTACCACGTGCTTCACTATGGGGTTCATTAGTCACCTTTTTCAAGATAAATGATGGGTCAATCTATCTATGCCTTGAATATCTTGAGATTAACAAGTTCACAATAAGGAACATGTATCATATTCCATGAAATGATGTTTTCTTCGATCTGATACATGGAGAAAAATACTTCTCCAAGGTGGATATGTGGTTGGGATAATACCATGTTATGGTGAAAAGGATTATGTTCCAATGAATACTATTCATACAATGTGTGGGAAACAAGAATTAATAGTGATGCATTCAATGTCACTAATGATCTATAAATCATCATAGTTAAAATGAGTAGAGTCTTTGGAGATTACTTAAAAAAATTATTGTAGACATTATGAATTATATTATTTTATAACTCAAGACCAATGAGGGGCATGATGAGAATCTATGAATGGTATTAAAGACCTTGCAAAATGGGAAGCTCAGTGAAATTTACAAAATTATAAGTTCTCAGTGAAGGAAGTCTCATTCTATTGGAAATACATCCCATGAAATGGGATATATATGGATCCTTAAAAGAGAAACTAAATTTAATGAGATGTGAGGAATATATCTTTGAAAAATATCTATATATCCTTTGGGTTTTCTGGATATTATAGCTGTTTCGTGGGAAATTTATCCCTATTGTCAAACCCTCTTAACAAGATAACACAAATGGTAGTTATGTATTCATAGAGTGATGAATATGAATAATGCTTCATAGAGTTGTAAATGAAGATTCTCACAAACCCTGTTCTGAAAACTACCTACAATTGAGGAACTTTTCAAATTTTTCAGAACTTCTACAAAGAAGGGATTAATTTTTTTTTTTGTTTTTTCATATTCCTCATTACAATTGAAAATTTATTATCAAAACTATCTGATTCGTGATTTGGTGTTGGAATATGTGATCATTGCATTGGAAAAAAGGAGTAATTATCTCTATGGGGAGAGGTGTGAGATATATAAGAGTCTAAAATGTATATTCATAGAGATAAAGATTAACATTCTCTAGTGAGGATGGTTATATCTCATCTTGGATTACAATTTCTCAATTCACTACCATCATGGAAAAAATAAGGTGGTATATTCCTTATGTAGAAAGGGGAAAACGTTTTTATCAATGATGAGAATTGAAAATGATCCAATATTTTTGGACTTGAAGAGGTTGAAATGTGAATTCATATAGATAGAAACATCTTGAATCACTTCACAAATGATTTACAAGCTTCCTCTTTTGGAAATGTTAAAGGATGACAGAAAATATGACATGAGAATTAAGAGGAAAGTTGAAAATATAAGAAAAGGTAAATGCTCACATTTCACTTTTAATGAAGGAGTAATTATATTATTTGGGTCAAGATTATGTGTTCCCTCAATTCCAGAGTTAAATAAGAAACTATTTGACGATTCCCATAGTTCTAAACTAATTATTCACCAAAAACACAATGGCATATTAAGATCTCTGAGAGCACTATTGGTTGGAAAATATCAATATACAGATTTTAGAATAGACAATAATGTGCCTAGTATGGCATTATATTTTGTATATGTGTCATATGTCTCAGGGGGTGATATAACCATTAACCATACCAACACCAAAATGGTAAAAAAATCACCATAGACATTGTCACTGAAAATCTGAAGACATCCTAAGTAAAAAAATTCTATCTGGGCTGTAGTGGATCATCTTATAATGAATTCAAACATTACTATGAATCTATAGGTTTACTCACTATCTCAACTAGCACATATATAAATTCGAAACTTATGAAGTCTACATGGAGTACCACTATCGACTAAACCCAATCAAAATGCATGATTCACCTCTATCTTCTAGAATGGTCTTCAACATGCTCTAAATAATGAGTTGAATTTTCAAATAGCCTATAATCATCAAACTAATGGTGAATCTAAGTGGAATATTAATTTAGTGTACGACATGTTGTTATTATATTCTATTGACATCAATGGAGGATGGGACAAACAACTTCCATTGGTAGAGTTCTCTTAAAAAAAGGTTTCCATCCAATCATCCAAATAGATACTCATTAAGCCCTTTATGGGAAGAGGTGAATAAAACTAGCATGTTGGGATGATGTTGTAGAACAAGAAAATCTAGGTCAAGAAATGTTTGATGATATTGTAGAGAAGGTTGATAACATTTAAAAACACATCAAAACTACTCAGAGTTGAAAAAAAAACTTTACTAATAATCATCAACATTTTTTAGAGATTGATTTTGGAGACCTAGTATTCCACTACATATCACCATGGATGAATGAGATGGGATTTGGGATGAAGGTAAAGCTTATTCTATGGTACATCATACCTTTTTAGATCCCTGATCTCATTAGAGAAGTGTCATATCGAATACCACTATAACCAAACATGTCACAAGTACTTGATGTATTCCTATATTCCTCTTAATAAAATACATACCAATCCCATCACATGCTCTCAATCCAGAGGTGGTAACATTTTAGAATGACCTTTCTTATAAAGAGAAGCTGGTGAAGATCATAGATCATAGAAAAAACGATATACAAAATAAAATCATTCCCCTTATAAAAGTGTTATAGAGAAAACACATCTTTGAATTACAAATATAGGAACTAGGGGAATTAATAAAGTATAGTTACCCTAATCAATTTTATCAAGGGAAAATGAAATTAAAAAGGATGAAATTTCATAATAGGGGTGATTGTAATGACAATACCTGTTATGAATAAAAATCGCTATTTTTATTTATGTAAATGTTTGATGGTTATAAAAAAACACATGAATGCCTTATGTTTCATTATATCCAATTAGATTTAAATGACCATTAAGTATCATTACCATTGTTAATATAACCATTGAAGAGTTATCAAATGACAAGTATAAATATCGTATTTTAACAAATCATTTTTCACAGAAAAAGGAAGTGATGGCCTCAACCATTAGGATCATAACCTAAAAATCCCATTTATTGATGCTTATGTGGGAGATGGCATTTTTTGGGATGTTCCTTATAAAAATCCCCAATCAATATCTAGTAACATGACTATGATTGAAATAGTTTATAGGGTACTTTAAAGTTAATCAACATCAAGTCAGAAACCATGTTCGCCGAACAATCCAATTAAATCCCTTACATTGTGTATCCAACTTTTAGGTAGTGTGATAGTGTATTAACAAGGTATACATCAAGTCCCAATCAATTGGAATATGTCCACTGTTTTCATAATGTAATGAATATTATTTCTTCATATTATTTATTCCATGTAAATTATTTGTACTGAAGAAATATTATATTATATTAGTATTCAGATAAAATTAAGAGGTAATTTTTATGAATTAATTAATTTAAGAAATACATATAATAATGATGAAATATTAATATTAAATAACTTATAATAAATATAAATGATCATATAATTTTTAGTTCGTAAATTGTATTTTTTTTGGATTTTATAACTATTATTGTAACAAACCCCATTATTTTCAATAGAATTTATATTTACTTTAAAAGTAAAAAATTAAAATATTTATTCAGTTATTTAAATAACATTCATATTATAGGAATCAAGAAGTAAAAAATATATAACATCTAACTTTTAAAATTTATTTTAGATAGATGAGTTATTAGGTAAAATTTAATTATCATATAAATATATTGTGTGTTTCATAACATCATAATTCCTTAATAATGATTTAAAAAATGATATAAATGGTATCCTCATCAAAATATATATTTTCCTTTTTGAATAATTTAATTTTATACTTGTATTTTATCAAATATAAAACAGTAATTATTTCATTATGATTTATAACAAATTTCTTGAATCTAAAATCATTTCGATTAGAGTGTGACACACCTCATCATAAGAAACGGAATTTTTTTCATCCTTTCTAACCATGTAAATATAAAATAATGTAAAAAATTTCCATTTATAGAAACAATCAGCACAAAATGTTTTTTTGTTTGGAATATTTTATTATGTACATGCCAAAACCAAAAAACAATGAAACCCCCCTCTTTCTAATATAAATACCTCCATGATCCCATTTATCTTCACATAAAATCATTGTTGCATGCCCCACTCTGAACTATACTCCATACATTCCACTAAAGTCACCTTCATGCTCCAATGAAGCCCCTACAATGTCTATGTAGTCAGAAATTTATGTAAGGTAACCATCACATACTACATCCCTTTCTATCAAGAATTCATTGTATGTTATTTATTTTAATATTCTTTCTCTTATATTGGGATTTGTTCTTAAATATCCTCTTATTTTTCATTTTATTTATAAATTAAGAGATCCTCTGTAACTCTCAATTATCCCTCTAAAAAACCATTGTGATCACTCAATACCATGCAAAAAAATTGTATTGATTCTTTCCATTCTACATTTTCTTCCTATTTCATTAATATGTTACGACTAATATTCAAAATTTCTAATATTGGTTAATTTTTTTCCATTCCCCTTTTATTTTCCATTTTGTTTCTAAATGATGAGAGACCCCTTTCAATCTCATTAACCCATTTTATGAATATCTACATGACTTTGTTATGCTCTCAAAATTGTAAAGTGGTTTTCCATGCCAAAATAATTTCATAATGAATACCATATCAATTTTCAATCAAGGGGATTGAATTTTATGAAAGAATTATGTATGATTTTAATCCTACATCTATGTATTATTAATTAAATAATTATTAAAGAAATTATGATGTTGAATAGATCTCATTTATATGATCTATGTATATTACTTAAGCATGAGAATGAAATGTTTATAATGGGTTCACCCTGATATCTCTCTAATGCATTGGGTAATTTTTTGTATCATCAAACCGCATGTTAAGAAAAGGGTATACATGATCTTTTACAGTACTTTAACCACCGTAAATTCTTAGTGGGTGTTACCTTTACTTATGTTTATGATCAAGTGTTTTATGTGGTTTCCATATGTCCCATGTTATGATTATCATTCTATATCATTCTTTATTATTCATGTTCTTTTATGGTAAGTTGATATGTGTATTTTTTAAAATGTATTATCTTCTTCATGTTATTTCATGATTATTCCCATACTAGGTTTTATATCTTACCCCTTTCATATGTATTTCATCTGGTTAACCCAAAAAATGTTAAATACGAAGGAATGTTTTTCTAATGTAAGATAACTCTTTAATAAAGATATTTAATTTTATTTTTTTTGTTATATAATGTACCAAATTCTTAAAAAATTTCCATTTATATCTTATGGGATGAATTAAATGTAATAAAAGAAGTATATAATGTTTAATAAATATTAAGGTTTTTATAGATATGTTGTTCATGATATTTTATTTTCATTTTTCTCATATCATTTTTCTTTGGATTATGCTTACATATCTTTCTTTTTTATCCTTACTGAGAATATAATATCACCCCTTTTTATTTTTCCATTCTCTGGGATTTAATGATATTTCTTATGTATTATTTGCCTCTGATATTTCGAAATCATGAAGAATCTACTGGGAGATTATGTATCACAGTTATATAAAAATTTGTTTTCTATATTTCCAATGGCACTACACTAATATTTTTTTTGGAAATATATTAGTATACTATTTTATGTATTAAAAAATGTGTTGTAATATTAATGATTAAAATTTTGGATTCAATTTAAATATTTTTCATATCAATCTACTAGTATTGATCTATTAATTCCAAACTATGTTATAGGTTTTCTATTAGGACATGTAGATTTAATTTCATGTTAGTTCTGGTGTTAACCTCGAAACCCCCAATTTTGGAATCGAATTGACATTGAAGTAACTAATTCTTGAATTTGACTCCATAGAGAGTGATAATGGTAACAATATGTAGAGAATTTTTGACCATTACTAGTTATTGTTAAGATGTATGGATATATTTTATAGTATATTTTTCATATAATCATTTGTAAGGGCTTGATTAACATCTGGGTGAGCAATTCCATTATAAATTGGTTTGTAGTTACAATACACAATAATATTGATAGTGTATGATGTGTGAATAATAATACATGGGAATAACTAACATGGTATATAGATTAAAAAATTGATGTAATTATTAGATACATGACTAGTGAAATGTCACAAGATATGTGATATGATAAGATAAAGCGCTCCCAGTCATATAAGAGGTGGAGGGTTCGTAACTATATTACACCCACCCTTATAAGTGGGGGTGTAAGAAGTAATGTGTTCCCATTGATACAATATGAGTATTGCTAAAAATAATGTCCATTTACTAATTGAAATTACATACCCCACTGATCCCACATCTAATCTAGTTGTGATCCGAGTTTTCCAATTGAACCCCAACCCGAATAGGACAAGGGGTGACTAGATCAATAAACAATTTATCCGAATGGTTGGCCATATAATATGAAACATATTAAAAATGTACATCAAAATCCTATAAAATATTATTTTCCAAAGAGGATATACACATATAACTATGAGAATACTATGCTAGAATACATATACTAAATATCTAATGTGGCCAAAATAAAAATTCAATTGTAATTTGGTTGAAATAATACAATTTTGAAACCCTAAAACTAAACATACCTCAATAGAATGTAAATAATTTAATAAAAGCACTGCACACACTCTAATAGATGGAACCAATGTATATGAACCCTAAAAACCCATTACATTCATATATAATCCTAAATTATTCAAATGAATAAATAAATTAATAATTGTTGTAGCTATAGAAAACACAAGTATTAACATAGATATTTTATAAAATTATACGTTATATATTATTGCCATAATATATTATCTAGTATCATAATTATTTATATTATATAAATTTTATAGTGATCATTTTGATAAATAAATATATAGGGTTATGATAAACCCATTTGACATAAAAAATTGATGTGATGACCTCAACTACTAGGATCATAACATAAATGGACCGCTTAAAATAGTGTCTATGTGAGATATCATTATACCATATCACCATTGTCCATGAACAATATGAGATTCAATAAATAAAGCATGATTGAACCCATTTATGATAGAATATTAATCACATAGAGATCATGGAATAATAAATGTAAATTAATCCACCTCACTAATAGTAATTAATTTAATCTATTAGGGAAAAATGATTTGTGAGCATAAAAATAGTTATCTATAAAATCATCCTATTAATATTAAATTGTTTCTTCTATTCATTTACAATTCATTTGTAACCAAAAATTTAGTCTTATAAACACTACATTTATAAAAAATAGTAAATATTATTCATAATAGCTATTTGATATCTTATTATATTACATAATGATGGTTTATTAGAGATTGTTTCTCGGTATGAATCATCATTGTGTATAACACAAGATATCAGTGATTCATTCATGGAAATTTATATAAGATCTATTTTAAATTTTAAATATATTATAATGATTTATTCTCTTGCCTTACATGCTTGGTGTGGAATTTGAAACATTATATCAAACACATATTTCATACATTAGTTTTTCGAGGTGTCATATTCTACATAATTTTTTTGAATCACGTCCTCACATTTTGAAATAAATCATGATGATATATTTTTTGATAATTCCAATGTTTGAAATCCCAAATTGTGAGAATGGTTCATATGTATTATTCTATACAAAGGGCAATGAATGTACAATGGTCTCATGAAATTCCATTTAATTCGGTCTCTAAATATAAGAAAATTAGTTGAATGTAGAGATATGTTCATGGAGGGGAAAAAGGTAAATTTTTATAGGGATTGATTGAAATTATATTTCACAAAAAAAGTGAATGATAAATGGAAAGATGAGGGCCTCAAATCGATAAATCATTTATTATATAAAAATCCATTAGTTCAATATAAATTTAGATATTAGGAAAACATTTTTATTTTGAAGACATTTTCCTAATACTAGAAATCCATTCACTTACAATGAATATAAAAAAATATTAATACCTGATCGGTTTTAATATCATGAGAAAAATCATAATTTTAGGTGACCATTGATCAAATTATAATTCATATTTTTACTCATAAAATAATGTTAATTACTAGTAATGATTTTTTTATTCCTGAAGCATTAAATGAAACATTTAAAGGTCTGTCATGCCTTTAAAGGGTTCCAACTCTTACAATTTGAATTTAACTATCTCCCAAAATAAGTAAGGTTAATATATAAATTTATAATCCTCAAAATTTTAACTAATACTTTATAATTAATATTTTTTCATTAAATTGTTTAATTAAACACCATGAAAATTAATAAGGACATTACTTATGTCAGTGGTTGGCGTGAAACCAATATTATCCTTCGGTTAGTGGTTCAAGGCCCACGACCTTTCCGGATTGGATTGGTTTTGACCCAACTTATAGTTTTCGTTTTATAAAAACATATTAATATAATTTCAAATATATATATAATGGAAATCCATAAAATTAGATTAATCACGAAATAAAATTTTAACTACTTTTTTTGATACAACCTCAATATATAAAGACTACATCCAATTATTTCCTCATATATCCATTTATGGTTAAGTGTATATTTTCTAATAGAGGGAATTTATTTGGTTAATTTTTATGTTCCCCATATTTACAATTGTAAAATATGAAGGATTTATTAGAATAAGCTTCATTTCCATTAATAATACACTCCTATTGTCCAAGAAAATATTGTGCTTTATGTGATTCTTTCCCAACATAAAGTATTTACATGATCCTTTGAGACACATTCCTATGTGTCTTCTTCGACACTTCTCACATTTCGAAAGTAGAGACTTCTTCTCTATATGGTATACTCCAATCTAGCTCTTATCACCCTCCTTCCTTCTCTTCTTTTTAGTACTCCGAAATTGGTGAATGTATATATTGTAAATATTATTTCAAGAAATCTAATTTTTCATAAACATGATATCGTTCACTCATATAAACATATAATTTGGTTTCTAATTTTCACCACATTTTCCTTCATTCATGATGACAAAAAAATACTTATATTTCAATAAATTTAATAAACGAAGAAAGAATATGACGAGGAACAATAGTTATAGTATGAATGGTGTATAAATACCTATAAGAAATCCAAATCAAGACAATTTTTTTTTAAAACCACATATGTTTACCCTTGATTATTCAAGGTCAAAATTCAATAAATATTTTCATAATGTCATTTAATGAAAACATGTATTATCAAAATAATATCCCTAGGGAATGTCAAAACATGTGCGCAGTAAGTCCCATTGTCGTGTACCAGGTTTCCCCAAGTCATGCTTGGAACACATTATCGGTGTTATAACTCCTATGAAAATCTTTTCTAGTACCACATCCACTTTTAGTATCCAGGTATGGATTTATTTTATAGAAGACCAAGATAATATAATAATTATATAAATTATAGGGATTTATTCTATACATTTTAAATTTCAATCTTTGGGTTAAGTTCCCTAATATAGTTTTTCCTACATGTAGTTCTACATGTTTCTACTAATCATCCTATGATACCAACTGTAGTGACCCTGCCCCAGAGAGCATAGAGTCGATGTCTTATAATAAATAAATTGGTATTTTTACAAGGAATAAATCCCCAATGGCTAGATCAGTTTAATATTATTGGTAAACTACATACTTAAATGAGAGTTTTATTACAAAGTATAATCTGATTTCAACATTTTTTTATTTTAAATAGATAATATTTGAGGATGATCTCAAATCCATCTAATATATTCTCGAATATCATTCATAGTGTTCTTCTTGGATTCATATGGAATTAATCATAATATGGGAGGGCTCAAATACACAGTATGGGGAAAATATGGCATTAGAAATATTTATTCAATGTTAATATTCAATGTGGAAAGATAAATAACAGAATACACATTAATTTTAGTTAATAAACCGAATGAAAGCACTTAATAAATATTGAAATGTAATAATTGGAAATGAATTTCATTTAAATAAATATATAAGGAAAAATAAATATGTAATTGTATGAATCTAATACACAACCCTTAGTCAGTGAACTAAAATTAAATTTATCCATAGATATATTGTGGAAAAATGTCATAGATGAATAATAGCTGAAACTACTAAGAGGGATATTGATTTATTTATGGAATTCATGTATCAGGAACATGAAAACCAATTAAAATCAAGAACATTCACAATATGGTTTAAATATATGGGTAAAAACCATTTACTCAATAATGTTTCTCTTGAAAACATATTTATGCACCAAGGATCTATATAATTCTTGGGCTCCACCTGTCATTTACATTCCAAACCATTCCAGGAATTGAATAATAAAAATAACCAACATGACTTATCAAATAAACATATTGAATAATATAGATAGATTTATCATTAATTCCCCAATAAATTAAATATATTTCAATGTATTTAAAATATAAAAATGGTTTACCATTTTGGAAATAGTAATATCAATTAAATAAGAAATGGATAATTAGGGGAGATTCGACATTCAAAGGTCAAAGGAAATTGAATACCTCAATGTTACTAATAAATAAATTGTGAAAGTTAATGTGAATATTATCCTTGGATGAATCAATAATAAACAATCTAGAGGTTGAATAACGATGGTAACAATACAACAAACCCAACTGGAGTAAAACAATGGGTTTTTGTTGTTGATGATATAAAAGAATTAATTTAAAAATATTACTGTGGAAAATATAATTCTCTTTTTTAAAACCATTTGAATATATTATTCATTAAAAATAAACATTTTATTAATTAAATTTAGTCTTCAAAAAATATCATTTGATGAATCTGTATGTGTTGTATTAGGTTAAAAGAATTCTCCTTTTATACTACAAAAGTATAGAAAATGACTTGTTTAGAATGAAACAAGAATATTAATTTGAAATAAACTTAAAATAAAATGATTGTAAAATACATTTACTAAACCATATAAAATAATTTATGAAAGGATTTTAATAAAAAATAATTTTAAGAATAAATCATGTCCTCTGATTAAAGAGAGATATAATGTTAGCTTTTTTGAAAACTTTTTATAAAAACATTTTCAATACCAAAGAGTGGGAAATTGTAATAATAATTGAAAACAAACCATGAAAAAAGTGAGAATAATGAAAGGTAATACTGATAAATGGTTTTATAATTTTCTCTAATGGAAATTCTTTTGAACTATTATGATTATTATTCTTGAGGAAAATAATCATTAAATATTCCCAAGTGTCCCAAACCACGTTGAATCATTTTTAAATATAATCCTCCTAAAATAATAATATTGAATAAAATTTTTAAATACCATGATGGAAAAAAATTCATGACATAATATATGAAATGATCAGTAGGTACACCACACCAATGAAGTAATTGGTGAATATGATATTTATCTCATGGATGTAAAAAGTGAGATGGAAAACCATACTAATGTATTAAAAAATGGATTGAAAAATACAATGGTAATAATATATAAATAAAAAATTTAAATAAAATGGGGATAATATATTTCATGATATTATATTTTTATGTGAAAATAAGTATATATTATATAGGAAATTTTGTGTGCAACGATTATGTATGCTTCTCATAATGAACATGAGACAAGAATCCCTTACCTATTGTTTATCTTTAGGTGGAAATCCATTAACATATTGTATAATAGACTTATGTTAATTTTATAATTTATTTAGAAGATTTTTCATGTTAATGAATACTTTTATTTTAATTATTACCCTATTGTGAACAACTTTCTAAACAATTAAATTTACATCAGGTATATTTCATGAAATTCAGTTTTCGTGTCAATACAACTGTTGTTGGTCAACTATGGTCAAAGAGGTCATTATATAACATATAAAGAATGATAAAATTGATATAATTCTAATATTTTTAATCAATAATTCTTCTAAAATCAATCATTATATATGGTAATGATAATGATAATATGTTACAATCACGGAGACAGTAAGTCAAACATACACATGAGTAAAATTCCCATTTTTAAATGATCATTGTGGAAAGTAGGAAAGTAGCTAAAATCATTATAAAATGATAAATATATAAAATATGTCGTATTATTTAATATTATATGGAGATATATAGAATTATTTTAGGTAAATGTAATCACATCATGTCGAGGATGTGGTAGTCCACACGTCGACGAAAGACGTTATCTCTTTAAAAGTGTGTGAAGGGGAAATAAAGATATATATATATATAAAGAAATAAAAAAATTATATCATGAATTACATATATATTTTTTATGTGTAATATTTTAAATTATAACCATCATTTATAAATTACATGTTTCGTGTAAATGAATCACATCGCTTTGAGGGGAAGGTAGTCCACAATTCATCAAATGATGTTATAAAATTAAAGAAAAATAGAATGAACAAAATTTATGTACTATTAAAGCCTAATAAAGTTATACATAGACAATAAATATCATATATAACATATATAAACAATTTTTACATCATAATCTCCACCATGAGAGGTAAAAATGGAATAATTAACAGTCATCATTTCGTGATGCAGTTGTTCGTCGTCCATAGAAACATTATGTTCATTACCAATTAGATTATCGTGTGTGTATGTTTAGGTAAAGCTATCAGCATAACAACATTATAGTATATTTATGATACTAGTGTTTTTATACAAGAATATAACTATGTGATTTTGTGGGTTGTATAATTGAAATGTAACTAGATAGATTGAGAAAAGGCAATACCTTTTAATCAGGAAAATTCTATTATTTTGTTACGGAATGATTTTTTGGAAGTGTATCTACAAAAAGGAATTCTTCTAGATCAATGATATGAATAATGGGTGACTATTTGAGGTGTTTTTAACCGAAAATATGTGCTTTGAGATGTTTTAGGAAAGGGTAGAGTTGGGGGGGCCTTTTATAGGGAACGAAAAGGACTCGATTGGTATTCTTGAAAAGAAGTTAAATGTGCACATGTTTTTACAAAATAAATGCCATAAAAACCTAATAAACATATTAATGTAAGGATAATAGAAGAAATACTTCCATCCAATTGGTTTTGATTAGTTTTTAGGTCATTTGTACACTTAAACATAGGGTTTTAGTCTATTTTAATCATAATTAAACAATAATCACTGTAATTAATTTTAATCACATTCACTAACAATTTATATCAAAATTTATGTTTATAATCTTAGAAAAAAAATATTATATTGAAATAAATGGTGTATTTATGATTTAAAAAAATTAAAATCATCGAAGAAGAAAAATTTAAATTAATGCTAATCTCATAGAGTGACAGAATAACAGGTTTTAGATAAAAAATGTTAAAAAATTGTTATGTTTTAATATTAAATTTAAAATATATATTTTTTCTATTAAACTAAATTATATTATTAAATGTATAATTGATCCAATTTGACTTTAAATAATGAATATATTATAATTTAATATTAATAATCAATTAAACAAAAATTCAGCTTTTTACTAAATAAAAAATTATTCACTATTGACGAAAAAGCTATGATTCCTAGAATAATCCAAAAAATTCATCCTAATATAATTTTGAAAAAATTAATTCAAAAATGATGTTTATTTTATCAATTTTAATTCATTAATGTTTCAAAATTAATATCTAAAATTGGTTCCCCATTAAAAGGTTGTAAAATTGACTATATTTAAATCTCGGCTTTTTGGAAAAACATTGGGTTTTGATTTTATCTTCTGTTTATAAAATTTAATGGATGAATATAAAATATAATTTGTTGGATGTGTAAAATATTTGTTAAATTAATATCACTCAATTATTGTATATAGTAAAATCTATTAGGGTAAAACATCTTTCTGAGCATAAAAATAGTTTCTATAAAAAATCATTTTAATAGTAAATTGAATATTATATTCATTTATAATTTAATTGTAACAAATAGTTTAGTAGTATAAACCATATAGTTTTATATGTTAGATAATATTATTCATAATGACTAGATTGTATATTATTATATGAAATAATAATGTTTTTATTACAGAATGTTTTTCAGTTAGACACGATTCAACGTATAGCGTAACACATTGTAGAAGAGATATTTTGTGTGTAAAAAAAGCTAACAAGGATGGTATCTATTGCATATAACTTAAGCCAACTCCATGTATCATGAATTTAAATATATATAGGATCAATTTTAAATAGTAAATATATTATAAAATATCAGGATATTACCTTACATGCTTGATGTTTCTTGTCATACACGATATTGAACACAAGGTTTATATATTTGTTTTTCACTGTTTCACAATGGTAGAGTGGGGTATAGACATCAGGTCATATTCCATGAGTAGATTTGGGCTGATGCTCTAAAATCCACCACTCAATACATGATTTAGGGAAGGGAATACTGTTTTATTCTCCAAACTGTTGCATTCCAACAGGATTGAGGCTTTGATGTGAGGATAATGATATTTTTTTGATGTGATTCATTTGAGAGGTAGAAAATTATTTATTACCATGTTCCATGATATTATTTAATGTTCCTAATCTATTGAAGACATGAAAATCTTTAACTAGAAACATAGTCATTATTATTATTTAATCAAAATTTGATAATAGATTAACTTAAGGGAAACACTATTTCTAATGGATACCTGAATATTATTTAATTTATTTACCATTTTTTGGTTAATTAATGCAATATATAATGAAATTCATATTTTCTAGACAACATTGGAGGTCTCATACTGAGTTGTACTAACACCCTTCTTAGGATGTTGTTGGGTTCCCGAGTAGATTTCTTAGGTGTAGGTCGGGAAATGGGAAATGGACCAGTTCTAAGGAGTTGAGTCATTGTAGGATGTACATGGAGAAGGTTATAGACACTCAGTGAGGACTATATTGGGATTTCTAATATTATCTTGGTTTTTCACATGAAAATATATCATAATATGACATATTTACTATTTTCGTGTGGTTTTTTTCCATTTTTGGGTTGGATATTTATTCATGATCATTGGTTCGTCTATGTTTCTCCAGCTATTATATATTCTTCTATTGTGTCTCTCTATGCAGAAAGGGTATAGTCTCCCCATGTGACTATTAGACCATCATTGCTAGTTGGAAACCATTGGAGTACGAGGTGTCATGTTTGAGTTCATGTGGTGACCGAGCTCAGGGCACCAGTTTAGTGGATTACATGTTGGGGACATTACAATGTTTTATTAGATCAGGTCTTTTCAATGACAAACTAATTCAGGTTAGATGATAGGATAGTTGGATGGTTTTAGGAATTTGGAATGAGCATGTGGTCGGGAGTATCTAACCCATGTATGAAGGAAAACCCAAGTTACCCTGGGTGGGAATTGATGTTTTTGTTGGGAGATGTTGCGATTTATGATATTTGACCATTGGTTGATGAACATTTTGGGTAATTTTACTATTTTATAATGTTTTCTCATGGCCTCAATTGCACCGGGTTGTTCATTCATGCATAATTATAAGAACCTTTTTATATAGGAGACATGCATCCTGGTAGGAACACATGGGATGAGTGAGTGGAATATAAAGACTAGGATACATTTTGATTTTCATAAAAGTAATAGAAATGATTATTAATGAGATAATGAAAATAGGTAAATATGTAATGTAATAACTATGGAATGGTACATGTTAAGGGGAATAGATGACTCAATGGTTATTTGTAATTGGATGAGAAATATAAAATGTAACACCCCATGGTTTTGAAAAAAATTTAATTTTATAATATAGACATTAAACACAACTTTTCCTCTTCAATGTTTTGAAATTCGAAAATCGATCATCTAGAGTTTTGATCATGAAGTCATTCGGAGTCTGATAGAACAAATATTATTTTTGGTAAATAGTAACATACTCTTATAAATAGAAATATGAATAGTAATATTTCTTTTATGAATAGTAAATAATGATAATATTTTATTTTCTTAAGATAATATGATATTGTGATCTTAATTAAATCTTCAAAATGATATAAAACTAATTATACCTTTAAAATCGTTATTTTTTGAATTAAATATTAATTTATTTAAAAATTATAATTATAATTTTTAGATAATTAATTTTCAAAAATGGAGTTTATTTTTGAATTCTACACATCAAAAAATGGTGTGGGTGAATTTTTGTAATTTTTCTAAAATTCTTGAATTTCTGATGAAGAGTGAAATATGGTAAAATAACGTTTATACAAATTATCAGATAAATACACTATTTATGACATCATTAGTGATTAATGGACACTTGGAATGAACTCACATGCACTTATTACTATTAGGGGTCAGATGAAATAACACTTTTGGTTTTCTTTAGGGAATTAATAAAATAATGAATAAATTATTCCAAATTTACTCCTCTCCTCCACTATAAAAACCCCCACCACTCCCTCTTCTCTTCACTTCTATATGACATAAATCTCTTCCTATTTCTTCCCAATAGTATTCTCTACACAATATGATCATCCTTTATTCTCTTGGTCTTTCCGAATGACCAAAACCCCTTCACTTAAGGATGTTCCCAAGGGGGTTATATCAAGAGGTAAAGAACCATTCTTCTTCATTTAGTTTCATTTCATGTTCCTTTATTTTGTAATCCTATTCATTCCGCCTATATTCAAATGACTATGATAACTACAGTATCATATATAAAATGGAATTATATCATGTTAATGGAAGAAAAATCATCAATACTCTTAATCTGTCCATTATATTTTTATAAATAAAATCAACGTCTATGAGGTTTCAATTTATAACCTTCGTGGGCGAAGAAGTTTCATTTTTCAATTTATCCATCATTACATGACATGAAACCATATATATGGTTGAACCAGAAAATAATATATTTATTATAACCTAATTAATATCCAGGAACCATTATATCTACGTATTATTAATTTATATGAATTAACTAGTTCATAATAATCCAAATACCGCTAAAATAATCCATGTGAATTTCAACAATATTTAATCTAATAATTAATCCTATTTACAGGTAAGAAAATAACATAATTGAACATTAAAATTTACATATTTTTATAATTAATATGTAATTTTTATAATGGATAATTACAAACATTCCACATATACTCCATTACATAAAATCAAGTGAACCGTTTAAGAAAATAAAACAAACAAACACTCCAGAATGACGGAATTCAATACAATAACTTCTCAATAACGACATAAATAAACTAACCATAACTATGATAAACATAATACATGCGTAATATTTTATTAAATTAGTTGTTAATATATCTAATATCATATTTCAGGTCATTAATTTCAAGAGAGGAACACATCCAAACAAAAGGTATGGGATTTTTACTCGAACATCGATTATCACTAGGGTTGCTTTTATTTTCTTATTAACTCAATTAAAATATAGTGTATTATTATGTAATCCTCATAAATAATGTTTTTGGGTTATATATATCATTAATAACCTGAATATATCTTTATTTTATTTCTGGTTTCACATTTTAAAAGGGACTTTCAATATTGTTTCCTAAATACAAGCCTCATCTAAGGGGATTTCTCTAATTCGTTATTATTTTCAAATTAACACTATAAAATATTTTTGGAAACCATTATATTTATAAAATCCCTTATTTTATAACTAATATAATATCTTACATAACTTATTCTTTAATTCAAATATTTTTCCAAACGAACTCTTCATTTCAAGGAAAAGGGGTATTTATCTCAGGATTTACTCAAATATTTTATAGGACTATCTTCATCAGTTTCAACAATCTTGTTTTTTCGTATGTGTTACTTGGATTATTATTATTTATTATCAATTACCATATTTAATTTAATGGTTTATTATTATTTTGGATGTGGAGGTTAAATCTTAAAACCATTCACTAATTTACTCCGAATGGTTAGTGTTTCTGCTTAATGTTGGGGGGATGTTATATGAATTTCATATATTAATTTCAATATGAATGTATATGTTGTTTATATTTATCCCCATTCATATGAGTAATTAATTGGACATATTAAGTGTTATGTGGGGCCATCTATAGACCCTCAGTGATTTCGTAGGTCTCATGATACAATCTAATGTCTTTGCACAAGGCCTTGGCAAAAATGATTATTTATGGTATTGGTACAAATCCATGAAACTATGGTTATGTTGTCTCACATTATTCATTAAGTCATTAGGAAAATAGTAGTTAGGACTCATGTGGTTAATATACTAGTATAATACCCATGATTATGTTATATTATGAATATAACTACTCCACTCATTTTTCTTCTTATATTATCTTCATGTTTGTTAAGGCATGTGTTTTCAATTATTCATCATGTCTAATGTTTATGTTATCTTCTCCTGTATTTCTTACCCTTACTGTGTGTCTGAGATCACCCCTTCATTATGGTTCTTTTTCTTTGGACAAAAATAATTTTATTATGAATTAAATTCTAAAATAACCTATGAGTTAAGGATTTTCTCTAAGAAGTTTCTATGTTGTTTTTCATTTCATGTAGTAATGTTGAACTTTTGTATATATCTTGTTTGAAATAATAGTAAACTACTCAGTCCTTCAGGAAACTTATTCCTTGATTATATTTCAGTGTAATCAAATAAGGCACCATCTCCGGGAAATGGGGGTTGGGTCCATACATTTGGTAGCAGAGGATGTTTAGTAGAAAATATGGAAAATAGATTACGAACAACTAAATTATGGAAGGGCCAATAAGATTGTATTTGAGAAAAAAATAAATGAACGTCCTGGTATTTTCGTAATGAAATAGATTATGTGGATCATCAAAGCAATACATCCATGTCTGGATACGAGCAGGTAGATGAGGCTTTGGCACGAATGTACTTAAGAGTGAAAGATCCAAAAAGGATGTTCAGGATTTTCCTAGGGTATCATGTTACTTGAAAATAGGCCATGATCCATTTTTAGTTATGGAACATCCACGGGATACGCTTAGGATAATTCATATTTTCTTTAAAAGACATTATGAAATATTTATTTTAAATATTTTCTCAATGATACCTTTTTTTTTGTTATGGGATTAGCCATTCTTTGGATATCAATTTATGATATGTATTTTGATATGTTAGGATAATACATTATGATTCATAACCTAATCTAGTGTATGTAATCATTTGAAAATGTATCCTAGTTGAAGGAATGAAAACAAGACAAAATCACGTGTCCCCTACATGGATTCCTCTCATATGAAAGATAATAATATAGGTTTTGGTTCTCGGAAACTCATAACTATATTAGGACAAATTAATCACGTTATGAGTAATATCCTTACATGTTTGGAGCATCCAGATCCTCCACATGGAAGAGATATGTATGATGGATTTTTGCGATAACAACCACAATCATTCAATGGGACTAAAAAACCATTTTTAGCCGAGTAGTGGATAATTTCCCTAGAAAAGATATTTCTCGCTTTGGGATATAATGAAAGAGAGAATGTTATCATTTCAGTTTATTGTCTATCGGGAGACGTGGATTAGTGGTGGTCATTATTCCAAAACAGAAACGATGAGGAATATATTCAAGAGATGGAATTTAGGGACATTAAGGAAATCCTTCTTAAGAAATATTTTCATTGTGAATAGTGAACATATATGGTAAGGTTGTTTCTGATTTTAATGAAATAAAAAGATGATAATTTTCCAAAGTATTAAGATAACATCACAAGGATAGGAAGTCATTATGTTCTCTACATATGAAATCAGACCAGAAAAATTGATGTATTCTTTAACGGTTTGAAACCATTACTCTAACAGGCTCTAGCATCCCAAAAATTCTCATCCCATGAAGAAATAGTTTCATGTATTATCATGAATGAAAATAAATTATCTATGTCTTATGAAATTAAGGGAAACCATGATAATAAGATGGATTCTGAAAACTCAAGGAAATGAAATAAGGAAACAGTATAAAATGGAAGAGTTGAATTTCCACACTATGAAAATTGTGGGAATAAACACCTAAGAACATTCATGAAGGGAATGTGACTGTGTTACAAGTGTGGAGAAAATGCCCACATAACTCTAGATTTAAATGGGAAGAAAGAAGCCATAAATTTTCAATTCTACAATTGGAGGGAGGTGAGAAAATATACACATGAATTTCATGAGCACTGAGGAAATGATCCCCAAATAAGGCCCAAGGATCAGGGACATGCTTGTGTAGTCCCAACTGTGGAGGTTGAAGTTCCAAACGATGTGGTATCAGGTACATTGATCATTTCATCAAACATATCCAATGCTTTATTTTATTATAGATAATTGCATTCATTTATATATTCCCAATTTTCCTTGAAAATTAGAAAAGTCCAATTTGATTTAATAAAGGAGTCATCCGTCAAAACTTCTCATGGATGTATCTTTGCAATAAAGGAATATCAATTATTCCCCATCATAACACGTAAACATGCTTTAGTTTGTAACATTATCATCATACCATTGATTGAATATTATATAATTCTCTTTATGAATTGGCTAACATTTTATGATGCTATGATCTATATTAAGAATAAGGAAGTTGCATTTTTTTTATAATTGTATAGAATCTCTTATTTTAAGAGTAGAAACCCTTAAATATTATTCTCACATAGATCCACCCCGTTAGTTATAATGAATTAAATTATTGGGGAGGTAGGGAATGAAATAAACTCGGGTGAGTATAATAAAGTATATATATAATATATACCTATTGTACAAGAATATTTTGACAACATTCTAATTGTTTACCTAGACATCCTCTAGAGCATGAAATTGAGTTTTCCATTGACTTAATTCCTTGTTCGAGGACCATATCAAATACCCCGTATAAGATGTACAGTTGGGAGTTAGTGTAACTAAATAAACAACTAGAATAATTGAGTGATAAATTATTTATTCGACCAATTATTTCTCCACGAAGAGCCTATGTCCTCTTCATAATGAAGAAAGATAGATCTATGAGGTTGTGCATTGATTATAGGTAAATAAATGATCATACAATAAATAATAAGTATCATATGCCATGAATTGAAGATTTATTTGATAAACTTCATAGATCCAAATATTTTTATAAGATTGATCTCTGATATGGATATCATCAGTTACTTGTGAGGAATGAAGAAATTCCTAAAATAGAATTTCGTACCAGGTACGGGCATTATGATATTTCAATAATTCTTTTTGGACTAATTAATGCACCATCTATTTTTAGGGATCTCATGAATAGTTTTTTCAAGGAATACCGTGATGACTTTGTAGTGTAGATTATTGATGATATCTAGGTATTATCTAAAAACAATGAAGATCATGAAAATCACTTGTTCATTATTATGAATGCACATGGAAGAAATAAATTAAATGGGATGTTTATCTAGGGATACTTTTATCTCCAATCAGTTTTATTTCTGGTCCACATTGTCTCTAAGGATAGAATATATGTAGATCCTATGATGAAAAAGGATGTGAAAAAATGGCCTAATCCAACGAATGTAACTGAGGTACGTATTTTTGTGGGTTAATAGGTTATAATCGGAGTTTCATTCAGAATTTATCCCATTTATCCAACCCAATGACCATGGTCACACGAAATGGGGTTAAGTTCATCTGGACTATGTAAATTGAATACTGTTTGGAATAATTGAAGAAGAGTTTAGTGAGTGTTACCATCCTAACAATACCATCGAGGAATGATGGGTTTGTTATTTATTGTGTTGCATAAACAAAAGGACATCATTGTGTCCTTATGAAGAATGATTGAGTGATTATCTATAAAACTAGGCAGCTAAAAATTCATGAACAAAACAATCAAACTCATGATCTTGAGTTAGTAGTGGTGATCATTTCTCTAAAGATTTGGAGACATTGTCTTTGTAGAAAAAAATGTGAGATATATACATATCATATGAGATTGAAATAAATGTTCTCCTAGAATGAACTAAACATGAAAAAAATGAGATGGATTGAGATACATAAAGATTATGATTATATAAAACACTACCACTCGAGGAAGGAAATTAAGGAATCATACACTTTGATTATAAAAGAGCACGGAATTCTGAACATGATGATAATTTGGAAAGGGATCCATTTTTCATGGATCTAGTAAAGATGGATAAGGGAATTAAGAAGGAAGGTAACACATCAAAAAAAATTCAAAGGGATTCTAATTAGTATTTAATGGAAAGGATAAAATTTTCATAGAATGATGATGAGGAGTTTCAAAAGAAAATTAATGATATAAATGATTGGAAGTTGAAAAACATCGTATATGATGGTGGCATTTCGAAATTCAGAAAGAGGTTTTCTGTTCCAGCTAATGATGATCTAAAGAGGGAACTATTGGATGTTTCTCATAGATCTAATTTTATTATACATCTCAGTGCCATAAAGATGTATTAATATCTAAAGGAATATTTTTGGTGGGAAACCCTGAAGAGGGAGATTACTGATTATATGTTGACATGTTTGGGTTTTCCATAGGTGATGGTTGGAAGACAACATCCTAGAAGATTTATGAAACCCCTTACTATTCCAATGAGGAAATGGGATGATATTACGATGTAATTTTTCATGGGGCTATCAAATGATCCAAGAATGAATGATGTGATATGGGTCATTGTTGATTGTCTTAAAAAATTAGTACATTTTCTTGATTTGAGAGAATATTTACCACTTCAATGTTTACGAAGGAAATATATTCATGAAGTTGTAAAATTTCATTATGTACCCTTATTAATTGTTTCTGATCTTTATCCGCATTTTACATCACAATTCTGGAAAATTATTTAGAAGGCCCCAGATGCTGATCATCATTTTAGCAATTCCTACCACCCACAAACTGATTGATAATTAGAATGGATTATTCAGACATTGGAAGACATGTTATGGTCTTTTTAACATGACTTTCAAGGCATGTGGGATCCGTATTTTCCTCTTGTATAATTTTTTAATAACCATGGCTTCCATTCATGTTTTCAGATGCCACCATATGAAGTGTTGTATGGAAATAGATGTCGTGCACCAATGTGTTGGGAAGATGTTGGTGAAAGAAATCATGTAGGACTAGAACATGTTGAGGAAGCAACACAAAAGATGAATATTATCCAACACCATATCAAAATAGCTCAATGTAAGTGAAAGAGCTATGCTGATATCCAAATGAGGGATTCGGAATTTCAAGAAGGATATCAGGTTTTCTTAATAGTATCGCAGTGGAAGTGTATTATACTATTTGATAATAAGGGAAAATTAATTCCTAGTTACATAAAACTTTTCGAAATTATACATCCAATTGGAGCCATATCTTGCCATGTGGAAATACCGCCATGTATCTCCAAATTTAATAATGGGGTTCATGTTCCAATGTTAATGAAATACATGCCAGACCCAACACATATACTCACCTATGGAAAAATAGAACCGGAGCCTGATCTGTCTTATTGTGAAGAACCAATCAAGATTATAGATACCAGAGAAGAATTATTGATAAATCAAACGGCTCTTCTAGTGAAGGTTCTTTGGAGGAACCATAAGATTGAAGAAGAAAAATGGAGACATGAGGAGCTTATTTTAAAGACATTCCTGAATCGTTTTAGGTATCATTTTTTTGAATTATGAGGTATAAATTTTTGTATGGATGAGAGAATGTAACTGCCATGTTTTTGAAAATATTTTCATTATATATTCTATACATTAAACACAAATTTTCCATTACAAATGTTTAAATTTAGAAAATTGGTCATTTAGAGTTGTGATCAGAATGTCGTTTGGAGTCTGATATAACAAACATGATATTTGGTGAATAGTAGTATACCCTTATGAATAGTAATATGACACTTATAAATAGTAAATAATTATAATTTTTTATTCTCTTAAGGTAATAAGATAGTGAGATATTTGTTAACCTCTCACTGTGATATAAAACTAATTATACCATTAAAATGGATATTTTTTATGTTAGTATTATTTTATTTAAAATGTAAATTAATAACAATTTAAAAATTATTTTTGAAAAATGGAGTTCATTTTTGAATTATACATGTTGAAAAATTGTAGGGATTAATTTTTTGGATTTTCCTAAAATTCTTTAATTTTTTATGAATAGTTAAATATTGTAATTTACCGTATATAAAAATTATCATTTAAATACACTATTTATGAAATTATGAGTGAAATATGACACTTCTTTCGAACTCACATGCACATATTATGATTATAGGTCACATCAATGAACACTATTTCTTGTCTTGAGGGAAATAAAATAATAATTAATAAATCATTCAAAATTCACTCTTATACTCCACTATAAAATCCCCCTCCACTCCCCCTTCTTTTCATTATTCTATGACTTGAAACTCCTCAATGATCGACCCAAAATAGCCTTCCATAGACACTCCCAACAACCATAATTTTCTTGGTCTTTCCATTATAACAAAACCCCTTCCATTAATGAGGTTCCCAAGGAGGTTATATCAAGAGGTAAATAACATTTCTTTTTCGTTTAGTTTCATATCTATATCCAAACTTTTGTAATCCTATTCTTTCCTCCTCTATCCAAATAACCATGATTACTCCAGAATCATCTATAAACTAGAATTATATCATCTGAATGTAGTAACCATCATCAATATTTTTACTCCCTCCCTTTTATTTTTATAAATGAAATCAATATCCCGGAGGTTCTCATTTATAACCTTTGTGGACGACGAAGTTACATTCTTCAATATATTGTTCATTACAGGTCAAGACAAAAATTTTATAGATGAACTAGAAACTAATATATGTATTATAACCTAATTAATATTCATAAACCATTATATGTACATATTATTAAATTATATGACATAACTATTTCATAATAATCCAAATACCGCTAATAGAATCTAAGGGAATGTCATTAATATTTCATCTAATAATTCATCCCATTTCTATGTATCCAAATAAAATAAATTACCATTAATATTTATAGATGTTCATAATTAATATTTACTTTCAATTCTGGAGATTTAGAACCATTCCACATGAACTCCATCACATAAAAACAATTGATCCGATTCTGAAAATAAAGAAAACGAAAACGCTATAACGACGAAATTCAATAAAATAACTTATCAGTAAGCACAAAAATGAACAGTCCAAAATTATGATAATATAAATAAATGTATAATATTATTTTAAATATTTTATTAATAATTATAATTTTATATTCCAAGGCCCTATGTTAATGAGCGGAACACATCCAGACATAAGGTAAGGTGTTTTCGACCCGAACATCCCTTTTCATTCGGGTTACTATTATTTTCTAATTAACTCAATGAAACTCTTGTGTATTATTATGTAATCCTCAGAAATAACATGTTTTGGGTATATATATGATTATCAACCATAATATTTTCTTAATTTTAGGGCTGGTTACAGGTTACAAAAGAGACATTGGAAATTGTTTCTGAAATACAAGGCCTATCCAAGTGAATTTCTCTAAATCTTACCTATTATCAAAAGAACTCTATAATCAATTTATGGAAACCATTATCATAATAAATCCAAAAGAACACTTCTTTTCAAGGTAATAGACTATTTATCTTAGGATTTACTTGATGATTTTATAAGAGTATCGTCATATATTTAAAACCATTTATTGATTATTATGTATTATTGGGAGTAGTCATCCATGTTGACATATAAAATATTTAATTAAATGGTTTATAATTATTTTGGATGTGGATGTGTTATCTTAAAACCATCCACCAATTTACTCTAAAGTGTTAGTGTTTATGGTTAATATTCTGGGAATGTTAATTACATTTCATATATTAATTTAAATATGAATGTATATGTTGTTTATGCTTATACCAATTCATATTAGGAAATAATTGGACATATTAAGTGTCATTTACAGCCCTCTATAGCCCTCTCAGTGCATCATTAGGTCACATGAGACAAACTATGGTCTTGGCACAAGGCCTTGACAAAAATGATTATTTACAGTGTTGGCACGAGGCCTTGACAGTATGTTTATGTTGTCCCTCATTATGCATTCCCTCATTATGAAAATTTTATTAATCGTTCATGTGGTTATTCTACTAGAATAATACGAAAGATTATGTTATATTATGGAAATATTTACTCATCTCATATTTCTGCCATATTATGTTCATGCTTTTTTGAAGGCATGTGTTTTCAATTATTCACCATGTTTAATTTTCATGTTATATTCTGATGTATTACTATCTATTAATTAACATTTCATCTACCCCCTTTATTATGTTTCATTTTATAAGGAAATGCATAATTTTATTATGAATGACATGATGAAATAACCTCACATTTATGGAAGTTGTCAAAAGAGATTATAGGTTGTTTTTCATTTCATATTGTAATATTAAACTTATGTATGTATCTTGATTACAATAATACTAAACTACATGGTCCTTTGAGATTCTTATTCCATGTTTATATGCCATTGTAATCAAATAAGGCACTATAGTTGGAAATCGTGGGTCAGGTCCTTAAATAAAATGTTTCCAAATGGTGTAAAAGGTAATGCTTTTCTACGTGTGAGTTAGATGCACCAAGTTAGTCACGATCTTGGTAGAGATGGTCAAGGGTAGTGTTCAGGTATGATAATCCTTTTTTCGGAAATTTTAGTATAATTAGTTGTTCATGGAAAGTGATGAGCCTCTATTATATACTTGTGAGATCATTACAGTTTTTTTTCAGAGATTGTATTTGGTGATTAAGGTAAATGTCACCACAGAGACTTGCGATGTTCGAGTGAAAGGATGATGTTTCCAACGAAAATATTCCCATGGTTTAGTAAGAGAACATGGATATCTAGGAATATATTTAATATTAGTTACATGATAAATTTTCTCAATTTATGTAGATGACTATTCGGGTCCCAAGGTGGGTTGCACCGAACTTGTTCCTATTGACCTGAAAATTCCAGCTGCGTCACCCATCAACCACTACTAGAGTGGGTGTGCTGAAGTATGAGGAGTTATGGATATTGTATATTTAGACAATCAATGAGCATATGAAGATAATTCTTAAAAATAGATTCATTTAGGTGTAATATATGCTAAGTGGTCAGGAAAATCCGAAGGAGTGATGTAAAAAGAATTTCATTGGAAGTACTGTGAACACATCGATTCCTAAAACCATGAGGTGAGATAAGAATATGGATTTTTTGATCATGACCCAAGGGAAAATATCTACTATGGACTATGCTAGTCACTTCATAGATTTGCGATGTTTCTCCCAGTTATTGGCAGTTGATGAGGCGGATTTGGAAAAAAAATTCCAGGGTGGGCTTAGGAATATATTCAGGTAGAGGTTAATATATTTTACCCAAAAAGGTTTTCAGGGGTGGTAGATAAAGACCATATCATTGAGGGTAACAATAAGGGAGCTTCTAGTGGCAAACTTATGGTTCCATTTTGGTGTGCATGTGGAGAAACTTCTGAAAATAGGGAGCACCATTTTTTATATTTCTATCAGGGGAAATGTGCATAGTAGTTAGAAAAAAGGGCCAGACTATGTGGATAGGGAAGATGTTTTCTTCTATTAGTATGTAATGTCATAGTACATGAAAAACAGGTATCATTAACTACTAGTTGAGTTGCAATCATGTGGTAGTCTAGTTCATGAACATATGTTCTGTAGAAACCTGTTGTAGTTAGTAAACAATTGGGAAAAAAACATATGCAGAGTGATGGTAGGGGGTCAGTGACACCATATTAGGTATTATATTGGAGCTCCCTAGGTCTGGCTTCTAGGGGTGGTGGGTTTGAAACACCAAGAAAAAACAATTCTCACTAAAAATGAGGAGCTATGAAGGGTGCCCAGTATGGGGTTGGGGTAGTTGGGCATGTCATCCTCATGCATTTTAGACTACACCTGAATGTTGTGATGTAAGGCCATCTACCATCCAAGGTACAATTTATGTAGATCCAACACTTACTGGTTCTTTTGTTTATATATAGGTTCTATGTATTTTTTATTTCTAATATGTTCATGGTTTTTTTGGGAATATCATTGGAAAAATCTTGTGGTGTAATGCCATTTGATAATTCGTTAGTTGTATGATCTGAAGATATCAAGTAGTTTTAGGACTATGATTTAGAGGTTAGAGGATATCATTTTTTTGTGGATCCTGATTTCCTTTTAGATGTTAGGTTTTGACCTGATTCTAGAAATGTATTTTTTGGTGATGTATTAAGCCCATATTTTCTATTACTGGCATAGGTTTGCATTCAAATCTCTAGTGGGAAGCACTTTTCTATTTCATGATGAGTTGAATGTTTGAGTAGGCTGTGTAGGACATATTTATCAACTTTTGGGAGTACTCACATCCCATGAAGCATGCATCATGATAGATGATGGGGAAGAAGTGATGACAGTCTTCCCTCTTATTATGTACATATTTCCAGATGTGTTACTTGATTAAATATCCTGGTTACCACCTGAGAGAGATGTTGAGTTCATGATTGAACTGATGGTGAGTGTGGATCATGTTTTCAATTTCCCATACCGAATGGCCCTAGAAGATCTCCAATAACAAAAATATTATCTAAAGGTGTTGGAACATAAGGGTTTAATCGTTCCTAGTACTAAGTTTGGGGATCTCATGAACTATTTCTTAATATGGATAACCGGTCATTTAGGCTACTAGTCGATTATAGGAAGAAGAACCAGATAGAAGTTAAGATCTAATACCCACTTACCAGAATCAATGTATTATTTGACCAACTGAGTGGTTCCAAATTGTTTCATAAGATAAATTTAATATTTGGATACCATCAGTTGATGGTGAGACCATATGACATTCAATAGATCAATTTCCAATGTAGGAATGGGTTGTATGAGTTTCTAGTGTTGTCATTGGGTTTGACCAATGCACCCGTCATGTTCAAGTTCTTCATGAATCAGATATTTCACCCATATATGGATGATTTTTTTATCTTAATTTATTAAATTTTTGTGTATTCTAGATATAATTATGATCATGACAGACACATTAATATCATCTTGTGTACACTAATATGTAATAGTCTTTATGACAAGCAATTAAAATTCATGTTTTGGATTTATAAAGTGAACTTTTTAGCATACATCTTTTCTAAGTCATGTGTGTTTGTGGATGCAGAGAATGTTGTGATTTTGATGTATTCGAAGTAGCACAAGAACATTTATGATGTTCGTAGTTTTTTATGTTTGGTCTATCATTACCAAAAGTTTATTATAAATTTTTTTCCATTTGGAAGAACCACTCTCAGACATAACCAATAAGGGGTTGTTTTTGAGTTGTCAAGGGCATGTGAAAATTTCTTTATTGAGATAAAGAAGTAGATTACTAGTGTACTGATTCTATTCTTACTCGAACCAGGTAATGATAAAACTTTTTTATAAGAGGAATATGTTTTTGGGCTTGGAGTAGTGTTTATGTAGGAGGACTGGGTTCTGGATTACAGGTCATGAAAAGTAAGGCCTCATGAATGAAATTGACGTACTCATGTTCTTGATTTTGTTGTTGTGGTTTTGACATAATGTCCTAGAGGCATTACCTACTAGGGGAATATTTCATAGTGTTTACTGATCACAAAATAGTAAGATACATATTTTATTACTGTCGTTTGAATATTTGGCGTCGTAGTTGTTTTGAGTAACTACAGTACCATTTTTGTGACTTAGTTTATACTCTAATACATCAGAATATTTAGGTGGATTTTCTTAGATGGAAAGCTCAGAATCAAGTGGTTCAGGACTCGAAATAAGAGAGGAGATTGAAAGCCTTGTTTACTGAGATGCTCCTAGAGGTACATTATATGAATGGGAAAATTAATCATGAATCTATTACAGTGGAGTCCACAAAACTGAGATAGTTCATGGAGAGTCACCTGGTGGACTAGGCGTGCTAGTCTATGAAATCATGTATTAATAATTCGGAGTCACCTTCTAATTGGGACATTAGTGATTATAGAGATCTATGTTTTTTGGTTCGTTTTGTTGTTATGGTGTGCATGAGGAAGGATTTGGTTCATGAGTTCCACACATCAAAACGGTAATTTCTCCATAGTATAACTACAATGTACTTTGATCTTCATATGTAGTATTGGTTTCCATGAATGAAGAAAGATGCTGGATGTTTTTTTATCATGATTCCTTACAAAACAATAGGTGATGGCAGAGCATCAAAACCTAGGTGGATTGTTACCGTCATATCCTATTTTAGAGTGAAGTTTAATTACATAATGATGGATTTTTTAGTTGGTCTTCTAAAGATGCCCTAAAAGAATGATGTTATCTTGCAGGTTATGTATCGTCTTACTAAAGTTGACCATTTCATGCCAATCTAGGAGATATATACAGTTGATCATTTGTGTGTGTTATATGTATGAGAGGTAGTTAGATTTCATAGTGTGCCACAGACCATAGTTTCATATCATGATATGTATTTCTCATCACAAATCTGGCAAGTATTTTTGTAGGTGATTTGTACCCATGTATTTTTCAGTATGTCTGATCACCCATAGATTAATGGGTAGTAAGAACACACAATTTTGGTATTATAATATATGTTTATAACTTGTGTTTTTAATTTTGGTGGTTCGTGGGAATAACACTTGCCACTTGTTGAGTTTGACTACGAAAATAGTTTTTAGACTATGATATAGATGGAACATATTTAATCAAATTATTATAGACCATGTAGATCTCGATAATTCTAGTCAGAATCAAGGGAACTTGAGCTATTGGGGTTGGTTCTCATGAAGGATACCCTCGGGATGGTTCTATTGATTCAAAATCATATGAAAATAGCTCATAGTAGGTCGAGGTATTATGTAGATCAATGGGTCATACCTATTGAATTAATGGTATGTGACAATGTGTTTATTTGGGTGTCTCTACGGTTGGGTCACTGTCGAATCTGGAAATAGGGTAAGTTGGCACCTAGGTATTAATAACCATTTGAGATCATAGTGATTACCGTACATTTGGCATACTAATTATCTATTCCATTGTTTTATAGTGTAATGCACAATTGTTTTCATGTTTTAGTAATGTGACAGTATCACCTAGATCCATATATTTTAATAATCTATATAGATTTCGATCTTGAGGTTGATGCACCCTTTATGGAGAATCTCGTTCATGTTGTGAAAGATGGTGAGAATGTTATGTGAGGGATAACTATGAATTTGGTTTTAGTTTTAGGGAAGAATGAAAATGTATAGGATGTAACATTAGAAAAATAGTCAGATATGTGGGCCTAGTGGCCCATTCAAGTTTCATTAAAGACTCAATAATGCTAGAAATATAGACTCGAGTGTGATCCATCATAAGGTGGGGAGTTTGTACGATCTCAGTTTCTTCCTTAAGGAATGTTTTTGTTTTCTATTGTATATTATTATGAAATAAAAAATAATTTCCCAAGACCATCAGAAGTATCGAGGCTGTTCCATGGGATCGAGGAACAAATGTGGGGGGGTTTATAGGAATTTTGCACGATTTATACATAGTTAGTTAAAACCGTGTGGGGAATCCTAGGTAACTGGGTGGCCTTGGACAGAGGCTTCTGTGTAGATGGAACATGGTTAAGATAACAGTGTAGATAGCCCATGTAATGACGATACCCTTATTTATTAGATAGTATCTTTTGTATCTTTTCAACATGGTTTGTCAAACTGTGCAGCTAATCCATGTGGCCTAGTTAATTTGTGACATTTAAAATATTCCCTAATGTTATTTTTAACCCATCCTCATGATTTCATCAATTCTCACTCTTTTCAACAATAATTATGAATAAAATTCCCAAATATATTCCAAGTTTGAGTAACTTTTATCCCTATTTCATTTAGAGTGACATTTCTTTCAAATCGATGAACTGAGTTTGTCTCATCTCCACCATTATTTTCTTTTTTGTTTAGGGTTTTTAATTTTCTCTTCTTTCCATATGAAGAAATAAAATTATTGATTTTTGGTTATATCATTGGGGAATATTTAAAGGGATGTTGAATCGAAATCTAAGGTTTTGATTAGGATTTTGTTCCCAAACATATTTGTGGTAGGTGGTCTACAAGTTAAATTCCTTTCTTTTTGTTTAGATTTTTGCCAGTAGGGTTATGTTCTTGTGGTCTTTTTATTGTTCTGTTGGTTTCTATTCCATTAATAGATTTAATTGGTGACTTAATATCCATTTGAATCCCCCATGATCCCATTAGTATTCATGTGGGATTACTTGACCGAATTTGGGCCACCCATGGGGTGCGCAAACCTTCCAGAATGGGGCTAACAGAAATGTAAGGTGTGAAATTGACATGTGTTGACCTAGATCACAAGATGAATATATTCAATGGTTAATATAATTATTTATAAAGGATTATGGGTAGAGGTGTCTAATGTGGATAAGTGATAAGGGGTATTTTTTATATTATGAAAATGGGATAAATGGGGTTAATGGGAATATCTTAATGAATCATGTTTTTACATGAATATGATTAGTGAGTGAGGCATGTGAATTTTGAATTGGGGTAAATGGTTATGTAATATAAATGATATGTCTGTCAATGGATTAAGTCACAATAATTATCCCTATTTTGTTATTATTTTCGATATATTGTTAATTATTTTGATTATGCTTATTGGTAATGTTGTCATATGTTGTGAATTGAAGAATAAGAATGTGAAAATGGCATGGTAGTGTGGGTTATATACATGAGGTTCTACGCCCATGGGTCAACGTGGACTGAGGATCTAATCTCTACCATTAAATGCGTGGGTTCAGGATGGGACAATGTTTTATCCCCTGTCAGTTGCATTCCACATAGAATAAGCCTTTGTGGTGGGGATAATGAGATTGTTGTGATGTGATTCTATAGAGTTGTAGAACATGATTTATTACCTTACGCCTTGAGAATATTGATCATGCTTAATCTATTTAACACATGAATTAGTTGAACTAGGCACATTGTTTTTATAAGTATTGAATCTTTATTTTATAATTGATTAACATAAGGGAAACACCATTAATAATGGATATTTGAAAATTATTTTATTTATTTTCCATTATTTTTTTCTTACATGTACTATATCTTTAACATGGAATTTTTTAGACAACATTAGTGGTGGCATATCTAGTTTCACACACACTCTAATTGAGCATCCATTGGGTACCTTAGAAGATTTCCTAGTGGCATGTCAAGAAATGGAAAAGATTCCAATTATTGAGAGTTGATTTGTTGTGGAATTTACTTGGAGGATGTTCTATACATGGAGTCATGGCTGTCTTATGAAATACACAGTTAATCTTTATTATGGTTTTTTCACATGGTATTGTATCATAACATGAATGAATTACTATTTGTTTATGGTTCGTGCACCTTTTTTTGGGTTAGTTATTTATGTATAACTTTTTTGTCTATGTTTAATCCACTATTGAATATTCCTTCTATTGTGTCTCACTCTAAAAATGAGGGTATAATATTCCAAATTGACTCTTAGGCCCTTTCTGCTAGTCAAAAAAGGCTGGAATACAGGGAGATGTTCTTGAGGTCATGTTATGACCAAGCCCAGGGAACCACTTTAGTGGCTTCTAGGTCCAGGATGTTATAAAAATAACATGTATTGAACATTATTTTATTTGTTTCCTTACCCCTTAATAAATCCACCAATCCCAATATTATAATTGAAATATTTAAAATGAATTCATTATAAATAGGACTAAAGAACTCACCACCATGGGTATTATTTTAATGAGTTATTTCCCTATAGTTATAAAATAATGAAATAGACTCCAATTTGAAAGAAAACATGGGTTAGATACACGGTATGGTTTGTGGTTTTTATTACATTGTCATGTATAATCCAAATACTATGTCAGGAAATTAATAATTAATTTACCACTATAATTATATTTAAACCAACCAAACCACCATTTCATCTTCAATAAAAAGCATGGATCATGAATGTAATCAAACCATACCCCTCTACATCCCCCTCATAGGTCCCCTAGGTTCCTAATAAGCTCGTCCCTTTCATTTATAAGAGTTATGTCTGGTTAAGGGATCCTCTCCATCTCATATTTATTCAATAACATTATTTATGTCATTTTTTATTTGATTTTTTTAATGTTGCGATGTGTTTTTAAATCCATCTTACAATACATATGATTCCTATTTAATTAAATATTCATTCTGACCTCATACACACAATCTATAATCCTTTATGTTCACCCATTATAATTTTAAAATTTCAAGTTAATATTGTATTCAAAAAAAATTATATTGAACACCCAAATTCATTTCCAATCAATGGTATTCACATAAAAGAGCATATTCATTATATATTTTGGTTTACATGCATATAAACCAATGAAATTAAATTTGTGGTTAAAAAATTATTATATTCATCCATATGTAATATAACATATGTGAAAACATTTTGCATATACATGATATAATTTTTATGGGTGGGTCTGTAATAATATAGTTCTAAAATTAATTATGTACACTTTTAAACTTTTGATAATTTATTTATAGTGCATAACAATTTAATCTAATAAAAAATTATATTATATCATTGTGGTAATCCTTTTTAAAAATTATGATGTTACATTTTCAATTGATTCCAAATTCACACGTCTCTTTTATCCTATCATATAATTCCATGACACATAGTTGAATAATATGATTATCATGAATTTTTGTTACATTTATATTAATATTGAGTCAGATTCACAATTTTACCGTATGATATGATTTTTCAATTCTTGATAGGTCCATAGGGCTTGAAACCATTAGGGAGGTTAATTATGGCATGACTGATTAAAAGAACTTTCTATTTTGATCTTTTTTTGTTGTTAAATAACTATCTTATCTCTCTTTCTCATAGATAAAAAAAGGAACTGAAATTAAAGAATGCACAATACTCACCATGTTTATATTGGTTCACCCTCATTGGGATAAATCCAAGGAGAATAAAGCAACCATGTACATATGTACCGAATATTCTAAAATTAAACTAATATTTTCTTGTTTTATTTGGACTTACATTCACTCCTGGATTACAACCAATCACAATTTAAAATCCTACTACTCTCGCAACTCATGCATTCTCACTGCATCTTTAGAAAATCCACTAATATTTTATACAGATTTGGGCCCCTTTATTATCTATAATGAATTCATCCTATAATGTCTATAGATTCCCAATTGATATACCCTTTTCATCCACCGAGGAATACCACCTTACCAATTTTGTTTTAGGGAAATCCAAATCATTCTACAAACCCATACTATGTCTGGAACCTTATGATAATTTTATTCTTGTAAGATTACACTTTTTTTTTATCAATAACCTTATTCAATAAATATCTGACTTATGTGAAACTCAAATCATACATTCAACTTTCATAGAATGGGAGAAACTCAAAATCATTCGTGAAACAACCTTTTCTTAAAATTATTAGGCGATCACGACCTCTGATTCTCCATAAGTGTTGAGATCAATCAAATGAGGGGGTCACCTATTATTTAAATTTTTCCCTGACCCCTAGGTGGAATATTCCCAGCATTACAGAGGACCCCCTCTATTCATGAAAAATATAATTTGGAATCGTATTGGGAACCCATGTCTCTTTCCTGAAATACTCATCTTTTTTTCACTTAATTCCATTTCCATTATCAGTGCCTTATTCCTGAAACATGCCTTGAATGGATGTTTAAAAATCTCCTTCAATAATTCTTGAAAACCCCAATTTTTTTAGAAAATTCAATATCTTTTTCACAGATCACTTGTCAAAAAATCCTTTTCTACATTTTCCTATTTTGAAAACCACAAATATGGAAAACACTGGATAAAAGATACAACATGTATCTATTATTATTTTTACTTCTTCTATATCATCCATTCCTCTTTCATAGTTCTTTTTCAACATTGATTTTTTAAAATATCTCTAGAACTCGACAACTCACCGTGGAATCCATCTTTTTCATTAAGCAAACGTGCTTTTAATACAAACATAATAAACAAAAAAAAGCATGAATGATTCATTGAGGTATTTTTTCCCAACATTTTCTGTACAATAATTATTAGATCACCAATTTCATATATACAACCCAAAGTTATCCCAATGAGTATTAGAGGATTGATCGAATATAAGGCCCTGTATTAGAGTTTTTAATAATTTGGACATATATATAAATTAAGTTTATATTGACACATGATATTTATACATTAACATTTCACTATTTCTTCATTATAAATAAAAAATTAGACAAGTGTATGTCCAATGAACATATTAGTTTTGTTCCATTGGAATATTAGAATCATAAAGACTGGTAAATTGTTGAGATATATTATCTCTCACTGGGTTCAACATGACTATCACCCTTCTTATAAACATCATAAATAATATATATCATTATTACCTGGGGAATAGAAACACAGTAATGAAATATCTATGATTCTCGGTTAGGGTAAAAATGGGAGATATATAACCATATTGAAGAAAACAACAGTATGAAAAAATTATAATAACATTGTAAGATCATAGCCCACACTTCAATTATCCTATACATATTTAATGGCATATACATTGGCATTTAATAGGACCCAAATCATGTTCATATCAAGAGCATAAGTTGTGGAATCATAACATAATAATATGAATTGGAATTTGGTAAGACATATAAAAATGTAATATCATTCAATATAAATAATGGATCATTTTCAAATCACCTTAGTGTAAATCATGGATACTACCCTTACAAGGATGGACACATAACCTTCCGTAGTCATAGTCCATCCCTTGTAAGGGATCGAGTTTCCCCATCATCCCATAGTGGACCAGGTTTCCCAATATTCCAATATGGGTTTGGGCTTCCCCATCATCCAATGGTGGATTGGGTTTTCCCATTATCTAGAGTAAAACATGCATGTTGAAATGATTGCAATAATTATCTCAAAGGATATTAATCATTACCCAAATCATTGGATGATGATATTGTTCCCACAAATCTCCTAATGAAATAATACATAATTATGCCACTAGTTCATAATCATTCATATAATTACCAATGAAATGGAATGGGTATCATAGAAATGTTATTATATCATAAACTATGTAATATTGATAGGTATTATATTCAATATCATCAAATCATATCTTAAAAATGATGTGATTTTCATATGCATATAACCTATGAATGAGAAACTAGATTCATAAACATCATTAAATGAAATAATAAACAATTTAGAGATAGAATATAAATAGTAAACATGGATCATATCCCAAAAAATGAATGAGTAACACCAATTTATGTCTTCTTACACATTTAGTGCATTGGAAATATGATTTAAAAATATTAATTGAGGAAAATAACCATTATTGATTGAAATTTTTATAAACATAATTTTTTTGAAAATAATTTTCATTGAAAATAGATTCTAGAAAATATAATGGAAAATTTGAAAACAATATAATAATAAAAATAATTTTTATTTTAAAATATTTATAATGGAATAATATAAAAAAATTAATAATTTTTTTAAAATGTGGTTTTTGAATAATTCTCATTTGTGACCAAAAGGGTAACGATGATAGATATTCTTAGAAAAATTACTAATTTGCTGAAGTACCAATGAATGGAAAAAAATAGTACTGATACATGATGAAATAATTATTAACCATAGGATAATAAAATTTACACCTGAGAGAAGGATAATAATATATCATCAATGTAAGTATAATCATTATCAATCTTGATAAACGATGTGATTATTTCAATAATCTTTTACCACATGGTATTTTTCAATCATACTCCTCATTTAAGGAAACACAATTACATAATGATTATAATATCATGAAACTATTGAGATTTAGGGTACAACGTGTCAAATTGAAGTACATTAACCTCATAAAAAATAGGTCTATAACAAAACATGTTTCCTTGTGAAAGAAAATTGAAACAATTACCTTACCAATTTGGTACGTTTGGAACCATAATCCTTATGAAAAAAGGATAATCAAATGGATATTTAGAAACCCATGAAATTAAGTGAATGAACCATACAATACATTAATGGGAAGTTTATACACTACACAAATGAATTGTGTTATAATGAAGGAATTTATCTCATGGAAATAAACAGTGAGATAAAATTATCTTACCTTACGTCTCAACTCTCTTCATACTTGTTTAATCCATTTCATTGGGTATATCATTTTTGTTTTCACCAAAGGTATTTCATGGTATGATTTCTTCCATAGAGAATTTTGAGAGGATAAGAGGGACATTGGGAAATTAATTTTGTATATAATAGCCTATCTTATATTGTTTGAAAACTGTGTTATAGGGGGGTTAATGGTAGCCTTTTATTCATGAGGGAGGGGACAAACATCACATATATTTAAAAAAAGTTAGGAATACCAACGTTGTTACTGAAAAAAAGTCATCAATAACCAACTAATGTAAATTTGATAAGGTTATTGTTATAGATATTTCCATCCAATGTTTTTGTAGACAAGTAGATAGATAAATTTTCCCCATATGTTTATGATTTAGTCCTTTATTAAGATTAATTTTACCATAATTGCTGTAATTAATTTTAAATAATTTCCCTAATAATTTTGGTCATAAATAATATTTTTATAATTATAATATATATATTTTACTATTTAAAACCTTTTATTTCAGTTTTTTAAATTCAATTAACGTTTTTAAAAAATTTATGTGTAATGTTAATCCCACAGACATGGAGAGGAAGTAGGTTTTAATAAGAAAATGAAAAAAATTTCACTAATATTTTATATATAAATTCCATTTAAAAAATGATACCAATGACCTATATTTTATTAATATATTTATAATTAATATATTGTGACAATAAATATAACTAAAAAAATATTTGTCTATAAAATTAAATTAGATGAAAAAAATTTTTTGAATTAAAATTCATCATTTTTCAACATTGATCTGAAAATGTTTATTCGTAGAAAATTTTTAAAAATTCACCCTAATCTAATTTAGACATTTAGAGTTAAAAAAATATTTTTAGTTAATCAAATTAAAATTCAAAATGTGTATAAATTTAATTTTATTATTATTCATAGAAAGTAATAAAAAATATTTTTCATTATGAAAATATTATTTTCAAACATATGAGGAATTTACCAAAAATTATATATTTCATCATAAATATGTTTTATTTGGAATAAACCATTATAAATATAACTTATAAAGTAAATATTTATATTCATATTATTATTCATAATGGATAGGTTATAACTCTCTCATTTAAATAATAATAATAATAATAATATATGCCATTTTTTAGAAACAAAGTGATTTGTATAATGAATGTAAATTTGTTCTTGTGTGTTGAAAATTCCAACACAGTTTTTCGTGTAATTCATGCTAGGTTTTTGTTGTGTGTAGCACATTATATGTCAAGATTTAATGTAGATGAATCATATCCTTGCGTATCGTATAACCGCATTTTGAATAAAGTTATCATTCAAAAAAAGACATCAATTAAAATTAATTTATTTGAAAAGATGGTTAATAAATACTCAAGTGGTTACATTCTACCCCAAATTAAAAAAATATATGCCTCTAAATTCATCATTATGGTAAGAATAAATTTGGATACATCTACTTCATCATACCATCATCATCCCATATATCTTCCTTTAACTTTTGTAATCTCTAAAAACATTTACTTTGTGGGTGGTCTTGTTTTGTAGAACATTTTCTATGTGGTCCAAAATATCATTTGGTAGATTCTCATAGAATTTATCCTAATCCTGTGATATGAAAAATGAGTTTATTACGGATGAATTGTTTTTTATGTACTTCTTCAATAGTAATATGTTGAAAACCTCATTGTCGAGAGAGAGATTTATAGGATGTTTCATTTGATAGGAAACCATCCCTCTATGGTCCAGAATTTCAAATGGATAGATATACCTAGGGATTAGTATCCCTTTCATCCAAATTCTCATATCCTTTTTGAGGGATTGACTCATAAAAACTATCTGTTTCCATCCTCAAATTATAGATATCATACATAACTATCAGCATAAATTTAATGCATATAATGATAATCCTTGATATACTACTGATTCGTTCTATCCTTCTCATCCATTCCCTCAGTGATCTCATGTCCCAAAATAATTATCTCTCTATATTCATCCCGACACATTGGACCTCTATGTTTCTTCCCATATGGAGTATCAATGGGATAATCATGAATGTGTGAATGAAAATGTTATAATAAAATTGATCTAGATTATTGTTATTATAATGATCACCATTGAAGATAAATGAATAGGATGACAACATACCCTCTAGGGTATGATTTTTTTTTTCAGACATACCATCCTCTTGAAGATGATAAGCAATGATAAAACTCAATTTTTTAACAAGTGATTATTAAAGACATCTACATAATTTATTTGGAAAAATAAGATCCTAATCAGATACAATAGATCTATGTACTCTCTACAACCTTACCACATCCATATTTTTTATCATAGAAATTTTTTCATGATATAAGTTTTATTTGATATTAATAATGTGTACTAACTTAGTAATGTGGTAGAATATTACGCCTTTATAATTATACCCTATAAAGGTTTTGGGGAGTGCAATGAAAAAGTCAATAATGATTTTATCCCATTTCCAATCTATTATATGTAATGGATGAAACTTCCCCTTTAACTTTAACTTTTCTTCATTAACTTCCAGGAATAATAAGAAATGAGATACAAACTCAACTATATCGCAATTTGTGCAATCCCTACAGAATTATTCGTTTATATGGCTTCATACATCTAGGAACAATAGATAATGTTGAATAGTGATATTCCTCGAATAGCTCCCTATTAAATTACTATATAGAGGGAACCCAAACATGGTTCCAGAACTATATCATTCCATCCTGATCAAAGAAAAGTCTATAATGATTCATACATTATAAGTATTCATTTTCTCTTACCTCTTCACCTGTTTAATTTAATATTGTATTGAGGGTTAGAGATTCAATTAATTATGATGATATTTTTTCCAGTCCACTTGGATATCAAGTTCCATCCATTGAAAATCAAGATGTATATGATTTTTTGTGATACTCATGTTGGATAAGCTATCCTAATGATTTCTACTCAATGCAACAGCGAACTTGTTCAATTACCAAGGGTGGTAACGTATTGAGATGTCATAATCATTTATCATCTATAACCATCCCTTCTAGAATATGTTCAACTTCATCTATGTGAATATATATTTCCAACTCTTATGATATATATATTACATATTATTCTTCGTAAATAATTTCCCTCCATTTCCTTAATTTAAAAAATACCGTAGCTTACTCCAAATCCTGAGTTGGGAAAATTTTCTCATGAATCGTCATTTTTTGCGAGTCATAGGCTGTAATCATGTTAATATTCATAATAAAACATTCCAATATCTTATTGGATGCTTCTCAATAGAGTAAATACTAATTTCCAATATAGGGTAATATACAAAAAAATTTAACCACTAAAAAAATATGAATTTATAAAACAATTCTCCTGGTCTATCTATATAGTTGAGAATGTAACCCTTGTATGTCAACATGGTCATATTATTTGATAGTCATGAGTAATTCTGCAAAAAATTGATAATATTAAGTTAAACTAAAAAATGGATATGAGTCACTGTGGATGGTATATGAAAACCTTAAATATCCTCTATCACTGATGAATCCACTAATATACGATCTCATCATTTTATGTTACCCAAAAATGAATCATTTTTTAGAAAATATTACAACAATTTTATTTTTTGAAAAAAATAACTGATTTAAAAGGGGATTCAGTACAATTCTCATGTTGTGTTCATTCTCTTACTTGTAAATTTAATAGTTATGACCATAATATATAAAGATGATTGAATGCCCATCGAGGTAATCTATAATGAACATATTCATTAAATCTGTTAACATAGAAGGTGAATTAGTAAAATTGAAATACCTCAATATATACTCATAATGCCAATACCTTTTTCGGACTGCTGCCTTATCTATATTCAAATTTTTGAACCTCAATTGATGACATCTATAACATATGTCAATGTAGGAAAATAATTTTCCTCTATAATGTTGATCAAAAAATTCATCAATTCGGGTAAGAGGATTTCTATTATTGACCTTGATATTGATCCCCCAATAATCTATGTAGAGTATCAATGTTCAATATTTCATTTTCAAATAATGAATAGGGGCGACCCATAGTTACAAAACTATAAAAATGCATCCCCTATCATGGTTTTCATGGATTTGATTATTAAATTCATCCAACTCATTTGGATAAATTATATAGAGAGTATTTGAAAATGGTGTGTAGCTAGGTATGATTTCTATAGAGAACACAAATTCATGTTTTGATGGATTACTAGGGAACTCTTCCAAAATGACATCCACAAACTATTGAGCAGTAGCTATATCATAGATGGTGATTTTTTTCGCAATAATTTTGAGGTAAATATGATATATAATTGGGAATTAAGATTCATACATAAGATTTAATCTCCTTAGTATTATCATACTTATCATCACATTCATATACTATCAAATTGTAGTTTGAAAGATCAATAATATATTACATTATTTGTCAAGTGATTTGGAAATTTCTAAGAGACAAACATTTAATTCTTAAGGTGGCATCAATTTTAGTTATAGGAAGAATGAAATGATTTTCCGGAAAAACAATCCCACAAATGTAGAATGGAGAGGACTCATAGAGATGAGATGAAATTATCCTACCATTATTTATTTTCACTACTATTTCCTCATATAATTGTTTTGGAGAAATCTTAATTAAATTATAATATTCCATAGATATGAATAATAGATAAATGAAAAATCAAATAAGAAATTATCAATCTATGAGTAAATGGTATGTGTACATTTTTTAGCATCTTTATCACACCCCTCATCAGAGATTGATATTGCATTAAATTTTCCTTTTTCCACCTATTTAACAGTTTGCTGACATAGATCATCATCACCAACCCTATAGTTTGGGAACTAGTTATCACAATTAACATTATTATTACACATGAAGCACTAATGTGTGGGAGGGTAAATTTTTATTGATTTTTCTATATATCCATCATTTCATAAATCAATTTCCTAATTTATTTTCAGACCCCTTAAGACGAATTCTTCTAGGATTATTCCACAAATAAGATATAAATGACGTTTCATTTACTTTCTTCCAAGATTTTTAGATTTAGCTTTTAACTCCATATGTATCTTCTTTTTAAAACCATGATATTTATACATAACACCAAACATTATTTCAAAGTTGATTTCACAATGAATTTTTATTAACATAAATGATAATCTAACCTATGAACAACAACCATTGTGTAGATGTATTTATGAAATTGATGAACCTATCAAAATTATATTAGGTATGGATGATATTACAAAAATCATACATATATATCATGTAAAATTATCCTTAGAGTTACAAAGGAATATATCATCCATTATCTATAACACAAGGAACTCATTTTCCATCTTCTATGAAGAGAACAATGAAAGTACATATTTATGAATAAGTTCATGAACTCGTCCAAATAAATGGATTAATTTTTATCTTCATTCCTTATATTATTTATTAAATACCAAAACTAGGCTTCTTAACATTCTAAATGATAAGCATTAAAAATAACATTCTCACGTTTTGAGCACTGAAGGATAGCAAATAAATTTTCATTGATCCTAATACATTTTTCAAAAATAAGTGGATTAATATATTTCTTGAACTATGGAGGATGTTTTATCATGATGTAATACAGATAATCGTTTCCCCCATTTGATAATATATAATATAATCATAGTTAAAATGTTGGGAAATTTTTCTGAGAATAAAAACAATATTTCACATTATATATCCCATATATTTTAGTTTTGCATGAGGAAAATTATTGAATTGGCGTTCAAAGTAACCATTAAAACGGTTCCATTAGGTCCCCAAAATTAACATAAACAAAAAATCACAGAGTAAGAAATAGTTATCATAGAGATGATCTACGTAATGTTGAAAAAAAAACGTACTGGATGTCTAAATTATAACACTATTGTTAATGTATGTCACATTTCATTCATCCTAGGTTATTAAAAACCAAATAAATTATAAATCCTTCATGATGTGTTGGGATGGGGTTTTGAATTCGGAATGCATATACCTAGGGGTTTTCAAAATAGGTGTCCAGTAATGGTCATTTTTTGGTATCGGTTTACAATCAAGTCAGGCCCGACTCACCATTTGGGAGTTGTTACCCATAAGTATTTCGTTTCTAGAGAAACAATCACATGTAGAATATATACAATGATGCATTTCTAGGAAACCACAAGCTATATTCATTACCAAAAATACATGATTTTTTATTTATTATATTCATTTTCATGAGAATTTTCATTTTATGTGTCCTTAGGGTTTACAATATAGTTTTCACATATTAGATTCCAAAGGATAACTAAAAATTTTCTCTAATACCAATTATAGTGACCCTCTCATTACATATGATACCATTCCATTATTTTTATGATTAATTAATAAATTAAACATAGAGATGTACAAAAATCTATATGTTATGTGCCATTGGAACCATAGATTCATAAACACTAGTACATGACTAAGCTACATTATCACACATTAGGTTATTCATGTGTGACACCCTTCATAGACACATCATACATAATACATATCATTATAAAAAATTGGAATGGAATCATAAAATGCGAGGGATATGATGCTCAAAAAGGGTAAATAAGATATATATTTAATATGAATCATTAACATATAGGTATAAGAAAATTATCATAACATTATGATAGCGAAAAATATAAATAAAATATAATACAATGAGTCATAAGATAAATATTTTCAGGTCATAAGTCATGAATCATGAGGAAATCAAGATCATAAACCATGAGAGTATAATATAGGAATTATATAAGGAATTTAGGAAAAAATATAAACATTTAACATAATTAAATAAAAAAATGATCATTTCAAAAACACATTAGGGAACTTCATATGTGTTACAGCTATTTGGAGAGTAACAACAACATCCCATGTCATAGACATTTCCTTATAAGGTATATAGTTTCCCCATCTTCCCATAATGTATCTATCTTCCATTTCTTCCCATAGTGAATTGGTTTTCCCCATATTCCCATAGGGTGATATGTTTCTCCATTTTATAATGTATAATAATCCTAGAAAAAATATTCCCATAATTATATAATGGCATATAAATATTAACTGATGAACTAATAAGAGATATTGGAACCACAATTCTCATATTAAAATTATATATATATATATATATATATGTTCCACAAGATCCTAAAAAATAATATTATAATCCATGAAATGAAATGGGTATCATAAAAAGGTAATCATATTAGATCATATGGAAAAAAATATAGTTTTCATATTAATTTTATTGAGACATAACTCTTGGAATGAAGCAGGATTTATAAGCATCTGGCTAATGAATGATAAATGGTATTCATAATCATAAAGTCATAAAAATATAAATCATTCATTCAAATAATATGAATGGTACACATAGAAAATAACACTATAATGGAATTAGTAACACAGAATTATGTCATATTATTTGGGAAATACATTGGAATGATATATTGAAAAAATTTCATGAAAAAAATATCCTTTCATATTTTTAAAATATTTTTAAAACATAAAGCATTTCGCAAAACCATATTCATTAAAAATGAATTTGTAAAACTATATATTAAACCTTTTAAAACATAAAAAAAATTAAAATAATGTTTCATTTAATATATTCATAGTGTCTGATTTAGAAAAAAAATTGATTTTTCTAAATCATAGTTTTTGAATAAAATAGATTTTCGACCGAAATGATAAAATAAATAAAATTTTCTTAAAAACACTATCTTAATTTTATTAATTACCAAAGAGTGGATAAAACTTTACCAATACATGTAAAAATCATGTATAACTAGAGGATAATAAAATATATTCTTTTTAGATGGAACATAATGTCTCATAAATAGAAGTATAATCACAATCAATCCCAACAAATGATGAAATTATATCAATGAACTCTAACCACTACGTGACATTGAAACATACTAAACATGTAAATAAATAAAAGTAATTGAGTCTTATAATATAATTAAATTAATGAGATTCATTATATAACATGTCAAATGGTAGTATATACACATCATCAATGAACATAAGTGAAAAAAATGTGTCATAGGGTTGGAGAATTAAGATAAAATTACTTTACCTATTTGAAAACATTTGAATCATAAACCCAATAAAATATGAATCATCAAATTGAAATGTAAATACCCATACATTTTATTATATTAATCATAGAATACAATAATGTGCAGAATATACTAAAAATAAATAAATAATTGTTGAATATGGAATTTATATCATGTAAATAAATTCTAATATGAAACTACCATTCCATATGTCATGACTCTCATCAAACTCATTCAAACATCCTCTTTGTTTGGTTACTCATTTTGTTTTCAGCATAGGGCATACTGTAATGATATTTTATAAAAATAAAGTCATTGAAAACAAAAATTACTCCTAAATGGAATGTTTGTGACTGAAATATGTCTACAAAATGGGGGATGTGAATGTGGAAATGGCATTTTTTCTGTTATGTTTTTTTATTATTCCATTTCTAATATTATTTTTCTCTTAATCACAATAATTAATTTTTTTCAATTTCACTAATAAATTTCTTAAAAATTATGTATATCTTATTAGACAATAAATATTTTACTAATTTTAATTATGTATGTTTAATTTCTGAAAAATCATTTCATCAAGGTGGAAAAATTATGTTTAATCCTATTCCCTTAGACACGGTGAGGAAGATGGTTTATAAATTGTGAACGTTCAAATGTTCATTAAGATTATATATATAAATTATATTTTAAAATTGATTAAAATTACCTATAATGTATTGGTATATGTATAATGTATATATTAAGACATTAAATCCAACATTAAATATATATTAAATATAATAATAATTTAGATGGGAAATCTGTTTGTAATTAATATATATTATTATTCAATATTGATTCAATAAACTATATTTTTGACAAATAGCTCAAAAACTCACCCTAATACAATGTATAAATTATCATTTCAAAAAGATAATTATTTTATAAAATCTAATTTCAAAAAGTTTGTAAAATTAAATTTATTAACGTTAACAAAGAAGGCATAAAATGAGTTCAGTTAAGAATATAATATTTTCATACATAAGAGAACTTTACAAATAATAATATATTTTACTATAAATTTGTTTTATTTTCTGAAATAATATGAAATAAAATTTCAAGAAGGATTTATTATACTTCAGAGTAGCATGTTTAATTTTTTGGTAATAACAATCAAATTAAAATAATTATAATAATTAATTGATGTTTTTTAGAAACATAGTGTTTTCGGTAATGGAATACAAGACAATGTTTCATGTAGCACATGCCAACTCGATATTGTGTGTAAAAAATTACATATTGGTGTTTTGTGTAGAACATTTCTAGTTGTTCTTTTTTGTAGTTATATATTATATTGTTGTAGTGTAAAATGAATGGTGACATAGTGTATTATACAATGCAAGACAAAATTGAATATTAACTTATTGAAAAAATGGTTTATAAAACCTTGTTTGTTACAAAGTTTGTGTGATATATAAATAATTTCCCAAAGGCACTGGGGATGATGATTGTTTGGGTTGTTGAATGTTTTATTTTAAATAGTAAATAATGAAATGAAATTTATTAATTATTTGGATATTCATAGTCTGTACTCGAAGATTATCATTTTATATATGGTATCAGGATGAGTAATTTATATTGAATTTATTTGGGATAAGAATATTTATAAAAAGAATAAACAAATTTTCAAACATAGAGTATGTGTTATTCAGGAAATAAATCTTTTTTGGATACTGTAATTTGGTGTGGTTATTTCATATTTTTACCAAGGGGGAATAACACTGAAAATGGGTTATTAAATTGGAGTTGATCAATCCCTTTTGTCTTACAACAAACCATGTTTCACAATTAATTTGAAACTTAAAGAATATATATATTTTTAAAATACAAATTCCTCAATGAATATTTATTATGAGAACAAAACACCCATTAGATATTATATTATGAATAGATCATGAAAAAAATTATAAATCCCATAATTTATGAAGTAATAACATTGTATTGGATAGCGTGTATAACACACGACACCAAATGCAAAAAAGAATAAAGTTTCATTGGTAATTATAATACATGTGATATTATAAATATAATTAAATATAATTTATATCATTCAATTCATGTGATACCAAATCAGTGTGCATCACATAAAACAACAACCTTTTTTGATAGCATGTGTTCTACGCAAGACTGTGTTTCACCAAACAATGATATATTATTAAGTTATTATTATTTAATATAATATGAGATAAAATATCCATTTAATTTGTATTTGTGAATTTTATAATCAATATTATGAAAATATATTCTTTATATAAAAAAATTATATCATGGATTAACAATTAATTGGAAATGAAAACAATAACCAATTGAAAATAAAAAATATTATAATTATTTTGCTTCAAAGGAATTTTTTCTTAATAAAGATAATTATTCTTTGTTATTTAATAATTTTAATGAAATATATATTTTATATATTTAATAAATTATTATTTATATTCATCCATTATGTTCGATGAACATTAGAAAATAAAGAACATTATTTTACACATAAAAACCTATAATTTTAAAAATGAAAATTTAACATCATTTAATGGATAAACCATATTAAATATTTATTTTTATACTTTAATTAATTTAATATATCTAAATAATTTTAGTATTTATATTATGAACTTAAAAATTATCTCTGGATGATGATTAGGTAATTTTTTTGTAATGATGTAATGTTTAATGAAATGATAAAAATACTAAATTCTAGATCAAAAAATACATTTTAAAGTAATTTATTTATAGATTTAAATTTAAATTTAATTATTTTTAACGTTTAATTAGAATTTTTTAACCTATTAATAAAATTCATGTCATTACAATCAAATTATGTTTGAAATAAGTTGTTAAAAAACATTCTTTTATAAGTTTTTACCATAAAAATAGACAATGTTGTCCCTACTATATGGCTAATTTTAAATTAAATACTTCAAAATCTATTATTAGAACAATATAAAATGGATTACATATTTTGAATCAGATGAATTTATAATTTCTAATAAGTATAACTTTTTTACGAATAATATTAGTGAATGTAATTAATGTTAATTAATGTTATTAATGTTAATGTAAGATTAATAATGAGATAAACCCTTATGTTAGGGGACTAAGTGAACTAGTATATTTTACCACACCTATTGGATGGAAATAATTGGCACATTGAACTTACATTATTTTCATTGGTATTTTTTTTACTTTTTTAGGTAAAAACAAGTTCACAAAAAACATGTTCTTAAACATTCCATGTGAGTCCTTTTCCTTCCCTATAATGGTCTGTCACTTATCCCCATTCCTCACACTGATCAAACCGATTATGATAGGATAATGCCAGGTCAAATAGCCACAAAAAATCCCTCCACATGACCTAAATGTATTCCATTGGTAATAAATCATCCTAAGGTTTCCTTTTGGTATAAAACCAAAGCGGTTACCTGATGAAGTGGCAACACCTACTCTCGTGCTTTATAGTATCATTTCCATTATACAATTAATAAATTCTAAAAATTTTCTAATATTTTACAAAAAACTATATCATAAATATACTATGACATTTTTATGAAATAGTTACCAACTACACTTACACACACCTCCAACTAATAGATGATAACATATTTTTTCTATATAGGATGAACTACTACCCCCGAAAACAATGATTTTTCATCTTCCCCCCGCCACCACTCACGGTGGGCATTATGATGGAAAGTATATTTAAATAAGCTATTTTTCTTAATATATAATTCCTTTATTTTTCTTAAATTTTTAATTAAATTATTACATTATTCTTTTCATCGTGTTTAAATATGATAATTTTAATTTTATAAAGTGTGGACTACTGTCCCCTCCATGTTATATGAATAGTTCATTCCATAAATACAACGTATAAAGATTGGATATAAAAAAACAATGAAACATATATAGGATAAATATTATACTATAAATTATAATATACATATATATAATTTATTAGTAATTTTTCTAATAATACAATGAGATTAATGTAGTGTTAATGTGTACGTACGGTCTACCATCTCCATGAATGGTGATCATAATTTATAATATTCGAATATTCTAGAAAATTATAAATATGTTTGTATTGTATATGTAAGATAATTTTGTCAATGTTTAAATTTTACAGATTAATAAACCATGATATATTTATTATGAACAACAAATAATAGGTCATAATTTACTTAATAAAACTAGGCAATTAACACCCAAAATAGACAACATAATGAAATAGTGTTAAGAAGTTGGTAATAAAATATTATATGTAGATGATATATGGAATTATAAGTAAGAGATTTATAAGGAATATTTTTTCTTCATGGTATTAAAAAATTTCCCTCATGGGGATTATGAGTTAAATGTTTCAAGTGGAATAGGACACTCTAGGATGTTTAATGATTATTTTCCAAAAACACATTCTTAAATATTATCTTTGAAATTTTAGTTACCTTTTTTATTATTAACTTTATTTTGAAAAAAAATTATAGTAGTCATTTATAATTTTAACTAACTTTTTATATCTAAATTATCACATAATGTATATTGTAATTTCTTAAACCACATATCTTACCCATAGGGTGTTCACCTTGACAGTTATTTGACTACATGGGGAATTATTGAAAAATATATATCTTCTATTCAATGTGGATACATTTTGTTTTGGAAAATATTTTAGGAATATGAAAAAAAATTAGACTGGTATGACACGAGTGGTTACCAATTATAGATAGCCCTTCAATGCATTTTTAGTCTCAGGTGATAAATTATTTGTCCAATATGATTGGTTTTTTCCCTTAATTTTGTAAACATTAATTTGAATGGTCTTAATGGTAAAGGTAAAAAGTACATGGAAAACATAGAATCTAATAATTAAATAATACACTCATTTATATTTAATTATAATTAATCTATGAGATTTTTTTCGATATATCTATTGAACATTATAATTTTCATGATTTAGATATTATCATCAATGAGATATTTCATTAACATATCTCTCGATACATTTTATATATAGTTCATTGATAAAATGGAATTTTTTTTTCAATTTCTTAACTTACCATATTCATATTTTCTTATCTAATTATTTTAATGGCATGGGTTATAAGTTATTCGCATTTCCTTGTTAATTTATTCAAATTGATTAATTATTACGTCGACTATACAAAACATTACTAGGAATTTGATCTCACCATTATTATGTTTGTTTCATATGGTTATGAAGTAGATGTCGTCAAATAAGTGTATATGGATGATGTTTATTTTAGTATATTTTTTTATGTATTATTTTTATTCACAAAGTATTTTTGGTATGATGTATGTAATATGGTTTTCCATTACTACTATACTGTATGGTCCATCATGATTGGTTTCATTGTATTAATTCCAATGTAATGTAGTGAGGCACCTGCTCCAGTATTCTGGGTTCTAGGCATTATAGTTGGTATCACAGAACGTTTAGTAGCAACCTTGGGAACTAGATTTAGAAGACCCAAGATTAGAGAACATAACCCTATGGTATAGTTTAACTATAATAATTAACGATAACCCTTGAATTTTTGAAAATAATTCATTATGTTGGACTTATTAGAAATACATCTCGGCCTACATTCTAAATATGGATTTTGTTATGGCATAGATGTACCTATGAGTAAAATCTCCACTAAGGTTTTCCAAGCCTGACTCGATGTAACCTTGTACAAGATAATGAGCATTATTTCTCACATAGTTTCACACTCCTGAGGGATATTAATCGGATACTCAATGTATTAATTACATACCATTATAGAGGATATATTACTCCACAGAAATGAATGTATATGGTTCTAGGATTCATAAATGATAAATTTATGTTATATGTTATAACATATTTAGAGTTCGTAATCCAGTGTCTATAATAATACCTATATAGAAGAATGATATCAACACTCATTTACGATGTAGAGGTTTGCCTACAAAGAAATAAAATTAATAATATATTAGAACTGAGATAGTTATGGATATATTATGGATTCTTAGTCAGGTTATAAAGGATAAAAGTATCCTAATAGAGAAACATTTTCTGCTGTGAGAAACTCTTATGCTGGATAACTTTATATGGTATAATTCTTTATCATTCAGTGGGACTAATCATCAAATTATAACAAAGAAATGGACTAAGACTCTATAAAAGATATTTACTACCATGGAATGAAGTGAAAATGAATATGGTTGAACTTGTAGTCTATTTTATCCAAGGTGATGTTGATTAATTGTTGTCTCTAATATAGAATAAAAGGGATGAAAATACATTGAATTCTTGTAATAAAATATATTTAAGTAAATATTCATTGAGAAATACTTCCCTCATGATCATCAAATTGAGATGAAGAGAATGTTTCATAGATTGAATTAAATGGATGATGAGAGTGTTGAAGATTATGAAGATACATTAACAATGTTTTCATAGTATTCTACATATTATATACACAAAATTGAGTTCAAGATCAATCAATTCATTTATATTCTTAAGCCAAACCTTCTATGAGAAATAGTCTTTTAGAATTATTTATCCTAGGAAGACGTTGTTTTATGTTCCCTCAAAATAGAGAAAGAATTCTAGAGATCCATTGTATTCAAGGGAAACAAAGAGAGGAAGAGTTATTCTGAACACCATGGAAGATGGAATTATTCAAATAAATGAATGGTAATATGGATTTATGAACTTCTGATAACTGGGGGAAGAATCACAACATTAAATGTTTTAATGGATTTGGATCTCGATTTAAGTGTGGACAAAAATGACACTGGGAAATATAATACAATGGGAAAAATAGAAAAGATATTATTCATTGTCAGAACATCATTTAAATGTGTCACTATGAAAATTAATACAAAAAATATAAAGAAAATATACCTCAAAAAAAACCTTAGGGATCAAGGTCAAGAATATGTTACTGACACAACCGAAGTGGAATGAATTATGTACTTTTGTATTTGGATCTAGGAAATGAGTTTTCAGAAAATCCTTTTGTTTTCTTATCATCATTTACTGTATGAGAAATTTATGGATTGCACTATAGTAAATTTTCATTATAATTTGAGATCACATGTTTAATTGTACCAAGAATAATTGTTGAATACAATGTTGAAATTTTCCAAAAACACATGATTTAGGGAAGGAAACCCATTAATGTCTTCGTCATGTTATGATAATGATGGTGAAATGATTCATTGGATTAGTGTAAACTACATTAGAACAGATTAATACATTTTACAAATACATTCTAGGATATAATTGGTAGAGTATTCCAAACTTTTTAATATATGTTATATTTCAAATAACATGTGTCTTACATAAGGAATAAGCAGGAATCACAATTTTAATGTAATTCGAGTTATGAGAAAATATAAAAAGTATACATGATAAAGTTATTCACGTATTTAGAATGTGAAAATATAGTTTGGACTCATGATTATGATAAATCCATCATGTATATTTGGTGACCTTCTTTCTAATGTGTTAGTTCAGAACCTTTTGGAAAAGTCATCCATTTATGAAATGGTTTAAGATGATAATTGGATGTGATTTCATAAGGTAATCTATCACTTCACAATATATTGTATCATGTTCTAAAAGAGGAATTATATATATATTAAGAAATAATAAAAGGAATATATTATGTTCATAGAATCATATATTTAATTATATTATTATACAGTGAAAGAATCCCTTATCTATGGAAAAAATGCTTTGACTTTTTTTTATGAACATGGATACTCATTTCAGGATTGGGTCTTGATTTATAGTGTTGTTGAGAAAAGTTTCATGTTCTAGAAATTTAAGGAGTACTCTCAATGTAGTCATTTTCCATGAGTATCCGTCTACTGGTCATGTAATGGCTGAGTACATGTCCATGTGGGGTGACCTGGAGACTTCCTAATCCATGTCCCGATAAAGTCATATACACACCAAGGACTTTTGAAGGACACAACATGTATTTTTATTTTTAATGTTTTAATTGGACCTCATTCAGGTCTAATCTATATAAACAACTTCTTCTTTGATCAGTTCATCCAAGAGCGATAGATATTTCTGATTCTACCCAGACCCACCGATTGATTGTCTGTACTCTCAATAAAATGTTTTCGGTTGTGATGGAATTGCATCAGTGAGTTCTTCCTTCTTATAGAGCCTTATCTTTTGATTCCCCATCATTCATGAAATCCCCTTTTTTGAACATTTTAGTTGTTTGTAGATCTACAATGTTCTAGGTGGTTTCAAAATTTGGGGTTCAACTATATTGATCATACAACATTGAGGTAGGTGGTTTTTGACTTTCCAAAGATTGTATTCAAATAATATTTGAAAATTTTCACAATAACCTAGTATAGTGTTTTGCGTTTATAAGGAATTCAACCATTTAATGCCAATTATTTCTTGATTTGTGGAGTTAGGGATCTTGATCGAATAAAGGGTTTATATACATCCGTATGGATGAATTTTCCCATTATTGAAGTGATATTGTCAGTTGGGTATAGTTTTTACTGTCAGGCTGCTCTGTTTTCCATGCACAGTGATGTTAGGATGGAGTGTTGTTATTTGACTTGATTATTCCATGCATTGTAGATATTTATCCAAGAAGTATATTGTAAATTACTTTTTCTACTGAAAATCGTTTGTGCGCGATGGACATACATAGGGTTGTGGGAGCCTGGTGTAGTTAGACCATATGGGAAATGGATGATGACAGCTTTCCCAAAGTGTCTGTTTTAATTTCACATTACGATACCATAGGGGGGATATACGTGAGTGCTCCCTTCAGGATTCTATAGTTCCACGCTGTGATACCACATGGTGAATTGGACATTGAGTGCATCACCATTGTATCTTTAGTTTACCGTTAGGAGACCATAGGGGGAATTGATGGTGAGGGCATCCTCAGAGAGTGTTTGTTATGACGAAATAGAGGGGTTAGACTATGAGAACATCCCATAGGGTTTCTTGATATTGTTTGGTTTTTTATTTAAAAAATATAACATCATATAGTAGAAACTATATTAATTTATACTTATGAGTACTTCTATGTTTATTAATTCATTTTTCATATTACCTTCCATATATATATTGACTGACAATTAGGCACAGATTATTGGGTTGTTTTCTGCTGGGATTCATTTCACACCCTCTTTGGGTCATTATTTTGGATCCAAAAAGAAAATATTTTATAGGTTTAGATAAGGTAGTGTGACCTTCTACATCAGGTACTTGATTGTTGTGGAGTTGGAAAGATTAGGACCAAGCTAAGGATTGTGATGATATTGGATTTATTTATTTATTTTACTTTTAAATTTTTTTAGTACTATATTCCAACATTGTGACTCATTTGGATACTTTACTACACATATTTGATAATAATCATTTATATATGTGATTCAGTTGTTTATCTAGTTTAATCTTCCTCTATTTTTTGTTGGATGTTATTATTACTCCTTCTGGTACTATTATATGTTTTTTTACTATGTTAATATTCCAATGAGGGCGTAGTTTCACCACTATCACACTGGTGGCCCTCATTGCTAGTTTGAATCCTTTGGAATTTTGGGAAATACGCTTGAGGCTATTTGACCAACCGGGTACTGGGATCCTCTGGGCGACATCCAGAACCGAGACTTTACAAAGTGGAATAATACAAATTATTTTCTATATTGAATTACTATATGGAGCTATTCGACCGAGATATGAGGGAATAGTTAGTTGGTTATATATTGTTCATAGGATTTGCTAACCTGTGTATTGGGAAAATCAAATATGCCTTTAATGTTGATATTTTTCTAGATTTTCAATTATTACAGTTCATTTCATTTCACCATTGAGTGATTCAAATGTTTTTTGTGGTTATTATTGATATTATTGAGGTTCTATTTCTTTTTCAACCCAATTATATGAGGTTATTCCATCTCATGCATTGTATAAGAAATTTCTATAGATCACATGTCACGCATTCTTTTCATTCCATTTACGGTTCATTATCAATTTCATGTTTTTGTGATAGATTCACCAAAATAATAAAATCTATTGGATAAGGTATTGCAATTGAGTATGGATTCATTTTGATGAGCACCAATAATTTTTTCTGAGGTGTTATTGGCCCTCATGGATTATAATTTGGTGGATCATTCCACTATTATACTGGTATCAGACATGAAGGTGATGCTAATATTTGATTCACCAGTTGTATGGGCCCCCACAGATCGAAATATGGCACTTTAATTTTTGTTTCATAATATTTATGGGGTTATGGAGTATTTTTTTAGGTTTACTGTCTAGGAAAACCTAGAAGACATGGTGTGTATTCATGAATACATTTCATATATCCTTTTTCTTGGGAGGTACCAACATTTTATAGGTGAAAGTCATGTAATGTATATACATGATGTGTAGTCTTGGCTGGCTATGTGAGTAGAAACACTGAGTCAGTAAATCATTTTTACGACACACCATGTACCGAATGTACACGTCGTGTGGTAGAGGCCATGTGTCTGGCCATGTGACTAACTTCATGGGTGGATGAAATCATTCTAGTACATGCTGTGTCTTTCATAAACACTACATGTATAGTCATCTCAATCTGCAACAATTTCACTAATGAAACCGGAGGTAAAAACCTAAGCGGTATGCACCGTGTCTTCCACAAACACACCGTATAGTCTTGTTTTAGGAGAGAACTGTGTGGTTTAGCTGTTATAAAAACATGGGTAGGAGGAAAGGATTGAATTACACACCGTGTAACTGGAGAACATTTCGTGTGTATGGTATGATACAAGATTCATTTTGGATAAAGTAAATGCCCATGTAAAGGCTCAAGGAATCATGTTGGGAAGGGGTCCTACATGCTGTGAATTTTAGTTTTTAAAATAATGAATGCTATCTTCCTACTATTATGTTCTATTAATTCTATGTTTCAGTCCTTATTAATCTTGAATTGAGGTGTGTGATTTACCTTGAGGTGTCATGCCACCTAGACGTACTCTAGTTGAATGCTAGATTTAGGGAAAATATTAGACACCAGACATGGTAGATCTGGTACTACATGCAGATCCTTCCATAGTTCCCTTCTTGGAACCAATCGTCATTCAGTATGAAGGTGCTGATTCACAGTTCCAAAAGGATTCATGATTTTTATGCAGACATTCTGGGGAGTACTGCATCCTACCCCTTCTATGGAATAGTTGATGTGTTTTTTCAGCAGCAGCTTCCACCCACTATCATAGGCGATGAATGACCTTATGCTGAATAGTCGTGGTTAGAATGAATGTAGTCCATCTTTGAACATCTAGAGACACCTATAAAGAGAATGGTAAAGCATTTTATGTACATAATTCATGATTCCACCAACAGATGCTTGTATGCGATATCACAGGAAGGGCGCTAGAAGGGTATGGCATGGAATGAGTTCCTTCCTACATTGTATGACTAATTCTACTTGGTTACATTGAGGTCCAATCAAGTCTGATAGTTAAATAATATAGAAAAGTGTACTCTCACAGTCATGGAGAACTCTTCTCACTTCACAGAGCTTCAGAACTTCATGCCCATTCCATTATGTGAAGAGTTAATTATGGTAAGGATGTTTGAGGATGGTATAATACATGACAAATGATCTTAGGTGAACATATTTTTGTTGACTTCCATCACCTCTATAGTCAACCACGCATTGATCATTGAGCACATTGTGATGGATTCTGGGGTGGTGTACTATAATGGCATGGAATCTGGAGTAGGTACCTCTTTTAATTACATTAGGAAGTGTCATAGGGAGTGTACACGTGGAGATCTAAGGAGGCGGTATAGTTCTTTTGGTATACATGTGGTGTGCTACGAGTGCGGGAAGAGTGGTCATATGAGGAAAAATTTCCCTAGATACCTACCGTAGTTCCGATATTGCATAATGATTGGTTATATTCATTATTATTTTCCACATTTTCAGTAGAATTTAGTGGTAGGGGTTATGTTTGGACTCCTCATACAAGATCAGGACCATCAATCACACATTAGACTTGGTTATGGTGTTCTTAAGGCCATTCAAGCTGAGGTGGAAGTCAGGGCCAAATTGCTAAGATACACGGTTTTGGATAGTCATAGGGTTGATTAGATAAGGAATCATAGTCAGCCACAAAGGGTAGCAGTTCAGGTAAGACATTTTCAATAGATCATATAAGGCCCCAGCCTTAAACCTTACATAATCTTGAGTTATTACAAGATTACACATTGAGGATCTTTTCAGGTTTAGAGTTTTAGAGAATTAGATCATGAAACTTGCATTACATTCCACATTTAAACAAAGTGGTTACATAAAAGACAGTATTCATTCTTCCCATCAACGGAAACATATTTAAAATATAACACGGATTCTTTCTTGAATCATCCTTGACACTATCATCACATCATGTACCTTTCCCTTGACCTGTGAAAAACATTTCAAAAACTTGGGATGAGCATAAAAATCTCAGTAAGGGTTATAAAAATATGGAAAGGAAACATGAGTTCATATATACATAAGAATGAAATCACACTTTACCCATAAAACATAGGCACTTTAACATACCTCATCAAACCATGAATAAATCATAGAAAACATAAGACATAAAGGTAACTTGAGGCATTCATAACATTCTTATGTGGGGAGTAACCCTCTTGGTTACGTTTGGAATACCCATCACAGTATATTCCCTAAATCTCTTCGGAGAAACCTTAACGTTTCACTCCTTCGCGTTACCCAATGCATTGGAGAGCTATAACGGGCTCACCCGCCCTTAGTTTATCACAGAACCACCCGTTTTCATAACAATGCCCAAGAACCATAACATAAATGTGTCACATAAAACATGCATAAAGGAAACATAACATTTTCACATTTCAATCACAATATAACATTTTAGTATATTGAAATATTGAATCCATTCAAAAAGAAACCATTTCCAAAACCATTTAAAACATTTAATAAAGAGATTTTTGAATCAAAGTGTCCCATACCACCTTGAAGATTAAAATTTTAAACCATTACTATCCATATAAATAAATCCTTAAAACCATTTTGAAAACATGGATATTAATAAGAACAAATAATTAAAACATTTAAAACGATATTTTGGTTAAAGAGGTTTTACCAAAATTAGAGACACTTGAATACAATAGTTGAGGAATAACATTTAGTCAAAACTTTATAATATCATGAGAATAAATGGATTCATTATATAATACTCCAAAGGACAGTATATACACCATATAAGAGTGAATTGGTGCATAACAACAATGAACCCTCAATAGAAATGTCATAGGTGATGAAATCCCTTATAAAGAAGGTATCCTTAAATTAAGGACGAATCAATCTCAAAAATATGTGTGACAAATATAAATACACCCAATATAAGTGGATATTAAGTGTAAAAAGTTCATTCACAGATATTCAATGGATGACATATTCAATGACTACATGTTGAACCCAAAGAAATCGAAATTGGGTTAAAAAGTTCCCTTGACAGCCTAACGACATCACATCAAAAAGAGTTGATGAGAGATAAAAAGAGTATCTCATCACTTGGACATAAAATTTACATCAATAAGGATATATGAGAACATATACCAACATAACGATATGTAAATTAAAAGACCCAACAAAATAAGTCTTTTAAAAAAGAGGAGGGTGAAAGGTTCCCTTACCGACTTGGGTATCTTTCAAAACATACACCCCATGAAAGAAGGACAAAAGATAATTGATGTAAATACTTATAAACGAATTTATATTACACAAAGAGTAGAATAATGGGTAGTACATACACCACTCAAGGGGATTTGTGGCAAATGTAGCATAAATATCACGGGAATAAAAGTGAGATGAAAAATCCCTTACGAAAACTCGGCAGCCTAACGGCGCCACATAAAACTTCCGAATATGGATTGATGAGATCAAATAGGGTATATCATCACATTAAAATAAAATGTACAGAAAGAGGAATATAAAATAACAAACCCCAACATTACAAAGAGGAGCTTAAAAGAAGTGACATAAAGGAGAGTACTTAAAAAGAAGAGAGAGGTTAGATCTCTTACGAATGTTTGGCAGCCTAACGGCGCCACTCAAAACTTCCAAAATGGATTGATGAGAGAGAATAGGGTCTCTCGTCACATGAAAATAAAAATTACAGTAAGTGTAATATAAATTATCATCCCAATAACAAGAAAGATGAGCTTTAAAAGGAATGACATTAAAGTGTGTACTTAAAAAGAAAGAGAGGAGTAGGATCCCTTACCTCGGGTCCGACTTGACTCGATCGTTCTTTAATATCCTGAATAATAAACTTGAGTTAATTTCTAATTCCTTAAGAACCTTTTTCAAGTTCATTATTACTTTTATACCACTTATTACCATGTCATAAACATTATGTAATCATTTAAGTTAATAATATTTGTTTTACCGATATTTGGTTCTTAAGTCGAATGTGGACTTCTTACAATTACATGTTGTTCGTGTGGCCAAATGTTTATTATATCCAGAATTGTATTCATTATTTAGATATCATATATGTCATATATATCCATTACATTCATGCATTTATAACATTACATAATCATTTAGAGGTAAGAAATGAAATGCACCGTTCATGGAGATGGTAAGCCGTACGTACGCATGAACGCTACTTTCATTTCTATTTCATATTTTATAGAATGGAATAATAATTTTATAAAGGTATATTATAATTCCAGTATAATATCATTTATTATATCATATTTCCATCCTTTATACATCCCACATATGGTATTTAACGAATCAAATCACTTTGAGGGGGCGGTAGTCCGCACTTCCTTAAATGAAGATATCGCGTATACCCATAATGGAAGCCATAAAGGTAAGACAAAAATGAAAAATACAGAAGCATAAATAAAACATAAACATATTATATATCATATATAAAAATAGTGACATCATAATGGCCACCGTTGAAGGTGTTAAATGAGTATTGAACAATCATCGTTTCGGGAGGCAGAATTTCACTATCCACGGAAACCGTATGTTCTTTAACCATTTGATGTAGTTGTGTGAGATTGTAGCTTGAATAAATCTTATAACAACATCCTAGTATATTTAAGATACTGGTGTTGTTACAAAAGAAGTAAATAAAAAGAGTTTAGGGGGTTGGAGAAGCAAAATAAAACAAATGAACATGAGAGAATGAATTACCTTTAAAAGTGTAACTCCTTTTGATTTGAGCCTAAAGGCTTCCTTTGAAAGGATTCTGCCCAACGGGAATCCTATAGGATGAGGAGAGGGATGTGGAGAGAGTAAATGGGCAGGGTTTGGCCGAGCCAAAGGATTTAGGAGTGTGTAAAATGAGGTAGAGGTGGGGGCCTTTTATAAGAGGAGTGGAGGGGCACTTTTGGAATGTAAAGAAATATTACTTTATTTGAAAATGTGTTTCGGTTTAAAAAGGTCCCACATTGATATAATTCGTGGATAAGGTGATAAGGCTTCGAAATACACTCATCCAATAAGTTTTGTACATGTGTAGTTCATAGATTTTACATTATCATTCCATTTTATTTAAATCGTCAAATGATGATGTCATCGCTGCATCATTATTATGTCATAAATAATTTAATTTATATAATGTCTAAAAATTATAAAAAAACTACTATGATGTAGGAAATCTTTTTATCTTTCCAATTAATATTTATAATAAAAAATATGACTTGTATAACCCCACTTAAAAATTGTTTTAGTATAACATATCATGTTTGTGTCAATTTTACTTTTACATTAAATAAAATGTTATTTATGTCATTTCCCAACCAAAGTGGATCCATGGGGTCCCCAAGTTGACCCATGGCTTGTCTTGGTCGGCCATGATACAACCAATGAGGATAAGACATGTGTCAAGCTCATCTCATTTTATTAATGTATTATTTTTACCTTAAACTACACTAATTACCACTAATCGCGATTAAAAACTTAATAAGTTACTATTCACCAAAAAAATATTTTACTCTCATTGAACCACATTTTACTTCTTAATGACAACCATGTGTGTCGGATTTTTGAAAATCAAAACACAATGATGGAAAAATTTCATTTAAACGGAAAATCAGTTTTTATAAGTAACACTTAGTGGTTTCACTATTCATCAAAAATTGAAGTTTTTCAGAAAAATCCCAAAAATTCACCCTAAGCTATATTTGATATTCTGAATTCAAAAATGAAGTCCATTTTACAAAATTCAAAACATATAAGTCACATTAATTAATATAATAATTAATTCCCGCTGTCATGTCAAATAGCGTGTTTTATGAAACAATAAGTATCAAAAGATTGACACTAGTTTAAGTCTGATTTCAAAGTGAAATTGATTCCAACGAACACTATTGGATTTAATGGTAAAAATATTTCCTAATTTCACTTTAAACCCAATTCAAAATATAATCTAGTCATATAAATAAATTAGATTAAAAAGTGGTTTTGAATTAAAATACAACATTTTACACTATTCATTAAAAAAATGAACTTTATCAGAAAGACACCAAAAATTTACACAAAGTAAATTTTGATGTCCCGATTCCTAATAAGTGTTTTATTTGGTCCAAAAGAATGTATAAGAGTGATCAAAACTATATTTAATGACGGTTCGCCATCAAAAGGTGATAAGTGAACCTTTAGTGAAAACTAGGGCATATACTCCTAAAATTGAATTCTTTCCGTATTTTAAGCCATTATCTTTTATTGGATAAATGTAAAAACATTTAAAAGCATATATAATCATATTTTAGTTATTTATATCAATTCCTGCCATTACAACGGCTACATGTTAACTACCATTTAAAATAATATTATTTTATTATTAGAGTACAACGTAAGATTCCCAAGAAACTCGTTGTTGCGTGTTGGGTACGCCATCGAGCATAGCGTCCCCTTTAAAGTTATTTAAATATTTTATTCACAAATATGGATAAATATAAAATGTCATATTCTTTATTTACCTGGGGTGTTACATCCTTCCCCCCTTTTGGGAATTGCGTCCTCGCAATTTTAAAATTGCGCTTGGAAACATCCTTGAAAGTCCCACATCGGAACAAAAGTCGGTAAAACAAACACTTTAAAGTAAAGAGAGATAAGTAAAAAGGTCACCCGAGTTAACCCATACTAGGATTCCAAGTATGAAAATATGGACATGGAGGAAAAAACAAACGGTCATGTTCTGATGGAGAGTGATAGAAAATATGTTTAGGAGAAAGTTAACCACGAGAAAATCACAAACTTGTGATGGGTTAAACGGTATTCGATTCCCCGGTTGGAAAAGTTAATAGACAACATTTTTGTTTTAAGTTACTTTTTATTGAGGAATTTATTCATAAGGAAACATAATCACTTATCATATTGACTTTCAACTTTTATTATATTCCTTACACAAACTCATATTTTCTCCAAAAGACGAGTATTTAGGAAGACTTGTTCACATTAAGAGTACTATAATCAAATTCTAGAGAATCACCTAATCCACAAAATAGAACTATATACTTCCCATGTCTTTAACCAAAACCAAAACCAAAAAGGCTAGTACAAGATCAGATAATCCAGAAACGGATAACCCTTTATAAAAAGAAAATCTATTCTTAATCTCCAAAATTTGTCCAACAAAACCCAAAGTTCTACGAGGACCATTTGTCCATAAAATTCTTAAAAGTAAACCAAACTAAGATTGAAACCCAAATATTTGAATTATTTAGTCACATATTCTACCAAGTTAAATCGTAACATTTATCTCCAAACAACATCAGTTGCTCCTAAAGTCTCACATTGAAAAGTAATTATCCTAATCACATATCCTCCAAAATCAACTTACTCTTAATTCATAAAATCATATAACTAAAAATAATCGGTAAAAACTAACCAGGGACTTCACGTAGTCCAGTGGTAGGCGATAAATATCAGTCGCACTTTGGTTGTGGGTTCGATTCCCGCAGCTTTGTCCGACGCGACGGGATGTCACACGGTCTGCGTGTTGTCCTTTTTCCAAAACTATATAATTCTTAAAACATTCCCCAAAATGAGATAAAATCTTCAAGAATAATCATAACATATTTTAACCTCAATTTTATCTCATGCCCTTCATTTTCCATCATATCATATAATAACCCATAATTACCTCAAAAGTAAGGATCATATAAACCCTAATGGTTACCTTAATAATTATTACCTGAATTTCCACATCGAGTTGGCCATCTCGTACATGATGCATTATAGAACTCACCAAGGTTCAATTGGTTGATCATGACTCCTTGATAGTTGGTTTAGAAAAAATATGAGATTCCTCATTGAATCCCCCATCTCATCGAGTATCTTAATCAGAGAACCACCACAGTTTCCTTCAAACCCATTGTCACTTTGGTGCCTGGTAGATCCAGCCATTTACTAAAACCAAAAAGGTCAGTGTGAGTATATCAACAAAACCATCATGTACTAACGAGGAAGTTAAACACTAAGATATACTTACTCATTCACTTTATCTAAAACTAGGACTCTTTCTGAAATCCTAACCATTATGGTAATGTCACTTATGATTAAAGAATACAGTAACCTCTAAAGTAATCTAAACCGGCCTTTGATACCAACTATAAGGTCCCAGCCTTAAACCTTACTTAATCTTGAGTTATTACAAGATTACACATTGAGGATCTTTTTAGGTTTAGAGTTTTAGAGAATTAGATCATGAAACATGCATTACATTCCACATTTAAACAAAGTGGTTACATAAAAGATAGTATTCATTCTTCCCATCAACGAAAACATATTTAAAATATAACACGGATTATTTCTTGAAACATCCTTGACACTATCATCACATCATGTACCTTTCCCTTGACCTGTGAAAAACATTTCAAAAACTTTGGATGAGCATAAAAAGCTCAGTAAGGGTTATAAAAATATGGAAAGGAAACATGAGTTCATATATACATAAGAATGAAATCATACTTTACGCATAAAACATAGGCACTTTAACATACCTCATCAAACCATGAATAAATCATAGAAAACATAAGACATAAAGGTAACTTGAGGCATTCATAACATTCTTACGTGGGGAGTAACCCTCTTGGTTACGTTTGGATTACCCATCACAGTATATTCCCTAAATCTCTTCGGAGAAACCTTAACGTTTCACTCCTTCGTGTTACCCAATGCATTGGAGAGCTATAACGGGCTCACCCGCCCTTAGTTTATCACGGAACCACCCGTTTTCATAACAATTCCCAAGAACCATAACATAAATGTGTCACATAAAACATGCATAAAGGAAACAAAACATTTTCACATTTCAATCACAATATAACATTTTAGTATATTGAAATATTGAATCCATTCAAAAAGAAACCATTTCCAAAACCATTTAAAACATTTAATAAAGAGATTTTTGAATCAAAGTGTCCCATACCACCATGAAGCTTAAAATTTTAAACCATTAATATCCATATAAATAAATCCTTAAAACCATTTTTAAAACATGGATATTAATAAGAACAAATAATTAAAACATTGAAAACAATATTTTGGTTAAAGGGGTTTTACCAAAATTAGAGACACTTGAATACAAAAGTTGAGGAATAACATTTAGTCAAAACTTTATAATATCATGAGAATAAATGGATTCATGATATAATACTCCAAAGGACAGTATATACACCATATAAGAGTGAATTGGTGCATAACAACAATGAACCCTCATTAGAAATGTCAAATGTGATGAAATCCCTTATAAAGAAGGTATCCTTAAATTAAGGACAAATCAATCTCAAAAAGATGTGTGAAAAATATAAATACACCCAATATAAGTGGATATTAAGTGTAAAAAGGTCATTCACACATATTCAATGGACGACATATTCAATGACTACATGTTGAACCCAAAGAAATCGAAATTGGGTTAAAAAGTTCCCTTGACAGCCTAACGGCATCACATCAAAAAGCATTGATGAGAGATAAAAAGAGTATCTCATCACTTGGACATAAAATTTACATCAATAAGGATATATGAGAACATATCCCAACATAACGATATGTAAATTAAAAGACCCAACAAAAGAAGTCTTTTAAAAAAGAGGAGGGTGAAAGGTTCCCTTACCGACTTGGGTATCTTTCAAAACATACACCCCATGAAAGAAGGACAAACGATAATTGATGTAAATACACATAAACGAAAGTATATTACACACATAGTAGAATAATGGGCAGTACATACACCACTCAAGGGAATTTGTGGCAAATGTTGCATAAATCTCACCAGAATAAATGTGAGATGAAAAATCCCTTACGAAAACTCGGCAGCCTAACAGCGCCACATAAAACTTCCGAATATGGAATGATGAGATCAAATAGGGTATCTCATCACATTAAAATAAAATGTACAGCAAGAGGAATATAAAATAACATCCCCCAACATTACAAAGAGGAGCTTAAAAGAAGTGACATAAAGGAGAGTGCTTAAAAAGAAGAGAGAGGTTAGATCTCTTACGAAAGTTTGGCAGCCTAACGGCGCCACTCAAAACTTCCAAAATGGATTGATGAGAGAGAATAGGGTCTCTCATCACATTAAAATAAAAATTAAAGTAAGTGTAATATAAATGATCATCCCAATAACAAGAAATATGAGCTTTAAAAGGAATGACATAAAAGTGTGTACTTAAAAAGAAAGAGAGGAGTAGGATCCCTTACCTCGGGTCCGACTTGACTCGATCATTCTTTAATCTCCTTAATAATAAACTTGAGTTAATTTATAATTCCTTAAGAACCTTTTTCAAGTTCATTATTACTTTTATACCACTTATTACCATGTCATAAACATTATGTAATCATTTAAGTTAATAATATTTGATTTGCCGATATTTGGTTCTTAAGTCGAAAGTGGACTTCTAACAATTACATGTTGTTCGTGTGGCCAAATGTTTATTATATCCAGAATTGTATTCATTATTTAGATATCATATATGTCATATATATCCAGTAAATTCATGCATTTATAACATTACATAATCATTTAGAGGTATGAAATGAAATGCACCGTTCATGGAGACGGTAAGCCGTACGTACGCATGAACGCTACTTTCATTTCTATTTAATATTTTATAGAATGGAATAATAATGATATAAAGGTATATTATAATTCCAGTATAATATCATATATAATATCATATTTCCATCCTTTATACATCCCACATATGGTATTTAACGAATCAAATCACTTTGAGGGGGCGGTAGTCCGCACTTCCTTAAATGAAGATATCGCGTATACCCATAATGGAAGCCATAAAGGTAAGACAAAAATGAAAAATACAGAAGCATAAATAAAACATAAACATATTATATATCATATATAAAAATAGTGACATCATAATGGCCACCGTTGAAGGTGTTAAATGAGTATTGAACAATCATCGTTTCGGGAGGCAGAATTTCACCGTCCACGGAAACCGTATGTTCTTTAACCATTTGATGTATTTGTGTGAGAGTGTAGCTCAAATAAATCTTATAACAACATCCTAGTGTATTTAAGATACTGGTTTTGTTACAAAATAAGTAAATAAAAATAATTTAGTGGGTTGGAGAAGCAAAATAAAACAAATGAACATGAGAGAATGAATTACCTTTAAAAGTGTAACTCCTTTTGATTTGAGCCTAAAGGCTTCTTTTGAAAGGATTCTGCCCAAAGGGAATCCTCTAGGATGAGGATATGGATGTGGAGAGAGTAAATGGGCAGGGGTTGGACGAGACAAAGGCTTTAGGAGTGTGTTAAATGAGGTAGATGTGGGGGCCTTTTATAAGAGGAGAGGAGGGGCACTTTTGGAAAGTAAAGAAATATTACTTTATTTGAAAATGTGTTTCGGTTTCAAAAGATCCCACATTGATATAATTCGTGGATAAGGTGCTAAGGCTTTGAAATCCACTCATATAATAAGTTTTGGACATGTGTAGTTCATAGATTTTACATTATCTTTCCATTTTATTTAAATCGTCAAATAATGATGTCATCACTGCATCATTATTATGTCATAAATAATATAATTAATTTAATGTCTAAAAATTATAAAAAAACTACTATGATGTAGGAAATCTTTTTATCTTTCCAATGAATATTTATAATCAAAAAGATGACTTTTATAACCCCACTTAAAAATTGTTTTAGTAAAACATATCATGTTTGTGTCAATTTTACTTTTACATTAAATAAAATGTTATTTATGTCATTTCCCAACCAAAGTGGATCCATGGGGTCCCGAAGTTGACCCATGGATTGTATTGGTCGGCCATGATACAACCAATGAGGGTAAGACATGTGTCAAGCTCATCTCATTTTATTAATGCATTGTTTTTACCTTAAACTACACTAATTACCACTAATCGCGATTAAAAACTTAATAAGTTACTATTCACCAAAAAATTATTTTAATCTCATTGAACCACATTTTACTTCTTAATGACAACCATGTATGTCGGATTTTTGAAAATCAAAACACAATGATGGGAAAATTTCATTTAAACGGAAAATCAGTTTTTATAAGTACCACTTAGTGGTTTCACTATTCATCAAATATTGAAGTTTTTCAGAAAAATCCCAAAAATTCACCCTAAGCTATATTTAATATTCTGAATTCAAAAATGAAGTCCATTTTACAAAATTCAAAACATATAAGTCACATTAATTAATTTAATAATTAATTCCCGCTGTCATGTCGAATATCGTGTTTTATGAAACAATAAGTATCAAAAGATTGACACTAGTTTAAGTCTGATATCAAAGTGAAATTGATTCCAACGAACACTATTGGATTTAATGGTAAAAATATTTTCTAATTTCACTTTAAAACCAATTCAATATATAATCTAATCATATAAATAAATTAGATTAAAAAGTGGTTTTGAATTAAAATACAACATTTTACACTATTCATTAAAAAAATGAACTTTATCGGAAAGATACCAAAAATTTACACAAAGTAATTTTTGATGTCCCGATTCTTAATAAGAGTTTTATTTGGTCCAAAAGAATGTATAAGAGTGATCAAAACTATATTTAATGATGGATCTTCATCAAAAGGTGATAAGTGAACCTTTAGTGAAAACTAGGGCATATACGCCTAAAATTGAATTCTTTCCGTATTTTAAGCCATTATCTTTTATTGGATAAATGTAAAAACATTTAAAAACATATATAATCATATTTTAGTTATTTCTATCCATTCCCTCCATTACAACGGCTACATGTTAACTACCATTTAAAATTATATTATTTTATTATTAGAGTGCAACGTAAAATTCCCAAGAAACTCGTTGTTGCGTGTTGGGTACGCCATCGAGCATAGTGTCCCCTATAAAGTTATTTAAATATTTTATTCACAAATATGGATAAATATGAAATGTCATATTCTTTATTTACCTGGGGTGTTACAGATCATACCCAATATGAGCTGGATCCCAAAACCTCTACAGTTTGAGGTACGATTCTAATTCCGTCAATTTTAGCTTCTTCACTTTTCGATATAGGGACTCTTGACAGTTTCATATCTGTCACTACTGTGGAGATACATGTGATTTTTATCTTTTCATAGGGTGATATCGTGATGCTAGAAACTTGGTTGGGGATTAGAAGGGTTACTATAAATCAGTGCAAGGAGTTCCCTTTTGAGGTTTTTGGGTGTCCCTTCATTATGGGACCATTATGTCCTAGAAATGAAAGGTTATTATTTCATTCTCAAAATGGGCCGGTTGGTTCTCTTCTATGCTATGGTTGATTTCTATTGATGTAGGAAGGGTTTCACATTACACGAGGGTAGATCGTTTCTTCTTAATGGTGAATGGGATGTCCAGGAATGAAGAGCAGGACCCTGGTATAATGGGTTGGGATCAGTTACACCCTAGATTATTAGTCTATATCTGGATGACCATGGGACTACATAGAAATAATTTCTTCCAATGGTGGATCATTTTAGGGATGTCATTCAAGAAATTTTTTTATTTCTTCCTCTAAATAGAGAGGTAATAAAGTCATATTGAGCTTTTCCAAAAGGTGCACCAGTGTCCATTCCTCCTTATAGGATGGCTACACCAGTGTTACAGGAGCTCAATAAGTAGTTAGAGGAGTTTCAGGAAAGTGGTTTCATCCAACCTAGTAATTGTTCATGGGGATACCCTATCCTATTTTTGAAGAGGGTGAATGGAACCCTCAGACATTGTGTTGATTGTCAGAAGTTGAACTAGTTGACGGTCAAGAACTGATATCCCATACTGAGGATTGATGATCTGATTGATCAACCCCGAGGAGACAGGGTGTTCACATAGATTGACAGGTTATTAGGTTATCATCTGTTGCACTTTAGACCATCTGATATACCTCTTACATTCATTCATAGTAGTTATAGTTTATACAAGTATGTGGTCATTCCATTTGGTCTCAGAAACACCCCAATAGTTTTTATGGAACTGATGCAACATTTGTTCCATACAAACATGGATTCATTCATGGTATTCATTTTGGATGATATCTTGGTATAATCTCACACACTGCATGAAAATTCCACACATCTTGATATCATTTTGTGAACATTGAGAGAGCATTACTTATATTCGAAGCTCTCAAAATCCTACTTTTGGATGGACTAGATTCACTTCAACGGTCATGTAATCTATGATACATTAGTATCTTTAGTCCCAGATAATGTCAGATCAGTAGTTTCTTGGGAGTATCCGATGATTGCCTTTAAGGTATAGTGTTTTCTAGGGCTGGCTGGTTACTACATTCATTTCATACAAGAATTTTCATGCATAGTAGTTCAACCGATGTGCCTGACTAAAAATAGTGTGAAGTACATATGAAAAAATTCATGTTATTAAGCCTTTTAGGAGCTGAAATGGAGGTTGACTTCAATAATGATACTAGTTTTTTCAGATCCATTCATGAGTTTTATAGTTTAATGTGATGCATTATGTGTCTGGCTGGGAGCTGTCCTTATGGAAGGGGAAGGAGTCATTGCATACATGACTTTCCAGTTGAGTCACGTGAGAGGAATTACCCGACGCCCGATCTCAAGTTGGATGCATTTGATCAATATTTAATATATTGGAGACATTATCATTTGTGAGAGAATTTAGTGGTTTTCACCAACCACAGAAGACTCAAATACATCATTACTCAACACGATCTAAGTTTGAGACAACAAAGGTGGGGTGAGTACCTTTAGTACAATTAATTTGAGCATGACCACATGCATTGGAAAGGAAAGGATATGGTTGAAACGTTGAGTAGGAGGACTCTGATACGGGTAATTTAGGATTCTAGTAGTGAGTGGAAACATATAGCTCAATTCTCCTAGATGCATTTGGAGGTGCATGACAAATAGGAACATACGTTCCATTCTTTTATAGTTGTTAACTCTACTCATCTAGATCAAGTGCGAATGAGCCATATATTAGATTCCCATGTCCTAGTATTATGGAAGAGTGTGTCAAGAGAGGACCCTATTCCTAGATAGACCATATGAATGATGAGGTCTTTCGTTTTCATAGGCACGTATGGGTGTCAGCTGACATTTGCAACAACCTGATGTGGGTTTCTCAGTGTTCAGTTTGGGATGTTACTATAGGTTTCACCAAGATGTATCATGATCTACACTATCAGTATTGGTGTCTAGCTTTGGAGAGAAATGTTTATGTCTTTTCTTGAGGTTTTCCACCTGTCACCTCGTGAAGGTGGATCATCACCGAATAGTATGTCTTTGGAAGTAGTTACCCATTCTTGAGTTGAAGTGGAATGATGCCACAAAGGTCTTCGTGATGGGATTACTATGATCTCCATGAGGTAATGATGTAGTTTGGGTTGTCATTGAAAAACTTGTGAACATTTGAAACTTCATGTTGGTCTATGAAAACATCATTGTTAATGAGATATGAAGGTTGTACATTCGGGGGATTGTATGTTTACATGGGGTTACACACTCCATAATTTTAGATAGAGATGCATGTTTTACTTGTTGGGTCTAAAAAGGGACACATAGGGCTTTGGGTACATAGGTACTTTTGTGTACAATATATCATCCCATGACAGATGTATAGTCCGAGCGTAATATTTAGGTGCTAGAGGACATGCTTCGAGCATGCGTCCTAGATTTTGAAGGTTCCTGGTAGAATCATATACCTCTAGTGGAGTTTTCCTACAATAATAGTTTTCATAAAACTATTCAGATGGAACCTGATGAGGCATTGTACAGTAGGCCATGCCGATCTCCCCTATGTTGGACAGAGTGATGAGAGGCAACTATACTTAGACCTCATCTTTTCCAGGAGAGCACTAAGCAGATAGAGATGATTTTGAAGAGGATGACTAATTCACAGTCACGATATATGTCTTATGTTGACCAATGGAGGGGACCTCTATAGTATGAATTTGGAGATCAGTTGATCTATGTGTCACACATAGGTTGGGACATAGGAGTATTAGTGTAATGCCCTGACCCCAGCTACCCAGAGTCGGTGCATTACTTCGTAACATTGGCATGATCACAAAAGATCATGTCTCGAAATACTGATTAGTTTAGTAGCCTTGGAAACACTAGATACATTCATAAATGTTACATTACATCATAAAGTGAAAAACTAACAACAAAATCTTCATATTTCACACTCATATCCTTTTATGACTATCCATGCAAGTCATTCATAAAATACTTCTTCACATCCTGGAAAATATTAAAACATTGAAAGGGGTGAGCTCAGATGCTCAGTAAGGTTAACAATATAGCGGAAGCTTTCATAAATAAACATTAACATTTAAGGCAATGTATAACTAAAACAAAAGCCTTTTAAACTTGAACTTCAACATAATATGGAATAAGTAAAATGAGATAATGCCATTAACTTCTTCACATGGATATTCTACTGGTCGAATAATCTCATGCAATATCAATAACCACTTTCATAATAAGGGAATGTACAATACAGACACTCTGAAACATTTTGTTAAGGCCTCGGCCAAGACATCTAAAATGATTAAGGCCTTGGCCAAAACCATAAATCAAATTGGGAAAGGGCCTCGGCCAATTCCACGTCTAGTTGTCTCATGAGACCTACCGATGCATCAAGGAGCTATTGCGGGCTCCACCCGTCACTTATTAAGTCCAATACATTCCTCATATGAATAGGTTTAAACATATCATAAACCATAACATAATCGTATCACATAAAACATGCATAAAGGAAACATAACATTTCCACATTTCAATCACAAGATATCAATACAACACATTTATATAATAAAAACGCTTTCAAAACCATTTTCAATACCAAAATAAAAGAAAGTTAAAACTTTGTATTTATTTTTCATTAAAAAAATTATGGCTTGTAGAGGAATCCAAAACTCAAATAATGGTCACGGCGGTGGAGAAGTCGTTGTCGCCGCATATGTATGGAAAGAAAAACATTCCCTTTTTGTCGTTTAGTAAAACGCATCGTATAAACAAGATTCTTTTTGAATAAACGTAAAAGTCAAAGGGTTTTATACACCGTATAAAAGAAAGTTGTGTATAAAACCAAATATGCCTCAATGAAAGGAGATTGAGAAGAAGTCCTTAAAAGATCATTTTTAAAATAAAATAGATCTATTATGTGTATTCACTATAGGTACACACAAAGAAAGTAAAGATACATAATAGGACATAATAATATCATGACATAATTTGAAAGTGGATATTAACCCAAAGAATGGAAGTTGGGTTATGAAATTCTCATACCTCATGTCTGACTTGACTCACCCGTTCTTTAACCTCCTGAATAATAAACTAGAGTTAATATATACCTTATTAAGAACGATTTTTAATTTCATTATCCTTTTTATATCAATTATTAAAATGTTATGAACATTATGTAATTATTTAAGTTAATAACGGTCCTTTTGTCGATCTTTGGTACTTGAGTCAACAATGAAATTCTTATAATTACAAGTTGTTTTATGTGGTAGAATATCCATTATCTCCAGAATTATATTCATTATTTAGATGTCATATATATCATTTATATCCAGTATATACATTAATTTATAATATTACGTAACATTTAGAGGTAAGAAATGAAATGCACCGTTCATGGAGACGGTAAGCCGTACGTACGCATGAACGCTACTTTCATTTCTATTTCGTATTTAATGGAATGAAATCATAATGATATAAATGTATAATATAATTCCAGTATAATATAGTGTATAATACCATTTACTACATCCTTTATACATCCCACATATGGCATTAACGATTCAAATCACTTTGAGGGGGCGATAGTCCACACTTCCTAAAATGAAATTATCCCGTTTTACCCATAATGGAAATCATAAAGTATGCCATAAATGGGAAATACAAAAGAATAAGTAAAACATAAACATATTATATATCATATGTAAATATAGTGACATCTTAATGGCCACCTTTTAAGGTGTTATATGAGTGTTGAACAATCATCATTTCGTGAGGCAGAAATTCGCCATCCACAGAAACTGTATGTTCTTTAACCATTATATGTAGGTGTGTGTAAGTGTAGCTCGAATACTTATTATAACAACATCCTTGTATATTTATGATACTGGTTTTGTTACAAAAGAAATGAATAAAAAGAGTTTAGGGGGTTGGAGAAGAAAAATAAAACAAAACAACATTAGAAAAGACATTACCTCAAAATAGGGTAACTCATTTTGATTTGAGCCAAAGGCTTCCTTGGGAAGAGTTCTGCCCAAAGTGAGGCTTCTAGGAGTAATAGGGGGAAGTTGGGAGAGTATTTGGGCAGAGTTTGGCAGAGCCAAATGGCTTGAAAGTGTGAATGAGGTGGTAGAGGTGTGGGCCTTTTATAAGGGGAGAGGAGGGGCAATCTTGGAAAGTAAGGAAATTTTACATTATTATACAATGCTTTTCGGATTATAAAGGTCCCAAACTTATATAATTCGAGGATAAGGTGATAAGGGTTCGAAATATACCCATCCAATAGTCTTTGGACAAGTTTTATCCTTGGATTGTACATTATCTTTTCATTTTATTAAAATCGTTAAATAATGAGGTCGTCGCTGCATCATAATTATGTCATAAATAATTTAATTTATTTAATGTCTAAAATTTTTAAAAAAACTACTATGATGTAGGAAATCTTGTTAGCTTTCTAATGAATATTTATAATAAAAATTTGGACTTGTGTAACCCCACTTAAAAACTGCTTTAGTAAAACAACTCATGTTTGTGTCAATTTAATTTTAACATTAAATAAATATATATTAATGTCATTTTCCAACCAAGGTGGCTCCATGGGGTCCCCAAGTTGACCCATGGGTTGTCTTGGTCGGCCATGACTCATCCAATAGGAGTAGGACAAGTGTCAAGCTCATATCATATTATTAACACATTATTTTTACCTTAAACTACACTAATTACCTCTAATCGCGATTAAGAACTTAAAAGTTACTATTCACCAAAAATTATTTTAATCTAATTGAACCAAATTTTACTTCTTAATGACAACCATGTATGTCGGATTTCTGAAAATCAAATCACAGAAGTGGTAATATTTCATTTAAATGAAAAATCAGTTATTTAACTACCACTTAGTGGTTTCATTATTCATCAAAAATTGAAGTTTTTCAGAACGAGGCCAAAATTTCACCCTAAGCTATAATTGATATTCCGAATTCAAAAATGATTTCTATTTTACAAAATTTCAAAAATATAATTTGCATTAATTAATTTTATAATTAATTCCCGTTGTTACAACAAATAGCATGTTTTTAAGAAACAATTTATATCAAAAGATTGGCAATTGTTTATGTCCAATTTCAATGTTAAATTAATTCTAATGACCACCAATGGATAAAATGGTAAAAATATATTATAAATATACTTTAAAGCCACTAAATAGTATAATTTATCACTATAAATTATTTTGATAAAAAAAGTTGTTTTTAAGTAATCTTCACTATTCATAAAAAATAGAAGTTCTCAGAAAAATACCAAAAATTCAACATAGGCTAATTTCGATATTACGAATCCAAAAATGAAGTCCATTTTGTTAAATAAAATTTATAAAATTTCAAAAAGTAGGTATTACTATTCACAATGGCATGTTTGATTAGTCACGGTGTTTTAGAACTCGAAGTTGCGTACAATGCAAGCTATTGCATTATTGAATGAGAAGCGTATCGTGGAATCTCGGGGTGTTACATTCTCCCCTCCTTCAATAAATTGCGTCCTCGCAATTTGAAATTTTTCATTGAAAATAAAAGGTTGAAAAGAGAAAATACCTTTGTGGAAAACCCACATCAGAAATGAGGTTAATAAATATATAACATTAAAAGAAAGCAAGATAAGTACAAAGGTCACCCGATATAGCCCATTCTAGGATTCTATGAAAATATGGATATGGAGGAGAAACAAACCATCATGGTCTGATGCAGAGTTATAGAAAACAGGATTAGGAAAAAGTTTAACTACAAGAAAATCACAAACTTGTGATTGGTTAAATGGTTATTGAATCCCTAGTTGGAAAAGTTAACCGACAACATTTTTGTTTTAAGTTACCTTTTATAATGTTGAGGAATTTATTTAGGAGATTTACTAAGAACTTAAGGGAATATACATACTTTTTATGTATACTTTCATGCGTTAATAAATTTTTACCACAAACCCATATTTTACTCCAAATGGTAACGGAACTCAAAAATATTTTATTTATCCTAATTGTATAAGGTTACAAATGTTAACACATACCATTTAGATTAGTAAAATTATTCTTTAATAACCAGGGACTTCCTGTAGGCTAGTGGTAGGAAATAAAGGCATGTCGCACTATGGTTGTGGGTTCGATTGCTGCAGCTGTGTCCGACGCGACGGGTTATGCCCCACCCTGCAGGTTGTCCTTTTCCTAAAAATATAGTACTATACTATTCCAAAAATAATCTTCATAAATGTTTTAACCTTAAACAATACCATCCAAAGTTCAACTTAATCCATTCCAACCTTTATAGTTATCCAAACTACCTCTGTCCAGACATTCTCTAAAAGGTCTCTAAATTCCAAAATCAATTTATCAGATTCCCCAAACAAAGTAATGTTTCCCTTATTGTCACATGGTAAAAATATGATCACCTTCATCATATTAAATCCTTAATGAAAACAACATGTACTGCAGTACAATCCTTATATATATCACATTATTCTTATAACCATAATCTAGTTCTTCAGTCCAAAAACACAAATACAATAATTATTCCACTTCAACTGTAGTCAAAGCATAAGATTGTCCTTGATCCCTTGGCCTTTTCTAAGGTAAGTTTCCTTGACGCTTAGGACATTCATTTGCATAATGCCCCATTTCTCTACAATTGTAGCATTCAACATTGATAGCCTCTTTCTTTCCCTTGCAATCACGCGCCTGGTGACCTTTTTCTCAACATTTATAACAAACTCCCATTCCTTTTAGGCAAGTACCAGGGTGATTCTTCCCACAATTATCACATAATGAAAAAATCCTTCTTTCCCTTTTTCTCTTTATCTGTCTCTTGTTCCACCGTTCTCTTCTTCTCTTGCTTTACTTTGTTGTCATAAGACTTAGAGAATTCTTTTTCTGTCTTGATAGCACATGAGACAATATCTTCATATGTCCAGAACGATTGTGATACTAAAGCTCGACGGAGAAATGGTTTTTACCCATCAAAGAAACGATCAATCTTACCTCTTGGGTTACGTATATAATCTGCAGCATGCCTCGCTAACCTTGTAAAGTTAACCTCGTACTTTGCAACATTCTCATCCTCCTTCTGCCTCAGACACAGAAATTTCCATTCCATATCTGCTCTATGGTCATGAGGAAAGTATTTTTCTATGAAAAGATCTTTGAACTCCTACTATTCTATGTTTGTTAATTCATCATCTTCCTTTGTGTTTTGAATTAGTTACCACCATTGATCGGCATCTCCAGTGAGGCGGTAAACTGCCATGACAACTTTCTCCCTTTCACTACTCCCCAAGGCATGGAATATTTTCTCTAAGGAATTTATCCATTTCTATGCTACTATAGGATTTGTACTCCCATTGAAGGTTGGTGGTTGTTGCCTCATGAAACGATCTAGCATTGATCCTCCACGTTGCGGATCAGGGTGCTCCATACGAGTAAGGTTGTTATTCATAACCTGTGTGAGTAGTCCCAGTACGGTGAGAAGCTGATCAGCACCAGTTGTATCACTAGCTCCACCATAATTATCTTTTTCAGGAGGGCAATCCCTACACAGAGTGCGTGTATTGATACGGTTTCCATTCCTTCCACTAGACGCCATTTCTAAACAATGGCATAAACTAGATTAGTTTATGAATCAAAATACATAATTCCATACTTGTAAAATACTTAACATAAATTGAACTATTTATGGATATAATCCATAATCATAAAAAGGTTTTATTTGAGGAAGTATATACTCATAACCGTTCATAGTGGTTTGTAATGAAAATGAGAATTATCCTAAGTATATCCCCCGGGAGTGTCGTAACCAAGAGTGCAGCAAGGCCCGTTGTCGTGCACCAGTTCCCGTTCGAGTCTAGCTCAAAGCGGTGTTTTTAGGTTTTACCCCTAGGTACATCTGTGCCAGAGCCGCCTCTACCTGCTCGTATCCAGACAGGGATGTATTGCTCGGAAAACTCACAAAATCTCTACAATAACAAAATTCTAGGAAGTTCTTCTACACTAATCCTCAAAGTCTATCTTCGGGCTATGTGCTATAATTAGAGTTTATCTAAATCTAGCTTCCAAGGTTAGTACTAAACTGCCTCTGATACCAACTGTAACGCCCCGACCCCAGCTACCGAGAGTCGGTGCATTACTTCGTAACATTGGCATGATCACAAAAGATCAAGTCTCGAAAGACCGATTAGTTTAGTAGCCTTGGAAACACTAGATACATTCATAAATGTTACATTACATCATAAAGTGAAAAACTAACAACAAAATCTTCATAGTCCACACTCATATCCTCTTCTGACTATCCCTGCAAGTCATTCATAAAATACTTCTTCACATCCTGGGAAATATTAAAACATTGAAAGGGGTGAGCTCAGATGCTCAGTAAGGTTAACAATATAGCAGAAGATTTCATAAATAAAAATTAACATTTAAGGCAATGTATAACTAAAACAAAAGCCTTTTAAACGTGAACTTCAACATAATATGGAAAAAGTAAAATGAGATGATGCCATTCAATTCTTCACATGGATATTCTACTGGTCGAATAATCACATGCAATATCAATAACCACTTTCATAATGAGGGAATGTATAATGCGAGACATTCTGAAACATTTTGTCAAGGCCTCGGCCAAGACATCTAAAATGATTAAGGCCTCGGCCAAAACCATAAATCAAATTGGGAAAGGGCCTCTGCCAATTCCACATCTAGTTGTCTCATGAGACCTACCGATGCATCGAGGAGCTATAGCGGGCTGCACCCGTCACTTATTAAGTCCAATACATTCCTCATATGAATAGGTTTAAACATATCATAAACCATAACATAATCGTATCACATAAAACATGCATAAAGGAAACATAACATTTCCACATTTCAATCACAAGATATCAATAAAACACATTGATATAATAAAAACGCTTTCAAAACCATTTTCAATACCAAAATAAAATAAAGTTAAAACTTTGTATTTATTTTTCATTAAAAAAATGATGGCTTGTAGAGGAAGCCGAAACTCAAATAATGGTCACGGCGGCGGAGAAGTTTTTGTCGCCGCATATGTACGGAATGAAAAACATTCCCTTTTTGTCATTTAGTAAAACGCTTCGTATAAACAAGATTCTTTTTGAATAAACGTAAAAGTCAAAGGGTTTTATACACCGTATAAAAGAAAGTTGTGTATAAAACCAAATATGCCTCAATGAAAGGAGATTGAGACGAAGTCCTTAAAAGATCATTTTTAAAATAAAATAGATCTATTATGTGTATTCACTATAGGTACACATAAAGAAAGTAAAAATACAAAATAGGACATAATAATATCATGACATAATTTGAAAGTAGGATATTAACCCAAAGAATGGAAGTTGGGTTAAGCAATTCCCATACCTCTTGTCTGACTTGACTCAACCGTTCTTTAACCTCCTGAATAATAAACTAGAGTTAATATATACCTTATTAAAAACCATTTTTAATTTCATTATCCTTTTTATATCACTTATTAAAATGTTATGAACATTATGTAATTATTTAAGTTAATAACGGTCATTTTGACGATCTTTGGTACTTGAGTCAACAATGAAATTCTTATAATTACAAGTTGTTTTATGTGGTAGAATATCCATTATTTCCAGAATTATATTCATGATTTATATGTCATATATATCATATATATCCAGTATATACATTCATTTATAATATTACGTAACTTTTAGAGGTAAGAAATGAAATGCACCGTTCATGGAGACGGTAAGCCGTACGTACGCATGAACGCTACTTTAATTTATATTTCGTATTAAATGGAATGAAATCATAATGATATAAATGTATAATATAATTCCAGTATAATATATTGTATAATACCATTTACTACATCCTTTATGCATCCCACATATGGCATTAACGATTCAAATCACTTTGAGGGGGCGGTAGTCTGCACTTCCTAAAATGAAATTATCGCGTTTTACCCATAATGGAAATCATAAAGTATGCTATAAATGAGAAATACAGAAGAATAAGTAAAACATAAACATATTATATATCATATATAAATATAGTGGCATCTTAATGGTCACCTTTGAAGGTGTTATATGAGTGTTGAACAATCATCATTTCGTGAGGCAGAAATTCTCCATCCACAGAAACCGTATGTTCTTTAACCATTAGAAGTAGGTGTGTGTAAGTGTAGATCGAATACTTATTATAAAAACATCCTAGTATATTTAGTATACTGGTGTTGTTACAAAAGAAATGAATAAAAATATTTTAGGGGGTTGGAGAAGAAAAATAACACAAAACAATATTAGAAAAGACATTACCTCAAAATCGGGTAACTCTTTTTGATTTGAGCCAAAGGCTTCCTTGGGAAGAGTTCTGCCCAAATTTAGGCTTCTAGGAGTAATAGGGGAAGTTGGGAGAGTATTTCGGCAGAGGATGGACGAGCCAAATGGCTTGAATGTGTGAATGAGGTGGTAGAGGTGGGGGCCTTTTATAAGAGGAGAGGAGGGGAACTCTTGGAAAGTAAGGAAATTTTACATTATTATACAACGATTTTTGGATTATAAAGGTCCCACACTTATATAATTAGAGGCTAAGGTGATAAGGGTTTGAAATCTAGAGGCTAAGGTGATAAGGGTTCGAAATCTACCCATCCAATAGTCTTTGGACAAGTTTATGCCTTAGATTGTACATTATCTTTTCATTTTATTAAAATCGTTAAATAGTGAGGTCATCACTGCATCATAATGATGTCATAAATAATTTAATTTATTTAATAACTAAAAATTATAAAAAAAATACTATGATGTATGAAATCGTTTTAGCATTCTAATGACTATTTATAATAAAAAATTTGGACTTGTGTAACCCCACTTAAAAACTGCTTTAGTAAAACAACTCATGTTTGTGTCAATTTAATTTTAACATTAAATAAATATATATTAATGTCATTTTCCAACCAAAGTGGCTCCATGGGGTCCCCAAGTTGACCCAAGGGTTGTCTTGGTCGGCCATGACTCATTCAATAGGAGTAGGACAAGTGTCAAGCTCATCTCATATTATTAAAACATTACTTTTACCTTAAATTACACTAATTACCTCTAATCGCAATTAAGAACTTAAAAGTTACTATTCACCAAAAATTATTTTAATCTCATTGAACCACATTTTACTTCCTAATGACAACCATGTATGTCGGATTTCTGAAAATCAAATCACAGATGTGGTAAAATTTCATTTAAACGAAAAATCAGTTATTTAACTACCACTTAGTGGTTTCACTATTCATCAAAAATTGATGTTTTTCAGGACGAGGCCAAAGTTTCACCCTAAGCTATAATAGATATTCTGAATTAAAAAATGATGTCTACTTTAAAAAATTCCAAACATATAAGTTGCATTATTTAATTCTATAATTAATTCCCGCTGTTACAACAAATAGCGTGTTTTTAAGAAACAATTTATATCAAAAGATTGGCAATTGTTTATGTCCAACTTCAATGTTAAATTAATTCTAATGACCACCATTGGATAAAATGGTAAAAATATATTCTAATTATAATTTAAAACCACTAAATAGTATAATTTATCACTATAAATTATTTTGATTAAAAAAGTTGTTTTTAAGTATTCTTCACTATTCATAAAAAATAGAAGTTCTCAGAAGAATACCAAAAATTCAACATAGGCTAATTTCGATATTCCGAATCAAAAAATGAAGTCCATTTTGTTAAATAAAATTTATAAAATTTCAAAAAGTAGGTATTACTATTCACCACGGCTAGTTTGATTAGTCGCGGTGTTTTAGAACTCGAAGTTGCGTACAATGCAAGCTATTGCATTATTGAATGAGAAGCGTATCGTGGAATATCGGGGTGTTACAATTAGGAGACATGGTATGATTTCATGGAGATATGCCAGGCCGTTTGAGGTTTTGGAGAGGGTCTGGATAGTTTTCTATCAGTTGACGTTTCCTCAGAAGTATCGAGTTATGCATGATGTCTTCTACCTTTCTCAACTACGAAGTTAATTCTTAGAACCGTATCATGTTTTTCAACCTGAGGAGGTTCAGTTAGAGCTAGATGCCTAGTCTGAAGATCTTTTTATCCCGATAGTTGATCAATGAGAAATGTTTCTCAGTGTCCAGTTTGTTCCTATGGTACAGGTTCTATGGAAGCACATGAGAGTATAGGACGAGACATGGGAGAGGGAGACTGATGTACAATAGTAGTGGCTGGAGATGTTTTAGGATTTTTCTTCTTCCCCACCAATTTATAAAACATTGGGGTGAAATTTTGTTAAGTGGTATGATTGTAAGAACCTAGGTCTTCATTTCATGTATGGATCGTGATTTATATTTTTTTTAAATGTTTAGTTTCTGGAAATTTAATGAGTACCCACCCTGTACACGATTTTCGTGCGTATCCGTGTATTGGCCGGGTAAATATCGAGTACATGGACGTGTAGGGCCTAGAGACCATATAATGTGGGGTCTAGTAAAGGCATATACCCGTATTTCACTTTTAAATGAAATTTTTTGAATATTTATTTTATATTTTTTAAATGCATTGGGGTTTTGTCTAATCGATAGAACCATCTTCATCATGGCTCATCTCATCTATGAGTGATGGATATTTTTGTTTCATCCTAGAGTACTTAATCTATTGTTCGTTCTATGAATCAAACTCTTTTGGTAGCGTTGGAATTGCATCAGTGAGTTATTGCTTCTTATGGAGCCTAATATCATGATTCCTCCTCTTTCGTGATATATCATTTGTTTAAATTTTTAGACGTTTATATATCTATAGTGTTATAGCTAGATTCAAAGGTTGAGGTTCAACTATATCGATCATACACCATTGAGGTAGGTGGTTTTTCTTCTTTTCATAGATTTTCTTCCATTTATATATTAAAAATATAAAAATACGCTAGTTTAGGGTATTGTGCGATTAAGGAATTTAACCTGTTAATGACAGTTATGCATTTATTTCTTGAGTTAGGTCTCTTGATTGAGTGAAGGGTTTTTATATTTTTCTCTAGATGTGTATTCCCATGTTTGAAAAGATATTGGATGTTGAGTCTAGTTTTTCGTATTATGTTTCTATGTTTTCCATGCCTAGTGATGTTAGTATGGATTGTTATTATGTAAATTTTATATGCCATGATTTGTAGATATTTATCTAATTATTATATAATGAATTAAATTGGATACTGAATATTGTTTGTGCGTGATTGACTTACACAGGGTTATGGGAATCTAGTGTAGTTAGAAAATAGGGGAAAAGAACATTGAGGGACTTCCCATAGTGTCTATTCTACTTTCAAATTTCAATAACTTATGGTGGATGTACATGAGTGTTCCCTCATTTTTTTGTAGTTCCACGTTGTGATACCACATGGGAGAATTGGATGTTTTGTGCTTCCCCAGACAGTTTATTGTTTACCATTATGTGGCAACATGTGGAATTGACGATGTACGATTCCTCACAGAATATTTGTTAAGTTGAACCAGAGGGGTTTGACTGTGATAACACCCAAGATAGTTTCTTGGATTGTTTGGTCATTTATTTAATAAATATAAATGAATGTAGTTGAAATTGTAGGATTGTTTAAATTTGACTACTTCAATGTTTGTTACCTCATTTTTCGTATTTCATGACATGTATATATTCACTGACAGTTAGGAATAGATCTCTTAGTGGTTGCCTACTGAAATTCATCTCACACCCAGTATGGATAATGCTATTGGGCCCAAATAGATTATATTGTTTTAGTTATAGATATGATAATGTGCCCGTATTCTTTAGGTACAATATTGCTTTGGAGATGGAGAGCTTGGGGCCAAGCTTAGGCTTTTGATTCTATTGGATTTATTTACTTATTTTCCTTGTACATTCGTTTAGTATAGTATTCTATAATTGTTACTTGTTTGGAATATTTCCTAGACATACGTGACATTCATCATTAATATATGTTCTATAGTTATTATCTACATTCATTCATCCAATGTTTTCTATTCCATGTTATTATTACTGCTTCTACTACTGTTATAGGTTTTCTCCCAATTTTACTCTGCCAATGAGGGAATAGTTTCCCTAATATCACACCCAAGAACCTTACTGTTAGTCGTAATCCTCTAGAATTTGTGGAAATTCACTTGAGGCCATGTGAACAACTGTGTATGGGGCACCATTGGGCGGCAACTGGAACCGAGACGTTACAAATGTTGTCTTATTATCACCAATTTTATGATTATAATGAAATTTATTAACACCTATGGTTTATGGATTCGAGGTTAAATAAAATCATATGAACATGTTATCTAGAACTCTGTATCAGAATATAATGGTTATATATTTCTTCAGTATCCATGTTTCCCTTTTCAACCTATGTTCTCCTACTAGGGAACTTAGTTATGTGACCATTGTGCTTTCCTTTCTATCTTAAAATGAATATGTGATATCAACAATATTTATGATGTGGGTATTTCAAAAATATTCTCTTTTCATTCTCTCAATCACTGAGATGATGATAAAATTATGATTATGCAATTTATTTATGGCAGGTAGAATGTAACACCATGAAATTCTAAAGTAAGAACCTTGTATCTGATATCATGTATAAAACGTGACACCAAACATGTAATGGAATATAATAACATGAGTATTAATAATATATATAATATTCTAAATAAATTCAATATAATATATAGATTTATGTTTTTATGAAACTATCTTAGCTTCCATCACACACAATAATGGCCTTCTTTGAAAACTTCCATTATATGCATGACTGAGATCCACCAAATGACGTCATATTTTTTGAATATTATTATTTAATATTATATGATATAAAGAATCTGTTAAATTAGTAGTTATTATTTATTTTATCTAAATTATGAAAATATGCTGTTTATATAAATATAATATGATTTCATAGATTACCAATTAAGGAGAAGTGAAAATTAAAACCAATTGGATATAAAAAGAAATATTATAATATTTTTTTCATCCAAGAGAGTCTTTTCATAGTGAACATAGTCAATTAAAACTACTTAATAATATTAATGAAATACATATGTTATATATTCAATATTTTTTTTATTTTCACCATTTGATTTTATGAACATAATATAAGAATAATCCCTATTTTACACATAAAAACATATATTTTTATAAAGGTAAATTTTGGGAATTTTATTGTTGAACCCATTTAAAATTTAAATTTTGATACATTAGATGATATTATATGTCAAAATAAACATAATATTTAGAATATAAAAATAGAAATCATCATAGGATGATGTTTTTATATTTTTTTGTACAGATTTGAATTTTAATGAATAGTTAAAATACTGAATTTTAGTTTAAAACTTCTATTTCATCTATTTTATTTATTGGGATAAATTTTCATTTTAATATATATTAATGATTAATTAGAACATATTTTTATCAATTAATGAAAATTATGTAATTATAATCAATTTCACACTGAAATTATCTATTAATACATATAAATATTTTAGAAGTTTTTTCCTTAAAAACACGCAGCGTAGTCTCGATTGCGTGATTAAATTTAAATTAATTTCTAACAATTTTTTGATAATAATTAGAAAAAATGGATTCCATATTTCCAAAATCATATATTATAATTTCTTATTATTAATTTTTTTTCTAAAAAACCTTTTTTTGAATTTAATAAAAATTAGTTACAATTACTAATGTTATATAAAGCTTAATAGAATACTAAACCTTTATCTGAAGGACCCAAATGACATATAAGATTGTCAAACACCGATTTTCCAGAAATAATTCGTCTATAAAACTTCCATTGTTGATTTTCGTTGGTTTATAATGTGATTTTATAGTTAAATAACTTTTTCACGCCTAACATGTTCTTAAATATTCCATGGGAGTCATTTTCCTTCCATGTCAAAGGCCACCACATCTCCCCATTCCTTACACCCTTAAATACATTTCTATTTGGCCAATACATACATAAATTGTCTCCAAACATACATACCCACGACCTAGAATCCTAACAGTAGTTAGAAAGCCTCCCAATGAAGACTTTGGATATAAAACAAAAGAAGTTTCCCGATTAAGATGTAATGCCTTCTCTCATCATTTTTTGTTTAATTTCAATTTTACACCCCCTAAAATCTCTCATTTCTATTATTTAAAAAAAACAGAATAATAATGATATTATGATGTTTTTATGATAATTTTGTGACCTAAAATTACACAAACATCTAGATAATAGAAGCAAACATATTATTTCATTGTATAATGAACTACTACATCATGAAAATGTGATTGTTTAATTTTCCCCTACTACCTCTCATGGTGTAAATTATGATGGGAAATATATTTATATATTTTATATGTTATATTTAAAATTTAATTTATTCTTATGTAATTTATATTTAAAATTTACATTTATTCTTTTCATCACGTGTAAATATGATAATTTTGTTTGTGGAAGTGTGGACTACCGCCCCTCAATGCGATATGACTCATGAATTCCATACATGGAATTTATAGAGTTTGGTAATAATGAACCAATGAATCATATATAAAATATATATTATATTGGAAATTATAATATAAATATATATCATTTAGTTATAAATCTAATAATACGAGAAAGAAATTAAAGTAGTGTTCATGCGTACATACGACCTACTGTCTCCATTAACTGTGTACTTCATTTCAATACTGAACATATTATTGAAAATTATAAATAAGTATTTACTTAATATATAAGATTATTAATTCCTGGTTTATATTCTTTAGATGATGAAACCACGATATATTTAATATTATCAACACATAACATGTCAAAACGTATATAAAAAAACTATCCAATTGACACCCGAAGGAGCCAAAATATTGATTAAGTGTTAAAAATTGTGTAATAAAATTTTGTAAGAAGTTAATATAAGGTATTATCAACATGGTTTTGGTTCATTTATTAGTAATCAATATATTTTTGGCCAATATATAGGAGTTTAAATACCACAGAACAATAGTACGGTTAATGTATGTTATTTTCTTCTCACTTTTTAAATCTATGACATTAATGTCATAGTGAAAACATAATACTTTGTGTGAAATGAAAAATACCAATTTTGAGATATTATATCATGATTTTAATTTATTTAATCTTGTTAAATGATTAATGTTATGCTACTCTTTCATTTAACCCATTACTCAAATTCAACTCAAGTTGTAAGGGATTCTTGTCTTAAATTTCTTTTCGTAAGACGTATTCCATATACACCACTTATAATTTTTGTAAATTTTATCTACGACCCCATTTATACATTATATCATGAATCAGTTTCATTTTTGGTATGAAAACAATACCCACCTAGGGATCCCGAATTAAATGTTTCAAGTGGTATGTGAAAATATTTAATGTTTAATGAATAATTTACTCAAACATATTCTTAATGATTATATTTGAAAAATACCATCCCATGGTGAATTTTAACTTTATTTGGGAAACAAAAACATTAATATAATTATTCTTCATTGGAAGTTACCTTGTTTATAAATATTATCACACAATAGATGTTATTATTTCAAAAATTGTATACTAAATTCATGTGACATTCACATTGTTAGTTATTCGATTATCTGGGGAATTATTGATAATTCTGTATTTTCAATTCAATATGGATAAATATTGTAATGGAGCATTTTTCATGAATATGATAAATTATTTGGACGGTATGAAGTGGGTTGGTCTTAGTAATAGATATCCCATCGATTCATTGATAGTATCACGAGACAATTCATTTGGCTAATAAGATCAGATTTTACACTACATTATGTGAACAATATAGTGAAATGTCTTGAAGGTAAATGTACCATGTACCCAGGAAACCTGGATATAATAATTAATAATTACCCACAATTATACTTACTTATTATTCTTCCATGATATTTTTCATCAACATATCTATTGATATATTTCATTTTAATGATTCAATTATTTTTCATCAATAAGATATTATATATACGTATCTATGGATACATTTCATTTTCAGTTCATTGATTAAACAGAATGTTATTTTATTTCCTATCCTTAAATATTGATATTTTCTTATCAAGTACTTTTAATGGAATCTGTTTTCAATTATTCACCTTTTCTATGTTAATTTATTTATATTTATTCTTTATTTATTCTTTTTTACGTACACATTCTGATCATTTTAGGTCACCCTTATTATGTTTCTATCACCATGACATGATGAAGAGATCTATGAATAATAATTTGAGGATGAATTTTATTTCTTTTTATTATCTATCATGTTTTATTCAGTATTTCTGATGTATTATTTGTATGATAAATAAAATCTAGATTTCCTACAATGCTAAACTGAAAAGATCTTCAGAGATAGTTTCGTAACATCCCGAACATGAATGCCACCCAATGGTGCCCTAATTCTTGTTGCACACAGGGACATAAGAATATATCCCCAAATAGAAGATGATTCTGACTAGAAATGGGGGGGTCTATGTTAGTGGGGAGACTATTCCCTCAATACTATACTACCACATCAAACGTCAAACATACAATAAATAACAGAAATGAGATAAAAATAAGTAATCTTAATGTAATAAAAGATATGAATACATATTAATAACTAGAAGCATATAATATAAAAAATTATATAGATGATACCAGTATCTAGAAAGAATTCAGAATAGTACATGGAAGAAAAATAAATAAAATGGAAATAAAATACAATACAATAAAATTATCCCAAAAGAACAAAAGGCCAAAAAGTGTTTGTAGCATTTCAAGCCTATGGTCAGTATTATGTTCCATGAATCCAATGTCATAATACACAACCAATAACAATGTGCATGCCCCTATCATCACCTTCATCCATGTACTATGTTTCCGTACCCGAGGAGTCTGAAACTTGGTGTGAGATAAAAATCCCAATCGGAAACCAGAGCGGTCTATATAGTTCTAACAATAAGATTAAATGTTCTAGAAAGTGTAATGAAAGTATTGAAGTAAATGTGTATGTGTACCGAATTAATATAATGAAACTTGTATTAGCAAAAATCCTCTCAAACCTCCCTACACATGAGTTAGCTCCTAACAATAACACTATTTCAAAGTAAACAAGTCACACGACCACCCTGTATTTCCATGAGTATGAAGATATCCACAACCGCACTGTAAAACAAAGTCATGCATTCTCACTTCCAAACCAAAGAGTAAAGTGAATAATACCACGACCACACCATATAGTGAAATTCATACCCCATGGGATGAATTTGAGGTTTCATATACCAAGGACATCATCTAATAAATCTAGATGAAGAAGGCCTGGATCTATGGAGCTCATCCAAGGCATCCACATGGTGTCCCATGGGCATCCCTAGGGTAAAAAAGTCTAGAAACTAATTGGGGTCCAAGGGTAATTGAAATGCAATGTACTACATGTGGACACGAGATCCAAATCCATGGGTTAGAAAGGCCCAAGACATCCCATAGAATCAAGAACTACGGGGTAGAGTCAATCCAAGGAGTCCACTACTACATTACATACCCTTGATGAGTAGTACCTGGAATCTATCAAATGATTCATTCAATGTATTCAATTTAAAAAATTCAGTCCATGTGTTTATACCCACACATAATACAAAAATTCATCCATGAGTATACCCACTCATTATATACATTTATTAGTTATAATGAATATGGTCCTACCCTCCCATATAATCCATTTAACATGCCATTAAACATTTTATATAGGTATACTAAACAATATCATCCATTTATTTGAACCAAAAATATCCTAATAGAAATGGAATCACATGATATAAAAAATATTGGAGGAAGTACATATCCTATGAAATATATAAAAATCATGAGGCATTTATAGGCTGCCTCTAACTAGGCACGCATAAGAAGACACAACTTTGGTGGTGCATATTGGCATAAAAAGGATTTTCCCATTATAGAACCCCCTATGGGTGTCATTTAATAGAGTAATTAGTTCAAACATACATAAATAGAATTGAAAATCTTCTCAATATGATTTATTATAGATACTACAAACAACTCATTCAAAAAACGAGGCATCACCAGAATGCTAAATGAGCGGTAAAGAGGCCAAATGCCCAGAAAGCAGCTGAAAATTAGAATGAAAGTATAGACCACCAACCATGGCTTGGTAGTAGAAAAATCATCCAACATAATTTCCTAATTTATCTTGGTTTTCGAGAAATATGATGAATCGATAAATATTATGAAATTAGAACATTTAATACTAAACTAAAATTGTGTATTCATTTTTATGAAGAATCAAGAGCACCTAAAAATGAATAAATTACATACAAATGTGGTTCCAACACGATTAACAGTGTTCAAATGGTATTATGGTTGAACTATAGATCTAAAAAATCATTTTTGATGGTTCACGTTCTCAAAAAATGATAGAAACCTTACATGCATAAAAATAATAAGAGTCTTCTACCTCCAGTTTTAAAAAAACCTAAAAGGCCATTACATTACATGTAACCCTTGTACTTGAAATTTAATTCCTAGTTTTATTTTTCTAAATAAAAACCGAAAAACTTTATGATAGCCCATGGCCAGACCATTATACATCATTACGATGGAGTACACAATTTGTAACCCCCATTCACATCGTGAACCCAGCCTATAACCAACCTTCAACCTATTTTCCCATATCTTTCTGATGTACATCTCGACCAGCCAAAGGCCCAAAATAAGGACCAAATAATATAAGTAAATGTATTTAACTAGAAATGAAATGATTTTGTACCTTGTATGAAAACATGGTTTCTTACTATATTACCCCTTATAGTAATTCACCCATGAATAACTATCTGAAGGGTGGTCAAGATTCAACTAGGAACAACTCTAGAAACTAAGCATGTATTTCTTCCCCACTCTCCCGGTAACTCCCCGACCCTAGTTACCCAGAGTCGGTGCATTATTACATAACATTGGCATGATCACAAGAATGATCAAATCTCGAAATGCCGATTGGTTTAGTAGCCTTGGAAACACTAGATATATTCATAAGTCTTAAATTACATCATAAAATGAAAAACTACTACAACAACATATTGTCTCCATAATCCACACTCATATCCCCACATAATATCACTGCAGGTCATTTGTAATTTTCTTCTTCACTTCTTGGGAAAAATAAAACATAGAAAAGGGGTGAGCTCAAATGCTTAGTAAGGATAACAATATAGCGGAACATTCAAAATAATCACAAACATTTAAGGCAATGCATTACTAAAACAAAAGCCTTTTAAACTTGAACATCAACATAGTATGGCAAAAGTAAAATGAAATAATGCCATTTACTTGTTCACATGGATATTCTACTAATCGAATAATCACATGCAATATCAATAACCACTTTCATAATGTTGGAATGCATAATGCCAGACTATCATAACCACATAGCCAAGGCCTCGTGCCAAGACTACAAATATGATTTTTCCAAGGCCCTGTTCCAAGATACTAGTTTGTCTCATGAGACCTACCGATGCATCGAGGAGCTATAGAGGGCACCACCCTTCACATATTAAGTCCAATGCATTCCCATATGAAAAGGTTTAAACATAACATAAACATTTGTATTAAAACTAGCATAAGAAATGTCAATACTTTCACCATAAACCATGAATGATATAAAAATAGCACATATATAGTCAAACATATCACAAAACCTTCAATACAACATAGAAGTTTTGAATCATAATAAATAAACTACACATAAGCATAAAATCCAACAAAGGATGTTGACATAGATGAAATCAAAACTCTTTTTAGAGAAATATCTCTTTTATTTTGAAATCATTTAAGATCCATATAAAATAAAACATTTTCTTTGAAAATATTATTATAGCTTGTAAGGGAAGCTTCGACGATTTTATAACGGTGGAAAGTAGTTGCACCTGCCGTATAAGTTAAAAAAACATTCTTACCTTAATTTTGTCGAAAAGGTTAAAAAGCACCTTGTTTGGAAAACGACGGAAAGATTCCTTTATAAACCTATTATAAAAAGTCAAACAAGGGTATAAATGACATTAACCCATATTCATGTGAATAGTAAAGTTTTTTTGAATTACCTTTTTAAGAAACATCGTTGTGGATGATAAAGAGATCCCAGTAGATTATTACATATAAACAACCTCGGATAATGAAGAGATTGTGAAATAACCCTTACCTTGTACTTTTCCTTGGTTGGGGTAGGTTAACCTCCTGTATAATGGTGAAATAATTGTTATTAAATTATACAATAATCATATATATTAATATGATATCATATATGATCTTTTAACATTGATTTGTTAATAACATCTTTGAATTATCGTCGTTTCGGGTGTTAACTTACTCATTTTCTTTTATATGTTTTGTTACATAAGCCATATTTTTCATGGATAGGTTGTATATTTTTCATATACAGAATGATATCAATTCCTTAAACATCATTTTTAAATCATCAAATGATAATTATACTTGAATGGATACGATGGAGAATGAATCTCATCACGTTCGTGGAGACGGTAGTCCGTACGTACGCACGAGCGACAATATCATTCTTTTGATATTAAAATAATATATAAATGGATGGTATATCATATATACAGAATCATTAACATTTTATATTTATTATTTACATAAGTTACACATCATTATTTTACCCATCCAAATAATAATATATTGAATAACAATTACACCATGATGTGGAGACGGTAAGTCGTACGTACGCACGTATGGTGACATGTTATTCAAAGGGTGGATAGAATACTGAATATGGTTGTACAATATTTATAATAACATCACAGTATATATATGATACTGGAGTTATTATTTTAGAATGGTAACAACAAAGGAAGAAGAAGTGGAAGAAGAAAGGAACTTGAAAAGGGGTGGTGAAAACATTACCTCTTCTACAGGTTCTTCCTTTTGATTTGATAAAAAGGGATCCTTAGGATGGATTTCTGATCAAACTATGGCCTCTAGGTTGTAGTAAGGGAAGTTTGGAGAGTATTTGGGTAGAGTTTGGCCGAACCAAAAGGTTTTGAAGGTGTGAATAAAAGAGAAGGAGGAGTGACCTTTTATAAGAGGGGTGAGGGGCACCTTTGGAAAAGCTAGAAATATTAATTTATAATAAATACATATTCGGTTTCTAAAGGCTAAAAAGTTTATTATTTAAATGTAAAGGTGGGGATGGGTCGAAAAAAACTCAACCAATAGATTTTAGACAGGTTTGGGTACTTATATTAACCTTATCATTAACTATTAACTCTAAGTTAATTAGTTTCACTTTTACAATGTCTCTTTGTATTTTTATATAATATGGTTAATAAACATACTATATACATCCAAGAGACCCCCAAGTAGTCCATTAATGATGAAACTGTCATTATATAAGTCTCTTGGCCGAACCATAGATTTTTAGGAATTTAATATCAATTAATAATATAATATTTGTTTTAAAAACTCTTTTATGTCAATTTTGACACTATTCAATAGTTGATTTTTCTGAAACACATAACAGAATGATTACTTAGAAAAACGTTAATTACATCAATCCTAATATGTCATAGTAACCTATAAAATTAGAGTAATTCAAAAAAAGTCTCAAATTATATTTATATGGGTATTTATAATATCAATTATTCTAATTTTTCACAATTATGTTAATTACTGCATAACCATTGTTTCATAAATAAATTAACTTATTTAATGTCTAAAAATTATAAATAAAATATCATTATGTAGGAAATCCTTTTATCTGTCTAAGTAATATTTATAGTCTAAAATCCAACATATATAACCCTATGGAAAATTTTTTTTTCTAAAAGATATATGCTTGTGTCATTTTTGTATTCATTTTAACTTAATTAAAATAAAGTGTCCCTATCACCTACAAGTGGCACCATGGGGTCCCAAAATCGACCCAATGATGCCTATGGTCGAACATGTATCAACAAATAAGGCTAGGACACGTTTTAGAGTAATTTAGTATTATTATAATATTATTTTTTAACCCTTAACCATGGTAAATAAAATATTTACCGCAGTAATTATTCAAAATGTCTAAATATAAAAGTTACCTATTTTCATAATTTGAACATCCTTATTCCAAATATGGAATCCATTTTTCTAAATTCAAAACACAGAAGTGGAAGAAATTAATTTAAAATTAATTCCCGCTGTCAAAACAAAAAGCGTGTTTTTAAGAGATAATAACTATCAAAAGATTGACACTTGTTTATGTTCGGTTTAATTGTAAAATTATGTCCAATGACCAAAATTATATTAAAGGATAAAAATATATTCTAAATATACTTTAAAACCGCTAAAATTCATAATTTATCACTATTAATTATTTTGATTAAAAAAGATGTTTTTAATTAAAATTTAGTAATTTTCACTATTCATCAAAATATTAAAGTTATCAGAAAAGTACCAAAATTTAACCTTAGGCTAAATTCGATATTCCGAATACAGAAATGAAGTTCATTTTGAAATATAAAATATATATAATTTCAAAAATTAGGTATTACTATTCATAATAGCTAGTTTGATTGGTTATGGTGTGTTAGAACTCGGTGTTGCATACAACATATGCTATCACATTATTCAAAGAGAAGCGTACCATAGAAGCTTGGGGTGTTACATTATCCCCTTCTTCAAATAATTTCATCCCTGAAATTTCTAGAATTCTTATCACATGAAAAGACTCGGGTGGTTCTTCATCATAAGTTCTTCGGGTTCCCACGTTGCCTCCTCCATCTTATGGTTTCTCCACAAAACTTTTACCAGACGCGTCGTCCGGTTTCTCAGTACTTGTTCTCTCGTATCAAGAATCCTGACGGTCTGTTCACAATAGGAATGATCGGGTTCCAGTTCTAATTCCTCAGAGGTGAGTAAATGCGTTTGGTCTGGCATGTATTTCCTCAACAGAGATACGTGGAACACATCGTGAACTTTGAAGAGACTTGGTGGCATTGCAAATCGGTAAGCTACAGCCCGAATTCATTCTAGAATTTCGAAAGGTCTGATGTACCTGGGACTCAATTTACCGTTCTTACCAAAATGTATGACTCCCTTCCTTGGAGATACCTTCAGGAAAACATGATCACCGACTTGAAATTCCAAATCCTTCCTTCGATTATTGGCATAGCTCTTCTGCCTACTTTGAGCTGCTTTGATGTGATTTTAGATTACCTTCACCTTTTCCACCGTTTCCTCCACCAGTTCTAGGCCTACAAGTTTTCTTTCAGCAACGTCATCCCAACAGGTTGGTGTACGACATCTCTTCCTGTATAACGCTTCATATGGTGCCATCTGAATACTCGAATGGAAGCTATTATTATAGGAAAAATCTACCAGTGGTAAATATTGATCCCACATACCCTGAAAGTCAAGTGAGCAAGATCTCAACATGTCTTCTAAGGTCTGAATAGTCTGTTCTGATTGTCTGTCTGTCTGAGGGTGGTAAGCAGTGCTCAAATAAAGTTCAGTATCTAGGGATTTCTGAAGACTTTTCCAAAATCTTGATGTAAAACGGGGATCACGATCAGAAACAATCGATAGGGGAACTCCATGAAGTCTCACAACTTCATTAATATATAGTCTTGCTAGACGTTCCAGGGGTAGATCTTCTCTTATAGGAAGAAAATGTGCTGAGTTGGTAAGACGATCAACAATAACCCATATTGCATCGTTCTTTCTAGGAGTCTTTGGTAGCCCCATGACAAAGTCCATCGTAATATTGTCTCATTTCCACTCCGGTATGGGAAGAGGTTGCATGACTCCTCCAGGTTGTTGCCTTCCAGCTTTCACTTGTTGAAAAACCATACATCATGACACAAAATCAGCAATATCCCTCTTCATGTTGTCCCACCAAAAAAGTTCCTTCAAATCTCTATACATTTTGGTGCTCCCAGGGTGTATAGAGAAATTGGAACTATGAGCATCATCCAACAATTCCCTTTTTAGACCAGTTAAATCGGGAACACAAAGTCTCTTCCAGAATTTCAAAATTCCATCTTCATACACAAAGTCTCTCAATCTCCCATCATTCACAGATTTAATCTTCTTTTTAAATTCGTAATCATTGGTCTGAGAACTATTAATCCTTTCTATTAAAGATGGTTTGGAAACCATTTGAAAAAGCATTGATATTTCACCTTCCCTGGTTATTCCCATGTCCATCTTCACTAGATCCATGAAAATTGGATCCCTTTCAATTCTCATATTGTTCAAAACTCCATGGTCTTTTCTACTCAAAGCATCTTCCACCTTGTTTTCTTTCCCCGGGTGGTAGTGTATCATGCAATAATAATCCTTCAGTAATTCAAGCCATCTCCTTTGCCTCATGTTGAGTTATTTTTGTGAGAAAATATACTTCAAACTCTTGTGATCAGAATAAATCTCACATTTTTCACCACAGAGGTAGTGCCTCCATATCTTCAAAGCAAAGATCACAGATGCTAACTCGAGATCAAGAGTAGGATAGTTTTGTTCATGAATTTTCAACTATCGTGATGCATAGGCAATAACTCTATCATTCTGCATAAGGACACAACCAAGTCCTTTCTTTGATGCATCACTATAAATAAAGAACCCATCATTCCCCGATGGTAGAGTCAATATAGGAGCATTGACTAATCTTCTCTTCAGTTCTTCGAAACATTCTTCACACTATTTTGTCCAAACAAATTGAACCCCTTTACGTGTGAGCTTCATTAATGGGTTAGGCAATTGGGCAAAATTGTGGACGAATCGTAGATAATAACCTACCAAACCAATAAAACTACGTACCTCAGTTTTACTCGTAGGTGCTGGCCATTCTTGGATTTCCTTGGTCTTAGAATGATCAACATAACTTCCATCTTTAGAGACAATATGTCCAAGAAAAGAAATCTCATGATGCCAGAATTCACACTTGCTAAACTTCCCATATAATTCATGTCTTCTCAGAGTCTTCAAGATAATATGCAAGTGATTTTAATGATCTTAGTAGCTTTTAGAGTATACTAAGATATAATCAATAAATACCACCACAAATTCATCGAGATACTCCTTGAAAACTCTATTCATCAGATCCATGAATACAGAGGGTGCATTAGTCAATCCAAAAGGCATTACAGTAAACTCGTAATGCCCGTACCTGGTTCGAAATGCTGTCTTCGGAATGTCTTCCTTCTTCACACACAACTGATGGTATCCAGATCGAAGGTCAATCTTTGAAAGGTATTGAGCTCCATGCAGTTGGTCAAATAAATCATCAATACGAGGTAGGGGATACTTGTTCTTTATCGTTATAGCATTGATCTCCCTGTAGTCGATACATAACCTCATAGATCCATCTTTCTTTTTTATAAAAAGAACAAGGGCTCCCCATGGAGAAACACTAGGGTGAATAAATCCTTTATTACTCAACTCATCTAGTTGTTTCTTTAGTTCAACTAACTCTACAGTGGCCATTCTATAAGGGGTTTTCGATATAGGCCTTGATCCAGGAATTAAATCAATGGAAAACTCAACTTCTCTTTCTGGAGGATGTCCAGGTAAATCTTCCGGAAATACATCTACAAATTATTTCACAACAGTTACATCCTCTATTTGAACATTCCTTTCCTCACCGATAGTTATTTCATTCTCTTACTCCCCAATAATTGAATTTATTTGAGCTACTGGGGGTGGATCTAAATAAGAATTAGGTCGTGATTATTCTGCTCTAAAGATAAGGTGTTCCTTATCATTATCATCAAGAATCATAACCTCTTTCTTCTTACAATAAATCTTCGCATCATAGTCCGAAAGCCAGTCCATACCGAGGATTATATCACACTCAATCATAAGTATGACGATGAGATCAGCAGATAAAGAACATTTATGTGCTCTAATGGGGACTGATTCACAACACTTTGTTGCGATGATACTTCCCTTAGTAGTTTTAACTGGAAACTCCCTTATTAAATCAAATTTGAAATATCTAATTTTATTAGAAAACTGAGAAGATTTGAAACAATTCGATGATCCAGAATCAAATAATGCATTTGTTAAACTTGAGGAGACCATTAAATTACCTGCCACCACGTCTTTCGGAGCTTCTACCTCAGCAGTAGTGATAGCATAAGCCTGGCCTTGATCCCTTGGCCTTTTTTTAGGTAAGTTCTCCTGACGCTTAGGACATTCATTTTCATAATGACCCATCTCCCTGCAATTTTAGCACTGAACGTTGGTGGCTTCCTTCTTCCCCTTGCAATCACGAGCTTGGTGGCCTTTTTCACCACACTTGTAACAGACTCCCATTCCCTTCAAGTAAGTACCAGGATGTTCCTTCCCGCATTGACCAGAAGATGGATATTAAACCTTTCCCTTCTTCCCCTTATTTCCTTTCCCAGATTGATCAGCAGGTCTCTTCTTCTCTTTCTTTACTTTAAAGTCATAAGACGTATAGAATTCCTTTTCGGTCATGATATCACATGAGACAATGTCTTCATACGACGAAAAGTATTGTGCGACTAATGCTCGACGAATAAATGGTTTTAACCCATCAAAGAAACGGTCAATCTTACTTCTTGGGTTACATATATAATCTCCAGCATACCTTGCTAACCTTGTAAAATTAGTCTCATACATTGCGACATTCTCATCCTCCTTCTGTCTCAGACTTAGAAATTGCCATTCAATATCTGCTCGATGGTCGCGAGGAATGTATTTTTCTAAAAACAGATCTTTGAACTCCCTCCATTCCATATTTGATACTTCATCATCTTCTTTCGTATTTTGAATTAATGACCACCATTGATCAGCATCTCTAGTGAGGCGGTAAACTACCATGATAACTTTTTCCCTTTCATTACTCCCCAAAGCCTGAAATATTTTCTCTAGGGAAAATACCCATTGCTCAGCTACTAAGGGATTTGTACTCCCATTGAACGTTGGTGGTTGTTTCCTCATGAATCGATCTAACAATGATCCTCCACGCTGTGGATCAGGGTGCTCCATATGGGTAAGGTTATTATTCATAACCTAAGTAAGTTTTCCCAGTATGGTGATTAGCTGATCGGCACCAGTTGCATCACCAGCCCCACTATAATTATCTTGAGCAGGAGGGCAATCCCTACATGGAGTGTGTGCATTGATACAGTTTCCATTTCTTCCACTAGGCGCCATTTCTAAACAATGGCATAAAATAGATCAGTTTATGAATCAATATACATAATCCCATACTTATAAAACACTTAACATAAATTGAACTATTTATGGATATAATCCATAATCATAAAAATGTTTTCGTTGAGGAAGTATATACTCATAAACCCTTCATAATGATTTGTAATGAAAATGAGAGTTATCCTAAGCATATCCCCCGGGAGTGTCGTAACCAAGAGTGCAGCAAGGCCCGTTGTCGTTCCCCAGTTCCCGTTCAAGTCTATCTCAAAGCGGTGTTTTTGGGTTTTACCCCTAGGTACATCTGTGCCAGAGCTGCCTCTACCTGCTCGTATCCAGACAGGGATGTATTGCTTGGAAAACTCACAAAATCTCTACAATACCAAAATTCTAGGAAGTTCTTCTATACTAAACCTCAAATTTTATCTTAGTTCTATGTGCTCTAATCAGAGTTTATCTAAATCTAGCTTCCATGGTTTGTACTAAACTTCCTCTGATACCAACTGCAATGCCCTGACCCTAGTCACCCAGAGTCGGTGCATTATTACATAACATTGGCATGATCACAAGAAAGATCAAATCTTGAAAGACCGATTGGTTTAGTAGCCTTGTAAACACTAGATATATTCATAAGTCTTACATTACATCATAAAATGAAAAACTACAACAAAAACATATTGTCTCCATAATCCAAACTCATATCCCTACATAATATCCCTGCAGGTCATTCATAATTTACTTCTTCACTTCCTGGGAAAAATAAAACATAGAAAAGGGGTGACCTCAAATGCCCATTAAGGATAACAATATAGCGGAACATTCAAAATAATCATAAACATTTAAGGCAATGCATTACTAAAACAAAAGCATTTTAAACTTGAAATTCAACATATTATGGAAAAACTAAAATGAAATAATGCCATTTACTTGTTCACATGTATATTCTACTAATCTAATAATCACATGCAATATCAATAACCACTTTCATAATGTTGGAATGCATAATGCCAGAATATCATAACCACATAGCCAAGGCCTCGTGCCAAGACTACAAATAAGATTTTGCCAAGGCCTTGTGCCAAGACACTAGTTTGTCTCATGAGACCTACCGATGCATCGAGGAGCTATAGCGTGCTCCACCCGTCACATATTAAGTCCAATGCATTTCCATATGAAAAGGATTAAACATAACATAAACATTCGTATTAAAACTAGTATATGAAATTTCAATACTTTCACCATAAACCATGAATGGTATAAAAATATCACATCCATAGTCAAACATATCACAAAACCTTCAATAAAACATAGAAGTTTTGTATCATAATAAATAAACTTCACATAAGCGTAAAATCCAACAAAGGATGTTGACATAGATGAAATCAAATCTCTTTTTAGAGAAATATCTCTTTTATTTTGAAATCATTTAAGATCCATATAAAATAAAACATTTTCTTTGAAAATATTCTTATAGCTTTTAAGGGAAGCTTAGACGATTTTATAACGGCGAAAATAGCTACACCTGCCGTATAAGTTAAAAAAACATTCTTACCTTAATTTTGTCGAAAAGGTTAAAAAGCACCTTGTTTGGAAAATGATGGAAAGATTCCTTTATAAACCTCTTATAAAAAGTCAAACAAGGGTATAAATGACTTTAACGTATATTCTTGTTAATATTAAAGATGTTTTGAAATACATTTTTAAGAAACATGGATGTGGATGATAAAGATATCCCAGTAGATTATTACGTATAAACAACCTCGGATAATGAAGAGATTGCGAAATAACCCTTACCTTGTACTTTTCCTTGGTTGGGGTAGGTTAACCTCCTTTATAATGGTGAAATAATTGTTATTAAATTATTCAAGAATCATATATATTAATATGATATCATATATGATCTTTTATCATTGATTTGTTAATAACATCTTTGAATTATCGTCGTTTCGGGTGTTAACTTACTCGTTTTGTTTTATATGTTTTGTTACATAAGCCCTGTTTTTCATGGATAGGTTGTATATTTTTCATATAAAGAATGATATCATGTCCTTAAACATCATTTTTAAATCATCAAATGATAATTATACTTGAATGGATACGATGGAGAATGAATCTCATCGCGTTCGTGGAGACGGTAGTCCGTACGTACGCACGAGCGACAATATCATTCTTTTTATATTAAAATAATATATAAATGTATGTTATATCATATTTATAGAATAATTAACATGTTATATTTATTATTTACATGTGTTACACATAATTATTATACCCATCCAAATAATAATATATTGAATAACAATTACACCACGACGTGGAGACGGTAAGCCGTACGTATGCACGTATGGTGATATGTTATTCAAAGGATGGATAGATTACTGAATATGGTTGTACCATATTTATAATAACATCACAGTATATATATTATACTGGAGTTATTATTTTAGAATGGTAACAACAATGGAAGAAGAAGTGGAAGAAGAAAGGAACTTGAAAAGGGGTGGTGAAAACATTACCTCTTCTTCGGGTTCTTCCTTTTGATTTGATCAAAAGGGCTCCGTAGGATGGCTTTCTGATCAAACTAAGGCCTCTAGGTTGTAGTGAGGGAAGGTGGGAGAGTATGTGGGCATAGTTTGGCCGAACCAAAATGTTTTGAAGGTGTGAAGAAATGATAAGGAGGAGTGCCTTTTATAAGAGGGGTGAGGGGAACCTTTGGAAAAGATAGAAATATTAATTTATAATAAATTCATATTCGGTTTATAAAGGCTCCAAAGTTGATTATTTAAATTTTAAGGTGGGTATAGGTCTAAAACAACTCAACCAATAGAATTTAGATAGGTTTGGGTACTTATATTAACCTTATCATTAAGTATTAACTCTAAGTTAATTAGTTTCACTTTTACAATGTCTCTTTGTATTTTTATATAATATGGTTAATAAACTTACTATATACATCCAATCGACCCCCAAGTGGTCCATTAATTATGAACCTATCATTATATAAGTCTTTTGGACGAACCTTAGATTTTTAGGAATTTAATATCAATTAATAATATAATATTTGTTTTAAAAAGTCTTTTATGTCAATTTTGACACTATTCAATAGTTGATTTTTGTGAAACACATAACTGAATGATTACTTCGAAAACAGTTAATTACATCAATCCTAATATGTCATAGTAACCTAGAAAATTAGTTTAATTCAACAAAAGTCTCAAATTATATTTATATGGGTATTTATAATATCAATTATTCTAATTTTTCACTATTATGGTAATTACTGCATCACCATTGTGTCATAAATAAATTAAGTTATTTAATGTCTAAAAATTATAAATAAAATAAAATTATTTAGGAAATCCTTTTTTATTTATAATGAATATTTATAGTCTAAAATCCTACATATATAACACTATGTAAAAATTGTTTTGCTAAAAGATATATGCTTGTATCATTTTTGTATTCATTTTAACTTAATTAAAATAAAGTGTCCCTATCACCTACAAGTGGCACCATGGGGTCCCAAAATCGATCCAAATATGCCTATGTTCGAACATGTATCAACCAATAAGGCTAGGACACATTTTAGTGTAATTTAGTATTATTATAATATTATTTTTTAACCCTTATTTACCGGATTTACCCTTAACCATGGTAAATAAAATATTTACCGCAGTAATTATTCAAAATGTCTAAAAATAAAAGTTACCTATTTACATAATTTGAACATCCTGATTCCAAATATGGAATCCATTTTTCTAAATTCAAAACACAGAAGTGGAAGAAATTAATTTAAAATTAATTCCCGCTGTTAAAACAAAAAGCGTGTTTTTTAGAGATAATAACTATCAAAAGATTGACACTTGTTTATGTTCGGTTTAATTGTAAAATTATATCCAATGACCAAAATTATATTAAATGGTAAAAATATATTCTAAATATACTTTAAAACCAATTAAATTCATAATTTATCACTATTAATTTTTTTTATTAAAAAAATTGTTTTTAATTAAAATTTAGTAATTTTCACTATTCATCAAAATATTAAAGTTATCCGAAAAGTACCAAAATTTCACCTTAGGCTAAATTCGATATTCCGAATCCAAAAATGAAGTACATTTTGAAATATAAAATATATATAATTTCAAAAAGTTGGTATTACTATTCATAACGGCTAGTTTGATTGGTTATGGTGTGTTAGAACTCAGTGTTGCATACAACACACACTATCCCATTATTCAAAGAGAAGCGTACCATAGAAGCTTGGGCTGTTACAATCCCAATTCCATTTTTATAATCAATCATGATCCAATAGCACTCATACTAGAGGAACTGATTGTCCTTATATAACATATTTGATCCTATCAAAGGTATGAATCATATGTTCCTCCATGTATGCATCGACTCAATGCTCAACCTCCCCAATCTGAATAACATGAGACATGTCTGAGATATAGCGGTGTAAATAAGATACATGGAAGTCGATGTGAAAGTAATGATACCTCCATGAAAAATTCAAAAAAATGGAAAACTATCGAACTCTCTCCATAATCAATAATTCCCTGATCGATTTTGACGAATGATTACCCTATCTGATAATAAACATGTTCCCCAACCAAAATAAAACTCTCAAGAAACCCCAATACATGACTTCAAAATGTAGAAGTTGTCTGCCAAAATATATGTATGATTTCTAATGATAATGTGCAATATCCATCCTCTTTTGAATCAAGTAGACCTACTCAGACATCTATTGTAGAGTACATTGTCCCAATAATTTTTTCACATGTGCGTCTGACCAGTACAGGTGAGAATGTTATGGTCGGCCTTATATAACCTCATATTTTTCCATCTATATCCTCTCTAGATAGGTATTATTATTGGAGAACTCAACCAGGTGAATATGCCTCTCCCAAGATCCCCCAAAATATAGGACGTGTGATTAGATCATATTCTCAAGCACTTGTATCATACGTTCAGACTGGACGTCAATTTGTCGGTGGTATGATATGCTCAGAGGAACATATGAACAATGTACCCTCTAAAAATCTACTTGAAATGAGACATAAATCAGGTATACCTATCCATAAAAATAGTGTGAAGTACCCCATGTAGTTGTACTGCCTCTTGGATATAAAACCTTTTGAGATCATCCACCCTGAAGGTCTCCTTGACCAGTAAGAAAAGAGAAACATTTGTATGGCTGTCAACAAAAACCCAAACATCATCACTACCATGGGGATACCATGGTAAATAATTCATGAAATTATATATTGAATCATCATATTTTTACATTGGAATATCAAATGACTGTAAAATCCCAGCTAGTTGCTGATGTTCCACCTTCACCATCTGATAGGTGGAACACCTCATAAGAATCCACCCACAACACACTTCATTCTTGTCCACCAGTAATGATGTCACATGTAATAGTAAATATTGGTGACCCTATGATATGAATGATGAATCTACCACATCAATTCCTTAAATATGTTCACTAGAACCCAAACACGCCAATGTATAAGAGGGATCCCAACATCACCTACCATCCAACCTGAAAGAGGGTCCCCACCATCCACACACATCCATAGAACTAGGACTCGTAAATCCAGTAGATGCCTCATACTAACACAGTATAGCAGGGTAGATGTCATAGATGTGGATTATAGATAATTATTCCCATGTCTGTCATGCTCCTCAAGATGTATCTCTGAGAAAATGTCATAAGATGCCACATGCTTCTAGTCCAATGTGATTCCTTTATGTGTGTCCCCCTTCTAAGTTCATTGGACATTGAATTTCCATTACCATGAATGTAGTCATGCTCGATGTAAAAGGACTATAGGTACTCCAAAATACATTGATGCCTCATATTAAGATCATTCTAGGTAAAAATATACATTAGGCTTTTGTGTTCTGTGTAGACTAAAGAACTCTTTCCAAGTAAATAGTATTTCTAATAGGGTTAAATGTGATCAAACGTAGATAAATTGAGATCGTGCATATGTTAATTCCTTTTATTCGGTCTCTGAAACTGATACCATTACTCCAAAACTTGATCTCCCTCCATTAAAACTTTTCCCCATCACAATACTTAATTTTTAATTGTAAACCATGCAACTCTTGCACTGTTATAGCAGTATCTGGGGTGGTACGGATACCATCCTCCAATTCAGCTTCTGGAAGGCTATCTATTAGGTATCTCACCAAATAAACATGACACCAATATTAGTAAAGCCCATCAATGGCACTGTTAAGCAAGAAAAATCCTATCTAAAATGAATCTAGTAACAAGATAGCCCTATGAAACTCCAAAAAAATAAATATGTAATTGGGATGGTTTTTGAAAACTAATGTTGTCACCTTCATCGGGTTCACTAACACACCTCTCCTTGAGATTATGTGACCCGTGAAGTAAATATGATCCATCTATAAGTGTTATTTTGTGAGTATACCATATAAATTATTTTCACTCAGTGTATTCTAAATGAAATAAAGATGATTGTCATGGTCGAGTAAATTTTGAAAATACACAAAATATCATTAATAACAACCCCCAAAAAATAATCCAAGTAAGAAACATGTGTTTCATCAGTTCCATGAAACTCCTAGAACTTTCGGGAGACTGAAAAACATAACTAGATAATTGTATATCCTATACCTACTGAAAAAGGATTTAAAAGTTATGTATGTAGGTCTATCACTTACCTGGTGATGTTTTAACCTCATGTAAATCTTCGAGAACAATTGAGCTACTCAATGGTGATATAAAAGTTCATATATCCATGGAAAAAGATATAAGTTTTTAATTGTCAACTGGTTCAGTCTCTGATAATCCACACATATCGTAAGAGTTATATGTTCCTTTTTCACATAATTGAATGGTCAACCCCATAAGGAATTACTTATTTGAATAAACACCATCGCCTCCAAAATAAATGAGCTCCCTCTTGAGCTCCAACAACACCATCGTAGCCATCTTAAAAGGAGTAATGGAATTTAGTTCATCACCTAGCACCAAATCAATAGAAAACTCCATCTATATCTCTGATGTTAAACCCAAAAAGTCTTTGGAAAATATTTCATAGAATTACTTAACCACTAAAATGTAATTCATCTGGACTCACTTCATAATCATCCAGAATCTAAAAAACAATATGGGTTGTCATTCCACCCCTCCCATGATACATGGGGCCATCTATTTTTTCATGGACATCACATTCACCCTTTTGAATAAACAATGAACCCTGTGGTGATGTGACAGTCACCGTTTGGTTAAAGTAGTTAATGTACCCTAGATAATCTACTCATTAATCCATCTTGATAATGAATCCTAACCCTCTCATCTCCAGGGCATAGAGATTGAAAATGAAGTGACACCCTATGAACTCTCGGTGAAACACCATACAGTTGTTCACATAACCAATATTGACTCACAATGGTTTGTCTAGTGTCAAAAAATACTCAGATAACAAAACCACAAACCCAAGGCTTTTAACCACCCACACAAATATATAACTATGTGATAAAACTATATCCAAAAAAGAAGATGAAATAAGAGATGCTACTAAGATCATACCACTCACTATGGACTGTTCAAGATCCTGCTGCTATTGAGTTTGTTGCACTGTAGAGGCCTGATAGGTACCATGACCCTGTGACACTTCCTGGATATGCTAAGCTAATCCAATGTGGGATCATTGGGAACCTAGTGTCTTGCTACCATGGCCATGACCACACCTAATTTATCTCAACCGTCCTCCACAACTCTAACACCCATCCTGAGAAGGAGATAAAGAACCTTATTTTGGACCTAAAGTTGGAGTTGAACCTTAACCACTCATATATAGAGGTAAGGTCCTACAAAACTGGTGCATGTGACCCATTCTACCTTAAGCTTAGCACTTGAATGGGTCATGGTCACACTTATTCTTTTGGTGTCCTTTCCAATCACACTGATGTAAAAACACCATGCTTCCTATACACACATCAATACTAGAACTAACATTGTGATAGGCCTCAAAACGAAACATTATGTAGGAAGATATATATCCACAAGGTTGAGAAAATTCACTCCCCTATTCTATACACACTCTTCCCTCAGTTTCCGCACATTGATCAAATCCTAATTAACAATCTCAGTAATAGAATCCAACATAAACACATTGACTTGAGATTTGATACTATATCTGAGACCTTCCTCGAAGTTTCTCAACCTCTACAACTCATTAGTAAGATATTTCTGCCATAAACATTGTAGCTCTGTAAGGCATATCCAATATCCCAAAATTTTCATCACACCCTACTCCTGACTCTTGAACCCACGAGCTTGCACTTCTCATATATTTATGAGTTAAAATAAATCTAAAAGTGTGTTTTGAATTCTACCCAACCCATATTTTGAATCCCATCATCCTAGTTCAAAATGTCGTAGTAGTGATTTTCCACTCCACGTAGCATATAAGTCCTGAACTTGACCCTACACTCTATAGGAATATCCATATGCTAAAAAATTACTATAATGGTTTTGTTTCATATATTTTTATCATTTGGTCCACGATACCCCGAAAATGGGGGATGATGATACTACTACGACACCCTTTTCACCTCAACCATAGTCATGGATGGTTACCGTGCTTCCTAGAATGTATGCATATATTGGAAGAAACCCTCGTGGAACTATGCCTCAATGCCTATTTCCGAAATAGCCATAGGTGTCGTAGATATCACAAAAGGAGGATCAACATGTGGGATCTGGACCACCGCCTCAAATGTATGGTCATCGACTCTCTCACTGTATACCACTAGAAGTCCTCATTGTGGAATATCATTACAATTCCAAATGCACACCACATAAGAGAACAACAACTATCACACAACTCAAAATTGTAGGACAGGTCATAAACAACCATGAAACCATGTCAAACCCATATTTTTCTCATAGATCCATGACTATATAAGGAAAAATCATTGAACCACTAGAAACTATTCATATTTCCCACTATGTATTATGTTCTATGTTGAGTCTATATTAATATCATATCCAATTCCAATTACATTTTCTTTTAACATCCACTTGTTAAAATTATTTAACTGATGGTCACACAAATTCCAATACAAGATGCACCATAACACCTTATTAAGCAATGTATGATGCCCATGTCATCCATAAATATAAAAAGTTATTTTATTACTTTCCATCAATCAGTGCATCATTTCAAAATCCATAATGGTCCATAATTTTTATGAATTGAATGATTAAATAACTCTTTTATCCACTACCCCAATTCTAACACAACGACACATAAAACTATCACTTCCACTATCAAAACAAAAGGAAATATCTAATTCATCTAAAATAGCATGTCATAATGCATGTAAAATGATTCTAAAACATTTCTATATTATACATGAGATAAAATACGCTCATATCATCGAGTTTCAAAAGAAATAGAATCCACAATTTCATTATAGTAATAGCATAAACCATATGTATCACCCAATAGTGAAATCAAAACAATTATAACAAACAAAATACAGAATATTAAAATTCCATTAAATGTATTCTATATTTTCCATGTATGCTGGGTAGCTAGTCTCAGGAATAATTTATTACCAAAATCAATTTCCTTATTATCCCTGTCTATAATCACCAAACAATATAGAAAACTATAAAATAATGATTTGGTAATACTTTGTAATGTATCATGCCGGGATTCCACTCGATCATTCCCTATGCCCAGTTGGAAATATGGCCTCAAACAGATCACCTAAAATTACAGAGTATACCAACTAGTAGGGAGGGCCTTGGAGATTATTTTGGGATACTATTCTAACATCAACATTGTATCACATTGGATGTCAAATATAAAATAAATATCATAAGAGAGATAAAAAACAGTCAACGAAAATTCAGTACGGATAGGAATACATATCAATAACCCGAAGTGTTTCATATAAAAAATGATTAAGATGATACAATTATCTTGAATGTATCCAGAATAGTACATGGAAATACAATATAAAACTTGAAAATATAATATAGTAAAAGTGTACAAAAAAACTAAATACTAAAAAGTGTATGTAGTATCGCATCCCTGAGAATGTTCCTATTCTACACTTATCTAAATACAAAATCAAATAACTAAACCAGTGTGTTTCTCCTATCTTCACATTCGACAATGTAATATGTTTGGTTCCTTGAGGAGGCCTAAATAGGGTGTGAGATAAACATCCCAGTAGGAAACCACCTAGGTTTATACAGTTCTGACAACAATATCTAATGTTTTAGAAAGTTTGAAGAAAAAAGTTAGGTAATTTCTTATTCCCATGACATATGTCTACTTCAACTATTAATACCGAACATCTCCTCAAGGATCCTTTCAAAAATATCAACTCCAAACAAGGAAACTATAACAAAGTAAACAAGTCATATGGCCACACAGTACATCCATCAATACCAACCAAGACACAACCACACTATATAATGACTTCAAGAAATCATATGACCATAAAAAATATTAATATTAAGAGTCACATGGCCACACCATTTGTGAACGTTAGGCTATAAGGGTTGGATCCAAGGTGTCATGTACTAAGAAATCCTTATAATAAATCTAGACCACGAAGGTCCGGATCCGAGGAGATCATCCATGGAATCCACATCGAGTCCCAAGGGTGTCCCAATGGGTAGTACATATAGGCACTGGTTGGGGTCTTAGGAGAATGGAAATGGAACATCCAATGTGAGACCGAGATTTCCAGACCCACGGGTTAGCAAGGCCTGATGAATCCCCAAGAATCAAAACCCAAGGGGTAGAGTAAACCCAAGGCATCCAATACTGTGTTCCAGACCCATGGATAGATATGAATGACATATATCCAATCATTTATTCAAATCATTTAATTTAAACAATTCATTATAGGTGATTGTAACAACTCACATAACGAAGCACACGCCATGTGTATACCCACTCATGTAGTCCATTTATCTTTTATAAAGCATATGGTTCTACCATCCCATATAATCCATTTAAATTTCTATATAAAATTTCATATAGGTATACCCATCCTTATCATACATTTATATTATTCGAAATAATCAGAATAATTATGGAATCTCAAGATATAACAAGGAATGGAGGAAGTACATCTCATATAGAAGCTAAAAAAATCATTAGTTATTAATGGGATTCCTCTGCCTGAACGAACACCAGAACACACCCCATGGGTTCTAAAACATTAATAAATTTGTTACTAACATTATGAAAAAACCCTTGGATGACAAGGAATATATTAATTGGTTCCAATGAACTTAAACAAAACCTACGAGAATTTAAACTATGTCTGACTATAGATACTACAAGAAACTCGCTAAAAAATGAGTCCTCTCTGGAAAGTACGACAGGTGGTAAAATGACTGAATGATGTGAAAACACCAAAAAAGGTGGCATAGAGTATAGGAAACCTACCGTGGCTTGGTAGTAGATAGATCGTCTTGAATCAACTCATGATTCAAATTGGTTTTGGAGAAATATTAAGAACAAATGAAGAAGGAGACATTAGGGTATTTGATCATAAAAATAAATAGTAATGTCATTATTTCGAAGATTCAATTATTGAAAAAAATGTATCAAGTACATACTGATGTGTTTATAGAATGAACGATAGCATTCTAATTATAGTTTGTATGACTTCTAGATCTGAAAAAACATTTTAGATGGTTATATTATAAAATATAAAAGAAACCTTCTATGTGTCAAAATAATAAGAGGCTGCTACCTCTATTTTTTCAAAACCTGGTGGTCCATTACACTACATGTATCCCCAATACAAAACATGTAGTTACTAGTTTTTTTTCAATTGAAAACCAATACATGTCATGAAAACCCCTCACCAGACCATTACATGTCATGATCAGGGAGTACACAATGTGTATCCTAAAGTCACGTTGTGTACCATGCTTGAAGCAAGCATCCAACCTCTTTTCCCCTACCTTTCTAAAGTACAACCCAACCTTCCCATGCCCCAACATAGGATCTTAATCAAAAAGTAATTTAAAACCATTAACCGAAAAATTACATGATTCTATACCATGTACGAAAACATAGGTTCTTACATGTTTTGTTAGTATTAATTCCAATGTAATTTAATAATGCACCAGCTCCAGGCTTCTGGGATCGGGGCATTACAAACACAAATAATGAATCATAGAAATTCATGTGTTAATAAATATATTTCATTGATTATATATCTCATTAATGATCATGAATTCTCATTTACTAATTTTTTTTATTAAAATTACACATCCCTTATTTTTATTTTATTTTAGTGATTATATATAATTATAAGGATCCTAGTCAACAAAATATGTGATTTTTAATGTGATGAGAACACAAAATGAGATTCCCACCTTGATTGGGACAAGAATACAGTTCTCACAAGAAAATACTTTCTAAATTGACAATAATGTTTAATTAAATACCAAATCAAGATAAATCATCAAGTAACCTAATGAAGGAAAAAAATTAGAGGTGGACTTTATGCAATAAAGTACACTAACATATAGTCAATGTTCTGATTATTTTGGTATATAATAATCTAATAAATCTATTTAAATGATCATCTCCATTCTATAGATATCATTCCAATATAAATTCATTCTATTTGGTTATCATATGTAATGTTGATCAATGGTAGAAAATGGATAAATATTAAATAAACTAGGAAGAGGTAAACATATTAGAGTGGAATGAATTCAAGAATATGATTATTGAGAAATATTTTCCTCAAAATTACTAACTAATAATGACGTGGGGAATCTTTAGCATTGAGTAAAATAATGATGAATTTTTTTGAGAATATGATATATACATCCAAATACTTTTAAAATATTGCACTATCATGGTGATTACCCTTGAATTGAAATTTGGAATCTACTTTGGTTAGGTTAAGGTGATTCTATAATAGTAATAATTCATTTGGTTATTTGAATACTATGTGTAATGTTTCTATTTTTCCCATAATTAATAAATAGAGATAAAAAATCATGGGTCTCATGGGTCTAAAAATAAAAATGGGAGAACGAAATTTAATTTATGGTGTGTGATGGAAAAATCTAATGTGGGTATGAAATTCCAACACCCTAATAATATAATGAGTGGGAATAACTATCTAGTAAATTATAATGGTGGTAATAAAACTACTTAGGAGAAAAAAGGAACAACACCTAGAAATAGAGTACTGATGGGAGAAACCCAATAATGTGTTTTATAGAGGAAATTATTTATCCAACCATTATCCAATTTACAATGGTTCAACTACAGGGAAGAAGAAAAATATGAATATCAATGAAATTTTCCAAGGATATAAAATGAAAGCAGACAAAACCAACCATGAAGGAATTGAGATGGAATCAAAATTGTAGATGTGCATCTTTAAAATTATTTTCTGGAAAGGTAAAATATATATTAACTCCAGAATAGATAATGTACATTCTTATTTAGTATTAATCTATTCATTCATATCATACATATGGAGTAGTACTATTCTAACACGACCTCAAAATATGGATAACGAGTTTTGAAGGATGTTATAGAATTGGAAAATTATTGCATCCCATGAATACAAATAATACAATATCATGATTTATAAGATTAATTACCACCAAAACGATGGGATTATTCTTTTATAGGAACTTATTGTTATATTATGTGTGTATTTAAATTACTTATATTGATCCAAAGTAAATTTACCAAAAAAACTAAAATAACCCAACATATCTGGAATCATTCTCTAATTCTATAGAAGTTAATGACATATGAAATATCTTTTTTGTGGTATCTGTCACGACTCGTCCTCGGGGCCCGTGCCGTGACTACCCCAAGCCCGCCTTCCATAGGCCAGGGGCTGGCGACTAGCACCAAGGCGTAAAATCCCAGTAAACAGGGAAGGCATTGCCTTTATAAGTAACAACCACACAGAGTCAGCAAGCGGAAAGTAAAGTGCAGAAAAGTAAAGGGGGCTGGAAATACAAGCCCAACTGTAAAGTACAACTGAAAAAGTAAAGAACAGCAACTGAAGAAAAGACGGCGGCCTCGTGTCGTCCACTGGCAATCCCACCTGAAGGGTGGGTACAGATATCCTCCAGGCTCCTCGGGTCCCACGTCCGCTCCGAGCACGTCCCGCCCAGTGGTCCACCTCCAGGTACCGTCCTGCTCCACGCCCCAACCGCGATCAGCGCTGTCCGTCGTCTGCAACCAACACAACAAGGTGCGGGCATAGCCCGTGCAGGGGTGAGTATAAGCTACTCAGTAAGGACCCCGAGACCCCCGAAGGTCTCCCGAAATCCACAAAGGATATAGCACCAAAGAAAGATGCAATCACGAAGTAACATCTGACTCGACTTAGGTATATTCCCATACATATACCTAAGTCCCCAATTCTAGCTCTGCTCACGAGCTCAAGAACAACTCAATCCACGCAGGAAAGCAAGACTCAAATCCACAAGGAGAGTAAACAGTAAATCCACATAGGATAGTTCAACACAATCCACAAAGGAGATTAACATAAGATTCAGCTCAACCAGGTATACTTTTTCAGATGACGTCAAAGATGATCACTGATCCATCTAAGTCGTCGGACCCACGAAGGATCGATAGGTACTAACCCCCGAAAAAGACCCACGTAGGATCGGGCTCACACAGAACCTGTAGGCAGTGGCTCACACAGAACCGGTAGTAAGGACCCACATAGGATCGGGCTCACACAGAACCTGTAGCACTGATCCACGTAGTATCGCTGAGTGCAGTAGTCGACGCAGTCCACTGAGGATCTCTGCACAGTCGTCGCCGCAGTCCACGAAGGATCTCTGCTCTGCCGTCGTCGCAGTCCACGGAGGATCTCTGCTCTGCCATCGTCGCAGTCCACGGAGGATCTCTGCTCTGCCGTCGTCACAGTCCACAGAGGATCTCTGCTCTGCCGTCGTCACAGTCCACGGAGGATCTCTGCTCTGTCGTCGAAGTCACAGCCAGCGCTAGGGTTCCCGCACTTAGCGAGCTCGTTTAGGAGGGTCCGCTCCACGAGCCGAGAGGCTGATACATCAACTGACATGTAGTCCAAATTTTATGTATCCAAAAGTATCGTATCGACAACAGGATCTCAACGCAACAGACGGCGCGTCAATCGGACGCCTGGTCTGAGAGTTATTGGCATTTTCGTCCGAGGGGCCCGGTTGGTTTTTAGGGAAAAACCAACCCGACCGTACTCCGCCTGTATCCGATCCTCGGGCGGAGTATGCCAAAAGTTCCGTCTCACTTAGAGGAAACTACCACAGCTGACGGTACGTCGATCGGACGTCTGTAGCTCAAGTTATGAGCGTTTCCGCTCCGAGGGCCCGGTTGGTTTCGTGTACGAACCAACCCGGCCGAACCCAAAGTCTTCCGAAACCTTGAGTGTAATATACCGAAACGACCGTCTCGATCCAAGGATCGCGTAGCCGCCGACGGTTCGTCAATCGGAGGTCCCAGGCCCAAGATATGGGCGAAAGACCGAAGAGGGCCCGAAACGGGGGTTCTGGGCCCGGGGCGACCCGGCACGAACCCCCCCTGGGTCGGCCGAACCGGGTCGGCCCGACCCGGCTAGGCCGGGTCCGGTCCGGCCTGGGCGCGGCCCGGCCGACCGGACCGGCCGGCTCGGCTTCGGCCGAGCGGCCGATTGAGCCGCCGCGGGTTTGACCCGCGGCTTTGGAGAAACGCGGCCCGCGCGGGCCGCGTGCTGGGTGGCCGGACCGCGGACGTGGTCCGGCGGTTCACCGCCGCCGCGGCTCGGCCGCGGCGGACTCCTCTGGCGGCGCGCCGGGCGCCGCCGCCTCCGGTCGCCGGTGCCGCCGCGCCGGCGACCCGCGCCGCCGCCACCTTCCGCGGGCCGCCGGAGTTGCTCCGGTGGCCCGTTTTGCCTCCCGTCTGCGCCGCTGCTCCTCCCGGGGGCCGATCTTCACTGCGGGATCAACGGATCGCCCTTGCCGCGCGGTTCGTCGTCGTCCGCCATATCCGCACAACAAAAGAGATCGGCGGAGGGTTGCCGGGTCTTGTTCGTTAGACCCGCACCCTCCGTGTTAGTCATAAACTCAACGGGAGGAAAAGAAAATAATCAACAACAATTTTAAATAAATTAAAATTGTTCGGAGATCAGGTTCTTTAATTTTAAAAGAAATAAAATCACGGGAAATGAAAAATATTCCAATCAACCCTTACCTTGTCGTCGTCGTCGGACGAGAGGTCGTCGCGGAATCGCTCGTCGCGGATGAAGGAGATCGTCGCGTCGTCGCGGTATCCGGCGTCGCGTCGCCAATCTCCGGATCAAGATCAAACGGATTAATTTAAATCCGTTGATATTGAATTATAAAAAAGGGGAGAAATAAACAATTCGTTTCTCACCTTAATTGCCGAACGAGGATCGGCCGCGGAAGAAGAGGCGTCGCCGAAGAACGTCGCGGGTAAAGCTCGTCGACGTCGCAGATCTCGGTGTGTGTCGTCGAATTCCGGTCGCCGGCGTTCTTCGCGTTCTTCGCGTTCTTCGCGTTCTTCGCGTTCTTCGCGGGGAAGGTGGAGGCCCAGAGAATCTCGCACAATGAGTAATCCTCCAAAAGAAAGAGTTGGTCTTATTTTATTATTTTGCCAACGAACGCAAACGCGTAAGTAACGACCCATTAAATTCGTTGAATTAATTCAACGAATGAAACAACCCATTTAATTCACGAAATAAACCGCCCAATTAAATGGTCTGTTAAGAATTAAAGAAAACGCGTCGGTTGACTTTTCAGTTACTTGACGGGTTTTCGCGGGTGCGTTACTTAGCGAAAGAAACGGCGGGGCTCGTGCGGGCCCCACCTCACAAATATCCTACCAAGGGGGTAGGATATTTCTGGATAGCATCCTATCTGCTTTAACTCAGTTCAAGTGGCTTCCAAGCAGCTTAAGTGAAATAAAATAATGTTGTCGCACAAATTTTATTTTATTTCTGACTTTAAGCCCCAAAATTTAAAAACCACGTCTGAGCAAACGCAACTCCGGAAGAGGCGTTTCTAAGCAAATACCGGCGTTGCGATTTCATCGGTGCCCTCAGAATTCGATTCCGGGCACCGGTTCAAAAGATAGAAAAACCCGCTCGTCCGTTCACTGAACGTACCCGAGCCAAACTTCGGAAATTGATTCCGGGCACACCGGGCCTCGGAATCAGGTGCCGTCTGAAGCTGCGCTCTTGTAAAATTCCAAAGAAAATTAAGAAAAAAATTTCCTTGAAATTTGCGGGTCTTTACAGTATCATTATCTCATGAATATATACTACTTATTTATGATAAAAAATATCTTAGTCAAATGACTAATAATATGGAAAATATTATCCTAGAATACATGACCATTGTGACGAAATTAAGATTGGTTTTTCTCAATGAATTCCATTTTCATCCAATAGATTATTGATTGAGCTCTTAATTAAACCCTTACATTGATCCTTTATAATATCCTGTAATCCATTTAGAATATCCACTATTAACCATTAGGATATGTGTTATTATATTTAATAGAATATAAATAATGTTTTTATACACCTAAGGGATTCACCATTAGGTGCACTGTACCTCTTCAACATGAAAAAGTATGGGGAAATACTCATGTGCATTATATTTCATAACCTCAATAAGATCATGTCAGAGTAATAGTTTCATCTTCCATGGATTTTGCAATTGATATATAATCTATTTGAAACCCATTACATCTTTATAATGGAGATTTATTTGGGATAATTTCATTTAATGGTGAAGGAGGTCATCCAGATTTTTTCATTTATTGCAGGGTATGGGAACAATGAGTTCATAGAGATGCCTTCTAGACTCACTAATGATATAGGAATCTTCAATTCAATGATTAATAATGTATTTTGAGAGTACCTCAAAAAATATGGGCTAATCATTAATAAAAATGATTTTCTCTACTCCCAATTCATGTTGGAAATGTGGGGGGTTTTAAATCTATAATGATTAGTTTGTAAGAGAAACTATTATTGTTGTGGAATAGTATATCAGAGTTCATGATGGACAATGTAACATTCCATAGTAATATTTTTAATTGAATAGTGATATCATGTATCCTTCAAAAACTAAAGAAATATAAATATAGAAAAGTCCAACATCAGCGACATAAATATGACTTTTACTTATATTTTCATAGTAATATCATAATTTTTTTATCTATTTCATAATGATTTAAACACCTATAAACAAGTTTAACCTGAATCATGTCATGTTATTATATACTAATTAATGTGAAAATTTATTTAAGGGGGTCATGAAGAGGAAAATATCTACCCTTTTTCATAAATAATGCACCATTATTAAAGGATTTTTGTTATATATTGATGTTTGAAAAATGATATTGGGTTGTGTGTTCATGAAGAATAAAAATGTAATGTCATATTCCATCACCAATTAATGATCCATGAGCAGAACTATCTAACACAATGTATATAATTGGATGAACTGATCTTTTTATTGATGACTTAGTGACATAATATCTACAGAGAGAAGTGTGATATATATATATGAACTATAAAAGAAATTAGTATATACTCACCCTAAATGATATCAGTATGAACCAATGGAGGTGTTAACAGTAGATCATGTATTGTAATTTTTTAATAATCTTCCAGGGTATGAAATAAATAAAATATGGGGATATACACTCTGTATAAAGGATCACACAATACTATTACTGACAAGGATTGAAATGGATCCAATATTTATTTAAATGAAAAAATTATTATTGTTATAATCAAATGATCATCATTATAAATTTATAAAATTACATATCAACTATCCATTATTGAGATGTTTTCATAGGTCTGAAATGATCATGAGGTGTTGTAGAACCTTGTATAGAATATCATAACATCAAATTTTCTAAAAATGTGTTTATATATCATGGAACCTAGTTATGTGTCCAATAAGAACTGTAAATAACGAAAGTACTTATAGATGTGGTGAATATCTCATTACATTCAATTTATCCTACATGAATTAATATGTATATAGATTTTTAGAAAATAATCTAGTGGTATTACATAATTAGGGAGTTATTAGAATTTATTCCATGATACCTTGTATGAAAATAAGTAAATGTTGACTGATAAAATACTATGGTAATGATGGAACAATTCCACATAAAATTATGGATGTTGGAAAACATGACTCTATATATAACACCAACAAAATATTTTTGTAAGGTAGATATTCTGTTGTTTTCTATGGATATACATTCCTTTATGGATAATAATAGATGTTTTAATTTTAAATGATATTAATTTCTGAGAAATAATAATGGAAATATTTGGTTGAATATATCATGGCCATCATTCTAGTGCATAGTGAGTAATTCCTTAAATCACACCCTTTTTGACACTCTAGAGGAATTTTCATTGGTTATCTCATAATATATTTATGAACCATTATGGTGGAATTGAGTAGATGACGCCCAAGGATGTCATAGATTACAACAATTGTGTCACAAATTGTATGGAATTTGTTATGATTTAGAAACTATATTTAATATTTTCCATGTTCTATAACTAGGATTATTATTATTCTTAATATTCCATTATGGTTTTACACAATGTATTTATCTGATCTGATTCATGTTAATGTTTAATATGATGAAAAATGGAATTATTTGCCTCATGAAAGAAATGAAATAATAATTGAAAATAAAAACCATGTTACTTTGTCAAATAATAAATCATGATATATGAATATTAGTATAAAATTGTGTAAGTTACCTAAGACTAAAAAAATGTGACTGATAGAGTTTCATAGAAGATAAGGTTTATTGAGAAGTTGGAGGGAAAAGATTTAACATCCTTATTATAGAGAATTAAAAATCTGATAAATATGGAAATTTATTAAAGGATATAAAATAATATATATATATATATATATAAATATTGATTAGTGAAATAAACTATCCATTGAAATGTTCACAGGATGAATGTTGTGGAGAATGAATCGAATGTTCATTCGAGTAAGTTGAATGAATATTTTAATGGTAATATGTGAAAAGAGTTATCTATGAGTATATTATATGTGATGTGAATTATTTTAGAATAAAACCATAAATAATACATTATTTGATTGATATTAAAGAAATTGTAGATAAGATTCATATTTATAACCATAATAAAGAAGAATTATGGAACAAAAAACAAGTTGGTTGTATGTTTATGAATGAAGATGAATGATAAAGGTGAAATTTTATAGTACATTGAAAATTATAGTGTATTTTAATCTATTGACGTTAATTGTATGTCAAAAGGTTTATTTTAATGATACCTACATTAAGGAAGTTCTATGGAAGGGTTAGAAAATGTGATGTATGGGAATATTTGATGACTTTTATTGATGAAATTAATAGTTAATATGATATTTGATATTAATGTAATTAGTGTAACTTATCCTTTATCATATATTGAATTAGGGATAAATAAGTGTTGGTCAGAGTGGATACTCAAGACGGGGGTGAATTGAGTTCCAATTAAAATTTCTGTTCAAAATATATCTCTTAAAATCCACCTATTTAAAATAAAAGATAAACTGTAGTGAATCTATACAGAGGGTAAATGTTCAATTAGTTTCTCAAATATTGATTAGGTCTCAGTTAACTTAATCAGAAGATGAAATTATCTTTTGAAACTAACTTACTGGTTTACAATAAGTATAAACACATGGTAATTTAACTATCAAAGTAGCATTAAAATAGTTTTGTTTTTCAATGTAGATAGCAGTGGAATATGATATACTTATATAGTATACTTATGATTTAAACTAAAATGCACAGAATATGTAACCAAGTGGTTCGGTCTCAAGCCGAGACTTAGTCCTCTCAAAATATTTATATAAAATGATCCTCACCCTTGATCGGGGTAAACAACGGTGAACACACTGTCCAGGTACAAAGTCCTCTACCAGAGTTCTATGTGGGAAAACAAAAAACAACTCACAGCTCTATAGGTTTTACTCTACCTCTACCACTATCCATAGTGGGAAAGAAAGAGTTAAAGAGTTTGAGTGAGGATTTAAGAATCCTCCAGTTTAGCTCAGGAGAGAGTGTGTGTATAAAATAAATAGGGTACACACATTGCTCGAAATGTAAATGAAAGAATTACTAAAGTATGTGAGGAAGTATTTAGAAGATCTTTAGTGATTGGAAGTGCAGCTCTGGACTCATTTGAATTGTCGAAAATGATTCTGAGTCCTTCTCTGGTTTTTCTCTGAAAAATAGAGTGTTTTTTCTTCCTTGTTCCAGGTACAGCTTATCAGCATTAGTGTATGAGGAGTTTGTTCTAGTTCTTTAATCAAGATACAACGTCTAGTTTCCTTCATAATAAGTTCTTCGTGTATGTATAGTGTTCTTGAAGCATTGATGTAGCCTTGCACAAATGCAACATGTTTGAATGATGTTGACCGCTATTGGTTTACAGTTCTCTCTGTATCCAACCACTGTTATTTATGTCTCTGTGTTAATCTCTTCTCTTATTTCAGCTAGGTCTTTATCTTTCCTTTTATAGCATCCATCATTGGAAAATGGGAATGATTACCCTTTTCATGGGTACTAGGTATGGTATCCTAGCATGGCAACAGAGATCATGAAATAACATTAACAGCATTAAAAACATCAAATGTAACCATTTTCTTATTAGATAAATTGTATTGAAAGTATAGAGTTTTATTGGTTGGTCAATCATTAGTAGCCTTCTATTGGTAGATGTGTGTGGTGGATTTTGTGTAGCAGGACCTTCCATCGGTAACCCTTTTGAAATGTATCTGTAGCCCCTTGGTATCGGTAGGTATTAATCCATCGGTAGCTCTTGAGATATCGGTAGCTCGATGTATCAGGGACTTTGTACGTGTATTGTTAGACTAGGTCAGTCGCTAGTCTGTGTATCAGTAGGCCGGTCGGTAGCTCGTATCAGTATACTTACTCTATCGGTGGACTTCTATCGATAACTATCTGTGAACTAGATCTGTCGATAGACTTTTTCATATCGGTAGTTCTGTACATATCAGCGATTAAGTGTATACTAGAAGACTTAAGCATACCGATAGTCCTTTTCTATCGGTTGCTCTGTTTCTGTCGGTAGCTCTGTACATATCGGTAGCTATATGCAGATCACTGACTTAACACTTATCATCTTGATAATAGAATATCATATATAGAAAGAATTTAAATATAGATAAATATTAATTGGCATTATGAATTGGGATTATCAAAATAGTTGAGGTCAAAAATCTCCCCCTTTTTGATAATCACAACTAATGATATTATCATTTTAAATTAATGAATAATTGTATCAGAGGATATATCATTAAATTCAAGTATCTCAGAGAAACAGTATGTTATAGAAAATAACAGATCAGAGGTGGAAGAAAGGGTTATAGAATCCGAGATAAAATTAAATGCAATGATATCAGAGGTAAAATTTAGTAGTATCAAAGAGTTAAAGAAAATGGTATTAGAGAACTAAATGTAATGGTATTAGAGGGTCAAAGAATGATATCTCTTCCTTAGTGAAAATTTCTCCCCCATTGAAAATTTCTCACCATTATTTATTCTCCCTTTAATACATCTCCCCTAGGTTAATATTTATCCCACATTGTAAAATTATATTTCTCTATCTTTGTAAAATCATGGTAAAATATTTCTCCCAATTTTTGATAATCAAAAAGTGGGAAACAACAAAAAGAAGAGGAACAAAATGATTGAAGTGATAATAGCGAGTTTCATTGCATGGTGTAAATAGGGTATAGAGTAATAAAACAAAATACAATGGATTCCTATCAAACAGTATTGCCACTTGTTCAATCCACATCCTCAATGTGAGATTTATCCTTTGGATCATAAGAAGATTCATTTTGTGTGGATGTGGGTGAAGGTTTAGGAACACCAGAGATGATCATAGGAGGCTGAGCAACAGACACTGTGCATGTCATGTACTGAGGATTCCTTTGAGTGATCATAGGTGTGGGGCTTTAAATTTATTAGTAAGGAGTCTTCTGAATAGGAGAACCAGTAGAGGCAGACGCTGGTAATGCTGGACGTACAATTACTGGCCTAGCATCAACATGTAGGAAAGGTAGTAGAAAGTTTCTGAAATCCATAATTATTCTTCCTCCTCTCTCCATAGAAAATATGAAGTCGTCCTTGTTCTCCATAAATTTTCCCAACACTGGAGTCAATTCCCTATGTTTTCTGACTTGCTCTCTGAAGGGTTGATTGACAGGTTGTAACATTAGATTTTCTAACAGATGTTTGAAATGATTGTTGAGTTGATGCTCTGTGAATATCATAGAGAAATAAGAGTTCACCTTATGTTTCACTTCATTCTGAGAGGCAGAAGCTTCTATCATACAGTCTTGTACTATCTTCATCATTTCTCTAGATGAATCTATAGTAGCAAGCGAAACTTTTCTCATTTAGGATGAGTCCACAGAGCCACTGGTTGATGCTTGACCAAGATTCTCCTTCATCACAGCTCAAAACTAATTCAAATCCACGGAGGTCTTTGATTCAACAGAACAAATAGAAAAGGTTACCGTTTCCTTGAAGTTTTTGGTCAACCCACTGATATGATTTTGATCTTGGGATTCCTGGGTTTTAACATGATCTTTCATAGTGTTTTTAAAACCTTCAAACACTAGCACCATCTGACTTACAACACTTTTGAAATAGGCTAAGTCCTCATCTGCTTGATATTTTGAAATCATTTAAGAGTCAAAAGAGATAACCAATTTCTTTAGAGCTTCTAGATATACTTCCAGTCTAGACACTTGAGTTTGGAAGTCTTTAAATTCTTCCACAATTTCTCCCATAAAGGTTGATAAATTACAGCCTAGAGAAAGTTCAAATGATATTTCCAACATACTCATCTCTTCAGCAAAATAGTGCTTCATCTCAGCAATTGAGGCACTAAAAGATCCTTTCAGCACATCTTTTATGCATTCCAGATTAGCCTTGGTGATCATATCAGCATGACAAATGGAAACTGATGCTCTTTTAGATGCTAAAATGACCACTGAGTCAGTCATGATCGATTGAATTGATGGTACCAGAGAAGCTTCCATATTTTTTGTATCTTCCACAAAACTATCCTTAATCATTTTCTCAAAGTATCCAGGTCATCCATTCTGACCACATCTTTAGGTAGTAACTCAGTCTCAACATCATAAACAATCTTTGGTCTATTGAGAGATGCTTCATTGTCAGAATCAGGATAGTATAATCCACAGACCACAAAAACCGGGTCTTCTTCCCAATCCTCAATAACAACAGCCAATGTAACACTTCCAAACATATGTTGATGATCCCCCTCAACTGGTGAATCCTCAAGTAAAACAACATCATTCTCACCAGCATTCTCACCAGGTCTTCCTTTCTCCAGAGAATCTTCTACTATAAATTCTTTCTCTGCAATAGTAGGAGGGTCCTATGAATTAGGTACAGCTTCTTCCACTTCTCCTACTACATCATCAGTAGGCAATAAAGATTGTCCAATCATAGTACTATGGCTCAAATTGGCTGATAGAGATGCTTCACTTTCATGAGTATATTCTTCATTATCTACAGTAGCCACTTCGACATCTTTTAAAGAAGATTCTTCTTTATCTAATTTATGTCGATCTAGATTTTCTGGAGCTGGGCTAGGAGGTATGTCAGGGTCTCCTCCTTCATTAGTAGATGAATCTTCCTTTTCTGAATCATCACTATATTCTGGATCCTCTTCATCATATCCAAGACCTGGATCCCTTACATACTTAGGTCTTGAAGGATGGTCCACATGATTAAACTTATCATACACCTTCTTTTCATCAGTTAACCATTCTACTCTCCATGGGTTCTAATTTATTTTCATATATATGAAAACAGTACTGGTGACACAGAAATTTTTCCTTACTACCACAATCTCATCTTGAGACTCATCTTTTCCTTTGACTTTGATCATTAAAGAGATCAGCTTGGCAAAGAACAAGGCATTATTTTTTGAAATGGGTCTAATCATATCCTCTATTTGAGTCATTAGAAATCTTCATATATTCACTTAGACACCATGTCTCAAACGATGCAGGAGATAGATATCTTGATATCTCAACTTTGCAAAGTCTCATCTTCTTGGTATTAAGACATGTTGAAAAAACATGAACAACAATCTGTTCTCTTCAACAATTTCAGCTACTACTACTTGTCTTTGATTTCCATCGCTAGTAAGCTCTTCTAAAGAAGTCTCATAATCAATGATTTCACTAGTAGGTGGTATATCTCTCGAGACATATCCAGATACGCCTTCGTGTGGAACTTTCAGACAACCAGCCCACTCAGACGATGAAAAAGAAAACTCTTTTCCATTCACAAATGAAGTTACTCGGTTCTCATCTTCATATTTTTCAAAACATACATAGTCATAAAATTGATTCACAAGCTTTAGATAGTGGGGTCCATTGTTGATAAAAAACAATCTACCCACTTTTGATCTTTCAGTACTTCGAGCACTAACGATTTTCTAGGAAGAAGCCATTCCACGCAGAGTTCCTTTTCAATCACAATTACTCTATTCTGCAAATGAGGATTCACTGGTCATCTTCCTGATCTTGTTCTTCCAACATTACCACTTGCTTCTGGCTCAGACTTTTGCTTCTTTTCTTTTGGATCATTGGAGTCATCTCTGATGGTAGGAAGGTTGGTTTTTTCAATCTCGTATTTGAGGGATTTAGGGTTCTCGAATGATTTTGTAGATAATTTTTGAGGGAAGGGGTTTGAGGCTCGGTGGATTGAGAAGTAGATATGAATTTATTTTTATCATTTAGGAACCATGAAATAAATAAATAGACAGAAATAAAGTAAAAATGATTCGGATTCTTGCAACAAACAAAAGTTTAAAACAGTGCACTCATTGGTAGGGTCTATCAGTGAGAATTCCTATCAGTGAGGTTACATCGGTGAGAATTCACAATGGTGAGGTATCATCAATGAGGTTACATCGATGAGATTACATCAGTGAGGTTACATCAGTGAGATAGCTACCGATCAAGGTTAATCATGCATAACTCATGTCTAATGTAACATAACCTATCCGAACTCAATGGTTTAGTGAAAATGTCTACTAATTGATGTTCAGTACCAATAAACACAAGAATAATGTCACCCTCTTGGTAATTATCTCTCAATAAATGGTACCTTACATCAATGTGTTTGGTCCTAGAGTGAGACACATGGTACTTTGAAATATTTATTACACTAGTGTTGTCACAATTGATAGATACATGCTTAAAGTCATATCCATGGTCTAAGAGAGTGTGTTTCATCCACAGAATTTGTCTACAGAAGCTACCAGCAGCTATATACTCTACTTCGGTAGTAGACAATGCTACAAAATTGTTCTTCTTAATACACCAAAATACTAATGATTTTCCGAATAAATGACATGTTCCTGATGTTCTTTTTTTGTCTAACTTGCAACCAGCAAAGTTAGCACCTGAATAACTAATTAACTCAAAAGATTTTCCTTTTGGGTAAAACAAACCTATGTTGACAGTGTGTTTATGATATTTGAAAATTTGTTTAACAGCAAGTAAATGAGATTATTTATGATTATCTTGAAATCATGCACACATACACACAATAAACATAATATCTGGTCGACTATAAGTAAGGTAATGTAAGCTTCCAATCATAACTCTGTAATTGGTTTGATCCACTAGTTTCCCAGTTTCATCTGCACCAAATTTACAGACTGTACTAATAGGAGTTTCAATTTCCTTAATACTATCCAAAACAAAACATCTTAAAATATCCTTTGTATATTTACGTTGATTCAAAATAATACCATTTTCATTTTTAAAAACATTAAATCCATGAAAATATTTGAGTTCTCCCATTAAACTCATTTCAGAATCATTTTTCATACTGGTTGAAAAATCAGTACATAAAGAGTGTTTAGAATTTCCCTAAAAAATATCATCAACATTGATTTGAAGTACTAAAAAATCTTTAGAAATTATTTTAATAAAGACTTGTATCATCAATCCCATTAGTAAAACTCTTTGAAATAAGAAAGTTACTAAGTCTATCATACCAACCTCTTGGAGATTTTTTTAAACCATATAAAGATTTATAAATTTTAAAAACGTGATTTGGAAAATGAAGATTAGTAAATCCAGGTGGTTGTTCAACAAAAAATCTTCATTTATAAAACCATTTAGAAAAGAACTTTTATCATCCATTTGATATAACTTTAAATTCATATGAGCAGCATAGGAAAGTATAATTTTAATATCTTCTAATCTAGCTACAGATGCAATGGTTTCCTCATAGCCTATAACATCCTCTTGACTATATCCTTGTGCAACTAACCTAGGTTTGTTTCTAACTATGTTTCCAGACTCATCAACATTGTTTCTAAAAACCCATTTTGTGCCTATTGTCAAAGTGTCCTTGGGTTTGCCAACTAATTCCTAGAAATTGTTTCTTTCAAATTGATTTAACTCGTCTTTTATATACATTACCCAAAATTCATCATTGATAGAATTATTGACATTTTTTAGGTTCTAGATATGAAAGAAAGGCTTGATGTTCAACCTGGTTTATTAGAGAAGCTCTAGTATATTTCCCTCTATCAAGATTACGAACAACAACATCTAAATAATGATTCTTTAGAATACTTGTTGATCTAGTAAAGTTAAGACTAGAAATTTCATGTTCATCTATAGGTATAGGTTCTATAGAAGAAGATTCTAGAAAATGTCCATAACTGGATGTTTTTACAACAGGTTCTTTAGATTTGTCATTAAGGATCAGAACACTCAAATCTTCTTCAAGATTTTCAAGAGAGGTTTTAGGCTAATGTGGATCAGTTTCATCAAACATGATGTTAACAGATTCATCCACACATTTGATTCTTTTATTAAAGACTCTATAAGATTTTCTAGTTTAAGAATAACCAAGAAAAATTCCTTCATCACTTTTAAAAGAAAACTTGTCAAGATCATCCTTTGTATTAAGAATAAAAACTTTTCATCTAAATGCACTGAAGTAAATAACATTGGGTTTTCTATTATTCCACAATTCATATGGGGTGTTCTTGAGAATGAGTCTAATCAAGACTCTATTAAAAATATAACAAGATGTATTCATAGCTTCAACCATTATGTAAATAGGCAGGTCATATTCATTAAGCATGGTTCTTTAAATTTCTTGAAGGTTTCTATTCCTTTTTTCTACTACACCATTTTGCCGAGGTGTCCTAGGAGCAGAAAAGTTTTGACTATAGCCATTGTGTGAGAAATAAATTTAAAACTCATGATTTTGAAACACACAGACATGATCACTTCTTAGAGTTTTAATCTTATGTCCACTAAGGTTTTCTACAGATTTGGAGTATTTATCAAAGTATGAACAAGATTCAGTTTTGTGAGCTAAGAATTATACCCAAGTATATCTAGAAAATTCATCTACTAGGAAATAGACATAGTGCCATCCATTTAAACTACAAACTCTTGAAGTTCCAAACAAGTCCATGTGAACCAACTCCAGAGGTAGATAAGTAGAAACATCATTCTTTAATTTAAATGAAACTTTATGTTGCTTTCCCTTTTGATAGGGATTACAAAATTTGTTATTTGGGAATTCAAGTTTAGGTAGGTCTCTAACTATGTTCTTCCTAGTCAATTTTCTATTTGAATAAATGTTGCAGTTTCCAAATATTCTATGTCAAAGCCATGATTCTTTATGAAAAGCATTTAACCAAGTAAAATTTTTCTTAGCTAATGAATTCAGATCAACAGGATAAAAATTTTCATTTCTTAAAGCAGAAAATACTAAAACATTTTTAGAATTATAAACATTACAGAAATGATTTTTAAACATAACATTAAAATCATCATCAAATAATTGATAAGTACACAAAATATTGTATTTATTTCCATCATCATATAAAACGTTAGAAATCAAAACAGAATCTGTGTTACCAATCTAGCCGAGGATGATTATTTTTCCTTTAGAATTATCACCAAAGGTGACAAGGCCTCCATCAACTTTTATTAAGATTTTAAAGCATTAGTGATCTCTAGACATATGACATGAACGTCCACTATACAATTACCATACCTTCTTGTGAGAACTCTTCAAACAGGTCTCCTACAAAACAGATTTAAACAAAAAATGTTTTTGGTACACATATCTTCTTGGGTCCATAAAGGATAGCAATCAAAGATTTAGGTACCCATATTTGTATCGTGGGTTTCATATAATTTTCAAAATAAATATATTTTGAAAGATAAACTTTATTTGAACTATAATCATGTGAATAAATACTTGAAGCATAGGAATTTCCCGAACTTGAACTAGCATAATTTTGTCCAGACTTAGAGATAAATTGAGTTTTAGTGAACTATCTTTTTCCAGGTTGATAACTTATTCTAGTAGCATATTTTGGTGCCACTTTCATTCCTAGAATTTGAGTTAGAGTGTCTTTTACCTTTGTGGAATTTTCTAAGTCCTTTCTATGTTTCTCATTAGACATTTTCAATTCAGCATTTTTCCTTAACAGTTGAGCATTTTTCTCTTTTTCAATATTAAGTTCAGTTTTAACAGTTGTAGTGAGAGCATGTTATTTATTCAATGATTTGTATTTATCCTTAAGTTAATTGCATGTTTCTTCCAACATATTACAGTAATTAAATAATTCATCATTAGTCATGATTTCATAATCCGAATCAGATACAGTTCCAAAATAATAGGAATTTAAAACAGGAGTATCTAAGGTTACCTCAGATGTGTTTTTCATGAAACACATGTTGGAACGATTCTTTTCAGAGTCAGACATTTCAGATTCACTTGTGATGTCTTCAGAAGCACTCCAAGTATCCTTCATAACTTTCTTGTACTTAATGTCCTTGTAATCATATTTCTTCTTGAATTTTATCTTTGGGCAGTCTTCTTTAATGTGTCCTTTTCATTTTCACTCGTAGAAAACAACTTCATCACTTTTATCTGGAATTTTCCAGTCCTTCCAATTTCCCTTATTATCATTCATTCCTTTATAATTTGATTTCCTGAAGAATTTATTCTTCCTATAAAACATCTTGAATTTCCTGGCAATTTGGGCCATTTCAGCATCACTGTCTAAATCCAAATCATCACTTGTTGAACTTTCAGTAGTTACATAAATTTTCTCATTGTCTTTAATCTTTGAAGAAGTAGACTTGAAAGCCACATATTTTCTCTTGGGTTCATCATCTACTTCATTATTTACTTTAAGTTTCTCTTCGTATATCATAATATGACCTATTAACTCCTTAACATGGAATGTACTGATGTTGCATGATTCTCTAATGGAAACAGAAGTGCCCCTCCATCTTTCTGGTAGACATCTCAAGATTCTCATGATTTTTCATTTTTTGGAACAACCATTTCAAGTGAGCTCATAGTATTGAAAATCTCATTGAACCTGATATACATGTTAGAAATAGGTTCATCAGACTTCATTTTAAAATTATCATATTTAATGTCATAAGTATTTAATCTCATTTCTTTAACATTGGTTGTTCATTCTTGAGAAAGAGCCAAAGTATACAAAATTTCATAAACAGTTTTGCAAGAAATAATTCTATTAAACTCTTAATCTCCTAAAGCACAATATAAGTCATTCATTTATTTACCATTATTATATTAAGTAGTCTTTGTAGGTTCATCCCATGTTTTTCTTTCAGTTTATGGATTTTATATTGAGACTCTATAGTAGTCAAGATATCCATACCCATACTCTCTAAATAAATTTTCATTTTCAGTTTCCACTTGGCATAATTAGTACCATTAAAGAAAACTGTCATGTTTGTAGAAACACCCTCTAGTCTATTGTCCATAGCTAGATTTTAGAAAATAGTTTTAAAGAGATAAAATTTAGAACCAACAGAAATTTAAGATCTTTAAAGATGAAACTAAAATCACAGTTGAAAAACAGAATGTTTTGAAAATTTGTACAAATAAAAACAGCCTTTGATACCAAATGTTGGTCGGAGTGGATACTCAACAGGGGGTAAATTGTGTTCCAATTAAAATTTCTATTAAAAATATTTCTCTTGAAATCCCCCTATTTAAAATTGAAGATAAACTGTAGTGAATATATACATAGTGTAAATGTTTAATCAGTTTCTCAATGATTGATTAGGTCTCAGTTAACTTAATCAGAAGATGAAATTAACATTTGAAACTAACTAAATGGTTTACAATATGTATAAAAACTTTTAATTTAACAATCAAAGTAGCATTAAAATATTTTTGTATTTCAAATAATTTAGCAGCGGAATGTGATATATGTATATAGTATACTTATGATTTAAACTAAAATGCACAACATATGTTTCCAAGAGGTTTATTATAAAGCTAATACATAGTCCTCTCAAACAATTTATATAAAATGATCCACACCCTGGATCGTGGTAAACAACAATGAACACACTGTCCAGGTACAAAGACCTCTACCACAGTTCTACATGGGAAAAAAACAACAGCTCACAGCTGTCCATGTCTTACTCGACCTCTACCACTATCCACATTGGGAATCAATTAGTTAAATAATTTGAGTGAGGATTGGAGAATCCTCCAGTTTAGCTCAGGATACACTATGTGTATAAAATAAACAGGGTACACACACTGCTCGAAATATAAATTAAAGAATCACTAAAGTAATTGAGGAAGAGTTTAGAAGAGCTTCAGTGGTTGGTAGTGCATCTCTAGACTCGTTTGATTTGTCAGAAATGTTTCTGAGTCCTTCTCTGGTTTTTCTCTAAAAAACAGAGTGTCATTTTCTTCCTGGTTCCACGTACAACTTATCGTTTTGAGTGCATGAAGCGTTTTTTTAGTTCTTCACTCAAGATACAGCTTATAGTTTTTTTCAAAATAAGTTCTTTGTTTATTTCCAATGTTCATGAAGTATTGATGTAGACTTGCACAAATGCACCTTGTTTGAATGATGTTTATCACACTTGGTTTAGAGTGCTCTTTCTATGAAACCACTTTTATTTATGTCTCTGTGTTAATCTATTATCTTCTTTCATCTAGGTCTTTATCTTCCCTTTTATAGCTTTCAGCTCTGGAAAATGGGAATGATTACCTTTTGCATGGGTACTTGGTACGGTTCCCTGACATGGAAACAGAGATCATTAAATAACATTAACTGCATTAAAACATCAAATGTAACTGTTAGCTTTGTAGATAAATAGTATTTAGAGTATAGAGTATGACTGGTTGGTCAACCATTAGTAGCCTTCTATTGGTAGACGTGTGTGTTTGATTTTGTGTAGCAGGACCTTCCATCGGTAGCTCTTTCGAAATGTATCAGTATCCCCTTGGTATTGGTAGCTCTTAATCCATCGGTAGCTCCTGAGCTGTCGGTATCTTGATGTATTTGTGACTCTGTAATTGTATCGATAGACTAGGTCAGTCGCCTCATATCAGTTGCTAGTATGTGTATCAGTAGGTCGGTCGATAGCTCGTATCGGTAGACTTACTCTATCGGTAGGCATCTATCGGTAACAGTCTGTGAACTGGTTCTATATGTAGGCTTATTCATATCGGTAGGTCTGTACATATTGGCGATTAAGTGTATACTAGAAGACTTAAGTATACCGGTATACCAGTTCTATCGGTAGCTCGATTTCTATTAGTAGCTCTGTACATATCGGTAGCTATATGCAGATCACCGACTTAACACTTATCATCTTGACAATAGAATATCATATATAGAATGAATTTGAATATTGATAAACATTAATTGGGATTATCAATTGGGATTATCAAAACGGGTGAGGTCAACAATAAGGTATTTGGTGACTGATTGATTAGTGCTATTTTATAATAGATTCTCTATATTTTGGGGAATATTTTAGGACATTATTTTCTATGATGAGATTTAATTTGATGCATAAATATTAAAATTTCTTTTTAAAAAATATTTTATATTAATGTTTTTTGATGGATATTAATGTCAATTTGGGTTCATGATTACTATAATTTAATAGAATATATGATCAAGGTATTTACATGTTCGGAACGTGACATTATGAGCTACATTATGTGTTAGTTGGGGTCAATTTTAGACCAAATTGTTCGATTGCATAGTTATTGAATTTCGAAAAAGTGAATTTGCATGAAATATAATGTTAACTATTTAATGAGAAGATTATGATAATCTCTGGGTTTTATTGTTGAGCTTTCAATGAATAATGTATTTTAATTATAAATTTTAATTTTCTTGTGTGACATTTATTAGAGCTGAAAATTAATTTCCAAAATAAAAAATAAACTGCCATTATTAAATATTTTGATTGATTAAATATTATTTTTAGTTATTTATGCTTGAAGAATTAATCTTGAATAGTCATTTCATATAAAAATAAAATAACTGGATATTCTTCAAAACACAACAAATATATGAAATTATTCTTATCAATTGGATAGAAATTGTGTTTGTACATTTTATGTGATTCCCTATCTTGATATAAAATAAACCGTTAACCAATAAGAAAAGGATTTTGAAATAAAAAATTAACCATTTGTCATCATTTCTGATTATTTGATATTCTTTTATCATCTCATTGATTTATGTTTTTGTAGTCCTTATTATTTTTATGAAGATGTTCTCTATCAATCTTCATCCTAAAATGGATTGATGTTTTATCATCAATATCTATAATATAACTTCTAACTAATGTTTTCATTATCAGGGAAACTGAAATATGTGTCAATTTCAGTATATTTTTTCTATAAATTTTTAAAAAATAAAATAAATTTTATCAATTCTCTATGTTTTTTAGTTGTATGTATATATATTTTTTATTATTTAACCATTAACCAATATGATAAAATTTCATGGTCACAATTTAATTTTGGGGAAAGAATGTAACACCTATAATGTTTCATTTAAATTAATGATATTATTGATATCTTTCATTAAACACAGTACATATATTCGTATTAATTGAAACCTAATATAAAAGTATTTTTATTTATGTATGTCCACTACAATATTTCAACTGAATTGGTGGGTATGAATATGAGTAAACACATTCTTAAATATATGTATAATGGTCCTAATTGATAAAATTTTTTATTATTTCCTAGTAAATAATCAATCAATTTTTCTTTCATTAATGATAATTTTTCAAAAATATTTTTTCATGAAAATTTATTTTATTGGTTATTTTTTTGATGAAATTATAAATTATTTCTACAACTAATATAAAATATATCATGAAATCGGATAAAAATTCACATCATCATATCAAAATTATATTTGGATTAAATTTAGGAATTATTTTGAAATTATTTATTTTTTAGTTTGTAGTGAATTTAATATTTTTTAAATAATCCCATTTCTTTTCAATAAATAATATACTTTATATGTCCTAATAAAATTAATCTCTTCAACATCTATTAATTTAATCATGAAAATTAAATAAATTATTTAATATCCTAAGGTTTAAAATTTTTAAATACTTGTCTTTTTTTGTCATTATGAATGGTAATCATGATAAATATGTCAGATATAATTAAAATTAATGGGTAATATTGGGTTAAAAAATGAGATAATTTCTCAAAATAGCGCCAAAACATTATTTAATTTTATTTTTTGCTATATTTTTTCCCTCTCTAACCCATGTTCAATAACATTCATTTTGTGCATTTATTCCCTAATAATAAAATTTTTATTTTTTAATTTAATACGAAATCCAAAATTCATGTCTATTGACATTAAAAAAATTAATTTTATTACATTAAGGATAAAAATAAGATAATAGTCATTATAAATTTTTATTTAAAATATGAAATGAATTTTTATCATAGATATTTAATTTCTATTTTTATTAATGATGTAATTACCTAAATCCATTTTAAAATGCATATACAGTGCTTTTGCAAGATGTTGATAAATAATGATAAATAACAAAAAAAATATGGCAAGTGTCTTTTTATGAATTTTTTTTGTATAATTAATTTAACGGGTAATAATAATGTATTATTTAATATAAATATTATATATTCAAATTTTTTCTTAACAGTATGTTCTATACATAAAAATATGATAAATAAAAACAAAAATGAAATTGAGGATATTTTATGAAATCGTCTATTATATTTAATTATTTAAAAATTATAAAAATATTTAATGAGAACAAGTATGAAGAAAAATTATCTAGAACAACGTTTATATTACATTTATGACAACATTATTACATTATATTTAAATTAATACAAAATTATATTTTAAAAATAATTTATCAGTGTTGTGTACATGACATTTATGTCGATAATTAAGTCAAACATATAAGGGTTGAAATAAAATAAAAAATACATAAAACACAATGAGAGATTTTTTTATCATTCTGTAATCAACTTATAATATGAGTCACTTAAGATCCATTTTTTCAAATAATGTTACATTATTATATTTTAAAAAAAATTAAAATTCAAAGTGTATAATTCACCTCAATTATAAAAGAGCACATAATCCATGAATATATGCATACCTATATAGTATTTTATTATTAAAAAACATTGAAAAACTCTACAAAATAAAATTTTCCACATTATAATTGTACTCTTATCTTAGAAGACCAACTACAGGGTCCCTATTAATGGATCTAAAGGAACTCTACCAAAGAAGAGTTAATCGTATTTACCGACACATTAAAAATTAGTAATATTTCTATAATAACTATATATGTTGTTCTAATACTAAATCAAAATATTCAGTATCATAAATATATTGAGATTTTTTTTTATTTTAAACCTATTTACTGCTCATTTCAATCCGATGAAAAGTGAAATCATAGATCGTGTGTATGTACGGAATACCAAATCTATGCAGGGGGGTAATTAATTTTTCTTCACCATTTTACATGGATGGTAATCAATACAGAATAAATGACAATAAATGATATTTTTGAAATAATTATGAATTAAAAATAATCATTTACCATAAAATATTCCATCCATTGTAGCACAATAATTTTTCTTATTTATATGTGTGGACTACAACCTGCCCGATGTAATTTGTTTCATTTTTGGTAAAATAACTACATGGATTTTCATAAATGTAGGTTTGATTAATATTATATATATTACATAATAATTATTCTGTAATGGTTAATTATTATTGGTAAATATATTTTTTCCATTTTTTGTATGGTGTCAACAATATTCACCCCTAAATAAGACATACCGTCTATATGAATAATGTAATTAATTTTCTATCTCATATTCTTATATATGAATCTATGTGTGTATATTATGAATAAAAATTATATTTATATCGGGATAAATTTTTTTGATATTTGGAACCATGATCAATTTTCATGTTAATATAACCCTGGTAGTGAGTTTAATATATCAAAATGTGGAACATTATAAGCATAACATATGACAGATTCTCTCTAAGTGTATCTAATATGATCTCTTGATTTTTTGTGTTGTAATTTAAATTGTGAGAATATACCATGATATCTCCCAAGAATACAACCAAAAAATATTCTAGATATGGATGAAAATTTAGGATCATTAGTGCCATGAAAACTATACTGCATTCGTGCGACTAATCTAAATTAATAAATACTTCTAGAATCCAATACTACTATATAGTGTTATACTGGATAAATCTAATTGTCCATAATTATATAGGTAATAAAAAATATCATATAAATATCTAAGTAAACTGTATCTCCTCATAGGTATTTTATAATATCAATAATACTTAGAAAAGGATACATGTTCTTAACTATCAACTATTTCAATATCAGGTAATCCTTAAATAATTGAATGGATATATCTATCTTCTGGGATAAATATATTGGTGATCCCCTGAGAGATGTAATTTGTCTTATAATAAGTATTTCATAAAATAAATTTATTTAACTATTGAGATCATGAATATCAATTGTAGGCATCCTACAAGGAGAAATGGATACAAAGGATGGTATAAGAACTGGCTTGATGGAATACACTACCACTATCATAGGAGGTATTCTGGGGAAGTATTTTGGGAATTTATCCCTAAATTAATCAACCAATAGCGTGAAATATGAAATATTAATTTCTTAATTTTATAGATATATACTATAAATATAAAATTCTATACAACCATCCCACGAAGATCATGACTAGATCGACTCTGCATGAAATTAACATCTTATGTTGAATAAAAACCCAATCCTATAATGTAATAAAAGTAACCCTTGAGTGAAAAAATTCAATATAATCATGATTGAGAACCAATAATTACATCCTATGAATGATTTCAAACCCTATCATCTCTATGTAAAAAATGGTCACATTCAATGCAACACCATCCTATCTCAAGGGTTTACTGCCTGCATTGGTGAACAAAATCTTATCAAATTTTAAACAGTGTATCAATTGCCATAAATCAAACAAAAACATAATAAATCAAGACCAGGTATCTCCATAATAGGTATTTATTTAAAGGAATGGGATGAAATTTTATCTAAAAGATCATATACTACCATTGAGGAAACCAAAATAGTTCCTCTCACAATAGATGACCAAATGATTTACCCAAAAAGTATTGGTAGTACCGATAAAATCAGGCTAATCCATGAATATGTGAAATAAATTTACTCTCATTGCATTCCCACTATACTTCATCTGGATATCTAGGTTCTATATACAATAGACATGCCAAACACCTAAGTCTTATTGGTCACCTGATCTCCAACCCCCTACCAAACAAGAAGTTGCTAACCCAACTCATGAACATGGAGTTGGGGCATACCATACCTCAATATCATCTGAAGAATAAGTCCTATAAATCTAAAATATGTGTCCCTCCATTCCACATGATCAACACTCAACTAGTTTTCTATCAAACGTGCTCCCCATTCTTCACCGCCTCCAACGAGGATAATATAAAATAGAACTACTACCACTAATTACATGGATATTATTATTTTCACGAGCGGTGTCACAGTTACACTTCATGTAACCTAATACTGTGAAACTGGGTTTACAATCTAAAATACACTAATATACAACCCCATATTCACATAGGTTACTCTTAGTAATGAGAAAATGAATTACCACTTCCGATATTGTAATAATCCACAAAATATTCACATTTGATGACATGGCATATCAAGAGCATCCATTAATTGCCAAAATATAGATAAATCATCTCCTAAAAATATTCAGGAAATTATAGATCTCTTGTAACACACCAATATTTCATAGTATGTAATCTAGTTAAAGTAATTCAATAGCATGTGCAACACGCTACACCGAGTTAGTGCGTACCACAACATACTAAACTAACCATTCAAAAAAATAGTTATGAATATTATTAATTGAATTTTAAATCTTATATACTCTATAAAATTTTAAAATCCATATTATGTGTTTCTAAAAAATTATTTTAGAAAAAAATAATTTTTTTGGGTAAAATAAATATTTATTAAAAAATGAAATTTTAATGCATTTTAATGGAGAACCCTTTTTAAAAGCATTTTTTTAACCTTTTTTATATTAAATTTTATGAAATTAATTTCTTATTTAAAAAAGGGACATAAAAATATACTTTGGATTACTTTTTGGTACTTTTCTGATAAATTTAATATTTTTATGAATAACGAAAAATACCATGTTTTAAATGGAAAATTTTTTTTTAGAAGAAACCATTTATAGTGATAAATTATGAATTTGAATGGTTTTGAAGTGTAATTAGATTATATTTTTATTATTTAATACAATGTCCATCAATATAAGTAATTTCACTTTTGAATTTAACATAAACACATGTCAATCTTTTGATCGTTTTTTTAAACCAATATTTTGGTTTTGACAACGGGATTTAATTTTAAATTAATTAATTCAACTTCTATGTATTTAATTTAGTAAATTAGACTTCATTTTTGAATTTGGAATATCAAAATTATCTTATAGAGAATTTTTTTTATTTTCTGAAAACATTCAATTTTTTATGAATAGTGAAAAACAAAGCGTTATTATTTAAAACTGAATTTTTATGTAAATTATATTTTATTTTATTTACATTTATTTTCAGTTAAAATAGATATATAATACTTATATATGTTCAATTTTGTTCATTGGAGTCACTTTATAATAAAATTTGAATTATAAAATTCTACTGAACGTTTTAACAACTTTTACCCATCTTCGAGGCACGTTAGCAAATTTGTATAAAACAAAATTTTACCACTCTTGTGAGTTGAATATAAAAAATCCGTGAGCCATGATTGATATCATTATGTACAATGTGGTTCAATTAGATGAAATTAATTTTTTGTTAATAGTAACTTTTGACTTTTATTGTCCACAATTAAAAGTAATTAGGGAAATTAAGTATAAAAATGATATTATAATTACCCTATCACATGTCCTAATTCTATTGGATAAGTATATTTCGGCCGAAAACAACCATATGAATAAATTATGACCCCCTTTGGTCCACTGGGATAATATTAGAACATTTATTATTATTTTATTTAATGAAGAGTTGAATGATTTAAATTCTACATTTAATAACAACTACATTTTTAATACAAGGATATACATAAGATAAATTCGACTATAAATATTCATTATGAATCTAGAAAAATTGAATACATAATGTTATTTTATTTATAATTTTTATACATCAAATAATTTACATTATTTTTGACACAATGATGATGCAATAATTACCATATTAATGAATGATTAAAAAAAGTGATATTATAAATATCCAAATAAATGTAATTTGAGTCTTTTGACAAATTACACTAATTTTATTGGTTAATATGAAATGTTAGGGTTGATTACATTATTTTTTCGATGTAATCATGCTATTATAATTTTCACAAAAACCAAATACTTAATAATGTCAAAATTGTCATAATTGAGTTTTTAAAACAAATATTATATTGTTAATTGATATAATATTCCTAAAAATTTAAGGATCATCAAAAGGACTAAATAAGGATTTATATTTTAATAATGAACCACATGGAGTTATACTGTCTTGTTATTGTATGATTATTAACCATATATTAAAGAAATATTAAGAGACATGGTCAATGTCAACATATTTATCTAAGAGTTAAATATAAAATATAAGGTTAATATGATGACCTAAACCAATATAAAACCTATTGGTATAGATTTTTTCGAACCATCCACACCTTAGACTCTAATTAACTAATTTTGGGCCATTATATGCTGAAAATAATTTTATTATAAAATAATATTTCACGATTTTTCTAAAGTGACCCAATCCTCTCTTATAAAAGGGAACTTCACCTTATCTTACATTCCAACATCTAATGCCTTTTGGGATCGTCCAAAACCTTCCCAAGTATCCTCAATGATTTTCTCCCTACATTTTAGTGGCCTTCATTTGGTCGGAACGCCAACCGACAGATAATTTTTGATCAAATCAAAAGGCCGAACCTGGAGAAGAGGTAAATATTTGATCACCTCTTTCATGTTCTTTTCTTCTTCCACAGTCTATATATATATTTTTTCCATTTTAATATAATACATCAAGTATAATCTATATTCTATGAGGTTATTATAATAATTGTTCAACCTTTTACATTACTCTATCCATCCAATAAATGAAATAGTCACCATACGTGCGTATGTAAGGATTACCTTCTCCACGTCATGGTGTAGTCTGTAATTCAAACACTTCATTATTTGGATGGGTATAATAATAAGTATAAATGATGTAAATAATAATTAAATAATGACAATTATTTTTTGTATATGATATTTCATCCAATTACATAGGAGTTCTTTATCAATATTATGATATTGTCGCTTGTGTGTACATACAAATTACCATCTCCCCGACACAATGAGATTCATATCCACATTTACCATTCAATGATGATTATAAAAATATAAATCATTAATAAGTATGTAATATGTGACATAATAATTCTACTGGAGATATAAATATATATATATTTATATATATGTACTTATATTTATCTTATTCACTTATTTTTTTTCAATACGATATGAAAACGGAAACATCATTTATGCGTACGTACGACCTACTATCTCCATAAATGGTGTTTTCCATTTCATTTATATGTCTATTATACATATTTATATTAAAAATATATTATATATAAATCATGTTTTATATTCTATATTTATTTAATTAATGATCTATGTGATATAGTCAAGAGTAACAAGTTAAAACATGTAGGGCAAAGATAGCGATTATTACCCAAATTGTTATTTTAACCTGGAAATTATTATTAAATGGGTATTATAAAGTCTTAAATGAATAATGTATGATATCATTAATATTAATATGCATCTTATATAATTTAATAACATACTACAGTCTTTATAAATGAGGTTAAATGTACCCTCGACTAAATTAAAGTACAAGGTAAGGGTTATTTTCACTATCTATTTATTATTTGAGTTTGTTTTTATGTATGTATCTTCTGAGACATATTTATTATCTATGTCCATGTTTTATAAAAGTGTTTTCAAAGGGATTATTTTAAAATAATTTTTTAGTAAAAAATAATTTGAAATGTTTTAAATATTTATTCTTCTCAATCATTCTTCATTAATGTCCATGTTTTCAAAATGGTATTAAGGATTTATTTATATGAAAATGAATGTTTTTAAAATTTTAATTCATTTCAAAAGATTATATGTGGTATGGGACACATTTATTTAGAAATTTCATTAAATTTATTATTTTCGAAAAATTGTGTGGCTTTTAAATGTTTTCATGAGAATTAATATTTATCTTATAAAGTTTAACAAATCATTTTCATCTATGTCAACATACATTGATGGATTTTTAAATATGTTTGAAGTGGATTTATTTTCACAAAAATATTGCAAATTGTATGGATGGTTTTGTGATATGATTGAATATGGAAGTGTTATTTATATACCATTCATGTTTTTGGAGAAATTATTGACATTTTTTATGCTAGTTTTTATATGAATGTCTATGTTATATATAATCATTTTTATATGAGGAATGCATTGGACTTTTTAAGTTACAGGTTGAGCCTTTTATAGCTCCTCAATGAATGATATGTCTCATGAGACAAACTAGTTTCTTGGAACAAGTCCTTGAAAAAAATATTATTTGTAGTTTTGGCACAAGGCCTTGACATTATGGTTGGCATGTCTGGAATTATGCATTCCATTATTATGAAAGTGGTTATTGATATCAAATGTGATTAATTGACTAGTAGAATATTCATGTGAATAAGTAAATGGAATTATTTTATTTTATCTTTTTCATATTACGATCACATTTATGTTTAAAATGTTATTGTTATATTCTTATACAGTTCCTTAAATGTTTTTGCTTATTTATGAATGTTTCTAATATATTTTAATCCTTAATGGGAATCTGAACTCACATATTTCTGTGATTAATTATTCCTAGTATATAAAGACTTATTTTATGGATGACCTACAAGGATAGTATAAGGATATAAGTGTGATAAAATGAGGACAACATGTTGTTGATGTTTTTATTTCATGATGTAATGTAAATCATATGAATGGATCGAGTACTTCTAATGATACTAAAAAGATCAGTGTTTCTGGACATGATTCGTTGTAATCATGCCATTGTATTAAAATAATATACAGACTCTAGGTAACAAGGGTCAAGGAATTATATTTAGTATCAAATGATGTTTTTCAATAACCAATGAAACTAGATTTAGAAAAACTATCATTAGATAACATTTCCCAACGATAGACTTCAAGGATGAGTATATAAGAACCTCATCTAATTTTGGTAACATAGATAATTTTTGAGTTTTACAATAAATACATCCCAATCTGGATACGAGAAGGTAAAGGCATGTAAAGACCCGTAAATTTCAAGGAATTTTTTTTTTCATAATTTCATTGGGATTTTATGAGTACGCAGTTTCTGATGGCACCTGATTATGAGGCACGGTTTTCTAGGAATCATTTTACAAAGATTAGCTCATTTACGTTTAGTGAACGAATGAGTGAGTTTTTCTATATTTTGAACTAGTGCTCGGAATCGAAATCTGAGGGCACCGATGAAACCGCAGCGGTGGTATTTTCTTAAGAGGACCATTTCTGATGGTGCGTTTGGTCCGGAGGAGTTGTTAGAAATTGAGGATTAAAATGTGAAGTAAATAAAATTGTGGTACATTTTTATTTACTTTAACTAATGGTTATATCGTACATGGGGTAGTTGTGGTGGGACCCATCTGCCCCAAACTACCTGTGTTAAAATATTTGTGTGGTGGGGCCCACACGAGCCCCACCCATACACAATCCTTTAACTCTCTAACCCCCCCTTTATGTGAGTAACTCCTCCCTCTCAACTTCATTAATTCATGCCAACAAAACACCTAATTAATTAGACATCATAAGTTTAATTAATTAAGTGTGTTGTTTTTGAATTTTGTATTTTGAAATACATGCCATGATTTAATACAATAAGGGTAGACTTATTTTAATTGGGGTTGGATCATTGTGTTGGGGAATGGAGGAGAAAGAAATACATTCTTCCCATGAAGAATGTTTCCACTTCGTTCTCTCATCGAAGAATTCCAAGAAAGACGGTGCCAACCTCTGCTTCGTTCTTCTCGACATTGACGATGCGACGTAGTCATAAGGCAGCAATGTCAATGGAACAACGAAAGCATCTCCATACTTCATCATGTTATCAACATTATTGAATTGAGTTAGGGGAGTTTTTTTGAATTGAGAAATATTGGTTTTCCTTCCATGTTGATTTTTATCCCTAGACCTTCTGCTGTAAAACTAATGCAGAAGGAACCGGACCAATCTAACACGGTCTGATTCCTCCACCTTTCTTGTTTAATGCTGTTCTCCAACCGTTCATTAGCGGTGAATCATGGCATGTTTTCAGAGGTGATCGGAGGCCCGAAAACATCAAAAACGACATCGGAACATCGGGACGACCTAAGAACGAGATTTTTGTAGCAAACGGATCATCGGAACAAAGGACGGACACCTCGGGAGGCATGCTGGCTAGAGGCATCGTTTCTGGAAAATTCCAGAATACACAGCGTATACTTCCAAAGAACACACCGTGTAGTGAAAGCGTTTAGCGGCAGAAGTAACAGACATCCGATTAAGTGACACAAGACGTGTGACACCGGTCACACGGCGTATACTGTCCACACAGTTTGATAGAGGAGGCTTCGATGGACATGGTGTGTATTCAAGTGAAATACATGGACATAGATATAAATGCATGTCCACGAGGCACGACATGTATTATATTCATTTAAAGGAAGAAGTGTCTTTGCAAGGCTCGACGTGTAATTTGGGAGACACACAGACTCGTGCAGAACCACACATCCAAGAGGCATGGTGTGTCCTCCCTTCACATCGGCAGAAGTAGCTTTCTGATGACTCGGCGTGTATTTTGGGAATACACGGACATGGGGTGGAGTACACAGGCAGGTACTCCACCACATGGCCAGGCATGGCCAGCGTACACTGAGCTGACCCCAGATGATTGGACACAGCGTTTAACCATACCACACGCCTTGTATTTACTTTTTACATAAACAACCTTTTGACATAGGTATTGGTACATGGATAGTATCTGTGGACTAAAGACACAGCTTGTAACCATACCAAATGCCGTTTAGTTACTTTTTACACGACTAACCCCATGAAACGGGCTGTTTCACATGGGCAGTACCTGGTGACTTATGACACGGCCTGTATTGATTACTTACATGTTGTGTACATTCGGAAAATGGATTGGTCATCTTGTTCTCCGTGACTCGGGCATGTTTTTCATGTATTTCCCCAATGTCGTGGGACGGAATGTTGGGATACATAATCTCTGGTCTTTGTGATGGTTGATGTATCCACCCCTTTGACTCGAGGAGCGGACCCTCTCGAAATCGAGTATGCTATGTGTGGGAACCCTAGAGCAGGCTACGACTACGAAGACTACCGTGATGGGGTCCTCCGTGGGTTCGACGACGATTATGATTGTACATGGAACCTATGTGGGTTCGGTATCAAGGACGACTGTACTTGGATCCTCCGTGGGATTGGAAATGATAACGACTGTACGTGGATCCTACGTGGGTTCGGCAGTGATGGTTACTGTACCAGGATCCAACGTGGGTTCGGTAGCGACGACATTTGTACTTGGATCCTATGTGGGTTCGGCGAGGGAGATGATTTAGAGGATACATCTATCATCTCCACCCGTCTTCTTTAGTTGTATACCTATATGAGATGAGTCTTGACTTTTAAACATTATCTACGATATGATTGACTTGCTATCCCGTGTGGATTGGGTTGTGCTTTCATGTGTGGATTGGGTTGTATCTTCCTGTGTGGACTGGGTAGAACAAGGGCTCGTGAGTTGGATCCAAACTAGAATTGATGACTTCGGTATATGATTGGGCATATACCAAAGTAGAGTTGGTTGATAATTTGTGATAGTATCTTTCCTTTGTGGTTTATCCTTTCTGGATTCTAGGAGACCTTCGGGAGTCTCGGGGTCCCTACTAAGTATCGTATACTCACCCCTGCATGGGCTATGCCAGCACTACCTTGTGTTGTTTGCAAACGACGGAAAACGCTGATCTTGGTGGAGGCTCGTGGATCTAGACGGTACCTGGAGGTGTATCACTGGGCGGGACGTACAAGGATCGGACGACTGAACCTTATGAGCTGAAGAGACTATCTGTACCCACCCTTCAGGTGGGATTTCTAGAGGATGGCTCGAAGTTGTTGCTTTACTTTTCTGCTATTGTAATTTATTTTCAGTTGTACTTTACTTTCAGTTGGGCTTGTATTCTGGCCCATTTACATTCCATCAATTACTTTTGTACTAATTTCACTTAGTGTTAACATCAGCGTGCGTACTCTGTGTAGTTTGATTACTTTATAAAGGCAATGCCTTGCCTTTTTATTAGAATTTATGCATTTGTTTCTAGTCTCCATCCCCTGGCCTATGGAAGGCGGGCTTGGGGTAGTCACGGCATGGGACCCGAGGACGGGTCATGAAAAATTGGTATCATAGGAGTCTGTTCTACCACAGAACTCAAGACTCTGATACTTTTTCCCTGTAAAGAAATAGTGTTTAGAGTATTGAGTGTGGTAATCATAACAGGGAGTCCAGTGTTGGTGTGTTGGCTATCGTATCCAACACCAGGACTCTGACTTCTGATTTCGAACTCAATAAATGAAAACAATAATTTCATGTGTGTTTCAAAAGTTTTCATTTTGATTACATTGTGTCAGCTCACCAGATATACTGTATTAACTGTGGAGCACCTGTTTCTTTCAGGATGGCCCCATGACGGCAGTCAGCATGGGTTCCGAGTTTTGTGCAAGGCGGCAGCCCACCGAGTGAAATGGTCTCGGATCAGGGCCGCATTATAGCCGAGGTAACAACGGTACCATTACCCACCGAGCCACCGATTCCACCAACCACAGTAGCTAAGAGTGCACGTCGCCTGAGTGCACTACACAAGTTTCAGCATCCGAGACCACCTAGGATCCGCAGGGAGATGGACCCTTAGGCATCCGAGGATTGGCTGGAGGCTGTTGTTCAAGTATTCAGATTGGTAGGAACACTTGCAGACCTCATGGTGATCCTTGCGGCGAGTCTCTTGCACGCTGTAGCAGGTAGATGGTGGATCCTGATGCTACAGGTGCATGATGAGGAATCTCTCCTTTAGTCAAACTTCGAGAACCTTTTCCTCTCAGAGTGCGTCCCACCCACCCTCTGTGCGATGTACATCTAGGAGTTACTATAGCTGCGTTAGGGCAGCATGACAGTAGCCCAGTACTCTGGGAGATTTACTTATCTCTCACGCTACTCCACAAACATGGTATGTGACCCATTATTCCAGGCACAGACCTTTGAGAAGGGACTGAGGCATGAGATCAGGGCATCAATGATCTCCCTCACCATTCTGACACTAGAAGGAGTACAAGAGCGAGACCTTCTTGTGGAGAGCTTTCTTGCTGAGCCTACACCTGCAGTGAGACCTACCACAGGGCTGCACGTAGCGGATTCTTCCGCAGCTGGTAGTAGAGGGATGTTACATGGGTCCAAGTGGACTAGACCATCAGGTGGACGACCTTAGGACACTGGTTCAGATGTGCAGGGCACATGCAGTAGAGCTAGTCATTCGAGAGGCAGATAGTGCTATTCATGTGGCGATCAGGGCCACATGGATTGTGACTGCCTAACCCGCTATGCAGAGTAGCAACAGACGGTTGAGGGACCACCCAGGCAGAGGTAGAGGTTCGACCATTGCGGTATACAAGGAGCAGGAAGACAAGGCATAGGATCTGGCCGAGCAGTGGGTGGTGGGCGACGCTTTGAGGCTCTACCACTACCACCACCACCACCAGGAGGTCCACCCCGACCACGGGGAGCTGGCGAACAGAGATAGGGTCAGCTTCAGGCAGTAGAGGCCTACGAACATGGAACACCTGAGATGATTCAAGGTACTATCTGTGTCTACTCCACCCTTGTTTCAGTTCTTATAGACACAAGAGCGAGTCATTATTTCATTGACGTCGCCCTTGTTCAGAGCTCGGAGATTCCGTTGGAGCCGTTGGCTCGATCCTTATGGCTATAGATTTCTACGAAAGTAGACTTGACAATTATGAACTAGTGCCGGCTGTTTCAGCTTACTCTAAGAGGCGAGAGTTTCAGCTGGGATCTTCTTGTAGCGGCGTCGAGGCCTTACGACGTCATATTGGGGATGGATTAGTAATCAATAGTCCTCGCTCAGATAGACTATATTAGGCGCAAGGTGTGGTGTCTCCACACCGATGGGAGTAGGTTCACCTTCACCAGCGAGAAGGGAGCCTTTGTTGTGCAGGATGGAATCACATAGTGGAGAAGACAGTCGATTACTCATTAGTTGGCTAGTCTCATCCTAGGAGTAGTTGATGTGCGGAGTCCGTGTTTTCATATAGTGGTGGATCAGTATGCGGATGTTTATCCTGACGATGTTCCGGCACTACCTTCTCGCAGAGAGGTAGACTTATATATTGAAATGTACCCAGGGACAGCCCTGATATCTACTCCAACATATCATATGGATCCTACTGAGCTTCGAGAGCTATGGGTACAGCTAGAGGACTTGCATGGAAATGGACCTATTCGACCAAGTGTTTCACCCTAGGAATCCCCGATTTTGTTCACCAAGAAGGTGGACGGGAGCTTACGACTGTGTGTCAACTGCCGTCGCCTGAATTAGGTGACGGTGATGAATAAGTATCCACATCCAAGGATTGAAGACCTATTCGATTAGCTCAAGGGAGAACGATGGTTCTCGAAGATTGACATCAGGTTAGGCTATCATGAGCTCAGAGTTTGAGATGAGGATTTGTAGAAGACAACCTTCAGGTGTCGGTATGGCCACTATGAGTTCTCGGTTATGCCTTTCGGCATAACCCATGCTCCAGCAGTGTTCATGAGTCTCATGAATAGGATCTTCCAGCCTTACCTCAATCAATTTTTCGTAGACTTAATCGATGACATATTGATATACTCGACTACTGAGGAGGAGAAAACCTATCACTTGTGGGTTCTACTGGGCACAATCAGAGAGCACCATCTTTATGGTAAGTTCTCGAAGTTTTAGTTCTTGATTCGAGAGTTCCACTTCATGGGTTATGTAATCTCTGAGGCGGAGTTGAGGTGTATCATATGAAGATTGAGGCAGTGCTAGCTTGGGAGCCACCCATGAGTGTGATGGAGGTGTGGAGTTTCCTAGGTCTGGCTGGGTACTATCAGAGATTTGTTCCAGACTTCTCTAGAGTTGTAGCACCACATTCATCTTTGAAGATGAAGGGGAAACCCTTTGTGTGGTCAGAAGATGTCGTCAGATCTTCCAGTGGCTGAGACAGAGATTGACCAGTGCACCCATATTGAGGATACCAGGGGAGGGTGTAGGGTACGTAGTTTACTATGACGCATCAGGGACCAGACTCGGGTGTTTCCTGATGCAGGAGAGGGTAGTGATTGTTTATGGATCACGACAGTTGAGGAAGCATGGGAAGAACTACACTACCCATGACCTAGAGTTAGCAGTAGTGGTCTTCTCCTTGAATATGTGGCAGCACTATCTGATGGATGAGCACTTTACAGTCTACTATGACCACCAGTGTCTCTGGTACATCTTCTCACAGAAGGTCCTTAACCTGAGACAATGATGATGGATCGAGTTCCTCCAGGACTATGAATTTGAGATATTATATACTCATGGGAAAGGGAACGTAGTAGCTAATGCTCACAGCAAGAGGTTGGTCATCCACCTACTTGGAGAGGCGACATAGAAACTAACCACGTTGCAGATAACCTTCATGGATAGTGATATGAAAGCCTTTCTACAGTCCCTCACTATCACTCCACCACTTATTCAGCGGGTCAGATAGGCATAGCATGGGGACATTGACTGTGAGACGCGACATGCACAGATATCCTCAGGACATGCACCTGATGGATTCAATATAAGAGGAGAGTATGTCTTCCTTTTCGGAGGACGTACCATGGTACCAGTTTCATTATAGAAGGAGTTGATTAGAGAGTTTAACACTTCCCCTTTAGCATTACATCCAGGAGTAGCCAAGAAGTACTAGGATCTCAGACGACAACAATGGTGGCCGGGTATGAAGAAAGATGTGGCAGAGTTCATTTCACGATGCCTCACTTTCCAGCAGGTGAAGGCAGACCACCAGGTACCATCAGGCTTGGAACAGCCCTTGGAGGTTCCAGAGTGGAAGTAGGACGGTATATCCATGGATTTTGTGACTGAGCATCCACGTACTTCCATAGGTCATGACTCCATTTGGGTGATTGTCGTCCGACTCACCAAGTCAGACCACTTTTCACCTATGAGGGAGTAGGGCTCATTGTAGAGCTTGGGACACCTCTACATTCAAGAGATCATACAGCTTTATGGTGTTCCATTATCTATCGTCTCCGATCAAGATGTTTTCATTACTTTCCGGATTTGGAAGGGGGTGTCTGAGGCATTTGGGACGCAGCTACGCCTGAGCACCACCTTTCACCCTCAGACGGATGGTCAGACGGAGACGACAATTCAGACTCATGAGGACATTCTCTGTGCATGTGTCCTCGACTTTGGTCATAGTTGGTAGGATCACATAACCTTGGTGGAGTTTCCTTACAGCAATAGCTACCACTCCACCATCAGGATGGAACCATACGAGGCATTGTATGACCGACCTTGTAGATCACCTATGTGCTGGAAAAACCATGGGGAGTCATCACTAGTATGACCAGAGATGGTCCGGGCCATGACGAAGAAGGTTTATGTCATCTAGGAATAGATGAGGACAGCTCATAGTTGACAGAAGTATTATGTTAACATGAGGAAGAGACCACTATAGTTCGAGGATGGCGACTAGGTTTTCTTATGGGTCATACCTCGACGTGGATTATGGAGATTTTGCCGGGGCGGCAAGTTTTCTTTGTGCTTCATCAGACCATTTCAGGTTCTCATCATGATAGGAGAGTTGGGTTATTTCATGGCTCTTCCACCTCAGTTGTACTGAGTGCACGACGCATTCTATGAATCTTAGCTGAGGAGATACGTGCACGGCCCGACGCATATCATCGACCACGAAGAGCTTTACATCGATGATGGGGTGACTTTTGCAGAGGTCCTAGTGGAGATCGAGGATCGACATGAGCATGTCCTTCGTGGATAGTCGATTCATCTAGTTCGCATCCGGTGGCAGCATGGGAACCTCCAGGAGAGCACAAGGCAGTGGGAGGCTCAGATGCATGCTCAGTACCCTCATTTGTTTCCCCAGTTTTTGATGCATCTTTACGGGGAAGTAAAGCCTTGATGTGGGAGTAATCTAATGTTCTGTGTAGGATCGAAATATAATATGAGATGCTCAATATACAAGAGGGGGGGTGAATTGTATACTTTAAAAATTCCTTTGGAACCTTTAAAGTTAGTTATGAATAACTAGAGTTTCCTTAAGAAAAGGAAAGAACTAAGTTTAACAAAGTTAAACTAAGTTGATTCACAACACCTCTAACACCGAACTAAACTTGGAAAGAGATTCCAAAAGAAGGTTCCGGAAATATGGTTCCGGAAATTGAAACATAACAAAAGTTACAATATGAGATTCTACCTTAAAGCGTATAGAATCTAAACTAATCAAAGTAAGTAGGGAAGTATAAGAAAATTATACTTTCCTTAAGATACAAAATGCAGCGGAATAAAACGAGTACAAGTAGAAGAACTACTAGTAACAAGATGATAGTCTTTTAACCCAAAGAGAAGGGTATCCAACAACCTTGGATAAAGGTCCCTTGATTTATACTTTCAAGCAAGTCTGTCTTACCCACACCAGGGTAAGCCCTCGATACGAAGATCGGTGTCTCTGTCTTGCTATCCCCGCAAGCCCTCAACTTCAAGGTAGTTGGCAACCTCTGTCTTTCTCAGCAAGAAAGCCCTCGATCTTTAAGGTAGTCGGCACCTCTGTCTTTCTCAGCAAGAAAGCCCTCGATCTTTAAGGTAGTCGGCACCTCTGTCTTCCTATCCCCGGAAGCCCTCGAATGTAATCACCAACATTCGGAGTCGCACGAAGCTTTGAGAGTTAATAAGAGACTCTCTCTCTAGAAATCACTTCAACAGCATGTATGCACAAAGTTCAAATGTTCATCCATCCGTTCGTCTTTTTTTTCGTGAGCTTTTTCAAATGAGCTCCTATTTATAGGTGAGGTCGGCTCCTTCTCCAACGGTCATATTTCCCTTAAAGTTCGGAGGGACCTGTACACATGTCACTTAGACAACGGTTAGTTTATAACAAAATGGACGACATCGTTTTATAACAAAGTAAGTGTAACAGAAATTACGACATCGTTTTAAAACCTAACATAAAGGTTCGGAATAGAAATTTCGGAGTGAAAGTTCGGAGTGAACAAATTCAGAGTGTATAAAACAATGATATCCAGATTCTGTTTAATGAGTGAATTCGGAATGAGAATTCGGAATAGGAATTCGGAATAGGAATTCTTCATCAGAAATCGTAATGAGAAATCGTCATCAGAATTCGTAATGAGAATTCGGAATGAGATTTCTTCATTAGAATTCGTAATGAGAATTCTTCATTGGAATTCGTAATGAGAATTCTTCTTCAGAATTCGTAATGAGAATTCGAAATGGGATTTCTTCATTAGAATTCGTAATGAGAATTCTTCTTCAGAATTCGTAATGAGAATTCGTAATGAGAATTCTTCATTAGAATTCGTAATGGGAATTCTTCTTCAGAATCCGAACCCTAAAACAGAATGCTTTTTATCAGTTTTAATGATTCCGAGAAAGTGAATCCGAATTTCATACTTAAGAAAAATATTAATGAAAATATGATAAGGATAAATTTTTCTTATAAAAGCGTTTTTCCTTAAGAAAACATTTTTCCTTATAAAAGCAATTTTCCTTACAAAAGCGATTTTCCTTAAAGATAAGGTGTTTGTGATTTTCAAAACAAGAAGGAATGGAAAAGTCATAAGGAAAACCTTATTGACTCAACAATCTCCCCCTTTTTGGAAAGCACAAACATCCTTACGAAAAAGCTATTTCTAGGAAGAAAGAAACACAATAAAGCTTATCTCCCTTGGTTTAAGAATATAGATGAATACGACTAACTCCCCCTTAGGCTTTGAATCTCTAAGGATCGTATTCATATTTCCGGAGTGATATTTCATTAAGATAAAAACTCCCCCTTAAACAAACTCTTATTAGAGTTCTATCTCATTGGGTATTTTTCTTTCTCCCCCTTTGATAAGCACTTATTAGATTTCCTCTTTTTCTTAAGGATCTTTTCCTTCTCCCCCTTTGTGATTTTCAAAAAGAATTTCGAGGGAATGGAAAAAAAAAATAACAAAGTACCTGAAAGATTAGTAACAACAACAAAGCAGAACAACAAGCACGATTCTCATTAAATTTGAAATGTCAGCAACAAAAACAGATTACAACAAAAAGATCGGATTGGTCATTTGGGATCTTTCTCCTTTGACATAAGCCCCTTGAGAATAGTCTTGATCTTTTTGAGGTCCTTATGATCTTCCTCTGCTTGCTTTTCTAAGGCAACTATTCTTGCTGACTGAGCTTGAATGATTTCTTCCTGAGCCTTTAACTTTTCTTCCTGAGCTTCCATTTTCTCTTCCTGAGATTTTATCCTTTCTAGAAAATTGATCCGATGATCCCTTTCAAATTTCCAACTTTGATTAACAGAGTTGAGCTTTCCATTCAGATCTCTTACTTCCTGACTCCGAATGTTCTTTTCCTCTGCCAATTTCTCATCGAATGATGCAGTCATCTCATGAAACTTCTTATCCTCGGTTTGAAAAGCATCCTTAACATTCTCCTGAAACTCATCCAGCAACCTCATCTCTTCCACATTCTTCTTCGACCAGCTAGTCATCCTTTTGCAAGATCTTTTATGGGCTTCGTAACCAATGAAGAAATTTTTGAACTGGGCTTCTATCTCAACACACTTATCCATTACCATGGATACGGAATCGGTTTTCTGATTCAGCGTATGTTGGAGCATCTGGCACCGAGAATCAATACTGGAGAAAGTCGGAATGGTTCCCACCAACTTCTTCAAGGATTGAACAACAAAATCGTGCCCCAACGAAGATGATTCCGAATCTGACATCTTGCTAGGAGAATTTTCTTCTTCAATAAGCTCCAACTTCCTCTTTGAAGAACTACCAGCTTCCTTCCTCATACTCTTTTCTGAACTCGGGGTATCAGCAATAACTTGTTTCCCCTTATCTTTTTTCGGAATAGAAACCTGTTCCGGAGATTTCTTCTCACTGTCAGAAACTTGAACAACCAAATCTTCCTCATCAACAACTTCTATATTTTCTTTCTGAGCAGCATCAAGTGAAAGATGTTCTTCTTCTCCATGATAAGAAACTTCTTCCTCTCCTTCCTTTCCTTCTATTACTGGAGTAACTAGTTTTGAAGATTCGGCTTCAGAAGTTCGGAGCGACAGGTGTTCCGAAGGAGTTCCCTTGTATTCATCTACTTGTTTGAGCACATCTCCTGTCTCACCACTTCCTTCAGCAGCTTCTTCCACTTCTTCCACTAGCTCTACTTCCTCAACATTCTTAGCAGCAGCCTCTTTCGGATCATCGAGATTTCTTCCTGGAGTCTCAGGTAGAGAGTCCAAAGAAAAAGTTCTCGGAACGGGAATGGTTGCTGAAACCATTTCATTAAACTTCAACAAGGCTTGCACAGCCTCAGCTTCTGACAACTTCTTCTTCAGCTTCTTTTCCTTAGATTGCTTCTCGAGCTCATCAACAGCCTTTTCTTTCAGAGCTTTAGCCTCTGCGGGATCCAATCCGAACTGCGGATCTCCTTCCTTCCTCTTTTCCTTGTCAGCTCTCCACTTCGCTGCAACCTCATCAGTATATGTCTTCTTCTTCTTAGGCTTAGGAGGTGCGGAATGGACTTCCTTAGACTTAGATTCTTCAGCTTCACCTACCACTTCTTTCAGCTTCCTCTTCCTTACCGGCTTAGGCGATTCCGGATCAGCCACTTTCGGAGTCACTTCTTCTTGAGGAGGAAGATCAATAAACATGCCAGACTTCTTGTCAAAAGCTATATTCATCCTTTTAAGAGTTGCATCACTGAGCAACATGATCTTGCAAACTTTCGGTTTAGAACTGCAAGCAACCTTGAAGGACTCAAGGCACCGAACTATCAGCTTCGACAATATTGCCGGGTACATTACTATCTGAGCTCTCAGATTCCCTTTCTTTAAATTCTCAAGATTAAGAAGGATATGCTTCATCAGGTTGAACTTCCTTTGATTTATCAAGAAATCTAAGATGTATATCTCACTCTTCTTCAAGCTGTCCTTGTCTCCTTTTCTCGGTACAATAAGCCCTTGCACCCAAAACTCCAGAATCCGGAAGTTTGTAGATAGGGTTGCAATTTTCGAAGCCTTATCATCATCCAGTCCGAGAATTTCTAAGGCTTTCTCCTTGTTGAAACTACCCAAGGAGTCTGGTAGAACATGCGAGATAAACTCAGCTTCCCCTTCATAATTCAACCCTACCAAGCTTGCAGCCTTGGTGTAAGATAGCTTATAAGTCTTGCCATACGATTTGAAGGAAAATTTTTCTCTATTGTCTTCCACGAAGAAAGCAACCGACTCATAAAACTCAACAAGCAAGTCTGGGTAAACTTCATCTTGGTTGCCAGTTTTTGATATCGCAACATCTTCCCAGCCATTGAGCTTGATATTCTTTGATATAATAGAATCATAGTTGCTGAAGAAATTCGGATGCACTAACCGCTCTCTGTAGACTAACCACTGTGAAATGGGCTTTGTTGAAGACATCTCTTGAGAAGCTAACTCTGCAGACATTCGGATTAGAAGTCTCTGAGAAGTTCGGAACTGAGAAGACTGAAGTTCGGAACTGGAAAACTGTAGTTCGGAACAGCCTTAAATCAGAGAGACAGAGCTTCAGCACGCAAGAGCTTGAGATCGATGTGGGACGAGAAAATAGGGTCCCCTTTATATAGGCTTTGGAATGACGGTTCAACTTCCTCGGTTGATCTAACGGTTTAGAATGATCTGAGATCAGATCTGACGGTTGAGAGGTTGAATCCGATCTTTTTGAGGTTTTATTAAAACAAAATTCAAGAAATTAAAAAAAAACGAAAACAAACTATAAGAAAATGCCAGCAAGTAAAATATGATTACGAAAACTTCAGTAAGGAAGTCATACCTTTCGGATTAGCTTAGGAAAGTTATTCGTAATGGGTAATGTAAAGACGACTACGAAAAAAAAACTCAATACGAAAAACTTGATACGAAAAACTTGATATGGAAGATTCAATACGAAAGTTTTTCCATTATGAAAATACCAGTACGAAAATTTTCCATTCCGGAAATTTTCAATATGAATACTTTTATTCCAGAAGTATTTTGTATGGAAATATCCATTCTGGAAAATTGTAGTTCCGGAAGTTCCATTCCGGAAAATTTCGTTCCGAAAAATTTGAAAACAAATTTTGAAAAACTTTGTTAAATAAACAAACAAATGTACTCCCCCTATGAAAAGGAGTTTATTACTGTGAGAAGATTTTTCCAACAGAAAGTTAATTAAGGAAGATTACCTTACGGTTATCATTCCTAACTTCTGTTTAATATATTCAAATCTATCAGAATGTAAAGATTTTGTGAAAATATCAGCAAGTTGATCTTGCGTTCCGATAAACTGAAGAATAATATCTCCTTTAAGTGTGTGATCCCTAAGAAAGTGATGCCTAATATCTATGTGTTTTGCACGGGAGTGATGTGCAGGGTTTTTACTTAGAGCAATGGCACTTGTGTTATCACACAAAATTTGAGTTTTAGTAAAACTCAAGCCATAGTCTGTGAGTGTGTGTTGCATCCACAACACTTGTGCACAACAACTTCCAGCTGCTACATATTCAGCTTCAGCAGTGGAGAGTGCAACAGAATGTTGCTTCTTGCATGACCAAGAAACTAATGAATCTCCTAAGAAATGACAAGTTCCGGATGTACTTTTTCTATCCATTCTACAACCACCAAAGTCAGCATCAGAAAAGCTTTTTAGAACAAAATCATTTCCAGAAGTATAAAATAATCCTAGATCCATGGTTCCCTTAAGGTAGCGAAAAATTCTTTTTACCGCCTTTAAGTGAGATTCCTTAGGATTGGATTGATATCTTGCACATAAGCATACAGAAAACATTAAGTCTGGTCGACTAGCTGTTAAGTAAAGTAGACTTCCAATCATACCTCTAAAAGATGTTTGATCTACTGGTTTCCCAGCTTCATCAAGATCTAAAGAGTTTGAGGTACCAATAGGAGTACTTATACTCTTAGTGTTGTCATAACCATACTTTTTAAGAAGATCTTTAATATACTTATGTTGAGATATGTAGGTTCCTTCTGGTTTTTGAGAAATTTGAAAACCAAGGAAAAATGTTAACTCACCCATCATACTCATTTCAAACTCAGATTTCATTAGACTAGCAAAAGAATCAGTCAAAGATTGCTGAGTTGAACCAAATATAATGTCATCAACATAAATTTGAACAATCAAAACATTTTTCTTATCTTTCTTTATAAAAAGGGTTGGATCTGCATTTCCCTTAACATAGTTATTTTGAAGCAAAAATCCAGTGAGTCTATCATACCATGCTCTTGGGGCTTGTTTAAGGCCATACAAAGCTTTGGTAAGTCTAAAAACATGATCAGGATGTTTTGTATTTTCAAAGCCAGGAGGTTGTTCAACAAAAACTTCCTCTTGAACATAACCATTAAGAAAAGCACACTTCACATCCATTTGAAATAGTTTGAAATTAAAGAATGCTGCAAAGGCAAGTAGAATACGAATAGATTCAAGTCTAGCTACTGGAGCATAGGTTTCTTCATAGTCTATTCCTTCTTGCTGATTATAGCCTTTAGCAACAAGTCTAGCTTTATTTCTAACAATGACTCCATTTTCATCACATTTGTTTCTGAAGACCCATTTTACTCCAATAACAGAAGTTTCCTTAGGTCTTTCAACCAAGGTCCAGACTTTATTCCTTTCGAATTCATTTAGCTCATCTTGCATTGCTTTGATCCAATCATCATCACCTAAAGCTTCATCAGTGCTTTTAGGTTCTAGTTGGGAAAGAAATGCTAGATGTTCTACTTCATTTCTTAAGGAACTTCTAGTCCTTACAGGTTGATTTACATCACCAATGATACTATCACTGGGATGATTCTTAAGAAACATCTGATTTGGGTTTTGTAAAACCTGTTCATCAACATAAGGTAGAAAGTCTTCTGGGGTAAATGTTTCAGAAGTATCTTCTAGAACAATTTCCTTATCAGAAGGTTCTTCTAACAAAGGTTGACAATCAGTTTTTGAAAACACATCCGAAGATGTAAGTTGGGAAGTTTTAAAAACAAAAGGATCTGACTCATCAAATTTCACATGTACTGTTTCCTCAACAGTACAAGTATTTTTATTAAAAACTCTATAAGCCTTAGAGGTTGTGGAATATCCTAAGAAAATCCCTTCATCTGATTTTGGTGCGAATTTATGTAAGTTATCTTTAGTATTCAAAATGAATACTTTGCAACCAAAAACCTTGAAGTAGGAAAGCCTTGGTTTTCTACCATTCCATAACTCATAAGGAGTTTTATTAAGAAAAGGTCTAATCAAAACTCGATTTATAGTATAACAAGCAGTACTTACAGCTTCAGCCCAGAAATGTCTAGCTATAGAATATTCACTCAACATGGTTCTAGTTATTTCTTGAAGAATTCGATTTCTTCTTTCAACTACACCATTCTGTTGAGGAGTTCTAGGTGCTGAAAAGTTGTGAGTAATACCTTTCTTACTACAAAAAGTTTCAAAATCAGAATTTTGAAATTCTCCTCCATGATCACTATGAATAGTTTTCAATGGAAGGTTTTTCTCATTTTTAACTTGAGCTCTAAAACTTTTGAAATAAGAAAAAGCTTCAGATTTCCTTGCTAGAAAATAGACCCAAGTAAATCTAGTGTAATCATCAACTAGAACAAACACATAGTATTTGCCTCCAATGCTTCCAGTTTGTGTAGGACCAAAAAGATCCATGTGCACCAACTGTAATGCATCGGTTGTTGAGACTTCACCGATTGACTTAAAACTAGATTTATGTTGCTTGCCATATTGACAAGGATCACAAACTTTAGAAGAATCAAATCTAAGCTCCGGTAGATCCTTAACTAGTTTCTTCTTAGAGAGTTTACTTAGGTTTCTAAGATTACAGTGTCCTAGTCTTCTATGCCATAACCAAGAATGATCTTCCATTGCACTTAGGCAAGGTAAATCTTGGCTTCTTAGGTCTTCTAAGTTTAAGGTGTAAACATTCTCTTGCCTGTTGGCTGAGAGAATAAATTCTTCCTTGGAATTGTGAACTAAGCATTTATCATTCCTAAAATTCACAAGGTAACCTTCATCACATAACTGACTTATGCTAATGAGGTTGTGCTTAAGACCTTTAACAAAAAGAACATTTGAAATCAAAGTTTTACCTAAAAGAACAATATTACCAATACCAACAATCTCTCCCTTAGCATTGTCTCCGAAAGTTACCTTTCCTCCTTTCGTCTTGATAATTTTTTCAAAGAAGCTTTTGTTACCAGTCATGTGCCGGGAACATCCACTATCCATGTACCAAACATTGTTGCTGGAACTTTCTTTATTTTCCTGAAATTAAGAACAAAGTTAGACTTTCGGAATCCAAACTTGCTTGGATCCGAGATTTCCAGACAATAAAATTTTTGGTACCCACATTTTCTTAGAAAAGTAAGCTTTATGAAAACCTAAGGATTGGGTTTTGTTTAAGGAACAATTTCTTGCCCAGTGACCACCACATTGACACTTAGTACAAAATGGGGCACTTTGAGGAACAAAATAATTGTTGCTGAAAACAGGTTTTGCATGGGTATAACCAAATCCGGATTTATTTCTTAAAGGTCGTATTTGAGAATACATCTTATCAAAATTTTCCTTACCATGGGTAAAGTTTGATAAGCACTTCTTTAAGGAAAAAATTTCGGACTTGAGTTTTACAACCAAGTTTTTATCTTCAAAATCATTAGTTTTGGAACTAGAGTTAGGCTCGAAAATATTTTTATTAGAAATTACTTTTTCTAACTCTTTAGAAAGTTTATTCTTCTTAGAACTTACTTCCTCAAGATTTTTTGAAATACTTTCAAAATCAGCATTTTTCTTATCAAGATCTTTAGAAAGATCTGATATCTCTTTAGTAAGAATAGAATTCCTAGAATTTGCCTTATCAAGTTTCTTGTTGAGTTTGGAATTCTCAATCTCAAGAAGTTCAGCAAATCTAGAGACTTCTTCAAAAGTAGGTAAAGTATTTTCCTCATCAGAAGATGATTCTTCATCAGAAGAGTTATAATACTTACTATCATTAGGATTTAAAGAAACATTGGTCAAAGATTCAGCATTTCGTACCTTAGCCATAAGACAATGATTATCAATAGGTAATCTGGCTATAAGACCAAGATTCTTCTGTCCTGAAGATTCATATTCAGAAGATTCATCTGAAGAGTCACCACCACTGGCACTCCAGGTGTCATTAGCTTTCAAAACTTTCTTAGCTTTAGCTTTGTAATATTTCTTCCTGTTCCTGTCTGAATGCCTTTCCTTTCTTTCTTTCTTTCTGAGCATAGGGCAATCTGGTCTAATATGTCCAGCTCTCTTACATTCATAACAAGTAACTTCTCCATCTTTCTTATCTTTCCTATCCTTCTTCTTATACTTGGATTGAAAGTTTCTTTGTCCAGCTATCTTGTTCATCCTTCGAGCAAGATTGGCTAATTCATTTTCTGAAACTTCACTTTCACTAGATTCGGATTGGAAAATGACTTTCTTCGATTTGGATCTGGTTACTCTCTCAGGAGTCTTAGCTTTCATCTGATTCGAAGTTGTAGTAAAAGCAACAGTACCATTTCCATTCTTCTTCTTGATGTTGTCAGCATCTCTCTTCATTCTGGTCTCATGTTGTAGAAGAGTTCCAAATAATTCATCAAGAGTTATTTGAGTAACCTTCCTGTTCTCATCTATAGCTGTTCTCTTGGATTCCCACTCATTGGGCATAATGTCAATTATCTTGTCCACAAGAGCTTCATCATCTAAACCTTTCTCTCCCATAGACTGTAGACTGTTGACGATTGTCATAAATCTTTGTTGTACTTTACAGATAGGTTCTCCATAAGGAAAATTAAAGCCATGATATTCAGCTCTAAGCATAGCTCTCCTAGTCTCAATCACTTTAGAAGTCCCAAAATGAGTAACCTCTAACTTCTTCCATATACAATTAGCTGCTTCACAAGAAGAAATTTGGCTATATATATTTCTAGTCATTGAACATAATAAAGTGTTGCGTACCTTGTAGTTGAGTTGATATTCTTGCTTCTCCTGGTTAGTAAAGGTTCTGACTTCCTTGTCAGGAATTTTGTAATCACCAGTAAGCATGACAAAGTTATCTACTCCAGTATTGATAACAAACGTCTTCATACGATCTCTCCAGTATTCATAATCATTACCATCAAATATTGGTGGCCTTGTAGGATTCAAATTGTCTATCGAACCAACATTCATTCCTGCCATACTTGAAAATAACTTGGAAACAAACTTGTTAATAACAAAAATTCGGAATTAAAAAGTTCGGAATAGGAAAAGTTCGGAATGGATAATCCGGAATGAAAAAGTTCGGAATTGAAAAGTGAGCAAGAAAAACTTGAACGTGAGTACAAGTATTTCAGTAACCTTGGCTCTGATACCAAATGTAAGAATGGTATAGAGTAAGAGGTTTCCAACCTCTGATACCAATTGTAGGATCGAAATATAATATGAGATGCTCAATATACAAGAGGGGGGGTGAATTGTATACTTTAAAAATTCCTTTGGAACCTTTAAAGTTAGTTATGAATAACTAGAGTTTCCTTAAGAAAAGGAAAGAACTAAGTTTAACAAAGTTAAACTAAGTTGATTCACAACACCTCTAACACCGAACTAAACTTGGAAAGAGATTCCAAAAGAAGGTTCCGGAAATATGGTTCCGGAAATTGAAACTTAACAAAAGTTACAATATGAGATTCTACCTTAAAGCGTATAGAATCTAAACTAATCAAAGTAAGTAGGGAAGTATAAGAAAATTATACTTTCCTTAAGATACAAAATGCAGCAGAATAAAACGAGTACAAGTAGAAGAACTACTAGTAACAAGATGATAGTCTTTTAACCCAAAGAGAAGGGTATCCAACAACCTTGGATAAAGGTCCCTTGATTTATACTTTCAAGCAAGTCTGTCTTACCCACACCAGGGTAAGCCCTCGATACGAAGATCGGTGTCTCTGTCTTGCTATCCCCGCAAGCCCTCAACTTCAAGGTAGTTGGCAACCTCTGTCTTTCTCAGCAAGAAAGCCCTCGATCTTTAAGGTAGTCGGCACCTCTGTCTTTCTCAGCAAGAAAGCCCTCGATCTTTAAGGTAGTCGGCACCTCTGTCTTCCTATCCCCGGAAGCCCTCGAATGTAATCACCAACATTCGGAGTCGCACGAAGCTTTGAGAGTTAATAAGAGACTCTCTCTCTAGAAATCACTTCAACAGCATGTATGCACAAAGTTCAAATGTTCATCCATCCGTTCGTCTTTTTTTTCGTGAGCTTTTTCAAATGAGCTCCTATTTATAGGTGAGGTCGGCTCCTTCTCCAACGGTCATATTTCCCTTAAAGTTCGGAGGGACCTGTACACGTGTCACTTAGACAACGGTTAGTTTATAACAAAATGGACGACATCGTTTTATAACAAAGTAAGTGTAACAGAAATTACGACATCGTTTTAAAACCTAACATAAAGGTTCGGAATAGAAATTTCGGAGTGAAAGTTCGGAGTGAACAAATTCAGAGTGTATAAAACAATGATATCCAGATTCTGTTTAATGAGTGAATTCGGAATGAGAATTCGGAATAGGAATTCGGAATAGGAATTCTTCATCAGAAATCGTAATGAGAAATCGTCATCAGAATTCGTAATGAGAATTCGGAATGAGATTTCTTCATTAGAATTCGTAATGAGAATTCTTCATTGGAATTCGTAATGAGAATTCTTCTTCAGAATTCGTAATGAGAATTCGAAATGGGATTTCTTCATTAGAATTCGTAATGAGAATTCTTCTTCAGAATTCGTAATGAGAATTCGTAATGAGAATTCTTCATTAGAATTCGTAATGGGAATTCTTCTTCAGAATCCGAACCCTAAAACAGAATGCTTTTTATCAGTTTTAATGATTCCGAGAAAGTGAATCCGAATTTCATACTTAAGAAAAATATTAATGAAAATATGATAAGGATAAATTTTTCTTATAAAAGCGTTTTTCCTTAAGAAAACATTTTTCCTTATAAAAGCAATTTTCCTTACAAAAGCGATTTTCCTTAAAGATAAGGTGTTTGTGATTTTCAAAACAAGAAGGAATGGAAAAGTCATAAGGAAAACCTTATTGACTCAACATTCTGTATGTAACACCCCAAGATTTTATGAAAATTATTCTTTTAATTTCATTAATGTCTTGTGCTACACCAAGATTACCTTGTGCTATATGCAACACCGTATTATCTTGCAGTATACGCAACACTATTCTTGGATCGTGTTACACACAATTTTGATAATAGTTATTCTACGCAACATTGAGTATATATATATATATATTAAATTTATAAATGAAATACAGTTGGATTCTATTATACGAAACAACGAAAGATTCTTGTGCAACATGCAACCCTGACTTGGCTTGCATTACACGCAATCACGACCTTCCTCGATAGTGTGTGTTGTACGCAATACTGGGTTTTACTAAACAACGATATATTATTATAATATTGTAATGAACTAGAAATTATGAATATTGTTAACTAAATTTTGAATTTTATAACATTATTATTCATCTTATACATTTCATTAACATGGTATAAGAACAAAATAAATTTTTCGGGTAAAATAAGTATTTTTCAAAAAATGTCGTTTTGCCGCCTTTTGATGGCACTCCCACATTAAATCTAGTTTTTGACATTTTTATAAGTTTAATTTGACAAAATAAAATTCTTCTTTTGAATCAGGATATAAAAATTGACATTAGATAATGTTTTGATATTTTTCCGATAACATTCATATTTTAATGAATAGTAAAAATACGCTATATTTTAATTAAAAACAACTTTTTTTCACCGTAATATCTTATGTGGATAAATTATAATATTGAATGGTTTTAAAGTATAAATATAATATATTTTTACCATTTAATATAATGTATCTCATTAGCATTGATATTACCTTGAATTCGTAGGTTAAATCAATTCAATCTTTTGCAATGTTTTAAAGAAAAACTCGTTTTCTTTCGACAACGAGATTAATATTAATTTAATTTCGGCAGCTTTTGTGTATTGAATTTGGAAAAATGGATTCCATATTTGGAATCGGTGGATCCAAATTATGTTAATAAGCTATTTTTTTATTTTTTGAAATTATGAATAGTAACTACGGTAAATTTTATTTACCATAGTTAAAGATAAATCAGGTAATTAATGGTAAATATAATATTTTAAAATTACCCTAAAAATTTTCAAAATCCTATTGGGTGACTAAAAGTAGAAACATATCACCTAAGGGTCATATTAGATTCATTTAATTAACTTTTTTCAATGAAAATATTTTAATTATTATTAAAACCAAAGAATGTGACAACATGTCACTTTATTAAATCTTATAAGTATAATAATTTTAATCTAGTGATAAACTTCATGATACTTCAATCATTAATAGTCTCAAGAAATATAATACAATTATCTACATAATAGGAATTTATTTAGAATTTTTAGTGATTAAATAAGTTTCATTTATTATGACACAAAGATGATGGAGTAATTGTCTTATTAATGAAATATTTACATAATTGATGTTATAAATGCCCAAATAAATGTAATTTGAGAATTTTTATTACTTAAACTAATTTTATAGGTTAATATGACCTGTTATTGATGATATAAGTAAGTTGGATCGAACTTATCATTCTATTATGAATTTCATAAAAATCATGTACCAAATAGTGTCAAAATTGACATAAATTATTTTTTAAAACAATTATTATATTATTAATTGTTATTTTATTCCTAAAAATCTAAGGATTGGCGAAATGACTTATATAAGATTATATATATTAATAATAAACAACTTGGGGTTCTTTTGGCTTGATATAGTAAGTTTATTAACCATATAGTGTAAGAAAACAAAAAGACATGGTAAAGGTTAAATTATTTAACTCAGAGTTAAATCTAATTGATTAGGCTAAAATATTAACCTAAACCTGTCTAAATCCTATTATATGAGAATATTTCGATCCATCCACACTTTATCTTCGAAATAAGACCCTTTGGGACCATTATAAACCGAATTTGACCTTAATATAAAATAATCTTTTGAGATTTTCCTAAGGTACCCCTCTCCTCCCTTATAAAAGGGAACCTCCTCCCTCTCCTCCTCACACAAAATTGAGCATTCATGCTCGTCCAAACCCTTCCAAAATAATTTCTCCACTTCCCTAGTATCATCCTAGAGGTCCTGGTCTTCTTCAAAGACCATCCTTAGTTCTTAAAATGGAGGTTAAGAAAAGGCGCGTCAAAAAGAGGTAATATCCATTACCGATCTTTTTCAATTTCTTTCTTCTTCAAATTCTTCTTCTTTAGTTGTTTCATGATAAAGTAATAAAATATGTATTTATTATATACTGATGTATTATTATAAATATGAAATGACTCTAATTAACCTTGTATCCATCCTACAGAAAAAGGAAATCACCGCCCGTGCGTACGTACGGAATACCGTCTCCACGTCGTGGTGTAATTTATTTTCCACAACCACCTTCATTGGATGGGTATAATGGTGTAATGAGTAACTATATATGATTATTATAAAGATATATTGATACTGAAATAGTATACATACACTTCAACACATGTTCACGATCATGATAATGATATCATCGCTCGTGCGTACGTACGGACTATCGTCTCCACGACGCGATGAGATTCATTCTACACATTAACCATTCATGAATGATTATAAAGTATATATAATGAATAATAATGAAATATACGACATGATAAATATACTGTATTTATTTATATATATATATGTATGTCATCTACTTACTTCCATTCAAGACAATAAGGAAAGGAAAACATCGTTCATGCGTACGTACGGACTACCGTCTCCATGAACGGTGTGTTTCATTTCATTTATCTATCTATTATATACATATATACTGAATATATATGATATAAAAATCATGATTTATATTTTGGAAGTAATTAAATCATGATATAAGTAATAATAATGTCAAGAACAACAAGTCCAAACACCTACGATAAATGAAACGATTTTACCCAAAACGCTTCTTTAACATGGAATTTACAAAAGAATGGGTAATATAAAGTCATAAGTGAACCATATATGATATCATAACAATGAAAATGATTCTTTAATTAGTTAATTACATTATTTAAATCATTATACAGGAGGTTCGGATACATACAAAGCATATCGGACATAAGGTAAGGGAAATATCACAATCTCATTTTTATCCGAGATTGTTTATACTTTAGTATTTACTGGGGTGTATTTTATCATCCACATCCATGTTTCCTCAATATGTAATATTTACATCATCATAAAATGGTCTATATCTAATTTTACCCTTCGGTGAGTTTTTAGTAAAATATATGAAAGGAATCTTTTGTCGTTTTTCATACGAGGTACTATTTGACTTTTCCGACAAAAGTACAAGAAAAATGTTTTTTTAAACTTATACGGCATGAATGGATTTTTAAAACATTATTTCCAAGAATACTCCATTACAAGTTTTCATGATTATTTTTAATCAACTTCTTTTAGTTTATAATTGTATGATATATTAAGAAAGGATAAGTGTTTTTGAAATAGAAAGGATATTTTCCTCAAAAATGGAATTCAAGTGTTTTATCAAAATTATTTTCCATCTAAGATAATAAAGGTTTCTGTTTTTATCCCTATTATTACATTGATTTGATTATGTTGTGATGGGATTGATTTTATGAATTCCTTTATCTTATATTAATATTTTTATGATATCACGATGTTTAAGATTCCCATTTTTATTACATGGGTTATGCAATGATGTATGATTTATGATTTTGTGGCACACATAAGAATGGTATCATTATGAGACGGGTGGGACCTATATCTCCCTCCAATGCATTGGGTAATGATTTTATATCTCATGAGATAGACATGGCTGGAATGGTAGGTTATACCGATTCAGTGAAACATGACTGAAACGAGGGTGACTCAGTTCAGAAATGGACTTTGTCCACTAAGATAGTCTTGGAAATGAGTCTTGACTAATAAGAAATGATTCTCTATAATTATGTGTGTATGCCACAAAGTATCATGTTTTATGTTATGATTATTGGGATTACATTTCACTACTATGATTTATCCCATGTTATGAAATTATGCTCTCTTTTGCAGGTTAAGATTTTCAAAATGTTATGTTCTTATGATGTGATTTATATTTCTTTTTTTTACCCTTACTGAGAATTTGAGCTCACCCTTTTATGTTTTCTTTTCCCTATGATATAAAGAATGGTTTTAGGTAAGAAAAAAAAGGAAGATCTTTATGGGAGATATTGAAGATCTTTCACCACGATTAGAAGATTATGTTCCGAGTTTCAAAGACACTAAACTATTACAGTCCTTGTGTGTCTGTTTTTGTTATGTACTAAGTATTCCGCTAAAGTAATGTAATGTCCTTGTACGTCAAGCTCCGGGTCTCTACATTTGGTATCAGAGGAAAGGTTTAATCATCCTTTGGAATCTAGGATGCGAAAACGTTAGTGAGATCCCTAGAGATATTTCTGAGGTATGTATAGGGATGTCCCTAAGGTTTAGTATAATTATAGGCTATAGTACTAGAATTATGCTAAAGATCACAGAATTAAACATAATATGTTAGATATTGAAGGTACTCCCCCTTTATTATGTTGTTTTCCCTAGTATGATTTTTTCCTGTCACACTATTCTTTTTGGGTTTTAGAAAATGGCTGGAAACAAGATGATTCACGATAATGGAGGATATGATGGATAATGGAATGATATTCTTCATGAGCAACCAAATGAAATGGGATTTGGAAGTCCAAACATCATTATTTTTCCAAATCAAAAATATTATAATATGATCAATAAAGAAAAATTTGGTAAGTTTCCTGACTCAGTTAATAAGAGAAAGATGGAGTTTCATGATGATCATAGAGGAAAGAAAGTCCAATTTCCCCTATATAAATCATGTGGGAAGAGGCATCAAGGAGAATGTTTCAAAGGAAATAGAAGATTCTTTGGGTGTGGAAAAGAAGGACACAAAGCCAGTAAGTGCAAAGGAAAAGGTTCAATTAACACCTGGGATGAGGATAATCGTATTGCTACGACATCAACAATGGTTAAATGTTTTAAATGTGGAATATACGCGCATTATGAAAACCAATGCCCTAAGTGAATGTCTCATGAAGATAATTAGTATGGTCGTATGGGTAGTATTTATGTCGATGATGATGAAGAGACTACAAATGAAATGTTTGATGAATGAATTTTTGAAGCTCGGTCATTGGTTTAAGAATGTAGTGGAATGATTACATTTTTATCATGTGTAATGTTGTATAAGTAATCTCATGGTACTATGGAATAAAGAGACATCAAAGGATTGTTACATTGTTGTCTTTCCTTGAGTTTTGAAAGTGTATGATTAATGTTACCAGTATCCATGAAAGGTTATTCAGATATTTTTGGAATGTAGATGATATGCGCATAATTAAGGGATAAAGAGAAAATTAAATGTTTGATAGTATTCATGAGCTCATGACTGATATAAGTAGAAGGTTATATCATGGTTTGAGTATATAGAATTTTGAGGATTTTGGTATGTGGAAAGTGTTAACTTTTAACTGCATTCATGTTTTCACTAAGGTTCAATGGGTATTCAAGAGAATACATGATTAAGGCCTTTGAATATTTGGAATGTGACCAACAAAACATATCTTATGATATATGGGGATCAACGATGGTATTAAATCTCTGGTAATCGTTTTCACTATATTATGAGAGTGGACTACAGTATTATGGATAAGCCAAAATATTGTAATGGACTATGTTTGACATAAGTTAGTATTGTTTAAGGATATAAGTTTTTTTCGATATTATTGATGGGATGTTATAGTAATATAGTTTTAGAAAAAGGAAAACCTGCAGGATGGGCGATATCCCATCGCGTCGGTCAAGGTTGTAGGAATCGAACCCACAACTGAAGTGTGACTGGCCTTTATCACCTACCACTGGCCTACGGGAAGTCCCTGGTTAGTATAAACTTATTTTATTTTATTAAGCGGTATGATATATGAAGTATAAGTTCATTTTTGGAACCATATATTATTAATCTAACCATAATATGGACTTATAACTTTTTCGAACCTTTTGTTTGAAAGATATGAAATGACCCATCATTCTATCACATGATCTGCTAACACATCACGAATAAAAAATTCAACTTCTTTTCATTAAGGGATGAAGTGGAAATTGTTCAATTCACGAACAACAGTGAGATTGTACCAAAATAATGCAAGTATTTATTTTAATTCATCAACTTTAGGGAAATGATATTGAAAACCAAAAATGTTGTCCTAGTTCCCTTATATCCGATTAATCAGATGGTAACTTAGATCATCACAAATCAATAGCTTTGTGATTGTTGGCTTTTTCATAGCCATGTTCTCTACTACTCTCCATCAGAACTTGATGGTGAGATTTTTCTTCCATATCCATATTTTCACCATTGTTCTCCTATGTGGAAACCCCATGACGAGTTAATTTGGGTAACCGTTACATTTCATACTTTAGTTTTTAAAATCCATGTTTTTGTATTCCTTTATACGATGTAGGTATCTATTAAACAATCTTTTGAGTAGTAAACCATTTATAACCCCGAAGAATTTTGAGGGAGAAATTCATTTTAAAGGGGGTAGAATGTAACACCCCGATATTTTATGAAAAATATTCTTTTAATTTCATTAATGTCTTGTGCTACACCAAGATTACCTTGCGCTATACGCAACACCATATTAGCTTGCAGGATACGCAAACTATTATTGGATTGTGTTACACACAATTTTTGATAATAGTTATTCTACACAACATTGAGTATATATATATATATATTCAATGTATAAATGAAATATGGTTGGATTATATTATACGAAACAATGAAGGATTCATGCACAACACGCAACCCTGACTTGGCTTGCATTACACGCAATCACGACCTTCCTCGATAGTGTGTGTTGTACGCAATACTGGGTTTTACTAAACAACGATATATTATTATAATATTGTTAGGAACTATCCGTTATTAATAGTGTTAACTAAATTTTGAATTTTATAACATTATTATTTATCTTACACATTTCTAGAACATTGTATAAGAACAAAATAAATTTTTCAGGTAAAATAAGTATTTTTCAAAAAATGCTATTTTGCCACCTTTTGATGGCACTCCCACTTTAAATCTAGTTTTTGAAATTTTTATAAGTTTAATTTGACAAAATAAAATTCTTCTTTTGAATCAGGATATAAAAATTTACATTAGATAATGTTTTGATATTTTTCCGATAACTTTCATATTGTAATGAATAGTAAAAACACGCTATATTGTAATTAAAAACAACTTTTTTTCATCGTAATATCTTATATGGTTAAATTATAATATTGAATGGTTTTAAAGTATAAATAGAATATATTTTTACCATTTAATATAATGTATGTCATTAGCAATGATTTTACCTTGAATTCGTAGGTTAAATCAATTCAATCTTTTGCAATGTTTTAATGAAAAACTCGTTTTCTTTCGACAACGGGATTAATTTTAATTTAATTTCGGCAACTTTTGTGTATTGAATTTGGAAAAATGGATTCCATATTTGGAATCAGTGGATCCAAATTATGTTAATAAGATACTTTTTATTTTTGGGAATTATGAATAGTAACTACGGTAAATTTTATTTACCATAGTTAAAGGTAAATCGGGTAATTGAGGGTAAATATAATATTTTAAAATTACCCTAAAAATGTCAAAATCCAATTGGATGACTAAAAGTAGACCCATATAACCTAAGGGTCTGATTAGATTCATCTAATTAAATTTTTTCAATGAAAATAATTTAATTATTATTAAAACCAAAGAATGTGACAACATGTCACATTCTTAAATCTTATAATTGTAATAAATTTAATCTTGTGATAAACATCATGAAACTTCAAAGACGAATAGTCTCCAGAAAGATAATACAATTATCTACATCATAGGAATTTATTTAGAATTTTTAGGTATTAAATAATTATCATTTATTATGACACAAAGATGATGCAGTAATTGTCTTATTAATGAAATATTTACATAATTGATGTTCTAAATGCCCAAATAAATGTAATTGGAGACTTTTTATGACTTAAAATAATTTTATAGGTTAATATGACATGGTATTGTTGATTTAAGTAACTTGGTTCGAACGTATCATTCTATTATAAATTTAATAAAAATAATGTACCAAATAGTGTCAAAATTGACATAAATTATTTTTTTAAAACAAATATTATATTATTAATTGTTATTTTATTCCTAAAAATCTAATGTTCGGCCAAATGACTTAGATAGGATTATATATATTAATAATAAACAAATTGGGGTTCTTTTTTCTTGATATAGTATGTTTATTAATCATATAATGTAAGAAAACAAAAAGACATGGTAAAAGTTAAATTATTTAACTCAGAGTTAACTCTAATTGATAAGGCTAAAATAATAACCTAAACTTGTCTAAATCCTATTTAATGAGAGTATTTCGATCTATATCCACTTTATCTTCGAAATAAGACCCTTTGGAACCATTATAAACCGAATTTGACCTTAATATAAAATAATATTTTGAGATTTTCCAAGGGTGCCCTCTCCTCACTTATAAAAGGCCATCTCCTCCATCTCCTCGTCACAAAAAATTGAGCATTCAAGGTCAGACAACCCCTTCCAAAATCCCTTCTCCACTTTTCTAGTATCATCCTAGAGGTCCTGGTCTTCTTAAAAGACCTTCCTTAGTTCTTTATGTGGAGGTTAAGAAAAGGCGCGTCAGAAAGAGGTAATATCCATTACCGATCTTTTTCAATTTCTTTCTTCTTCAACTTCTTCTTCTTAATTGTTTCAAGATAAAGTAATAACATCAGTATTTCATATATAATTATATGTTATTATAAATATTAAATAACTCTAATTAACCTTCTATCCATCCTACGGAAAAAGTAAATCACAGCGCGTGCGTACGTACAGAATATCGTCTCCACGCCGTGGTGTAATCTATTTTCCTCCACCACCTTAATTGGATGGGTATAATGGTTTAATGAGTAACTATATATGATTATTATAAAGTTATATTGATACTGAAATAGTTTACATACACTTCAACACATGTTCACGATCATGAGAATGATATCATCGCTCGTGCGTACGTACGGACTACCGTCTCCACGACGCGATGAGATTCATTCTCCACATTAACAATTCATGAATAATTATAAAGTATATATAATGAATAATAATGAAATATATGACATGTTAAATCTACCGTATTTATGTATATATATATATGTATGTATGTCATCTAATTACTTCCATTCAAGAAAATAAGGAAAGGAAAACAGTGTTCATGCGTACGTACGGACTACCGTCTCCATGAACGGTGTGTTTCATTTCATTTATCTATCTATTATATATATATATATACTGAATATATATGATATAAAAATCATTTTTTATATTCTGGAAGTAAGTAAATCATGATATAAGTGATAATAATGTCAAGAACAACAAGTCCAAACACCTACGATAAATGAAACGATTTTACCAAAACGCTTATTTAACAAGGAATTTACAAAAGAACGGGTAATATAAAGTCATAAGTGAACCATATATGATATCATAACAATGAATATGATTCTGTAATAATTTAATGACATTATTTAATTCATTATACAGGAGGTTCGGATACATACAAAGCATATCGGACATAAGGTAAGAGAAATATCACAATCTCATTTTTATCCGAGATTGTTTATACATTAGAATTTACTGGGGTGTATTTTATCATCCACATCCATATTTTCTATATATGTAAAATTTACATCATTCTATAATGGTTTATTTCAAATTTTACCCTTCGGTGAGTTTTTAGTAAAAGATATGAAATGAATCTTTTGTCGTTTTACGTACGAGGTACTTTTTGACTTTTCCGACAAATGTAAAAGAAGAATGTTTTTTTAAACTTATACGGCATGAATGGATTTTTGAAACATTATTTACAAGAATATTCCTTTACAAGTTTTCAAGATTATTTTTAATCAACTTCTTTTAGTTTATTATTGTATGACATATTAAGAAAGGAAAAGTGTTTTTCAAATAGAAAGGATATTTTCCTCAAGAATGGAATTCAAATGTTTTATAAAAATTATTTTCCATCTAAGATAATAAAGTGTTCTGTTTTTATCCCTATTATTACATTGATTTGATTAGGTTGTTATGGGATTGATTTTATGAAATCCTTTATCTTATATAAATTGTTTTATTATGTCACGATGATTAAGATTCCCATTTTTATTACATGGGTTATGCAATGATCTATGATTTATGATTTTGTGGAACACATAATAATGGTATCATTATGAGATGGGTGGGACCTATATCTCCCTCCAATGCATTGGGTAAAGATTTTATATCTCATGAGATAGACATCGCTGGAACGGTAGGTTATACCGGTTCAGGGAAACAGGACTGAAACGAGGGTGACTCGGTTCAGAAATGGACTTCGTCCACTAATATAGTCATGGAAATGAGTCTTGACTAATAAGAAATTATTCTCTATGATTATGTGTGTATGCCACAAAGTTTCATGTTTTATGTTATGATTATTGGGATTACATTTCACTACTATGAATTATCCCATGTTATGAAATTATCCTCTCTTTTGCAGGTTAATATTTTCAAATTGTTGTGTTCTTATGATGTGATTGATATTTCTTTTGTTTTCCCTTACTGAGAATTTGAGCTCACCCTTTTATGTTTTCTTTTCCCCAGGATATAAATAAAGGTTTTAGGTAATAAAAAAAAGGAAGATCTTTATGGGAGATGTTGAAGATCTTTCACCATGATTAGAAGATTACGTTCTGATTTTCCAAAGACACTAAACTATTACGGTCCTCGTGTGTGTGTTTTTGTTATGTACTAAGTATTCCGCAAAAGTAATGTAATGTCCATGTACGTCAATCTCCTGGTCTCTACAGTTGGTATCAGAGGAATGGTTTAATCAACCTTTGGAAACTAGGATGCGAAAACGTTAGTGAGATCCCTAGAGATATTTCTATGGTATGTCTAGGGATGTCCCTAAGGTTAAGTATACGTATAGGTTATAGTACAAGAATTACACCTAATATGTTAGATATTGAAGGCACTCCCCCTTTATTATGTTGTTTTCCCTAGCATGATTTTTTCCTCTCACACTATTCTTTTTGGGTTTTAGAAAATGGCTGGAAACAAGATGATTCACGATAATGGAGGATATGATGGACAATGGAATGATATTCTTCATGAGAAACCAAATGAAATGGGATTTGGAAGTCCAAACATCATTATTTTGCTGAATCAGAAATCTCATAATATGATCAATAATGTAAAATTTGGTAAGTTTCCTTACTCGGCTAATAAGAGAAAGATGGAGTTTCATGATGATCATAGAGGAAAGAAAGTCCAATTTCCCCTATGTAAATTATGTGGGAAGAGGCATCAAGGAGAATGTTTCAAAGGAATTGGAAGATGCTTTGGGTATGGAAAAGAAGGACACAAAGCCAGTAAGTGCAAAGGAAAAGGTTTAATTAACACAGGGATGAGGATAATGGTATTGCTACGATATCAACAATAGTTAAATGTTTTAAATGTGGAATATACGGGCATTATGAAAACCAATTCCCTAAGGTAACGTCTCATGAAGAGAATCAGTATGGTCGTATGGGTAGTATTTATGTGGATGATGATGAAGAGACTACAAATGATATGTGAGATGAAAGAATTGTTGAAGCTCGGTAAATGGTTTAAGAATGTAGTGGAATGATTACATGTTTATCATGTGTAATGTTGTATAAGTAATCTCATGGTACTATGGAATAAAGAGACATCAAAGGATTTTTTCACTGTTGTCTTTCCTTGAGTTTTGAATGTGTATGATTAATGTTACTAGTATCCATGAAAGGTTATTCAGATATTTTTGGAATGTAGATGATATGCGCATAATGAAGGGATAAATAGAAAATTAAATGTTTGATAGTATTCATGAGCTCATGACTGATATAAGGAGAAGGTTATATCATGGTTTGAGTATATAGAATTTTGAGGATTTTGGTATGTGGAAAGCGTTAACTTTTAACTGCATTCATGTTTTCACTAAGGTTCAATGGGTATTCAAGAGAATACATGATTAAGGACTTTGAATATTTGGAATGTGACCAACAAAACATATCTTATGATATATGGGGATCAACGATGGTATTAAATCTATGGTAATCGTTTTCACTATATTATGAGAGCGGACTACAATATTATGGATAAGCCTAAATATTGGAATGGACTATGTTGGACATAAGTTATTAATGTTTAATGATAAAAGTTTTTTCGATATTATTGATGGGAAGTTATAGTAATATAGTTTTAGAAAAAGGACAACTTGCAGGACGGGCGACAGCCCATCGCGTCGGACAAGGTTGTAGGAATCGAACCAACAACTGAAGTGTGACTGGCCTTTATCGCCTACCACTGGCCTACGGGAAGTCCCTGGTTAGTATAAACTAGTTTTATTTTATTAAGCGGTATGATATATGAAGTATAAGTTCATTTTTGGAACCATATACGCTTAATCTAACCATAAGATGGACTTATAACTTTTTCTACCCTTTTTTTTGAAAGAGATGGAATGACCCATCATTCTATCACATGATCTGCTAACACATCATGAATAACAAATTCAACTTCGTTTCTTTAAGGGATGAAGAGGAAATTGTTCAATTCACGAACAATAGTGAGATTGTACCAAAATCATGAAAGTATTTCTTTTAATTCACCAACTTTTGGGAAATGATCTTGAAAACCAAAAATTTTGTCCTAGTTCCCTTATATCCGATTAATCAGATGGTACCTTAGATCATCACAAATCAATAGCTTTGTGATTGTTGTCTTTTTCATAGCCATGTTCTCTACCACTCTCCATCAGAACTTGATGGTTAGATTTTTCTTCCATATTAATATTTTCACCTATGTTCTTATACGTGGAAACCCCGTGATGAGTTAATTTGGGTAACCGTTACATTTCATAATTTAGTTTTTAAAAGCCATGTTTTGGTATTCCTTTTTACGATGTGGGTTTCTATTAAACAATCTTTTGAGTAGTAAACCATTTATAACCCTGAAGAATTTTGAGGGAGAAATTCATTTTGAGTGGGGTAGAATGTAACACCCCAAGATTTTATTAAAAATATTCTTTTAATTTCATTAATGTATTATTCTACACCAAGATTACCTTGCGCTATACGCAACACCATATTAGCTTGCAGTATACGCAACACTATTCTGGGATCGTGTTACACACAATTTTGATAATAGTTATTCTACGCAACATTGTGTGTATATATATATATATATTCAATGTATAAATGAAATATGGTTGGATTCTATTATACGAAACAATGAAGGATTCTTGCGCAACACGCAACCCTGACTTGGCTTGCATTACACGCAATCGCGACCTTCCTCGATAGTGTGTGTTGTAAGCAATACTAGGTTTTACTAAACAATGATATATTATTATAATATTGTTATGAACTAGCCGTTATGAATAGTGTTAACTAAATTTTGAATTTTATAACATTATTATTCATCATACACATTTCTAGAACATGGTATAAGAACAAAATAAATTTTTCAGGTAAAATAAGTATTTTTCAAAAAATGGTGTTTTGCCGCCTTTTGATGGCACACCCACATTAAATCTAGTTTTTGAGATGTTTATAAGTTTAATTTGACAAAATAAAATACTTCTTTTGAATCAGGATATAAAAATTTACATTAGATAATGTTTTGATATTTTTCCGATATCTTTTATATTTCAATGAATAGTAAAAACACGCTATATTTTAAATAGAAACAACTTTTTTTCATCGTAATATCTTATGTGGTTAAATTATAATATTTAATGGTTTTAAAATATAAATAGAATATATTTTTACCATTTAATATAATGTATGTTGTTAGCATTGATTTTACCTTGAATTCGTAGGTTAAATCAATTCAATCTTTTTCAATGTTTTAAAGAAAACCCCGTTTTCTTTCGACAACGGGATTAATTTTAATTTAATTTCGGCAACTTTTGTGTATTGAATTTGGAAAAATGGATTCCATGTTTGGAATCAGTGGATCCAAATTATGTTAGTAAGCTACTTTTTATTTTTGAGAATTATGAATAGTAACTACGGTAAATTTTATTTACCATAGTTAAAGGTAAATCGAGTAATTAAGGGTAAATATAATATTTTAAAATTACCCTAAAAAATTTCAAAATCATATTGTACGACTAATGTAGACCCATATCACCTAAGGGTCAGATTAGATTAATTTAATTAAATTTTTTCAATGAAAATAATTTAATTTTTATTAAAACCAAAGAATGTGACAACATGTCACTTTCTTAAATCTTATAAGTATAATAAATTTAATATAGTGATAAACTTCATGAAACTTCGAACATGAATAGTATCCAGAAATCTAATACAATTATCTACATCATAGGAATTTATTTAGAATTTTTAAAGATTAAATAATTATCATTTATTATGACACAAAGATGATGCAGTAATTGTCTTATTAATGAAATATATACATAATTGATGTTATAAATGCCCAAATAAATGTAATTTGAGACTTTTTATGACATAAACTAATTTACTAGGTTAATATGACATGTTATTGTTGATGTAAGTAACTTTTTTTAAACTTATCATTCTATTATGAATTTCATAAAAATCATGTACCAAATAGTGTCAAAATTGACATAAATTATTTTTTTAAAAAAAATATTATATTATTAATTGTTATTTTATTACTAAAAATCTTAGGATCATCCAAATGACTTATATAAGATTATATATATTAATAATAAACAACATGGGGTTCTTTTGGCTTGATATAGTAAGTTTATTAACCATATAGTGTAAGAAAACAAAAAGACATGGTAAAAGTTAAATTATTCAACTCAGAGTTAAATCTAATTGATATGGCTAAAATAATAACCTAAACTTGTCTAAATCCTATTGGATGAGAGGATTTAGATCCATACCCACTTTATCTTCTAAATAAGACCCTTTTGAACCATTATAAACAGAATTTGACCTTAATATAAAATAATATTTTGAGATTTCCCTAAGATGCACCTCTCCTCCCTTATAAAAGGGCCCCTCCTCCATCTCCTCCTCACACCAAATTGAGCATTAAAGATCGGCCAACCCCAGACAAAATCCCTTATCCACTTCCCTAGTATCATCCTAGAGGTCCTGGTTTTCTTCAAAGACCATCCTTAGTTCTTTAAGTGGAGGTTAAGAAAAGGCGCGTCAAAAAGAGGTAATATCCATTACCGATCTTTTTCAATTTATTTTTTCTTCAACTTCTTCTTCATTAGTTGTTTCATGATAAAGTAATAACATAAGTATTTCTTATATACTGATATGTTATTATAAATATGAAACAACTCTAATTAACCTTCTATCCATCCTACGGAAAAAGGAAATCACTGCGCGTGCGTACGTACGGAATACCGTCTCCACGCCATGGTGTAATCTATTTTCCGCCACCACCTTCATTGGATGGGTATAATGGTGTATTTAGTAACTATATATGGTTATTATAAAGTTATATTGACACTGAAATAGTATACATACACTTGAACACAGGTTCATGATCATGAGAATGATATCATTGCTCGTGCATACGTACGGACTACTGTCTCCACGACGCGATGAGATTAATTCTCCACATTAACCATTCATGAATGATTATAAAATATATATAATGAATAATAATAAAATATATGACATGTTAAATCTACTGTATTTATGTATATATATATATGTATGTCATCTACTTACTTCCATTCAAGAAAATAAGGAAAGGAAAACAACGTTCATGCGTACGTACGGACTACCGTCTCCATGAACGGTGTGTTTCATTTCAGTTATCTATATATTATATATATATACTGAATATATATGATATAAAAATCATGTTTTATATTCTTGAATTAAGTAAATCGTGATATAAGTAATAATAATGTCAAGAACAACAAGTCCAAACACCTACGATAAATGAAACGATTTTACCCAAAACGCTTCTTTAACATGGAATTTACAAAAGAACGGGTAATATAAAGTCATAAGTGAACCATATATGATATCATAACAATGAATATGATTCTGTATAAAGTTAATGACATTATTTAAATCATTATACAGGAGGTTTGGATACGTACAAAGTATATCAGACATAAGGTAAGGGAAATATCACAATCTCATTTTTATCTGAGATTGTTTATACTTTAGTATTTACTGGGGTGTATTTTATCATCCACATGCATGTTTCCTCAATATGTAATATTTACATCATTATACAATGGATTATATCAAATTTTACCCTTCGGTGAGTTTTTAGTAAAAGATATGAAAGGAATCTTTTGTCGTTTTTCGTATGAGGTACTTTTTGACTTTTCCGACAAAATTACAAGAAGAATGTTTTTTTAATCTTATACGACATGAATGGATTTTTAAAAAATTATTTCCAAGAATCTTCCTTTACAAGTTTTCATGTTTATTTTTAATCAACTTCTTTTAGTTTATAATTGTATGACATATTAAGAAAGGAAAAGTGTTTTTGAAATAGAAATGATATTTTCCTCAAGAATGGAATTCATGTGTTTTATCAAAATTATTTTCCATATAAGATAATAAAGGGTTCTGTTTTTATCCCTATTATTACATTGATTTGATTATGTTGTGATGGGATTGATTTTATGAATTCCTTTATCTTATATGAATTGTTTTATGATGTCACGATGTTTAAGATTCCCATTTTTATTACATGGGTTATGCAATGATATATGATTTATGATTTTGTGGCACACATAATAATGGTATCATTATGAGATGGATGGGACCTATATCTCCCTCCAATTCATTGGGTAAAGATTTTATATCTCATGAGATAGACATGGCTGAACGGTAGGTTATACCGGTTCAGTGAAACAGGACTGAAACGAGGGTGACTCGGTTCAGAAATGGACTTTGTCCACTAAGATAGTCTTGGAAATGAGTCTTGACTAATAAGAAATGATTCACTATGATTATGTGTGTATTCCACAAAGTTTCACATTTTATGTTATGATTATTGGGATAAAATTTCACTACTATGATTTATCCCATGTTATGAAATTATGCCTTATTTTTCCGGTTAATATTTTCAAAATGTTATATTATTATGATGTGATTGATATTTATTTTGTTTACCCTTACTGAGAATTTGAGCTCACCCTTTTATGTTTTCCTTTCCCCAAGATATAAAGAAAGGTTTTAGGTAATAAAAAAAGGAAGATCTTTATGGGAGATGTTGAAGATCTTTCACCATGATTAGAAGATTACGTTCGGAGTTTCCAAAGACACTAAACTATTACGGTCCTCGTATGTGTGTTTTTTTTATGTACTAAGTATTCCGCCAAAGTAATGTAATGTCCATCTAAGTCAAGCTCCGGGTATCTACACTGTAAATCTCAAAGAATTTTTTTCTATTTTCTTTGAAATTTTACGAGTACGCAGTTTCTGACAGCACCTGATTTCGAGACCCGGTGTGCCTGGAAATCATTTTCTGAAGTTTAGCTTGGGTACATTAAATGAACGAACGAGCCAGTTTTTCTATCCTTTGAACCGATGCTCCAAATAGAAATATGAGGGCACTTATGAAACTGCAGTGGATATATTTTCTTAAGAGGACCATTTCTAAAGGTGCGTTTTCTCAGGAGGAGTTGTTAAAAATTGAGGATTAAAATGTGAAGTAAATAAAAATGTGGTACAATTTTATTTAATTTAACTAATGGTTATATCCTACATGGGTTAGTTGGTGTGGGACCCACAATCCCCTAACTACCCATGTTAGGATATTTGTGAGTTGGGGCCTAGATGAGCCCCACCCATTCATATTCCTTTAACTCTCTAACTCCCCCTTATATGTGAGTAACTCCTCCCGCTCACCCTCATTATTTCTTACCATCTAAACACCTAATTAATTAGACAACTTATGTATAATTAATTAAGTGAGTTGTTGTGAATTTTGAATTTTGAAATACATTCCATGCTTTAATAAAATAAGGGTAGACTTATTTTATATGGGGTTGGCACGTTGGGTTGGGTATTAGAGTAGAAAGAACTACATTCTTCCCACAAAGAACGTTTGCACTTCCTTCACTCACCGAAGAACGCAAAGAACATCGGTGCCAACCTCATCTTCTTTCTTCTCAATGTTGACGAAGCGACACACTCATTCTGTCGAAACGTCAACGGAACAACGAAATTATATCCATCCTTCGTCAAGTGATCAACCATCTTGAATTGATTTTGGGGAGTGTTTTGTATTGGAAAATATTGGATTTACTTCCATGTTGACGTTTCTCCCAAAACCCTTTGCTATCAAACTAATGTGGAAGGAACCGGACCAAACCAACATGGTCTGATTCCTCCTTCATTCTTGTTGTATGGTGTTCTCAAACTATTCTTGAGAGGTGAATCAAGGCATGTTTTCGGAGGTGATCGAAGGCCCAAAAACATCGGAAATGGCCTCGTAACATCGGGATGACCTAAGAATGGGAGTTTTGTAGCAAACTGATCATCAGAACAAAGGACGGACGCCTCAGGAGGCGTGCTGTCCAGAGGCATCGTTTCTAGACAATTTCAGAATACACGACATGTAATATCAAAGCAAACACCATGTAGTGCAAGTGTTCAGTGGATTAAGTAATGGACATCAGATGAAGTGATACACATCGTGTGACACCGTTCACATAGCTTGTACTGTCCACACAGTTTGACAGAGGAGACTTCGATGGACATGTCATGTATTTAAGGGAAATACCCAGACACAGACAGAAATACACGGACACAAGGCACAACATGTATTATCTTCATTGAAAGGAAGTGGCGGCTTCAAGAGGCTCGGCGTGCAATTTATGAGACTCAAAGACACGGGAAGAACCACACGGCCAAAAGGCACTGCATGTACTCCCATCACATCAGCAGAAGCGGCTTTGTGATGACTCGGTGTGTATTCTGGGAATACATGGACACGGGGAGGATTACACGGGAAGGTACTCCACCTCTCGGCAAGGCATGGCCAGCGTACATGGAGAAGGCCCCAGAAGGTTGGAAATGGCGTGTAACCATACCACACACCGTGTACTTACTTTTTACATGAATTTCCCTTTGACACGGGTTGTGGTACATAGACAGTACTCGTGGAATGAAGACATGGTGTGTAACCATACCACACACTGTGTAATTACTTTTTACAATACTAGCCCCATGACATGAGCCGTTTCAAATGGGGAGTACCCAGTGACTGATGACACGTCATGTATTGATTACCAACATGTTGTGTACTTTTTGAAAATGGCTTGTTCGTCTTGTTCTCATGACGCAGGAACGTTTTTCTTGGTTTTCCCCTATGATGGGGGATGAAACGTTGGGATACATAAGCTATTGTATTTGTAACGGTTGATGTATCCACCCCTTTGACTCGAGGAGATGACCCTCCTGGAATCGAGTATGTTGTGCGTGGGAACCCTAGAGCTGGCTATGACTGCGAAGACTACCATACTGGGATCATCCATGGGTTCGACGGTGATGATGAATGTACATGGATCCTACGTGGTTTCGGTAGCAAGGATGAATGTACATTGATCATTTGTGGGATCAGCAGTGATGACGACTGTACATGGATTCTACGAGGGTTCAACAGCAATGGTTACTGTACCAGGATCCTACGTGGGTTCGGCAGCGACGACTTCTGTACTTGGATCCTATGTGGGTTCGTCATGGTAGATGATTCAGAGGCTACATCAATTATCTCCACCCCTCTTCATGAGTAGTATACATATGTGAGCGGAGTCTGGACATTCTATCATTATCTTCGATATGATTGACTTTCTATCCTCTGTGGATTGGTTTGTGCTTTCCTGTGTGGATTGGGTTGTACCTTCCTTTGTTGACAGGGTTGAACTTGGACTCATTAGTTGGAGCCAAACTGGAATTGATGACTTAGGTATATGTTTGGGCATATACCTAAGTAGATTTAGTTGATACTTCATGATTTTATCTTTCCTTTGTGGTTTATCCTTTTTATATTCTGGGAGACCTTTGAGAGTCTCGGGGTCCCTACGGAGTATCGTATACTCACCCCTGCACGAGCTATGCCCACACTACATTGTGTTGGTTACAGATGACAGACAAGACTACTCATGGTTGAGGCTCGTGGAGCTAGACAGTACCTGGAGGTGGATCACTAGACGGGATGTACTCGGAGTGGACGACTGGACTCGAGGAGCTGAGGAGACTATTTGTTCCCACCCTTCAGGTGGGATTTCCAGGGGATGGCATAGATTTGTTGCATTAATTTTTTTAGATTGTACTTTATTTTCAGTTTTTCTTTAATTTCAGTTTGGCTTGTGTTCTAGCCCATTTACATTCCATCACTTACTTTTGTACTCAGTTTACTTATTTTTACATCAGCTTGCATACTCTATGGTGTTTTATTACTTTATAAAGGCAATTCTTTCCCTTTTAGTGTAAATTACGACTTTGGAGCTAGTCACCATCCCCTAGCCTATGGAAGACGGGCTTGGGGTAGTCATGACACGGGACCCAAGGACAGGTCATGACAAGAATGCTCTGGAACAGAAATACCTATGGATAAAACCTTAAAACACAAAATTGAGCTAGACTCGAATGTGAACTGGTTCATGACAACGGGCCTTACTTCCCTCTGGGTTACGACACTCCTGGGGGATATGTTTAGGATAATTCAATTGTTCATTACAAGTCATTATGAAGTATTTAAGAGTATAGATTCCTTAATGAAAACATTTTATGATAATAGATTATAGGCATAATCATTTCAATTTACTATAGGTATTTTACAAGTTTGGAATTATGCATTGTGATTCATAAAAAACCTAGGGTATTCCATTGTTTAGAAATGGCGCCTAGTAGAAGGAATGAGAATTACAACAATATAAATGATCGAATGATTAATAAGGATCATATCCTTCATGGTATTAAGAAAACTTTTAATATGGAAATAGTATCATGTGTTTATAAGATAATTAATTAATTCTCTAGTCTTACGAATTTGAAGGGGGGAAAGAGAAGAAAAGGATGGAAGAGAGAAAGGTGGATAAATTTAAGAGGGGAAAGAAGGATTTTCTTATATTTTATAACTATGGATAGAATCACCATGGTAAATTCTTGATGGGAATGTCAGTTTTTTATAAGTGTGGAAAAAAAGGGAACAATGTACGTAATTAAAAGGGTAAGAAAAATGTTTCCAATGTACAATGATTCATCTACAAGGAGTTGGGACTCTATTCAAATCAATGTCCAAATCATCAGAGTATACCCCAAATGATGCTATTGAATAATAATCATGTTATGATAGTACTGAAGATGAAGAGAAAATATTAAGAGTTCTTATGTTGTTATTAATGTATTGGGATATTTGATTATTTTATTATTGATGTACATGTTATAATAATTGTAAAATATATAAAGATTGTATTGTAGTACTATTTCATTAAGGACTAGAGATTGTGTGGAACCAAGAAAAGTGACTCAATGGTTGGTTAAATTTTAAGAAAATGTATTTTTGAGAGAAATATAAACCATAATATGATTCTAATACTGAGGTAGTGATTTTGGAATAAGATAGGATTGATATGGAAAAATTATATTGGATATTCTTGACTACCTTGAAAAAGATTAATGATTTTTTTATTCTATCATTTTTTGAGTTTACATCATTTTTTAATATATAAAGTGTATATACAGTATTATATAATAAATAAGAGATAATGATTGTAATAAATATTTTTACATGATAATTAAGGTTTTACCACATTTTAAAAGAATACATGATGAAGGTATTCATTTGGTATTACGTGAAAAAAATGGTCTTCATTGTGTTTACCTTCCTTATAAATTTTGGACTATAAGTTTGGAAAGATGTATTTTGGATAAGTCTAAAGGTTGTAATCGATTATGTTTGACATTGAATACTATTGTTAAGGTTAAATCATTTCATGATTATTTTTTGTATTGTCATAAAACGGAAAACCCAGAGGTTGAGCGACAACCTGTCAAGTCTGGAAAGGTCGTGAGACTTGAACCCACAACCGAAGGGTGACAAGGGTGCCTCACCTAACACGAGCCTATGTGATTTCCTAGCTCGTATAATGTATTTTTTAAAATAGTTTGAAAAATTAATTATAAATTCATTATTTTTGGAACCCTCTATGATTTGGATAAATAGAATACTTTTGAATTATATTATCTTTTGGAGTGAATGGTGATTTTTTGGAAGAAATTATTTGAAGGATGAAACTATACATGTGAAGTATATTTTTTTCCACTAATTCTAGGAAAAATTTAATTCATAAACATTAGGGAATGGATCTTAAAACCAATAATGTGTTATCATAACACCTTATGTTTTTTGAACCGATGATATTTTACATCATCTTAGATTGATGGCTTTGAGGCCCTCAATTTTACACATGTTTGTGATTGATTACCTCAATCTCTCCCTATAAATATTTACCTTTTCCCTCCAATTTTGTGTCTCTAATTGAAACCAATGTTCTCCTAATGGAGATCATAATTTGGATGTGACTTTTCCATTTTCCTTTCCCTCTTATTAAGATTAAATTTTATTAAACCAATTTCAGATGTGGGTTTTCCACATAGCAATTTTTCAATTTTCAACCATTAAATGTTGAAGAACAATTTGAAATTGCAAGGATGAAATTTATTGATGGAAGGGAGAATGTAACACCCAACGATTTCACAGTGCATTATCTCATTAAAGTAATTCAATAGCTTGCGCTACACGCAACATCGAGTTCTAGCGGATCACAACAAACTAAACAAACCGTTCAAAAAGCCGTTATGAAATTTATTAATGGAATTTTGATTCTTATATAATCTATATAATTTCACCATCCAAATTATTTGTTTCTTATCCATAATATTACAACAAATCCATTTTTTCAGTTAAAATAAATATTTTTTAAAAAAATGAAATTTTACTTCTTTTTAATGGAGAACCTTTTTTAAAACCAATATTTGACACTTTAATATATTCAGTTTAAGGAAAATAAATTCTATTTTTTGGATCAGGCCACAAAAATTTAGTTTGGATAAATGTTTTGTACTTTTCAGATAACTTTCATATTTTGGTGAATAGTTAAAATACTATGTTTTAATTGAAAACAAATTTTTTAATGGAAATAATTTATAGTGATAAATTAATAATTTGAATGGTTTTTAAGAATATTGCGATTATATTTTTATCATTTCATGAAATTTAGGTCATTATAAGTAATTTCAAATTAAAATTTCACATTAAAAAATGTCAATCATTTTATAGTTTTTACATTTTAAAAACCCGTTTTAGGGTTTTGACAAAGGTAATTAATTTTACATTAATAAATACTACTTCTATGTTTTTAATTTGGTAAAATAGGCATCATTTTAGAATTTTTTATATAATAATTAGATTACGGTGAATTTAGGGTATTTTTCTGAAAACATTCAATTTTTTATGAATAGTGAAAAACACCAAGTTATTATTTAAAACTAACTTTTTATTTAAAAGATAATTTATTTAATTAAATTTATTTTAATTCCAAAAATATAAATAATAAATATATTAGTTCATTTTAATTAATTTTAGTCACTTTATAATAAAATTAGATGTATAATAATCTATTGAACTTTTTTACTTCTTTTACCCACGTTCTAGCCACATTATTAAATTTGCATAAAACATAATTTTACAGCTTTTTTGAGATTAATTTCAAAATTCAGAGAGACATGGTTGACAGCAGTATGTAAAATGTGGTTCAATAAGGTGAAAATAATTTTTTCTGATAGTATCTTTTGAGTTTTATTTACCACGGTTAAAAGTAAATAGGGTTATTAAGGGTAAAAATGATATTATAATTACCCTAACACATGTCTTAATTCTGTTGGATAAATATAATTCGACCAAAGAAACCCTTGGAATAAAATATTAACCCATTTTTTCCACTTGGATATGATTAAGACATTTATTATTATTTTCCTTAAATAAGAGTTAAAAGAGTTAAATTCAAATTTTAATAACTAAACAATTTTTAATACAGGTTTATAAAACTGATAAATTATATTATATATAGTAATTACAAAGATAACAAAATTTCCTACATAATTATATTTTATTTATAATTTTTAGACATTAAAAAATTTAATTAATTCATTCACAATGATGAGGCAAGAATTACCATATTATGGATGGATTAAAATAATTGATATTATAAATATCCAAATAAATTTAATTTAGACTTTTGATAAATTATACTAATTTTCTAGGTAAATATGGAATTTTAGGGTTGATTAGATATTTTATTTTGAATTAATCATGTTTTTATGGTTTTCATAAAAACAAAATACTAAATAGTGTCAAAATTGACATTATTGTGTTTTCAAAACAAATATTATATTATTAGTTGATTTAATATTCCTAAAAATCTAACGATCTGCCAATGGACTAAGACAAAGTTATATTTATTAATAGTGAACCACATGGGGTCACATGACTTGTTATAGTTTGATTATCTACTATATAAAATAAAAATACAAAAAGACATGTCAAATATCATACTTTTTAACTAAGAATTAAATATAAAAGATAAGGTAATTATGATGACCTAAACCTATCTAAAAACTATTTGATGAATTTTTTCGACAAATATTACTATTAAACTATAAATAATTCATTTTTATCCCCTAGAAAGAGAAAAATGTTTTATTATAAAATAATATTTCAATCTTTTCCTAAAGTGAGCCTCACCTCTCTTATAAAAGGAACATGCACTTCTCTTACATTAACAACACAAAAGCCTTTTGGCTCAGCCAAAGCCTACCCAAATATCATCCCATCATTATTACCTTCATCATAGATTACATTATTTGGTTATAAAGACAACCTATGGATCCCTTTTTAGCAAATCAAAATGAAGAACCCGAAGAAGATGAAAATATTTCATTACCACTTTCAAGTTCTTTTCTACATTCACTTTATCGTTATTTGATGTTGTTATTCAAAGATTATAACTCATGTACCTCTTATATAATGTTATGTTATTATAAAAATGGTACATCAATTTTCATTACTTTATCATTCCTATAAATTACATAGTCATTATATGTGCATACGTACAGATTACCGTCTCCATGACGTGAAAAGATTCGTTTTCATGTTCACCATTCAACAAAGATTATAAAAATATATATCATTAATAAGTATCTAATATATGAAATAATAATTCTACTAGAAATATATATATATATATATATATATATTTGTACTTAAATATATCTTATTCACTTAGTTCTTTTCAATACGATATGAAAACGGAAACAACGCTTATGCGTACGTACGACCTACTGTCTCCATAAATAGTGTTTTCCATATCATATATATGTCAATTATAAATATTTATACTATAAATATATATTATATATAAATCATGTTTATGGATGTATTTAAATCAGGATCTTATTGATACAATCACGATTTTAAAAATTAAAACACGTACGATAAAGAAAGCAATTATTACACAAAATGATAATTTAACTGTGAAATTATTATTAAATGGGTAGTATAAAGTCATAAATGAATCATGTATGATATCATAAATATTTATCTGGTTCTTTTATAAATTAATAACACAATATTTTTATTAAAAATGATGATAAACATACCTTTGACTAATGTAAGGTACAAGTTAAGGGTTAATTTTACAATCTCTTTATCATTTGAGGTTTTTTATGCATAAGTATCTACTAAGACATATTTATTAAAAATTTCCATGTTTTATAAAATATTTTTAAAAGGTATTATTTTAAGGGTCTATTTTACTAAAAAATCATTAGATGTTTTAGATATTTATTCTTCAAAATCATTCTCATTAATGGCCATGTTTTCATAATGGGTTTCAAGGATTTATTTAAAAGTACACGAATGTTTCTAAAATGTTAATTTATTTCAATAGTTTCAAAGTGGTATGGGAAAATTTGATTAAAAAATTTATTTAAATTCCTTCCTTTTAAAAATTGTGTGACTTTTCAATGTTTTCATGAAATGTTATATTTCAATTAAAGAGTTTTACAAATCAATTTCATCTTTGTCAACTTACTTTGATAGTTTTTTAAACTTTTTGGATGTTTATTTATTATAACACAAATCTTAGATATTGTATTGAAGTTTTTTTATATGATTGACTACGGAGATGTTATTTTTATAGAATTCATGTTTTATGGATAATTTTTTTTATTTCGTATGATAGTTTTAATATGAATGACAATGTTATGTTCAAACCCTCTCATATGAGGAATGAATTGGACTTAGTAAGTGACGGGTGAAGCCTGCTACAGATCCTCGATGAAATTTTTGGTCTCATGAGACAAACTAATTTCTTGTCACAAGGGCTTGAAAAAATCTTATTTGTAGACTTGGCATAAGGCCTTGACTATGTGGTTATGAAGTCTGTCATTATGCATTCCATCTTTATGAATTTTTCTATTGATATATCATGTGATTATTCGAAAAATAGAATATTCATGTCAATATGTAAATGGATTTATATGATTTTAACATTTCCATATTATGCTAATGATTATGATTAAAAGGATTTTTTAGTCTTATACATTGCCTAAAATTTTTATGCTTATTTATGAACGTTTATGTTATATTGTTATCCTTACTGAGCATATGATCTCACCCCTTTCTATGTTTTATTTTTTCCCAAGATGTGAAAAGAATTTTATGATTGACCTGTCGGGATAAGCTAAGTATATAAGTGTGTTCAAAAGGGAACAAAATGTTTTTGATGTTATTATTTCATGATTTAATGTAAAACTTATGATTGTATGTAGTACGTCCATGGCTACTAAACAGATCGGTCTTTCTTGAATCGATTTTTTTAATCAGGCCAATGTATTAATATAATGCACCAAATCTGGGTAATTGAGGTCGGGGTGTTACATATCTTTGAAAATACTATAATAATCCATATTTGTTAACATGCCATTCTCAATGTGTCTATAATATCTATCTCAATTAGAATACAATGTAATGGGAAGAAAAAACTAATAGAAGGCCATATGTGATGTACTCCATGTCTTATACTGATGATTATCAATATAAATAATTATATTCACTAATATCATGGTGGAATATCAATTAATATACATAGAATTATTCACTCTCCTATTAGTATGTACTCGGGATGCTAGGAAATTTATATCATGGCCTTTAGCCATGACTCTATAGATTGTGGACCACCATCCACCAAAAAAGTGGTTAGTTGCTACTACTGATAATCAAGAATTCACATTTCCATAAATAGAGGAGGTCATGAGGCTCCATAAATAGTAAACATAAAGCATTTGTAACCATCTTGAATCTAGAAATCCACACTTATATGATTAATTATAGGTGGTTCTTAATATAGCATTATGGGAGGTTCTACTTGAGGTATATGGACCACTTAAACCAAAGCTTGGTTTTTCCGCCATCTAGGTTCACAAATGGATGCATTTCATGATTGGATATATCTATAATTTTTTTAACATTCTTAAATAAATATTTTATCACATGATGATCATAGATATAAAAAAGTGTACAGTTATAAGACTTCTTAATAACGAGTCACTTACCTTGGAAAACTCCATATAGTGGGTTCACGTGACACATAAATCAAAAGAATATTAGATATAATTTATACATAAAACCAATATTAGTAATATATGGTCATATTTCCTACTATAATTTAGGGGTTACTATATACAAAATCAAAATTTCAATTGGAATATCCATTTAACCACACAATTATGATTTCTGAATTTAACAACGTTTATTTTAATATTTATTTTCTTTAAAAGACATCATACATTGTTGAATTTTATATATTTCCATTACGAATTTCAAATTTCAAATACAGTTTATAAATCCAACAATGGAATATATTTATATTTATCTAAATTTATTTCTATCCCATAACACCGATGGTCTATTTATCAAATCCCCATAATTTAATCCTTATGGTGTTTACAAAAAAATATTTAGGGAAAAATTATTAGGTTTATGTAGGAATATTATTCAACCAATTTTTTTTTGAGTTTCCTGTAATAATATTAGTCTAATAAAATATATATCAAACTTGGAAAATTACAACCGAAATCATGTAGTCTAGAAATGCATCCCACATGTCATGGAATAATGAATGACATACTAACTTACATACATGATTACAATGAATCATGATTAATACATCTATTCGATAACTAGATAAGTACAAAATGATACAAAATTTATTTAATAATTACATAAATATCACGTGCATCACCAAAAAATGGAATCAGTTGTACAGTAACATTTACAAACGAGAAAATCATATCCCATTATAGGCTATTTAGATTTTCCTTATATGTAGGTCACTTCCTCCCAATAATAACTCATTAAAAACTACCATCACTTTCTTAAAGTCATATTTAATATTACGAAATAGTGATACAAACAAACCTCTCATATCACATTGTAACATCCTATCTTAAAATCCAATAAAAGGATCAATAATTCGATTAGTTAGAAGTCCTCAATCATGCCACCACATACATTAGAGGATAACCATAGGCATTAAGGATTTGTGGTGGAACGGTGGGCTGATTATGATCACATTATTACAGTAACAATATAAAACCATAAATTAACATGAAGTGGAATCGTAATATAAATCATCAACAAATTTTTAATCATCCAAACCAACCTAAAAATAATCAAATCCAATGTCAGTATATTATAATGAATTATCAGAAATTCATGGGGATATACATTTGAAAGGAAGTATATGGAAATGTGAATCCATTAAAATAAATTTATAAAAATCACAATGTTACCGAATATAAACAATTTCTACATATCATCATGACACATAGACTTATTTTATACTCCATTTCACCTATGAAACAATCAATAATGTATCACCAAGCTTGTGAATTCTCATTTTCAGACATTCATACAAGATGTTTTTCTAGGTACACCATGGTGTCCTGAACAGACTGTGATATAACACATAGTATTCCACTAAATTATTGTTCAATAACAAGTCCAATAAATTAATATTGACGCAATTTGAAGATATAAAAATGGTAAAATAAGAAATATCGAAGTGATATTACCTAATCTATCTTGTCTCATTAAGATCAACTACATAAATTACAAATGTTATTTATATATCATAGTAAGCTCGATCAACAACCTATACTGTGTAATAAAGTATAATATTCACACAAATAAAGTTTCAAGGTTTTGGAATGTATAAGGAATAATATAATGATATATAAACTGGATCCATGGAGTAGAAATGTACAAGGAAACATAGTGGGATAAATCCAATAATAATAAATGTACATTTCATACTAATTGGTCATCTGATCTGTGGTGTATAAATATAAAAGGCATCATAGTATAAAGAGTAATCCAAATCCATGTAGTATAAATATTTGTGACATTATAGTATAGTGATTAAAATACAAATAAAATTTAGAAATTTATATGGATACCTAATATGATTAGTAATCTACATTTTAGTGGAATAAATGACCATCAAATATGAGTAGGTCAGATCCATGGTGTATAAATGAATATGGAATCAATGTGGATCATCGATTCAATACCATGGATCCTGAATTATCAACATAACCAACTCACTTAACATTTCATAAATAATTTAAATAATAAATTCATTAATCCCTTCATAATATAATAAAAAATAGGCGTTTTTCAATTTATTAATTTCATATACAAATGAAAAGGTTTTATATGTTTGTTAGAACCTTTAACAAACCAATTAATTACATCATTCAACTTCATATAGGGACTAGACTGGTAAAATCAACCTAGAGTTATAATAATTATATAGAATGGGAAAAACCAACTACCTTGGGTGTATTAGGTTGAAGTTAAAAACTTAAAAACTTTTATAAGGGTTCCATTAAATCTTTTAATTATGAGTATAACATTTCCTTAAAGGATTTATTAATTTCAGAAGAAACATCTATATGGAATGGGGTGATGCACAAAAATATCTTAACCGACTATAAATTGATTCAAAAAGTTATGAATCAACATCCATAAAACTTTATGATACCACATGACATATATATGTATCTAGTTTTCTATAGAATATAAGAAAATAGATTATTGAATGAACACCGTGAAAATAGGGAACATGTGATCATAGAAAAATATAATCATCATTATATGTAAAAATTAAAAAAGGAGAAGATTCACATAGTTACTCATATATGGATATCAAAAGTGATAAACAACACTCAAATATGACATCATATTTTATAATTATCACAATGGATAAAAGTATTCCAAGGGTGGTATCCAATGAGATAAAAGGGTGGACAATAAATAAGAAAAAGAAACCAGGGGAGGGGTTTAAATATTTAATTATCCTAATAAGTTTTTTTTTTCATTTTATCCAATATAGTGGGGTGTCATGGATTGGTCACACTTTTTTCCATACCGTAGGCTAATCTTGAACCCAGCATTCCCTCATGGCCTCCCTTACATGGTCTTGGTGCATTACATGACAAGATGTGAACTGACAGTGAATTTTCCACATGTTTAGAAATATCACGATAATCACATAGGGGTGAGACAAAGGACTCAAGGTTAGTGAAAACTATAAGACTTATATTTTTCACTGAGATACCTTTCACTACTATCTCTTACAGTGTGGATTTGGACACAAAGTTTCCCGTAAGCGAATGAATTAGTTGTTTTCTCCAAAAAAAGTGGGGCTCCGAGCTTCAAATAATCCCCTGAAATTTTTTTTTCTCAATAGAATTACATTACATTCATATTATTTTTAAATAGAGGAACTACAATGAAATAAAAATAACCTATACCATTATGATAATCCAGGAATTCATATATGACATTTTTCGATAAAGGTACCATATAGAGACAATTGTAGAAATTCCTAGTAGGATCCTCAAAAATATAATGGTCATATACTTTTGGTTATCTCATAATAGAGGTTTATTCAATAATTTGTCCAAACCGAAATCTTTATGTTAGATCACAATATAGGTATGTTGCTTTTTATTCACATACTAATAAACCCTCAACACAAATATTGTAGGGGAATAAAGCATTCCCAAATATTATAGTCACTATATTGATTATGTACCACTGAAATAAACCTCAATAACCAATAAAAAAACATACATACTTTTCCTCCATGTTGAATGAACTATGTTTTTATTCCCCATAGGTTAAAACAACTCCCTACACTACTACCTCAAGGGATGTCAAACAACATTGTTTCTCCTGGAGGTAACTATGCCAAAAATCTATATATCTTATTGATGTGATAAAGTTATATTTTTTTCAATTTGAAAAGTCCCATTATCAATATGACACTCCCAATACACTATAATCCTATGTCACATATAATTTTGTATGAAAATCCAGACTCACCAGAGTGTTATTGTATTCAATAAAATAGATATGCCATAAAATATAATTTTCAAATCTTAAATCATATTATAAAATGATATTATATTCATATCTGGGAACATTAACATTGAAAAATATATAATTTCTTGGGTTTTACTACACCAAAGTTGTGTAAATCATAACACAACCTATAAAGGATTTATGTTCCCCCCATATAAGAAGCAATACAGACCACTATAACAATTTCTTTAAAAACGAAATTTTATATTTCAGTCATTACATAATAAGCATATATGTACCAACAACAATATATAACCCCACCCATACAACCAAAATCAACTATTGAAGCATAATAATGTGGATATTAAGCAACAAAGGGAACCATTAGTCACCAAGGACATAAAACTATCCCCACACCAAAAAAACCACGCAATCCAACCATGAATCTAATACTATAACTATTGGATCGATTCCCAATTGAATAGGATAGACCAATCATCATAGTAATAAATCTTAATATTAAAACCAAACCCACTACTAGGCCTTATTATCAATCTTGTGTCTCTAAAAAATGAATTTGAAAACCCACCCTTCTATGAGGGTTATCTTAGAAAAAATATAATAAAATAGGGTTTCAATAAATAAAAACATCAAGGGAGTAATGAAATCATCAATACATGGGATGAAACACATCTTCTCCTATGCTACAATCTTGGGGGAGTACCTAAATAACTTATCTATACTTCTCATGTTACATATTCATCATAATGTTATCTTTCATGAATGGTAGAGGCACTATGAATAATCACCAATTGCTACAATCTATCTCATTTGGTCACTTCTTAAGGTGCAATGTGGAAGTGGGAAAATTTCTATTATTTGTAATGATTGAAAACTAAGAATGTAAATATGGAATTTCAGTGAATAAATAACTCCACAAAATTCCCTTAAAATCCATGTGTAGTGAAACTATCTTTCTGGGTAATGGGAAAGAGGTTATTCTCCTTGAGTTTCATATACATCAAGAAGTCCCCGAAGAATATCCTTCTGTATAGATTGAACTAGAAACAATTTTCCCAAACTCTTTTATTCAAGAATTTTAAATTTTCATACACAATTTAATGAGCCTATGGTACTATTCTCTAGAGTAATTATATAAATATAAATGACAAGGTCCCACACCATGACATTAGATTAATTGTATGTCGTATACCATCATGGAATTTGTTCTACATGTCCACCAGTTGCCTAATATCATCACTATGTGAAAAGATATTCAAATATCTAAAGAAAATATTTTATCTCACCACTAATAGTGAATAAAACTACACCGTCTTGTTAAATTTGTAATGAATGTTGAACTACATTACCTATTACTCTAAATTGTATTCTAGAGAAATAATATATGAAGACCCCCATTGTAGGTTAATTACCTTGTAAAATCTACATAATACATGACATGTATGGCTAGATTTTTCTTGGGCATGTGTTATTGATACCTCTTGGATTTATATTATACACAGTGTTCCACATAATTTGAATAGTGCTGTATCCATATTCAGACTCAACATGTATAGATGTGAACACATTTTGAGGGGTCTTGGAATACTTGATATATATTATTGGGCCCATGTATTTTGTCCTAGTTTTTTACTGATGTTGTGAGATATAAGATAATTTTGTTCATTTATTCCTACATCGTTGGTACAAATACACAACTTATACCGTAGAATTAGTGTTTATAGATGTAATAGGACAAACTCAGATCATACATTGAGAGGTCCAAAATGACATGTCCATATAGCCACCACATTACGAAGAAACCTTCATCACACAGGTGACATATATGAAGTGTCTTCTAGAACTACACACATTGCTTATGGGATATCCAACTTCAGAATATCTAAAATCCTAACAAATCTATTTGTTCATACATAATATTCTCATCAAACTAATTTTCATTTTTATATAGGAATAGTAAATTATAAAACATGTATAGAAAACCACACAAATATAAAAAATATCAAAATTGTAATAAACTTATTTTCCTCAAGGAGATTCATTAAGGTATTATGGATGCATGCTGATTATCCACACACCATAACCACAATGTATGAATCATAATAATATTAGAATTTAACACATATCAAACTCCCCAGACCCCAATCATACTATGGCTGTGTTAATAAGGTGATATGTTCCCTTGACATTTTGAAATTTAGGGGGGCATATATGGGATATGAGAATAAAAACCAAAAAGTAAAAATAAAATAAATGGATATTGTAAATCATAAATTAGGACAAAAAAAATAGATAATGATTATATCTCACCTAGGAAAAACTAACCATTCTGGCATCAACCAGGACGATTTAATTTTTAAAATGGATCCCCATTCAATATAAACATATGTTTGTGCATGAAAGACAAAAAATTATTTAATTTACTAATATTAAATAATTTTAATAATAAACAAAGAACACAATTCCATAAACTTCTACTCCATGGGAAAACATTATGTTATGATAATAGTGATTCTTCTTGAATATATATATTATTGTTATTTTCTAGTTTCAATTAGCATTTTATAAATATCAATAGATTAGTATCTAAAAATAAAAATAATCTAAGAATATAGCCTCAGGAAAAATGGGTTTTCCTCACTCATGTACATAAAAATGGTATGTGAACTAATGTATTCCCACTCTTGTATGAGGATGAGGGTTGGGAACTAAATTATTCACAATCCTATAATATAATGAGGTGTGGTATCTAAAGTGAATGCACTCTATTAAAAATGGTAGTTTTTGATATAAATTGAAGTAACACCTATAAGATGAAGATGGTTGGGAACTAATTTTACCCCCTTAGGTAAATAATATAAGATAGATACTATATAAAAAAATGGATTAATGAGAAACATCCTTCCATTATGGATGGATATTTGATATAGTATGGAATCATGTTGATATAGTTTGATCATGATGAAGAAACTATTTTTGTGATTGATTGTTTTTCTTTATCAGTTCATACAACATGATATACATTATGTAATTTGGAAAAGGATCAATTTATTTTGTCTTTCTGGGTTTATAATCACATATTTCTTGATCATCAACATGTGAATGTGTTATTTATTGGAATGAATATATCTAATGGAAGAGTACCTATGTGCAGTTACTGAGCATGAAAATATAGTTATGATTTTGGTGATGTGAACAAATGCATTGTAATATTTTTATAACACTGGTCTATTATTATTTATCAATTTATTTAATTTTAGATATGTATCCACCTCATATGGAGATCTATTTATCTGTATGTGGTGGTAGTTATTTCTCCTTTCTATTCTCTTTTTTATTTTATAAAATTTTTATTGATTTTATTATTTTCTAAATATATATTTCATCATCAATAATATTGTTATTTTTGGATATATGATATTTGGTGGAATGATTGGGATATGAAATTATCTAGGACCCATTCACTAGTGAGAATCCTTATGTGTATGGGGAGTCATGCATGTGGTTATGTGGCACATTGGTCCTAATCCGGGGATTTGGGCGACGATGTTATAGTACTTTTATATCCATATAATCTTATTTATTCGTGTTTTCATCACATCAAATCGAATCTTTTTGGATTTTTTGTTATTTGGATCTCCAATAATTTTTACTTTCTGAATCATTATTATTTCCCCCTACTCTATATTCTTGTATGTGTCTGTGTGAATATATGCACATAAAACATTATATATATTCAAACTCAAACAAAAAATTATTTATATAGATTCATTTTTTATATGTATATATATATATATTGATAGTTAATGTATGACTATGTGTATATATTATATGTTATGTGTTTCCAATTGTACTTTTGATGTGGAAAAAATATTATCAACGAAATTGTTTAATTAGATTGTGAAAATAGTTAAACATTATCATAATATGGGGAATTAAATTATTCTCTATGACTATATTTTATTCGATAATATCATTAAACTCCATAACAAATAAGATCCAAAATATCATTCATGGTTAAATATCATTAATATAGATACTTTTTTTACCGTTTCATTAACATCTTATAAATCTACCAAATAAATAAAAAGGTGTTGGAGAGTTTATCATAACAACAGAGTTGAATATTCAATTATAAACATGGTGTTGTAATTCAATTATTTATCCATAATGTATTGAGGTACATAGTAAAGTGGCTGGAAAATTCCATTAATTGTTAGACAAATAATTATTCTAAATGAATAATAGCTCAATTACAATGTGAAATAAAACACTACATAATAATATATTTGAAAATATATTTTTTATCCACTATACTTCTCTCTAATGATTAAACGGTTTTTAATAATCTCATTATAAAAAAATACAATATTTTATTAATTGGTGTGTGATTAATTTCATAGAAATATTACCAATATCACATAAATACTAGTGCGTTCTAATAAATTATGTATATCCCTCTACAAATAGACCCATAAATATTCTCAAACTAATATTATTCTGTCTTGAGTACACTTAATTAAATATATAGTTACAGTATTCCAAATTAGAATAATGTATTTCAAAATTAAATGGAAATTTTTGCAGTTAATTGTGAGTAATTTCACTCCACACAATTCTTAATCCAACATAATATTTTTTAAAAATAACTTAATGGATGGTCCATACTATAAGAATTCATCCATATTTTTTTTAGGAATTACGCATACCTATGAATATGTTCCATAAGAACTAATAAAAGCTGTTGGTTGTATTAAACTCATCCAATTCCATTTTTTGGCATGTGAATGGGTTATAAGAAATGGTAAATAATAAATCACATTGATAATTTGGTACTATAATAATTAAAATTAAATTTATTAGATTCATAATTAAAAATATTATATAGATGTATTCCAACCATTAAAAAATATAATCAACCAATGGACTGAAAAACTATTCATTCCATAACATTTTTTAGATTTTTTTAGTATATAAACACAAACCAATCAAAAAAATTTCATATAGTGACCGAATCAACATTATTCACTACTTTCATTATTCCAAAATTCATATAAAATACTTGGAAAACTATTATACAATAATTATCATTTATGAGGTTTATAAATTTATTATCTTAGAGATTCTAAACTACGTCTTTACCATTTCATTCAATACCAGTGTCAATCTCTATTATGATTTCTAACTTGGATTTCATCCATATATTTGTCTCATATTATGATGGCATGTAGTAGGGATAATGACCACCCATGAGGTATTATTACATTCAATTATGAATTATTATTCTAAATTTTAAATATTATTAATTAATGAAATATTTAAAATAGTGTATTATAAACACATTTACAGGAATAAACCACCGAGATAAAAATTTAAAAGCTGAAATTTATGTTAAATAGTAATACAAATGATTTAAATAATTTATGTAATTTAAAAAATAATTTTAGTAAAATAAATATGTTAACAATTCCTTGATATTTTATAAAATTATGTCAATAAAATAGATAATAATATAAATTTTTTTGGTAATCATGTATTTTGATAGAATGTTATTTAAAAAATTTAGGATTTATTTTCTATTAATAATAAAATCCTAATTTATTATTTTGAAGTACTTGTTTATGTTTAGGAATCACATATATAAAAATAATAATAATATAGAAAATATTCAATCACATTAGATAATTAATAATGAATTCATGTGTGTAGTTTATGTAATTGATAAAATTCCTTATTTGACATAACAAAAATCATTTTTCAATTAAATAATTGATATAGAATAATGAATGAATAGTTGAAACCATAAAATAATAGCATTAAAAATTTATTTTATACTCAACCACCCTTCGTTACCAATCCTAGAACGCCGTTTCTACAAAAACCCATTTTCATAAGAACCAAAAAAATAATTTAGGTTATATATAAGAAATATTCCTAAAATCATATATATTATATAATAGAGATCCATTATCATTCAATTATATTCTTCCATATAGACATTAAAATTAATGAATAAATAATTTATTCCCATCCAACAAAACTATGTTATATTTTCATAGTGAGCTATCATTTCATTTATCATATTATATATCTCATTTCATATTTCATACTATAGAGAAATAAATTCTGTTAGCTTTTTAGATCAATATGGATATTCTAAATATATCCAATATAATGTTATTAAAATTTATAATTATATTTACAATTATATACATAACATAATATACACTTGTAGAAAATGATAAATTATATGCATATATTCTATGATTTTTTTAATTTTTTCATAAATTTATATAATTTTAAATTACTATTATATCTGAATGAAAAAATGAATCCCAAGATAACTATAAATTATATTACAATTACCATTAATGTCATAAAATTTTCATTAGCATGGTATTATTGAATTAAATAAATATTATTCAATGCGATCAAAAGTTTGATCTTATATTTTAGTCATTTCAATGTTTATTTTCTATATAGAAGAGATCATATGCCAAAAAAATTGATAGCTCGCATAGATAAAATAATAATTGATGGAAAAACTAAAAACATAATAAACTATATCCAATAGATGAAAAATTATTTGGATTATCTAGATTATATAAATGAGACAAGAATCTGCAAAAATACTCTTTGGTATATGGAATGAATAATGTATGTGTAAAATTAGAACTCATTATATAGGGCTGGTTATTTTTGTAAATTAAATATTTTCACTCTAGATATATATGAAGTGTGTGTAAATTATGTTTGATCTAGATATATGAATAAATAATAAGCATATAAGGAAACTGATTCTCATTTTGATCCATTTATTGACTATTTAATTTGGTTATTAGATTTTAGTTTTATATTGTATAATGATCATTCAAATGAAATGTTCAAGTTGTTAACCATGTTTTTCGATATGATAATTGAATTTTTTTCTTGATTTTAATTATTAATCATGTATATATGATAGGGTTATTTAAAATTTAAAATTTAAATCTAATATAAAAAATAAAAAACGCCATTATTTTCAATGATTTGTGTCTGTAATTATTCAATGATTAGAGTGATTATATTAGATTTATAATTTTAATGATTTGAAAATGATGTAAATATAGATCACATAAAATATTATAAATTAGTTTTTAGAATTAATATTAAATTTATCATTCTATTTTAACATTCATATTTAAATTTATATATTGTATATAAAATTATTAAAAAAGTAATTTCACTAATTTAAAAGGACAAAAAATCATTATAAATGTAATTAGACTTTTTAAAATAAAGAGTTATAGAGGGAAGTAATCATAACATATGATACCTTTTGTTTTCAAATAAAATATAAATCAATGATGTTAATTACTAGTAATTCCATTGATTTGATGATCAAAATAAGTATATCTCCAAAAAATATTAGAATCCCTCGATATGATGATCAGTGTCTGCTATAACTTCCTATAATAGAACATCTCTGATCCATGTGAGCAGAATCATATATATTTCTATTTCTCCTATTCCTTGATCTTGAACCTGTTCAAAAAAATTTAATTCAATAGAATATTTTTATGGAATTTAATACTCAAAAACAAATTATGTATAACAATTACTATATGAATAATTATGAAGAATAAGGGAAAGATGTTCATGTTGTGCGAAATATAAGACGTGTTGAGGTGAAAATGAATCAGCTCCCGGCTTCATGAATTCACTACTATTTATTTGAATCCCACTAATAGATATATATCCAAGAATGACAAAGTTATTTGCAATTACCTATGATGTTCATCACATGATATTAAAAATAAAAATGCCTATTTAATGGAATTTGGATAACACCAATACAATTTTATAATATATTCTATATAATAGAAATAATTATTATTACTATAATTATAATCATTGGATGGAATGATAGAAAATAATATCAATATTCAATCTAATGAACTGATGTATGTAAAGTCTGATGGATCAATACTATTATCATTTTTATTTATATAAATTGGATATTTTAATAAAAAGAACAACATAATATTCTATGGATAGAACACATGTCAATTTGTTTTGTTTGATCCAAATTTTTTTCGAAAGGATCAAATTTATGAACAAAAAGTTTATATTCTTTTTATATGAGAAGTATTTTTACATTCAACCTAAAGTGATTATTTCTATAAAATAAATTTATAAAACATTGTATTTATAATATTTGTAAAATATTTTTTTATTAATGTTTTAATGTTTTGGTGATATTTAAATTTATGAAAATAAATTGTAGAATTTAGATCCTTTAAATCCACAATCATTCCATTTTTGGAATGAAATAAACACACCAGATAAACAAAAAATATATTAAATTTGACAAAAATACATTCCGTTTTACATTTACTATCATAAATGATATTATCATCACCCATCAGATTGAGACCTCTATCATGACTACCCAATCCTACCTCCAATAGGCTAGGGGATGTGTACTAGTACTAAAAAGAAATATCACAATCATGGTAGGCCTTAGCCAATGGTACCTATACGAACACACACTCAAATCAAAACCCATTCTATGATTAAATGTAAACAACCTAAATCCAAATATAAAATGATACATCTAATACCACAAAAAGTGTAATATAAAAATAAATGTAATGTAAACATGTCAAAAATAAAAGACCACCATAAATAGTTTAAAAAAATGACAACCTGAATATATAGATGGAGGCTAATACCATGACACCACATGATCGCAGCTGGGACTATCCAGTCCCACTAAGAACAACCTTGTCATAGTCCCATGAGGACTATTTCAAAAGTTATATGGTCAGCAGAACTGTGTGGGAGAAGCCTGTTCAAGGATGATTATATAAATACATAGTTTGACAAGACGATGAAACAACTACATATGAAAAAATAGAAATCATATATATAGTGGAATATTACTACAACACATTTAACAATAATATCCCAATATTATTTAAAAATACACATAGTATCAATGTAATGTGACATATTTAATTCCATCATAATATTCATACTCAATAGTTCCCCATATAAATCTCTTAGAAGAACACAATCCATGAGTCATATTTAATCAACGATGTCCACCAAACAGTTGTTTCTTTTCTGGTCTATCCATTAGAATCTTATGATAGATATCTAAAAAGATATAATACATAGATCAAGACCACACCATGGTTCATGAATTAAACCTGAAAACAATCTAGAATAAATCGATATATAGAGGATTGACACCCACGTAGTGTTGGTAATGATGATTCTAATAACGATACCTAGGGAATGATGATCATTGAGAATATCACTCTCGGCCTAAAGATGGGATTACAACAACACTATCTAAGAATTCCTATTGGATAGATCACCATACTATGTGTAAGACAATATTTAATACTGAAAATTATAGAATCGATATGGAAAATGTATCCTAACGAATCTTGTATAATATACAGAGGAAAGGGATCCAAAAAAATTGGGGGAGTCCATAGCATGTATAAGGATAAGATGAATTTTATCGTTTACACAAGGTTCTTCCCAAGAAAAAATCAAATGTCTATGTCAATATATGAGTACACAGTCTGTCCATATGATTGTACTTATTCATGTGTACAAGTACATGACTTTTCCAGTGGACAAATGGTCAGTCCATGTCAGTATGGGAGTACATACTAAGTATATTATTTTGAAATCCTACTGACATTCATAAACCCTATGAGGTACACATCCATAAAATTTGGAAGGTTCACACACCATTCGATACTTAAAATCCTTTAATAACCCATAGGTTTCACAGGAAGGGCCCCTCCTGGAACATATTCCTGAAATACTTTTTGTTTTGATGAGGGTATCAAGAATACTATTATTCATCCTCTAGTGGATTCATCTACTCCTATGGATGAAAATTTGGGGGTTAATTATGTTGGAGTTGTGGGACCTAGTCTGGATGGCCCTTTTCATTACCATTATATGGATTCTTATTATTTGATTCAAATTTAAATCAATGTTTGTTTCTCCCATTGAAAATTAAAAGAACCCCAAAAACATGTAGGAATCCAATATTGTTTAATTAATTCATTGATACCAATGTAACATAATCCTCATACAATACCATGTGTGGATCTATGATAACGAAATATAAAACCATAAAATAGTTTCATTATTTTTTATATTTCACTATTTGGTAGAACCACCACGGAAATGAATCCAGGGTGATTAATTCTAAATCATGGGGGAAAAGATTAATCACATCACTGAAAAAATAATAATTTTCTAGTTAACATGTTCAAATCGATCCGTTATAGTCATAATTATGTATGATAATATAAAAAGAAACATGAATCAATTCCCCAAAAAATATCCACACAAATAACCCATCAAACAAAATGTCTTATATAGAATCATTTAGTTCATTGATTGATTATAATTCATCCTAGAAAAATTTAGTGTGATTATTATCCAATAAAAATAACAGCCTATCATAATTTGGATCGATCTATGATGAATAATGTACTTTAATAATGGTTGTTGGAGAGATCATCTGATTCTGCGTCACACCGATCATCGATCTAAAATCAGATTTTCATTCACTAATGGAATAAACTTTAATGCACTCTTCAATGATTATCCAATGGTTCTTAGGTTATGTGGATAACTTTTATGATTTGGAATAATTTTATATTTATATAAATAATTTTATTCACTGCATTTATTAAAGAAAAAAATAACTTTATTAATTAAGTTATCAATTTTATGTTGGAAAACTATTTTTCAAAAACACCCCAAACCAATAGAGGTTATTTACTATCAATGGTAAAAAAATTAACATTATTGTTCCCATTGATTTTTGGTTTGTTCCCATTTTCAATATATATCCCCACTTTTATGAAAATAAATGAATGCGATGATTAATATAATTAATTTATTTAAAAATTTATTTCGATACCACTAGGTCTCCAAATTTCAAGAAGGGTTAGCTCGAGGTTTAAAAAATAATTCCAGAAACATAAAAATAAATACATGGAAAAACGACATCATTAAATTTTCCCCATATTATGGCTTTATTTCTCAAAAATTACAAAACAAGTGTCTAAACAAAATGAAGAGGGAATCAAGAACACAAATGAGCCACCAACTCACTTGTACCATTATTATGATTCTCATGTTATATCCATTAATTCACTAAAGAAATATCGTACCCAAAAAATATCCTCTCATACAGATCCATGAACTCTATTTGGTAATCAAAAATGGTATCCCCATCATTGATTTGAAACTTAACCTAATTGATATTGTGTGATGGGTAGTGCACGTACATCCAAATAAGCGACATGTGGATGATGTTGTGTAGCTACTCTAACTTTTAAAATAAAACTAATAAATAACACAACTCACATAATCAATACAATATATAAAATTTAGAAAATAATCTTTTAGATTTCATTCTACACCAATCAAATATATGTAATGCATATCGAGTTAAAACCAATTAGAACACATTTTATGCCAATATTAACTCCAATGGAATCATTAATCAGAAAAAATAAGTATTCTGATGACTCTGTTTAGTCCTCATTCACTCAATAATGATCTTCTAATTTTATATGGTGGATCTCAAAATTTCTTGTCCCCTAAGTGTCAACTCTTTTGGTTAGTCCAGTAAAGTGGTAACATATATTTATACCCTTGTAAGGCCATGGATGGTTATATACCAATGGTGGAATGGTTTATTTTCTCTAATGAATACTTCACAAATGGTATTGATCCCTCTAACTATGAATAAATTTTTACATTCATTTTCTTGTAATTTTGAATTGAAGAAAAATGGTCCTCTAGGTATTCTTGTCAATATAATAGTGAATATCCATGTTCAAATGAAACTGGGTCCGAGGATCCTTTAAAAAAACTTTCCATAACCAATATTTGATGTGATCATTGTGGTCAAAATTATCATTGATGGAACACTAGGTAGTATTACTACCTCATGCACATATATTATTCTAAATAATGATAATAGACTATAATCTCACATAACTTAGATGTATGGTGATTTTGTGAGCCAATCTACAATCCCAAAGTTGGAATCTGATCCCTTGGATGAATGGTTTATTTTTTTAATGAATTCCATGGAAAACCCATCCCACATCCACTAAAAAACATCATGAAGTTGAGCTAAATTGGCTAGAAAATGGTGGTCATCCCTCAATTTTTGAGATGTAAGGCATCAATATAAGAACTATTCAAATACCTTCACCATATTTTTCTATCGAAATTGACTTCATAGGTTTGGGAAAATCATATCAACACTAGGATGTTCCACCACAAGAGATTTATGAAACACTATTGGATAATTATTTTCTAACTTCACTGCAAACATCATGCATCCTCTAAAATAATGTCCTTTTCACACCATTATGAAATCCATCTGGAGAATGTATAGTGGAAATCTATGTATATAGTAGGTCATAGTAGGAATCATCTTGTTCTGACCCCTTACACACTATAAAATCTATGGGGTAACAACAACAAACAGAAGGTATGTTTTTCCAACTCCATCAGCATAGGATAACTATAATGACGCTAATATATTTGTTGACTCTGACAGTAACAGTAGAATTTTTCACTTGGTGAATGAATCTTCTATGACATTACCCATCTAAGATGTATATAAAATATCAACATTCATAATCATAGTGTAAATCTATCCATCACCGCAGTCACATGTTTAAAATATTCTAAAAAATATATACATTAGAATCTTGTTATTTGAATTGATGATAAACTGACCACCCATCACGTAGTGTTTAAATATCATAAGAACAAATAAATACATTGATATCTCATGATTTTGGGTCGAATAGTTCATATCATGTGGTACCAACTAATGTTAACAAGAAGAAATAACATCCTCCCCCTACATCAGAACACAGAGAATCATGGTTTCTGATTAACTGTTTAATACTATGTACATTACACAATCCACAACCAATGTCATGATGTTATCACACTTCAATATCTACCTCATCTCCAGAAAAGCATTCTAGAACCTATCAAAATACATGGAAGTATGACCCATTATGGTCAAAGTTTTTTGAAGAGATGATATCCTGGAGAAATTATGACCATATCTCTTATAATATCAAAACAAACCATCAATGCAACACACCTAAGTCATGATATTGAATATCTCCCAATATAACAATGGATCATCATTTTCTAGGTCCAATATGGTATCATCTACTATGATAACATATACTATAAAGTGGACCACAAAAATATAAAATTAGAACATTAAGAGATTCCAATAATTCTTGTTCTCTCTGGGTATTTCCAGAACCATCCTCTTGTATATCACAATATCCTACTCAAAAACTGAGTACAATATCATATTTCCATTGATGGTCACTATAAAATGGTGTAGGTAATGATGAATGGTCAATAAGTCTACCACCACATACTTCCCTCTCATCTCCTATTCCACATTATTCACCTCTCATACCACTCTACTCCATCCATTTTCTCTACCTTTGATTACCATCCAGGGTGTCCCTAGAATCCATATAGATGAAGGAAAATCTAATGCAAGATATTAACTACTGTAAAATGTTTAAAAAACCACTCATTAGAATAACTAGTCCTATCATGTGTGACCCGAAGTATAGATACTATGTCTTAGGACCTCCTCTAGAAATCCATCACTTGTCGAAGTCTCGTATACTGTCATCAGCACCTTGCTACTAATGTATCTTCTCTATATTGCCACTTCCAATAACCACTATCTTTGTCTACTCATCAGGATATTCACAACCAATAATCCATCGACAGTGATAATAAAATGTTGTAACTCATTGAGGTATAAATTTGGACTATGTATCTCTACACAGTTCTTGATCAGATGTATGATCCCACAATAACTGATTACGAACAAAATCCATAGATTACCAGGATAGAATGGTTAACATCTATGAATAATTAGATAACGTAGTTTTACGAAATTGAAGCATTATACTCTCAAATATTTATACATCCCTAAGAATAGTTAGAGATAACTTCACATTTAAAATGATATAAAACACATATAATGTTAGTGTCACCTCATCATATGACTAGGTCACAAAAATACACGATCATTCTCTTGAGCCATGAAGTAGGACTGTAGCATAACCCATCATTGGATCTTATTTTTTCATGAACATAACGAAAAAACTTCTAACCACGTCATGGTTCGCCGAAGATACATGTGGTTCAGGAACGATAAAAATCATATGGCTCTCTATCACTGAATTATTTAATGTATGCTAATCCTTTACGCCACCTCTTGATGGACTATGGGTATCATATGCTGCTCTATTGGTTTGGAATAACTTGGGGGAAATATAGAGGTTAAACATATAGAAATTTTCAGTATATCGATTCATCGTCACTAAGGGGATCATCCTTGTGATCCCGATGATGAATCCCTATCTTGAATATATTGAAGATTCATCCTAAAAATAAATATGATTTACCATCGTTAATGTGTATATCATTATAGTTTAATCAAGAAGTACATGAAACTCAAAACCCATTCCCATATGATTCATTTACTATTTATTTTTTGATACATGTGTTCTCATGTACAGAGTTGAATTTTCATTTTTCAGAGTACTAGTGCATTGAAATATTGGTCGTCGCACAAAAAATAGAGTCTCTAGCCTAAAAGATACACTCAAAACACATAAAATTCATTCAAAAAAAAAAAACTCACAGTCTCTGGATATATGGTATAACATTATCTAATAATACCACTCTTTACTTCCATTCATAATTGTAACTATATTGGAACTCCCTATTCAATCCTGTAATAAGACCATGGAAGGGTTCTAGTGCAGTGTTGGAACATGACTAACAAGGGAGTCCCTATCATAAGTTCTCTGTACACTTTCCCAAATCTCTAATCCCATACAATTCAAAAATATATAAAAAATGAAATATTCCCTGAATTCATATATCTAATCCCACAACCAGAGTATGATTGTAATAAGTATAATTTAAATTGGTCAAAATAAAATCCCATCATTAATAATCTAAGAAAATTCCTAATATAATGTAATTATGTGGACTAAAATAAATATTCCATAAGAATAGACCTCATTTTATGTAGTCTCTCTATGTGCTGTATGGTCTTTGTTTTTCTATAAATCTATCAAAAAATTTATCATCTTTACAAGACATGATGTTTTTGGAGAATTTTCATGGAGTGGTTGGTATAACAATACCCATTAGAATACTGGGAAACCACAATGAAAACAAAAAAATAATATCAGTAATATCTACCAAAGTATATGTCTAAAATATATTTACCAATAATGAACACATATAAAAAAAACATTATCATGGTAATTTCGCAACCATAATTCAATCCTAGGATTCCTACAAAAGGAATCCACTTGGGACTCGTCATAAAGAACGCAATCCAAGAGTGAGAGTGAACTGATGTCTTATATCAATGAAGTAATAGTAATTGGGTCTCATAATTCAATTTATATTCTAAAATCCAAAAAGAAATGATAAATAAATGAGGATCACACTGAGGGAAATATGGTATTCCAAAAACACAATCCAGGTTAAATCAATATGTAGAGGATCATAACCGATATCAAATTGTTCATGAAACTACCATGAACTCCACCAAGTGATAGAAAATAATATAAGATCTCACTCCAGGAATATTGGTGCAATTCCAAAAACATTATCAATGAATTACATTTTAAAGATCACCATACTATGTGAATGATTTCATTTAATATGATGTGCCAGGGAATAGATATATGAAACACACCATAATGAATCCATTCCATTATATATAGGACAAGGGATCCAACCAACATTGAAGGAGTACAAAGAATTTACAAGGAGTACATGATGTGTCCCTTAAAGACAATGTTATTCTTAGATAAATGTCTGATGTCAATGTCAATGTATTATTACATAGAATGCTAATGCTCAGGAACATTATCCCATGTCCAAGTATGTTAATTTTTTCAAGTACACCTAGCCCAAAAATATTTGTGTATGATTAAATAAAATGCATATGACCTTGTTCTCCTTCATCCATCTGTGTATCCTCTGTGGTACATTTCTAGCCATCTAGGAAGGATCGCATGATATGTAATAATTAAATTCCTATAAAAACACTATCATATACACCAGTATTCCTACACAAAGTGTGTTCCACAAATATATGATGTGTAGTCTAGTATTTATATACTCCCATTATTCATCATCCCTTAGATACTTCAGATCCTCCACCACTATATTTGGTCATGAATCATGCTTGATATGGTTTATATATATATATCGACCCTTTCTATCACTATTAGATGGATTCTAGTCATATGATTCATACAAGAATTGGTTTTTGTCTATCCCCACCACTATCTCACACCCCATTAATACCCAGAAGCATCCAAACTAGTTATATTCATTCACACCTAACACCTCATATGTTCCTCATCCTTGAAAGAGTAATGATATCAAATATGAAATAATTTCCCAATGAAATGGGTGAATATCATTTGATGTTACAATATTGGGTCAGACTACTTGGAAAACAGAAACCCAATGAAGAATACATAATCTATGTAGAAACTCATAGTCCCAACCCTGAAGAACAAACCCAATCCATTGGCAGTGTTAGCCTTGAACCATTGATTTTATAAAATCAAATTAAGAGATAATTAAACAATCATGGTGAAATTACTTCTAGAAGATCCTCCAAAAAAACCCATCATGTTAAATAAATGTTCCACAAAACGTTATATTATTATTTTTATTCACCTTCATTATAGAAATTGATAATGGGGGAAAGTCCCTTTTAACAACGACATCCTATATTATTTTGGATCTATCACTTATGATTAATGATGTTTCATCATTATCATTGGAAATATAAACTAATTCTTTTGTTCAATGATCATCGATCAATGATATGGTTTTTGATTCCCATATAATCTCCTCCAATGATCCCTCAAAATATTATCCACAGGCTTAAGGGTTATACAAAAAACCCTAGGGATTATTATAAACATATAATTATAGATGTTATTTAGTCATTGTTTCAACATATAAAATAAAACAAATTAATTAAAATTTTAATCCATTATTTTCCCAAGACAACTTCTTCACAATCACCCCATGATGATAATGGAAACGTCATGAAAAGGGTAATACCGACACCATTAACTCAATAGTTCTCTTATATTTCTGATAAAATCCATTTTTTGATGATATTAAATATCATTAGGTAAACAACATGTGTGTTCTATTTATATAATTTAATATATATCTATCATTAATTTGAAGCACAAAGGGCCTCGTAATTATACACTATCTTAATGAGGGTCTGATAAATAAACCAAAAAATATAAAAAATTAACACCTTGAAAATGTGATTCATTAACATATTTAATAAAAACATTTATATGATAATTACATATTATTACTCTCTTAGAGTTGATGAAATCGTTTTTTCATCATTCATGACATGATAGGAAAACCGATTACTTTGGATACACACCCACAATCAGTTGTTTCCCTTAGAGTGTTTTCCCCCGTTTTGAGTATTTATCACCCATTTTATACATTGTACCACATAAACAAATTATAAAACATTTTTATTTGTAAAAAATGAATGGGGAAATGAATATATTGTTCTATAAATTTTGTACAATAAGTAAAAATTAAATATTTTATTAACTATTCATCTATGAAAACAATAAAGGACATTCATTCAAATTTAATTCGAAAACATTTAGAAAAATTTATCATGATAATAATTAAAGCGTACAATATTTAATTAAAAATAATAAAAACAAATAAATAGTTCAGAATGAAATATTCATTCTATCATATACAGTATATTGAAATTAGCCTTTAACTTCCTCAAATCCTCGAGATCCTTCTTAGATTATGTTTTTGTATATTCAAGATTGGATATTTTATCTTCTATGAAATATAGCCTCTGATTATCTACCTTTTGGATTGAATCATTATCTTCCATAACAATGATTTTATTCCTCCATCATCTTCATAAATTATTAATCTATGTAATAAATGGTGATATTTTATTACATCAGTTTATGGATTCTGTATTACATTTCTATAACATCTTTATTCCTAGAATCAATCACATATTTTAACTATTCAAAAAATTTAAGTTTATCAGATATATCAGATGAAAAATTATAAAAAGAATATAAAATGTAAAATGAAATATTCATCACATCCACTATATGATCATAATGATACATTACTTTACCATCTACTTGACTTGACCACTTTACACTCATTTTGGTTCTTATTTTTTGTTCCTTATATTTAACTTTGAAAAATTGATCTAATATTTTTTCTGAATCACTTCCCCTATCGAAAAATTCATCAATTTTAACATCTCATTAGAAATATTCTAAATATGTTAAAATCATCCTTCAGTATTTGGATGTTATGTAATTGATTATGTTATCTATTTTAGATTCTAACAAATTTAATCAATAATGTTTAGGTATTCCTTATCTATTGAGTATGATGTCTCTGAGGAGGCCTATGAATTTTTTTTGTCAGATTTTCTGACATTAGAATTTTTTTAATCCAACATTATCATTATTAACACAAATATGATATGAACCATGATGTGGGTAAATTATGGTATGAATATTCAATCAGCATCCTCATCAAATCATGTTTTATCATTAAATGAAAACTATTTTCTCTCTTTCCCGTAGAAAAGTATGAACAACATTTAGAACATGGACAAGAGTCCAAAATTTTACAAAGTTCACCATTATTAGAAAATATCGAAGTATCATACAATGAAAATGAGAAAATTTACCATGTAAACTAAGGATCACTTCTAAAATATAGTGGTATGACTACATCACTTATATACATAGGGTTAATGACAATAAAAAGTTTATAGTTAGATCACTCCATTCCCATGAGTCACAAACTCATTCTCTTTTTTTCCTCACAACCAGAGGAATCGATCACCTTATTCCACATTCTAATCTCACTTATCTAGAATAAAATCACAAATAGTTTATGGATATGTAGGATGCATCACTTTCAATAATGAATTCATCCTCAAATATAGTTAGTTTCTCTATTCATGTTCATTAAGTATCCACAATATTAACACCACATTATAATATTTGGTTAGTTTAATAGAAATTTCATTCACAAACTATTGATATTACCTTTGAAAACATACATAATCTCTATGTAAATTGTATTTCATCCTCTCTGAACTTCCTTCCACTACATTGATCAATTTCTTTCATGGAAAACCTTCACATTTCGGAATGCATTCCCTTTGCGGATAGAAGATGACCAAAAAAGAACTTATTATATATTTATGGCCTTTAATATAGAATCCTTTTTAACATTCATGATACCAATGTCCTCAAAATCCATAAATGAATTTACTTCATATACTATCTCGTGCACAGAATTTCTCTCTCATGAACTACTCTATACACATAAACGTCGATCATAAACTCCTTTGGTCTTACCTTATTTATTAAAGAAATTATTTTCTAAAAAGAAATTATATCTTTATAATGATTTCATTATAAGTAATTATATATATAATATATCCCCAAAACACACTAATAAAAGTTACGCAAAACATCGATGTGGTACAACCTTCACCAAGTTATCTTATGTGGTCCATATTTCCCTTAATTGTTTATGATGACCGATACTTATAAAAAATCTTTTTAGATGAAGACAAAAATGACAACCAAATTCTATGAATAATGAGCATCCCATGAATGATCAGACCCCCTTGAACATGTCTCAATATAATGTTTTTATTGTACATTTATCCTTCCAGGTAGATGATCTCATTATCCTCATCTGATATATGCTTGCTCTCATACAAATTGAAATCCTCTATGGGATTGCGGATGATAGTTCCCATCATGGTCCACCATAATAACCTACTTTAGAAACAGCTTCGAGAATGATTCTTGATCATCTTGATTAGTAATCTAACACAATTACCACAAAACACAAGGAGGATGGGTTGATGGATTTTTTCCTAACAATCTCCCCCTGTGGGTTTGTTGAAAACTCTTCACTATTTCATACATCAATAAATATTCTAACATGTATATCTAAAATTTTCAAATTTTAATTAAGATAGTGATCATGGATTTACTCAACACAAACTTTAATCCCAGAAGATCCATGCTCGTAATGAGACAGAAAAGTATAATGCAATGTTTATTAGTGAATCACTTCAATGAAAAACCATTCAGTTTATTTTATCATGATGTTTTTTTCATTATATATTCATTGAGTGATCAAATTAATATTCATTATATTTTATACTTTTTATACCCTTTATCTCATTTCTCCACCGATCTGATTCTCCCATGTATTAAATAAAATATTTAATGGCCTTTCAGAGGCATAATTTCTCCTCCTTTGTCATAGAACCCAAGGGTCACTTCATTGTGATCTAAAACAGGGTAAATAACATAGATTATAAGTATAAGTAAAAACAAACCATTCATATGGAAGAGGGGATCCCACAACCACACCATTGATTTTTTGGCGAATTGACTGGGCTCAGTGATCCAATTGATGAATTTTAAATTCCTCTTTGGGTAACACCTTCATTATAATTTCTAAAACATTAAATTCAAAAGTTATTTAATCCAAAACATCACAAGAATATGCTCCACCATACCCATTATAAAATGATACATTATTTCAATTTGATTTTTCATTTAGTGATGAAAGTGATTTTCTCTATGGTTTATAGAAAAAATTATCAAAATGGATTCGGATGAGAGACACAAATAGATCTACCATTTCATCATGATGCTTCTTTATCCACATTTACTATTTGTATTTTAGATTGAAAATAATATAATCAAATATAATAGTGATCAGTGAAAAGAAATATTTCTTATATCCAATCATAGAATTAAATTGTCCACCAAGATAGAATTATCCAAATTCTATTTATTTTCAATCATCAATTGAATAGGCCTAATGTGAATCTTTATATCCTAATAACTAATGATGATATTTTTAAATATATAGTAAACCAATATCCAACATTATATTGATATAATGATGTATTATTTTTAATGCAATATATTTCTTTCCTTGGGATTACATTGATACTGTGATTCTTGGGATGTGGAAAAAACAATATCAGATCTTGTCACTATCTGGTGCAATATATTACCAATGATTTTCCTACATTCTATGAAATTATCTACATTTCATTCATCACCACATGAATATTTCATATTGGTAACCATCAGAGTCATCATATATTTTGTGTTATCCATTCCATGTATACTCAAAACCACCATGGTATATTTCGATTGTGAAATGAATGTTCCATTATTTCATTATGTCACTTGCAAACCAAGAAAAAGAAGTCATTTTTCAAATCATTGACATATAAAATTCTCTATCCATGAATTTGGTTAATTTCTGGCTTCTCTCCAGATCTGATCCACAAATGATTATGTCATTGACATAGACCATCACCACCATCCTTTGATTAATAACTTTTCTGAAATATAGATTGTAATAACATACAAAATGTTGAAATACATTATTCATAGAAAACTAATCTTTCCATGAATACCACACTATTGTTTCCTACTTCAACCCATATATCACCTTATTCATAAAAAAACGATTTTCTAATATTGATGAATGATAATACAAATAGGTTTCTCTATATAAATATCTTCATTTAAAACACCATTAAAAAATTATAACTTGACATCTACTTGTAATATTTTGAACATTTATTACACTACTATGGGAAAGAATAATTTTATTGTCTCTATCATAGAATTAAATGAGAATTCATCGTCAACACCAATAAACTCTATCTGGGTGTACCCTTTTAACACTATTTGTTATTTTTTTCCATCACTACACCATATTAATTTTTCCTACATCAAAATACCCTATTAGTATTGATATCCTTCATATATGTTTGTCTCAAAACAATAATCCATGTCTTATTCATCTCAATTTTTAAAATCCCTTCAATCATTTCCATGAACCAATTGTTATCTCTATCTACTTCATCAAATCATTTAGGCTCTACCTATGATCAGAAAAATTTATATTATAATATCATCAATTTTTTGTTTGAACTGGTGTTCCTTGATCACCAATGTTGTTCTATCTATCAATTTAAGCATGAATGTTCAGATTTTCGACAGATATCGATTCAATTTATTCTTTATCATCATCATAATAATCTAATAAATTATAATTTTCAAAAGAAGCACCCCCTGAGTTTCTTACCTCATCATCAAAATATATATAAAAAGATTATTTTCATTCACAAATATAGGGAAATTATGAATTTCCCAAACCATTCAAAAAATTTTATGGAATGATTTATATGCCATGTCATTTACTGAATATCCATAGAATATACATTTATCCACAAAAGATTTAGTAATCATGTCATTCCCCTTAGATGAGATTGTAAAAATTACTAATGAATACATAAATGTAATTCAACAATAGTTTATTTCTATACCATATCTTATATAAATTATTTTCTTACTTTGAAAACAATAGAGCCCCATTAGGTATATATACCATTGAAAAGAATTCTTCTTTATATAATTCATATGGTAGGTCCATTTCAATATGATTTTTTCATGAAATGTCATTAATGATATTACTTTCACCCTCAAACACTATATTTTGTGGAGGAGTTCGTATTATAGAAACCTAATGCCTTATATAATGTTTCTTGAGATATTATTCTATATGACTGTTTGTGATTTACTAACAATTATTTATATAGGACTTCAATATATTTTTTTTCCTATCATCCTTTAAGATTCTGTCTGATATTCTTTTATATAACTGAACAAATCATACTTGTTAAAAATTAAAAATACTCATTCTATCCTATTTAAATCATAAATGATGCAAACATAATATCATCTCCCATAAATATATCTTAGTGAAAATGTTCCTCATACATAAATTAGAAACACCTCAAAAAAATTACTTCTTTTCTATTTTTTATATGTATCTTAAATAACATTTTTCTATTGGAATGTATCACATAGAATGGTACAATCTCATGATAACCTTGATAGGTCTCAAGAATCATCACATTTCACTTGGTCATCCATGTATGGTTGGATCATGTGACCAATAAGTTTATACAAGAACATGTTTTTTTCTTCCATGTAGAAAATTTACATAGATTATTCTCCTCTTACAAGATATATGTTTCCTTTAATATGACTTCCATTCAAAAAATTTAAGTTGTATTTTTCCTTGATGGAATATAATTTATTCGAATGTTTTATGCCATATATTTGGACATAGAGTTGACTAAATATCACAATGTTGTTATTGATACCTTCAACAACCATGACATTATCAAGTTTGATGTCTCTTCTCCATACATGAATTTTCAGAAGGCAATATTCTTCAAGACTCTATAATTACAATATTTGATGAATCCTTATGTATCAAACTCTATTATGTTAACCAAATGATTATTACTTGTTATATGATAAGTTCATCCCCTATCAGTGATTCACATTTTAGAATGGTCATATTCATCAAAATAAATATCTAATACAACAATCTTCTCACCTCTTTTCTTTTTGATCCAATTTTTTGACTCCATACCTTGTGTGAATTGATAATTGTTATCTTAAATAGAATATTACAGGCCAATTTCATCTTGAGAAGCTTAAAAATATTTTTATTTCATATAATATGATGATGCATTGAAATATAGTTTATTATAATATCTAGTATTCATAGAAAATTTTTTTTAATTGTTAATGAGAAATATCTTCAGATATGTCAGAATTCTCCTAATTTGAAATAGTAAAAATATAATGTCATATGGGAATGATGAGTTTTATAAAACTATATTTATTGGTCATGTTCTATTTGTTATATCATGAAAATGGAAGAATAATTTTATGGGTGCTCTATGTTACCACAACAATAACATCTAATGTGAGGTGCATTATTGTGTTCCACCAATATACTGTTGGTTATTTTTTCCGTTCTCTAGATCTTGTAGAAGTGATTAATAACTAAATTAATATTCAATATAAGATAGGGTTCTTTGGGTCAACGTTCTAAAATTAATACTTTTTGTTTTCAATCATTAGACATATATTCCTTATCAATTGAATATGACTATTCTTTCATTATTGATTTACCTCTTTACTCTACTTTTTCATTTTTTGAAAACTGAACGATCTGTTTTCCTGTTATCATACCAGTACTCAAAATTTTTTCTTGATCTTTAACTATTCAACACAATAATATTACTTACATTTCATGTTATTTGATACATTTCATTTGATATTTATTTTGGTTTTAGTCAAATAATATATTTCTATTTTCTAATCATCGATTTAGAACATGTACTGGACAACTATTTCTGAGCTCTCTATCATTGAATAAATTAGATTCCTAATTTGATCATTCAATTCAGAATTATATTCTACTTAATGATTAATATAATTCTTGGAATCAAAAACTAATTTTTTTTTGTAGTTTTGGCTCTCCAAACATCTATCTCCTTAGTAAAATCTACTAATTTAACCTAAATTTCAACATATCCTTTGGAATCACCTTCTTCAGCATCATTCTCCTCTCATGTTTTATAATTTCTAAAAAAATCAACCACAGAATATGATTTATGATCCTTGAAGTCCTGTAACTCACTAACATCTAGTTATTTTAAAAATTAATTTTATTTTATAATTAGTTTCTTCCTTTTGATGAAATTTTTCGTAACATTTTTTTACCTTTCAAAAATGACGAATAATTATTCATGGGAATTTAAACATCATCATTTTTATCATCTTGAACCTTAATTGGGAGCCTTTTAATAATATTTGATCCATTTCCACATAGAAATAATTAAAATGGGACTTTCCCTTTGAAAAAAACCCATCCTAATTATAAACATTTTTAGAAGAATGACATGACCTCATCAACATTGTCTGCATACTGATTATCTTCAATAGTGATCTTCTTCAGAGACATTGGTTACACATCATTAGACATCCAATTTTCCTAACCATCTTTTTCATAATTTTTTATATAGTATTTGATAAGGGTATGATGAAATCTATCCAATGTCATCTATTAAAAATTATTATCTTCCATTATAGAAACATTTGGATTAAACCGAGTTGGAAGTCTTCTCATGATGTTCATGAAAATAATAACAACTTTAGTAATTTCTCAAATACCACATATTTCTTCCATAAAAACAATCAATCAGTCATAAATAGAATCAATAGTATCATTAGAGTTCATTTTTTATCCTAATTCTTGTTCCACATAGCCTGCATCTTTTCTCATCTATCTGTTGAGTCACCCTCATAAATATTTTTCAACTAATCCCACATAGAACTTTTTATCTTGAAATATATCACCTTTATTTATATTGAAATTTGTAAGCTTCCGAAAGCATCATTAATTCATTTCATGTTAGTATAAAATTCCCTTCTTTCTACATCTGATAAAGAACCATTATAAATATTGGTCAAAATTCCTTTCATCGCTGGTATTGACACATCCATTTCTAATTATTTTAGGTAGGGATACCTATAATTCTTCCACAATTGAAAATTATGTCAATTGAAGATCATAATCACATTATTATTGAAACAAACCATATAATCATATGATAGAAAAACTAATATTAAAAATTATCTATAATACAAATTATTAATCCAAATAGGTTAAATAACCTAAGAGGGGGGTGAATGCGGGCTTGAACGACTAAAACTACTAACCCTTTGTATTTTTATTCATCTATAAATTAATCACACTTCAATATCATTATTATAGGAATGTATCAAAACAATTTATATAATGCATGAGACACATAAATTTAACTTTGTTCACCCGCACTGTGATACATCTAAATAGAAGAAAACTACAATGTTACAATGTACCAAATTCACTAAGGCTCACTCCAAAAATATATCACTGAGTATACATTTCTTATACTACCAGAGTCACTATAGGAATAAATCAATTTTATCATATGGGTCACTACTTGTTCATTTTTTATGGCTCACTACTGGTGGAATGGATCACATTGTCCCTCTTCTATTTCACACTTCATGAGAAGGGCCTTATCCATAGATTATGGACGTGTATATATCTTCAATATATATAATTAATGCATCCTAAACTATAGGTAGAATTTTATATTGAAGATAAACATTCATCAACCTGATGAAGATAAATTTTCCATGCAATTTTAGTTTGTGTAAATTGATTTCTCGGACTATTTTTAGTTTATTCATGATCTTCCTTACACCTCCCTAAACTTTCTTGCATCCCCCAAAAACATACTTCCACTACTTGGAGAATATTCTTCATGAAACCCCTTCCCATTTTGGATAACTTCCATTTTTCAATGGTTGATTCTCTAAAAACTACTGTTGTTCCATAGATCACCTTTTATTCATGGTCCATTTTCCTTTTATGAGTTATTATCTCTACAAAATACTTTTGCGAATTCACTTCACAAAATGCATCCTTATATAATCTCTCCCCCACAAGATACATCCTATTATGGAATCCTCTATCTAGAACTCCTCTGAACATAAATAATTCTTCTCGGGAAGATTTGTTCTAATGAAATTCACTTACAAAAATTATCTGAGTATATGTTCCTACATAGGAAAATAGGTCTGAAAAATCATCAAATACAAATTAAACTAAAATTCAATGTGATTAATACCTCATCATGATCTACTATATAGTCTGCATATCATTTATTTTTTTGGTGATTTTTATCATTTGAAAATTAAATCACCATAGTTCTAGCTAAAATCAACCCATCATTACCCATGGTATATGTTTTCCTAAAATGATGAGCCACCTAAGAACACGTCTCGCTATATGGGTTTCAACGAACAATTGTCCTTTATGGCAACAGAACAGACCACCCTCATCACGAAAATTTCATACCTCAGATTAATTGAAATACTTAGTGGATTCACAGATAACGTTTCCCTTCTCAATATGTATACCTTATTTGTGATCTATGAGTTTTGGTTTCCAAAATCATTTTATAATAAACATAGAACAAGTATTAGGAAAAAATATTTTCTTTTGCAAAATGACAATGGAAAATTGAACTAATTTATACTCCAATATCTGTAAAACTAACCAAACAGATTCTTGATCTTCATAATTTATCCTAAAAATACAATAACCACTGAAACAATTAGAGGATCCCTTGATGGATTTTTCCCAATATTATTTTTCTAAAAATTTAAAAATATCAACATCATTATCTATATAATCATTCTCTTATGCTTTAATATGTGAAAGATTGGGTTAAAGTTCATGTTTATGCGATAATGAAGGAATATCCACTCAAACATCATTGACATGGTTCTAATATGAAGGGGTTGATATTGATGTAGAATATGAGAGGGAATATCCTAAAATTTCTTCATTAATTGATTATCATGGTTATAATTATTATCATTATTGATTTTTTTTCTTGTGCTTCTTCTTCTTACTCAAATTCTATTTCTGTTTAAAGGTATGGATCCATCATTCATCTTTTATTTTACTATTCATTTCAAATTTTATTGTTTTTAATTAGATGTATCCTTCTCTGATTTATACTACAATTAATGCAACATCGGATTAAAAAAATATATATATTTTCTGTTTATTATAAAATAAGAATGATCTTTTATCTAAGAGAACTAATTTTATTCTTTATGTAAAACACTGAGTTGTTTAAAATTTTATTTTCTCTAAAAAGATAATATTAATTTAGTTCATTGTATTCCACTAAGTAAAAACACTTTTTCACATGACACCAAATTGTACTATGCTACACACAAAACCATCATCTCTTGTATTACATGCAACACTAACTTGGAATACATTATGTGAAACAGAAAGTGTAAAAGATAATATAATAACCTAATAATTAAAATATATTTTCAATAATAAATATACATAATATATTATATGCCTGGTAAGAATGATACACCTAGTTCTCTTGTGTTTCATGAAATAGAGACATTCTTTGATGGCATATAATACATGCAGGATAATGTTATAAAAAACAACAATATATTATTTAAACATTATTATTTAATGTAATAAGATATAAAATATCCATTAATTTAGTAGTTATGAATAGTATTTAATATATAATGTAATTTTATGTTTAATGTAAATATAAAATTAATTAATTGGATACCATTTAATTTGAAATTATAATAATAATAAAATAAATTTAAAATGAAAATATTTTTTATGCTTCCAAAATATTTTGGTTTTAATAATATTAAATAATTGAAATTAGTGAGTTATTTTAATTAAAAATTAATGTTATAAATAAAATAATTTTTTTATATTCACCCACTTTGTTATATAGACATAAGATAAGAGCAATCCCAATTTTACATATAAGAACCAATATTTTTATTAGAAAGCCCAGTAATGGAGTGTCTATTTGAAATCTGTATTTTGAAACATTTAATGATTTAATGTGTAAAAATAAACTTCATTTTTTTAGTTATACATAAATATTATTTTGGGAGACCTTTTTATATTTCACTAAAGTATTTCATTTTCTAATGAATAGTTAAAAATAATAATTTTTAATTCAAAAATACTTTTTAATCTAAATTATTTATATAGTAAAATTGTATTATAATATTTATTTAAGTGTAAATAGATAAAAAAATTAAAAAAATAATAAAATTTATTTCATTGGAACCAATTTGACATTGAAATTGGATATAGAATATTTTCAAACATTTGGACATTTTCATTAAAAATAGATGTTGAAACTCTTCAGCGGTTTTCAAATTTAAATTAAATTTCACAACTGTTGTTATTGGAATTTGGAAAAATTGATTCCATAGCATTAATCATATGAATTTATAATGTAAATAAGGTAAATTTAGGTTTTCACCATAATTATTAGTGAATGTGATTATAAGTAATTATAGTGATTTAGAGAAAAATTAGATTATCAAAGGACTAAACCTTAAATCCAAACACAAAATGACCAATAAACATATCTAAATGATATTAGATGTCCATATATAGACCCTATACAACCATTTCAACATTTGGATTCATTATTTAATGAAAATTCAATAAGAAAACCGTTTTTTAATTCCATCTTCATATATATACAAGAGTGACACTCCTCCTCCCCTATAAAAATGGCTCTTATCCTCACACTTCCTCACAACTCTTAATCCCTTTGGATAAATGAATATTTACCCAAATGGATCTGTAAAACCCCTATATTTGACCATGAATCCTCCATTTGGGATGAAATCCATCAATGGAATCCATTTTGTTGAAACCAAAAGATTTTACCCGATTAAATTTAACACCATCCAATGATAAATATTCATTTCTTTACTTCTCCAGTACCATAATTATCCATATTACATGTTCATATCACATCACTAGTATCATCAATATACTAATATGTTGTTAAATTAATGGTCTTATGGAAAAGTACAAACACTTAATTCTAATTAGAAGTGAACATACATATATAGTGTACGGTGAATTGCCGTCTCAAGAAACAATGTTGTTCATTTTAACCTCACCACCTCTAGTATACCGTGAATCACCATCTAATGAAATGATATTGTTCATTCATTATGATTTCACCAACCTTGACGAAAAATTATGAGAAGTATCCCATGAAACCACATGAAATATCATGTACTCTAGTTTTCGGTTAAATATTATAATGTTATTAACAATTTCAATGCAATGTTACATAAGATAACTAATATTTTTTAAGAAAATATGACTTCATTTATCATTTTTTTCAGAATAATGTCTTATTTTAGAGCTTTTATTTATAAATTTTATTTCATTGTATTTAATTTTATCCTATAATATTAATTAAAATTTCTACCAATGTTTTTACATTAAAATCATAGAAGAAATATTCTTTTTGTTTTTTAATGAAGACAAATTTCGTAACATTAATGATAAAATGAAATGTTCAAAATGAATAGAATTACACCTTCATGACCATAAATTTTTTAATGATTTAATTATATGATTATGTGTTTGTTTTTCTATATTTTTCTAAAATATTATACATTTTCAATTATTTATTTTGATTACAAATAAATTTGTTTTTCAAAATTGTTTTATGTGTTTTAAATCTGCCTTTAAATTTTTTCATCAAAATTTCATAAAAATATTTTCAAAATGATTTGATGATTCATTTATATTTTTTCAAGGAAAAAAGATTCCATAATGTTTTAAATGATTTTTTTAATGTTATTTATGTTCAATTCCATGTAAATTATTTTGAAATGATATTAAGTTGTAAAAATTAATTTTGAAAAGGAAAATTTTTCCATGAAAGGTTTTAAAAGAACATTCCAAATTATTTTCCACCTAAGATAAAATATGTTACTATTTGTCATGACTAACAAGGGAAATTATCAAAGGGTTAAATTCTTATTATTCGTATGAATGGTTTATGTACTAATGGGATGACGTTTATCAAACCCCATCTCTATTTTTTGGGTTATATTTTTAAGAATCCTATTAATATTCCATGAGTTATATGATTTTGAAACATGAAAATTTTAATAGGTTTTGTTTTGATGAAATGAATGAGAGACCTAACACTTTTTCCATATGTGAGGATATGGTTAAAGTTTTATGATACCCAATTTATTCCATGGATTAATATATGAATTTTATACATTATAGAAGATGTATGTATGATTTCATTATTAGATTGGTGTGACCTATATATCTCTTTAATTCTTATGGTAATGACGAATGTTTTATGATATCAATGGTTACATATGATGCAATCCCAAGCCTGAACACGATGTTACATGGGAGTTAATCCCATGAACGATACAAGAGGGTACATAAGGGGACTTCTAAAGCCTGAAACAAGAGGGTACATGTGTAGAAACCCAGGATTTTTGTGAATTATTTTTTTGTAAATTCATATAATCTTTTTGATATTTTCAATTCACAAAAGTTAGATTTTATATTGTTTTATTTTATCCAATTTATATGTTTGGATTACGTTATATACAACACAAATATATTCTTTCAATATAGGGAACACCAAATTGCATTTTATTACACGCAACACTATATTTCTGTGAAATGATACATTACTTTTATAATTATTAAAATTAGATAGTTATAACATATCTATTAAATATAGTGTCATAAATCGTAATAAATACTATTTATATATTATTTATAATTATTATATATGAAGAAATAATATAGAAATGAAGTGTATAATTTTTTGTAATTCGATTATATGTTTACAAACAATAATTTTTTACAGAAACTAAATTTAATTTCCTCCTATAAATAATAATAAAAATAATTTTATACTGACATGTAAAATGAATTTAATAAAATAAATATCATTTTTGAAATCATAAAGTCAAAATTATCATAGGGTTAACTATTAGGACATTGTGGAGATGTTTTATTTTCTTTTTTGAATAATAGTAAAAAATAATATATCATAGTTAAAAACCACATTTTAAATTGAATAAAAAAAATATTAAATTTATTTTAAATTCACAATAGATCAATTAATCAAATATTAATACAATTCAGGTCACTAGAATATTTTTAATTAATATTATATATACGAACATATTGATCTTTTGAATCTTCACTTTACCTTCCTTCTTGCCACATCTGTGAGATTAGCATTAAAATTATAATTTACCCATATTTGAATTGAATTTAAAATAGCAGACATACATGGTTTATATTATTATGATATTTATTTTCTTATAGGATCAACTTTATTTTTTGGATAATTGTTTCTTTAACATGGTTAAGTGTTAAACATATAATAAAAATTAGATATCATATTATATTATTTATATGTTACCTGAAATCATGTACTAATTTCATTGGATAAATGGGATTCGACCATAATACAACTCAACATGAAATTATGAAATTATTTATGTGAGACAACTAGGACCCAGTGATAGCACCAAAACCCCACAATAACATGGATTTCGGGTCCGAGCGCGCTACCTAACCCCACTTGGCCTGCAAACACGTTGTCCCCACCCTGGGGCCCACCCACGTGCCCAAAAGGGTCATCTTATAGATGACTATCTCCACAAGACAAAACATGTCCTTTTAAGTGTGATTTTCCCTCACTCACACACACCTTGGAAAACTTCCCATATGGTCATCCATTTTAATCACTAATCCATGCCTCGCATTCTTAACTGCGGAGTTCTAATTAGGTGGTCTACTGAAAAGAACGATGCACCTTGTTGACATGATTCATATCATTTATTCATTTATCCCATTATCATTTGGGGGTTTTACAATCACCCCCAGAGAAAATTGTCCTCTTGTGGGCCCTATATCTCATCCTAGGAAGCACACCACACATAAGGCTGGGTACGACCTCTGAAACCAATTATACCAACTCGGTCCCGGTGAAAGCACATAGACCCTACCATATCATGGTCATTGGGTCCTGGCCCACTATGTACCACTAGTTGCCCCACATACATGTGGCCCCCACCCTAGGACCAACCCACGTGCCCGAACCAATCATCTAACTAATAACTATCCCTAGAGGCCAACACATGTCCTTTCTAGGGTGCTTTGTCCTCACTCCCACAATCCCAAGGGATATTCCTAGAAGGTCACCCATCCCGATCACTAGTCCAGAACATGTACTATTAAATGTGGAGTTCTAATCAGGTTGGTTCTCGGAAAAAGGTGCACTTTGTTGACATATGTTATGTCATTTAGTCATTTAACCATTCATCGTTCGACAGAGTTACATTAAGTCACATGTGTAAGAGTTAATCTTTTTAAATATTTTTTTAAAGATAAGTTAGAAATTTGATTCACATAATTTTAATGAATAATTCTATTTTAAAATATGGTTATACATAACATAAATTAAAATATTAAATGTATTATGAAATTTAATAAATATATATTATTCTTGATATTTAATTTTTAGTTTTTTGATATGAAATATGATAACTAAAGGCTTTTATAATAAGGATATTTTAATTGTTTATTAAATTGAAATATCCAATAAGTGATATTAGAAATAATAAAAGGAATACAATTCTATATATATGATTCCATAATTTTTTTTTGGATTAATTTTACATGTTGTGGATTATTTAATATAGATATTTATGTATTATAATTTTTAACATTTTTAAAAATGTAAATTGACAAATAGTGACAAAAATTGACATTAATGAGATATAAAAAATAATAATATTTTATTAAATGATACAAAATTGAAAAAAAATATAATTCTTTCATCTATAATTAATAAGGATATATTGGTCATAAATGATCCTCAGTGGGGTTTTTTTTAATTTTATAGTAATTATATTAATCATAACGTGTGATAATCTATGTACTTCATGGTTAGAGATAAAGGGATTAATTAGGTGTTCAATCGAAAAGATAAGGTTAATAATGTTATATAGACCTGTCTAAAAATCTTATTTTGAGAATATTTCTACACATCCTCATATTATATTCTAAATAACTAAAATTCTATATATTTGAATTCAAAAATAAATAAATATTAATTTAATATTTTAATAGTTTCCAAGAGTGACCCTCTACTACCAATTAAAAGGGAGCCTCCACCTTCCATTCCTCACACCCCCATGAGCCTTGAATCTCTCCAACACCAACCCAATTATCCACAAAACACAATTATTTATGTTATAGAGGTCGTGTGATTCCAAAAAAGACCATCACTAGGGTCTCTAAGAGGAGATCCAACAATGGTCCGTTGAAGAAGAGGTAATTGTTTTACGGGTCCATTTCAATTTATTTTCATATTGTACTTCATAGTCATATGTTTTTTACATAATAAAGTAATAAATAATATAATATATATATATATTAATATTTTATTATTTTTATTGGACAATCATATCCCTCCTTTTATCCATCTTACAAAAAAATAAGACAATGTTTGTGTACATCAGACAAACCATCTCAATGTCACGGTGTAATACATTTTTAATTATCATATTTTATTACTAAGAATTATGATTTTTTAATGATTATAAATTATATTTAAAATAATTTTATAACTTTTTAATAATAATAATAATTCTACCTTTTCACCATCTAAATTGTTACAAAAATGATAATTTCTGTTGTGTATATGTATGGATTACCATCTCAATGAGGCGATGTGACTGATTGTACACCAATATTATATATCAATAGTAATAAGTAAAATTTTTATGAATTTATATGTTATATATGATAAAAAATTATTATGGAGTAATAAAACATTTTAATCTTTTTCTAAGCAGATAAGAAAAGGAAAATATCGTTCATGCGTATGCCCGAACTGTCATCTTTGTGTATGATGATTTTCTTTTAGCATTAATGATTATTATAAATTAAAATATAATGAATATTTTAGAAATTTATATCTTGTTTTATATTCTATAAATATGAATATAATGATATGTTTATGTGAATCAATAATATCATGTCAAATGATGTAAGATTAACAAGAAAGTTTTTACCCAAAATGCAACTTGGACTTGGAGTTGATAATAAAAGGGTAATATAAAGTGACAAATGAATCATATATGATACCGTAAATATTAATTTTATTATTGTATCTTTTAGTAATTAGTTTAAAACAACTATATAATATTTTAGTTCACGTAATGAGGGATTCAGACATTAGGAATGATATTTATGTATCACCTTTGACTATGTCTGACAGATATCTTATACACTACTTATTTCTCTTACATTTTGTATATACTATACATTAATTTATTTTATGATTATTATCTATAATATTATTAAATATTCAAATTATTTTAATTTTAATTCTTACATGGAGCATACGATTCAATTGATTATAAATTGATGAGTATTATTTTCAAAATAACCTCCCTATTTGGGAATGTTTCATTTTAAGTGTCCATTAAAGAATAATTATCATCCACGTCCATTTCATCTAAAAATGGTTTCATATAATGTTTCATTATTCTACTATTAATTTTTAATGTCATTGTTTATCTTTTTTTACATTTCTCTTCATGGATAAAAAAAGTCAGTTTCTTTCATTACCCAAAAAACGTATTTTTGGCATTTTAAAAAAAATCAAGAATAACGATTTTATCATATAAGGAATGAAAATGTTTTTACACATTCATGATATATTATTACCAATTATTATTATCATACAAGATTATAATTTTATTTTGAAATAAATATCATTCATTTAATACAGTGTTTCTTTTTAAGAAAATAAAAAAAATTAATCAAGGAAAGTATATTCTCCCCTAAAACTTTTAAAATGTTTTTAGGACTCCATTATATGATTTTAATGGAATGGGATTTGAATGTGTTTTATTTTTTTTTTAAATTATTTTTTTGTAGAAATTTTAGGTTTCTAGTGATTGTTCAAAATCCTTCCCCATCTAAGTTGACATACTTTGTTATTTCTAAATAATTCAACCCATATTAATTCTTCAAATTGATTATGTTTAAATGAGATATTGTTTAAGAAAAGAAAAATATTTTATGGTTTATACTAATTATGAAATAATTATGATCTCTGTATATTTTTTTAAAAGATATGATATGATTACATGATTACGATTCTGGTTTCATTTCATTGGTTGTGATATGTTTTTTATGATATTTTCGAACATGTTTGTATGATTTCATTACGATAAGGTAATGTCCTATATATCCCTTTGATTTACTGAATGAAGATTTATATCTCATGATATAAACATGAAAGATCATGTCTTCCAAGATGCATATATGATTTAACCATGATTACTAATATGTTTATGGGAGTGAACCATGCCCACAAAGATGGCATAGGAAGTAAACCCATACTACTAAATTGGAATTGGCTTCTATTCCATGACTATAATGGAAATCAATTTATATAATTACATGTCTTCCAAAAGTTGATGAATTTTAATTATGTTATTATTTCATGAATCATGTTCTTTTTTTCCTTATTGTTCATGTATATTTAACAACCAATTCATATGAATTGATTCATACATATGAACTTTTGATATGAACGATTTGATCATAATTTTTTTTTTCATGTTTTCATACCCTTATATTTTTGTTATTCTAACATATATTCATTTTTTTCCCTTACTAATAATCTGAGATCACCCTTTCTTATGTTTATTTTCCCTAGGATACAATTAAATGAAAATAACTCTGATATGTCAAAAAGGGGTCCAGTTATGATGAAATAGGCATGAGAAGAAGTAGATATGTTATGAACCAGTTGTTGATATTTCCATGTTTTCATTGGAAAAAATATATTACGGTATTTAGTTATGGTTTTTTTTAATGTATAAAATTCAGGGAAAATTATGTAATTTCAATTTATTAAAAGTTATGGTTTATATACATGGGACCAAATCCCAATCCTGATACATGAGGGTTTATGAGAGACCTTCACAGGACAATAACAGTAGGGTGCATGGGGGGGTGATCCAATGGCTGATGAAAGTACATGGGTTGTATCCTAATCCTAACATTATTTGATTGTCTTGGTTGGTAGCCTAGACATATGATTTTATAATCTTATTTTTCTACCACAAACTCTATGACTTATTCAAATGTTATTATTTCATGAATTATGCATTTAATTTAAATAAATACATTTATTATGTACTGGAAATAATTATTCTATGCATCATGATTATCATATATAATATGATAAAAATGATCTTCAAATGTTATGATCTTGTTCCATACCATTTTGTTCGTGTAATGCTTAAGAATTTCATTTATTTACGGTTATTGTGCATCTAAGATCACATGTTTCTAATGATTCCTTTACGGTGGTTATGATGAAATATTTTACATAGGATTATTAATAGGATACATATTTTTGGAATATATTGATGATCTTTCACTAGGATAAAATACTGTCTTTTCATGTTGGTAAATGAAATTATACAATTATGGTCCTCATGCATGTATTTTTTTAATGTATTGAATATTCATCTAAAATGATGTAATATACATGTATATTAAACAATAGTAGTTGTATTGTATCTATGAATTATCTATAAATTTGATCAATATCATGTTTAACAAATGATACAATTTAATTCTTGAATTTGAATATGCCTTCATAAATGGTATAATATAAATATTAAAAATCACTTGATTAAATTCATCATATTTATATGAATATCTGATAAAAAAATTGTGCGGACATTCAATGTATACCTATAACCATACATTAGAATAATGTAATATTTAATCCTAATGGATACCAGTCTCACATCCAGAGTCAGGTCGAATACAATTATAACATTTTCATAAGATGTATACAATGATTCTAATAATTTTCTATTATCATTAATTAAAAGATTATCCAGAAGAAGGGGTGATTGATTATTTTCCTCACCTTCCCATGTGAAATATACTAACTCATCATATTTTTGATATATTGGATTAAAAAATTATCCTAGAGGAGTAATAAAACATTTACTTATGTATCCTCATCATTATTTAATTAATCAAAAAAAATTCTTATTATTTTTAGTTACTATTTTTAAAAATAATCTTTTTGTAGAATTTTTTCTCCTAACATTAAAATGTATACACTTCTCTAACATGGAATAAAATGTTTCATACAAAGACATCTAAATATACATTTATCATACAACTACTCTCCGCATTACTTCTTATATAGTTTCAATCTGATTGAACCTGATGTTGATAAAGAATGGATGATGTTGATTGAGAGAATGTATATTTTCTAAATTGATCAACAAATGGTGTTTTGAAGTTATATATCTCTTCTATAAAAATAGATGTTGGAAAATGGTGTAAAAAATTATAGATATATGTATGGGTGAAACCATTCATCTATAATAAATTCATAGACATTGATTGAATTCCAAATTCTAATATGACGATTAAGATAAATACCAGAATGATTTAATTAATATATTCTGAACTTTTAATGTTTTTTAATAAAACTAATGATCCATGTAAGTCTTTTACTAGTCATAAAACATTATATATTTATTCAAATTAAAAATATCAAGAAAAATAAATAATATGAAAATCATAAATAATGTTAATGTTAATGAACAATTACAAAAACTAAATGATTCAAATATACCCCTTAGAGTAAAAATGTATGTTTGTGTGGGTAAACTGTTATTCATTGTTATTTCACATAATATTAAATCTAATAAATTTCATAAAATTTAATTTTTCCCCAATAGTATTTAATTGAATTTTTGGTTCTATGGAGAAAATTTGTATTGAAAATCTGAATAAAGAATAATATTTATAAAAACATTACACTAGATTCTAATATGTTTACAACAAATGATTTTTGAAATTTATTTTATTTTAAAAAATTATGAAATTTATTTTATATTTTAGAAAATCTACAACATATAAACAATGAATTTTGAAAAAGTGTTATCTAATGTTAGGATATTGTTAATCATGATGTAGTTATGAATGACATTTTTTATTAACCATTTGGAATATATTAATAATATATTTTAATATATCATAACTAATGGATTATGTACATTTTTTGGAAGTTGATCATGTACTCTAATGAATGGTAAAATGATATAACCTATTTCCTGTAATCGAAAAGGTAATTGTTACTTTTTTATTTTTTCATAGGTCTTGAGTGATATGGAGGGTTTTTTATTATGGATATATCACTTTTATGATGAAAAACTATATGAGTAAACTAAAAATCATTAAAGATACATTAAGTGTAAGTTGCATCCACAATAGATGAGCACATAAACATCTATGTACAATATATTTAGGTTAAGTATTTTAATGTTCAACAATATTTTTTATATATTATGATTAATCAAAAGTTTATCTTAAAAATTACCTGTTCATGAAGTACCTATGTTATTCAATCTATATCCACAAAAATCATCATCTAAAAACATTTTAATTCAAAACTAGTTTAATAAGAATTAAATGTAACTAATTCCGTATTTCTATTATAATATGAAATATTAAATTTACAACATTATTATATGAATAAATTATATTACATTGATATAATGCACATAAATGTAGTGGAAAAATTAAATCTGAATAACTATCTATTATGGTCAGCAAACATCCAATAATTTTATTAATGATATTTAGATCAGTTTGTTTCGTGGTTTCTTTAATATATAATTTATTTGAGATTTATATAGGAGTACCAATAATTTTAGTCTTTTCATTCACTAATTTAATAGTAATTAATTTTTTATTCTTTTTTTCATATATAGAATATCCTCTTAGTTTTTTATAATATTGAAAAACCATAAAATAGTTATGTTCTCCCATCATGATTAATTGAAACTCATTAATCATATGATCTGAAAAGAAATAAATTGTATATTCTTTAGTTGGACAAAATATAATTTCATTTATATATATTTTAACCTCAAGGATGTTTTAAGAGACATATTTTATAAAAAATTTTGGATAAATAGCTCCATTAACACAATTTCCTTATAAAAATACCTAGCCAATATATCATATGAGGATCTTTTGTCTTATATGACTCAAAAATGTTCTATTATATGATTAATATTTTTTTAAATTTTCAAAACTACAGGGTTGTTCTAAATAAACATCCTCTTTTACCTATCCAATATGAAATAAATAATTCATTTAAATTTGTAATTGTTTGAAATTTAAGAATTTCTCATATTGTAGAAATATTTTTAAAAGTCAATTCTTGTTACCATGGTATAATATATTTTATAATATATGAATTCTAATTGCATACATCCATTACAAACAAGTCCCTATTAATTTATCACTATTATCTTCTTCAAATCATATTTGTTCATGAAAACTCATTTTACACAAATTAAAAAAATTATATCAACATCATTCAACTATGTTACAATAATGGTTTTTATAACATTTGTTTATTTCATATTTAATTGATTTCATTAAATCATCATAACCTAGATATTAATCATGAGACTTATATTCGAATAGATGTAAATAGATAAAATATTAATTCCATTCATCAAAGAAGTCCTACATTTTACTTACGTTTTTACAGCACTAATGATGTTATGACTAGGTTAATTCTTAATAAAATTTGATTTAGTTTATTTAAAAAATTGTATTCCAATATTGTTTTTGATAAGATTCTATTAGATTAAAATTATAATTATATTCATTAGTTGTACTTTCATCGAAAAAAAATACAAATTTGTTTCCAAATATTTTTTATTTTGAATAATCATCTAATGATTTAGGATGAGGTTTTTTCAAAATAAAAGGATCCATTTTAAAAATTTAAACTTTATATATTTCATCGACATTATATGTGTTTTTTATTTAATTCCTTATATTCTTTAATATTTTATGAATGAAATTAAATTATTCATTTAAAAGATTTGAGAAAAAATTAAATCATGTTATCGTATGTATTCATAATGAATACTTTTCAAGAAACAAAAATTCATGTATGATAGCTTTGAAATCCTTATAGTACCCAATTTATAGAAAGTTTCATTAATGAATGCCCATATAAAAACCTTATTTATTTTCTTACAAGTAGTGATAAAAGCTTTATCGATATTTTTAAAAAACTATGTATTCACAAATCTTGGTTCTAGAAATCTCATCACAAATTATATTTATTCTATAAGTTACACAAATTTATGTTACATTTATAGGTTCCAATAACTGATGTATAATAAATATTTTTCCACAAAAATTTTCCCAATAAAAATTAAAAAAATTACAATCATGATTACTATAATTATTTATCATGGAGTGGTTTTTCACATTTTTATCTCTGGTGAAACATTTTCTGAAAATGGTATAACCTTCAAAATTTTATGTTATAATATAAATCCAAGTGTATCTAGTGTAGTCCATAACTAATTAATTTACATATTACTCCCCATAAAACTTATATATAGTTTAAGACCAAACATGTAAATATAAACTAATATTAATGAGACAAATGTTGAGTCTTTGGTAAATGATTTAAAACCTGAAATATGACGAATTCCATAATAATAAGGACTAGTATATTCTAAATTGTGAAACATATGCTCTGGTAGGTCGTTACCTAGTACATTCTTAGAGAAAATATATTATTTTCTATAATTATATTTTCCAAACCTTATATTAAATAACTATTATGGTCTCTCATTTTTCTATGGTAGGGTAGATCATGGATACTAAGGTCTTCTATGTTGTGTGGGTTGACATTCTCAGGCTAATAGGTAGAAAGAATAGATTATCCTTTAAAACTATGAATATACATTTATCATTCATGAAATTAATAAAATATCCCTAATCACATAATGGAAATATTTTCATATGGATATGATTATGTACTAAAAAAATAAATCATATCAAATTTAGGTTTTCTTGTAATGAAAAACATGACATATAACGATAAAGTTTTTTGATCATTATCTATGAAATTTAATTTTCCAAATTTTATCATTCTAATATTCTTAAATATGTATTTTATTCTAGTCATATGTATTGAGAATCCATAATAAATATACCAAATAATTATTATGTTGGAATATTATTTATATTTCATAAAACAAAAATATTATCAATTTGGAAGACAACCCATCATAAATTTAGTATTTTCAGAAATAATTTCTTTTGGAATAAACATTTTTACAACAATACCATGTTTAGTAGATATAAATTTTTTATAAAAATAAAATTTTATAAATATTATAATCTAAAATTTAATTCAATGAGAATTTCTTATTCCAGTATCCAAAATATTGACACCCAGTGTAATATTGTGATATTTTGAAACGATAAAATCATTACTAGAACATGTTTTTTTTAAAAATCCACTCAATAAATATATTTTTGAGTTGTAATTTGATATAAATTTTATAAATTATTTCCCTTACTTTAGGAAACAATGATAAAAGAACTTCTATAAAAGAAAATTATGAATTTATTTTTACAACTACTTTTTTACCATTAGTAGGAATTTTATAAAAACTATGTTTTATAATATAATTTTTCAAACTAATTATCTCAAAATATGAATTATCATGATTATTTGAAAGACTATATTTTTCAATGTTAGATTTAACAATTTCAATAGATATACTATATAACTTATTTGTTACTGTAGTTAATATTGAAACGACTTTCAAAAAATTTGTTTTACAAACATCATGTTTATATATATTATATATTCTTCAATTATATGTGATTTTAAAAATCTAGAATCATCTTAATAAATTGGAAAATAATTTTATTTATCTTAATATGTAGAAATAATTTACTCATTATTATCTATGTAATTAAATTTAAGTTTATGATTTGTAAGAGTCTATGTATTTATCTTAGCCTATAAAAAATTATTTGACTTTGGTACATTTATATAGAATCAAATATATATATATATATATATATTTTAAAGGTTGCGGTCGAAGAATCTTTTTTATTTTTGAAACAAAGAATATACCTCTTTAATTGGGTAAAGGGAGACTCATTACATATCCCGAAGGCCCAATGGGAATTTAGCCCATTACATAGCCCGTAGGCCCAATTTTATGGCCTAAGGATTATTCTGTGAATAGTACTGCTATAGTACCTGGCACTGCTACAGTACCACCGTTGCTACAGTAACCCTTATCGCCGCTATAGTACCCATGCCGTCGCAACAGTGTCGTCGTTGCAGCAGTATCTCGGATGCTACAACAGCGGTACAGTGCTGCTACAGTAACCTACGACCAATGGGTTTTGAACCCCCATTTTCATATTTTAATTTATCTTAGACATTCATTGTTAGATGAATTCAAAGAAAGAATTATCTCCTCAACATGAAGTCCAATTATATGAATCATTCATAGTTATCATATGTTTTCTCTAAGAATACATTTTAGAATCCCTAGAATAATATATATCTTCCTTATCCTTTTATTTTATCATAAGAAATTCATGTTTGATATTTTTGGTTATCAGACACTCATACCTTGTAAAAACCAAAGAATCATTACAATCACATATATAATTATGACTCTTCTTTTATCTATACTGAAAATCCTATCAACCAAAAATAATATTCATACTTTTAGAAATATTAGAAAGCTAATTTCCTTACCATTCTGATAATCTATTATAATACTGACTAACAACATTATTCTTTTTAAAATAATTTAGGAGAACATAAACGATTTATCATTATTATGTACTTTTTATATATTTTTAAAACTGAAACATGTTTTTTTTATTTTTATTTTTCACAATATATCATTTTAGGGTTCCATCGTATTGAATAAGGATTCCAAAAAAAATTTGGTATTATGATGGGTAATTATTATTGTGTCATACAATATAGATATCATTCATTACCATTCAAAAAGAATTTTCAAAATAAACTATTCCACAATTATTGCATCTTCAACATATTTATCCCTATGAGATTTGAAACTAATAATAATATTTATAAAAAATTATTTCATTTTAGGTACATATTATCTAGGGGGAAAAATAAAATTATTTATAATCACTTATAAAAAATAGATCTTTTAGTCCAAATGAATTTATATGTTTCATAATCATTCACTAATAACTATTTCCAAATACTATTTGGTGTTGTACAATAATATATCTAGATATAAACATTTATAATCATAGAAGATAATATAGTATTTATTTCTTTGAAATAGAATTGACCTTTTTTATTAGTAAATAATTTATCTTATTTCTATAGAATATTATAGATCCTATCAAAAAAAATTAACCCTAGTATAGAAAAAAATAGTTCTCATACTATCTCTAAAATATTAATAATCATTATTATTAATTTTATGTGGTATACTATGGTTTCTGTTTTCATTTTTACCGACTTTTAATTTTATTATCATATAAAAAATATAAACTCTTTATACAATACAAATTTAGATCAAAGATAAATTTTAAACAAACTATTTAAAAAACATAATATCGTATAGTAGAAAAAATGAAAAAAATAGCATGTATAGAAGTAGAACATACATTGAAAAAATGATTGATCATATGTGTCTATGATTGATATATCAGTGGTTAATGTTTGTTTAAAATTTTAAATAACTAGAAAAAAAGAATATTCTTTAGTTTAAATCGTTACAATCATTAATAATCCTATAATTATAGTGTTTTTATTGAGTTTTTAATTATTATAATATATCTATTATGTTAATCGGGATCATAGGATGACTAAAAAATAAATTTATTGGAATATTAGTGAAAGTACCATCCTAACATAATATGAATAGTAGATTGAATACACTATAGAAAATACATAGAGGAAATTTTATAAAAATATAATAATAGCTTATATTCGTTATAAATGTAATTATACTCATTAAGCTTATGAATTGAGGATATAAAAAATCATAACATAATATATTCCTTATTTTCAAAATTACTATAGTTGTATGTCCTTACATAAAAGTAATGACCTCAATAAGATGAGAATAATAAGCATTTATATCAAATCCCGAAATTCCCTCAGTATGATGATCAATGTCATCTATTTCTTCCTATACCAAGACTCCTTTGATGCGATGAATTGGATTCTCCTGACATCTTATCCTATGATTCCCTCGATCTAATGCACGATCTGAACAGGCTAGAACAATTGAATAATTCACAATGGAATTTAAAAACCTCACATTGATTTCATTGATTTAAAACACATGATAATTTTAAAACCACAATAATTATATGTTCCATAAAAGAAAAATACCAGGAAGATTTCATTTAAATTACATAAACTCTAAGATCCTTGAATGCACTCATATTTATATTCATCGATAATTACTATATTTAATTTAATATCAGAGTTGGTTTTGATGAAAATGTATGTTATTCAAAAGACATACAAGTAATATGATTCCATCTGATGTTGTTTTTACAACACAATTTCAGTTTCTAATTACATTTTCTTCATTAGAAAAATTTAAAATTAATCTAATTATGAATATTATTTAGTTTAATAAACTATTATATTTTTTCAGTCAGGTGAACTAATCTATGACATGTAAAATGATTCAAAACTACTTCCACGTTGATGGATATGATGTCAGAAAATAGATGTATTGAATATTAGTCTATCTAACGAACAGAACACATTTCATTTTAATTGTCGATACACAATATTAGTCTAGTGGATCAAATTGATTGATAGGAAATATATATTTCATTTATATTAATAATATTTCAATATTCAGTGAAAATACATTTTCTCAAAAATACACACTAAAACATGCAGGATATTAATGATAGTAAAATTATGTTTTCATTAATGTGTTAATGTGTTGGGGATTTTTAAAACCATTTCCTGGAAATATAAAAAGAATACCATTCGACTCAATATTTATTATTTTTATAGAAAATTTAGGATATAGATATAAACGAATGTTTTTGTCAGTTTTATTAAGAATACAAAAACATGGTTATGATGAATCATTACATCATGATAGCATTTATAGAATATAATAAATTATTACCCCAATGCAAATAATAAGTATGTATTAAAAATTATTCGATGCAACATTAGAAGATGATACAACAACATCACTATTAATAGTCGGAAACTAGTTTGAGAATTTAAGGGATATTATAATCATTTTTCAACTGTTTTATGAAAATTAAAAATCATTTTAAAAAACTGATCTGTTTTTTATCAGTTAAAATATTTAATAGTTTTGGAAGTAAAATTTTTTCTTTATATCATATACTTATAAAACTATTATGTGACAGATTCCTTTAGACATTAGTAAATTCACATTGTAAAATAAAAAATTTAATTAATTAAAGATTGTACATTATTTATATTGGGATATGTGAATATATTTTTCTAGGGATATGTGATAGATGTACCTCTCTTCTTGTAATAGATTTCACTGTTTCTAGGAAATAGTGATTTAAGGATCAGACCACCCTTAAGAGTTTAATGATTCCATAAGTGTGTTTATAAAATATATCAAAAACCATGTTGATGATTAATTTGATATTATATACATTTAAATCAAATGAATATTTTATTGTTATGAAATATTTAATATAAGAGTCATTGTGGTCATTTAGGAAAAATAATAACCTCCACATATTAACCAAGATTTTATTCATTTTCAATGATATATGTAGTAATGTTATAGACCAATCACTGTTTCTATCTATGAAAAAATAGATTTCAATCTCATTAGATGAAATGTAAATTTTCATCCAACTTATATTCTTTAATATAATGGATCACCTGGATTGATAGATTTAACTATGTGGTTTAGTGTATTAAAGACATAGCAATGCAATTAAATGGTATATCATAATTATTAAAGGGTATGTATTATATTAATGTGAGAAAAATAGTTTTATTATACAGTAATTCATTTTTTAAGAATCTATTGATATTGGTTATAACACCATATCAAATGTGAATATCATTTCCATCCAAAATTTTCATCACAATTGTCATATTTTTGGTAACAGAATATCAAGAAAGGGTTTTGTCACAATTACACATACATAATATGTGTACAATTAAATTTTTGATTTATATATAAATATAGAGGTTTTTTGGGATGATAAGAATCACAAAGAAGTTATTGGTTAAATGAAACTAGAATTTAATTAATTAAAAGATAAAATACTTAAAATTAATGTATTGTAAGATCATTTTGATGCCAGAATTTAGAGAGTCGACTATAAATCCCAATTCAATTTAACAATGAATATGATGGCTATCCAAAAGGCTATGTGTACATGTATAATATTATAATTATTATGTAATTAATAATTTTAAATTCTATTAAATATGATAGGATTAACATTATATATTGTGAAATAGTGGATTTTCAATATTGAAAAAATAAATTCATATTTCAGGTACCTAGGATGTAAATCCAATTCAAAAATTATGTCATACATTGAAATCATAAAATTTATATGAATTATAATATAAAAAAATTCAATGATCATATTTTTGATAAAAATGTGTTTCAAACATGTGTGTAATTGAAATAGATAAATAAGGGACTATTAAATTGAATTTTTTTATATAATATTACAATAATACACTATTTACAGTTGGATCATAGGTAGATCAATCAAATTTTTCCAAGATCCTACAAATACAAATTTTTAAATTGTTATGTTAGTGGCTGAAATATAAAAAGTAAAAATTAAATTTATTTTATGGGGAAATATTTCATTGGGATGTTAATATCAATTTGGGGTGGCACAAATATAGATGATGTATTATATTTTTGAGGGTACCATAATGAGGGTATTTAGATTATTAATTGTGGGGTCAAATTCATTTAACAGTTTTTTTGGTGTGACATAGTGAGATAGTTATAATAAAAAAGTATTTGGTGATATGTTAAAGTAAAAAAAAAATTCATTAGATGATATGAATTTTTTCAATTTGTTATCCATCATAAATACATTTTCAATTTTAATATTCATGTTCGATCTTGAATACACATGGTGACTGAAATTTCTATTTTATAAGATATTTATTCTATATTTATGGTAATACTTTGAGAAAAAAATAATGTAAAAATATGACATAATTTCTCTATATTATAAAAATATATATAATAATAAAATATTGTTTTACTATTTCTTATCAATTAAATCTTATTTTTACATTAGATGATTATTTTTAGAAATTCATACTATGTGTAACTAGAAAAGATCATAGGAAGTATCAATTTTTTTTTAATGAAATCCTATTTTAGGAATGTTGAGTGGAATGTAAAAAACCACCAACTGGTTATATAAGAATACGTCATACATCAATAGATATAAGATTATATAATTGATTATTTTGAGTAGGAAATAATTGTGGTATGTTTTAATTACTTTTACATTACATTATTTTACATGTATTAATGGAGTTGATATAGAATTGTTAATATTTAGAATTTAAAAAGGGTTTAGATAATATCAAATGATCTGAAAAACCACCATATGCATACCATAGTCCAAGGATATGGTATTATTCACATGAAAAATTGATATATATATTAAATATATAGATAACATTTTATATCATATGCATATGAGAAATTAAATTATTCAATTATTATATATAAATTTTGATGAACCAATATCACAATACACATTGATCACATTTCATGTTCTATACAACAAGGATTTGCTATAAAAAATTAAAACATAGTAAATTAATTCTCTTATAATTTATGGGAAATAGGTGTTAGATTGAAATTAAAAGATTTTAACTATCTTTGAAATAGTATTACATAATTATAGACCATTATTTTCATTGTTTTTTTATTAAATTTTTTAAAATTAATTTTAGTAGACTATAATATATGAATGAGTAATATAAATAATGTTAAGGATCTAAAAGCGTATTTCTCTATTATCAGTGAACATTTTTGTGTTTCACATTGAGATAAATTTTATAAGGAAAAAATTTTGAGGGATATAGAACATAAACTCAACAATATGCTAGTAAATTATATATAATAATTGAAAAATCGATTTTTCATTCTGATGTTGTATTTTGATTCATCAATGGGATCAATGAGAATAGTGTACAAACATGAAACCACAACTTGAATAGCCAGTCCCAATTTTTTAGCTAGGTATTCCCCAATACGAGGTTCTTTATAAGTGTTAATTTATATATACATAAAAATTATTGTAAAATATGGATTAATCTACATTAACAAACATTAGTTGTATAAAAATTCTATAGGGTGAAATTTATTATGATAAATATCTATGAATATCAAATTATATCCAAATATAGATGGGTACATTTTAAAATATCCATGGTGATATTGTACTTAAAAAATATATCTAAAAGATCTTGTGGGATTAGGGATTCACATATCAAAAATATAATCTCTGAGTTAGTTATTCCCATTTATGTTATTGATGTTATCATAGTCAATCATGTATTTGAATCATTTTTAGAATGTATTTTTTTAATTATAAAGATACATGGTTATAATGGGGTATTACTTGTAAAAAATTTTAATTATTTAAAAATATTTAAAATTAATTAAAGGGATATAAAATTCTTCCTTCCATTACATTTGGAAAAATCGAAGGTACAATGCTCCAATATATGCATTGATGGATATTATATATTTTTTGAAAAATAAAAATAAAAATATACAAATAAATTTCTATAAAACGTATTTGTTTATTGTCTCTATAGGAAAGGAAAAAAATCATATTACATTGTGAAAGATCTTCTAGATATCCCCTAAATATATTTCTATTTTATTAATCTTACATAAAACCATTATTTGTATCATGGGGAAGGGAAACATAGGAAACAAGAGTTCATATATGCTCAGTAAGGTTAAAAACATTATATAGATATTCATAATATGAGCATAAGTTCATGAGAACTTGATAATAATATTTTAAAATCATACCGTCCATATCATGGATGATGTACATGAGTTATGTAACAAGGATTTTTAGTTCATTACACTTGACAAAAAAAGGAATCAAGAGAATAATAAATTAAATAATAATATAGTAATACAACATGGAATTTGTAAAAAAAACGCAATAGTTTAAAACATTATTAACATTTATAAGTTAAAACAAGTTCAATTATTATGCAATAGAATTGAAATTAATCCCTTGTACAAATATTTAGACATGCATCTAATTCCATTCATAAAATTGCGAAAATGTAATTAGGGAAACACATAACTTTATAGATATGAAACCAGTTACATGCATAAAATGGTGAATATGTAATTAGGTCCACACATAACATTCAGAACTTCTAATAATATTAACACATAACATTTTGAACATTTAATCTGGTTCACTCATAATATTTTGAACATGTATTCTAGTTTCTGCATACCATTTGGAAGATGTAAACCATTTCACACAAAACATATACACTCATCAGTCATCCAACATTACCAAATTCATCGGTGGGATATTACAAGTGAGTGGGAGCAACAAAACCTCTACCAGCACTAATAGAATACAGATTCCTATTACCAGCCATAATAGAAAGTAATCTACTAAGATAATCCTCTGCAATGGAAAAAATAATGACCGAGAGAGGGTCACCTTGTCTGACACCTCTAGAACAAGCAAAGAAGCCCTCAGGGGAGCCATTAACAAGGACAAGTCCTTTGTTTATTTTGGAAGGAATTTTCCTATTTCTAGGAAGAATGGCATTATTAGGGATTTGGGTATTCATGAAGGTGTTTTTCCCTTTACGTATTTATGTGTTCCTATGTTTTGGGGGAGGCCTAAATCTTGTTATTTTTCTGATATTTTATGTAAAATCAGACGTCATCTTGCTACATGGAAGGGTAAGTCCCTTTCCTTGGCTGGTCGGGTTTGTTTGGTTAGAGCTGTTATCATTTCTAAGTTTGTTTATTCTTTCATGATTTATAAGTGGCTGATCTCTCTTATCAAGAGCATTAACGTTTCTATTAATAATTTTATTTGGAGTGGCAATATTTCAGAGAGGAAATTAGTTAATGTTTCTTGGAATAATTGTTTTAAACCCTGTGATCATGGGGGTCTTGGTATTAAAAATCTTGAGGGGTTTAATGATTCTTTATTGGCCTCATTCATTTGGAGGCTTTTCAATGATAAATCTGAGTCTCTGGACTTTCTCCGCTATAAATTCAGGGATAGGCTCAGGAATGGAGTTTTTAATTATCTGGATTCATCTGTTTGGCCTGCTTTTAAATACATCTTTTCCTCTATTGACTCTCATGCCAGATGGCTTGTTTCAAGGAACTCATCTTTATCCTTTTGGAAGGCCAATTGGATTGGATGTCCTTTAGATGACTCCTTGTTGGATGATGATTTTAATGTTGATATGGATGCTACGATTAAGGATCAACTTGATAATATGGGGGGTCTCCCTAATCATATTTTTACTATTATCAATAGTTACTGTTTCTCTAACAGAGAGGATTTTTTGGCTTGGGAACCTGCTTTTAATGGCTTGTTGACTTCTAAAAATTTTTATTCTCATTCTTTATCTTGCAATATAGGGTGTAAATGGATGAGGGATCTTCATATGAACTTTATTAGGCCCTCACGGTCTTCTTTTACCTGGAGATTGGCTCATGGGAAACTTCCTACTGATAGTTTCCTTCAGAAATGTGGCATCTCTCTCTGCTCTTCGTGTGTGTTTTTTTATCAACATAGGGAAGATATTGATCATTTGTTTATTAGTTGTGTCAATGCCTCTTCAATGTGGAAGGCTGTTTTTGATATCTTTGAAATTCCCATGCCTAATATGTCTTCAATTCATCATTTCCTTCAAAGCAGGAATTCTATTTCGCTCTCTCCCCAATTGTTGGATCTTTTTAGAGTTGCTGCTTCTGAACTCCTTCATTTTATTTGGTTTTCTCGAAATAAGATGATTCATGATAAATTTTCCTTCTAGGTTAGTGGGGTTTTATCCACTATTCTTGGTGCTATGCGTAATGTTGTTATTCCAAGGAAGCATTTTTGCTTTAACTCGGTTCATGATTTGTCCGTTCTGAACAGGATAGGTGTTAAAGGTAATTTCAAGCCTCCGCGTGGTACTTTAGAAGTTCTATGGAAGGAACCTTTTTTTGGTTGGATAAAAGTAAATTCAGATGGTGCTTTTAGGGGTAATCCGGGGCATTCTGGTTATGGTGCTGTTTTTAGGAATCATAAAGGGGATGTCCTTGGTTGTTTTCATAGTTCTTGTGGCTTTGCCTCTTCACTTGAGGCTGAAATGCTTGGCATTATTGTTGCTGTCGATCAAGCTGTGCAGCGTGGTTGGGATAATTTATGGTTTGAGAGTGATTCTTCTGTTGTTGTTTCTACAATTAGGATGGGATTTTATCACTTGTCCTGGAAGCTTACTAATCGCTGGATTAATTGTTTGGAGACTCTTTTTTCTTTGAATCATATTATCACTCACGTTTATAGGGAATCCAATTCTGTTGCTGATGGTCTGTCTAATAAAGGTGTTAATGGTGTTGATTTTGTTTTGTTTGATCAAGTTCCTGATGATCTCCTTATTTTTATTAATAGGGACCGTGACACATCCCCCGTTTTTAGACTTTTGTAAGTTTCTTTTGGGGCCTGTTTGTTTTTTTGGAGTGGCTTGTTCCTTTTTCTTCAGGATGGCAGTAGAGGTTTACTGTGTCGAGTTGCTGTGGTTTCCCAAATTCTGGGATTCAGTGTGCTGATCTGGAGCAGGCTGGAGTCTGCAGAGTAGTTGGCTTCATTTGGTTTCCCAAATTCTGGGAATCAGTGTGCTGTTTGGAGCGGGCTGGAGGCTTAGTTGTTGGCTTCTTTTGGTGGAAGGAAGTCTTTTTTGTTGCTGTTTTTGGCTAATAAAGGCCAGGGCTGATGGAGATTCTTCTGTCGTGGAGATATCTTTCTTGATCCGGCTTTGATCTTCTTTGGCGGCATTGGTGGCCTCATCCCATAGCCCACCCTTTTTATTGGGTGTTTGTCGGCTTTGGTTTCTTTCTTTTTCACCTTAACCATTTTTTATGGTTTTGGTGTTTTTTGTTTGTTTTTTTCTTGTTCTGTTTTCTTTTCACTTTAATAAATTTCCATTCATTGGTGGGATATTTAGATCCCACTTATAACATAATTAATAACATACATATGAGTTCCATATAATCATAATCAATTCATCACATTAAGACCCATGCAACAAAATGATTTTAATAAAATATCATCAAAACATAAATCATGAAAAAAAAGTTTCATAAATATCATGACATCATAAACATAAATTGTTTAATGAAAGAGTAATAATGGTATATTTGGGTCATATAGCTAGAAAAAAATTTGTATCATCAATAGATTTCATGATAGATTAAAAAGGTTTTTTATAGATCACATGAAATAATTTATAAGATAATATCATTTCAATTATAAAAAAAATTTAAGAGCTACATTATAATAAATAAAAACATTTTATTTGAAATTTAACATAGCAATATAGTAATTTAGGTTTAAAAATATAATGGTTCATTATGGAGACAGGTTCTATTCATTTCATATAATATAAAAAACATTCATCCTATATATTAGTGTATACAAAGTGACAAAGGTACTTGTTTAGAAAATGGAAACAATATTTTTTTGAAATTTTTTTGTAAAATATTTAACAAGGTAAAAATAACTTTAATTATTCATATGAAAATAGAAAAAAAAATTAACACATATATAAATCATGGTCGTGGAAGATAAATATTTTTCAATGGAGGTTTAAAATGAAACAATCCCAGATATTGATGTGATTTTGAAATAATCCACTTCCACTATATTATCACTTGAATCATATTTACCATTAATGAAAGAAAAATACAGGGATATGAAAATACATAATAATGAAAGATATGGCCCATATATCAAATTAATGGAAAATATGAAAAACACATATAATAAACAGATAGTGATCATGGCATGTATGTCACATGCAGTAAAAGTGTGACAAAAATACTCTAACTCAAGTAATGAAATTCATTGTAAATTTGTAAACCTAAATTATAATAAAGATATGTTTATTATTTATATAATCCTGAACATTATTCATTTATATAATTGAATATATGATTAAATTATGACTTTATATTATATGTTTATTATTTATCTAATGTTAAACAATGTTTCGGGTAATAATTTTTTCAGTATTGTATATTTATTGAATATTAATACATGATACCCTTCATTATATCATGATATAATTATTTAAAAAATTTAATGCATTCTATATATATAATAAAAAGTTATTATATAAATATATATAAATGATATATATATGATGTGGAATACAACATTCATATAGATGGTAGGTTTCATGTACGCATGAATGTTGTTTTCATTTTACTATTGTATTGAAAGTAATATAGTAAATGGATTATATATAAATATTTTATTCAAGTATAATAATTATGTAATAAATTTCATATTAATTTACTAAAACAATCATTAATGCATTCCATGTAATGGGGAACAAAACACATCGCTTTGTGGAGGTTGCAGTCCACCCATCCACTCACGAGGATTTTGTATTTATAGAAAATTGGAAGCATGACGTTATAGTTTATATAAAAACTAATTATGATTGAATAAATTATAAATCTCATATATATCCTATAAAAACTACAAGTACAACATAATTTCCACCATGATACTTCTTAATGGAATAAAGAATAATAATCATTTTGTGAGGCGGTAATCCACCAGAAAGATAAACGGTAAGTTCATTAACCATTAAATTTATGTGTGTGTAAATGTAGGACTAGAAAATAATATGAAAAATATCATTATATTTATGATAATTGGGTTATTATATAAACATAATATGAATAAAATTTATGGGGTTCAAGGAATAAATAAATTTTTTTGTTGATGTACATTACCTATACTATGGGTATATCAATTTGATTCGGAGAAATAGAATTGGTTTGATAAATTTATTACCCAAAAGGATGGATTATAGAAATAAAGTATGTATTTTGGTAGGATATTTGGGTTATATGTGGGAGGAAACAAGAAGGGGAGGTTCCCTTTTACAAGAGAGGTGAGGGAAACTTTTCGAAACTCTCAAAATATAAATTTATAATAAATAAAACACTATAAAAATACATAAAAATATCATGTATTTGATGATAATATAAGATATGGTATAATATCATTAATAAACATATTTTACAAATATTTTTTAATTTTAAACCACATCATTTTGATAAAAAATTATCCGACCTTTTTAATTTTAATTACGATAAAAATATTTTCATTAATTAATGTTGGAGATTAATACATAGAAGGAGTAAATTAAATAATTCATGATCAATTCATGATATTTTATAAAATAATTTTTTCAATTTTTATGTAATTATTATTTTTATTGATTTTTTTAATTTTATACAATATTTTGTTTATAATATATCATTAGTGTACATTTTTACATTATTCTTTTCATTGAAAATAAAAATATATACCTCAAGATAATATCATATTGATTCATTTATGACACCTTAAATATGTCATACTAACCTATAGAATTATCTTATGGCCATAATTTAATCAAATTGAATTTATTCTATTATTTATTTTATTTAGTAATAGGTTGTTTCATTAATAATTACTACATTATTAATTTGTAATTAGTTAAGATAATAATATCCTTCCTAAATATAAGTAAAATTTCAAGATGTAGATAAACCCTTTATATTTCAAATATATATATATATATATGATAATATCATTAATTTTACCAAATATATATATATGAAAGTATTAAATATTAATATTTGATGTTAAGGAAATTTACAACAATAGATTCTTTTTATGAATTTTAAAAGCACTACAATAAAAATTTGAAAATATAACCCTAAAAACTAAGTTTGATTTTATATTTGAAAAGGTATTTTTTATTATCTGGTAGTGTGTATGCATCATAGATAACATTGTTTGAGGATAAATATTTTTCCCAATACCCCTATCAATAACTATAAATCGATAAATATGAATTTATATATTATAATATATCATTATTAAAAAGTATTTAAAAATTAACATATTTTTTCATTGTTTTTATAGTGTACTAAAAAATTTAACACCATATATTGTGGTTATGACACATAAATTTATAAAATATATCATATTTAATCCAAAAAATAGCTTACATTAAGTTTTATTTGTTATTATAAATGTAATAGAATTTAAAATATTATATAACTATTTTAGAAATATATTTTCAGTATAATATGGACTTTTTATAAATCAATATATTCAAAAGAGGAAATATATATTTTTTCTAATTAGTGGTCATCATATATGGTGGTTGAGTTTTTTAATATATTATGAATATGTGGTTAACTATCATAATGTTCTCATATAGATCGTGATGAGATGATTTATCTACTTTTTATTGAATTTATTTTCATAACATTATGTATCATTGTTTTATAATTTTATTTGATTTCCATATAAATAAATAAATATTATATAAAAAATACTAATTTATTCATTAATGAATTAAAATAATAGTTCTTAATGGAAATTGTTATACTAATTGATGGTTTTAAATTTAAATGTCTCATTTTAATTATAATACATTAGTCCCAACGTCATTAAATGTGAAAATGATCATTAATTTTCTATATTATCTAAAAAAATTATTTTATATTCTTTCACAAAAATAGAGTAATTAGTATCATAATATTATGAAACATAATGAGTTTTTCTAGGACTAAAAAATTTCTTTTTCAGTTTAAAATTTCCACTTTATGTTAAAATGATTGTCACACAATCAAAAAAAAATAAAAATGTTATTTTTCATGATCATTACAATCAAAAAAATAAAACACTTATAGCCCCTAATGACATTTCTTAATCTTCAATCACGTGTTCTGGGTTTCGGTGTCTCTTCACATTGTCTGCACTTCGTTGCTTAGAGTAGTAGTGCCGAATCCCCTTCCTAAGATTTATATAAATAGAATAGGTGGAGGGCATACAACATTCATGGAATTAATAGAGTCCCATTAATTAAGAAACTATCTAATTCCCCAACGATGTAGTTACTTAGAAATGAAATTTAATGCCATTTATTGGCTTGTCACGTCCCTAGTCCCAAACTCTGCTAGCCCATTGGAGGAATGATAAAATAGAATATAAAAAAACTATGTTATTTTTATTATTCTTTTAAAAGTCCTAAAAACTAAATTTTTCTCCAAACCTACTACTATAAATGTAAAGCCTCCTTTTAGCGAATCTCAGTGGTACAAATTTAATGGTGCCCTCAGATTTTTAATCCGAGCATCTGTTCAAATGTTGGAAAATTCTTCTCGTGAGTTTACTAAACGTACAATTAAAAATTGTTCAAAAATTCATTCTAGGAACTTCGGGCCATAGAATCATGCGCCGTAAATTTTCACAGACTCGTACTAATTATATATAATTAAAAAAATTACACAAAAAATCAGGGTCATTACATTATCTCCATCTTAGGGGATTTTGTCCGTAAAATCCACAATATAGACTAAAAGAAATAAATGGGGGTAATTAGCATCAATCTGAGCCTCCAATTCCCTTGTTCTCCCTGGGAGGTTCCCGTGCTACAAGCGAACATCTACTAGAGGTATCGACCGCCGACGAAGGAATCGCTTCTGTAGATCAGAAATATATACTAGAACCTCTGTAAACCACACCCCATAATCAAAGAATATATCTTCATGCTTGATGATGTGAGATGGGAAATACACTTATATCCTATGCTGGGATACGTGGAAGACATCAGGCACTCTCTAAAATGGATTTGGAAGTTCCAAGAAGTATGCCACCTTGCATATCCTCTAAAGTATCAGAAATGGTCTGTTAACCCTCGTTGATAACAGTTCCACCTCGTCCAAATATATGTAGTCCCCATCGATGATGGAACCATAATAATAAGTGGTCCCACTCGTGGAACACCAAAGGACTCTACCGCTTGTCAGCATAAGGATTTTGTCTGCTCGGTGCAGTCTTCATCTACTCATGGATGATCTGCACCTTCTCAGTAGTTGAACGTACCAACTCAGGATCACTATGTACTAAATCGCCTGGGTCCATCCCGCATAGAGGTGATCTGAAAGGCTGGCCATATTGGGCCTCAAATGGTGCTGTACTGATGGTAGAGGTATAAATTTATATTTATTTGAACTCCACCAAGGGAAAGTGATCCACCCAATTGCGAACCAAATCAAGGATGCATGCATGAATCATTTCCACCAGTGTCTGTATGGTCTGCTTTGTCTGATTTTCTGTCTGATGATGAATGTTAGTGCTCAATCCTAGCTTAGCCCCGAAGGCCTCCTATAATCCCTTCCACAATTGGGTAGTAAAACGTGTGTCACAGTCAAATAAGATTGTTGATGGAACCCGATGGAGACACACAATCTTATGTATGTAGAGGAGTACAATTCCCTCTAATGATCCCTACGCTCGGAAAGGTATGAAGTAGGCCAACATGGTGAGTTAGTCAGTGATCACCCAGATAGAATCATGACCCCTCGATGTACGTTGAAGCCCTATCAGAATGTCAATGGAGATTCCATCCCACTCCACTCTGACACCTCTATTGTTTGTGCGAAGCCTACTAGAACCTATTGCTATGCCATCACCTGATGTCATGTGAGGAATCATGAAATGAACTCTACCACTACTTTCGTTATTCATGTCCTCTAGTGCTAACGCTAGAATTCATGGTTCATCTTCTCTACATTAGGATCTACTACCATAGGGGATGTATAGAACTCCCTCAACAACTCCTCTCATAGCACCACGGGTACCATGGTACGTCCTCTAAAGAGGATGATGTGTTCCCCAGCATCAGAAAATCCATCAAGTGCCTATCCTGAATATATCTAAGAATATTGAGCCTCGTAGTCAATTTCCACAAGTTGTGCCTCCCTAAATCGATAATGGAGTGGGGGGAGTGATTTTCATTGACTGGTGGTATGCTTCTCTATCTTTATCCATGACGGATATCTGCAACGCTACTAGCTGCTCTGTCACCTCACTCCTAAACTGCAGACCAGACCTCATGTTGAGTGCATGTGCTACAATGTTCCCCTTCCCATGAGTATATACTATCGTTAATTCATATTCCTAGAGGAACTCTATCCATCCTCTATATCTTAGTTTCATGTCTTTATAAGAGAAGATATACTTGAGACTCTTGTGATCAGAGAATATTGTAAAACATTTTCACATCATGTAATGTCACCAAATATTATGGGAGAAGACCACTACTGCTAACTCCAGGTCATGGGTAGTGTAGTTCTGTTCATGTTTCCTTGGCTATTGTGATCTGTAAGTGATAACTTCTCACTCCTCCATCAGCACACAGCCATGTTCGGTCTCTATTGCATCGCAGTAGACTACATAACCATTGGCCTTTTCATGTCGCCTCAAGATGGGGGCACTTGTCAGTCTCTACCTCTGCTATTGAAAAATCACATGACATCTCTCCTTTATTACAGAGGATTGTCCCTTTTTTCAACGCTGAAAAGGGCTCCACAAATTTGGTAATTTCTGTAAGGAATCTCCAGTAGTATCCACCAAACCCCAGGAATCACCTCACCTTGGTCACACTCCTGGGTGGCTCCCATGAAATTATTTCCTCTATCTTCATTGGAGCCTCTGTAACTCCAGCCTCCGAGAAAACATGTCCCAGAAATTGGACCTCTCGTATCGAGAATTTGCTCTTCAGGAGCATACAATAATGTTGTTGCTCTTGGATTGTATCCAAAAATATTTGTAGATGATAAGCATTCTCTTCCTCCGTGGCTTAGTATATCAAGATGTCATCGATGACGACCACAACAATGTGATCATGTTATGCCTGAAAGATTCCGTTCATGAGTTTTACAAACACATCTATGGTATTGGAAATGACGAATTGTATGAACAAGAACTCATAGTGGCCATACTAACATCTAGAAGTATTTTTCTACACATCCTCGTCTCATAACATGAGTTGATGATAGCTTAATCGAATGCATATCATCAATAACCAATGAGCTCCATTAAACTAATAAAAAAAATCATATATCATAGGAAGTGGATATTTGTTCTTCACAGTCTCCTGGTTCAGACACTGATAGCCCAAAAATAGTCATAATCGCCCATATTCCTTTATGGCAAACAAAATTGGGGCTTCCCATAGAGAAAAATTGGGCCTTATGAACCCCTTTCTCTGCAAGTACTCCAAATGTACCCTTAACTCAGGAATGTAACACCCTAACCCCAGTTACCTAGAGTCGGTGCATTATTAAATTAAATTGTCATGATAAAAAAAGATCAAGTCTCAAAATACCTATTAGTTTAGTATCTTTGGAATCACTAGATACAATCAAATATTTTAAATTGGATCATAAAGTGAAAACTACAACGACAACTTGTCTCCACACTCATCTTCCCTTATACTTTCCCAACAGTTCATTTATAAAATACTTCCTCACATCCTGGAAAAAATATAACATATAAAGGGGTGATCTTAGATGCTCAGTAAGGATAAAAATATAGTAGAATATTTCATAAATATGCATAAACATTTAAGACAATGAATAACTAAAAGAGAAGCCTTTTAATCATGAACATTATCATAATATGGAAGAAATGAAATGAAATAATTCCATTTACTTATTCAAATGGATATTCTACTAGTCAAATAATCACAATCAATATCAATAACCACTTTCATAATGATGGAATGCATCATGTCAGACTATCAAAACCACATTTTCAAGGCCTTGTGCCAAGACTACAATTATGATTTTTTTCAAGGCCTTGTGCCAAGGCACTATTTTTTTCTCATGTGACCTACTGATGCATCGAGGAGCTAAAGTAGGCTCCACCCATAACATACTAATTCAAATGCATTCCTCATATGAAAAGGTTTAAACATAACAAAAAAATTCATATTAAAACTAGCATATGAAACGTAAATACTTTCTCCATAAACCATGAATGGTATAAAAATAACACATCCACAGTCAAACATAACACAAAACCTTCAATACAATATGGGGTTTTTTTATCATAATAAATCAACCTCAAATCAGCTTAAAATCCATCAACGGACGTTGACGTATTTGAAATCAATACTATTTGAGAGAAATATATCATTTTTTTGAAATCATTTAAAAGTAACATAATTATAAAATATAACATTTACTTTGAAAATATTCTTATAAGTTTTAAAGGTATGCTTCGAAGAGTTTACAACGGTGGAAAATAGCCGCACCCATCATATAATTTTAAAAAAAAGACATTTTACCTTAATTTGTTGAAAAGTTTAAAAAGGTCCTTATTTGGAAAATGACGTAAAGATTCCTTTACAAATTTCTTATAAAAAGTAAAAAAAGGTTATAAATTACTTTAACCCATATTCTGTAAAATAGTAAGAATGTTTTGAAATTCATTTTGAAGAAACATGGATGTGGATGATAAAGGGGTGTCAGTATATAATTAAGTATATAAAACCTCAGAAAATGAAGTGCTTGTGAAATAAACCATTACCTTGTACTTTTTCTAGGGTGACGGTAGGTTAACATCCTGTATAATGGTGAAATAATTGTTATTAAATTATACAAGAATCATATAAATTAATATGATATCATATCTGTTCTTTTAACATTAATTTGTAAATAATACCTTAATATTATAATCGTTTCGGGTGTTAACGGATTTGTTTTTCATTATATTATTTCTTATTGTGCCATATTTGTTATGGATGGGATGTATATTATTCATATCCAGAGTGATATCATTTCTCTAAAAATTATTTTTAATCATCAAATAAAATTTAGTCATGAATGGATACGATGGGGAATGAATCCCATCGCGTTGGTGGAGATGGTAATCCATGCGTATGCACGAGTGAAAATATCATTCTTATGATATTAAATAATATATAATTTTATTGTATATCATATATACATCATCATTATCATTTTATATTTATTATTTACCTGAATAACACATCATTATTATACCCATCCAAATAATAATGTATTGAATAACAATTACACCACGATGTGGAGAAGGTATGTCATACGTATGCACGTATGGTGACATGTCATTCAAAGGATTGATAGAATACTGAATATGGTTGTATCATATTAATAATAACATCATAGTATATAGAAGATACTGAAGTTATAATTTTAGAATGAAAAAAAAAAAGAAGAAGTTGAAGAAGAATGTAACTTGAAAGAGGGTTGTGAAAACATTACCTTGTCTTAGGGTTCTTCCTTTTGATTTGATAAAAAGGGATCCTTAGTTTAACACCCCAAACTTCCACGGTACACTTCTCTTTCAATAATACAATAGTGTATGTTTTAGGTAACACTGAGTTCAAACACACCATGACTTACCAAACTAGCCTTTCAAAAGCGGTTATGAATAGTATTAACTGAATTATAAATTTTTTATTATCCTTATAATTTTAGAATCCATATTATGAGTTTATAAGGCATAATTTAGGAATAAATTCATTTTTTCAGATAAAACAAGTATTTTAAAAAAAATGCATTTTTACCGCCTTTTAATGATGAAGCCTTTTTAAATCCAATATTTGAAACATTTATATATTCAATTTGACAAAAATTAACTTCTTATTTAGAAACGGGATATAATAATTTAGTTTCAATAATGTTTTGGTGTTTTTTTGATAACCTTCACTTTTGGTTGAATAATGAAAATATTATATTTTAACTGAAAACAACTTTTTTAATAAAAATAATTTATATGGATAAATTATACATTTTAATGGTTTGTAAGTATAAATATATTATATTTTCACCATTTAATCCAAATATGGTCATTTTAGGTAATTTCTCTTTGAAATTGGACATAAACAAGTGTCAAACATTGGATAGTTATTATTTCATAAAAATACGCCATTGGGTTTTAATAGCGGGAATTAATTTTAAATTAATAAATTCAACTTTTTGTTTTTAATTTGTTAAATAGTCTTCATTTTTGGATTTGGAATATCAAAATTATCCTAGAGTAAAATTTTGGAACTTTTCGGATAAATTTTATATTGTGATGAATAGTGAAAATTACTAAATTTTAATTAAAAACAAATTTTTTAATCAAAATAATTAATAGTGATAAATTATGAATTTAAGTGGTTTTAATTATATTTGAAATACATTTTTACCATTTAATACATTTTTGGTCATTATACATAATTTCACATTTAGACCGGACATAATAAACTGTCAATCATTTAATAGTTATTATCTCTTAAAAAACGCTTTTTTTACAACGGTAATTAATTTTAAATTATTTTTTTCCACTTATGTGTTTATAATTTAGAAATTTGGATTCCATATTTGGAGTCAGGAGGTCTATATTTTGTAAATCTGTAACTTTTAATTTTAGACATTTCGAATAATTACTTCGGTAAATATTTCATTTACCAATGTTAAAGGATAAATCTGGTAAATAAGGGTAAAAGAAATATTATAATAGTATAAATTTATCCTAAAACGTGTCCTAAACCTATTGGTAGATACATTTCCGACCATTTCCATCTTTGGGTCGATTTTGGGACCCCATGGATCCATTTGTAAGTGATAATGAAACTTTATATTAATTATGTTAAAGTAAATACAAAAATGACATACGCATATATCTTTTAGAAAACAAATTTTTACATAGGGTGATATACATTATATTTTAGACTATAAATATTAATTATAAATATAATATGATTTCCTACATCATTGTATTTTATTTATAATATTTAGATATTTAATAATTAAAATTATTTATGACACATTAATGATGTGGTATTTTTCTTATTAATAAAAAAAATCAAATAATTGGTATTATAAATATTAAAATAAATATATTTTGAATGTTTTGATGCCATCCACTAATTTTATTGATTAATAAAATATGTTAGTATTTATTAAATGAATTTTTTTTCGAATTAATAATGTTGTTAAGAATTTAACAGAAATCAATTATTAAATAGTGTCAAAATTGACATAAAATAGTTTTTTAAACAAATATAATATTATTAATTGATTTTCTATTACTAAAAATCTAAGGTTCGTCCAAAATACTTATATCATGATATTTTTATCATTAGTGGACCAATTTTGGGTCTCTTGGATTTATATAGTATGTTTATTAACTATATAATATAAAAATACAATGTGACATGGTAAATGTCAAACTAATTAACTAAGAGTTAAAAGTAAAAGATAAGGTTAATATAATGACCCAAACCTGTCTAAAATATATTGGATCAAATTATTTATACCCATACCAACCTTAGTCTCTGAATAATCTACTTTGGATCCATTAGAAACTGAATATAAATTTATTATATATTCATACTTTAAGTTTCTCCTAAAGAGCACATCCCCCCCTTATAAAAGGACACCACTTCTAACCAACTCCTCACACCTCTCAAGCCTTTTTTCTCATCCAAACTCTGCTCAATTAATCTCCCTACATCCCTGTCCTCCTCTTAGAAGCCTTAACTTAAGAATAATCCACTTCAAAAGTCCTTTTTTGTTCAAAACAAAGGAAGTTACCCAAATTAAAGGTAACGTTTTCTGTTAGCGTCTTTTCATTTATTTTACTTCTCCAACCCATAAACTCTTCTTATTATTTACTTTTGTACCAAAAACAGTATCCTAAATATACTAGGATATTGTTATAAGAATTATTCGAACTACACTTACACACACCTCCATCTAATGGGTGAAGAACATAATGTTTCTGTGGATGGAAACCAAACGCCTCATGAAATAATGATTGTTCAATTGTCTCCTACCACCTCTCATGGTGGAAATTATGATGTAAATATAATTAAATATGATATTTATGATATTTATTTTATTTATAGGAATATTTTATTCCATTTTATGTCATACCATTATTCGTTTGATGTTGTATATTTATACGATAATTTCATTTGAGGAAGTATGGACTACCGCCCCCTTAAATTGTTATGACTCGTTCATACCATACATTGAACATATAAAGGATGGTGTTAATGAAGTTAAGTAAAAAATATAAGATATTATATTATACTATAATAATAATACACCAATGTATCATTTGGTTTTGATTCCTTTTAAAATGAAAATTGAAATTGAAGTAATCTGTTCGTGCGTACGTACGGATTACCATCACCACAAACCCGATGAGATTAATTTCCCCATTATGTTTATTCAAGACTAATTCTCATTTGATTATTAAAATTAATGTTTAAGGACATGATATCATTCTGGATATGAATAATACAAAACATATCCAAAACAAAAACGACTTATGTAACCAAGCATATAAAGGAAAACAAATCAGTTAACACCCGAAATGACGATAATACTAAATTATTATTGACAAAACAATATTAAAAGATCATATATGATATCATATATATGTATATTATTCATGTATAAATTATTAAAAATTATTTAAATATTATACAAGAGGTTAATATACACTCTATCAAGTAAATGTACAAGGTAAGGGTTTTTCATCTCACTTTTTATTCCCATGAGATTCATGCCATATCGCCACTATTACCTTTTGTGGGATATATTTACGGCCCATAATTGTATTCATTGTGTAATAAAAATTAATTTATGTGTATTTACATTTTCATTATAAGATACATCCTTCACGGGTTGTATGTTTCGTAAGTTACCAAATTACTAAGGGTTATTTCACAATCTCTTCATTATTCGAGGTTGTTTATACGTAATTATCTAATGGGACCTCTTTATCATCCACATCCATGTTTCATAAAAATGTATTTCAAAACATTCTTGCAATTTTACAGAATACATTTTAAAGTCATTTATATACTTGTTTTAATTTTTATAAGAGGTTTATAAAAGAATCTTCCCGTCGTTTTCCAAACAAGGTCCTTTTTAACATCTTTGACAGAATTAAGGTAAGAATGTCTTTTTTAACTTATACAGCAGATGCGGCTACTTTCCACCGTTATAAGATCGTAGATGTATAAATTACAAGCTTATAAGGATATTTTCAAAGTAAATGTTTTATTTTATAATTTTGTGCGTTTCAAATGAGTTAAAAAAAAGAGACATTTCTCTCAAATAGTTTTGATTTCATCTATATCAACATCCTTTGATAGATTTTAAGCTTATTTGAAGTTAATTTATTGTGATACAAAACATCCATATTGTATTGAAGGTTTGTGATATGTTTGACTATGAATGTGTCATTTTTATACCATTCAGGGTTTATGTAGAAATTATTGATGTTTCGTATGCTAGTTTTAATACGAATATTTATGTTATGTTTAAACCTGTTAATATGAGGAATGCATTAGACTTAATAATTGATGGGTGGAGCCAGACAAATATCCTCGATGCATCGGTAGGTCTCATTAGAAAAACTAGTGTATTGGCATGATTTCTTGACATAATATTACTTTTAGTCTTGGCACGAGGCCTTGGCTACATGGTTATGATAGTCTAGCATTATGCATTCCATTATTATGAAAGTGGTTATTGATGTTTCATGTGATTATTCTACTATTTGAATATCCACGAGAATAAGTAAATTGCACTATTTCATTTTATTTTTTCCATATTATTCTTATGTTCAAGTTTAAAAGGCTTTTGTTTTGGTTATACATTGCCTTAAATGTTTATGTTTATTTATGAATGTTTCCGCTATATTGTTATCCTTACTGAGCATCTGAGCTCACCCGTTTCAATGTTTCAATTTTGTTCAGGATTCAAAGAAGTGTATTGTGATTGATATGCACGGTTATGTCAAGGGATTAATGGCACCCATAACGGATTATTTATTTTGTTTTGTATGTTATAAAGTGTAATGTAACATTCATGTTTGTAATCTATTTTCCATGACATCTAAACTGATCGGTCTTTCGGGACTAGATTCCTTGTAATTATGCCAATGTATTAAAATAATGCACCGAATCTGGGTAACTTGGGTCGGGGCGTTACAGTTGGTATCAAAGGATTTTTAGTAGTAACCATGGAAGCAAGATTTTGATAAATTCTGATTAGAGCACATAGCCCTAAGATCAACATTGAGGATTAGTAGAGAATAACTTTCTATAATTTCGATATTGTATAGAATTTGTGTGTTTTCCAAGAAATACATCCATGTCTGGATACGTGAAGGTAGAGGAGGCTCTGGCACAGATGTACCTAGGGGTAAAACCTGAAAACACTGATTTGAGCTAGACTGGAACAAGAACTGATGCACGACAAAGGGCCTTACTGCACTCTTGGTTACGAAACTCCCGAGGGATATGCTTAGGATAATTCTCATTTTCATTACAAACCATTATGAAGGGTTTATGAGCATATACTTCCACAAAGAAGGCATTTTTATGTATTATATCCATAAACTGTATAATTTATGTTAACTTTTTTACAAGTTTGGGACTAGGTATTTCTATTCATAAACTAATCTAGTGTATGCCATTGTTTAGAAATGGCGCCCAGTAGAAGGAATGATAACTCCAGCAATACGTATGATACAAAGAGTAAGAAAGATCATATCTTTCATGGTCATAAGTCAGAATTTAGAATTTAAATAGTCTACCATGTAATATCATCATATGAAGAAATAATATCATGTGTTGATAAGATAAGTAAAAAATTCTCGGAGTCCTTTGGATGTGAAGGGAATCCAGAGTAGGAAATAATGGTAGAGAGAACGACAGATAAATGGAATATGTTAATGAAGGATTTTCCCATAAAAGATAACTATGGAAAGAATCGCCTTGGAAATGCTTGAATGGAATGGGAGTATGTTATAAGTGTGGAGAAAAAGGACACCATGTATGTGACTGCAAGGGTATGAAAAAGGTTTCAGATGTACAATGCTTCATCTGCAAGGAGTTTGGACACTACGCAAACCAAGGTCCCAGTCATCAGACTATGCCGCAAATGATGGAATTGGATAATAATCATGTTATGATACTACTACAGATGAAGAGGAATGACTAGTGTTCTTATGTTTTTTTAGAGAATTATGTAATTTGTGTGTTGTATCACCAATGTACTAGTTATAATAATTATGAAGTATATATGGATTGTATTGAAGTACTATTTCATTAAGGACTTGAGATTTTTTGGAACAAAGAAAAGTGACTCAATAGCAGGTTAAATTTTTGGAAAATATATGGTTTAGAGAAAGATAAACCATAATATGGTTCTGTTACTGAGGTAGTAATTTTGGATTAATACATGAATGATTTGGATAAATTATATTGGATATTATTGACTACCTTGAAACTAATTAATGATCTGTATATTCCATCATTATTGGATTATACAACATTTTTTGTATAGAAGGAATAATTCCAGTATTCTATAAGTAATAAGGGGTCATAAATGTAAACAATAATCTTTTATGGTATTTTAGGATATTGTAGTGTTTTAAAATAAAACATGATAAAGTGTTCACATGATCTTACATGAAAAAAATGATCTTCATTTTGTTTACCTACCTTATAAATATTGGACTATGAGTTTGGACAGAAGTATTTTGGATAAGTATAGTTTGAGAATATTTTTGGATTTCCATAAAAAGGACAACCAGGATGTCTAGCGGCAACTCATTGCGTCCGGCATGGCTGCGAGACATGAACCCACAACCAAAGGGTGACACGGGTGTATCAACTACCACTGACCCAGTTGATGTCCTGGATTGAATAATGTAGTTTTTTTAGTGGTTATGCTATATGAATTATAAATTAATTTTATTTTTGAACCCTATATGAATAGGATAAATAGAATATTATTTTTAAGTTCTATAATCTTTTAGAGTAAAAGATGAGTTTTTGGTAGAAATTTGTTAAAGGATGGGACTCCACTTGTCAAGTACATATTTTTCTTCTTATCTTATTCATTGAAGAAATTAATTCTTATACTTTAGTGAAGAGATCTTAACAAAAAAAATATTATCCTAATTCTATATGTTTTGTTGAACCGATGGTATTTTAAATCAACATATATTGATGAATTTAAGGACCGCAATTTTATGCTTGTTTGTGATTGAAGACCTCAATCTCTACCTATAAATATTTATGATTTTCCTCCAATTATATGTCTCTTATTTACAGCAATGTTCTCCTAATCGAGATCATAATTTGGTGGTGACCATTTCATTTCCTTTTTTCCTCTTAGTAAGACTAAATTTTATTAACCTAATTGACGATGTGGGTTTTCCAAAATGGTATTTTCTATATTCAACCATTTATTTTCAATGAAAAATTTCAAATTGAGAGGATTCAATTTATTAAAGTAGGGGAGAATGTAACACCCCAAGCTTCCATGATATGCTTCTCTTTCAATAATACAATATCATGTGTTGTACGCAACACTGAGTTCAAGCGCACCACGATTTACCAAACTAGCCGTTCAAAAATGGTTATGAATATTATTAACTAAATTTTAAATTTTATATTATCTTTATAATCTTAGAATCCATATTATGAGTTTTTAAGACTTAATTTAAGAATAAATTCATTTTTTCAGACAAAAGAAGTATTTTTCCAGAAAATGCAATTTTACCGCCTTTTAAGGGTGAAGCCTTTTTGAATCCAATATATGGAAAATTATATATTCAATTTGACAAAATTAACTTATTTTTTATAAATGGGTCATAAGAATTTAGTTTCAATAATGTTTTGGTGTTTTTCTAATGAATTTTACATTTGGGTGAATAGTGAAAATACTATATTTTAACTGAAAACAACTTTTTTAATAAACATAATTTATAAGGTTAAATTATACATTTTAATGTTTTGGAAGTATAAATAGATTATATTTTTACAATTTAATACAATGATGGTAATTTTATAAATTTCACTACGAAATTGGACATAAACATGTGTCATATTTTGATAGTTATTATTTCTTAAAAATACGCTTTTTGGTCTTAATAGCGAGAATTAATTTTTAATTAATAAATTCATTTTTTTAATTTGGTAAAATAGACTTTATTTTTGGATTCATAATATCGAAATTATCCTGGGGTAAAATTTTGGAACTTTTCAGATAACATTTATATTTTGATGAAAAGTGAAAATTACTAAATTTTAATTTAAAACTACTTTTTTAATAAATATAATTAATAGTAATAATTAATTAATTTAAGTGGTCTTAAAGTATATTTGGAATATATTTTAACCATTTTATAAAATTTTGGACATTGGACATAATTTCACATTTAAACCGGACATAAATAACTGTCTATCTTTTGATAGTTATTATCTCTTAAAAACACGCTTTTTGTTTTAACAACCGGAATTAATTTTAAATTAAAATTTCCCACTTCTAGGTTTTGAATTTAGAAATATGGATTCCATTTTTGTAATCAGGAGGTCCAAATTTTTTAAACAGTTAATTTTAATTTTTAGACATTTCAAATAATTATTTCGATAAATATTTTATATACCATTGTCAAAGGGTAAATCCGGCAAATAAGGGTAAAAAATAATATTATATTAAAATTAATTTACCCTAAAAATGTCCTAAATCTATTGGTTGATACATTTCAGACCATGGTCATCTTTGAGTTGATTTTGGGACCCCATGGATCCACTTGTATGTGATAATGACACTTTATATTAATTTAGTTAAAGTAAATAAAATAATAATATAAGCATATATCTTTTAGAAAAACAAATTTTACATAAGGTTATATATATTATATTTTCGACTATAAATATTAATTATAAATCAATCAAGATTTCATACATCATTGTATTTTATTTATAATTTTTAGACATATAATAATTAAAATTATTTATGACATAATAATTATGCAGCATTTTCCTTATTAATGGAAAAATCAAATAATTGGTATAATAAATATTAAAATAAATATAATTTCAATGTTTTGACGCCATATACGAATTTTATTGATAATATGACATGTTAGTATTTCTAAATTGAATTTTTTTCGAATTAAAAATGCTGTTAAGATTTTAACAAAAAACAATTTTTAAATATTGTCAAAATTGACATAAAAGAGTTTTTTAAAAAACTATTATATTATTAATTGATATTCTATTCCTAAAAAACTAAGGTTAGACCAAAGGACTTATATCATGATAGATGTATCATTAATGGACCACTTTGGTGTCGTTTGGATGTATATAGTATGTTCATTAACTATATAATATAAAAATACAAAGTGACATTGTAAATGTCAAACAAATTAACTAAGAGTTAAAACTAAATGACAATGTTAATATAATGACCCAAACCTGTCTAAAATATATCAGTTGAAAGTATATTGACCCAACCCAATCTTAGTCTTTAAATAGTACACTGTGGAGCCATTAGGAACCGAATATGAATTTATTATAAATTAATACTTTAAGTTTCTCCTAAAGAGCCCCTCCTCCCCCTTATAAAAGGACACCACTTCTAACCAATTCCTCACACCTCTCAATCCTTTTGGCTCATCCAAACTCTTCCCAATTAAGCTCCCTACATATCTCTCCTCCTCATAGAAGCCTTACCTTAGGCATAAGGAACTTCAAGATTCCATTTTGGTTCAAACCAAAGGGAGTTACCCAAATTAAAGGTAACATTTTCTCTTAGATTCTTTTCTTTTATTTTACTTCTCCAACCCCTAAAATATTCTTATTAATTTCTTTTGTAACAAAATCAGTATCCTAAATATACTAGGATATTTTTATAAGATGTATGTGAATTACACATACACACACCTTTATCTAATGGGTGAAAAACATAATGTTTATGTGGATGGAAACCAAACGCCTCACAAAATGATGATTGTTCAATTATCACCTACCACCTCTCATGGTGGCCATTATGATGGAACTATAATATCATTTGAGGAAGTCCGGACTACCACCCCCTTAAAGTGATATGAATCATTCATACCGTACATGGAACATATAAAGGATGGTGTTAATAAACTTATGTAACAAATATAGGATATTATATTATACTTTAATAATAATATACCTATGTATAATTTGGTTTTTATTCCTTTTAAAATGAAAAATGAAATGGAAGTAGCATTCGTGCGTACATACAGATTATCGTCTCCACGAACGCGATGAGATTCATGTCTACATCATGTCTATTCAAGACTAATTCTCATTTTATGATCAAAAGTAATGTTTAAGGACTTTATATCATTCTGGATATGAATAAGATACAACCTATCCATAACAAACACGGCATACGTAACGAAGCATATGAAGGAAAACAAATCAGTTAACACTCAAAATGATGATAATACTAAATTATTAACACAACAATATTAAACGATCATATATGATATAATATTTAAGTATATGACTCTTGTATAATTTAATAACAATGATTTAACTATTATATAGTAGGTTAAACTACACTCTATCAATGAAAGGTACCAGTTAAGGGTTTATCATCTCACTCCGTATTCCCGTGAGATTCATTCCATATGACCACTATTACCTTTTGTGTGTTATATGTACTACCCATAATTGTATTCTTTGTGTAATACACTTTAATTTATGTGTATTTACATATTAATTTTATGATACCTCCTTCATGTGTTGTATGTTTCGTATGTTACCAAAACGTGTACTGGTTATTTTACAATCTCTTCATTGTCCGAGATTGTTTATATATAGTTATCTACCGGGACCTCTTTATTATCCACATTCATGTTTCTTAAAAATGTATTTCAAAACATTATTTCCATTTTACAGAATATGGGTTAAAGTCATTTATAACCTTGTATGATTTTTTATAAGAGGTTTATAAAGGAATCTTTCCATCATTTTCTAAACAAGGTCCTTTTTAACTTTTTCGACAGAATTAAGGTAAGAATGTCTTTTTTTAACATATATGATGGGTGAAGCTATTTTCTGCCATTATAAAATCTTAAAAGGTTCCCTTACAAGACTATAATTATATTTTTAATGTAAATGTTTTATTGTATAATAATGTGACTTTAAACTGATTTAAAAAAATAGATATTTCTCTCAAATAGTGTTCATTTCATCTATGTCAACATCCTTTGATTTATTTTAAGCTTATTTGATGTTGATTTATTGTTATACAAAACATCCATATTGTTTTGAAGGTTTTGTGATATGTTTGATTATGGATGTGATATTTTTATACCATTCATGGTTTAGGGAGAATGTATTGAAATTTCATATGCTAATTTTAATCTGAATATTTATGTTATGTTTAAACCTGTTCATATATTGAATGCATTGGACTTAATAAGTGATTGGTGGAGCTCACGATACCTCATCAATTCATCGGTAGGTCTTATAAGACAAACTTGTATCGTGGCACAAGGCCTTGACATAATCTTATTTGTACCCTTGGCACGAGGCCTTGGCTACATTGTTATGATAGTCTGTAATTATGCATTACATCATTATGAAAGTGGTTATTGATATTTCATGTCATTATTCGACTAGTAGAATATCAATGAGAAAATGTAAATGGCATAATTTAATTTAATTTTTTCCATATTATGCTGAATTCCAAGTTTAAAAGGATTTTTTGGTAATACATTGCCTTAAATGTTTAAGTTTATTTTTGAATGTTTTAGCTGTATTTCTAACCTTACTGAGCATCTGAGGTCATCCCTTTCAATGTTTTAATTTTTCCCAGGATTCCAAGAAGGTATTGTGATTGATATGAATGGTTATGTCAAGGGATTAATGGAGTTCATAAAGGATTATTTATTTTGTTTTGTATGTTATAAAGTGTAATGTAACATTCATGTATGTAATCTATTTTCCATGACGGCTAAACCGATCGGTCCTTCGGGACTAGATTCCTTGTAATTATTCCAATGTATTAAAATAATGCACCGACACTGGGTAACTGGGGTCAGGGCATTAAATAAGGGTGGCTTTAGGACTCAATGAAGGCCCCTAGGATTAAGGGAGGATAGTTGAGAGGGCACTAGGGCATAGGGAAGTTGAACCAAAAGGCTTTGAAGGTATGATGAATTGGTTAGAAGTGGTGTCTTTTTATAATAGAGTGGAGGGTCTCTTTACGAAAAACTTAAATTATTAATTTATAAAAAATTTATATTTAGTTTATAATTGCTCCAAAGTGGATTATTAAAATTATAAGGTGGGTATGGGTCGAAATCATTTCATCCAATAGATTTTATACTGGTTTGGGTCACTATATTAACCTTATCATTTATATTTACCTATTAGTAAAATAGTTTGACATTTACCATGTCACATTGAATTTTTATATTATAAGGTTAATAAACTTACTATATACATCCATGAAACACCGAAGTGGTCCATTAATGATACACCTATCATTATATAAGTCAGTAGGGTGATCCTTAGATTTTTAGGAATAAAATATGAATTAATAATATCATATTTATTTTAAAAACTTAAATATGTCAATTTTGACACTATTTAATAATTGATTTTTGTTAAAGTCTTAATAACATTATTAATTCGATCCAAATTCATTTAAGAAATCCTAAAATGACATATTAATCAATAAAATTTGTGTATGGAATAAAAACATTCATATTATATTTATTTTAATATTTATAATACCAATTATTTGATTCTTTCATTAATAAGAAAACTACTACATCATTATTGTGTCATAAATAAGTTTAATTATTCAAAGTATAAAAATTATAAATGAAATTAAATTGTGTTGTAAATCTTTATAGATTTTTAATGAATATTTACAGTAAAAAATATAACATATATAACCCTTTGTAAACATTTATTTTCCAAATGATATATGCTTATGTAATTTTTTTATTTACATTAAATTAATTAATATAAAGTGTTATTATCAATTACAAGTGGATCCATGGGGTCACAAGATCTACCCAAAGATTCCCATGGAAGAATCTTTATCGACCATTTGGTTTAAAACACGTTTTAGGGTAATTTATTATTATTATAATATAATTTTTTTACCTTTTTTTACCGGACTTACACTTTAACCACAGTAAATAAAATATTTACCAAAGTAATTATTCAAAATTCCTAAAAATAAAAGTTACCAATTTACACAATTTGGACCTCCTAATTATAATTATGCAAACCATTTTTATAAATTCAAAACACATAAGTGGCATTAATTAATTTAAAATTAATTCCCGCTATCAAAACAAAAAACGTGTTTTTAAGAAATAATAACAATCAAAAGATTGACACTTGTTAATGTCAGGTTTAAATGTCAAATTACTTCAAATGACTAACATTGTATTATGTGGTAAAAATATATTAAAAATATATTTTAAAACAACTCAAATTTATATTTTATCACTGTTAATTATTTCTACTAAAAAATTTGTTTTTAATTAAAATATAGTGATTTTCACTATTCATGAAAAATTAATACTTTTCAGAAAAATACCAAAAATTTACCCTAAGGTAATTTTGATATTACAAATTCAAAAATGAAGTCCATTTTGAAAGATAAAAAGTATAAAATTTCAATGAGTGGGTATTACTATTCTTAATGGAGACTTTGATTGGTTGTGGTGTGATAGAACTCAAAGTTGTGTACAACACATGCTACTGTAATATTCAAAGAAAAGCGTACCGTATAAGCATAGGGTAATAGATTCTCCTCTCAATCAAATAATTTTGTACTCAAAATTTTTAGAATACTACTCTATGAAAAGACTTAGGTGGGTCTTCATCATAAGTTTCTCGGTTTCCCACGCTGCCTCTTCCAATTTATGGTTTCTCTATAGAACATTTACCAAACGAGTCATCTAGTTTATCAGCACTTGTACTCTCGTATCAAGAATCCTGACAGGCTCTTCACAATAAGACAGATCAGGTTCCAGTTATAATTCCTCACAGGTGAGTACATGCATTGGGTCAGGCATGTATTTTCTCAATAGTGATACGTGTAACACGTCGTGAACATCAGAGAGACTTGGCGGCATTTCCATACGGTAACCTACTGCCCCAATTTGTTCTAAAATTTTGAATGGTCTGATGTAACTAGGACTAAATTATTCCTTATTATCAAAACTTATAACACCTTTCCATGGAGATACCTTCATGAAAACATGATCTCCTACCTGAAATTCCAAATCCTTCCTTCAGTTTTCAGTATAGCTCTCCTACTTACATTGATCTTCTTTGATGTGGTTTTGGATTAACTTCACCTTTTCCATCGTTTCCTCCACCAGTTTTGGGCCTACGAGTTTTCTTTCACCAACGTCATCCCAACATGTTGGTGTGAGACATCTCTTTCCATATAACGCTTCATATGGTTCCATCTAAATACTTGAATGAAAGCTATTGTTATAGGAATATTCCATTATAGGTAAATACTGATTCCAAATAACCTGAAAGTCAAGTGAGAAGGATCATAACATGTCATATATGGTTTGAATAGTCCATTATAATTGTCAATCATTTTGGGTGTGGTAGGCAGTGCTCAAACGAAGATCAGTATCTACGGATTTCTGAGGACTTTTCCAGAAGATTGAAGTAAAATTGGGATCACGATCAGAAACAATCGATAGTGGTTCTCCATGAAGTCTCAAAACTTCATTAATATATTGTCTTTATAGATGTTCAAGTGATAGATCTACACTTATAGCATAAAAATGTACTGACATGGTATGAAGATCAACAATGACCCATATTGCATCATTCCTTATAAGAGTCTTTGGTAGCCCCATGAAGAAGTCCATCATAATGTTATCTCATTTCCACTCAGGTATGGGAAGTGGTTGCATGACTCCTCTAGGGTCTTGCCTTCCAGCTTTCACTTATTGAAAATCCATACATCTTGAAAAAAAAATCAGAAATATCCCTCTTTATGTTGTCCTATCAAAAATTTTCCTTCAAATCTCTATACATTTTGGTGCTCCTATGGTGTATAGAGAAATTGGAAGTATGAGAATCATCCAACAATTCCCATTTTAGATAATGTATATTAGGAACACAAAGACTCTTCCAAAATTTCAAAATTCCATCTTCATACAATGTCACTCAATATCCCATCATTCACATCTTTATTATTCTTTTGAAATTCTTCATCATCAGTCTATGAACTCTTTATCCTTTCTAGTAAATATGGTTTGTAAACCATTTGAAAAAGTATTGATGTTTCACCTTCCATGGTAATTCCCATATCCATCTTTACTAGATCCATTAAAATAGGATCCCTTTCAATTCACATCACATTCAAAACTCCATGATCCTTTTTTCTCAATGCATCATCCACCTTATTTTCCTTCCCCGGATGGTAGTGTATCATGGAATCATAATCCTTTAGTAGTTAATGTATTCTCTTTTGTCTCATGTTGAGTTGATTTTGTGAGAAAATATACTTCAAAATCTTGTGATCAGTATATATCTCACATTTTTCACCATAGAGACAATGTCTCCATATCATAAAAGAAAAAATTAAAGCAGCTAACTCAAGATCATGAGTAGGATAGTTTTTCTCATGAATTTTTAGCTGTCGTGATGCATAGGCAATAACCCTATCATTATGCATAAGCACACAACCAAGTCCTTTCTTCGATGCATCACTATTAATAATGAACCCATGATTCCCAGATGTCAGTGTCACTATAAGAGCATTGACTAATATTCTCGTCAATTATTCAAAACATTCTTCAAACTCTTTTGTCGAAACTAATTTAACACCTTTACGTGTGAGCTTTGTTAATGGGTTAGCCAATCGGGACAAATTATGGGAGAAACGTCGATAACAACCTGCTAATCCAATAAAACTATATACCTCGGTTATACTTGTTGGTGTTGGCCATTCTTGGATTGATCTTGTATATGCATGATCAACAAAGATTCCATCCTTATAGACAATATGGCCATGAAAAGAAATCCCTTGATGCCATAATTCACACTTTCTGAACATCACATATAATTCATGTATTATCAGAGTCTTTAGGATAATGCGCATGTTATTTTCATGATCTTCATTGATTTTGGAGTATATAAATATATCATCAATAAATACAACTACAAAAACAACAAGATATTCCTTGAAAACTCTGTTCATTAGATCCATGAAAACAGAGGGTGCATTAGTCAGCCCAAAATTCATTACTGTAAAATCTTAATTCCCATCCGTGGATCGGAATGTTGTCTTTGGAATTTATTCATTCTTCACACACAACTGATGATATCCAGATCAAAGGTCAATCTTTGAAAAGTATTGACATCCATGTAGTTGGTCAAATAAGTCATCAATGCAAGGTAGGGGAAACTTTTTATTTATTGTTATAGAATTTTTTCCCCTGTAGTCAATACATAACATCATAGATCCATCTTTCTTCTTAATAAAAAGGACAGGGGCTTCCCATGGAGAAACACTAGGGAAAAAAATCCCTTATTACTCAATTCCTCTAGTTGTATATTTAATTCCACTAATTCCACAGTGGCCATTCTATATGGGGTCTTCGATGTTGGCCTTGAACCAGGAATTAAATCAATAAAAAACTCAACTTCTATTTCTGGATGATGTCCAGGTAAATCTTTCGAAAACACATCTACATATTCTTTCAAAATAGGTACACCCTCTATTTGTACATTCCTTTCGTCACTCACAATAATTTCATTCTCTTCCTCCACAATAATTGAATTTAGTTTAGCTACTGGGGGTGGATCTAGATATAAATTAGGTGGTGACGACTCTGATCAAAAGATAAGGTGTTCCTTATCATCATCATAAAAAATAGTAACCTCTTTCTTCATACAATAAATTTTTACATCATGGTTTGAATGAAAATCCATACCAAGGATTAAAGAAAATTCAATCATGGGTATAATGATGAGATCAGTAGATAAAGAACATTTATGTGCTCTAACGGGGACTGATTCACAAAATAGTTTCGCAATGATACTTCCCATATGAGTTTTAACTGACAACTCCCTTATTAATAAAATGGGAAATATCTAATTTTAATAGAAAACTGGGATGAAAAGAAACAATTCTAAGATCCAGAATCAAATAAATTATTGGCTAAACTTGAAGAAACCATTAAATATCATGTCACCACGTCTTTTGAAGTTTCAACCTCAGCAGTAGTGACAGCATCAGCTTGGCCTTGATCCCTTGGTATTTTCAGAGGTATGTCCCTCTGACATTGAGAAAATTTATTTTGATAATGTCCCATCTCTCTAAAATTATAGCATTCCACATTGACAAAAAATCTTTTTCCCTCGCAATCATGAGCATGGTGGCCTTTTTCACCTCACTTGTAAAAGAATCACATTCCTTTAAAGCAAGTACCAGGGGGTTTCGTCCCACATTTACTGTAGGATGGATAATCAACGTTTCCATTCTTCCCTTTATTTCCATTTCCATATTGGTCACCACATCTGTTCTTCTCATACCTTGCCTTAAAGTCGTAAGACTTAGTGAATTCATTTTCTGTCTTAATTTCACATGAGACTATATCTTCGTACGACGAGAAAGACAGTGAGACTAATTCTTGAAAGAGAAACGGTTATAAACCATCAAAGATGAGATCAATATTAATTATTGGGATACGTATATAATCTGTTTCATGCCTCACTAACCTTGTAATTTTAGCCTCATACTTTGCGACATTTTCATCCTCCTTTTGCCTCAGACTTAGACATTAATTTTCCATATTTTCTCAATGGTCACGAGGAAAGTATTTTTCTATGAAAATATCATTGTACTCCCTCCATTTTATATTTGATACTTCATCATCTTCCTTCGTGTTTTGTATCAATGACTACCGTTGATCACCATCTACAGTGAGGCGATAAACAGCCATTACAACTTTTTTAATTTCACTACTCCCCAAAGCCTGAAATATTTTCTCTAGGGAACTTATCCATTGCTCAGTTACTAATGGATTTTTACTCCCATTGAATGTTGGTGGTTTCTCCCTCATGAAGCGATCTAATAATTATCCTCCATGCTGCGGGTCAAGGTGATCCATACGGGTACGGTTATTATTCATAACTTAAGTGAGTTTTCCCAGTATGGTGATTAGCTGATCAGTACCAGTTGCATCACTAGCTCCACTATATTTATCTTGAGCAGGTGGGAAATCCCTACATGGAGTGTGTGCATTGTTACAGTTTCCATTCCTTCCATTAGGCGCCATTTTTAAAAATATGGCATAAACTAGATCAGTTTATGAATCAAAATACATTATTACATACATGTAAAACACTAAACATAAATTGAACTATTTTTGGATATAATCCATAATCATAAAAAAATTTCTTTTAGGATGTATATACTCATAATCCCTTCATAAGGGATTGTAATGAAAATGATAATTATCCTATGCATTTCCCTGGGAGTGTCGTAACCAAGAGTGCAGCAAGGCCCATTGTCGTGCACAAGTTCCCATTCGTGTCTAGCTCAAAGTGGTGTTATCGGGTTTTACCCCTAGGTACATATGTGCCAGAGCTGCCTCTACCTGCTCGTATCCAGAAACGGATGTATTGCATGGAAAAGTCACAAAATATCTACAATACCAAAATTCTAGTAAGTACTTCTATACTAATCCTCAAATCTCATCTTAGGTCTATGTGATATAATGAGACTTTATCTAAATCTATCTTATGAGGTTTGTACTAGACATCCTCTGATACCGACTGTAACGCTCCGACCCCAGTTACCCTGAGTCGGTGCATTATTACATAACATTGGCATGATCAAAAAAGATCAAGTCTCGAATGACCGATTAGTTTAGTAGCCTTGGAATCACTAGTTACATTCACAAAGTATACATTGGATCATAAAGTGAAAACTACAACAACATCTTGTCTCCACACTCATATCCTATTATACTGTGCTGGTAGGTCATTCATAAAATACTTCTTCATATCCTAGGAAAAATAAAACATTCAAAGGGGAGAGCTTAAATTCTCAGTATTGATAACGATATAGCATAATCTTTCATAAATAAGTATAAACAATCAAGGTAATGTATAAATAAAAAATAATCCTTTTAAACATGATCTTCAGCGTAATATGGTAAAAATAAAATGATATAATTCCACTTACTAATTAACATGGATATTCAACTAGTCGAATAATCACATGCAATATCGATAACCACTTTCATAGTTATCGAATGAATAATGCCAGACATCATATCCACATAGTCAAGGCCTTGTTCCAAGAGTAAAAATAAAATTTTTTTAGGGCCTTGTTCAAGGACACTAGTTTTTCACATGAGACCTACCGATGCATTGAGGAGCTATAGAGGGCTCCACCAGTCACTTACTAAGTCCAATGCATTCCTAATATGAACGTGTTTAAACATAACAAAAGCATTCCTATTAATACTAGAATACAAAATGTAAATACTTTATCCATAAACCATGAATGGTATAAAATTAACACATCCACATTCAATCATATCACAAAACCTTCAATATAATATGGATGTTTTTATCATAATAAATCATCTTCAAATAAGCTTCAAATCCATCAAATGATGTTAACATTGATGAAATCAAAACTATTTGAGAGAAATATCCCTTTTTTTGAAATCATTTAAAAGTCACATAATTATAAAATAAAACATTTTTCTTGAAAATATTATTATAAGAATATAAGGGAAGCATAAAATATTTTACAATGGTGGAAAGTAGCAGCACCCTCCGTATCAGTGAAAAAAAATACATTCATAACTTTATTTGTCGAAAAGGTGAAAGAGGTCCTTATATGGAAAATGGCATAAATATTCCATTATAAACATTGTATAAAAAGTCAAAAAAGGGTATAAATGACATGAACCCATATACTGTAAAATATTAAGAATGTTTTGAAATACATTTTTAAGAATCATGGATGTGGATTATAATGAGGTCCCAGTAGATAATTACGTATAACCAACCTCGGATAATGAAGAGATTGTGAAATAAACCTGTACCATGTACATTACCTTGGTTGAGGGTAGGTTAATCTCCTGTATAATGGTGAAATAATTGTTATTAAATTATGCAAGAATCACATACATTAATATGATATATTATATGATCTTTTAACAATGATTTGTTAATAATACCTTAGTATTATCATCGTTTCGGGTGTTAACAGATTCATTTTTCTTTATATTATTTGTTCTGTGAGACATATTTTTAATAGATGGGATTTATATTATTAATATACATAATGATATCATGTCCCTAAAAATTATTTTTAATCATCAAATAAAATTTATTCTTGAAAGGATACGATGGGGATTGAATCTCAACGCGTTCGTGGAGACGGTAATCCGTACGTTCGCACATGCGGAAATATCATTATTTTCATTTTTAAATAATATATAATTGGATGTTATATCATATATAAAAATTCATTATCATGTTATATTTATTATTTATATGAATTTCACATCATTATTATACCCATCCAAACAATAATGTATTGAATAACAATTACACCACGACGTCGAGACGGTAGGTCGTACGTACGCACGTATGGTGACATGTCATTCAAAGGATTGATAAAATACTGAATATGGTTGTACCATATTTAAAATAAGATCAAAGTATATAGAAGATTCTAAAGTTATTATTTTAGAATGGAAATAATAAAGAAAGAAGAATTTTACGAAGAAAGGAACTTGAAAGAGGGTGGTGAAAACATTACCTCCTTTTCAAGTTCTTCTTCTTTATTTGATCAAAAGGGATCCATAGGTTAGATTTATTACTAAATTATGGCTTCTAGGATTAAGGGAGGATAGTTGAGATGGTATTTGAGTAGAGTATGGCCGATCCAAAAGGCATTGAATACATGAAGAACTGGATAGAAGTGGTGTCATTTTATAAGGGGGAGGAGGGGCTCTTTAGAAAAAACATATATTATTAATTTATAAGAAATTTATATTCAGTTTATATTATCTCCAAAGTGGATTATTCAATGTATAGGGTGGGGTTGTGTTGAAATCCTTTAATCAAATAGATTTTAGACAGGTTTGGGTCATTATATTAACATTATCATTTATATTTTACTCTTAGTTAAATAGTTTGACATTTACCATGTCAGTATTATTTTTATATTATATGGTTAATAAACATACTATATACTTCCAAGCGACCCCCAAGTGGTCAATTAATGATACACCTATAATTATATAAGTCCTTTTACATAACCATATATTTTTAGGAATATAATATTAATATGTAATATACTATAAGTTTTAAAAACTCTTATATGTCAATTTTGATACTATTTAATAATTTATTTTTTTTAAAGTCTTAACAACATTATTAATTTGAAAAAAATTCATTTAATAAATACTGAAATTTCATTTTAATCAATAAAATATGTGGATATCGTCAAAAGATCCAAATTTTATTTATTTGAAAATTTATAATACCAATTATTTGATTCTTTCATTAATAAGAAAACCACTACATCATTATTGTGTAATAAATAAGTTTAATTATTCACATTCTAAAAATTATCAATAAAATAAAATTATGTTGGAAATATTTTTAGCTTTCTATTTAATATTATAGTCGAAAATATAACATATATAACCCTATATATAAATTTTTTTTCCAAAAGATATATGCTTTTTTCATTTTTGTATTTACTTAAACTTAAATAATATAAAGTGTCATTATCACTTACAAGTGGATCCATGAGGTCCCAAAATCAACCCGAAGATGCCCATGGTCGGACATGTATCAACCAATATGATTGGGACACGTTTTAGGGTAATTTATTATTATTATAATATTATTTTTTACCCTTATTTACCGGATTTATCCTTTAACCACAGTAAATAAAATATTTACCGAAATAATTATTCAAAATGTCTAAAAATAAAAGTTACCTATTTACACAATTTTGAACTCCTGATTATATATATGTAATCCATTTTTCTAATTTCAATATACAGAAGTGGGAGAAATTAATTTAAAATTAATTTCCGTTGTCAAAACAAAAAGCATGTTTTTAAGAAATAATAACTATCAAAAGACTAACACTTGTTTATGTTCGGTTTAAATGTGAAATTATGTCCAATGACCAAAATTGTATTCAGTGGTAAAAATATATTCTAAATATATTTTAAAACCACTCAAATTTATAATTTTTCACTATTAATTATTTCTATTAAAAAATTTGTTTTTAATTAAAATTTAGTGATTTTCACTATTCATCATAAATTTAATGTTTTCAGAAATATACCAAATATTCACCCTAAACTAATTTTGATATTCTGAATCCAAGAATGAAGTCCATTTTGAATGATAAAATGTATAAAATTTCAAAAATTAGGTATTACTATTCATAATGGCTAGTTTGATTGGTTGTGGTGTGTGTTAGAATTTGATATTTCGTACAACACAAGCTACTATATTACTCAAAGAGAAAAATATAGTGGATGCATGTGGTGTTAAAATGATGCTTCGTGGGAGCCATCCGGTATTCTGGGGTGGATATCGGTGTCGTCCTTAGTTACATTTCAATGTAAAAGTGTACCTCTCTGTGTGGAGGTAGTACCAAAACATCATGAGGAAAAACATCGGCATATGTGTCCACCACTACAGGACAACTCTGACTCTCAACATATAATACTCTGAGGGTAAGGCTTTCCAACTGATGTGTGATCGGCTGATCCCTACTCTATTTAATTCCATCCAGGGCTACAGAGGTTCCCTTCTCGTCGGTTAAGGAAAACATGGTCCCATCCTCGCGAACACACTAGACTTTTCACCTAATACAACCAATCTGAGCATGGATTGTGGATAAATAGTCCATACCCATGATAACGTCATATGGAATCAACTCCGCTACTAGAAAATCTCAGCTAAATCCCTTTCCACCTAGAGTAAGATCACACTTTCTGCACTAATGTGTAATCAATGAATCCTTTCTCATAGGTGTCTCTATAAGTAAGGATCGAGCCAATATCTCCAATAGAATCTCAGAGCTCTGAAGGAGGGTCATGGAAATAAAAGGGTGATTGGAACTTTTGTCTATATGTAATGTAGATATGGTGGATTAGACACAAAATGTACCCCTAATTACCTCTTGAGCACCGTGGTCCAACGACTCAACTTCCTGGAGCTGAGCTCACCCCTATCCACCTACTCCCTGGGGTCGGGGTGGACGACTTGGAGGAGGTGGTGGTAGAACGTCTAATCACCGCCCACTGCCTTCTTCATTGCTAGCTCCTCTTCCATGTACAATTTATATCTTCAAACCTCATCAATAAAATCCATTCCTCTACCTCAATGTTCCCTCGACCATGTTCTAGTTGTTCGTATGGTGGTTCAGAATTCCATGAGCCAGGTGTCCTTGCCCTCCGAATGAGTGGCACTACCTGGTCCTCAGTTTTCCTCATCTTTCTCATGAGAACCACCCCACCAACCTTGTATCCTGAGGTCATCCACCTGAAGCCTTGTTCTACATGGGCCCTTGCGTAATTCGCCTACTGCTTGCTTCATATGATTCTTCTAACTGATGTCAGGTGGTGGCTCTTGTTGTCCATGCCACCTCTGCTATGAAGCTCTCCACCAAAATCATTTGCTCTAGATCCTAGACTAAATCGGTTTGCTAACCAGTATCATAGATTCTCTAATCTCCTATTATATATCCTACTCAATGTTTTTTGTCCTGTGGAGATGTTCTGGTACTATATCGGTTGATTAGGAGGAGAGACCAGTAAACCTTGATGAGTACTGGTCTGTAGTCAAGCTGCCCTGCTATATTTAAAGTAGATCATTTATCCATATTAAGAGTAAGGTTTCTAGTATGAACTATTCCAAAATAAGGCTCTTGAAGTCCACCTGGATGATGGTCATCTCGACTTTTATCTAGAGCATCAAGCTCTACCACCTCCTAGCCCCTTCAAGGAAGAGCCTGGCATCTAGGATCACCATCATATCAGCTATTGTCCCAAATAAGAAAAACGGTTTGGCTATACCCTCCAGCCAGTCCTCAGTTTCCTGTGGGTCCGTCTTTCCTCATAACCTCAGAAGCCTCTGCAACATGAACTCAAGAAACATCCCCAATTAGCATGCACACTCAACTAGTGGGGTCGGTGGAAATTTCTTCCCAAAGGGTAGTGGTGGCGCTGGTACACCACCCGAAGGTCCTAACGTAGTATGATTGTCTTGCACTGAGGCCTCATAGCTCAGTGGGCTATCAACAAGCACTCTATCAGAAATCCTGGCAGGATATATTTGTGGCGGTATCCTAAATGAATATTGGTGTGCCATAGTCAATATGTTATACATGGTGAGCTAACTCAAAAAGATCAAAATAAATCTTTTCAAAACACATTCAATTAGTGTTTTAATTCACGGAGTAGAAAAATCAGAAGTCAGGGTCCTGGTGTATTGATATGTTGGCCTCCAAACCATCACTGGATTCCCCATAATGAAAACCAAACATATTAAACGTAACAATATTACCACACAAAAAGATTAGATTCATAGTTATTCGGTAGAACTAACTCCTGTGATACCACATTGTCACGACCCATCCCTTAGGGCTCGTGCCATGACTACCCCATGCCCACCTTCCATAGGCTGATGGCTGGCCACAAGCAGTAGAAAGGCACAACCCTAAAACAAGATGGAATTTTCTTATTAACCTGTACATACACGCAATCTAAGAACACAACAACTATCAACCACGATGTAAACTACTATAGTAAAAATAGTGTTGAAACTAAAGGGACCAGAATAAATGCCCAATTGAAAATTCACAAGTACAATTTCAAATTAAATACTACTGTAATGAAAAAAAAAGATCCTGGATCACCCACCAAGGATCCTACCTGAAGGGTAGGCACAACACCCGAACATTATTCACTATGTCACATCAAGCAAAATGGTCCCCCTCTGAGAACCTTCCAGTCCTAGCTCCCTCAGCCTTGATCACTATTATCCATCATCTGAACAAGATACAACAAGGTACGAGAAAATCCCATGTATGGGGAGAGCTTAACGGTACTCAATAAGGTCCCTGAGACACCTATTGGTCTACTAGAGTTCCACAAAAGAAATACCACAAAGCAAGAACCCAATCTCAAATCACAAAGTACTGGACATAAAATCAACTTAGGTATATTACCTAACTTATACCTATGTTATCGAGACATACTCATCTAATACATGAGAGAATAATACCACAAAGGTGAAACCACCAAGGTACAAGTACCACACATGTTACACCACGAAAATAATATCCCGATGGTAGAAGTACAACACTGGTAACACCACAAAGATAGAAGTACCACATAGGTAACACCACTAAGGTAGAAGTACTGTACAGGTTACACCATGAATATTGATGTACCACATAGGATAAACCACAATGATAGAAGTACCACAAAGGTAACACCACGAAGATATAATTACAACACAGGCAACACCACAAAGTTATCACCATGAAGATGAAACTTCTCATCTAACAATCATGTATAACATAAGTACATAAGTATGGATTATTGGTCGTAAGATAGATCATCATACTCTATAAAGAGGCACTGCTTCTGACCCACACTGGATCAATAAGTAACCCTTGCTGACCCACATAGGATCTGACCCACATAGGATCAGTATGTGCTGACCAGCATAGGATCGCTTAGTGTTCACCCACACAAGATCTAATAGAAGCTAACCCATATAGGATCAATAGATGCTGACCCACACATGATCAATAGCTGTAGCCACACATAGGATCGATGTTCTTTCATCATGTAACAACCTCTCACAGGATTCATCGCACCCGGTGTGCTCGGGTTACATATAATCAACCCATCGAGGTATCAGTCATACTTTGACCACCAACAAGATCAAAAAAAGAGTAACCTAAAGTACCTCTATGTATTAAGGGATCCAAAAAGACATGTGGTTCATCAATCGTATGCCTAATCTGTGAGTTATAATGGTTTTAGTTATTTGGTCCCGGTTGTATTAGGGTTCGATCCAACTCGGACAAACTCCAAATATCTATAATGTTAATGTGGATTATACAAAAAATACAGTCCAGATCCCAGGATCCCAATGTCGTAGACGGTTCATCAAATGGGTGTCCGGTTTTCAAGAGATGGACCTTGATGTGTTTCTTGGTCTTGTTTGGCCTTGGTCCGGTCCGACTCGGCCCGGCCCCACTGGGAAGGGCCATAGAGAGCTCATCCAGGCCCACATGTGGGGTGGCCCGTCCCACAAAATGGAAGCTCGTATCGTTAGTCTGGCCCACAATGGGGCAATATTACACCAGGCACTCGGCCCACTGGGCAGGTGGCCTGGCCTGCAAGGGGGCACGGCCCGCTGGACAGATGGCCCGAATAGGTGAAGCATGGTGCGATAGGCAGGTGGCACGGCCGCGTGAAGCGTGACCCTCGAGGCATGCAACCAAGATGCATTCAGCTCGAGCTGGTAAGGGGGGAATTTCCCCTTGGTATCCTGAATGGCCCGGAGGACGTTCGGTTTTATGAAACACAAGCACCACGTGGGCACTGCCCGGTCGTCATGGAACCTACAAGGTAGGCGCGAGTACTTCCTCTACCATGGATTTGGCTGCAGCCCTTTGCTCGCTAGTGTTGCACTGGTCACATCACCTCCCCACACACCAGCGGTGCACTGGTCGCCCCGCCTTCTCTGACTGACTCAGCAAATGAGTCATGACCCCTTGCTCACTGGCAGCGCAAGACGGCATCCACACCTCCTTTGCGGTCGACCAGGGTTGGCTGCCCCAATGATTTTCGTGACATTGTGCCACAACCTCCTCTTGAAGCACACGCCGGAACACCCATCCATCATAGCCGGTTTGTGCCGCCGCGACGACGGTCTTCTACAGAGGGCCCAAGGGTAACAATGTAGAAGAGGGTTCTAGCCGAGTTTGTTAGGTTCGTGCCCTCCGCGTTATCTCATAATCATGAGGTAGGACTAAATGGTTCTTGAAATTCACTTTAATTTAAACAAGAATCAAATCGGTACCTCAAAAACGATTGAGAAACTCCGTGGTTGAGGATGTGGGTTGGTGTTCGTCGTCCCCCGCAACTAGCCATTAATGACGTCGCTCAATTGTCGATCTCTGGTTCGGGGTTTCCGTGTCGCTCATCACCTCCCGCTAGAACCGGCTCTATCCTCCAAGTGATTGGCATCTCTGTACTTTTTCAGCACTTCATTTCATAGTGAAGTAGTGCTGAAACCTTTCCCAAAGCTCCATATAAATAGAAGAGTGGGAGGGCTTGAAACGTTCTTGGAATTAATTGAGGCCGATTAATTAGGAACCTTTTTAATTCCCCAACATTACCGTAACATAGAAATGAAATCTCAATCCATTTATTTATTTGACACGACGCTGGTCCCACAATTCGCTTCTCTATTAGAGGAAAATATTAAAGAGAAAATAAAAATTAAATAAGTTATTTTTATTATTCTTTTAAATTTTCTAAAACATAACTTTTTCTCCAGACCTACTATGGTCAAATTAAAGCCACTTTTAAGAGAATATCGACACTACAGATTCATCAATTCCCACATATTTTTAATCTGAGCACCAGTTCCAATGTTACAAAATGCCACTAGCGTGTTTACTTAACATAGCATTAAAATAAGTTTAGAAATTTATTATAGTTACTCCAGGCCTCAGAATCAAGCACCGTCAATTTTTTTCAGACTCGTAATAATTTTATATAATTAAAAATAAATTGACATGGAAAATATGGGTCTTTATAAATAAAAATAATAATTTCTGTAGTTATATATCACCCAGTATTTTGAGTAGTTCCTTTTATAATACATTTAGTAAATTATTCATCATTAAATTTCAAAGTTCATAATATAATAAACTGGTAATGAAATTATGGATTCAAAAATCACTTATCACTAACTTTTCAGGATGCACAAAAACATGGGTACCAACATCAATTTTGTTTTAAATATTTTTATAAGAAACCTACTTTAAAAAATTAGTAATAAAATAATTTATACAGATATTAGATGCCCTAGATACTTGACTTGGGAGTATAAAATAATAAAAAAGGTGGCTAATGTTAATGGTTTAAATGCCATCATTGGTGAAAATTAAATTTAGATGAAAATTCGAATATAAAATATTGGTAACTCAATACTATTTTAATTTATAAATTATTATTTATATAATGATTAATGTATAATATTACTGTCATTTCACAATTCATTGATGATGGTTATTATGTAATGTTTTAGTAAAAATTATTTTTATTTTCTTGATGGAAAATAGGATTTGGTTTTTACTACCATGAATAAGGAAAATGAATATATTATATATTTTAATTATATTTTTTATAATTTTTATTATATTTTTTTATATTTATCATATTTATTCATGGAATATAGAAAAATAAAATAAGAAATATTTAATTATCTATCACTTATGATGATAACATAAAATGGTTTATTCATGAATCTACCAAAACCAGAATTCCTAGTAGAAAATGATTACAATCTATCTCGAAGTGGAAGGAAATAAAATGATATCATTCAATTAAAATAAGTATGTCTCAACATCCAAAAAATTATATTTGGTCTACATTTGTTTTTAAACCCTGTGGAGTATCTATTATAAAAGGAATCCATTTTACATATGTGATTATTGATTTTTATTCAATATAAACATGGTAGTTTTTACACTCTCATGAAAATTGGCTTTTTTACATTTTTTTAAATATTTTATATCTTTTAAAAATCATTTTAGGCATAATATTAAGGCCTTACAAGGTAATTATCACTGCAATTTTGAAAATTAGCTATTTTAGTCATTTTGTTTACAATATTTGAAATAGTCACTACTTCTCTTATCTAAGATCCTCACAAAAAATGGTCTTGTAGAGTGAAGAAAAACATACCATTAAGAGATTTTAAAAAAAATGATGAATGAGTATTATTTTCCTTTATTTTGGATAGAGGAAAAAAATTTCATTGAATATAATTAATAGATATTTAATTTAACTTCAATTAATGTGGACCCCTTATGACATATGGAATTTTAGAAAATAAATTGTTATTTAATTTTTTTTTATTTTGAAATATAATTATACTCAACGAAAAATTTATTTTAGAAAATCATTCTTCTGAGAGTAATGAAGCTAGTTTACATTGACATTATACATCTAGAAAATCATATAGGTCATTTAATAAAGGGAGTAAGATTTTTGAATAATTTGTACATTGCATTTTCGATGAAATATATCAACATGATCGTAATAACACTTTATAATATCTAGAAGATGATATTTCTAGTCAAGAAAAAAATTCTAACATGGGTGGCAATTATTCTAGAACTACTGTATATAATTCCCCTAGATCTGATGATCATCTTGAAACTGAACATCAATCATTCTATAAGAATTCATGTTGAACATCATTCATTCTCATCACAAATTTAACCTATAGATATTAATGAAGAAAATAATGATGAATGATGGGTAATGGATATATAGTAAAAGTTAAATATGATTGAAATAATTATAGTGTAGGAACTATTTGAAAGAACAAATGACTTCGTAAATACTGAATCTCAATGGGGGTTTAGTAACAAGGTTCTTGTGTTAGTAAAAATAATTATAATAAAGAAAGACAAGTTGTACAAGGAAATGGTCTGGAGGATGTTATTAATTACTAGGAAACCATTAACCAAATATCATGAATTGAAGAAATCAATATGCTTATTCCCCTTATATAGCATTTTTATTCCAAAAATATATCAAATATATGTCCAGATTAATACATTTATTATTATATTATAGATTATTTTTTGGAATAAACCTTTAGATTTTAAAATCCTCATTTTACAATCATTTTATAAAACTAAAAAAAAAATATTTAATGGGATGAAAATAAATACCTTGATCATGGTATGATAGTCTATGAACCATTCTAAATTCAACATTAATTACTAAAGGAATATTCCAAACAATCTTACTTAGTGAAATAATTTGAAAGGTTTTTTTGGTAAATTTTTTTTTGTTTATATTATTATAGGTTCTTTACGAAGAAATTTTTTAGTCATGTTTTCTAATGGGATGAATATTTTATTTGGAATCATTTTGATTGGAAAACATGTTTAATTTTTGGTTTTCATGTTTTTTAAAAAATTAATGATTTATTTTATATAAAAGTATGTACGCAAAATATCATTTAAATTATTTTGGTATTGATAGTAATAAGGGTAGTGATATCTCATGAGAAATAGATTCTAGTTTTACTTTCATTAAACTATGAATACATTTGATCAAAAAACATATAGATGTATTATTGGATGTTTATGATACATAAATTCAAGCTGACATGATTTAATGTTATGTGTATGTATGTGTTATTGTATTTGGGAAAACTAAAAATTCTCAAATTCTATTGATGTCAAGAGATTATTTAAATAACTAAAAATACATAAAATTTTGGATTTTTAAACTCTATAGGTAATGAATTTGTAATATTAATTTATTTAGATACTAATTTAGTTGGTTGTCAATTTTAAATAAAAATAAATTCAGTAATTTGATTTTTTAAGAAAGAATCTTGTATCATTGGGTAGTATAAAATATAACTTTGTGGCACTATACACTGATAGTACCATGTACATAGTTGTAGGTTATTTTTGGACAAATTATATGGATGAATCATATGTTACTATACTAAAGATAATAATTCTATCATATCCTTGTAAATTGTGATAACAGAATTGTGGAAAATTATTTGTATGAATCTTATATCTCCTCATATGAAAATACATATTTAAACATTATATTTATTTTTGAGATATAATTTTAAAAAGCATGATATAAATCAAAATTTCATTTTCACGGAACATTAAATTTCTGATATATTTACCAAAACCATGAATGTATGGATAATAAGTTATATCAAACATGAATTTTTAATGATAAATTCTGCATAAATATTTCAATTAAATTTCATCAATTTAGGTTTTTTTTTCTATCTTGTATCTATTTACCAGGTCATTATAGGTGTAACTATGATGTGTATTATATGTGGTAATTATTCTCATTGTGTGTTTTTATTAATACAATTAGTATTTTTACCATTAATAGTTACTAATAAAGTCACCATAATTATCATGTTTATTAACTCACATGATAACTATTATTACCATGGACACATATTTACATAGAATTTACACACTTTTCATGAACATGATTGTTGAAAATTTAATATAACTACCCTGAAGTTTTTTTTATAATGTCTACCATTCTTACGATATTATTGATTCATGGTTAAAAGACATAACATGTCAATGTAAATTTATTTTTACCTAAAAACGTTTTTGAGGGAACATATTTATTTACAATTATTAATTTAATACCTCAAATATTTAAATTATAATTGTGAATATAATTGGATTTTTTACCCACCATTTACATTATATCTATACTATCCTTCTGAAATAATTTGATCAAATTTGTTTATCCTAACATGAACGTATAACACAATCCAACTCTATCCTTGTTATTTTACCTCTTTTTTCAAAATCATTAAAGATATAAAATTGATCCAATAATGCAAAAAGTATAATAGTCTATTTATTTTAGGACTCAAGTTGAGCCATATATTTCAAAAAAATAATGGATATCCAAAGCCTTCATGTGTACATCTATAAAAAAAATCTATATCCCAAATATTTTTTAGTTAAAAAAATATATTTATAAGGATTTTGGATGATATTGAGAAATAATTGGTCTATAACACGAATCCAAATCAGGAATTGGTTGCTTGGTGAAATTAAAATGTTAGGTTATTTTCATTGATATTTAAGATGTATTTATAAGGAGATATATATATATATATATATTGTTGAGGAATGATATGTCCTTATAACTATGGTTAGTTTTTATATTTTTAAATTCTCTTAAAAACCTAATGAAGTGTTTGGTTGTGTCTCATAATAGAGAATATAGTGATTACCGAATCACATATCCTATTAATCAGGATCGATATATGTTTCATAATGCATTTCTTGATATCGCTAAATATGGAACCATTGAGATACCATTAAACGTTGAGTTAAATGTTAAATATAGACTTTTGGTCATATTTTTCCAACACCTAACATGTCTATGAAAAATATATTTCATTAACAAGAAGAATGTGTCTATTTTTTAAAATTTTATTGAATAATTATATTCAAATAAATAATTGTAGTTATTTCACAAGACATATGGTTGGTTTGTGTAAGATAACATCATGTTTCGGTTTATTACAGTCTCATTATCTTATTTCAAAATTTCTAGATTACTAAAGATTAGTTCATCAAAGGGAGGAATGAATAATATTATTTGATTGATTCTATAAGACTCATAATCTTGCTAATAAAATATGATTTTACTAAGACCCATAAAAAATAATGAGTTGATGAAACAATGAAGTTGAATGAAATGATTAATATTGTGAATTATCTTAAGGTACCTAGTGATATATTTTCTCCATGTATTTAACTTGATGAGGTTTTGTATTATTTATATTATTATAATTCTCATTCTAAAGACAAAGATGACATGGTGTATTATTCTAGAAGAGGAAATAAAAGAATATAGAAAATTAGATGACCTTGTTGAATACTCTAGAAATACTCATGAGGATGATCGAAAATTGGATAATTATATTGAATATTAAGATGTTAGGGATATATAAGAAGGATATCATATTATTGGATGTACTCAAAGAAATTATATTCCAATTTCACCTTCTAAGGGATAGAATACCCTAGAATATCATTTTTGGGCTTAATGCAACCTTATTCTGATGATGAACATCTAGACTCATTCCTAGAGACTATCAAGAGAATGTATATGAAACACTATTTTTATTAATTTTTTAAAATATGACTTTATCATTATTTCAATCTACATTCAAGGAGCTTCAAGCTATAAAGAATATAATACAAATAAACTATATCATATATATATTTATATTATTACGCACATTTTCTGAATGTTTCATTACATTTTTATAGTTATGTAATTGATATGAATACTAAACACACACACTAAATCATAAACTAAAAATGGAAGACAATAGATATCTTCTCAACTCACTTTTTACATGATTACTAACACGTTTTGGAAGAGGTCCTTATGTGGAATGTGTTTCATCTATTCCCATGATTGATATAGAAGAGGTCCATGCATGGCCTAGACAACCAGTTTGTTATTTTACACCAATTCTAGCCTGTTTATCATGATAACATTATATAATATTCATTGAAATAGGTTATTAAAATGTTGCGAGAATTATGTCATTTCGATGACATTGGATATCATGTATTTATAGCGCTATGTGTTTTTTTCTTCCTCTCAATGATTTAAAATAAATATTTTTTAAAATATAAAAATAACCAGTATATTGATTTTTACTCATAGTTAGATTATTTATAATATATCTATTATACATATTGATTTCAAAATATTATATAGTTTTGAAAAAAAATAACTGATACATATTCACTCTCTGAGAAATCTTCAAAGGGATGATTACTGATATCAATCTTCTATTTTGATAAATGGGATGTTTTTATTAAATAATGGGATTTTATTTAAACATGTTTAAAAATAAATAATATTGAGTTCTAAACCAACCCAAATCATTAAATTCTCACTATGAAAATAATTTGGAATCAATGGTTTTCAAAATCATTTCATCAATGAATTTAGTATTGTTTTAATGATCATAAATTGATATGAATTCTAAATATTGGTCATTAAATTGATAATATGTAGGAATATTATTATACTAGAAGAAACCACTAATTTAATGGGCATAATTGATCTATCTGGAAAATAAAAATTAACATTCATTTTGAAACTGTGGTTTTTTAGACAATATTATAGATGATAATATATATTTTTTGTGTAATTTATTGTAAGGATTGGGATGAAACTACAAAATCATGCCTAAAAAATCATTTAAAATCCATGAATATGAATTAATATTATTTAGTTAGTGGAGTGTTTAATATAATATATTATTGTAAATGTACATATGACATATCCGATACAAAATCTATCTCACATAAATGATCTAAAAATGTTAAATTAATGATGATGAACACTTGTACTATTAAATATTATTTATTTCTATTGAATATAATTGAGATAACTTGTGATGTTTATCTCGAGGTAAATGAGATAATAAAAATAAGTATTTTCTAGAGGAAACCAAAGTAAGAAATTATAAAATTAACAGATTATCTGTATGTATTCTAGGGAAATGGAGAGTGACATATGTTTCAATAAGGGAATGATGCAACCTAAGTAAACTACATGTAATAGAAATGATTGGTAACATTATTATGTATGAGGAAGATCGGAATATTAAATGTGAAGAGGATGATGAACCAATGAAAAGATTTTTATCCTTCTTGAATAATGAATCAATAAAATATGAATGGAATGTTGATGTTGAAATCTCCCTATGGAAGTCTATTCTCAGTACATTTGATCTAATTCCGCCCAACAATGATTAAATTATGATGTTTTTTTATGCCCAGTTTTGTGTACAGCTGTCCAAGAAACTCAACACGATACATCAGGTTTCTTGTGCTAAAGTCGTACACTATATTTGGAGGGACTGAAATATATTGTTCATCTCTAGGAACAGTTTCATGAAGCCACATCTCTACGAGGCATTGATGTGGCTATTAAAATTGTCATCTCAAAGATAAGTTACCACTACCTCAACTCATTAATGGAGATCAAGATTTTGAGGTGTTTGACGGTTGCAGGGTCCATTTCTTATCATAGGGGTATAATGGAGGTTCTATGGTCTCCCCCTTTTATGGTTGGTATATATATAATACTAAAGGGGCCTCCCTGGGAAATTTGGGACAATCATGTTTTAGGGTGATTTGCAGGGACTCACAGGGTGATGTAGTGAAGAGTTGTTATGGTCTTTCCAGACAAGCTACTTCCTTAAATGATGAAATTATAGAGTTTTTCATAGTGGTTACTATAGTTTTTTAAAATCATTAGAATAATATATAGTTTCAATGTGATTCAACATCATTGATTCAAGAGGTAAGGGTGAGTTAGTGATAAATATCTATGTAATTGATAGGAAAATGGTCCAAATTCCTTGAATGGATCACCAAAATAAATTACATTGTCACACACACTATTCATGAATGGAATTATATTAAATATGGGCATTCAACCAAATGAATCTTTATAGGAAGATGAATGAAACTAAATGTTATTCTTAATGAATTGGTGTATTTTATTTTTCATGATAGATGTAAAATAACTCTATTCTGTATTGTATAACTCCAATGTTTTTTAAAATTAGTGAATTTTTGGTCATCATTCTCAAAAAAACCCAACAGACAGTGTTGAGAAAATAACCCATTTGGACAGATGGTTTAAGAGATTATTTAAGAAGAATAAATTCTACATAAAAATTATATTTATGTGAATGTATGATAATATATTTAATTTTATAATTTCGTATAAAATAGATGAAGATTCAAATGATATTATATTATATTAGTTTAATAGATAAGGATAATTATGGATTATTATCTTATGTCAATGTAATAAATATAGTATGAGGATGGGGTGAATCTTTATTAGAAATAAATTAATGCTACATAGAGTGACATTGAGAATATATCTAGTGACTTAGACATAACTCAAAGAGAAATTCCTGATAAATAATAAATTTCCTCATTAGAAACATATATGAGGTACCTACTATCTCTCTACAAAATAACTCAGATAATTATTGAGATTAAATGTATGAGGATTTTTCAATATAATAAAATGATTGATTATTGAAAAATTCTTTGAGATACTTTTATTCAACTCCATGATAAATAACTATTTTTATGAAACATAAAGCTTTATCTTATAATATTAGTATTGGAATTAATATAGAAATAGATAAAAATACACAATAATTTAATGAAAATATAGAAAATGAAATTATTAAATGGGGAACTACATAATTACTAACATATATTTACAAATAAAATATAATATCACACTCAAATACATGAAAAAAATAAGTGATCCTAAAAATATTACTCTCCTAGGTTTCTATCCTAGAAAGAGAATAATTTTTTAGAGAACTATTCTTCATAAATACACATACGGAAATTAAATTAAATATTTTTATTCATGTGGACCTAATATAGTATTTATTTAAAAGTTTTTGAAACATTCATATAAAAAACCCATATAGAATATATGTATTCTGAAGGTTGGCACTACTCTTATATCCAGACCCATAAAAATATGGGCAGAAAAGTAATTCTCATTATAGAATTTATTTTATATAGAAATATCATGAATCTCTATGATATAAATCAATGTAATCTAGATGGGGGGCATTCATGAAATTTGTAAGCAGATTACTGCTGCTTCAAGATCTAGATAATAGTGTATTGCGGTCCTGTTACCTTTACTGAAAATTCTTAATTAAGGAACATTAGAATTTATCAAATCAATAATATTAACTCAGTTTTTATTTTTCTATGGAAATTTTAAGATTAATAATATATATTCTTCTTTGAATCTCATCATTATGTGATGATGGTAGTCGTGTAATGTTTGAATAAAATTATTATAATGTTTTTATTTTAATATTTTCAATATTTAATTATTTCTGAAATGATAATGTGTATGAAGTTAAATTTGGTTCATTAACTGAAAAAATGTGGTTATAGATTATGTTCCATTCACAGATAATTTTTCCTTTTGCATAAGAGACTAGTTCACTATAACATTCAATCACATAGAATGCTTTCTTGTAAAGGGTTCTTAAAGGATCTACCCAAACATGAATTAAAAAATGATAAACATGGTGACCTATATCAAAAAGGGTAACAACCCAATATGTCTATTAAATTAAATAAATTAGTTCCAACTTCTCGTACACTTGTGTGGGTTTATATGTACTTTTTTGGATAATTTATAGTTCTAGTTTAATGGGTGTAGTATGTCTATATAAGTATAGATTAATATTTTAAGAATACAATGGTATTTTTTTCTCTTGAAAACATGACTCCAAATCCTATATATCCATGTATGCTAAATATGTAGAAATCACAGGTGGACATACAATTAATACCATAAGAGGTGAAAATGGAAATTAATTTTAAAATCAATTCCTTGAATGAAGATTCTCCAAAAAAACCATTAACTATATCTTCTATGTGCCAAGGTGCCCTCCTAAAAAGAATGTTGTATACATAATTAATACAACACATAATATCCAATACATGAAAATGCTTAATAAATTTTACATACCTATGCATTATCGGGTAGAATATGTGAACCCAACCTAGTATATATTTAATAATTTTTAATTAGAAAATTTTTAAATAAATCCCCATTATGAACATTTCTGTAATATAATTCATATGGTTATTTTCTTTAGAGTATATACTATGGATAATATTAACATGTTTTTCTCCAAAATTGTGGAATAACTATTCCATTGTTATTCAACTTCTATTAATTTATATCTTTTTTAACAAAATTACCATTGGTGTAGAAGAATCTATTTATATCATTACTGATGATATAGATTTACATGAACCTAAAACCCCTTTAAATAATATGTAGAATGATTTATCATCATTTAATTTAAATTCCAAAAATTTTTATTTGTCAATAAAACATGAATAAATAATCCAATTCTCAAAAACCACCTGAACATGATTCTGAACCTATAGAGGACCATGAGGTAACGAGTCCATTTTTTAAAGAGATTTCATGAATCATAAAATTAATCATGGATATATATTTTTATGATACATAACTATTGGTACATAGTATAGATCTTCTCTAAAAAACTACATCAAACAAGAATCATTAATTTTACTACTTGAACTAGTGAACTCCAATTATGAAAAAGATGAAGAAATTTGGATAATTGATATTGAAGAAAAACACAATCAATTTGAAAAAAAAATATACGTTTTAACATATTGATAGATGTAATTAAACATTGAATAAAGGCACTAAATGGGTGTTTAGAAACAAGTGGATGAATCTGGTACAATATTATGGAAAAATTATAGATTAGTTGGACCCGGTTATTTTCAATAAGAGGGTGTATCCTATAAAGAAACAATTACACTTGTATCTTGACGTGAAGTAATTAGAAAACTGCTTGACCATGAATTATATCTACCTTTAAATCATTATCAATTTTATGTCAATGATTCATTATATAATGGTCTTATAATTGGGTATGTTTTTGTTAAATAAATACTGGAATTCGGAATCCCTATTTTCAAAATCATTATTCCAAGGAAAAAACATTTATATAGTAAAAAATCACATAGATTTCCGTATAATTGGATCCACACATTTCTTATTTGAATTATTTTTTTCAAAAGATATTTTATTTCCACCATTTTTAAATAATCATTTCAAAATGATGTGTTAGTTTTTAAAATATACGTAGATGATTTTATATTTGGAACATCTAAAAATTCATTATGTACTAAATTTTGAAAAATGTTGAAAAATGAATTTGAAATGGGTTTAATGGGTGAACTGAAAAAATTTCATGGTATTCATAGTTCTGAAAACAAAAAATTATTTAATTAAATAAAAAACAATGAAATTTTAAGGAATTTTAATTTGGATAGATATAAAAGTAGTGACTATATTATGAGGAAACATGTAATCTATAATTGATGAATCTATATAATTGGTGTATCAAACCAATTATAGAAGAATGATGGATATTATTCTCTACATAATGTCAAGTTGATCTGAAATTATGTTTTGTGTGTGTAGGTGTGATAATATTCAATAAAAAAACCCACATAGATGAAATAAAAATAATTTTCTGATACTTAATTGTACAAAAAATTTAGGGTTTTTATATCTAAGAGGACTATCATTTGACCATGTTAGTTATTCAAATTCTTATTTTTGTGGTAGAACGAATGATATAAAAATAACCTCTAGAACATGGTTCCTTTTTTTGAAAGCCTCTAGAATCATCGTGTAGTATAAAATGATATTTTTTTGGCACTATCTACTTATAAATCTTAATACATAGAAACATGTGGCTATTGTGCTCTAACATTTTTTATGAAACAAACATTACATGACTATGGATATCAATTGTGATATATACATAAAAATTATTACTAATATTGTCAAGTAAAAATGTATATTAACCCCATATGTATCTCTAGAACAAAACACATTGATGTAAGACATCGTTATTAGAGAAAGAACTATAGAAAGGGTGATATAATTGTTGGGCTCATTAGAACTGAACACCATCTTATAGATACACAAACCAAGACATTTGGAATTAGAGGGAATGAAGCACGTCAAAATATTTATTAATAATGATTGATTTATGTTATGTTTAGTTTTTTTGGGACCCAAAATTTGATTTTACCCACTGTTTGAGTTTACCCACAATTGGAGCTTACCCATAATTGGATGTTACCCACCACTGGATTTTACCCACAACTGGAGATTACCCACTATTATAGATTAAGAAACATTATAGTTTACCCACTATATATGTTTTCCCACTATTGAAGTTTACCTACCATTGGAGTTTAACCGCATTGGATATAGCCACCATTGGAATAATCCATTCGGTGTCAATGTCCCTCTTTTTTTTAAATTCACATTTATAAATTACGTTAAATGTGTTCTTTATTCAATTTACAATGAAAAAAAATTATTTTTTTTTATAAAAATACATAAATCACCATATTATATAAATTATAAATTTATCTTCTTTCAATGTTCTCAACCTCATTCCTTTCATTCAATACCTGTTGAGACCCATTCTCTACCAATCGTTGGATTACCATCAACCTTTTTCATACATCCCAAGACTATATCAATGGGTAGAGTAAAGAGGGCCATTGAATTTTCTTTTGATGAGTCACTACCATCAAATAAGTGAAAAGTTGAGTGGAGCCATCTAACTATTGTTCAGCTAGTTATATATGATCTTACTAAGTGAGTTTTTCAAACCGTGAAAGAATATTATTTTATGTGGTTGATGTTAAGCATGCCATTGTTTTTTTATTTTTATCATGAAAATGAATGAGTATAGTTATTCATTAATAACATGAGAAAAATTTATCTAATTTATGTTTACCGGTTCAATATGTATATCATGTTCAGCTTTGCGGAAGATGAATACTTTGTAAGAAGATAAACAAATGTGTGTAATATTGTATTCAATCCTATATAATTGGAACTATTTATAAAATTACCTCATTATATTGTTCAAAATAATAACAAATGATCTCTTCCATGTTATATTCATACATTTCTATAAAACGATTCTTTTCAATAGTTTACTTGAGATGGTATACAGAGTAGACCTCCTTCTATAGAGACTAATGGTGAATTCTAGTTTCTCTTCATGTTTATTTATCATATTATGTGCCTGGGAAAAATAGAATTATCTACATGGAGTTATCGATATTTCTCTCTCTTTTTATTTATGAAGATTGTAGATAAGATACATTATTATAGACAACTGATGATTCAAATTACAAGGATGTGCAATGATTTATCTAGATCAATGTCTCCAATTTACCACATGTTCATTTCCGACATTCTAGATGTTAATTGATTTGATGAAGTATATAAATATATTATAGGACTATTTTTAGTATTTTACATTAAAAAATATATGTTTAAAAGGATAATGATATGTTTGAAGACCTTGAAGAAAAAATGTTTTGATATCAGTTAGGGGTATTATATGTAAATTCATCTTTTATATCTTCCACCTCCACTGAAGAGAAATGTAGATCCTTGATTGGATCTGAATGAATTAGTTATGTACTCAAATGTGTAAGAGGTTTTTTATACCTATGGTCATGAGGAACATCAATTTTCTAAGGATGTAGTTAGTGACATAGATTTTCCCAATATATCCACATCTATTAGTTATAGTGTTCCTAAACCACATTAGTATATCTATATCATAAATTCACTATAAATATATAGAACTATGAAATACTGAACTAATATTTTTGGGGATGAAAAATTCAAAAACACTTCAATATCATATGAATATAACATTAAGAATGGTAATGATGAAGAATTAAAATAATTCAAAGATGATGAAGATATTATCGATGATAAAGAAATGGGAAATGGATATGGGTTTTTAGATGAAAATAATGGTGGACTAGACCATTATTTTCTTATTGTATTCATTTTTTATAACGATATTGAGATGAATCTAGAACATGTGTCTTATCTTGGTTTGAAAATGGTTTACAAAACTAATGAAAGAACTATATTACTGTTTGATGAGGATAGGGTTTAAAAACAATAAAAATAGGCAACTCTACATGAGGAGTGTTCCCCAATCATATGAGGTCATCTTATTGATCAAATTGTTGGAGAACATGATTTTAATATCAATGATATATAGAGATCTGATGGTTAGTTGTATATAATTCCAATAGTTTATGATCTTATTGTAGTTATCTTCTATTCCAAATATATTATCTGTTAGGGGGACCCTACTCTTCAAGGATGGGATAAGTTTCTATTGTATATAATTCATGGTCTAGAATACAAAGATTTAGATGATGATGGACATCCACCAAATCGTATTGGACATGTATTATAGACATGGTGGCTCCTAAGTGATCAACAGTAGACTATATAGAATATTCAAGGGAACAACAATGATTTATTCTAACATTCCCCTTAGTTCCGAGTGAGTATAAATTTTTTCCCCACAACCCATTTACTTAGAAACCATGGATACAAAAAATATATATAGTTACAGATGATGATATATAATTAGTTGACTTAGAATCCTTCAATAGTATTCCACTCTATGACTTTTTATTGTTGTTTATAAATTATGCGCATCTAGTTTCAATGTTGATTGAGTGTGATGTCAGATATATTTTCGAGCTTTAGATTCATCACATCCAACAGAAAATGATGCATGGAATTCATGAAGTGGATATATATAATAGTATACATGACCATGATATTGAGTTTTTAATATCAGTAATGGAGGTGATACATTCTCTCTTTTTAGTTAGTATAAATTATTTACAACAAATTATGGGGGTATTCCTAAAAATCATCTTTATTTAGTGCTCCATATCCTTCTTTTGATGTTGATTTTATCAGATCTGTTATTATAGAATATCATCATGTTGTTTTAGGGAAAATACCTAAAATTCATTAGTAATGTTTGAATAAAATATAACATAACAATTATAAAATGATTATAAAGATTATAAAATATTTTCAGGAACTCAATGAGAATATATAATCAATAAAAAATGATATATATTATTTTCCTTTACGTATTTATACCAATCATGAGTATATTACGCATTTTATTTTTATTATTTATAACCTAATGTTTCTTCTGGTTACTCAATCTTATAATGAACATGTTAATCATTTTAAGGTGATGACACATGTTATTAATCATCTAATAGAAGAAATGTGCGTTTTTTTTTCTATAGAAAGGGGTGGAAACACTATTATTGACTTCATAAATATCATGAAGCCCTCTCATTATGATTTTGGAATTATAGTGATGTATTATTTTCCACTCTATTTAATAATTTTCTTATCCCTCCATTTAATACATTATTGGTATTTAGACACAATGTAAAAAGACATTCAAATGAACCTTTACAAGATATTTTTCAGTATTTTATCATATCTCATAGATAAGCTATCCAATATCATAGGAAAATTATCTTTATATAAGCTCCTACTCTAACATATAATCATAAATCCATCTATACAAATTATTTTTCATCAACCATTTAAGTTTCATATTCTGATAATTATAAGGGGAATAAACCTTTGGTTCCTCCTACCAATCGATAAAATTGTTGTTGATTGTATTTAGAGGAATATATGGGGATTCATGTATAACATTATGTTGTATCTAATTGGATGTACATCACATTATTCTCTAAATTTGAATTCACTAATTCATATTCTCATTCATCGCATTTCAAATTTTTCATTACATTTTGATAATCAAATCATTGGAAGAATAAATCTATGGAATATTATTTTAACAATTTAAATCAATATTTCATTAATACCATAATTTATTGTTTTATCATATTAATCAATAATAATATGAATATACTAATATTTTTTATATATATTTATTATTAAAATTTAATTTGTTGAAATATATATTGAGTTTATTCAATTGATAATATATTTTCATTGATACTGTACTTTTAAATATCTATTAAACCTTTTGTCTTCATAAATATATTTGATATAATTATAAACTTTTCATAGTTCTAAGCTATTCTATTATATGACCATGTGTTAATCAATACATGGTTTATAAAATTTCTTAATTTATGATCCTAAAAAAGTGATGGATTTTTGTAACCCTTATTTTGATAATAAAATTATTGCTTCTTACGTTTTTAATGATATTTATTCTCTATGGTTTGATTTTATGATATTAGGATAATTGGATAAATTTCGGAAAAATATTGAAAATAACAACTTTTTGAGATGAATCATTGTTTTGATATATGTCACCACCATTAATGACTAACCATTGAGCAAGAATCCCCATCCTGATAGAAATATGTATATATATAGGAAAGACCCACCATCCAAGATTATTCATAGTCAAGAACAAAATATGGATATGAAAATGTTCTACCACGGGTGGTTGACTATCCATTAGAACAAATCCAACTACATATTTGAAAAACTGCTGAGAAGGGAAAATGTTGAATATGACATTTCATAAGACTCTACCTACCATTGAGGAATTTTTGGAATATGTTGAGATGACTAATAGCTGATAAATGTTTCTATTTAGAGAAGTCATCCACGAGATGATAATTTTTTAATAATGACCTTTTGGAGCATAACAAATCATTGGCAAGACTCATTGTTAATATGTAGACATTACTAGAGTTGTCTAAAAATTAAATGGTGTCATTGTTACTAATTCTATTTAAATTGAATTAAATAAATAAAATGGGTATTTTATTGAATTTAATGTTGGGACTTATATTAATTATATATCTTACACATATTTTTCGAAATCCATTAATGTTTGACTCTATCAATAAATATGTCATGAAAAAGATTCAAACAATTCATCTTAAATACTGTAAATTTATTGAAAATATGACTACCCCTTGATTAATAGATGTCTATAAATTTATTACATGATTATGAACATTACAACATCTTATTAATTTGTAGAGAAGTGTTCCTCACACAAATAATTATTACAGAAAATAAAAAGTAGAAGTGGAAGTCAGATTTGTCATCCAAAAACATTCATACATACTTATCACAGTGTGTTTAAAAAACTCATTTTTTCAACCAATTTCACAATCTTGGGCTTATATTAAATTCATGATTCTTCCAATTATTTTTAATCTTAAAACCATATTAGATATAGCAACACTATGTTTTACATATATTGTTAATTTATCTATTAGTCTAGGTTATTACAAATCGTGAAGAATGTGACTTATTTGTATAGTAAAAAAATTGTCTCCTATACTAAAACTGCAATATAGTATATACCTCCTCAGTGCATTTTTTTCATTCATACTCACATGTTGTAGAATTGTTCCTTGTGTGTCCTATGTTTATTTTTTTTCATTGATTCTTGTGGTTGATGTCCAAACATGGCCAGGGTAGCTGATTTGGTATTTAATACCTGGTCCTAGTTATGGATAAATATTATTTTAATCAATTATCTTGGTAGTAGGTGATTTAGCAGTAGATAGGATTAGGTACAAACATGGGACTAAATCATATTTATTTATTCTAAGAGTTGTTTTGTTTTGATTATCTTAATGTATCTAAATAAAATAAATTTTCAACTATAAAAAAATACACTGAAATGATTTTTAATTTTAACTAGTTTTTATTAACAATTTTTATTATATATATTGATTCCAAATGCTATGATATTATTCAGTATTATTTTAAATAAGAGTTAATCACACATTTAGAAATATATTAAATGACAAGAACTTATATTTATTTTCTATTTTGATTAACTTGTATATTCTAATTAAATTGTGGAATTTATTTAAAAATCGTTAGAAATAAATTATATTTGTTACCCCATTCACCACATTCTTATTATTCTCACACAGACCATAATATATACACTATATTTATACATTTGATTTCATCGTTGTGGGTTATTATTGGATATACATGTGGTGTTATCAATGGGGGATATTAAATGAAATATATTTATGTTATTATCTTTACTATTATATTTAAAACATGAATTATATAGTTTCAATATTTTATTAAAACACTAATTTCTTCTGAATATAAAAATAGGGGTGATTGTATGGGAAAACCCAAATATTCAATATATTAAAGATCTTAATATTTTTTGACTGTATGTTGAAATAAATTATATTATACACATTTTTATGTGTATAAATATATTTTTAGGAAATTTCTAATTTTAAAAACATTTCATGGTATATATAGTCAAATTTGATCATGTGAAGTCAAAATTGAGAGGATGGAGTACCATATTATATATTCATTAATGATCATTCAAAATATAAATTAAATTAACTCAACCATGTAGTTATTTTGTTTCATATAATGTTTTTTGAGTTCCCCATAAACGACATATGTATTTAATCTTAATATTATTATAATTGATCATTTAGATTATCATTTTTTAACATTGATATCATTTGAAAGATTGATAAATCCATATTGTAACAAGGTAAACCATGAAGTAAAATTTATTTCACTATATTGAAATAGTATTTCAATTGGGACTATTTGAAGGCCAAACCATTGATAACAAATAAGAGTGATTGAAAAAGTTCATATATGTTTCCATGATATATCTCTAAGGGATTTAAAATGATATTATATTGGATTTGAATTTAATATATTCAGTGGTAAATAAACTTCATTTATTTTTTATAATTACTCTGATGAGATAATTTTTCTTAATAAATTTTTTTCATACTATTTTATATTGATGATAATATTACATGAATTTTTTCATTGTAAAATTTCATAGAAAATAAGAACAACAATATGATGATCACTTTTATATATAATAAATAAAATTGATATATATATATATATGTATAATTCATTTTTGTTTAAAAGACCATTTATGAAAAATATTAATGATATTATCTGGTATCACACACCTATGAGGGAAAATCTAATATTTAGTTTACCTAATAATAACTGATTCATTAAGATTGTGAATTATAAAAACATATATTAATATGATTATCTTGTAACTATTGGTTAATCTTTGACATTATTTATCTATTAAATTGATATTTTACAATTATTATTCAACATTTATTATATTAAATGATTATTTATATAAATTTTAATACTTCATTTTTTTCATATATTGAACCATCCACATAATTTTTATGTTACAGTATATGAATTATATTCATTTCCAATTAATTTGTTTATATAATTTTACAAAATATTTAAAAAGTATAATACGTTCATATTTAAAAATAACCGTTAAAGTAGAAGATATAATATAATCAGTTTACAAAACAATAATAATATAATGTATACTATATAATTTTTATGTAAATATTACTATATAAAATATATAGTAATGATTCAAAAAAAGGAAAAAATTATTTTTATATTTCATTATCAACCCAATAAATCATCACCTTGAATCAATTTCATTTTCACAAACATCCCTAACTAATCGCATCACTTATTTTCACATAATGACCCATTGAATATTTATAAGGACATAAATTTCTTACTAAATTTTCATTACCCCATAATCAAGCTACCACATTTTTATAAAATATTTATGATTCACAACCACCTCCAATATAAACAAACCATTTTACAAGAGAATTTATATTATTACTTATTTTATATAATTTTTTGCATGTATTTGTTATACCTAACTTATTAATTTATGATTTACTATTCACTTAAATATTTTAATTATGTATTTAAATTTTTGTGGGGATAATTAGGGTTTAATAAGTTTTTATAGTATTTTGGGTATTAATGCGAGGTGTATGCCCTGCATATCACATTCATAAGATTAATGGATCACTTTTGAATATAATATTTCATTGAATTATAATGTCATTGTCCTCAAAGACTATTTTTTATATTAAAAAATTCTTCTAAAAATTCATCCTTAAAATAATTCATACAAGTCATTTTTCAAAATTTTAAATATTTAATGAATTATCCTTTATTGATTATAATATATGAAAATAATTTTTTATATCATTATAATAAAAATTGTATAGTTGATACATAATTTATTGACTGGATATTTAGATATTGATAATATTGAACTATGATTTTATTTTAGTGTATTATGCCATCATGGATATATTTAATTCAAGAAAAACTACAATTTCATATATTGATGTTTAAATGTTTATTTCATTACACATATAGAAATGTATAATGAATAGATTTTTTTGAATTTGTTTTTAATCCTGAATGGGTATGACATCAAATGGATAGTATAATTAATTATTGCACAATTCATTTATAAGAATCTTTAATATATATTGATTTATAAACCATATTTTTTTAAATATTATTTATAAATATAAATATATAAAAATTTATTTAAAATTTAAATAGGATATATCAAAATATATTTGAAATATAATGTTGATAAATATTAATTATTTAAAATTTTTTTGGGTTTTAAAATTTAAATAGTTTAAATCATCATTTTATATTTTATAAAAATAATAATAATAATAATATTTTTTAATTTATCAAACTATGTGAATTATATTTTCATAATATTATTTCAGGGAAAAATGAATATTTGTTTTTTATGTATTTCCTTTGAAAGGTTTATATATATCAATACAATTTTTTTATATTTATCATTTATTATTATTATAAAATATAAATTAATTAATTATTTTAATTTATTTAATATTTTTTTATTGTAGTATTATATATTTTTTATATTATAATGGATAGATGTTTGATATTTACACTTAATTGGTTGTAGAATTAGTTTTATAAATAAATTTAAATTGTTTTCAGTTTCCCATTATACAGTGCTCCAATGGTTGGATTCATCGATAAATTTGTCATAATTACATTAGTAAACATTAGTTGACTAATGATAAATTCCGCAATCATATAACTAGAGAATTATTTTAGACCCACTGTGTGTTATAGAAAGATAATTGAGAAACAATACAATATAAAAAAATTGGAAAGACCAGATATGTGTTTTTTTGGATAATATGATATTTGATTAATTTTCTTTTTCATTATAACCTTTGTGTTAACTCATTAGTGAATCTAAATTAGAGAGTTTCAATGTAATGTTATTTGTAGTTACTACCATACACTATAAAAAAAATTAGAAACATAAATAGTGAATGAAGATTATATTTCCCCAAGGTATCCTTTTGATACCATGATGAATAATTTTAAAATTATGATAAAAATATTTCACGGGAATACCACATTTGTATTTATTAAAAGTAATATTTATTTTCTATATTAATAATTGATGTAAATGATTTGTGGTGGTTCAAAATTCCAGAAAATTATTATCTTGGATAAATTTAAATTGACCAAAAAATTGTTATCAATAAAATACATGTATCCCATAAAATGTTTATGAAAAATTAGAATTAATTTTTATCATTAATTGAATGTATGTTGTGTGATAAAATTATTGAAAATACAATTAATATGTAATGTCGCCAGATGTTCCATATAATGTTACAATTTCATATGGCATGAAGGTTATAATAAATATTTATGTATGATAATTTTATATATAGAATGTATTGGAATATTTAACAAAATATAAATATTGATATTTAGTGAACCAAATAAATGGATTAATATTGATGTGTTTAATGTATGTAATGTCATATGATTATTGTTATGTTGTTTTTTAATCCATTTCAACATAAAAATACAACACATAACTCATAGACCATATTTATTATATATATATATATATATATCCTTTTTAACCCTTTTTCTATAATGAATCCATATACATTCAAGAACATATTAATTTCATGGCCTAATATTCCAATGAATGTTATACATATGTATATAAACCAAATGACTTTTATTTATAATAATTAATTGACAATGATTGATCTAAAATATGATTCTACTATGAATGATCCCTTTAAATTTTTACTACACTTATTTTTATCATAAATGATTTACCATATTGTAGAATAAATTATAGTTAGATCATGAAGGGGAATCAATCGTTTCCATTAAAAAGGAATATACATGAATTAAATCCACGAAACTCCAATTTCATTTTCATTTCATTGGACATAATTGTTTTAATGAAATATTTTATTTTGAAATAAACGATCGATGGAATATGGGGTTTTTTTTTTTATAAACGGAAATATTATATTAATTTTATAGGGAAAAATTATTAAAATAACATCAAAGCCTAACTTTTTTATAAAGGGACATTTTCAATCCTGACAAATACTGAGGGCATGTAATGATTTTCATTAAATTTAATGGAAACAATATAATTGCTTTAAATTATAGTTCGTTTAATCAATTTCAACATTGGTTATAAGTGATATATATTGAAAAAATTAATGATTTATAATCAGAATATTGATATCTATAAAAATGTGGTATTAATAAATAACATTTCCTCAAGATAATTTGTTCAAACACATGCCATGATGATTATACCTATAATGGAATGAATAAAATAGAGAGACAATATTATCTACATGTCATATATAGTATTAATGTTTAATATTTTTATTTAAATAACATATCAAAATGTGTTATTTATAGATAAGTGGAAGAGAAATCATTCATCTCTCATGATTATCACAAACTATTACATGAGTTGATTCCAATAATCATTTGATATTTTTATATAGATATTTCAATGGTGTTTTATATTCATTTTTTAAAATTAAATTTATATATTATTTGAAATAATTTGATAAAAAATATTATTGCAAAAATAATATAATTATATGATAAATAATTTTTAAATATAGAAAATAATTCATTAATACATATTGACAATCTTCTGGAATTTTTTATGAACACTGCCAATAAAATTCATCACAGATGTCTTATTTGACACATTTGATGCATCTCATTAGAAAATTTTATACAACTTGATGTACTCTATAAAAATAATAACTATCTTTTTCAAATCCAATGGAGAAATGTATTTTTAAAGGTAGTGAATAGCAGTACATTTTGTATAATTTAAAATTAGCTATATGATAAATAATTATTATATTATAAAAAAATAATTTTTTTTGATTTATCTAATAACTCCATCATATCCATGATTGGGAGGACTTTCAAGATCATAAACATTTATTAATTTCATTCTAGTTGATAAGGATATTGAACATCTAATTGAATTGTGTAATTATAATGGTGTCAGTGAATACATTATGTAAAAGAAATTATATGTTACATTAATTATATTTTATATTAGTTATTCATTATTAATACATTATTCATAAATATTGAACACAATATAATTATGTTTTGAAAAACCTCCACATTATTTACCTTTTAAATGAATATTGAAGTTCCATAGCCATATGTTTTATGAATAAAACACATTTCACATAAGTATATAAATAGTACATTTTATAATAAAATTCTATTTTTTTAAAAGGATGATGATGAGTGTTCTACTTTATGTAAACACTAAATAAAATCAATAATTGTGAAATTATAAAGAAGAAGAGTGATGTTGAACTACAAGTATAAAAGATCGTATTTTGGGTGTAAAAATATTATAATGTTGGTTAAGTAAAAATATGTTGTCATATTGTAAAATTGAAGAAGATATGATGTTTAGTTTAGTAATATAGTTGATTAAAGGTGGTGTTTCTATATAAACAATGTAAAATATACTACTATTTTTTAATGATAGATATTTTCTGGAGCATATTTTAATATATAATGATTTATTAGGATGGTATTTTAGTTGAATATATAAAATGATATTAATGTATATTAATCAAATTGAAATAATATAATTAGAATGAATTCTATTATTGTCGATCCTTTTGTGTACAAATCATGGATAACTATTTTTGATTGTTGGACTATAATAGGATTTTGTTGAAGGATTTATGTTAAATGAATCGCTATATAGAAGTAATTATATGGTTGTTACACATTCAAATGATAAAATACTGATTCACTAATATTTTGGAATGAATTATAATATTTATATTAATTGATTATTTAAAAATAACAAGTTACCCAAATGAAACTATAAATGTAATTTTCAGAAGATATATGATGATCTAAGGTTGTTGAGAAGAAGAAAATCAAAATTTCAATGGATGAAGTATAGTATATATTCAGAATATATAGATATATACTAAGATAATATGTATTGAATATAAAAAATATTATGTTTATATTAGATAATATTGATATTGGTGAAACATTAAAGAATGTTATGTTTATATAGGAACCAATTTTTTGATTTATATCTTTAAATTATATACTTTTTAGATAATAATTATGAAACTAAATTGTACCCATATCTTATATAATAGTTAATAAGTGGTTATATAGTAGTCATTATTCTAGATAAAAAATGATAAATTAGATATATTCTAATAGAATGATCAAAAAATCCATATGATTCTACAATGATGTTTTTATGTATAAAACATGGTTTTTACGAATCATCTACAACTCAACATGAGTTCGGAAGAAGTAGTTATATTGATGCTATATGTATATTGATAGACCAAAGAATTAAATTTTATGATTATCTTAAATCATGTTTTACGGATAATGATAAAAAATAGATGTTATGACTGACTTATGAGAATGTTGTTGGGGTCATGAATCCAAATACATGATTTCTATAAGATAAACCTAGTCAAATCATAATTTTATTGAATATGTGCTTGGAATTGTAGGTAATAAATAATATTAAAAAATTTAGTTAATTTTAATCTGAATGAGTTATTTCCATGAATGTGTTATTGGTTTATCAAGATGGATTTGATGAAAAAATGTAGTAATGTATAGTGTAGATAAATGGAATATGTGTTGGAGGATAAATATGATGTTGATGGTGGATGAGTTATGGTTGTAAAGAATTAAAAAAATATAATATTCGTATGTTTTTATGATTTTTAGATAAATTATATCGAAGTTATATATTATTGGAGACATAATTGATTAGAAATTGGGGATAATAGATGCTATAAAGTTAAATAGTATTTGAACATGAGATGATTGAATGTTATTAATATTAGTAGTTAAACTACTAGTGAAATTCCATAAAAAATATTTTAATTTATGTCGTAGAGAATTAGAAATAAAAATCCACAATATCATAGGTATGTATAATTTAGTGATATGATTCAATGTGTATATGAAATTATGAAATCTACATGTTGAGATAGAACCTAGTACAAAAGTAGAATAATGTTCATGTCAAATAAATATTTTTTATACATAACATAATTAATAAGATGATACTATGAGATGTTACACAATAATTTTATGTAAAATTAAAAGGTGGTGATTCTTTTATTTAAATTTTTCTGTTAAAAATTTTCTTTGTAATTGGTGATTCATGATGATATTTGAGGATGAAAATAAGGAGTTTGACTAACATCATGGTTATGAAGAAGTTTTTTTCATACCAGATTTATTTGAAAAAAGGATATGTAATTGAAAATATATGAGATATATTTGAATTTTTTCATATTAAATAGTTGATTTTAAATAAGTATATATCATATATAATTTCATTAGGATCATATTGGAGAGATATTTTTTATATTGAGGATGAAATTGACCAGTTTATTTTTTTATTATTTTTTATGAATAATGTGAAGATCTGGAACTTGATGTTCCTAAAATAATACTTATCATCTTTTGTTATGTAATTTATAGAAATTGTGAAATATTATATATCATGATCCATAATATGGATCTAATATTATTTTACTTTAAATATCAAGGTTGATTTGAATGATATTGTATCAGGAGAAATATATTTAAGAAATTCTAATTTATGAGGAATAAAATATTTATATTTTGGTGAAATAATATCCTTGTTATACTTATTTTCTTGTTCAGAGGATCATTAATAATATCCATCAACGATTATCAATAACAAATATAATCCTCTCCCAATAAGGTGTAAGGGTGAATAATAGAGGGATGTATTATAAAGAACCAATTATGAGACAATGATTAAAATTGGGATTTTGTTGTTTGACCGACCATATAATTTCAAATATAATAAAATCATAATCATACGTTTTGAGTGTGGGATGGTACCTTCTCACCCATTTAATTTAAAATTTTATGATCTAGTGATAAAATCTATTTCGTAGACCCATAATTCACCCAAATTTATGTATATTCAATCATTGGGGTTATTCCATGAAACAAAATACTACATTATACTATCTATTGATTAATTACTATTTTATATAAATTTTTTGTTGAGTTCCTATAAACAAGTCCATACATATTAACCAATATATATTCTCAAATAATAAAAATGTTTATAGGATAATTTTTTCACATGGTAGTGAAAATTATCATCATTGATTTACCCTAATCACATTATGAATACCTAATTTCTATAGAACATTGACTAGTATAATTGTTAATCGATGTTTCCTACGTTTGTATCTATATTTTTTGTCCAAGTTGTTATAATCTATTTTTATGATGTGAATATTTTATGGATTTAGAGATTTTCCTTACACAAAAATTATATATTAGTCATATTAATATATACATTGTTGTTTTGTCTAAAAGAATGGGAAATAAGAGCAAAAGAGAATCCCGGATTTTATTGATCTTTATATATCAAAAATTGTGTAGTGGGGATTCACACATGAATGAATTTAATAAAATTGGTCTTTTTTCATACAAATATATTTTTAATGATCCTCTAGAAAGGTCATTTTAAATTAATGAAATGTATAAATCTATGGAATTACATGGAGGCATATACCATGAGGTGAATGATTTATTTATGAAATATTTATTCCTAGATTCCACTAATATATATATGTTTATTAAGGATCATTAAGATGAGAAAACTGTTAATGAATTAGAAATTAATTGGATAAATATTGTATTAGATTAAAATATAAGGATAGGAAAATTCTCCCTAAATATATTTGAAGACAATGAATAATCAATATTCAATTTCAAGGGAAAGATGAATCTGGTTATTGAAAATTAGAGAATGTTTTTTAAGGGAAATTTGTGATAATGAATTTTTAGAAGGTGTTAATTCATAAGCACGGGAGACCTCATAAATATATCATTTTTTTCAAGAAAACCCATTTATATAACACAAAATAAAGGAAATAGGTTGTGATAATTAATTATAAAAAATATTAAAACTCAAGATAATTATGTTTAGTGGTTGTGGGTGGGATCTGATAGAAGTGTTATACATATTTATAATGATAAAAATATTAATTTATTGTATCATTAGAATGATTTATTATTTTGAAATATCATGTTTTATCTATATTATTAGTCATATGTGGATAATACATAATCTATCGAAACAATAGTTTTTAATGAGTTTATATGTAACATCCCGACCCGGCTCACCTCTAAGACAGTGTCCAGACCGGTGGGTTATATGACTTCATGCGCATCTCCCAATATTCCAGAGGCTACTGAATAGAAGAGAGGGCCTCTTTAACGTGATAGTAAGGCAAACTTTTCCCTCATAGGTGAAGGTAATGAACAACGGAATGAAAAAAATTATAACAAATAGGGGAAGCATATAAATTAATACACTACAATAGAAGAAATATGAATAATCCTACTGTATAATTTTCACGTTTGGAAGTTGATAAATAAAACCAGATACAATAAAATTCCATTCTATAATTTCTGTACAAATTTAATGGATCTGAAATAAGAATACAAAAATGCAATCAATGATGTAATGGAAATGAAACAACAATAAAATTTCATCATGATAAAATGTTCGGTCCTCTTCCACAAATATCCATCCATAAAATTATGTAACAATCAATCAAAGGAAGAAGATTTATTTAATGTATCAATAACTACAAACATAATATTTACTTGGGTATAAATCTACACCCAATTTGGGAGTGAGAAAAAATTCTAGTAGGTAGAAACCCATAGTATCTAAATAATTCTATTTTGTGCTGTAAACAAAATATATGTGGAAATATATGATAAATATAAACAATATAATTACCACAATAAAATTAATATAACACGGTTCAGGTTCTCAACGAAACCCGTCCCATATCACCTGCTTTTCCCCAACATGGAATCTGAATACGTTACCTATAATAAGTTGTATGAATATATATATATATATAAATTCTACAAATAAAATGGACAAAAAAAAAATGAAAAATACCCCAAATGTGTTCATTAGAATGGGGTCTGGTTTATGTGTCAACAAACTCAGATTCATGCACCAGAAAATATCACAATTTAAAAATGATACAAGGCTACAAAAATAAATACATCCCACACATTATTAGTATTATTATTTATTTTCTAGAGTTGTATTCTAAGCCTGTCCTGAGGGCATCGCTGTGGTGCATCCTTTAATTAATCCAACACTATTGAGCCAATCCAAGGAAATATTCCAAGAGACCATGTATCACTTGAGTCATGAATTTATAATGAGTCTATCCTAATCTCGCAATGAAAGGGGTCTAGTATTTTCAAAGGCTTGGGATAGCCACATTTCCAATGGACCCATCCTAAATGGGAAATTTTGGAACTAGTATCACTCAGAATTATTTACAAATCCAAGGTAAGTCTTCATCTAGAAAAGACAATGACCCCCACCCCCCGACGTGTATAGGTAATTAGTTTGTAACAGAGAGTCTATGTGTATCCCTTAATAAAGAAACCACATTCTCTCCCCCCATTAAATTTAATTAAAATTTCAGCAGTATCAAATATGACATAGTATGAATATGTAATTGTATCATTAAATATAAGCTGATACACCTGTAAAACATATGGTATTAATATAATATTCCACTATGAAAACATAATGAGGAAATATATTGTATCATCACAAGTAGATAACTGCATTTTTTAATAAGTAATTAAATCAGTACAACCAAATACCTTAAATTTAACAACTCATGGTATATAATTATTCCAAAATTATTATTAAATTTAAACAAAACTAAAATGGAATACGAAACACGTGAAGTTAAATAAAATGAATTTTATGTATAACAGAATTTATACCCACCATGTCAACACACCCAATGGAGTGTCCAACCCTGTTGTAACAATTTAATAAATTTAATATATGATAATTAAGTGAGAAATGATTAGGCAAAAAATAAATAAATTGAAAATATTCAGTGAAATTGAAAAAAGTCTATAGGCACCGACGGACGAAAAAACCGTGTGATTTTTTATAAATTGAAATGGAACCGAGGGAAAGAAATTAGACTCCATACCTTATACTTGTAGTGATGAAGCCCACTGATTTTATAAAATCCCCAATTTTGGGTATGAACCTTCTACGATAGTTCACACGATACATGGTGAAGGTAATAATATGATTAATGGCATGAGAGATTATCCTTACCTTAGATATTTACTACAGAACTTAAAGTGATGAAAAAGGATAGGAAATAGAGTCATGACGACCGTCCGATGGAAAGGATGAGAAGAGAGGAGTAGGCGCACCATAATGTGGGGGGGATATATGGGTGACACATAGGGAATGTGAGGAGAGGATGAGAGAAAAGAAGAATAAAATAAAAAAAGAAGGGAGAAATAAAGAAATAAATAATCTAATAAAAATTAAATGGTGGAAAAATTGAAAAATTCAAATAATATGGATTTAACCCAATTTAATTATTTTTTATTTTTCCCCAACTGATTATGTTTTTTAATTTATTTTTTTCCTCTTAAAATTGTTTTTGTTTTTAATGATTTATTTCCATTTCTTTTTAACTCTTTTAAATTATTTTTACACTGTACACAGAGGTAGAGTGTGACATAATTTTTTTACAAAAATCCCAATCAATAATTTTATTAATTTTAATAGCTTCTCGAGACCTGTATTAGTATGCGAAGGTGCACTCCCTGGGTCACTTGAAGAATTTGGGCTGAAAACATAAAAGGTACACACTGTTATTTAAGATGAAACGTTACAAGCATTTATGTGGAAAATTAATAATGTTTTATCTACCCCAAAAAATAACCACCCATATATATACACATGTTTTATATATAAACACACATCTATATATTCTTATATATATAACAGCACATGAATATATAACTATGTATATATTTAATCCCCATATATATATATATACATTTCCTATATATATAAATGTTTTTCGCAAACTCATAATTATAAAAATTATTAAAAGTATTATTATTTAATACAACTCATTAATGAATCAATTAATAATTTAAAAAAACTATTAAAAAATGGAATATAGTTATTAAATAAATATTGATTGTGAATTTTTATTTATTTGGAATAATTTATAATATCTCATTTATTATATTGCCCAGTTATTATTTACACTTCAACTTAATTTATAAGTTGTGGAGTTTATTTTTATTTTTATTGTGTTCAATGCCAATAATAATATTGATTGTAAAATTATAATTATTATTGTTTTTTCCTATCCAATAAAAAATATTTATAACTCAAATAAATTATCTTCAGGTGTGAAATGAAAAATGGTCTGATTCTCGCAAAATTTATACCCCGCCTAAGGTAAACCCCAAGCCTCAAAACTATCTCTGGTCTCGAATTTCTCATTTTACACACCGTTTGGGAGAAAATAATTATTTATTATATAAAATATATAATAATAAATTAATATAAAAATAAAGTAAAAGTTATCATATGCAAGGAATCCAAATGCCTGACGTGCATCAATGTTATACCCTTACTAGCGTCAACACAACTTTTTGAACCGAACTGTTGTCTCTGGTTTATCATATAATGCATCATTTGAGAGTTATTTCATTATTACGAAAACAAATAACTCACACGTATGAAAAAAGAATTTTATATAATAATTATATCAAATATGAGAGTCGATTGGTATCCAAATCCCACGTTGAATCATCCAAAAAGTATAAAAATATTTCATAAAATATTACAACATTTTAATACTGTTATTATATTTCTTTTTAATTTTTTATTTATTAATTTTAATCGAATTAATTTAAAAAATTTTATTTAAAAGACACATCATAGTGTCAACTATTGAACATAAAATGTTCTGGCACTCGGTTTTAAAATCGAACATCACAGCTAACAGAAAAAAGAAATTATGTTCCTTTGATTTTTAATCTTTTTCAAAACATGGGACTTTACAACCTTCAAACAATAGAACATATATTCCCTGAGAATTCATTGAGAAAAATATAACTCTCATCCAATCTACATGGTCATGAAGTCTCATAAAAACGGCCATGTTGAATCTACAAATTCTTAACACGCATTCAATAATTGGTTCGGGAAGTAGAAAAAAAAGCATTAAGATCTGATTCAATAAAAAAACTTCAACTGGAACACTGAGACGGTACTTACCCGAACTAATTTAGCAAGACACAAGATAATGTCATCATCAAATTAAGTATCTAGTAAATGTGAATTCCCACAATAGGCTTGAATGTTTTAAGGGAAAATTCAGAGTCACGACACCTTCCACCACCATAATTTCTTATTAGACATGCCCTTAAGTGTTCTAGCAAGGCTTCTTGAATGATATCAAAAACAGATAAAAAAATTGATTCCAATTGACCTAAAATCCCATGTCAAGCCATATTTTAATGAAAATAATTTTCCAACCCAAACCGCACTAGCCTCACCTGATGACGTGCCATAAAAATATCCATCACTAATCGATCCATTGAGAAAGAGAGAGAAGTAGTCATTCCACTGCAGTCAACCATTTAAGATGATCCTCAGCATAGACGTCTAGTCTTTTATGAACTGAATATTGATGCCTTATTCCAAGGTACAACACATTCACAATGAATACTTCCACAAATAATTCATAACCATCTTTTTCTGATGTTCCCTGATTTAGGCATCACCGATCCCGAAAACAATTCTGGGGTAACCACATATCTACACTGTATGATTATAAAGTACTAACCTAAGGCATTCAATACACCATGATTATGGGTGAGATGTTAATATAAGGATAAGGCAACCAAAACAGGTCATTGACAATGCCCAATGCTGTATACTCCTAGTGGTCACATAATAATAAACAAAAGGTGTACAAGAGTTGGTCCTAATAATTATTACACAGAAATCTGAGGCTTAATCAAGACAAACCAAATCATATATAAGAACGATGCGTCAGAATGAAAAATCGAGAAATCAACTATAAGCAAGAAAAAAGAACTTTTTCTTCTTTATCAGGGCGTAAGAATGATGCTCTCATAGTGCATGAAGGATGAAAAAATATAGGGGACATGATTTTCACTTATGGAAGAGTACACTCAGTGTTTTTTGAGATTAATATAATTAAAATAATTAAAAATTGGCATGAAATTCCTACCAAACTAGTCGGTTTGTCAAAAAACCGATTCTCATGATGTCATCCCAAGCATTGGGACGAACATTATTACTTTAACATAGAAGTCAATGTACTAAGAAGATACCCCAAAAAATATTTAACAAACAATGAATTGACGATTACACAAAACTCAACATGTTTTTCACAACGCTAAGGACTCAAAGGCACCATGTACGTCAATGCATACTACCACAAGGTGATACAAAACAAAGATGGATTTTAACTCAGAGGAAGATGTACTGAGTCATCTATCATAGTAGAGAAGTTAGGGTCGAATGAACTACACCATGATTGACCATGCCTGAGTAATTTCTAACCAACTGAAAAAGAATATTATTTGATACTCAAGAAGAAACAAAATTCAAGGATTCCATGACCATCATTCCAAACATGGGGGTTATTTAAAAAGAAACAGGGTCACACTAGGGACAACTACACACAAATGTTTCTATTTTAAATCAACTGAATGTGACACTCAATTTACACTTATAATAGGGTCATAAACATAGGACTTCGCGACATATTCAACACATAAGCCCTTTATATTTGTTCAGATTTAATATTTAATAATCAAAAGATTAAATCAAATAATCATGTTTTTAAAAAAAACAAAACACGTGGAACTTGATCATAACCATTGCCTCATTGGAAAAATAGGCATGTTTTACCAAACACCATTTAAAAAAATATTATAGTAATTAACATCCTATCCTTAATTTGGGAATATATCACAGAAAATCGTTTTATGAATATAAGGTGACCTACAAGGGTCACACTAATCCAAACTTGGTTCATTATAATGCATCATAAAAATAGTGGTTAAATTATAAAGAGTCACAACAACAATACAATATTATCTCATAAAGAACATGAACTAACTTTCCGAAATGGTCATAGTTGTGCCTTTATGTAATTAATAAATCAATTGAAATTATATCATAATCAGACACATATCGGCCTATATATGTGGTAGGCCATCAATCTATAAAGTGACTATAAATATATACTTTTTAGGTTTTTGGCCTCATTCAAAGGAAACCAATTAATTTTATCAATGAAATAAATTACATAACAACAAGCTAGAATGTCACTACAAGAAGCTAATAGGGAGATACAGGTTGTATTCAAAAAATCATTATATCTAAATCAAATAGACATGCTAATAAGAAGAGAGGCGTGATATATGGAATAAAAATTATTAAACAAGCAGCATGGTAACATGATAAAATGTCAAATATATCACTAAAACCTGGTATCTAGAAAAGTAATGGAAAATAATTACATGATGTGGAAAAAATTCAAGGCACAGAATTTGAATCAACATGACTCCTAAAAGAAAACTACATGGCATGTAACAATGCATGGCATGTGAATTACTATATGCCTATTATGATGCACGAATTACATTGTCCATACATTAATATCCTAATGGTAAAATACTATATTTTCTATAAATCATACGAAGAGGAAATTAAACCAATCAATCCAGGTTAAATCAAATAAACTATAATATATAAATCTACAAACCTCAATTCCAAGCCCTATCAACTTGGTCATTTCTTGTACGTTGGGTGATTAGTCCCAGACATAACAATTAAACAAGTTCCAAAAGATTACTAGTCTCATGTTTACCAACCCAGAACAATAAATCAATAGAAAAAATACCACCTTTAATACCAATTTGTAATGTCCCAACCCATATCACATATAAGATAGTGGCCGGACAGGTGGGCTACATGACTTAATGTGCATCTCCTAGAATGCAAAAGGCTTCTTACTAGAGGAGAGGGCCTTTTTAACACATCATTGGAGGATACTATGCCATCATAGGTGAATGTAATCTACAATGGATGAAAAAAAATTATAACGAATAGATGAATCATATAAATGAATAAACTAAAACCGAATGAATATGAATAAAATAAATGAATAAAAATCATGGGTGGAAGCATAAAAATAATATCAGATACAAAATGATTCCATGGAATGATGTCTATAATAATGTTAAAGGATCATATTAAATGAATACAAACATTAAATCAACATTATAAAGGAAATGATGCAAAGAAACAACTGCATCTCAGGAAAAGTATCGACCATCAGTCCCCAATCTCTATCCTAATTAGAAAGTTATATTCAAACACCGGATGAAACACGGTTCCTGATATCCAATACATGAATTCATAAAGTCTACTTGGGTAGCATGTGGCCCCAGAGAAGGGAGTTAGATAAAATCCTAGTAGGTCCACACCCACAATGTCTAAACATTTATATTTAGTGTGGTAAAAAAATTAGGGTGACACTATAAGATAATTTAATGCAATTTAGTAACCAAAATAAAATAAATATAACATATTTCGGGATCATAACAACAACCCTCCTATATCACTTGTTTCATCCTATGGTGGGAATCTGAATATGGTACCTATAATAAGAAGGATGCATATAATTACATATAGGATAGAAATAAAAAAGTCAGGCCAAAAAGAATGATACCCCAAACATGTTCTTTAGTATGTGGTCTAGTTTATGTGTCATGAATGTGTGATTCAAGAACCAAAAAAGTATTACAAATTTAAAAGGATTCAAGGATACATAAAAAAATAAATTCCACCCATTATTATTATTATTATGTTCATGTTGTATAGTAAGTTTCTATGACCGTCCCAAGGGTATTTCTATTGTACATCCTTCAATTAATCACATACAACGGTGCTTGTACATGAAAATCATCTAAAAAACCATGTATCGTTTGATAAATGGAATTTCCAAGAGTTCATCCTGATGTCACAAAGAAAGCGTTCAAGTATCATATGACGATTGGTGTATCCACATTGTGAAAGGATATTTCCTTGGTGGGACCTTCTAGAACCAGTATCACTAACATGTATTTAGAAAGCTCGGGGAAGTCTCGGTCTGGAAATGCCTTAGACACCCCCTAGCGTGTAGAGGTAATTAGTATGGAAAGGAGAGTCCATGTGTGGCCCTTAATATAGAACCCACAATCTCTCCCTACGCCAAATTTAATTAAAAATTAACATTAGAAAATATGACAACGTATGGATATGTTATTGCAGCATGAAATCTATGTAGATACATTTTTTCAACCCAAGGTATTATTTTAATATTGCAGTGTAAAAACATAACAATGAATGATATTGTATCAGCACAAGAAAATAAATACACTTTTTAATAAATTATTAAATCATTATAAATAACTACTAATGATAAAAAAAGTTACGAACCATAATTATTCTAAAATGAATATTTAATTTAAATACAACTAAAATTGTTTGTGTATCACAAGAAGTGAAATAAATTTAATTCTTTGGTTAATGGAATTTATACTGACCATGTCGGCACAACCAAAGGGGTGTCCAACCATGTTTCAACAAGTTATACTATTTAATTTAAGATAATTAAGGGTGGAATGATTAATAGATACAATAAAATTTAAAATATTGGTTGATATTGGAAAAAAGTCAGTAGGCATTTTTGATTGGAAAACCATGATTTTTTTATAAAACACAACAAAACTGAAGGAAAACAAGTAGAATCCCTACCTTATAATTGCAGAGGATCCTATTCTCTATTGAAATAAATGATTTAACGAAAATGGATGAAACTAGATGATTTTAGAAATACTCCAATTTCGTGTAAAATTGTTTGGGGAACATTTCACGAAGGATAGAGAAGTATATCATACGATTCTTGGTGCGTGAGGTGATCCATTTTAAGATATTTACTATGAAAATGATAGTGAAAAAAATGGATTTGAAATGGAGTCGTGGGGGGATTTTGAATGAGGATAGGAGGGGAGTGGAAGAGGTGCACCACCAGGGGGTGGTGTTACATGGGCGACACACACAGAGAAGGATGATAGTAGGAGATGAGGAGAGAACAATAAAACAAATAAAAATAAAAGAGTAAAAATAAAAAAATAAAAATGAAATTATGGGTGAAATAAAAAAATTAATTAAAATGTATTATCCATATTTTTATTATTTGTTATTTCTCTCCATCCATTTATATTTTATTATTTATTTTTTCCATCTTTAAATTTAATTCATTTTATATAATTTTTTTGATTTTTTAATATTTTAGTGTTATTTTTCCTCATCACAACACTAGAGCATGATGTAAAAAGATTACAGAAAACAAAAAAAAATTATTTAATTAATTTAAAAAGCATCACTGGACCTGTAATAGGGTGCCCAGGTGCAATCCATGGGTTGTTTTAAATTTTTTTGCCAAAAACCTAAACGATCCATACCTAGACTTGTGCCGAGATGTTACAAGAATTTATGTGGGAAATTAATAAAGTCTTATCTAACCTGAAAACAAAAACCCACCAATATATATATATACATATGTTATATATATACAAATTAGTATATTCATGTATATACACTCGCACATTATTATATATCTACATATATATTTAATTTTTGTATATATATATACATTATATATATATATATACATAATTGTTTTTGTCCCAAATTAAGAATAATAAAATTACTATAATTTAATACAACTCATCAATGACAACGCTAATAATTTAAAAACATCAACCATTAAAAATATGGATAACAATTATTAAATAAATATTGATTTCATATTTGTATTTAATACTAATAATTAATAATATCACATTTATTAAACTGATGAGTTATTATTAACAACACAAGGCTATTTATTAATTATGGATATAGATTTTAATTTTTTTTGTCTTCAACAAAAATAATAATATTAACAGTAAAATTATTATAATTATTTTTATCTATCCAACAAAAAAAATATTTGTAACCCATATAAATTATCTTATGGTGCGAAATAAAAAAATTTATGATGCTCGAAAAAGTTATACCCTTCATAGGGTAAACCCCACATCCTAGAACGATAAATGGTCTCAGATTTCACATTAGATGCATATTTTGTGAGAATATAATTATTTATTATATAAAAAATTTATTATTAAATATTTAAAAATTACACTGGGTATTATCATATGAGAGGATGTCAAACACCCTACACGCATCATGGTTATACACTTCCTAGGGTAAAACCAACATTATGGGCTTAACAGTGGTCTCATATTACTCATACGATGAACAATTTTAGAGTTATATCATTTAAAAAAACACACAAATGTATCAATAAATTAAATTAAAATTTTTTATTCTATTTATGGTGAGAGTCTATGGGTTTCTGAATCCCATGAGGAATCGTCTTCAAACACTAAAATATATTTCATAAAATATTTCAAAGTATAAATATGGTTTTTACTCGTAATTTAATCTATTTAGATTCTATTTTCAATCCTGAGTTATTAAAGAAAAATTATATAAATGTCACATCGCAGTGTCAACTATCCGATAAAAATGTTCTTATGCCTGATTTTATAACCAACATACCCATCTAATGGGAAAAAATTAATATCCAAGGCGTTTTATTCTAATTAAAACATAGGATGTTACATTATATATTTAAAAAAACACATTATAGTAAAAATAATAATAATTAGTTTATCATACAATCAATATAATGAACGAATATATGAAGTGGTGCCCCATTTTTGGGAAATTGTATATGAACTATTCCAATTTCATTGAATAATATATGTTATTAAAAAATCTAAAAATAAAGTTAATGTATTGTAATGCTAATAAATACACCACATCAGAAAATTTAGATGTGAATACATACAAGAAAAAAAGCAACTTATAGGATTTTGAAAATGAATGATATTTTTACAAAAATTTGAATTGTATCACATGTGTTCAAATTATATCATAAATGAATAAATATTAAATTCTCTGTTATTTTTGGTGAATTTTTTAATTTTGGGAACATGAAAATTGATTTTTATATGACATGTCAATAATTAAAATACAATGATGGTCCTAATTACGATGGAAAAATATAGAGTTCTTAAGAAATAATTCTAATTATAACCAATTTATATATAAAATGTCTACTTTTTTTCTTTTTAAAAATTTTATTGTCATATGAAGAAAGGTGAATGATGTCATATATTTGGTTTTTTTAATGATGTTTGATGGTTTACATCTACAATGAATTATTATGTTACTACTAAAATTATAATTAAAACAATAAAAAGAAACCATATAAAAAAGAGATATTAAATCTACATTATGGTGAAACTAAAACTATGTTTCAAAATAGAAAATACTCAATATTTATATTATAGAATAATCTATAAAGAATATTAGTTTCATATATTTTGAATGGAAAGGAAATATCATTTATATATGTAAATAATCCATGCAAGATAAGCTTAATGGAAGGAAGAATGAATGAAAAGGTAGTATTATAGACATATAAATGTATTGGTATGGTGGAATACATCAATTAATAAGTAGCTGATAGAGATGAGTTCTTTCTTAAAGAATATAACTAAAAGTATAAAAAGAGACATTATGGAATATAATTAAACATTGGTTATCCTATGGAAAATATTATGAACTTACTCTCATGATAGGTCAATCTGGTGTAGAAATGAATTCATGCATCATTGGAATCACATGTGATGAAGGTGGTTAAAAGAAATATTTAAATGAATAAAAATATAAGAATGTTATTAATTTATGTGTGAATATTTGTTCAAGGAAGTTTGAAGAGGCATGTAAAATAGATGGTTCAAAAAATAATTCATGTTCATTGATAGCTAATTTGAAAAATATTGTTCCAATCATGGTGAATGTTGAATGTTATATGAGTTCCATGATACCAAGGAAGTACATGATTGGAAAATAAAATGGAAAATACTTGTTAAATTTTATCATAAATATATTTATAAATTTCAAAGAGTTTTATTAGTTGAGTAATACCTCTTAGAATTATTACTTTCACACATATGTGAATGATTTATGAAATTACACTTAAATTCTGCATGTTCAATTTCATTAATAATAGAATTGATGGTGATGTAGTTTAGAGGGATGACTTAAAAAAGAACACAACGTCTATGAACACATTATAATATAGTGGGATATCCATCATAGAGTAAATTATTTCAAATAATGTTTTCAATTATAATGAATATGGTTGTAGTTTACCCTTTGAGGGGGGGTACTAAATTCTATATGTATATATAAATTTGGAATCTAAAATTCAATTAAAAGGTGGATCTAGTGATTCAATAAATATAATAATTATATATGAAATATTAAAATTTATAAACAATAGTGATGTAGAATGTCCTTTTCATTATATCTTTAACAACAACAATGTAGTATCTCAAAGCCCGTGTCTTATATATTAAATATATTTTAGATAAAATCAATCACATCCCAAATATCTATATAGTTTTTTAGTATTGGTTAAAAAAAATATATACTTGATTCCAATATTATATTGCAGTGTATAAATCATAACATTTTTTGGATAATATCCTTATTCCGTCTATCATATCCTTGAATATCAGTCATAATACATTTAAGGGATTCATGAGAATTGCAGTTATATAAATATTATATCATATTATTAGTAAGATTAATGTAAATAATAATCTATCATGACTACATAAAAAATAATCAATATGGAAATATAAATATCTCAAAAAAATATTCATATTAATCATTACCATGACTATCCGGATTATATAAAAAACTCTAAATATGGAAACATAAATAACTAAGAATTCATTCGATTTTAATTACTTGACAATAATGAGTAGATAAGAAATAATAAATACTCCATGGTAAATAATTAAAAACATATTCTATTAATAAAATTTGACTATAAAGAATATATAACTACTCATTAGTGTGGAAATATAAAAATCTAAATACACATTCTATTTATATAACATGACTATCAGTAATATATATGAAAAAGTTAAAATGTATTGTTAAGTAAATGAATTGAAATACCATTTATATAATGATTCAGTAAATAATAGTTAAAGAATACTCAATATTTAATATAAAATATAAAAACACACATTCCCTTTGATATATGATTTTATTATCATGTTTATATAAAAAAATATATATTTGAAAATATCTAAAGAAACATTCTATTTAAATAGAAATACTACTATTAATAAATAAGTAATAATAATTATCGAAAGGTAAATAACTTGACCAATATGCCGTTAAAAATGTGACTATCAGTAATTAATAAATTATCATTAATATAGAAAGGTAAAAAAGTGAACATGAATTTTTTTTGATTAATAACATGACAATATTTATTAGATAATTGATATAAATATTTTATGGAAAATAACTGAATACATAAGAAGATTAATCAATAAAATTACTATATTTAAGAGATAATTCATAATTAATATTATATGGTAAATAACTTAAAACATGTACCATTTAATCATAAACTATGAATCAAATGAATTGTTAGATGATATAATTTTCAAAATATCAGGGGTAATGATAACAAAAATTCTAAATTATAAAATCGATTTGTTGTTCGATTTTATGACCACAAGTATCATGATTCCTCTAATGTCAATACCACAATCAAAAATGTTTAAATTTATTTGAAAACCACATTTAGTGTTAGTTTAAATATTCACCTAATTAGAATACCATTGTATCATAGGAATATATAAATATATTCCCCAACAACAATACTTTGTTTTAAAAATTCATCATATATCATATAATTTAAATAATTCATCGACAATGTAACTTATATTCAAATATCATTATTGATTAAGGGATATTAATTGATCATTTTTTCCAAGTAAATAATTTATTCTTTACCCCCATTTGTAGAAATATAGTATGGTTTATCAAATAAAGGTATCCTTGATAAATAATATAGGTATTTAGGGAAATTTAAATGTCTAAGGATCACAAAAAATAAATAATTCAAGGGCAGGTTAATATCTATATGAATTAATAAAGGTGAATTCCAATATGTACAGTGGTAAAAGAGATCTTATAAAATCCATATAATTAAAAAATATTTTATCCAGACAACATAGTTCATGTGCAGTATAATTAATATAATGTTATATTCTCATTTTTGTATAGAAATATCATAAAATTTTACATAAAAACATTTTTATATAAAATTTACTTTTTAAATTGAAAATAATTTTCATATGATATGTCCCCAAACAATTTTGAAATTTTTATCAATTAATATAAACATTTAATATTTTTTATGCTGAATTAACATAATCAATGCCAATGGAATATGAAAACTCTATTTATCCCATAAAAATTAAAATATTTATTTGTTTATCTTTTCTTTGAAAAATAAAAATAAAAATTGTTTTGAAATTGATAGGATAATTCCTTTCAGATCATTTCTAAAAATGTCAAAATGGTAATTGTTTTTAAATTTTTATAATGGATAAATGTTTTAAAAAATATATATATATATAACATGGTTTTGGGAAGATAATGTTTTTTCTAAAGAGTAAAATAAATTTATATTTATTTAATTATTTATCTTAGTAATTTGAACAAGAAACATGTGGAAATATTTTAGTATTATAGAAAAATGTATCAAAATATAAGCAGAACAAGAAGTTTTGGTTATTATAATTTTTTTTAAATTTCCATTAATATAAATTGAACCTTAAACCAACCATTATTAAATTTAAATTGTTAAATAAACACATTCAATGATTATAAAGATGAAGTGAAAATTAACTAATGAATCGGCCATGTGTATCAAATTTAAATCCATATAAACCAATTTAAAAAATTAAAATAGGGATTAAAATTTATTATAAACATAATTATAGAATAAAAAGCCAATGAATAAGTAATATAACTTAATGAGAAGAAATTTAATTATTAAATTCAGCACCACTTGTAATATATAAGTAATTATGACATTGGATGAAATAACTCAAATTGAAACTTAAGATAAGATGAATTATTAATGAATAATTATTTCAAATATCAAATGGGTGTTATATATAACATATTAATGAAATTTAGTGCTTAAACATATAACATAATTCAATGAAGGGAAATCAGAACGAGGCCCCTTAGCTCAAAATTATATTGTGATGAATATGATGAAATATATAGTACAATTATCCATTTTTATATTAATGTATTCCAGAACTATATCCATAATTATAATTTATTATATGATATCCATATGATATTTTATCACTCGTTTGTTAATAATATTTCATTCTATTCATTGTTTCAGGTTTTAATTACCTTGTTTTATCATGTATCTTTTTTCATTAATGATATAGTTCTTGAAAATATTATATAGATTGACAATATTCATGAATGATATTAATATTATTAATATCATATTTGTTCATTATATATATATTTACAATAATTTTAAAAGTTTCAATGTGGGGAATGTATCACATTACTTCATAGATATGGTAGGTCCTACGTACCCACAAAAATGTTATCATTAAATAAATTGAAGAAAGGAATGTAATTTGGTAATATATTGAATTTAAAAAATAAAAAAATTCTATATATATCACATATAGTCACTAAATTTTTCTTTATTATCTTCTATTTATAGTGTACGTGGGAAATGCATCACATTACATCGTGGGGGTAGTAGTATGCCTTAAATATAAGAGATGATATCCTATTTCAAAATGGAATAGAATATAATAATTAATATGTGATATTTCCATCAAAAATAAAATAGTATCATAAATATAATATAAATTTAATAAATAAAAAATTTTATCTCTCTTTCAATGGTTGAAATATAAAACTAATTAAATAAGTTCTTGATGTTGTAGTCCTCCATACAATCGGACCATGATTTCATTTACCATATGATTAAAAGGATATTAATATATATAATTCCAATAAAATATTAAAATATTATTACATATAATATAATATTGTTAATATATATTCATTATTTCGTAATATTTTATGTAGCTAAAAGAAAAAAACAATAAAAATGCATCTTTATGAATATATTTTCTTTTTCAGACTAAATTTTTGGTTTCCACCAATATTTTTAACTTGATGGATTTATGATAATAAAATGAGATATGGGATGTTTATATGTTTTTAAAAATGTTATATTACTATGTAATGGCTTGGGAAAAATCCATTGGATGTGAGAAAATGTTGGTCTAGGGGGGTTATCATATATAACTTTGGGGGGGACAGACATAGAATTTTTGAAAAGTTTCAATTTCACCAACCTTTTTTGTCAAAATAAAAGCCTCTAAAATGGTTCATTATTAACCCATAGATGAGATATGGTCTACATATGACTATAATATAAGTTTATATATAATTAAATTCTACTTATAACCTTATAATTTTAATTTAACCCCTGATAAATTATTTTTTACCTTGACCTATGTAATTAAATATTATTATTTTACTATTTATAATTGTAAATAACATTCTTATGTTATTATATAATTTAAATTAAAATTATTATAAACATTTAATCAAATTATCAAAAAATTAAATCATATAATTGAAAAAAAATAGTTCAAAATTATACTCATAGAGATGATGCAAATGTGGGTGTCCAAAGGGAAAATTCTCATAATTATTATAGGAATAATTTTAAAATTATATTTAAAAACAATTCAAATGGCCATGTTTTTTTAAATATTATTATTAGTTCATTAATTATATTGTAATTTTGATTTAAAAAATAAAATTTATTCTTTTAAATTTTTTAAATAAATTTCCAATTTTCAATGAAAATCAGTTTATTTCACAATTCATCTAAATATTAAACTTCTCATTAAATTCCATAATGATATCCCTAATATAATTTTTATATGATAAATTCCATATGTAAGATAATTTTTTTAAAATAATTTTTTTAAAGTAGTATAAATTAATTTTGTATGCATTGTATGTGTGAAAAAATTGTTTCTTTTTGAAAAATTAGGTTTTGAGAAAGCATTTATTTTTCTATTCAATTTTTTTATATCGTTTATAACAAATAGACTACTATATTTTTCATTGTATAGTTGGTATTATTCATATATAAGTTAATTTAACAACATGTTCATAATGTTATAATATATTAATATTTTTTTTGGTTAAGGGTTGTTTTTTATTAATGTTATCGAAGAGATTAAATTTAACGAAAAATATTTCATGGGTTGATTAAGAATAGCATGATGTATATAATATTTAATAATATTATATTATTTTTAAATCTTATTGTTTTATATTATTTTTACCTTGAATTAAATTAATCTCTCAATCTAACCATGATTTTGGAAAGCATGGGTTTGACATTTGAAAATATCATTGTTGAAAGGCTCACATCATAGAATGGTCAAGAAATCAACTTCATGATGAGAAAGAAAGAAGAATATTATTGTGATCTAGTATAAAACACATCTAGGTTTCCATGTAAGGGAAAAATATTATCTATATAGAATTTGGACAAGTCATACAATCATAAATAATTATAGAGATTGACTGTTGTAATTGATCTTAAGAAAGTTATTTATTAATTGAAAGATCAGTACTTTTAAACCATGATTCTATAATGATATAAATGACCCTTTTATTCATGATATTTGAATTTAATGGGATAAAATATTAAGTTCATTTTAATTTTCCTAATGTATAAGAATTATTTTACTGAATATGTAAATATGGAAATATACTTAGTTAATATCATTTTATATCATAAGAATATTTACATACAATTTTTATCCCTTGATCATGTTCGAATTCATATCTTACTCAAGAAAATAGATATCTAAAATTAAATGTTCTATTCATAAAACACTATAACTATCTTTTAATGGAAATTAATATCAATAAAATTGTGGAAATACATTCAAAATATCTCTAACTATTTTCCAAAACAATATGGTCAGCACAAGTTTTCAAATATGACACATTAGTATTTAAACCTAAATGAGTAACACCTCTCGTTCTCCATGAATATTTATTAAATAAACATATTAAGTAAATATAATTACATATTTACAAAAATAATTTGTATTATATTCATAGAATGTAAAAATTTATATCTTTTGGATTATGTGGTCTTGCCCTGCAGGCTTCTCTGAATACCATGTGTTTTCACCTGATATGTTGGTTTTACTTTTTCAAAAAAATAAATCAATATAAATTTAACATTATACAAATTCCATCATAAAACATATTTACATCAACATCAAATATAATAAAAACCCTAATGGATATCAATACATTTAATATAATTCAAAAATTAGTAGGGCAATTCATCCCAAAATAACATTTCCAATAAAACAAATAATATACTTGTGGGTTGTATTACATTATATGTCAATAAAAATACACATAATCAAATTATATGCCAATATCATAATACTAATGGATTATTTTTGTGACATTATACTTCTAAACAGTACTATCCTCATTATTACTTTATAGTATAAAATAATTCATAAGATAATAAATAAATTTTTGCATCTATGGTTTAACTCAATCCTTTTATCTATAATGATTATTATAAAAAATGTCATTCATAATGTTAAATCAATAATTTAATTCCTAAATAAAAATAAATAAATACTCTTACAATTATATATAAATTTATCCCTATCATTATTCTACGGGTTGACCTATTAATGATGTAATTGATTCATTTAATTATTTAGTTCCTCACATTTAATTCAAAAAACTATAAATGTAATGCTAGGATGAGTTTTTTTTCTATATACTATACTATTAATTATTCTATGAAAATTAATTTAATAATTTTATTTTTTTACAACCATAAAATACCATCCCATTCATTCAATATTCTTTAACTGTTTTCTCTTTACTCATTTATGACATTAATGAAATAAAAAAGTCATTTATCCAAGTTCTCCTCTCATCGATTTCATACAGAACTACATCCTTATCTTTTTTGGGGAGTCTTAGATTTGGTTATGCTATACCTTATCAAAAATAGATTAAGACAATTAATTTGGTATAGCCACTATATCTTTCCATATCATCATCGTCCAATTTAGTTTTACATTGCAATTATATTTTTTCATCATAATCAATGTTAACACTATTTCATTGGCTTTTAGAAATAGTCTATAACTGAAATGCATTGTCTGAAAAAATTATATTAAATGTTGAAAAAATATAATAACTTATATGATATCTAAATCATGAAACAATAATTTAAATATACACTACTATAATTAAAACTACCTCATTAATATTCATTATTTATTCCAATCTATTATAAAGGATTGTAATGAATATATGAATTATCTTGTTTGTATCCCAAGATTCTTTCAAACTAGGATTGATGTAAGGACCATTTGTGTGTAAAAAGTAATGCATGAGTCATACTTTATGTGAACATTTTATAGTCATTACCCCTAGGTACACCATTTCTAGATCCAAATGTAATTCATTTATTAAGAGAGATATGTATTTCTGTAAAAACACACATAATATTTACCTTAAAAAACTATACGAGGTTATTTCAAACTTATCCTCAATGCCTATCATTGGGATATATTTTCTAATAATTAAATCCATAAACATGGTCCTATTGTTTCAACAAAACATACTATAATATCAACTATAATAACAATGAACCATGTATTTCAGATTTTGCCACTAATTTTTAAATTGGTATTATATAAAGGGATTCACTTCTCGAAGGACAGAATACTTTTGTATTATAATTAATGTCAATAAATTAATAATTCATAGAATAATTTTTAATAAAAATTATAAAATAATTATATTTCTGATAATATCATTATTCTCCCTAGAATATTTATTCTTACCATTCATATTACACATCCTAGAATTTGTGGAATGGAAAAAAATGGGTGAGTATAGAAACTCAGAATATGTTATGAAAACAGAATGTATCAAGAGAAAATGAAGAATACTCACTATAGAATTATCATTATGGGAAGGTAAATATATCATCATAGTATACATTTAATGAATTAAAATTTTATAATTAATAGGTATGAAGTATTCAATAAGTAAAATAATATAATTGATAAAAATTGGAATTAAAATAAGTTTACATTCATTAATAGATAAGAAATAGTCAATTTGAAATTTTATTTAATTGATCACACATTCTATTTAAATAATTAGACAATGATGAATTGATATATTATAGTTAATATGGAAAAGTAATTAATTATAGATAGAAGTATTTTAAATAACATAACTATCATTAATAAGTGAGGAATAATCAATATTGACTAGTAAATAATTGAACAGAAATGTAATTACATTTCATGACAATTATTAATAGATGTAGAATAATAAATATTAAAAGGTTAACATCTGAACACACATGTAATTTCATTTATAAAATTATTATCAATATTAGATATGGAATAAACAATATATTATTGTAAATATATGAATATAAATTCTATTTAAATAACATGAATATTATAAAAAGAGAAGAAATAGTCAAAATGTGATAATATACAACTCGAGAATCATAGCATTTAAATAATATTACTATAATGAACATATGATGGATAATAAATATAGATAAGTAAATAACTCAACACATAACCCATCTAATCAATAAACTGAACATCACTATTACATAATGTATAAATAAAATCAAATTATATATAAACCATTACACATTCCTTTTAGTTAATTACATGATTATTATTAATAGATAAAGAATAATTAATATAAAAATGTAATTAATTTGAATCAGATTCCATTGAATCATTGACTATGAATTAAATTCATCTAGATATAATGTAATATATAAAATCAAATGGATAAAAATTATTAAATTCTTAATTATTAAAATGTGTTATTGTTAGTCATTAAGATATAAAGTATCATGATACCTCTACTTTCATGGACATTCACAAGAGAGTTTAAAAATACACTTAAAAATAAAATTTAAATCCATCTTAATAATTTGAATCATATTTATAAAAATGCATCTAGGTATTATATAATTTTGGGTCCCAAACATCAATAGAACACCCAAGAATTCATCATGTGTCTAATGATTGAATTCATTCATTAACAATGTCACTTATCATCAAATGTCTATATTTGGAGAATCATACATATTTTTCAATATTCACCCAGATAAAAAAATAATTGATAATGTAGAAAAACATGAGTACACATATGATATGGTTTAAGAAACAACATAACCATGTTAATTAATATGTATATTTAGGTGAAATTTAATTTCCTACGGTAATATAAAACAAAATATTTAAAGTAAATCTTAATAACAAAAAAAATACGAAAATTAATTTCAATAATTTACTTGGTGAAAATGATAATAAACACTATAAGATCGAATTAATGATGTAGATGCTCAATATACAATAAGGGAGGTGAATTTTATACTTTCAAATTTAATTTAAGCAAAGAATGATCTAGGTTTAACAAGGTTATACTAAGAAAATTTACAACACCTCTAACACTAATTGGAGAATTGGAACAAGGTTTGAAGTTAGAAACTTCTAGTTCTATGAACTTGCTTGAATCTGGAAAGTGATTCCGAATACAGGTTCCAGAAATATGTATCCGGAAATTAAAACTTAACCAAAGTTTACAAAATGAGATTCTACCCTAAAATGTATTGAATCTAAACTAAGCAGAGTACAAGTGTAAGGTAGTACAAGAAAGTTATACTTTCCTTACAATACAAAATATAGCTGAAAAAAGTATTAAAACTACTAGTTACAATATATAAGTCTTTTAACCCAAAGATAATGTTATCCAACAACCTTGGATAAAGGTCCATTTATTTATAATTTCATGCAAGTCTGTCTTACCCACACTAGGGTAAGCCCTCGATACGAAGATCAATGTCCCTGTCTTGCTATCCCCACAAGCCCTCAACTTCAAGGTAGTGGGATCCTCTATCTTCCTCCGTAAGGAAGCCCTCGAACTTCAAGGTAGCCAACACCTCTGTCTTCATATCCCCAGAAGCCCTTGAATGTAATCACTAACATTTGGAGTCGCATGAAGTAATCTGAATGAGCAGTACAGTACACACAAAGCATGAAAATATTCTCTCTCTAGAAATCACCTTAATAGCTTGTGGTCTCTAGAGTGATCAACTTGTTGTTTCAGTATCGAGCTCTTTCAAATGAGCTCCTATTTATAGGATCAGTTGGAATGGCCGACTCCCTCCTCCATCAGTCATATTTTCCTTTATGTTCAGAGGGACTTGGACACGTGTCAGTCAACCAATGGTTAGTTATAAACAGAATGGATGACATTGTTTTATAACAAAACACATATAACTGAATGCACAATATCGTTTTGTAATGAAACAAGTATGTGAATAAGCAAAATTTGAATTAGAAGTTTATGAAAATAATAGTTCAGAGTCTAACCAGAATAGAATTCGGAGTCTATAATAAAAGGAAATTTGGATTCTATTTTATAAGAATTCGGAACCTGAATTCTGTGGAAATCCGCAGTCTTAATTTCTAAGGACATTTGGAGTCTGGTTTCATCAGGGTTCAAAATCTGAACATATACAGTTCAGAGTCAAACATATAATGGTTCAGAGTCGAACTAATGAAAGTTCGGAGTTGAACTTCATAAGAGTTTGGAGTCGAACTTGTAAAAGTTCGGAGTCGATCTTCATAGTAGTTTTGAGTCGAACTAGTAAATGTTTGGAGTCGAACCTCACAGGAGTTCGGAGTCGAACTAGTAAAATTTCATATCCATAATTCGGAGTGTAACTTCATTATAGTTAATATCTAGAATTCGGATCCTAAAAATAGAATGCTCCAATTCTTTTCATTATATGATTCGGGGGTTTTGGTTATGAATCTGATTTTTGTACTTAAGGAAAAATATTGATATGTATAAGAAAAACTAGGTTAGGGTAAAATTCCTTAAGGAAGAAAAATTTTCTTTATAGAAGTAAAATATAGATTTTTTTAAGTATAAGGTGTTTGTGATTTTCAAAACATGAAGGAATGGAAAATTCATAAGGAAAAACTTATTGACTCAACAATATTCCCATTTTTGGAAAGCACAAACATCTTTACAAAAAATAATATAAGATCTTTGAAAAAATTTCAATAGACTTTGAAAATAAAATATATCTCCCATTGTTCATGGATGATAATGAATACAACTAACTCCCCCTTAGGCATTGAAACTCTAAGGATTGTATTCTGAATTTTCGGAGTGAAGTTTTCAATATCATGAGAATGAAAAACAAATTAATGAGATACTCCCCATTACTTTAAGGATATTACTCTTAGAAATTTTTCCTCTTCATTTTAAATTTATTCTTCTCCTATTTTTAGTGGTTCTTTTTCCTTCTTCCCCTTAAAACTAGTTCTTTTTCCTTTTCCGCCTTTATTATTTTCAAAAAGAATTGAAGGGAATGGAAGAAATAAAGTACATGAATAATTAGTACATAAAAAGAAACAACAAACCATGTATTTCATTAGAGTTGATAAAATTTTACAAGGAAAGACAAATACAACAAAAGATCGGAGTGAGTTCATTTGTCTTCCTTTTCCTTTGGGATCATCTTTTTCAAAAAATATTTGAGCTTCTTCAAGTATCTTTGGTCCTCCTAATCTTGCATCTCCAAAGGATTTTATCCTTTCATCTTGTATTTTCAATTCTTTAGCCTGAGCCTTCATGGCCTATTCCTGCATTTTTATTAACTCCTCTGTTTTGGCATATTGTCATCGAACTCAATCTGTAAGTCTCTTTTCCATTTCCAGTTCAGGGCAACGGTGTTAAGCTTCCCATTCATATCTATGACCTGTTCATTCCGGGTACTTTTCTCAATAATCATTTCATCCTAAAGATTTTTTATCTTTGCATCACCGGTTTCATAGTCATCTTATACCCCATTCTGAAAACATTCAAATTCACTAATGTCTTCCTCAACATTTTTAGAGCATAAAGTGATTTTGTTGTAAGACTTCATGTGCAGATTATGATTGATATGGAAATTTCTATGGTCATCCTCAATCTTCACACACTTATAAATCATCATGGATAAGGATTCTGATTTATGATTCAAACTATGCTACATCATCTGGAATCTGGAGTCAATAGTAAGAAATATTGGAACGTGGTCCACCAGCTTCTTCAGAGATTCAACCACGAAATCATGACCATGAGCTGATTACTCTGAATCAAATAACTTTCTTGGATATAGCTCTTTCTCAACCTGCACTAGCTTTCTTCTAGAAGTACCACCAACCTCTTTATTTCTGATGACATCTTGTATAGGTGTCTCCATGAGAATTTTCTTCCCCTCGTTAGTTTTCAGAATGAGTTGTTTATCTGGATATTCCTCCTCACTTTCTGATAATTGTACAATCAATTCTTCATCTGGTTTTTTCTTTTCTTCCCCATATTCAAGAAAATTATTCTCATAAGATTCATTTTCATCATACAGAACATTTACCTTTTCTTCCTCTTGATCAACAATATACTTCCTACTTTCATTATCAACTGCCTTTTCCGGAGTGGGTAATTTTGCAGATTCAATGATTTCTTTATACTCTTCTACTTGTTTGATCAGATCATCAAGATCATCACTTCCTTCTTCGTATTATTATTCTTCTTCATCAACATCCTCTTCTTCTACTTCTTCACCAACTTGTTTTTCTACTTCTTTAACTACATTTTTACCCTTCGTTTTTTCCGGAGTGACATAGTTCTTACCTATAGTCTATGGTAATGATGGTTGGACATTGAATGTTTCGGGAAAGGGAATTTTCTCAGAAGCTATTTCAATATCTCCTAATAGAGATTGCACCACATCATCTTCAGACAACTACTTTTTCAAATTCTTCTCTTTTGCGTGATTTTCCAATTCATATGCAGCTCTCACTTATAAGGAATTAGCCTCTAGAGGGTCCAATCCGAACTGTGGATCCCCTTCGTTCCTATTCTCCTTGTCTTCCCTCCACATGGCTGCCACTTTATCTGTATATTGTTTCTTCTTCATCATCTTGGGTGGAGCATACTGATTTTCCATAGCTCTGAGAGTTATGTATTCAGTATCCACTTCCTTATTCTTTCTCTTTTTCCATGTCGTTTCAGATGGTTCTAGAGTTTCTGAATCTTTCTGAGCTGCCTCATCCTCTTCCATAGATAAAGGATAAAATTATCTGGATTCACTAGAAAAAAACTCATCTTCATCCTCTTCAACTTATCGTCACTAACCAGCATAAGCATACAATTATGAACTTTTTACTTTCATGCAACAATGAAAGACACTAAGCACCAAACTATCATCCTTGATAGTAAAGCAGGGTACACATTGAGTTTGGCTGTTAAGTTCCCTTCTTTTATATTCTTAATCGTAATCAAGACATGACTCATAAAATTTATTTTCCTTAGATTTACCAGGAAATCTATGACATATATGTCACACTTCTTTAGATTATCCTTGTCACCGCTTCTTTGTTTGAGATAACCCTGTTCCCACAACTGTAGAATCCGTTTATTCGGTGTGAGATGAGAAATCTTAGCCGTCTTGGTGTCTTCAAGTCCAAGACATTTTAATTACTTCACCTTGATGAAACTTCTTTTCTCATCTGGAAGCTTATGTGAGAAATATTCAGCTTCCCCCTCGTAAGGTAAACCCACCAAGCTTGAAGCCTTGGTGTAGGATAACATGTATGTCTTACCCTAAGACTTAAAAGAAAAATGATCTCTGCTATCTTCGTGCTGTAAGGAAACAGACTCATAGAACTTGATAAGTAAGTCTGTATAAACCAGATCATGTTTCTCTAACTTATACAAGAAAATATCTTCCCTGCCATTCAATATGATATTCTTGGTTATAAGAGAATCAAACTTGTAAAAATCTGGATGCACTATCCTTTCCCTGAAGACTAACCACTTTGATATTGGTTTTCTCAGTTGACATATCTTGAGTTATAGCTTCAACAGAAATTAGGAGTGGAGAGTTCTGGAAGATTCATAATGCCTTTGACAAAGATCGAAACGGTCCCTAAGAAGGGACGCAGGGCTTCAAGATGCGAGAGCTTGAAAAAACGATGTGGGACGACTCTTAGGGTCCCCTTTATATAGGAAAAGGAAGTGACCTTTGGTCTTCCAAATCAATATAACGGTTGAAAACCCTTTTGATTTGATATGTGGTTGAGAACATTCCCACAAGGAAAACGTGACTCTGATCTTTTGAGGTTTTATGAAAAATATTCAGATTTACGGAAAACTAGATTCCGAATAACTTTAAAACTCATAGGAAAATACCAGAAAGAAAATATGATTATGAAAATTTAAGTTAGGAAATCATAACTTTCGGATTGGATAGAACGATTATTCTTAATTGGTAATATTCTTCTAGAAAAAAAACTAATTATGAAAAAAAATAATTATGAAAGTTCATTATGAAAGTTCATTAAGGACATTTCATTACGGAAAGATCATTAAGAAAATTCTAATTACGAAAATTTCAGTTCTGAAAATTTCCATTCCTAGAATTTCCATTCCGAGAATATCCATTCCGAGAATATTCGTTCTGAGAATATACATTCCAAAACATCTTTAAAATTTAGTTACGGAAATGTTTAGTCACACATGTTTGAAAAGAAATTTTTCAACGAAAAAATTTGACTAAACATTCATGCAAATGTACTCCCCCTATGAGAAGGAGTTTATTACTGTAAGGAGAATTGTTTAACAAGAAGTTAATGAAGAAGGATTGACTTATGGTTACCATTCCTAACTTTTGTTTAATGTATTCAAATCTATCGTAGGTTAATTATTTTGTGAAAATATTTGCATGTTGATCTTGCGTTCCGATAAACTGAAGAATGATATCTCTTTTAAGTGAGTGATCCCTAAGAAATAGATGCCTAATATCTTTGTGCTTTTCACGTGAGTGATGTGCATGGTTTTTATTAAGGGCAATGGCACTTGTGTTATCACACAAAATTTGAGTCTTACTAAGACTCAAGCCATAAACTGTGAGTGTGTGTTACATCCACAACATTTGGGCACAACAACTTCCAGCTACTACATATTCAACTTCAGCAGTGGAGAGTGATTCTTATTGTTCCTTATGTCATGACCAAAAAAATAATTAATCTCCTATGAAATGACAAGTTCCTGATGTACTCTTTCTATCCATTCTACAACCACCAAAGTCAGCATCCGAATAATTTTTTAAAACAAAATCATTTCTAGAAGTTTAAAATAATCCTAGATCCACGGTTCCCTTTAAAAAGAAAAAAAATCTTTTCACTGCCTTAACTGAGATTCCTTAGGATTGGATTGATATCTTGCACATAAGCATACTGAAAACATTAAATCTGGTTGACTAGCTGTTAAGTAAAGTAGACTTCCTATCATACCTCTAAAATCTGTTTAATCTACTGGTTTCCCAGCTTCATCAAGATCTAATGAGTTTGAGGTACGGATGGGAGTACTAATACTCATAGTATTTTCATATAAATAATTTTTAAGAAGATGTGTAATATACATATGTTGGGATATATAGGTTCCTTCTGGTTTTTGAGAAATATGAAAACCAAGGAAAAAAGTTAACTCACCCATCATACTCATTTCAAACTCAGATTTCATTAGATTTGCAAAAGAATCTGTTAAAGATTATTGAGTTGAACCAAATATGATGTTATCAACATAAATTTGAGCAATAAAAACATTTTTTTTATCATTCATCATAAAAATGGTTGGATCTGCATTACCCTTAAGATAGTTATTTTAAAGAATAAATCTTGTTAGATAATCATACCAGGCTCGTGGGGCTTATTTAAGGCTATAAAAAGAATTAGTAAGTCTGAAAACATGATCAAGATGTTTTGTATCTTCAATGATATGAGGTTGTTCAACATAAACTTCCTATTGAACATAAACGTTAAGAAAATCACATTTTACATCCATTTGAAAACGTTTAAAATTGAAGAATAATTCAAAGGAATGTAAGATACGAATAGATTCAAGCCTAGATACTGGAGCATAGGATTCTCCAGAGTCTATTCCCTCTTGCTGATTATAGCATTTAGCAACTAGTCTAGCTTTGTTTCAAACAATGACTCCATTTTCATCACACTTATTTCTGATGAATCATTTTACTCCAATAACAAAAGTGTCCTTGGGTCTTTCAACCAAGGTCTAGACATAATTCCTTTCAAATTCATTTAGTTCATCTTTCATGTCTTTGATCCAACCTTCATCACCTAAAGCTTCATCAGTGCTTTTTGGTTCTAATTGGGAACTAATTTCTAGATGTTCTACTTCATTTCTCAAGGAACTTCTAGTCCTTACAGATTGATTTACATCACCAATGATACTATCACTGGGATATTTCTTAAGAAGCACCGGATTTGGGTTTTTTAAAACTTGTTCATCTACATATGGTATAAAGTCTTCTGGGGTAAATGTTTCAGAAATATCTTCTTGAACATTTTACTTATCATAAGGATCTACTATCAAAGGTTGATAACCAGTTCTTGAAAACACGCCTGATGATATAGGTTTGGATGGTTTAAAAAGAAAAGGATCAGTTTCATAAAATTTTACATGCACTATTTCATCAATAGTACAAGTGTTTTTATTGAATACTCCATAATCCTTAGAAGTTGTGGAGTAGCCTAAGAAAATTCCTTAATAATATTTCGTGCAAATTTGAGTATATTATCTTTAGTATTCAAGATGAATACCTTGCAACCAAAATCCTTGAAGCAGGAAATTCTTGGTTTTCTACCATTCCATAACTAATAAGGTGTTTTATTAAGAAACTTTCAAATCAAAACATGATATATAGTATAACAAGCAGTACATACAATTTCAGCCCTAAAATGTCTCACTATAGAATATTTACTCAACATGGTTCTAGTTATCTCTTGAAAAATTCTATTTCATCCTTCAACTACACAATTTTGTTGAGGAGTTCTAGGTGCTGAAAAGTTGTGAGTAATACCTTTTCTACTACAAAAAAATTCAAAATCAGAATTTTGAAATTCTCCTCCATGATCACTATGAATAGTTTTCAGTGGAAGGGTTTTCTCGTTTTTAACTTGGGATCTAAAACTTTTGAAATAAGAAAAAGCATCATACTTCTTTGATAGAAAATAGAACCATGTAAATCTAGTGTAATCATCAACTAGAACAAACACATAGTATTTGCCTCTAATGCTTCCAGTTTGTGTTGGACCAAAAAGAACCATGTGCACCAACATTAATTCATTAGTTGTTGAGACTTCACCTATTTATTTAAAACTAGATTTATGTTGCATTCCATATTGACAAGGATCACAAACATTAGATGATTCTATTCTAAGCTCTGGTAGATCCTTAACTATTATTTTCTTAGATAGTTTACATTAGTTTTTAAAGATACAATGTCCTAGTCTTCTATGCCATAACCAAGAATGATCTTCCATTGAACTTAGGCAAGGTATATCATGGCTCTTAAGGTCTTCTATTTTCAAAGTGTAAACATTCTCTTGACTATTGTCAGAGAGAATAAACTCTTCCTTGGAATTTTGTACTAAGCACTTATCATTCATAAAATTCAAAAGGTAACCTTCATCACATAATTGAATTATGCTAATGAGATTGTGATTAAGACCCTTAACAAACAATACATTTGAAATTAAGGTTTCTCCAAGAATAATAATATTCCCTATACCAACAATTTATCCCTGAGCATTATCTCCTAAAGTTAATTTTCCTCCTATAGTCTTGATAATCTTTTCAAAATATCTTTTGTTACCAGTCATCTGCCGGGAACTGCCACTATCCATGTACAAAGTATTGTTGTTGGTACTTCCTTTATCTTCCTAAATATAAGAAAATAATTAGACTTTCGGAATCCAAACGTGATTGGATCTGAGATTTTCAGATAACAAAATTGTAGGCACCCACAACTTCTTAGAGAAATATGCTTTATGAAAACCTAGAGATTGGGTTTTGTTTAAAGAGAAATTCATTGCCCAGTGACAACCACATTGACACATGGTACAAAATGGGGTACTTTGAGGAACAAAATCATTGTTACTAAAAGTAGGTTTTTCATGGGTATAACCAAATCCGGATTTGTTTCTTAAAGGTCGTATTTTTGAATACATCTTATCCAAATTTTCTTTACCATGAGTAAATTTTGACAAACTCTTCTTTATGGAAAAAATTTCGGACATGAGTTTTATAACCATGTTTTTATCTTAAAATCATTAGGTTTGGAAATATATCTATGCTCAAAATCACTTTTCCGAGAAATTATTTTTTCTTGATCTTTATAATGTTTATTCTTCCCAGAATTTACTTCCTCACGATTTTTTGAAATAATTATAAAATCATCATTTTTCCAGTCAAGAACTTTAGAATGATCTGATATTTATTTTGTGAATATAGTATTCCTAGAGTTTGCCTTGTCAAGTTTTTTATTGAGTTTATAATTCTCAAACTCATGATGTTCAACAATACTAGAAACTTCTTAATAGGTAGGTAAAGTATTTTCTTCATCATAAGAGGATTCTTCATCAGAAGAACTATAATATTTACTATCATTATAATTTATGGAAACATTGGTCAATTATTCAGCATTTCGTACCTTAGCCATTAAGCAATGATTATTAATAGGTAGTCTGGATATAAGACGAAGATTATTTTCTCCTGAAGATCCATAATCAAGAGATTCATATGAAGTGTCACCACCACATGCACAACAGGTGTCATTAGCTTTTAGAAAATTCTTAGCTTTGGATTTATAATACTTCTTTCTATTCCTTTCAGAATTCCTCTCTTTTTTTGAGAAAAGGGAAATATGGTCTAATATGTCCAGCTCTCTTGCATTCATAACAAGTAACTTCTCCCTCTTTCCTAACATTCCTTTCCTTTTTCTTATACTTGGATTGGAAATTTCTCGGACTAGCTATCTTGTTCATCCTTCGAGCAAGATTTTCTAACTCATTCTCTGAGACTTCACTATCACTAGATTCTTATTGGATAACAACCTTCATAGACGTGGATTTAATTACTCTCTCAGGAGTCTTAGCTTTCAAATGATTTGATGTTGTCTTAAAAGAAACAGTACCATTTCCATTTGTCTTCTTGATGTTGTCATCATCTCTCTTCAGTTTTGTTTCATGTTGGATATGAGTTCCAAATAGTTTATCTAAGGAATGTTGAGTGACCTTGCCATTTTCATCAATAGCTATTCTCTTTGATTCCCACTCATTGGGCATAATATCAATTATCTTATCCACAAGATTTTCATCATCCACACCGTTCTCTCCCATAGATTTTAGACTGTTTACGATTGTCATAAACCCCTATTGTACTTTAAAAATGGGTTCACCATAAGGAAAATTGAAACCATGATACTCATCTCTCAACATATCTCTCCTTGTCTCTATCACATTGTATGTACCAAAGTGAGTAACTTCAAGTTTCTTCCATATACAGTTAGCTATTTCACAGGAAGAAATTTGGCTATATATGTTCATAGTCATTGAACATAGTAGAATATTACTTACCTTGTAGTTTAATTGATAATCATGCTTCTATTGGTTTGTGAAAGCACTAACTTCCTTATCAGGATATTTATAGCCTCTGTTAAGCATAAAAAAAATTTTCTACTCCAGTATTGATAACAAAAGTCTTCATTCGATAGCGCCAGTATTCATAATCATTTCCATTAAAAATTGGTGGTCTTGTAAGATTAAGATTTTCAATAGATCCAACATTTAAACATTCCATCTCTAATAAAAACTTTGGCAACCAAACTTGTTAGTAGGAAAAGTTTGTAATCACAATGTTCAGAGTGAACAAGCTCGGAATGAACAATTTCGGATTGAAAAAGATCCAAACAAAACAATATTTCTAAGAAAGGATAAAGAACAATGAAAAACTGAGCAAGAAAAACATATATTTGAGTATAAGTATTTCAGATACCTCCTCTGATACCAATTTTAAGATCGAAATAATGATGTAGATGCTCAATATACAACAGGGGGGTGAATTATATACATTAAAAATTTCATTAAGAAAAGAAAGATATATGTTTAACACGGTCAAACTAAGAAAATTCACAACAACTCTAACACCAATTGGAGAATTGGAACAAGGTATGAAGTTATAAACTTATAGTTCTATTCACTTGTATGAATCTAGAATGTGATTCCGAAATCATATTCCAGAAATATGGATCCTGAAATATAATCTTAACCAATGTTTTCAAAATGAGATTCTACCTTAAAGCTTATATAATCTAATCTAATCAGATTACATTTATAAGGAAATAAAATAATTTTATACATTCCTTACTATACGAAATATTGCGGAAAACAAGTAGTAAAACTACTAGTTACAAGATAAATGTCTTTTAACCCAAAGAGAAGGGTATGCAACCACCTTGGATAAAGGTCCCATAATTTGTAATTTCAAGAAAGTTTGTCTTACCCACACCAAGGTAAGCCCTCGATATGAATATTGGTGTCTCTGTCTTGCTATCCCCACAAGCCCTCAACTTCAAGGTAGTTGGAACCTCTATCTTCCTCAGGAAGGAAGCCCTTGAACTTCAAGGTAGTCGGCACCTCTTTATTCCTATCCCCAGAATCCCTCGAATGTTATCACCAACATTCAGAGTCACATGAAGAAATCTGAATGAGAAGTTCAGTATGCACAAAGCCTAAAGAGCTTCTCTATCTAGAAACCACCTTAACAGCGTGTGGTCTCTAGAGTGATCCAATTGTTGTTTCAGTATCGATCTCTTTCAAATGAGCTCCTATTTATAGGCTTGATTGGAACAGTCGGCTCCCTCCTCCAATGGTCATATTTTTCTTAAACTTCAGAGGGACCTTCACACATGTCACTCACCCAATGGTTAGTTATAAACATAATGGATGACATCGTTTTATATCAAAACATGTATAAATGAATTCACGACATCGTGTTGTAATGAAACAAGTGTAAGAATAAGACAAACTATAATTCGAAGTGTAAGAAAATAATAGTTCGGAGTCTAACCAAAATGGAATTCAGAGTCTATAATAAAAGGATATTTGAATACTGTTTTGTTAGAATTTGGAACCTGAATTCTGGGGAAATCTGGAGTCTGAATTTCTATGAAAATTCATGTTCTTGTTTCATCAGGATTCAGAATCTGAACTTATACAGTTCGGAGTCAAACTTATAATGGTTCGGAGTTGGAATCATGAATGTTCGGAGTCAAACTTCAAAAGAGTTTGGAGTCGAACTAGTAAATGTTCATAGTTGAACTTTATATGAGTTTGGAGTCGAACTTGTAAAAGTTCAGAGTTGAACTTCATAGGAGTTCGTAGTCGAGCTATAAATAGTTCATATCCAGAATTCGGAGTGTAACATCATTATAGTTCATATCCAGAATTCGGATCCTAAAAATAGAATGCTCCAATTCTTTTCATGATATGATTCTGGGGTTTTGGTTATGAATCTGATTTTCGTACATAAGGAAAAATATTTATATGTATAAGAAAAACTAGTTTAGGGTAAATTTATTTAAGGAAGAAAACTTTTCCCTATAAAAGTAAAATATAGATTTGCTTAAGTATAAAGTGTTTCTGATTTTCAAAACAAGAAGGAATGGAAAAGTCATAAGGAAAACCTTATTTACTCAACAAAAACTACATATAATCAGCAATGATGGTATAAAAAAAAATATCTCCAGTTAATAATATGTAATAAAAATGGTTATTCTTATTTAAATATAGATATACAACAAAAATGTCACTAAAAACCTTATTGATGAAATAATTTTTTTACATTGAAAATAATTATAATTTAATATTTTATTAAAAAAAATTGGATGTACATTTATTTTAAAACAAATGTCGAATCTGGTCATTGAATAATTACAACATTTATTTTCCATTAAATCTAGATAAAATATTCATGTTGTACATGATAATATAAAATTTCCATTCATTTTTTCTATGAATTCAAAACAGGTCTTGTTATGAAATTGACATGGCAGTTATATTCAATAAATATTATAAAAACATGGGTAAAATATTATTTATTAAATAATTTATAATATTTATTTTTATTTATAGAAATTAAAATTTTGGATGAAGATAGCCTTTCGACTGAATGGAGAAATGAAGTTAGAATTTCTCAAAAACATTATCTCAATATTTTAAAGTACCAATGGATAGAAATTATTTACTATTAATTAAAAAAATACTGAATAACTTTTTTAATTAAATTTAATATTTATTTTATATAATGAAGAAAATAATTCCATTTATTGAAATAAATACATAACAATCACAAATAAAATGATATTTTAAAATAAATCATTGCAATGATCATAACATTGAATTGAGAATTATCCAATGAATGAATCATGTTTATAAATATTAAATCCATGTGAAAAAAAACTATAATAACATTTATATATATTTAATAATAATTGTACTCATAATAATTTACTATCAATGACAATGAATATCAATTATAACAAATGAAAAATAAATTGAGTTATCAAATTCCTTTCAATTTTTCAACTATTAATTCATAATATAAGGGGATGGAATAATTTATATGAAAACATAAAATACTAAGAATTTTTTACTAATCCGGATATTACATGACATATTTCATGTATTTACAGCTTTAAAAATAAATTAGTCTCATTACATAATAATTTGACTCAATAAATGAAAATTGAGATGAAGCCCCTTAACTAATGCTTCTTTATTGATTAATGTTATATAAAATAATATACTGTTTTTTAAAAATGGGTAATAATTTATTGTTGTTCCATATTACAATTCATAATATCATAAATTATCCCCTTATTTTATTTTACAACCCTTATGTTAACAATATTTACTTATTTCAATTATTTCTTGTGTTAATTTCATTGTTTTCTCTTGCATGTTTTGAATTGACTAGTTATATTATTATATATAATTTATTATCCCATAATATCATAAATTATCTTACTATTATAAATTTAATAAATTTTTATTATAAATATTATTATAATAATTATTTAAAATATTACATGGATAATGGATAACATTAATTCGCGGGGATGGTTGGCCACACGTATACATAACGAACATTATTATTTCTTTAATGGGTAAAAGGCTACCAAATTTTGACATATTTATTTTTTATAATCATTATTACTACATATATATCTCAAATATATTCACTATATATATCCTTATTACATTCAATGTAAAGATTTAATGAAAAATTAATAATATTTCACCCAAAGGCGGTGATATTCAAAACACCTGATCGATGTTATCTTATTATATACAAGATGGATCATATTTTGGAAAAAACTTATATTGTTCCCACATATATTAATTCTTATGCGTTTTTATTATTCAAAAATTCACTATCTATCTTCCATTGAGTTTATCATGTGTCTTTAGATGTATTCTGTTAAATGATATATGATATTTTTTTCAAAGTATTTTATTATGTGCATTATATAAATAATTTTTTTTACATTGTGTAAAAGGCTTCAAATATAAAGAATATTATTTTATTCAATAAGAATATAGTTTTGAATTTTTATATTATATTTTATAAATTTAATAAAACTCATTGTAGAATATTTTTTCTATGATGAGAATAAGTGGGATGACGTATGTTCGAAGTGAGGTATTTTATTCAGAGTTGAGTTTTGAATAGTATTTAAAACTGAAAAAGGATATTAAACATGATTTTAGTGTGAGAATCATGTGATTTTGGGAATATAATTTTTTAAACTTCATAAAATTAATTCTATTATGAAGATTAATTTATACATGAAAAAATGAATTCAATTTATTTTATCTATAGTGAAAGTGCATGATCTATTTTTTCATATAAATTCCCTTAGAAAAATATTTTATGAAGACCATTCTATCATTTATTCAACATAAAAATATCCTTCTGTTGTGTTGATATTACTAATTTTTAAATAATGTTATAATAATCAGTTGATAATTCTTTTTATTATTTTCAGCATATAATAGTGTAAATATTCTATGTAACGAATGGTTGATTTTTATAAAGTTTCAATTTTCAATTAGGGAAAATATCATAAGAATAATATTATGGCATTATCACTTTATATGAATGGTCCATATTTGGGAATAATAGGGACACCACCTTACGGATATGTTTCATCAAATTTTTAATGGATTATTTAATGAACTATTGTTCTAACCACACATTATTAACTAAAAAACTAATGAGGAGATATAATATAGAGTTCGGAACTTTAGGGATATACATACATTAATCTATAAAGATTCACTGGTACATGAAATTAAACAGATAATATAAGAATATAATTCTTCTAGATAGTCAAAAATCTCTTACAACACTCATGTGTCATGATTAAAATTCCCTCAGTTGTAGAAAAATACAATTAGTATTTTTTATTCATAGATATTCAACTTCTTTGGATGTTTTTAAAATACCATCAGTTTCTCCTTACAACAACATGATCAAATAAATTTATAATTTTCTGTTTTTTCATTTTTTTTCTGAAATAATTATATGTGATAGTGTTATGACCATTTATAGGTCATTTAGTGGAAGAGCCTTGTTGAAACCACATGTACCATTTCATGAAGTAACAACTACTTATATTTAGTAGAGAGATACTAGGAAAAGGGTTGTTATAGTGACCGTCAATTAATTCCTGGAGTAGAGTGTTTTGGGAGTGGCATATGTGATTAAAATTCCCCAAAGATAAATAAAACCCATGGGTTTGATATATTTTTTCAATTCAATTATATTTTCACAACATAATTTTATTATGAAAATTAGTATAACGCACATTCCATTAACATAACTTTTTAATTATTAATTCTAGGAACTGAATTCACCCCCTCATGTGTATTTAGTATGAATTTATTTGGAACAAATATTTGTATAGGATCTCATCACACATGAGTTCACAAATGTCAATGGTAAAATTAAAATTATCTGATTTATAATTACTATTATAATTAATAACAAATATATTACATCAGTAGTTAGACATCCGTACATTATTGGTGAAAAACATGGGATCTATAAGGCTTGCATAATTATATATTCAAATAACATTGTCTAAATTTTATATCATAAATATTTAATTCCTTACGAAATTCTAAATTCATGTCCATATGTTTGGGATAATGACATTGAATAAAGATGTTATTTTAATAATAAATTATAACAGATATAATATGTGGAAAATGCTTATATGAGTTAATCAAGTTTCTAAATTTCATATATCTGATGACATATGGACTAAAATAAATTTCTTTGATGAGTATACTTATAATTTCAAAGAACTGAGTTTTGATAGTTCCAATATTATGTTTAAACCATTTAAAATTGATGATGGGTAAATAATTACTCACCTGAATGGATGAATGCCAGAGAATGAGAATAATGTTTTTCCTAAAGAAATACCAATTGATTAGTGTGATAAAGCATTGAATGTTAAATTTTTTAAACAAATATGTGGATTTGAATCACAACATCCATCATAAAATATATTAAGATCAACAATTTTAAATAAATTATATCATATTTACTCTTAAGATTTACAAAGAAGGAATAGAAGCATAAGAAAGAGAATATAATTTAATCAAGAATTACAATCAACATTCGATGGATTATACATACAATGATGAAAGAAGAATAAAGGTATGAAAATAATTGAATTATCTAATGAAGAATATTTTCCAATCAATTCTTCATCAATGGAAGAACATATTCAGTTTTATTAGACGTTAAAAAAGCTCTAAAATAGGAGAATATGTTTCAAAATACACTTAATTATATACAAAATGAAAGGTTATATGTCCAAAGAAGTAATATTAAAATTTTGTTAGAAACCTGGGAAAATAAATCCTGAAATTACATTTTTTCATGAAAATACAATGAATGAGAAATAATTATTCATAAAGACCAAAGATAAGAATAAATCAAATCAGGCTCTAATAATTGTGTGGTGTGATTCTGATTAATCTAGTGAATGTATATATTCAGAATTAGAAGTTAAATCTCTAAATCAAAAATATGTATTGTGAATCATAGAACATTCTTATGAGTTACATTCTTATGAATCTTCTAGATATGATTGTAAATTACTAAATAAAGATTGTTCACATGAGAAATTAAATGAATATTGTAACATATTTGTTGATATTTATTATATATTAAATCATAGTGTAAAATATCACAAGAATTCTAGTAAAAAATATTATTTAATAAGATAAATTAAACTCACAAATTTCATATTTCAGGAAATCAGTTGGAATATTCTTCTACATGATATACTATTAAAATTATAACATTTGATATTATATAGAAGGAAGGGTCAAAATTTAATAGATAGTGCATGTTCTTTCAACATTTTTTGTGACTATCCAAACTATGATATTGATCAAAATGAACTCAAAAATGAATAATTTGAAATTGGATGTGATGGTGAAAGGCCCAAAATTTATAGTAATTTTTTTATATATTGTTCTTAAAATAAAAGCCTGTAAAATATTTCATTTTTATTTTATGAAGAAGTATAACATTATTATAATATCAATAATATAAAATGTACTCATCTTTTTATTAAAAAATTCATTATATACAATAATATTTTTAGTATTTCTTGCTAATTTTTTGGGGAAATAGAAATAGATTTGGATCACCATGACTTTTATAGTTAACATCTCTTCACCCAAGAGTATTTAGGTACCAAAATAAATTTTGTATCAATTTTCATTTTATTGAACGATTTAAATGAACAAAAATTAATAATTATAAATGGAAATTGGGTTATTAGTACATAAGATTAGACAACTCTAAAACATTCCCTCATTTCCAGATATTGATGCAGGCTTTGTATCATTTTTTTACAATTCTAATATATATTTTTTCATTTAACTACATTGAAATATAAAATATATACTCATAAATAGTGAATATTATGTTAAATTATTATGGAATAATATAATAAGTATTTCTCAGCATTGTGATGATGGTTATTAAGTTTAATTTTAAAATAATTCATTTTCAGTTTTCAATGTATTCTCCCTCATGTTTAAGGAACCTTGAACATATAGAGTTTATACATTAAATCATAATTCCTTGTTTCAAAAACATTTATATTCCTCAAACTATGATATTGATAAATCATTGTTATAGATTTGAATACATGGACATTGAGATGTTCATTATTTAATAAATAATCTAAAATAAATTTTAAATTTTATCTTAATTTTAATTTTTTTCCAAAATATATAATGTAATCCATTTAAAATGGGAAAGCAACACATGACATCAATTAAACTAATTAATAAGGTTTCGACATCTATACATCCATAGAATATCTATATGGGATTGATCAGACAAACTATATTTTAATGTATTAATTGAAAATCATTTATTAATGGATTGGATGATAATATTTTATGATTTAAATGGGTTTACTTTTTGAGTAATTATTTTTTAATATATATTAATTTTTTAAACATTTAAAAGATAAAAAAATTGGGACAAAGAGATGTGTTATTGGATGGTAATTTTTAAATAATAAATTTAATTCAAATTTATCAATACAGTTTTTTTAATGTATTTTTTCTTCACCAAAGACACCAAAATAGAATGGTTTTTTTTAAATAAAGAATACGTGATTTCAAAAAATTATTAGAACAACACTATGTAAATTTTATATTATGGGTTGTTTCTAGGATGATTCAATTAAGACAACATGTTTTTTCATTGAAAATATACATGTAAGGCCTCTCTTAAAATTATTCCCACTCATTTATGAAATAATAAAATGAATATTTTATTGTACATTAATTATTTTAATGAAACATTTACATTATAAAGGCAATAGATAATATATTTATGTTTCATCTAAATTATGGTGATGTTTTGTTTTTGTGTAATTATATAATGTCCCATGTTTTATATTTTTCAACAAAATGTTATTGACTACTGAAGAATTAATCCACGTGATATATGATTAATGTTACCAGTTTTATCATAAAATGACTCCTACTAAAGTTATATGAAATTATATTAAGAACATGAATCCTAAAACAAACATTATAAACAAATCATATGTTGATTTTTCAATTAATCATTTTAAATAAATCTTGTTATTGTTGATGCCTGGGAAATAAAATGTGTGAATTCTTGAGAACTAAAAAAATGTAATTACCATCCTCTAGGAATATTTATAAGATTTTTATAGGTAGTAGTTAGAACTATAATAAATATTGGAAATAAATAATAATTATCTACCTTCGTATCTCATTTATAACCGATAATATTCCAACAAGCTTTAGCTAATTAATTTTCTCTATTATGTATCGAAGAATAATTAATCATTTTTATGCGTAAATGTTATTGGGAATTATTTTGAAGGCCCTCTAACAATCACGTTTTTTAGAACAATATTTGTATTTAAAAATAAAAAATATGATCATTGTGTGATCACTAGAACAATTATATGACTGGCTGAAAAAAGATAAAATCATAAAGAATTATTTGACTATGAACAGATCAATTCCCATATTGTTTGGTCAGATAAAATTATAATTATTCTAAAATATTGATCTTATATGATTTAAAATTATATCATACAGATCATAAATTAAGTTTTCATAATTTATATTTATCATAGGATATATATTTTGATAAAAAACATTAGTTTCAAGACCATCAGTTTCAAAATTATATTTTTAATATTATTAAGGATCTATATAGGATTTAATAAGATCAATGAAAATTTAATGAGAAGATATGATATGTTATTTTATCAAATGAGTTTTTAGTTAGAATAGATGTTACAACATTATATATGAAAATTTCAAATTCATATAATTATATCGTAAAAATATATGATTATAATGTTATTATTAGATCAATAAACCAAAAATCGTATAAATATTTTTCAGGATTTTTGAATAATGAATTTGAAATGAGTATGATTGGGGAATTACTATTGTTTCTAGGATTTCAGTTTTATCAAAATGAATTTTTAAATATCTAAAGAATCTAAAATGAAAAATAGATTTTATTATAATGATTTTAAGTTAAAATAGAAAGTCAAATTAATCTTATATGAGCACTGATATAAAACATGATATTGATGAGGTTGAAAAATTAGCGGATAAAAAATTATATAGATGAATAAATGGATGATTGATTTTTCTAAAAGAAATTATAATTCAAATTATTTTTTTGTATGCCTTTCTACAATATTTATATCAAATCCAAATGAATATTAATAAAAAATTTCCAAAATGTTAATCTGATATTTATAAAGAAAAATTTCACATTTTCATATTTTTCATAAAACATGTGGTTTTCGTTTAACATAAAATTAAGATGATAATTTTAGGGGATATATACATGATTGGAGAAGAACCATCCGATATTAAATTTTCTCGGACAATCTCTACTATCTTGGCCATGTATGAATCAATACTAAGAATCAATACTAATGGATGAGGCTAAATACATTATATTAGGATGTTTTTCGGCACATTTGTGAATTAATCACATCCTAACGCTTTTTGGATTTAAATTTAATAGTTTCCCAATTAAATCTAATAATTGTAGTTCTATAATTATTTTAATTAACCCAATTTACCATTCAATAATAAATAAATATGATTTAATAAAAAAATACAGAAGATATAATGCAGAAAATGGTGATATATATAGAAAATATATATTTACATAGATAATAAATTATTTCATAAATTTAAAATTCATTTTTAGATGATAGATTTGATTTTATGACATGTGAATTAGGTTTATTTAAAAAAATTGAAATATTACTTATTTAGTAGGGTGAATTTAGAATAATATAAATATTTTATCTTTGAGACTTGGAAATGAATTTTTCTTCTCTAAAATGTTGGAAAATTCAAAAAAAATTATTTATTAAACATCAAATCACATAACATGAACCATAATATACTGTTAAATTAAATAAAATAAGTTATGTATATGTTAGATACACCTTCAATCTAGTGAATAATAATCTATTTGGTATCCAAACCACTGTTCCATAACTATATAATCATCCATATCATGTAAAAATATGAATAAATCCATATGAACCAATGGGGGTACATCTGATAGAATAATGGTTACAACGAAAACAAGAAAATTTATAGTGGAATATCCATATATATGATTTTCTTATAAGGTTAATTTACATTACATAAAACTGTCATAAATCACCAAGGTTGTGAATTAATAAATCATAAAAAATGTACTAATGTTTTTTTATCTAAATTCTAGAAGTGTTGTATTCAGAAACATGGATATTAATTTATTGATATTATTATTCATAACAATAAAATTTTACTTTCCAATGGATAATAATATTTAATATCTTTTGAATCTAGAAACAAATTCTTCTAACATGGTTGTAGATCTTCAATGTTCCCCATAATTATCATCCCATTTGGAATTCTTATTTAATGTCCTTTCTCATTTCCTAGAGAAAGTAAAAAATAATAAGGAGTTATAAATTAATCATAGTAATGGTAAATAAAGGTGATATCTTAATATATCATCATCATAAGGGAATAAAGTGACATCCCAGTACTTGTTTCCACTTATGTTGTCCCTCATGCCTATTTGGCCACATAACCCCTTGTTGCATCTCCACATTAGCTAGAGGATGCCGACTAGGTGTGTGGGTGAGTAGTTTGTAAGACATGGTGACAGAACCCCCATTTTAGTGTAACATATAAGATGAAACGATATTGGAACTATAGAAAAATCATAAATAAAGATATAGAAATAGTAAAAAACGTAGACATAATAGATAAAACAGAAGACTAAATAACTGAATAACATAGTAACAGCCTCATAGGTAGTACTATTCACTGAGGGGTCCTTTGGGCCGACAATTGGGCTTTTGATCCATGTATTAACGGCACTTGGCCTTGGTCCTTCTAGCTGTATAATGGGTATTCCTCTACCAAGACATAAAACAGGTCTTTGCTTTAATAATAAATTGAGGCTCCAACCCCAATGTTAAAAAAACCTCCTATGTAGTCCATGATACAAACATGTATGGAAGAAATACTCATACCAATATTGTATAGGAAAGAAGAATCATACATGAAGATAAAAATTATCAAAATTTAAGAACAAAAAAAAGCTACTACATAGAATCTTGAGCCTATGTTGGATCATCTGTTACTATGTTCCAAATATTTAATAATAATCAACATCATGAAGGGTGGTGACTTCACATAACCATACCTAGAAGAAAATAACTTTTTTGGGTTCCATGGCCATTCTAATTAGGGTTTGATATAAACATCTCAGTAGAACACCATCATCAGTGCCTATAGGTAAACTAAATAGGTTCTCCTTTTAAAGGAGAGTTCAACTAAAAGTAGGAAGTAAAAATGTAGAATAAATATAAAACCTCCCTATCACATTCAGAAAGGACACATGACAGGTCTACCAGCTTTATCTCAAATAATGTACATCATATGAAGTCATAGTAGACATATATATATATAATGGAAATGTATAATCGTGCCTCCCACCGATACATGTATAATGATATTGCGACTTTCCTGGGGTAAACATTCATCAAACCCATACATACATAATGATTATCAATGTGAGGGGGTTATAATGTCTCCCACCAAATCATATATCATAATCTAGTATGGGGTATGAAGTCCTCCCAACAATATATATATGTATATATTATAAGCCATCATGGGCTGATAATTCATCTCACCAATATATATATATATATTTATTTATTGCATGAATTTTTGCAGTTACAATGAATCTCATCCATATATATATCATAAGCATGTGTGGGGTAATAATTCCTCCCATCCAGAGATGTATATAGATTATAACTATCGTGGGGTAAGCATGCCACCCAACCATACAATTGCATCATAGCTCATAAGCATATTAGTGGCATAGAAATTGATATTATATAACATAAGGTAACCGATATTGCATTATTTCAATTAAAACATAAAACCTGACATGGTCATATCTTCAGTTGAAGGCATGAGGAAATCCCTCTAATACCTACTATTATCCATTCCCAATTCACATTATAACACTTAAATTAACATGTGACATTTATTAAAATTCAAAATCACAAGACATGGTTTCAAACAAAAAATTTATGATAAATTCATTTAATTCAATATAATTGAAATCATTAATTATATTTGAATGATTTTAAACAACACATATTATTAACAATTCATAATATGTTAAATCCAACATCAAGGAAATAATCTTAGGAAAAAGTGACATCGGGATGTTTGATTAAAATTTTGGAAATTATAAGCCTATAAGGGCTAATAACCCATGAGTTGTCATGGTTTAATAAAAACACACATGATGCAATGGTCATTTAATTTGAATCTCATGCTAAGAGATACAAACAAGAGTTATTCCTTTTGAGAAATTGGCCTAAAATAGCCACTTTCGTTGGAAAACCCATTGAGTGACCTTATAAAAAATATATTATCACTAATCCATATAACATAATCATATTCATTTATATCAAGTCATTAGGGTCATCTAGACATGATGGAACCACACATCAAGGGATATTGGAAATTGCCAGGTCAAAACATCAATGATTAGCCAAAAAATGGCCAAAATAGAAATGGAGAACTACGTGATGACCTAAGTCAGAGACATTAATGAATCCTCTGTTTCTATAATCCTTAGATTTGATGTAGGTTGGAAGAGATAATTGAATCATTCCAAAGCCCTAAAAGTAAGTCATATGATCCTAATTTCAAATTTCACGATAAATGGAATGAATAATAGATAAAGGATTGGAATGACATGGGTGCCTTATCACGGGGGATCTAATACTCCGAATGATGGAAAATTAGACAATAGACGGAGAACATAGATAAAAAACTATGATTTAGAAGTTTAAGAGATCAAAGAGGATTGGGCCACATTTTTACTTCTGGAATTAATTGGAAAGGTGTAATTAAAACATATGTTTGGGGAGGGGGAAATGAAAAAATTTCCTAAAAACCTCCATGTATGGTTTTGTCATGTGAAAAAAACTGTGTGGAAACCATGAATGAAGGCTCTTTCCCCTTACATAGTAGTTTTCAGGGTTTCATGCCTAGTTCTCATGGTTGTAGAAAAATAATGAAGACTTGTAGGTTCCCCATACTATATTCATATGGTTTACAAAAACCATGAGTCTTGGGTCACACGGTTTCTAAAACACCGATATCCTAATCTATAGCCCATTTTCAAGACTACTGATCTACGAACAATCCAAAAAACCTCATGGGGAACTCCCTAGGCTATAGTACACATTACTATGATTTGAGGGTGGATTCAAAATGAAAACCCCTATTATTTATAACATAGAAAAAAGTTGAGTCATTACAACATCCCCACATTATATAAACTCGTCTCAAATATATTATTTTTAGGGAAAACATGTAGTCTTTCCAATGTGTGCCAACAACTAATATTGTATATCATCTTCTTTCTCCCATGTATTGTTCTATACAAAGTCATGATTCTGTAGCACCTGTACAAGAGGAATATACCTGTGTCAGAGTGTCATCATGATCAAATCAACTATACATACAAGATACTCCTCAAAAGAAGAATCCATATTTATATTATCCTCATCAGGATAAAATATAATAGAGGGGTGTGGATAATATTTTCAAATCATAGATATAGGGATGAAATCATTCATAGACTGATATCATTTAGTACGTTTATGATATTAAGACACTCTTTTTATACACATTACAACTTCGATGTGTTACAAGATCCATGGTGATATCGTAACCTGCTTCTAAACACTTATATACCCCAATATGGGTGAGAAAGTCATGAAAAATTTGTCTCCATACTCGCAGTCATGAGGACAACAATGTTTATAGGCAAAAGACAATTGTCTATACTAATCTGTCAACTTTCTATTCCTAGTCAACTAGATATCCTATGTAGTGTCTTGAACGATATGAGGCCCAAACAAAATTGGTTCCCCTACCTCTATCCAGCAGAGAAGTGATCTACAAGTCCTACCATACATGTCTTTATAAGGATCGTTCTCAATGGTAGCATTAAAGCTATTTTTAATAGTAATGTCGAAGAGGGTGATTTATATCTACATGGAAACCCAAATGTCAAGAAGGCATGCATTGATAATATTCTCTAGCTCCTAACTTGTACCCTCTATTTGTCCATCAGTCTAAGGTTTACATGACATTCTCAAAAGTACCTTCCTATGAAAGTATTTTTGTAACTTCTACCAAAATCATGATGTAAAATAATTGTCTCTATTAGAAATAAAAGAATGAGGTTCTCTATGAATTTGTTCCACCTAATTGAAATATAGTCTTTCCAAACCATTTTCCGAGATGGTCTGTCGCATATGTAAGAAGTGTTTGACCATCATCAATTGATCAAAGGAAACCAACACATAGTCATTTCCATTGAGTTATCTAGGTAAAACACTAATGAATACCATCAAAACATCATACCATTTACAATGAGGAATGATAAAATTCTAAGGAGGCCCTGTTGAATTCTGATTTTCTATATTCACATACTGACAGGTGGAACATCGTGTAATAAAATCATCTATCCCATTTTTCATGTTGGGCCAGTAGTATTGGAGACATAGATCCTAACACAATTTGGTGAAACCAAGGTAAACATTACAATCTGAGGCATGTAAATCAATCATCATGTTCCCTCTAATGTGTGTTGTGTCCTATAAAAACCATTGGAACAATATAGTATTTCCCCAATCGATCATCCAACTAGAAGAAGTACCATTAGTCGATGAACATTCCCTTAGTACAAGGCCTTCAAGATTAGATAGTTGTCTCTACCATACTCACTCAACATGTGTATATGTCACCTCTATAGCTGAGATAACAATATAGTAATTGTATTCATGAACATTAAAATGCTTCTATGTGAATAAAAATGATAATATTTCATTCATTAATGGACTGCTGATCTACCTATATATATGTATTTCATCTCAGAGCTTCGACTAATAAGTTAACATTCTCTGATTGTAGGAAAGTTTGAAATCAAATGATTGCAGGTACTTGACCCACCTATTCATCTTGAGATTCAGATCCAGTGGAGTGAATATATATTTGAGGTGTTTGTGGTTAGGGAAAACTAAAAAACTATCTCTTAAAAGATAGTGTCTCCATCAATATAAGTCATGAATAACTGCAATGTACTTAATGGAATCAGTCACGTAATTATTCCAATGAGTCCTCAACTGATGAGAATCATACACAACAAAATGCCCATCCTGAATTAGAACAACATGAATCCTAACACCTAAAACATCACTGTAGACAGTATAGTCCCTACTTGGCTCTGAAACAGTCAATATCGATGATGAGTTCATTCTTCCCTTCATCTAATGAAAGGTTTCTTCACATGATTAAAACCATTCAAACAACCCACCCTTATCTTTCAATCCAATAAGTGGCACTGTATGGCTTCAAAATATAAAAATTAATTGTCAAAAACATCAAGAAATCCCCAAATAAGTATGGATATGAATGATATTATTGGTATTCTTCAACGAATCTACTGCTCTCACTTAAATTAGGTCAATAAAAACTCTTGAATACAAGTTTATATGTCCAGGTAAGTGAACATTTTCAATAAAAATGTAGAATTTACTAAGCATGACACAAATATAATGATCTCTAGAAGTGTATTAAGAATGTACTCAATATGGATTTAATGGTCATTATTGGAGCATGAATACACTAAGAAATCTTCAATGAAGATATCCCCCAATTAATTTATATATGAGTTAGAGACTTGATTCATAAGAGCCATGAAAACAAAATGTGTGTTCTTGAGTCTGAATTACATAACCTGATACTCATAGAGACCATACATACTCCTAAAATCTACACGAGGTATGTCTAGTGCCATGAATCAAACCTAACTATATCCCAATCACAGATCAATCATTTAAAATACCTTCTTTCCCAGATGAACATAAAAAATGTATTCTATTCTAGGAAATGAAAAAGATTTCATGATAGTTAGGTGATTCAACTGATGGCAATCCACCCAATGACTAAGTGTGTCGTCCAACTTCCTGGAAAAGTGTACATGTGAACCCGAAGGAGATGTTTTGGGGAATATAAAGAATATCTATTCTTGATCCTCCAACTTAATATTGTTCCCATGAATTCCTTAAGTTCCATTTGATTAATAGAAATGGAGATAGGTGATTCTCCTTGCACAATATCAATAGTATACGCTACCTCTTTAACAGCAGGTAGACCATAGTAGTATTCTGAAAAAAATATAAAAAATGATCCTGCATAAAAGGAAATACTATGGGTCATAACACTTGGTCATTAATATAAAGACTATAAATTTTTTTTACACTACTAAGCCTCAACTGCTCTGGTCCTAATCATTTAACACTAATATCATAATCTTAATTTTTCATTGTCTAATTCCCATGGTGATGTAAATTTATCCCTCTAAAAATAGAAATAAATAATATATCATTAAGGAAATAACCATTCTATCCTAATGATTAAATCAATATCATCCATGTCATGAATTTATAGGTTCCATTTGATTAGTTATCTACCCAAATAAAGGGGAAAATTATGACAGTAGTGAACGCCCTCTGAATGGGTACATAAGGGTGTATCAAGCATCATGAATCCATGATAAAACATGAAGTCGAGGCCAAGACATGCATTGATTGTCTCATATATAAATGAATGTTACTTTACTGTGTCAAACAATGAAAACAATAATGTGGGGGCTACTACAATATTACCTCGTAAAATAAATTTTATAGTGGTATGATCCTATGGTGTAGGATAGAGTGAATGTAATTAGAATATACCATGTCAATGAATCACTTCATTAATTCCATGAGCAGGACTGCTATAATGGCACTGAGAATAATAATTCTGGTTGCCTTTTCCTCGAAATCCACCTTGATTACAATGACTGATGGTATCCAAGCTAACTTGTTATATATATCCTGCTGAACCCACTCTTGATTGAGGTGTATTTGTATATAACTTCATGCTAATAACTATTAGGAAATAAATATAGAAATAGTGGAGTGGTCTCATCCGTCCACTAGATATTCACTCAATAAGATTTCATGTACACATCCACTTGAAGTGCCATAGAACTCCACACTGGGGACATATAAGAAAACAACCTACACAGGGAGCCTGACCAATTATACCTCCAGAAGAGTCTCTAATGTACCATTTTAATACAGGAGATGATCTAATGGAAGCCATAATAGTAAAACTATCATGGATCACAACATAATCAACTCTCAAATTTCATATATAATTAGGTTATTTTTTATGATCCATAAAATTTTCACCATCCAAAACACATTGACCAATGATCAGATGGTGTAACACAAGACATATTCAAATCACCTAGCACACCATAGATCATACGGAGCATTAAAAGTAGAGAAATTTTGTAACTCAATGAAACATAATAATTAATAGATATCATATATAGTCCCATACCTAAAATTCTAGAACATTATATCACTATCATCCCTCAGAGTCCGGGAAAAGAAGTAGTTGTAGAAGATTATCTCAAACACTACCCAGGATATATCCCTTTGCCGGACTTCCTGGGTGATGAAATCCCACCACCTCTTGAAGGAATCATGTAGAATGTAAACAGATAGCATGACCCTATACTCTAGAGGCATATCTATGTGCTCAATGATATATAATATATCCATGATCTTGGACTCCACAACAATTGATCATACATCCACTTCGAATATTGGAGGATGATGCAATTAAACTCATTAGTCCACTCTGCAAAAATTTGTACAGGTTACACTTCATCTAGCATTGACTGAATCATATCCAAGATTCCTTCTCAAAAATTGGAATCTTTTCCCAAATCTAGTATCTGAATTGTAGCCACATGGGGATCAATAGGAGGAATGAATAGTAGATCATGGCCCCCACCTCTATAACATGATCGTCACGACTTTTGAGGCCATGACAAGGGGATGTCAATGAGGCCTTATACTATAATGCCAAATGAACATTAGGGAATGGAAACCAACAAATTTATAATATTACATTCAATAAAATATAACATTTTCTAAAGCCTTCCAATATGAACCTACACTCATCTATACATTCTTCAGAAGCTAGGGCATGAAATTGAAATCGACCATGACATGCCATAATAATGATGAAATTACCACTAACCAATACTATAGCCAGGTTCGGCTAAAATTTCTATGTTAGAAAAGTGAATTATGTTTTTATAAAGTTAAAATTAATTTTCTATTTGAAAGTGGTCTCATTAGAACATTTAATGCATTTAAATTGGCATAATCAAATTTTATGTCGTTTTCTATTACATAAGTTATGAAACACATTATGAAACCAAATAGGAAACAAACTTTTATATTATTTTCATTCTATTTTTTCATATCCATTTGATTATTTTATTTTTTAAAAGGTTAAGATACATAGAATTTCATTTTTTGATCAATTATTGCCCATACACCTTATGTGTCAGGGAGTGACACCCACTGAACTCACACTGTAGAATGTTCCATATCTTAAAAAAATGTCAGTATAATTGATTATAAGTAACAGGGAATAATGAATATTAAACATTCAATGCATGATGAAATCTATAATTGGACATGAAAAATTCATGGCCTATTCATATTATGCATATCATGATGCATGTTCTAATACATAACACTCATTTAACTGGGTCTTGCAATATAATCATATTCCCAATAACGTAAATATCAAAAACATCCAAAAAAATTAAATCGACCTATGTTGAAAGGATATCAATAGTAGTAGTCAAAAATAGAACAAAAATATTTCAATTAACATAGACCTAACCCCAAACATGGGTTCGTGACGCCCAAGCATCCCTTGTGACCATGTACCATGTAACGTCCCGGTTCCGGAAGCCACCTAGAGGCAACTAGTAGTCAGCTGGTCACATGGACTCAAGTGCATTTCACTGAATTGTAGATGCTACCGACTAGTAGTGAGGCCATTTAGTGTGATAGTGAGGAAACTATGCTCTCATTGCCAGTGTACACATTGGAAGATAAACCAAATAAATAACAGAAGCAGTAGACATCCATACAAGATTAAACAGTGGAATACTAAAGGTGTAAACAAATGGAGCACATATATAAATGAAGCATGATAAAAAAGTCTAGGAAAATAGAGAAACAAGTCATAATGATTAATACAAACAGTACTAAACCAATTTACAAAAAAAAAGATAAATAGCAACACATCATCGTAAGCCTAAGCTTGGTCTCATGCTCTCCAGCTCCACAGCAAGTAAAGTACCTGAAGTGGAAGGGCTCTTTCCCTTATCTATACCAGAAAAAATATAATCTATTTGGGCCCAAAATTATGGCCCAAATAGGGTGTGAGACTAAATTATAGTAGGAAACCACCTAAATATTTGTGCCTATCTGTCAGAGAATATATGTCATATAAAAGTACAAGAAGCAATAAAAATGAAAAATACAAATCAGTAAACAATGCAGCATTCCAATATCAAGCAGTAGCTAACAAGAATTTAAACACAAATAGGTAACCCTATAGAAATTATACAAAGCCACCCCCTCTAGTCTTACCTAGCATGTACCAACAACCCTCTGGACAGTACACTCAGCCTAACCCCTCAGATTTGGTCTTATGAAAATTATAAGACATTCTGAGGAAGCGCACTCAGTCAATTCCCTTTATAGTTTAAGGTAGTCAGGACTCTTTGAGGAAGCACACAAGGTCAATTACCCATATAGACCGAAGGTCAAGAGACTCTATAAAGAATCTCACTCAGTCAATTCCTCTTATATCCCCAGGTCATTCACATAGTCTCTGAGAAATCTCACCTGATCAATTCCTCTTATAGACAAAGTGGTTAAAGCAATTCAAGTAAAATAAAGACTCTCTGGGGAAACACACTCGGTCTATCCCCTTATGGTCAATAATTCTCAAAGACTATCTGAGGAAGCTCACTCGGTCTATCCCCTTAATGTTTATAATGTCCAAAGACTCTCTGAGGAAGCTCACTCAGTCTTTCCTCTTATATTCAATAACACTAGGTTCTCATTGCACCATGTAAGTCAATGCATAATAATTCTATATGTCCAATGTAATCCTATAGAACTACTTGTCTAACCAGTCTACAACATATCACACATTTCATAAAACAACACTCCATCCTATGACCACAAGGCATGGAAAACAGGTAAACTGCCAATAGGCTAAACATGACCAAACAGTCATAAAAATAATAATGAAAGAGAAGAACATCCAAGGTGTAGAAATAAACCGAAATCATATCCAATTTACCTCTACACATGCATATAATCATGGAAGGAAAAAAATAGCGGTAAAACGGTAAACACGCAATACCCCGTTCAAGGGTATTGGAGGAATTTGCATATAATACTCAAAGACTTTGAACAGAAAGGCCCAAACCACAAACCTCAGGTCCAGTAGATCAATACAATTTAAACACAAAGCATGAATCTCTTTGTAACGACATAGATCTAAGAAAATGTCCAAATGGTTCCACCCACGATTACATGAAAATGAAAAGGAATTGGAAAACAAGGCTCCTGCATAAGAGATAACTCACTGATGTGATTCCAGGGCAATCAATGATGCTCGACGTGGAGGTCATATGGAGGATCTAGGGCACGTCGAAGATCCATGGATGCTCGGTGCTCTTGGACAAACGAAACCTAGAAGGGGTGGTTTATATTTTTCAGACGTGACCCGATACATTTAATAAAAAAAGAAAGTACACGACATGGAATTTTGGAGTACATGGAGTATACTCCCCTTTTCTAAACCCCGCTTTATGTAGCCTCCATGTCACCCCACACGAAAGTGTGTGTGGCCAGAACATGGCCAGCACTAATCCTCCTACGGCAATGAAGTTCACGACATGTACTAATAATGTACAAGGTATGTATTTGAAAAATTTCCTAAAACTCATCTTTTCTCAAAAACTTGTGAAAAAGAAAAAACATACCTGAAAAAAATACCTTAGTTTTTACAAACTATCCCTTTTAAATAAATTTGTCCATAAATTTTCCTAGAGTGGTGTAGAAGATGAAACCTCAAAAAAATCTGGCCATTGTGATCATACATTAGCCTCCCTCTCCCAAGTCACCTCATGTACCCTCTCATGCTGCCGTAGTACCAGTACCAGAGGAACAGACCGGTCACAGAAGAACATTTTTACCCTGATCAACAATCTTGATAGGATGCTCCCCAAAAATAAATCTACCTCCATCTCGACTTCCTTAGGTTGGAAATTATGAGATGGGTCTGAAAAGTAACACTAGAGATGAGAAATGTGGAATGCTTCATGCATAGACCTATACCTCTACGGTAACTGCAAATGTTAGGCAACAGGACAAAATCTCACCAACACCTCAAACTGCATGATGTACCATGACAAAAGCATACCCTATCTTTTAATATTCTTGTGTCCCAACCTCGGTGTGACATGAAGGAAAACCTGATTCCCGACCATGAACTCCAAATTTCGTCACCGTTGATCAGCGTAAGAAATATGTCGAGACTTTGCAGCATCCATCCTTTACTGAATCAACTCTATCTGCTCTATGGTCTCCAAAACATGATGAGGTCCTAGAAAAGCTGCCTCTACTACCTCCAAAAAACATATGGGTGATTTGCATGGCATACCGTATAAAGAATCATAAGGTTTTATCTGAATATTCGCCTAGAAATTGTTGTTGAAGGAAAAATCAACAAGAGATATATTCTTTTTCCATGAACCTCCAAAATCCAGGAAGTATGATCAGAGCATGTCCTCAAGAACCTAAACCGTATGCTCGGACTGACCATCTGTTTCGGTGGTAAGCTGTAATCAAAAGTACTTGTTTACCCAAATCCTTTTGAATCCTTTTCCAGACCCGAGAAGTAAAACGTGCATACCTATATGATACGATATAGTGTGAAACTCCATGAAGACATACAATATATCAAATATACAACCGTCCCAGCTCATCAACACTGATGGTCTCCTTGATTGGAAAGATATGAGAAACATTTGTGTGTCTGTCAATGACAACCCATGTGGTGTCGTTCCCTCGAGGACACCTCGATAACACTGTCACGAAATCCATCACGGCGTCGTTCCACATCCACTCAAGAATGGGTAACTATTGTAAATTCCATGCTGGTCGTTGATGATCTGCATTCACATGCTAACAATTGGAACACCTCATGAAGAAACCAGCAATGTCCTTCTTCATACCTGGCCACCAATACTGATGGAGTAGAGCACGATATATCTTGGTAATGCCAGGGTGAACTGCCCAAACTGAGAAATTAAAGTCCCGTATTAGCTCCCCGCATATATCTTCTACCACCCATAAACGCCCCTGGAAACGCAGGATCTCATCCTCACATTTGGTCCTTCCAGGAATAGGTTATTCTCTTGAAATTCTATACCATTGAACTAAGACATCATAATTTGATAGATGCATCATTCGTATTCGGTCAAGAAGGTAAGAGGTAACAGTTACAAAAGAGATGAATGTTCTCCCATTTCTATCATGCACCTCCAAATGCATCTAAGAGAATAGATCTATAAGTTTCCACTCACTATTGGCCTCTTGAACAACCTGTATCTACGTCCTTCTGCTCAGTTCATTAGCCACAACATTTCCTTTCCCAGGAGTGTAGGAATGCTCAAAGTCAATGGACTGATGGTACTCAACCCACCTTCTATGCCTCAAATTCAAGTCATGCTGGGTGAAAATGTAAATGAGAGTATTGTGGTCAGTGAAAACAACAATGTTCTCTCCCATAAGGTAATGTGTCTAGCAGTTTAAGGAATGTACAACAACTGTTAATTCCTGATCGCGTGTCGGGTAGTTATTCTCTTGTGGCCTTAACTGCCGAGACCCGAATGCAACAAATCCTTCTCCCTGCAAAATCATAGCTCCCATACTAATACATGAATCATTGTAATAAAAAATATAGCTCTTTCCTGTCTCTGGAGTATCAGTGTTGTAGCCAATATCCCTTTCAACCCATGAAAGGCTGACTCACAAGAATCAGACCATAAAAACATCACACCCATCATGGTCAGACCAGTCAGTTGTGGTGCTTAATTTTAAAAGACCTATATAAAATGTAAGTAGTATCCTTCTAGACCTATAAAACTCTGCACCTCAAATACGTTCTTTATCTGCTCCTAGGAAACTACAACTCTCACTTTCTCTAGGTCTACTGATACTCCTATCTATGAAATAACATGACCTAAGAAGCGAATCTGGTCCATCCCAATGTAGAACTTTTAGAGATTAGCATATAACTTATGCTTCCTTAGTGTACTCAAAACTATCTCAAGATTTCTGGAACTGTCGTGTCAAGTGTGAGAGTACACAAAGATATCAATCATGGAAACAACCATGAAGGAATCCATGTATAGATGGAACACTCGGTTCATCAGTGCCATGAAGACTATAGTCGCCTTCGTTAGACTAAACGGCATAACCATATACTTTTATGGACCATAACTTTTCCAGAAGGCTGTGAGAGGTATTTTAGATGGTCGAACATGCTACTGATGAAAATCGTACCTCAAGTCAATCCTCAAGAATACTCGGGCTCATCAAAGCTGATCAAAGAGATCATTAATCCTAGTAAAGGGATATCGGTTCTTGAACATCAACTGGTTATGCATCCGATAATCCAAAAAAATTATAAGGGTACCATCTTCCTTCTTCATAAACATGACAGGAGAACCCCAAGAAGAAGTACTATGTTGGATGAAACCTTTGACCAGCTACTCCTCCAACTGTTTCTTGTGCGCCTACAACTCTGGTGTAGCCATCCTATAAGGAGGAGTGGACACCAGTGTCACCCCTGGAACAAGATGAATAGAAAATTATACCACACGCTCTGGAGGAAAACATGAAAATTCCTCTTGAAGGAAAACTATAAAATGATCCACCACTAGAGGAATGTCTAACTGTAATGTCCCCTGGTCATCCATATAAAGACTAGAAACCTGAGCTATAGATGCTCAAAACCCAAGATTCTCTACACCCGCTTTGCTCTCCTATATATCCCACCCTCCCTTATGAAGAAATGATCCACCCTATGGTGATATGAAACTCACCCTATGGTGATAACCGTCGATGAATTCTTGGAAGGGAACCAACCAGTCCATCCCAAGAATTAAATCATATCCTATCATCTTGAGGACATTAAGGCCCCATAGAAAGTGACAACTAGCAACCTCTAGAGGGAACTACTTATAAAAATTAACACCATATGTTCTACTCCCCAACGGTGTGGTTAGTGTCAAGATATTAGCATTAGAAAATATCAAGAGCCCAAGGCTCTCCACAACAGCAATAGAAATAAACCTATGCGTAGCACCAGTGTCGAAAAGAGTTGAAGATAAAACTAAGGATACTGAGATCATACCTCGAACTTTAGAGGGTTCAGGATCATTCTCTTGATGAGTTTTCTCCACTACAAAGGACTAGCCTACTCCACGGCCTTGTGACCCCACCTGACAAATATGTGTTGATCAACTCTATTGTCGCTGGTAGCCTAGTGACTACCCACCACGGTCGTGACATCCACATCGGCCCGAACGGTTGGAATAACATCAGTTCCAAGACTGGTGAGAAACTGGATATTCTCCTCCTAAATGTTGTGTCATAGAAGAACCCCTGCCACCAGCTGCAGGTGAGAAGATCTGACAGTAACGCTAAAGAGGGCCCATCTTGCCGCAAGATCAGCACTCCATCAAGTCTCTCTGACACTAAGGCCTAGAATTCCCACTCCTCCATCATTAGTAGCATACTACCTGGCTACCAGAATATAAATCCCACCTACTATGATCTCGTCAAGGAGACTCCCTGTGGCGCTTCCTGCTATCCTTTGGAGGAACACTAACTCTAGATGTCTAGCTTCCCATGCTCATTGCTCCAAAATCCCTCAGATTGTGCATAGTGATCAGCACCTAGTTGATGATGGAAGATATCAAATTCAACCTAAATATGATCACCTACGACTGGATGTCATTCCTCGAACCATCCGTGATCTTCCACGCAAGGAACAACTCATCACATCCTGGAATGGGCATGAAACTCTTCTACTTAGTAAAGTGATACGAGTACTACTTAATAGAAAGAGTACCCTGCTCCTGACTCATAAAATCCCAAGCTCGATCGGCCCTCAACTTTTCCGTGTAAAAGAAATCATAGAATATGCCTCATAACTCATCCCAAGTCATTCTCTTCTTGCGTCCTAACTGTGAGATCACCTCCCACCACCTCTTATTAGAGACTTTAAGCATATTGGTTGTGAGCTTCACCCTCTTCTCTAGAGGTATCTCTAGATGCTAGAAGATTGTCTATGTGGCCTCTAGACATGATTCTATAGCTTGGGGTTCTCCATCCCCGGATAATGTGGGAGGATGTTGTAGCTGGAAGACCTGAATCAATTCTACCATCGACGGGGCAGGAGGCGGCACTCAATATAAGGTCTACCACATCCTTATAAAAACTTCCCAAAACTGCACATTAGTGCCATCGAATGGTATAACTACTGGTGCCAATTATGGAACAGTAGGGGGTTCTGCAGGAGGTCCCTGATCAACCATATTTGATGTCTGATCCCCATCCGGTAGCTGGCGTACAACTAGAGGAAGTCTCAGTGGCATGAATCTGTAAGGTCAGGCACACAACTTAGATCAGAATTATCAAGAACTGAAAACAAGGAGTGTAAGAAGAGATCAAAAGGAAGAAAACATTAATGTTTTACAAAACATGACTACACGTAATGTACACTACCTACACAATGTGTTCCCTCAACTCATTCAAATGGGAGTGTAACTTTTCCTATAGTGGTCGTGTAACACCCCAAACACACACCGTGTTCTCACATCACACGGATTGTACATGAATCTTCTTCCCTTTCCTGGGTCCTTCTACATGGCTAAGACACAAATCTCTCCTAATAAAAAACTACACTGCGTGTTCAAAGAAGACACGACATGTACTGGACAAGATTTACCTGGCATGTGTTTTTCGTGAAATGGTTAGATACATGGTTCAAACTACATGGAGTTTTCCTGACAGACACTACATGTACATGAAAGGATAACATCTTCTAATGTTTTTCATGACATGGTCGGGTACCTGGGTCAGACTAGAAGGTGTGTTCAAGGTAGACATGGCGTGTACAAGGAGATACTCCACCATACCATGTTCTTAGTTACACGGTCGTGTTCTTAGAGTTATACTACACGCTGTTTTTAACACGGACATGGCGTGTATCCACCAGACGTTTCTTATCCAGTGTCTCGGCCCACACGGCTTAATACACAGTCAGAGACTACACGTCGTGTATATAATGTACACGACGTTTTCTTAAGAAAACGGTTTCTTCTCGAACAGAAGAGAACATGTCATGTACATAACAATACCCGTTGTGTATTCTGGGTTTTTTAGACAGTAAGACTCAAAAACTACTCAGGAACCCAGAAAAGACTTAAAAAGAACTAAAAGTGCCAAATTATAATCCATGAGGGCCCATACTCCATGCGAATCAAAATTTTTCATCTTATACATGTTATAAACAAAAAAAAAGTGCAATGATCCACCAAATTCCTATTAATGAGGTCCCATAAAACCTCAAGAAACAATGATTGGAATTCATTCAAACAAAATGTTACACACAAATTCTTATCATACAACAATCATTTTTAACAAGTCATCTATCACAATAGCATTCCTATTCTACACAACATCTATCACAACAGCATGAAATCACTAAGGCATACTAGATGGCATGGAAAGAATTCATGGAATGTGATTTCGGACAAGTGAATATATGATGCATGAGAAGGAACACCCTAATCACATCAGTTTGTGATAGAAATAGAACCTCAATATAAACAATAGTAATAGCACAAGACATGTGAATCACCAAATGGTGATATCAAGTCAACTGTAAAATTGCAAACTAGTCAAATTGTATTAAATGAGGAAATATGGATTTTCCCATACATTTGTTAGCTACTCCAGGGAACAACTTATTACCAATTACATATTCCATCCTATCCCTGGCTGTGGGCTCTAAATAGTAAGTCAAGAGAAAATAATTCCTCTGATACCACTTTGTAACAACTCTGTTCTGGAAGCCACCTAGAGGCGCCCCATACCCGGTTGGTCACATGGCCTCAAGAACATTTCACCAAACACCAGAGGCTGCCGACTAGATGTGAGGGCTTTGGGTGTGATAGTGGGAACACTATGCCTTTATTGGAATAGTACAAAGTTGAAGATAAACAAAAGCAATAGCGGAAGTAGTAAACATCCATACAAGTGTAAACAATGGAAGACTAAAGGTGTAAACAAATGGAGCACATGTATAAATGATGCCTGATACATGTGTCTAAGAAAGTATCCAAACATTTCACAATGATGAATACAAACAATACAAAACCAAAATACAAAAGAAACAGATGAACAACTCCTTTGCATCGCAAGCCTAGGCTTGGTCTCACACTCTCTATCTCTATAAAAAGTTAAATACTTAAAGTGGAAGGGTGATTTTCCATAACTATATCTTCAACAATAAATTGTATTTGGGCCCAAGAGAATGGTCCAAATAGGTTGTGAGACTATATCCTAGTAGGCATCCACCCGAACATCTGTTCTTAACAGTCAGTGAATATATGGTAGGTAAAATTACCAGAAACAGTAAACATGAAAAATACTCAACTGTAAACAATCTATAGATCAAATATCAATCAGAAACTAACAAGTAGCTAAACAAAATCAGGTAACCCTCTGGGAAGTGCTCACATCCATCCTCTCTAGTTCTAACTAATAAGTACCAGCAACCCTCTGGGTAGTACACTCATCCTAACCCCTCTAGTTTGGTCATAAGAAAATTTTACGACTCTATGAGGAAGCTCACTCAGTCAATTCCTCTTATAGTCTATGGAAGTTAGGGACTCTCTGAGGAAGCACACAATTTCAATTCCCATTATAGCCCCAAGGTCAAGAGACTCCCTAAGGAATCTCACTCGGTCAATTCCTCTTATTTCCCCAGTTCATTCACAAACTCTCTAAAGAAGCTCACCAAATCATTTCCACTTATAGCTTGCAGTGGTTCAAGTAATTCATGAAAAAAAGACTATGAGGAAGATCACTCGGTTTGTCACCTTATGGTCTATAAATATCAATGACTCTCTAAGTAATCTCACATGGTCTATCCCACTGTAGTTTATAATGTCCAAAGTCTCTTTGAGGAAGCTCACTTAGTCTATCATTTTATAGTCTATAACATCAGGTTCTCACCGCCCCGTGTAAGTCAACGCATAGTAATGCTATAAGGCCAATGTAATCCTAAAGAACCACTTGGCTAACCAGTCTACAACATCTCATGCATTGCAGAAAACAACACTCTATCTTACGACCACAAGATATGGAAACAGGTAAACGACCAGTAGGCTAAACAAGACTAAACAGTCATAAACAGAACAAGGCATTGGCAGAAAATTCAAGGCATAGCAATCAACCCAAATCATATCAAATTTACTTCTACATAGGATTATAATCATGGCAGGAAAACCAAAGGGGTAAAAATGTAAATATGCAATACCCCCTTCATGTGTATTGATTGAATTTGCACATAATACTCAAATACATCAAATTTAATGGCACAAACCACCTACCTTGGTTTTAATAGATCAATATACATGAACAACGAAGCTTGAATCTCCTTGGAACATCATAGATCTAATAAAATGTCCAAAATGTTCAACCCATGATAACATGGAAAATAAGATGAATTGGAAAACAATGCTCAAAAATAAGAGAGAACTCAGTGATGCAATTCCAACGCAACCAACTATGCTCAAATAGGCGATCAGATGGTGGATCGAGGGCTAATCGAAGATCCGCGGATGTTCGGCGCTCTCGGACGAATGAAACCTAAAAGGAGTGGTTTATGTCTGTCAAACGTGTCCCCGATGCGTTTAATAAAAAAGAATACATGGAATGTAGTTTTGCAGTACACGGTGTGTGCTCTCCTTTTCGGTACACCACTATAAGTGGCCTCCACGTCACCCCACACGACCGTCTGTGTGTCCAAAACACAGCCAGCCCACGACCTCCTGCGGCAACCAAGTACTTGTCATGTACTCATAATGTACATGGCGTGTACATGAAAATTTATTAGAAACTCCTCCTTTAGCAAAAACTTCTAAAAAAGGAAAAACAAATCTGAAATGAAGACTTGGGTTCTTACATCCAAATCCTTCCAAATATGCAATGTAGTGTTTCAATATAGTAAAAAAATGGACCCTCATTTGAAACCACATTGTGATGACCCAGACCTGGCTACGGCTTAACCCGTGCAACAAAACTAGTTGTCAAAATGACCCATGGTGTATCTTCCCATATGCTTTGGGCTACCAACAAGAAGTGGGGGTGAGTAGGTAGTATATCAGAGAGGATATATATCCATGTTTGAGTAACCCTACACATGCAATAAAAATTGAATAGTAGTGGAATCTTAATTTAAATCAATAGATGCAGTTACTAGCGGATACAAAACAGATATAATGAATGTTTAAATAGCATAATAATAAAGAAAATGCCTCAAAATTATGATCTAATAAAATCATGTATTCATGGAATTCTTGTAAAAAATAAAAATAGGAAATAGGCAGAATTTATGCTAATACAAAATAAAAAGAGAGAAAAAATATATAATTTTTCTTCATAGAACTTCTTGCCTATGCCTAATAATCCTCTCCTAAGCTCCATCTATGTATTAAAAATAAATATCATGAATAAGGGTGTTTTTCCCAAGTCATACCTATAAATAAATATTCTTCTAAGGTACCATGGGTGTCCTAATTAGGGTGTGAGATTAAAATCATTGTAGTCCACCACCAAAAGGGTCTACATTTAAACCAAGTCGGAGCTCATAAGGAAGACGATTGTAGATAACAACAGAGAAGTAAAATAATGTAGATATATAGACAACCTACCACTATAGATCCTAAAGGATACCAGGTGGGTGTACATGCTTTAGCTGAAAGATGGTATGTATGATTTAGTAACCATAAACATACATACAAATATATATACATATATATATATATATATAATTACTCATATTGGGTAAGTATACATGTCTTCCATACATGTATATATATATTGAAATAGGAGTGGGGTAAGAATGCCTCCCAAACAATCATATATATAAATTATCACTCTCGTGGGATAATAATATCTCTTACCCATACATATGTCATAAGCTAACATGGGTTAATAATGCTTCTCATCCACATTTATATTGGAAGATAAAATGGGGTAACAAGTCCTCACATTCATACATATATATATATAAACAAGATGGCATGTGTTCGAATGCATCATATCAATATATATATCATATGATGACCTAGAGTAAAAATTCCACCCATACAAATATGTATAGTGATTATGGCTGGAATGGGTATGAATCCCTCCCTCCTATAAATTTACATCATTACTCATATGAATATCAGTGGAATAACCATTCAAATCATATATCATAAGGAAAGCCCCCATACTTTATTTCAATAAAAATTGTATACATTACATTGTAATTTGTTCAGATTAAGGAAACTAGAAATCCCTACCATTAATGCAATTATCTATTCCCAATTACCTTATAAAATTTCAATTAACTTGTGAACTTTATTAAAATTCCAATCCAAAGTAATTGGTTCTTCCATCATATGTATGTAAAATCCATTTTATTAAAATCAATGGAAATTGTACAATACTTGTGAACCATTTTAAACAATGAATCTCATTTATTATTCCTAACATGTAAAATCTAATTTCAAGTGAACATTCCTTCGTAAAGGTCATCTCAGTAATTCCCATACCCATTTTTTCTATTCCAATCCTAAATTGTCAAAACACCCATGTGGTTTATAGGGTTAATCAAAATACACAAGAGTAAATGAAAAATTATATTTAATCTCTAGCCAAGAGATTCAAATTAGATCTGGTATTGTTTGAATTAATAGCCTAAAGTGGCCAATTTGGTAGGAGGACCCCATGGGTGTACATATATAGAATAGGATATGTATAAACACCCTAACACGGTCCAGTTCATCAATATCATGGAATCAAGGTAATATAGACATGAAGGAATCAAAACTACTAGGTACCCCAACAAAGGATGACTCACAACACGATGGATTAAATAAGTAATAACAAAAACTCATATGAAAAACTATATGACAATATACATTTGGGATGTAGATGAATCCTCACTTGATCTCAACTTAATATTCAACTAAGGTTGGACCATATCCCAGTTTCGGTCTAACGACCTAATAATAGGTCATATTAGGCGAAATCCATATAGTTCAATAGAAGGAACAAAGAATCGAGACATGAGTAGAGAGACTGGGGATCCTTACCTGTAACATCCCCGACCCGGAAGCCACTAAACCGGTGCTCTGAGACGGGTGGTTACATGACAATAAGCGCGTCTCCCCATACGCCAACGGATGCCGACTAGCAGCGGGGGTCTATGGAGTCAAGTGAGGAGACTATACCCAATTTTATCAGATAAAGCCACAACAGAAATAATCCCAATTGCGGAAACAATAACCAATAAACAAGGAACATGTATAACAACAATTTACAAAAATAAACCTTCCATGTCATACTACAAGTGAATGAGTGAAGAAAACCCAAAATAAAGACAACGACCAAAATCCCCAAATTGGTCCCAACTCGAATTCCAGATCCTCCAGTAAGTGCTTCCCATGTCCAATAAACTATCTAGCAAGGACCCTTGCCCTTATCCAGACCTGAAAAAAAGAATTCTTCTTGGGTACCCAAAAGCGGCCTAAAAAGGGTTTGAGTATAACTCAGTAGGCCACCACCAACGGTGTCTACAAAATATAAAGTATAAAAAATTAGTGCATACAAAAGGAATATGAATGATAATTAACAAGTAATTACTTACGGTTCCATTAACAATTTCAGGTCCAAAGCCATTGCCACTTCCATTACCATTCATTACACACCAATAATCATCACTTACCATTTAATCACATTTTCATGGGTTAATCACATACATTATGTTACATGGATCTAAGGCCAACAATCACATGCAAGAGGGTGAAAACATCGTTATTTTATCTCACTACCACTAACACCCTCATAGAAACCATATCATCACCTCATAGCCTCAGTCCGGGTTGATACAACCGTTAGGAGAATAGACCCTCAGTCCCCTTTCCTAACCAATGAATTTTGGGTGGAGTTTAGAACCTCGGTCTTAGCTCAACCCATGGGCGTAGATCCTCAAGTCATACCACACTCTACAAATCCATGTGCACATGATTATATATATATAAGTAACCACAATCCATTCAATCCATTGCCCTTTGAAAAAAACTATTCACAACACCCCACATGGGAATCCACATAATGACTTAAACCATTAACACATTACCATTTCACATCATTTAACCATTCACCCAATTCCCATGTGTTATGCCTATCTAACTGATCATTTAGCACTAGACCCATAACCTATCCATTATGGTCTTTAATCAGTTTACACGTTAACCCATTTAACCCATTCTTCATTTCCTGGATTCAACTATTCATGCCAACATTTTTATCAAGGACTCTACAATTCACTACAACAAGGTCACTTGTTTAATAACAATCCCTAAAATGGGAAAAGACATCACATCCATTGGATGAACCTAAATTGGGACAAGTCCATCCCAACACATCCCACGGGGATCGTAAGTGTTACCCATTAGCCATTTTAAACATCATTATTTCCAAACATGCCATGGTTATTCAAAACATTACCAAGGGAAAGCAAGAACACAACTAAACTTTGGAGCATCAACCTAAAACTCACCCAAAAGATAGGATTTTAGAGATTCGGAACAAGAGGGAGAGAAGATACAAATCCTAAACCAAAAAGAGAATCAAGGATGGGATTAGCCTTATTTAGAGCATCAATTTGCATCAAACAACACTCTTAATGGACAAGTATCGAAGAAGAAACACCCTTGGGATGTTTGGGTCAGCCATGTTCGTCACTAGGGTTGAGAGGGGATGAATGGAAGAAAATCCCGATCTGGGGTTAAAAATCCCATAGTGGAAAACATGTAATTTTTCCTAACTTTAATAGGCTTTATTGTTTGACTACAAGGTTTAACAAACAGTGCGCAAACCGTGTGCATGATACTGCCCAGAGAAGAAGGGTTTCGCGATTTACCTAGGTAGGCCGCACGGTTTTCCCTGGCCGTGCGCAGGTTGTGCGCCCTGCCCTGTCTTGCCCAGTTTTTTTTCTTCTGTACCCCGAGCTCCTAAAACAACCCCATGGACTCTCATAATTTCAGAAGACATCCCTTGAAACCTAAAACAAGGGATTAAACAAAAACATTAAAAAACATAACCTTCCAAAAACCGGGATCTTACACCCTCCAGACCTTAAAATGGCTCGTCCTTGAGCCGAGTTCTGATGCCTCATTAGTCGACTGAAGAGAAGAGTCTGGGCCACTAAGCCTGCATATCTGATTCCCGCTCCCAAGTTCCTTTCTAAACTTTCCCATGCTGCCATAGTACTCAAACTAATGGAATATCCTTACCCAGAAAGATCTTTTTACTACGATCCACCACACGAACCGGATTCTCCTCAAAGGACGAATCAGCCTCAAGCTCCACATCCTCAACATTAACCACGTGACATGGGTCAGGGTTATACCGTCAAAGTTACGACACATGAAACACATCATGCATCCCACCATACTGTTGTGGAAGAGCCAATCAGTAAGACACTTGTCTGATTCTCTCCACAATCTCAAAAGGTCCCATATACCTGGGTGCCAACTTACCCTGCATTCGAATCTGACGGTGACCCAACCTTGGAGACACCCGAAGGAACACTTTATCTCCCACCGTAAACTCAAGAGGTCTATGACTATGATATACATATGACTTCTACCTACTCTAAGCCATGTCCATACACTTCCTGATAAACTTAAATCATGCACGAGACAAGGCTCTAACAACTCAGATTCATCAGCCTCTATCCAACACAATGGATATCTAAATGGCCTCCCGCTGAGTGCCTCAAACGGTTCCATCTGCATCATAGCATAAAAACTGTTGTTTTAGGAAAACTCCACTAATGATAGGTGCCTCTCCCAAGAACCACCAATGTACAAGACACAAGCTCTTAACATATTTCTAACACTTGGATCGTATGCTCCAACATCCCGTTTGTCTGCAGGTGGAATGTCGTACTCAAAAACACATTTGTACCAAGAACCTTTTGAAATCCATACCAGAAATGTGATTTAAAATGTGGATCTCGGTCCAAAACTATGGTACGTGGGAAACCATGAAACCACACTATTTCCAAACCATACAGCTCACCTAACTGGTCGACTATAAAGGTATACTTAATCAGAAAGAAATGAGCCACTTTCATTAAAAGATCCACAACCACCCAAATTGCATCATTCTTCCGCAGATCCCTCAGATGACCCATGACAAAATCCATCAATGAATAATACAACATCCATTCTGTAATGGTCATTTGATGATACAAAACACCTGGGCATTTATTCTCGGCCTTCACTTGTTGACAGGTAAGGCACCGTGCCACAATTCTCATTACTTCCTTCTTCATTCCAGGCCACCAAAACTGCCTTCAGAGATCACGGTACATCTTGGTCAAACCAGGATGCACTGCACAGTTTAATGCATGGATCTCACGCATCAACTCTTCCCATGCACACATTGGTACAACCACACGATCATGAACACGAGCAACACCTTCCACATCGATGGCCCAACCAGATGGTAGCTCCCCACCTTTATGCTTTTCCTTCATGATAAAACACTCAGGATCATCAAGATGACCTTCCTTAACTTGACTCAAAAGTGTCGAATCCATCATTAAGGAAGAAAGAGTTACCTAACCACACTCCTCCAACACCTCTAGGTGCATCTCTACAAACCATGCCTTCACCTTCCACTCGGTGCTGGACTCCTGAACCACCTGATTCTGATCCTCCATACTTAGTGCATCAGCAATGTTGTTTCCATTTCCCTATGTGTACACCAACTCAATGTCAAATGTATAGAGATATTCAAACCATCATCTCTAACGAATATTCAGATCCTGTTGTGAGAAGATATACATTAGGCTCTTATGGTCGTTAAACACGGTAAACCATTCTCCCAACAGATAGTTCCTCCAACACTTCAAGGCATACACTACTGCACCCTACTCAAGATCATGAGTAGGATAGTTCTTCTCATGGGGTCTCAAATACCTTGAAACATAACCCACAACCCGCTCATCTTTCATCAACACATCCCCTAGTCCAATTCCAGACACATCACAAAACACGGTGTACTTTTTACCTAGCTCATGTAAGATCAAGATTGGGGAGGTCGTCAACTACTTCTTCAACTATTGAAAGGCATTGTCATCGGCCTCATACCACTCGAAACAAATTCCTTTCTTGGTCATGCCTGAGAGTGGTGCTGCCATGTGAGATAAATCCTAGATGAACCTTGGGTAATACTCGCCCACGTAACACCCCATGCTTCCACGGTACATTTCCCTTTGAATAATGAAATAGCCTTCAGTGCATGCAATTTCGAGATTCGAACACACTGTGACCAATCAAACTAGCTGTTATGAATAGTAATACCAACTTTTTGAAATTCTATAAATTTTATCATTCAAAATGGACTTCATTTTTGGATTTGGAATATAGAAATTATCCTAGGGTGAATTTTTGGTATTTTTCTGAAAACATTCAATTTTTGATGAATAGTGATAAACACTGAGTTATTGGTTACAACCGACTTTTTATTTAAATAATTATTTATATTATTTAAATTTATTTTAGGTCAAAATATATAAGTATTACCTATATAAGTTCAATGTAATTCATCGGAGTCAGTTTATAATAATTTTAGACATATAAAAATTTTATTGAACATTTCACCGTCTTTTACCCATCTCTTAAAGAATTTTCAAAATTAAAATAAAACATAATTTTACTACTTCTGTGAGTGAAATTTCGAAAATCTGAGAGACATGGTTAACATCAAGGAGTAAAATTTTGTTCAATAAGATAACAATAATTTTCATGAATAGTAAACTTTTTTCATTTATTTGCCACGGTAAAAAGTAAATACGGAAATTAAGGGTAAAAATGAAAGTATTGTTACCCTAAAACATGTCCTAATTCTATTGGATAAGTATAATTAGACGAAAAACAACCTTAAAAATAAAATATGAACCTCTTTGGTCCATATGGATTAGATTAGGACATTTATTATTATTTAATTCAAAGATGAGTTAAAAGAGTTGAAATGAATGTTTAATAAGTGAAACATTTTTAATATAAGGTTATAAAAATAAAAAAATCGATTATTAATATTCATTAGAAAGATAAAAAATTTCCTAAATAATGGTATTTTATTTATAATTATTAGACGTTAAATAATTTAATATATTGATGACAGAATGGTGATGCAGTAATTACCAAATTAATGAAATATTTAAATAAATGATATTATAAATATCCAAATAAATGTAATTTGAAATTTTAATGAATTGAAATAATTTTATATGTTAATATGACATATTATTATTGGTTATATGAATTTTATTCTAAGTAATAATGTTTTTATGAATTTATCAAAAACAAAATACCCAATATTGTCAAAATTGACATAGAAGTGTTGTTTTTAAAATATTATATTATTAGTTGATATTATATTCCTAAAAATCAATGGTTTGGCCAAATGACTTATATAATGATAGGTTTCTCATTAATGGACCACTTGGGGGTCTCTTGAAATTATATAGTATGTTTATTAACTATATAATATAAAAATACAAAGAGACATTGTAAATGTCAAACTATTTAACTAAGAGTTAAATCTAGAAGATAAAGTTAATATAGTTAAAAACACATGTCTAAAATATATTGGTTGAGTGTTTATAAATCCCTCCCTACCTTATACTTTTAATAATCCACTTTAGAGCTATTATAAACCGAATATGAATTTATTATAAATTAATAATTTATGTTTTTCTAAAAGACCCCCTCCTCCCCCTTATAAAATGACACCACTTCTAACTAATATTTCACACCTCTCAAGCCTTTTGGATCATCTATAATCTGCCAAATTAAGCTCCATACATCCCTTTACTCATCCTAGAAGCCTTTAATTAGGCATAAAGAACTTCAAGAGTTCTTTTTGGTTCAGTCCAAAGGGAGTTACACAAAGTAATGGTAACGATTTCTCTTAGCTTCTTTTCTTTTATTTTACTTCTCCAAACCCTAAAATCTTCTTATTATTTTATTTTCTCACAAAAACATTATACTCAATATACTAGTATATTTTTATAAGCATTATTCTAAATACACTTACACACACCTCCATATAATGGGTGAAGAACATAATGTTTCTGCGGATGGCAACCAAAACGCCTCACGAAACCATGATTGTTCAATTATCTCCTACCACCTCTCATGGTTTCCATTATGATGGAACTATAGGCAAATATAATATTTATGATATTTATCTTATATAAAAGCTTATCTAATTCCATTTTATAGCATAACATTATTTTTTTCATGTTGTATATATATACGATAATTTCATTGGAGGAAGTACAGACTACCGCCCCCTCAAAGTGATATGACTCGTTCATAGCATACATGGAACATGTAAAGGATGGGGTTAATGAACATAAGTAAAATATATAAGATATTATATTGAAATAATAATATACCTATGTATCAACTGGTTTTAATTCCATTTAAAATGAAAAATAAATGGGATGTAGCGTTTGTGTGTGTGTGTATGGATTACCGTCTCCACGAACGCGATGAGATTAATTTACCCATCATTTCCATTCAACAATAATTTCCATTTGATGATTAAATTCAATGTTTAAGGACATTATATCATGCTGGATATTAATAGGATACAACCTATTGATAACATACATGACTTACGTAACAAAGCATATAAAGGAAAACGAATCAGTTAACACCCGAAACAACGATAATACATTTATATTATTAACAAAGGATTAATAAAAGATCATATATGATATCATATTTATGTATATTATTATTTTATAATTTAATAAAAATGATATAAATATTTTATTGGAGGATAAACTACACACTATCGAGGAAAAGTACAAGGTAAGGGGTTTTCATCTCACTCCTTATTCCCGTGAGATTTGTGCCATATTACCACAATTACATTTTTTGTGGTGTATGTACATCCCATAATTGTATTCATTGTGCAATAAACTTTAAATTATTTGTATTTACATATTAATTTTATGATAACTCTTTAATTGGGTGTATGTTTCATAAGTTACCAAATTGGTAAGTCTTTATTTCAGAATCTCTTCATTATCTGAGGTTGTTTATACGTAATTTTCTACTGGGACCTCTTTATCATCCACATCCATGTTTCTTAAAAATGTGTTCCAAAACATTTTTAATATTTTCTAGACAATTTTTAAAAGTCATTTATACCATTTTTTGACTTTTTATAAAATGTTTTGAAATGAATATTTTCATCCTTTTCCAAACAAGGCCCTTTTTAACCTTTTCGACAAATTAAGGTAAGAATGTCTTTTTTAACTTATACGGCAGGCGCAACTATTTTTCACTGTTGTAAATTCTTCAAAGAATCCCATAAAATATTATAATAATATTTAAAAAGTAAATGTTTTATTATGTTACTTTTAAATGATTTAAAAAAATTGATATTTCTCTGAAATAGTTTCGATTTCATCTATATCAACATCCATTGATAGATTTTAAGATTATTTGAAGTTTATTTATTATGATACAGAACTTCCATATTGTATTGATGGATTTATGATATTTTTTACTATGGATGTGTTATTTATATACCATGCATGGTTTATGCTGAATGTATTTACATTTCATATGATAGTTTTAATACGAATGTTTATGTTATGTTTAAACCTGTTCATATGAGGAATGCATTGGACTTAGTAAGTGATGGGTGGAGCCCGCTATTTCTCCTCGATGCATCAGTATGTCTCATGATACAAAATAGTGTCTTGGCATGAGGCCTTGAAAAAATCTTATTTGTAGTGTTCGCATGAGGCCTTGGCTACGTGGTTTTGATTGTCTTGCATTATGAATTACATCATTATGAATGTGGTTATTGATATGCATGTTATTATTATACTAGTTGAATATCTATGTGAATAAGTAAATGGAATTATTTAATTTTATTTCTACCATATTATGCTGATGTTCATGTTTTAATGGCATTTGTTTTAGTTATACATTTCTTTAAATGATTATGCTTATTTATGAAAGTTTCTGCTATATTATTATCCTTACTATGCATTTCAGATCACCCCTTTCTAGGTTTTATTTTTCCCAGGTTGTGAAGAAATATTTTTTGAATGACCTACATGGATAGTATTTGTGGATATGAGTGTGGAGACAAGATGTTTATATAGTTTTCGCTTTATGATATAATGTAAAATTTATTAATGTATCTAGTGTTTCCAAGGCTAATAAACTATTTGGTATTTCGAGACTTGATCCTTTTTTATCATGCCAATGTTATGTAATAATGCACCGACTCTGGGTAATTGGGGTCGGCCATTATAGTTAGTATTAGAGAAAGTTTAATACAAAACTTGAAAGATAGATTTAGATAAACTTTGATTAGAGCACATAGACCTAAGATGGACTATAAGGATCAGTATATAAGAACTTCCTAGAATTTTGGTTATGTAGAGATTTTGTGAGTTTTTAGAGAAATACGTCCCAGTCATGATACGAGCGGGTAGAGGCATCTCTGGCACAGATGTACCTAGGGGTAAAACCAGAAAACACCGCTTTGAGATAGACTCGAACAAGAACTAGTGCACGATAACAGGACTTACTGCACTCTTGATTACGACACTCCCGAGGGATATGCTTAGGATAATTCTCATTTGCATTACAAACCATTATGAAGGGTTTATGATTATATACTTCCTCAAAGAAAACATTGTTTTTACGATTATGAATTATATCCATAAACAATTCAATTTATGTTAAGTGTTTTACAAGTATGGAATTATTTATTTTGATTCATAAAGTGGTATAATTTATGCCATTGTTTAGAAATGGAACCCAGTGGAAGGAATGGAAACTGTATCTATACATGCACTCCATGTAGGGATTTCCCTCCTGATCAAGAAAATTATTGTGGAGCTGGTGATACAACTGGTGTTGATCGTCTTATCACTATACTGGGACAACTCACTCAGGTTATGAATAATAACCTTACCTATATGGAGCACCCTGATCCACAGCATGGAGGATCAATGTTAGATCGCGTCATGAGGCAGAAACCACCAACATTCAATGGGAGTGCGAATCCATTACTAGTCGAGCAATGGATAAGTTCCCTACAGAAAATATATCAGGCTTTGTGGAGTACTGAAAGGGAAAAAGTTGTCATGGCAGGTTATCACGTCACTGGAGATGCTGATCAATGGTGGTCATTGATAAAAAAATGAAGAAAGATGATGAAGTATCAAATATGGAATTGAGGGGGTTCAAAGTGATTTTCATAGAAAAATGCTTTCCTCGTGACCATCGAGAAGATATGGAAAGGCAATTTCTGAGTCTGAGGCAAAATAAGGATAATAATGTCACAAAGTATGAGGCTAACATTACATGGTTAACGAGTCATGCAGAAGAGTATATGTGTAACCCAACAAGTATGATTGGTTGTTTATTTGATGGGTTTATACTGTTTCATCATCGAGCATTAGTCTCACACACATTTTCATCAATTGAGGATATTGTATCATGTGCTATCAATACAGAGAAGCAATTTGCTAAGTCTTAATGCTTTGAGGCCAAGCAAGAGAAGAAGATATCAGCTGACCACTCTTGAAATGGAAATAAAGTTAAGAAGGGAAAATTTTATTATCCATCCAGTAGTAAATGTGGTATGAAACACCCCGGTACATGCTTGAATGGAATGGGAGTATGTTATAAGTGTGGTGAAAAAGGACATCAAGCTCATGATTACAAGGTAAATAGAGATGATGTCAATGTGGAATTCTATAATTGTAGAGAAATGGGGCATTATGAAATTGAATTTCCAAAGTGTCAGAGGAACATACCTCAGAAAAGGCCAAGGGGTCAAGGAAAAACTTATTCTATCACTACTACTGAGGTTGATGCTCCGAAAGATGTGGTGGAAGGTAATTTAATGGTTTCTGCAAATTTAGAAAATGATTTATTTGATTCTGGATCATCTCATTGTTTCATATCTTCACATTTTTCTATGAAAATTATATATTTCTAATTTGATTTAACAAGGGAGTTTTCTGCCAAAACACATAAGGTAAGTATCATTGCAACAATTTTTTGTGAATCAGTCCCCATTAGAGCACATAAATTATCTTTATCTGATGATCTCATTGTCATTCCCATGATTAAATTTGATATAATCCTCGGTATGGATTGGCTTTCGAACCTTGATGTGAAGATTTATTGTAAGAATATAGAGTTTAAATTTTTTGATGATGATGATATGGGACACCTTTTTTTTAGAGCAGAATTGTGACCACATAATTCTTATCTAGTTCCACCACCAGTAGCTCACCTAAATTCAATTATTTGGGAGGACGATAATAAAATGATTACGGGTGGGAAAGGAATGTTCAAATAGAGTATTTACCTATTCTGAACGAATTTTTAGATGTGTTTCCGGATGACTTACCTGGACATCCGACAAAACAAGAAATTGAGTTTTCAATTGATTTAATTCTTTGTTCAAGGCCTATATCAAAGAACACTTATATAATGGCCATAGTGGAATTAGTGGCATTAAAGAAACAACTAGAGTAATTGAATAATAAGGTATTTATTTTCCCTAGTGTTTCTCCATGGGGATCCCCATTCCTTTTTGTTAAAAAGAAATATGGATCTATGAGGTTATGTATCGACTACAGGGAAATCAATGCTATAATAATAAAGAACTAGTATCCCCTACCTCACATTGATGATTTGTTCGACCAAATTCATGGATCTCAATACTTTTCAAAGATTTACCTTCGATCAGTATACCATAAGTTGTGTGTGAAAAAGGAATACATTTTGAAGACAACATTTCTGGCCATGTATTAGCATTATGAGTTTACATTAATGCCTTTTGGATTGACTAATGCACCCTCTGTATTAATGGATATAATGAATAGATTTTTCACGTAATATCTCGATGATTTTGTGTTGGTATTTATTGATGGTATCTTGGTATACTGATCAAGCTACTAAGATCATGAAAATCACTTGCTCATTTTCCTAAAGACTCTTAGAAGACATGAATTATATGGGAATTTTAGTAAGTGTGAATTCTGGTTTCAGAAGATATTTTTTCATGGATATATTGTCTCTATGGATTTACTGTCTGTTGATCCTTCTAAGACAAGTGCAATCGATGAATGGCCAGCACAAACGAGTATAACCGAGGTATGCAGTTTTATTGGCATAGCTGGTTATTATCGGCGTTTCGTCCAAAACATTTCCCGATTGGCTGACCCATTAACAAATATCACACTTAAAGGTGTTAAAGTTTTTTAGGAAAAATAGTGGGAAGAATGTTTTGATGAAACGAAGAGAAGATTAGTCAATGATCCTATATGGTCGCTGCCATCAAGGAATGATGGGTTTGTTATTTATAGTGATGCATCGAAGAAAATACACGATTGTGTCCTTAGGCAGAATGATAGGGTTATTGCCTATCTATCGCGACAGCTAAAAATTCCTGAGAAAACTATCTTACTCATTATCTTGAGTTATATTTTGTAATATTTTCGTTGAATATATGTAGACATTATCTCTATGGTGAAAAATGTGAGATATATATCGATCACAAGAGTTTGAAGTATATTTTCTCAAAGAAAGAACTCAACACGAGGCAAAAAAGATGGCTCAAACTACTCAAGGATTATGATTTAACGATACACTACCACTCGGGGAAGGCAAATAAGGTGGCAGATTCTTTGAGCAGAAAGGATCATGGAGTTCTGAACGTGATGAGAATTAAATTTGATCCTATTTTCATGGATCAAGTGAATATGGATATTGGAATTACCATAGAAGGTGATACATTGATACATTTTCAAATGGTTTCCAGAACATCATTACTATAAAGGATAAGGATTTCTCAGACCGATGATGATGAATTTCAAAACAATATTAAAGCTGTGAATGATGGGGAATTGAGTGACTTTGTGTATGAATATGGAATTTTGAGATTTGTGAAGAGACATTGTGTTCCCGATATACTTGATCTAAAAAGGGATTTGTTGGATGATTCTCATAGTTCCAATTTCTATACACACCCTGGGAGCACCAAAATGTATTGAGATTTGAAGGAACATTTTTGGTGGGACAGCATGAAGAGGGATATTTCTGATTTTTTTGAAGATGTATGGTTTGTCATCAAGTGAATGATTGAAGGAAACAGCCTGGAGGAGTCATGCTACCTCTTCCCATACCTGAGTGGAAATTGGATAATATTACGACGGACGTCGTCATGGGGAAAAGAAATACTCATTGAAGGAACGATGCAATATCATTCATTGTTGATAATTATACCAATTCATCACATTTCTTGATATAAAAGAAGATATACCACTTGAACATCTAGAAATACAATATATTAATGATTTTTTGAGACTTCTTGGAGTACCACAATCAATCTTTTCAAATCGTGATCCCCATTTTACTTCATGATTATGGAAAAGTCTTCAGAAATCCCTAGATACTAAAATTTAGTTGAGAACTGCCTACCACCCCCAAACTGATGGACAATCAGAACAGACTATTCAAACATTAAAAGACATGTTGATATCTTGCTCACATGACTTTCAGGGTATGTGGGATCAATATTTACCTCTGGGGGAATTCACCTATAACAATAGCTTCCACTCAAATATTCAGATGGCACCATATGAAGCGTTATACGGAAAGAGATGTCACACACCAACCTGTTGGGATGACGATGGTGAAAGAAAACTCGTAGGCCCTGAACTAGTGGAGGAAACGATGGAAACGTAATGGTAATCCAAAACCACATCAAAGCATCTCAATGAAGGAATAAGAGCTATGTCGATAATTGAAGGAAGGATTTGGAATTTCATATATGAGATCATGTTTTCTTAAAGGTATCTCCAAGGTAGGGAGTTATATGTTTTGGTAAGAAAGTTAAATTAATTCCCACGTACATCAGACCTTTCGAAATTCTAGAACGAATTGGGGCTGTAGCATACCTTTTGGAAATGCTGCCAAATCTCTCCAATGTTCATGATGTGTTCCACGTATCACTATTGATAAAATACATGCCTGACCCAATGAATGTACTCACCTATAAAGAATTAGAACTGGAACCTGATCTGTCTTATTGCGAAGTGCCCATCATGATTCTTGATATAAGAGAACAAGTGCTGAGAAACCGGACGACTCGTCTGTTAAAAGTTTTATGGAGAAACTATATTATAGAAGAGGAAACATGTGAACCCATGAAACTTAGGATGAAGAACAAGCTGAGTCTGTTTAAGCTATAATATTCTAGAAATTTTGATATAGAAATTATTTGATGGAGGGGAAAATGTAACACCCCAAACATTCACAGTACCTTTCCCTTTGAATAATGAAATAGCTTGCATTGTATGGCATTTCGAGATTCAAACATACTGTGACCAATCAAACTAGCCATTATGAATAGTAATTCCCACTTTTTGAAATTTTATAAATTTTATCTTTCAAAATGGACTTCATTTTTGGATTCGTAATATCAAAATTAAACTAGGGGGAATTTTCGGTATTTTTCTGAAAACATTCAATTTTTGATGAATACTGAAAAACACTGAGTTATTAGTTAAAACAAAAATTTTATTTAAATAATTATTTATTTTATTTAAATTTAATTTAGTTCAAAATTGACACTTAATAACTATATAATTTCAATGTAATTCATTGGAGTCAGTTTATAATAATTTTAGACATATAAAAATTTTATTGAACATTTCACCCTCTTTTACCCATCTCCTATGAGAATTTAAAAATTCACCTAAAACATAATTTTATAGATTCTGTGAGTGGAATTTTGAGAAATCTGAGAGAAACAATTAATATCAAGGAGTAAAATGTGGTTCAATATGATAAAAATAATTTTTGGTGAATAATAACTTTTTACTATTATTTACCACGACAAAAACTAAATAGGGTAATTAAAGGAAAAATGAAATTATTATTACCCTAAAACCTGTCCTAATTATATTAGATAAGTATAAATAGACCACAAAAACCTTATGGATACAATAAGAACCTATTTGGTCCACATTGATTAGATTAGGAAATTTATTATCATTTAATTCAAAGAAGAGTTAAAAGAGTTAAAATGAATGTTTAATAACTAAATCTTTCTTAATATATGGATATACCTAAGATAAAATCAATTATAAATATTAATTATGAATCTAAAAATATTCCCTATATAAAATTATTTTATTTAAAATTTTTAGACATTAAATAATTTATTTTATTTATGACACAATGGTGATGCAGTAATTAACTAATTAATTAAATAAAAAATTGATTGATATTATAAAAATCCAAATAAATCTAATTTGAGACTTTTTATGAATTAAAATATTTTTTTTGGTTAATATGACATATTATTATTGGTTATATGAATTTTTTTCGATGTAATAATTCAGTTATGAATTTATAAAAAAAACCAATAGTGTCAAAATGGACATAAAAGAGTTTTTAACACAAATATTATATTATTAAATTATATTTTATTCCTAAAAATATATGGTTTATAAAAGGACTTATATAATGATAGGTGTTTCATTAATGGACCACTTTGGGGTGTCATGTAAGTATATAGTATGTTCATTAACTATATAATATAAAAATACAAAGAGACATGGTAAATATCAAACTATTTAACTAAGAGATAGATCTAAATGATGAGGTTAATATAGTTACCCAAACCTGTCTAAAATCTATTGGATGAGTTTTTATTGACCCATCCCCACCTTATGGTGGGAATAATCCACTTTGGATCCATTAGAAACCAAATAGGCATTTATTATAAATTAGTACTTTATGTTTTTTTAAAGAGCCCCTCCTCCCACTTATAAAAGGACACCACTTCTAACCAATTTCTCACACCTCTAGAGCCTTTTGGCTCATAAAAACACTGTACAATTAAGATCCCTACATACCTCTCCTCCTCCAAGATGACTTACCTTAGGAATAAGCCACTTCATGCGTCCTTTTTTGTTCATACCAAAGGGAGTTACCCAAATTAAAGGTAACGATTTCTCTTAGATTCCTTTCTTTTATTTTACTTCTCAAATCCCTAGAATCTTCTTATTATATTCTTTTGTAACAACACCAGTATAATAAAAATACAAGGACATTGTTAAAAGATTTATTCGAACTACACTTACAAACACATCCATCTAATGAGTGAAGAACATAATGTTTCTGTGGATGGAAACCAAAGGCCTCACGAAACGATGATTGTTCAATTATCTCCTACCACCTCTCATGGTGGCCATTGTGATGGAAATATAATTAAATATGATACTAATGATATTTTTTTATATAATATTCTTTAATTCCATTTTATATCATACCATTATTCGTTTCATGTTGTATATATATACGATAATTTCATTTGAGGAAGTGCGGACTACCACCCCCTCAAAGTGATTTTACTCGTTCATACCATACATAGAAAATATAAAGGATGTTGATAATAAAATTAAGTAACATATATAAGATATTATATTGGAATAATAATATACCTATATATCAGTTGGTTTTTTTCTTTTTAAAATGAAAAATTACATGTAAGTAATGTTCGTGCATACGTACAGATTACCGTCTCCACAAACGAGATAAGATTCATTACACCATCATATACATTAAAGACTAATTATCGTTTGATGATTAAAAATATTGTTTAGGGACTTGATATCATTCTAGATATGAATACAATACAACCTATCAATAACAATAACAGATTATTTAACAAAGCATACAAAATAAAACAAATTAGTTAACAACCGAAACAACGAAAATACTAAAATATTATTGAAAAAGCATTATTAAAAAATCATATATGATATCATATTTATTCATATGATTCTTATTTAATTTAATAAAAATTATTTAACTATTATACAAGAGGTTAACTTACACTCTATCAAGTAAAAGTACAAGGTAAGTGGTTTTCATCTCACTCCTTATTCATGTGAGATTCGTGCCATATTTCCACTATTACCTTTTGTGTGGTGTATGTACTGTACATAATTGTATTTTTTTGTAATACACTTTAATTTATTTGTATTTACATATTCATTGTTTGAAACCTCTTTCATGTGGTCTATGTTTCGTATTTTACCAAATTGGTAAGGGGTTATTTCACAATCTCTTCATTATCTGATGTTGTTTATATGTAATTATCTATTGGAACCTCTTCATCATTCACATCCATGTTTCTTAAAAATGTACTGAAAAACATTTTTACTATTTACTATAATATGGGTTAAAGTCTTTTATACCCTTGTTTAACATTTTTTAAAATTGTTTTAAAGGAATCTTTCTGTCATTTTCCAAACAAGTTCCTTTTTTACCCTTTTCGACGAATTAAGGTAAGAATGAATTTTTTTAACTTATACAATAGGTGAAGCTATTTTCCACCATTGTAAAATCTTCAAAGCTTCTCTTACAAGATTATATGAATATTTTCAATGTAAATTTTTTATTATGAGACTTTTAAATGACAAAAAAAAAGAGATATTTCTCTTATATAGTTTTCATTTCATCTATGTCATCATCCTTTGATGGATTTTATGCTTATTTGAAGTTGATTTATTATGATACCAAACATCCATATTGTATTGAATGTTTTGTGATATGTTTGACTATGTATGTGTTATTTTTATACCATTCATGGTTAATAGAGAAGTATTTTCATTTTGTATTCTAGTTTTAATACGAATGTTTATGTTATGTTTAAACCTTTTTATAAGAGGAATGCATTGGAATTAGTAAGTGATAGGTGGAGACCGCTATTTCTCCTTGATTCATCGTTAGGTCTAATGAGACAAACTAGTGTCTTGTCATGAGGCCATGACAAAATCTTAATTGTAGTCTTGGCACGAGGCCTTGGCTACGTGGTTTTGATAGTCCGACATTATGCATTGCATCATTATGAAACTTTTTATTGATATTGAATGTGAATATTCGACTAGTAGTATATCCATGTGAATATGTAAATGGAATTATTTCATTTTATTTCTAGCATATTATGCAAAAGTTCATGTTTAAAAGGATTTTGTTTTAGTCATACATTGCTTTAAATGTTTATGCTTATTTATGAATGTTTCCTCAATATTGTTATCCTTACTTGGCATTTAAGATCACCTCTTTCTATGTTTTATTTTTCTCAGGATGTAAAGAAATTTTTCATGAATGACCTTCAGGGATAGTATAAGGGGATAGGAGTGTGGAGACAAGATGTTGATTTAGTTTTCACATTATGATGTAATGTAAAATTTATGAATGTATCTAATGTTTCCAAGGATACTAAACTAATGTGTCTTTCAAGACATGACCTTTTGTGATCTTGCCAATGTTTTTTAATAATACATCATCTCTGGGAAACTGGAGTTGGTGAATTACAAGAAAAACCACGAAAACATCAAACATCAGAAACACTCTTGGGATGCTCCGAAGATACAACTGCCTGCAAATTCTCTGGATCCACTAACACACCTGCCTCCAAAATGATATGACCTAGAAAATGCATCTCACATATCCAGAATTGACACTTTGATAGCTTGGATTATAGCAGGTTCCCTCTTAGTTTACCCAAGACAATATCAAGATTTTGGGCATGGTCATCATGTGTTTTTGAGTACACTAAGATATCATCAAGAATGACAATAAAAAATTGATCTAGATAGGAAACAAATATTCGGTTCATCAAAGCCATAAAAACCACCGGTGCATTGGTCAAACCGAATGGCATTACCACAAATTCCAACAACACGTACAGATTTTGGAAAGCTATGCATAGTACGTCAGCAGACCTCACCCTCATCTGGTGATAGCTCGACCTCAGATCAATATTGGAAAACAATGATGCACCACTCAACTGATCAAAAAGGTCATCAATTCTAGTAAAAGGGTACAAATGTTTCACCGTTATTTGATTAAAAATTCAGTAGTCAACACACATCCTTAACAACCCATCGTCCTTCTTTGAAAAAAGTACGAGAGATCCCAAAGGAGACGTACTAGGATAGATAAACCCCTTATGCTCTAACTCCTCAAGCTGAAACTTTAGATCCTGGAGTTCTTCCGTTGCCATTCAGTATGATGAAAAAAAACTGGCTCTGCTCCAAGCAGAAACTCGATCATGAGCTTGATATCCCTCTCAGGTGGTAACACCGAGAAATCCTCAAGAAACACGTCCTGAAACTGATCATTCATAGGAGGAAAATTAGATTGTTCCACTCCCCCATCATCATAAAGAATGAGACATGGCACTTGAGGCGTGAGTCCACTTATCTGTTAACAAAACCACCTTGCACGCCCTTCTCGAACATCCCATTCTCAACGGTGGACATAAACCTTACCCTCAAGCGACCTGAATGACACTATGCGATGATAAAAGTCTATGTGATCCCAGTAAAACAACAACAAATCCATTCCCAAAATTAGGTCAAAAGCTAACATCTCGAGAACGAAGAAGTCCCACAGAAAATGATACCCACCAACTTCCAAGGAACAAACATTACATTGTTTATATCCTCAACCCATACTCCTAACGTGGTGTCAATTGAAATAACTCCACACACCCTCTCCATAGGTAAAAACAGCACTACCACATGTTGAGCAGAAAAAAAAGAGTGTGTGGAACATGTGTCAAACAACGCACTAGAAAAATTAGAAGCTTCAAGGATCGTACCTCGAACAGTCGATGGTCCGGATTCTCCTTCACTAGGCACAAACTGAACTACCTTAAGCTGAACTACCCCTCTACCCTGGGATCCTTCTTTAGTAACATCTACTACACTACCCTGCTAGCGTGAGCGATCTTTCCCTGGATACCCACATCCGCCGCCGCTACCAGTACGGCCTGTGGAGCTCCAACTGCCAGCTAGATAAGGGGCTATTGATCCCCTTCCCATATCTAGTACCTACCTTCCACAATCATACTCACCCACCTAGTGATGTTTCCTATAGAACATCTGCACATGTCTCATCCTGCCACATGAATGACTCTCAACTAGAGGTTGAGGAAACTAACCACGCATATTCCCCAGACTACCACATTGATATCAGAAAACCTGATTTCCACTCTGAGAGGGAGACCCTCTATTCCAACCAATTTTCACACTTCTTCCATGTTGGGAGCTCTCGTGGAGTCGCTTCAGACCCCCGGTAGATGCACTACTCGTCTGCCCCACTGGCACCACATGCCCACTACCCGAATCTCCATTCAGGTTTCCTTACGAGGTCAATGACTGACCTACAGCCTCTGTGAAACTCTTCAAGCGGAAGATGAATAATTGATACCTTATCCCATGTCTCAGCCCATCATCGAAACACTTTTCTACTGCTACCTCATATCCTGCTAACACTGGAACAAAGCGTCTCAAATCAGTGAAGCTACTAGCATAGTCCATCACCGATAGCGATCCCTGAGTTAGGCTCATAAACTCTGTAGCCTGCTCCTGTCTGAATGTATTTGGATAAAAATGATATAGAATCTTTTCTTGAAAAACCTTCCATGAAATTCCCTCAGCCTTCTCGATTTGATCATGAATGTCCCACCAACACCTAGCCAGGCCCCACAACATATAAGAGGCCAGCTTCACTATCATTTCGACAGGGTACTCTAGATGATCCAGTATCTTCTAGACAGACTCTAACCAGAACTCCGTTGCATGTAGCCCACCCTCTCCAGTGATGGGCAAAGGGTGTTGCAGCTATAACTCCCTAGTCAGCTCAAACATACTCGGTGCAACCCGCCCTAGGTCTCAATCCATTATCTACATAAGGCGAGCCATGTTCTCTCAGAACTGGTATACTCTACCTTCATTGATCACCATATTTTTCTGATCTTCTACCAGATAAGTGTTCTCAGCAACATCCTCTCATTTCCTAACTAGAAATCGACGTTGTGTTGGCATCTCTCTACATTTCAAAACACTAGATTTAGCACGCATACCATAAAACATTCACGACTTCCTAAAAAATCTCTTTACTAGCAACAATATCCCATTTTCATATGTTAATTCAACAACATTTGCACCTCGAATTTACTGCCCCGACCATCCCTACCATGAGCCATGGACCACATGGGGTAAACAACCATGCACTACCACCAAACTCACACAACATTTTACAAAAAACATTTTCCACTTCATTTCAAACCCTTGTATTTCATTAAACATCATTTACCCAGATGTTTTTTTTCATTCTTCTCATAATTTCTAGGTTTTATGAAATGCATGATGCACCCTACTTTCTTTCCTCACACACCCATCCCTTGAGTGTGCCCAACATGATGCATGCCACATATCTCCCTAGGTGCCAACAATGATGCATGAATTCAAATCCTCATGTCGTTAGTGCCATGAGACAAATATCATAAAATAGTAACATCAAACCACATGTGCATCACCCGATTGTTAAACATCATCAACTGTAACAACACACTACCAAGAACAACATTTCCCACCTAGGTTGACTTGGGTTTTCCCTCTTACCTGGGTTAGCTACTCCCAAGAACTATCTCATTACCAATGCCCAACAAATATAAACCCTTGGAAACCAATCCAAAAAAACAAGACCTCAGAGAAGGAGAAGAAAAACCTCCTCTGATACCACATTGTAACTTCCCCGACCCGGAAGCCACTGAACCGGTGCTCCGAGTCAGGTGGTTACATGACCTTATGAGCAGCTCCCCGTATGCCAACGGCTGCCGACTAGCAGTGGGGGTCTATGGAGTCATGTGGGGAGACTATACCCCATTTTTATCAAAGTAAGATGAAACAGAAATAACCCCAATAGTGGAAACAATAACCAATAAACAAGGAACATGTATAATAACCATTTCCAACAATTAACAAGCCAAGTCATACTACAAGTGCAAGAGTGAACAAAACCCAAAATAAATACAGCTGACAAAATCCCCCAAATGGTTCCGACTACAAGTACAGATCATCCAACAAGTGATACCCACATCCACTCCATTAACTAGCAAGAACCATTGCCCTCTCCTGACCTGAAAACATGATGTCTGCTCGGGTACCCAACAGCAGCCCGAGCAGGGTGTGAGTACTACTCTGTAGGCCACCACCAACAGTGTCTACAAAATATCAAGTACAGACAAGTAGAGCATGCAAAATGAATACGATTGATAATTACCATGTAATTACATATGGTGAAATTAACAAGTTCGGGGCCAAATCCATTGCCACATCCATTACCATTTATTACACACTAATTATCACCACATACCAATTTATCACATTACCATGGGTTAATCACATGCAATATGTTACATGGTTATAAGGCCAACAATCACATGCAATAGGGTGGACACATAGTTATCCTATTTCACTAGGACTAAACCCCCCATATAAACCATATCCTCACCTCAAAGCCTCAGTCCGAGTGGATGGGACCGTTAGGAATATAGACCCTCAGTCCCCTTCCCTATCCCGTGTATTTTGGGTGGAGTTTAGAACCTCAATCTTAGCTCAACCCATGGGCATAGATCCTCAAGTCATACCCCACTCTAAAAATCCATGTGCAAATGATTATATATATAAGTAACCATCAACCATCCAAACCATTTCCATTCAGCAAACACTATTCACAACACCCCACATGGGAATCCACATCATGCCTTAAACCATTAACACGTTTCCATTTCACATCATTTAACCTTTCACACATTTCCCTTGTGTTATGCCTAACTCACTAAGCATTTAGCACTAGCCCCATAACCAATCCATTATGGACATTAGTCAGTTTACACATTAACCCATTTAACTCGTTCATAATTTCCATGATTCAACCATTCATGCCAACATGTTTATCAAGGGATCTACAATTCACTACAACAAGGAAGCTTGTTTAATATCAATCTCCCAAAACCCATGAAAAGCCGACACATCCCATGTATGTCCGTAAATTAGGTCATGTCCATCCCAAAACATCCCAAGGGGATCGTGAGGTTTCCCCATTAGCCATTTTAAACTCATTATTACCAAACATTCCAAGGTTATTCAAAACATAACCAAGGGAATGTAAGAACACAAATAAACCAGCACAAATACCCAAATAACTATGGGATATCACTTATAGACCACCTACCTCGAAATCGCGGTTGAATTCACTCTCAATAGAGTCCTTAGACCTCGATCCGACCATCCTTTGAGATTCAACCTAAAACTCACCAAAAGATATGGTTTTAGAGATTCGGAACAAGAGGGAGAGAATATACAAACCCTAAACCAAAAAGAGATGAAAGGATTGGATTATCCTTACCCGGATCTTCGATCTACATCCAATACCACTCTAAACGGCCAAGAATCGAAGAAGAACCACTCTTGGGAAGCTTGGGTTGGCCAAGTTTGTCACTAGGGTTGAGAGGGGATGAATGGAGGATAATCCCGAGTTGGGGTTTAAAATCCCAGAGTGGAAAACATATAATTTTTTCCAACATTAAGAGGACACATGGTTTGGCCACACGGTTTGAAAAACCATGTGAAAACTGTGCACATGATACTGCCTAGAGAAGAAGGGTTGCACGGTTTACCTGGGCATGCCGCACGGTTTGCCCTGGCCATGCGCAGGTCGTGCGCCCTGGCCTGTCTTGCCCAGTTATCCTTTCTTCCCTACCCCGAGCCCCAAAAACACCCCCAAGGCCTCTCATTATTTAGAAGACATCCTTTGAAACCTGAAAAATGGATTCAACCAAAAATAACAAAAATATACCCTTCTGAAAACCTAGATCTTACATTACCGCAGGAGATCCATTACCTCTGATGGAATAAATATCTAACAAAAGATGGAGAACCTGGAACCAAAATAAGGATTCATGACTTAATGATCTCACAGAGAATCCCATGGTTCATTACATTGTAATAAATTTGTAAGGATTAAATAGAACATATGTTTGGGGAGGGAAAATGGTAATGTTGTCCCAAAACCCACAACACACAGTTTATGTGCATGGTTTACAAACAGTGTGTAAATAGTGTGTGAAGGCTATGGCCTCTTTCTTCAGCATGCCCCATGACCAAACGACTAGTTTTCATGGATGTAGAAAAATTATTCAAACTTGATGGTTCCCCAATATGTAGTCAAACAGTTTACACAAATCATGTGGCTTGGGACTCATGGATTCTACAACCTAATCAGCCCAACCTGTGGTCTATTTTCTAGACCTCTGGGAAATGAACCATCCACAGACACTCCTCAGGCCCTCCCTAGTCTATAATATACAATTACTATGATTAAATACATGATTCAAAATGAAAAACCTAATGATACTTACATTATTCAAAATTCATGTTGTTACAAAACATTACAATTAAATTTGAGGATCATACCCTACATATCAAAAAGAATACACATATTTCATGGAACTAATATTCACTGCTCGAAAGATAATATACATTAAAGAATAAATAGAATATTCTATGATATATTAATATGGGAATAATATATGTAATATGTGACTAACACAGAAGCATATAAAATCATACCATTTTTAGGGAAGTATCACATCAATGAACATCATAGTGGGAATTGTCCATTACTAAATTGGTATCAAAACCCAATCTAATCCAATATTAATAAAAAATGTTCACCTAACATTGTATTCCTATATATATAAAGAGATATTGACCAATAAATATTGTATTTTAGTTCTCTAGGGGTGCTCCAATCATGTATTCTATAATGTGATCACATTGTGAAATAATGGAAACCCTATCATATCCTCTCTAACATGATTACCTAATTCAATTTGTTCCACTCTATCATATAATCAATAACGATATTCTTTTTATTCATTGGTGTAACCCAATAATATTATATATAATGGGATTACATGACACTATCAGTACCACGACATCATGTAATCTATAAAGTCCACACCAAATAGTATATCTACCTCCCAATAGTAAAAGATATAACATGAATACCCAAATATATATATACTGCCCCATCAAATAATAAATATTAATGAAATCCATAAAAAATACTGTAATATATTCCAGAATATCATAACATAAACTCATAAAAATAATTATACATTCACAAACTCTTTAAGCTGTGAATTAAATTGGTTTCTTATTCATCTCCTTAGAACATGTTTTCCCCATGGAAATGAAATGAGTTCATCAATATATACTCCATTATGAGGAATAATATTAATAGTATCCATGGATAATATCCCAAGTAAGAAAAAAATTATATCACATGATTTTATCTTATATATAAAATAATTTTTAATGATCATTTAAAACATTTCATGAATAATGTATTAATTATACATTGAGAACATATTTTTTAAAACATAATAAAACGTAGAAAAATATTTTCATAAATTATAAAATTTAAAAATATTAATTGTTTGAAACCCAATTGAGAAAAAATATAAATTTTAAAATATTTTAAAAATATATTTCCTTGAAGATTATCATCAATGATAAATTTAAATTATTTTGAAATTATTTTCTATAAAACAATATTTTGAAGGAACACATATGTATAACTAATGGTAGAGATATTGTCATATTTTCATAACAACATTTCATAATTATATTATCTACCAAAGGGTTCAAACATTATACCATTACATCAAGATATCATGAATAACTGAAGGATAATAAAATTCACGTTTACTTTTTGCGGATGGATCATAATATTTCATCAATCGAATCATAATCATAATAAATCTCAACAAATTATCAGATTGTTACATGAAAATCATACGACTTAGGTAACATTGAATCATAATACGCATGAAATACAAACATTCCCATTAGATCAAAATATCTTTAAAATGAAGATATTGATTATATAACATGTCAATTTTGAATTATATAATCATTGTAAATGAATATATGGGCAAAATATTATATTTTTCTCAAAAAAAGAATACTTTATACAAAATTTCATTATTGATATGGTAAATTTTGAACTCTAAACCCCATTAAAGTGAGATCATAAAATATAAAGATAAAAATTAATATATTTTACTATAATAACCATAAAATATATTCTTTGGAAGTTAATATTGTACATCAAAGATATTGGCTGTGAATATCGCATGTGTCTCATAAAAGAAGAAAAGTGAGAATAAAATCCATTATAAGATGAGTAACATTTAATTATGGTACCATGAAAGACAAAATAAAATAAAAATTTTAATATTATTAAAAAAATAAATTTTATGATTTAAATTTTCATAGTGATGTATATACACCAAAAAAATTTAATAAGTGGTAAATCGTTTATATATCTTGTAGAAATAAAATTGAGATTATAAATCCCATTACCCTATGTCATTATATCCTTGGTATACAGAAAAACCACATTTATATTAAATAAATGATTATTATAAATTTAGTGTATAACCATAATAATAAATATGAAACCAAATATGAATTTATTATTACTATATATTAACTATTTAATAATAATTCCATTATAATGTTTTATTTTTGGGAATAGAGGATTTGTTTTCCTATATTTTTTGTCATGATATTTTTTGAATTATTATATTAAACAAGATTTCCTAATTTAATAAATTATATATATATATTAATTATATATATATATTTGTAATAATATATAAATTATATTAATATGAAATTAAATATATAGTTTATTGGGATGGTAGGCCATACACATGCATGAACATTATTTCTATTTTCATTTCATATTCAAATAAAAAAATTTAAATTATATATTTATATATATATATATTAATTATGGTAGCATTTTTGTTTCATATATATCACATATTTTTATTAATCCCATCCGTAATGAATGTAATGTATGAACTATTCTCATCACATTGATAGGAGGTAGTGAATTGAACACATGATTGGTATTATTAAATTCCCAAAAAAGTGATATCCTAATGGTATATGTTATATAATAATTATAGTAGATTAAAAAAATCATAAACACCATATATATAATATATTAATTAAATTTCTATCATTACACGCAAACATGAATGATGGTTTTGTATGAACGAATGACAGTAGTTCATGATGAAGTAATCATTCGTAAACATGAATTGAGATTTTGTATCATGCACGATAGAATATTGATAATTTGTTGCTCATATACATTACATAAATTTATATTATTATAACTACTATATATAAGATATAATATAATAACCTTTTAAAATTATTTAAAGTGTTTTAGCGAATATATAATATAATGTTCATTAATGAATGTTACCAATTCTTCTGATATATTATTTTGGTTTTTACCAAAGTGCTTACATGGATGTATTGATTCCAAAATTGAGGCTTATAGGACTATAGTATAAATGCTTGTATGTAACGTTTTCTGGTATAGGTCTAGAAATATTGGACTGTGATTTGTGAGTACATGGGAAAGGTGAGTGGCCTTTAAAAGTGGATGCGATGTATTCATATAAATATAAATTTATAAAAAATCTTAGGAGGCCTTCATTACCTAAGGATATAATAATATTATACTATAATAGAGTGTAGGGATAAATTTTTCAATAAATTACCACTGCTCAAAAAATAATTTTTTTGAAGTTATCCCACAGTCTTTATATTTATTAAATTTCCTTGTTATTGTTTTTAAGAAAATTTATATTATATTTAAAATTACCTATGTAATTTACTCATTAATTATATAATTAAAAATATATTTATTAGATATTTTATACCCACATATTCTAAATATTAATCCTAATTCAATAAATAAAAATCCAATGTTCCTAAAAAATTAACTATAATACAGACACATATGATAAATAAAAGCATATTATAACCTTAATTTCATTAATTAATTATTAATTTATTCACTAAAAAATATGATCACAATTTATGTTGACATTATTATATAATATAATTATTTGTATTCTAAATATTGAATCCATTTTTTTGAATTACATTCACAAAAGTGGAATAATTGAATTTGAAATTAATCTCGCATATGTCATGAGATATAAATTTTTTTAAAAAAATTATTCAAAATATTGTTAAGTTATTAAATATAAATTCAACATAAATAATTTTATAATTTCCTACATTGAATTAATATATTTATAATGAATCAATTTAAATTAAAAACTATTATATTTCATTATTCAACCAAAATTTAAATATCTTAAAAAAATGGTAAAACATCAACCTAATATAATAATTAAATTTTTATTTTAATAATGATATAACGTCATGTAAAATTCCAGAATTTTAAAAATAATTTTTTCAGACACGTGCACCATTAAAATAGAGGAAATTCATTTATAATAATATTTCTTTTTTATGTATTAAATTGAAATTGTTCCCAACTTATTCCTCTAAAATATATTTGAAGAATGTTATAACATTTTAATAAATATATAATATATTAATATCATGAATATCATTATAAATATTTATTATTTTAGTTTCTTAGTATAAAAATCATTTTAGAACACATATATGAGTTTTTATTAAATATTATCTTTTATATTCATTTTGATTTTAACTATATTCATTTCTAATTAATTAAAAATAATTGATTTAAAAATTATATTTTATTAAGGTATATAATACTATTAATAAACACAAATTTAATGTATAAGAGAAAATTTTAATTTTAATTTTCAATATTATTATTAATCGGAAGAACAAGGTCTTTTGTGTAACAAAATTTATAAAAAAAAGTCAATGGTTCTGGTGACACAATATAACATAGTTTTCAATGTAATAAATGATTAGTTATTTGTTGCATTTAACAATATCTAAACATGGTTTTTCATATTAATAATTCATAACCAATTGTAGTGTGCAATGAAATCCATTAATGAATATTTAATGATTCCAAAAAATTATTTTTTAATAGGTTATGTGTTACATTCTACCACCATTAAAATGAATTTCCCCTAAAAATTAGATTGTTTTATAAAAGTTTTAATAATTTGAATGTTCTTCCCATAGAATCCAACATCAAAAAACTTAATACTAAAACATTCTTTAAAATTTTGATTTTAAAACATAAAATTTATTTATAGTAAAAACGAAATAGGTATACATATTAGATTACATTGGTAGAAAGTAAGGATTTGGACATGGAAGTAGTGCAAAAATAATTATTGAGAGTTTTCGGGGTAATTTTTTTTTAAATTTTTTAATATTAATTCCACAGAAAACAACATCCTAAAATGAATAATATAATCTATTTAATGGTTTGATGTAGAAAATATAATAGTAACCCATAGTAAAACCAAACTAGGTATAATTATAAGAAAAAAATTTAAAATGTGAGGCTTTTTCCATTGAATAAAATCATAAATAATTATTGAGAGTTGATGTGATAACAAAAAACAAGAATTTGGGAGATCCAAAGAAATAGAACAATAAAAAACCCTTAATATACGATGATTTAAAGGACTATTTGAATAATAAAAAATGAATGTACTTATAAAAAATTTTCTTTTTTATATCCATTGAATAAAGTTAAATAATATTCACAAGGGGGTATAATTAAATGATTTTTTTTCAATTTCATATAAAAAATATCACCCTTTGGGTGTTCCTTTATCATGTTCCACTTGACCATTTACTCTCAGAAATGAAGATGTATTTTTTTTCGTAAAGCCCGAACAAATCATTTGATCCACAGAGAGAAAAATATTTCAATCTGTCCATGTTTATTTATCATAAAAATAGTGCTATAATGTCATTTAATCAAATATTAATAAATAATAAAATTGAATAATAATACATTTATATGTAAAACAAGATTCAAGGTTCAAAATAAACTATTCCTCAAATGGTTAACCATATAACCATAACAAAATAAAATTCCCTATTTTTCATTAAATAATATATACTCATATACCAAACAGAAAATCATTAATAAAAATTGTGGGTCCATTATTTTATTGATATTATATCTCATATAATTTTATTATAATATAACCTATGTTTAGGTAGATAATCATGTGAAGTTTCTCTAAAGGATTAGCATTAATGTATTTGTTTGTCTTATTTATACAATATCAATAGTGAAATTTCAGAACTAGGTATGGGAGGATAAGTGATCACTAATAATCAAGAATAACACCATCTATGGTGATTGCATAATCATTCCATTCATAAATTTTTTGAGGTTTTTTATACGGACTCGGCCTTAAAACATTACTTAATCATGAATTAAATGAATAATATACACAGAGGATCTTTTCCAGTTTAGAGTTTTAGAGAATTATAACATAACTATTACATCTCAAATGATTACAAAGTAGACACTTCTACTATGTTTCCATAAAAAATAAACACTTAAAAAAAACTTGTCTGTTTCCATGTTTTAGATAGAATGTCTTTCCTTGACCCTATTTCTTTTTATGTCTGGTGGAAAACATTTCAAAAAACATGAGATAAGCATAAAAATCCCAGAAAAGGATACACAATGAAGGAAACTCATAGTTTTTCAAAAAAATATTTAAATCATGAATACATTATCATAAGTAATACGTTTCACCTTTATGGAGTATTAGATACTCTTCACTGAATAAAAGATCATTACTTACCCTTTTGTAACCAAAATATTACCATAAAACCCATATAAAGAACACATAACATATAAAGGTAACATGGGACATAAACATACATAAATGGAATAAACAAACCGTCGACTTTCACACATATTACTAAATGGAATAGCCATATGGATGACTTCCATACCCAATGCATTGGAGGTTATAACATAACCCCCCGTCCTGGTATTCACGACACACCCGTCATTTGGTTTATCACATAACCACCCATCAAATTTCCACGTAGCATTATAAAAATCATAGAACATATATAAACATTTAAACATTAACATTTCATTTGAAATCACAATATATCATTTCAATATATCAACAAAATCATTGTTTTATGAAACTGTTTTCAAAACCATTTCATAAAGTGATTTTTGAATCAAACTATCCCATACCACATTGAATCTTTTAAAGGAATAACATTTAATAAAAAAATTAAAATATCATGAGAATAAAGGTATTCATGATATAATATGCTTAAGGATAGTATATACCCCATATCAAAGTGAATTGGCACATAACAACAATGAAGTATCAATGGAATGTAATTTGAGACTGAATCCCTTATAAAGATGATATCCTTTGATTAAGGATAAATAAATTACATAATTATGTGTGATAAAAGAATACACCAAATATAAGTGGATATTAAGTTTAAAATAATCAGAGTTCATTCCACATATTCATATAACTACATATTCAAGGAGTACAAGTTTATCCCAAAGAATCAAAATTGGCTTAAGAAGTTCCCTTGCAAAAATTCGATAGCCTAACGGTGTCACTTATAATTTTAGAAAAATAGTTGAGGAGATAGAATGTGATATCTAATCACTTGAACATAAAATTTATGTCAATAAGGTTATATAAGAACAATTCCCAACATAATAATATGTAAATTAAAAGACATAACAAAATAAGTATTTTAAAAAGTGGAGGGTGAAAGGTTCCCTTATCGATTTGGGTAACATTCGAAATGTACACCCCATGAAAAAAGGACTGTACAACATTGATGTAGATACACATAAATGAATGTATATTACACAAAGAGTAGAATAATGGGCAGTACATACACCACCCAAAGGAAATAGTGGGAAATGAAGCATAAATCTCACAGAAATAAAAGTGAGATGAAAAATCCCTTATGACAACTCGGCAGCTTAACGATGCCACTTAAAACATCTAAAAATGGATTTATGAAATCAAATAGGGTCTCTCATAATATTAACATAAAAATTACAGTATTAGGAATATTAAAGAACATCCCCAAACATAATAAAGATGATCATAAAAGAAATGACATTAAAAAGACTACTGAAAAAGAAAGAGAGAGGTAGGATCCCTTACCTCAAGTCCGACTTGTCTTGTATGTTTCTTTATATTCCTGAATAATAACATTTGGCCAATTTATAATTACATAAGGAACTACTTTAGATATTATTATTCTGTTTATATCACATATTATAATGTTATAATAATTGGTTAATAATGCGAGTTCGTGTCACATGTCTTTGTCAATGTTCGGTACATGAGTCAAAATTGAACATGGTGGAAATTAACTTTAATTATAGTTAACATTACATCATCTACAGAATAGTATTAATTATTTAAATAACATATATATCCCGTATATATTCATTTCATACTATTCTATAACATTTGGAGATAATGAAATGAAGTGCACCGTTCGTGGAGATGGTAGGACGTACGTATACATGAACGCTGCTTTGATTTCTTTGTAATATTAGTGGAATTAAAACTAAATGAGATATATATATATTATAATTCCAGAATAATATAAATCATTTATATGTAATATAGGATATATATATATATCAATTATATATATGTATGTATAATAGTACATAACATTTGGACATAAGAAATGAAATGCACTGTTAATGGAGACGGTAAGCCGTACGTACGCATGAACGCTACTTTAAAATATTTTTCATACTTTAATGGAATGAAAAAAATAATGATACAAAGTTATATTATAATTACAGTATTATATGATATATGAAATCATTAAATCCATCTTTTATACATCCCACATATGGTATTAACGATTCAAATCACTTTGAAGGGGCGGTAGTCCGCATTTCCTAAAATGAAATTATCACATTTGCAGATTATGAATACCATAAAGATATGGAATAAATTAAAAATAAAAAAGATTAATGAATACATAAAAATAATTTATATATAATATATAAATACATTTACATCTTAATGGCCACCATGAGAGATGTTAAAAGAAGATTGAACAATCATCGTTTCTTGAGGCAGTAATTTGCGGCCCACAGAAACAATATCTTCTTTAACCATTAGATGGAGTTATGTATGAGTGGAGATAGAATCCTCCTCATAAAAACATACTAGTATATTTTAGATAATGGTTTTGTCACAAAATAGAGGACTAAAAATATTTTAGGGGGTTGGAGAAGAAAAATAAAACAAAAGAACATAAGAGAAGACATTACCTTCAAATCGGATAACTTTTCTTTTTATTTGAGCTCAAATGCTTCATTGGAAAGACTTCTGACCAAAGTGAGGCTTCTAGGAGTAAGAGAGGTGTGTGGAGAGACAATATGAGCAGATTTTGGATGAGCCAAGGGCTTGAATGGTTTGGGTAAGGAGGTAGAGGTTAGGGCCTTTTATATGAGAGAGGAGGCACACTATTGGGAAGTCTCAAAATATTACTTTATTATAAAATTATATTCGGATATCAAAGGTCCCAAAATTATATATTTCAAGGATATGGAGATAAGGGGTCTAAATCCACCCATCCAATAGTTTTTTGACAAGTATATGTCTTATATTTTACATTATCTTTTCATTTTATTTAAATCATTTATTAATGAGAAAATCGATGCATCATAGTGGTGTCATAAATAAATTAATTTATTTAATGTCTAAAAATTATAAAAAAAATACTATGATGTATGTAATCTTTTTATATTTCCAATGAATAATTATAGTAAAATATATGACTTGTATAACCCCATGTAAAAATTGTTTTAGTTAAACAATACATCTTTGTGGCATTTTTATTTTAACATTATATAAATAGTTATTAATGTCATTTTCATACCCACGTGGTTCTATAGGGTTCCCAAGTTGACCCATGGATTGTATTGGTGGGAAATGATTCATATAATAAGGGTAGGACATGTTTCATGGTCATTTCATATTATTATAACATTATCTTTACCTGAAATTACACTAATTAGCTTTAATCACAATAAATAAAACTTAAAAGTTACTATTCATCAGAAAAAAATCTGTATCCCATTGAACCAAATTTTACATCCTAATAACAACCGTGTATGTCGGATTTTTGAAATTCAAATCACAGAGGTGGTAAAATTTTATTTAAACAAAAAATCAGTTTTTTAAGTACCACTTAGTGGTTTCACTATTCATCAAAAATTGATGTTTTTTCAAAAAATACCAAAAATTCACCCTAATCTATATTAGATATTCTGAATTAAAAAATGATTTCTATTTTGAAAAATTCAAAACATATATGTTGCATTAATAAATTTAATAATTAATTCCCGTTGTCAAAACAAATAGCGTGATTTTAAGAAATAAAATATATAAAAAGATTAACAATAGTTTAGGTCCAATTTCAAAGTGAAATTAATTCCAATGAACAAAGTTGGATTAAATGGAAAAATATATACAAACTAGACTTTAAAACCAATTAAAAAGATAATATTTCCATATAAATAATTTAGATCAAAAGAATGTTTTGAATTAAAATACAACATTTTCACTAAAAATGATCTTTATTTGAAAAGTATCAAAAATTTACACAAAGTAAACTTTTATGTCCACATTCTATAGAAGGATTTTATTTGGTCCAATATAATATATGAAATTTTCAAAAACTGTATTTAAAAAGGGTTCACCATCAAAAGGCTGCTAATCGACCTTTCAAAAAATATTAGAATATTTACACTTAAAAATGGATTCATTCGTATTTTAAGCCTCTAACATTTATTGGATAAAAGAAAAAATATTTGACTAACATATATATTCATTTTGTAGTTAGTTCTATTCATTCCCTCCATTACAACGGCTAGTCATTAACTAACATTAAAAATAATATTATTTTATTATTATAGTGTAATGTAATATTTCAATGAAACTCATTATTGTGTATTGGGTATGCCATCGAACATAACACTCCCTTTAAAGTAATATTAATATTTTATTCACAAATATTAATAAATATGAAAATGTAATATTATTTATTTACCTGGGATGTTACATCCTCCCTCCCTTTTGGGAATTGCATCCTCAGAATTTTAAAATTGGGCTTGGAAACTTCATCGAAATCCCCACATCGGAAAATGAGTAAATTAAACGGTCACTTTAAAAGAAAGACTGAAAAGTACCATGGTCACCTGAGACCATAGGTACATGAATTACATGAAAACATGTATATGTATGAACACAAAAATTGTTATTTTTTATGGAGAATGATAGAAACATGTTTAGGAGAATGTTAACCACTATAAAATCACCAACTTGTGATCAGTTAAATGTTATTTGATTCCCCAGTAGGAATAGTTAACAGACAACATTTTATTCGTAATTAACTTTTCGTTGAGGAATTTATTAATGAGCTTAACTAAATCACAAGGAAACATACTTTCTTGTCTTTTAGACTTTCACCTCTTACTATATTTCTTACACAAACTCATTTTTTCCACTAAAAGACGAGTATTTAGGATGACTTGTTCACATTATGAGCGCTATAATCAACTTCTAGAGAATCACCTAATCCACAAAAGATAACTATATATTTCCCATGTATTTAGACATTATCCAAAATGAAAATTGTTATAAGAAGATCAGATAATACAGAATAGGATAATCCTTTATAAAAAGAAAATCTATTCGTATTCTCCGTAATTTGTCCACCAAAACCCAAAGTTCATTGGAGATCATTTGAAAAAAAAAATTTCCATAAAATTATTGAAAGTAAACCAAAATAAGATTTAAACCCAAATATTTGAAGGATTTAATAACATAGACTTCTTAGGTAAAAATTAACATTTATCTCTAAATAACACCAGTTGCTCTTAAAGTCTCATATGGAAAAGTAATTACCCTAATCATATATCCTCCATGATAGGTCAATATTTTCCTAGATAACACAAAAACATCTTATTATTGATTCATAAAATTATATAACTAAAAACAATTTTTCATACTAAGTTGGGACTTCACGTAGTCTAGTGGTACGCGATAAATACCAGTCTCACTTTGGTTGTGGGTTCGATTCCCACAGCTTTTTCCGACGCGATAGGTTGTCACACGGTCTGCATGTTGTCCCTTTTCCAAAACAATATAATTCCTAACACATTCCCCATAAAGAGATAAATTCATAAAAAATAACCATAACATAATTTGACCTCAATTTTATCTCATGCCTTTAATTTTCCATCATAAAATATAATAACCCATAATTACCTCAAAAGTAAGGGTCATATATACCCAAATGATTACCATTATAATTATTTGCTGAACTTCTTCATCGAGTTGGTTCTCTCGTATATGATGCATCATAGAACTCACTGAGGATCAAGTGGTTAATCACGAATCCATGATAGTTGGTTTATAATAACCATGATAATCCTACTTGAATCCCCCATTTCATATAGTCTCTTAATCAGAGAACCACCACAGTTTCCATCAAACCCATTGTCACTTTGGTGCCTACTAGATCCATCAATTTACTAAAAACAAAAATGGTAGTGTGAGTATATCAACAAAATTATCATGTACTAATGAGGAAGATAAACACTAAGATATTCTTACTCATTCAATTTATTTAAAACTGTTACTCTTTCTAAAATCCAAACCATTATGGTAATGTCACTTATTCTTAGAGAATACCCTAACCTATAAAGTTATCTAAACCGACCTCTGATACCAACTATAAGGACCCGGCCCTAATACATTACATAATCATGTATTATATGAATATTTCACAAAGAGGATCTTTTTAGGTTTATAGTTTTAGAGAATTAGGACATAACTATTATATCTCACATGATTACAAAGTATACACTTCTACTAAGTTTCCATTAAATAAAAACTCTAAAAAATAAACATGTATAGTTCCATGTTTTAGATAGCATGTCTTTCCTTGATCCCATCCTTTGCCCTATTCATCTTTAAGTCATGTGGAAAACATTTCAAAAAACTTGGAATGAGCATAAAAATCCCAGTAAAGGATACACAGAGAAGGAAAATATTAGTTTTTCAAAACATTAACTAAATCATGAATACTTTATCAAAATTAAGACTTTTCACCTTTATGGAGTTGTAAATACTCTTCATTGAATAAAAGATCATTACTTACCCTTTTGTAACAAACAGATTACCATAAAACCCATATAAAGAACACATAACATTTAAAGGTAACTTGGGACATTAACATACATAAATGGGATAAACATACAGTTGACTTCAACACATATCACTAAATGTAATAGCCATACGGCCGACGTCCATACCCAATGCATTGGTGGTTATAAAGTAACAACCCGTCCTGGTTTTCTCGGCACCACCTGTCATTTGGTTTGTCACGTAACCACCCGTAAAATATCTATGTACCATTATAAAAATCATAGAACATATATAAACATTTCACTATTAAAATTTCATTTGAAATCACAATATATCATTTCAAGATATCGACAAAATCAATGTTTTATGAAACTATTTTCAAAACCATTTAATATAGAGATTTTGGAATGAAAGTGTCCCATTCTACTTTGAAGATTTTAAAGGAATAAAATTTAATAATAACTATAAAATATCATGAGAATAAAGGTATTCATGATATAATATTCCAATGGATAGTATATAAAAAATATCAAAGTGAATTGGCACATAACAACAATGAAGTCTCAATGGAATGTAATTTGAGACGAAATCCCTTATAAAGACGATATCCTTTGATTAAGGATAAATCAATTATATAATTATGTGTGAAAAAATATTACAACAAATATAATTGGATATTATGTGTAAAACAATTAGAGTTAATTCACACATATTCATATAACGACATATTCAAGGAGTACAAGTTTAACCCAATGAATCGAAATTGTGTTAAGAAGTTCCCTTGCAAAAATTTGACAGCCTAATGACGTCACTTATAATTTCAAAAACAGAGTTGATGAGAGAGAATATGGTATCTCATCACTTGAACATAAATCTTAAGTCAATAATAATATATAAGAAAATATCCCAACATAATAAGATGTAAATTAAAAGACATAACAAAAGAAGTCTTTTAAAAAGAGGAGGGTGAAAGGTCCCCTTACCTATTTGGGTAACTTTCGAAACGTACACCCCCTGAAAAAAGGACTATAAATAATTGATGTAAATACACATAAATTAATTATATTACAAAAATATTATAATAATTGGAATTACATACACTACCAAAATGAAATAGAGGAAAATGTAGCCTAAATCTCACAGGAATAAAAGTGTGATGAAAAATCCCTTACGAAAACTTGACAGCCTAACAGTGCCACATAAAATATTCAAAAATGGATGTATGAGATCAAATAGGGTCTATCATAAAATTAACATAAAAAGTAAAGTATCAGGAATATTAAAGAACATCACAAAGCATAAGAAATATGAGCTTAAAAGAAAGGACATTAAAGAGAGTACTTAAAAAAAAGAGAGAGGTAGGATCCCTTACCTCAAGTCTGAATTGTCTTGTCCGTTTCTTTATATACTAGAATAATAAACATTTTTCAATTTAAAATTTCTTAAGGACATCATTTAAAGATTATTATTCAGTTCATATCACATATTATAATGTTATAATAGTTGGTTAACAATGCGAGTTCATATCAGACGTTTTTGTCGACATTCGTTACATGAGTCAAAATTGAACTTGTTGGAAAAGAAATTTCCATTTAGTTATACATAAATCATCTCAAGAATAGTATTAATTATTTAAATATCATTTATATCCATTATATATTCATTTTATACTATTTCATAACATTTGAAGAAAAAATATGCAATGCACCGGGAGACGGTAGGTCGTATGTACGCATGAACACTGCTTTCATTTATTTGTAATATTAATGGAATTATAACTAAATGAGAGATATATATATTATAATTACATAATAATATCCATAATATAGATGTTATATATGATATATATATATCAAATATATATATGTACGTATAATAGTACATAACATTTGGAGAGAAGAAATGAAATGTACCGTTCATGGAGACGGTAAGCCGTATGTACGCATGAACGCTACTTTCATTTCTTTTTCATACATTAATGGAATGAAAAAAATCAATTATACATAGGAAATTTATAATTACAGTATAATATAATAAATAAAATCATTAAATCAATCCTTAATAATCCCACATATGGTATTAACGATCCAAATCACTTTGAAGGGGCGGTAGTCCGCACTTCCTAAAATGAAATTATCGCGTTTACCCATTATGGAAACCATAAATATATGGAATAAATAAAAAATACAAAAGCATAATTAATAAATAAACATTATTTATATATCATATATAAATACAGTGACATATTAATGGCCACCATGAGAGGTGTTAGATGAATATTGAAGAATCATCATTTCGTGAGCCAGTAATTCGTCGCCCATAGAAACAATATATTATTTAACCATTAGATGGAGGTGTCTATGAGTGTAGTTCGAATACTCCTCATAAAATAATACTAGTATATTTTAGATACTGGTGTTGTTACAAAATAATGTAATAATAGAGTTTATGGGGTTGAATAAGCGAAATAAAACAAAAGAACATAACAAAAGACATTACATTCAAATTGGATAACTCTTTTTGATTTGAGCTCAATGGATTTCTTTGAAAGACTTATACCCAAAGTGAGGCTTCTAGGAGTAAGAGATGGATGTGGAGAGACAATATGAGTAGAGTTTGGATTATCCAAGGGATTGAGAGGTGAGGGTAAGGAGGTATAGGTGGGGGCCTTTTATAAGAGGGAGGAGGGGAACTCTTGGAATGTCTTTAAAAGTTGCTTTATTATAAAATGATTTTCTGATATCAAAGGTCATACAATTATATATTTAATGGATAAGGTGATAAGTGTTATAAATCCACCAATCCAATATTGGTTTTCAAATTTATGTTTTAGATATTACATTATCTTTTCATTTTATTTAAATCGTTCATTAATGAGGAAATCGCTGCATCATATGGTGTCATAAATAAATAAATTTATATATTTTCTAGAAATTATAAAAACACTACTATGATGTAGGAAATATTTTTATCTTTCCCATTAATATTTATAGTCAAAAATATCACTTTTATAACCCCATGTAAATTTTTTTAGTAAAAAATACATGTTTGTGGCATTTTTATTTTAACTTTAAATAAAAAGCGATTAATGTCATTTTCTTACCCATGTGGCTCCATGGGGACCCCAAGTTGACCCATGGAATTTTTTTGTCATCCATGATTCATAAAATAATGTTAGGAAATGTTTCAAGGTCATTTCATATTATTATAACATTATCTTTACTTTAAATTACACTAATTACCTTTAATCACGATTAATAAAACATAAAAGTTACTCTTCACCATAAAATATTTTCATCCCATTGAAACACATTTTACATCCTAATTAAAAAAATGTATGTCATATTTTTTAAATTTAAATCACAGTGGTGGTAAAATTTCATTTAAACGAAATATCAGTTTTTTAACTACCACTTAGTGGTTTCACTATTCATAAAAAATTTATGTTTTTCAGAAAAATAACAAAAATTCACACTAATCTATATTTGATATTCCGATTTAAAAAATGATGTCTATTTTAAAAAATTAAAAAAATATACGTTTCATTAATCAATTTAATATTTATTTCCCGTTGTCAAAAAAATAGAGTGTTGTAAAGAAACAAAATATATCAAAAGATTGAGACTAGTTTAAGTACAATTTAAAAGTGAAATTAATTCTAATGACCACCATTGGAATAAATTATAAAAATGTAATCTAACTAAACTTTAAAAAAATTAAAAAGGTAATCTATCCATATAAATAAATCAGATCAAAAGGAGGTCTTGGATTAAAATACAACATTTTCACTAAAAATAATCTTTATTGGAAAAATAACAAAAATTTACACAAAGTAAATTTTTATGTCTAGATTCTAAAGAAAGATTTTATTTGGTCTAATATAAAATATGAAATTGTCAAAAAGTGGATTTAAAAAAGGGTTCTCCATCAAGAGGCGTTTAATCGAACTTTTAAAAATATTAGAATATTTACGCATAAAATTGGATTCATTCCCATTTTAAGCCTCTATCATTTATTGGATAAAAGTAAAAATATTTTACATACATATATAATCATTTTGTAGTTAGTTCTGTTCATTCCCGCCATTACAACGGATTGGCATTAACTAACATTTAGAATAATATTATTTTATCATTAGAGTATAATGTAAGATTTCAAAGAAACTCATTGTTGCGTATTGGGTACGCCATCGAGCATATAATTCCCTTTAAATTTGTAACGCCCTGACCCTAGTTACCCAGAGTCGGTTCATTATTACATAACATGGCATGATCACAAGAAAGATCAAATCTCGAAAGACCGATTGGTTTAGTAGCTTTGGAAACACTAGATATATTCATATGTCTTACATTACATCATAAAATGAAAAACTACTACAACAACATATTGTCTCCATAATCCACACTCATATCCCCACATAATATCCCTGCAGGTCATTCATAATTTACTTCTTCACATCCTGGGAAAAATAAAATATAGAAAAGGGGTGACCTCAAATTCCCAGTAAGGATAACAATATAAGGGAAACATTCATAAATAAGAAAAAAAATTTAAGGTAATGTATAACTAAAACAAAAGCCTTTCAAACTTGAACATTAAACATAGTGTGGCATGAATAAAATGAAATAATGCCATTTACTTATTCACATGGATATTCTACTAATCGAATAATCACATGCAAAATCAATAACCACTTTCATAATGATGGAATGCATAATGCCAGACGATCATAACCACATAGCCAAGGCCTCGTGCCAAGACTATAAATAAGATTTTTCCAAGGCCTTGAGCCAAGAAACTAGTTTGTCTCATGAGACCTACCTATGCATCGAGGAGCAATAGCGGGATCCACCCGTCACATATTAAGTCTAATGCATTCCCATATGAAAAGGTTTAAACATAACATAAACATTCGTATTAAAACTAGCATACGAAATGTCAATAATTTCACCATAAACTATGAATGGTATAAAAATAGCACATCCATAGTCAAATGTATCATAAAACCTTCAATACAATATAGAAGTTTTGTATCATCAACTTCAAATAAGCGTAAAATCCATCAAAGGATGTTGACATAGATGAAATCCAAAATCTTTTTAGAGAAATATCTCTTTTGAAATCATTTAATAGACATATAAAATAAAAAATTTTCTTTTGAAAATATTCTTATAATCTTTTAAGGGAAGCTTCGACGATTTTATAACGGCAGAAAATAACCGCACCCGCCGTATAAGTTAAAAAAAGCATTCTTACCTTAATTCTGTCGAAAAGGTTAAAAAGCACATTGTTTGGAAAGCAACGGAATGATTCGTTTATAAACCTATTATAAAAAGTAAATCAAGGGTATAAATGACTTTAACCCATAATCTAGTAAATAGTAAAAATGTTTTGAAATACAATTTGAAGAAACACGGATGTGAATGATAAAGAGATCCCAGTAGATAATTATGTATAAACAACCTCGGATAATGAAGAGATTGTGAAATTACCATTACCTTGTACTTTTCCTTGGTTGGGGTAGGTTAACCTCTTGTATAATGGTGAAATAATTGTTATTAAATTATACAAGAATCATATATATTTATATGATATCATATATGATCTTTTAACATTGATTTGTTAATAGTATCTTAGTATTATCGTTGTTTCAGGTGTTAACTTAATCATTTTCTTTTATATGTTTTGTTATGTAGGCCATGTTTGTAATGGATAAGTTGTATATTATTCATATACAGAATGATATCAAGTCCTTAAACATCATTTTTAAATCATCAAATGATAATTATACTTTAATGGATACGATGGAGAATGAATCTCATCGCGTTCGTGGAGACGGTAGTCCGAACGTATGCACGAGTGAAAATAGCATTATTTTGATATTAAAATAATATATAAATGGATGTTATATCATATATACAGAATCATTAACATGTTATATTTATTATTTACATGAGTTACATATCATTATTATACCCATCCAAATAATAATATATTGAATAACAATTACACCACGACGTGGAGACGGTAAGTCGTACGTACGAACGTATGGTGACATGTTATTCATAGGGTGGATAGAATACTGATTATGGTTGTACCGTATTTATAATAACATTACAGTATATATAAGATACTGGAGTTATTATTTTAGAATGGTAATAACAAAGAAAGAAGAAGTGGAAGAAGAAAGGAACTTGAAAAGGGGTGGTGAAAACATTACCTCTTCTTCAGGTTCTTCCTTTTGATTTGATCAAAAGGGCTACTTAGGTTGGCTTTCTGATCAAAATAAGGCATCTAGGTTGTAGTTAGGGAAGTTGGGAGAGTATTTGGGCAGAGTTTGGACGAACCAAAAGGTTTTTAAGGTGTGAATAAAAGATAAGGAGGAGTTCCCTTTTATAAGCGGGGTGAGAGGTACCTTTGGAAAAGATAGAAATATAAATTTATAATAAATTCATATTCGGTTTATGATGACTCCAAAGTTTATTATTTAAATTTTTGGGTTGGGATAGGTCCAAAAAACTCAACAAATAGAATTTAGACAGGTTTGGTACTTATATTAACCTTATCTTTAAGTATTAACTCTTAGTTAATTAGTTTCACTTTTAAAATGTCTCTTTGTATTTTTATATAATATGGTTAATAAACATACTATATTCATCCAAGCGACCCCCAAGTGGTCCATTAATTATAAAACTATCATTATATAAGTCTCTTGGCCGATCCTTAGATTTTTAGTAATTTAATACCAATTAATAATACAATATTTGTTTTAAGAACTCTTTTATGTCAATTTTGAAACTATTCAATAGTTGATTTTTGTGAAACTCATAACAGATTTATTACATCGAAAAAAGTCACTTAAATCAATCCTAATATATCATATTATCCTATAAAATTAGTTTAATTCATTAAATGTTTCATATTATATTTATTTGGGTATTTATAATACCAATTATTTTAATTTTTCACTATTATCGTAATTACTTCATCATCATTGTGTCATAAATAAATTAAATTATTTAATGTCTAAAAATTATAAATAAAGCATAATTATGTAGGAAATATATTTATCTTTCTAATGAATATTTATAATCTAAAATCCAACATATATAACCCAATGTAAAAATTGTTTTTCTAAAAGATATATGCTTATGTCATTTTTGTATTCATTTTAACATAATAAAATAAAGTGTCCCTATCAATTACAAGTGGCACCATGGGGTCCCAAAATCGACCCAAAGATGCCTATGGTCGAACATGTATCAACCAATAAGGCTAGGACACGTTTTATGGTAATTTAGTATTATTATAATATTATTTTTTAACCCTCATTTACCGGATTTACCCTTAACCATGGTAAATAAAATATTTACCGCACTAATTATTCAAAATGTCTAAAAATAAAATTTACCTATTTACACAATTTGAACATCCTGATTACAAATATGGAATCCATTTTTCTAAATTAAAAACACAAAAGTGGCAGAAATTAATTTAAAGTTAATTCCCGCTGTCAAAACAAGAAGCGTGTTTTTAAGAGATAATAACTATCAAAAGATTGACACTTGTTTATGTTTGGTTTAATTGTAAAATTATGTCCAATGACCAACATTATATTAAATGGTAAAAATATATTCTAAATATACTTTAAAACCACTCAAATTCATAATTTATCACTATTAATTATTTTGATTAAAAAAGTTTTTTTTAGTTAAAATTTAGTAATTTTCACTATTCATCAAAATATTAAAGTTATCCGAAAAGTACTAAAATTTCACCTTAGGCTAAATTCGATATTCCTAATCCAAAAATGAAGTCCATTTTAAAATATATATAATTTGAAAAAGTAGGTATTACTATTCATTACGGCTAGTTTGATTGGTTATGGTGTGTTAGAAATCGGTGTTGCGTACAACACACGCTATCACATTATTCAAAGAGAAGCGTGCCGTAGAAGCTTGGGGTGTTACATTCTCCCCTCCTACAAATAATTTCATCCTCGAAATTTCTAGAATACTTATCACATGAAAAGACTCGGGTGGTTCTTCATCATAAGTCCCTTAGGTTCCCACGTTGCCTCTTCCATTTTATGATTTCTCCACAAGACTTTTACCAGATGCGTCGTCCGATATCTCAATACTTGTTCTCTTGTATCAAGAATCCTGACGGGATATTCGCAATAAGACAGATCAGGTTCTAGTTCTAATTCTTCATAGGTGAGTACATGCGTTGGGTCAGGCATGTATTTCCTCAGCAGAGATAAGTGGAACACATCGTGAACTTTGGAGAGACTTGGCGGCATTGCCAATCGGTAAGCTACAACCTCAATTAGTTCTAGAATTTAGAAAGGTCCGATGTACCTGGGACTTAATTTACCTTTCTTAAAAAAATATATTACTCCCTTCAATAGAGATACCTTCAGGAAAACATGATCACTGACTTGAAATTCCAAATCCTTCCTTCGATTATCGGCATAGCTCTTCTGCCTACTTTGAGCTGCTTTGATGTGATTTTGGATTACCTTCACCTTTTCCATCGTTTCCTCCACCAGTTCTCGACCTAAAAGTTTTCATTCACTGACGTCATCCCAACAGGTTGGTGTACGACATCTCTTTCCATATAACTCTTCATATGGTGCCATCTGAATACTCGAATGGAAGCTATTGTTATAGGAAAATTCTACCAGAGGTAAATATTGATCCCACATACCCTGAAAGTCAAGTGAGAAAGGTCTCAACATGTCTTCTAAGGTTTGAATAGTCTGTTCTGATTATCCGTCTGTCTAAGGGTGGTAAGCAGTGCTCAAATAAAGTTCAGTATCTAGGGATTTCTGATGACTTTTCCAGAATCATGAAGTAAAATGGGGATCATGATCAGAAACAATCGATAGGGGTACTCCATGAAGTCTCACAAATTCATTAATATATAGTCTTTCTAGACGTTCCAGGGGTAGATCATCTCTTATAGCAAGAAAATGTGATGACTTGGTAAGACGATCAACAATAACCCATATTTCATCGTTCCTTCTAGGAGTCTTTGGTAGCCCAATGAAAAAGTTCATCGTAATATTGTCCCATTTCCACTCTGGTATGGGAAGAGGTTTCATGACTCCTCCAAGTTGTTGTCTTCCAGCTTTCACTTGTTGACAAACCATACATCTTGACACAAAATCATCAATCTCCCTCTTCATGTTGTCCCACCAAAAATGTTCCATCAAATCTCTATACATTTTGGTGCTCCTAGGGTGTATAGAGAAATTGGAACTATGAGCATCATCTAGCAATTCCCTTTTCAGATCAGGTATATCGAGAACACAAAGTCTCTTCCCAAATTTCAAAATTCCATCTTCATACACAAAGTCTCTCAATCTCCCATCATTCACAGCATTAATCTTCTTTTGAAATTCTTCATCATCGGTCTAAGAACTCTTAATCCTTTCTAGTAAAGATGGTTTGGCAACCATTTGAAAAAGCATTGATGTTTCACCTTCCCTGGTTATTCCCATGTCCATCTTCACTAGATCAATGAAAATTGGATCCCTTTCAATTCTCATATTGTTCAAAACTCCATGGTCTTTTCTACTCAAAGCATCTGCCACCTTGTTTGCTTTCCCCGGGTGGTAGTGTATCGTGAAATCATAATCCTTGAGTAATTCAAGCCATCTCCTTTGCCTCATGTTGAGTTCTTTTTGTGAGAAAATATACTTCAAACTCTAGTGATCAGTATAAATCTCATATTTTTCACCATAGAGGTAGTGCCTCCATATCTTCAAAGCAAATATTACAGCTGCTAACTCGAGATCATGAGTAGGATAGTTTTGTTCATGAATTTTCAACTATCGTGATGCATATGCAATAACTCTATCATTCTTCATAAGGACACAACCAAGTCCTATCATTGATGCATCACTATAAATAACAAACCCATCATTCTCAGATGGTAGAGTCAATATAGGAGCATTGATTAATCTTCTCTTCAGTTCTTCGAAACATTCTTCACACTCTTTTGTCCAAGAAAATTTAATCCCTTTACGTGTGAGCTTCGTTAATGGGTTAGCCAATCGGGCAAAATTCTGGACGAAACGTCGATAATAACCTTCCAAACTAATAAAACTACGTACCTCAGTTATACTCTTAGGTGCTGGCCATTCTTGGATTGCCTTGGTCTTAGAAGGATCAATAGAGATTCCATCTTTAGAGAAAATATGGCCAAGAAAAGAAATCTCCTGAAGCCAAAATTCACACATGCTAAACATCCCATATAATTCATGCCTCCTCAGAGTCTTCAAGATAATGCGCAAGGGATTTTCATGATCTTCGTAGGATTTGGAGTATACAAAGATATCATCAATAAATAACACCACAAATTCATCGAGATACTCCTTGAAAACTCTATTCATCAGATCCATGAATACAGGGGGTGCATTAGTCAATCCAAAAGGCATTACAGTAAACTCGTAATGCACGTACATGGTTCGAAAGGCTTTCTTCATAATGTCTTCCTTCTTTACACACAACTGATGGTATCCAGATCGAAGGTCAATATTTAAAAAGTATTGAGCTCCATGCAGTTGGTCAAATAAATCATCAATGCGATGTAGGGGATACTTGTTCTTTATCGTTATAGAATTGATCTCCCTGTAGTCAACACATAACCTCATAGATCTATCTTTCTTTTTAACAAAAAGAACAGGGGATTTCCAAGGAGAAGCACTAGGGCGAATAAATCCTTTATTACTCAATTTCTCTAGTTGTTTTTTTTATTTCAACTAACTCTACAGTGGCCATTCTATAAGGGGTCTTCGATATAGGCCTTGATCCAGGAATTAAATCAATGGAAAACTCAACTTCTCGTTGTGGTGGATGTCCAGTTAAATCTTCCGGAAAAACATCTACAAATTCTTTCACAACTGGTACATCCTCTATTAGAACATTCCTTTCTTCACCGACAGTTATTTCATTCTCTTCCTCCCCTATAATTGAATTTAGTTGAGCTACTGGGGGTGGATCTAAATAATAATTATGTGGTGATGATTCTGCCCTAAAGATATGGTGTTCCTTATCATTATCACCATGAATCGTAACCACTTTCTTCTTACAATAAATCTTCGCATCATAGTCTGAAAGCCAGTCCATACATAGGATTATATCAAACTCAATCATAGGTATGACGATGAGATCAGCGGATAAAGAACATTTATGTTCTCTAATGGGGACTGATTCGAAAAACTTTGTTGCAATGATACTTCCCTTAGGGGTTTTAACTGAAAACTCCCTTGTATAATCAAATTGGAAATATCTAATTTTCTTAGCAAACTGGGAAGATATGAAACAATGTGATGATCCAGAATCAAATAATGCATTTTCTAAACTTGAGGAAACCATTAAATTACCTGCCACCACGTCTTTCGGAGCTTCTACCTCAGCAGTAGTGATAGCATAAGCCTAGCCTTGATCCCTTGGCCTTTTATGAGGTATGTTCTCATGACTCTTAGGACATTCATTTGCATAATTCCCCATCTCCCTGAAATTGTAGCACTGAATGTTGGTAGCTTCCCTCTTCCCCTTGCAATCACGAGCTTGGTGGCCTTTTTCACCACACTTGTAACAGACTCCCACTCCCTTCAAGAAAGTACCAGGATGTTTCTTCCCGCATTTACAACAGAATGGATATTCAACCTTTCCCTTCTTCCCCTTATTTCCATTCCTAGATTTATCAGCATGTCTCTTCTTCTCTTGCTTTTCTATAAAGTCATAAGACTTAGAGAATTCCATTTAGGTCTTGATAGCACATGAGACAATGTCTTCGTATGATGAGAAGGATTGTCAGACTAATGCTCGATGGAGAAATGGTTTTAACCCATCAAAAAATGATCAATATTACTTCTTGGGATACATATATAATCAACAACATACCTTTCTAACCTTGTAAAGTTAGCCTCATACTTTGTGACATTCTCATCCTCCTTCTATCTCAAACATAAAAATTGTCTTTCCATATCTGCTCGATGGTCGCGAGGAAAGTATTTTTCTAAAAATAGATCTTTGAACTCCCTCCATTCCATATTTGATACTTCATCATCTTCCTTCATGTTTTGAATCAATGACCACCATTAATTAGCATCTCCAGTGAGGCGGTAAACTGCCATGATAACTTTTTCCCTTTCACTGCTCCCCAAAGCCTGAAATATTTTCTCTAGAGAATTTATCCATTACTCAGCTACTAAGGGATTTGTACTCTCATTGAACGTTGGTGGTTGTTTCCTCATGAATCAATCTAACATTGATCCTCCACGCTGTGGATCAGGGTGCTCCATACGGTTAAGGTTATTATTCATAACCTGAGTAAGTTGTCCCAATATGGTGATTAGCTGATCGGCACCAGTTGCATCACCAGCTCCACTATAATTATCTTGAGCTGGAGGAAAATCCCTACATGGAGTGAGTGCATTGATACGGTTTCCATTTCTTCCACGAGGCACCATTTCTAAACAATGGCATAAAATAGATCAGTTTATGAATCAAAATACATAATCCCATACTTATAAAACACTTAACATAAATTGAACTATTTATGGATATAATCCAAAATTATAAAAATGTTTTCATTGAGGAAGTATATACTCATAAACCCTTCATAATGATTTGTAAAGAAAATGAGATTTATCCTAAGCATATCCCCCGGGAGTGTCGTAACCAAGAGTGCAGCAAGGCCCGTTGTCGTGCACCAGTTCCCGTTCGAGTCTAGCTCAAAGCGGTGTTTTCGGGTTTTTCCCCTAGGTACATCTGTTCCTGAGCCGCCTCTACCTGCTCGTATCCAGACAGGGATGTATTGCTCAGAAAACTCACAAAATCTCTACAATACCAAAATTCTAGGAATTTCTTCTATACTAATCCTCAAAGATCATCTTAGGTCTACATGCTCTAATCAGAGTTTATCTAAATCTAGCATCCAAGGTTTGTAATAAATTTCCTCTGATACCAACTGTAACGCCCCGACCCTAGTCACCCAGAGTCGGTGCATTATTACATAACATTGGCATGATCACAAGAAAGATCAAATATCGAAAGAACGATTGGTTTAGTAGCCTTGGAAACACTATATATATTCATATGTCTTACATTACATCATAAAATGAAAAACTACTAAAACAAAATATTGCCTCCATAATCCACACTCATATCCCCACATAATATCCCTGCAGATCATTCATAATTTACTTCTTCACTTCCTGGGAAAAATAAAATATAGAAAAGGGGTGAGCTCAAATTCCCATTAAGGATAACAATATAGCGGAAACTTTCATAAATAAGAATAAACATTTAAGGCAATGTACAACTAAAACAAAAGCCTTTAAAACATGAACTTTCAACATAGTATGGCATGAATAAAATGAAATAATGCCATTTACTTATTCACATGGATATTCTACTAATCTAATAATCACATGCAAAATCAATAACCAATTTCATAATGATGGAATGCATAATGCCAGACTATCATAACCAAATAGCCAAGGCCTCGTGCCAAGACTATAAATATGATTTTGCCAAGGCCTTGTGCCAAGACACTAGTTTGTCTCATGAGACCTACCGATGCATTGAGGAGCTATAGCGGGCTCCACCCATCACATATTAAGTCCAATGCATTCCCATATGAAAAGGTTTAAATATAACAGAAACATTTGTATTAAAACTACCATACGAAATGTCAATACATTAACCATACACTACGAATGGTAAAACAATACAACATCCATAGTAAAACATATCATAAAACCTTCAATACAATATAGAAGTTTTGTATCATCAACTTCAAATAAGCGTAAAATCAATCAAAGGATGTTTACATAGATGAAATCAAAACTCTTTTTAGAGAAATATCTCTTTTGAAATCATTTAAGAGACATATAAAATAAAACATCTTCTTTTGAAAATATTTTTATAATCTTGTTAGGGAAGCTTCGATGATTTTATAACGGCGGAAAATAACCGCACCCGCCATATAAGTTAAAAAAAACATTATTACCTTAATTCTGTCGAAAGGTTAAAAAACACCTTGTTTGGAAGATGAGGGAAAGATTCCTTTATAAACCTCTTATAAAAAGTCAAAAAAGGGTATAAATGACTTTAAAAAATATTCTAGTAAATAGTAAAAATGATTTGAAATACATTTTGAAAAAACACAGATGTGGATGATAAAGAGATCCCAGTAGATAATTACGTATAAACAACCTCGGATAATGAAGAGATTGTGAAATAACCCTTAAGTTGTACTTTTCCTTGGTTGGGGTAGTTTTCCCTTCCTGTTTAATAGTGAAATAATTTTTATTAAATTATACAAGAATCATATATATTAATATGATATCATATATGATTTTAAACATTGATTTGTTAATAATATCTTAGTATTATCGTTGTTTTGGGTGTTAACATACTCGTTTTCTTTTATATGCTTTGTTACGTAAGACATGTTTGTAATGGATAGGTTGTATATTATTCATATAAATAATGATATAAAGTCCTTAAATATTATTTTTAAATCATAAAATGATAATTATACTTGAATGGATACGATGGAGAAGGAATTTCATCGCGTTCGTGGAGACGGTAGTCCGTACGTACGCACGAGCGACAATATCATTCTTTTGATATTAAAATAATATATAAATGAATGTTATATCATATATACAGAATCATTAACATGTTATTTTTATTATTTACATGAGTTACACATCATTATCATACCCATCTAAATAATAATATATTGAATAACAATTACACCACGACGTGGAGATGGTAAGCCGTACGTACGCACGTATGGTGACATGTTATTCAAAGGGTGGATAGAATATTGATTATGGTTGTACCATGTTTATAATAACATCACAGTATATATAAGATACTGGAGTTATTATTTTAGAATGGTAATAACAAAGAGAGAAGAAGGGGAAGAAGAAAGGAACTTGAAGAGGGGTGGTGAAAACATTACCTCTTCTTCAGGTTCTTCCTTTTGATTTTATCAAAAGAGATCCTTAGGTTGGATTTCTAATAAAACTAAGGACTCTAGGTTGTAGTGAGGGAAGTTGGTAGAGTATTTGGGAAGAGTTTGGACGAACCAAAAGGTTTTGAAGGTGTGAATAAAAGAGAAGGAGGAGTTCCCTTTTATAAGAGGGGTGAGGGGCACCTTTGGAAAAGCTAGAAATATTAATTTATAATAAATTCATATTCGGTTTATAATGACTCCAAAGTTGATACTTTAAATGTTTAGGTGGTTATAGGTTTAAAAAACACAACCAATAGATTTTATGCAGGTTTGGGTACTTATATTAACCTTATCTTTAAGTATTAACTCTAAGTTAATTAGTTTCACTTTTAAAATGTCTATTTGTATTTTTTATATAATATGGTAAATAAACTTACTATATACATCCAAGAGACCCCCAAGTGGTTCATTAATGATGAACCTATCATGATATAAGTCTCTTGGCCGATCCTTAGATTTTTAGGAATTTAATATCAATTAATAATATAATATTTGTTTTAAGAACTCTTTTATGTCAATTTTGACACTATTCAATAGTTGATTTTTGTGAAACTCATAACAGATTGATTACTTCGAAAAAAGTCAATTAAATCAATCTTAATATATCATATTATCCTATAAAATTAGTTTAATTCATTTAAAGTTTCATATTATATTTATTTAGGTATTTATAATATCAATTATTTTAATTTTTTACTATTATAGTAATTACTTCATCATCATTGTGTCATGAATAAATTAAATTATTTAATGTCTAAAAATTATAAATAAAATATAATTATGTAGGAATTCTTTTTATATTTCTAATGAATATTTATAATCCAAAATACAACATATATAACTTTATGTAAAAATTGTTTTTCTAAAAGATATATGCTTCTGTCATTTTTGTATTCATTTTAACTTAATTAAAATAAAGTGTCCCTATCACCTAAAAGTGGCACAATGGGGTCCCAAAATCGACCCAAAGTTGTCTATGGTCGAAAATGTATCAACCAATAAGGCTGGGACATGTTTTATGGTAATTTAGTATTATTATAATATTTCTTTAACCCTCATTTACCGGATTGACCCTTAACCATGGAAAATAAAATATTTACCGCAGTAATTATTCAAAATGTCTTAAAATAAAAGTTACCTATTTACACAATTTGAAAATCCTGATTCAAAATATAGAATCCATTTTTCTAAATTCAAAACACAGAAGTGGCAGAAATTAATTTTAAATTAATTCCCGCTGTCAAAACAAAAAGCGTGTTTTTAAGAGATAATAACTATCAAAAGATTGACACATGTTTATGTTTGGTTTAATTGTAAAATTATGTCCAATGACCAAAATTATATTAAATGGTATAAATATATTCTAAATATACTTTAAAACCACTCAAATTCATAATTTATCACTATTAATTATTTTGATTAAAAAAGTTGTTTTTAATTAAAATTTACTAATTTTCACTATTCATCAAAATATTAAAGTTATCCGAAAAGTACCAAAATTTCACCTTAGGAAAAATTCGATATTCTGAATCCAAAAATGAAGTCCATTTTAAAATATATATAATTTAGAAAAGTAAGTATTACTATTCATATCGGCTAGTTTGATTGGTTTTGGTGTGTTAGAAATCGTTGTTCCGTACAACACACGCTATCACATTATTCAAAGAGAAGCGTACTGTAGAAGCTTGGGGTGTTACAAAAGAAATATTAATAATTTATTTACATATATTAATAAATAAGAAAACGTAATATTCTTTATTTACCTGTAATGTTGCATTTTTTCTACTATTATTTTTATATGACCTTTTAATGTGGAATCAATTCCCATTATAGTGAATATGGTTTTTAAATCATGACTATTAAATAATTTTAATGACATAAAACAAAAATAATTATGAAACTAGAATCGAATTGTTTTATATATTTTGATAATTTTTAATATACATCAATCTTTAATAATAAATTATAAAAATTAAATTATATAATTATAAATTATATCCATAATGACCATAAAATTATTTTTATAACATGTTGTATCATGAGGATATAATTCAAAGAAAGGGGTGATCTAAAAACCTAGTAAGGGGATAAAAAATACATGAATGAGTATAAAATGAGTGATAATAATAATAATCATCATAACAAAAGCATCATATCATAATCATAATCAATATAGCATTTGATAAATTCATGGAATGTTCCAATGCATAAAAATGAAATACCATGTCATAGTGGATAAATACCACACATAGTAGTGAAAAAAATAACATCATGTTTATGTGTAACATAAGTGAAAAATTAAAACAACATCACATTCAAAACATTTATAATCTTGTTCACTCATTTTTCTTATTATCCCATTAGATACATTATATTTCCCAATGCATTGGAGAAATATATAATTCGCTTCCCACCCACGACGTCATAACATTTACATAATCATGCAGGCCACATAGAATGTACATCAATCATAAAAATAAAATAACCCAAGCAATGAAATTGGTATCATTTCATAAATAATTAATTATTGAATAATATATTGGGTTCTAAATGAGAATGTGAATGACATACTTAGTATTGAAATACAATCAAATTATTAAAGATGAAACAATCTCATGATGAGTCATGATGTGAATTAAAAAAAAGTGTTAATGTGGAAAATCAATATATTTTCAATAAATTTATACTGGACACATGTTTATACAAATAATTAAAAAATAAAAATAATGAAATTATATATTATGGAAATTAAAATAATTTCCATATTCAAAATTTTCATGAATTTTAAATTACAAAAAGGAATGGATTTGGGTTTAAGGAATCCCCTTACCCGATGACCGTAAGAATTATTCACTACTGTATCATTTATAAATAAATTATATCCATAAATTAGTTAGAAACAAACTTATTAAAAATTTATTAGATTTATTATAATGATATTAATATCATTTATGGAATTATAGATGTGTTATAGAGTTCAAGTCCATTGTTTGGGTGTGTTCGTTTTCTGGTTTTCATGATCGGTTCACCTGTATATGGGTACAGATGTTAATATAAAAGGAATAATTATTCAAAATTGTAATTATATATTATCAATTATTTTCAAAAAGATTATATTTTTATATAATACAATTATTTATATGGTATGGGGATGAATAATTAAATACATTGTTAAGGGTTATCATTATATTATTTTGGTGGTCTTTCAAAAATCACAAACATGTTTTGATTTATAATTTAATATTATATATATTTTTTAGTTCTAGAACATTAAAAGTTATTTAAGAAATTTTAAATACATTAACCATTTTAATATTTTTATTACCATCAATGAAGAAGGTATTGGATAACGAAAATGTATCATTCATAATGGTGGTAAATGAACACATCATAGATGAATTCATCATCATTACCATAATGGGGAGAGGTGAAGTGGTATTATGATTATGATACATTACCATAATAAAATTAGATTATATATATGATTATATATATATATTTACAATTGGATAATGGGTATATTGGTGAGGAGAAAAAAATAATTTAAATTCATATGAAATTAAAAGAAAATGGAATAGGATTTTACCTCATGAACATAATATCCTTGAGAACCTATATAGGAAAAAGGGGTTAGTATTATGTTGAGGTTAAACGATACTAGATGTGGGGGTAGATTTCTGGAATATTATTATGTAGAACATCAGAATGATTCACGTCATAGGATGTGTGATGTGAAGAAATGGCGATGAGTGGAATTTATAGGGGGAAGGGTCATTTTTGGATATTATATTGATTATTTTTTTATTTTGAAAAAATAATATCAATATATTTTATGAATATTAGTCAATACATTAAATAATAAAGGATTTTACAAGATTATTGGCTTACATAAACTGTAAATCATCAATGATATAATAAATCATGTATTTATCGTACATCGTTAATTATCGTACTTCTATATTCACAAAAAAACTATATTAGAGAAGTATAAAATATTAACCCTAATCATTTATGAATATTTAAAATTCAAAAATGGACACCATTTTATAAAAATAATTTTACATACAAATAAAATTTAATTTTTAAATATAATTAACATTTATTCATCAAATATATATTTAAATATTATAATCAATTTTACAACACTATTAACTAAATTAGTATCTCATAAAATTATAATATATATATATCTATAAGAGAAATAATTTTTTAGTTCATGAATCTATTTTGAGAAAAATTATATTCATTTAAATAAATATATATATTATATATTTATACATAAACTGTTTTGTTTTACAAAAATATAAATAAATAATTTATCATTTGTAAATCAAATATTTTCATATACTATGAAATAATTGTATCATATATTCATTTATAAGATTCTAATATTTTGTTTATAGTTCCATAGGTGAGGATAAAATTCTACTGGCCAGATTACTATTCCTAATTTTCATGATACTATTTTAAGTTCAAGTCATTATTCCATCTATATATGTTCTTTAACTTCTATTACTATTAGTAATTTAATTCTTCATTTGTAGGTATGGTTATATTTTGGGATATATAAGAAATTCGTGTTTTTTATAACATATATATTAATTATTGGAAGTGGAATTCCAATGATATATGTTTGGGTCATTATATTCATCCCCCTAATAGAAATTTCTGCATTGAAATTTCATTTTACATACTGTGGTGAAAACATGTGTGGGTACTTCTCCTATATTTCATCTCCCAGCACCCACACCACCTATTCATATATTTGATTCCTCAAAAACACATTGCTAAGGATAGTTTTATCATATGAATTGTTCTCTCTTTTCCATGGTATTTACATGATACTACTCATTCAACATTTTTTTCTCCAAGTATAGCACCTCCAGATTCAGGTCCTATGAGAGGTAAGGAATGTACATCCTCAAGAGGGAAACATAGAACAAGACTTGACCCTGAGTTATATTTCATTATAAGTTCAACATGATAGGAAACTACTCCAATGTGATCATGAATCTCAAAGGGGAAATATTCATTGGGCTATTCATCACTTTTGTTTAATAAATAAATCTATTACATTATGAAATTAAAAGGGTGATATTAACTCAAAAATAAATCCTGAATTGCCTCTGAATATTGTCATAATAGCTCTTTTCCCAACTTTGATCATATTTTATGTTCAATTAGATGTTTTGAAACTTATCTATATAGATATCATGATTTCTATTACATATTAATACAAGATTTATTACATTGGATCACACATGTTAAAATTCCAAATGATAATTATGTATAGTTTATTTTTCAATATGGTTCATTACATAACGACTTTTAAACTAGGATACAACATCATTATTGACAACATCCTGGACATGATCATAACAATCTATCAAGCATCAAACTACATGTGATATTATTGCGACAAACATAAAAAGGGTGAGATATAATGCTCAATAAAGGAAGAAATATGGAATGAATGAAAATGAGTTTACATTCTAGAAAATATGTATATCAACTAAGCATAAATGATATATGATTAATAAATCATGATATAGCATGATAATAATATCAATGGAAATGTTGAAAAAAAATAAAACATTTCAACACAATCATAAGTCATGGATAAACACACCAATATATCAGAGTGAAAAAATTCCAATAAAAGAATTAGGTAATCCATTTATCCCAACATGATGTATCATGACCAATCATTACCCAAAACATTGGATTTCTATTAGGGTTCACCATTCATAATCATCTCAATCTCATGCACAAGTGAGCCACATAATTCTTTTAACATTGATTTATTCAACATAATAATTTTCTCTATGATCATGTAATGTGGAATAAAAACAGGTATGTCCATAATCAATATGTATGTGTTTATAATGGTGAATACTATTTATATAGTAAATGGAATTGTATTCACTACACAATTATTTTTTCATGAAAAAAATAGTGTTATTTCAGGTACATAGAATCATTATACTGATATTCATAATATGGGTTGATGAGAGAGAAAGAGGTATCTCATCACTTATAATTGAAATGAATAGTAAGGGGTACGCTAAAATAAATTCCACAACATAATCGTTTTGATACATAACTCCTAACATATAAAAGAAACTTGAAGAACTAAGGAATATGAAAGAACACTTCCAAAATATCATCATGTTAACCTATTAAAAAAAATGATATTTGGAGGGTTAAATGAGTTTGAAAGGGGATATAATAATTTTTAAATATAATTTAACTCAATCGAAGAATTTTCGAATATATACCTATATAGTAAAATTTAAATTAAACTATTTAACATAAAATGAATATTTGATAAAAGAGGAGGGCAGAAGATGAGGTTGCCTTATGAAATTTTTGCATTGTAATAGAATTTCTAAGGTTAAAAATGACAGAATAAAAATTGTAACCCATTAAAATAATATGAATTTAATCTTAATGGAGTCATAATAAATTAATTAAAATACAACTAATTGAAATTATAAATACAAATTTCAATGAATTTTCTAGGATAGAATGAATGAGAGGAGGCTATGAATCTCTTACTTGCGTGGGAAACACCAAAGGCATTGTAATGGATTCTTGGTAGATTGGGGGAACCATTGGAGGACTCTACAGTGTATATGGTACTGTGTGGACATTCTTTAAAGGGTTTTAGTGAAATTAAATGGGATATTGTGTGGGTATATATATGAAAGGGTAGAGTTTTTTTATTATTTTGGTTTTGGACACCATATAGTTATATATTAAAAATCACAAACCATATCATGGAATTTGAACATATTTTATTGAAATGGTAGGTGATTTAAATTATATTATATTTCCATGGGGTGAAGAAAATAAATTAATTCCCCTTCTTATGTGGTGGTTAGTCATAATAACAAATAAATGATTTTAAATTCATATGATATATTACATGTTTGTGAGGATTCACTAAGGATTTAAAAATGAAATTAAATTATTATAGAAGTAAAAATTATTTGAATTGGAAATCATATATTTTTCTACCAATATATTTTATAGTATTTATTACATCACTATTGGTCCATTATTTTGTCATAAAATAGATAGTATAATAAAATGCAAATTAATTTTTCCCCAAAAATCCCGATGTCTTAAAAAATTATGAAAAATTTACTTTTGGTAAATTTTTAAATCATCATTCCAAATATTTTTTTAATTTATATAATTAATTTTATAAATATGTGAATTTTCAGATTTGATAATAAAAATATACATGTATTAATAAATAATGTGTTTTGATAATAGAAATTTTTTACCATCATTAAAATTATTTTTTACGTAATAAAAATTATATGATCATTTATATTTAGTAAAATTTATTCAATAATAATATTTTTTATTATTATTTATTATAAACCTAAATTAATTCATAATTTCATTAATGGAATTTGAATATTATCAAATAATATAATTTGTGATTTAAGAATCATTTACAACGTATCAAATATTTCATGATCGTATGTTCATTATTTTATACAAAAAAAATTATGTACATATTTATATTGATTGTATATTGATAAATTTCTTTTTAATACACCTGCATACGAACTATGAGTATGGTGTTTGATAGTTGGGAATTCATGGGCATGTTCGATGAACATTGTTTCAGATTTGACTTTGATGAGATTAAACTTCTACCATAAATGGTGATTCCCATGCATAAGCAGTGGTAATCTCATCATGTGCTTGGTCTTGGGAAATCCCAAAATATCAATCTCCCTTGGATGCTTTGATAAATGGGATTGAGAGCATATAATTCTACTAGTTTAGGGAATTACTTCTTTTATCTCGGCCAAATGGATTTGTTAAAACCCTATATTCATACTATTAATGTGATCACTTTTCGACAGCTATATTATCAACTGTAAAGATATATAACATAAATTGAAATAAAATTGTATATAATAATAATAATAATATATTCTGTTTTCTATAACCATAAGACATATAATTAAATTAAAAATGTAATTTTATTCATAATAGTTCAGGTCGTTACAATATTCCTCCCACCCCTTAAAAATACAGTATTGAAATTTCTATTTCCCACATTAAAATAGAAGAGGGTGACACTATTTTATTACATCATCTGGTTCTTAAGTATCATCCTCAAATAAGTGTTTTATCATCAACACATTGATAAGGGGAATTATTTTATTTCATATCACATTTCTCCATGAACTATAATCATCACTGGCTACACCTCAATGGAATGGTCATTATCAAGTGGTACCACCTCTAGTTTAGAACATTTTAGGGTTATGGTATACACATCCTCAAGAGGGACTTCTGGAATACACCATGTACATGAGATAGTTTCGGTGAGATTTCCACAAGATATGACACTACTTCGATGTGATAAATGATCTTAATATAGATTATTTACCTTTTACTAAGAATTATATTATTTGAAAATTGTGTCACAATCATCAATAAATATATGTAGAGTTATACAATATCTCTAACATTAAACTCTACATCACATTGATAATTTTCATCATATATATTTTGTTGACTCAGAGTAGCATTGTTGTGCTGCTATATTTTCTTAACAATCCCCACCATCTTCTAGCATTTTGAGACTAAAAAGTTTTTATTTCCCAACTTCAACCCATCATGTTAGTGTTCTTCATTACATACCATGATGAGCATCACTCACATAAATTTGGATATTTGAGTGGAAATTATTGTTGTAATAGAACTCCATAATAGGAATATGTCAGTCCCATATGCCTTTAATGTCCATAGAACATGCTCGCAACATAACTTCTATTGTCTAAAAAGTCTACTAATGTTGTCCATTATTTTGATGATGATAGAACACACTGAAATTTAGCTCAATATTTAGATAATGATATATAATTTTCAATAAATTTTAGGTATATCATGGGTTGTGATACCATAAAATCTATAGTGGTACTTTATTTAGCCTTTACTCTTCTCTAATGTAAATATGTGCCAGTTGATCTAGTAATAAGTCCTCTCAAATCACAAGAGTGTGTGATGTATTTGTAAGATAGTATAGAAAATTGTAGAGAAAATTGTTTCCTTTCTATATATTCTGATGTTCACTGAAAAATACCATGATAGTGATTCATAATTTCCACATTGGTATAGGTAATGATTTCATTATCCCATTAGACTTTTGCCATTAGGCCTTAAATTTCTAACATACATGACACATTGAGGTATTTTTATAGATATCCTTTTTCACGTTGTCCACGCAATACTTCTCTGGGAGATCTCGAAACATATTTGTGTTTCATATGTGAATGGAGATTATCAAAGTATGTGCATCATCAAATTGTTCATTCATTTACTCAGGATTTGAGGGAACACATTTTTTTCACCCAATTCTAACAATTCCCACTTCATTAACATTTAACTACAAGGATTTAACTTACCTTATTTTAGTCACTCACATCTAAATTTCCATATCATCTTTTTGATTGTTTGTTAACCTTTCAAAAAGGTATAGTTTTGAAATCATTTGTGAAAGGATTGATGATGTTTCATTCTTTATGATTTCATTGTCCATCCTCTTCAAATATAAGAGGAATTGTTCCTTTTCAATTATAATTAATGGATGAATTGTTGGATTCATTCGACATCGAGAGATAACCACAAAATATACATTACCAAGATGGAAATTCCTTTAGATTATATAATCAATAATGATATCTAAGAAAGATTAATGGAACATATTATTTTCTTTTTGTGTGAATATATATTTTAGGAACATGGGATCTATATATATCTCACAATTCTCCCCATAAAGATAATGCTTCTACATTTTCAATGAAATAGTCAATGATTACTACTCTAGATCATGTGGGGGATTGGTTTCCTCATTAATTTTCAATGTTCTGGAGGTGTAGTCAATGACATATTAATTTTTCATCTTCACACATCCCAATCCCTTCTTCGAAGAATCACAAATTTTTTGAATAGTTTGCCACTTGTAGGTACTGTGAGACCATGGGTAGTGACAAGCCTTTTTTTCAACTCCATGATGAATTTTTAAAATTATTTATTCCATGAAAACATGACTCCTTCATGAGTTATAATGGTAATAGGGTTTGACAATAATGATGAATTTATTACAAATAAGTGAAAATATCTATCTAACCCATGAAATCTATGAATATCTATCATAGATGTTGGCTTCAGAAATCACTCAATTTATTTTTTCATTGAAGGATCCATATATATCCAATTCATGTGATGATATTCCCAAAGAATGAGACTCACATCTACAAGAACACACACATGTTGTACTTCTCATAAAGCTTCTCCATTCAAAATCTCTTTAGAAAAAATAGAAATATTCCCATCATGATCTTCATTGGTTTGGTAATATAATAGATATAAGTCTTAAAATTATACCAAAATTTTTTCGAGGTATTATCTAGAGACTCTATTCATCAATTACATTAATATTTTTGGATAATTACTAACTCTGAATGGAATCACAATGAACTTATAGTGCCCTTACTGTGTACGAAAAGTAGTATTGGATATATCTTTATTCTTCACCCTAACATGGTAATATCCTATCAATTAATCCACCTTGTATATGTATTATGCTACACATAGCTGATTGAACATTTCATCATGTAATGTAAAATGATATATGTTCTTCATCATGATCTTGATGATCTTACAATAATCAATGAAAAAGTGAATTGACCCATACTTTTTCTAAATGAATAGGACAAGTTCATCCCATAGTGAAGCACATGGACATGTAAACCCTTTATACATATTTTTCTGCAGTTGTTTCTTCAGAAATTTATGTTTCACTGTAGCCATTCAATATGGATTCTTTGGTAATGGAAACGCCCCATGTATAATATCGATTGGTTATTCAACCTCATTAAAATGAGTCTGATCAAGGAATTCATCAAGAAACACATCGTCAAATTGCATTAAAATAAACGTCTCTTTAAAGATGATCTTGTACATAGATTCAACAATTAAAAAACTATATGATTTCTAATATGGTAGTGATATCTATGATAGGGATGACAATGCGAGATAAGATTAACCTTCCTTGAACTTATATAGAATTGGGCGTCTATTCACTATACATAGAGTGATTCACTTATCATGGAAATTTATGTTGTCTCAAAATTGGTAAATCCTATCCATAATCATATTTTCATCAAATATCACAATAGAGATTATAATTAGAGTTTTTGTGATTTTAATAAAAAAAACATTAATAGGGGAAGGGTTATATACATGGAATGAAATAATTTCACAACTTTCTATTTTCACCGGTATATCGACTTCCATGATCTCTGGTTGTGCATGGATAGTTCTATTAGTAATTTTAGATATAAATGAACGTGATGTACCAAAATAAAAAATTACATTCTCAATTAATGAATAAATAACATTCATACCTTCCACAACATAATTTTCGTGATTCACTTCGGTGGTAGTGATGGAAACAATCCCTCATTTTATACCAATTCGGATGTGGGATTCAAAAATTAATCATTTACATAGGTATTTGATTTAGAATCATCTCAAGTTCCTTACTATTGAGTAGTGAGATATTTGTTTATGGTTATCCAGAGCATTCCTTCCCTCTGTCACATTGGTGGGATTATTCAATTGGAAACTGTTGTCCATGTTCCCTTCTCCTTTGCAACTTATGCATTCATTGTTCCCCTTAGGAAATTTCTAGGTTTATTCTTCCCACACCATTGATAAGTAGGATGATGAATTTTTTTTTTGTAAAATTGAATTTATCCATCCGAATGCGAGAATAAAACAACACTTTCCACTTATTATCCTTATAATTTCCTCAAAATTACCTGATTTCCATTTAGACAGTGAAGGAACATCTGAATTTTTTTCATAGATATTAATGTCACATATCATTGGGTCATTCCATTGAATTGGATTTATCCCCAAAAATAATAATTCAACCTTATATTTAGTTTCAATAACAAAAAAAGAGGAGTATCATGAAAGTCATGTGAATTTTTTGATGTAGAACCCAACAAAATCGTCGTTCTTTTTATTTACTGAATGGAAATATATATCCATTTTAAGACAGAGGGTGAATGGAAAATATTTATCAATTTTTTTCCTAGAATTAATTCCACACCATTTCCTCGATATCTTCATTAGGCTTCATATTTTTTTTATCAATTTCCAAAACCGAATAACGTCACCCTCCACATGATAAATTGCTAAGAGAACCTCCTCTTGTTTAGAATATTGATGTATGGAAAAAAGTCTTTTAATGATTTTATCTATTGTTCTGTGATTTTTGGATCAGATGATCCGTCGAATGTTGGGGGACATTGTAACTGGAAGTTCTTAATTATGGGTTTTTACTATTAAGTAGGTTTTGTTACACCTCTCTAACAAGGTTTTGATTCATAAATTTAGTTATCTAAGAGACTAATATGAAAAAAATTCGATTCTCACTCCCATCAGGTTGGGAATATCATTGGGGGAAGACACGATATTTCCCTTCACATCAGTAGTTAACATGAATCCTTTAATTATCGACCATTCAATTTAATATAGGGGAAATTTGGGATGATTATTTTTAAATATTTAACACATTAATAATATCCCATGAAAATATAGGGATAACATATAGAATTTATTTATTTCATTAACACATGAAGTTATTATCATCAATCGATGTTATTCATGATCTATCTCCTATGTTTAATTCTTATGGGATTTTACCCTTATATATGGTTTATAATGAGCATAAAAATTGAACATAAAAAATCCATCAATATTATCAATGAATGTTCATAGTATGTCCTATTTTAATGTATAGGTAACCCTAAGTCAGAACGTAGCCCCGTTTAGGAGTTGTAACTCTTAGGTATATCTCTCCTAGAACCACATCCAATAATAGTATCCAAAATGGAATTTATTTTCTTGGTAATACAATTAATATATAATTAACGGAATTCAGTGATGTTCTCATAAATTTATTCATTTCCCCAAGGGATTTTTCTAGGGTTTTATTATCATAATCCAAAAATATCTATAACTAGATCTGCTACTAACCTCAAAAATCATGAATTTTATTACACAATAATACATTATTTATTACATGATATAATACATAATACAACCCTAATAATCCATCTATCAAAAATATATTATAACACTAGATACAACAATATTATTGAAAACATCCTTTACATGATCATAATAATCCATCTATCAAAAATGTCTAGGAATATCTTGAGTAAATATATATAAAAGGTATATTATAAAGCCCAGTTTTGGAAAAAAAAGGAATAGAATTAATAATACCAGACATGTTATAAATTTTGTATATCAATGGAGTATAAAAATAAAATGATTAATAAGGAATGATATAGCATGATTATTATTACATGGAAAATGTTCCAAAAAATTAAAAGAGAACCCCATAAACATAATTCAATGATAAACCTAGAAAGAAATCTTGGTGGAGAAATTATTATAAAAATATTGTTAAACAACTTCTCCCAACATGATGAATCATGATACTAAACATTAACCAATTAATTAGAGCACTATCAGTGTGCCACCATCATTATCACATCATTCTCATGTTTAAGTGTGCCACATTCATATTGAAACATAGATTAAATCTACATAATAAATTATTTTGTGATCAAGAAATGTTGAATATATACATTTAAGTCCTCAATAAATTAGTTTATGTGCATAAATTTGAATAACCATGATATGAAAATATGAATGGTATTCACTATAGAATTATTTTTCAAAAAATTTCGTAGTGGTTTTTTTAAACATAACATCGTCATATAGATATTTATAAAATGGGTAGAGGAGAGAAAGGGGTATAACATAATTTTGAAGTCAAATGGATAGTAACAGTGAAATTTATATGCATTCCCCACCATAATTAATTGGAAATATAAAGCGTATCCTAATAACGAAACACGAATAAGATAAAAGAGAAGAACACTTACATAATTTGGTCATGGTAATGGGTTTAGATAATGGTTCTTAGGAGTATTAAATTTGAGGACAGTGGATATAATCATTTATTAATTAAATGAAAATTAACAGGGGTATTTTAGAATGTATCTGAACATAGGAAAATTTAAAATATAAGACAAAACGTTAAAGGAATGATTGATAAATGTGAAGGGTTGAAACTGATGGTCGAAATTTCGGTACATTAACCGCTTAAGTAAGGGTCAAATTGAGAGAGTGTAAATGTAAAATAATTCAAATATTATAGATTGGATAATAAGGGATTCCAAATAAAGGAATGAAAATACGACCAACTGTAATTATGAAGAAAAATTTAAAAATAATCTTTTGAAAGAGAGGAATGTGAGAATCACATACTTCAATGTGTGACTCCAAATGATTGAGAGAGGCTTCATGGGATCTTGGGGGTTCCTTCAGAATACAATATGGAGTATCTGAAGTATTTTGGATGTGATTAATAAATTTTGAGTAAAAACATGTGAGCATTGGTGGGTTTATATTAGAATGGAGGGATGTTTTATTATTATTTAGGTTTTGGACTCTACATAAAAAACTATGCAATAGCACAAAACATCTCACGGGTTATCCCATTGTTTTTTGGAATGTTTTATTGGATTAAATTGTTTTATAATTCTATGTACCAAAGATAAAAAATTACCCTTTCTTATGTCGAGGTGAGTCACACTCTCAAGGAAATGATTTTAGATGAAAATAAAATATTATATTTCCTGGAGGATTCACAAATTATTTATAAAAAAATAAAAAAATCTAAAATGAAATATTTTAAATAAAAAACACATATTTTTCTATGTATTATTTTTATAGTTTTATTGCATCACTACTATTCCATTATGATGACATAAATCACACTGTATATTTATACAGTATTTAATTTCAAACCAAAAATTATGTTGTCCCAGAAATTAATGAAAAAACCGCCAATAGATAATTTAGATATCATAATTATAAAAATAAAAATAAATTTATCTAAATAAATTTCATAAATATTTTAATTTTCACTTTTTAAATAGAGACCGATTTTGATTTAAAATTTTTGAGTTTTTAAAATCATGGTTTTTAGTCCGTAATTAAAAATACATTTGACTTCATCAAAATTGTTTGATAATTTTTATTTAATATAATTTATGTAATAATAATATTTTTTTATATTTTTTTATATTCCAAAATTCCATTAATTTGTTAATTAATTAATTGAATTGTAATATTAATGACGAATACAATTCGGTCCTTAAATTTAATTTACAAATTAGAAACAATTGAATGAAAATATATTAATTATTTTATAAATAAATATGGGACATTTTCATATTTTGAGGGTCTTTATACAGATCCATTTAATACTTTCGAATACTCCCAAAGATTAAGGTGTGTGATGGGGGGGCTTTCTTATATCCGTTCGGTGAACATGGTTTGGGACTTTATTTTGATTAGCTTGATCATATCATATAAATGGTTTTCTCATGATTAAGTAGGTGGATCTCAATTTGGTATTCATACAGTGAAATTCCTTGAAATTCTATCTATATAAGAAGTTATAAAACAAAGGATTCGGAGGGAAAATCTATCTAGTTGAGGCCATCACTTCCTTTTTCTGTGGTAAATGGAATTGTTAAAACCCTAAATTAATTGTAGTCATGTGATCACTTTTTAATAGCGATATTAACAATGGTAAATATACCAAATAGTCATTTAAATCCAATTTTATATAATAATAAAAATAACATCATGTTTTGTCTATAATAGTTAGATAACTAATTAAATCAAAAAGCTAATTTTATTCTAATAATTTTTGGTCATTACATAAGTCATATATCTCTCACGATCAGGTAAGAGTATCTTTTATGAACAAACATTACCCCACTAGGATGGAGTTCTATATCTATTTCCATACCTCGAATGATATGGAGAAATTTAAAGTACCTTGTGAACAATATTTTTGTATGATTACTCATCCAATGAGGTATGTTTTTCCCATGAACATTTGAATTCAATTGAGAATGCTCCTCACATGAATCCAAGAATCTAAATAATCTTTTAATATTAGACATCAGTTTAGGTGTGATAGGAATTTTTGAAATTAAATATAGTACTCAATGATTGATTCATATTTCTCTACAATATAGATGTGAACCATGGATCATGGTCATAAATTATTTAATGTGGTAACTCATGCAACCTCACAAAAAACACTCAAATATATCTTACCATGTTGTTTAAGTGATAGATTTTACCAAATAATGATATTGTGTGTATTCTTAGGGGGTTTTTCCACCACAACCTATATTACATTGTTTCCATTGGATGTATTTGGGAGACCATTGAGGATGTTCATGGTGAAATTATACAATTTGAATTCGTGTAATTGAAATTGTTTCAAAATCCTTATAGATATTTTGTTCTCTACTTTTACATCTCAAAATATTATGAACCATAAGTTATACCACACAAGATATCATTTTAAGTTTTTTCTCAAGAATTGTTATTAAATGTCATGTAACATCGTGGTACATCTGGGATGGATAGAGAAATTTTAGATATGTACATTATCCAAGAGATAATTCACTATATCAGGTGATGATGAAACACAATGAATTGTTTCAAAACAAATCACACTATCATCATTGATATGGAACTCAATATTATTCCATTCAATTACATTATTTAACTTATTTTAAATCTTGAGATCATCAATAAATTTTTCCTCGATCATATTTTAGATAGAAGGTTGGGAAATAATACAGAAATTTGAGAATGTATTCCTTGCCTTTATGATTTTTAAACCCATCCTATGCATATCTATCAACATAGTGTCCTTCAAAATCTACATCATGGAAGGAGATTCATGTTATTTTATTTATAATATAATTATATACATTTTTTTCCTTTTTTATATTGTAAATAAAACAGACGTCATTGTCTTTGATTCTCTCTATCATCTTTTACTCATTAATTTTTTTTCCATCAGTGTGAATTTATAATTTAGGATTTTGTGATCAGTGTATGTGTCACAGATCATACTATAGTGTTCGTAAAACAAAATATTTATAAAATTCATACCTGATAGTTTCAAATTATATGTTGGTTTGTTCTACTCATTAATATTCATTTACCTTGAGGAATATGCTATCACATTATCATTTAGAATTAGTATGAATCCCATCTATTTTTGAAAGAATGCATATATATTATATAACATTATTCAAATATTGTTAATGTGTGTAATGTGATCAAACACTTCATTAGAACCTTGAATATTTTGTCACATTATTCCTTCCATATATACTTTACACCTTTCCATGTAAAGTTATTTATAAGAATATACGATTGTGAAAAATTTCTCACCAAACATTAGTAATACCAAATTATTCCAAAATTACTATTGATTCCCTGACACTAGTTGGTCTGGTACATTCCACAATTTCAAATTTTTGAAACATCCATATAAATTCCCTCACTAGTAATCACATTTCCCAAAAAATATGAATTCCTACAAAAAATCCACAGTCACAAAACATGGAATAATTTTTCTATTTCATTATAGTTGCCAGAACATTCATTAGATATGATTCCTGCTCCTCAATTCTATTTTAGAAAATGATAATGTTTTCAATAAACCCAACGACATGTATTCTTATGTAGTGCCTCAAGACTCTAATCATAAATTTCATATAGATCCAGGTAGAATTAGTATGTCTTATGGGAATCACTAGAAATAAATAGTCCAATCCCATTCATGGAAAGAATTGTTGTAAATATAATCATTCATACACATTAATTGATGATATCCTAAATTAACACTTACATTTGTGAAGTACTTATCACTTATTATATGATTGAACAAATCATCAATCATTGGATGTTTATTGTTGTTATTTAGGGTGATATTATTGAATCTCGATAATCAATAAACAACCCCATTGATAAAAAAAATTCATGAAAAAGATAACATGAGCACTACAAGGTGATTCACAAGGGAATATGAATCATTTATTGAAATGATCTTGTAGTTGGTTTATTATATCCACCTTTTCAATAGAGTCAATCTTATAGGGACATTTTCATATTGGAGTATCTCTAGGTCTGAGTTACATTTAGTATTGTACCTCGCAATCTTGGATAAGTCGATGGATCTCCTCAAAATATATATCATATTATTCCCTCACAGTATGAAATTCCTCCACCTTGATACCTTCCATTGAATCTACCATTTGTGTGAGGTATGCTTCTTCATAGAGGATCAACATTGACACTGTAAAGTATATACCAAATGATAATCATGATAATCCACTCATTTTCGAATAATAATGGATGATTAATATTTTTAAAAGATATTTATTTTTATCGATATATGATATGTGATATATATAATTTTATATTACCGATTCCCATTATAGAAATAAATACCACCAGGGGATGTATATTTATATTATCATGAAGTTACATCCCACATATACGAACATGAAATGAGGCTAACACATGTTTGCAATGATCATACAACTATGCATTTTTATGAATATATCTACGTCATGGTATTGGAGATTTTATTCTATAGTTCTAGAAAACACGAATGATATAATGGAATGTTCAGAACAATAATTAAATAAAAAATTTCTATTCTAGAGTGAGAAGCATGTGTACATTTTAAAAATTGATTTTCTTTCTCATCATTAGTAGTATTAATAGAAATTTTTTTCCATTTATCCTTCTAATTTTTTGTGTTATACTTATTACCATCATGATGTCAATGTTTATAGGATTTATATGCATTATTACCTTTCTCGGTATAGCTGAAGTAATGAACCATGGGTAGTGATTTCTTTTCCTCTTTTGTATTGGCCAGATACACTATGTCTCTTTCCCATTTAGGAGATCGGTGGACTTCTCTTTCACATGTATTTCATTTCCCTGTCCCTTCGAGACTGTTCCCATGATACTTCTACCAAATTGTTTAACATGTGTCTGGTTGAACATTCATTACAACATTTTCATTTGATCCTCTAATAAGAAAATCCATCAATAATTTTATATTATTATATATATGGTACCATTCTCAAAACACCATCTCAAACATGAGAGAACAACATTGATGTTCTTCATAAATTCCAATGTCTCAGATTTATAAATCCTTACGATTGTGTGGTTTTAATATAATAAATAATAATTATACTTTTCTACCATTTTTTAACAAAACCAAAGTCTGTATTTGACGGGCATTGGAAATTATCATCATATGTTGTTATAGATTCAACTTTCAATTTCATTAGCTCTATGAATTCCATCTCTATCATTGTCTGAAAGGATCATGGAAAATTAAAATTAATAAATATTTTCTTAATTTATTCCCACTCCTTTTATTATTTTTCATCTTTTTTTCTTTTTGTTCATAATAAAACTCCATTATTTATCGACCTCTCCTTCAAAACATCAATCATCCAAAGTTACCCCCTCCATATTAGATATGTGAAGAATAAAGAAAACATATACATTGTGTTTAACAACTTTTCTCGGATGAATAGATTAGGTGTTTTGAAAAATGGTAGTAGTCTTTTCTAAATAAATAAAATATGTATAGTTGATAACTTTTAGTCGAAGGAGTATGTTACACAGTATTAAATTTATTAGTCATATAGTAAGACATATGGGTAAATATCATCACGAATTTTTTAACTGAATCACCAAAGGAATTAAGGATGTCATTTGATCAGTCACAAAACTGTCCCATTGCATTGGTTTTGGCTAGGTTTCTTCAATTTCCCACTATTTTCAAAGAAATAAATGTTTTGAATAAAAAATAATACAACCCTTCGTAAGAAAATAATTTATTCTTTTACCAAATTAACAATGAGATAAAATCATATGGGATCCCACTTTTAAAATTTTTCTAAAACAATTCCTCTTGGGAAATAATATATAACTCATATCATACTAAGGGGTTTCACTAGTTCTAACTAATACTGTGTTTTTAATTAACTAAACCATTCTTATAAACCAACAAAAGGGACCCTTTTTTCATACATGACTATTACTTAATTTTAAAGATAAAGGACATAATAGTTTTAGAAAAATAGGATCTGGTGGATTAGTAACTATAAATCACATATAAATAATAAAATATGAAAATATATTTAAAAAAATCATTTCCTTTGTAGTTTCCTTCAAATTTTCCTTACAATAAGTAGTCACTTTAGGATATACATCAATGAAAGGGTGAGCTAAAATCCAATTAAGAGGATAGAAAAATGAATAAATAAATATATAATTGAGTGGGAATAAACATAATAAGCATAATATAAGAATAGAATCCTCATCATAATAATGAGAGTAATCATTGGATAATGTCCTAGAATATGGATATTCAAAAAATTGATATATCGGGTCATAGCTGATAAATACTACATATAGTTGCAAAAAAGGCATGAATAATGATCACACATAAGGTATATACATAATCATAAAATATTCATTGAAAAAAAGGTCACAATGTTAATTAAAATTTAATATTATCTTAGTGGATACATCACATTTCCCAATGAATTGGATCTCTATATAATTCAAGGTGTACATATCATATCATAACCATTATATAATCATACATTCCACATAAAACATTTAACAATCATAGACAATAAATATCCTATTGAATGAAATGGGTAAATTTTCTTTAACCATACATTCATGAATAATCAATAGAGTTCTGAAAAGGTAAATGTAATAAAATATGTGTTAGAATAATTATATCACTTGAATAATGAAGAATCAATCTCTTGGTGAGTTGATATGTGAATTTTAAATGTGGGTTATTTTAAAAAATTATAACATATTTCATGATTTCATATTGGAAACATTTATACCCCATAAATAAAAATTTTAAGATAATGAAATTACATTTTTGGAATGTTAGATGAATATAAAAACATTAATTTGTAATGAAGGATAAATAACCAAAAGCAATGTTGTTGGGTTCTCAAAATCCTATTTCATTTATTTCTAAATGAGGACTTCAATTTAATATCCTTGATAATAAATTTAGATTCATTAATGAATAAAAATAGAACTTATTATAGCTGAAATTTTTATATTATAATTTTATTAATATCATTTATGGTGTTATTGATGTGTCACGGTGATCAATTCCATTATTTAGGAGTGTTCTTTTAATTAGTTTTCATGACCCGTTTACTTGTATATGTGTTGGAATGTTCACATAAAAAAATAATAATTTTATAGAATTGATATTATTTGTTATTAGGAACATTTATATGAATAAATGGTTATATATTTTATGGGGATGAATCATTAAATAAAATAGTAATGATAATTGATTATATTATTTGGCAATTTTTAGATCATCACCAACTAGTTTTATTTTATTATTTAATATTTTTTATATATGTTAGTTCAAAAACATACAAAATACTATAAAAAAATTTCATATTAGTATTCAACCATTATAATAATTTTATTAATATCCTTCAGCTCAATAATGGAAAATCAAAACACATAATACATCATAATGGTAAATTGATACATCACATTTGGGGTTTTAATTTTTTTAATAAAAGATAGTGAAGATGCTGATTGATGATGATATTCAATTAACATAATAAAATAAAACAATATATAATATACTGAGTTATCATTACAATAGGATAAGGGGAATCTAGGAGAATAAAATTAATCACAATACATAAAAAAAATATTTAAAATAAAACTGAATAGGATTTTACCTATTGAACATCTTATCCTTGGTACCTCCTTAGGAAAATGGGGTTTAGAATTTTGTTGTGACCAAAATATCCTGGAAATTGGTGGGAGTGTTTTTTAATGCATATTGGGTATAACTTTTTCAAGATTAGTGTCATGTATTGTGAAATGAGACGAGGTGGTGTAGGGTGGTATTTATAGGGAGTGGAGAGGGGTATTTTGCAATATTATTTTCCTTATATTATTATTTTGCAACAAGATTATAAATAGGTATGATATTTATATCTAAATATTTTAATAAATTATGGATTATTTGAGATTAATTTCATATATCATTTATAAATCATTAATTATTCAGTAATTAATGTTTTAGATTATATCATAAATTATCTTGTTTCACTATTCAATAGAAAGTCAACTATTTTAGAAACAACCAAAGAATAACTATAAAATAATTTCCACAACTATAAATTAAAATTGATAATATTTTATGAATAATATTATCAATAGATGATAAATTTAATATTTAAATAAAATAATTCTTTTTGTAAAAATATATAATAAGAAATATTATTATATTTTAAAACACATGGACACATTATTTCTGTTCAAATTAAACTACCTTCTAACCATATGACAACAAAATATTAGCTTATTAATTTATAGTATGGAATTAAATTTTAATTTAAATCATTATAGGAATTTTTCATTTTTGAATAATCGTATATCTTTTCAAAAAATAATAACTCATAATTTATTATTTCTAAATCATTTATTTACATATACCATGATATAATTATGAAATAGTATTATTTATATAATACATAATACCCATTTTTACTTCCATAGTTGAGGTTACTATTTTTTGGTATATTACTATACATAATGTCCATGTTATAATTCAAAGTGTCACTTTACTATTCCATTGGTTTATGTTCTTCAAATTCTATGAATATCTCTTATTTAATTAATCATAAATTGGCATGATGATTTTTATTTGGATTTATTTTCTATTTATGTATTTTATAAAAACTAAAATAAATATAAGAATTTAAATTCCACTGATAAATGTTTGTGTTGTTTCGCACATAATTACCAAACCCCATGCACATGAAACACTAGAGTGTGGGTGAAGCATTAGTTGGAATTCTTTTCACCTCAATTGCATGAAAAGTCCAGTTTATCATATTTTTAAATTTTCAACCAATATGACCCACATATCCATATTTAAAGAAACTAATATTTATATTCATACAATTATTCTTGTGCATTATCACAAATTTCTTGTATACACATGATTGAAATTTATTTTTACCATTTTAGTTTACATGAGAATCACTCATCCATTTCTTATAAAAAAAGTAGAATGATGGGATTATTCAAATTGAATTTATACATTCGTTTTACATCTACAGTTTTTTATTAACTAAAAAATTCTTTTATAGACAACACCATTCAATCACAAGGATTCAGGCCACCAAATAATCGAACTGTTCTTTATTCAGGTCTTCTGATCAAACCGGAAGCATACATTTCATGTCTTCTAAAATTAACTTCATAGGTACTAATAAATTTAATTTATTATTTGATGAGATCAAGTAATTACTTATATATACTTTTTCTAATATGATAGATGTACATACCTAAAAATATCCCCTTAATTTCTTCCAATTACATTTAATGAATTCCATATTGTTTAATCGTGTAATTAATTAGTGTCTATTGTTTATCCACTTCACATTGCAAATGATATTTAGAAAAAAAATTACTTTTTCATTACCTTCACAATAATGAATGAAAAAAATAATTTCATACATACTTATCAATTTATTAACAACTAATTGTATTAGTTGTACTACTAATATATTTTTTATGATACCTCTTGTAGTACACAACAAAAATTGTTTCCTCTTGGAGGGTGAGTGCATTTTTACAATAGAGGACGAGTGGCATTCATGTAAATAAAAGAATGTGAACACTATTAAGAGTTATAAATTAATTCTTATTACTATAAATTTGAACAATAATGGAAAAGATGTATTGTTTTGTTGATAAATAACACTCCACCAATAATGACTTAATTTTCTTATCATGTTATTCCATAATAAATAATTTTACTTAATTAAGACTTTAATGTTTTTAGGAAGGTAACAACTATTTTTTTTATCTAGGTAATTTTACTATATATAGATTAAAATAAAAAATATTTTTAATATATAATTTTGAATCATGTATTTTAAATACCAATTATAATTAATTAATAAAAAAATCATATGTGTGTGTAAAATTACATTTAATTCATACTCATGTAATGAACAAAAACCTCTTTTAACAACAATAATTTTAATTATGATGAAATGTTCTCACAAAATCTTATGGAATACAATTCAATTTACCATTTTACATAATATTAAATACTATTATTTTAAATATGGAATTATAATTTTTAAATTCAATTGAATAAATAGTCATAAAATAATAATAAATTAATCCCCCAAATAAGAAGAGAAAATGAGTTTTTTAATTGAAAATGTCCATAATATTATTACGTTTATATATATATACAATATAAAAATTTTAATAATGTCCTATATTTTTTTCTCATATGTAAAAATGATATAATTTTTCTTTAAAAATATTCCAAAATAAATTTTATCATTTTAAAGTATTTAGATGAAAATTTTATTTTCAAATAAAACATCAATTTTTTCACTATTTTTCATAAATTGAAACATCACATAAAAACACCAATTTTCCTTGAGATAATATTGGAATTCATCCTTCAAAAAAAAGTTATATATTAAAATAAAATTTATTAATGTCTCAAAATGTAGTTTTAAAATAATATCTTCAATAAAAGGTGGTGAGACTACCTTTAGAATATGAAACTTTTTTTATCTATAATATTGATTTTTCTAATCAGATCCTTATCATATGTATTGAATAAATCTCAAAAATTATAATTTCATATAAATTATATAATTTTCTAAATATTATTTACTAATATTATGTAATTTAATTTATTACATAAAAATTTAGTGGGATCATAAAATACATTTTTTATTAACATATTTCCTTTTTATTAAATTCATTTTTTATATCATATTAATTTTTGTGAGATTAATTAGACCATATGATTTCAAAATTCAGTTATTACTAATGATATTTACCTATTTTATTTTAATGATATAATTTTCATGTAAAATAATAAAATTTACAGTATTTTTTAAAACATAGTCATGCGTGTAACACATGATATTAGATAAACTCATTATAGTGTGAACTATAAGATGACATAGTGAAGCATATAACACAATATATGGTCATATTTCCATGAAAATTAATCAAAACATGATGTTTCATATAATGTAATCGTATCTTTATGAAGCGTTCAATCCAATCCATCATTTACTATTAATTTATATGATAAAAATCAATTCATAAAAAATTGATGTATTATAGAAAATTCGTTCAAGAGTTTTATGAGAAATTTGTATTTAATTTTGATGACAATCAAGATCAAATTTTAATGAATACAAATCATAGATTTTGTATTATAATTTAATTTTATTGGATAGTGAATACAAATTAAGATGTGGATTTTATGTTGACTTCAGTACATATCTTGCCACTATAGATGAGTTCGGAATTCTTGAAATGGAGAAGACATTTTCAGAACAGCCGACATTGAGAATAAAAACGTGAAATATTTAGAACATATTTGGAATGATCTTGAAATTTTGAATTAGTCCATTATATAAAAATATAATACTGAATTTTATTTTTTTTCGTTTTTATAATGTCATTATATTATACCAATTTATAATTTTAATGCTTTGGTGTCTATAATATTACCTTATGAGGTATATATGGTATGTTAAATATAAGACTGTGAATTTTATTAGGTTGAAATTATGTTGAATTTTGTTTTCCATAATGATAGTGTCTATCTAAATGACACTATTACAACATGTTATTGAGTTCATACAATTATGTGTTTATATGAATTAAGAATAAAAGGTTTTTATTGGAGTCTGTATGGGAATATTCTTACAAATATTGATCAGAAGAAAAATGTTAGAAATAACATACCACTACTCATGAGGATTCATCACAAATGAATTTTTATAATTATATTGCTACTGGGAACCCTAATAATATTCCTATTTATATGGATTAACTAGAACAATTTATGGATGTAATAGTTGTTTTAGATACTGAAACACTGTATTAATGGTGATATAGAGTACAATTTGTTGTTCAATCAAGGTATAAAACAACTAAGGATATAAGTTCACCCCCATCTCAATCAACATCTCACCCTGATTTCATTTTTTTGATCATTTATAGATGAATTATCATAAAAAATTACAATATTTGATAATTATGGAATAGAAAAAATAATTACAATAGTATCAGTCAATATTGTTATTTATTTAATATAATCATCCAGAGATACAATTTGAAATACATGAACAAAATCTGATGATTTGGTAATTTAAAATATGCTAGATGAAAATAAACAAGAAGTCCACAAATATTCACTTAAACATGGTTGAAAAATATATTCTACATTATAAGAATTATTCACATTTAATATTAAGGAAATACAATATTTTGGCAAAAACCATCAGTTTTATGACAATTAGAGTAAAAAATTGAATCATGAAATGTTCTCTATTGTTCATATAGTGAGTGAATGTTCAAAGATTCCCATAGAAGAATTTGAAGCTCTAATTGAAAGATAATAGGAAGTAAAAAGAAAGATAATTTCTGATGTAGAATCATTTATAAGTCTTCTAGTTGATATTATAAGTAAAATAAAGAATATTTCTGAGATCATTGTCTCAGATAATGATGAATGTGAATTTAAATTATAGTTAAATAAAATTTTAGATGTTTGTGAATGACTATATTGAAGAATTTTATAATAAATTAGTTATATAGTCAATATTGGAAGGAGTGTCTCATCAAATATACCTGATAACATCAAACATTTTATCTAAAAAATTATAAATTCATTACTTAGAAATGATACATGATAATTAATGATACAAGATTAATGAAGTTAAAAATATATATAAATTTCTAAAATTCTCTTTTCAATCTATTAATAAATATTTTAATGAAATAAATTTTTTAATAACACATAAAATATCATAAATAAAAAATTATTTTAATGAAGTTCCCCAGGATATGATATTTAATAATATAATATTGTAAAAAATTAGTGGATTATTGGAAAATAATTTTGAAGTTTAAAAGAAACATATGATATAAGAGAGTTTATATACATAATACTCTGAATAAGAAATATATGAACATTTATTTGTTTTTATAGAAACTCAAATATATTAAATATAAATGTAAGGAATGGAAATATTTTATTATGTTAATCCGGTTGGTATGTCAGAAATCGAGATTGAATCTTCAAAGATGTTTGTTGTGAGATATCATAGTAAAGGGGACATGCAAATTTTATTTTCAACTTTTTCTAATTGATTCTATGTTTTTTTACAACCACCCTATAATATTGATTTAATGATATGGTGTATAGGATTGAAATATATGAATATAAAATGTTTTAATGGGCAAGATTATTATTTCTTGGACATCATGTTCTTAATTTTCATTAATATGCATATAAGAGACTAATATATATTTTCTCCCAATAAAAAATTATTTTTGATATTATATCAGGTTTTAAAAGAAGTTACCTTATCACTACCTCAACCCACTTCTATGATATTTTTTCTACATATAACAATGATATTAAAAGAGCCAACAATCTACACTCAACAATAAGTCTACCGTAGTAATGATCATTAAATTGATGAAGAAAGGATTTAAAAATATTTATTCACATTGGATGATGTTTTTAGAGATTTATATGATTCTTCAATTTCTATATACTTTTATATTTTTGTACATCTGATGTATTTCTAAATACCCCTCCAAATAATCATTTAAAACTCAAAATTGAAATAATTTCCCAATTTACATGTTTATTTGAATAACACTTCCAAAAAATTAGAATGTTGTTTCAATTAAACATATGAATCATTGAAATCAAAATATTTAAGTTATTAATTCATTTTTTTAGTATTATATATTATAATTAATGACATTATATATATTATCAATGATTTTATGTTTTACTCTTCCAATTTATTCACTACTCTTATTTTATGTTTCATAATTATTTGTTATTCACTTAAATTTTATAATGATTTCTATGAAACAATACTGTAATGAATATTTATTCATTCTAAATTGTGTTTGCATTCACTTGTATTATTTATTTTCAATTTTTCCCATAAAATATGGATTTTATTATTTTTTATTATCAAACATGGTTTATATATTTAAAAACGGTGAGAATAAAATAAGAAATATAAATATTAAAATATAATTTAATAATCATCTTACTATTTTTTAGTATATTATTGAATGTGTTTTGTGATCATCAACGAGGCTGTGATTGTTTGAAAGACTTATATTTTTTACTTTATATCTCATTTATTATTTGTTTCAATTAATATAGAAATCATTATTTTCATTATAATTAGTTAATCATGTAATGTCTCAGGTCCGGGTGACGCCCTGTACCTGGTGGGTCACATGATCTCAAGTTCATTTTTCCATACACAAAAGTTTTCCGACAAGTAGTGAGGTCCAATGACTAATAATGGGGAAACAATACCCTCATTAGTAAGTAGAGTATACACAGTAGAATAAAAAATACTTAAAAAATATAGAAGCAGTAATACCATAGATCAAAATTAAACAAGGTATGATTAATAATAATATAACAACTATAGAATATATAAATGATTCATGTCACATGAATCTAGGAAAACAATCAAAAAATTTCACAATGAATGAAATACGATATTAAAACCAAATACAGAAAATCAGTAAACTCAAACAGCATCGCAAGCCTCAGCATGGTCTCATTCTCTCCAACTCCAACAACAAAAAAGTACCTGATGAGGAAGGGTCCCTTATATACACTTGAACCATATAATATGTTTTGGTCTAAAACCATAACCCCAACAGGGTGTGAGACGAATCATATAAGGAAACCATCAAATTATTTGTGCCTAACTATTAATGAATATATATATTGGGTAATCTACAGATATGAATTAATAAACTAGAAAGTACTCAAATGTAAACAATCTTACATTTTTAAATTACATTCATTTAAATTGGTTATTTATTCAATATGTGGCATAAAACATTCATAGGATCCAGCCTAAGCTCTTTATCCCTCTGTATAAAAGTAACAACATATGTCTCAGAAGAACATCTAAACAAACATTTATGACTGAGTCCAGGCTTCTTATTCATCTTGGTAGACTCATCACAATCATTCAATCATTCAAAAACATACCTATGGGAATGATCTCACGGTCTAACACCTTTTTTTAACATAGAACTAATCATTTACTACATAACACCAAGAAAACTCTCACGGTTAACACCCATGTGTCAACAAAGAATCAATAAAATATAAATGTCCTCTGGGTAGCTCTCACAGTTAACAACCCAAAGTTCTATATATAATAAATAAACTTTAACGACCACTTCTGTATATATAACAGTAAATACCAATGGGTCAAAATTGATACAATTTATTTCATGGTCCTATGTAAATTAATATGGAAACTCCCAAAATATTCTAGGTCTAATGCTCTCCATATCCATTAGAAGAGCTGCGTACACATCATAACAATGAAGATCATGTAATCTATAAATACTACATTGGGAAAACATACAAGAATGTCACATGAAATTTGTATAATCAATAAAACTCTATCCTAGACAATTCAAGGCATGGAAACATTGTACACATCATAGGAACCTTAGGCCAAAATGCCCTAAAAAGTCCATAAGGGAAAACACACCCATGAGTTGTCCCATAACAAGGTATAAATCCATAAGCATAATAAATAACCATGTCTCAATCAAATAAGGAAAGTAAGGTATTAGTCTTTTTTAATTTCAAAAAACATGCAATACCCAATATGAGTACTCAAGACATTGTGAATATATAATCCAAAGACAATCAACGAATGGAAAAAACCACCTACATAGATGTCGTACGATCAAAACTCATGAACATAATGTAGTTAATCAGCTTAGAATATTATAGATATAATAAACTGATATAAACTATAATCCTTTAATATCTCAAGAGAGAGAAGAAATCAGGAACAAAGGCTTCAGGTAAATAGATAACTCATGGGTGGGAATCCAATGCAATAGACATCATCTCAATTTGAGGTCAGATGAAGAAACAAGAAGAGATAGAGTTTCTTCAATGTTTTGTCACTCTCATGTATGAAACCTGTAGAGAAGAAGTCTATTTTAGATATGAGACGTGACCCCTACCCATTTATCAAATAAAAATACTAGTAAAAAAATGTTCATTTAATGTACTTGTTGTGCACTAGCATAAAAAAACTCCCCCTTTATCTAGTCTTTTAGGTCATCTACCAAGCCGTGTAATTGACCATTACACGACCAGTACAATGCTATACATGAAAACCAGGTACACGAAATGTACTCAAAAGTACATGTCGTGTTCTTATAAAATTTTACATTTCTATTTTTTCTCTAAATAACAACCAGAAATAAATATCCATACCTAAAAAAGAATATCCCAATTCATACATATCATATGTTTTTAAATTTTTTTATAATATATCAGATATTTTTTTCAATGGAATTTATTTTGTTGTTAATGTTTGTAAATATCTTATAGTGTGTAAATTGGATCCATTCAGTGAAAATTATTTTATCATGGGTATCATATTTTTACATTTTATCATAAAATTAATCTAAGTCATAAAACTTCATATTGAAAGGGAACAGTCTATGTTGGGGAAGGAAAATAAGAATACTGTTGTTTTTCATGGAATGAAATGACCTTAGGATTAATATTTTATGACATCGTTGAAACATGAGTAAATTATTTATTTGTATATAACAGAATCATTCCATTATGTACCTATCTTGTCAAATTTTAAACGAATTATTTACTTGACTATTTTGATAATATTATATGCATTAAATTAATATCAACAAGTAGACATAAAAAGGGAGAGTTATCCACTTCTTGGATATATATTCATTGAAACCCAAATATGTTCTTATAATTTAAATTACTCAAATAACCCTACCAGATATTTATTGTATATATTAAACAATACAATAAAATGATCACACATAATTCTTAAAATTCATATAGTTTTAGTAGATTATCATCTAAACATGTTCATTGATGATAATGTTTTTATGAGGATATATCATCATCTACTATTAGTTTCATCCGTACACTATGAACTGTAGGAATTCATTATTTTTTATTTTACCACATTATTTTACGCTCTTTTTTGGGGACTGTGTTAATTCCATGTATATATCTTGTAAAGGGAGTGGTTGGTTGAATAATATTGTACAATTTAAAAAAGTTACAACTACTTGTACTTCGTTAGGAGGACCTAGTTAATGGTAAATCATTGTAAAAATTAGTAAACTCATGGAGTAGAGTGTCGGTGGAGTGGAGAAGGGATATTCTGTTATTCAGACCAGTATAAATATTATTTGATAAATACAATTATTCTATGATTTTATATGTTTTTATTTCTTATATTATTATTTAAAATATTATAACTCACATACCAAGAAGTTGTTATTTTAAATGTAATATTTTTGGAACTAAATTCACCACCACTTGTGTTTTCCCCATTTAATTATCCTAGAAAACATAAATGAATGTATATGTGATATTAAAATTATAGAGCATAATTATATCATAAATTTCATAAATTTTTTTCAATACATCAATATACCTATGATGGGATAATGCTGAGGGAAAATGAAATATATTTGTTTTTAGGTGATAGTCATCCTAACACTTGATTGATGGTTTCAAATCTTTTTTGATAGAAGTGGAAGTTCATATACTTCATAAAATATTTTAATAAAATATTATTTATCTCATAATATGGGATTATTATATAATCGTGGTTTAATATTACTTTATTGATTTTGAATAATAAAAAATTTAAAAAAATCATTTATAAATATTAACTCTTCTTTGGAAAACATCATTTGGTTTTCATCAAAATCAGTCATTTATTCGATTTGTGATTGTATAATTTTGGTTTTGATTTTGGTAGGACAACATGAAAACAATTTTGGTAGGGATTGGATGATATAAATGGATTTGGATGTGTGGGGAGAATATGAGAGTGAGTTTCCTTTTATAAGTGGATGAGTGGGATATCATGGAATATTTTGAATGTGTAAATTAAAATCCTATTTTAAACATAAAAAAATAAACAATGGGCCATTGTAAACCCATTTCAGTAAAAATATTGATATGTGGACACATAATGGGATTTTTACATGTAGGATTGTCAATATACCACTTATGTTGTTTTTTTAATCCTCGGTAAATTAGTTTTTACCATTCCAATGTTGATTGATTTATATTAATATAACTATTCATAATGATCGAATGTTATGTTGAAATTATTTTGTAACATAAATTATAATTATTCCAATCATGGAATAAATAATTAAAATTATGTTCCATTTAGTTTAATAATACAATACGAAAATATACACGTATACGTGATGCAAAATATGGATTCAAAAGTGAATTTTTTCATTAGCATAGGAGGTTTTCATATTAAATTTCTACCTGAAAATTATTCCATTGAAAAAAATGAGTAAAATAATAATATAATTATATTTATTTTACATCCCAAATAATATAAAATATATTTATACTTGTAAATTATTTAAAGTTATAATGGTTTTCTATAATAATAAGTATTATTCACACTTCACTGAAAAATGAAAATATTGTGAAAAATAAAAAATAAACCCAATGATAAATATGATATTCTTATTTGAAAGGTATTATTCATATTGTAAAACATGTTTTCAAATTTTTATATAAATTAGTTTTAAATTATGTGTGTTATTCTTAACAAAATAAATTATTAAACTATTGATATTTCCAAAAAAAATTTCATTTCTCCTTTAAATGATTCTTATTATATTTCCAATCAAAATATTATAATAATATTCATATTTTTGTTTGATCTATTAATATTATCCAATTTGTAATCTAGTAAAAATTAGTATACTATATTATATATTATTTATGATGTTTGTTGTGTGGTCCTAAAGCTATAAAATATATTAAACTCAATGTAATACATTTTTAGGGTTTATTATTCATGTTTTGTTGTGTTTCATATCATATTGAATAAAACATTTTACATTTTGTTGATATGATAATAGAAATATTTTATAAATTTAGATACACTACATTGGTGTTTTTTATGATTATAATATTATGGATATTGAAACTCTAAAAATTGTGGAATTACTTTTAAAAAATATTTTTCTTACAATCTCATAATCTTATTTTATTAAAAAATATTTCTTATTTTATGGGTGATGGTTGAGTATTTTATATAAATAAATAATTAAATAAAATGGGGGAAAACATTATTGTCTTGAATTATTTAATCTATTTTTTTATTTGTATAAATGATATAACATGATAGTATTTTAAATAGAACCTCATAGAATAATTTTGATTATGTATCACATGGTGAATTTTTTATAAAAATATTTTAAATCTATGTCAGTTAGAATTGTTATTGAAATTGATAATTTTTTATGTATCGTTAAATAGGGATCATTATATTATGAAATTTTATTTCATCAAGATTAATATTTTACTTTCAAAACAAAATATTAAAAGTTGATTAATGTGAAATGTCTCTTTTGAATGAAAAAATAATTTATTAATAAATCACCTCACTCATAATCTATTTAATTTACTATTAATAAGGGTGATAGAGGCATATGATATAATCTTGTGAGATCATTTACATTTTCCATTATTGGGTAATAACAATATTGAAATAATGGTATTGAATAATCCAATGAATTTTTATGACTATTGTAATTTGATTGCAATAGTTTTTTATGGTAATAAATGAGAAAGGGTAATTATGAAGAGTTAATTTGGACTTAATGTACAAATGGTGTGTTCTAGAAACTCAAACAATATAATATAGGGAGAGTTAAATTTTAATTACATAACATAAATATACAATATATTGTGATTACAAATGTCTAATCTTGATGAAAGTTTGTTTTTTTTGACACAATAGAGATTCTATTACAACCGTATAATGATAAATATTTTAGGGAGAAACTATTAATATATATTGAATGAATATATATATCTTGTGTGGGAGTCCATGAATAGTTATGAAGGTTAATGATGTCATTTTTGATGATATATTAATCATGAATATCCTAATAATCCATTATTATATTAAAACTATATGAAAATTATATTGAATACTATACTATACAAAAAATGATGATGAATCAATTAAGTTATACGAATAATCATATAGAAGTTGATAAATGAATTTTAAAATTTAATTAAAATTATGGTGATCTATAAATGAGATCCAAACATAAAGAAAAACCATAATAATTATTGTGGCCTAAAGTGAATGTTCTAATATTAGATGTAGATAATGATCTAATATGAATCCGGATGATAACTTATTAATAAATATGATTATTTAGATGATATTTTGTTACAAATATAGAATATGATTAACATTGAAACCCTATTTTGATTATTAAAGTTTCTGATTGGTTGATGTGATGTATTTATGAAATTTATTTTTACTAAATCATCGCCTTTCCAATTATAGTGAATAATTTTAAAAAATGGATAAGATCATAAAATTTATGAGTTGGTCTAAATATATATTTCCTAATTTTTAATATTCTAATAGTTATTTTTAATGTAGTTATTATTATTTTAGGTTTTTAATATCCTCAAAAAGATATATATATATATATATATTTGATAACTAATATAATTAAATGTTACTTATTTAATTTAACGAATATCATGGTGATTTGAGAATAAATAAAGATTGAAGATGAATAAAGAAGATGGAGTTTTTCTGAGGATGTTGGAGATGATAGAAATCAAAGCGTTAAGCATTGAGGATTCCCTTTAAAAAATCTGTTTCGAAAAGGATTGAAATAAGATAAGTCATGATTGAGTTAGCATATGTTCATTGGACACATTAATAAAATGTTATTATTTTTAGAAGTTAATCCAAGGAAAATTAAAATGTATAGTATGAGTTGTTTAGATGTTAAAGTTGTCTATAATACCAGAAATATTAGTTGATGTACATTCAAAATAATTATATTAATTAATGTTTTACTTATTCATCCTGATGATGTACAATGGAAAAAATAATGGGAAAACTAGTGTAGATAAATTAAAGATAAATAAGTTGCTGAAGATAAAAATAGTTTTCTTTGAGTTATAAATGCAAGCAATTTGGATAAATTTACTTTAAAATTGTTAGACAATATAATGATAAGACGTAAAGAATATGAAAGATATCAGATGTCATGTAGAGTGATATATGTGAATTACTAGTGTTATTGTTGTTTATATTATAATAGTTTATTGATATTAAATTCATAAAATGAGTCTCGGATTTCATAGAATATTGTATAAATGATGTTTTGAGAGAAATAGAAAAAGAAAACTATAATTATAGGGTTTATGTGTCAATTATTTTAATGATAAAAACATTAAAATCCATTATTCATTAGAATATTAATCAGATAATATAATTTCTAGATGGAATGGGTTGATGAAAAAAATTTCTTATCGTGGGTTATAAGAAACAACATGTTTCTTTAATTTTTTAATTAAATGAGACAATAGGATTCAATAAAACAAGAAATAATAGTATTTTAGATATGATTTTTATATCCTAGATGTTAAATAATTGGGTTTGAATATTACAAATTAATCTATAAAATATTAATATAATATTCATACTCAATAAAAATTTATTTATAAATTATTATTATGTAATTAAAAAAATTATTATTTGATTAGATTCCTCGAAAATACATTTTCTACAAAAATAGAATTTATTTATTCTTATGAGAAAATATTATATTAAATTTATAGATATTTCAAAATATTTATTTTAATAAAAATAGATAAATTATTTATTCATCACATCATTATTCTCTTTTTCTTAAAGTTAAGAATATTTTTTTAAATATTAAATTTTTAGTAAATAGTGAAAAAAATTATTTTGTTAAAATTGCTGTTTTTTTCAATAAATTTTCTAATTTAAAATCAAATTTATTTTTTAAATTTTAATAATTAATCTTTCGAAAAAATTTCATCAAATTAATTAATTTTGAGTCAACATTATAAAATATTTCAGTATAATTTAAGAACATTGTGTTTCAATCCCCATTAGTAAGCATCCTGATTTTGAAAATGACCATTTTACAGTTATCCCAGAGCTTGATGAGGTTTTCTAAAACCGAGGACATCAAAACTTCATGACCAATGTCACCAAAGAAAGTATTCCTAGTAATTGAATCTTAGAGATCATGAAGGGTGAATTAATGATAATCAATCTATTCATCAAGAAAGATTAACCATATTTTTCACAAATATTTTATTTTCGTCATCATAATTTTTAGTTTACATATTTATTCAAGACAATGGTAATTTAAATCAACTGAGCCATAAATTTCATAGACAATTTTATTGCATTCCAGAAGAGTAGTCCTAGAACTGTTAAATATGAAAGGGAAATGTTTCCTCTTATAATTATAAATAAATTTCATTAGGATGGTGTGGTGATCATATTTATGTATTTACAATGTAACATAAGAAATAAGTCTCCAATTTTGAAGAGAGATGTCATAAAAAAGTTCCTATCAATTCTTCATACTCTCGTTCTATTAATGTGCATTATGTATGAGGAAAATTCAACACAAAATAAGTTGATTCTGTTGAAATATTTTCTTAATCATAGGAATTAAATTCTCTGATGGTGGAAATGATGGATATTGGTTCCATTTTCACATATGCTGAAGTATTATCATAAAATCCCTAATAACTACCCATGTGTTCATGATAACTCTTGAAATACCTTTAATATGCATCCATAATGCTCTTTTATCAATGTCGTTGTCAGTGGAATATACAACTGCGTATAAAATATTCATTCTTGATTTATATAATATACAATTAAGGATATGGTCATCCTCTTGAACTATATAAGTATTTTCAATGTTGTTGGGAACTGAAATCCAAAGCCTATCCAGGTTGGAAGTAGTTAGAGCTATTTCAAGAATTGCGTACCATATAACAGAAATTGGGTTTCCTTGAGTAGAGTACATTATTGTTGCCTTAGATATTCTACTTAAATTAGGTTTGTAAATAATTTAAAGGAGCCTTCAGAAACCTTCCATGATAGGGTGGATAATAAATGGACGTTCCAAATAATGTCTCTTCCTTTTGATTGTGGTATGGGGGTGAAACCCACCCTTTTCATTTATCACTAGTTATTGAAATATTTTTTATTTTCGAGAAGGGTCTCTGCTCATGGAATTTGGAGTATAGTTTATCCCTTTGGATTCGTAAATAATGTGGTAATGTGATGAGGCTATAAATTTCCCTTTAATTTTCTTAACATGATTTCCCTTTTTATATTTTCCAATAATAGTTTGGCATCGTTATCACCGGACTCATTATCTGTCTCTATAGTCGATTGATGTCCAACTAGCATATCAACTAAGGGAATATATAGTTGAATATTTTCATGTAAATCATTTGAAATTAGATTAGGTAGATATTGTTTATCTTGAATAGTAAAAAATGTAGATTGAATATCAACATATAGGGCCAATAGATGGTAGCTAGATTCATATGATTCATTGTAATACTTATCAAACTCAAGTGATGTGTGTAATGCCTCAATAATATAAACTAAGAAAGACTTCTACCCTTCTTCTACATCAAAAAGTATAGCCCATGTTGTGCTTATACTGGAAGTCATGTCCCAGTTCAATCCCTTAGCACTGTCATTCAATTCCTTTTTCCATATTCCATTGGATTAGTCATCTTACCTCTTGATACCTCATTCTAGGACCCAATCCTATTAGCTAGCTTGACCATATATTTAACCACTCGACAATTTTTTAAGGAAGGACCCACCATTTTTTTATGTTCACAAATTAGTATCTAGTTCTCAAATTCAATGATATTCTCTATATAATGATCATTTGAAACTAGGGAGTCACAATCTAGTGGGGGTGTCATCATATTAATCTCATTCAATACACATTCATAGAGACCAATGAATATATTGATAACATGTTGATCAATTTTTATGGTGCTTCCAAATCCATAAGAACTTCATTGTGGATTTTGGGATGCCAAAAAACATTATAGATCCTTTGAATTCTTGTCAACACCTGATAAATGGAATTCCCATCATTAAAATAGAAAATATTTATAACCCATTCAAGAGGAAGAGGAAATCCAATATTGTGTATGAGTATTATATCATGCCAAGACACATGAATATCCTCTTTTCTTTCATGTATGACATTGATGTAGCCTTATATGATATGAATTAACCTCCATTTTCAAGGTTAAAATATTGTAAGATTCATTAATTTAGATCAACATGTGTCTATGGTTTAACCCCCTTTTTAAAAATATATACATCCCACTAGTGAGAACATATAAAGAACCACTCATTTCATTATAAAAAATGGATAAGAATCCACAATAATGGAACCATCCCCCAAATTGGTTATGAATAGAGGTTTGTTAGATTTATCCAAAACGTTTGTAGATCCAGATAGTGACTCCGTGAATGATATAGCATTGTGAAGAAGGTTATAAGATTCATTCCCTACATCAAGATCATTTTTGAGGAGATTTTATTGTTCTTTTCAAATCCATAATGAACAATTAAATGAGAAAACACAATCTTTGACCTTGTATTGAAATGGGTGTTCATGGGTTATTTTAAATTAATGATTTATTTTAATGAAAGATTTTTTTATCCCATGTTTTGAAAATTTTTTAATTCTTTTTAAAATTTTAATACATCCATTTAATTATTTAGGGATTCATTGAAATAAATGACTATTTAAATTTAAAATTATAAATGATTTCCATGAAATTTAAAAAGAATTAGGTATAATTAGCCTTACATCATTAAAAATACTATAAATAGATATAAATTTTATTAATGAATCATGATGACCCGGTTGACACTTTAAAATGATCCGTTCTTGTAATAATTCAATAATGTAACATTATATATTATTGAACTTCTCACTATTGGGTTTTGAAAATGGTATTAATTAAAATGATGGAATTGATGGTGAGATTGATATTTTACATTAGGGATAATTTCCATGATTGATATGGATCCCATTGTCTTCCTAATAAATCAATTATCTCATGAAAATATTTTGATTAGTCAAGGGATAATAGATATTTATATTTGATGATAGATATATATGACTCACTAGTAGAATAACACAATTCTAGTCGATCAATAGATAACATTAAATGTTTAGTATATAGATGTGTGTCTTAGATTGTGGTTGTTACTGGAAGTGGTTATCATGAGACATAAGAGACAACATGTAAGCCTGTAAATTAGACATGTTTTAATTTTATTATCAATACTAATGTGGACTCACTATAATACTAAATTTTTTATACATGACTTCTGTATAATTGAGAATTTATACATGAAATAATTGATTATAATTATTTGAAACCTGATTTACCTGGAATAATCCATTTTTTAATTATGCACCTTGACCCTATTGTGTTTACTCATTATCGTTATTCCATATCAGGTTCATATTTTCATCATTTATTTGTTATAATAGTTTATATTGTGAAATTGTTGTCCATGATTTTCATGAAATTTATATGTTTACAAATTTTGAAATGATTTGTTTTTCAATATTTGTATAAAAAATAATTTTTTATATGTTTAAAACACTGTTTTAAAATAATAATCATAATATGTTATTTTTATAAATATTTAAGTATATTTTAATGACCATATGTTTTAATAACATAGAATATTTAGTGGAATATAATTGGGTTGCTCAGCTCACACCCTACATGTACAATTTGGTGTCTACAATCCTAATTTTAATATATAAGGTTGTCATGGTCATTGATGACTATGTCATTTCGATTTAAGGTGACTAAGGGTGGGTATGTTTTGACATGGTGTGTGGTTATAGACCACCAGGATACAAGGATTTGGTATCTATATTTAATTTTCATATTTTATTTTCTCTTTCTAACGTGATATATGTTTTTATATTTTATATTATTATGTTTCTACTATTTACATTGATTACTGTGGTCTATTTTTTGAGGAATCATTTCCAACATTTATTTTTTGATGCTCATGATTTTTCCACCAACCAGTAGAGATTATGAATCTGTTCTTGGTTAGTGAAAAATTTATTTGGTTACCATATTATATACTATTTGAGGTAAAATATTCTTATATTTTATCAAATGAGTTATTTTATTAAAAATAACCACTTATTCTTTAATGAAAATATATTGTTTTATGTGAGACATGGTATAATGTATATAAATAATCCTTCAGAAATCGATAGTTAGATTATGAGAAGATGCTTGATCACCACCTCCTCATGTAGATTCATGTGTTACAAGGGATATTGGTACTTGATAATTTATTCTCAATTAATTGTTTTCGAATGAAAAATTAGATATAGATTCCTAATAAGACAACGATGATTTGGGGAATCACAAAAGAGATTTGAGCAGGATTGAAATGATGACTAAAGATACAGTCATCATTCAAAATTTGGTAAATTGTGAGTTATCAGTGTGACGAATATGGTACACAATCTAAGAACAAATTTTCGGTGGGTGCATGGATTACTATCCCATATTACCCAACAATTAATAATTTAGATCCAACCTAAAAATTAGATAATATTCCATTTTTTTTTGGATTCATTCACTTGTGTCGGTCCAGTATTATATATATAGGTGTTTTATGATTTCTAGCCTTATTTTACTGTTCAAAATCTAATCAATTGTTAATTATATTAAATATATCATTAAAACAAAAATGTTCCATAGAAAATATATTTTATGATCATTCATAAATGAGTTCAATTACCAAAATTTTAGTTTTATGAAATATTTTATTTCTAAGACTAATTACCATTCACACATATGTGATGTTATACAATAATGTTATTTGAAGAAATTTCATTTTTTAATGGATTTAAATGGTAATAATTTTGATAATAAAAAATCTTCATTAAAGAATCTAAAATTATAGAATAATTTCTATTTTCAGTGAATGGAAATTGAAACATTGATGTAATTATATAATGACTTGTCAATTTGAAATGAAAAGAAAATGTTTTATGAATGTTGAAATATACTCTATATGAAAATCAATGTTGCAGTGATAAAATATTATTGTGACCTTGATTAAAATTGTTTTTGCACCATTTTAGTGTTCTTTGATGCCTGAATTGATATTCTTATATATGATGATGACCATAAATGTTTCCCATGTAGTCCATCAAGAATGATAGAATTATAGTATAATAGTCTGGTATATAGGACAGTTATACACATATTTATAGAGTAGAATCCCTTATCAAAGACCCTACTAGGAATCCATATGATGTTGTGGAGTTAGATACTTTTAATGTTTTAATTCCATCCTTAAATTCCTATATAGTAATCCTCATTTTTATAATGGTTAACAACATTCTCCTAAGTTAGTGTAGTTGATTGATCTAATGGATGGGGTCATTAATTGCCTCTTGACTACTAGATCTCTGATGTTTATACCTATCAACTTCTTATTTTATGTAGTTATCCATGAGTAGTAGGAAGTGGTGATTAGATATGGTATGTATTAATTAATGTCCTAAGGATTATTCAAATGTATATTTATTTGGAATGATTATCTAAACGATCTAATAAGGGTAATATTAATTGATCCTTGGGTTTTCATCATTATGAGAAATCGAATGTGGATTATTCAATTAAATATAAACGTTTTTTTGGTTTCATACTTCGTCATAATGGTAATTCCATTATTAGGGATATCCATTTCTTAAAAGGACTTCAACACGAACATATAACCTCCCCTCCTATGTTTAGGTATATTTATTATACAGATATTAACAATTAGTATTTTAAAGATGAATTTTATCTAGAGACGAGAAATGAAGTGGAGGGTGACACATTCGGGGTTGATAAAGAACATTTCTTGTGAACAAATTGGATGTGTCTCCATTTTTCCATAGTAGATAACATATTTATTATAACAATGTTTTTTTTTCAAATTTTCTAATGGTTTATGGATAGTGTTTCCATCACGGGGACCTCTAAATGTTTTGTATGATGATACACTCGAAATAAAATACTTGGTCATAGATTTATCAAATTATGTTGGTCAGAAAATGATTCATGATAATAGTGTTTCATCCACAAGAGTTGGAGTGAATATTTTCATGCATATGAAGAAAATTCTAGTATATATCTGTTGTTTTCTAAATATGGTTGGTTTTGATCCCACTTCATGTTTTCAATATCGAAGTGGAAATTTTTTTCCATATTATGGCTTTTCTATTTTATAAACCAATTGTTCTGGGAGCTTAGTGAATGATATCCTAAAACCCTTGTGGTGTGTTATTTTTTATTTCCAAATGTAGTGGTGATTTCCTTATATTTCGATCTTGATTGTTGTTCCTTGGTGTCCACTTGTTTTGACATAGTGGTTAGTCGTCAACTCTGATGAGATGGATGAATAACCTTGTGAGAGTGTAAATAACTATTGTGCATTGAACCCGATGTTCAATTTGATCTAAGAAATACATAGATAGTGATTTAAAATGTACTCAACTAACATGGTTAATGTAGAATTTGATAGAATAGGAACTCAATGTTTCATGTATTTGATTTTATGATCCCATAGAGGGATGAGGTTCAGTATTGAAAAATCCATTGTTATAGTTGACTACATGCCTGGGGAAGAATTCCTCATCAATTATTATCCATTTTTGGTGACATTTCATCATAGAAGGTACTCTGTAGGTAGTTATATTCTTTGTATTAATGGGATTTTTTCCTTATGTTTCACCATTTTGGATAAATAGAAAATGGTTAGGAGAAAAAGTGGAAATTGAACTATTTATGATGGATTATTTGTGATGGGAAAACATTAAAAATAAACCATTTTTGAAAACAGAATTAAAAATACTATTTTTTTGACAAGATGTCACAAATAATACTTTTTGAAATGGGGTTCAACCCTCATTGTAAATAATCATCAATAATAATTTATATTTACTTTTATTACTAGATGTATCACCAATCGCATATAATTATTATCGACGAGTGAACCATCCCATCAAAAATTACAATAAAAAATATTAGTAAATTGATAAATAAATTTTTAAAAAATATTATTAAAATTGATAAAAAATAAATAATATATAAAACACATCATATATGCCTACAAATATATGAATTAATTTAAATTTCACAAAAACTATATATATTAAAATATTTGTAAAAAATACATACATCACACTAGAAGATGTGGATGTTTGGAAGATGTGGAGGTGGGAACACTATCAGAATACCATGAGTTAGATGTTTCATGCATTCTATTGTCTTCTCGTGATGTTCCTCTTTGAATTAAGTATCACCTTCAATTACTGTAATTTCTATTGAAGGAGGTCCTCCATCTCCCTAATGATGGTCTCTAAATACTCCCCCTAAGCTCATTGTTTCTACTCATATTGTGTAGTAGATGATTAGGAAAGTAAATGATCTCTACTCAAGATAGTATAGGACAATGTAGTGGTACCATAATAACTCACATGAATTAATTAAGAGTCAATACAAACATCATAGTCTATCTTGAAGTCATACTGAGCCTAGTGCATCCATGATGCATCATCACAGGCAATTGTACATGTGGTCTAATACTCAATCTCATAATAACTATCATCAGGTGTCCAAAAAATTACGTCCTCATATGACTCTATCAATTTTAATTTAACATTTAATTATTTAATATTTTATTCTTAGTAAAATTTTATATGTAAAGAATTTATACTGACCACAATATATTGTTCGAAAACACCTGTTGTATATCTAGTTACATGATCATTTAACATCCTCTAATAAATGTTTATCCACATAATATAGGGATGTTCTACTACCTATATAAGTATAAAATATACATTTCACATTAATAGAAATATAAATTACTGAAAAATGTACATACCATTTGTTGTCGATGTGTATAGAATATATGATTACTAGCTCACTGTGTATCCTCCTTCATCCCCTGATTCTGTCAACTGAGTGATGCTATTTTTATAAAATTTTCTCTCATTAAGTATATATATAATCAATATCAATCATGTTACCAGATGTAATCAAGTAGATAGGTATAGTAGGAAAAAATATCTAGGAATGACATATTTCTCTTGTTTTTCCTCCTCAATTGTTGAAAAAATGATGGTAAGGATCATGCATAAAGATCTACCATGCTTCCTAGAAATGGACTTAATTCTATCATTGATGGGGTACCATAAAACATAAAAATAATTAAAATTTTAAAAATAATAAATATTTTCTTTAAAAAATAATATTTATTTATATACCATCCAATGATAAATCATTTGTTACTAAGAATCAATGTTAATCTATTCCCATGTCACCGATGTTCCATAAAAATAATTCCACAACACAACACTCCACTATCCACAATCTATATGTGATTTCCTTGAAAAATAGAAAAAATAATCAAACTATTAGTATAAAAATAAGATAATTTAAATTAGCAAAAAAAAATTATGAAATTAAAAATTGCTTCAATAATAATGTATTGAAGTACAGAAATGGATTTAAATTCGGGAAAGGGTGTAGAATCATAAATATAAAATTGAAACAACCCATTCTTTTCATCACTAAACAACCAAAAATATGACGGTCCAATGTTATATAATTATACTCTTATCCATGTATTTTATCCACCTCAAACTCATGAAATAGATTACATAAACGTTTCTCGACAGGTGAATCATGAAATTAATGTTTTATCTAATATTTGAAATCATTTATTATATATTGGTTGTTATTATATATGATTGTAAACTACATTTGGTTTTCTCAACCATTATAACAGTCCTCATCATTATATAAGATGATGTCAATATCTTAATATTCATCCTCATCATCATCAATTTGAATACTAGTATCAACTTCATCCTCTCAGTCTATTTCAAATTTATTGTTTTATATAAATAACATCATCATCACAATAGAAACAGAACCATGTGGTTCAATCATTGATATTCATGAATATTCATCAAATAAATTTATTTGGATAATTCTCTTGAATATTTTCATTTCTGTGCACTTATGTGTAACAAAATTTAAATTGGATAAACTGATTTTCATGAGATTTCATTTTTATTATGAAAAAAAAGACAAATAACTCACTAGAACCAACATAATACATTTCATAATAAATTTGATGCCTCTGATGATCCATTAAAATTATTATTTTATTACATGAAGACTTTCAGATTTTATTTCAATAATTCAATAGCATATATGAATATTAAAACTCTATCAGTATCCATATAATGTCATTTGTTAATTTTTATATAATTATTTCCTAGTTAAAATAGATCAATTATTTTATAAGGAATGATGTAAAAATCAACATCAATTTCCCTAAATTGGGAGCCTCTCAAATAAATTACACAATTAAAATTTTTTTATTCCCCATACAAACATTTATGAAATTATAAACTTTTCACCACATTTTCATTATATAATTATACAATTTTTGTTTTTTGGGTTACTAAATCCACAAAATTGGTTACAAATTTTATCATAATGTTGAGATACCTGAAAATTTTAAAACAAATTATCAATATAACATGTAATAAATTAATTTTATATGATAAACCATAAAAAATTACCTTATATATTTAGTAAACAAGTTAGAAAATTGTTTTTCTAATGTTGCTGAAGACAATATGATGTAATATATAGAAACTATTTATCAATATGAATATATAATAATATACAAATAAAATGATATTAACTTTATTTAAATAATTATCCAATATCTGATAGGAGTACTCATAGTACATATTATATCTCTCCCTAATATTTGACATGAACATATGTCTGAGACATATGATTTTTATTATCTAAAAGTAATCATCCATGAACTCTTCCAATGAGAATTTCTCTCTCATTAAAAAAATAACAATTGATCGTTAATTTCACATTAAACAATTTCATAGTCACAGGACTTGTGGTTATGATTTGAGGAATATTATGTTTTAAAATATTGAAAGTAGAATAATGAATCTTACTCATGAAAATAACATTCTTCAATTGATCTGTCAAGTGATGTTTTCTTATATAGGATTTTCATTATTTTTTTCTTACAAATTTTTAGTGTGTACATCCATAGAAAGGGTGATACCACTGCAAATTTTTATTGAAGAGGAAAATTGTATTATCAAATATTCCATTGAATTAATGATAGTGGGGAGAAAGACCTTTTCAAATTTATATAAAATTAAAAAAACATCTGCTTACAATATATTTTGTGTGTCATAGTCTATTTTCACTTCTCAATTTTCTCAAAGAAATAATACATTTAGGTTAACACTTCCCAAATTATTGAATTAAAAAAAATATCAAATCAATATAAATCATTCATTTTTAACATTAATATCATGTCCTTTTAATTACTCAATATGATCATTTCTGAAAAATACAGAAAAATTAGAAACATAATCATTTAAAAGCCCCAAATATGAAATACAATGACAAAGTAATAAATAATTTATATAAAAATATTATAAAATTCATTTTGATTCACTAACATCTATGATTTTTCATATTCATGTAGGTCAACTTATGGTCACTTATAAATTTGGAATTTTTTTAATCATTCAATTAAATTATCATTGGTTGTACTATTAATGTACAAAATTGTATATAATATATTATAAGAACAATTCATCTAAATAATCATTAACTTGAATATGTGTAAGGCCAAAAAATCAAACAAATATTGAAGAGCCCAAAAAATGTGTCATTTTATCCAATTGGGATGTTTATAAAATCCATTTTTTTTTGTTTATAGTTCTTACAAGAATAATCGATGTAATAAAGATAAAATATATTTTAACTAAATATCTATGATCATTTTTGTTGTTTAATATATTTCAATTTTACATTCACTCAACTGGAATTTTATTTCCAAAAAGAATTATATTTTGGAAAAATTATCGATGATAATCAAAAAGAGGATTTATTCAATTGGCAAGAATAAACTCATTAATATATCTCATATATTACATATAGGATTTTGAACCAAATGAAATTAATCTAGTAAATATTATATATTCATAAAAGCCTTTAATTTTTTACATAAAATAATATTTCTTAACGAGATTCTGTTTCACAATAACATCATATTTATTGACACCATTACTATATAGAAAATTTAACTCCTCAATATAAAAATTCAAATAAAAAATGACTTTTTTTAGATTTAATAACATTTACAGGGTCTATAATATATATATATATATATATATAATTAATTAACAACCATAAATGAAAATTTTATGGAGACATAATTAATGGTCAACATGAATACTGACTACCATAAAAACCAAATAGACCAAAACCTTCAGTATAAATACCCAAGAATATGTTTTTATATTATGAATAAAACATTGATGTATGAGGTAAAATTATTTCCATGAATATTCATTAGCAAGATTATTTAATAATTTTCCATTTGAAATATTGATTTTACTCTATTACATCAATGATTTTGTGTTCTGAGACATAAATAAATGATGCAATCTGGGTGTAAGTAGGACATATCTCAACTATTTTATATGACCAATATAGACTTCCCAAATTGAGCCTTATTGTATCTCTTTTTTTCATGTGAAGAAAAACTAACTAATTACTCATATTCCCCATAATATAATATGAAATCACATGATCATGATTGAATATTATAATAAACAATAAAAAATTATGATTTAACCTATCAATATCATATATATTTTAAGGAAAATAAATTCCATTAGGAAATAGTTGTTTACCCAAATAGAATATATTATTAGACAATTTATTTTACAATCTATTATTTATTTTAATATCCATAAATATTCCAACATCATCAAATTTTATTATATTGCAACAATTATATATGGCAGACTTAGCAGACTTCAACAGCTCGAAAAAATTTTACGGTTCCAAATTATGAGTTAAATCAATATCATCTTGAGTTTTAGTTTGGAAGAAAATATGTACCATCGACATCATCTATTAAATTCGGAAAATGTGATGATTAAAGAAAAAAATTATTAGAATATTATCTAGAACTATATTGACCACGTAGATAACCAAAAAGTGTTCTTTTCGGAAAAAAATAACACAATAGACGGCACTCATCATTTTCAAATGTTTCAAAACAATACAGATTGAATTACATATATGGACACATGATTGTACTTTCTGAAAAAATTTATAGTCTTGATCATGAAAATGATAAAAAAGATCTTCATCATTGTAAAGAATCAACCTCAATCCCTACATAATATTGAATTAAATGAATAATTCACATTGAGGATCATTTCAGGTTTAGAGTTTTAGATAATTAGGGCATAACTATTACATTTCAAGAGATTACAAAGTAGACACTTCTACACAGTTTCAATTTTTTTTACAAAACATGAACTCTTGAAAAAAAATATTCATTTCTAGTTCCATGTTTATGTTAGCATTACTTTTCCTTGATCCCATCCTTGACCAGATTCCACATTATGTCCTATGAAAAACATTGCAAAAACTGGGGATGAGCATAAAAATCACAGTACGGGATACACAAAGAAGGAAAACTGTAAGTTTTTCAGGACAACAAGTAAACCATGAATACATTAACATAAGTAATAATTTTCTCCTTTATTATGTTCTAATTACTATTCAATGAATAAAAGATCATTTCCTAACCTTTTTTAACCAAAAGATTACCATAAAACCCATATAAAGAACAAATAACATATAAAGGTAACATGGGACATAAAAATACATAAATGGAATAACCATACAGTCGACTTACACACATATCGTTAAATGGAATATCCATATGGCTGACTTCCTAACCCAATGCATTGGAGGTTATAACGTAACCACCTGTCCTTGTATTCACAACACCACCCTTCATTTGGTTTAACACGTAACCACCCATCAAATGTCCAATAACCATTATAAATTCAAAATACATAAAACAAATATAGAGGAAAGAAAACATTTCCAAATTTCAATCACAATATATTACTTTTATTGACATAAAATTTCCATTATCAAATCCATTTTCGATAACAAAATACATAAAAGAGTATATGGTACTTATTTTCTTTTAAACACATTACCGCTTGTTGAGGAAGTCAAAGATCAAATACTACTCTCAGTGGAAAAAAAGGTCATTGTCATCGTTTACGTTAAAATAAATAATCATTTTTTCATTTTGTAAAATGATTTGTAGAAAAGGATTCCCTTTGAAAATTCAAGGGTGTTTATACAGCATATGAGAGAAAGTGTTGTATTAAAACAAACTATTCCTCAATGAAAGGAGATTGAGATGAAGTCCCTTACCACATGTCCGACTTGACTCGATCATTCTTTAATATCCTAAATAATAAACTAAATAAAATTTCAACTTTCATCAGAAAATTTTTCAAGTTTATTATTCATTTTTTATAACTTATTAAAATGTTATAAAAATTATATAATCATTTATGTTAATAACATTCGTTTTGTCGATATTTGGTACATGAGTAAAAAATTAACACCTTATATTTAAAGTTGACCATGTGTTCTATAGTCAATTATATCAATAATGATATTAATTATTTACATATCATATATATCATATATATCCAGTATATACATGTATTTATAATAGTACATAACATTTAGAGGTATGAATCGAAATGCACCATTCATAGAGATGGTATGTCGTACGTACGCATGAACGCTACTTTAATTTCTATTTATTATTTTAATGGAAATAAAACATAACGATACATAGGTATATTATAATTCCAGTATAATATCATATATAATATCATTATCTCTAAACTTTATACATCCCACATAAGGCATTAATGAGCCACATCATTTTGAGGGGGAGGTAGTACACACTTTCTCAAAAGAGATTATCGTATTTACCCACTATGGGAACCATAAATGCATGCTATAAATGGAAAATACAGAAACATAAAGAAAACATAAAAATAATATATATCATATAGAAATAAAGTGCCATCATAATGTCCACCATGAGAGGCGGTAAGAGGAAATTGAACATTCATAGTTTCGTGAGGCCTTAGTTTTCCATCCACAGAAACCTTATGTTCATCACCCATTAGATGGAGGTGTGTGTATGTGTAGTTAGAATCCTTATCATAAAAACAACTTATTTTATTGAGGATACTGGTGTTCTTACAAAATAACGGAATAAAAAGTGTTTAGGGTGTGTTAGAGTAAAATAAAAGAAAATAATTTAAGAGAAACCTTTACCTTTAATGTGGGTAACTTCCTATGGTTTTAACAAAAAGGACTTCTTTATGTGCCTTATGCCTAAGGTAATGATTCTAGGAGGAGGATAAGGGTGTAGGTAACTTAATTGGGAAGAGTTTTTACGAGCCAAACTGCTTGAGAGGTGTGAGAATTGGTTAAAAGTTTCCTCCTTTTATAAGGGGGAGGAGGGTCTCTTTTATAAAGTGTGAAAATATTATTTTATTATAAACATAAATTCGGTTTAAAAAGGTCCAAAAATAATTAAATATGAATATAAGATGACTAATGGTCAAAATGAAATCATCCAATCAAAATTGTACATGTTTTGGATTTTATTATAATCATTATAATCTAGTTTATTTAAATGCTTTATTAATGAGGTAAACACTACATCATTATAATGTCGTATATAATTTTATATTATTTGTTGTCTAAAAATTTTATAAAAAATACCATGATTTATTAAATATTTTTATATTTCCAATGATTATTTATAGTCAAAATGATTCTTTATATAACACTATATAGAAATTTATTACTAAATTTGTTTTGTTTATGTCATTTTGGTCTTTACTTTAAATTAATTAATCCAAATTATCATTATCACTTATAAGTGGGTCAAAGGGGTCAAAAAATCGACCCAAATATGCTCATGGTCGTTATTGACTCAAAACATAAGGTTTAGACAATTTTTAAGGTAATTTTGAATTATGAAAATGTTCTTTTTACATTGAATTAACCTATTTACCTTTAACCGCGGTAAATAAAAGTCAAAAGTTAGTATTCACAAGAAAAATTCATCATATTGAACCACATTTTAGTTCTTTATAATAAACATGTATGTATTATTTTCAAAATTAAATTCACAGATGTGGTAAAATTTCATTTTAATGAAAAAGTCGGTTTTTTAACTACCGCTAAGTGGTTTCACTATTCATCAAAAATGATGTTTTCAAAGAAATACCCAAAATGAATCCTATGCTATATTTGATATTCTGAATTCAAAAAATATGTCTATTTTTCAAAATTCGAAACATATAAATGTCATTAATTAATTGTAAAATTAATTCCTGTTATCAAACAAAATAGCTTGTTTTTAAGAAACAATAACTATCAAAACATTGATACTTGTTTATGTCCATTTTCAAAGTGAAATTATTTCTGGTGACAAACATTGGATCAAATGTTAATAATATATTTTAATTTCACTTTAAAACCAATTAAAAAAATAATATAACCATATAAATAAATTTGATTAAAAATAACTATTGAATTAAAATAAAATATTTTTCGCTATTCATTAAAAAAATGAATATTATCGGAAAAACCCCAAAAAATTACCCAAAGAAAAATTTGATGCCCCAAACCTAATGAAGAACTTTATTTGGTCAAATAGAACATATAAAAAGGACCAAAACTTGATTTAATGAGGTTTCTCCATTAAAAGGCGGTAAATTGTTCTTTTAATGTAAATTATGCATAAAATTAGATTCCTTCACATTTTATCCTCTAACATTTATTGGATAAATTTAAATAATTTTAACAAACATGTATAATAATATTGTAGGTAGATTTGTTCATTCCCGCCAATAATGTGTCTTGGAGTTAACTACCATTTAAAATAATAATATTATATTATTTGTGTGCAACATTAGATTTCAATGAAACCTGTTGTTGAATATAGGGTAAACTATCGAATATAGAAAACATTTTAAAGTAAAATTAATATTTAATTAAAAAAAATTAATAAGTATAAAAATATCATATTCTTCCTTTACTTGGGATGTTACATCCTTCCCCCCTTTTGGAAAATGCATCCTCGAAATTTTTATTCACTTATAAAAATCACTGGGGGGTATTTATCCCTCATAGAATTTCCAGATTCTTACATTGCCTCTTCAACCATATGGTTTTTTCACAAAACCTTTACCTGGTGAATTACCATATTCCTCAACACTTGTTCTCTATGATCAAGAATCTGGAATAGTTGTTCTTTATAAGAGATATTCTCTTCTATCTGAACTACCTCTAGGCTCAAACCATGAGATGGATCTCGTATATAATTTTTCAAATCGAAACATGAAAAACATTGTGTACCTGAGATAAACATAGAGGTAATGACTCTCTTTATGCAACTGATCCAACATTCTCTAGAATTTCATAAGGTCCAAAGAAAATTGGACTCAATCTTCCCTTCTTACCAAAAAACATCACCGTTTTCCATGGAGAATCCTTGAGAAAGACATGATCACCAACCGCAAAGGAAATATCCTTTCTCCTACTATCGACATAACTTTTTTGTCTACGCTAAGATGTTCTCATGTGCTTCTGAATCAATTGAACTTTCTCTACCATCTCTTCTACCAATTCTGGTCCCATCAGCTTCCTTTCACATACTTCATCCCAAAAAAAATTAGTTCGACAAAGATTTCCATATAAAGCCTCGAATGGATCCATCTGTATACTAGGTTGAAAACTGTTATTATATAAAAATTCAACCACAGATATATATTGTTTCCAACGTCCCTGATAATCCAGTGAACAAGCATGTAGTGTGACTTATAATGTCTGAATTGTTCGTTTTGACTTCTCATCTAATTATGGGTGAAAATCTATACTAAAATTTAATTCTCTACCAAATGACATCTGGAGGCCTTTCAAAAAGTTAGTAGTAAATATGGGATCACGATCAGATAAAATGGAGAGGAGAACACCCTGCAACCTGACTATCTCTTTAACATACAACCGAGCAAGTTGATCTAGAGACAAAGTACCTCAAATAAGAAGTAAATGAGAAGATTTAGTCAATCGATCAATAATAACATATATTACATTATTTCCTTGATATGTCTTTGGTAATCCCACAAGAAAGTCCATGGATATATTTTCTCATTTCCACTCTTGCACCGATAAAGGCTGAAACATTTCTTTTGGTAACTGCCACTCTACTTTAACCTGCTGACAAGTCAAACACATCACATTAAAATCAGCAATATATTTTTTCATTCCATCCCACCATTAATACACCCAAACACATTTGTACATAATAGTACTGACAGGATGAATAGAAAACGGAGAACTATGAGCATCACATAACAACTCATTTTTCTACTGTGAATCAAAAGTCACACAATATCTCCTTCCATTCCTCAAAACACAATCATTATCAATGTTAAAATTAGGCAACACACCCTTCTAAACATGTTCTTACTTTTCTTGCAACTCACTATCTTCTTTCTGCGCTTGCTTTATTCTGTCTGATAGAGATGATCTCACTAACACATGATACAAAACAGAAGAATTTCCTACACCAAAAAATTCTATGAAATAATTAATCAAATCAAAAACCAAAGGATCTTGTTCCAATCTTAACATGGTTAATGAAACATTAATTTTTCGACTCAAATCATCTGCCACTTTATTTACTTTTCCCGAATAGTAATGGATCATGCAATCATAATCCTTAATTAATTCCAACCATCTCCTCTGTCTCATGTTCAATTCTTTTTGACTTAATATATACTTAAACCTTTTATGATCAGTATATATATTCACACTTCACTCCATACAAATGATGCCTCCAATTTTTTAAAGCAAAAACAACATCATATTATTCCAAATCATGTGTAGGGTTATTTAACTCATGGGGTTTCAACTAACTTGAAACATAAGCAATTACATGATCATTCTGCATTAGGACACAACCCAATCCTTTCAACGAAGAATCACTGTAGATAACAAACTCACCATTTCTTGATGGCAGTTCCAAAACTGGATCATTTCCCAATATTCTTTTCAATTCTGGAAAACCATCATCACATTATTTTGTCTAGATGAGCTTAACACCTTTTCGAGTTAACTTAGTCATTGGACTAGATAACCATGAAAATTTTTCAACAAACCTCTGTTAAAAACTTTCCAAACCAAGAAAACAACAGATATCACTTTTATTTGTGGGTCTTGGCTATTCTTCCGAACCTTTTGTTTTAGCAGGATAAACATTTATGCCATTTTTTGAAACAATGTGACCAAGGAAATAAATTTTTTGATACCATAACTCAAACATGATGAATTTACCATATAATTTCATTACGTTTATGGTTTGCAAGACATTTGTTAAATAACAGTCATGCTCATTTTTCCTTTTAGAATAAACCAAAATATCATCAATAAATATATGCCACATTTATCACCTTATTCATTTGAGCCATCACTATAGTAAACTGCTCAATTCTCCTTCTAACCATATCAGGTTGCTGATTCGGAAGATCATTCAATTATGTATGACTTCCCAGAATAGCTGATCTGTTTTCTCTACGAAAAACCATTCTTAACACAGAAATATCTTAAGTGAAGCAACATCGTAATCTGTAAATCCTATATCATTTCAATATCACCATAAATTAATTTAGGGACATTCATTTATCAATAATCTAACTCCAATTGTTATCTAAACTGTCCTCTAATACAAACATTTCTAGTTCCATGTTTAAGACAACATGAATTTACCCTGATCTCATCCATGACCCTATTCCACATTATGTCATGTGAAAAACATTTCAAAAAGTTGGGATGAGCATAAAAATCTCAGTAAGGGATACACAAAAAGGAAAACTGTTAGTTTTTCAAAACAACTAGTAAACCATGATTAATTTTACATAAGTAATAAGTTTCACCTTTGTGAAGTAGTCAATACTCTTCACTGAATAAAAGATCATTACTTACCCTTTTGTAACAAAAATATTACCATAAAACCCATATAAATAACACATAACATAAAAAGGTAACTTGGGACATAAAGATACATAAATGGAATAACCATACGGTCGACTACCACATATATTATTAAATAGAATAGCCATAAGGCCGAAATATATAACCAATTCATTGGAGGTTATAATGTAACCACCCATCCTGGTATTCACAGCACCACTCATCATTTGTTTTATCACGTAACCACCCTTCACATGCCCATGTACCATTATAATATCATAAGCCATAAAACCAATACAAAGGAAAGAAAAAAATTCCACATTTAAATCACAATATATCACTTATATTGATATAAAAAAATCCATTATCAAAACCATTTTATATTCCAAAAAACATAAAATATTATATGGTACTTATTTTCTTTTAAAAACATTTCGGCTTGTTGAAGAAGCCAATGATCAAATAATACTCACAGTGGCGGAAAAGGACGTTGTCACCGCGTACGTTAAAAGAAAAAATCATTTTTGTTGTTTGGAAAAAGCTTTGTAGAAAAATATTTCCTTTTAAAATTCAAGGGAGTTTATACAACGTATAAAAGAAAGTCATGTATTAAAACAAAACATGTCTCAATAAAAGGAGATTGAGACGAAATCCCTAACATCGTGTTTGACTTGACTCAATCATTCTTTAATCTCCTGAATAATAAACTAAAGTTTATTTATACTTGATTAAGAACCTTTTTCAAGTTTATTATTCCTTTTACATCTCCTATTACCTTGTAATAACCATTATTTAATCATTTAATTTAATAACATTTTTTTTGTCGATATTTGGTACTTGAGACAAAAATGAACACCTTATATTACATGTTGTCCATGTGGTCAATAGTCCATTATATACATAATCATTTCCATTATTTAGATATCATATATATCATATATATCCACTATATACTTTTATTAATAATAGTACATAACATTTAGAAGTATGAAATGAAATGCACCGTTCATGGAGATGGTAAGCCGTACGTAAGCATGAACGCTATTTTCATTTCTATTTATTATTTTAATTGAAATAAAACATAATGATACATAGGTATATTATAATTCTATTATAATATCATATATAATATCAATATCTACATCCTTTATACATCCCACATAAGTCATTAACGAGTCACGTCACTTTGAGGGGGCGACAGTCCGCACTTCCTCAAATGAGATTATCGCATTTACCCACTATGGAAACCATAAAGGCGTGATATAAATGGAAAATAAAGAAGAATAAAGAAAACATAAACATAATATATATCATATATAAATACAATTCCCTCAAAATGGCCACCATGAGAGATGGTATGAGGTAATTGAACAATCATCGTTTCGTGAGGCATTAGTTTTCCATCCACAGAAACATTATGTTCTTCACCCATTATATGGAGGTGTGTGTATGTGTAGTTAAAATAATTATCATAAGAAAATCCAAGTATATTTATGATACTTTTTTTGTTAAAAAATAATGGAATAAAAAGTGTTTAGGGGTTGGAGAAGTAAAATAAAAGAAAACAATTTAAGAGAAACAGTTACATTTAATTTGGGGAACTTCATTTGGTTCAACCAAAAGGACTTCTTAAAGTGCCTTATAACTAAGTCAAGGATTCTGGAGGGAAGGATAAGGATGTAGGAAGATTAATTGGGCAGATTTTGGATGATCCAAAAGGATTTAGAGATGTGAGGAATTTTTTAGAAGTGTCCACCTTTTATAAGGGGGAGGAGGGGCTCTTTTTGAATGTGTGAAAATAATATTTTATTATAAATATATGATTGTTTTCAAAAGGTCAAAATATAATTAAAGATGAATATAAGATTACTCATGGTATAAATAAAATCATCCAATAAGAATTGGTAATGTTTTGGATAATATTATAACCATTATAATCTTATTTTTTTAAATGATTTATTAAAGAGGTAAACACTCCATTATTATTATGTCATACATAATTTAATATATTTGTTGCCTAAAAATTATTAAAAAAATAACCTTTTATCTTTCTAATTAATATTTATAGTCGAAACCATTTCTTATATACCACTATATAAATGTTAATTGCTAAAAGCTTTTTTATGTCATTTTGGCCTTTTATTTAAATTAATTAATCTAAATTGTCATTATCACTTCCAAGTGGCTCAAAAGAGTCCTAGAATCAACCCAAAGATGATCATGGTAGTTAATGAATCAACCAATAAAATTTGGACAAGGTTTAAGGTAATTTTGAATTATTATAATATTCTTTTTACATTTAATTATCCCATTTATCTTTAACTACTATAAATAAAAGTCAAAAGTTACTATTCACCAAAAATTATTTTCATCTTATTGAACAAAATTATAGTTCATGATAAGAACCATGTATGTCATGTTTTAGAAATTCAATTCACAGAAGTGGTCAATTTCATTTGAATGAAAAAGTCAGTTTTTTTAACTACCACTATGTGGTTTCACTATTCATCAAAAAATGATGTTTTCCAGAAAAATACCAAAAATTCAGCCTAAGATATATTTGATATTCCAAATTCAAAAATGATGACTATTTTTACAAATTCAAAACACAGAAGTGGAATTAAATAATTTAAAAATTAATTTCCGTTATCAAAATAAATAGTGTGTTTTTAATAAACAATAACTATCAAAAGATTGATACTTGTTTATTCCAAATTTCAATGTGATGTTATTTCCAATGAGAAACATTGGATTAAATGATAAAAATTTATTTTAATTTCACTATAAAACTAATTAAAAAGATGATCTAACTATATAAATAAATTATATTAAAAGGCACTTTTGAAATAAAATACAATAGTTTTCACTACTCATTAAAAAATGAACTTTATCGGAAAAATCCCAAAAAATTACCCAAAGTAAAATTTGATGTCCCAAATGTAAATAATTTATTTGGTCAAATTGAACATATAAAGATGACCGAAACATGATTCAATGAGGGATCTCCATTAAAAGATGGTAAATCGCACTTTTAATGTAAATTATGCTTAAAATTAGATTCATTCACATTTTAAGCCTCTAACTTTTATTGGATAAATGTGAATAAATTTTCCAAACATGTATAATCATATTGTAGTTATTTTTTTTATTCTATCCAATACAATGTCTAGTAGTTAACTACCATTTAAAATAATAATAATACATTATTAGTGTGCAATTAGAAATGGCCAATTTTTTCTTATCAGGTATGCTATCGAACATAGCAACCCTTTTAAAGTAAAATTAATATTTAATTCTAAAATATTAATAAGTATAAAAATATATTATTCTTCATTTACATTGGATTTTACAATCATAGTAAATATATAAAATATTTATACTAGAACCATTAGGATTTATATGATGCTATATCAATCCTTATTAATGTAATATGTACTATTAAGGAATTACTTTTTCATTATTTGAATAAAAAATATAGAATAAATAAATTATTTATGATAATCATGATATAGGAAAATGATGATCCAAAAAGAGTATTAATTTAATAAACTATAAATTACATGTAAAACATTTCATGTTTTACTATACAATGCTGGTTGTTAATAATTACCACTTATTTTTACTAATTACAATTTATATTAACTAATAGTAGTGATTTGATATTCATTTTTACTAATCTATTGAAATTATAACAATTTTTTCCAAATTTTTACCATTATCACAATTTTTTTAGTTGTTCGAATAGACCATTATTTTTTTCAAAATTATTGTTAATTTTAACTCATTAAAACACAAAATTTATAATTAACAATATATTTATAATTTACTCCATAAATTTATAATGTTTCCACTCCCGCCATAAAAACATCTCATACTCACCCTCCTACAACTTCCATCAATGTGTCACATCTAGCTGGCCCCAGTTCTAGTGACAAAATGTCAAATTCAGACATGGGTGGCAAAAAATGGCCATTTCTAATTAGCTATAGAATCAAAATTATATGATTGAATAAAAATTAGTAAATCATAAATTGTCCAATAATTCGGTTATAATACTAATTTATGCCATCCATGTAAAAATTTTCATCACAAACATTTATTCAAATCATGTCTGGTCATTGATGCATCTTATTATCCTGCTACAATTACTAAGGCCATTGATGCATCACATCCCTCATTCCATGGTTTGGGATACCTAAGGTCAAAAGTACGCATTTTATTTAGAAATTGGTTACATTTAATCACTTAATGATTAGAAATTATATAATTTAAGAAAAAATTTTAAATCATATATTTTATAATATATAGGTGATGGAACCAAATTATTCCATCCATATCCATATTTTTTTTCAAAACTTTATTCCAACCATGCCATTTCATTGACACATATTCACCTCAGGTTCAACTATTTCGGACATCAAAGTTGTTTTTATTACCTACATTGTTTTTGGAAACATAATGAAATAATTGGACATGTTGTGCACAAATTGGTCTTTTTTAGAAACATAAATATTGGAAATCCTATGACATAAGAAAAAATGGAAATCATATATTTAAAAATATTTAGGTAAGGAACCCAATTTATGATAAAAATTTACAAATGTATCATTTCATCAATTTATTCCAACAATGTCATATAATCATTGCATTTTATCCTCATTCTACAACTGCTAAAGCAATTTTTGCATCCCCTCTTTACATGCATAGTTCTTGTAATCTAATAAAAATTGGACATGGTTGGCACAAATTGGTCATTTATTATCAATGGAAGATTTGAAATTCTATACTTTACTAAAATTTTTTAAATCATAGATTTTATAATTATCATCTGATGAAACCATGTTATTCCAAACCTATCCAATTTTTTCTTTGTACAAATATATACAAAGAAACAAATAAAATATCATTTCTAAACACCTATTAATTTATGTCCTATTTTATATTAATTTTCTAGTAATTTAATAAAAAATTATGTATTACTGTGTACCACTACATACAATTACATTTATAAATATACAATTATTTAAAATTAACGATTGGTTATTACAACCAATATTTAATTTTAATTGTGATTTTCATTAAAAATTACTAATGTGTTCTAATTATTACTAATTATACTATTTTATCACTAAATTCTAATAATTAAATTTTTTTCTTATATTTTACTATTTATTCTATTTTAAAAATAAATAATATTATGTACCACTTATTTTTAATACTTTTACTCATTTAAAATAATTTAAAATAATTATACTCATTTATTATTAATTTTTTCTTAATTATTGTTTATTTTTACTTATTAGAGTGACTATTAACAAATCATTGATAATTAGAATTAATTTCTAAAAATTAGATTGATTTATCAGAAATTTTTACTTATTAAATATAATTTTTACTAATTTACATTTATATGCACTAATTATAGTGAAATAATGTTCATTAATTAAAAATTACTCATTACCTATACTTTTTACTAATTAATACTTATTGACCATAATTGTTAATAACTAAAGTTATTTAACATAAATAATTAATTGATACCCCAAATATTTAATTATTATAATGATTCCCCATTATGTTTTACTAATTAAAACTATTTAAAAATAGTTATAGTCGTTGACATATACTTTTTAGTAATTTTTACCAATCATCACTATTTTTACTATTTTTTATTCATTACCAATAAATTTCACAAATATTTTCTATCTAAATCCTTTTTATTTAATTTATACAAATTATTGGGATTAACAAATAATTATTTATAATTAGTGTATAATTTTAAAAATATATAGTCATTACCACTGATTAAAAATAATTATAGTAATTTACCCCAAATTTTTAATAAACCTGATTAATTTTTAATAATTATGGTCATTTCCACTACTTTTTACTAATATTTATTAATTTTTTCTAATTTTTACAGATAACATGAAATTTAAAAAATATATTTATTTAATTTTATTTTAGACATAATAACATATAATTTTTACTAATTATAGTGGGTTAACATTCCTTTTTAATAATTACTATTATTTATTAATAAGCACTCTAAATTATTATAACATGTTACTATGATCGTAGAATAATTATATTGTTTTTTAATTAAAACTATTTATGAATTATATTTAATTACTATTAATAACACTTGCTTAATAACAATTAATATGAAATAATCTAAATTAAAACAATTTACTCATTAATTAAAAAAAATACTCTATATTAATGAAAATTTATTTAAAATAACTAGTAATAATTTTAAACAACTACTTTTAGTTTAAAATAATTAAAAATAATTAACTCTAATATCTAAAAAAATAAAAATCTAATATAGAATAAAATATATATAATGAAAATTAAAAAGAGTACATTAATAGATAAAAATTGAATCATTTGTGTGCTACAAAACCCAAAATTTTATTCCATGTAAATGTTTCTACTTATAAATGAACTGTCGAAGACGAGATGAAAAATGAGTAATGAAAAATGCTAAAATATACAATGAAGAGAAATAAATAATGTGGTAGGCGTAGAATAATTAGGATATATTAGTAGTGACATGATTATATTCATGGGGAATTCCGCCTCAAATAGTGAGAATTTTGATCAAACCATTGAAAACAGTTTTGGCAATAAATAGTCAAGTTGGAAGTTAAAGATGTAATTTTGATAGTATCCATTGCAAATATTGACCTACCCGCTATTTATTAACAACAAGAATTACAGACTTTCACAAATAACTATAATTGATTATAGTTATTTGTGAAGGGACTACTTTACCATCACAAATTACAATACATGATAAATGCTATTTTGGATGATAAATATGCCCCATTGCATATGCCCTTACACTCATTCTTGTTGGAACAAATGAAAAATGTATTTAATATGTGCTATTTATATGATTACAATGATCTGATTATTTAATTGTATTTGGGACAGGATTATAATCTCAACAATAATTGTCCAATAGAAGGGACTATTTGCAATGGGTGATGGGACCGTTCAAAATAACCTATCTCAAAAATTCAACTTTCATGCATTGAGATATATTCGTGTTCTTTAGAATATCATTGGTTTGGAGATCTGGGATGATCCTGGTGTATTTATCTTGGAGTTTTATTTGTGTGTGCGTGATATTAATATTTGGGTGGTTATCACTTTTGGACAATAGACCATACACCTGAAAAGATGATTTATGGTTGTCTCCATTTGTGGTCATGTTCTATCATCCATACTAGATGAAATATAGTGATATTAATTCCTATGGGTGGGATGTTTTAACGTATTGTTATATATGATTATTGGATTTGACCCATTGATTTGAGTGCACAATGATTGGATCAATTTTCGGTCTATTTGTAGTGTTTTTCCTGACTAATTTTTTAATGATTCATGGACTGTTTGTGGTTTAATCATGGTTTGATAATGTGTAAAACCTAGATAGAAGTTGGTCACATGGTTTGCACATGGTTAAACCTGCTTCGATAACAAACAATAAAGAATTCCAATGAATCAATTTTTGGCACATACTTAAGTACCCAGTTATTGTTAATCACGTGAAAAAACCAATGAACCCATAATAATGGTAATTACATCCATAAAATTATTATTTAAATTCCTTAAAACTACATAATTAACCTAAAACACCTACCACTAAAACCCATATCCTATCTATATATATTAGGAGAGACCTAGATCCATTTTTGATCTAAAAACCTCATTGTTTGTTAGATCAATGTGATATATTATGTTGTGATCATATTTCAGCGAGTCTAATTCTTCATAATTTATAATCAACTATATTTTATAAATTGATTCATTATAATGATTTATATGGCCTTGAATGTTGTTAGATCCATGTTTATTGATGTGGAATTTTGGATCACAGATCACTTTTCTCTCCCATAATGATACACCTATTTACAGATGATGATCTCCATTAATTGAAACACAGCTTAGATTCATTGAAGTTTGATTCCATATATTCTATATAGGTATTTCTATTATTATCACTCATTTTAAAAATCATTGTTTCCAGATAAATTCTTAAATGTGTGTATTATAAAATCTATCTCATTATCTATGTAATTATTTCATTAAATTCATCATAAATTCTTATTTTCCCTATCATCCAATAAATTCAACATGACATGAATTTAATTTCTATAATTTTAGTCATTCTATCATTTTTCTAAAAATTTAAATTATATTTTTTTATGATTTATTTTTTGTAATTCATATATCCTAGTTACCAAGAATATGTGTATTATTAAAAAACATTGGTATGATCACAAGAGATCATGTCCAGAAAGACCATTCAGTTTATTAGCTTTGTAAGTACAAGATGCATAACAAAATTTTACATTAAATTATTAAATGAACATAAAACATTATATTTTATTTGGAGACACTCTTATCTTGTAGCCTATCCCTATAAGTCAATCATATTATGAAACATCGTATCTTAGGAAAAGTAATACATAAATAAGGGGTGAGCTTAGATGCTATGAAATGATAAAAATATAAAGGAATCAATCATAAATTAGTATAATCATTAAAGGAAATGTATAATACTAAAACACAAGATTTTTAAACATGAACTTCTGAAAAATATGGCAAAGATAAACCCAATAATGACATTTAATTATTCAATTTGATATACTACTATTCAAATAATCACATTTAATATCAATATCTAATTTCATAATGATTGAATGTATAATTTCGGCCAATATAACCACATATTCAAAGCCTCATGTCTAGCCTATAAATAATGAATTCGCCATGGTCGTGTCCTAAGAAACTAATTTGTCTCATGAGACCTAACAATTCATCTAAGCACTATAGCGGGCCACGCACGTCACATACTATGTCCAATACAATTCTTTTTATGAAAAATATGAACCATAACATAAGCATTTGTTTTAAAAAAAGAATTAGAAATGTTAATAATTAAACCATATTCCAAGAATCGTATAAAACTAGAATACCCATAGTCAAACATATCACAAAACCATCTGTAAAACATGTAAGATTTTATTCTAATAATTCAACATAAAACAAGAGCAAAATCAAACAAAGGATGTTGACATAGAAGAATTAAAAAAATATTTGAGGGAAATATTTATTTTTACATTGAAATAATTTTAATGTTTCAAAATTATAAATGAAATCATTTATTTTAAAATTTTTATATTATAATGTAATGGTATATTTTAATGTGTTGTAACGGATGAAAATTGGTGTATCTGTCCTATAAGATAAAAAATATTCTTTTTTAATTTGTCGAAAAGGTCATAAAGTACCTTGTTTTGAAAAAAAGGAAATTTTAGATTAAAAACATTCTATAAAAAGTCAAAAAAGGGTATAAATGTATTTAACCCATTTTATAGGAAATAGAAAATATTTTTTGAAATACATTTTATAGTTGTTCTAGAAGATACTAATGTATAAACAACCTCGGATAATAATGAGATTAAAAAATTAACCCTTAAATTGTACTTTTCCTTAGCAGAGTGTACAATAACCTCATATATAATGGTTAAATAATTGTTTTTAAATTACTCTAGAACCAAATACATAAATATGATATCATATATGATACTCTAATATTTTTTTGTTAAAATTATTTCATTAGTATCATTGTTCGGGTGTTAACTGATTCGTTTTGATTTATATGTTTTGTTACATGTGTCATGTTTTTTATGGATAGGATTAATTTTATTCGTATAAATTATTATATTATCTCCTTAAACATTATTTTTAATTATTATAAAAAAATTATTCTGGAATGGTTACAAATGGAAATGAATTCTCATCGTGTTGTGGAGATGGTAAGTCACACGTATGCATGTATGGTGACTTTTTCATTCAAAAGATAAATAGTATAATGAATATGGTTGTAAAATATTTATAATATCATAAAATTATTTATAATATATGGATTTATTATTTTGGTATTGAAACAATAATGAAATAGGAATAGGAATAAGAAAACAACATTGAAGGAGGTGATGAAATAATTACGTCTTCCAAGAGAGCTTCCTTCTAGTTTGAACGAAACGGAAACATAGAATTGAAATATGATAAAATTAAAGCCTCTAGGATAGAGAGGGGGTATTTGGGAACATAATGGAGTTGGTTTGTCCAGAAATAAATGGTTTTAGAGGTGCAAATGAAAAAGAAATGGGAAACCCCTTTTATATGATATGTGAGGGTCACTTTAGGTAATGCTTGAAATATTAATTTATTATAAAACCATTTTCGATGTCTTGTAGATCCAAGTGGATTTATTTCGATGATAAGGTAGGTATGGGTATAAATAATCTCAAAAAAATATGTTCTAGATATGTTTAGGTTTCCATATTAACCATATATTTTAGATTTATCACTTAGTTAAATTTTTGACTCTTACCATGCCTTCTTTTATTCATACACTCTATTGTCAAAAAAAACACTATAAAATTCCAAAAAACGATGTTAGTTCATTAATGAAATATCTAAAATTATTTAAGTCATTTTCATGATACTTATATTTTTTTGGTCTATTATACAATTTATTAAAATTGTGTTTCTTTTAAAAACTCATTAATGTCAAATTTAACAGTAGTTAGAATTTGATTTTTTTGAAATTCATAAAAGTATAAATTTTAGGAAAAAAATATAGTAAATCCACCCAAACAAGTCATATTAACCTTTAGACTAGGTGTAATGAATTAAAAGTATATATTTATATATATATATTTATATTTATATTAACCATTATTTAAATCTATCATTAATTAGGTAATTACTACATCATCATTGTGGCATAAATAAACATAATTATTTAATGTCAAAAATATAAATAAAATACAATGGTATAGTAATTATTTTTATCTTTTTAATGAATATTTATTGTATAATTTTTCTTATTTATATCCCTATATAAAAAATGGTTTTTTTATAAACATTTAATTTAACAATTTTACCTCTTAATTAAATATAATATAATACATGTCCTTATGTAATCCATGTTTATCAAAAAGGATTGTATTTTTTCCAATGGTTTTTTTGGAAAAAATACACATATCAAATAGAATTAAGAAATGTGTTAGGGAAATTTTAAAATCATTTTTACCTTTAATTGCGCAGTTTACTTTTAACAGTGGCAAATAATAATCAAATGTTCCTATTCACCAAGAAATTTCATCCTTTTGAACAAAATTTTACTTACTAATGTCAGTTGTGTCCCATAGTTTTTTAAAATTCAATACATAGAGGCTATAGAATTATGTTTTATTCATATTTTCAAATGTTCCTAGAAGGATGGTAAAAGACGTTAAAAGGTTCAATAATATTTCATAAGTCTAATCTTGTTATAAAATTTCAATACTGAATTATATTAGACTAATATAGGTATTATGTACATATTTTGACTTTAAAATAAATTTAAATTAAAAAAATAATATTTAAATAAAAATATGGTTTAGAAAATAATGAAATGTTTTTCAATAATCACCATAAATTGCAAGATTTTAGAAGAATACCAATGATTCACCCTAAGATAATTTTGATATTTTAACCCCAAAAATTAAATCCATTTTTAAAAGTACAATTAAAAATATTTTAAAATGTGGGTATTAATATTCATAAAAGTTTTTTAAACTGCTAGTTTTTTTGGCCAAAGTGTTCTAGAAATAAATGTTGTGTACAACACAAGCTATTGTATTATTTAATGACATGTGTACTGTGGAAGCTTGAGGAGCTACATTCTTTTCTCCATCAAATATTTTTGTACTCAAAATTTCAAGAATATTACTGCGTAAAATGATTTTGGTGGTTCTTTACCATAGGTTACTCAGGTACCCTTGTTTCCTCATACATTTTATGATTCTCAAAATAATATATACCGAACGAGTCGTCCGGTTTATCAAAAAATTTACTCTAGTATCAAGAATCTTTATAGGCTCCTCACAATAGGATAGATCTGGTTCCACCTCTATTTATTCATATGTGAGTTCATGCATTGGCCCTGGAATGTATATTCTCAATAGTGTAGTGTGGAACACATAAGGAACCTTGGGAATACATGGAGGAAATACCAAATGGTATGATATAGCTTCAATTCGATCTAGAATTTAGAAAGGGTCTATTTACTTGGGACATAATTTACCCTTCTTACTATATCTTATAACACACTCTAATGGAGAAAACATAATGAAAACAAGATATCTTACATGAAATTCCAAATCTTTCCTTCGGTTATCGGCATAGATCTTTTGCATACTTTGAGCTGCTTTGATGTGCAGTTATATTACCTTCACTTTTTCCATTGTTTCCTCAACAAGTTCTGGGCCCCTGAGTTTTCTTTCAATAATATCATCCAATATTGTTGGTGTGCTACATATCTTTCTATATGACGCTTTATTTGGTTTCATCTGAATACCTGGAAGAAACTATTGTTATAGGAAAATTATACCAAATGTATATATTGATTGCACATATCTAGAAAGTCATGTTAGAATGATCTCAACATGTCTTGTAATGTCTTAATAGTCTGTTCGGAATGTCCATCAGATTGAGGGTGGTAGGCAGTGCTCAAACGAATTTTATTATCCATGGATTTCAGAATACATTTCCAAAATCATGAGGTAATGTCACGAACCAACCCGGGTCAACCCTGAACCCGTCACCCGAGCTGGTCCGCGACATGTCCCGGGAGGCATTCCTGATCCTCCCGGGCTGGCGACAAGCGCCAGAGCATCAACAGAGGCTGTGGGAACGATTTCGCCGAATATAAATAAATAAAAAAACAGAAATAATACAGAGCAATGCAGGATAAATAAACCATATAAAATGACTAAACTGGAATAAATGAAAAAATAAAACTGACCAAACATGACGTCCGAACAAACTCCGTGCGACCTCACAGGTCTCTCTCCGACTCAATGATCAAGCGTCTCCCTAGGCGAGCGCACTCAACCTATAGCCTGCACAAACACTAAAAAACAGTAAAGAACTATGGGCGTGAGTATTAAAACTCAGTAGGCTAGCCCGATATCTATTCCCAATTCACTAACTTTTAAATAAAAGAAATATCATTTCAAGTTTGAACTATAATTTATAAAAGTATATTTTTCTAAATATTCTACTTAAAAAAAATTAAGAACCATTTCCCTTTACCATTTCCAAATTTGGGTTCATTTCATAGTGTCAATAGCTTTTTACGAAAAGGGAATGTGATGTTTATATTTTCAAATTTGTACAAAGAGGATTAAACACATTCATTTGAAAACCATTTTTAGAATCCTAATCAAAAGCAATTTACCACTTTCCAAGGAAAATAATACACCAGAATGCACAAAGTAAAACACATAGCATGGGAAATGTAGGTATACATGTGAGCATCATAATCACTACTGCAAGCAACAAAATCTGATTAGATATGGGTGAACCTAGAAGATCGAGAGTAAACCAAAAGACACAAATACATGAGAAATCATCCTTATCATCATGTCACGATGAAATCAAAACGCACAATACGCTCGACCATCCACTCTCGGGCAGGTCGAGGGAAAATCCCATAGTAATAAACCTAATATATCCACCTACTATGGGCCACTAGTCAGTACCATAACCTACTAGTACAGCAATCATTCTTAGAATATTCTTTCAATATGCCAGATTCCCATGTCCCAAATGTTTAAAAAGGGGGTGAGCCAACCGATGCCATCCGAGCATCCAGTCAGATATATCTATATATAGAGCACAACAGAAATCACCTCGAGCCACTCCATGGGACAACCTCTTGCCTTTAACTACTCAAGTACCCGGTAGCCTCTAAGCGCGGCCTCCCAAACAATCAATTGCAACCAAGGCATGAGAGTTGTCTTAAGAGGGTTTTTATAAAAACATTTTCATCGCTTTCCATAAGGTGAAAAATGGGCATTAAATACATTTCACAATCGCTACTCTAAAAAAAGTAAAACTTATTTATAAGACAAAACCCAGTTTAAAACCTTTTAAAGAACCCCCAAGAAAACACTTCGCAGGATGCCAACATTTTTTTATAATACCAAACCAAACCCTTTTATTTTTCCAAATAAACATTAAAATCCAACTGGGAAATTTCTCAAACGATCCAAGTTACTTGTTAACGCTTCAAAATAAATCTTTTATCATTAAACCAGAACTCTATTCTATATTCCATGAATTATGTTTAAAATCCAAACGGGCATTCATTCATTTTTTGGTGTCTGCTCATCAAGAGGATATTTTGTGTGTCGTGTATAAAATAAACATCACTTTCTTCTACTGGGTAATTATAAATAAAAATTCTATAATATTGTTTCACATTTACTAAGATTAATAAAATACTTAATTTGAACAGATGGTGAGCGCAAATAGCAGGAAATAATGTAACATAAATTTTAAAAGTAGTGCAAAGGGAACTTACCTCAGATACGTGACGCGATGAAACTACGCACGTTTGAAAATGTGTGGCAAAGTCCAATGCCCTACATAATAATTATCAAGGACTCAAAAAACATCCAAAACTCACCAGAGCATTCAAAACCAAGCGTCGGGGAGAAACACTCACCTCGAAACTGAAGCGTGACGACAACGCAAACTCGGAATCGCTCCGCGCAGCTTCTAAAACAATAATCCTAAAAAAACATAAGTTGATAAAACCCCCTAACAAGGAAAATGCCAAAGAAAGAATAATAATAATAATAATAATAATAGTAATAATAATAAAAATAATAAAAAAATAATAAAAATAGTAATAATGATAATAATAATGATAATGATAATATTAATAATAATAACAATAAGAATATGAATATGAATAATGATAATAATAATAATAATAATAATAATAATAAGATTAATAATAATAATAATTATATTAATAATTATAATAATTATAATAACAATAATATCAAATAATAAAAATAATAATAACAATAATATTAACAATAATAATATGAATGATAATAATAATAATAATATGAATAATAATAATAACAATAATAAAATTAATAATAATATTCATTAATAATAATAATTATAATTAATAAGAATAAAAGTAAAAGTAAAATTAAAAATAACAAAAAAAAAAAAAAACTCTTTCAAGGGGGGTGGAGGTCTGGCAGCAGGAGGAGGCCGGTATGCGGTGGTTGTGCGCCTATAGTAGGGAGTAGAGGAGGCCGGCGGGAGGGGACAACAGGGGCCTGCCCGGCCGGATGGGTGCAGCAGACAGTAAATGGGAGGAGTCGAGTTGCTCAGGGGCCGGCTGTCGTGTTGTGGTGAAGTAGGGAGCGGGTCGGCCGAAATGGGGGAGGCGCAGTGGTGTGCCTAGATGGAAAAAATGAGGGAGAGGGCTACGGCGCTGGGAAGGAGTGTGCGCCGCCTGCACACTGAAAACGGGGTCCGGAAGAAGGTTGCAAAGAGGAGGCCGAGCGGGGGGGGGGGGGGGGGTTCGACGACTGGATAGGAAAGGGCGGCAGTTGGATGGAACATGCAAGGCAGCGGGACGAGGCCTGCCGGCTGGAGTTGGCGGCTGGTGCGGGCAAGGTATGAGGTTGGTGAGGTAACTATAGCAAGTAGATTAGGGCAGTTCGTGGGTGTTGAGGCAAGAAAAAGGCAGGACTGGTGCTGGGTGCTACAGCAAGGGGATTCTGACTGGCTATGCGAGCTACAGGAGGAGAGGAGGCCGTTGTTGGGTGATTGGTGAGGGGAAAGTGGCGGCCAGGAGGGAGGGCGTGCAGCGGAGGTCAAGGAGGAGGGGAACCAAGGCGGGGCTGCTGTGCGGCGGCAGCTATAGGAGGGCTGTGCTGAAAGAGGGGTAAAGAAAAGAGGGAGCTGGCCGGGTCTCTTGCACCTCACATAGGAAAGAAAAAAAACTAAAGGGGTGCTTAAATGGAAAGGGTTCACTGAAACCCTAAAAAACCATGCAAATAAATAGAAATAATGATAATAATAAGAATCCTAATAAAAAAATAAAATAAGAAAATTATTCATTTTATTTCAATAGTAAAAAAATTCTAAACACAATAAAAATTTAGACGACACTCTAATTAATGCGCATTTTAAATACCAAATTATTTTATTTCATTTTTTTCGAAGATGAACAGGATGCGCAAAAACCCGAGCCGGGACACGCAGGATTTCCAAAATAGCTTCTGCTCGCGCACCGAATGATGTCACGTCGAAAAGCGCCCTTTTTAACAAAAACTAAAACATTTAATCTGAGGCTGGACACGAACCCGAGCAAAAAAAAATTCAAAGTCAAAGAAATCATAAAATAAAATAACTGCACGGGTCAGGGTGTGAAAATTATCCCCACCATAATGCTTTCCGTCCCAGAAAATCCATGACGCCAACCAACAGATCGATCAACGCCTAAGGATTCTACATTAACGAGATCCAACCTCTTAACCGAAGGGCATCACACCGTCTAGCAGTGGGACTGAACCTCATTGCCCTAAATAAATCACCAGCAGAGGGGAGGCATGGACGGGCTCCCCACCATAAAAACTAAACTAGCATTCGTTAACAACTTAAGAGGAAACCCGAAGAGACTCACGGTGGTTCTCCCCACCATAATGGACTGACCTATTAGCGACCAACCAGAAATCCAACATAGGCTAGAACGGTGCCTTACCGAAGCTATAAAAAGCACAACGAAAATATTTAAACCACTTACTCCCATCTGAAAGGGATAATAGTTGATCTGAAGAGTCTGCGCTAACCAAAAACAATTACACCATTGGCGGGGAGGGATGGCCCAAGGATTGGATCACTAAAACATGGATGGAAAAACTACTCACGACTCAACACATAGGGATGGACACAAACCAGGGCCACAACTAATTTACATCGGTGTCCCATGCAAGGCCACTAATTGGTGACTGCATCCCAAAAATGAACCATTACTGACATTGCGCGAGGTATAAGTCTATCACACCACTTTACGACAAGACGAAAATTACAATGACAAAGAAATTTGAGCAGAAACACTAAAACTGTTTCACCACATAGTAGAGGCACAACCTTAACCAGACTCCTGAAAATCCCCCCCCCGGGGGGGTTCCTGACCACACGCTGGCTTCACTCCAAGGCCTTTTGGCTGGAGCTCTAATGGATGAAGCATCTTCTGCCTCGCAGTCAGGTTCTGATAATCCCAATGAGAAACATACATATTTTGATTTGACCAAAGGACAAGATTTTAAAATTTAAAAATATACCAGCATTAAAATCCAGAGATCATCAAAAGACCCATGACATTCCCATACACTTCAAACCCAACACATCATCAGTACAACTACAATAATAAAAGATCCCTTAAACTGAAAGAAAACTTACTCCAAAAACATTGAACAAAGACCCAAAAACACATTACATCAGAGAACTTCATCTACGATTGTTTCTAGAAACGCCCCGACAAAATCGTCGCAAGTGACCCAGGCGTACACATGCCTGGCAGGGCTTCAGAGCGCTTCGGCACGATGGATTTTTGTGACAGCGCCTGCCACACTGATAACACACAATAATCTCTCGCTCCGAAGAGGTTGATAAAAGATCCCATGGCCTCTTGATTCCATGACCTGATCCATCCACTTCCATTTTCTAACTCATTTCCATTCCATAATCTTCACCATTGCTCATAGGGATCTACGGAGGGAGAACTACTTTGAGCACACCTGCCATCACGGCTTCGACATGAAAAGATTCTCTTGCCACATCGACAAAAGAAGTTAGGTTGGACTCTGACACCTTCGACTGTAGATTAGGGCGGAGACCCGCCTCGAAGCGTCGAGCCTTCATGGGGTCATTCGTGGAATACATTGAATCATAATGGACTAGCTCCACAAAGCGGTAGAAATATTTTAACACGGATCCATCGCCCTGCTGCAGACAACACATTTCCATCCCCTTTCTCACCCTTTCTTCCACAGAGAAATACTGAAGAATGAACAAAGACTTGAAAAACTCTCAGGTAATCTCTTGACGGGGCTTGTTCCGAGGCACTGATTTCCACCACATCCATGGTGAACCTTCAATCATAAAGGTTGAAAACATTACCTTCAACGACTTGGGAAACTCAATGAGGTTAAAGTCTCTTTCAATCATCCGCATCCACTCCTCTTCCACGGAAGTTTCTTCTTGACCATAAAAGAGAGGTGGATCCAACTTCCGAAACTCAAGCATAAAATCCTTAGGTTGATCAACTTCACTACGATCACCAATCAAAGCTTCAAAAGGATAACAGCTGGATAAGGAAAAGTCAAAAACCCAATCAAGACCAACTCAATGGGTGAATAAACACATCAAAATCAAACACTACATTGGTGATAAGTTCAAAACACAAGAAAGAAAGATATCATAACATCAAAACATTTCACTTTGAAAACATCATTAATTTAAAATAAGCATAGTGGGTTAAACCCTCACCATTGGTATCCCTTTGAGTCTCACTCACATGCATGTATTTGTGCCTCCCCGGATATCCATCCACCATACAAGAAATCAATCCATATTTCCAACATACCACAATGCATGTGAGCACTCATCGGAACACCAAGGCCACAACAAAGAAACTTCATTTTCCAAAACAATTCTTTCATACCAATTCTTTTAAAACAATCTACAAATTAAACACTTCATTTAAAACAACCCCTTTTTTTCCAAAACCGTCTTTTTTGATTCAAACAACTTTTAGAAATCAAGGAGAACCCAAAACAACTCAAACAGGGGACTAGTGTTAGTGGGTGACTTGACCATATTGTTGCCAGCCATATGCCAAACATGTCACTAACACAGAGAGCCTTCTTGGACCTTGCCCCTAGCTCTGCATGGCTTTCCAGGCCGTGCGGTTTAGGAGGACTAATCTCCCAAACTTCCTTTGTCGTATCCCAATTTAAAAACCATTTCACAAAAAACCAAATAAAAAAATTAAACCGGAATTCCCATGGAAACCTGAGGATCAGTACGGGCAAGAGTTCACAACACTCTTCCCACACCTACCACTCGAGTCCAAGGAATCCTACTCTGTCTACCTTGACATCCCAAATAACAAAGGGAGCTATGAAAATAATGGTCCGCTAAGATAAATCCTACCTATGATACAATTTTGTCAGGAACCAACCCAGGTCGACCCTAAACCGGTCACCAGAGCAAGTGTGCGACGTGGCCCGAGAGGCATTACCGATCCTCCTGGGCTGGCGAAAAGCGCCAGGACATCAACCGAGGTTGTGGGAACGATTTCACCCAATATAAATAAATAAAACAACAGAAATAATATAGAGCAACGCAGGATAAATAAGCCAAATAAAGTGACTAAACAGGAATAGAAGAAAAAATAAAACTGACCAAACAGGACGTCCGAACAAACTCCATGCAACCTCGCGGGTCGCTCTCCGACTCAACGATCAAGCGTCGCCCTAGGTGAGCGCACTCAAGCTATAGCCTGCACAAAAACTAAAAACAGAAAAGAACTATAGGCGTGAGTATTAATACTTAGTAGGCTAGCCCAATATCTATTCCCAGTGCACTACCTTTAAAATAAAAGAAACATCATTTCAAGTTTGAACTATAATTTATAAAAGTACGTTTTTCTAAATATTCTTCTAAAAAAAGTACGAACCATTTCCCTTTACCATTTCCAAATTTGGGTTCATTTCATAGTGTCAATGGATTTTTAGGAAAAGGGAATGTGATGTTTATATTTTCAAATTTGTACAAAGAGGATTAAACACTTTCATTTGAAAACCATTTTTATAATCCTAATCAAAAGAAATTTAGCACTTTCCAAGGAAAATAATACACCACAATTCACAAAGTAAAACACATAGAAATGGAAATGTAGGTATAAATGTGAGAATCATAATTACTACTACAAGTAACAAAAGCTGAATAGACATAGGTGATCCTAGGAGATCGAGAATTAACAAGAAGACACCAATACATGAGAAATCATCCTTATCGACATGTCACGATGAAATGAAAACACACAATATGATCGACCATCCACTCTTGGGCAGGTCGAGGGAAAAACACATAGTAATAAACCTAATATATCCACCAACTATGGGCCATTGGTCAGTACCATAACCTACCATTGCAGCAATAATTCTTAGAATATTCTCTCAACATGCCAGATTCTCATGTCTCAAGTGTTTAAAAAGGGGGTGCGCCAACTGATGCCAACTGAGCATCCAATCAGATATATTTATATATAAAGCACAACCAAAATCACCCTGATCCACCATGGTACAACCTCTTTCCATTAACTACTGAAGTACCCAGGAGCCTCTAAGCACGGCCTCCCAAACAATCAATTGCACCCAAGGCATGAGTGTTGTGCTAGGAGGGTTTTTATCAAAACATTTTCATTGCTTTCCATAAAGTTCCAAATGGGCATTAAATACATTTCAATATCTCTAATCTAAAAAAATACAACTTCTTTATAAGACAAAACCAAGTTTAAAACCTTTTAAATAACCCCAAAACACCACATCGTAGGCTGTCATCATTTTTTATAAAGCCAAACCAAACACTTTTGTTTTTCCAAATAAACATTAAGAGCCAACGGGTCAATTTCTCAAACCAGCCAAGGTACTTGTTCACGCTTAAAAAGAAATATTTTATCATTAAACCAAAACTTTATTTTATATTCCATGATTTATGTTTAAAATCCAAACGGGAATTCATTCATTATTGGGTGTCTGCTTGTCATGAGGATATTTCGTGTGTCGTGTATAAAATAAACAGCGCTTTCTTACACTGGGTAATTATAAAAAAACAATTCTCTAATACTATTTCAAGATTACTTAGATTAATAAAATCTTTAATTTGAACAGATAGTGGGACCAAACAGTAGGAAATAATGTTACTAAAATTTTAAAAGCAGTGCAAAGGGAACCTACCTCAGATACGCGACGCGATGAAACTATACATGTTCGAAAATGCGTGGCAAAGTCCAAAACCCTACATAATAATTATCAAGGATTCAAAACACATCAAACAACTCACTAGAGCATGCGAAACCAAGCGTCGGGGAGAAACACTCACCTCGAAACTGAAGCGCGACAACGACGCAAACTCGGAATCGCTTCGTGTGGGTTCTAAAACTATAATCCTAAAAACACACAAGTTGATAAAACCCCCTAACAAGGCAAAAGCCAAAGAAAGAATAATAATAATAAATATAATAGTAATAATAATAAAAATAATAATATTAATAATAAAAAGAGTAATAATGATAATAATAATAATAATAATAATAATAATAAGAATAATAACAATAATAACAACAAAATAATAATAATAATAATAATAATAACAATAATAATATGAATGATAATAATAATAATAATAATATGAATAATAATAATAATTATTATTATTATTATTATTAAATTAATATTTATAATCCTTAATAATAATAATAATAATTAATAAGATTAATAATAAAATTAAAATTAAAAATAACAAAAAAAACCTTTCAAGGGGGGTGCAGGTATAGCAGTAGGAGGAGGCCGGGATGTAGGGGCTGCGCGCCTAGAGCAGGGAGTAGAGGAGGCCGGCTGGAGGGGCCAGCAGGGGCATTCACGGCCGGATGGGTGCAGCGGATAGGAAATGGAAGGAGTCAGGTTTCTCAAGGGCCGAATGTCAAGCTGTGGTGAAGTAGAGAGCGGGACGACCAGAATGGGGGAGGCGCATGGGTGCGCTGAGATGGAAAATAGAAGCGAGAGGGATACGGCGCTGGGAAAGAGAGTGCGCCGGAAGTGCGATGAACATGGGGTCCGAAGGGTGCTGGAAGCAGGATGCAAAGAGGAGGCCGACCAGGGGGGGCTCGACGGCTGGACAGGCAAGGGCGACAGCTAGATGGAACACGCAAGGCAGCGGGTCGAGGGCACGCCTGCTAGAGTTGGTGGATGGTTCGGGCAAGGGATGAGGGTGGAAAGGTCACTAAAACAAGTAGATGAGGGCATGTCGTGGGTGTTGCGGCAAGAAAAATGAAGGCATGGTGATGGGCGCTACAGCAAGGGGCTTCCGACTGGCTGTGCGAGCTACACGAGGAGAGGAGGCCGGTGATGAATGATGTGCGAGGGGAAGGAGGCAGCCAGGAGGGAGGGCGTGCAGTGGCGGTCAAGGAGGAGGGGAACTGAGGCAGGACTGCTGTGCGGCGGAAGACAGAGGAGGGCTGTGCTGAAAGAGGGAGAAAGAAAATAAGGAGGCAGTTGGGTCTCTTGCGCCACACATAGGAAAGAAAAAAAACTAAAGGGGTTCTTAAATGGAAAGGGTGCGTTGAAACGCTAAAAAAAATGCAAATAAATAAAAAGAATGATAATAATATGAATCATAATAAAAAAAGAAAATAATAAAAGTATTCATTTTATTTCAATAGTAACAAAATTCTTCACACAATAAAAATTTAGATGACACTATAATTAATGCGCATTTTAAATACAATATTATTTTATTTAATTTTTTTCGAAGACGAACGAGATGCGCAAAAACCCGGGCATGGATGCACGTTATTTCCAAAATAGCTTCCGCTCGCACGCCTAATGACGTCACGTCGAAAAGCGCCATTTTTAACAAAAACACAAAAATTTAATCTGAGACTAGACATGAACCCCAGTAAAAAATTTCAATGTCAAAGAAATCATAAAATAAAATAACTGCACAGTTCAGGGTCTGACATGTAAAATGGAGATCACGATCAAAAAAATCATTAGGGGTACTCCAAAACTATTTCAACATCTTCAATATATAGTCTAAGAAAAAATTCAAGAGGTAAACTTCTCTTATATCTAGAAAATGTGCGTACATGGTAATATGATCAAAAATTTACCATATTTCTTCATTCATGCTAGGACTCTTTGGTAGCCCCATGAAATATTCCAATGAAATATCATCCCATTTCAACTCAGGTATGGGAGGAGGTTTCATGAATCCTCTTGGATGTTTTCAGGCAGCCTTCAACTATTGATAAATGATACGTATTGACAAATAATCAGCAACATTATTTTTCCCCAATGAAACATATTCCTTGAAATATACATAAATCAAAGTTCTCCTAGAGTGTATAATGAAATTGGAGTTGTGAGCATCATCCAACAAATCAATTTTTAGATCATGTATGTTAGGAACACAAAGGTTCATCCATAATTTCAAAATTCAATATTTATATATGATTTCTATCAATATCCCAAAATTAATGACTATAAATTTATTTTGAAACTCCTTATCACCAGACTGAGAACTTTTTATCCTATCTTGTAAAGATGTTTTGGAAACCAATTGAAACATTATCAATGTTTCACATTCCATGATTATTCCCATATTCATCATTACTAGATCAATGAACATATGATCCCTTTCAACTATAATCTTGTTCAAAACCTCGTGATCCATTCAACTCAAATCATATGCCACATTATTTTCCGTCCCCTTGTGGAAGTGTATTGTGAAATCATATCCGTCGAGTAGTTCAACCCATCATCTTTGCCTCATGTTGAGTTATTTCAGTGAGAAATTATACATCAAACTCATGTGATCTTTATATATCTAAAATTTTTCACACATGAAAAAATTTCTCTATATTTATAGTTAAAAAATTATAGATATTAAATCTAGATCACTAGTACAATAGTTTTGTTCAATAATTTGTAGCTGCCAATATGCATAGGAATTAACACTATCATTCTTCATAGGGACACAAAGATTTCATTTAATTAAATCATCGTTATATATAATAGAAACATTATTCCCAAATGGTAGATTCATGATAGAATAAATGAATAATCTTATAGTAAGTTATTAAAAAAATTCATCACACTCATTTTTTCAAACAAATTTAACCCCTTTACATGTGATCTTGGTTAATGGGTTAGCCAATCAGGAAATATTCTCAACGAAATGTTGATAATAACCTTCAAAACCAATAAATCTGTGTATCTTATTTATACTAGTCAATGCTATACATTTATGTAATTCCCTTATCTTTAATGGATCAACTGAGTTACAACCCTTAGAGACAATATATCCAATAAAATAAATTTTCTGAATCCAAAATTCACACTTTCTAAACACCCCATATAATTCATTTCTTCCTAGAGACTTCAGAATAGTGTGCAAGTGTTTTTCATGATCAACATTTCTTTTGGTGTATAGAATAATATCATCAATAAATACCACTAAAATTTTATCAATTTATTACTTTAAAACAATATTCATTAGATCCATGAAAATATAGGGTTCATTAGACAGTCCAAAAGGTTTTTCTGTAAACATGTAATTCCCATAACTGGTTTAAAATGATTCTTTTGGAATGTCATCCTTCATCAAACACAACTGATGATATCTAGATTTATGGAAAATATTTGATAAGTATTGAGCTATAGAAATTAGATCCAATAAATCATCAAAACGAGGTAGGGGATACCTGTTATTTATTGTTATAGCATTGTTCTCTCTATAGTCAATGCAAAATCTCATAGATCTATCTTTAGTCCTAACAAAATGAACCTGGTATCCTTATGAAAAATAACTAGGGAAAATAAATTCATTATATCGCAATTTCTCAAGTTTTCTCTTTTGTTCCCCGAATTCCATAGTGGACATTCTATAAGGGTTCTTCGATATAAGCAATGAACTAGGAATTAAGTCAATGGAAAAATAAATTTCTTATTAAAAAGGATTTCTAGATAAATCCTCTAGAAACACAACAATATACTATTGAACAATATGTACATCTTCTATTTGAAAATTCCGTTACTCACACATAGTTACTTCAGACTCTTACTTTCCAATAATTGAATTTAGTAGAGAAAATTGGGGTGGATCTAAATGAGAATAAGATAGTGATATTTCTACTCTAAAGATACGGTATTCCTTATCAGTATAAATAAATTGATATTTCTTTCTTATTATAAAAAATATTCACATATTGGCCTAAAAACCAATCCAATATGATAATTTTATCAAATTCCAACATGGGTAGGACAACACAATCATAAAATAAAGCACGTTTATATGCCATTATGGAAAATGATTGACAAAACATTGTTCCTATGACACTATCCTTTGGAGTTTTTCTGAAAACTCCTTTTTTATATCAAATTTGAAAAAAATAATATTCATGGAAATCTTGGATGATATGAATGAATGTGATGATATATAATCAAATAAAGAATTTTATAATTTTGAGGAAACGATTAATGTACATTTCACCACAACATTCGGAACATCAACCAATGTTGTTATGATTTCACAAACTTGGTGTAGATTTCATGACCATTTGTGATGTATTTTTCCTTATCACATTAGACATTCATTTTCAAAATTTCCCATTTCATTACTATTGTATAATTTAAAATTGATATCAATTTTACACCCAAGAAAATCAAGAAATTTGTGGATTTTTCTAAACACATGTAATAAACTGTCATCCCCTTTAGGCATGTACCAGGTTGTGTCTTCCCACAATTACTGCAGGATAGAAATTAGACATTTCTTTTATTACCCTTAGTTTATTTTTCAAAGTGTTAAAAAGTTATATTCTTTTCGTTCTTCACTTTAAATTTATAATACATAAGGAATTCCTTTTCTATCTTGATAGAATATGAGTTGATATGTTCATACAATGAGAAATATTAAGAGACTAATACTCAATAGAGAAATGGTTTTAACCCATCAATAAAAATATCAATATAACTTCTAGGGTAACATACATAATCAACATCATGCCTTTTTATCCTTATAATGTTAGCGTTATACTTTGAGATATTCTCATCCTTATTTTTCCTTAGACTCAAAAATTTTATTTCCATATACTCTCGATGTTCACAAGGAATATATTTTTCGTAAAAAATCTCTTTTAACTCCATTCATTTAATATTTTATACTTCCTCATCATTCTTGGTGGTTTGAATTAATCACAGCCATTGATCTGTATCTCCTATTAGGTGATAAACTTCCCTGACAACTTTTTCTCTTTAGTTACTCCCCATAGCAATAAATATTTTCTCTACGGAACATATCCATTGCTCAAATACACAAGGTTTTGTAGTCCTGTTGAATTTTGGTGGTTGTGGCCTCACAAATTTGTCTAACATTGATCCTTCACATTGTGGATCATGGTGCTCTATATGAGTATGGTTGTCATTAAAAACATGAGTGTGCTTCCCCAATATGATTATAAGTTGTTCCACACCAGTTACATCACCAGATCCACTATAATTATCTTGAGTGGAAGGGATATCCCAACATGGATTATGTGCATTGATACAATTCCTTTCCTTCCAATATGCTCCATTTATAAAAAGTATTGTACACAAAATTAGTTTATGAATCACAATGCATATTTCCAAACATGTAAAATACTTTACATAAATTGAAAATTTTATGAATATATTACATAATCATAAAAATGTTATATTTGGGGATTTATTTACTCAGAAATACATCATAATGGTTTTAAAATAAAATGTCAATTATACTTATCATATCCCTCAGTTTTGTTAACCACGGTGCGCAGTAAGGCGCATTGTCATATACTAGGATACCTAGGGTGAAGCCTGATACACTATGTATGATTTTTCACCCCAAGGTACATCTGTGAAAGAACCATGTCAACATGTAGTATCCAAGGAGGGATGTATTGATTATAAAACTCACAAATTTCAACATTACAAACATTATAGGATGTTATTCTATACTAATCCTCAAAGTCTATCATATGTTATTTTTTTAATCAATGTTTTTCTAAATCTAGTTTCCAAGGATTATACAAAAATTAATCTGACAAAAAAAGGAAACGCCCCGACCCTAGTTAACCAGATTCTATGCATTATTACATATCATTGGAATGATCACAAGAGATCAATTCCTGAAAGACCAATATTTTTTGTAGCCTTGGTAGTACTAGATATATACATAAATTTTAAATTAAATTAATAAATGAAGAAAACAAAATTGCATCTCCATTGCACAAACTCATATCATGTATCCTATATCTATAGGTCAATCATAATATACTTCTTCACATCATAGGAAAAATAAAACATAAAAAAGGGGTGAGCACATATTCTCATTAAGGATATGAATATAAAAGTATCTATCATAAATTATCATAAACATTTAAGGAAATGTATAAGACTAAGATACAAGAATTTTAAACATAAACTTCATTATAACATGGGAAATATTAATCAAGTAATTCCATATAATTATTCACATGGATATTATACTAGTCGAATAATCAGTTATAATATCAATATCTAATTTCATAACGATGGAATTCATAATGACAGACATCATAACTACATAGTCAAGGCCTCATGCCATGACTACAAATAATGATTTTTTTCAAGGCTTTATCCCAAGACACTAGTTTCTCTCATTTGACCTAGAAATGCATTTATGGGATATAGTGGACCCCACACAACACTTACAAAATCCAATGCATTCATCGTATTAAAGGTTAAAAAATATGAGACATTCATATTAAAACAAGAATACAAAATGTTAATACATTAACCATAAACTGTGGAAGGTATTAAAATTGATCATCCATAGTAAAACATATCAAAAAACCTTCAATACAACATGGAAGATAGTATTATAATAAATCAACATCAAACAAGCATAAAACCCAAGAAAGGATTTTTATGCAGATGAAATCAATCCAAAAACTATTTGAGTGAAATATCTCTTTCTAATTTGAAAACATTTAGTATTTTCATAATTATAAAAGAAAGGATTTATTTTTATAATATTCATATAACCTTATAAGGGAATCTTAGATGATTTTATAGTGGGGAAAAATAGATGTACCTTCTTTATTAGTTAAAATATCATTGTTTCCTTAGTTTTTCGAAAAGGTCATAAAATAACTTGTTTGGACAATGACAGAAATATTCCTTTCAAAACATTGTATAAAAATTCAATCAATGGTATAAATAAAATTAACCATTACTTTAGAAAATAGTAAAAATGTTTTGAAATTCATTTTAATGAATTCCCGGAAGATACATACGTGTTTACAACCCCGAATAATAAATAGATTTGTAAAATTAGCCATTACCTTGTACTTTTCCTTATACGTGGGTATGATAACCACCTGTATAATGGTTAAAATATTTTTATTAAATTATCAAAGAACCACATAAAGAAATTTGATATAATATACGATTCTCAAAAATTTCATTGTTAATAATATTTTAGTAGCATCATTTTTTGGATGATAACTGATTCGTCTTCCTTAATATATTTTGATACGTAAGTCATGTTTGTTACAGATAGGATGTATTTTATTAACATAATTAATTATATTAATTTCTTAAACACACTTTTTAATCATAAAATTAAAATTATTCTTGAATGGTTACGATGGATAATGAAATCTGCTCGAATCGTGGAGAATGTAATTTGTACCTACGCACGAGCGATAATATCATTATATTGATGGTGAAATCATATATACTTGGATTCTTTATTATATATATAATCATAAAAATGTAATATTTATAATTTACATCAATTATAATCATTATTATACACATCCAAATAATGATGTGTTGAATACCAAACTACGCTACATTTATGATACGGTGAGCAATACGCATGCACGTTTGGTGACTTGGTCATTAATAGGATGGATAGAGTAAGGTATATGCTTGTAAAATATTTATAATTAAAAAAATTATGTATATGTTATTCGGTTTATTATTTTGTTATTGAAAAAAGGGGAAGTGGAAGAAGAAAATGAGTTTGAAATAGGTGATGAAATAATTACCTCTTCTTCGGGTACTTCCTTTTGGTTTGAACAAAAGGGATCTTTAGTATGGTTTGCCAAATGAATAAAGGCCTATAGGATGAATTGAGGGTACTAGAGAGTATATTTGATTAGTGTTTCCCCAAGACAAATGGATTTGGATCTGTGATTTCAATAGAAGGGGAAGTACCTTATTATAAGAGAGATACTGGTCACCTTAGAAAATATTGAAATATTTTTTTATTATAAAATAATATTTAGTTTATAATACCTAAAAATATATTTATTTCAAGGATAAGTCTAGAATGGGTCGATAAACTGTCATCCAATAGGTTTTAGAAATTTTTATGTCACCATATTAACATTATATTTTATATTTAACTCTTAAAAAAATAGTTTAACTCTTACAATGCATTCTTTTACTCATATACATATGTTTAATAAGAATAACATAAAATAAAAATATAAGCTCAAGAGGGTCATTAGTAATATATATGACATTATTTAAATCATTTTGATGAAACTTTTTTTGGACTATTATATAATTTAATAAAATATTATTTGTTTTAAAAACTCATTTATATCCATTTTTAAACTATTTAGTATTTTCTTTTTGTGAAAGTCATAAAAATTGATTCCATCAAAACAAAGAAAATTGAATCTACCATAAAAAGTCATATTAACCTGTTAAATTTAGGTAATGCATAAAAACTCTCAATTTACATTTATTTTAATATTTATAATATAATTTATTTAAATAATTCATTAATAAGGTAATTACTGAAACATCATTGTGTCATAAATAAATTTAATTATTTAATTTTTTAAAATGATAAATAAACACCATGATGTTGGAAATTCTTTTTCTTTATAAATAATATTAACAGTTATTTTTATTTTTTTTATAACCCTATATTAAAAATGGTTTATTTAATAAACATTGAATTTAACACTTTTAACTCTTCATTAAATATAATATAATAAATTTCCTAATCTAATTCATGTGGATAAAAAAGATCATATTTTTGTCCAAAAATTTAATTTTCTCAAAATACAATTATCTAATAAAATTATGTCATTTTTAAGGGAAATTATAAAATCATTTTTACCTTTAATTACCGTATTTTCTTATAACCGTGGTAAATAAAAATGAAAAGTAATTATTCACCAAAAATTATTTGCATCCTATTGGACACCATTTTACTAACTGATGTCAACCACATCTATTTTATTTTTAAAATTCATTTCATAGAAGTTTTAAAATTATGTTTTCTGCATAGTTCCATTGTTCCTAGAAGGTAGTTAAAATATTTAAAAAAGTTCAATAAAACAATATATGTCTAATATTATTATAAAATGACTATAATAAATTTAATTGGACTAATATAAGTATTATTTATCTAATTTTTCTTTAATGAATATTTAAATAAACATTAAATTTACTTAAATAAAAAATCAGTTTTAAACAATAACATAGTGTTTTTCACTATTCATCAAAAATAGAATGTTTTCAAAATAATTAAAACATTCACCCAAATATAATTTTAATATTTCGAACCAAAATATGATATCAATTTTGAAAAATAAAATTAATAATATTTCCAAAATTTGGTATTACTATTCACAAATTCTTTTTAAACGATTCTTTTGATTGGTCATGGTGTGCTAGAACACGATTTTGCATACTAAACAATCTAGTGTAATATTCAAAGACAAATCTATCGTGAGAGCTTTTGTTTAAAATTTTTATGAATTTTTAATGAATGTTTTGGTAGAATTGGGTTATTTGGATTTGGTTTTGATTTATGAACTAAATCTTATGGATTTGAATTAAATTTATTGAACACTTTGATGTTTTATAAATAGTAAAAGTTATAATATATACTAAATTGATAAAAACATAATGGATCAAAATTTTTATTGAAATGGTTTATTGTTAGTTATTTGAAATAAATTATTTATTTTAATGTAATAGTGTGTATTCCACGGTATTAAAATTTATTCAATACATTGAAAATTTAAATACTTCCAATAAATTCATTAGGTTTGTTTTGAAATAAATGATAATTTTGAAGGCATTTTTGGAATTTTTTTTGATGAATTATGAATGTCATAAATTTCAATAAACATTTTTTAATATTTTATTATTTAAAAGGTTTTGAATTTATTAGAGATTCGTGAAGGTATGGTTGGAAAATTATGATAAACCTCTATTTTCATAATATTTTAATGTTCCATGAGTGATTATTTGAATTCCAACTATTGGGTGTTGAGAAAATAATTTATTTACTTTTAATGAATTGTGGGAGAGATTGATATTTTTTATTAGGTCTAGTACACATTTTTTATGGATCCCCATGTGATCCTCGAAACATTATTACCTCACTCCCCACTTCTGACTATTCTTATGAACACGGATAGTTGGTACGGATGACCGAGATATAAGCTTCACTGGTGGACTCACACTCATATCTTAGATCCATAGAGAATATGAATGGTTTATTTTATGGATGTGTGGATATAAAATTGGGTGTTCCGGTAAATGGTTATCTTGATACATATTAGACTAGTTGTAATCCATATAATTAGACTTAATATAATTTTATATTCTATACTGAGGTTTAATCTCTATCAAAACTATATATTACTCCGGACATCCACATACATGAAACTAATACATGAGGAAATTAATTTTCAAAATTTGGATTTACATTATCATTTCTCAATTTATATAGTGTTATTATTCTCATTGAGTTTATTGTAATTACTATAGTTTATTTTTTCTTATCAAGTAAATATTCACATCATATCATGATTATCTTCAAATAGAATGGGAAATTGTTATCCATTCATTACAATAAATTTTTCAGATGTTAAATGATGATATAATTTTTTTCATGTTTAGTTTAATAAATTATTTTTAATTTTTCTATGATTAAATTTTTAATCATATTCTCATACACTATTAAATGTACATCACAATTAGAAAAATTGAATTTCCTAATGAATAATTTCATAGAATCATTGGTGGAATGTTGTTGGCCTTTTAAGCTCTATCCCTACTTGTATTGATTGGGATTTCCAATCCTTATATTTATAATATAGTTTTTCATTCATTATTCATTGTTTTTGTTTTTTTAATAGGACCATGGGTGGGTTAAAATGTTCATGGTTGATGGTTATAGATCACTAGGTTATGGGTTTTCCAGCATTTTTTAATTTTCTTCCATATATCACCTTCTTATACCCCTGTATTTATATATTTATTTATTATTCATTTGATAATTATTCCACAATGTACATTGTCTATTGTAATCATTTTATGGATAAATTATTTCCTAGTATTAATTGTATGATAACCATGTACACGTCTTCAGCCCGTGGATTTTGGTAACTCTCTTCGGGATAGTGGAGAATCATATTTATATAAGTTAAGATAGTATTTTGGTTAGTTATGAACAACTATTATTATTATTATTATTATTATTTATGATATAAATTACATTTCTCATTTTTATTTGGTTTATGTGTTTTTTCCATTTAACATTATCTAGATTAACGAATTTATTTTAGATGATGATATCTATCGCTCTATATAATTATTTATATTTTTCTTCGATAAAAAAATATTTACTTACCACTTCTGTTATAAAATGAGTAATCATAGTTATTTATTAATGTTTTGGACCAAAATGTTACAAAAGGTACACTTTTGATGTATTTATTATTATTATTTACATTGTGGGTATCTATAATGAAATTTTCAAATGTCAAACATTTGATAAAAGTGAAGAAATTCATGTTATAAATTCATATTAAGGGTGTAGAATGTAACACACCAATAAATTATGATTTTTTTATTTAATTTCAATTTATTGCTATATTTTGTAACACACAACACCTATTTTATTTGAGTTACACGCAGCAATGAGTATCATCGATAACATTCATGACACATGACATAGAGAAACACTTATTGATGAAATAATATTATTTTAAATAAGACCATTATAATATAGATAATAAATATTCCAGTATGAGCAGTGTCAGTTAATGTATTAGGGATACATATAAATTCCCTTATCAATATAAACATTTGATAAATTAATTTTATTTAGTATATCAAAATCTAGTAATGTGATTATCATCATCAAATATATATTTCTCATCAATAGTTATTTTTATTGGATTTTATGATAAATATTATAGTTAATATATAGAGTTTGAAGATTTATTGTTTCATAAAAGTAAGATAATATTCGGAATCATCATATAAAAAATATATTATAGTGAAATTTTCTAAATTTAACAAAAATATTGTTTTTCATTCAATATTGAAAAAAATAATATGTGAAAAGGTATCATTTATTTTTCTTATGTAAATTAATTTAAACTGATTTTTTAAATTAACATAATTATTATTTATTAATTATATATAACCTAAATTATTGATTAAAAAACATTAAAATATAATTTAGTATTATTTATGTTTTTTAGTTAATTATTTGATTTTATGAATATTGTTTTAAAGTGAATATTGTCTTTCAATTTTAATTAATAAAATTAATCATTAAGGTTGAATTATGTGAATGATATTTATATATCATAGTTTAATAAATTTTATTTTATATAAAAATAATGATTAATATTATTCATTTATTTTATGTAAAATATTATTCTTCTTGAAAAAAATATACTTCTTAAAAAAATATTTTTCATCACATATATGGGATTTTATTTTGATAAAATAAATTACCCTTTTAGTAAATTTATTTGAAATAATAAATATAAATAAGATTTTATATTTGTTTTAATGTAAGATTAGTTATGTTAATTGTCTACTAATAAATTTGTTATCATTAGAATATATATTATATTGAAATTGGATATAATCACTTTTTAAACATTTGTAAAATTTCACTTTGAGAAATAACCTTCTTATCCCTTCATTAAGATTATATATAAATTAAAGTTATTCTCGTATTTGAATTTAATTGGGAAAATTTGATTCCAAATTTGTAATCATAATAATTTATACTATATATTATTGTCAATTTTTAATAGGAATATGAATTGTTAAAACAGTAAAAATTAATTGTCATTGTATAAGAGAAAATGGATTTCTCGGGTGTGAATCAAAAATTATAGGAGTTAAAATGATCAAAAAATTGAAATAAAATATATTTTATTGTAATATTTTGATCTTATATTGTATTATTATATAAAATAATTTATTTCAAATCTTATATTCATGAGAAAAATTTGGGTACATCTATTTTACTTCAAAATATTTCATCTGTCCCACCCATATAAACTATAAAAGGTCTCCCACTCTACTCAGTTAATGACACATTAAAACTTTTTTTTATGTAAAATACCTACCAAATTACTTTATGTATTTCCCTCATCTAATAATTATTTTCTTCAAAAATACAACCTTGTAATTATTATTTTTCAAGCCTAATTATTTTACATGAATAACAACAAATAGTTGTTGTCGATCATTTTTTATTTTATTTCATCCTCCACCACTATAATTTTTTATAAAATAATTATGATATAACAAACTAAGTATCCTATATACTATTAAATTGTTTCATGTTATGTTCATGAGCGAAAACCATATCCACTTCTACCAATTAGGTTACAAAATAACCTCTTGTGTGTACCGCAGAGTACCACCTCACAAACCGATAACATTCGTTGTTTCCATTACCATCTCGCATGATTGGTTATTATAATGGGAATAACGTATATATATGATATATGATATATATATATTTACAAGAAAAATAAATAAATTATATCTAATATACCTTTTAATTGCAATTCTATACGGGATACAATAAAATCATTCATGTGTACGATGAACTAAAAACTCGTGATGAAATGTGATTCATTATAACTAACTATTAATATAGAAGATAATTAGTATAAAAGAAAATTATCATATAAAAATTAAATGAAATAATAATTTAAATATTCACATATTTATCAATATAATAATATTATATGTCATTTAATTTTTAACCTTCTCACTCACTTCATGATGAAAAAATCCTTCGATTATTTGTGGACTACTTCCATCATGAAGTTATGTGAATCTCTCTATTAATCCCCACACGTAATGGATTATATTAATATTTATATTTAATGAAATAATATTTTATCTATTAATTAATAATAATTTTTTATTGTTAAAATATATCTAAAATCATTTTCATAATGATTGTTGAAAAATGGAAATGTCCATCATGTCTAAGTATGGTTTAATGTCTCCATGTTTGTAACATACATCATTTCTCATAATTGTATATCACGATTGGTAATAATAATATATTTTATGTATAAATATATTAATTATTTCATTTTTATTAATATTAATTGTATTTAATCATTTTTATTGAATTATGACTTAATATAAAAAATAAAAACATATTTAAAAAATAATTGTGTTATTAAAAAAATAAAGATTCAATTTAGAATTGATAATAAAAAGTAATAAAATGTCTTATGTAAATAAAATAAGGTTGTATATATAATTAGTATTGTTTAATATATCTATAATAAAAAAATATTTATTATAATAGAATTTGTAACATGTATTTTGGGTGTGTAGACATTCTTTAAGGGAGTTTTAATCTCTGATTTATTTTTATGAGATATATGAAAATTCACCACTCACTTATTTAGTGCAGTATATATAATAACCTTTTAATATTTTATATCATGAATCCAATATTTGTAATTATATTTAAATATTTATTTGATTTTTCTATTCATAGTACCGTTTGATTCAAATTATTACTACAATAGTAATGTATTTCAATCACACTATTTTACTTGTCTGAAACACTTTCCAGATTCACAACCTATTTAATTTGTCGGTGGTATATACTATAGATGAATTTAATATATGAACCCTATCATTTAAATGATTTAGAAATAAATATCCAATTGTTTACCTATCATTCAATGGGATTATGGATTACAATTTACCACAATGGTAAGGGATATTTGTCTTAATATTCCTTCATTGAATGATATAGTTATGTTATACACTTATCCTTACTTATGATGTTTCTATAAGACACCATGGAAAAGTAATATAAGGAAATTATATATCCTCATGATGTATTATTTTTTATTTTACGGATATCCCTTCGTTGGGATTATGATTCAATGTTTTGAAAGATGAAATTATTTTAAGTAACAATTGAATCATTTATCAGGATTATTTTTGAAAATTTTTTAGATTCTAATATAATATTATCTATCACTGAAGAAACACCTAAAATTTATTATTCTTTTATTATATATTGATAATAAATTTATTCACATAATTTTATTCTCTTAAAGAATTCATGAGATCAAAATTAATGTATTTATAAAAAATTTCATTTTCAGTTGAAAAATATTTTCCTTGTAATAAAATGATTATAAATTTGTTATCTAAAATTATTTTATTTATTTAAGTTATTTAATAATTAATTTTTTACGAAATTATTAAATTCAAAGGAAATTGATTTTTTTCCATTTATCTAATTTAAATAAAGGACCTTATGTTTTTTATGGAAAATATTTATTATTTGTTTTTTAACATTAATGGTATGAATATTAATTCTTGATTTCTTGAATTATCAATTACATTTTTATTAAATTAATAATCATCATTTATTTTGGGAAAAATTTTATACTTATATTTTTTATGTTAATTTTTTTAAAAAATTATTTCAATTTGAAAAGGAATTTGAATTTATTTTATGTATTAAAAATGGAATTCAATGTAGAATGGTTATTATCTACAATAGATGTTTTTAATGAATTTTAAATCATTGTTTATAATTTTTTGTGATAATTTTAATAAAATTTATTTAAAATATTATTTATGTTTTCGGGTGATAAATTAAAAGGGAACTAATTTTTTTGAAATGTTCTATGTGATTAATTATTAAAAAAAGATTCCATATAAAATGAAATATTTTGATATACCTTATGATTAACTAAGTATATTACTCATGGAATCAATTATTATTATTTAATTAAATGGTTTCTATGGAAATTTTTTTTAAAACCATTCTCTAATCCATGAGTTATACCATGAGAATATTATTATTAATCCATACTCTATTCATATGTCCTGATATGATGAAATTAAGAAAAATTATTAAACCTCTCTATATATCTCAAGAAATTAGATGATGAATATTTTATGAAACCCATTTCATTTCATGTATTATGATATAATGAATGTTTCATTATCATTGGGAACAAAAACATATTATTTTCATCATTTTATGTGATTGAGATATATATACCTACTATGAATGGGGTTAAGATGTATATCTCATGAGATATATAGAACAATTCTCTACTAATATGGTACTGGGAATATTCTATGACTATTGTGATGCTTTTGGGAGTGAACCCATTCCCCCATGATATTCATCGATATGATCCTTGACTAAAAGGGAAACAATTTTTTATTCTCATGTATATTCCTTAATACCATGAATTATTCCAATGGTATACTCTCATTGCACATGTTCATTTATTCCTATATGATTTATGTTTAATGATCGTCCATACTATATTTCATGACTCATGATTATGATAACTAATATATTGGGAATGATATTCAAATGTTATTATCATGATCTGAAAAAATTATTCACATTTTATGATTTTGTATCTCACTTGTTTTCCCTTATTGGGCATCTATTCTCATCCATTCTAATGTTTCCTGTCTCCAAGTTATAAAGAATATTTTTTTAATAGGTTTATAAAAGGGGATGAACTATATTTTAGAAAATGAATATTTTAAATTAATTAGGATCTTTTTTTCCATTGTTATAAAATCAATAAACAAATATATTTTTTAGGTATGATTTTTTGTAATTTAATGAATATTCATATCAAAAGTTGAAATATCCATGTATGAGAATACATGGTTGCAATAAAATATTAAGGATTAGTATGTGAAACAAAAGAAGAAGAAAAAAGATATTGGAATAAAGTTCACATTAGATAAATATTGAATATTTATAATTTAATGCACCATTGTATACCAAGATATTTCACATATGATGAGTGTGAATTAAAATTCTAATGTTTCAATAAATAGATTCACTTTGGGATTTCAATATTACGAGCCATGAGACTTTATTATCACAATGTTTTAATGATGAGGTGAATATTTTTTTATTAAAATTAATATAGATATGTCATGATTAGGATTGATTTATTAGAAACTATATCTTTCAACCAAAATAAGACAATATACCAAGGTATTTTCACTTTTCCATTTTTTAAATGAATAATATAACATTTTGAAAGAGTTTATGTTTGTGTGATATGAGAATATAAGAAAAAGGAAAATATGTTGATATATAATGTTTATTTATCATTTAATGACATGAACATGAGGATTTAGAAAATTAAATTTTAAAAATTAATTTATTATGATTTTATAAGTGATTTAATAGGTTGAAAACGATCAACACTAATAATCGTATTCATGAATAATGAAAATAAATGAGGATATATCATATATCATTTTGATTTTCATGCTACAATACAATATGTAATATAATAATTATAATAAATATTTTGATGATAAAGATAAGATTATTTTCATGTACTTGAATTTGGGGCTGATGAAATATCATAATCTTTTGTTTTTTGAGAAGGAACAAGAAAGATAGGTGACAACATGTATTATTAAAACCCAACTAATTGGGAAGATAAATACTATTTGGAGATAATATAAACAATCTATTAAGAGATATTAATTATATTTGGCCAATCTATATTGAATATAAACTTTGGTTTATAATGGATAAAATATAAAATCGAAGGTGATGAGTAGATGATGTTATATTTTATCTCAATAGTAATAAATTTTATACAGTAGTTGTAAAATTTGTTTCTTAGACTCAACCTGAACATAAAATTCTGTATATTCTCCCATTCCAGTCAATCCTTGAAAAAAATTTTCCTTCTTCTATCATTTTTTAATAATATAAAATTAATATATAGAACGTTTTTAGTTTACCATGTAAAATAATCATTAAGGATTTTAATATAATATAATATGAATATATTTTTTTGTTACTGGTATTTAAATAAATTTTTATCCATGGAAAATATTTAAATAAAAATCTATTCATTAAAAATGAAAACACCACTTTATTGTGTAATATTAAGAATTGATAAAAAAAAATTCTACAATAGTATATATGAATCTATATTCAACTATTATATCATAGCATTTTATTGTAACAAAATTCATAATATTATATAATTACTCAACGGGTTGGTTTATTCTATCAAAATGATTATTGTTTGACATTATTACTTAAATAGAAATTCATGTTCACAAATATGGCTTTAATTTACAGTAAATAGATTATTATCATCAAATCGATGAGCATTATATTATGGAACCAAATGCTAGATGTTTTGCATATTTAATGTGTCACTAAATCCAATTTTTGGAAATCATATTTAGAGACATACCCTACCATATTTATAATTATAGTGAAATTTAAATTCCCTTATATAATATGTATGTTGGTTGTCATACTATAGAAATATATGATCATGAAAATACTTCAATTATTTAGGATATTTAAAAAACTGATCTATTAATATAAAATTTAGATCATTTTTTGTAATGTCACACTACTTTAATAATATATTTGATATTTTTTTATTATAAAATCAGTTTTATGTATGATAACATCATATTCAATTTTTTTTGGGTCCTGAGGAAATTAGAAACAAAATAATTTCTCTAAATGAGGTAACTATCAAAGATAATGGAACAGAATCAGTGATCATCCAAAATAGTATTATATTTTATTCATTATAATAGTTTAGTATGAATATATATTTATATATCAGGGTTATTTTTTAAAATTAATAGTGATAAATAAAAATTATCTTACCCATATACATTTTATCTATTTATTTGGTATTATTATAAATTCATTTCACTTTTCTAGCCCTCATTAATTAGAGATATGTTTCCTTATCTGATCAGAATTGTGGATCACGGTCCATTGGATGTAGTTGTTCCATGTGAGGTGGACTATAGTATACATTGTGGCACAACTATTGTGGTTTATGTTGGTAACTATAACATATAAATAAATTGAAACAAATATTAAACTAAATCACTGAATAAATAATGCCAATGTAATTGTGGAAAAATTTATTTACAATCAAGATTTGAAAATAAAAAAACATGCGTGACTATAACACCACATTTCACAACGAGATAATTTAATTTTATGATATTTATAAGGTCATTTTGTTCCTATATATAATCCCCATGAAATAATTAAATTATTTTACCTCTATATAGACATAAGAATTAACCCTAAATAGCATAAATCATTATATAATTATTCCTTATAATCATTGTTTCTATATCACAATTTATCTCTATTTTTTTTGGGAAAAAATTATTAATTTCATTAAAATCTAATATTATAGATCATGTTTCATGGAATGAGGTACTATTTAACGAATTTAACTATACGTATCAAATAAGGGGAGGTTAAAAAATAATGTTACTATATATCACAACAGTTATAAGTAGATATTGACTGAGGGAAACATTTATCAATGAAAAAAATATGTCACTACTTTTGTGTGTCCAACCAACAATGTCGGTAGAGAGTTTGTTGGAGTTAATCATTTGATAGGTTCTGAGAATTTAACTTTTAATGACGTTGATAAACACGTAATTTGTAATAATAGCGGAGAATAAAATATCAAGGATAATGAAATCTTCCACAAATATGTTTGAGGGGACTTCTACATTGGAAAATGTCAATCCAATTTAATGATTTTTAGGGTTTTCTATTTGTTTAACCTATCAATGAATTCAAAAACATCACATGTTAGTTGAAATCAAATAGAATAATACTAAATAATGTGGTATGTGAAAAAGTTTTTCTATTAATGATACCTTTTATTTGGGATTATATTTTAATGGAAATGGGTAATTAATCAAGGAATATAATGATTATATTGAATTATATAAAAAATAATCATTTTAGTGGATATATTATGAAGAGTGTATTTAAAATTATCCATTTTTACAATGACTATAGAAGGAATTGGAATATAGTTGATATGAGATAATTGTAGAGGATAATAAAAACCATGATTACAGATCAAAGATAAGGATGAGGTTCATGGTTCTCTTAGATGGAATTGGTGGAAGAGAGGACACATTAATGATGATTGTAATGAAAAACCTAATGTACATGATGACAATGCAATAAAAATATTTATTTATGGACATGATGAAGTCATTATAATGATAGTATACCATCATATTTATTATAATAATTCATTATCATGGGAATGATTATGTTCAAAATATAATAACATATTATTGAATAATTTTGTTTGATGACTGATTTCCAATGTGCATCTTGGTGATGATAAACTATTTCAATTCTTTAGAATGTGTTATGAACATATAAAAAAACTAGGGACTTCATATTTCATATAATATAAAATATATCCATGGTATGGGAATAAATATTATTTCCTACATGGATATTGATTGGGCATGATTTCAAAAAAAATTAATTCGCAGTGCATGGAAAATTATTAATAGAGATATACACATATTATATGAAGTAAATAATGCAACCCCATAAATTATAATAGAATATTTTGTGGACATTCATGAAAGAGATAATTTCATTGGTGATTAAATACTATTGAATTAATTCATAAATCACATGAGTGGATTCTCGTTGATGTTATTGAAAAAAAATGCTACTGAATCAATTATTGGTAGATGTTAGCTTATGTAGTGAATATGAATTTATAGAGCATAAATATGTATCTTAAAAAAATAGGCATAATAGTTAGGTACTAGAAGATAGAACTGGCGACGACTGATGTTTTGGGAGATTGAATAAGTAAAATATCATAGAGGTATACTATATAATCATACAATTATTCAAAAAACAATTAGAATAGTATGGTTATATTTAATGAAAATAAAATCGTTTATATATATTATCATTCTAATGTAGAATAAATTGTTAGTTAATATTTCGTGATTATGGAAGAAATGATTGATGTATGACAACCGAGGAGTGTATTCCAATAATGATTTTTGGGAATTCTATTATAATAATTTATTTTTATACGTGATGAATATATCATTTAAAACAATATATATATGTGTATCTAAAATGATAAATATTTCATTGAATGTGTTTTATATGTATGTAAAGATACACACAGGGTTACTGAATACCTTTTCGGTTCTGGTCGTTAATGAAGAATATTATCACATTAGAGGGGGTCAATTTTTACAAATGGATTAATGTATAACTGAGTTTTTCTAGAGAGGAAACATATACTAGGATCTCTCATTTATTATTAGTTGGATATTGGATATATATATATATAATATAATCTTCTCCAAATCATTTATACAATTTCAAAATCATGTTTCATTATTGGATATGGTGTTATGGAACTATGATATTTATTTTCGGATAATGGGAACTAAAAGATCATCATATGTGAAAATTTGATATTTAATAATGCCCTATTATTCAAGGATCGTCATAAAATTGATGTTGATATTGGAAGTAAAAAATATGGGTGTCATGATAATGTATATCTTAATGGTGTACCTGACTATGTGTCTCTTAAATAAGTGTATCCTACTCTTCATGTAGAGCGATGGATAACAAAAAAGGAGAGAAGACCTAGGAATAAGTATTCACAATAATTCCCATATGGATTATTTTCATATGGTTTATATATAAAATTGATTGATGTGGAAAAAAATAAAAGTAGCCCTAAATGTGATATTTTGTAAAAATTAATGTGATTAATTCATTTAATGATAATATCATGGGGGATAGTTCCTTTTCTATAAGTAATAAATTATTTATATATCAAATTGTTTTATCAGGTCTTGAGATAAGTTGATTGTAAGAGGAGAAAAACATCAAGGTTGGTTGTGAAATAAATTCTATAAAATGAAGGTTTGTATTTTAGTGAAATATTATCATATTAAGTGAATCTAACCACCATTAAAGTGGTTTAAATATTGATGAATTATTGGATTTACATATCATTAATCCTGATGTGAATACATTTTTTTTCATTTATATTTTGATGGGGAAGTTCATATGGAAAAACATAATGGGGTCTCTTTGTTATGGAATAAGGCCATGGTATGAATCCCCCAATGATGTTTATGTGGGTTAATATTGGAATCATTGTAGTGGATTAATTTTTTTGATGAAATAATGAGTAATAATTAATAAACATTGTGTATAATGAATTCATAATGATATGTGATTTCTTTTAGATTTGGTCACATTAATATGAATATGTATATAGATGACAAGATATGCGAATGAAAATATATGGAATGAATCAATGATTTGAATGGAAAACTATCTGATGATTTTTTGGTGAATTATACTATAGAATCAAGTATGATTTTTTCAATAATACACAAAGAGACCATGTATCTATGACCTTGATTTTTTTAGTGGATTACTGAATTTTAATTCATTAGAGATGATATAGATTGCTGAATGATAATGTATCATACATTCCCTTAAAATTTAACTTTATATTGTCCATGTATGAAAAAATATAGAAATAAAATGATCTAAAATACCAGTAAATGTTCCTTATTCCTCAGTGGTTAAAATATTTTTTTATTAAATTTATTATATTCATCCATATATTACTCCTAGAATAGATTTTTTGAGGTGGTACATGTAAAATATTTAAAAAATCAATGTGATGCGATGATATGGATATATATGTATTTTACTGGAACTATACATGATGATCATTTTTTTGGATAGGACAGTGATGGAAAACAAGTGGGCATCAAAAATAGTGATATGAAAAGTCGTTTAGTTTTGGAATAATAAGTCATTAAAAATGATAAACAAATAGATGAGATTTGTGATGGAAACGAAATCCCCTAGCATTAGTCTTAGATGTAATTTCATCTAATTTTTCATATACTATCTCTATCATCAATCAAACGATTGTGTTAAAAAAATTATAATGGTATTTTATTCTAAATAGACTATAAATTTCATCTTAAATAATATTGTTTCAAAAAACTATTGGCAATAAAATTTATGGAGAGTTAAAATATTTTATTCAAATATGTTATTTGGGACTGACTATAATTTCCATCATAAATAAGACTGTTTCATATGATTATTTAGGTTGGAATTTATTGTTAATTTAAGATAATCATTGTATAAATGTTATATGAAAAGATATTTTTTAGTAGGTATGATAATTTTTTTTCTATGGATATAAATTCCACCACAAATACCCATCGCAAAATGAATTTTTCATGGAAAAATCACGTTGAAAATATTTTTAAAAAAATACTTCTTAAAAGTAAGTGTCTTACAAAAAACAAAAAGTTTTTCAGAAAGTATTTATACATATATATAATAACACAAAATATTTTACAAGTCAACCATGATTTTTTACTACTGAAATATCCTTTTAAACTGTATCAGGTATTCATTTTATATTCATGGTATTTTAAAATTTTTAATAGTTTTAAAAATCGATAACTTCATATTAATTAAATTTCATTAATTTTAAAAATATATTTACCATTTTTAGAAAATAATTTTGAATGTATTATTATTTCTTATTTCAGATAAATTTTAGTATTAAAATTTATAAAAATGGATTATTTAAAAAATTATATATAAGTAATTATAAAATATTTAATGTCCAGGATTTTTCCATGAATTATTTTGATATTATATTAGAATTATTTCGAGACTAGGTTGTGAGAGAGCGTGCAGTTTCGAGGCTCGGTGATCCAGAAACAAATAATTGAATTTAATTAAATAATTAAATAATGTGCACATGTGGTTTTCCTGAAAAATTGGAATAAATCCTTAACGGGTGCTCAGATCAGATATCTGAGGGCACCGTTGCATTCAGAGGAGCGAGTTTACCTTATGCATGGCCTAACATTAGTTGGAGTAGGTCGATGGTGAAATCTAGATTTTGTAGGTAACCGTAATAAAATATTTAATAAAAATATTTTATAAAATCTGTTTGTAGTGAAATATTTTTAATCTTTTATGTAATGATTTTACAGGGGATTACAGTTACAGATCTCATAACCCTGAATTTCCCTTGGAGGCTCTGGAATGCTCTGGAGGAAACCCCTAAAAAGGCAATGACGTTCTTGACGAGTTTCGTCGGCAACGACGAAGCGATGCCCAGATCTTCACCAACGAATTCCATGGATCTAGGTTGGGTGTTTGATCTCTTTGTGATTTCATTACTGTTCTTGATTTCAATGATAGACACAGACCAATAAACGAACAGACTGGCCTACAGATTGATTGTTATGCGGGATGTTTTATCAGTGGGATCGTATTTGAGGATTGATACTTGAAGGTTATTTTGAATTATTTTATCCTTATAAAGGTGAAAAACCAAGAGAGACATGAACGTCGATCGAGTTTCTTCCCTCTTGATTTGTTGTGCGTTTCTTCCCGGATTCCTCGTGTTCTTCATGTGCATTCATCGCGTTCTTCACATAGATATAATCTATTGATCATTGTGCATCCGTTGTGCAAAAAAAATCCAAAATTACAGATTTGGCATCGGGAAAACCCCCCAGAGGTGCGACTGCGGTGGCGATGGACGGATTGAAGCGAATGAGAAGATATCATTCTTCAAATGATTTCTTCACGGGTGACCAGAATCATATTTCAGAGCCGATCGAAGGCCCAAAACTCCCATATTATGCATCAGGACGACGAGGGGACCTGAGATCTCGATATTAGTGGGTATCAGATGAGAGATCGTGAATTTGATGGTTCATCTGTGGCGTGCGGATGAAGAAAGTGATTCTGGAGAAATCCAGACTACACGGTGTGTAGTATGGGATACACAGAGTGTGTTCGTCAGTAGACCTCATGGCATTTACTCTTGGAGTACACAGACACGGGTTGCATACACTGACAAGGACACGATGTGTATACCCTTCCACGGCCAGACCTGGCCAGATACACGAGATACCTAGTGTACTAGTACATGGGTAAGGAGACAAGGGTTGAGGCCGAGTACAGGCACATGTCCAGCGTACACGGAGTGAACCTCAGACACTCGGACACGGCGTGTAATCCATATACATGCCATGTAGTTACTTTTATACAACAAGGATTAAGACACACGCCATTGTACATGACCATTACCCGAAGTCAAGGAACAGGTCGTGTGACCCTACTACACGCCGTGTAACCTATTTTACAAGTCTTGATCCATTTTTCATCTGTGACTTGAGATACATTTATTAGGTTTTATACCCTTGGTCTTTCCCCCGACTGTTTCTCGTATCATTTCCAACGTACAGGATTATGATCGCTTTAGCCGGACATCATGAAAAGAGATTTTGGAATCCCCTCTGTGAGACATAGAGCGGTATCATCTATTCTTTCTTGGTACCCGAGGTAGAGTTCTTGGTATCAACATGACCTACCTTACCCGGGCACTGATCCTCTACATAGCTAATTAGATCAAACTGAGTTGTAGGAATCACCCCATAGCTATTTTTTGTGATCCTCATCTGAGCATAGTATTCTTATGTACTTGGGGAGTTAGTTCTCCAAGAATGAGTACTTCGTATCTCTGTCTTCAGTCCTAGGAGTGTGTTCTCCCAGTTACGTTCTTAGTGGATCCTTCGAGATGGATCTTAGTGGTTGTTTGGTGATAGTTTATCAAGTATGAGTATCTCTGGATATTCTTGTTATATGTTCTGTAAACATATACTATGTAGATAAGACTGTAGAATTCCTTTGTGGTATTTACATTATTTTATTCCTTTTTGGTATTTCCATTTCTGTATTTCTTATTTGTTTATGGGGTGTCCTAATGGGTATTTTTATACACACCCCAGCACGGGCTTTTCCCGCACGTGTCTTGTCTTGTGCCGATGAGCGATCCTTTGAAATGATTCTAGGTGGACCAGGACCGGATGGTGCTTAGTGAGATCAGGCAGGCCAAGGTGTGTTCCCACGGCTACGGATTGCAGTACCAGTACCTTTCATTATAGGTTGCAAATTGTTGAAGGAATTCTTTTTGGTGGGATTGTACTTTTGGCCCATGGTTTTACATTACTGTATTATACATTCCTATCATACTTTGATGGATGGGATTTTAGTGTATGCATTCATTTCCATTATTTATTAGTTTTTATTTTTCAGCTATGTGTGCTTGGAGCTGTGTGTGTGTGTGTGTGTGTGCAGGTTTATAGGCAATGACTCCCATGTTAGTGACATGCATACTCGGTTCTAGTCACCAGCCCCTAGCCTGTTGGAGGCGGGCTTGGGGAGTTGCGTCATGAGCCCCAATGGGATGGGTCGTGACAATTTGGTATTAGAAGTGGTCGGTTATACCTAACGACTAAGAGTCTGTGTGTTTGATTGGGGAAACATTTTTAAGTGCTTCGTATTCGGATTTCAGGCCAAGGACCCCAGTGTTGGTACGGGCGGCTGACGTATCCATACAACAGGACTCTGATAACTTGCTTTTCGGCTCACAACACTAGAATACTAGTTGCAGGGGAAAATAATGGTACATGCATCACATAGGAATGGGTTTTTGTTTCCATGTCCATATTGAGTTAGCTATATATATATACTCAATGGCTATGATACATCTTGATTCTTTATAGGATGCATCCATGAAACGCACCCGCTTGGATCCCACAGCTCGATCACGGGGATGACCCCCTCCGGGATGAAGCTTCGATATAAGGGCCAGATCCCCCAGTTTTACCTTCGGGTGGTGTTCCAATTCTTCCACCACATGTGGAGCTATGTTTAATTCATGTTGTACAAGTAGAGGAGGAGCGCAGGATGAGCGCACTCCATACGTTTCTGAGACAGAGACCCCTCAGGTTTCATGGTGATCCTGAACCTCAGGAACCAGAGGACTAGCCTAAGGCTGTCACCAGAGTCTTCTGTTTGGTTAGGACACCAGTAGATCAGATGGGGATACTTGAAGTGAGCCTTCTTCAGGGCTCGGTAGGGTGATGGTGGTGTTTGATTATTCAAACTCATGATGATTGAACTCTTTCATGGACAGATTTTGAACATCTCTTCAGAGAAGAGTTTTCACCAGTTACCTTGAGAGAAGAATGTATATAGGAGCTTCTTTAGCTCTAGTAGGGGACCATAATGGTGTCTGAATATTAATATTGGTTTACCGACCTCTCACGGTACTTGATGGATATTGTCAGAGATTAGTACTTCAGAGCTCAGACTTTTGAGTGGGGCTTTCATAGAGACATCCAAGATAGCATCTTCCCTATGATAATTCCTACTTATGTTGGGGTGCTCGAGCGAGCATTGGTGGTCGAGAGATTCTTGGAAGAGCAGAGATAGCCAGCATATTTCAGTAGTGAGGGAGCTGGAGCGGTGACCTCGGCAGCAGGGAGCCGACGTCAAGGGCCTAAGAGTGGGAGGAATTTTCATAGGAGATCCCAGGACATAGGATCTTCTGTACAGGGTTCATATGGTTCATCTAGCCAACCATGAGAGAGGTGATTCTACTCATGTGATGGAAGGGGAAATCTCGCTCGATATTGTCAAACCCGTTGTACTACTGAAATGGGAGCAGTGGAAAGACCACCAAGGCAGAGGCAACATGTGGAGTAGAAAGATTCACAGGACGCCAGATGTTGAAGAGGAGCTGGGAGAGAAGCTGGAGGTTGTCAGCATTTTGGTCCTTTACCACCACCACCCCCAGGAGGCCCACCCAAGGCTCAAAGAGCTAGTGGACAGAGGCAGGGACAGCTGCATGCATCAAAGGTTTATGACCCATGTACTCCTGGAATGATTAGAGGTACAATTTGAATCTTTCATACATTCGTTGTCATACTGATAGACACAGGTTCTAGTAATTCTTTTTGGGCAGTTTATCTTGTTTGAGACCTTGAGATTCCAGTTGAGCCATTTACTCGACCCTTATGCTTAGAAACACCGACTGAATAAGATTCATAGATCACACACCTTTGCAGACAGTGTGACCTTACCATTGGAGGCGATAGTTTTGGTTGGAACCTATTGGTGGTAGCGTCAAGGCCTTACGATTTCATTCTTGGTATGAATTATCTATCAAAATTTCATTCCCATATTGACTATTTTAGGTGAAGGGTGAGGAGTGTCTGCAGTGATGGAACGAGGTTATCATTCTTAAGTGAAAATGATCCCCAAGCAGTATAGTATGGACTCGTGCATTGGAATGTAAAACCGATTTCACATCAGTTGTCTAGCCCAGACCTTGGTGCATCAGATGTTACAAGTTTCAAGTTACCAGCAATAGTGTCTGAGTATGCGGTTGTCTTTCCAGAGGATGTCCCCGGACTACCTCCCCATCGGGAGAAAGATTTCTACATTGAGTTGCAACCTAGGACGACACTGATATCGGCATCAGCATATCGGATGGATCCTGTAGAACTTTGTGAGATGAAAGTGTAGTTGGTAGACTTGTATATGAAGGGCTTCATGAGACCCAGTGTTTCCCCTAGGGTAGCCTCAGTGCTGTTTGACAATAAGGCAGATGGTATCTTAAGGCTCTGTGTGGATTATCAGGACTTAAATCAGGTGAAAATGAAGAACCGGTACCCACTACCGAGGATCGATGAACTCTTCGACCAGTTAAGAGGGGACAATGGTTCTAGAAGGTTATTCTATTATCAGGCTATCACCATTTGCGAGTACGAGATGAGGATATACCAAAGACGACTTTCAGATGTCGCTATGGTCACTATGAGTACTTGGTAATGCCCTTCGGCATGACGAACTCCCTGGAAGTGTTTATGGGACCCATGAACCAAATATTTCATCCATATCTAGATCAGTTCATGGTGGTCTTCATCGATGATATCCTTGTATACTCTGCGTCTGAGGAGGAACACGTGAGGAACCTAATGATGGTTCTGGACACACTCCGATAGAACCAGTTTCACGGGAAACACTCAAAGTGTTAATTCATGATACAAGTGGTCCAATATTTGGGACACGTTATCTTAGCAGATAGTGTAGTAGTGGACCCAGCCATGGTCGAGGTAGTGATAGCATGTTAGACACCCCGATGTGTGACGGAGGTGTAGAGTTTCCTTGTGTTGGCAGGCTACTATCAGATATTCATTCCTAATTTTCCCAGGATTTCAGCACCTATGTCAGCTTTGAGCTGGGAGGGGCATCCTTTTATGTGGACCAATAGATTCAAACATGATTTTCAGTAGTTGATATAGAGTCTATCGGGTACCCTGATGTTGATACTAATAGAAGAGGGTGTCTAGTATGTAGTGTTCTGCGACACATCAAGAACCGGGCTTGGTTGTGTCTTGATACAGATCCAAGAGATGATTGCCTATGGCTCAAATCAGTTGAGGCCACATGAGCAGAACTACGCTACTCATGATCTTGATTTGGAAGTGGTAGTATTCTCATTGAAGATGTGGTGGAACTACCTAATGGGCGAGTGGTTTATCATCTACTCTGATCACAAGAGTCTCATATATATCTTTTCTCCGAACGATCCGAATTTGAGACAGAGGTGGTGCCTTAAGTTCCTCTAGGATTATGACTTTGATAACCTTTATAATCCTAGGAGGGGGATCGTTGTGGCAGATGATCTCATTAGGAAATCTATTTCGCAATTGCTAGATGAGGCGATAAGGCAGTTGGCCTCTCTAAAGTTATCCTTCATGGATAGAGATGTGGGATCTTACCTTCAGTCGATGTTTGTTACCACTCCAATCATACAATGAGTCAGGGAAGCACAGCTCAAGGATTCCAGCTTTGAGACTCTATGAGCTCATATATCCGCAGGTGATGCAGCAGATTGATATTAAAAAGGTGGGGAGAATAGTGTTCTTTTCAGATGGCACACAGTAGTGCTAGTGAAGTTGCAGGAGGGGGTTCTGTGGGACTTCCATACATCTCATTTGGTGGTGCATCCAGGCATGGAAAATATGTATCATGACCTCTGACATCAGTTCTGGTGGCCATGAATGAATAAGAGTGCGAAAGAGTTTGTTTCTAGGTGTCTTACATGCCAGCAAGATAAGGCTGAGCCCCAGGATTCAGCAGGTTTCAATCAGCCCCTTGAGGTGCGAGAGTGGAAGTGGGATATGATATCCATTGACATTGTGATGGGTTTATCACATACGTCCAGGGGACACGATTCCATCTGGTTGATCATAGACTGACTCACTATGTTTTCCCACTTCCTATCCATACTGGAGCAGATTCTAGTAGGGAGCATGGGACGCCACTATATGCAGAAGATAGTTTGACTTCCTAGAGTGCCATCAACAATTTTTCAAAATTGTGATGACCTTTTAAAATCCCGTTTGTGGAAGGGATTGCAGGAAGATTTTGGGACTCAGTTATGATTGAGCACAACGTTACATCCTCAAACTGATGGTCAAACAGAGCGGACCATCCATGTTCTAGAGGATATGCTACGAACTTGCATAAATGACATCAGTCGTAGCTGGTAGGATCACCTACCACTGGGGGAATTTTCTTATAACAACATTTATCATTCCACTATTGGTATGGAACCATTCGAGGCTTTTTTACGGGAGACCTTGCAGGTCACCTCTTTTTGGACTGACCTAGGAGAGTCGGCACTCATGGGCACAAAGATGGTGCGAGCTACTACGGTGAAGGTGCGGGTCTTCCAAGAGTGGATGAAGACTACACAGAGTCGACAGAATTCATATGCTGACCGGAGAAGAAGGAACTTGGTGTTCGATGAGGGATACCATGTATTCATTCGGGTCTCACCTCGATGGGTAATGTAAAGACTTGGTTGAGGTGGCAAGTTATCTCCAAGGTCTGTCGGCCCTTTTCAGATTCTAACTAGAGATGGTGAGGTGGCGTACCGCTTGGATCTACCTCCTCAGATGGACCGTGCACACAATGTCTTCCATGTGTTGTAGCTATGGAGGTACGTGCATGATCCATCACACGTTATTGACTGGGGCGAGCTGGACATCGATGATGGAGCGACCTTAGCTGAGTACCCAGTGGACATCAAGGAACGGTAAGAGAAGATACTTTGTGGGCGAGTTATTCCCTTGGTGCGTGTCTGGTGGCAGCACGAGGATCTTTAGAAAAGAACGTGGGAGTGGGAGGCTTAGATCCGTGCGCAGTACCCACATCTTTTTCTGTAGACTTTGTTTTGGCTTTACGAAGACATAAATCCCTATAGTGGGGAGGATGTAATGTCCCAAATTTTTTCATGTATTATTTTAATAGTATATGGGAATTATTTTGAGACTAGTATTTGAGACAGTGTGCAGTTTGAGGCTCGGTGATCCCAGAACGAATAATTGAATTTATTTAAATAATTAAATAACCCGAGCATGTTTCTTTCATGAAAAAGTGGAATATCTCGTCAATGCATGCTCAGATTAGAAATATGAGGGCACTGTTGCGTTAAGAACAGTGAGTTTACCTTAGGCGGGGACCAACATTAGCTGGCATAGGTTGGTGGTGAAATCTAGTTTTTGGATGTAACCGTAATTTAGTATTTAATAAAAATATTTTATAACATCATTCTACAGTGAAATATTTTTAATATTTTATGTAATGATTTCACAGTGGATCAGGGTTACAAATCTCCTAACATTTAATTTCCCCTGGAGGCTCTAGAAAGCTCTGGAGGAAACCTCCAATGAGGAGACGACGTTCTTGACGAGTTTCACCGGTGAGGACGACATGATGAACAGATCATCTCCAACGAACGCCACATATCCATGCAGCGTATTTGATCACTTTGTGATTTCATTCCCGTTATTGATTTCCATGATGGACGCAGACCAATAAACAAACATATTGGCATAATTATTGATCATTATGTGGTATGGGTTATCTATGGGGTCTTATTTGAGGATTTAGTCTTGAATTTTATTTTGGATTTATTTAATCTTCTAATGGAAACAAACCAAGATATACACGTACATCGATTGATGTTCGTCCCTCTCGATTTTTTGTGCATTTATTCCTTGATTTATCACGTGCTTCATGTGTGTTATACACGTTTTTCATGGAGATATAATTTATGGATCGTTGTGCATCCATTGTGCGATGAAATGATCCCAAATTGGAGACTTGGAATGGGGAGAACCCAACGGAGGTGTGACTGCGGTGGTGATGGACAGATCGAAGCAGATCAAAATATATTGTTCTTAGAATTATTTTTGCATGGGTGACTGGAATCGGATTTCAGAGTCGATCGAAGGCCCGAACCCACAGATTCACCATCATGATGATGAGGAGATGCGAGATCTCGACATTTATGGGAATCAGATGACAGATCGCGAATACAGAGGTTCAGCCGTAGCGCGCGGAGGAAGAAGACGATTCTAGAGAAATCCCGACTACACGCCGTGTAGTATGGGCTACGCGAGGTGTGTTCGTCGGTAGACCTCTTGGCATGTACTCTGGGTGTTCACAGACATGGGTTGGGTACATGGACAAGGATACGATGTGTATTCCCCTCCCCAGAAAGACCCAACTAGATTAACGGGATACGCCGTGTACGGTTACACGGGCAAGGCGACATGAGTTGAGGCTCTTTACGGGCACATGGCTAGCATACACGGAGCAAACCCCAGACACTCAGACATGGAATGAAATACTTCTACATACCGTGTAGTTACTTTTATACGACATACCTTAAGACACGGTCCGTTTTACACGGCAATACCCAAAGTCAAGTAACACGGCGTGTGACCCTACTACATGTCGTTTAACTTGTTTTACATAGCTTGAGCCATTTTTCTTCCATGACTTGGGCTAGTTTTATTAGGGTTCGTACTCTTGGTCTTTTCCCTGAAAGTTTCTAGTATAATGTTCTATGTATAGGAGTGTGATCCATTCAGAAGGACTTCCTGAATATTGTTGTTGGAATTCACTCTATGATACATAAAGCCAGATCCTCTATTCCTTCCTGGTACCCTAGGTAGAGTTGTTGGTATCTACATGACCTACCTTACCTGGGCGTCGATCCTCTACTTTGCTGATAAGTTCAGACTGAGTTTTTAGAATCACCCCATAGGTATTGGTTTTCATCCTCATCTATTCATAGTATTATTAAGTACTTTTTTACTGAGTTCTACCGAAACGAGTACATCATATATCACTCTTCAGTCTTAGGAGTGTGTTCTCCATGTTACATGATTAGTGGTATATTCAAGATGGATCTTAGTGGTGGTTTCGCGAAAGTCGATCATTTATCAGTATATCCGGATAATGTTGTTATATGTTCTTACATATACTGTGTAGAGATAACTGTTTCATTACTTTGTGGTATTACATTTATTATATTACTTCTTGGTATTTCCTTTGTTGTATTCTTTTGTGGTTTCCTAGGTGTCCTACTTGGTGTTGTTATACACACCCCTGCATGGGATTTTCTCACACGTGTTGTGTCTTGTGCAAACGAGCGAGCCTTTGACAGAATTATTGGTGCACCAGGACATAACTGTGCTATGTGAGATTAGGCAGGTAGAGGTGTGTTCCTACGGCTATGGATTGTAGTCCCAGTACCTTTCATTACAGTATGGACATTGTTTTAGACATTATTTTGGTGGTCTTGTACTTTTGGCCTAGGGTTGTACATTAATGTACTTTACTTTCCTGTCGTACTCTATTGGTTGGGATTTTATTGTATGCATGCTTTTACGTTTTTCAGTATTTTTTACTTTTCAGATTTGGGGGATTAAAGATGTTTCTATATGTATACAGGTTTATAGGCAATTCCTACCATGTTAGTGACAAGCCTACTCGGTGCTAGTCACCAGCCCCTGGCCTATTGGAGGCAGACATAGGGAGATACAGCACAGGCCCCACTGGGACGGGTAGTGAAAAATATATTTTATATTTTTATAATCATTTGTTATATATTAGTATTTTTTTCTCAAATATGTTTGTCTAAAAATATATTTTATTAGATGACAATAACTATTTAAAATAGTATTTATGGAATATGATTAATGAAAAAATCTAGAATCAATTAAAAAATAATTTTTCCACCATGGATATGGACAATCACAAAAGAATGTAATCATGAAAACGTTTTCACAATGAAAAATTTGTGATATATTTCTATCATAATTATTATTATTTTTGAAAAAATCCATAACAAATACCAATTCTAAATTTTTAGTAAATCGATTTTTCTATATTATTTTTGAAAGGAAATTCATTATGAATTTTTTGTAGGATGGGCATGGATGATTTTTTTATTGTAAGAGGTGTACCACATGTTATAAGTTTATTTGTGTAAGAACTTCATTAATCAAGGAATCTTAATTATAGAAGTTGGTGGGGATATCTATAAAAAAGGTGTACTATAATGTTGTATCATAAGAAAATAAAGGTGCATATTATATGAATAATTTCATGAAGTAAATGGATAACTTGAAATAAGAAATTTTTCCTCACTATGATATTATGTGTATCAAAAATAATTACTTAAACATAATTATTCATGGTCAAAAAATAATTTTTTTCATATATAATTTGGTCAGAATATTTATAAGGTTTCTAAAGATTAAATTGAAAAATATATATATAATCAATAATCTAGTAGTCCTCTTCTCAAACCCAAAGGTCATTGATATATTTTGGAATTTTCGTACCAATTTATTTCTTTTTTATTAATAGTGGAAGGGAGGTCGAATATTGAAGAACATAAAAGACTGTAATGTTCCCATTATTGGGTGAAGTAGAGATGATGATTATACCATTATTATTTAATATGTATAAAACTAAGAATCAAGGATATTTTTCAAGACTAGGGTATAATTGTAAAATTGATAGAATAGTGATTCTTAATACATTGGAAGAATTGTTCTCAACTAAATAGAAAACATTTGATATTAATTGTGGTATTGTAGTAATGTGTTATTTGAGATAGTTATTATATCAGATCCATCTACTGGACTAATATGGTACTATAGCTCTGTTGATATACATCAATCAACACTAATACATAGTGGACCTACTATGTAGATTTTGTATTCTAGAAACGAGAAAGTTATTTGAATTATATTTATTTATAAAGATAATTTTATCTAAGGAATTTGTAATTTTATTTTTTCCCATGTCATTATACAACAAAGAAATAGTGAAATGAATCATACACTAAATATGAATAGGGTTTTAAATATTAACATGTATATCATTGTATTTATATTCTAATTATTTGTTCATTTATTTTCCAACTTTTACTTATATTTCCAAAATTAACTGGCATGGGTTATATATGTATTTACCTAACATATATTACAATTTTTTAAGAGGAAATATTAATATTTTATTATATTACATAACCAAATATCAATATCCCTTGATAAATACCGTATCAAAAAAACATCAACAAACTACCCAGTTATCAGAACCAAATAAATCAACTCCACCTCTCATGCTTCCTCATCTTATCAATATTTAATTTCAATATAATTATTATATATTCAAATATAAAATAGATTATATAAATTAAATATCAGTGTATTGAATTTCATATTTGTGAAAATTCAATGGTGGTTAATATCATGTATGTGTGTGAACTTTGGTGGTCTAAATTATACGATATATATATTTCAGGGATGAATAAATATATTCTCACCTCCCCCAAGTAGTGTGTCCTTATTTGATGTGATTTTCATATTAGTCTTTATTCTACACTAATTTCAAATAGTTCTAGTTGTTTTTTATCATATATTCTTTTATAATTGATCAATAATCATATTAAATATTTATTTTGGTTACATAAAAAAAAATTATTTAAATTTTTATTCTCTTATTGGATTCATTACCTTAGAATAGAAAATATATCCAAAATCATAAATAGTTTTACTCTCTTGTGAAATAATATGAACATTTCTAAGAAAAATCATCTATGTATTTCTGTTATTTTAGACATAAAAAGAGATCTTCAATTTAAATTATTCTTTTATGACTGACTAAAATGTAATTTCACTTATAGAAATAAAATATTGGGCATAGTTTCCTCATTATTAATTATGTTATTAAATAATTATGATATTTGATGGAAGCCCTATAAATTTATCTATGGGAGATATTATTGAATTGATTTTAATAATTTTAATAGAAATGACCGATTAATGAGTATATTTTTCATTAAATACTTACATATTTTATTTTATAAGATATTGTTTAAGAGGGAGGGGACCATGTAGTTAATAATAATTATTTGATAAATAATATTGATCAATAACTCCCAAAAAGAGTTCAATATAGGCCTGGAATTACATTTTTATCAATGATATAGTGGGAATTTGTCAATATTTAATAGTTGTTCAATCTATCTGTTATAGAGAATGTTATGGTTGAAATAACGGAAAGAATAGATCCTCTACGTTGGTAGATAAATAATAAATTATAGGATAAACTACCCATGATCACAGGTGATATGTCACCACTATTCAATTAATGAATTTCCAATACATGATTTCATTTTCCCCTCTTTCTATAATGGATTCCACCAATGCAAATGATAATAATGATAATGATTGTGCTAATGATGATGAGGTCATTATAATTTCAGATATGGATATTATTGTTTTATAGAATAAATAATTAAATGATAATGGTTCTCATGATATTAGTCTCTATAGAGAAGAAAAATAATATCATCATTTTTTTATCACGTTCAATTTTCATTAGTAAGACTATTATTTTTAAAAAATTATTATTTTATAGGTTCAATAATAAAATATTAATTATATATAAATATATATATGATTTTATTATTTAAGTCATTCATAATTTTAATTCATATAATTGATCTCTTATATAGGATCCACTATTATGATAGTGGAGTCATATACCAAGTGTATTCTAAGATAAGTATATAGAAGTATGATATAAAATTGACACCACCCAGTTTTGAATTATAATTTTCTTTCCTTATTATCTTTTATTGTAGTCATATGTTTTCAAATAAATTTATAATCATTTACAAATAATAATGTTGTGGGAATATTATATATCTGGTCAATGTATGCATAAATGGTGGATAAAAGTTTTTTAAGTGGAAATAACTATTTAATAACACTTAATAAATTATATAATATTTATTTACAATTCAATATAGAAATTAACTACTTAAGTTTATTATTCTTCATACAAAATAAAATTTGAGTGCATTCAGATATCTTAGAGTTTATATAATACTATGGGTGGAAATATGGTTTTGAATATTTATATTATATGTAAATTGGTTTTTTTGAAATTTATTTTCAATCATGAATTTCTACGATTGTATTTATTGTTCAACTTATATAGTCTGTAATTTTTTTAGAATTTTCATATAATGGTTGTGATACATAAATAACATAAATAATAATATTAAATTGGTATAATCTATTAGGATAGTAATTGAGAAAGATTCGATAGTTATTTTAATAATTCTTATTTATCTAGATAAATTAATAATATCAATGAATTCTTTTTAGTTCAAATTGAAATGGACAGGAAAAAGTATTCCTTGTGATGGAATTACATAATCATGTTTTAATGTTATTTTGAAATAATATAATTCAAAAAGGGAATATTTTAATAATTGTATTTATAAATATTATATGTTTTATATTTTTTGAATGTTGAAGTCTTGTGTTGTGGATTTGTTAAACCCATATGAATGAGTTTCTTTTTTTATATTGATTTTTTTATAAATTTAAAGAGTAATATTTTTAAATAAGTTTAAATATATTTGTTTAATATAAATGATTATGATTTCATTTTTTTGATAATAATATGATAATTAAATTATTAATGATATTGTATTTTCTAGTATAATATTTTTATCAGAAGATTTTCTAATATATTAAAAAAATATTTTTTAAAAAATTTATATATTTATATCACTAATAATATATTATATTATTTTAATTTTTAGTATCATTGTTTTTCTTGAAGAATGATAAATTTATTTTTTGAGGATATTTGAATAGGATGTACTATTATTTTTTTATTGTTTTTTCAATGAGAAAACATATTTTTTTGTGGAATTTCATCATTTTATATGTCTTTTATATATTAATGTGGGTAATGAATTTTATGTTAAAAGGGGATGAGGATTAATCATTACATTTATGATTTATTTTGGTCCTTTAATTAAAAATTTTTATATCACATATTTAATTAAAAAAACAACATATAATATTCATATAGGGAGTCAGAATGGATAAATAAAATGAACAATAAAAAATAAATATTATAGACGAATTGAATTTTCATTTGAAAACTATTTGTGAGACAAATGGATACTTGATAATGTTTATAATACATCAACCAGACATGTTATCTTACAATTTATTGAAATAAAATATATTAACATTTTTACATCTCTAAAGGGGTGAGTTAGGATACTCCCAACCTCACAAACATAGGAGAAACACATCCTTAAATACATGATGGACGAGTGAGAAGATTATATATTTTAAAAAAATCATAACAAATATTAAAACATCAGATTGAATAATGTAAATAAGAATAAAATACCCTAGTGAAATTTTATACTAGGAATATGCACCTTAAACTGATCATTAAGTTATTAAAAACACCAAAAAAAATATGAAAAACAAAAATCAAATCATAACCTAATTGTTATTCATTAATTCCCCATCTATGGAATTATTATATATAGACCCATTAATATTCAATTTATATTATAGAGAAATATAATACCATTATTTCTTTCTCTTTTTAGTGTATAAATTTTTCACTCATTCAACTCAAGAATATCCAAACACTACATGTTAATAACACTCCATAGTGTCGATTCATTAGTTTTAGCTGATAATATAAAATTATTTTTGAGACAATGGTGATGAATGAAAATAAATAAATGAGACTCTTACAAATTATTTCCCTCGTTCTGAATGGATTATAATACCATAAATTCCATTAAAATAACACATATTTAAAACTATAATGAATTCATATTTGAGATACATGAAAACTAATAAGTTATTATAATTTTTACTGTTTCCATCCAAGTTGGTACATCCATGATTATTCCATAACACTCAAACAACCACAGGAATCCAAGTCACTAGTAAATAGAGGTATACATATGTTACTCCATTAGAATTGTTGTAAATATATTTTAAGTTCAAAGTGTTATATTTTACTACAATAGTAGTATACATATCTAAACCATTTCATCTTGGGAAACAGATAAAATACATTATTTTAAAAGAAATAAAAATAACCAAAATAAAATTTTCAAAATAAATTAAATGTTTATATTGTTTCTAAATCAAAAAGTTGACGAGGATAGAAATAAACTAACAATATATATATATATATCATACTCATATGATGACTGAATAATATCAATATCATTTAATAACTAAGAATTCTAATGTATTTTACGAATTACGTACATGTAGATCATTGCCTCCCTGACTGTAATTCCTCCACCTTAGAATATGTGGATATAATGTTAACAACCTTCCCAATAATATAGCACCCCAAGACTTAACTATATTTTCCTATAAAAAAATTTTATTTTTGTTTCTACCTTTCTATATACGTAATAGTAATTTAATATTATTCTATAGAAAAAATAGATTAGATGTAGTGCACTGAACCCAAATAAGGTGTGTGTTACACATAATACCAAATTCCATCAATAGTTTACTATTCACATATGAATGAGTTTGATAGAGTTCTGTATATATTATTTTTCAATATAATAGTTATAACATATCTTATAAAATATGTATTTTAAATATTATTTAATTACATGCGATAAATATATCTTTTATTTCATTGGTCACCCAATAATTAGATATAATAAAAAAACTATCTGAATATAAGAGTATTGTTTAAAAAAATTAAATACCAAAGATGTTTTATCCTGTCAAATTTAATTAATAACTATTATTGAAGAATTATAATGATATGTATATTTATTTTATTCAATGAAATATCAATTACATTCGACCAAAATATTTTATAAGCATTTTATTTGAACATTTTTAAATTTTTTCATAAAAATATATATTTCTCTAAAGGTAGTTTTCATGCCTTTTAATAACACACGTATTATAAATGTATATATTGATCCTTTTATAAATATTATATGAAAAAAATAATTTTATTATTATAAATAAAAATAAAAATTATCCTTGAATGATTTTTTATATTTTCCATAGATGTTTAATTTTTTGATAAATTATAGAGAATATTAAATTTTAATTAAAAAATGTTTTTCATTATATTAATATTGAATTTTATATTATATTTGGAACTAGTTTGAAATTGAAATTAGATAAATAAAATATAAGTTAATAAAATATAGTTAATTTTGATCATATTCAAAATGAAATTTTTTATAATAAAAGATCAATATATTAAACATTTTCACTTTAACAACTCGATTTTTCATTCACTATTTGGGTTTAAATTTAAATTGATTTTTTATAATTATGAGATTTTAATTATTTAAAAAATATTAAACATTTTGAATATAAATAAAATAAATTATCTAATATTTTAAAAATATTTTGTTACCCCATATATTTTTTATTTCAATTAAAAATAATTACATTTATTAAGCTAAAACCAATCATAACAAAGGACTAAGACACAATCCTAATATGAAGATTCATATATAAACATTTACAAAATCAAAAAAATAATATTTTTAGACAAGATATATCCTTATAAATAATTTGGATCATTATTGCAGGAATATTATGTAAGAGACACCACATAATAGTGTTAAAATTATTATATTTACATGATTAAAACTGGTCCTCCAATATAAAAAGAAACTTTCCCATTCCACTTCATCAAAAATTTTTAAAAAACATTATCTTAAATAATCTAAAGAAATTATATCCCCATAATTCCTAAACTATTATTTGATGTATAAATTTGTGTTTAGAACAATCCAAGCAATTTTTTTCGTATAAACATAATGAAGTTACCAGAATAATAGGTATCATTTTTCAATTATAAATTTTGTTTCATTTCATTCCCCAACACTTCATTTAATTTTTACAATTATTATATAATAAAATAATAATTTTCAATACACTAATATTTTCATATTTCTACCATATAATCAAGAAAACAAATTCATAAAATGGGATTCACTATCATCATTCTTATGTATGGATGACTACCTCCTTGCAAACTGATGTCATTCGTTCTTCCATTACACTTATTTCATAGTTATAAATAATGAGTGATTTATAGTCTTTATGGTATATATATTATTTATATATTATTTATGATCCTTAAATTATTCATATAACACATTAATTAATGATTTCCTTTTGTTTTGAATACAATAACATCGTTTTTGGATGTGTAGACTAATGCCTCCGAAAAGAGATGTGATTTGATCACACAATACAAGGATTTTATTGAAGATGGTTTGAATAATAATATATAAAGTATATAACATAAATTTTTAATTGGAATAATATATATATATATCATACTTTTATATATAGAAATATAATGGAATTAGCGTCCATGTGTACGTATGAACTAATGTCTCTATGAATGGTGCATTTCATTTCCTATATCCATATTTTCTGGATTATTATAAATATAAATATTGTAAATATATATGATATTAAAATCATTGATTAAATTATATTAATAATAAATAATTATATAATTAATTGGGATAGAAATAAAAATTCAATGCATATTTGAAAAAAAAATCAGTTTTTTCATGAAATGATGAAATTGATAAATGATTATTAATCAATGGAATACAATATTTCATAAAATAACTATATAATGTCATATATAATAATTTTATTACCCTGTTTCAGGATAATACATGATAAAGGTATTAACATTTTTAGAATTTAAAAATTTAGTGTTTCTTCATGATGATTGAAGGCTATTGATATGTTCATTTTGGAAATATATTTACCTTCATTAAAAATTATTGGATAATAATATTTTGGAAAATCTAAACATTTATTATATTTTATTATGAAGATATTTTGATGAATTTTTAGAAATTAATTCACTAAAACACTATATGATGAATCATTTACTAATAAATAATGTATAAATAGTTAAACACTCAACCAAAGTATAATAATTTATTTATGAAATGCACAGGTATATTTAACACTATTCATATAAGGTGAAATAATTATTCATCTATAGAAAAAACAATCTAGAAATAAATAATTTATCGGATTGTGTTAAAACCAAATGAATATAATGAACAATTATATCATCAATTATTTTTTTGAGGCCCTTATATTTCCATGTATCACATAGATTCTTATAATCGATGACTATAGATATTTATATTTTTTCATCAATATCCATTTTATCATTTACCACATATGTTCTATTACATAGGATCCATGTTAAGAAACCATAAAAATTTGTTATCTATATTATTAAGTGGCTATTTAATTAACCAATTTAAGATGTGATTTTTAATAATGAAATTTTCAATATCAACAAAATGTTCGGTTGTGCTACACACAATAACGAGTTCCATCAATAACATGTCTTACATGAAAGACTGAACTTCACCAAATACTGTTAAAATTATTATTTAATATAATAGTTATAACATATATTTTATATTATAAGTAAATAATAGGATTTTATAACAAGTGAAAATATATGGTTGAATTCATAGGATACCAATTATTTATAATTTAATATGAAAACCAATTGAATATAAATGTATTGTTTTTATAAAATCTGTTTTTATATACCAATGGTATCTTATCATTATATATTGAATTAACTAATGTTACAGAATTATAATAATTAAATATATATACTATCTATTTATTAAATTATTTTTTATATTATTTTAAAATACTTTATAGGCATGTGATTAGAAGGGATCCAATTTTATGCAGAAAACCTATATTATTCTAAAGATTATTTCCCTCTTTTTAATAGTGCACCTATTTTGGAACTAATGTTTTATATCATTATAAATATTATTAAAAAAATAAATCACATTTTTTAATTTAAATTTCATAATTATCTTAAGCATAAAATTGTTAATTTTTTGGAGATGATTAATTTTTAATGAATAGAGGAATCGACAAGTTTTTTTTTTCAAACGTTGGATTTCATTAAAATAATTTGGGGTATAAATTATATATTGAATTAATTTAAATATTAAATTAGATTAATTATATATCTATTAATAAAATCTAAAACCTTGAAATAACTTTCACAACTAAATTTGATATAAAAAAACTTCAACCATTTGATTATTTTCATTTTTAAACCTACCTTTGTCATCCCGCCAACATGATTAATTTTGAAATACTATTTACCAAAAATGAGGGTTAAATTTTTTAAAATGTAATCCATATTTTGAATAAGAATTATTTATATAGTAAAATATTTCCAAATTATTATTTTACCAAAAATATTTTTGTATGAAATTAAAATTAATCATGACAATTAAGATAAACAACCATAACAAAGGACAATACATTAAAGATAAGAGCTAATATGACCTTGAAAAATGTAAAACCAAATTTTTATTGACATGTTCTACCCTATACATGATTTTATTAGGATGAATTATTTATTGGAGGAATATTAGGAAATGGAGAAAACTGTATAGTGTTTACCATTTTATATTGACAATAATGCACCTCTCCCCCCACTAATAAAAGTCACTCACACTACACACCACATCACAAAATAAAATCAATTTGGATCATCCAAAATCCGTAATAATATATTCCTATAATCTTTCATATCATCCTATAATTCTCAAAAAAAAATTAACCAAATTGATGGATCTATATTAATATTATCTAAAAAAAGTTATAAAGAAGAGATAACATTATTCAATGATCACTTTTGATTCATTTATGTCCCCACCCTGAAATTATTTTTATTTAATTATTATATAGTATCATAATTATTTTAAATATACTATGATTTACTATAAGGATAAAACCTACACTCAAACACAATTAAATCATGTATTGTAAATTATCATCGTACTTTGTACGACTAACTATTTTTTCAAAAACTAATGTCATTCATTCTTCCATTACCACTTTAATAGATAATAAAGATGGTGGTTTTAATGTTTATATATGATATATATATATATAATTAAATTATTTTTATGTAATGTATTATATAAAAAATACACTTTTGATATAGATTTTTTTGGAATACGATAACATCGTTTGGGGACATTCAGAATACATTCTTCTCAATGTGACATGATCTATTCACTATATACATGGATTTTATTAAGGATGGTTTTAATAAAAATATGTGACATATATGAAATAAATATGTTACCAAAATTATTATATTCATGGACTCACACATAGATAGATATATATTTATTTATTTAAATTAGACAATGAAATAGACCTAGTTATCATGAAAATGTGCACCCTACATTCTCCATCAATGCTTCATTTCATTTCTTATATATTAATTTAATGGAATATAATAAAATAATAATTATTTGATATATATGATATTTTTTTCATGTGTCACATTATGGAGATTATGAAATAATTATCTAATTAATATGACCAAAAAGACAAAACATACTCATCAAAGAAGGTAATTAACACTTCAAATCATAAAAATGATTAATGATTATTGATGAATTGGTTATAATATTTCATTAAAAGAATATAAATAATGTAAAAGATATTAATATTCTATAATTTTTTTTAAATATCATTCTACAAACCATTAAACATAATATTAACAAGAACTCAACTAGAAAGAATCATAAAACAAGGGATATCATCTAAATTTACATCCCATTGATGCATATATTTTATTATGCACAACTTCACGTTATGGTGGTGTATATAAAAACCATATTTAATTTCAAATCGTGATTCAATAAATTTTAATTTTATTCTATCTTTAAAATTGATATATCTCATCAAAGGTGGATGCCATTATAAATACCAATTTGTAAAATATAACACCGAAACTTCAAATTATTTTGTGATTCTTAACTGTCTCTAGAATTAATCACTTCTTTATGATAATTTTCCATTAAAATAAAATAATTTAATTTTTACATCCAAAATTTCATGTAATGTGTATAATTATCTCTTACAAAATTTACAATTTTTTACTTATGGTGTTTAAATTGAATGATATTTAATTTTCTGTGAAAATATATATAAATATGTGTATCTTACTCAATATGGGTATTTTAGAAGGTAAATTGTTCCTAATTTAATCATTTATTCTATAAACAACTAATACATTAAAATATTGCAAAATTGGTCAGTTCTAGAAATAAATATCCCCATGATAGTTTGGTATTATTAGGAGACAAATCATTTGGAAAAACATATGGGTTTTTACTTATTATATGAAAAGCTATTTTGTGAATGATATTAATAGTAATGTTTTAACATTCCTAAAAAATATTAAATCCAATTATTTATGACTTCTTTCATTTTTATTAAATTATTAATTATTATTGATTTTTTTTAATGATATTTATTGATGTAGTTCATTATCTATTCATTGATTATATGAAACTTGTTACAATTACAATCCTTTCCATATTGATTTATTTTTCATATATACAAATTTAAGTAGATTGTGATCTTAGTTATTTTTCATTCCATGTTGACTATTATAGTTTTTTAATAACTTATTATGTTTTACATACCCTTAACAATCTATTAGGGTCACCCTTATTTTCCTCCTTTCCCCTATATATGATGAAAAAAATTGAATGATCAATTGAGGAGGTTTTTCAATTGATTTTATTATGTATCATGTATTATTTTATATTTACCAATGTAAAATGGGTTTTAGGTATGTGTTATAAATTTCTAAAACTGATAAATTGTTCATTCCTTTTGGATTTGATTCATTGTAATTCTGAAAATATAATAATATAAGGTGATAACTCTTGGATTTGCGGGTCTTTTCATTACAAATGATCCTTCCAAAAAGTGAAATTCCATGTTATTGTAACACACAGATCGTGATAAATTATTGATGGAATAATATATTCTTTTAGTTCCCACACTTTATAAGATGAAAATTCATTCCAACTATTGATGACCTCCCATAAGTTTCCAACTATTCGCTCAATATCATCATGAACATAGAAAATTAATAACCATGAAGTCCCATGTGGACATTCTACAATGTCCTTTCATGGTTTCCTCTAGGGAAAAAATATTATTTTTACACACCACTACAAGTTAAAATATTATCTTATAGTTTAATAAATTGAAACTTTCTATCCCTATGACTACCCCAATGAAAATATAATTACACCATATGTAATATAAATATGAAAACATTATGCACAAATACCATATATATTATATGAATATGTATAGAAAAAGGAAACTATTAATCATGTTAATCTAACCACAATAATATTATATATTAGTATTCATCTTTTAAATTCAATTTTTTATTTTATATAATGTTCAAATAATGATGCATTTTTGTAACGTCCCGGTTTCAGAATCCACCCAGAGGCGCCCCTTACCCGGTTGATCACATGGACTCAAGTGTATTTCCCCAAACTCCAGAGGTTTCCTACTTGTCGTGAGGGCCATGGGTGTTATAGTAGGGAAACTATGCCGCCATTGGCAGAGTACATCGCGGATGTAAACAAACATGCTATAGAGGAAGCAATAAATATATAACAATGGTAATTAGCAGAATACTGAGATAATAAAAAACTGGAGAAATGCATAATAAAGGACACATGATTCACATGTCTAGGAAAAAAAACAAACAAGTACCAATGCTGAATACAAACATTACTGCACAAAGTACAAAAGAAAAAGATAACGTCTCCTCATCATCGCAAGCCTAGTCTTGGCCACATGCTCTGCAGCTCCATAGCAAGTAAAGTACCTGAAGTGGAAGGGTGCCTGATCTTATCTATACCTGCTAAAATATAAACTATTTGGACCCAAAAGCATGGACCAAACAGTGTGTGAGACTATATCCCATTAGGAAACCACTCGAAGATCTGTGCCAAATAGTCAGTGAATATATGAAAAGTAAATGTAGAGAAAGCAGTAAACAAGAACATGCTGAACAGTAAACAATCCACAGTTCCAATATCAAGAAATAACTAACAACCAGCTATGCACAAACAGGTAACCCTCTACGAAGTACTCACATACATTCCCTCTTGTCCTACATAACAAGTTCTAGCAACCCTTTGGGAAGTACACTCTTCCTATCCTCCCTGGTTTGGTCATATGAAAATTATACTCTCTGAGGAAGCTCACTCGGTCAATTCCCCTTATAGACCCAAGGTCAAGGAGACTCTAAGGAAGCTCACTCAGTCAGTTCCACTTATATCCTAAGTCATTCAATGAATCTTTGAGGAATCTCACACCATCAATTCCTCTTATAGTATAAGGTATAAATGATAATTCAAAAAAAATGACTCTTTAAGGATGCTCACACAGTCTATCACCATATATTATAATAATTCAAGGACTCTCTGAGGACGCTCACTCAGTCAATCACCTTATAGCCCAATGTAATCCTAGGCTCTTTTAGGAATCTCACAGAGTCTATCCCCTTATAGACTAATGCTCAAAGGCTCTCTGAGAAAGCTCACTCGATCAATTCCCATTATAGCCTACTACACCTAGTTCTCATGGCCCTGTGTAGGATAATGAAATATCAATGAAAAATGGAAAAGGAAAACCTACAGAACTACATCGATAAATAGTCTACAGCATATCATGCATGTTAGGACTCAAACACTCCCTCCTACAACCACAGGTATGGAAAACCAGCAATGAATCCAAAGGCTAAACCTGACCAAACGATCGTAAACAGAACATGCATGGGAAAAATACATCCAAATAATATAAGTCAACCCTATTCATATCAAAATTACCACCACACAAGAATACAAGGTTGGAAGGAAAACAACAGTGGTAAAACGGTAAACACACAATACCTCGTCCATGAGTATTCATAAAATTTGAACATAATACTCAAATAAATTGAACGTAAAGGAACAAACCACCTACCTTGGCATTAGGTGATCAATATACTTTAATATCAATGCTTTAATCACCTTAGAACATTTTATATCTATTAAAATGTCTAAAACAATCAACCCACGATAACTTGAAAAATAGGAGGAATTGGAAAACAATGCTCTCGGAGAAGGAATAACTCACTGAAGAAATTCCAACGCAACCGATGGTGTTTAATTCAGAAAACGGATTGAGGAATGAGGGATCATCCAAGATATATGGCTGTACAGACTCTCGAAGATGAACGAGACCTAGAAAAGGTGTGTTCTGTCCATCAGACATGACCCCGTTGTGTTTAATGAAAAAAAAAATACACAGCATGTACTTTTAATGCACATGGAATGTACTTACTATTTATTTACTCCTCATTATGAGGCCCCCATGTCACTCCCACAAGTCCATTTGTGTGTATACTTCACAGCTATCACATGGCCTCCAGCGGCATCGTAGTACACGACGTGTAGTCATATAGAACACGACGTCTACTATGAAAATTTCCATATTTTCCTAATTTTTCTAAAAAAAATCCCGGAATGGAAAAAAATTATCTGAAAAGAATATCTGGGTTCTTAAAAACTTCCTCCCTTAAATAAATTTGTCCCTGAATTTTTCTAGCGCATCATAGAAGAAGAATCCCCAAAAAACTCCGGAAACTAAGCTTGTACATAAGCCTCCCTCTCCCTAGTCTCATCATTTACCCGCCCATGCTGCCATAGAACTCGTACCAGAGGAAAAGACCAGCCACATAGAACCTTTATACTATGATCAACAATCATTATTGAATGATCCTCGAATGACACTTCTACATCAGGCTCAACCTACCTATGTTGAAAGACATGAGACGGGTCTGAAAAAGAAACTTTGGTGTTGAGAAACATGAAAATCTTCATGCATGGATTGGTACCTCTAAGGTAACTACAGACTATAGGAAACTGGCCCAACTCTCTCCAACACCTCAAATGGCCGGATGTGCCTCAGAAAAATCATACCTTATCTCTTGATCTTCTTCTGTCCCAACCTCAGTGCAACACATAGGAAAACCTGATCCCTGACCTTGAATTCCAGAGTTCATATTCACTGATCAGCATAAGTCTTCTGACGATACTGAATAGTATCCACCCTCTTTCGAATCAACTCCATCCGCTCTATGCTCCCCTAAACAAGATGAGGTCCCAGAAAAGCTACCTCTCCTACCTCCAACCAATATAAAAATAATCGGCATGGACTACCATACAAAGCCATGTAAGGTTCCATCTGAATAGTTTTTTGAGAACTATTATTGTTGGAAAACTCCATAAGAGGTATATTCTTCTCCCAAGAATCTCCAAAATTCATAATGCATCCCTAGAACATGTCCTCAAGAACTTGAATCGTTTGCTCAGACTGGACATCTGTCTAGGGGTGGTACGTTGTACTCAAAAGTACCTATATACCCAATGCCTTCTAAATCCCCTTCCATACCCAAGAAGTAAAATGTGTGTCCATGTCTAAATAAATGGATTGTGGAACTCAATGTAGTCTTACAATCTCTTGGATGTACAAAAGTCCCATCTCATCAATATTGAAGGCATCCTTTATCGAATAGAATTCAGTGACCTTCGTAACCATATCAATGACAACCCACACTGCATCATTCCCTCGAGGTGACCTAGGCAACCCTGTCAAAAAATCCATCGTGATGTCTTTCCACTTCCACTCATGAATGGATAACTATTGTAAAATCCCTTCTAGTCCCGGAATCAACGAATTCACCTACTGACAAGTGGAACACCTCATGAAGAACCCCGAAACGTCTGTCTTCATACCTAGCGACCAATAATGACAGTGCAGATCACAATACATGTTGGTGACGCCAGTATGAACTTCCCAAAATGGGGAATGAAAATCCCACATCAGATCCACATGTATATCGGTTGGCACCCATACTCTCCCTTGGAAACAAATTATCTCATCCTCACATATGGTCCATCATTGAATAGGGTACTCTCCTAAAACACTCTCCTTTAGGACTAGGCCTTCAGAATCTAATAGTTTCCTCATTCGAAATCGATCAAGAGGAGTAGAGGTAACAGCTGTAGAACAAAGAAATGTCTACCCTTGACTTTATTTCTCCTCCAAAATAATCTTAGAGAACAGATCCATAAGCTTCCACTCACAGGTTTCCTCCTGAACTTCTTGTATCTGAGTCCTTCTGCTCAATGCATCAGCCACTATTTTTCCTTTCCCAGACGTATAGGAAAGATCTAAATCGATGTATTGTAAGTACCCGACCCACCTTTGCTATCTCAATTTCAGATCACACTAAGTGAAAATGTACTTGAGACTTTTGTGGTATGTGAAAACCACAAAATGCACCCCCAGAAGGTAATTTCTCCAACATCGTGAGGCATGACCAACTGCTTCAAACACCAGATCGTGTGTTGGGCAGTTCCTCTCGTGTGGCCTCAGAATTCGAGACTCGTATGCAATGACTCCATATCACTGCATAATCTCAGCTCCCAAACCAATAACTGATGCATCATATTAAATGGTATCGATCTTTCCTGGCTCTGATAAGGCATGTATAGGTGCTGATGTCAACCTCCCATTCATCTCCTGAAAGTATAACTCACAAAAATCGAAACATAAGAACATAAAACACTTCTTATTCAGACCTATCAGTGGTGCTGTTAAGCATGAAAATTCATGTATGAATCTTCTATATTATCCAGACATCCCTATAAAACTCCATACCTCAATGATGTTCATCAGATTATCCCAGGAAACTAATGGTCTCACATTCTTTGGGTCTACTGATACACCTGTCTCTGAGATGACATAACCCAAGATGTGAATTTGGTCCATCCAAAAGTGGAACTTAAAGATCATATCATATAATGGGAACTCCCTCATTGTAATCAAAATGATCTCAAGATGTGTGGCATGGTCATTTCGAGTGATAGAGTACATTATGATATCATCCACGAAGAACATGACAAAGAAATCAAAGTATGGAGGCAACACTAGGTTCATTAGTGCCATTAATGCTACAGGCGTGTTAGTGAGACCGAACGTCCTTACCATATACTCAAATAGACTATACCTACTCCGGAAGGCTGTATGAGTTATATCAGATGGATTAACATGAACCTGATGATAATCAAACCTCAAGTCAATCTTCAAGAACACCCTAGAACCTCGATGTTGATCAAAAAGATCATCAATCATGGGAATGGGATATCGGTTCATGACTGTCAACTAGTTCAACATCTAATAATCCACAAAATGCCTGAGGGTGACATCTACCTTCTTCACAAACCGGACAGGCGAACCCGAAGGAGAAGTACTGGATCCGATGAATCCCTTTTCCCATAACTCCTCCAACTACTTCTTAAGCACCTTCAACATAGGTGGGGCTATCCTATCAAAAGGAATCGACACTGGTGATAATCCTGGAGAAAGCTCAATAGAAATTTCTACCTCACTCTATATAGTAAAACCTAAAAATTCCTATTGAGGACATCCCTAAAATGATCCACCTCGGGAGGAAAGTCTAACTGGTAAGTTTCCTAATCATTCAGTATAGAATAGCAATATAGGCCATAAATCTTCCTAACCCATGAGGCTATGGTCCCGCTCTGCTCGCCTGGACATCCCACTCTCCCTTATGATGAAATGATATACACTATGGTGATATGAAAATCTACTTTATGGTGATAACAATTGACGATTACTTGAAAGGAAATTAGCCAATCCATTCCGATAATGACATCATAGATCGTAATCTCTAGGAGATAGAGGTCCCATAAGAAGTGACACCCACCAACCTATAGATGGCACTCACTACATTGACGTGCAATAGTTGTTCTAGTCCCCAACGGAGTGTCTAAAATCAAGATATCAGTAGAGGAAAATATATAGAGACCAAGGAAATCCACAAAAACAACAAATATAATGCTATGGGAAGCCCCTTTATCAAAAAGAGTTGAATATAAAACTGATGCTACTAAGTTCATACCTAAAAGAGTAGATGGTCCAGGATCCATATCATGCTGGGTCTACTCCACTGTAAATGTCTGGCCTGCTCCAAAGCCTTGTGACCCTACCTGACTATTCTTACTTGAACCACGCTGCTGTCATGAAGGATCAGCAGCTAAATACCCCAACCAAGACCTCCACCTCGTCCTGAATGGATAGACGAACTCCATTTCCTTGAATGATGAGAAATTCGTGGTGATACTCCTGAACGATGAGTTATAGAGGAACCTTTGTCACCAGATTCCGGTGAGAAGATCTTATAAAATTGCTAAAGATGACCCATCTTGCCACAAGATCGGCACACCATCGGGTCTCTCGGGCAATGTGGCCTCATATTCTTGCTCCTACCGCACTAGTAGCACACCACATGGCTACCAAAAGGTGCATCCCACCTACTCTGATACCCTTGTGCAGTTTCCCTCTGGCACTACCTGCTATTAGTTGGGGGAATAATAACACTGGATGACTAACCTCCCTAGCTCACAGCTCTATAATCCCTCATATTGGACTCAGTAATCATCACCTAGTTGACGGTAGAGGATATCGAAGTCAGCCTAATGATTTTCACCTTGGAATGGATCTCCATTCTGAGATAATCCTCAAGCATCCTAGCCAGGAACAAATCATCAGCTGCAGGAATATGCATGAAATGCAACAGATCTGTGATGTGAGAGGAATACACCATCACAGAATGAGTACACTACTCCAAGCTCATGAATTCCCAGGCTCTATTGTCCTTAAAGGTATCTAGGTAGAAGTAATAATAACAGATATGTTGGAACTCCTCCCAATACATATTCTCATTGTGTCCCACCTATGAAATGATATCCCACCATATCTTGGCGGTGTCTCAGATCATTTAGGTCACGAGATTTACCCTCATCTCTGGTGGTACCTCATGATGCTCAAAGATCATCAGCGTTGCTTTGAGCCACGACTCTGATGCCCGTGGTCCTCCTTCGCCTGAGATGGCGAGAGGATGATGCTATTAGATAACCCGTGTCAAATCTTCCATCAACAGGGTAGGAGGCGGGGCTCCCTAGACGGTTGGTTTCAACCACCGAAATCCCCTCCTAAACTGTGCATCGGTGCCTGCAACTGGTATAACTGTTGGTGCCAAGGCTGGCATACCAAGAGAATCTACATAAAGTCCTTGATTAGCCATATCATGCATCTGATCTCTACCCTACAACTGGTGGTCAACTGGATGACATCTTTGAAGCAAGACTCTACAAGGCCAAATTCCCACTTATATTCAATATTATCAAGGAATTGAGGCTGAAGGCACAAGAATAAAACTAGAGAAAGAAAGCATTCATGTTTAGAAAAACATGACTAAACGTCGTGTATTTTCCCTACACGGCGTGTTCCCTTGAGACATTGGAATGGGTGTGTACTCCCTCCACAATTGGTCATGTATCACCCCAAAACACATGGCATGATGTCCTAGAACACGAATTGTACCTGAATCTACTTTAACATCCCAGGTCCTTATAAACGGTTAAGACACATGGATCTCCTGAGACAATACTACATGATGTGTTCAAGTAAAACACAACGTGTACTAAAAAATCCTCATATAGCCTGTGTTTTTAGTTACATGGTCTGACACACGACTAACACTACATATGGTGTTTCAGATGTACATGACGTGTATGTGAAAGGATAAAGTCGACGCATGTTGTTCGTGACACGGCTGTGTATCTAGGTTAGTCTACATGGTGTGTAAAATCCATACATGGAAAGTATGTTAAAAGATAACACCGACCTGTGTTGTTCGTGACACAGCTTGGTACCTGGGTCAGTCTACACGGCATGCAAAACTGGTACACAGTATGTTCCTACAAGGAAATCCCCATCATGTGTCTCTTCCAAACGGCCTATGACACAGTTAGAGATTACACTAGTGTGTATATACGGTACATGGAATGTACTTAAGAAAAATTGTTTCTTCATGAATATAAGATCACAAGGCATGTAGTCAAAACTACATGGCGTGTATTTTGGTTTTTTCTAGACAGTAAGCCTAATTAATTACTCTGGATCCCAATAAAACAATAAAACAAGTTTTAAAAGTGCCAAATATTTATCTGTGAGGGCCCATACTCCTCGCGAATCTAATTTTGGCATCTTATACATGTTATAACAAGAAAACAAGGCAATGATCCAACAAATTTCTTCCCATGAGGGATCAGAACACCTCAATAACCAATATTTGGAATTCATCCAGACAAATACTTACACAAAAAATACCATATCAAACAACAGGTAATTTATTGAGGCATTTATCACAACAACATTTATATTCTAAACAAAATATATCACAATTACATGCAATCGCTTATGCATCCTAGATGGTGTGGCAAGAATACATGACATGTGATATCTAGAAAGTGTCTATATGTTGCATGAGATGGCATACCCGTATCTCATTGGGTTGCAATAGAAATATAACCTCAATATCATCAACAGTAATAGCAGAATACATTTGGGTCACCCAATAATGAAAATCAAATCAACTATAAAATTGAAAAAGCAAGAAAAATTGCAATAAATGAGGTAGATTGGTTTTTCCCTGTACTCAGGTTAGCTACTCCCAGGCATATCTAATTACCAAGAACCAATTCCATTTTATCCCTGGATATATGCTAAAAATGTAAGTCAAGAGAAAATAATTCATTTGATACAGTTTTGTAACATCCCGGTTTTGGATGACAATCATAGAAGCCCCGTACCGGGTTGGTCACATGTCCTCAAACACATTTCTCTAAATGCAAGAGGCTACCTACGAGCAGTGAGGAATTTTGGTGTGGTTGTGGAGAAACTATGACTACATTAGCAGAGTAAAAAGTGGACGTAAACAAACATGCAATAGAATAAGTAGTAAATATCCCACAACAGTAATCAATAGACGACTGGGATAATAAAAACAGGAGTAATGCATAATTAATGATGCATGATACATATGTCATGGAAAAACATCCAAACAAGTCACAATGTTGAATACAAATAGTACTGAAGAAAGTAAAAAAAGAAAAAGATAACATCACCTCAGCAATGCGATCCTAGGCTTGGTCCCATGCTCTCCAGCTCCATAGCAAGTCATGTACCTGAAGTGGAATGGCGCTTCCCCTTATATATACTTGCAATAATATAGTCATTTTGGGCCCAAAAGCATGGACCAAACAGGGTGTAAGACTAGATCCCGGTAGGCAAAAAACCGAATATATCTGCTTAACAGTTAGTGAATATATGTCTTGTAAAAGTATAGAATGCAGTAAACATGAACATGTTGAATAGTAAACAATCAATAGTTCCAAGATCATGAATCAACTAACAAGAAGGTATGAAAAAATAGGTAACTCTCTAGGAATTACTCAGAACCATTCTCTCTGGACCTACCTAACAAGTACCAACAACCCTCTGGGCAGTACACTCAGCCTAGCCTATCTGGTTTGGTCATACGAAAATTTTACGACTCTCTGAGGAAGCTCACTCAGTCAATTCCCCTTATAGTCTAGGGTAGTCAGGGACACTCTAAGGAAGCACAATTGGTCAATTCCCTATATATCCCTATGGCCAGTGACACTCTGAGGAATCACAATTGGTCAATTCCCCATATTGCCCAGGTCATTCATAGTCTCTCTGAGGAAGCTCAAACAGTCAGTTTATCTTACAGTCAATGGTAAGCACTGTAATTCAATGTAAAACAAATACTCTCTTAGGAATCTCACACGATCTATCCTTTTATAGGCTAAGAATTAAAGGACTCTCTGAGGAAGATCACATAGTGAATTCCCTTCTAGCTCAATTTAATCATAAGATCTCTGAGGAAGATCACAAAATATATCCCCCTATAGCCTAATGCTCAAAGACTCTCTGATGAAGCTCTCACGGTCAATTCCCCTTATAGTCTACTACAACCGGATCTCATGACCCTTTGTAGGATAACAGAATAGAAATGCAATATGGCCATATAAAACCTACAAAACTACATTGATAAACAATCTACATCATATCAAGCATGTCACGATTCAAACTCTCCATCCTACATCAACAAGTATGTAAAACAGGAAAAGCAACCAATGTCTAAAATGGACCAAATGGTCGTAAACAGAACATGCAGAAGAAAAACAATTCCAAAATATAGCAATAAAAAATATTTGTATCCAAATTACCATTGCACAAGCATACAAGCATAGTAGGAAATCAACAGTGGTAAAATGGAAGACAGGCAATACCCTGTTAAAGGGTATTGGTGGAATTTGCACATAATACTCAAAGACATTGAACGTAAAGGCACAAACCACCTACCTTTGCGGTAGGTAATTGATATACTTTAACCTAAACCCTTGAATCTCCTTATAATGACGTAGATATATGAAAACATATAAAAAATTCAACCCACGTTATCTTGGAAAATATTAGGAATTGGAAAAAGATGCTCTGAGAGAAGGATAAAATCAACGAAGAGATTCCTACCAAACCAGCAGTGTTTGATTCAATGGACGGATGTTTGTGCCGGTGCTCATCAATGATCCTAATCCATACCGACTCTAGAGGTCGAACAAGAACTAGAAGAGGTGTGTTTTATCCGTCAGATGCGACCCCATTGCATTTAATGAAAAAAATACACGGTATATACTTTTGGAGTACATGGTGTCTACTTACTATTTCCGTACTCTGCATTAGGCAGCCTCCAGGTCACTCCCACATTGCCGTAAGTGTGGCTACTTCATACCCAGAATGTGGCCTCTAGTGGCATCGCAGTTCCCGACATGTACTCATAAAGTACACAGCTGCACTTAGAAAATTTCTAGATTTTCCTCTTTTTCTCAAAAACAACCATAAAAGAAAAAACATACCCTAAAAGAAGATCTGGGTTCTTATAATTTTAACAAATCCATGAATCAATGTTACCCAAATATACTAAAATTGATAGTTCACCCATCACATGTAATAATATTAATGATTTTTATATTTTATCAGTCGTTACATGATTAATATCCCTATATTTGAATATTATGTGAAATATTAAATCCGAATTACATTGATTTATCATTGATATTATTTTTAATAAAATTTCCAATTATTTTTTTTGTGGACTTATATTTTTATTTAATGTGGTTTTTTCTATTTTAAATTATAATTTCTAATATTATTCAATTTTTATAGGATGAAAGGTTTTTTGGGTACATATGTCATTTTACAATCATAAAAATATATTTAGTGTTTCAATAACCAATACTATTGGTCATATATATTCAAGATTTCATTGAATGTGTATCAATTTTCAAACTATAGTAACAGTTTTATGAGAAATAAATAATTTTAATTTTTATACTCTTATGGTTATGAATTTAGTAAATTGAAACAGTTTCTATTATAGAGTCATAAATTGTTTACAAATATGAAATGGAATTATCCTATTGATAAAAATATATACCAATTATGAAACAATTAATATACATTATACTATTGATTATTTCTCATAATTAAATGATCTTTTCCCATATACTCTTTGTTTTTAGTTTTTAGTTGTTAATTTTTTAAAAGATCCTTCCCATATACACAAGTTTATTAATTATATCAATAGTCACTATCAAGAGTAAGGTGTTGCATATTATTGAGCTATAATAACATTGGAGGTTCAATAAATATGAATTTCAAAGGGATATATAAATAGAGTTATAACCCACAAGAAGCTTTTTCATTTTTTGTATATATCTTTATTTTAGTCACTATTCAATGGTTACATACTCATTATGTGTCATGTATATAGTATATTATTATATTAATTTTCAATTATAATATAAAATCATTTAATATATTCAAAAATATATATATATTTATATATTTTTTATATTAATAATCAGATCGTCCTATAATAGTATTAATAATAAAATATGTTGGTAATGTCATATTTTTATAAAATAATGTTAACTAATATCAATTTAATTGAGAAAATTAATATAAATATTTATTTTATTTTTTTTAGAATAAAAAACATAACCATTATAAATGTCAGTAATCTTATTGATTAAAATTTTATAATTTGGTAAAAATATTAAATTTTGAGGGACTTATACCTTTTTTGAAGAAAATTTTCAGGACATTATATAATGTATCTAAATACCTTAAATATTTTTTTGGAGGATATATTTTTTAAAATTCTCTTATTTTTTATAAACATAACTGACTAATGATTTTATTTAATTATATTTCTAACTGAATTTAATGGTTATTTTATAAGATTATTGTATGCGGGTATAGGGACATTTAGGTCATAATTATTATTTTACAATGTTTTTTGAATATGGATCACCTAAAAAAGTTTAAATGTATCATGGTAATGAAATTTAAAATCAATTCTCTTGAGGAAAATATCCAGCATTTATTGTTATTTCACTACATCTAATATAGATAAATTAATTGTTAATGTAATGGTATGAATGGATATTATACTTAAGTAGATAAAAATTAGATAATAGTTTATAAAATCCATGATTTCTAGATCCATGTCATCATTTTACAAATATTGAAAATCTATTGTGTAATTTTTTTAATCATTGTTGATTATGTGATTCCACTGACACAAAAACAATTGTGATGAAAATGGTGGTGTTGATTATGGTGATGTTATTTAAACTATTGGTGTGTATGTTATTGTCATACAAAATTATGAATTTTATTATTATGTTTATCCTCATTGTATTTGTAATAGAGGGTATAAACATGGTAAACAGTTTTCCACACATACACCATTTCATTATTTTTAATTTTTCGACAAAATATTATTATATTTTAGGTTCATTTTATATTATAAATTATAAATTTTTTTTCTATGACATTTTATGTTGATGTATTAAACATATTATTTATAATGGTTGATCAATTAGATAGGATCCACTATAGTTATTGTGATTTCAATTTACTATATAAAAATAATAATAAATAGTCTAATATTTAATTCCAACTCAAAATTTCTTATCATTGGGAAATAATAATCAAACTAGTTAACGATAGAGAAGGATTAACCTTGTGGGAAAAATGGTGGTTCAGAATGATCCCTTACCTCATTTCAAAATGTGTTCTACACAATCAATTAATTTCATGTATAATAAAATAAATTTTTATCAAAAATTTAGTTATTAATATATTATATATGTATCTGATTAATTATAATTTTATTATGTTCATTTATAGACATTACAGTGAGTTATAATCTTCAATATTTTAATTTATAACGTGTTAGATTCATGCATTCATAGCCAGTTCGACTGTGTATAATTATTGACATTCTTTTAATATTATTATAATTATCTAGAATAAAAATTATATGGTATTAATGAACTTATATTAGAATATATGGACCAATATATTATTTTTTCTAGTATGACTATGTTTGATTTTATAAAATATTGTTGATAAATGTCTGTTTGTTCTCGAGATTTTTCAGTCATCAAAAACCAGTATCATTTTGATGATTATAATGTATATATATTAGTTCTAGAACATCAAAAAGCTATAATATACAAATCGAAATAAATTGATCATATTAATGGTTTTATAACCATTTTTTTAGGTCGTAATGTAAAATTAAAACTCATAATCGAAAATGACAGTGAATCGATATATCACATATGATGTTTTGATTCATAGAATTATAGGATAAGTGAAGAGATTTGATGATGGATATTAAATATGAAAAATTAATTTAATGTATATAAATGATACATGATTTACCATTGTGATGTTTATAAGGTTGGTGAGGAGAGGATACCAAATGAAAATAAATTAAAGGAGAAGGATTGATGATTTTACCTCTTGAATGTTGTCTCCTATACAACCACCTTATGGAACATGTGTTTTTTATTTTTTTGGGACAAGAATATCATGGAGTGGTGTAAGTGTGTTGTTAAGAGAATAAGGTAGAATATTGAAAATATAATAGGGTTCAATGGTGTGAGGAGAGGGAAGTTGAGGGATAATATTTATAGTGAGAGAGAAGTTTTTTTATTGTTATATTAATTAGTTTATTATTTTGGATCTAGGATAAAAAATAGTGTTGATTACTGTGACTAAGTCTACTAAATAGATCATCATATTTTGAACCAATGCATCCTATCATCCCAAATACATTATCCTTGAATCTGGAATTCATGTATTTATGTTAAACTGTAAATTATTGTAATTAAATATTCACAATATTGAAAAAAAAATAAAAAAAAATCCCATGAAATTATCCTTAGACATATTTTTATGATTAATTTTATAAAATGAAATCGATTTTATAAATATGATTTTCAAAATATGATAAATTTTGTTTTTCAATTAAATCAAAATTTATTTGAAATAAACTGATTGTAATGTTATTATCAATTTTATAAGCCATTGAAAAATTAATTAATGTTTCAAAAAAAATATATTATAATTTTAAAAAAACATAATATTTATTTATGAATACATTTTTTAAGATTTAATTGTCTTTTATACATTTATAGTAGATAAAAAATAATAAATAAAAATTTACGTTTTAAAAAAGTACCAACATTTAATTTACTATTTTAAAAAATTAATTAACATATTCTTGGATATAAATATATAATATATTGATTTATGAGATACCTAAATATATTTATAATTCCATAGTTGAGTTTTATATTCTAACAACTAGATTACTATTTGTAACGGCTGGATAACTATTACATTAGTTAGGTTACTATTCCAACAATACTAGTTCTTTAATTTCTATAAAGACATATTGTTTCAATAATTATTCATCAAATTATGATTCCTTCTAGGTTATATATTTTAATTTTAAAAATTAATATTATAATATAAACATTATGTTTTTTTCTATATTTTGTTTCATGAGTGCAGTCATTTTTGTAGGTTGAGCAGATCCAAATTTTCCCAACATCGTATATTATTTTCTATTTATTGTGTCACTATTGTTTTTCCATTATTATTGTTTTATTTTTTTTATAAATTTATAATTGATTATTTATAATAATAATTTTTTTTGTTTACCTGTGTGATGAATGTTATTTATACCACATGATATAATTATATTAGTGTATATTCCATTGATAAACATTTGGGTCATTAAAAATCACTAGCCAGTGGCACTAATTGTTTTTTCCAAATTGCATTCTCCCACTATCACATGATATATATCCTTCTTTACTCAAAAAAAGAACACATAAAACACAAATTTAACGTGTTTTAATGGATAAGTAACATAATTTAGAATGTTTCAAGTGAATGTTTAATGTGGAATGTACATGGATAAAAGACGGGATCTTAGAACCTCCTCACCGTATAATAGCTACTCCATATATTGTTATGTAATTCATCACTAAGAGGTATCAATGAACAACTCATGAACCTATTCTAGATTATATAAAAATCTCTCCCACATCTCCACATATGCACATCCCTACTACCATTGCACTTAGGCTAGGGTATAATCATTTATCATAGAATATTCTCACTCTGTTCTATGATATAGACAGAAGTCTCCTCAAAGGAAACGAATAAATTAAGGTCAATATCATGTATTTTTATCATATTAGAAATATTACATAGAAAAATATAATTTTTTGACAAAATAAAAAAATCATTCATGAATCATTAGTGTCATGGATGAGCCAATTGGTACACATGTGGACTAATTATCTCCACTATCTCAAACATTACCACAAAACTAGGTACCAAATTTCCCAGTTTTTTGATACATCTTTGACCCAGAATAAGAAACACCATAAAATATATAGTGAACTACCTTAAAAACCTATTTTTCCCTCTGATATTGAATTCAATATTTATTCATTGTCGTTGTAGTTTCAAAATTCTTTCTTATCAATTGCACCTTCTCAAACATCTCATACATGAGACTAGGTCCAAAAACCAATGACTCTCCGAACTCTAACTAGAATAATGGATTATTATATGAAAATCTATAAAAACACATTAAAGGATCTATTTTAACCAAAATCTGAATATATGTTTTTATAATAATCCCCAAAAAAGAAAGATAATCCTCCCAAGAACCACTGAATTCTTGAACATAGTCTCATAAAATATCCTCCAAAATCGAAATTGTTTTTCAATATTATCCATCATTCTATGGATGAACGGATGTAAACAAAATAACCCACCTTCTTTACACCACTTAATATACTTGTGAGAACAGTAACATTATACAGTTATCTCGATCAGAAATAATGATTTGTATAACTCCATGTAACTGAACTATATCTTGCATATAGAGGTTACCCACATGATCAATAATGTAGGTCTCCATGATAGGTAATATGTGTGATATATTAATCAATCATTCCATGATCAAAAACACATCATCATTTTTTCAAGGATTCCATGGTGATCTTTTCATGAAGTATTTGGTGATATCATCCCACATCCATTCTAGAATGGGAAGATACTAGAATCACCCAATAGGAAAGTAATTCTCAACCTTCACCTAAATATTGGTGTAGCATCACAAAACAATTCCATGTATCTATTTATTCATTCCCAGCCACTTATTTTCATATGAATTTCCTGAAACATAGGTTTGGGTTAGTGTCCTATGACTAAATATTTGTACATAGATGCATGTATATTCGATGTACTAAATATTAATTAATGATCTAATTAAGTATTGTTCATTGATAGGAATTAATTTAATGTATTAATGTCTTAGAATATGTTTGAAATTCATAATAAAGTAACCAAAGAATTTAACACATAACATTACCTGATTTTGTGCATAATTCTACATCACATTACAAACCAATGATTGTATATTCTATTATCTTGGAAGACTAGGTACATAAATCTAAAAAAATGGAACTATATAAAAATATTGATATTTAATATTCAAATTGGGATCCTAAATTATATTGAGCTTAAACATCTGCATAAGGTACCCTGGGGAACACATGAAAAAATAGATGAACTAAATATCATTTTATGGGAGAATGCAAAGTAATTAAACTTTAACACATTCATTAGAAGGCATGGAATAATGAAAATAAAATGATGGAACACATGGAATCATAACACATAAACATGAGTTCATATAACCATTAATTCATATTAATTTTTATGTAGTATAAATATTTAGTTTATTGTGATTCAAGGTTAATTTCACATATAGGAGAACATTCCAAGATTAACCACCAAAACTGTTACACATGGCATCACAAGTTAAGGCTAACCACGAAGACCGTCCCAGACAACATCTGATGAGATAAAACATTACTCAATACATTGGTGCGATATCTAGGCACACCCATTATAACACCCAGATATTTAATAAGATAGATTATTTTTAATTTATTTTATGCCTTGTGTTGTACCCTTCCCCAATATTATCTTCTATGATACACAACACCGTATTAGTGTTCAGTATACACAAAACTATTCTTGGGTTGTGTTCCACACAATTTCATTTTATTTTCATAGAATTAATTTCATGAAACACTATGTATATATTTTTATACATTAATAAAACAAATATGTTGGGATTATGTTATACACAATAGAAATGTAATCATTTAGTAAACTTAACAATGACTTTCCATACATTACAAGCAAGAGAAACCTTCCTCGACAGCTTTCATTGTACGCAGTACCGAGTTTCAATAAAAAATGATATATTATTAAATAAATATTATTTAATGAGATATAATATTTCCATTATGAATATTATTAAATACATTTTTTATTTTATATAGAATCAAAATTAATCTTAAGTGATTTCTAGACATGATATACAAACTAATTTAATTATTCGGATAAAATAAGTATTATTAGTAAAAAATATTTTCCATATTTTTATGGATAACCAATTTAATATATTGTTTTTGAATATTTTATATATTCAATTTTACAAAATAAAATTCGTTTTTAGTGGATAATGAAAAAAAACTTTGGCTAAATTTTTGTTATTTTTTTGATATGTTCCATTTTTTGATGAATTGTGAAAATAATGTTATTTATATTATTTTCAAGACATTAAATAGTAAAATTATGTTTAGGAATATTATTAAATTTTAATTAGTTAATTTTTCTAAAATTTGTTTTTGAAAATGATTTTATACATGAATTTATCAAAAAAAAATTCCATTTTAAAAGGGGTGTCTTTCAAAAAAATCATTTTTCATGAACATTTAATGGTTTTATATCAAATTTCACAATAAACGTTTCTGTTATGAATTTTGAAAAGTTGATGAAAAAATTGTATTCTGGAGAAATAAAATTGGTAAGTAATTCTATTTTGGATTTGACCAACATAAATAGTAAACATGGTAAATTTTATTACCAAAAAAAGGGTAAATTAGTTATTTTAAGTTAAAAATAAAATTATAATGTTTATAAAATGACAAAAAATTAAATAAAATTATTTAATGAATAAAATTAGATCATTAAAACATAAGTATATAAATTATGTCATTTAATGATCAATTGTCCATGAAGATGACATAAATAATGTTTAATTGAATGAAAGAAATAAAATTTCATTTTCTTTTTCTTTAATATCAATTTTGTATCGACATATGGACAAATGGGTGGTATCAAAAAAATAATTTTTAATTTTTAACTTTTAAATATATTTACCTGATAAAAAAGTTATTTTTGACGTTATTGAGACATTTGAGATATATTTTGGTATTTATAATATTTTATATAATAAAAATTTAAAGATGTCACATTCATGTTTTACATAATATACCATTTTATTAAATAATGTTATATAGAAGATAAAATAGATTATGAATACTTATTTGAATGAAAAAAAAATTATCATTATCATGGTAATGTGTTTTTAATTTTTATGAAAGAAATAATAAACATAATGTTTTATATATAGATGATGTATAGAATATTTAATAGATAATGAATCAACAAAAAAATTTAATAAAATTATTATAAATATTAAAGGGATAAAACACATTACCAGATTTTATTGGTAGAGTATATATTGACTATAAAAATCCAATGGTTGAGTTATGGGCCACATGGATCTATAACGAATAGATTATGCCTAATATATTATTTTCTTTAATGTAATGTAAAAATTGTCAAATTCATATTTTAATAAGTATAAAATACATAACGTTAAAATTTATAGAAGATAAATTCTAATAAATATATTATAATGAAATATATTAAATTTATATTCATTATTTTATTTTATTTTAAATTTCTACTGAACAAATACATATATTAAATAATTCCCCAAAATCATTGTGGTAATTATTTTATAATTGGAGATTCAAATAAAAGATATTAAAAATATTAAAATAAATATATTTTTTAGTATTTAATATGTCCAATGATTTTTCTATGTACCCTTGACCTCATAGATATATAATAAAATGGTTTTCTAGAAGTTTAATTTTTATCTTAAATTTTTTAAAAAACAATAAATTGAATAGTGTCATAATTTACACTATTGATTTTTCATCAATATAATTAATTATTTAATTATTTTAAAAAATATATTTTTTCAAAAATATAGAACAATTGTTATTTGTTAAAAAAATTTCTAAATTATTTATTAACGATCTAATTTAGATCAAATAAATTAAAATTTAACCCTTTTAATATTGAAATTTTTTTACCATAATTAAAATGAAATAGAACAACATGGCATTAAATTGAATAGATAAGTATTGACTAGAAATATAAACTTGTTAAAATTTAATGTTTTATGATATTCTAACCCTATCTCAATTAATATTATAAATTGGGTCATTTTGGAGGTTTTTGAGTGGGTTTTTATTTTATTATAAATTAATATTTCTGGGTATTCTAAAAGTTCCCCTCACCTAAATTATAATTGAAACCTACAACCTAATTTATACAGAAATAATTAAGCCTTAATGTTCATCCATAACCCCAAAATTTTCACTTCTAATCTTCCCTAGTTTCATTATGGAGGTTCTCGTCTTCTCAAAAAACACAGTCTAGTTCCATTAAGAGGCGATCTAATGAAAAAACGTCAAAGAAGTTGTAATCTCCTCTGACAATTATTTCATATTTCATTCTAATTCTATTACAAATTCAAGAGTTGTCTCATTATAAAATAATAAATCCATTATAAATTATATACTAATATTTTATTATAATTATTAAACAACTATATTCAAATTTCTATCCATCCAAATAAAGACGAAATCACTACGTGTGCGTACGTATGGCATACCGTCTCCATGTCATTTTGTAATCTGTTTTTCACCACCACCATACACGGATGAGTAAAAAAAGGATTTAAATACTATATATAATTATTATAAATTTATATTTATTCTGAAATAGATTATACCATTATAACTTGTACCATTAAACAATTATGGGTATTATATTATCGCTCGTGCGTACGTACGACCCACCATCTCTAGAATGAGATGTTATTCTTCCTACATGATAACCACTCAATCATGATTATATAAATGTACTGAATGAATAAAAATGGAATTTATTATTTTATATCATTTTTAATTATATAAATATAACCTTATAAATAAAATCATATATTACATGAAAAAACATATATACGACCATGAAGCAATTAAAATGTGAATAACAAGTAAAAATGAATTGCTACAAAAAACATAGAAGTATACAACCATATATGATGAGAAAGATTATGGAATAAGTTAATAATACTATATAAATCATTATAAATGAGTTTTAGACACATAAAAATCTTATAAGACCTCTGGTAAGGGATAATTTTGCAATCTCGTTTTTACTAATTACTGTTTATACATAAGTATATACTAAGGATATATTTATCATCCATGTCCATGTTTTAAAAAAATGTATTCATGAATTTTTTATTGTTATTATATGTATGATAAAAGCCATTTTAACTCATTTTTAACTATTACTACATGGTATAGAAATAATATTTCATTTGTTTACTATGTGAGTAACTTTAATGACTTTTCCGATAAAAGAACGAGGAGAATATATTTTTGAAACATATACAACATGAACAATTTTTTACATATTCATAACGCCTTATCCCTATGTAGTTACCCCTATATGTTTTCAAGTGTATTTTAAACTAAATTATTTACTACTAATATTTCATGAAATTGTGAGAGAAGAAAATTTTTTTGAATTAGAAAGTATATTTTCCACAGTAATTATATTCATGTGTTTTATAAAAATTATTTGTGAACAAAGACAAAATAAGGTTAAATTTCTACCACTATAGTTAAAAATATTTTATTGTGTTTATAATGGAATTATTTTTTTGAAATCCATATATTTTATTTGGATTATGTTATGATGTAATCATTTTTAAGAAAACATATTTTATTTCATAAGTTATGATATGATGAATGATTTTTATATTTGAGGAACAGGTAAGATTGATTTTATTATGATATGGTTGGGATATATATATATATTTGTCCCTAAAATTAATTGGGTGAATATTTACATCACATGAGATATACATGGATAGAACGACAAGTAAATCTGGTTCAGTAATACATAGATTGACGGATAAGTTAATCCAGTTCAGTAATACATAGATTGAGGGATAAGTTAATCTAGTTCAGTAATACATTGTTGGAATGACCCATAATGATAGTTTTTAAAGTAATTTGTCTACTACAATGGTATTGTAATAATTTCCTTACTATGGAAATATTATTATGTGCTTTTTTATTTACCAAAATCCCTTGTTTTATTCCAATGCTATTTTATCATTTTTAATGTTTCTTTATGATCTATTTCATATGACAAGTCATGGATTATTCTTGACTCATGATTTTAATATTTCAACTTTATGTTCATATTTTTACATTATTATGTTATTGGTTTTTTTAATATTCTCAATTATTACCCTTACTGGGTATTTGAGCTCACCCTTTTTATGTGTTCTTTTCCCGAGGTTATAAATAATTTTTATTGGTAGGAAAATAAAATGGGGAGATATTTATGGGAGGTATTGGAGTATATTTACCCATGATTCATGATTATGTTCCATTTATCCAAGTCCATTAAACAGATACATTATTCACCCATCCATTTTTTTCAGGTATTAAATATTCCACAAATGTAATGTAATTTCCTTATACATCAATCTGGGATTATTATAGTTGGTATCAGAGTGACGGTTTAGTCATCCCTTGAAAAATTGGATTTGAAAATGTTAGTGAGATCCATAAATATATCTATAAGATATTTCATGGGATGTAAAAAGGATATGACATGTATAGGAAACAATCCTAGTGTTTTTTTGATAATAACGAATAACCATTGATTAAACATAGGATATCATAGATGGAAATATTATAAGTAATTTACCTTACTTATGTGTTTATAATCAATGATATATATATCTAACACTTTTTTCTTGTCTTAGTCAATAATAATAAATACATAGAAAATAGTTTCATATTTGGAAATTATGGGAATAATGAAGATCGATTTACTATGTAAAAATATAATGATTATTATCATGAAGACGATATGAGTTTTGGTCATACTATTGTAGGTAATGAGATTTTAAATTACATGTGAAATCTATGTTATATTGATAATGTATTTTTCCTATTAAACCTATGAATTTTGAGTTTGAGAAACCAAAATACCTAATTTAAATTTTAGGAACGATGGAGATGATTGATCTTGATTAATGGTTTAATAATAATGTTGGATGATTAAGGTGTATATATTTTCTATTTCAAGGAATTTGTATCCTAAAATATATTATGATTTTTAGAATTAGTATTTAATTATGGAATGAATTGGACATGTTGAATAATTATATGGATAAAAAAATTTATTTAAGGGTAAGGTGATATATTTGGAGAACACATGATTAATGGGAAGATAACCCTTAATATGTACCTTATTTTAAGTTAATGATGTTTGGATAAAGATATGTTAGATTTTAATAAGTAAATTTAATGATTGTAGTTTATTGGGAAATAATCATAGTGTTATTGAAAACTAAGATATGCTATCACAGATGAAATATACAACTTTTTGTTACTTAAGGAATATATCCAATAATATTTTCAATAAGGATACATACATGTTTTCAATAAGGATATATGTTGATTTAAATTAATATAATGATTCACTATAGTACATGATAATGTCATTCCAATTTTTGAAATGTTACTAACAAGATATATCTTATGATCTATGTAGGATAAATTAAGGTATTCACATTCTTGTTATATGATCTTTCCTCTAATTGATTTTATAATGTTTGTTTGGATATAAGTATTTAGGATAAACCTAATGTTTGTGATGGATTAAGATAGACATCAAATATTATTGTTTAAGGCTAAAAATATTTTTTTAATGTAATTTCTCGAATGTTATTATAGTATATTCTTAGAAAAATGACAAATCATAGGACGGGGGACAACCCATTGTGGTAGACAAGGTTGTAGGAATCGAACATACAACTAAAGTGTGACAGACCATTATCACCTCCCACAAACCTATGGGATGTCCCTCATAAGTATAAAATGGTATTATTTTATTAAATTGGTATAATAAAAGAATTATATCTCCATTTCTGAAACCATATACTATTAATCTCACTACAGGTGGACTTATAAAAATTTAATTACCTGAGATAGATAGAATGACCAATCATTCAATCACATGATCTACAAACACTTCAAGAATGAAAAAGCCAACTTCGTTTCGTTAAATTAGTGATTAAGTGGAAATTTTCTAAGGCACGGACACAAGTGAAATTGTACTAAAATAAAGTATTTATTTATTCTCATGAAAAATTGTTCAAAATTAGTTAAATGATATAGAAAACAAAAAATATCATCCTAGTACATTCTTATCTGATGAATTATATGGTCCCATAAATCATTTCAGATTTATGGAATTCTGGTTGTCAACTATCTCCCAAACTTATTTTCTGTCTCAATCAATCAGAACATGATAGTTAGATTTCTCTTCCATATCAATATGTTCCCTTTCCACTCATTCTCTCCTATATGGAATCCTTCTAAAAATTTACTTTGGGAAGCCATTATGTTTATAAAATTCTTTTTTAAAATGAATTATCAGTATTCATTTTTATGATGTTGGTTTATATGAAGAAAAACATAATGTATTAAACCATTTATAAAGTCGATGAATTTAGAGGGTGAAATTCCATTTTAAAGCAGTAGAATGTAACACACTGAGATATTATGAGATAAATACATTTTAATTACATTGATGAACATTGTTGTATTCTACAAAAAGAGTAGCTTCTTCTATTTAAAAAAATGAATTAGCTTACAGTATATGCAACTCTATTCTTTGGATCAGTTACACACAATTTCTAGTTCTTTTGATACAATTTATTTCACAAAACAATGAGTATATAGTCATTTCAATGAATAAATGAAAAATGTTTAGATTATGTTATACGTAACACCAATATAATATTTGAATGAACGTAACGCAAACTTGGCTTGAATTATAAACAAGAGAGCGCTTCCCTGATAGCTTGTGTTGTACTCAATACTGAGATTCACTAGACAATGATATATTATTAAAATATTATTATTTAATCAGATATAACCTAGCCATTATGAAAATTACTAAGCTCATTTTGAATTATATATAATATTAAAATTAATCATTTTTATATTCTAGACATGATATAACAACAAATTAAATTTTAGAATAAAAGAATTATTATTAAATAAATGATTTTTTGCTACCTTTTGATGGTGCACAAATTTTAAATATTGTTTTGACACATTATTATATAAATTTTTAAAAAAATAATATTTTTCTATTACTGTGGATTATAAAAACTTACTTTGGTTTAATTTTTGGTATTTTTAGATAATAATAAATTTTAGATGAATTGATAAAATTGTGTTTTATTATTATTTTAAAGCCACTAAATATTAAAATTATTTCATGGAATAGTTTTAATTTTTAATTAGTTAATTTTTATCCAATTATGTTTTTCTAAAATTATTTTATACATGAATTCATCAAAATTTCATTTTCTATTTAAAAGGGGTATTCTTCCACAAATTGATTTCGTGAAATTTTAACATTTTTATTTTATATTTAATTCTGAAAATTCTATTTATTTAATTTAGAAAAAGGGATGTCATATTTGGATTCATGGAGGTAAAAATTTGTTATGTAGGTCTCTTTTACTATTGAACAATATGAATAGTAACCATGGTATATTTTAATCCCAAAGTAAAGGGTAACTAAGGAAATTTGTGTTAAAAAAATTATAATGACTATAATAAGACCAAAAAATGAAGAAAATTTATTTAATGAATTTAATTTGACTATTAACACAAAAGGATCTAAATTATGAAATTTAATGGACATGTGCTCGTGAAAATTACTTAAATAATATATAATTCAATGAAATACAGAAAGTGTCATTTTTTATGTCTTTAAAATCTATTATGTATCCACATCATAACAAACTGGTGGTATCAAAAAATATAAATATAAATTTTTATATTAATAATCATATTTCCCTAATATAAATTTATTTTTGACTTTTTGGGGCCATTTGGTAGATATTATTGTATTTATAATATTTCATTTAATGAAAAATTAAAGATGTATCATTCATGTTTAAGAAAATTTATCATTTTTAAAAGAATTTTTAATAGAATATAAATTTAAATATACATACTTATATGAAATATAAAATTTTTATATTTATCTTGGTAAATTATTTTTATTTTTTTGAAAAAAAATCATTACCTTAATATTTTATATATGGATGACGGAGAAATTATTTAATGGATGAAGAATCAATAAACAAATTTTTATTAAAATTATAATAACAAATAATGAGCTATAACAGTTCAAAACAATTTATTGGTCAAGTATATATTGACGATAAGAATATAATGGTCTAGTTATGAACCATTCAGATCCATATGGAATAGAGACAAATAATTATATTATTTTATTAAAATAAATTTTAAAATTGTCGCATTTATACATTAATAAGTACTCCATTTTTAATGTTTGATTTTATTGAATATAAATTCATCCAAATATATTCTCAAAAAATATATTAAATTTATCTAAATTATTGTAGTTTATTTTTAATTTTTACTCTAAAAATTAGTATATTAAATAATTACCCAAAATCATTGTTGTAATTATTTTATTAATGGAGATACAAAATAAATGTTATTAAAATTTTTAAAGTAAATATATTTTTGAGTAATTAATATTTACAATGAATTTTATAGACATTAATGAAATTTTAGTTATATAAAATAGTTGTTGGTATGAAGATAACATATTAACGTAATATTTTTAAAAATCAATAAATTAAATAATGTCAATATTGACACTATTGATAATTTATCAAAATAATGTTTTATAAAAGAAATAAAAATTCATATAATAATTTTTAAAAATATATAATAATTATTATATGGTCAAAATGTTTTAAATTTTCCATTTATGATCTAATTTACTTCAAATAATTACCTTTTTTACCCATTTAATTTTTAAATATTTGTTACCCTAGTTAAAATGAAATAGAATAACTAAGTTTGTAAATTGATAAGATAAAGTTTTATTAGAAAAAGATACTTTTTAAAAATTTATTTTTTGATTATATTCCAACCATATTGAATCTCATATTTGAGATTGATACATTTTTTAGTTTTTTAGTTTGGTCTGATTTTATTATAAATTATTATTTTTTAGGATTCCAAAAGTGCCCCTAACCTCAATTATAAAAGGGAACCTCCTCCCACATATCTCAAAACATAATTAATGAATCTAGAATATATTATATAGGTATATGTTAATATAATAATGGATCAACTATATTCATCTTTTTTCCATCCTAAGAAATACTAAATCACCACTTGTGCATATGTATGACTTATCCTATTCACGACGTGCTGTAATATGTTTATCACCACCACCTTACATGGATGTATATAAAAATGGATGTAATAACTATATAAGATTATTAAAAAATTATATTTATTATAAAATTGTGTACACCATATAAATCAATACAATTCAACAATTATGATAATGATATCATCGCTCATGTGTTCGTATGGTCAACTATCTCCACTATGCGATTGGATTCGTTCAACAATATAACAGCACAATCATGATTATTTAAATGTAAAAAATGAATAAATATTTTATTTATTATGTTAATATAATTTTTTTAATTATATAAATATGACATAATAAGGAACACCATATCTTATTTGAAAAATTATAAATACGATCATAAAGCATCTAAAACATCAATAACGAGTAAAATGGATTGTTAAAAACAAATGATGGAAGGATAGTCCTTCTAGTTGTTTGGGGGTTATTACCGATCAGGGATCAGGTGTGAGTAAAGCTTACATATTATGCCCTATTAAGATGCCATTGTCTACAGAACAGGTCCTTGGTGGGGTCTTGAAGCCTCCCTCTCTTAATCCCATAGGTTTAGCTGGATTTTCCCTTGGCTCTCAGAACCGTTTTGTGGTGTTGTGTGTTAATGATCCTCCTCCATTTGTAGAAGTGACTCTCGTAGATAATGGGCATATAGAGATATATCCTCTAAAAGGAAGGTTAGATGTTACAGTAGAAGATAATGAGTCTGCCTCAAAACTCTGGTCCTTAGATCCCAAGGAAGTGGAAATTGCAGAGTAGTACATTCGGTCCTTTTCAATAAATGGGATGAACACCATTGTGGATTCCACTAGTCTTATCGAGCACATTTGGAGGCCGAGGAGATGAAATGACTACTCAAACTTATCAAGTCCTCCTGTTTAATGGTCTTATAGTAAAGGCAAAGTCCATCAAAAGAGTTTGGAAGTAGTTGGTAACATCCCAAAGACTAAGGAGTACATTGAATCAGACATCATCGAGGAGATTATCATTCATTATAATAAAAAATGATATAAAAATATTTCCTGATCAATATTGTAGAGGTGGATGTCCATATAATGTTCAAAAGATCACTGTGTGTTGATTTGGGTGAAGACCAATCATATTGGATAGATAAAAAATTAGGGTTTTTATACGTGGTATCAATGAGGGAAAAATAAGTCTTGAGGGGCATGTGCAGACCTGGGATAGGATGGCATCCCACTCCGATGTTCTATTTAAAAACAACTGTAATATATATTCCACCTCCATAAAATTGTGTCTAGTCAAGGTAAAGGATTCTAATCGCATTAATTTGTTCTAGAATGACCTTATTATTTTTTATGAGGTTTGACATTTCTTTTATTCTGAAACTGTTGGTTTCCCACTTTTTCCTTAAAAGATTTTTATGAAATAATAAAAAATCTTTATTCGAAAAGAATATGAAGTATAATATGACCATATATGATGACCATGATTATATAATAAGATAAAATGAGTTTATAAATAATTATACACGAGCTTCAGACACATAGAAGGCTCATATGACCTAAGGTAAGTGATAATTTTTCAATCTCTTTTTTAACTGAGATTGTTTATACATAAGTATTTACTAGGAATATATTTATCATCAATGTCCATATATTTAAAAAAAGATTTTATAAAATGTTTACAATTTTCTTATATACGTTTAAAGTCATTTTTACACATTTTTGGACTTTTACTACATTAAATGGAAGGAATATTTCTTTTTTTACAACACGAGGTACTTATCTTTTCTGGTAAATATAAGAGGATAATGTTTTTTAAAATTATACTACATGAATGGAGTTTTACATATCAATAATGGATTATTTATATGATGTTTATTCTACACTTCTTCAAGATTATTTTCAACTAAATTATTTTCTTCTAATATTGGACAGAATTTTGTGAAAATAGAATTTTTTTTATGATGAAAGGTTATTTTCCTCAATTATTAAGTTTACATGTTTTATAAAACTTTTTTTCCCATCAAAGATGACAAATTGTTATGTTTATATCCAAATTATTTCATTGATTTTATTTTATTTATGATATAATTATTTTTATAAAATCAATTTATTTTACAAGGATTATGTTATGATGGAATGATTTTTAAGAAAAACCATTTTATTTCAATGGTTATGGTATGATGAGTGATTTCTGTTTTTGAGGAACCAGTAAAAATGATTTCTTTATGAGATGGTTGAGACCTATATCTCACCCCAATATATTGGGTAATTATTGATGTCTTGCCATATAGACATGGATGGAATGAAAATTAAACTAGTTTCAGTAATACAAGGCTTGAACGACATGAAAATATTATTCAATAATACATGGGAGAAATAGCATGTAAACTCGGTTCAGTAAAGGACTTTTTCCACTTTGTTGGTTTTTGTATCAATGCCTTGCCAACTATGAAAGTCATATAATGTTCTTATTAATTTCTCACAATCCCAAGTTGTATTCCAATGCTATTTTATCATGGGTAATGTTCTTTTATGATCAATGACTTACAAACTATCAATGTTTATTTCATGAAACATTATTTGGATATTTAAACGTTATGTTCATGTTGTTACAGTCTTATGTTAATTATTTGTTTTGTGTTCTATATGTTTACCCTCAATGAGCATTTGAGCTCTCCCTTTTTATGTTTTATTTTCCCTATGATATAATGAAATAATTTACATTGGAATAAAATGGGGAAATTCATTAATGGAGATGTTTGAATATCATTCACCTTTTTATAAGATTATGATCCATGTTTCCGATGATACTAAACAAATAGTCTTTAGGAGTTTGTTTGTGTAATGTATTAAGTATTCCAAAAAAGCAATGTAATGCCCTTGTATGTCAATATTGGGTCATTATACTAATCTTAACATGTTCATGTATATTATTTTCACATATAAAATCATACAAAAAAATAATGAACATAAGGGAACCCCTTGAATTAAATGGGTATCATAAAACTGTCATAAAGCATAACAAATGGAAATATCATAAAAGATTCAATGAATGAATGGAATTAGAATATAAATGAATATTCATAAGTTAAAATAGTCATAAATCATGGTAATTTATTTAAAACAGAAGTGACAATATGTAAGAAGAGAATTTAACAAATTTTACCATTAAAAAATATTAGTAGTATTTTAAGAAAAATACTAATATTCTTTTAAAACTGAAAAGTTAAAATTCATTTACGTAAAACAAGATGTGAAACATTTTTTTTTAATAATTCAAGTAAATATTTTATTAAAAAATTTGGGCCTAAAATATATAATATTGATTACATGATGATGGTTAGAGATATGGAAATTTCCATTAAAAAAGTTTGCTTATCGAATGGTATTAAATATTTAATAATTAAAAAACATGTATATCCCCAATACAGAATGAGGGACGCATCATGAAACATGAGTTTTAAAAATATAAATAGTATGTATAAGTTGTAAATTAAAGTAAAATATGACATCATATGGATAAAAATAATGATAGAGAATCCAAAATGAATATACAAGGTTCGGGTTGAATCTTTTCTTGAATATTCCCATGGTATCAGGTGTAGCTAGGAGAGAATAATGGGAATGAAACGAGTTTAAAAAATTTCAAAAATCACGAATGATGTATGGGGGAGTTTAAAAATCATACCCCATCATCAGTAATTACACATAATGGGCATAACCTAGATGATATTCTTGAACAAATGTGAGAAAGAGAGGATCACTTATCTTAAGTATAATAGTTTTTTCTCTTGATATTAATAACCTGAAAAAACAATTTAAGTTCATTAATTAATAATTCAAAAACCTATATTACATTTAAATTATTTAATATTATTTCTTTGAGTTCATTGATAACATTTTTTGATTGGTTATGAGTATCAATTTCTTAGTTCGAGTATGTTTTATTCGTTGGATTTAATGATCTGTTTTGTTATATTCATGTTCAGATAGACATGTATGATAATAATGGTTATCCAGAATTGATGTTAAATGAAATTAGTGATCATCCAGCAGGATATATGGTTATAATATTCTTTTGGTTATTTGGGGTCAATTTGAATCATTATATAATACATTAATGACAAACACCTGAATTAATTTTATGAATTTTCTCATATTTATCTTGTTTGGTATTATTATATTGAATCATGGGTGAAAAAATAATTATAGAAAATATATGAATAAATTCATAATTTATAGTTTGGTTCAACCATAAAAATATTTTCATGATGATAATTGAATATGGTAAAATAAATTCATAACCTGTTGTCCATGAATGTGATAAATTAACACATCTCGGACGGTGTTTTCATTTCATTGTTATAAAAGGAGGGGAAAAATAGATGATAATGAATTATTAAATTAACACAACAATAGTCCTATAAAGGTATGTTACATGATATGTTATACCATTTAGAGGATGGGATGTTATGATAGAATGCATGGAAAATGAACAAGAAATTAATATGAAAGAAAAGAAAATAGGATTTTACCTCTTGATTCATTCTTTTTTGAGAGCCTCTTAAAGGGAGAGGATTTTGTATTTTAATAATACCAAGGGATGATAGTCATGGGGAAGGATCTCAGGAAGATGTTTGGGAAGAATTAATCTAAGGAAAACGACATCAGATGAGTGAAGAGAGGATACGATTGTGGATGGTTTTTATAATGAAGGATATGAGGGTTTTCATAATATTATAATCATTACATTATTATTTTTCCATAAAATAAGAATTATTTATTATTATTATGGCCCAAAAATGTAATTTGTGAATTTTATTTTCAACCAATGGCCATTTACATCATCCATGACTCATTAATTATGTAGAAATTTAGTTTTTAGCATTTATTGTGAATTATCATAATTCACTATTCATAAAAATTTCATGTATTTTAAAAAAATACCAAAAACTCACCTTAAGAATTTTATGAATTTTAGAATCCATTAATGAACTCCATTTTTTTAAAAAATCTAAACTTTAATGGATTAATTTATAATTAAAATCATAATTTACTTGAAAAATACATATTTTAATAATATAACTAAATTTATAATGCTTTCAAAAATTACATATGGTCTTAAAAAATTGTCTTAAAACCATAATACATAAAATTATTAATTTATATTCATATTTTAGTAAAATATATTTTCTTTTAAATTAGTTAATTAATTATAATTATTTATATATGACTTATAAAATTACAAATACTTCCACTATGGTCGTATTGTCACTTATAAGATACCGAAATTTTATTTATACATTTATAGATGATGTTACTATTCATTTAGATGTTTTATTATTCATAAGGTCTATATTACCATTCATAAGGGATGGTTACTATTCATAAATTTGGATTATTATTCACCAAAAATTATGTTTATTCCATCAGACCCCAAAATTCACCCTGAACGCAACCGTGTATGATAGATTTTTGAAATTTTAATCACAAAAGTGATAATATTATGGTTTAATGTCACATAGTACATTTTAGTATATTGTGTTGTGAGTTCACATGATTATATGACATAATTTCATGATGGTAATTTCCATTGATAAAACATTAGGTCGTTAAACATATGGTCATATAAGTTCACCATTATGATGAGAAACATGAAGTGATATGAAAATATTCATTATATTGTTATATGGTAGGATAATCTTCTATGATGGGACACATAGTATATAGAAAATAAGGTGTGAGTAATAGTAAGAGGAATATGGTCTTTATCATAATGTTCACACTTGGTAATATCTATGATGGGAGTTTATGAGAATTAGAATGCCTTTAAAAATTCCTTATGTTTTGGTTTAATTGGATATCTTTATTTACGAGTGTTTGTAATGGTCATTTGACATTAATATTATCATCGGTGCATGTCATGACTTGTGCACTTTGAGTTACAAATTAAAACATTCATTCTATATGTTGGAGGGAATTAGGGCATGTTGAGTGTTTCACGATTTCTATGTATTTAATGTATAAGTAGAGGAAGTATTTTTCCCTTCCATATTTATGGATGATGATATCTTGGCCCTTTTATTGGAATAGAACATTCACCAAAATAACATGTCCATGGGGTAATGATGGGATTATTTCAAATAGTCAATGAAATACATATCAATTATATAGGATGATGTCAGTATCATACATCTTACATGATGAGATATATTTAATAATAGATTACATTACAAAATGAGAATCTGTATGTGTTTGTCGAGTATGTGACATTATGTTAATTCTCTTGGGTTCCTTGACTTTTTTCCAGATAATAATCTTTTACGTAAGGGAAGCACTCCTGATTACAATAAGAATGAATCATATAGGGTGTCAGAAAAATTGTTTCTGCTAAAATCAATTAACATTATATTGGAATTTATTTAATTGAATAAATATTAATCTCAGGAATGAGTAATAATTATATTCAAGTTATAATGATCAAAAAAATATAATAAATGTTTATTTTTTGACATGTGAATAAAAAAATTTATAATTATATTATTAAATATAAAATTAATATTTATTTACCTCTATGTGAATGAAATAATTATTTATGAATAATGTTTTTATTCATGTATTTAATAAATAATAAGAATTTTGAAATGAAAATTACCAAATTCATTGATGAATATTATTTTTAAGAAATTAAATATTATTTATCAACATTAACATGTTGTACGATGAAAAAATTAATAAATTTATTATTATTATGTAGAAAATGGATTTATTAATGGATATATTATTATTAAATGGCTGACATGAAATTAAATTATAATTTTTTTTCAAAATCTAGCTTTATAATTAAACTGTAATGTGTATTTTTTGGGGGAACCAATGTGTATACAAAAATGGAATTTTGGTGCAAAACATATTCTCTATCGACTCCCCCTCTATCACTCTCAATAATGTGAAATTAATGAGATATTTATTTAAGTCTAATAAATGGTACATCAGGATTAAAAAACACAAGAACTATGATTTTTCATGGCCATTACCAATAGATCCAGTGGAATTACTAAGATAGCATAGCAGAACATTTTGAACATAGATAGATGGATTGTAACCTTGGATCTTCATAGTGAAACAGAATAAATTTGAAATTATCTTTTCGAAATATCAACATTCATCAATGAATTAATTCTCTAATCACATGTATTCAATTATATAGTTATTAAAAATATTATTTATAAATTTTATATAAATGATCCTTAGTGAAGGTTATGAGAAATGACAATTAAAATAATTTTTAATATCACTTCGACCACCACACACTTCCACTATGCCCATACCCAACAAATGGATTCAAAGAGGTTATGTTTTAATTTATAGTAATATAATTTATTTTTTATCTATGCACAAGTTCAGTTATGTTTTCATTTTATATTATATATTAATTAATTGGATTTAAATTAACATGATAGAAAATATTAGTTATTATTCGTTCAGTTTCTAATTTTCATAATGTTTTAAGAATAGATTAAAAACTGCAGGAAATGGAATTTGGAAACATTAATTTTTTTATAATATGATAGGGTTACATATTTTGTACATATATGTACACATCGTGTACACTAATGCATACAAAAATGGATACATGATGTGATGTGAAGTAATTACACATGTTATACACAATGTGTTGACTAGACAACCTATCAGATTGTTATCAGAATACTTGGGGTGTGTAGGTGTAAATTTTATAAAGTCTACATAAGTGTGTGACATAATTCAAATATTCCTTGGGGTCATTTTTAATAGGCGACACTGCATTAAACTAAAGAACTAGATAATTAATGATATACATGATGTGTATACGGTGTAAATGACGTGAAGTTTATCAAATTTCGTGTCTGAATAAAATGCTGGGACACTTAGTGAGAAAATGAAAACACATCTCAATGATATACAAGATGATTAGGTATCTTGTACACATCATGCATTCCACCATGAAACATGATGAAGACCCAGACATGAATCCTGGACACATGGAATGCTAAACACACAGCGTGTACCTTGTTTGTACATATAATGTATTCTATATTAGGTACACACCATAGATCCATGTGTGTACCATGGATAAATAGAAACCATGATACATGTTATGTAGGTAGATGTTTTAATGATCCATGATTTAAACCAGATGAAAATACCATGGAAATTTGATCTTTTTCATTTAATATACGAGATGTTTTTAAGAACTTGATTAAAAACATAATTAAAATAGATGAAATTATACAAAGGGATGTTTTTGGACTTGTATTTAGGCATGAATAGTTTCATGGTAATCTCAAGGGGTTTCCCAAGTTCTAGGGTCCTGAAATTATTAATTTAAATGGTCTAAAATAGGTGTAGAGGTTATCTGAAATCGTACAACCCTAGTTGGAAACTGTGTGGATTTGTTTCACAAGGATACTGGTATGTTCCCTAGCTGCACAAAACTTTTCAATTCATGTTCCTAGCTTTCATGGTGTGTATATGGAGGTACTATCATTGTACTGTTCACCACATGGTCATCACATAGTTTGAAAAAACATGTGTTATACACTGCATTCTGTAATTATTTTAATTTAAACTAATTTAAAATTATATAAACACAAAAACACACATAAAACCTCTTCTCCCCAACTATTTTTGAAACACCCCCTCCGTTGTGTCTCCTTGTCAGAACAAAAGGTTCCTCCACATCCTTCCCTTCGATCATCGATTTGTCTAGATTTTTCATGGTTTCTCTCTGGAATATCCTTAGTACGACCCACATCAATGTCTCCTGACATTTATAGTTATGATTAGGTATACACATATAACCTCATGATTTGTATGAATCCCGTGATTAGGGTAGAAATGTATTTTCATTTTCTTCTCATAATGTTAGACCATGCAAGATATCATTGGGATGGATTTATGCCTCATCCATCATCTGTCACCAATGGTCAGGAAAATCTGTTTGTTTCGACATTCCATCATCACTTCAAAGTGAGGGGTTCTTCCACTATCTTGTTTCAAATAAATTTTATTAAGGTGTTGAACTATTTTTGACTTTTTAATAATAAACTTTTAGTGAGTTGTACTATGCCATTTGGTTTCAGGTGGTTGTTGGATTGTCTGACATGTGCAGATTTTCATCTTGTTCTTCTATTTTAGGTAGTGTCTATTTACATTGTTGTCTTATTAAAATAACGTGTTAAAGAATTACATACGTCACCTTTACTAAATTTTATTTAATGTGGTATGGTCAAAAGATTAAATTACTATTAATTGTTAATTGATTCTATCTCCTGAATGAGGCATTTTATTTGATAATTGGTTGTTTGATAATGGATGTAATGGTTTTAATAATAACACCCATATACTGAAGGTGCACTATCATGATGATAAAAATTAGTTGTTAGAATATTATTTTTTCAACCTAATGGTCTTTTTTCTTCTTTTATGCCTTGATGTTATGGTTTGGTAAATTTTAAGTTGGAACGTGGCCTTCATTGTTGTTATAAAGTGAGTTTCCACTTTTTGATAATAATTATTCATGGAATCACAATACCTTCTATGTTCATAGCATGAATATTATTTTAAACAATGTCGAAATTGTCACATTTGTATCTCAAAGATACCCTAAAACCCCATGGTTATTTGGTCCCTCTAAACATTAAATTTACTATGTAGGAACTTGAGTTGTTTTAGTGACTTTTTCCTTGATCATTGACCCATGTGATTTATAGAATAAATTTTCAATATTTAATTTAGTAATGAATTGGTTAATGTGAATAAATATTATTAGGATAGATTGAATTTGATAATTTCTTTCATTAAATGAAATGACCATGTCATCATCATAGGTACTTTTATCATTTAAACCAATTTTCCATGATTAGCAAAATTCAGTGAGATGAACCTATTGAAAGTATATTGCCTAAGGACATACAATCTATTAAAATGAGATAATATGTGTTTATTTAAAATTTATAAGATATAAAATCTTTTATTTTTTTCATTTATTAAATTTAGTTATTTTATAGATTTATTTCCTGACGATAAGCTTAGATGGCATGTTATACTAAGTCCCAGTGTCGTGATAATTTTTTTAAAAAACTAATTAACTTTTAATAACATGACATCATGGTTTTCTTGAAGATTAAAAAAATATCTAAAAAGGGTTATAGTATCAGAAATCATAGGGACTCCATTGATCTCTTTGTGTCATCTTTACCCTAGGCATGACCTAACTTTTGTTGGCGTGGGTCTTCTGTGGAAAAACTCAAAAAGGATGTAATCATCATTAAATAATTTTAAAAAAGTTTTTTTTATTTAATGATTAGTTGTCATTTTTATGTGTAGTTATAGAATTTCATTAGGATGGGCTGCTTGAACCCTATATATTCAAACAAATGTTGGATAGTTATCCTAGTGGATGGAGTTGGATTGATGAACGATCAAGCATATATGGGATCATCACACCCATAGAGTTGTAGGATCTAATTAATGGAAGAAACACTACTGTTCTTCATAAATGAGTAATATGAACTCTATTTTGTATTTTTTTATTGTTTTCCATCCAATTATTAAGCTATGATAAAATCAGATCAATTCAACGAACACAAATTTATACTCACAACATCAATAAAATTAAATTTATTGAAATGTTTTCATTCACAATTAATCATTATAATAAGAAAATATTGAGGGTAAAACCAAAAAAATGTTAAAGGATTATTCCTCAAGTTTCTATTCATGCTTTACTCTCCCCTTTTCTTCACATTCCCCTCCATTGGACCCCTGTGGCCATGGATTGACATTCCGAGAGGATAAAAATTTGATCGGACTCCCCGATTAGAGGAAAACTAACAACAGAGGCTTGATATATGAAGAACAAGACCCGAGGATTGTAGATATATAATCTTTTTGATATATGGGAATTGGCGGTGGCTCGGTGTTCCGTGCAAGGGAACACCGGTGCATGTATAGTTCGACTGTCTGATGAGGTAAGGTGGTGGCATTTTCTATCCTAGGAGGCGGTGGCCTTGTGGAACACGGTGAATTTCCATGAAAAATGTAGATAATAGCCACATGTTTTGGAATTCATAGTACATGGTGGGTATGCAAGATGCGGTAGACGTAGAGGGACTACAGGCTGAGAAGAGATGGAATGGTGGGCCTATCGGAGTAGGTTGAGAGGAGGCGACTGGAAGATACGAGCTAGGCAGAGTGGGGAAAGTGGGGCATGCGTGAGTAGGTCAGGCCAGAGATGTCGGGCTGGCCCTAGTTTACTGGTTCAGGCAAGGTGGTTCAAGCCGAACAGGTTGGACCTGCGGCAACCAAGATGGATCCCTTCTACTATCGACTATGGTAGTCGACCATGAGCCTTGATTTATCCAGATATCACACAACTATGGAAAATATAGGGCATGTTTGACCATGATGATTTATTGTGATAGTAGTGTGGTGATAGGTCTGATCTGTTGACCACCTTAATTGGTGGACTGACTTTGAGTTAGTCTACATTGCTAGTAATCCACTTCTTAAACTTAAAAATTTAATCACACTCAAACGATATGTTTGTTTGATGAGTCGTATACAATTTTCGTAACCTGATGAAGACCAGATCCTTTTGAGATGATGTGGTGAGTTTTAATCTTGGAATAGTAGAGGTTGAGAGTGTTCCCTTTGGTACGTTCGTTGAGGGTTCAGTTCAATTTTATGTCCATATCATTGGACTATAATTTCCTCTTTTGGTAGATTACTAGATAGACTCAATATTCCCTTCCTCGGACTAGAATGTGATCCTCTATCACCCAAATTAGAGTCTGTGGAATCTTGTAACCTTCGTGAGCAAGGAGATAATCCTATACCTAGTAAACTACATCATTAGGGTATGAGTTATCCACCATAATGTATAGGAATATTCTTTAGAATCCCCCAGGGTGTACAAGCGCAATCTTCTATGTTGCAAATTGATCAAGATATGGTACACAATATCCCCCAGTGCGATTGGGCTCAATTTGTGGTATCCCCCATCATATCTAGGTAGGAACTCATCTCGATGTATCATAATCATCCTTGAAAAATAAATTCTCATTTTGGTGAGTATCACATGAGATATAACTATTTGTGTGTGTATCTGATTATATAATGGCTCAATGAGTGATTTCTACCAGAATAAGGGTTTTTAAAGATGAATCATGTGGCTATAAATTGGTTGTGGTGTACCTCTATAATGTGAATGTTGGATTGATTATATATGGATGTTCGTTCTACATGTGTGGTAGACATACATCTGTGTGAATATTACTATGCATTTTGTTTAATAATTTTTCCTTTATGTTATTTTCATAATGTTGATTCCTTCATTGTAATTTCCTTTTTTTTATTTACATTGTGGTTTTGGGGTGTCAATCTGAGTATTGTTTTACTCATCCCTACAAAGGAAATTCCCATTTGTGTGATGTATTTTGAACATGGCCACCCCTTTGATGGAGTCCTAGGTGGACTAGGACTAGGAAGTTCTTAAAGAGGCAAGATAGATTATGTGTGCTCTTGTAAATTCAGATAGAAGTCCTAGTAAAATTTACATTATATTGGTTATGGTAGTTTTTTGGCAGATGAGTTTAAGGAACATGCGAATTGACTTTCCTCAACTAGGGTGTTGTGGGAAACACATCACCATGTTTTTTTGGTATTGTATTCAGACTCATTTTGTGGGCTTCTATTCTGGACCTATGTACATTCGAGTACATTGACTATTGTACTCTGGTTTTGGAATATATAGGTTTTTATGCATATATTATTTAGTTTTTTTTACATTTTCTAATTTTTATGTTAGTGATATTTGTATGCATATAGGTACATTAGGATAATGTCTTACATTTATGGGATATTCCTACTCATTTCAAGTCACCAGCCCTGGCATGTTAGAGGCGGGCTTGGGGTAGTCATGACACAAGCCTCTCTAGGACGGGTCATATTATTGTGGTATTAGAGGGGGTCTTTGCAACATTAGGACTGGAAGCCTATGAGGTTTGTTTGGGGAAATATTGGTGTGTTCTTTGAGTTTGTATTTTAGACCATGGATTGAATTTTTTTTTCGTTGGATGACTTATCCATACACTAGGACTCTAGGTACCTACTTTTCGAAAACCGTACATGATAACATTGGTTGTCGGAAAAAAATAATAGTATATGCATCATATTGGAATGGTTGTGTTTTCCATATATTTATTGAGTTTTCATTCATGATATAGTCTATTGACCCAGGTAAACCTTGATTTATTTTGGGATTCCTACAAAAAGAAAGGCATTCATGATTCCACTGCGATATCATGAGGATGATCTGCCTAGTGATGAGGCATCGCTACAGGGGCATGTATAATAGATGGGACCTCCAGGTGGTTTTCTTGTAGTACAACCAATTAGTGATCAGTAGCTACTACCGGAACAACTGATTTATGATTCAGGAAAGATGAGTGAATTTCTCGAGTTTCATAGGCAGTTACCTCTTAGTTTATGTGGCGATCTAGACTCCTAGTTAAGAGATGATTTTCTAAAAGTTGTCACCTATGTTTCATTCCTTATGTGGATTCCTTCCATCCATAATGCGGTCATTGCATTGAGTATTCATTCGTGCTCCATGTGGTGATGGTTGGGCATGGTGATAGAGTCTCATTATGGGATAGCTCTATCATTGAGGGTCTTTTATCATCTCTTCATGGTGAAGTATTATCCATATATGTTTCAATTAGTACACATACAAGCGATTATGCATCTACAATAGGGTTTAATAACAATTGTAGAGTACTCAACATAGTTTACTGATCTTTCACACCCCTCCATGTATATTGTATGATAATTTTTATTCATGGATATTGAATCAGATATAGGATTATGTTGGGACATCAGGGCAACATTGGTATCCCTTATCATTCCTACTTAATATAGGGTAATTGAGCGAGCCTTAATTGTAGATAGTTTATTATCGGAGAGGACATCAGCAGTGGGATCTTAAAGTGGGAACTATTTTGATAAGACAAAAAAACCAGGTAAAGGGCAACAAAAAAATGATCCAAGAGCATCAAGTGGTTCAGGGGATGATCCCAATATATAGGTTCAGTGGTGAAGGTATCCTAGGTTATATTGAGTGAGCCTAGAGACAGAATTTGTTCCACATATGGTTGTCATGGAAATTTAGAATGAGATATTCCAACCCATCATATAGATGATTTGGGGATCCTCTACAAACCGTTGTGGTGGAGACATAGACAAGATAATGATGGTCAGTTGGGTGGAGGGAGTAGCATAAGAGTAGTTAAGGAAATATGAGATTGTCAAAGGATTCACCCAGTACCACCACAACCCCCAGTTGGTCCACGCCTGGCATTGGAATCTCGTGTATTGTGTACCTGAAAATGGGTAAGAATTCATAATGTTTCATTAAAACGTGCTTGAATATTGGGAATAATTGAGGAGGGGATCATTTAAAAACATGTAAATCCCCGAAATGAAAATAATGAATGGATCATGATAAATGTGCTTGGAGAATATGTAAATAATTTATATTTTGTGAAATAAAAATATAGGTTATTTAATATGGGTAAAAAGTAATATAGAACAACTTGAATGAATAATGGAGGTTTGGGTAGAATCTCTTAAATTAAGTATGATGCTGTCATTTACATGATAATAATGTCTTGGATAACATATATATAATAATTAATTAATATTTATTGAACCAATTATTTTTTTAATGGGTTAATAATAATCATTTTAGGTTCATTAATGACATTGTTTATGTGTTAAGAGGTTATATTTCTTTGTTTGGGAGAGTTTGTTTCGTTTGTTTCATGATTGGTTTACTTATATAAATATTAGGATAAAAATGTAATTTGAGAATGGTTGTATTAAATTGATGTTTAATGTTTTTAGTGAACACACATATTATTACATGTTCATAAATTTCAATTGGGGTTTTTGGAGTGAATTTGAATCATTATATTGAACTTTAATGATAACCATTTTGGTTAATTGGTGGTTATTTGATCACATCGTAAATAAATTTTTTATAAGTTAATATCATATTTATAAAAGATTTTAGAACATTAAATTATACATAATAAATATATTATAGTTTTTTTAACCAATAAAATATTTTCATGACAATAATTGAAGATTTTAAAAGAAATTAAAAAAGTATAGTCCTTGAATGTGATAAATTAACCCATCGCATATGGTGTTACCATTTCTAGTATAAAATGTTGGGAAATGATATATTATGATGAATTATTGTATTATAATAACAAAATTATAGTATATGTAATTTAATTGAGTTATTATGTCTTTTTTAAGATAGGAGGTGAGTAAAAAAAGAAAGGAACATAAAATAAAATAAATGTAATGAAAAGAGGAAATTACCTCTTGAAGATATCTAACTTGAAAACCATGTAGGGGAGAGGATTTGGTATATTAAGGAGACAAGGAATTATGGATGTTGGAGAGGTGCTTAAATTATATTTTAATAGAATTTGGATTTGATAAAATTCTTGATAAGTGTGATGAATTGTTGGGGTGAGGAGTGGTTTTTATTGTTATGGAGAAGAGGGTTTCCCAAATATTTTATTAATTATTTTTTTATTGTTCTCAATATAAGAAATATATAGGATTATTGTTAAGAAAAATATTAATATGTGCATGAGAATTTGATCCAAAGATTTTTACTTCTAAATAACTACATCCATGACTAAATAAATTATGTTTTTATATTATTCGGTAAATTTTTATATTTTACTATACACAAAAAATTCACGTATTTTAGAAATTACCCAAAAATTCTCCATAACCATTTTTTGACAAGTAGAATTCATAAATGAACTCAATTTTACAAAAATAAATTTCTATATATATATGAAATTTAATTTGTAACTAAAATCCAAATTTACATGAAAAATTCAAATTTTAAAATTAAAACTACTTTTTCTAAAACATTGAAAAATTAATTAAGGACTCATAAAATTTTAATATAATCATATGTCACCAAAAAAATAATTAATCATTAAATTTAATGAATATAAATTTTATATTAAATTATAAAATTATTCATGAAATTTTAATAAAATATGTATGCCTTTTAAAAACACCATCATAATGATATAATTATATCAAATTCTCACTTATAAGATGGTAAAATTTTATTTATAAGTTAATTTTATTGGTTATTTATTCACATGGCCAATTTAATATTCATACAGGTCATATTACAATTCGTAAGGGTCAGTTACCATTCACCAACAATTACATTTTCCCTATCAGACTCCAAACATATTAGTGATCACAACCGTTTATGTCAATTTTTTTTAAATTTAAATTATAAAAGTGGAAATATTATGTTTAAAAGTTACATAATACATACTAGTTCCTTGTTATTTTATTTCATGTCGTTATACTATATGATCTAATTATAATAAATTAATTTCATTGATAAAACATCTTGCTATTACAATCTTCCTCCTAATGATATTTCTCCCTCGAATTTGTGTTTTACATTTTATGCCTTAAATTGGTTTCAGTACTTTTCCTTTATTACCTCCATTGGTTCCCATATTTCTTTTATTGTACTTATGGATCTACCATAGTATTTTGACTATGTGATTAAAATTGTTTCAATTAAAATTATCTCAACGATACATGATCATTATTGGATTCTCCTCATAATAATGATCATTTCCCAATAATACCACCTCTGACGATAGTCCTTCGGATGGATATTGTATGTAAATCCTTAAGAGGTATACATAGAAGACATCATGTAATTTATAAATGGTCGGTTTATGTGATAGTTGATAGGAAATATCTCCAAAATCATAAAGAATTTATATTGGGTTAATGTACAAAGGGCATAGATTTCATTTCATCCCAAACCTCTACACCTTATTCCCTACCGATATGTAGAGGAAAACCATTTCTCTAAAATTAATCTCAAGGTATCATCGATTACTGTCTCCATAAGTCTTATGTCGACTTTTGTCCGCCTTGATATGTAACTGAATGGATTTCAAAATCTCCACTATTTTATAAACAATTACCAGTGCTAGAAGATTTAACTCACTTAATCCCTACACGCTGGGGTTTTGAACATTTTCCAATGAAGGTATTTATATGATGACATTCAGATGGGGGAGTGGAAACTATTGCTGTAGGATAATTCGACTAGTGGAATATTTTTGATCCACCCCCTATAAAGTACATAGAACATACTCTAAACATGAATTCCAATGTCTAAATATTTCACTCGTATGGGCTATCAGTTTGAGTTTCATAAGCCGTACTGAAGTTCAACTCAGTGCTTAGAGCATGTTGGAGAATTTTCTAGAACTTCAAAGTGAATCTTGAATCTCAATTATATATAATAGATAGTGGTACAACATGAAAACATGTAACTTTTTTCATATATATATTTTTAAGTTGGACTAATGAGAAGTCCTCCAAAATTACGATAAAAGTAAGATATCTTTGCAATGCAATCCACAATGACCCATATAGAATTTTTTCCTCTGGATGTCCTTATAAGAACAGATAAAATGTAAATAGTGATGTTCTCCAACTTCCATGTTTGTATGGGTAGTGGTTTCATCATCACCTTGGACATTTTTCCTCTATCCTTCAAATTCTGAAATTCCATGAAAATTTATGTATACTCAACAATGTCTTTCTTCATATTGCCCCACCAATAATTTCCTCTGAGATATTGATACATATTTGGGATCCCTATATAAATAGAGAAGGTGGAGCTATGTGAATCATTTATTTTCTCCTTCATTATCTCTAGATCATATGGTAGACATAGTTGTGACCCAAATCTAACGACACCATCATTATCAATCTTCATCTCATAGGATTTTCTATTTCTAATAGTTTCCACCCCATTTTGAATTTTCACATCATTTCTTTGACCATCCAATATTTTTCCAATGAGGGGTGGTTGAGAAATAATTTTAGAATGTATTTATGATTCTCCTCCCTTAATTATTTACATGTCTCTCCTATGAAAATATATGAATATGGGATCATTTTCAACTCTCATTACAGATATAGATGGATGATACTTTATACATAGAGAATATGCTACGTTATTTTCCATACCAGGGTAGTAGTGGAAAGAGAAATTTTCATCATTGATGAGATATAACAATCATCACTGGTGCATATTAAGTTCTTTCTATGCTAATATATATTTGAGACTCATTAGATAAGTATATATATCAAACTTATCCCCTTTGAGACAATTCTGCTTGAGTTTTAATGCAAATATCTCAACCGCCAACCCCAGATCATGTGTGTGATTGTTTTCTCATAGATATTCAGCTTCAATTAGTTGAAATGAATAACATTATAATTTTTTCATCAGTAAAAAACCTATAAAAGATTTTTAAACATAACTATGCACCATAATGTTTTATCTACATATCGAGAGAGTGTGTACTGGTGTAGTGATATGTATCTTTTTGAGAATAATAAATATTTCATCACATTCATTAGTCTAGAAGAACTTCACCCCCTTTTGTGTTATATATTTAATTGGTTTTAAAAACAACTATAAGTTCATCAAATAATAGTATATAACACGATGAATGTCATAGAAATCTCCAGATCTCTATTACTGATATAGTTTTGGGCCACTATTTAATTTCTCTTGTATTAGCAGGGTCCACATATATTTATTTTCTAGTCAAACAATTTCCTGAGAATGATACTTACTCCATCCAAAACTAACATTTATTTTACATTGAATAATGTTTCTCCCATCACAAATTCATCAGCATAGTTTTCAAATTTTATTCATGTTATTCCAAGATATTAGAGTACATCAAAATATCATTGATAATGACAACAAAAAATTTGATGAGTTAATATCTAAAGGATATATTTATTAAATCCATGAGTATTGTTTGATAATTAATGATTTAGAAGTGTATAACTACAAATTCATAGTGTTTATACCTTGTTAGGACTGTAGTATTGGGAATAACATCCTTTCTCACTTATAATTGATGATATCTCTACTGATGTTCCACCTTAGTGAAATAATTATCCCAGATTAGTTGATCGGGCACATAATCAGTCCATGGAACTTGAAATTTGTTCTTTATCATTATTTTATTGGTTTTACAATAATAAATGTTTAGGGACATTGATCCATAATTATCCTTATTAAAGTCAATTTTTTCACCCTATGGTGAGGCACTCAACTATATAAAACCCTTCTACAGATTCACTTATAACTTCTTCTTCTACTCTCCTTTCTCTATAGTGAAAATTCTATTAGTTGTTTTTTATATAGGTAGGGATCCATGAATAATATAAATTATGAAATCAACATCTCGCTTAGAACGATAGATATAAATATTTTTAGGGAATAAATCAGTGTAATCTTTTATAATGGGCATATCATTGGGATGTATCATCTCCTTCGTCGCAATCATTTGAGGATTATATTCTTTCTCAAAAGGAAACATTATCAACACATGAGATTATGAATATGAATTAGATTCATCTTCCTCCTTCCACATGTATAGAATTAGAGAATACTCTATGATGTGAAGAGTGATCTCCTTTTTCGAGTAGTAAATGTTGGATCTGTATAGAGGTAGCGAATCTATGACAAAAATTTAATCGAACTTCGTCAATAGTGGTTTGACAATATTGAATGGGAGGTTTAGTCCACAAAATTTTTGAGGTCGATTTATACACCTAGGACGTAATAATTTTCTTATTTATTGTTATCACATATAACTAAACCTCCAATTATTTTCTTGGTGTTGGAATAGTTCTCCTAATCATTCATGATATGAACGAATTCATATAACTATAATAAAATATTATGTTCACTATTCATGAATTAATAACTAATGTTCATATCACCACATCATTTTCCAGCTTCACCTCAGTAGTAGTCAGCACAAAAGAACGCCCTAGTTCCCATTGAGGTCGTTTTTGATTTCCTTTAATAATTCTGGGATTAGTTATATTTTTCACTTAATTCACATTATCCTTAAACTTGTAACACATAATTACATGATGAGTGTTGATCACATCCTTTCTTTATCTTTCCATATTAGTGGAATTCTTCATATCCCTTCTGTAGTTTTGAGCTAGATGTCCCATTATTCTATATTTGACATAATTTATAGGTCACCTTATATAGATAATAGGATGCTTCATCCCACAATTTTGAAATGTGGGATGTTCAGTAGTAATTTCATCATGTGATATAATTACAGAATCACACATATAAGACTCCATTTCCGGTTTGTCTTTTTCACCGGGCACATGTGACCATTGAGAGTATCTGATCAATATTTAAACCGTGAGGGCACAATTGTAAATATTCTTATAATGGTCGAATTCACAAATCATAAATGTTTTTCATTGTAACGCCTCGTCCCGAGTTACCCATATTCGGGGCATTATTAAATAACATTAGCATGATCACAAGGGATCAAATTCCGAACGACTAATCAGTTTAATAGACATGGATATAATAGATACATTCATAAGTTATACATTACATTATAAAATGAAAAACAACAAAAACCTTTTATCTATTGACCACATTCGTATCCCTTAGACTATCCCTGTAGTTCATTCATAATATACCTATTCACATTCTGGGGAAAATAAATTATAGAAAGGGGTGATCTCAGATTCCTAGTAAGGATAACAATATAGCATAAACATTCATAAATAAGAATAAAAATTTAAGAAAATGTATAATACTAAAACAAAATAATTTTAAACTTAATCTTCAAAATAATATGGAATGGAAAAATCAAATACTTCCATTAACATATAAACATGTTTATTCTGCTTGTAGAATAATTAGATGTAATATCAATATCCAATATCATAATGATATAAATAATAATTCTAGACATCATAACCACATATTTAAGGCCTCCTTCCATTACTAAAAATATGATTTTGTGAAGTTCTAGTGCCAAGTCCCGAGTTTTTCTAATGAGACCTACCGATGAATCGAGGTGTTATAGTGGGCTCCACCCGTCACTTACTAAATCCAATAAAATCCTCATTTGAAAATGATTAAGCATAAAAAAAATTTGTATTAAAACTAGAATATTAAATTTCAATAATTAGTCCATAAACCATAGAATGTGTCAAAATAACACATCCACAATCAAAAATATCATAAAACATTCTATACAATATGGATGTTTTGTATCGTAATAAATGCACATCAAACAAGCTGAAAATCCATCAAAAGATGTTGACATAGAAGAAATCAAAACTTTTTTAGAAAAATATATCTTCCTATTTTTAAATAATTTAGAAGTCATAAAATCCTTAAAGAAAAAAATTATTTAGAAAATATTTTTATAAGATTATATGGAAAGCTTCAACAATGTTATTACGGTAGAAAATAGTGGCACCCTCCGTATAAGTAAAAAAATATTCTTACCATAATTTTTTTGAAAATGTCATAAATTACCTTGTTTGGAAAACGACCGAAGGATTACTTTTAAAACCTATATGGTCAAATAATGGTATAAATGTATTTTAACCATTGTTTAGTAAATAGTTATAGTTTTTTGAATTACATTTTTAAGAAAACATAGATTTGGATGATAAATAGGTCCTAGTAGATACTTACATATTAACAACCTTGAATAAGTAATGAGAATATAGAATTAACACATAGCATTTACATTTCCTTAGTAGATGGTATGTTAACCTCCTATATAATAGTTAAAACATTGTTATTAAAATATACAAGAACTATATTCATAAATATTATATCATATATGATACTCTAATATTTCATTGTTAATAATATTTCAATAGTATCATTGTTTTGGGTGTTAACCGATTCATTTTAATTTATTTGCATGGTTATGTAAGACATGATGATTATAGATAGGCTGTATTTTATTTATATAAAAATTTATATTATTTTAATAAACATTATTGTTAAACATAAAAACAAAATTATTCTTGAATGATTACGATGGATAATGAATCTCATCGTGTTTGTGGAGACAGTAATTCATACGTATGTACGAGCGACAATATCATTATATTGATGGTTAAATTGTATGTAATTGGATGATATATAATATATACAGAATAATTAACATGTTACATTTATTATTTAAATCAGTTATTCTTATTATTATACCCATCCAAAATAATTAAGTGTTTGAATAACAAATTACACCACGACATGGAGACGGTAACCTGTATGTACGCACGTATGGTGACATCGTCGTTTATAATATGGATAGAATAATGAATATGGTTTTAACAGATTCAAAATAACATTAATGTATTTATAAGTATAAAGATTTATTATTTTGGTATGGAGTGAACAATAAAATAGGAACTGGAATAAGAAAAGAATATGAAAGTGGGTGGTGAAATTATTAACTCTTCTTCAAGTGTTTCCTTTTGAGTTAATCAAATGGACTCCATAAATTGGATTTCCGATACATTTAAGGACTCTAGGTTTATGTTAGATATGTTGGGGGGATATTTGATAATGGTTTTCCAATTTAAAAGGGATTTGGAGGTGTGAAATTAAGAGAAGGGTAAGTAACCTTTTATAAGAGAGAGGAGGGTCACTTTATGAAAATATTGAAATATTATTTTATAATAAAATTATTTTCGTTTTATAGTGGCTCATAAATGATTTATTAAAATGATAAAGTTGGTATGGGTAGATAACATATCAAACAATATGGTTTATTCAGGTTTAGGTCACCATATTAACCGCATCATTTAGATTTAACGCTTAGTTATTTATTTTCACATTTACCATGTCTCTTTGTATTTTTATATTATATGGTTAATAAGCAAACTATAAACATTACATAGACCACCAAGTGGTTCATTGTTAATATATATAACCTTATCTATGTTATTTGGAAGAACCATGTATTTTTTAGAGTATTATATCAATTAATAATATAGTATTTTTTTTACAGATCAATTATGTTAATTTTGACACTATTTAGTATTATATATTTTTTAAAGCCATAATAAATTATCAATTATAATTAAATTTATTTAATCAACAATATCATGTCATATTAACCTTGAAATTTAGTTTAATTCATTATAAGTATCAATTTACATTTATTTGGATATTTATAATATCAATTATTTTAATATTTAATTTATAAGGTTATTACTGAATCATTATTGTGTCATAAATAAAATAAATTAATCAATATTGTAAAATTAAAAATAAAATAAAATTATGTAGAAAATAATTTTATATTTCTATGAATATTTATAGTCGTATTTATAATGCATGTAACTCTATATGAAAAATGGTTTGGTTATTAAACATGGAATTATACACTTTAAACTATTCTTTAAATAAAATAATATTAAATATCTTTATCTAATCCATGAGGACCAAAAAGATTCATATATTATTGATATGTATTTTTTTTTCAAATTATACTTATCGGTAAGAATTAAGACATATTTTAGGGTAATTAAAATATCATTGTATCCCTAATTACCATATTTATTTTAAATCATGTTAAATAATAGTCAATAGTTACTATTCTCGATAAATTATTTTCATCTTATTGAACCACATTTTACACAATGATATAAACCATGTCTCTCAGATTTTTTAAATTCCACTAACAAAATCATAAAATTTATTTTTTATGGAAATTTTCAAATGCTCCTAGAAGGTGGGTAAAAGACGGTAAACGATCATTAAAATATTATATATCTAAACATATTATAAAAAGACTTCAATGAATTACATTGAACATATATAGGCACTATCTATCAATTTGGACCTTAAATAAATTCAAATATAATAACTAATTATTTAAATAAAAAGTCGATTTTAATCAATAACACGATGTTTTTTCACAATTCATCAAAAATTAAAAGTTTTCAGAAAAATACAAAAAATTCACCACAAGAAAATTTCGAAATTCAAAATTTAAAAATGAAGTCCATATTGAAAAATAAAAATAATAAAATTTCAAAATGTGGGTATTACTATTCATAACAGCCAGTCTAATTGGTCATGGTCTGAAAAAACACTATGTTGTGTACAATGCAAGCAACTACATTATTCAAAAGAAAACGTACCGTGGAAGCTTAGGGTGTCAGATTCTCCCCGCATTAATATAATTTAATCCTAGAAATTTCTAGAATAATACTATATAAAATGAATATATTTTTTTTCCTCATAAGTTCATCGGGATCCCATGTAGCAACATCCATATTATGGTTCCTCCACATATCATTCACCAGATGAGTCATCTGGCTTCTCAAAAATTATTCTCTAGAGTTCAGAATAATGATAGGCTTATCACAATAAAACAGGCCAAGTTCCAGTTCTCTATTGTCATAGGTGAGTACATGTGATGGGTGAAGCACGTATTTTCTTAACAGTGATACGTGGAACAAATCATGAACATCGGAGAGACTTGTAGACATTACCAAACGATAAGCTACAACACCATTTCGTTGTTGAATTTCGAAAGTTCTGATGTACATAGCACTTAATTTACCCTTCTTATTAAAACGTATAATAACCTTCCATTTAAATATCTTCATTATAATTTGGTCTCCTACATGAAATTCCAAATCCTTCATTCAGTAATCATCATAGCTTATTTTCCTACCTTGGGATGCTTTGATGTGGGTTCGTATAATCTCCACTTTTTCCATTCTTTACTCAACATGTTATGTTCCTATGATTTTTCATTCACCATCATCATCCCCACAATTTGGTGTGTGAAATCACTATCCACATAATGATTTATATGGTTTCATCTGAATACTTGAATAGTAGCTATTGTTATAGGAAAATCACACTAGAGGTAAACATAGACCCCGCATACCTTTAAAGTCATGTTAGCATGATCTCAACATGTCTTCCATGGTTTAAATTTTCTGCTCTAATTGACTATTATTTTAAGGGTGCAAGGCGGTACTCAAATGATGTTCAGTATCCATGGCGTTTTGACGAAATTTTTATAATCTTGATTTAAAAATGGAATCACGATGAAAAGAAATTGACAGTGTCACTCTATGAAATCTTACAACATCATTAATATATAGTCATGATAAATTTTCATGTGGTAAATCTTCTCTTATAGAAAGAAAATGAGTTGACACTGTAAGACTATCAATAATCACCCATATTTCATCATTCTTTCAAGCGGTCTATGGTATCCCCTTGACAAAGTCCATCGTAATATTATCCCATTTCCAATCAATTATGGGACGATGTTGCATGACTCCTCCAGGATGTTGCCTTCTAGATTTCACTTGTTGACAAACCATGCATCTTGAAACAAAATTATCAATCTCCCTCTACATGTTGCCCCACCAGAAATGTTCCTTAAAAACTCTATACAACTGGGTGCTCTTAAGGTGTATAATGAAATTGAATATATGAGCATCATAAAATAATTTCCAATTTATATCACTTATGTTAGTTACATAATGTCTCTTCTCAAATTTCAAAATTCCATCTTCATATATGAACTCACTCAATCTCCCATCATTCACAGCTTTAATCTTATTTTGAAACTCCTCATCATCTATTTGGGAAGTCATTATCATTTCTAGTAAATATGGATTGGATGTTTTTTTGAAAAAGTATCGATGTTTCACTATCCATGGTTATTCCTATATTTATCTTTACTATATCCATGAAAATAGGATCCCTTTCAACTCTCTTCTTGTTCAAAAATCTATATTATTTTTTTCTCAAAACATCGTCCACCTTATTTATCATCCATGGTATGTCGTGTATAGTGCAATCACAATTATTGAGTAGTTAGATCTATCTCATTTTCCTTAGGTTGAGTTATTTTTGTGAGAAAGTATACTTCAAATGATTTTGATAAGTATAAATATCACATTTTTCACCATAGATATAGTTTCTTCATATCTTTAGAGTGAATAATACAGCTGCTAACTCAAGATCATGAGTGGTATAATTTTTCATATTAATTTTTAATTTTCTTTATGCATAGGCAATAACTAAATCATTTTTCATAATGTTAGTACCAAGTCCTTTCTTTGATGAATCACTATAAATAACAAATCCATCTTTCCAATATGGTAGAGTGAAGATTTAAGCATTGAAAAAACATCTCTTCAGTTCATCAAGACATTCTTCTCAATCTTTTATCCAAACAAATTTAACACCATTACATGTGAGACTGGATAATCGATTAGACAACCAGGAATAAATCAGGAAGAAACGTCGATAATAATATTTTAAACAAATAAAACTATGTACCTTAGTTATAATCTCCAGTGCTAGCATTTCTAGGATTTCCATGGTCATTAAAGGATCAACATAGATTCTATCCAGAGAGATAATATGGCCCAGATAAGAAATCACATGAATCTAGAATTCACACTTTCTAAACATCCCATATAATGCATTTCATCTGATATTTTTCAGAATAGTGCGCAAGTGATTTCCATGGTCTTTTTCAATTTTTGATTTTACCAATATATCATCAATAAATACCACTACAATGTCATCATGATATTCCTAGAAAACAAAATTCATTGGATCCATGAAGATAGAGGGTGAATTAGTCTATCCAAAAGTAATTATAGTAATCATGTAATTCCCATTCCTAGTTCAAAATGCTATTTTCAGAATGTATTCCTTCTTCAAACACAACTGATGATATACAGACTGAAGGTCTATCATTGAAAAATATTGAGCTCCATGAAGTTCGTCGAATAAATCGTCAATGTGAGGTAGGGGATAATTTTTCTTAATTGTAATCACATTGACCTTCCGGTAGTTAATGAAAAACCTCAATGATTTGTATTTATTATTTACAAAAAGAAAAGGGGATCCCCAAGGAAAAATACTAGAGAGAATAGATCAGTTATTACTCAATTCATCTTGTTGATTCCTTAATTCCGCGAATTAAACAGTGTCCGTTCTGTACGGGGTCTTCGACATGGGCCTTGAACCATGAATTAAATAAATGTAAAACTCAATTTCTCATTCTGGAGGATGTATAGGTAAATCCTCTAGAAACAAATCAACTTATTCTTGCACAATTGGAACATCCTCTATTCGAACATTTTTTCCTCACACATAGTCATTTCATTTTATTCCTCCATAATAATTGAATTTATTAGTTCTACTGGTGTGGATCTAAGTAAGAATTAGGTGGTGATGTTTCTGCTATAATGATTATGTAATCCTTATCATCATAAAAAATTTTATCCCCCTTCTTATTCCATTAAATTTTCACATCATGGTCCAAAATCCAAACCATACAAAGAATTATATCAAATACAATCATGGTTACGGCAATGAGATTTGCAGATAAAGAACATTTATATGCCCTAATGGTAATTGATTAAAAAAATTCTTGTGATGTTACTTCTCTTAAGAGATATGACTGAAAACTCCCTTGTTATGTCAAATTGAAAATATATAATTTTCATAGAAAACTGTGAAGATTTAAAACTATGTGATGATCGATAAAAATATATAACATTGGCTAAACTTTAGGAAACCATAAAATTACCTGCCACTACGTCCTTCGAAACTTCAACCTCAGAAGTAGTGATCACCAAATCATGGCATTGCACCCTAGGCCTTTTCTGAGGTAATATACCTTGGTGATTATGATAGTAATTTTCATAATTCCCCTTTTCTCTACAATTATAATATTCTACATTGACATCCTCTTTTTTTCCTCTTGAAATCATGAGTATGTGGCTTTTTTCACCCCATTTGTTAAATTATCTCATTCCCTTCAAGAATTTACGATGGTGTTTTTTCCCATTTTTACCATAGGATAGATATTCATATTTTATCATCACTCCTATAATTCTATTTCCAATGTGTTTAGTGTTTCTCTTATTCTCTTTTTATTCACTAAATTCATAAGGCTTAGAGAATTTTTATTCTTTATTGACAGGACATGAGACAATATCATTGTACGATGAGAAGCATTATAAGAATAATTTTTGACGAATAAATTTTTTCCCATTAAATAATTGATCAATATTACTCCTTGTGTTACTTATATAATCTTATGGATGCCTTGTTGTCCTTGTAATGTTAGCCTCATACATTGCGACGTTCTCATCCTTCTTTTTCCTAATACTCAAAAATGTTCATTCTATATCAACTCAATGGTGACGAAGAAATTATTTTACTCTTAAAATCTCTTTAAATTACCTACATTCCATTTAAGATACTTCTTTATCTTCCTTTTTGTTTTGGATTGATGATCACCACTGATCTGTATCTCCTGTGAGGTGATAAACTGCCATGAAATTTTTTTCCCTTTCTCTACTCCCCAAATCATGGAATATTTTCTTTAAGGAATTTATCCAATTCTCAGTTACTAATGGATTTTTACTCCCACTAAATTTTGGTGGTTGTTACCTCATGAAACTGTATAACATTGATCTTCCACGTTTTTTTATCAATGTTCTCCATACGGGTAATGTTTTTATTCATAACCTGAGTGAGTTGTCCTTGTATTGTGATAAGATGATCTGCACCAGGTGCATCGCCATCTCCACTATAATTATCATTATTAGGAGGGAAATGCCAACATGGATTACATGCGTTGATACTATTTCCATTCCTTTTACATAGCACCATTTCTAAACAATCGCATACAATTGATTAGTTTATGAGTCACAATACATTAATAAAAACAGGAGAAACACTTAACAAAAATTTAACAGTCTATGGATATAATCCATAATAAAAAATTATATCATTGAGGAGGTATATAATTATAAATCATTCATAATCTTTTCTTATGATAATATGAATTATACTAAACATATCTCCATGCAGTTTTGTAACCAATTGTGCAGCAAGGCCCGTTATCATGCAACATTTATCATTCAAGTATAGCTCAATGTGGTGTTCTCGGATTTTACCCCTTGGTACATATTTCCCAGAGCCACCACTACCTACTCATATCAAGACATGTATTTATTGCTCGGTAAAATCACAAAAACTATAAATTACCAAAATTATTGGAAGTTATTCTATACTAATCATCAGATTCTATCTTATGGTGATATTCTGTAATAAATGATGTTTTAAAATCTAGCCTCCAAGGTTTGTACTAAACATCCTTTGATACCAACTATAATGCCCTGGCAATAGTCACCCAGAGTCGGTGCAATATTACCTTACATTTTCATGATAACAAGGATCAAATCTCGAAATACCTTTACATTTAGTAGCCTTTGAAGTACTATATACATTCATATGTTTTACATTACATTATAAAAGAATCAAAAACATTGTCTCCATTGACCACATTAATATACCTTAGACTATCCCTACAGGTTATTCATATTATATGTTTCCCATCCTGGAAAAAGTAAATCATATAATATGGTGAGATTAGATGTTTCTTAAGGATATCAATATCGTGGAAACTTTCATATATAAGAATAAACATTTAAGATAATTTATAAGAATAAAAAATCATTTTAAACATAAAATTCCGCATAATATTCCACAGATAAATATAATAATTCCATGTAATAATTCACATGGATATTCTACTAGTATAATAATCACATGTAATATTATTCTCAAATTTTATAATGATGGAAATCATAATGCCAGTCTTCATAACCAAATAGTAAAGTCCTTGTGACAAGAATGAAAATAAGATTTATTCAAGGCCTCGTGCCAAGATAATATATTGTCTCATTATACCTAGTGATGCATCAGGAAGCTATAACGAGCACCACCCGTCACTTACTATGTCCAATGCATTCCTCATATGAAAATGTTTAAACATATAAAAAACAATTATATTAAAACAAGAATAAGAAATGTCAATACTGTATTTATAAACTATGAATGGTGTAAAAATAACACATCTATAGTTAAACATATCACAAAACCATCAATACAATATGGATGTTTTGTATCATAATATATCAACTTCAAACAAGCTTAAAATATATCAATGGATGTTGACATATATGAACCCATAACTTTTTTAGATAAATATATCTTTCAATATGAAAATCATTTAAAATTAATTTTATTATAAAATAAAATATTTATGTTTAAATTGTTAAAAAATTTGTGTATGGGAGTCTTCGACGATGTTATAACAACGTAAAATTTTTGTACCCCCCAAATAAGATAAAAAACATTTGTACATTAATTTTGTCGAAAAGGTAATAAACTACATTGTATGGAAAATAATGGAAGGATTCCTTTAAAAAAATATTAGGTAAAATAAGGGTATGAATGAATTTAAACCATTGTATAGTAAATAGAAAAGAAAAATTAATTAAATTTTTAAGACATAACAGATTTGGATGATAATGAAGTCCCAGAAGACACATACATATTAACAACCTCAGATAATTAATGAGATTATGGAATTAATCCTTACCTTGTACATTTTCTTAGTCGATGGTATGTTAACCTACAATATAATAGTTAAAACATTGTTATAAAATTATACAAGAACTATATAGATAACTATGATATCATATATGATTCTCTTATATTTCATTTTGATTAATATTTCAGTTGGGTCACCATTTCAGGTGTTAACTGATTCATTTTTCTATTATATACTTGGTTACAGAATCCATGTTTGTGATGGATATGATTTATTTGATTCATATAAATAATGATATGTTGTTTATAAAAATTATTTTTATTCATAAAATGAAAATAATTCTTGAATGATTATGATGGAGAATGAATCTTATTGCATTCGTGGAGATGGTAATACGTACGTACGAACGAGAAACAATATCATTATATTGATGGTGAAATCATATGAAATTTCATGGTATATAATATATACATAATCATTAAAATGTTATATTTATTATTTAAAATAGTTTTACTCCTTATTATACCCATCAAAAATTATGAAGTGTTTGAATAACATGCTACACCACGACGTGGAAACAATAAGCCGAACATACACACATATGGTGACTTTTTCATTTATAGGATGGATAGAATTATGAATAGAGTTATACCATATATTAAATATCATCATATTATGTATAAGGTACTAGAGTTATTATTTTGGTATGAAATCAAAAATGAATGAGGAAGTGGAAAATGAAAAGAACTTGAGAGAGGGTGGTGAAAATATTACATCTTCTATGTGTGTTTCCTTATGAGTTGATCAAAAGGGATCCATAGGTTGGATTTCCGATCCAAGTAAGGACTCAAGGGTGATTTTTGGTATGTATGGAGGATATTTGGGTGGGGTTTGAGCATGTAAAATGGGTTTGGAGGTGTGAAATTAAGTGAAGGGTAAGTACCATTTTAAAAGAGAGGTGAGGGTCACATTATGAAAAGTTTGAAGTATAATTTTATAATAAAATGAAATTAGGTTTATAATGGCTCCAAAATAATTTATTTCGAGTATATGGTGGTGATGGGTCTAAAAACTCTCAACCAATAGGTTTTAGAAAGGTTTAGGTCACCCTATTAACCATATCTTTTATATTTAACTCTTAGTTAATTTTTTTTACATTTACCATGTCTCTTTGTATTTTTATATTATATGTTTAATAAAGGTACTATAAACTACATTGAGAACCCCATGTGGTTAATTATTATTATATATATCATTATCAAAGTACTTTTTACAAACCATATATTTTTTAGAATCTTATATCAAGTAATAATATAGTATTTGTTTTAAAAACTCAATTATGTCAATTTTGACACTATTTAGTATTCTATTTTTTTGAAATCCATAAAAACATTATCACTTACAATAAAATTCTTTAATTAATTATAACATGTCATATAAACCTTGATAATTACTGGAACTCATCATAAGTATCAAATTAAATTTATTTTAAAATTTATAATAACAATTATTTTTATATTTCATTAATAATGTAAGTAATGAATCATCATTGTGTCACAATTAAATTAACATATTTAATGTATAAAAATAAAAAATAAAATACAGTTATGTATGAAATAATTTTATCTTTCTAATGTATATTTATAGTAAAATTTATATTATGTGTATCCCAATAATAAAAATGGTTTATATATTAAACATTGAATTTAACACCTTTTACTCTTCATTAAATAAAACAAATAATGAATATCCTATTCTAATCCAATTGGACCAAAAGAGATCAGATTTTATTCCTATGGTTTTTTGGTCAAATTACACATATCCAAATGAATTAAGACATATGTTAGGGTATTTATAATTTCATTTTACCCTTAATTACCCTATTTAATTTTAACTATAGTAAATAAAAGTAAAAAGTTACTATTAAACAAACATAATTTTCATCTTATTCAACCACATTTTACTTACATTTATTAACTATGTCTCTTAGATTTTTAAAATTCAACTCACATAAGCGGTGAAATAATGTTTTATGCAAATTTTCAAATACACCTACTTGGTGGGTAAAAGACGGAAAAAAATTTAACTAAACTTTTATATATCTATACTTATTATAAAATAACTACAATGAGTTTAATTGAATATATATAGGCCTTATGTATCTATTTTAACCTAAAAATGAAATAAAATGTCTATTTTAATCGATAACGCAATTTTTTCACTATTAATCAAAAATTGAATGTTTTCAAAAAAATGCTAAAAAATCCTCCTAATATAATTATGATTTTCCGAATTCAAAAATGAGGACCGTATTGAAAAATAAAATTTATTAAAGTTCAAAAAGTTGGTATTACTATTCATAATGGCGTGTCTGATTAGTCATGGTGTGTTATAACTCCAAGTTGTGTTCAATGAAAGCTACTGCATTATTCAAAGGGAAATGTGTCATGGATGCTCGGGGTGTTACATTCGTAGAAATTGGTTTAGTCCTCTAATTAATTGATATACATTTATTTCAGTATTCATGAAATTGAAGTATGCATATATTTCAAGAATTGTGGAGTTTTCTTTATATACCCCGATTGACTCATCTTCAACTATTACAAGTCTGAGGAACTATCTTTCCATCTTGAGATGGATGTAATGGGGAAAAAATTTATTGAAAAACATTTTATTGAATTCCTCCCAATAAATGAAATCTATTTCTCATGAGATTTCATATTCTTGATCAGTTTCCACAACTTATCAGCTTCCCATCATAATTATAGACTTCTAGTATGTCATTTTCTCCTTCTAAGAACTAGAGGAGAGAGAATATATTTTCCATGTAGTTAATCCACTGTTCCTTGAGAATGGGTTCAGAAGATCCAACTAACATTGGAGGCATTTTCTGAATTAATTATTCAATAGAATATTGTTCCCTACTTGGAGGAGGAGGGAATTCCACATTATTTAAGTTATTGTTCCTAACTTGAGACAGATCAGCAAGTACATTGATAATGTTTTGTGCCCCCATTCACTTTTTATTAGGCATATTATTAATGAAATAATTAAATTTCATAATACATTGATTTCTCACACATGGTCATCCATTTCCCTCCGTTAATTCTGTAAAACAATTTACAAGTATGGGGCTTGATTATATTACTAGTAATCTTAAAAAAGGAAACATTAATCTAAAATGGATAAACTCTTAAGGGAAATGTATATCTTACTTGTTATTCCTTAGGTTTCAATCTATGTTATCCGTGATATGTTTCCTAAAATATATTTTTATGGTATTCTTTTATGATCCCTTACAATGATTTGTACTATCCTTTTGAATTTACCAATGCATATCACCTGGGAGTGTGAAAAAAAGAGTCTAGCAATGCCAGTTGTCAAACACTAGTTCCCATTTGAGTATAGCTCAACATGGTGTTCTTGGGGTTTAACCCTAGATACAACTATTCCATGGCCACATCTACTAGTTTATTTCCATTAAGGTATGTATATTCTTGATAAACCACTAACAATGTACTTACCAAAATTTGGGGATGTTTTCTACACTTATCCTCATCCTGATTGTTTAGACTATAGTTCCCTATTCATATACTCCAAAAATAACTGGACCAAGCTATGATAAATACTATATCGACCATAGACCATTACACATATCATAAACATATTTAATCATTATAAATCATCAAATTGAAATCCATGTATCACAGAATATAGTGTCTTGAAAGACTAGGTACATAAAATTGAAAACATGGGAATAAATAAATTTTTTTATTAATATTCATAATGATATACTAACATTCATTTTTATCGTACATATTCATAGGTTAACCCAAGGATAACATGAAAAAAGAGATAATCTATAAATCCCATGAATGGGATAAACATATGAATAAAGATTTATCACATTGGTTAAAAAGAAAGAAATAATGATATAAAAATTCATGGAAAATATATAATCATAACATATAAACATGGGATAATATTGTCAATGATTCATATTAATGTGTAAGAAATATAAAGCATGAAATTATTATGATTCCAATATCAATGCATGTAGAGTATCACAAGTGAATGTTTACCCCCAAGAGAGTTTCAGATAGTAGAATGAGTCAAGGATAACAACCAAGATCATGGAACATAACGTTTCATGAGACTCCAAAATTCAAAATTCATTGAATAAATATCAAAGGAAACCCATCATAACATGTTCATGAATATTAATTCCTCATATAGAATCATATATAATCAATATTACATAAACATAAGTGTAACCTAATGTATGAATTGGGTATCATAATCAACTAATAAATCATAACAAAAGGGAGTGTCATAAAAAAATTCCTTAAAGAAAGTTATAGATATTTCTTGGAAAATAATAGGGGACAATAAGAAAAAATCAATAAAATGTATGTCATCATGAAGTAATAACATGTAAAAAATATTTCATTAGAACATTAGAATTAAAACATTTTAGTGACGTGAATGGAAAACTCCAATGGTCAGTTAAAACATAAAAGTGAATAATATTTTATATACAACCAAAATTGAACAAGGAATGATTTAATAATTAAAATAGTAGTTTTATAAAAATATTTTTTGATTAAAAATAAATTAAGTACTTTACTTGAAAATATGTAAGTATTTAGAAATTTCCCTTAAAATATTGTATCTTATCAAAAAAAATTGAGGAGGGAATCATTTAAAAGAATGTATATCCTAAAAAGAGAAATATTAATGTATATTGATACATGAGTTTGATGAATATAGCCATCATATATAATATGTTCATAAAATGTATAGATTGCTTTATTGGGGTAAAATAAAGGCATAACAACCAGAAGGAGTAATGGGGGTTCCAGCAAAAACCCTTACCTTATGTCTAATTACATTCATTAATTAATTTTTAATATAACCAAATTACATTCATTAATGTCTAATATAACCAAATTACATTCATTAATTACATTCAGTAATGGGGGTTCCAGCAAAAACCCTTACCTTAATGTCTAATATAACCAAATTACATTCATCAAATAATGTTTTTAGAAAAAATAATTCATGAAATTTATTTATTATATCCTTATTATGATCATTCATGACCTTTTTGATCTGTTAAGATGTTCTATTTTCATTGTTTGGAAGTGTTTGTTTCTTTTGTTTCCATAATTGGATTACTTATATACATGTAAGGATAGACTTGTAAGATGAGAATGGTTTTCCAGAATTTAGCTTCTATGTTATTAGTGAACATAAAAAAATTACATTGTTATAAATTACATTTTATTATTTTATGTGATGACGAATCATTATATAAAACATTATGGATGACCGTTTTGGTTAATTTGTAGTTTTTTGATCACATCGAACAAATTTTCCTTTATAAATTAATATCATGTCTACAAAAGATTCACAAACATTAAATTATTAATTATACATAGTTTATAGTCTAGTTATAAAGGAAATATTTTTTCACTATCTCAATTGATGATGGTAAAATAAATTGAAAACTCACCATCCATTAATGTGATAAATTAACACATCACAAGTGTTGTTATCATTTCAAGTGTAAAATAACAGGAAATGAAATATGATGATGAATTATAACATTATCATAACAAAAATCAACTATATGTAATATAATGTAGTTATCATAACATTTGGATGAGATGATGTTCTGACAGGAAAATAAATAAAGGAACATGAATGAAAATAAAATAAATGAAAAGTGGTATTTACCTCTTGATTATATATTCCATGAAAACATATATATGGGAAAGGATTTGGTCATTTTTTAAGAATAATGGATACTGCAAATGGGAGAGGGGATTAGGAGATATTTGAGCCGAATTTTAAATAGGCACAAGGGTTGATAAGTGTGAGGAAAAGATATAGCGAGGAGTTTTTTTTATAGTGGAGGAGAAGATGGTTTTTCCAATATTTTACCCATCATTTTATTATATTTCCAATGGCAAGAAATATCAATGATTTTTATGGCCCAAAACAGTAATATGTTCTTGTGAGTTAGCGCCCAAGGTGATTTCCTAATCAGAACATCATTCATGTCTAAAAAAATCATGTATTTAAATTATTCGTTAAAATATCGTATTTTACTATTCACCAAAAATTCAAGTAGTTAAGATAAATCCGAAAAATCCACCCTAGCCATTTTTTACTTGTATAATTAAAAAATTATTTCCATTTTAAATAAAATATGTTTATAAATATTTGATATTTAATTTATAATTAAAATCATAATTTACTTGAAAAATACAAAATATAAAATTTAAATGGATTTTCTAACAGTTTAAAAAATTAATTACCACCAATAGAATTTATATTTTAAAAATAATTCGAAAAAAATAATTTCTAAATACTTTTTATGAAAATAAATTTTATTTTATATTATAAATTTATTCATAAAGTATTAATGAAAGATTTATTACTTATAAAAATTACAACACTATGATATAATTATATCATATTGTCACTTATAAGATTGATACATTCATTGGTACAGCTAGTTATTGACATGGATGAATCTCTATTCATAAGGGCCATATTACAATTCATACGGGTCAGTTTCTATTCACCATTAATTATGTTTTTTCTTATCTGACTGAAAATATCTTTTTTATTGCAATTGTGTTTGTCGATTTTCAAAAAACAAATCCCAAAAGTGTCAATATTATTTTTAATGTGAGCATAGTACTTAGAATATCATTGTGTTGTGATTTAATGTGATTATACTATATGAAATAGTTATATGAAGGTAATTTCAATGATAAAACATTGGTTCCCTACTGGGATAGATCATGAGAACTCCCCAGGTGATGGATGACACTGGGTACATTCTGGTCCTCCTAGAACAGAAATTCCAAGAGGCCATGAGAGATCATAAAATTAGGTTATTGATAGATCATGGGAAATTCTATGGGAATTGGATGGTAGTATTTACGTCCTAATCCTTCCCAACATATATCTACCATCTTGAGCCATGTGATAGATCAGGAGAGCTCTCTTGGTGATGGATGCATTTGATTAAGTCATGGTCTTGCAAATCACTAGATTCATGAGATTGGCCATGAGAGCTCCCTAGGTGATGGAAGATAGTGGTACATTCAATCACTTATAGTGCATGAATTATAATAGAATATGAGGGCTCATGGAATTCTCTTATGGGTGAGACCGTGAGAGATTTCCTTGAATTGGATGGTGGTGGTTGCATCATGATCATTTCCAATAGATATCTATATGTATATATATAATGATACTGTGTATATATATAATGTGACATGATTATCCATAATAATATTGTAATGAAGATGATAGAACCTAAAAACATCTTTTAAGAAATCGAGAATGAAGTTATTAGATTATTCAGTATTGTTTTATGTTCTCAATACTAGTAAATGTTTCAAATTTATATGGAATAGTATTTATTTGGCTAGAAACCATGGTAGTTGGCATATTATGATTTATATCTCAAAACCTACATGAGACGCCATTGCAATGGGTTTCCAAAGTATTATTTCATGAATATAGGACTGAAGCCCCAATTTTATTTCTTACATTGTGTTCTTGTAGTTTAGAGTTAGGAGATAATGATCGAACTGAAGCCCGAGATGCTCATGGAGATGTCCCTTGGGGATTTTATATCATTTTTTATGTCTTATAAAGAATGTCATCTGTTTTTTTATTTATTTAATCATAATGAAACATTCATGATATATATAAACTTAAATTGGTGACTATTATTCAATTTAATATTATAATTATTTTTCATATTTATCATTTCATAATACTGCATATGGAATAATATATTGATTATTTATTCTGATATTCTTATATGAAACATGGATAAGAGGGTATAGTCACCCCACTACCACTTTTTGATACCATTTATTTTACATGGTAGCCTTTGGCTTGTGGGGAGATGAACTTGGGGCCATGTGACCAATTGGTCTGGGTACCGGTTCATGGTAAGACTAGTCGAGATGTTTCAAAGTGGAAACAAAGGAAATATTTTAATTTAATAAATGTTTGGTTATTGTTTATTAAAGACTAAAAATGTTTTAGTGATTGGTTAATAGAAATTCTTGGGACTGATCACCCCATGTAAGGTAAATGACCATGTGTCCAGGGTTAGGATTGATCTTCAAACTATTTGTTGTTACATTTGATATTATTTAACATTGATTGATTTGATCAATTTCTTTTGAGTTATAAATTTATGGAATTTTTTCATTGAACAAGTGAGGGATGTATGTAGCATCTCATGCACCATATCAGGAACATATAAAATAGCATTATTTGAATATTAAATTCCATGTAGTTTTAAATGTCGGTTTCTTGTAGATATTAATTTTGATCCTTGAATGTACGTAGTTCCTTGTATTTATTATCATACCAGTTTAGATAGCATGATTCAATGTTATATTTTCCTTGATCGCCTATTTCCATGCTGCATATTTACTATCTTGTTCTTCTTATATCATTTTTAGGATCTTATTAGCATAATTGTTTCTTTACGTCAAGAAAAGATATTTCCTTTTTGTTTTGATATACATAAAAAGTTTGATGTTATAGAAATATTTTGTTTGTAAATGAACGAGATCTTGATTTCGATTATAAGTTGTATGGGTTAAATATAAATGGAAAAGGGTAACATGTATATTCCGCCCACATTGAGTATCCTATATGTAAACATGATTGGAGGATGATAAACAGTAAATTTTAAATTGTAATGGTATCGAGTAAATGGGATCAAAATGAAAATCTATAAAGTGTATGGGCACTTTAGAGGTTGGTAGATGTCAACCATATGACTAAACCATTGTATATGAGCACATTATAAGTTTAAATGATTTTTTTTATTAATTTGATACAATTTTCAATCCATGAAGTGTATGTGTTGTTCATTTATTGGTAAATGGAAAACATATGAAATGAATTGTAATGATACATTTCTAAATGAAAATAAATTTTAATCGTGGTTGGGATGTAATTTACCATTAATATGATTTACTATTGAATACAAAACTATACCCAAGTAAGGATGTTGGGGAATGTTTATTATGATATTACAAGTTTGGGTTATTGAAACATTAATAATTGGAAAAATGATATTGAAATTCATTTTGATGATACTAGGATAGTTAAAATGAGACTCATATAATAAATACTAATAAAAAAGAATTTATTTTGATATATTTCCTAATTATGACAACATTAAAGGATGTTTATAATTTTGTAAAGAGTAATTTCCATAAAAATGACTATTTTTCTATGTGATTTTTGTCAAAAATCATGTTCCTAGTGATTTTGTTTGAAATGGTAACATGATGTTTTGAATTAAATATTTAAAATTGTTTAAGATATTAGATGTAATTTATTGCAATATTCTTGTGAAAGGGTCAAGTGGTGGTGTCTTATGTTTAAAACCCTAATGTAAGGATATTTTTGTTTTGTTTTTCTTTGAGTTTCATTGGAAAACTAGCGCGAGTGTCTTCTGAAGGAATTCATTTAATTTTAGAGAATGATTGACTATAGGATCATTAGTTAGCGACATCTATTAACACGACCAAGTGAAAATTTAGGAACTTATTCTTCAATAGGGGGTTGGTACATAGTGGGTATTACCCTTAGAATATAAATTCATTGCTAAATCTAGTGTGTTTGGGATTTGTTGTTCTTCGTGTACCATTGTCCCATGTAAGAACCTTTTATTTTAAATGAATCACTTGTTCGAATGGGTGGTCTTGTTATCTATGGACATTTTTATGACCATGAGAATCGAGTAACGCTCAGTTCTAGTTTATTATACATTCCATGGGCATGGTCTGCTACATTATATGTCGTGAAAACCACTATTTTTTCTTCATTGATGGATGACATGGTACATCGTCATCTGAGTTGATAGTCATATGGGGAAATAAAAATTTGGGTTAAATGTCTTGTACGTTCATTTTGATGCTTGAGTTCATAGGGATGAAAACCTATGAATAGTAATCCTGATGATCTATCTTGCTTCATACAAATCAAGGTAGTTTTTATTCATGTACATGGTTCCTAAAGGGTGCTAAATGTTTTAAGGGACCAGGTTAGTTCAGTGTGATCATATATCTGGGTTCTATTGGGTATGTATTGTGTAATATTTATAGTAGAGTGACCGGTGAATTAATAACCATGTTTATCCCAATTCTCAGGCTGGAGTTTTCAAGAGACTCTTTTATTTTGATATGCCGATTATTTTTGTTCTATTTAATTGTATGCAATAAAGGAATGAGTGTGACTCAAATAAATATCATATTTACATTTGATGTGAATCATACTAATTCACTTATGAGTAGTTGATATTTTCTTATTTCGGGGACACTGACACTCCAAAGGTGGGGAAAGTCATGAAAGTTCTAAAAACCACGTACTTTTGAGTATAAGGAACACACCAAGAATGGCCATTTAGAAATTGATGATCTTTATTAACTAACATTGAGGCAAGTCATTGTTGAATCATGTCAATGTTTTCTAGGAATCATGAATTTGATCTTCTTTGTGATGTATCCAACCTTGGTGAAGCGATATTTTCATTGGATGGATATTGATATTATGTTTATCGATCATGTAATTCCATTGATAATAAAAGAATGTGTTCTATTAATGTTAGTGTGCTGGTAGGTGTAGTCGAGTTTCTTTAAATGTTTCGATATGTAGTGGTTTAGTTATTTTCTTTCTGGCAATCTTTAATTTATTTTTACTGTAATCACCTAAGTGAAAATCATGTCCCCTGTCATGATATTTCCATAGATACAATAATAGATTTTCGGTCTTATGCCGCACTAATGTGTTAAAAGATAATGGGATTATTTGAGTGAAATATTACAAGGTTTCACAATGTATGTGTGATTTTCAATGTCGTTTGGTTAGGAACGCAAGTAGAAAATGGTTGTGTATTTTGGTGGATGCATTCCGGTGAATTTGAGGTGCCTTGGGTGGAGGAATCATGGTTATTGTTATAAAACACCAACCATCTATGCCGAGAATCTTTTTGAAGGGTCAGATATAATTGATCAAGTTGTATCTGTCGTATTCAATGATTACAATTACTAAAATATAGTCTTCATGCTTGGTGTATCGTATAAATGTTTTTGGGAATAATTGTAATGGAAAAACCAATCAGTGGGGATTTCATCACTTGGAATTGGACCTCTAAAAAGTTATAGCCTCGGGCAATAAATAGCTTGGGGTAAATTTTTAACGATACGGTAAGGTGGTTTTGTATCTTTCTAAATGGTCTTGGGTAAGAGTTGTATCTATTTTTTGACTTGAGAATGAGGTTAATCTTGTGTTTTGTTGGTTTAATTTCCCTATGTTTAAATGGTTCTTAGAGGGTCATTTAAAATTTTGAAATGTATCATGATTGGTTGAATGAATCTTTACAAACAATTTACTCTGGGTGACATTTACATTGTTTTTGAAGGCTTCTCATGAATGATATGTTCTATGGTGGGAAGGTTGAAAAAATAATTTTTTTATCGAATGAAAACCAATAGGAAATATTAACAATTTTATTTACTAGATGTGTGGTTTTTAAAACCACTAATTTAAACCTAATTCTTAATGTTGTAATTCTTCAAAGAAATCATTTTGGACGTGGGTGATGGATTGAATGGTTTCTTTGGCATCTAGAAGAGTTCAGTGAGTTCTCAATTCCATTAATAATGGTTTTAAAGGTTCTACCCAGGTCACACAATTTATCTGAATTAGTGTGGCCCCGGTAGGATAACATGAGGCTTTTTTCAAATGGAAAGAGGTGTGTGAAAATGCTACACACGTTTTATCAAATCATGCACCAATTATACATGGTGTGTGATTGTAGGTTGTATCATTGCACTATTTACTGCATGATTTTAGCATGGTTTGGACCACTATGATGGTCGAACGACTTTGTATACCAAATTCAGGTAATTAATTTAATTTAAAATATAGTAAAAATGATATAAAACAAAAAAGCACTTAACCCTCTTCTCCCCTACTTGTAGGGTCACAAATCCCACACTTAGGTTACTTTGGAAATGTTCAAGGATCCTCTATCGAATCCCCTTAGCTCCTAAAAAATGGATTTCTCCTGAATTCTTACATGATTATCTATGGGAAGAATTTATTCCTTTCATATATACCTTTTTTGCCGATATTAGGTCTTCCCATCACCCATCACACTTCGGATAAAATCCTAAGATAGGGTTATAACATATTCTTAAATATTGATTTGATGTTAGGGAATGAAACATGATCATTGGTAAAGCATTATGAATATTCTCACATCCTCTTCAAAAGATTAAGTAGATCGGTTAGTTTCATCTCACCATCATCACTTGGAGGTGAGGGTTTCATCCAATTCATTATTTCACAAAATTTTTATTAGGGTCATTATGTTTTTTTATTTAATAATAATTAATATGTAGTGTATTGGATTGTGTAGTGTGGTTTTGGGTGGACTCCACCTATTCTAAAAAGTGTCGAGTGTTGTATTTGTATTCCTCTTGAAGTTGGTTCTCTTTTTATTACCATTTTTTTAATTAAATCATTAATGAATTACATAATAAACCATTCCTATATTTTAATTAATTATTTATGGTCTATTGATTAAATTTCTCTAATTTATGAATTGAGTATGATTTCTGAATGAAGTGTTTAATGTGATAAATAACTGTTTAATAATAAATGTCATTATTTAACTCTAAAATCCCTCCAACAGAGGTGAACTATCATCTAGCTAAAAATCTGTGATTATAATTTTATTTCTTTGTTATAATATGCCCTTTATTTTTATTTTATTCATTGATTTTATGGTTTTGTAAATATCTTGTTCAAACCAAGACTTCATTGAAGATATAGAATGAGTATCCCCATTTTAATTTTAATTGTTCATGGAATCTTTATAACTTAATTGTGCATAGAATGTATTATATTTTAAAAAAGATGGATATTTTAACACGTGTGTTTTAATTGATCCAAGACACCCATGTGTTTTTGATCCCTTTGTAAGTGGAATTTCTCAAGTGGAATTTTGAGTTGTTTCCAAGGATTTTCCCTTTATCTTTATACTCTGGGATTTATAAATTCCATTGAAAAACATTAATTGAGTTATTTAAAAAGTTAAGTAGAATTAAATTCATATGGGTGAATTAAAGGAGATGGTGGTATCCTTTAGATGAAATAATACAGTCACCTTCATGGGAACATGTATAGAATAAACCAATTTTATATTTTTAGGAAAATAGAATGACATAAACCTATAAAAGATTGCTTGGCTAGTGAAATACATTCCATTAAAATTCAATAAACAAGATATATTTTTTATTTTGAAATGAAATTTATTTTTCGCTATATGTTTTGGTTTTTAAAGGAACTTCCTTGTCTGTTATATTTTGAATATAGAATTTCTATTGTAATGCATATGATTAGTTTTACAGTTCATAATATTATACATATAAATGATTGATGAATTAATGTGATTAAAAACATATATAGATTTTAGTAATTCCATTCATGATAGGCATATGCCTCATGTAGTTAATGGGTTATGAACGTGTCGAAGCCTATGATAATTTCTTAATTGAATTTCTTAATAGGTTTTTCCTTAAGTATGTTTTTGAACCTGCCTACATATACATATTTTAAATGGGATAATGTGATGCAAGAGAGGCCAATTCCTCAATAATTATATATGATAAGTGATTATTCCATATTGGTTTCTAGATCCAGGAAATAGACTATAAGAGCTCCCCTAGAGATGGATGACAGTGGGTATGTCCTGGTAATTCTAGTACGTGCATGCCAAGAGACCATGAGAGCTATCAGAATAGGGTTCGGGGATAGACCGTGAGATATTCCCCAAGAATAAGATGAATGTGGTTACATCCTTATACTTCCCAACACATATATACCAGCAATATCTAAGGGATAGACCATGAGATATCCCCGGGTGATGGATACCTTTAGGTATGTCTTTGTCTAGCCAGCAGCTAGAGCCAGAGGATAGACTATGAGATATCAACAAGAAATGGATGATAGTGGTTATGTCCATGTACATCCATTACAATCATGAAAAGAGACTTTTTGGGCTCTTGTAATTGGGTGAGGGGAGAGACCATGAGTGCTTCCCTTGAAATTGGATGACATTGGTTACATCCTGATCATTATGAACATATATCAATTTATATATATATATAGAATGATCTTATGTATATATATATAAAATGTTACGCGATTAAACATAAACTCCATGGGATAAATCATGAAAACCTCCCAACTGTCCTTTAGGAACCTAAGAGGGTGGTTATTTGATTAGTCAATATGATTTTACATTCACTATACCTGTACACTGATCAAATTAATATTGTAATTTCGGGATTGGGATAGAAATTGTGGTTTCCAGACAACTATGTTTTATGTATTACACCCTAATCTGGCCAACATAGCATTGGGGTAACAGTTAGTGTTTCTTGTATGAAGGACTGTGGACACTTGTTAATTGCTTGTGTTGTGTGCCTATACCTAGGAGTTAGGAACAAAAGACCAAATTGGAGCTCGGGATTCTCATGGATATCAACATTGGGGCTTTGGTTTTGTTTCTCAAATTTTTTATTGTATTGTAATAATTGAATTTTGTTAATTTTTTACTTATTTATCATCATTCATCATGAATTATATTTATAAACTATCATTGGCCACTTTTATTCAATTTAATATTATTTTTATCTCATAGGATTATCGTTTCATTATATTTCTTTCGCTAATATATATATTTTTTATTTGTTATACTATAGCATTGCTAAACATTTATAATAAGTTATATTGATCACAAGATCGCTTATTGAGACCCATGTTTCTATATAGCAGCCTATGGATCAGGGAGAGACTCGCATGAAGACATGTGACCAACCAGTCCAGCTACTACTCCAATAGTAAGCCAAGTCGGGAAATTACAGATGTACAATACATGTATTTTCCCATTAATGGAAATAATTAAATATTACATTAAATTAAAAAATGAAATATTAAAACCATACTATATTGATTAACACACCAATGCATGTTTGATAATTTAATAATTGTTTTAATGATTTTTAAATGGTTAATTAATTTATTGTAATAAATATTTTATGATTGGTTCTTGTATTTATTTTCCATAAATTCCATAAATGATGGGTATCTCAAATAAGGATTTTATTATCATAAAATGAATGGTAAGTAAATAATTAATTAATTAATACGTTCATGTTCATCTTAATAATAGTGATTGAATAAAGAAAAGAATGATAGAGAGTTTATTTTTCGTATTCATTTCATGTATAACTAATCATGATCTTGAAGAAGAATTGTGTATTTGTTGGATTTTAAAATTTTATTTAATACATGGTTTTTTAATTATTATTTATTAGATATGATTTCATGTGAGTCATTTATCCCTTTATTATTAGTAGAACCTATGTTTCCAATGATATTTATGTAACTACCTTTAAATAATCCTTTGGTTCCTATCACCTTCTTGTGAGTCATTAATACATTTAATAAATAGAATATCCTAGATTTATGGAGGCACTTTAAGATGGAATGAATATGATTCCAACTCAGGTGACACATAGGTGGATAGGTGGAATGCTATAACTCATTCCAAGACCGATAATACATGATATTTCTCCTGGGTCAATGGTTTGAATAATGTCTTCTCATTAAATAAAAAATTAGATAATTCTCATAATTTTTCATTTAATTAATTATTTATCTCTCTTTATGAAATTAATTATTTTATCGATTCAATTACTAAATCTTATAAATTATTGTATTAATGTGAAATGAAAGAAAGTACATCAATAAATTATATGTATATTTTTTTATCCAACATGGATAAGAAACTAAGTTAAAATACATAAATATTAAAAAATGTAAAGTATATAAAACTAAAATTTATTCATAATAAATAAAAATCCATCTATTAAATATTAAGATAGAAATTTGAATACATTACATGATTATGAATGAATGTTAATAGAACCAAGTGTTTGACAAAGTGTTGCTAGGACACTTAATCTTATAAGGGGAGTTATTATAAGTGTTTTGGGTTAAAATAACCATTTTTACTATTGTTTATTATCCTTTTATAGACATTATGGTAATTTGGAGGCATGTTTTGTAAAATCCATGATAGGATTTTAGGATAGGGGTGTCCACTTAATAGATCAAGGAACTTCAAGCCCAAAATTAAAAAACACATGCTTACCAAAATACATTTATATAGCTAGAACAAACCATGTTGGGGTAATGTGAATGTTAGTACAGATCCTTTAAAATAGAATTTCATAAGAACAAGAAATTATGAGTTCACTGGCGAGGTATATTTATTTTTGATGAAATTAAATTAAATTTACTAATTAATAAAATCAATATATTTATTATTTATCAAAAAAAAATTAAGTAATTAAAGGTTATAAAAATATACTCTATTAATTGTTGAATAAAAAGTAATGATCATTATCCATATTATCCCTTTGATCAATATTGAATAATTATTCCTCCTAACAAGAAATAACTTCAAGGAATGTTACAAAAACCATTGATTTGTTGTGTACATCTAATGGAAATCACACATGCTAGAATACTCATTTATTAATCCACCAGATAAAGAGATGAGTGAAAATTTGTTCATAGTCTATGATAAAAGTAATAATGGTTGGTTAATGTTATTATTGATTCATTCATATACTTCTATGGAACCAATAAAGTCTAACAAAAACATGGATTCATGTAGAAATCGTGATCACCGTCATTGTCTTTACTATGAGAGAGCAAGATATGAACAATTTGAGACATACAAGGCTCTCTTTAGAGTATTTATTGATATGGTTCAGGAATATGGACTCAAATATTTTTAAACCATTGTCTACCTTGTATGCCTATAGGTTCTAGTGTTTAACCTCCCTAAAGAATTGGGCACTAATATCATTCTAGGGTCACTCATTCAGGGCTTCTACATAATTGTTTTAAATTTTTAATATGAAAAACATTATGATTGATCTATCAGGTCTTTTACACTACTTCAAAAAGATGATAATGTAACGAAGAAAAAAAAATCCATTCATACTTTTGGTAAACAAAAGGAATGGTAATTTGATGTAAATTTAGCCCAAATATTTTTCATGACCATCCATGAAGAGGGTGATAAATGTAAAACAAAGGGAATATAAAGCTATATATTTTGAATCTGGTTTGAAGGGTTATTTGAATAAAAATATTAACCATATAAATAATTAAAGGGAAGGTTTAAGTGAATTTTTCAGTGAGTTCAATTTATGTGTTTAAATAAATTGGGTATTAGAAATATCATCTGTTGCTCACATATGTATTCAAATATAGGAACCAAGTAGATTTAAAAATATTGTTCGAGGGGAGGTAGATCTACAAGAGGTGGACAGAGCTAAACTGTATATTGTAGCTATTAGTAACTATGACCTCACATCGCCAACCATGATGATCTTGGTTTTAATGGGTTTTTTTATATTCCTTCAGTTGCCAAATACATTATATCAGTATCATTAGTAGAAACAAATGGTTTTATTTTATAATTTGAAAATAAAAGATTCTTATTTTACAAAGAAATAATTTTTATTGTATTCCACAATAAAATAATATCTTTTATGTGTTATAAAACAAAAACCATGTAATTTCAATTGATAAGGAAACAAAATCAGATGACTTATACCACAGCCAAATTTGGAATCACCATATAGGTCATGTAAGTGAATAGAACCTAACAAAACTATATGAAGATGAAAATTTATATTCATGTGAACATAAACCACTTAGTGTATTTAAAACATGTTTACATGTTAAAATAACCAAATCATCATTTAGTTGGGAATGTTAATAGTATAAAAACTTCCTAAATTAGTTTATAACGATTTTTTAATATTATTTCCTATTAATGATAGGGGTAGGTTGTCATACATCATAACTTTTATTAATTATTTTTGTAGAAATCGATAAGTCTACATAATTTGTTATAATTATGATTCTTTTGATAAATTAATGCAATAAAATAATATGTTAGGAAGATTCGTGGTATGAATATAGGTAAACACCACTCTGACAATAGAATATAATATCTTAATCTAGACTTTGTTGATTATTTATGGGAGTTTTGGATCCTTTCCCAACTAACTCCTCCTTGCACACATTAGTGGAATTGTATATGCAAAAGGATGAACTAAAAATAGTTAGACATCATGATGTTTATAATTGGTCATGCGAGTCTTCCATTATTCATCAGGGATAAGTGTTCTAAATAAATACACACATACATAACCAAGACCCATATAAATCAATAAATTGAATTACATTCAGGTTTTTATATAAATAAATAACATGTTCATTAATATACATATATGGGTAATAGAAGTGATTGTTAATACAACTTCGGGTAACAAGCATGAAGCTAGATGCCTAAAGTGTTCCATTATAGGACATCCCAAGGAAACAAGGGGATATTTCAAATATGAGCCATCATAAAAATGGCTATAGTGGAATGATATTACATATTTATATATAGGTATAACATATTAAAGAGATATAACTAGAGAGGGAGATTCATTGATTAACGAGAGTCCCACGATAAACAAGAGTTGGTGCATGAACAGATTCCACAAATCCCCATGGAATATGCAATTGTTCCATAGAAACAAGTACTTCATTGGAGTACAAGTCAAGTTAGTGAGCTATACTGTTATGATTTTCTATTCAATAAGGATGGTGGATCATTATTATTTTATAATAATGAACCTATAACATTAAAAAAATTAGTAAGTGTCACAAATATTTCTATATAACATGAAGCAATAAATTCTGAAATAGATTCCACGTTCCAAAAACATGTTCAGATTACTGTAGATCATTAGTAGATGTAAATACTGTTGGTTTAAAATGGGTATTCAATAAGAAACTTGACATGTAATGAGAATTTAGTAATATTAATGAATGAAATGATTTGAAACGGTTTTAAAAATTAAAAGGCATTTTTTATGATGAAACATTTTAATGAGTATCAATTCTGAAATCCATTTCAATTCTACTTTCTGTTGTGGCCTTCCATTATTGTTTATATTGTAAAATGGATGTCGAAGCAGATTTCGTTAATGGGATCCTTCAAGAATATTTCTATATCATACAACCTGAAGGTTCTATGACTTCAGACGATACCAATGTGGTATTAATGTTGTAGATATCCACATATCGATTAAATAAAGCATCTAGGTCTGGGAACATTCATTTTAATGAGGCCATAATTGCATTTGGTTTCATTGAGTATAATGACCCAACCAAAAACACTATATAATCTAGTTAACTCAATTTGAAATCACTTATTACATTTCAAAAGTTCTTTTAATATATATAGATTTAGAAAATGTAGAAATAATTCATACATATCAACCCATAATCAAATAATGTAGATAATAATAAAATAATATCCATTTTTTTCAAATTATTAATATTTAATTATAAAATATGATTTATTTTTGTGAAAAAAATATATGGAATTGAAATTGAATCCTTCTATTACATTACCCACACATACTCGTTGTGATTTTTTTAAAGCAGTTTAGAAAAAAATCATAGAATATAATACAAAAAATATGTAAATAGAATGTAATTCCGTGAATACTTATATATATATATATATAATAATTTTTACATGATATATACCTCACCAATAATATATCATATACTTAAATTTTTAAAACAAGTGATTTCCATGGAACAAACTAAGACATAAAATAAATACATATGTAACATGGGGAATTATTTTTTTAACATTTAACCCTCATATCTACCTTGTTATTTGTAACCCTATCGATAACCTTTTAATATAACCCTCATGGCTACCTTATGATGTAACCACCACAGTTACAGTTGTAGTGACCATACGACGTACCTCCCACATAAACATACACAATGAATTGGAGTGAGAGATAGGTCTCACTGATCATCATAAATAATGACCATGAACCCTAACATCATCATAAAACAAAAATACTTATATCATATAAAACATTCCCTTTAAAAAAGAAATTAAATGATAATTTTTAAGGAAAAGTACCTTAAAAATGTCATATATTTGAAGAAACAATTGATAAAAATAACGGAATATGTGTATAAACTGTAAATAAAAATAATAAAAAATAATATAATACAAATTAAAATAAAATATTCTTTTTGTACCACATAATAAATAATGTATAAGGTTAACCTAAATAATGAAATTGGGGTCAAGAATTCCTTTTCCTAGGGTTCATCATACTTAAAACATGTTCAAACCTCATTTATAGTGGTAAAAAGTGTGTTAATAATATATTAAAAACCATTTTCAAACATATAATTAATTATATGTTTTTATTATGACAACATTATTTTATATTATTAAACAAATTATTATTTTCATTATCACGATTATATTTATTTAATTTTTTACATGTTTAGTTCATTATGGGAACATGACCTTATCCCAGTTTGTAAGGACTCCGCAAGTGCATCCAGACGTCCAGGGATCAATTCCAGGTAGAGGCAGAATTTCTGGGTACTGTAGTAGTAATGTAGTTGCACTGTAGCGGGAACAGTGAAGTACTATAGCAGGTACTATAGCGGGAATGTAGCAGGCACTATTTGGCACTATAGCAGCTATGAATATGCTCCCGTTTGAGCCTTAGAGACACTGATTAGGTCCCTGAGTCCTATAAGGCCTTCTTCCCACCCAGGCATTCAGGTTAGTAGTCCTTTGGGCCACCTCAAGGCCTTCAGGACACCATAAGTATAGATGAAAACCAGACAACCTACAAGGAACAAGCTCTATAAGGAGGATGAGCAAGTAGCTTTCACCACAGAAGAAGGAAAACAGATTTAAATAATGAGATGGTATGGAAACTTCCATCGGGACAAGCTTGTGCATGCATGGGAATCCCTAGCCGAATAGCCATGCAAAGGTGGAGAGCTGATTTCAGTATGAAGATTCTGGGGAGGAGAAGATACAAGTAGTTAGTTTGTCTTGTATGTAATGTTTGAAGCCAACGAGCAATGAATTCCTCTAAGGCCTATGGCCATTTAATACATACGCCAATGGGCTTTGTAAGGGTTCCACCTCAGCCCTTGAAAGGTGGATTATAAAAATCAATAAAAAATGAAGGCCTTAGGTCCATTGGAGGAGGAGTTCATTAAAGAATTTCAAGTTGAATGGATGAAATACCCTCGAAGTAGAATGAAATGGTATTAATATGTTTAAAAAATTAAAAATTACCCCACATACCATTTTTATGGTATGCAGATGTATTATTGCACAAAAAAATTATTGAAAATGATTTAATTTATTTTCATTATTTTTTTATGATCATCATGAAATTATATCATTTTATTCAATATAATGTTTTTATATTGGTTTAAAAACATTAAATAACATATTATATGTATAATATAAGACTATATAACCATAATAATGATATAATTTCCTGATGATCGTAAAAAACTACGAAAATAAATCAAATCATTTTCAATATTTTTTTATGAAATAATACACCCATATATCATAAAAATGGTATGTGGGGTAATTTTTAATTTTTTAAACATATTAATACCATTTCATTCAACTTCGAGGGTATTTCTTCCATTCGACAAGAAATCCCTTAATGGACTCCTTCTCCAATGGCCCTAAGGCCTTCATTTTTTATTGATTTTGATAATCCACCTTTTAAGGGGTGAGGTGGAACCCTTACAAGGCTCGTAGGTGTAAGTATTACATGGACCGTAGGCCGTAGAGGAATTCATTGCTCATATGGTTCAAAAATTACATACAACCTAGACTAACTACTTGGAACTGCTCCTCCCCAGCATCTTCATCATGAAATCCGCTCTCCACCTTCGCATGGCTGTTCGGCTAGGCATTCCCGTTCATGCACATTCTTGTCCCGATGGCAGGTGCCATACCCTCTCATTCTTGCAATCCATTTAGCCCACATATATTTTGTATGGTATGAAGATTTATTATTTCTTAAAAAATTATTGAAAATGATTTAATTTATTTTCGTAGTTTTTTTACGATCATCATGAAATTATATCATTGTATTCAATATAATGTTTATATATTGGTTTAAAAAAATTAAATAACATATTATATGTATAATATAATATTATATAACCATAATAATGAATTTATTTCCATATTTGAATGTGCTAATGAAAAATTAATGTTTATTGTCCATGGTGTAAGTAAATTGATACATCAAGAATGATTTTCTATTTTTTAGAATAAAAGGTATAGGAGAAGGAATTTGTTGACAATTTTTCCCATAAGAAATATATACTTTCACTATATATATGATATTTTAATTTTTATTCCACTTATATAAGGGTATATTATGAGATAATAATAAAATAATAAATAATATATAATAAAAGAAATGAAAATTAAAGATGATTTTATCTCATAAATTATATTTCTTGAGAACCTTATTGAGGAACATCGTTATGACGTTTTGGTGAGATAAATAGGTCTTGGATATGATTAATAAGACTATAAAAGTAATTTGGAATAAAATAGAAATAGTAAAAGGATTCGAGCTAGGAGGAGAATAGGTGGTGAGTTGTGGTATTTATGAGAGAAGAAGACTGTTTTCTCATTATTATATTCATAAGTTTATTATTTAGAAAAAGATTATGAAAATTTTGAGAATTATAACAAAATATATTAAAATAACAATTGAGAGATATATATTTTGTTTTTATATCAACCATACATCATCTATGACAAAATAAATCATGTATTTTCCTTATATCATTAATTAAAGTATTTCACTATTCATAAAAAATTCAAGTATTTTAGAAAAATACAAAAAATAAACCTGAAACTTTTTTTACATGTAACTCTAAATAATGAACTCAATTTTTTGTAAATTAGTCACTAAAATTGAGAAATATTATTTATAATAAAAAATATATATATTTGAAAAATACAAATTTTAAAACTCTAACTGATTTTATAACATATTGAAAAAATAATTAAACTCTCTTAAAATTATCGTATGATCATAAAATAATAAAATAATTATTTTTGAAACTATTTAATGGAAATATATTTTATTTGAAACCATTATATATATTATAAAATTTTGTGTAAATATTTATGAATCGAAAAAATACAAACAATTAATTTCTAATTTTATAAAATAGTTATTTACTTATTCAATAATATAAATATAAATTATTTTCACATATAATATGGATAAATTTTATTTAAAATTTCTTATGTGGTGTTAGTATTCTATTATACAAATTACTATTCCAATTGTCAAGTTACTATTCCATCAGTTTATATTCCTTAATTTCTAAAAATTCAACTTATTTTATTATATATTTATAAATAATTTATCTATTAAAATATAATTTAATGAAAATTATTTTATAAGTAATGATGTTTTTAAATAATCCACATCTTCTTTAAACTATTTCCTAAAAATTTCTATTTAATTATTAATAATGTGGTGATACATTTCCCTTACAATATTTTCAAAATCACATATTTTTCTTCAACAATGTGGTTTCTCCAAAAAAAACATACCTTAGTTAATTAACATTCATTGAAATAAATTACCTCTATGATCAAGAATATGAATTGAAATTTCCTAAAAAGAATGGTTTTATTCTAGATGAACTACTTCTCAGGTCCAAATATACGATGGATCTGACACATACTTTATCAACATCGAAACATGAAAACACTGTGTATAAGAGATAAACTCAGAAGCAAAGAAAATTGTAGAAAATTGGTCCAACAATCTCCAAGAATTAAATAGTTCTATTAAACAATAGTCTCATATTTTACTTTAATACCTTAATGCATAACACTTTTCCAATAATTTATTTTAAGGAAACATGATCATTTACCCAAAAAACTATTGTATTTCCTCCAATTATCTGAATAACGTTTTTTCCAGCTCTGAGCTTCTTTCATGAGTATTTAGAGCATATTCACATCCTCATAAACTTCTTAAACTAATTCTATTCCAATAGACTTACTTTCCCTAAATTCATCCCAACTTTATTGAGATAGACATTGCTTTCAATATAATTCTTTAAAAGGATCCATATGTATACATGAATGAAATTTTTTTTAAAGAAAAATAAACTAAAGAAATATCATGATCACAACTTCGCTAGTATGAAATTGTATAATATCAATGATTGTCTTCCAAAGTCACAATATTTTGATTGGTCTATCCATTAGATTTAGGATCAAATGTTGTGATGAAATTTAATTCATTTCTCAATGACTAATGAAGGCCATAATAAAAGTTATAAGTGATTATGGGATCTCATTCTAATACAAATTACAGTGGAAATCCATGTAACCTAAAAATATCAATGAGGTATAGTCTAGAAAGCTAGTACAATGAAATATATATCGAATATGAAAGAAATATGAATATTTTTTTTCATCTGAACTACAGTAACCTAAATGAAATTGTTACCTTGAGATGTATTTGGTAGTCCTACAACTATGTACATGGATATATTTTACCATTTTCATAATGGCACTATAAAATTCTAAATAATCCCCTTTGATAGTTTTATCCATTCTTTAAAAATTTAAAATGTCAATTATTTCATGGTAAAATTTGAAACATCACTTTTAATTCCATCCCACTAGTAATACTTTTTATGGTGTCTATACATCATAGTAATTTCAGGATTAATAGATAATAGAGAACTATAAGATTCATAAAGAATCTCTTTCTTCATCAGGGAATCACAAGGCACAAATAATATATTCCAAAATCATAAAACACAATCATTACCAATGTAAAATTATACGAAATATAACTGTTTTAACCAACTATACATTTTCCCCTAACTCACAGTCTTCCATATATGCTTGGATAATTCTTTCTAATAGAGAAAACTGCATTGACACATGAAACAAAATAGAGGAATTTCCATCCCTAAAAACAACCAAGACATAATTCATCAAATCAATAATCAAGGGGTCTTTACCAAGATATAACATGGTTAATGTGTCTTGATGTTTTTGAAATAAATCATCCACCACTATTTTTACTTTCATAATATTGTAATTTATCTTGAAATCATTATCCTCTATTATCTGAAGACATATTATCTACTTATTGTTCAATTCTTCTAAGTAATTATGTACTTCAAATATTTATGGTCGATATATATTTCAAATTTTTCTCTATACAAATTATTCCTCCAAAATTTTAATTTGAAAACAATAGTTTCAAATATAAGATCTTGTGTGGGATAATTTAATTTATATAATTTCAGTTGTCTTAACACATAAACAACTACCTAATCATTCTGCATCAGAACACAACCATTTCCCTTCAATGAAGAATAACTATAAATGAAAAAATAACAATTTCTATTAGGAAATATGAAAATTGAAGAATTAAGAATTATTTTATTTAGTTCCTCAGGAAAAAATCACATTCTTCTATCCAAATAAATGATACCATAATGTATGTTAATATAGTCATTGTGATAGGTAATGATCAAATGATTCTAATTTTTTTTTGTAATATCCTGTTAATAATTGAAAAATAAAAATCTTTGTAACATTTGTAGGTCTTCACCATTCATCAACCACATTTGTTTTTATGGGACAATAAATTTCAAAATCCCTATTTATAATTTTCCCATGAATATAAATCTATTGAAATGAAAAATCACATTTTCTAAATTTTCCATATAAATTATTATCTTTGAGAGTTCATAAGAGAATCCTTAAATGCTATTCATGATCCTCATAACTTTTTGAAATGACCAAAATGTCATTATTAAAAACAACAATAATCTTATCCAAATATTCAATGAATATTCTATTGTTAAGAACCATGAATACCACATTGTAATTTTTAAATACAAATGTCCTAACAAAAAACACATACCACCCATATCTAGTATGAAACGTTCTTTTCAATATGTTATCCTCCTTCACCTTTATATGATGGTACGTGGATCTCAAATAAATCATAGAAAAATACCATGTTCCCTCCAGTGAATCAAAAAAATCGTTGATATGAAGAAATAAATACTAATTATTAGAAGTAATGTTATTCATATCACTGTAATAAATGCAATGCCTCTTGGAACCATAATTTTGTTAATGAAACATAACTGGAGAACCCCATGGTTAAGTGCTAGGATGAGTGAAATGTTTATCAAACAATTCATGTAATATCATTTTCAATTCAAGGAGTCCCACTTAATATATTCTATAAGAGGGGTTTAGAAATTTGAATATCATTAGTAACTAAGTCAATAATAAAATTTTCTTCTCTATAAGGTATTATAGTGAGAACCCAATCAGGATAAATAACCATCTATTCATTTATCACTGGAACATCAATAATATAAATAGTTCCCTTATATTCAATAATATATTCAAGGTACTATTATTTTACATATTTTAATAGTTTAATTACTTATTAATATGTTATAAATGGTATGTATTGATTATTATATATAAAATAAAATTCAATATGAAAAAAATCATTAACATTATAATAAATATTAGCATGGTAAATAAATATCCAATCCATGCCCAGAATAACAACAAACTCTACTACGGGTAAAACTACATTGTTTCCAGGTAATTTATTTCCATAAATAACTAAAGGAAGATTCTTATAAATGATTTTTCATTAATATTTCTTCATGATGTTTTTACCATAATTTCTGATTTCCTATCTTGATGTGAAATTACTAATAAACCTAAAAATACAATAGAAGTAATGAAATCTGTGGACCCAATATAAAACAAAACATTAGAAAATTATGAGTGAATAAAAAAAGTACCTGATACCTTTTCATTGGATTGCATAACATCTGATAATATTGCCACAATGTATTTCACTACACATTTCTACTTATAATTTATATTTTTACCATAATTCATATCTTTTATTGAGTGGGTATTTTCATAATGCTCAATCTCACCACATTTAAAAAAATTTACAGTTTCCATATAAGAAATAATCATAAGGTCACTTTCATTGTATTATTCTACACATTCTAAACATACAGCATAGAAAACATATGTATGTTAATTTAAGACATTATCTAGGGTTGTTATTACCACACCATTCACAATCTAGAAACTAGACCTTTCTACCATTATATTTTTTTGATCATCTATTACCCATTTCATTTAATCTATAACATTTCATTTCTTTGTTTTCAAATTTCTAATAATCATTATCAAACTCCATTTCTACCCTTTCATAACATCATACACGTTCCTCATAAATTTTTAAATCATGGGCGGCCAAATCCCTTCTGTATAATTGCTTTAATTTTATGTAAAAATGATTGATTTTACTATAAATATCTAGAATATGATTTCAGCATACATTATAAATTTGTTAATGTTTTATTCATACATGTTAATGAGTAATCCTAATTTAATTTAAATTCAATGAATTGGATTTCAATCCTATTTTGATCCATCTTATGAAAATATTTTTCAATGAAAATATTTTTAAATTCATCAAATTACATGGAATCATTCTCTTCACAATCCATGATATTCTTGAACACTGAACACCAATGGTTGACATCACCTTAAAAATGATAAATATAAATAAAAAACTTTTGATTTTTGGAACACCCTTGGAAACAAATTGTTTTTAAGAGATTAGATACACCCTTCATCATCCATTGTGTTAGAGGATCCATTGAAAACAGGAGGGTTTTTCATGATAAATATCTCAACTATTTTAGAATACCTTTGGGTAGTTATGGGCTTTCTATTTCATGTATTTGGACACCATTTATAACCTATGAAAACTGATAAATTACTATAAAAATTATTCAGTTCCAATTCCCACCATTTGAGGTGTAGATTAGGAAAGATATTATCTACTCGGTGTATTCATACTTCAACTATCCTATTTCGTCTATGTAAAAACATTCTGAATAGGAATGTCTTCAAAGAAGAAACCAAGAAAAATGTAAATTTTTTATAATATAAAATTATCCATAATGTGAAATTAAATTAAATTATTCTATTATCTTAATCCTAACCCCTATAATAATCTAAACCATGGTCTCATACCAACTATAAGGACCCGACCATAAACATTACATAATCATTTTAATTCAGCTGGAAGACACTTATTAAATTCCCAAATATCATTTTTTATTTATATTTTTATTGAATTAAGAAATAAATCATTCATTTCACCCCCTGATCATTCATATTTTATTCTAATAAAATAATATCCTTTTTTGTAATATGAATCTTTAAAAAAATACAAGATTTCATTCAATGAAATGATTCATGACTTTAAACATCAATACATAATTTAATTTACCAATCCATAAAAACAATGAATTATTTAAAACATTATATTTAAACAAAAATAATATTAAGTTATATAAAAAATATAAATAAAACATTTTTCTATGAATACATATACACATAAGAAATCATTTTCACAATATATACTTCCCACACCTAAAGTATCATAAACATATATTGTAAAAACAAGTGATTTTTTAAAACATAAACATCATAAATAAAACCATATAGGGTACATGTGGAATTACACATTTAAAACTGAAACCCTCATTGTTAACTTCTGATTTGTAACTCTCATGAATTCCTTACAACATAACCCTCATGAGTACCTATAATGTAACTATCAAAATTACATTTGGAATAACTATACAGATAACCTCTTATATAAACACACCCAATTAATTAGATAGAAATATAGGCACCATAATTCATCATAAAAATTTACCAAGAAGAATTAAATAATTATATAAATTCAATACATACATCATAGAAAAGGTTCTATTAAAATTAGTTGATATTAGAAGAGGATTTTCAAAATAGTAATGTCCCTTAAAATTGTGATATATTAGTACTAATAATTGATAAAATCAATGGAATTTGTGTATATAATTGAAATAAATATAACTAAACCTCATATAATGAAAAATATTTTCAAAAATAATTTGAGTGTCACGTTATCATTAGATTATAATGTTAACCCCAAGAATGGAAATTTTATTAAGAATTTCCTTACATCGGGTTCATCTTAATTTAAAATTTTTTAAACCTCATATATAGTGGTTTAAAGACTGTTAATAATATATTAATGAACCATATTAATATATATAATTACTTATATGATATTATTATAACATTTTACCACCTGTTTATTTATAATATTTTCTAATTTTCATTGTTTCTTGTGTATTTGTTTCACGGATTCCATGGTAGGTTCATAATGGATTTTCATATCGAGTAAAAGAAAAACTATAGAAGTGGAATAAAATAGTTTTAATATTTCTTATGAATTTTAAATGATACCATATATAATTGTTTTCTCTAATATTAAGATGAAATATTAGATAAAACACTAATCAAAATGAATTAATTTATTTTGGTGGGGTTTTTATGATCGTTATAGTCATATACCATTTTATTAAATATCATGTCTATATATTAGATCCTCAACATTAAATAACATATAATTTGTAAAATAAAATATTAGTTAACCATAATAATTTTTTTAAGATCATACTTGGGGGTACTATTGAAAAAGGAATGTGTATCATCCATGATGGTGGTAAATCACAGGTCACGTGCGATATTATAATTTTTAGAATAAATTTTAGGGGGGATGAAGGTTGAAGATGATTTTTTCCATCAACATGATGAAATAATATTATATATAAGATACTGGGGTTTTCATTACACATGGACAAGGGGAGTTGAACTGTGTATAAAAAAATAAAAATAAATGAAAATAAAATAATAGAAAATGAAAAAGGACTTTACCTCATGAATTATCATCCCTCAAAACCATCTTAAGTCCCTTGGTTTTTTAATTATGTTGAAACTAAAAAGTATTGAGTGTTTTAAGATTTTTTGAAGGTAATTAGGATGAAATTAAACATGATGTATGTCTTTGCGGGGTGAGGAGAAGAGGTGGTGATGGGTGACTTTTATAGTGGAAGAGACGGGTGTTTTCTCATTATTATATTCATTGGATTATTATTTGGGATGAATACTATTAATAAATTTAGTATTATCAAAAAAATAAGTTAATATAAAGAAGGATAGTAGAAGATTAATATTTACATCATCCTTACACCATCTATGACTCAATAAATCATATATTTTTCGTATATCATAAATTATCGTATTTCACTATTCCAAAAAAAACTAATTTATTTGAAAAATCCTAAAATTAAACCATAAATTTTTTTGACATTTATAATTAAAAAATTTTCTCCAATTTTAGTAATTTTTTGTCCAAAATATGAGGAATTATATTTTATATTAAAATAATAATTTATTCAAAAAACACATTTTCAAAACTATAAATTATTTTATAACACTTTAAAAATATAATTAAAGTCAAATAAAATTATCCAATAATCACAAGGAAATAATAAAATAATGTATGAATCGATTTTATGAAAATATAATTTCTTTTAAATAATTATACTAAAAATTTAATTTTAATTAATATAGTATAACTCACAAAAATACCATCACATAATTTAAATTTTTCAAAAAAATTATTTAATAGTTCACTGATATAAACACATCATATTTCAACAAATAATATGGATAGATTTTATATATACTTTATTTGGTGAGGTTACTATTCTACTGGACAGTTTACTTTTCCTATGGTCAAGTTACTATTCCATCAGTTTAAATTCCATAATTTCTATTAATTCCACCTATATCATTATACATTTATAATGAATCGGACTATTTAATTTTTTAATAAAAAAATATTTTATAAGTAGAAAGGTTGTTACATATAGAAACAATATTACCATTTTTTCCATAAATATTTTAATGGGAGTTTACAAAATTTCTTATTAGTATATTTTGATAACATATTATTCATTTGAAAATAAATACTATTCTTATATTTTACAAACATATGGTTGAATATTTTATTCAACATAAATAACTTCAACGAGGCATAATATTTTCTTGGGATCAAGATCCATCTTGATATATCCAATAAGATTACTATAGGAATACAGGGTACATACATTCACATGATATTATAGTGATTATGTAAGGAACAATCCATGAGGTTATTGTATCGAATGTATCCTAGAATTCATTTTACTTGAAACTTTGTCCAAAAGGATATTTGAAAATATATAGAATGGTATTGATTTCATACGAATCATTTATTGGGTAAGTCATGTGTGTTATGTTATTTTATATTATAGATTTTTCCAATTCATTATATGCAGTAGGTTGATATCTAGTCGATCAAGCTGACCCCCATTGGACGACAGTCAAAACTATACATTAGTTTCTGATGTCTACCCAGGATTTATGACTAGTCTATGGAGGATATGAGGAGAAAGTCATTAGAGGATATATAGATACAAGTTTCCATGCTTATCAAGATGACATGAAGTCACAAATGGGGTATATAATATCGTTGAATAGAGGTGATGTATGTTGAAAGAGGTAATAGAAGTTTATGGTCAAATATTCTATAGAAAATTTTGTATATACAATAGATTATAAGGTATAAAAGATTAATTATTTATATGAGTAATGATCAATGAGAATGTCATGGTACTTATTATTAACAATCATATAACCCACTATTAAGATAATTCTGTAGTGGTGGATCTCCCAAAAGAGACAAGGTCACATCCACGGGAAATACACATGCATCAGAAGTATCATCTCTTGAGATATTTTCACCAGAGAGAAAAGGTTGCAGTAAACATTATATCCATGTAAGAAAATAGGGATGACCTCTTGACTAATGATGTGATCCAAAAGAAATATGACTATCATGTGAGGTCTCATTGACTAAAAGTCAGAGGCATTTGGCAATAGTCCAAGTGGGTTTCTGTTATAGTCATTGTCCTAAAAAAACAATTTTTCTTTTTTTTGTGTGGTTGGATAAAGTATATTAATGGGAAACGTAGTATTAATACTACAAGTTAAAAGTAATAATAAGAAAATGAGTCTTATTTTTAGAATATTCTCATGTTGTAATATATAATATTGTGTTTATGAGAACAAACATGATAGTATGAATTTCGAATGTTTTGGTGTCACCTGATATTATTCTATATGATCATGTGAAAGGTTGTTTAGACTTTAAGTTTTTCATTGATGCATTTCATGACTAAGACACCTAGATTTATAGATGATAACTTCCTTTCCATATGTTTGTGGGATGTTGTGTATGTTTGGTGAGTCATGATTAACATTTCATTAATGGAAAATTCGAGGAAAGAATTTTCCATTCACTATTTATCGAAATTTATATCTCAACCCAATGATTGGAATTGAACAATTACCATATATTACATGTTCATTGTATAATGAAGTTTTTATTTAAAATATTCAAAAATTACTTATCGAGAATATATATGGATGACACCATCATGATACATTCTTGATGAGATATCAAGAGAAAAAGATTTTATTAAACAATGAGCATTCATATTCAGTTTTTTACACTGATATATTATGTTATTTATGTGTGGTTACATGACCCATTTCTAGATAGTATTCATGGAATTTAAGATATATAACCTATTTTCAATGGGAATGAATCTTATTGGGTAATGCACTAAGATTTTTCCTTAACATTGATTAATTTTTAATTTAATTGAATTAATGGAATATATCTTATAAAAACACATTACGAATAATTTTATTTTTATTGTATTTATTGGATAAATTCAAAAAATATTTATTCATTGAAATGTGAATAAGAATATATTTATTTATGTCATTAAATATTTATAAAATTATATTCACAGGTGTGTGATTTAAATATTAATTTATGAATAAAATTTTTATTTTGGTATGAAATAAATATTGAAGAGTTCTAATGGACTAATAGTACATCCAATGATAAATAATTATTCACAAGCCATAAAATAATATTTAACAAAATTCCAATGTTAGTGCATGTAAAATAGTAATAATAAAAATAATAATATTTTGTTGAATGGAGTTTCAGTAATGGTTATAATATTATTTAATGGACAGTATGAAATTGAATAATTATTTTAAACTAAGCCTAATATATATAAATAGATAGATATATCTACAGTGTAAGAAATTTGATTACAATAAAAATAGATAGAATTGAAATGCACAATGAATTCTCTATAGACTCCTCCCTCCCTCATATAAATGTGAAATTTATGAGATATTTCTTCAAGACTGAAGAATGAGTGATAAAAATTGAAAAAGGAAAGAAAATTAAATCATTATGCTAGTACATAGTTATTGAGTAACATTTCAACAAGATCGTAGAAGTATGTATAGATCAATGCTAGGGGGATTATATTCATTGATTCACATAGCACAATGATGGAAATTCTAAAGGGTCTTTTCGGATAATAAACATTCATCAATTAAGAACATTACCTTTACCAGGTATTGATTTATTTAGATATTAAATAAATTTATTATAAATTTTATGATTAAGATCCCCACTCATGGTTGTGAGAAACTATAATTAAATTAAATTTTAATATTTCACACACCAAAACATGATTCGGCTACACTAGGAAAAAACATAATCATTTAAATCCAAGTATATACTGCACATTTCGAAGAATGGAATTACCTCACCATCTCCTCATGAAGTCTCATGGGAAATTTGATACAAATAAAAACATGAAGTATTTTATCACCATCAATGAACTAGCCAGATGGTGGATCCCCACCATATTTATTTTCCTACATGTTTAAAACATCAAGATCAAATTACATCCACTCAATCCTATATATAAGAATGGGAACAATAGGGGTAGATGTTAGAGTTCCTCACCCCTAAGACTCTTGAACATCAAGATACATATTTGAAAAAAATGTGGTACCAACCATCATTATATAACAACAATAACTCTTACATGGTATCCCTTCTAAAGTCATCAATAATTACATTTCCTTTTCCACGTGTTTATTCCGACTTGAAGGAAAAATATTGTATGTACTCATCTCACCTACTCTATGAAGGATCATGTCCCACCATGAGAATATATAATTCAATCTATTATGACTCATTCTCTGAAAAAACCTCTCACTAAATAGATAAATCCATGATAATATTAGGTAATACACCACAAAAATACTCTTAATCCTAATAAGGAAAATTATGGTCATAAAATTTTAACTATTTAGAGAAATAAGAAACCACTCGATCCTTCTATATCATAATTAATCTGAACCGGACTCATAATTCATCAGAATACATGGTGTACTATTTAAATGTTATAGGTACGGTGCAGATCCATGTTAAGGTCAACCTAGTCTTTAATTCCTAAAAATCATACTTCCAAGCATCTTATAAAAAATCAACCCCTTTCTTGATAAGATATGAAATTGAAAATACTAGATAGGAGAAATCTTGTAAGAGTCACTAATAGTATAATGAGATAACTAGATATCACAAAATCTATGAGAAATTACTTTTTTTACCACCATACCATGGATTCTAAATTCATTGTGTCCACAAACACTATATTCTATGAGATATTGGGGCCCAATAAGTTCTCTTGATAAATTTAAATATAAAATTTATAGAGTTTGTATTGTAATCGACTATCTCTTAGAGTACTCAAGATGATGTAACGAAATTGGGAATGATATTCTCTAGACGGTGATTATACTACGATTTCATCAATGAAAACTACTAAAAATTGATCTAGATACTGGTCGATGATCTAATTCGTCATGGCCAATAATATATTTGGTGCATTCATTAGACCAAATAAAATTAACACAATATTTTACAATCTATCCCTGCTTCTAAAAGTCATTCATGTAATGTAAGAGTGTATTACCTTCAAATGATGCTACACTAATACCATTTAAATTGTTGAGAATGTAAAGGCTTCTCACAACAGATCAAAAATATCATCAATGTGTACAATAGGATATCATTTCATGAATACCATCTTGTTCAACCATTGATAATCTAAAAATAAACACAAGGTTATATCTACCTTATTAGATATTAAATTATAGGGACACCATGAGGAAGTTATAGTTTATATGATTCAATTATCTTCAAAATTATCTAATTAAACATTAAATTCCCAATGATCTACTGGTTGTATCTATTCTTCTTAAATAGAAACAAATCTATCTTCTAGAACAGACTCGATATTGAACTCAATCACCCGTGCAACTGGTATGATAAAGAAAAATACGAGTAAAAAATCTTCAATGTGGTATACCAAAAGAGGAAATGTAGTCTAACATTGATCCAAATTATCAATAAAAAGGGTTACTACATGGGCCATTATCCGATCCAATTTGTGGTGAATTATTCATACATGACCATCAATACGATGTCATTCACCCTGATAGTCATATTTTCCTCTTTCAAAATATAATAAGGCCTGTATCATTTTATTTGAGTTGATATTAACCAGGTATATAATTTCTTCATCCATTAACATATTCAAATTGAATCCTTCCATTTCCATTTCAAATAGATCCTAGATAAATTGAGATACACTAATATCAAGTTGACACTCATCAGAGCATCTAATTCTCACTAAACGCACCAATAATGAAGCATTGATGGTGATAACCCCATACCTGATTTCAATAGAAAAACACAAGTCATTGAAAAATTTATAATAAATTATGGAATGTTATATTCTTATATCATACAAAACACTAGCAAGGTTAGATACCATAGGAATCATACATCTAGTTGGGATAATTCTCCCATCCTGGATGGATGGTGTAGATTTTATAACATGAAACTAAATTTCCTCTCTACCATGGAACCCTATTTGATTATATTGAGATGCTCCTAACTATTTAAACTATTTCTCTTCCACTAATGTACCACAACCCTACCTCTCTTAGGAGACTGATGGAAATATAAATACATTTCATATATGGTTTACCCAAGTCCTTCCCATATTCTTTTATCTTCCTTGATCCTCCTCCACCGCTTGATGGATGGGTGGTGCTATAGAAACTATATAGGAGACCCATATTACCACAATCCTAGAACTAATTTTTTTAAATGAAACAACAAGCACTTATAACAATCCTTACCACACTAATAACACTACCCCAATGGTTATCTACTCCCCTTGTTGATCTTCCATATGCATCCCTAGAATATGGTCTCATAGTAGTGTTTAATTCTTCTTGTAGAGGAATAATCTGATCTTCCTATTAAAATTACATAAAATCAACGCACGGTATACTTTCGGTTCTTTTTAGTGATAAGATATTGATTTACCATATCATTATTTTACAAGTTCAATACATTCACTAGAGACATAATTTATTACCAAATGCAATACTAGAGGCACTTATCCAAATCTACCTCAATATCTATAAAAAAGAAGTAATTTTTTGTAGGTCGATAAAGTATCAAACATGTTACAACACTTACATGAACACCTATTATAGATGAGTGAAATTAACGTTCTTTTCATCCCTTATATTCAAATGAGAAAAGTGACATAGAAAACATCTCCTCAAATCAGTTTTAGTTTATCTCCACTAGATGTCCATCTCGTACTATGATGTCCCACCAGCTCATCAATGGTTGACATAGAATATTGATGTCAATATATATCCTCAACTCAATGGAATTATCTAGGTGGCTAATGATCTTATAGATAGACTCAATTCAGAACACTATTTCTTATGGTCCTCCCTCCGTAATGAATCTGAGTCGGTGCTGCTCAAACAGATCGGGTTTTTATGAACCATTTTTTTAGAATATATTAATTATATTTGATGTATCTTGTTTTGGATAAAATATTACAAAATATATTTACACTCTAAACCATGTTAATATGGCTCTACATGCAGCACTGACTTTGATTACATTACACAAAACCATTAGTTTATGCAAAACAACACGTTATTATTTTAATTATTTAAATGTGATAATTATAAACTAGTTATTAAAAAATTTAAATTCAATGTTATTAACTCATTTTTATCTATCTTTTTCTATGTTATTTATAAAAATTAATAAAATTAATATATTTTTTGGTTAATTTTGCTTATGTTTGAAAATACTATTTCCTCAAATCAAATACTTTTCATGTCATTCAATAAACGATTAAAAAATTATATTTCAATACTATGTAGAATTATATTTTATAAAAGAAACATAATTTTTGATTTCATATTGTAAATATTTATCCTAGTGTGAATTTTTGGGTCATTTTAAGAAACATCATTTTTTGGTGAATAGTGAAAAATACTAAATTTTATTCATAAACTATATTAATATAATTTATTTATATTATTAAATAATATATTATGATTTTATAAAAGAAAAAATATAAAAAAAAAATCTATTAATCCAATATTGGTTATTGGAATTGATTTTATATTGAATTTAGATACATAATCATAATATTGTTTTGAATATTCTCAATTTAAAAACCTTCATCCTAATCATGTCTTCGGGATTAGCAATAAACGTAATTTTTACATTTCAAATATTTGAATTAAATAAAAAGTAAATAAATAGTTTTAATATATATAATATTTTTATTCTAACAAAATCAACATAATCTTTGACTAAAATTATTCGTGAAAGTGCTTAAAATTAATTACAATAGTTGTGGTAAAATTAAGATTCACAAGGGACAAAACCAAAAAAATAATGCCACAATGAGCATGAAACTTGTTTAAAGCTGTATATATGACCATATATTGGCCATAAAACATATATTATTGATTATGATTGGTTTTTAGGATTTTTTTGTGTAAAAAAATGGGTAATCCTAACATGTTTAAAAAAATCCATGTGTGTCCCCTCCATCCCTTATAAAATTCCACCAATTCTACACATATATCAAACCCCTAAAAACTATTATGTTCCGAAAATATCTCACCAATAAACTTTTGAACATCCCACCCTTCTTCAGTTCATAAATCCTTCCAAGTAATCTGTTTTGTGAAAACTAAAAGAAGTTACCCAAAGAAGAGGTAACATCATTCCTCGTGATCGTTTACTTTGATTTCATTATGAACATTCAAAAATCTTCAAATTAAATGGTAATATAAAAATAAATCATCACAAATATAATGAATTTTTTTTATTATATGGTTTTAAAAACACTTACATAGGATTTCATCAAAAGGGTAATGAACTAACTATTATTCTGTAGGGCATATTACAGCCTCAAGAAATGACGTTGTTTGTTTTCCGTTTGCAACCTCTCATGGTTGTTAAATATGGTGGAAAAAATATTTTTATCATATATTTATATATATGACACTAATTATTTATTTATTCTTCTGAAATTATTATATAAAACTTACTTTACTATTTTTCATTATTTGTAAATACGAAAAATTTGTTTATGGATGTGTGGAACACCTCCTCGTCAAAGTGATGTGATTAGTTCACACTATACATTTAATGAATTAAGGATTTTTTTGAGAAATTACATAATAATTATAATGTAATCATAATATATATATATATAATCATTTAGCTCATTTTCATTATTTCATTCAATAAAATCACATAATAGAAACAACTTTAATGCTTACGTACGACCTACCATCTTCATAATTAGTATCTTCCATTTCATATTTACATAAATTATAGATTTTTACCAAAATTTATATAATGAATATATATAATATTTTAAATAGTGTTTTTAAATCCTTAAATAAATAAATTATTATCATAGAATGAGTATCATGAAAAAATAGTAAAAACATGTACGTAAAATAATGTAGATATTTTAAAAAACGTAACATTAACATGGAGTTGAAAATAAAAAAGTAATATAAGGTAATTGTAAAATCATATATGGTATTAGATATAATAACATGGTACTGTGTTAGATTAATAATGATGATATATTTTTTATACAGGAGTTTTGAACATGTATGAAGATTTTCAATACATTAGGTAAGGAAATTTCATCTCTCTTTTTTATTTCCACGAGATACATTCCATATTCACCATTAAACTATTTTTTGTGGTGTATATAATATACCATTAAATATTATATCATTAATTAAATTTATTTAATTATATTAAAATCATTAAATTATGTTATCCTTTCATGGTGTTTATGATTTAAAATGTACCAAATCGGTAATATAAGTTTGACTCAATTTTCTTTCATTGAGAAAAATTCCATGTTAAGAACTTAAAATTTTCAATGAGATATATTGACAAGACATTAATCTATTAAATCATTATTATACATAAATTTATGGTTATTTACATATCCATTTTTGATCTTTTTATCATGGGGTTTACGGTTTCGAAGTTATAAAATCGGAAAAGTAATATTGTTCCAATTTTTTTCATTGAGACACATGAAATGTTAGGAACCTATACATTTATATGGGATGTATATACTTTCCAACGACATTTTATATAATGAATTTACTATCTTCATAATATTTTAAGATTTATTTAAGGATATTATTTCTATAGTATTATAAATAAAGGATACAAAAGTGTTTATAGATTATTTATACAATCACATCATCGTTCTGGATTGTTTATGATTATTATTCAATTGATTAAATATTATAATAAATATCTCAATATCACTCGTCATTTTTTATATAATATTTATACATGATATCTTCATTTTTAGTACCGTTTCAACTCTTTTTTACCAAATACAAATTATGAAATAGATTTTAGGAAAATCTGACATTATTTCATCTTTTGGTTGAAAATAATTATTCTATTAAAATGGTGTTTTCAAAAACAAAATGTAAATATGTTTTATTATTTACCAATGATGTATAAATTAAATTTTTACCCATGTATGTTCTTATTAAAAATATTTTCATAATGATTCAGCTTCACTTATTTTAATCTATGATCCATTCTAATCTTTTAAGGTGAAGAAGGAATACTCCAAATATGTGGTCATACCCGCCATAATTGTAACATCCCAAGTAAGTAATGAATAATAGATATTTTTATCCATGTCTATTAATTATTAAGATAGTGTTTTAGAGGCTTAAAATGAAAATAAATACAATCTTATGCATGGAATAAACTAATATTCTTAAAAGATTGTTTTACTGCCTTTTGATGGAAAACCATTTTTGAATCTATCTTTTGACAATTTTATAAACTATGTTTGTCAAAATAAACTTATTCTTTATGATTGGGACATCAAAATTTACCTTCTGTGAATTTTTGGTATTTTTCTGACAATGTTCATTTTTCAATGAATAGTGAAAAATACTGCATTTTACATCAAAACTGCATTTTAATCTAATTTATTTATATGATTAGATTATGTTTTAAATTGGTTATGAAGTGAAATTAGAATATATTTTTACCATTTTATCCAATGGTGGTCATTGGAATCAATTCCACATTGAAATTAGACTTAAACTGGTGTCAATCTTTTGATACTTATTGTTTTGTAAAAACCTGCTATTTGCTCTGGCAGTGGGGAATTAATTATTAAATTAATTAATGTGACTTATATGATTTGAATTTTTTAAAATAGACTTCATTTTTGAATTCGGAATATCAAATATTTCTTAGGGTGAATTTTTGGTAATTTTCTGAAAAACTTCAATTTTTGATGAATAGTGAAACCACTAAGTGGTAATCAAGCAAACTGATTTTTTAGTTAAATGAAAGTTTACCACTAATGTGTATTGAATTTTGAAAATCCGACATACATGGTTTTCATTAAGAAGTAAAATGTGGTTCAATGAGATTAAAATAATTATTTGGTGAATAGTAACTTATTAAGTTTTTAATCGCGATTAGTGGTAATTGGTGTAGTTTAAGGTATAAATAATGCTTTAATAATATGAAATGACCTAGACACATGTCCCAACATTATTGGTTGTGTCATGGCCGACCAAGACAAGCCATGGGTCAACTTGGGGACACCATGGAGACATTTTGGTTGGGAAATGACATAAATTACTTTTTATTTAATGTAAAAGTAAAAAATGACACAAACATAATACGTTTTACGAAAACAATTTTCACATGGGGTTATAAAGATCAGATATTTGATTATAAATAGTAATTGGAAATATAAAAAGATTTCCTACATCATATTATTTTTTTTATGATTTTTAGACATTAAATAAATTAAATTATTTATGACATAATAATGATGCAGCGATGACATCATTATTTGACGATTTAAATAAAATGGAAAGATAATGTAAAATCTATGAACTACAAATGGCCAAAACCAATTGGATGAATGGATTTAGAACCCTCATAACCTTATCCACGAATTATATCAATGTGGGACCTTTTGAAACCGAAACACATTTTCAAATGAAGTAATATTTCTTTACTTTCCAAAAGTGCCCCTCCTCTCCTCTTATAAAGGGCCCCCACCTCTACCTCATTTCACACACTCCTCAAGCCTTTGGGTCGGCCAAACCCTGCCCATTTACTCTCTCCACATCCCTCTCCTCATCCAAGAGGATTCCATCTGGGCAGAATCCTTTCAAAGAAAGCCTTTAGGCTCAAATCAAAAGGAGTTACACTTTTAAAGGTAATTCATTCTCTCATGTTCATTTGTTTTATTTTGCTTCTCCAACCCCCTAAACTCTTTTTATTTACTTATTTTTTAACAACACCAGTATCTTCAATATACAAGGATGTTGTTATAATATTTATTTGAGCTACACTCTCACACAACTACATGAAATGGTTAAAGAACATACGGTTTCCGTGGATGGCGAAATTCTGCCTCCCGAAACGATGATTGTTCAATACTCATTTAACACCTTCAAAGGTGGCAATTATGATGTCAATATTTTTATATATGATATATAATATGTTTATGTTTTCCTTAATCTTTTGTTTTTTTCATTTTGGGCATACCTTTATGGTTCCCATTATGGGTAAACACGATATCATTATTTTAGGAAGTGCGGACTACCGCCCCCTGAAAGTGATTTGATTCGTTAATACCATATGTGGGATGTGTAAAGGATAAAGTTAATGATATTATATATGTTATTATACTGGAATTATAATATACTCTTATATCATTATGATTCCATTCCAGAAAATATGAAATAGAAATGGAAGTAGCGTTCATGCGTATGTACGGCTTACCGTCTCCATGAACGGTGCATTTCATTTCTTACCTCTAAATGTGATGTAATATTATAAATACATGTATATGATGAATATATATGATATATATGTTATCAAAATCATTAATATCATTCTGGATATAATGAACCTATGACCAAATTAAAAACATGTAAGTGTAAGAAGTCTATTTTTGACTTAAGAACCAAATACCGACAAAATGAACATTATTAACTTAACTGATTACATGATGTTCATAACATGGTATAAAAGAAATAATGAACTTGAAAAAGATTCATAAGAAATTATAGATTAACTCAAGTTTATTATTCAGGAGATTAATGAACGGTCGGGTCAAGTCAGATACGAGGTATGGGACTTCGTCTCAATCTCCTTTCATTGAGGCATATTTTATTTTATACACAACTTTCTTTTATACGGTGCATAAACCCCTTTGACTTTTACGTTTATTCAAAAGGAATATTTTTTATACGAAGAGTTTACTAAACGACAAAAGGGAATGTTTTTGTCGTACGTATGCGGTGACAAAGACTTCTCCGCCGCCGTGACCGTTATTTGAGTTTCAGCTTCCTCTACAAGTCATACCCTTTTTTTAAAAGAAAAATAAATACCATGTTTTACTTTGGTATTAAAAATGGTTTTCATAACATTTTTATTATATCGATGTGTTGTATTGATGTCTTGTGATTGAAATGTGGAAATGTTATGTTTCCTTTATGCATGTTTTATGGGATACGATTATGTTATGGTTCTTGGGAATTATTATGAAGACGGGTGGTTCCGTGATAAACTAAGGGCGGGTGAGCCCGATATAGCTGTCCAATGCATTGGGTAACGCGAAGGAGTGAAATGTTAAGGCTTCTCCGAAGAGATTTTAGGGAATATACTGTGATGGGTATTCCAAACGTAACCAAGAGGGTTACTCCCTACGTAAGAATGTTATGAATGCCTCAAGTTACCTTTATGTCTTATGATTTCTATGATTTATTCATGATTTTATGAGGTATGTTAAAGTGCCTATGTTTTATGGGTAATGTATGATTTCAGTCTTATGTATATATGAACTCATGTTTCCTTTCCATGTTTTTATAACCCATACTGAGCTTTTTATGCTCATCCCAAGTTTTTTTGAAATGTTTTTCACAGGTCAAGGGAAAGGTACATGATATGATGATAGTGTCAAGGAAGTGTCAAGAAATAATCCATGTTTTATTTTAAATGTGTTTCCATTTATGGGAATGAAGAATACTATCTTTATGTAACCACATTGTTTATATGTGGAATGTAATGCAAGTTTTATGATCTAATTCTCTAAAACTCTAAAATCGAAAAGATCATCAATGTGTAATCTTGTAATAACTCATGATTAAGTAAGGTTTAAGGCTGGGGCCTTATAGTTGGTATCAGAGGTTGGTTTAGATAACTTTAGGAGTTAGAATTCTATTAAATTATTATCCAAAAATATTTTTTTTCGAAATGATATAGCATTTAAAGATTACCATGTTGCTTCATCTAAGACATGTTTGTTCAGAATGGTTTTCCGTAGAGGAAACAGGGAAGCAGTGCTAGGAAGGCATACAGAAGGAAATAACCTTCTGAATCAGCATCCAGAAATGGTCGGAATTGGAACTGAATTGTTTGTTGCAGTAATGGCGTAGTTGACTCAAGCGATAAATGGTGGTGGTATCCATACACGAGATCAGCCAGACCAACCGCAGAGGAACATGTCAGTGGTGGAACATTTCATGAGGCAACATACACCATCATTCAGTGGATCTTTTGACCCTGTGCTAGCTGAAGGGTGGATTAAAGCACTGGAGAAGATTTTTGATGTCATGGGGTGTTCAGACAATCAAAAGGTTAGTCTTGCTATTTACCGTTTGGAGGGTGAAGCAGATCAGTGGTGGTCTATAGATAAAAATATCAGGGACGCCGATGAGATTGATGCTCTTGACTGGGATGAATTCAAAGGTATGTTTCTTGAGAAGTATTTTCCTAAGGCTATTCGACTTAGGATGGAAAAGCAATTCTTAGAATTGAGGCAAGAGGAAGACTCAATGGCTGCCTATGAAGAAAGGTTCACTCGATTGGCAAGGTATGCTCTAAATTTTATCCGGGACCTTGATAGTAAAATCAATCATTTTTACTTAGGATTAAAACCAAAGTATCGAAGGGCATTAGCTTCTCGTGAGGTTAAAAGTTATGAAAATCTTGTTCGATGTGCTGAGAAGGTGGAAATAGAGTTTGCTGATGACCAAGTTTTCTATAACGACCAGCAGAAGAAGAGACCGAGGTGGCAGGAGAAAGGTAAGAATTCTTCAAAAAAGTCTGATGGTAAGAGAACTAAGTTTCCAGTTTGTGATAAATGTGGCAAAAGGCATGCTGGGGAATGTATTCTGAATTCTGGGTAGTGCTACCGATGTGGTAAGATGGGACATAAGGCTCGTGATTGCACTGAAAAGGATCAAGGTGAAGGTAAGAACAAATTTGATTTACAGTTAGTGAAATGTTGTAAGTGTAATGAGATGGGTCACTATGCAAACGAGTGTCCGACAAGGAGCTTGAGTGATGGGAAGCAGTTAGACTACAAGCAGAAAGGGGTGGTGAAATCCTTTGCAACTACTTCAACAGATGTCAGGCCATCAAATGAAGTTGTATCAGGTATATTGTTTGTTTTTTCAGATTATGCCAGTGTGTTGTTTGATTCGGGGTCTACACATTCTTTCATCTCTGAAACCTTTTCTAGTAAAATGGGAATACCATCTCAAGAAATGACTCCTGAACTTTTTGTAAAAACACCTGGGGGTAATGTTGAGGCAAAAATAATTTATAAGAATCTTCCTATCCTTATATGTGGAAAGAACCTACTTGCAAACCTTATTGTTCTACCTCTAGTAGAGTTTGATGTTATCCTTGGTATGGATTGGCTCTCTATTTACCATGCTAAGATTGACTGTAGAGATAAAGAAGTTTTTTTCAGAAAGACTTTCAGTTTGTTTACAAGAATGAACCCTTACTTTTGATAACATATCAAGAGGCCGAGAAACTAGTAAAAGATGGAAATGAATGTTACCTTGTGCACGTCGTTGAAAATAAAGGAACTGTTCAGATTATTGATGTGCCAGTGGTAAATGAGTATCCTGATGTTTTTCCTGATGAGTTTCCTGGAATAATACCAGATTGGGAAGTTGAGTTTACTGTTGACTTAGTTCCTGATGCTAAGCCAATTTCAAAACCCCCTTATCGAATGGCACAAATTGAACTTTTATAGTTGAAGGAGCAATTGCAAGATTTATTAGAGAAAGGTTTCATTAGACCTAGCACATCAACATGGGGTGCTCCTGTTTTATTTGTTAAAAAGAAAGATGGTTCTATGAGACTTTGCATTGATTATAGAGCCTTGAATAATATCACTGTTAAGAACAAATATCCTTTGCCTCATATCGATGATTTGTTTGATCACCTCCAGGGAGCTCAGTTTTTTTCAAATATTGACTTGAGATCGGGGTACCATCAGCTGAAGGTAAAGGAGGCAGATATTCCGAAGACCGCGTTACGTACGAGATATGGCCATTATGAATTTGTAGTAATGCCTTTTGGGCTATCCAATGCACCTTCTGTATTCATGGACTTAATGAATATAATTTTCCATGAGTTCTTGGATAAGTTTGTGGTGGTTTTCATTGATGATATTTTGGTGTTTTCTAAAAGTAAAGAGGAGCATGAAAAACATTTAAGGGTTATCTTGAAAACCTTAAAAGAAAAGAAATTGTATGGGAAATTCAGAAAGTGTGAGTTTTGGTTGCAACAAATTTCTTTCCTTGGTCACATTGCTTCTAAAGATGGAATAACTATTGATCCTGCAAAAACAAAAGTTGTGGAAGAATGGCCAAGACCCACAAATGTAACCAGGATTCGTAGCTTCCATGGTTTGGCGGGCTATTACCGAAGGTTTGTTAGAAATTTTTCACGGTTATCTAGTCCAATGACTAAGCTAACTCGGAAGGGTGTTATGTTTATCTGGACAAAAGAATGTGATGATTGTTTTCAGGAATTGAAAAGAAGATTGGTGAATGCTCCAGTTTTGGCACTACCTTCAAGGAATGGTGAGTTTGTTATATACAGTGATGCTTCATTGAAAGGATGTGGTTGCGTCCTAATGCAGAATGATCAGGTAATTGCTTATGCTTCACGACAGTTGAAAACTCATGAGGTAAATTACCCTACACATGATTTGGAACTAACTGTTGTTGTTTTTGCTTTAAAAATTTGGAGGCATCATTTGTATGGAGTAAAGTGTGAAATATATACCGATCACAAAAGTTTAAAGTATATATTCACTCAAAAAGAGTTAAACATGAGACAAAGGAGATGGCTAGAATTATTCAAGGATTATGATTGTACAATTCATTACCATCCGGGAAAAGAAAATAAAGTGGCTGATGCTTTGAGTCGAAAAAGTAATGCTTCATTAACAATGTTGCGGTTGGAACGTGATCCTTTGGTTAAGGATTTGATGAACTTTGGCATAGAAGTTGTTGGTGTAAGAATTCCTTCTATTTTGTTTCAGGTATCAGTGATATCTTATCTATCAGATAGAATCAAGGATGCACAGAAGCAAGACAGCGAGTTGCAGAAAAAGGTAGAGATGGTTCAGAAAGGTAAGTTGACTGAATTCAACATTGATAATGATTGTGTTTTGAGATTTGGGAAGAGATTTTGTGTGCCTTGTGATTCACAGTTGAAGAGAGAGTTGTTATGTGAAGCTCATAGTTCTACGTTTTCAGTTCATCCGGGCAGTACTAAGATGTATAGAGATCTGTGGGAGTATTACTGGTGGGATGGAATGAAAAGAGATATTTCTGATTTTACTGTGAAGTGTTTGAATTGTCAGCAGGTTAAAGAAGAGCGGCAGTTACCGAAAGGGATGCTTCAGCCTTTACCAGTGCCAGAGTGGAATTGGGAGAACATATCCATGGACTTTGTTGTTGGATTACCGAAGACATCTCGAGGTAATAATGCAATCTGGGTTATTGTTGATCGCTTGACCAAATCTGCTCATTTCCTTGCTATACGAGATACTTTCTCTCTTGATCAACTTTCCCGTTTGTATCATAAAGAGAGAGTCAGGTTACATGGAGTTCCTCTCTCCATTGTATCAGATCATGATCCCAGGTTTACTTCTAACTTTTGGAAAGGCCTTCAGAAGTCGTTGGGTACTGAATTAAATTTTAGTACAACTTTTCATCCTCAATCAGATGGGCAGTCAGAACGAACAATTCTGACATTGGAGGATATGCTACGAGCTTGTTCTATGGATTATCAGGGAAGTTGGGACCAACATCTTTCTTTGGTTGACTTTTCATATAATAACAGTTTTCATTCCAGTATACAGATGGCACCATTTCAGGCATTAAATGGGAAGCAGTGTCAAACTCCAGCTTTCTGGGATGAAGTGGGTGAAAGGAAGTTGATGGGACCAGAATTGGTAGAAGAGATGGCAGAAAAAGTTCAGCTGATTCAGAAACACATGAGAACAGCTCAGAGCAGGCAGAAGAGTTATGCGGATAACCGGAGGAAGGATCTATCTTTCGAGGTAGGTGATTATGTTTTTCTCAAGGTTTCTCCTTGGAAAAGTGTGATGAGATTTGGTAAGAAAGGAAAGTTGAGTCCAAGGTTCATTGGACCATATGAAATTATGGAGAGAGTTGGATTAGTTGCATATCGGGTGGCTTTACCTCCGAGTTTATCGCAGGTACACAATGTTTTTCACATTTCAATGTTGAGAAAGTATATGCCAGATCCATCTCATGTTTTGAGTCCAGAGGTAGTTCAGCTGGAAGAGAACCTATCTTATGAGTAACAACCGGTCCAGATTCTTGACCACATGGAGCAAGTGTTACGGAATAAGGTGATTCACCAGGTAAAGGTTTTGTGGAAAAACCACATGATTGAAGAGGAAACCTGGGAATCTGAAAATGCAATGAGGGATAAGTACCCCCATTTATTCGATAAGTAAATAAATTGCGGGGACGCAATTTTCTAAAGGGGGAAAGATGTAACATCCCCAGTAAGTAATGAATAATAGATATATTTATCCATGTCTATTAATGATTAAGATAGTGTTTTAGAGGCTTAAATGAAAATAAATACAATTTTATGCATGGAATAAACTAATATTCTTAAAAGATTGTTTTAATGCCTTTTGATGGAAAACCATTTTTGAATCTATCTTTTGAAAATTTTATAAACTATTTTTTTCAAAATAAACTTATTCTTTATTATTGGGACATCAAAATTTACCTTGTGTGAATTTTTGGTATTTTTCTGACAATGTTCATTTTTAAATGAATAGTGAAAAATACTGCATTTTACATCAAAACTGCTTTTTAATCTAATTTATTTATATGATTAGATTATGTTTTGAATTGGTTTTGAAGTGAAATTAGAATATATTTTTACCATGTTATCCAATGGTGGACATTGGAATCAATTTCACTTTGAAATTAGACTTAAACTGGTGTTAATCTTTTGATACTTATTGTTTTGTAAAAACACGCTATTTTCTCTGGCAGCGGGAGTTAATTATTAAATTAATTAATGTGACTTATATGATTTGAATTTTGTAAAATAGAATTCATTTTTGAATTTGGAATATCAAATATAGCTTAGTGTTAATTTTTGGTAATTTTCTGAAAAACTTCAATTTTTGATAAATAGTGAAACCACTAAGTGGTAATCAAGCAAACTGATTTTTCAGTTAAATGAAAGTTTACCACTAATGTGTATTGAATTTTGAAAATCTGACATACATGGTTGTCATTAAGAAGTAAAATGTGGTTCAATGAGATTAAAATAATTTTTTGGTGAATAGTAACTTATTAAGTTTTTAATCGCGATTAGTGGTAATTGGTGTAGTTTAAGGTATAAATAATGCTTTAATAATATGAAATGACCTAGACACATGTCCCAACCTTATTGGTTGTGTCATGGCCGACCAAGAAAAGACATGGGTCAACTTGGGGACCCCATGGAGACATTTTGGTTGGGAAATGACATAAATTACTTTTTATTTAATGTAAAAGTAAAAATGACACAAACATAATACGTTTTACGAAAACAATTTTCACACGGGGGTATAAAGATCAGATATTTGATTATAAATAGTTATTGGAAAGCTAAAACGATTTCCTACATCATAGTATTTTTTTTATGATTTTTAGACATTATATAAATTAAATTATTTATGACATAATAATGATGCAGCGATGACATCATTATTTGACGATTTAAATAAAATGGAAAGATAATGGAAAATCTATGAATTAGACATGGCCAAAACCAATTGGATGAGTGGATTTCGAACCCTTATCACCTTATCCACGAATTATATCAATGTGGGACCTTTTGAAACCGAAACACATTTTCAAATAAAGTAATATTTCTTTACTTTCCAAAAGTGCCCCTCCTCTCCTCTTATAAAAGGCCCCCACCTCTACCTCATTTCACACACTCCTCAAGCCTTTGGCTCGGCCAAACCCTGCCCATTTACCCTCTCCACATCCCTCTCCTCATCCTAGAGGATTCCCTTTGGAAGGAATCCTTTCAAAGGAAGCTTTTAGGCTCAAATCAAAATGAGTTACACTTTTAAAGGTAATTCATTCTCTCATGTTCATTTGTTTTATTTTGCTTCTCCAACCACCTAAACTCTTTTTATTTACTTATTTTGTAACAACACAAGTATCTTCAATATAAAAGGATGTTGTTATAATATTTATTTGAGCTACACTCTCACACAACTACATCAAATTGTTAAAGAACATACGGTTTCCGTGGATGGCGAAATTCTGCCTCCCGAAACGATGATTGTTCAATACTCATTTAACACCTTCAAAGGTGGCCATTATGATGTCACTATTTTTATATATGATATATAATATGTTTGTGTTTTCCTTAAGCTTCTGTTTTTTTCATTTTGGGCATACCTTTATGGTTCCCATTATGGGTAAATACGATATCTTCATTTTAGGAAGTGCGGACTACCGCCCCCTGAAAGTGATTTGATTCGTTAATACCATATGTGGGATGTGTAAAGGATAAAGTTAATGATATTATATATGTTATTATACTGGAATTATAATATACTCTTATATCATTATGATTCCATTCCAGAAAATATGAAATAGAAATGGAAGTAGCGTTCATGCGTACGTACGGCTTACCTTCTCCATGAACGGTGCATTTCATTTCTTATCTCTAAATGTGATGTAATATTATAAATACATGTATATGATGAATATATATGATATATATGTTATCCAAATCATTAATATCATTCTGGATATAACGAACCTATGACCAAATTAACAACATGTAAGTGTAAGAAGTCTATTTTTGACTTAAGAACCAAATACCGACAAAATGAACATTATTAACTTAACTGATTACATGATGTTCATAACATGGTATAAAAGGAATAATGAACATGAGAAAGATTCATACGAAAGTAGAGATTAACTCAAGTTTATTATTCAAGAGATTAATGAACGGTCGGGTCAAGTCAGATACGAGGTATGGGACTTTGTCTCAATCTCCTTTCATTGAGGCATATTTTATTTTATACACAACTTTCTTTTATACGGTGTATAAACCCCTTTGACTTTTACGCTTATTCAAAAGGAATATTTTTTATACGAAGAGTTTACTAAACGACAAAAGGGAATGTTTTTGTCGTACGTATGCGGCGACAATGACTTCTCCGCCGCCGTGACCGTTATTTGAGTTTCAGCTTCCTCTACAAGTCATACCCTTTTTTTAAAATGAAAAATAAATACAATGTTTTACTTTGGTATTAAAAATGGTTTTCATAACGATTTTATTATATCGATGTGTTGTTTTGATATCTTGTGATTGAAATGTGGAAATGTTATTTTTCCTTTATGCATGTTTTATGTGATACGATTATGTTATGGTTCTTGTGCATTATTATGAAGACGGGTGGTTCCGTGATAAACTAAGGGCGGGGGAGCCCGATATAGCTCTCCAATGCATTGGGTAACGCGAAAGAGTGAAACGGTAAGGTTTCTCCAAAGAGATTTTAGGGAATATACTGTGATGGGTATTCCAAACGTAACCAAGAGGGTTACTCCCTACGTAAGAATGTTATGAATGCCTCAAGATATCTTTATGTCTTATGATTTATATGATTTATTCATGATTTTATGAGGTATGTTAAAGTTCCTATGTTTTATGGGTAAAGTATGATTTCAGTCTTATGTATATATGAACTCATGTTTCCTTTCCATGTTTGTATAACCCATACTGAGCTTTTTATGCTCATCCCATGTTTTTTTGAAATGTTTTTCACAGGTCAAGGGAAAGGTACATGATATGATGACAGTGTCAAGGAAGTGTCAAGAAATAATCCATGTTTTATTTTAAATGTGTTTCCATTGATGGGAATGAAGAATACTATCTTTATGTAACCACTTTTTTTATATGTGGAATGTAATGCATGTTTTATGATCTAATTCTCTAAAACTCTAAACCCGAAAAGATCCTCAATGTGTAATTTTGTAATAACTCAAGATTAAGTAAGGTTTAAGGCTGGGGCCTTATAATCATAATCCTCATTTCATAGAATTTCACTTTCTATGTTTAAAATAATATTTTTAAATAAATTTTTTAGATAATATTATTGAATTTTTTAATTTAATATGGTTTTTGATGAAAAATGTTTATAGATGTTTTTTTGTTTAAATTGTGTTTTAAATGATTTTCAATTCTTCAATTATATGTTTTCAAAATGATATTTTCAGAGAAATGGGTTTAATTATTTTAAATAATTATTTATATGTTTTCAAAAAAAAATCTTGAATATGGTTCTTAGAATGATTTGATGATTTCATTTTGGTTTTTCATAATATTTTTATAAATAATTGGTTTAAAAAAAATTTACCGTCATTATTTATGAGTTTTAATATATCATCCAATAAAATGGCCTTAAAAATATTTTCAATCTTCATTTATAATTTTTCACAGCTATTTTAAATTAAATATTTTTTTCAAAATCATTTTGTTTTAAAAATAGATTTCATATAGAAAATCATATTTCCCCAAGAATTTTTTTAAACATAATTGCAATTATTTATTTATATTAAAATTATTTTCAATACTTTTATAAAAATTGTTTCCAATGAAAAGATATTTTTTTTATTAAATGTTTCATGTTATATTTAAAAATACTTCTCAATATAAGATTACATACATTTTTATATTTTATTCATTATTGGGTATATAATCCATGAATACAATTAATATTATATCATTAATGGTTTATGTTTTCATGGAATGATTTTTATGTAACCCATTTAACTTAAATGATGAATATGCTTCTAAAAATCAGTTATCTTCATGGGTCATGCATTAATGAAATGATTATGAAATGTATATATTTACCATATGTAATGGTATGAGAAAATATTAATGGTACCCATTTCTTTTTTTGGTATATGATATAATATTTATGAAACCCATCTCTTTTTTATATTTAACGATATGATAACAGATTTATTATCTTATGGAAAATGTATGTGTGATTTTAGTGTATAACAGGTGGTACCTATATCTACCTTCAATAAGTAGGGTAATTATTTATATCTCATTAGATAATGAATTGGTTAATGTCAACAGGAATTATATGTTATGAAATATTGTGAAAACTGATCCACTATGAGAAGATTGGGAAACCAAATTCACAATGGGAAGATGTGGAAACCCGATCCACTATACGATGATGGGGAAACATGATAAAATATGTGATGATTGGGAAACCTGATCCTCTATGGAAAGAATGAGAAACCCAATCAACTATGTAATGATGGGGAAACATGATCCACTATTGGTAGATGGGGAAACCTAATACATTATGGGGAAATGGGGAAACCCAATCCACAATGAGAATATGGAAACATGATCTCTTTAAAGGAATGATCTTTGACTAGGGATTTGGATCTATCATAAGTAGTAGGTGTATTCCCCATGAATAACACTATTATTTTTATGAAATTTTCCTTAACATATATTAAATTATGCTACATGTTTATGTGTATGAAAAAAATTATATGTCTTATTTCTTTTATATGATAACATGGTTCATTTTATATATTATATTTTGATTAATTCCATATTAACTACAAATATTTATTCCATGTCTCATTATTATGTGAATTTCATTTAGGGAATGATCTTCAAACGTTATTTTCATGTTCTTATACTATGATATTCAGTTTACGTTGACATATTTCCTTTATTTTCCCTTATATATAATTTGATATCATGAATTCCTATGTTTCTTTTTCTTAGTGTATGAAGAAATGTTTTATATAGTAGTACTAAAGAGTAATATATTTAAAGGGGATATCGAATATCATTCACCAAAATAGAATAATTTTTCCAAGTTACCAAATACATTAAACCCTTACAGTCCATGGGAATGTAATATTTATAATTAAATGAATATTCAAAAAACTAATGGAATATCCCTGAATGTTAATTTGTGGGAATTCTTGTTGGTATCAAAGGAATGGTTCAGTATATCTTTGGAAACATGGATGAGAAAACATTTGTGATAACTCTAATGACCTATCTGGGGATACACCTAAGGATAAGAAAATGTATAGGAATGTGTACATGAATTTTTGTAAAGGATATAGTGAATGGTTCTTTAGAAATATACACTTTTATGGATTCCAAAAGTGTACATGACATTTATATACCTATGTGTAACAACTCTGATGAGGTTCTTCATGCCTTACTCAAGCGTAAACTGTTATATGAAAATGGGCCTGACTACACACCATGTTTGAAACTCCGTGGCAATATGCTTTAGAAATTAATAAAATCTATACAAAACATCATGAATGATTTAGATTGAAGTTGAATATTAATAAACTAGGATAAAACTAAGACGTCAAATAATAATAAAGATTGATTCATGATTTAAAAATCCTATATGTAATTGTTTTTCATGATTATGTGGTTTTACGCTATGATAAGTGATGCTAAAAATATGTTTTTAAATTTTTCTCAATGGAGGCTGCCAAAATGAACTAGTTTAACATTTAATGTAAATAGCAATACTTTTTTATGAGCATTCAAATGTGATATTCATTTGAGTGATGGATTTTTTTATGAATCCTAATGTGTTTTCATAGATAATGATTAAAAACATATACTTTTATCAACTCTTCAACTGACCAAAAGATATAATAAATGAGCTCATTTTGAGTTTGGGTAATGGAGACCATTAGGTAAAGAAGATTCAGTTTCCATTGTGTCATGAATTTGAATAGAATAACTGAAATGATGTCCTCAATGAATAAGAATATGTTTTTGCTAAAAGAAATAAGGACAGAAAGCGTGTAACTGAAAAAAATTATGGGCTTAAGTATTTATTTAGATTGATAGATTGAAATCCATACGATATCCTTCTAGGTTAAATAATTTATGTGTGGAATAAACGGTCATTTTGTAAATAGATTTCATAAGTGTAAAGATCTAGAAGATAATAAGAAAGGTGGTATGATTGATGGTTATTTTGATTCTATTGATGAGACTACAACTGAAATATAAAAAGAAATAGGTATTATATAATCAGATTAGGCAGCCATCTTAGGTCTTTATGATGAAGTTTAATAATTTATTTTATTATTTATATGGATACTCAAATAATGTAGTATGAATGTTGAAAAATATAAGGATTTATTAGTTTATGTTTTCTATAAGGATATACAAGAATATTATTAATGGTTCCAATGGACTATAAAGGTGATATAATGGAAATTTTATGTCCGTGTAAGACTCATTATTGATGGAAATATCACCCTTAATATGTTATTTATTTTAATATAATTTTTTTGGATAAATTCATGTCGGATATAAATAAGTAAATTGGATGTTAGATATTACCCTAAAACTGATAATTCTTTTTTAAAAAAAGTGGTCTCTATAATCAAGGATGACGTTTAAACTTACGTGATATAATAAATACATTCCGTAATAATTGTAATTATGAAGCCTTCTAATTTACAAATGAATCTATGTTAATTAGTTTTTTTAATATTTTTCTGTTTAAAATTCAATTATGTTACTAACATGTTTCAAATGATAAAACCAAGACATACACTGTGATATATGTGGGATCGATGTTATATTTAATTCTAAACCTTATTTATCATTTTTTTGGTTTTTCATCATTCATATGGTTTATAAGGATAACCCATTATGGAATGTTTTAGTTAATATTTCGATGTTGTTTGTGAGATTAGAGTATTATCTCACCACATGGGTATTTATGCATATTGGATAACTTGTTCTAACAACTTTTTGTTGACGGTAACTAATAAAATATGGTATGAATTATAATAGATCTCATCGTATTATTATTCATTGTAGGAATTATTTTGAGACCTATTGATTTTCTATAGGTAATGATATAAGGAAATAGTTTTGGTACCTCTTTTATATCATGGGTTATGATATGATGCTTATGAAAACCATTTATTATATGGGTCAAGATATGTTTCCTGATTTATTTTCATTTGGTATATGTATTTATAATTTTATTATATGGTTGGTGGGAAATATATATCTTCTAATTCATTGGTTAAATATTTTATCTCATAATATAATAATCAGATAATTTCTATAGGATTGATCTATTATAGAATATTAGAAAACCTGATCAACTATATGATGATCGGAACCCCATCAACTATGGGAATATAGGGAAACCAAATCCACTATAGAAAAATGTGGAATCCCGATCCACTATGGGATGTTTGGGAAATATGATCATATAAAGAAATATGGGGGATGATAATCCACTATGTCAGTATGGGGAAACCCAATCCACTATGGGAAAATGGGATAACACAATCCACTTTTGGGATGATGGGGTAACATGATCACTATCAAGGAAAGGATTGTGACTAAGGTTGGTAGTGTGTCTCAACCAGTAAGTGTAGTCATCATAACATTCCCTATTATGATTGTTCAACTTGACTTGAATTACATGGAATTATTTTACTAGTTTATATATCTATCAAAAATTCATTTTCATATTCCTTGGATATGCTCACATGTTTTTTGATTTTGATTATCATATGATTAATGTCTTATAAACTACCAAATTTTATTCCATGTCTCATTATTTTGATAAATGTTTGCAGGGAATGAACTTCAAATGTAATTTTCATGTTTTCATACCCATACGCACATGTTTTTATTTAATATTTCAATTAGTTTACCTTATAGGTAAATTTAGATAACTCATTTCAAAAGTTTCTATTCCAATATGGAACACTATTTTATGTAGGTGTACTAATGCAGTGGATCATTAAGGGAGATATTGAATACCATTCACAAAACTAGAAGAATGTGTTCCTTGTTTCGAAAGATACTATACTATTAAGGTAGTTTTTAATATATTTTGTTAGTGTGTTGAATATTCATCGAAACTGATGGAATATCCATTCATGTTAATTTGGGTTCAGTATAGTTGGTATCAAATGAAGGGTGTAGTCATCCTATGAAAATTATGATGAGAACAACTTAGTGATAACTCCATGTCCATATCTAAGGATACTTCTATGGATATAGAAAATTATTGGAAAATTACTCAAAATTTGGTTAAGGATTGGGAGAGTGGTTATTTATAAATGCATTCTTTCCTGGATTATAAATGTTGACATGGTTATGGTATATATGTACATGGAATAACAACTCTTACATGGTGTGTTGGTCCTGACTCAAGAGTAACTCAGAACATCATAAGGGGCCTTAATACACACATGGATAGAAAATATTAGAGTGCATTATTTGAAAAATCACATAATCTGTATGAACTATAATGAATGTATTAAATATAGGATGAATATTAATAACCTAGATTAAACCTATGTTGGAATACATTAATGTAGGAGGTGTTATTAATTTTTCATCTAATAAGTATTTTTTCATTAGTTTTTACTCTATGATAAATGATTCTCACACTATGATTTTTTATTTTAGTAAATATTTGGAACAAAAAGGATATAGAATGATATTTAATGTGATGAAAAATATTTTTATGAAAATTCATATGCGATAATCACCAGATTGAAAGATGTTTTGATCACGTCTAATTTTTTTTCACAAAACATGATTAAGAATGTGTACATTAAACATGTCTTGAACTCAACATAGAATATTAGTAAATAGATTTTTTTAAAAGTATGTAAAATATAGTTTGAGGAAGAATGAATATAATGTTTAATATATGTAAAGATTGTAGAAATAAACACCTTAATGAAAGCCTCATAAGAAGAAGATGATGTTTAAATTCTGTGAAACAAAGAACAAAAAGCAAGTAACTGTGCAGGAAAAATGATGGGTTCAATTAATGAAATGGATAGAAATATTGGAATCCTTATGAAATCATTTAAGTCTAAATGATTTATGTATTTATTGAATAGACATTAATTCCATATAATTATTAAGTGGAATGATCTTGAATAGGATTAGAAGGCAGGTATGACTAATGGTTGTATTGTTGATGACGTTGAGACTACAGATTAAATGTGAATGGAATGAGGTATTATGTAATATAATGAGCTCTAATTTTTATTTAGTAAGTATGTATTTGACTAATCTATGTTTTTATGTATTAGGATTTTGGAATTATGTAATAGGACTCATTAAATATACAAGGATTTTTAAATTTATGTTTTTTCATTAAGGATTTAAAAGAATGCGTTTCAAGGTCCTTATGGACAAGAAAATTCATTTAATGTAAAGGTGTTTCTCCTAGAAAAGTCAATATTAATGGAATGAAAACACTTAATATATTCCATATATTCAGATAATGGTTTTTTCATACTGACATGTTGGATATGAATAATTAAATTGGATGTTACACATTACCATGTGAATGATTATTGGTTTGTTGAAAAATTTGGCTATGTCATCGCTCATGACATTTAGATATTCTTGTATTTGAGGAATATATGTATAAATCAATTTAATAACGAGTGATTCATGTTTTTCAAAATATTTTCTTGTAATTCAGGATATTGAAATTTTTAAAGAGAATGTAATGTGAGGTTATTCACATGTATGGAATGTGTCACAGAAGAGATACTTTTTTATATATGGAGGATTAATGTTATGTTGATTTCATGAAAATATTTATTATATTTTCTGTTATAATATTTTATAAGGGTTTTAATTATATCAATTAATGGAAAAAGTAATGATAAAACATGGATTATGTTTGGGATATTACTATATTATCTCACCATGTGATGATTTATGAATATTGGATAACATGATCTAAAGACATTTTATTAACGATAAATGATGAAATATGTGATTGATTATCAAGTGAATCACGATCTATTGATTGTATAGAAATTAAAAATTCACCGTTATTTTATGAAAAGATAGATGATGTGGAATTTAATCAAGTAACAACAAGGGTAATGGTTGACTAAAACCATGTAAGTATATGTTTTCATGAACATTCATCATGTTTAGAAAAAATAAATCATAAAACAAAAAACACTATCCTAGTACATTTATTTCTAATGGATAAATTGGTCTCTTATATGATTATAGATTTGTGGATTTGTGATTTTTTTACATTCTCCTAACCATTTTCTCTCTCATTCTTAATTAGATCATGATAGTTACATTTCTCTTCCATTTATATTTTTTCACATCCCACCTATGTTCTCTTATGTGATATCATTGTTATACGTTACATTGGGTAACCATTTTGTTTTGAAATTTCCTTATTTATGTAAATTTTATTATTCATTATTATTAATTGATATACTATGAAACGATCTTTAAATTATTAAACCGTTGATAAAACATATAAATTTTGAGGGTGATATTCATTTTCACTGGGCGGGGGGGGGGGGGGGTTGAATGTAACACCTTTATATTTTATGAAAATTTTTTCCTTAAATTATTTTATTTTATTATATTTCTTTTCTTTCAGGCCACAATAATTCGAACTTTTTTATATTATATTCCATGTTAATGTTGCACTACATGAAACATCGACCTGACTTGTGTTTTATGAAACACTGAGTTCTAAAAAATGATCCATTATTATTATAATTATATCAATGAGATAATTTTATCTTTTATTTTAAACATAATATTATGAATATTAAGAATATTTTTTAAATATTACTTATATTGGATTAATATAAATCATAGATATTAATGTAATTTTTGGATAATTGTTTTTATGTTTGAATATACTATTTCTCCAAATAACCTGCTCTTTATATCCATTTGTGAAAAATACTAAAATTTTTTGCAATAACTCAAAGAAATTTAATTTTATAAAATAAACTACATTTTTGAAATCAAAATGTCAAGATTATCATATGATTATTTTATTGGTATGATTCTGAAAACTTCATTTTTGGGTGTGTAGTGAAAAATAATGAATTTTAGTTCTAATCTTATTTTTTCATAGTTGAATAGTATTTAATGATTGTACTAAAGTTAAAATAGATAAATTATACATAAATTAATCAAATATAGTGCATTGGAATCATATTTATATTGAATTTTGGTAAAAAATCATAATGAACTTTCAAACATTATCATTTTGAAAACATGATTTCTCGCCATGTCTGCAAGATTAAAATTAAACATAATGATTACATTTTTTGGAATTTAATTTTGGAAAATGTATATTAATTTCTTTTTTCGTATAATATTTATACTCTTATAATATCAACTAAATTTTAGTGAAAATGATTAATGAATGTGATTAAATATAATTATAGCGAATAACAAAAAATTGAGCTTAACAGGAGACTAAACCATAAAAATAAGATAAAAATGACCTAGAAACATGTAAAACACCCCTTTATGGATATATTTAGTCAAAAAACCCTATATTATTGATTAATATTTTTTATTACATTTTTTTGGTAATAACCTAGGTAAACAAGTAAAATGTTTTAAAAAAATGCCAACTGTGTCCCCTACCTCCCTTATAAAAGGCCACCACCTATCCCCCTTTTTCACACATCTCAAACCACATATTTTAGGCCAGGATCATCCCAATTCACTTCAAAACATTTCATTATTTCTCCTTGAAGACTAATTTTTGTTAGAACTCTAACCATGGATGCCCTTTTATGCCAACCACAAGTTGTTACACAAAAAAGGGATAACATCCATCTTCAAGATCCCTTCATTAATTTTAATTCACCACCCCTTAAAATGTCTCTATTACATAATCATATAAAAAACTCAGAATCATTAATATACTGATATTTTTTATAACAATTTTTTACCATACACATTCAAATACATTCTTAAAATTTGTAATGAACTAACCATTCATTTGGGCAACAAACTTATTCCTAACGAAATGATGTTGTCCATTTATTATTTTGTACATTTCATGGGAATATATTATGATGGATTCTCTATTTTTATAGGATATTTGTTATGAATTTATTCTTCTGAAGTCATTATATAAATATAAAAATAATGTTACCAATTTTTGTAAATACGATAACCACAATTGTGGAAGTGTGGACTACCACATCCTCAATGTGATGTGATTTATTCTCACGTTAAATAGAATGTATTAATGATGGATTTAGTTAATCAATGTGATATATATGAATTAAAATATCTAATTTATATATTATCTATATATACATATATCTCATTTAATTTATTCCATTGAATATGATCAAAAAACAGAAGCAACATTGATGGTTTTGTAAAACCTACGCTCTCCATGAAAAATGTATTCAGTTTCATATTTATATAATTTAATAATTTGTAAAAAAAATATATACATAATTTATATGATATATAAATAATTTCTTACATTATTTAAATTATATAATCATTATCTAATAATTATGATCAATAATAAAAAGTCCAAATATGAATGTAAAATAAAGAGGATATTACCTAAAACAAAACATTAACAATGATTTGTTAATAAAATGTAAAATAATTTCATAATAAAATAATATATGGTTATGGAAATATTAATATTACTTTTTTATTAATGTATAATCAAATCGTATATGTTATACATAAGGTTTGAACGTGCATGATTAATGTCAATACTTAAGGTAAGAGAATTTTATCTTGCTTTTTTACCTGAGATACATGATATATTCACCATTATCTTCTTGTTTTTGTATTATATACGTACATATTACATATTATATCCTTATATACCATTATATTATGATATTGAAATATTTAATCAATGCTATACTTTGATGTAGTTCATGGATCAAAATTTATAGAATCGATAAATAATTTTGCCTCAATTTTTTTCATTGAGAAATATGCCATATTATAAACCTATAATTTCATAAGATATGTATATAATGGAATTAGCCACCACAATTAACATAACATTAATTATGATTCCTTTGTATGTTTAAATAATTATTTTTAATGAATGTTATTACATAATATTTTTCAATTTATTTATATTTAATGTGGATTTCAATGATGTTTTTATTCATAAAAATTTAATGCTTAAAAAGATTTAAAATGATTTTAAAAGCATCTTTTATACAATTTCAAAAGGTTATTTTCAAAAAAAAAATGCAAATAAATGATTTCAATATTTCTATATGCCTTTTCAAGTAAATTTTATTGAAATGTGTTCTCCAAATTATTTCAAGCCATATTTTATGGTTTTAAAAATAATTTCAAATAATTTTTTTGAAAAGGAATTCAATGATTCATTATGAGTTTTTATTTTTTTTTCAACGAAAAATGATTCAGAAATATTTTTTAGATTAATTTATATGTTTTGAAATATATTTTAAAAGAAAATGATTCTAAAAATTATTTATTTTATAAAAATGTTTTCATAGAGGGAATGTAGTTTCCTCCAGAACTATTATGAATAAACTTTTAATGATTTCATCATAGGAAATTGGATTATGAAATCGTTTTGTAAAAAGAATTTTCAATAAAATTTTATTTCACTTAATCAATTTTTCATATGATTTTCAAAATAATTTAAATTTTATATGGGATTATTTTTCGTATTTTATTATTTACTGGTCATACAATCTATGAATACAATTACTGTTATTTATTGAATGGTTTATATTTTGATGGAATGATGTTAATGGAAGCAGTTTATCGTCAACGGGATATAAGACTTTGAAACCCACTTTTTTTCACGAGTCACGCATTGATGAAGTGATTATGATACCAATATATTTTCCAAAGGTAATGATGTGAGGAAATTTTTATGGTACACATTTCATTTCAAGGGTTATGAATTGATGTAAATGAAACAAATCTCTTTTTATGTTTCATGATATAATGAATGTTTTATTATATTCTAGAACATGTATATATGATTTTATTATGTACCAGAAAGGAAATATATCTACCTTCAATGATGCGGGTAAATATTTATATCTCAAGAGATAGTTATGGGAATCAAGTCAAATATATGAATCCATTATGGACGATAGGGAAACGTGATCATGTATGTGATGATAGGAAATCCTAATCTACTATGGGAAGATGGGAAACTCGATCAACTATGGGAAGAGAGGGAAACCAGATGAACTATGTGATGATAGGGAAACCCGATCTATTATGGTGAGATGGAGTGACCCTATCACTTACACGGAAATGACTATGACTGGGGATGGTGTTTTGTCCCACCCATGAGTTGTAGTTCCCATGATGATCCCAATTTTTTTTTGAAATGTTCTGTGACTTAAAGAAAAAAATATAACAAGTTTATGTGTCTTCTGAAAAATGTATGTCTTATTCCATTTATATGATCATATGGTTTAATTTCATGATTATGTTTTTATTAATGTATTGTAAACTTCCAATATTTATTCCATGTATCAGGATTATAATATTTTTATGTAGGTTATGATCTTAAAATTTTATGATCATGATATCATACCCTTAACTTCATGTTATTTTTACATATTTCATCATTTTTCTCTTACAAAGAATTGGAGATCACCAATTCTTTCTAACTCTATTCCTAGGGTTATAAAGAATGGATTTAAGTAGGATTAATAAAGGGGGGATCCTTAAGGTTGATGTTGATGGTATTTTAATAAACTAGAAGAATGTGTTTTATGTTTCCAATAAAAATAAAATATTATGGTCCTTAGGAATATATTTTTGGAATGTAATTAATATTAATATAAAATTATGTAATATCCATGAATGATGGCTCACTATAGATGCATATGAAACTCCCTAATCAGATCACACATTGAAGAAATGGCATGATTTGTCACCCCTTCCACGGATCACATGACCCATAAAAAATTTCATAGATATAATCTTCTATTTTATTACATGAATACATAATAATTTTTGACATAATATCATAACTAGTGTAAATATTACCTGTCTCTTGAATCTCAATTATATGATGACAGAGATGAATTTTCAATACAAGGGTCAACACATCCCTAAAATTATTCGGTTTGTAACATGATCAAACACAAAGGAAAAATAAAACCATAGATAATCATAGATTCATGGTCTATTGATTTCTTAAATTAAGAAGTTAATTAATCATATTGAATGGGATATTTTTATACTTTTTATCATACATCTCATGAATTTTTGGAAATTTTTTTATAGTCAATTTGATGTGCGAAAAATGAGTCGTAACTTGAAAAATTCATGATAACATACTTTTTAATCGACCAACTATAATAAATGTGGACACACTATGAGCCATAATATCCTTTGAGAGGAATATCATAATTTTTTAACATCACACATCATATGTGTCACTTGAGGCTAGATAACGTTATAATAGTAAAATGAGAACCTAAAGAAGGACAATATCACCCCTGAGAACATCAATTTTCCCCAATACAAGGGTTACATATTCCAAATATCAAGATAATTATGAATCCTTGAACATCTTATTCTAGTATATACCTTTCCAAATTTTAATATTAAAAAAACACTCTGGCATTTATACCACTTTGATATTTCTCTTCCCCAATTCACCCTCACATCCCCGAGATGGGTAACCATGAGACCTCAAGCGTGCCAACCTGTATACAAATGTATTTCGACTATCTGTGTGTTTTTAATAAATATATAATGGAAAATATTCCATTTTCTTTATAATAATTATCAAAACAGATATCATTATAAATAAAATAGAATATTTTATCCGATTATATAAACAAGAAATTGACAAAACAATACAATATAATCAAACCATAAAGATTCAAACAAATTTAATTTTAAATGTCATATAAGAAGCCAAATAAGTGGAAAATATAGAAATTAAGAATCCCTAAACAATTATTGGATCCCATATTCTATAACAACTCCATATACAAATCCAAACAATAAAATCGACCCATTTGGTGTATGGCCCAATTCCCTTGTCTATATCTGCTTCCATGAAGTCTACCGGGGTAACCAACGACAACCTGAATAGGGTGTGAGTAAAAAATTGTAGACAACCACTAATGGTGTCTAAAATATATTTGGAAATTAATAATACATTCAATAATATGATAAAAAAGTAATAATTTAATATTATATATTGAAAATATAAATAATCCTTCCCACCCTTGAGCTCCAACTTATATCCCAGGATCTAATATACCTACTATAGCATTATTTCAGATATATAATCTATACTCAACATTGATTCCATGTGTATTCACATTCCCATAATCATCCACACATTTTATATACCACAAAACCTAGGTAGATTCTTATGTTGTTGGGGAATTAAATATTTTATGTATCTGTGGACCCATTGAATGATACCAAGCTATGGAAACCTACATGATCGGTGCAAATCATATACATTATAACATCCCATGATATGTATGATTTATCATTGTATCTATATAATACATGGAGACAATTAAAACCAAATTACAAAACAAACCACAATCATTTACATATTCTATATTATTTAATTCATTTCAATTACAGATTATCATTCTAAATATTTTTACATATAATTATTTATTTATACCAAGTTCCAATTACATTCCCTATAAGTCACTGTGACAATATTAAAAAATTTAACTAATCCATTAACATTTTAATGATAATTATCCCTTGAAATGCTATGTTGCTAATTAATATTTGTGTTTTGTCAATTTCGCATTCACCTATCAAATGTTATAAAGGAAATCCAAAAAATTGATTCCCATGTATTTCCATTCCAATAAAAAAGTACCTATACAATTACATGGATATATGTTCTTAAAATATCGATTCAAACCTACTGTTAAGGATAGGCACGCCTTTGAGGTGGATTATAGTCCAAGATCTTAATTACCAATAGACCTAATAGTTTCCATGGTGTGTATTTGTTATAGGATTCCAGAAGTTATCATGGGTTCTAATTATAATATGTCACATGCATTTCATTCCATCATTATTGAAGTTTCTATATATACTAAAAAATGAAATAAAGTAAATTATATGATTTAGACCACCAACCTCAATGGTAGATTAGAATAATTCCAAATATTGATCATATTTATAAAGATGAAATACCACAATACATTAAAGAATGTCATTGGTCCACCACATAATGGTTAGTAGAAAAATATCATGGAAGAAAGTAGATGAATTCATCAACTATGATAAAAAATCACCAAATCTTGATGCACTTAACAAATAAATAATCAATAGATCATGTATTAAATTAGTGAAGCTGAGAAATGTCAAGATAATCTTTCTTATTAATTAAACATGATTTATGGTGAATGGATAGGATTATAAATCCTAAAAGGGTTTATTGGGTGGGTGAATTGTAATTCAAAATCCTTTTAACCTATCACAGTTTGGCACCACCAGCTTGTTGGTGGTGTTATCTAGAATTGAAAAACCTATGTAAATCATACTTGAAGGATTATTATAAGGATAAAATTATACCATAATTCCACTCTATGGATGATGGTATTATTATAGATTTACCAAATTAATGTTTATTCTGTCAGCTAGCCAAGTGAATCAACAAACTAGTCAGTGGAACTTGAACATTTTCCTCACTACATTCTTTTGATTGAACTATCTATATCTCCTCTATAGAGAACATAGGAACCTCTATAAAGAAATTTTAACTCTGGAAAAAGTATCATTAACATAATTCATAATGGATCAACTACAAATTTAATGTTGAAAGTATATTGATAAAATATGATATCTTATATCCTCACACCCATGAAATATATGTGTAAGTGATCAAGAAGTAGTCCAGAGAGAGAGAGATATTAATGATAATATTCTAAGGGGAGGGAGAAGAAGAACTTTTAATGATTATATCCTATCCACATAAAGATATCATTTAAAATTAAACATAAACTGTTCATTCCAACTATGTTGATGTTGAAATATTCATCATTCCTAAATTGGAAGGGGTGTAACAATATAAAAGGGTCAGATAGTTTTTATATGGATTCTAATCATATTTTACTACCTTTTATTTCTCTAATTAAGGGACTATAAGGCTCAGGCCTTAAACCTTACTTAATATTGAGTTATTACAAGATTACACATTGAGGATCTTTTCAGGTTTAGTGTTTTAGATAATTAGATCATAAAACATGAATTACATCCCACATTTAAACAAAGTGTTTACAATAAAAGATAGTATTAATTTTTTCCCATAAACGGAACAATATTTGAAATCAAACATGGATTCTTTCTTGACACTTCTTTGACACTATCATCATAACATGTACCCTTTCCTTGACCTGTGAAAAACATTTCAAAAACATGGGATGAGCATAAAAAGATCAGTATAGGATATAAAAATATGGAAAGGAAACATGAGTGCATGTATACATAAGAATCAATGAAATCATACTCTACTCATAAAATATAAGAACATTAACATACCTCATCAAATAATTAATAAATCATAGAAATCATTAGACATAAAGGTAACTTGAGACATTCATAATATTCTTACTTACGAAGTAACCCTCTTAGATACGTTTGGAATACCCATCACAGTATATTCCCTAAATCTCTTCAGAGAAACCTTAACGTTTAACTCCTTCACGTTACCCAATTCATTGGAGAGCTATATCGGGATCACCCACCCTTAGTTTATCACAGAACCACCCATCTTCCTAATAATGCCCAAGAACCATAACATTATGGTATCACATAAAACATGCATAAAGGAAACATAACATTTCCACTTTTCAATCAAAATATATCAATACAACACATTGATATAAAAACATTATGAAAACCATTTTCAAAGGAAAAATAAATGAAAAGTAAAACATGGTATTTATTTTTCATTTAAAAAAATGTATAGCTTGTAGAGGAAGTCGAAACATAAATAATGGTCACGGCGGTGGAGAAGTCTTTTTCGCATCATACGTACGACAAAAACATTCCCTTTTTTCGTTTAGTGAAACACTTCATATAAACAGAATTTCTTTTGGATAAACGTAAAAGTCAAAGGGGTTTATACACCGTATAAAAGAAGGTTGTGTATAAAACAAAATATGCCTCAATGAAAGGAGATTGAGACGAAGTCCCATACAAAGATAATTTTTAAAATAAAATATATCTATTATGTTTATTCATTATAAGTACACATAAATAAAGTAAAAAATACAATATAGGACATAATAATATCATGAAATAATTTAAAATTAGGTGTTTAACCCAAAGAATGGAAATTGGGTTAAGAAGTTCCCCTACCTCGTATCTGACATGACTTGATCGTTCTTTAATCTACAAAATAATAAACATGAGTAAATTTCTACTTGTTTAAAAACCTTTTTCAAGTTCATTATTCCTTTTATATGACTTATTGCCATGTCATGAACAATATGTAGTTATTTAAGTTAATAACGGTCGTTTTAACGATCATTAGTACTTGAGTCAAAAATAAACTCTTTATAATTACAAGTTGTTCATGTATCCATTATAACCAGAGTTATATTAATGATTTAGACATCATATATATCATATATATCCAGTATATACATGCATTTATAATATTACATAACACTTAGAGGTAAGAAATGAAATGCACTGTTCATGGAGATGGTAAGCCGTACGTACGCATGGACGCTACTTTCATTTCTATTTCATATTTTATGGAATGGAATCATAATGATATAAAGGTATATTATAATTCCATTATAAAATCATATATAATATCATTAATTATATCCTTTATACGTCCCACATATTGCATTAATGAATCAAATCACTTTGAGAGGGCGGTAGTCCGCACATCCAAAAATGAAGATATCGCGTTTACCTATAATGAAAACCATAACGGTATGCTATGAATGAAAAATACAGAATATTAAGTAAAACATAAACATGTTATATATCATATATAAATATAGTGACATCTTAATGTCCACCTTTGAAAAGAGTTATATGAGTGTTGAACAATCATCATTTCGTGAGGCAGAAATTCACCATCCATAGAAACCGTATGTTCATTAACGATTAGATGTAGGTGTGTGTAAGTGTAGCTAGAATACTTATTATAACAACATCCTTGTATATGGAAGATACTGGTGTTGTTACAGAAGAAATGAATAAAATGATTTTGGGGGGTTGGAGAAGCAAAATAAAACATAAGAACACAAGAGAAGACACTACCTTTAAATCAGGTAACTCTTTTTGATTTGAGCTCAAAGGATTCCTTGGGAAGAATTCGGCCCAAAGTGAGGCTTATAAAAGTTATAGAGGGATGTGGAGAGACATAATTTGCAGGGTTTGGCCGAGAAAAAGGCTTTGGAATTGTGGGTAAGGTGGTATAGGTGGGGGTCTTTTATAAGAGGTGAGGAGGGGCACTGTTGGAAAGTTAAGGAGAATACATTGTTATAAAATTATTTTAGGATGAATAATCTCACGAAATTATATATTTCTAGGCTAAGGTGATAATAGTTCTAAATACACCCATACAATAGGTTTTTGACAAGTTTAGGTCTTAGATTTTACATTATCATTTCATTTTATTTAAATCGTTAAATAATGAGGTCATCGCTGCATCATCATGGTGTCATAAGTAATTTAATTTATTTAATGTCTAAAAATTATAAAAAACTACTATGATATAGGAAATATTTTTATATTTCCAATTAATATTTAGAGTCAAAAATCTTACTTGTATAACCGCATGTAAAAATTGTTTTAGTAAAACAACTCATGTTTGTGTCATTTTTACTTTTACTTTAAATAAAAAGAATTAATGTCTTTATCTTACCCAAGTGGATACATGGGGTCCCAAAAATAGACCCATGGGTTTTCTTGGTCAGTCCTGACACATCCAATAATGGCCGGACTTGTGTCTAGGTCATTTCATATTATTAAAACATTTTTTACTTTTAATTACACTAATTACTTCTAATCGCGATTAATAAACTTAAAAGTTACTACTCAACAAAAAATTATTTTAATCCCATTGAACCACATTTTACATATTAATGACAACCATGTATGTCATATTTTTGAAATTCAAAACACAGAGGTGGTAAAATTACATTTAAATGAAAAATCAGTTTTTTTAAGTACCAATTAGCGGTTTCACTATTCATCAAAATTGAAGTTTTTCAGAAAAATACAAAAACTTCACACTAAGCTATATTTGATATTCTGAATTCAAAAATGATTTATATTTTACAAAATTAAAAACATATAAGTTACCTTAATTAATTTAATAATTAATTCCCGCTGTCAGAGTAAATAGTGTGTTTTTATGAAACAATAAGTATCAAAAGATTAACTCTAGTTTAAGTCCAATTTCAAAGTGAAATTAATTCCAACGACCAATATTGGATTAAATGATAAAAATATATTCTAATTTCACTTTAAAACCAATTCAAAATATAATATAATTATATAAATAAATTAGATGAAAAATCAGTTTTGATGTAAAATGCAGTATTTTTCATTATTCATTAAGAAATGAACATTGTCAGAAAAATACCAAAAAATTATCCAATGTAAATTTCACTATCCCAATAATAAATAATAAGTTTATTTTTACAAATAAAGCTTATAAAATTTTCAAAAGATATAATTAAAAATGGTTTCCATCAAAAGGCAGTAAAACAATCTTTTAAAAATATTAGTGTATTCCATACTTAAGATTGGATTTATTCTCATTTTAAGCCTCTAAAACACTATATAATTCATTTATAGACATAGATAAAAATATATATTATTCATTAATTACTTGATATGTTACATCCTTCCCCCCTTTAGAAAATTGCGTCCCTGCACTTTATTTACTTATCGAATAAGTGGGCGTATTTAGCCCTCATTGCATTTTCAGATTTCCATGTTGCCTATTCAACCATGTGGATTTTCCAAAAAAAACCTTTACCTGTTCAATCACCTTATCTCATAACACATTCTCTCTGAGGTCAATAATCTTGACTGGTTGTTCCTCATCTGATAAGATCTTTTCCAACTGAACTACCTCTGGACTCAAAACATGAGATGGATCTGACATGTACTTCCTTAACATTGAAACATGAAAACATTGTGTACCTGAGATAAACTCAGAGGTAAAGCCACTCGGTAAGCAACTGATCCAACTCTCTCCAGAATTTCATATGGTCCAATGAAACTTGGACTTAGCTTTCTTTTCTTACCAAACCGCATCAATATTTTCTATGGTGATACTTTGAGAAAAACATGATCACCAACCTCAAAAGAGAGATCCTTCCGCCTATTGTCCGCATAACTTTCTGCCTGCTCTGAGATGTTCTCATGTGTTTCTGTATCAGCTGAACTTTTTCTACAAACTCTTCTACTAATTCTGGTCCCATCAACTTCCTTTCACCCACCTCATCCCAGAAAGCTAGAGTCTTACACAACTTCCCATATAACGCCTCAAACGGTGGCATCTGTATACTGGAATGAAAAATGTTATTATAAGAAAACTCAACCAAAAACATGTTGGTCCCAAATTCCCTGATAATCTATCAAACAATCACGTTGCATATCTTCCAAGGTCTGAATTGTTCGTTTTGACTGCCCATCTGACTGAGGAAGAAAATTTGTACTAAAATTTCATTTAGTACCCAACAACTTCTAAAGGCCTTTCCAAATGTTAGAAGTGAACCTGGGATCACGGTCAGATACAATGGAGAGAGGAACTCCATGTAACCTGACTATCTCTTTAAGATACAAATGGTAAAGTTGATCTAGGGAAAAAGTATCTCATATAACAAGGAAATTAGAAGATTTAGTCAAGCGATCAACAATAACCCAGATTGCATTATTACCTCGAGGTTTCATCGGCAATCCCACAACGATGTCCATGGATATATTTTCCAATTTCCACTCTGTAACTGGTAAAGGCTGAAGCATCTCTTTCGGTAACTACGGCTCTGCTTTAGCCTGTTGACATGTCAAGCAATTCACAGTAAAATCAGCAATATCTCTTTTCATTCCATCCCACCAGTAATACTCTCGCAGATCTTTGTACATCTTAGTACTGCCAGGATGAACTGAAAATGGAGAACTATAAGCTTCACATAACAACTCTCTCTTCAACTGTGAATCACAAGGCACACACAATCTCTTCCCAAATCCCAAAACACAATCATTATCAGTGTCAAATTCAAGAAACATACCATTCTCAACCACCACTACCTTTTTCTGCAACTCGCTGTCTTGCTTCTGTGCTTGCATGATTCTGTCTAATAGAATATATTTCACTGATACCTGAAACAAAATAGAAGAACATCCTGCACACAAAACTTCTATGCCAAAGTTCATCAAATCCTTAACCAAAGGATCACGTTCCAAATGCAACATTGTTAATGAAGCATTACTTTTTCGACTAAAATAATTAGCCACTTTATTTTCTTTTCTTGAATGGTAATGAATTGTAAAATCATAATCCTTGATTAATTCTAGCCATCTCCTCTATCTCATGTTCAATTTGTTATGAGTGAATATATACTTTAACTATTGTGATCGGTATATATTTCACACTTTACTCCATACAAATGATGCCTCCAAAATTTTAAAGTGAAAAAAAAACAGCAGCTAATTCCAAATCATGTGTAGGGTAATTTATATCATGAGTTTTCAACTGTCGTGAAGCATAAGAAATTACCAGATCATTCTGCATTATGACACAACCAAGTCCTTTCAATGAAGCATTACTGTAGATAAAAAACTCACCATTCCTGAAAGGAAGTGCCAAAACTGGAGCATTCACCAATTTTCATTTCAACTCCTGAGTCAACTGAGCCATTACTGCAACAAACTATTTAGTTCTGATTCTGACCATCTCAGGACACTAATTTGAAAGGCCATTTCCCAATGTATGACTTCCCAGAAAATCAGTTCTATTTCCTCTACTAAAAACCATTCTTAACACAGAAATATCTTAGGTGAAGCAACATGGTAATCTTTAAATGCTATATCCTTTCAATCATACCATAAATTAATTTATAATTTAACAATTTTCTGACTCCTAAAGTTGTCTAAACCGACCTATGATACCAAATATAAGGCCTCGGCCTTAATCCTTAATTAATCTTGAGTTATTACAAGATTACACATTGAGGATCTTTTCATGTTTATAGTTTTATAGAATTAGATCATAAACAAGCATTACATCCCACATTTAAAAAATGTGGTTACAATAAATGATAGTATTAATTTTTTCCCTTCAACGGAAACATGTTTAAAATAAAACATGGATTCATTCTTGATACTTCCTTGACACTATAATCATATCATGTACCCTTCCCTTGACCTATCAAAAACTTGGGATGACAATAAAAATCTCAGTAAGGTATATAAAAATATGTAAAGGAAACATCAGTACATGTATACATAATAATCAATGAAATCATACTCTACTCATAAAACATAATCACTTTAACATACCACATCAAATCATGAATAAATCATCAAAATCATAAGACATATAGGTAACTTGAGGCATTCATAACATTTTTATGTAGGGAGTAACCCTCTTGGTTATGTTTGGAATACCCATCACAGTATATTCCCTAAATCTCATCAAAGAAACCTTAAAATTTAACTCCTTCACGTTACCCAATTCATTGGCGAGCTATATCGGGCTCACCAGCACTTATTTTATCACAGAACCACCCATCTTCATAATAATGCCCAAGAACCATAACATAATCGTATCACAAAAAACATTCATAAGGAAAACATAACATTTCCACTTTTCAATCACAAGATATCAATACAAAATATTGATATAAAAACATTATGGAAACCATTTTCAATACCAAAATAAAAGAAAAGTAAAACATGGTATTTATTTTTCTTTTAAAAAATGGTATGGATTGTAGAGGAAGCCGAAACATAAATAATGGTCGTGGCGGTGGAGAAGTAATTGTCGCTACATACGTAAAACAAAAACATTCCCTTTTTTCGTTTATTAAAACGCTTCATAACAAAAATATTCCTTTTGGATAAACGTAAAAGACAAAGTGGTTTATACACAGTATAAAAGAAGGTTCTGTATAAAAAAATATGCCTCAATGAAAGGAGATTGAGACGAAGTCCCATAAAAAGATCATTTTTTAACTAAAATAGATCTATTATGTTTATTCACTATAATTACACATAAATAAATTACAAATACAAGATATGACATAATAATATCATGACATAATTTAAAATAAGGATTTTAACCCAAAGAACGGAAATTGGGTTAAGAAGTTCCCTTACCTCGTATCCGACTTGACTTGATAGTTCTTTAATCTCCTGAATAATAAACCTGAGTTAATATATAATTGTTTAAGACCATTTTCATTTTCATTATTCATTTTATATCACTTATTTCCATGTCATTAACACTATGTAATTATTTAAGTTAATAACAGACGTTTTAACGATCATTGGTACGTGAGTCAAAAATAAACTATTTATAATTACATGTTGTTCATATATCCATTATAACCAGAGTTATATTCATGAATTAGATATCATATATATCATATATCTTTATTATATACATTAATTTATAGTATTACATAACATTTAGAGGTAAGAAATGAAATGCACCGTTCATGGAGACTGTAAGCCGTACGTACGCATGAACACTACTTTCATTTCTATTTCATATTTTATGGAATGGAATCATAATGATATAAAGGTATATTATAATTCAATTATAATATTTTATATAATATCATTAATTACATCATTTATATGTCCCACATATGGCATTAATGAATCAAATCACTTTGAGGGGGTGGTAGTCTGCACTTCCTAAAATGACGATATCGCATTTACCCATAATGGAAACCATTAAGGTATGCCATAAATGAAAAATACAGAATCTTAAGTAAAACATAAACATATCATATATCATATTTAAATATAGTGACAACTTAATGGACGTCATTGAAGGTGTTATATGAGTGTTGAACAATCATCGTTTCGTGATGCAGAAATTCACCATCAACAAAAACAGTATGTTCTTTAACCATTAGATGTAGGTGTGTGTAAGTGTAGCTCGAATCCTCCTTATAACAACATCCTAGTATATGGAAGATACTGTTGTTGTTACAAAGAAAATGAATAAAAAGAGTTTAGGGGGTTTGAGAAGAAAAATAAAACATAACAACACAAGAGAAGACACTGCCTATAAATTGTGTAACTCTTTTTGATTTGAGCTCAAAGGATTCCTTGGGAAGACTTCTTCCCAAAGTGAGGCTTCTAAGTGTTAGAGAGGGATGTGGAGAGAAAAAATGGGAAGTGGTTGTCCGAGAAAAAGGCTTTGCAAGTGTGGTTAAGGTGGTTGAGGTGGGGGCCTTTTATAAGAGGAGAGGAGGGGCACTCTTGGAAAGTTAAGAAAAGATACATTGTTATAAAATGATTTTCGGATGAAAGAGGTCCCAAAATTTTATATTTCGATAATAAGGTGATAAGAGTTCGAAATACACCCATCAAATAGGTTTTTGACAAGTTTAGGTCTTAGATTTTACATTATCTTTTCATTTTATTTAAATAGTTAAATAATGAGGTCATCGCTGCATCATCATGGTGTTATAAATAATTTAATTTATTTAATGTCTAAAAATTAAAAAAAATGCAATAATGTAGAAAATATTTTTATCTTTCCAATTAAAATTTATAGTCAAAAATATGTCTTGTATAATCCAATGTACAAATTTGTTTAGTAAAACAACTCATGTTTGTGTCATTTTTACATTTACATTAAATAAAAAGCATTAATGTCTTTATCTTACCCAAGTGGCTCCATGGGGTCCCAATAATAGACTCATGGGTTGTCTTGGTCGGCCATGACACATCCAATAAGAGTAGGACATGTTTCCAGGTCATTTCATATTATTAAAACATTATTATTACCTTAAATTACACTGATTACCTCTAATCGTGATTAATAAACTTAAAAGTTACTATTCACCAAAAAAATATTTTAATCCCATTGAACCACATTTTAAATATTAATGACAACCATGTATGTCGGATTTTTTAAATTCCAAACATAGAGGTGGTAAAATTTCATTTAAACGAAAAATCAGTTTTTTTAAGTACCACTTAGTGGTTTCACTATTAATCAAAAATTGATGTTTTTCAGAAAAATACCAAAACATCACCCTAAGATATATTTGATATTCCGAATTCAAAAATGTACTCTATTTTACAAAATTCAAAACATATATGTTACATTAATTAATTTAATAATTAATTCCCGTTGTTAGAGCAAATAGAGTGTTTTTATGAAACAATAAGTATCAAAAGATTGACAGTAGTTTAAGTCCAATTTCAATGTGAAATTAATTCCTACGACCACTATTGGATTAAATGGTAAAAATATATTCTAATTTCACTTTAAAACCAACTAAAAAGATAAAATAATCATATAAATAAATTAGATGAAAAAGCTGTTTTGATGTAATATGCAGTATTTTTCACTATTCATTAAAAAATGAACATTGTCACAAAAATACAAAAAAATTATCCAATGTAAATTTCAATGTCCCAATCATAAATAATAAGTTTATTTTGAAAAATAGAGCTTATAAAATTGTCAAAATATAAATTTAAAAATGGTTTTCCATCAAAAGGCAGTAAAACAATCATTGAAAAATATTAGTGTATTCCATTCTTAAGATTGGATTTATTCTCAATTTATGCCTCTAAAACACTATCTAATTCATTAATAGACATAGATAAAAATATATATAATTCATTATTTACTTGGGATGTTATAGGGACAATAGAAAACTTTTCATTAATCCAATGAAAGATCACCCAACTACCTAATAGGGAATTGTTTCATTATTATAAGTTATATTATTTCTAATCAAACTGTAATTGATTATTGTTATAAATAAAATAAATTTCCATCTATTAATTCATTCTGATTATACCTAGTCTATTTCAGATATTTCAAAAACAAACCTCTATTTTCAAATACCTTATCGTATAGTGGAGAGAAATGGGGTTGAATATGGGAGTGATTAGAGATTTTTGATTACATGGATTGTGAAGAGGATTATGTGTAGTGATCATTGAATTATTATTTTTAGTGTTGGGTGAGGGAATATCGAAGTTGGGACCACCCTTTAAAAATTAATTTTAAATACCATTTTAATTGTATTCAAATACAATAACACACACACACAAACAAAGACACACACACACACACACACACACAATATTCTCCATTTTCAAATTTAGAATGAACACATATTCTCACATAAAGAACACATAAAAAATTCATCAGATCTAGAGACAACATGAGTTACATTATAATTCATATCTTATGTTGATTTTACTATTTTTTATGAGGACCATGAAAACCACATCATCAATATTGTACATACTCAAAACATTTTATGAATACTTATTACTTAATTCCTTTACTTATGTATCACATAAAATGTAAAATTTATTAGTCACATTTTATTAAAAAATTATATTCCTCCACATAATTTTATGTAATATGTAATGATTTCTTCTTATTAAGGGGTATAATAAACTAAAACATAATGAATTTGATATTTCTCCTAGGGGTTGAGCAGAAACCAAAAAACATGAATTTTTCTCAAGTAGAGCAATCCCAACCAAAAACATTCCATCAAATTTTGGAAGTGATATTTATATAAATATCACACAATGTGTGTATATCATCAATATTATAACATTTATTTTATGTAATTTACAGTACTAATGTGTTGTTATGGTTCAACTTTAGGCTTTTCATAAGAATATTAACACTCAAAATACATCAGAATTAATAATAAAACAATTATATGATCAAAAAACATAATAGTAAAATATTAAAAAATAAAACTATATTTCAGGGTTTTTAGTATATATAAATCAATCTTGAATTTTAAAATTCAATCTTGTTTCAGAATCCACTAATAATCCTAGTCACAAACACCTTAGCGAGTATTATTCATTATAGATGAGGAAAACTAGAGAACAATAATAGATTAGTAATTAAAGATACCACTACGTCCCAAATTTGGTTTCTCATAATGAATTGAATACTATATTCACTTTTTCTTATTATTTATAGTAATTCATGTATTATATATGTTCCATAGATGATAAATTAATTTCAAACCAATTATGGTGAAATAAATTTCTTCCAATGGAAATTTGTAGCATTAGTTAGTCTCTAGTAGTTTTATATATCCATAACCACATATTTTTGCTTGAATGATCCAATATGTTGGCTTATACTAGAAAAGTAGGTAGTTAAATGAATTATTTAGGATGGATAATGATTTTATATGTGGAATGAGCGATTATAATATATTAATCTTATCCTAGTCTCAAATACCATAAAGAATTTCCCATTTCTTCATGTATATATATTATCTCAAAAATTAATTTTTTTTTAAAAATCATATTTATATAATAATAATTTAAATATTTAAATATTTATATAATAATTCCATGTTAATTATTTTATTAGATATCTAATATTTAAATTAATATTTCAAATTTATAAAACAAAAATACATTTTTATTTATAATAATAATAATTAATATATTAAATTAAAAAATCCCAATTACTATTAACATATTAATGTACCCAAAGTACCAATGGAAATTTTAAAAAAAATTATGAATCCCATTCAGTATAAGAAGCGATGAGTGGTATCATTAAACACCTCATATCTAATAAAATTGATAACTGGATTAGTTTATCATATTCAGTCCCATATATTTTCACATTTCAAATTTTCTGTTAACATTGGAGATTAAGAAAAATAAATGGATAATGTCAATACTGTATAGATTTTATATATTATCAAAATTCCATTAAAAATTTAATATTATACAATTAACTCAAATGTAAAAATCATAGTCAGACCCCACACATAACAAGACATCAATTCTGGTCCTTGATATAAAACTGGTCATATAGATGGACATATCCTATCATTATTAGATAAATCCCTCTAATTTATTAAGGTCATAACCAATCTCATTATATTAATAAAAATTCATAAAATCTATTGGATATGCTTAAAATTTGGAAAATACAAAATCATAGATTACCTTTTAGTACCTCATATTTATGGTTCCATAATCATTGTTAACTTATGTAACAACAATAGAACATTTATGAAAAACCATTAGAATTACATTAAATAAAAAATTATGAATACATTTTTGAAGGATTTTTTCCCCCAAAAAATAATAAATTCCATATTTTGATTTATGGGTAAATACAATTCTAATTATGATAAAAAGTATTGAAAAGTGATGTTTTTTTGAAAAAAAACCATAAAATTATTCATTTAAGTTAATGGATTTTTTCTTTATGGATTAATAATAAGAAGTGATTACTAACACATCTATTTGAATTGAAATATCAAAAAATTGGAAGAAAAGTCATTATATTAAAGAGATTAAAGGGTGTATTGATGACCTGTATTACACGATATATTTATGACTCAACATTGTGTGTGCCGTAAAATTATGATACCACATTCAATTTGACACAAAAAGCGACAATTTATAATAATATACAAAATTTTTTATTCTGTGAGGTTAATTTAAATTATGGAATTCTATATGGTATAAATGTGAAAATTGATTTCAATAGCTATACACATATATACTGGGTTGTAAATATCATTGAAGATAATTCTATCTTTAGACTTCCATTATTTTTCAATGTCAGTAACTATATGGAAATTTAAGAAAACAATCTAGTTAAATTAAATACTCTCAAATCCCAGTGTGTATTAAAAACATAATAAACACGTAAAATGCTATGAATGAAAACTCAATTATATTATTTTATTCTTGAAGAAATGTTACCACTAATTTTCAGGTGTTATAATAAAATAATGGTTATTTAATCTATTAATACGGTAAAAAACATAAGCTAAAAGAATATTAATATTACATTACACATTATTGAAAATAAAATTTTATAATGGTCCATAAATATGGAATGTTTTTCATTAAAATAAAGTGCACAATTTTTTTTACAAAACAATTTTTTATGTGGTGTTTTCTAGACTTAAGGATGATGGTAGGAGTATAACCATCATTTCAAAAAGGAAGATATATTTATATTTTCTCCTTTTAAATAATTTCTTATAAATTATATTTTTAAGGACAAAGACTAATAATAAATCGAATGTTTAAAATACTAAATAAATTAGGGTGATTTTCAAATTGTAAATTTAATTTTCCAATTATAAGAGTAATGTAATTTTTTTTGAAAGGGAGAGAACTGAACTATAGGGGAACATTTTATAGTATTACATAAATTCATTTTACAATATAATATATATATATATTTATTTATTTATTAATAATATAAAATGGTTTGCAGGAATGATTATTAAATAAAGGAGTTCTTTTATTATTATCATTGAATATAAATAAAATCTTTTAGTTTAAGACATATATTAATAAATTTAAGTACTATAAATGAATTTTTACATGTAAAAAGTGGAGTTATAAATAATTTTTCCTGAAAAAATCAATATGTGGTGACCGAAGAGACCATTATGGTTTTTTATGAATGTTTTACAAAAAGAATATAAATTTCAAAATTTTATTTCTTTATTGAACAAGATCAAAGAATGAAACTAAACCTTTTAATATTGATTTATTTTTATATCAAGGTATAATGGTATAGTATATAGTTTCATTATATACCTATGATGTATCTCAACCCATTATAAAATATTTAATATAGAATCTTTTTTGTTTTCAGATTACTTTTATTATATTTGAAGTAATTAATATATTAAATTCTCAAATAGATTTCCAAAAGGATTTCAATAGTTTACTAGAATATTTTTAAATAATATATTTTTAGAATAAAATAATTCTTTTATAAACTAATTAAATTTAGATAATGAGTTTATAATTATAAAAACATTTAATAAACCTAATCATAGTTCTATTTCAAAATTTAAGTATCATGTAAGATTTGGTTTAGTAGCATTGCAACATACTATTTGTTATTTTCATGAGGAGGATTAAATAAAGTAATGTGACATGAAAGAGACTTATTTGGGTAAAAATTAAATTAATGAAATATATTTCATGTAGTTATATATTCAATTCACCTTGAATTAACTCCACATGAGAAATAATAACACAGTTATTGGGAGAAATAGTTCAATACATGAGCTTTATTGGGATGAAAACACATCCGTATCATGTTTGGATCAATTTTAAATCATATACTTGGATCTAATAACATATGAATTTGATATTTTTTGAATCTCAACTGATTAATATAATCATTATTAAACATATAATAATAATATAATTAATATTTTTGAGTTGGAATAAATGATGAGATTCAAAATAGATGAATCTTAATTAAAAATGATAAAAAGTTAATCAAATATTCTCATTATTTTGTAAAAATTTTAAAAATATTATTATCACCATATATATTTTATATGATATTATTTATCCTTCTAGAAGCATTAAAATAATTTTACATTAAAAAAAACAAATATGTACTAAATGATAAATTAAATAAAAAAGGTTACCAAGTCCAAGGATTGTGTCATTTTCAGACATGTGAAACATTATATATACTAAAATAATGATTTCATCATATAATTAAGGATGGTAACCCTTTATTTCGATATAAATAATTTTATATTGACTATATTTTTTATCATTATATTTTGAATAATTCCCTAATAATAAATGATTTCAATTATTTTGAGTGGTGAATTTTTGTAAAAGTGTTTGAAGGATACACACTACCCCATTTTTATTTAAATACATTATATAATGGAATCTTATGAAATATATATATCTATCAACACCATTTACTAATATACAATATTATAGGTGAACTATAAAAAAACATTATGTCTCTTTTATTAGTTTTATTTTCACATTTGACCAAGGAATAAAGGGAGATCATTGTAAACATTTAGTAAGACAATAATATGAAAATCCAATGGGCACTTTATATATTCTTGTATTTATCCTTAATAAATAGTCAATATTAATATTTTTTTTATATAACGAAAAATGATAATTATGTAACGGTGTGTGTGTTGGTATTTATATTTTTATTTTGGTATTTATCTATATTTATATTATTATATGTAAATCATATTTATGAATATATATATATATATATGGAGTATTTTAGTAATCACATACACAGACATTATTTATATCAATAAAATGGTAAAAATATCAATAAAATTAGAGAATGTATATATAACTTTATTAAAATATAAAACTGATATATATATATATATTATTTAAAAGTTTCAAAATTTATATTTAAATATAATATATAATAATATTTATTTATTTTAGAGGTTAAAAACTGAAAACAACTAAAACACACATGATACCCCTGTGGGTCAAGCATCATACAACCGCCCCCCCACCCAAACACAAACACCCACTAAATAATTTTAAAAAAAAAATAATGGCTTTAAGGACAATTTTCGGTTGCCCAAAATCCATTAAATTATATCCCAAAGACTCTGATGGCCCAAAAGACATGTGAATTTGAATTTTAGACCCTTGGAGACCTTAAAAATAATCACACCGCAATATTAATTTCAGTTTACCAGCTAAAGACCACCTCAGTCCCATAGTAATGGACACCATTTTTACTTGGATCATTTTCCCATCACCTTAAAAGTGTTGAATCACCCACTCTTCACATTCAATACATCTGTATTTCACTCATTCATGTAGCGTGGGGGAATAATCATGATCGATTATAAGACATGCTTTTCACAAGCACAAGTATTTTGAGTTTTATTATTATTGGGTCTCAAGACCGAATAGTTTTGTCTATAATTTGAATTTATAAATGAAAAAATAAAATTAGAAAATATACCAATTAAAATAAATGTATCCTATAGGTTTCAAGAAAAATTATATCAATTATATATAATCCTTAGCAAACACCACTATTTATTCCCATCAATATTTTGATATGTACCAATCATATTCACTTGGTAGGGACAAATTTATATTTTTCTATTTTCTGATAAAAATACATGGGTTGGTTAATGTGATGATTCTAGAGGAGTGGACGAACCATTTATGTACCATAAAAAAATATAATATGTTGTTCCAGTACCAATTTTAACAAGGGTTTAATAAATTGATTCTCGTTCAATATAAAATTTATGTTGTTTGGTCTGTTAATAAACACAAAATTCTAATTTTGATTAAATAATATTAAAATAAACTTACTTTTCATTATATAATATTAAATATTAATCACATAATAACTATAATATATATATATATATATATATATACTCATAACATGTCTATAACGTTTATATAAATTTTTATTATACAATTACATATTAAATAGATATAATAATGATATAAAAATAAAAATATATATATTCTTGGCATGCGGGCCAACCCACAGATGTTGAGGTCAATTAAATTAAAGTCTTGATATTATTTTATATAGTATATTTAATCCATTTTACATTATATACAATTTTTTATTATTCCACCCAACCCTTATATCTATGTTGAATTGACTAGTCTATATGCTCATGGCTTATTAAAAACCCATAGAGAAAACCTATAGTGTAATTATTGAAATTGGAATTTTTTTTATGTTTATCGATGTGTTTATATTTAACATTTATAGTTTTATATACGTTTTATAAATACACATGAATAAAAACATAGTTATACACCAAAAAATTATATATTTATATAAATATAACTACTTATGTGTGTTTGTGTTATTTATTTATTCATATTATTATTACATGTAGTTAATATATGTTATTTTTTTATTGGATTTTATATTTTTAGTTAATGTTGTATTTTTATTAAAATTAATGGTTTCAATAATAAAATATTGTTATAATTTTTTATGGCCTATGGTATGTTTTAACACATAATTATTACCATTTACATTAAAATATTTTTCATTAGTTATAAAAATTTTAATTATATTTCCAAATAATTTCAAAATGAGGTCAATGAGTTCATCCTGTTTTAAAAAAATCTAGTAACTAACACATTTAGAATAATGTTTCATCATTTTCCTTATCATTCCTCAAGGAAAATATCTCCAAATGAAAATTTAACACACTAAATTTTTTATAAAACAACCCTAATCTATAAATTATATACAATACAATGTGGATAATTAAATGTATCGAGTGGGAGTAATAAATATATGACATAAAAATATACTAAATTCAGTACAATTTTTTATGATGATGTATATCATATTGATAATATGAAAGCATTGGTGGGATATGAACATTGAGAATATCATATATCATTCATGAAGTTAAATAAAAATGTAAATATTCTTTTCTAGGATCATTGTACCAAATTTAAAATACTATAATAATTAATGAAACTTTATAACCTGGATTTGGTTGATATATAGAGTGACACTAGTTTAATATATCTACTTTCTATTTTGAAGGATATGTTACTAGATGAAAATGATGTTTCATATTGAATATATGAAAATAATTGGATGGTGTGCTTTATGGTTATGAGATTTCAATAATTATATATTTATATCCTATTTTTGTGAAATTTAGTTCAAAATAATGAAAATTCAATTTAATTTTTTTAATTATGATGAATCTCGATATGTGAAAATTAAATTTATTCCATTTATTTTGATGTTAATTTATAATAATTCCAATATTTATATATCAATATGAATTTTCAAAGAAAAAATTTCAATGAATATTCAATATGGATAAAATAATTCAATTTTATAATATTCAACACCCCTATAGATACTCTATAATACAATAATATTAAACATGTTTATATCAAATTTTAAAATGAAACATCAATATTTATTATTTTATTATGTATAATGGTATTAATATTTACTATTTGAATGAATCACTCACAATACATGGAATTTTATGTTAGAAAATTATGATTTACCAATATGGTTACACGTGATTCAAAAGTACACCATGATCTTTATGCTTTTTTTAGGTATGAAATATACTTGTAATTATATAAATACACATATGGAACAATTAAATGAAAATTTAAAATTAATGTGGGATCTATGGGTTTTGATATATCATACAATAAAATATAATTTTATATTTATAGTCATTTTGTTTGTTGTGAAAAATAAATTTTATTTATATAGTAATTTTCGTGGTACAATATTAAAGGATGGTAATTTTTTTTATATTTTAAAAAATTACACACTAAATTAAATTAAAACATTACATGAGTAGTATGTTTCATATACATCATATATATTTACACCAAAACAATATTGATTCAGGGATAAATTATTTTATGTAAACATAGAAGAATGATCATCTGATTTTTTATTATTATGTTATGAGATAATTAAGAAGGATAATGGTATACTAAATAATTTTGGAAAAAAATAATCTAGAAATGTATGATAGTATATGGGAAAAAATCAATGTCATTAAAATTAGTAAACTATAGTTGTTTGTATTTCAAACAATTTTTGATCCCATGTTTATCAAAAAAATGTATTCAATAGTATCATTATAATTGTTGTAAATGAATAATACAAAGACTAAATATGTCATTCATGAAATGTTAAAAAACATATATGTGGAATAGGGATTATTTGGAACTGATACAACATTAAAAATAAATGTTTATTTATTTAGTAGTGCACAAATGTTTGCAGAAATAGATATTTTAGTATTAAACCTTTTATTAATAACATAATAATCATAAAGGGGTATTAATAAAATCGAATAGAATTATATTCATGAAAGAAAAAAGGTAATAGTTTTAATGTCATATGATTTTCATTCATTAATATAATTTTATTACTAATGGATATAAATTATAATTTTTTATTGTGTTTTCAAAAAAATCATTATAAATTGATTATTTTTAAAATTAACATCTATAAAATTTATTAACTCAAATCATTCTCCATATATGGAAGAAATATCCCATAGGTATTTTTTATTGGATTCTTGAATTATATGTTCATCTTTGTCTTTAATTTATCCGTGTAACATATTGTTCACATAATGTATTATTTTCCATCTAATTATTCCCCCATTTATTATCATTATAATAGCTATCATGAAGTTGAAAAAAAAACAATATTTTTGTTCATATTGGGTAACGATCATAACACCTTTTCATAATAGATTCACATAAGATTAATATAATAATCATGTATAGTGTATTAATTTGATGTTAGTTGAAATTAGTGTGGAAATTCAATCCACGCGATCAAATTCCCCTTCATCTGTTATATTATCATTATTATATGAAATAATAATTTAATGAACATATATAGTTAAATTAATGTTATACCTATATTTAATGTAATTATTTTGTAAAACGTTATAGTAATATGATTATTACAATATTTTATTTTTTATATAGTTCAATTGATATAATACTATTTTTTTAATAAAATTATCTTAGAAAAATTGTATGATTTCTCTAATGAAGGTCTCTATGAATATTTTTTGAGATTTATAAATTATTTTCTAAAATAAATTTAATAGATACACTTAGGGTAACTTATATCTCCTCAACAAGATAACATAAATTTATCATAAATTTAGATACAAGATATTTTTTTGGCAGATATGAATAGAATTGAATTGAGATTATTTTTTAAAAAATTAATTAATTTTAATATACATGTATAATTTATTCACCTTCGTAACAATTTCATTAAAAAATATAAAATGATTTTATAGAATAAACAGAATAAAATATAAACCATATATCATTACATAAAATAAATGATATGATATGATGTACTTTAGAAACAATCAACATGTCCTTCAAATTTATAAATAAATACTATATGACATTAAATTAATTTTGTTTTTATTATGAAAATTAACGATCAAAATTCATTTATTTCAAATATTTTATGCCATGTGTTGTAAAAGGATGATCTTTTAAAAAAATGGACAACTATTAATTGAAATTTCAAAAAACATCATAATATTTTATAAGTATGAATTTGTGGGTCCCAAGTCCTATGAGATCACTCAGAGGAGAAGTGGTGAATCATTGATCTATGTTTAATTTATGAGTAATTATTCATAATAAAAAAATAAACCTTGTTAAGGATTTATTTATTTGACTTGTTGTATTTCATACTTACGCGATAGTGAAAAAAATCCACAAGACACAATGATTTACAAGTATTGTAATTGAAAGACTACTTATTACTAAGTTTGGGTAATTTTTGAGGCCTAATTTCTCTAATATGAATATCTTGAATATAATAAAAAAATATATATTGTAAATAAGTTCCAAGAAATAATTTCCCAAAAACTGTTGATCTGCAAATGTTTAGTCTAGCCACCTCTCGATCTGTTACTTATAGTAGCATTTGTCTTGTCCCATCCATCACCAAAAATGAATCCCCGTTCAACCTTCAAATAGAACCATTATAATTCCTATCATAAGTTTATAAATGTTCCTCTGAAAGACATTCCTGAATAATCATTATTTTTTTCCTTTCATTCAATAGAATGTAATGCTTATTCTTCATCATGTCTTATTTCTTTCTGTTTTGGTATCTCATCACGTTTTTCATAATATCCCCTAACATTGTAATCTTATATGTAACCAAAAAGGTTGTAGATTCCCACTAAATTCCTTAGATTTAACTAAAAAATATTTTTTTTCAGATATTATCCTTCCTATATAATGCATAGGTTTTTCTGAATATTATCATGTTCTTCTTCTTCATCGATAAAAAATTATTCTCCATTGTTTTAGTATTGGTATCTCTCACAATCTCATTTAACATATTATACATATATATTATATGAATAATACCATGAATATTACTTCTATAATTGATATTGAAAATTTATATCTTTAGGCAATGATATCATAATAACCTTAAACAAATATATCCTTCTTTAAATCAAATCAAGGATTCTATGTAAATCCCATTATGATTAAGAATTTAACATTATTAATTATTTATTAAATCATCTTTTTGAACCAATAAAAACTGTACACATGCATTTAAATGTTCATATCATTAATGTGGACCTCTTTTCAATAAAATATAACATAAGTATCCATGAGGAAAAAATGAAATCATATTTGATCGACAATATTAATTGACACACCGTTTGAATTGGACAAATATACAATTATAGGATCTAACACATGAATTAATATAGATTAGTCACACATAAAATTCAATAAATAAACCAAATATCTCATCCTAGATCAACCATGTGATGTATCAAATAAAACATAAAAATGAATCAACTTCAAGAACAATCAATCATATATTTAAATTGACCACATATAAAAACTTATCAAATCGTATGTATGTAATGGAACATATATTTTAGCCTGGATCAATCAGAAAAACAACTCAATCAATATACCAAATCCCTCAGCCTAGATAAACCATGTGATATAGAAAATAAACCATCGAAACGAATCAACATCATGAAAAAAAATCGACTCCATTAATAGAACACATATACATCCTTTCTATATCATAACTATGTATTGGAACATAAGTTTACATGAGGTAAATTGGAAATCAAATTTTATCGACCATAAGTATTGAATCCCCATTTGGATTGAACAAATGTATTATTCAATGATCTGCCTCATTTCAAAATCTAGGTCAATCACACATACAACTCAATCTATCCAGAAAATGCCTCATCCTAGATCAACCATGTGATATAGAAAATAAACCATATAAATTAATTTAATTTAGAAAAAAACAATAAACATTGTTAATTGACCAAATTACTAAAAAATTCATATCTTAATTCATGTTTATATAAAATAACATCAGGTTTATTAAATACATGTAAAATTTTTATGCATAAAAAAATTCATGTATGTATATCACATATATTATTTTCAAATATACTCAATTTATGGTCATGAGAAAACTATATTTTATTGACCCAAACAATTATTAATAGACTTACCATTTTTTATTTCATTAAATGTCTTATGCATAAAGAAAACACATGCACTTATTTATTATATCCATTTGGATTGAAATGTCTATTAAGTATCACTACCAATGATAATATAGACAATGATTGGGATCAAATGAATATAATAATTATATGGATTTTAAAAAAAATTTGTATAGAGAAAGGAATTTTTTCACTTAACCATAAGAAAATTCCCTATGAATCCCATTTATTATCCCTTTTGAGGGAGATATAATATCTTTGATTTTTCTTGTACCAATCCCCAGATGAGATTGATCAACATTATCCTGAGTGAAATCATTTATAGGGGATTTTCACAATAATCATGATCACATCAAAAACCATGTTCCGCAAACAGACCCATGAATGTCGCAGCATCACACAATATAATCATATAGAATATGATGATTTATTAAATAGATACGTGTCAAGACCTTATTAATATAAATATTTACATTATTTTTATAAGATAATTAATATGTTTTCATCATCTTATTGTTACATTGTAAATGATTTTTATTTTTGACTAAATAATACATAAATTATATTTTTGATTACTATTAATATTTAATTAATTAATTAAAATATTTATGAGATAAATGAGATTTTAATATATTAGTATCATTAAATATCATTCATTTAATATAAATTATCATATAATTTTTATGATATTAATTGTAATTTTTTAATGTGTTCAAAAAATTCTTTTATCAAAAAAACTATTATTTTCAATAAATATAATTTTTTTTAAAAGTTAAAATTCACATATTTAGACAATTAATTATATAAAATGGATATTTGTTTTTTAATAAATATTTCAACATTATTTAATGGTGAATTATTCATAATTCTCTATGAAAATCGAATTTTTGGGTAAAAATTAAATATCATATTAATATAAGTTTTGTTTTATGAGAGCATAAAGTCCAAATAGTGTTGTTATAAATTTTATGAAATTTATATTTGGAAAAATATATTTTTTGGTATAAAATGATATATTTTAATGTTTATTTTATAATTTTATAAAGAATAAATGATTCCTTCAAAACATATAATATAATTTACGATTTTAAAATCATTTCATAGGGATTTGTTCCTCATCTATACATACTAAAGGTGATTATTTTATTATTTTAAAACTATGTAATCATAAAATAATTTAATTATCTTCCCTTTGGGTCAATAATTTGGAAGAAATCATGGGTTGGATTGTTGATTTTATTAATATATAATGTAGTTTTTCAAACAAAAATAATATAGAAATCCCCCAATTTTCCGATATAAACACAGCCAATATCCCATTTATCATCACTAAAACTCTTTATATAATGACAAAAAGTTATCCCTATACTCCCTAGAGTCATTCCATGTAATCCAAATTCTTAAATGGAGCCCCTTCCATTCCTTTGGATTCACACTATCATGTATGTGATCCTCACGTTCCTCTAATCATTTCAAATTCAAGCACTATATTTATAGTTTGTTTTCGTAATTTAAATGGTCAATAATATATATTATTTAAAAAATTATTTTAATTTCCAAATAATGTTATTTTAATGAGATATAATATACCCTATCTCATTATTACCTTTACCAAACACGTTACTATAAGGAAATTTCATAGGGGAACCTTATCGTCCCCTCTCCTCTTTTATCAATCACTCCTTTTAATGTTATGTATTTTAAGATAAATTTTCATATATTGGGATATGTTTTTCTACATAATAAATACATTAAATTTTATATATAAACATTTATATAAAATTTCACTCTCATTTATCCATTATATGTGTGTTTATTCACATCTGTTACCATGCCGAAATTTTCTAAGGGTTATTTCCTTTATCCACTTTCTTCTTGTTTAATTATAATGTTATGCATTTTATTTTTAATTCCTTATATTGGGGATTGAATTTCCGTGAACATAATACTGTACATATCATTTCTACATTTTTATAGATAATTTCCCTCTCACTAACCCCTCTTTTTGAATTTATGTATGATGCCTTTATACTGCCAAAATTGCACTATGATTTTTGATGCCAAAAATAATTTTGTTGTGTATACCATACCCATTTTTATATTAATGGTATTTCCCTTTATGCACCTATAGATATTAATTTTATTTATATATTTATATATTCCAAATTCGTTTATCATTGAATTAATTTTGATGTTGAATGAATCAATGTCCTATTACGTATGTGGCACATATAACCATGAGAATGAAATGAATGTGACTGGTACACCAAGAAGTATATAGTGCTCTAGTGCATTGGGTAATGATAGTATCATGATATGTCACATTTGGATATGGGGTTTACCTGATTTCATTATGGGGCTTTTTTCCATCATTATATCTTGGCAGGTTGTTACTTGATCTATGACTATGATTTAATGTTATATGTTCTTGCTGCATTTTCCATGTTATTATTATGATTCTGTGTCATGCATTTTTATTCAGATTCCCATTATACTCAATTGATATTACTATTATCTAACATGTATTGTATTCCTCATGTTATGACTTCTTTATTACATAACTTGGATTCATAGATCACCCCATTCTTATGTTTATACTTCGGTTATTCAATGAAGTGTTAAGAATGATGGAATGTTTTTGTCATTTAAAATATGTTTAAAATATTTTTGTTTCATTTAATGATTTATATTCTTATGTAATATAAAAAATTTCCCAAATACACTATACCTATAGATATTGTATATTTTTTATGTGTAATAAAATATTTATTTTTGTGTAATAAATAGAATTGTTGATATAGTCGGTATTAGAGGATATGTTTAGTTACCTTTGGGATTTGGATTTATAAACACTAGTGAAACCCATAGGATTTTATAAATATTGATAATTAATTGGGGATTAAAATACGTATAAGAAATAATCCATAAATTTTAATTAGTATAGAGAATCTGGTTGATCAAGAAAATACATCCGTCTCTTGACACTATAGGTGGATGTGGTTCTGGAATAGATGTACCTAGGGATAATAACTCCAATTTGATGTTCCAGGCCTAACTCACGATAATATGATACCTGAAAATGGGGCTTACTATGAACCTTGTTTGAAAATACTAGGGGACATTCTTTGTTATATTCATGATCACATTATGAACCATTGTTATGGGAACAAAAAAATGAACATAAGAATATATTTAATGATATAAATCATTGATTACATAGGTTGGACCCTAGAAACTCATAAATTAAGAAAATAAATGTATTGTATATGACATCCATATAATGTAATTGGGATCTCATTTATGTGTTTAATTGTTTAACATAATCATCCCTATTTTCATTTTTTATTCTATTAAATGTATAGAAATACGGGCAATCATGGTAATAATGAATGTGAAGGGTAGTAATATGACTAACATAATGATATTCTCACATAGATAAGAGATAATGTAAGATGTATCTTGACTATTAGAAACCAAATATCAAAACTCATGATTAAAAACATGTAGTTGTTTGAATAACCAAGGACATAATGGATAATAATGATAAAATCACATGAATTTCCATTTGATAATGTTGATAAGGGAAACAAGACCAAATTTCCATCATCCATTCAGTGTGGAAAGAATCACTAAAGGGATATGTTCCAAATGGTATCAAAACTATTTTATGTGTTGAAAGAAAGGGCACAAATTAGCAAATTTCATTGAAAAAATGGAAAATTTGATGGATGGAATCAAATTTCAATATAAGGAATCATATACAGTACTATATCATATATATGGAGAATTCAAGAATTATCCCAGACAACTTTAAATTATACGGGATGCGAAACATGATGAGAATCATAAATATTCAAGATCTTGTGATAATTTATATTCCTATATTAATATGGATAATGATAAATTAATTTCATGTATCCACTACTTAAAACTACAATATATCATATTTTATTTATTTTCATTTCATATTAGCATATCTTGTATGTTTTAGAGAAACATAAATTATGCACATAAAAAGATATTAAATTATTAGAGAATGCTTATATAATTATTGTTTCATATATTCCTATTTTTGGGAACATTATTATTTAAAATATTATACGTCTCCCTTTGGTATAACTTGATGCAATACTGGGCATGGATTGGATTTCCGTATATAGAGCCTACAAACATTTACATGAGAAAAAAACAACTTTCAGTATGAAAAAATAACCCTCGATTCTATAAAAGTGTGAGGAGTGGGATGAATCTTCATTTGCACCATTACATAAAGAATGGATATTACTAATCTATAATAAAGCATATATAGATAAAATGGTTGATTTGAAGAAAATTAGCATCCGAAAAGACATTCCTATTGTGAGGGAATATGTTGATGTGTTTCTTGTGGAATTGTTTAGTCTTCCCCTATCTAAGATGATGAATTTTAAACCACGTTAATACATAGAGAATATCGAATATCCAAGACTCTATATAAGATGAATATTTTGAAATATTTGGAACTAAATTAACAAATTATAAGAGAATTTAGATAAAGGATTCTTATGCTCATGTTCTTCCCCATTGGGTACACAATCACTATTTATCATGAAAAGGAGGGGTCAATGAATTTTTTTTCATTGATTTTTGTGATAATATCAAGATCAATTTAAATAAAAATCTTTATTTTCCATGAATTGATGATATTTTTACCAGTTACATGTAGCACAATACTTTTCTAAGGTGGATATACAGTCAAGATATTACCAGGTTTTGGGGAAGAATGAGGATATCCCAAAGTCATCATTTCGTTTGAGGTACGAGCACTCTGAGTTCATATTGATTCCATTTAGACAAACTAATGATAAAATATTCCAGATGGACATGACAAATAGTTTCTTTAGAGATTATCTAGACAAATTAGTGGTAGTCTTTATATAAGATATGAAAATATATTTTAAAACCAAGGAGTTCCTTGAGGAGTATTTAACCACTAAGCCAAAGACCTTGGGAAAGGAGAATATCATTTAAAATTATATGTATTGTTAGTTCTAGTTGAAGAAAGTCACATAATTGCGGAATATCATCAAATATAATGGGATATCCTTGGATCCATCAAAAACAAAAGAAATTAAAATATTTTTGTGCCCAATATATGTGATAGATATATATACTTTCCTTGTGTATGCTGGATATTATTGCTGATTTTTGAGAAATTTATCATGATTATCAAACCATCATACCAGGATAACTCAAATGGGAGTCAAATTTGACTGGAATGATTAATGTGAAGAAAGATCCACGTAGATTAAAAGGTGGCATATCACAATCCTTGTTCTCACACATCTCATAAGTGAGGAATATTCCTAATTTTTTTAATACTTAAAAGAAAGCACCGGGTTTTGTGTTGATGAAAAATGAAAAATTCAAAACTAATGATTCAATGAAGTATTAATTTCATATGAAAATATATCCCATATGCGATCTGTATTTTGAAGCGGTGATGTTCAATTTGAATATTTGGTGGCATTATCAATTTTGGGAGAACTGTGAAATATATACAGTTCACAAAACACATACATATATTTCACATTTAAGTGTTGGATATGCTCCAATGATGATGGTTAGAGATAATGAATGATTACAACTTCCGAATCCACTACCATCCTAGGAAAGAGAACAATGTGACATATGATCTAAGTTGAACAGATCCAACTATTATATCATTAATGAGAATTTAAAAGGATCCAATCTTCTTATATTTGAAGAGGATTGACATAAGAATCATAAAGTATGGAACATCATAAATTATTTCACAAATGATATATAAACCATATTAGTGAAATGTTAAAGGATGATAACAAAAAGATATAGGAATTTAGAATAATATGGAAACAATGACAAAGTGTAAACCCTCATAGTTCAATGTAATTAATGAAGGAATTTTAAGATATTTTTCCAAACTATGTGTTCCATAAAATCTTGAGTTAATGTGGAATCTATTAGATGATGGGCAATATTATTTATTTTCCATTCACCTAAGAAAAAAATGATTTATCCAGATATCTAAGAGCATTATTGATGGGATAAACTGAATAAGGATATCACTAATTATACAACAAAGTGATTAATATTTCTGCATGTGAATTAAGAAATGTAGAAGACTAAGGGGATGATGAAATTATTACCCATACCAACAGTGAAATAGTTATACATCACAGTGTAATTTTTAACAATAAATCCAAATACGTTCAAGGAAATAAATCATATATGGTTTAATGTTGAACTTAATGAAAATACTACACATTTCATCACAATTCGGGAGGATTTATAACTAGTTATCTAGGAATGGAAGTACATACGAGAAGTTGTATGACATCATGGATTACCACTATCAATTATGTCTAATAGAGACCCATGGATCAACAATAGTTTATGGAAGTATCTATCAAGTTTTAAACACAATGTTGAACATCAGTACTTTTTATCACCTTCAAACTGATTGAAAATCTTATTGTAATATCCAAACACATGAAGGCATGTTGATAGCATGATCAGCACACATCAAAATAGGATTAAACTAAAATATCGCTCTTGTTTAGTTATTTTATAAAAAAAATTCATCTAAAGCCTCAAAATTGATTCCTCTGAATCCCTTTATGGGAAGGAGTGTAGAACACAGACTTGTTGGGATGATGTAATGGAAGGAAACAATTTTTTTTCTAAAATGGATGAGGAAATAGTGGAGAAGGATAGGATCATTCAGTATCACATTAAGGATTCCCATAGTTGTAGAAATTTCATTTCCAAAAATCATCGACATTACATAGAGTTTTATGTTATGGACTGGTATTCCTATTCTTATATCCATGTAATAAAGAGATGAAATATTGGAATGAGGGAAATATTATTCCAATATACTTAAGCCCTTTTGAGATCCTTGATCACATCAAATAAGTGGCATGTCGACTACAACTCTAACTAAACCTAACTCAGTTACAATATGTATTCCACATATTCATATACATAAATTACATACCACCCAAAAAACATGTACTCAATTTAGATGTGGAACAATTAATGAATAAAATATCTTATATGGTGCATCCATTAAGGATTTTAGATCATAGAGTAAGTGTTTTAAAAAATTAGAAAATTCCCCTTGTTAAAGTGTTGTGCTGAAACCAAAAGATTGAAGAAGAATCATGGAAACTAGGGGAGGTGATAAAGAAAAGTTACCCCATTTATTTTAGTATTGAAAAATAAAATTTTAGGGTTATATTTCTAAATGGGGGGGGATATTGTATCGAGTTCAACTATTATGAATAAAATTCCCATCTTTCATTTATTTAAATGTCTTATTGTTATATAAAACATTGGAAAAAAATTTCATTTATTATATATTATTAAATTTAAATGATCATTATGTATATTAACCATTGGTAATATATCATTTGAATTGTGATAATGTGACTAGTATAAATATAGGATTTTAACAAATCATATTGGTAGAGTCAAATGAACTTGTGACATCAACTAGTACGATCGCACACTATGAATCTCATTTTTCGGAGAATGTAAGGGAGATATTCTTTTTGTTATTTTACCTATACAAAACCCATTATAATATCTATCAGATTAATCGTGAGAAAAACTATTTATGGGAGAAGTTTAATCTCATCAAGATCATAGACCAAGAAATGTTCAGTAAATGACCTCATGAAATCCTCACCATCATGCACCTTGAAAATAGGGCGTATAATAGTGAATTAAACTAATATGTTTCAATACCCAATGGTAGAAATATTTACATTATATTTATATAATAATGATTATATTATCATCCTATTATTTTTACGTTATAAATGTTTTTTATTATTTATTATATAATGAAAATTTAGTGTTTTTTGTTAATATTCAATTTAAATTAATTAATTAATTAATTTTTTAATAACAATATTTTAATATATTAATATCATTAAATAAATTTTTTTGAAAATAAATTATATTATAAGATTTATGAATTCAGAAGTTATTTATAAAAGTGTTTAAAAAAATTGTTATTGTCAAAAACCTATCATTTTCAATAAATTTTATTTTTTATTTTAAGAGATCCTATTACTTGATTTAAAAATTTTTTTAGGTAAACTTAATTTTATTTTTTTAATTGTATTTTCAAACTAATCTAGTGGGGATTTTTTATAATTTTTTTATAATGCTTTATTTTTAGGAAAAATGTAAATACCGTATAAATATACTATGGTTTCATAACATCATAACTCGAAAATATTGAATTAAAAAATATTATAAATTTTATACTAAAAAAAACTCTACCTTTAAAATAATTTATTTTTATGATTATATTTATTTTTTTATAAATTCTTGATAAATCATCCAAATCATATAATATATTTTGAAATTTTAAAATCATTTCTTTTAGATTAGTAGTATCCACTACTTAAGAAAGGGAATTATTTTATTATATTCATCCATTAGAATTATAATAAAATTTAAACTACAACACATTGTTATAGGATTTGGGGAAATTCATTGAATGTTTTGTGTTTTTGAATATTTTAATATGTAGTTTCTAAAACAAAATTTGAACAGAAATCCCAATGTTTCACTATATAAACCCACCCAAGATCCCATCTATCTTCACTAAAACTATTTAATGAATGACCAAACATTTCCTTGTACTCACTACAGTCCTCCCAAGGATCCCTTATGTTTTCTAGAAGCCAGTTCCAAGCTATTTGAGTTACAAACTCTAGTATGGGACCATCACCTTCCCACCATTCTTTCTATTTAAAGAACCCTCTTGGGAATTTGTTTTGATAAATTTAATTGTATAAAATGTCTTTTATATTAATTTTTTTAGGATCCAAATTTTTTTATTTATTTATATATAATTCAAACTCTCTCATTTTTACTACTACCTAAGTCATTACTAGGCCGTAATTCTCTAAGAGAACCGTATCTTCCAGTCATTTCTTTTATCAAGAACCCCTTTTAATATTGTCTTTTAATATCTATTTTCATAGGATGGGATATTTTATTCCATAAATCTTTTACTATAATAATTATTTATAAATGATTAGACCTCCTTTTACTCTCATTTATCTCACCTATGAACATTTATTCACTCCTGTTATGATGCTAAAATTTTGTGTAGCATTTTTCTAATATCCTCTTTATTCAACTATCATTATTATGTTTCACATTATATTACTATTTAAATAGTTTGGGGCATGTCTTTACATTTACATATTATATTCCATTTCATTTTAAATTATTATTTACCCATTTATCTCTCATCAACTGATCATTTGAATTTATATGTCATGATTTTATGGTAATGAAATTGTACTACAATATTGTATGCCAAAATAATTTTTTAGTGAATACCATACCCATTTTTTCATTAATGGTATAAACTTTATGAAAATATACTTAATTATTATATACATAAAATTTTTTATTCTACATTCTGTGATCATGGAATAAATTATTATATTTAATGAATCAATTTTAGATGAACTCAATGGAACACTTAATCATGGGATTGTAATGAATGTAATGGTTGAGCTTAGAATTATACATCCCAATAATTCATTGCCTAATTTTATTGTTAGGATAAATCACTTTTTATATGGGTGTTTTTATTCATTTATGGTACTTTTTCACCATGATGTCTTGGTGGGTTTACCCGTGACCTATGTTGAAGTGTTTTAAGATGCTGCAACATTTACCATGTTATGATTTTCATTCTATATCATTCAATATTATTCATATTCCTTTTACGATCCATTAATATACTAGTTTTTTATCATGTGTTGAATTTCCCATATTATGCCGTGTTTATTTCCTTAATAGTCATTATAGATCACCTCTTTCTTATGTATGTCCTCAGGTATTCCTATATAGTGTTATGAATGAAGAAATTTTTTGCTAATGTCAATGAAATTTTCATTAATGATGTTTATTTTCATGTTTTATTTTTTTATTTAATGTACCTAATATCCCAATGACAGTGGACCTCTCGATCTTCTAGATTTTAATATGTGAAAAATAACATGTCTTAATGTGTAATAATGTGATGTGATTTTATATTATTTTTTCATATATATATGTATATATTCTCAAGTTATTTATTTAGATACACCTAATTGATGTTTACACATTACATGTCCATCATAACATACCTCTATTCAATTTTCCCACAATTTTATACCTTCATAAATAACTCAAACACACTTCCAAAATATATTATATAATTTTATTTCATCCGCAAAAAGAATCACATTGCATCACTGATGTTATAAATATCAGTGATAATATTTTGGGGGTTTTCATTAAACATACCAATATAATTATTCCATGTAGAAGCTTGTATATTTTTAATTTTCATGTATGATGGTATCACCTCATTATCTCTTTTACATCCCCACACACATACTGATAACCTCATATATAATAAATATAATAAAAATTTGAATCCATGATTGGGACACCAATATCCCTGTTTTTAATTGTTTTGATAATTATCACACATTTCTAATGTCAATAATACTGTCATCTAAGGATATTTCATTAGAAATTATATTATATGATATAAACTAGGATATTAAAGTAGTTGATCCAAAAACGTTTATAGAATTCCGCAAGTGATTTCATATGCATCAATTAATAGAATCACCTCAAATCAATTATATAAACATTAAAAATAATTTTTCTACATAGATTTTTCATTTAAAAAAATTTCTACATTATTTATTGGAAAATGTGGTAATTATGTATTTAGATCATGTAGATCATCTGTATTTTATTATGAAAACACATTTTAATGCATGTTTATGAAACATATGCTACTTATTCTATAGTTTTAGGATGATATTGAATATTATAAGGGATATAATTGAATTTTGATGGAAATCATGATAAAACATCCCTATTCCATATAGGAAAAAAACAACATAAGTACATTTAAATGATGCACTCCAAGATGACTACATTTATGAAATTACAAAAAATATTATATTGAATTTCGACATGATAAATATACTTGGTACATAAAAGGTCCAATATTTCTTTATAATAAAAAATATTTAAATTTTAAAAATGATTAAAAATTCTATGATATAATACACCATATTATAGGGAATTTAATGTGAAAAGTTTATCAAAAGGGTCATTCTAGATGACTAAATACAGTATTTACTCATTATTTATCACAAACACTTGCTTATGAGGGTCACATTGGGCCTCTATATGATTCTATAAAGGACTATGACGTTGAAATCTATTGGCCTAAACATTTTAATATTATCATGAATAACATAAATCATTAAAATAAATATTCTCTAAAGGACTTTGAATTTTTATTCGATATTTATTTTTTATAGTGTTTTTTGGCTGGGTTATTTTCCAACATCATTTTGGTATACCTACAACTTTTCTACTAAAACATTTCCTATAAAGAATGACTAAAAGTTAATATAATGACTAAAAATGTAAAAAATATTGGTTTTAATGTAAATTTTAAAAGCCGACATTAAAATAGATTACAACCTCAGAAACCATATAACCGATGATAAAACATGTATATACATATATAGATTTTTCAATATTGTTTTTTCATTTAAACTGATATTGTAATCTAAAATAAATGAGGATGTTTTTTTTGTTTTTACTTGTAAATTTTATGAAAACTAATGTTGAATGACCATTTGATGTTAGTTTAAATGTATACACTCATGAAAATAAAAAACAAATATATGTATTAATTTTATTCCCACATTGCTTTTCATCCAAACCCAATGATAAAATTTATTATAAAATTAGTTTTTAAAATAACCAATGATTAATTCAAATTTGTCTTTTAAAATATATTAAAATACAATTAATAAATACAAAAAATTGTAGAGAAAATTAGTAGGGTTAGAAAATAATCGTATATATAATGAAATAATTAGTAAAAAACAATGAAGAATTTAATATAATATAATTTAATAGAAAAATACACATACATGAATTTTTTATATATAAATATTTTATTTAGAAAAAAATCCCAAATAGTATGAAAAAAAACATCCATGGTTTTTTATGTCACTATTTTTATGCAATGAAAAAATAGCACAAACTTACAAAACTATAATTTTATTTAAATTATATATATATAATATTTTAAAAAAAAACATATGACATGTAATTAAAGTATCCTTATCCAAATTTATTAGCATTTCGGTAATTATAATAAAAAATTGAATCTTAAAGCATAATAACTGCATTCAACTCATCCTTTATGATGATGAACCTATAATTACGAAAAAAACCATAAAAATAAGAAATGAGATATATGTAGACAAAATAATTATTAAATATTATAAATTTTTACTAAACATTCCATATAATTTATAATTTTATTTGGATCTGCACTTATTTTGTTCAAATATATTAATAATTAAATCATTTGTAGTATGACTATTATATGTTTAAACAAAAAAAGTGATTAAAACTAACAATTTCATCACATTTGAAAAAATTTACTGAATACACCCTATAAATCTAATAATCATAATATTTTTCATTTATGTGAGTAGAATACACAAAAAATATGATTTCCACATAAATATAATTTTTTATCATTTCTGATACTATAAGTAATAGTTTTTCATGTTATATAATTATTATTACCAATCAGTGAATGGATTAAATAAACACTTAATATTTATATTTTTCTGTCTTTCATATACATATTTAACTATATAGAGTTTTTATGTTATATAATTCCCTATTGTTGGATACAATGAGTTTGGAGATAACTAATTAAATAAGTAATAAATTCAATCACTCTAATTTTTTTTTGTTTAAATTGAAATAGAAATTTACATATATATAAAAATAATAATAATTGGTATGTAGATAGGAAATCACATTTAAAAATATCCATGATATTCTACTTAAATATTTTTAATGCATAGTTTCTCTAATATATACCAGTAGTTATTAAAACCCCATAAAACGGAGCCCGGAAAAATGAATATATAACTAATAATTATATATATATATAACCCTAAAAAGTAATCTAATTTATTGGTTTATAAAACCTCATTTATTTTGAAAGGATTATTTTGGTTTTAAATACATCTATATAAGGTAAACAGAAGAAAACATTATATGAAATTTGAATTTAGAAGTAAAAAAATTATAGAAACGCATTTTTTCCCAATTGAAGAATAAGGCTATTTAGATATAGTAATAAATGACCTAAGTTATAACCAAATTCATCCACATCCTTAATAAGAAATTACACTAAATAACATTGATTAATAATAAATATTACAATTACAATTACACTACGTGAATGGAGAATAAGATGATTTATATAATATCTAATATAATGTATGATTTCTTTGTGATGTAATATGTATATGGGGGTGTTTATAATGTTACTCATATAGAAAATAAGGGTCTAAATGCGGATTTGGATGGTTTGGGTAGGCATGTTTCATATGTTGCATCTATCTCATAAAATTGACGAAAATAAACTTTATAAATAATTGAATTTAATTATTTTTCAAACTATTTATCTCTTAAAACATAATCTTCAAGGAATATATTTCACCCTAGTATTCTATATCCCTTGATGTTGTACAGTACATCCAAAATATTTATAACACACAATTATAACTCATATCCTATTACATGACCCGGTTGTTATGAATTTTATAAAATAGTCACCAAAATTTGAATTCTACCATTAGGGATAAAGGTCCAATTCCATGATTTATCCTAATTAGAATATTGAAATGATATATATATATATATATAATTTCTGAATGATATGATGTTATAGTGTAAAATTATTCAAAAAAATGAAATTAAATTTTTTATAATATCATCAACTACATATTTTGATGACAATGTAATAATAAATCCATTATTCCATCCAATAACATTTGTATATTTTTCATGGTTGGTGAGGAATATATATGTATAATGTAAACCAATTTTTATATGATACTCAAATTAGACAGTAGTTCATTAAACTTTTCTGCAACCATGGCCTCCTTCTATAATGGGCACCCTTCAAATGACAAAGTATGAGGGTATCATTTATGCCATTAAATATCTTAGATAAATAACCAAAATTCATATTATATAAGAATAAAAAAATAATTAATAATGTATTTAACAAATAATGATAAAAATTTACTTATTTTGAAATGTTTTTCGTACAAGAATTGCTTCCTTCAGACATCTAGAGACAATTCTCTCACTTGTTATTAAATCTATAAAAGGATATTTGAGGCATGATATTCATTTAGTTCATTCATGAATTTATTATTTTATTTTAATTATTTTAGAATCACAACATCAAATTATTGTAAAATATATGCACTACATATTAATTTTTTTTTTCAAAATTACAATTTAGAAATTCATCTATAACCAAATAAATTAAATTTTAGTCATATAAAATATAATATATTTTATGAATTGTAAAAAAATAATTCATTTGTGATTTTTACAACATCGATCTCCCATATATAATATTTTAGTGTATGTTTAATTCTCTACCCACCATGATATAAAATGATTGTCCTAAAATTGCATTTTATAGACATATAAATACAAAACTTCTTTTCATTTGGGTCAACTAGGTTCTTATTATCATCAAATTTAAATCTAAAAATTTGTTCCATATGATTATGTAAATGTTTGGGTGAATGTATAATTTCATTTCTACCAACTCTAGGTATCATATTATCTAGTGAATAAAAATAATATTACATAAAATGATAAATAGTAGTTTAGAAAAATAACATTGACAAATATATGTTTAACATTATTAAATAATTTTGTTTTTATAAAAATGTATAACTAACTAAAAAAATGATCTTATTCCTCTATATCCATTATTTAAAGGGATGAATATATAGAAATTCTATGTTTCCATATTTTATTATAATTATAGGATTTTTATAAGTAAAAAATGGGTTTCACAAAAAAATAAAATAATATCAATATAAAATTGATGAATAGAAAGAAATAGTCCTGAAAACAAAAATGTTGTTAGAATTATTCAACTTATAAAAAATTAATTGTAAATGATGAATATACGAATTAAAAAATTGATAAATATTAATAATTTTAAATATACATATTAAGAAAAATAATTTCATAACCTCTGTATGTTTCTAAAAAACAATTATTCCTTACATTTTCCACCAAAAAATGTATTACTACTACTAATTAGTATAAATGTTTTTTCAATATGGTAGATATGGTCATCACATATATATATACATAAATATCAATGTAATATAATATTAATTTTCACGTTTATGATTCATAAAAATAATTATTTCAAACATCTTTATTCAAAAATTATTTGATTAAACTAATAAATTGAAAAAATTACAAAAATGATAGAAAAGTTTATCAACTAAAAATTTAAATATAATTTTTTTTAAACTATTAATAAATTTTTTGGTTTCAAATAAAATATCTAATTTAATATTATTAAACCAATAGTTCTTTATCTAAAATAGATTAAAATAATTTTTAATATAAAACTTATAGAAAATATCAAAAATTATAGATATAAATGTATAAGGTAAAAAATATTTCTTTTAGATGTGTAATTTTAAAATTATCTATATTTATTTAATAATTATTAGTGTTATTTTGTGTTTTCTCATAACCTTTCTACTATATCCTATAATATAGTATTGTTTTTGTTTATATTATAGTTGTTTTTATCCTTATCTAACCATATAATAGAAAAATATTCCTCAAAAATGTCCATTACATAATCAATATCGTCATCACCCAAATAAAATTTTCTACAATAAAAATGATGGATCACAAATTATTCAATGGGATAATAACATAAAATATATTCTTCAAATGAATTTAAATGATAAGATTTTCATCGTTCCAAAAACAGTCATTTAAAATCAAAAAGTATAAATCGATAATCTCTATGTTTTATACAACTATTAATTTATAAATAGTTACATATAAACACTGGTACTCAAAAATTAGTGTTATCAATTTCATATATATCCTCAATAACATTATCATATATATTTTTGTTGGTAAAATTGGTTTTTTATCATTTTAAAAAGAATCATTCTTTCCATTCATGTAAATCATTACTTAACTATTTTCAATGGAACCATTCATAACAATATATTTCATGTAAAATTTGTTAATATTAATTTCAAAAACTGACCATGTGTCTATATTTATATATGGTGTTATCACTAACCATTTCATCGGTTTTATATAAATGAATCAATATTGAATTAAACCTTAATCTAAAACAATAATGCAGTTTTTAGGTCATTAATCATCCAAATATTATTTCTTTTTGGATATTTTATATTCAATTTCTCTATATGTGTTGATATATATGGTTGGACCTCACCTATGTAGTTTAAAATGTATAAAAGTGCAATCAAAACTATATCATGTAAAATTAACATTACATTAATGAAAATGTAAACCTTACCATAACTATTTACATTGACAGATCCAGATATAGGGATACAATGTTATAAAATTTATACAAGTGGTGATTAAAAATATCAATAATATACTCTTATATATAGATTTGAAAAACTATGTCATATGGTCGGTTTATGTATTTAGAATATCACTTTATAGTATTCATACATCATTCATAATGACACATCTGATATAAATATAAAATATCGTTATCCCTCACACCAAATGAATATTCAGATGAAATTTTATATTAAAATAATGGTTCAAAAATACAATTATATTTTAAAATGTTTTGGGAAATAATAATTCTACAATTCATTTAACAAAATTGTATCATAGACTTATCAAGATATGGAATTGAACAATCCACACAATGTTTTGATATATTTTTGATAGACATCAACAAAATTATTTTACATGAAATAGTCAGTAGTTCTGACATCAATACATAACTGTCAAGATACTTCCGGACACATAATTAAAAATAATTCAATGAAAAATACATTTCAAATTTGAAGAAGCCTAAATGGATAATATAATATCACTTATAAGTTGATAAAATTGCATCTTTTTTACTCTATTTTAATGTCTGTCTATCCAGATGTAAATATGTACTTTTTATCTTCATAGTGGGAGATACATTTATATATATTTATATAGATATTAAGTGGAATCATTCATTCACTACATATTTTGTCTTTCCTTTTAAAACTAAAAAATTTATAATCAGTCGGTCACATATAATTTTTTCATCATCTATAACATAAATGTCATGTTTTACATTAAAAAGTTCTAATAAAATATATCATGTAAAATGCATAATTTACTCCCTATATATTTCTTTCATCCAGATATTTATATCTTCCCAAATTATACCTCAATGATTTTCACATTGTTATAATAATCTTTTGTTGAAAAGGGGAGTCTCAACAATTCATAATATTATAAATTGTTAAATGAGTTTTTTAATCTTGTATAAGGTTAATCCATTCAAATATATAAATAATGGACAACATAAATATTATTTCTCCCGTTCTATAATTGGGAATATGAATTCAAATCATTGAAAATTATATATGATTTATACTCTTTATAACTTCATCCATATAAATATCTATAATAAGGAAATTTGATTAAAGATGAAATTACCATGGTACCCTAGAGAAAATACTCTTTTGTATATACATCATAGACTTTAACTCATTCATACCCAAGAAAATAAAATCTGAAATAAATGATGAAATATAAACATCAATACCATTTCCAAAATATTTTTGTAAAGAAATAAACAATCTCATCATAATATACTTTTTCTCCACACATGTATTTTTGACCCGATTTTAAAATACCAAAATAACAATACTTGATCAATGTAGGATACTGATGATCTGATATAGATTCATTCCAACCATAAATATTCCAATTATGATAATTCTAACATTATTTTCAAAATCATGAATTTTTCTATTAAATGAATATCATTGTCATGAATCAGTATAGTGATGTAGGATTCCATATTATGTTTCCTAATATTATACCAAATTGGTCACTTTTTATTATTTTAATTTTAAAATAAATTCATTCAACAAATAAATATTAAAAATTATAATATTTTCATGGTAAATGTTTAGGTTTCTATTCTTGTGAATAAATTATTGTTCAAACTCACTTTTATTTTATATCATAAAGTTGCTAATTTTAATCATTTAAAGAAAGCATCATATTAATTACTATTGAGAAAAGAATATATATTCTTATATCATAGTCCCATTAGACAAAATGTTTTTCTGCATAAAAATTGTAATCTTTAAGCTTATTTTCCTACAGAATTAATTAATTCAAATGTATAATAAATACAATGAAAATTTAGTCACTATAACTTTTTGTAAATTTTATATTGAAAAATATTAGTAATACTGATGAAAATAAAATTTACCCACAAACTGGAAAATTTAGGTTTTCTATATCTCCAAAAAATCATTTAACATTTGATATTATTCAATTATTTCAATGCATACATAATAAATTAATTCATCACAAAATTCCATTTTGATGTTCTATAAATGGTTCTCAGTATTAAATATTGAATTTTCTATTATTTCACTATGCTCAGTCTAGTGTGTAATGATGTGGATAAAAAATTAAAAAAATATTGTCTTTTATTTACATATTCCTTATCTTTTTAATATTCAATCATTTCAAGCATGGATAAAATGTCTCTATTTTTTAGTTTTTCTGAAAAATAACTAAAATAACCAACCCATTTATCATATTCAATGCTATTTATTCCTGAATTTATCCAAATATGATTCATTAATTACCTAAAAAAATAAAAAATATGAATATATTAAAATTTAGAAATATATAAACATATAGATAAATGAATTTAATATATATAGTATTATAAATTTAAACGGTACAAATTTAAAAAATTTAAATATAAAAACATATAAATATATTAACATATAAATTTTATAATAATAAAAATTAATATTAAAAATTTATTAACTAATATAAAATATAATGTTCCTATAATCGGGATTACAATATTTGATAAACATACAATTTAAAAATAAAAAATAATGTAGATTTCAATATTATATCCATGGACAAAATGGGAAGGTGAATAAAATAGTTGTAATGAAGATGAGGTCAATGTGACACATCAAATTAAGAATAATAAATTTTTTTGATGGTGATGGAATGTAGCTATGGTAAATAGAAAATTGGAGAGGAAGAGAAACCATAATTGAAAAATATGGAATGTGATCATAGAAGAAAGAATATTTCTCAATAAATTAATGCAATATATACAATTGATGAAAATTGAGAATTGTTATATGTTTTTAAGATTAATATTTGATATAATCATGAATCAAATGAATGACGGTAAAAGATATAATAATATGTATTAATTTATTGTTAGTGTTTTAAATTATTTATATAATAAATTAGGTTAAAAATTAGATTTCAATATTATATACATGATAATAAAAATTATAACCTTCATAATTTGTGGTTTAATTATTCATATAAATAATTGATGTCAAACCCCCAATTCAAAATATAATTTTTCTACATGTTAATTTTATTGGTGGACTATGTTTTGAAATAGAATGAAAATAATTCCACTACTATGTGTTATTTAATGGTTGGGGGTGATTTTATTTGTTCATACATTGTTTACATTTTTAGTACATATGGTGATCGTTAATGATAGGGGAATAATATTTTCTTTCCAAATAATAGAATAATGAGTAATATGATATATATTTATATATATATATTTTTATAAAAAATAAATATTTATCCATCTATAAAGAAATGGACAAGGTGGGTTATCTGACAAAGTGGTGTATATGATCATGGAGAAGGAAATGCAACCATATAGGATGTAATTGAGAATAAAATTCCATAACTCAATTTAGGCATACATTTATTAGTTTAAAATATCCCTCAGTATGTCACCATATAGATAAATTTAGGGTAAATTATGTCACATATTTATTTAGTTATTGAATAATGCTGACTAAAATGTATGTAAATGAAACATTGAAATGCATAGGAATGGGGAGCATATGAGATCTAATAGATGAGGTTTTATGAACTATGTTGGGAGGAATATGTGAATAACCTATTAAATAAATAAATAATTGGTTCAACACGTGAAAAACATATTTAAATTAAATATATTAAACTGGGAGATAATTTTATTTTCTTTTCATTGATACTTATGCTTGTATCATGTCGGATCCATTCCAATTGTATTGTGTAATAAATAATCACTAATATATTTAAATATTTTTAGATAAAATTATTATGCAAATAAAATTTGAATCTTTTCTAGGTAAATGGAAATCAACTGAATCATTTTAAATAGAGTTATAGGAATGATACTCTGAAGGATCCCACTCTCTAGTATGAGACAAATGAATAATTTCACCATGTCATGTCTTTCCTATATAATTTAATATTTTTCACCCATTTAATTATTTTTGAATCAATGAAATATTCATTATAAAATCATGTGGGTTGGTTTCGTGAATAAGTGATGGGTATGGGACATGATAATTATTGGTCTTGAATATATTTCCATGTTTTGTCTTTATTTTAAGGCGTTTTCGGGATTAAGATAATGTAACTTTTCATAACACTTTTTTAATTTTTTTAAAAATGGACTCATGGTTAACATGAAAACACTTATTTTGATATGGATAAAATGACGGTTAATGGAAAATTATTTAGTGGAATGAAATTTTGAAATGAGGAAACTATATTTTTATACATTTTTATATCTGAATTGTGTATTTTGAAAGAGTAACACCATAATAAGTTAATCGAAAATAAAATTCTATTATTATAAAAAATGTAGTAAAATAGAATGACAAGAACAAACCTAAAAAATCATTATAGTTACTTGTTACTTTTTGTGTGTTTTTGTGTGTAAAACTATATATTTTAGTTAATATAAATCTACGTGAGTGTTGTCCAAACCCTAATCCCCTTCCATTTTACTTAAAATAAACATCATTAGATTTATATTGTTTGGAATGACATAGTTACATATATTACATAACCAACTATTCATAATTATCTATTCACAATAAATGGATTTAAAAATGTTTTTAGATTACATCTTTTTTTCAAAGTGAGATGATTGTATTTAGAATGTTCAACATAAATGATGAATGGTAATGTGTGGTTTCCCATTTTTGTTTTTGTTAAATAAAGAAAGTATGAAATTTAATAGTTGAATAAGGATAATAAAGGAGATATATTTAATAAGGTGACACCTTTTAACATAATGAATCCCCTAATACCTATTCATAAATAATTAAATAAAATGGTTATAAAAAATGAGAAATAATGGATCCCTTTTGAAACATGTTACAAAGGGTGAAGTATTATTCAATTTTGTGGGAATAATTTTTCAGCATTATTCATTATTTCAATCCCTGATTTTATTATTATAATCCATCTTTTCCCTATATTTTTATGGAAATAAACACATTATATGGGATTCTCATTGATTATATAGTTAATTGAAAATAGGATAATTATTGAGTTAAAGTGAAATAATTTTATGGTGGATTATCATGTAAAATACTACATTTATGTTTAAAAGGATGATGATCTAATTTAGGATGAAATAGAGTCAACATGGTGTTTTAGAAAAAGAAATGATGAATTTTTGTAAATTATACATTTTCAATGTTTGTAATGTCTTATTAATTTAACGTTGATTCCATGCATATATATGTATGATGAGTTCCAAAATTTATGTAAAATTAAGTTAGATGAAATCAATGAAATGTGACAATGAATGTGAAATTAATATGATCTTTTTAGAATAAAATGATGTTTTAGAAATAAATCCAATAGATTATCTATTTTGATCATGAATGATCATTTAAACTGTGTTAGATTAAATTATGATTCTGATAAGACGTGTATGAATGTACCAACTATCTGTATAGAAATGTCAGGTTTTGGAAATTACTAATAAAAATGAAGGATGCAGAGCTTCACTACATTTTATAAAAAAAAGAATTACTAGGCTTATATTTTTTTAACTGGTTATCTTGTATGGTTAAACTAGAAACCCAATAGTTTGTGTAATATTAAATGTGTTCCATGAAAAAATAACCACAATCACTAAGAAATGTGGAAATTAACAGAAATTTTAAATCTCCATGTGTGAAGAAATAGAATCACCCAAGTAGCGCTTAAAATATTATAAAACTCAAACAACATATACACTAAACAAATTTCAACTAAATCCATCTCAATAATATATAAGAATTGTGACGAAATCATAATTCAATCCATTAAAACCCAAAAAACATTATTAATAATATTTTTTTTAGAAAAACACATCACAAAGTCCATATATATTCTCTCTCAATTCAATAATGGTATAGCTAATGGTTAAAAAAACCCATTGGACATTGATATTCCACTATAATCAATTGAAAAACTATATATTTTGGAAAATATCGAATAACTTCCTTCAACATACCCAGAAACCAAAACGTTCACATTATATTAAGGTATATATTTGTAGTTCCTTGATGAACTACCCGGTTTGAATGGTTAGATCATTTCATAAAATCATTCCATAAATTCATTGGTGAAACCACTATCACATTGAAATGAACAGTCAAGTCGATGCCCATATCAACCCATTAATGGCCTCCCAAAGATAAATGGTGTCTCACAACCCATTCACTCTGAATTGGTCAAATGTTTCAATTTTAATCACTGTAAGAATATTAAAATCACATTATAATATGAAATAAATAAAAAATTTCTCAATTTTATCCATTCATAAATGAACATTAGGTGGCATTCCCATTAAGACCCGCTTCTCTTTAGCTTACATTAAACTAGGAAGTAAGATTTACCCCACTAAAACTATCATTTGCATAATTTCCATTATTTGGTGTATTTAAAATTTCAAAATAATAGGGAAAATGATACTCCAAAATCCTTTGGAGTATCAAATTCTGACCAAATTAAAATAGAATATACTTCAATATTTTTAGTAATATAAAAAATGTTATTTTCAATAATTGGTTAATTCATCAATTTATTCAAATAATTTACAAACACGACTAACTAAAAATCATGTATATAATATTATATATTATATGTTTTGAACTTATTTTTTCCAAATTTAATGATTTCTTGTCCTTATATATGATAAAATCTTAATCATTGTCCCAAAGCATTATAGTATCATTTATAGTTATCATAATTCTTAGTGGTATAAGAACAAACATTTAAATATATTTTCTCCTTAATTATTAAATATATTTTTTTACTTATCCACACATTAAAATATGACTCCATTTTGAGTCATGGTCAACATTGGTGAATGAAATCTTAAAGAGTTCATAATAAAACCTTGGTAATATCAATCTAGTCCACGATTTATTTTGATAACAAATAAATTTATTATGTATTGTCAATGTCATCATTACAATATTTTCATCAATATTAATGGTTATTAATTTTCTAAAACAACATGAATTATGCACTTCACCTATTGAATATAAAAGAAATTTTTTTATAAATTTATTTATAAATTATTTTCATACATCATTTATAAAATAACTTCCACCTGTCCCTAATGATCTTATTTTTATATTCAGTATATGGAAATGTAATAAAAAATAATTTCACAAGGTTTTTTAAATAGTTATATAATATTTGTTTCGCTGGTCCATAATTACTGTAGTTGTGTTACTAATATTGAAATATATCATAAAAAATGTACATAAAAATAGAAATAATATATCTTGGGTATATCTTAATCTTTTTACCTATAATGTATGATATATATAGTGTAACACCCCAACCCCAGTTACCTAGAGTTTGTGAATTATTTTAATACATTGGCAGGATTACAAGGAATAAACCGATCAGTTTAGTAGTCTTGGAAAATAGATTACATAAATGAATGTTACATTATACTTTATAACATACAAAACAACATAAATAATCCTTTATGAACGCCATTATTCCCTTGGATTGACCTTGACTATAAATCACAATACACTTCATGAAATACTGGGATAAATAAAACATATAAAGAGGTGAGATCAAATGCTCAGTAAGGATAACAATACAGCAGAAACATTCATAAATAAGCATAAACATTTAAGATAATGTATAACTAAAACAAAAGCCTTTTAAACATGAACTTAAGCATAATATGGAAAAAATAAAATAATGTAATTCCATTTAATTATTCAATTGGATATTCTACTATTCGAATAATCACATGAAATATCACTAACCACTTTCATTATAATGGATTGCATAATCCCATAATATCATAGCCACATATCCAAGGCCTCGTGCCAAGACTACAAATAAGATTTTTTCAAGTCCTCGTTCCAAGACTCCAGTTTGTCTCATAAGACCTACCGATGCATCGAGGAGCTATAGCAGGCTCCACCCGTCACTTACTAAGTCCAATGCATTCCCATATGAAAAGGTATAAACTGAACATAAATATTAGAATTAAAACTAGCTTATGAAACATCAATACATTCCCCATAAACCATGAATGGTATAAAAATAATAGATCCACAATCAAACATATTACAAACCCTTTAATACAATACAAAATATCTGTACCATAATAAATCATCTTCAAACAAGTTTAAAATCCATCAAAGGATGTTGACATAGATTAAAATGATTTGTAAAACTCTTTGAGAGAAATACCCCTTTATCAAGAAAACAGATGAAAGTCACACAATTTAAAAAGGAAGACATTTAATGAAATTTTTGAATCAAATTTTACCATAACACTTTGAAACTTTTGAAATCAAAATTTTAAAAACATTCATGTCCATATAGATAAATCCTTAAAAACCATTTTGAAGACATGACCAATATTAGGAATGATTTAGAAGAATAAATATTTAAAAATTTTGAAATGTTGTTTTTGTAAAAATTTATTTTAAAAACTCTCTTTGAAAAGTCTTTCCTAAAACATGAACATGGATAATAAATATGTCCAATACACAAATAATTCAATTATGTTCAGTACATACACCACACAAAAAGAAATAGTGGCAATATTGCACAAATCTCACGGGAATAAAGAGTATGATGAAAACCCATTACCATGCACTTTCCATTAGTCGAGGGTATGTTTGACCTCCTATATAAAGACCGTAGTATGTTATTAAATTATACTAGAACCATATTAATATTTTTGACATTATACTACCCTTTTAATAATAATTTCCATGTTAAATTAACATTTCGGCTAATAATCCTCATCTTTATTGTAAGTGTTTTAACTTGTTACTCTTGATTGTATCACTTAGATAATGATTTAAATACTTACATAATATAAAAAATCATATATATTTAGAATATAAATATGTATAATACACATATATATGAAATAGAAAACACCATTTGTGGAGAAGGTACTCTGTACGTTTGCATAATTATTGTTTCTGTTTTCATAACATATTGAACGGAATTAAGTGAATATAATATATGTAAGTACATATATATATATATAGTATAATTATTATGGCATATATTAGAAAAATATTAGTAATATATATTTTTATAATCGTTGATGAATGGTGAATATGGAAATGAATCTCATCGCGTCGTGGAGACGGTAATCCGTAAGTAGTCACGTGCGCCAACATCATTTCGTTAAAGAAGTGGAATTGGATGGTATATTAATTTTACAGAGACATTATAATGTTATTATCATTATTTATATACATATTACTCATCATTATTTCTATCCAAATAACACAATGTTGAATAACAAATTACACCACGTCGTGGAGACAGTAAGTTGTACGTACGCACGCATGGTGACATTATCATTTATAAGATGGATTGAATAATTAATATAGTTGTGAAATATTTATAATAACATCACAGTATATAGAAGATACTGTATTTATTATTTTAGAATGTAAATAACAAATATAGAAGATGTTGAATAAGAATGGAACCGGAAAGAGGGTGGTGAAATCATTACCTCTTCACCGGATTCTTCCTTTTGATTTGACCAAAATGGCTCTTTATGTTGTCTTTTTGATCAAAATAAGGCCACTAGGTTGAAGTGAGGGAAGTCGAAATAGTATTTTGGAAGGAATTGGATGAACCAAAAGGCTTTTAAGGTATTAATAATTGGTTATAAGTTGTGTCCTTTTATAAGGGGAGGAGGGGCTCTTTAGGAAAAAACATTAAGTATTAATTTAAAATAAATTCATATTCGGTTTATAATTGATCAAAAGTGAACTATTCAAAGTCTAAGGTGGTTATGGGTCCAAATCCATTCATACAATAGATTTTAGATAGGTTTGGGTCATTATATTAACCTTATTTTTTAGTTTTAACTCTTAGTTATTTAGATTGACATTTACCATTTCACATTGTATATTATATTATATAGCTAATAAACGTACTATATACATCAAAGAGACCCCCAAGTGGTCCATTAATGATACAAATATAATTATATATGTTCTTTGGAAGAACCATAGTTTTTTAGGAATATAATAGCAATTAATAAATTAATATTTGTTTTAAAAACACTTTTATGTCAATTTTGACATTATTGGATAGTTTGTTTTTGATAAATTCATAATAGCATTATTACCTCGAATAAAATAAATATAACAATTAATAATATGTCATATTGACCAAGAATATTATTTTAATTCATAAATATTTTTAAATTATATTTATTTGGGGATTTATAATATCAATTTATTTAATATTTCTTTAATTAGGTAATTACTGCATCACCATTATGTCATAAATAAATTAAATTATTTATGACTAAAAATTATAAATAAAATATGATTATATAAAAAATAATTTTATATTTCTAATGAATATTTATTATTTAAGTTATCTTATGTATAACCCTATATTAAAAATGTTTTAGTTATTAATCATTCATTTTAACTCTTTTAACTCTTCTTTGAATTAAATAATAATAAATGTCCTAATCTAATCCATGTGGACAAAAGTGGTTCATATTTTATTACTATGGTTTTTTTGGTCTAATTATACATATCCAATATTATTAGAATATGTGTTAGGTTAATAATATTTTCATTTTTACACATAATTAACCTATTTATTTTTTATCGTGGTAAATAAAAGTTAAAAGTTACTATTCATCAAAAAATAATTTTTATTTTATTGAACCACATATTACTCCATGATATTAACCGTGTCTCTTGGATTTTCAAAATCCCACTCACAGAAGTGGTAAAATTATGTTTTATGTGAATTTTCAAATTTTCCTTGAATATGGGTAAAAGACGGTGAAAAGTCCAATAAAAATTTTATATGCCTAAAATTATTATAAACTGACTCCAATGAATTAAATAGAACATATATAGGTATTGTGTATCTAAATTGACCTAAAATAAATCTAAATAAAATAAATAATTATTTAAATAAAAAGTCGGTTTTAACCAATAACATAGTGTTTTTCACTATTCATCAAAAATTGAATGTTTTCAGAAAAATACAAAAAATTCACCGTAGCCTTATTTCAATATTAAAAATCCAAAAATCAAGTACATTTTGAAAGATAAAATTTATAAAATTTCAAAAAGTGTGTATTACTATTCATAACAGCTAGTTTGATTGGTCACAGTGTGTTAGAATCTCGAAATTGCGTACAATGCAATCTATTGCATTATTCAAAGGGAAACATACCGTGGAAGGTTGGGGGTTACATTCTCACCTCCTTCAATAAATTGCGTCCTCTCACTTTGAAATTGTTCTTTGAAAATAAATGGTTGAATATAGAAAATATCTTTTTAGAAAACCTACATCAGAAATAGGGTTAATAAAAATATAACATTAAAAGAAAGAATGAGAAGTACATAGGTCCCAAGAGATATCCCATACTAGTATTCTATGAAAACATTGATATAGAGGAGAAACAAACCATCAAGGTCTGATGTAATGTTGTAGAAATTTGGATTAGGGTAATGTTAACTACTATGAAATCACAAACATGTGATTGGTTAAATGGTCTTTGATTCCCCACTAGGAAAAGTTAACCGACAAAATTTTTGTTTTAAGTTACCTTTAATAAATTTGAATAATTTTATTTATGAGATTTATTAAGAATGTAAGGAAATATATACTTATTTGTCATGTAGACATTCATTCATTACTAAATTCTTACAACAAACACATATTTCAATCTAAAAGGTAATAGAACTCAAAAATATTATATTTATCCTAACCGTATAGGGTTCCAAAAAAAATAAATTTATAATTATTCTATCAGAGCTTAAAAACTACATTATTCAATCTAGGCCATTACGTGGGTCAGTGGTAGGTTATACACCCTTGTCACCCTTCTTTTGTGGGTTCAAGTCTCGCGGCCTTCCCAGACGCGACGGGTTGTCACCCGACCTCCGGGTTGTCCTTTTTTTGGAAATCCAAAAACAATATCAAACTAGACATATCCAAAATACATCTGTCCTACTCAATGTCCAAAATTTATCGGTAAGTTAAACACAATTACGATTATTTTTTCTACGTAATATCATCTGACCACCTTCGTCATCTATTCTTTTAAAACACTGCAACATCTTGAATTGCCATAAAACCTTATTGATTACATTCATGCTCCATTATTCATTATACAATACTAGATATACTCCTTCTATCCAAAAATGTTGTAATCTCATACAATGATGTAATATATACAGATCATTAATAAGTTTCAAGGTAGTGAAGAAAATCCAATATAATTTATCAAAATCAATCATGTATTATTACAAAATCACTACCTCGATATCATAACAGTATTATGGTTTATCTTTCTCTCAACCATATATTTTCCAAAAATTTAACCTGCTATTGAGTCACATTTCTTGTTTCCACACAATCTCAAGTCCTTAATGAAATAGTACTATAGTACAATCCTTATAAACTCCATAATTATTATAACCAGTACATTATTGATACAACACTAAAATGACATAATTCATTAATAACAACATAAGAACTCTGATCATTCCTCCCCATATGTGATAGTTTCATAATTTTATTGTTATCTAATAGCATCATTTGGGGAATACTCTGATGATTTGGACATTGGTTCGCAGAGTGTCTAAAATCCTTGCAAATGAAGCACTGTACATTTGAAGCATTTTACTTACCCTTGAGTCACATACATGGTGTCCCTTTTCTCCACACCTATAAAAAACTCACATTCCCTTTAGGCAAGTTCCAGGGGTTTTCCTCACACAGGTATCACATATGAGAAAATTCTTCCTTTACCTCTACCCTTTATCCATCTTTCTCTCTCCCATCCTTCTCTTCTCTTGCTTCCCTTAAATTCCATAGGACTCAGAGAATTCTTTAATTATCATTTTAAAACATGATATTATTTCTTCAAATGTTGAGAAAACATGGGAGATAATTTCCCTTCTAAATGTTGGCTTAATACCATGAAAGATACGATCCTTCTTACTCTTTGGATCATAGGTATTGCTAGAGTTCATATTCCTTGTACTGGGCACCATTTCTATACATTAGCATAAACTAGGTCAGTTAATGAATTGCAGTGAATAATTCCAAACTTGTAAAATACCTAACATAAATTGAACAGTTTATGGATATAATCGATAATAATAAAGATGTTTTCATTGAGGATATCAGTACTCATAAACACTTCATAATTTTTTGTAAATAAAATTAGAATTATCCTAGGCGTAACCCCTGAGAGTTTCGTAACCAAGAGTGCAGCAAGGCCCGTTGTCGTGCACCATTTCCCGTTCGAGTCCAGATCAAAGAAGTGTTTTTGGGTTTTACCCCTAGGTACATATATGCTGGATCAACCTCTACCTGATCGTATCCAGACAGGGATGTATTGATCGGAAAACTCACAAAATCTCTACAATAACAATCTTCTAGGAAATTATTCTATACTAATCCTCAATGTCTATCTTTGGTCTATGTGCTCAAAACAGATTTAATCTAAATCTCTCTTTCAAGGATATTTATAAACTTCCTTTAATACCAACTGTAATACCCCGACCCCAGTTACCCAGAGTTAGTGCATTATTTTAATACATTGGCATGATTATAAAGAATCATGTCCCGAACGACCGATCAGTTTTGATGTCTTGGAAAATATATTAAATACATGAATGTTACATTAAACATTATAACATACAAAAAAACATAAATAATCCTTTATGAACGCCATTATTCCCTTGGCTTAACCTTGTATATCAATCAAAATACACTTCTTGAAATCCTGGATAAAAACATAGAAAGGGGTGAGCTAAGATGCTCAGTAAGGATAACAATACAGAAGAAACATTCATAAATAAGCATAAATATTTATGGCAATGTATAACTAAAACAAAATCCTTTTAAACATGACAATCATCATAATATTGCAAATATAAAATTAAGTAATTCCATTTGCTTATTCAAATTGTTATTATACTAGTCGAATAATCATATGTAATATCACTATCCACTTTCATAATGATGGAATGCATATTTCCAAACTATCATAACCACGTAGCCAAGGCCTCGTGCCAAGACTACAAATATGATTTTTTCAAGGCCTCATGCCAAGACACTAGTTTGTCTCATGAGTCCTACTGATGCATCAACAATCTATAGAGGGATCCACCCATCACTTACTAAGTTCAATGAATTCCCATATGAAATGGTTTAAACATAACATAAATATTCTTATTAAAACTAGCATACGAAATTTCAATACATTATCCATAAACCATTAATGGTATAAAAACAACACACCCGCAATTAAACATTTCACAAAACCCTCAATAAAATTCAAATGTTTTGTATCATAATAAACCGTCTTCAAACAAGTTTAAAATCCATAAATGTATGTTGACATAGATTAAAATGATTTGTAAAACACTTTGAGAAAAATATCCCTTTATCATGAAAACACTTGAAAGTCACGAATTTTAGAAAGGAATACATTTAACAAATTTTTCGAATCAAAGTGTCCCATACAACTTTGAAACTTTTGAAATTAATATTTTAAAAACATTCATGTGCATATAGATAAATCTTTAAAACCCATTTTAATGACATAAACATTAATGAGAATGATTTAGATGAATAAATATTTAAAACATTTGGAATGATGTTTTTGTAAAAAGTTCCCTAAAATATTCTCTTTGAAAACTCTTTCATGAAACATGGACATGGATAATAAATATGTCCCATACACAAAGAATACAATTATGTGCAGTACATACACCACTCAAATGGTAATAGTGGCAATATGGCACGAATGTCACGGGAATAAGGTGTGAGATGAAAACCCCTTACCTTGCACTTTCCTTTAGTCGAGGGTACATTTAACCTCCTGTATAAAGACCGTAGTACGTTATTAAATTATACCAGAACCATATTAATAATTATGAGTTTATACTACCCTTTCAATAATAATTTCCATGTTAAATTAACATTTCAATTAATAATCACTTTCTTTATCGTACGTGTTTTAACTTGTTACTCTTGATTGTATCACTTAGATCATGATTTGAATAATTACAGATTATAAAACATCAAATATATTTAAAATATAAATATTTATCTTATACATTTATATGAAATGTAAAACACCGTTTATGGAACGAAACTAAGTGAATATAATAAATGTAGTACATTTATATATATTTATATATAGATATCTCCAGTATCATTATTATGTCATATATTAAAAAAATTAGTAATATATATTTTTATAATCACCAATGAATGGTGAATATGGAAATGAATCTCATCGCGTCATGGAGAAGGTAATCTGTACGTACGCACGAGTGACAATATCATTTTATAAAAGGTGTGGAATTAGATGGTATATTAATTTTACAGAGACATTATAAGGTTATTTTCATAATTTATATACATATTACTCATCATTATATCCATCCAAATAACATAGTGTTGAATAAAAAATTACACCACGACGTGGAGACGGTAAGCCATATGTACGCACACATGGTGACATTGTCATTCATATGTTGGATAGAATTATTAATATAGGTGTGAAATATTTATAATAACATCATAGTTTATAGAATATACTTGATTTATTATTTTAAAATGGTAATAGAAAAAAATGAAGTGGAAGAAGAAAGGAACCTGAAGGAGGGTGGTGAAATCATTACATCTTCTTTGGGTTGTTCCTTTTGATTTGATCAAAATGAATCATTAGGATGGCTTTCTGATAAAAATAAGGCACTAGGATTAAGTGAGGGAATTTGAGATAGTATTTGGGAAGGGTTTTTCCGAACTAAAAGGCTTTGATGGTGTGAAGAATGGTTAAGAAATTGTATCCTTTTATAAGGGTGAGGAGGCGCTCTTTAGGAAAAACATAAAGTATTAATTTATAATAAATTAACATTCGGTTTATAATGGCTCCAAAGTGGATTATTCAAATTATATGGTGGGTATGGGTAGACATACATTAAACAAATAGATTTTAGACAGGTTTGGGTCATTATATTAACCATTTTTTTTAGTTTTTACTCTTATTTAATTAGATTGACATTTACCTTGTCACGTTGTATTTAATATTAAATAGTTAATAAACGTACTATATACTTTCAAGAGACCACAAAGTAGTCCATTAATGATACACTTATCATTATATAAGTCTTTTGGCTGAAACATAGATTTTTAGGAATATAATATCAATTAATAATATTATATTTGTTTTAAAAACTCTTTTGTGTCAATTTTGACACTATTGGGTATTTTGTTTTTGATAAATTCATAACAGAATTATTACTTCTAATAAAATACATATAACCAATAATAATATTTCTTATTAACCTATAAAATTATTTTAATTGATAAATAGTCACAAATTACATTTAATTAGATATTTATAATATCACTTATTTTAATATTTCATTAACTAGTTAATTACTTCATCACCATTGTGTCATAAATAAATTAAATTATTTAATGTCTAAAAATTATAAATAAAACACCATTATGTAGGAAATATTTTTATATTTTTAATGAATATTTATAATTGAATTTTTCTTACTTTTAACCCTATATTAAAAATGTTTAATTATTAAACATTCAGTTAACTATTTTAAGTCTTCTTTGAAGTAAATAATAATACATGTCCTAATCTAAATCAAGTAGACCAAGAGGTTCAAATTTTATTCCTAATATTGTTTTTATAAAAATTATACTTATCAAATAGAATTATTTCTTGTGTTAGGGTAATAATAATTTCAATTTTACCCATAATTACCGTATTTACTTTTTTACGGTGGTAAATAAAAGTGAAAACATACTATTCACAAAAAATTATTTTTTTCTGATTAAACCGCAATTTACTCCTTGATATTAACCATGTCTCTTGTATTTTCAAAATTCCACTCATAAAATAAGTAAAATTATGTTTTATGTGAATTTTCAAATTTTCCTAGGAGATGGGTAAAAGACGGTGAAAAGTTCAATAAAATTTTTATATCCATAAAATTAGTATAAACCCACTCCAATGAATAACATTCAAAATATATAGGTATTACATATCTATTTTGACCTAAAATAAATTTAAATAAAATAAATAATTATTTAAATAAAATAGTCAGTTTTACCTAATAACTTAGTGTTTTTAACTAGTCATCAAAAATTGAATGTTTTCAGAAAAATACCAAAAATTCACCCAAGGATAATTTCAATATTCTGAATCCAAAAATGACGACCATTTTTAAATAAAAAATTTATATAATTTGAAAATGTGTGTATTACTATTCATAACGGCTAGTTTGATTGGTCACGGTGTGTTAGAATCTCAAAATTACGTACAATGAAAGCTATTGCATTATTCAAAGGGAATTGTACCATGGAAGCTTGTGGAGTTATATATATAAAGGATAAATATTAGTAAACTATTTTGACCCCATTTTTTGATTACATAAATCATCAATATGAGGTATTTGATGGTCTTATTTTTCTCCACCTTTCTTAGTTTCTGGTTGTCTATAAAAAACACAAACATCTACTGGTTTTTAGTGAATAATACTGGTGTTTCCCAAGGTAAAATAATAATCCTAAAAGTAATTATTTTTATAATTATCACAAATATATATTTAGTTCTAGTTAATACATATCATTAATATAGTAACAATGTATAGAAATTAGATTAATTTGATCAAAAATTCCAGTTTAAAATTCTAATTCTATTTAAATAGTTTATCCTATGAAATAATTTAAAAAACATAAATATACATATAAAATAAAACATAATGTTTATTCAGTCAATATTTCTCCAAGGGTTCATTAATCTAAAATTACATTTAATAAGAGATAAATCTAGTGACCAAAAAATGGACCTCCCCTCCTCTCAAAAACATTATACTCTCCATGGAATAAATCGACAATTCCATCTCGTGAAATAAAAATCATTCTCCAACAATACAATTTAATATAATATTTGAACATGATATTCTTGTCCATCCAATTATATTAACAAATGTTGTCATCTCAACAAATATAAAATCACATTATATTTTCATATTATCTCACATAATGGTATATGATTTATATTTAAATACTTGTATGTTCCTTTCTGTCACGAACCGTCCTGGAGGCCCGTGCCATGACTACCCCAAGCCCGCCTTCCATAGGCCAGGGGCTGGGGACTAGCACCAAGGCGTAAATCCCAGTAAAAAGGGAAGGCATTGCCTTTGTAAAGTAAACCACTACACCACTGATCAAGCAGGCGGATGTAAACACTAAGTAAAAACTGGGTACAATAGTAAGTGTGGAAAAGTAAGTGGGCCCGTATACAAACCCAAACTAAAAGTAAAGTAAAACTGGAAAAGGAAAACAACAACTGAAAAGTAAAGCCGCAACGTCGAGCTGCCCACTCAAAATCCCACCTAAGGGCTGGGTACAGGAAGCCTCCACTGCTCCTCGGGTCTAGCAGACCGCTCCGAGTACGTCCCGCCCAGTGGTCCACCTCCAGGTACCGTCCTTCTCCGCAAGCCTCAACCACAATCAGCGTTGTCCATTGTCTGCAACCAACACAACGTAGTGCGGGCATAGCCCGTGCAGGGGTGAGTATAAGTTACTCAGTAGGGACCCCGAGACCACCGAAGGTCTCCCAGAATCCACAAAGGATAAAAAACAAAGGAAAGATTTAATCACGAAGTAACATCTGACACGTCTTAGGTATATCCCCATACATATACCTAGGTCATCAATTCTCGTTCGACTCCAACATCCAAACCCAATTACAACCCAGTCCACACAGGAAAGAAAAACGTAAATCCACATATTATAGGACAACACAATCCACATAGGAAAAAAAAACAGGATTCAGCTCACACAAAATACTTCTTTGTATGACAATAAAGATGACCAAATATTGCCACAGATTCATCTAAGCCATCAGACCCACAATGGGTCGATAGGTACTATCCCCCGCAATGAACCACAAAGGATCCGACCCATAAAGGATCGATAGGTAACTGACCCCCGCAATGACCCACAAAGGATCGATAGGTAACTAACCCCCGCAAAGACCCACACAGGATCTGACCCACAATGGATCGATAGGTAACTAACCCCGGCAAAGACCCAAACAGGATCAGACCCACACAGGATCTATAGGCGGTGGCCCGCACAGGACCGCGGAGCGCTGACCCACACAGGATCGGACCCACACAGGATCGGTATCAGTGACACACAAAGGATCGCTGAGTGATGTAGTCGTCGCCGTCGAATCCACCGAGGATCTCTGCATAGTCGTCATTGAATACACTGAGGATCTCTGTACTGTCATCGTCGTCGTAGTCACAACCATCTCTAGGGTTCCCGCACACAGCAAGCTCGTTCAGGAGGGTCCGCTCCACGAGCCGAGAGGCCGATACATCAACTGACACATAGTCCATAGTTGATGTATCCAAAAGTTCCGTATCGTCAACAAGAACTCAACGTCGCAGACGACGCGTCAATCGGACGCCCGGTCTGAGAGTTATTGGCTTTTTCGTTCCAGGGGCCCGGTTGGTTTTTAAAGAAAAAACCAACCCGACCGTACTCCACCTACGTGCAAACCACGGGCGTAGAAAGCCAAAAGATCCATCTCACTTAGAGGAATTAAACAAAGTCGACGGAACATCAAACGGATGTCTGATGCTTAAGGTATGAGCGTTTCCGCTCCGAGGGCCCTGTTGGTTTCATGTACGAACCAACCAGGACGAACCCAAAGTATTCAGAAACCTTGAGCGTGATATACAAAAACGACCGTCTCGATCCATGGATCATATATCTGCTGACGGTGCGTCGTTAGGAGGCCCTTATCTCAGGTTATGAGCAAAAGACCGAAATGATCCGAAAATGGGGGGTCTGGGCCCGGACTGACCCGGCCGGCGCGGCTCGGCAGCCAGGGTCGGCTCGGCCGTAACGTCCGAGCGGGTGCAAGGGGGTGCATCCCCCTTGATGGTACCGCGGCCCTGCATGGTGGGACACCTCTCTCCAACGAACGCGGCAAGGTCGCGTCCTTACTCCGCTGTCCCGCGCGGCTGCGAGATCGGCCAACGCGGCGGCGCACCGGGCGCCGCCGCTTATGGGCGGCCAGCTGTGGCCGGTTGCCGGCACCGCCATGCCAGCATGGCATGCCGGCGGGGTGGGGGGGGGGTTCCGTGGACCACTGGAAGCGCTCTGGTGGTCCGATTTGCGCGTGGTCTTCGCCAGTGTTCGTTCCGGGACTCGAACTTCACTGCAAAGCCTTAAAAATTAACATGCGGCCCCGTTTATCATCGCCCGCCAATCCTCGCATCAACCAAAAACTGCGGAGGGTTGTTGGGGCATGTTTTTTTGGCCCACACCCTCCGCGTTAGGTGACAACAAATGAGAATAATTAATCAACACATGAAAACATAACAAGGTAATATTTTAATAATTTAATATTGAACATTGATCCGGGTTCTTTGTTTTAGAAGAAAACAACCACGGGAATAAATATTATTCTCAGATAATACCCCTAACTCATCACTGTCGTCAAACGTGCGTTCTTCATGGAATTGACCATCGCGGAAGAAGAGGATTGCCGCGTCGCGGAAGGGTGTCGCGTCGTCACGGAAGGGCGTCGCGTCGGCAATCTCCGAGGGTTAAAGAAAACACACTGATTTAATTTCACGAATTAAATCCATGTTAAGGATAAAATCCACAACGGAAATTTAAAAGATCCGAAATCTCTTACCTCAAGATGATGGTGATCGGAGGTTGTTGCGGGGAAGAATGTCATGGAAGAAGCGTCATGAAAGGAGAATTGTCGGCGTCACGGAACACGACGTCGCGTCGTCGATCTCCAAAGGTTCGGCGTTCTTCGCGTTTTTCGCGTTCTTCACATTCTTCGTGGTCTTCGCGTTCTTTGTGAAGGAGGATAAAGGTATATATTCTCCAAATCTTCTCAACAAATCATACCCACGAATAATGTTTGTTGGTCTTATTTTATTATTATGCCAAAATTTTGAGAACATGTTAGGAAACCAACCATTAATTCGGTGAATTAATGTTAACGTCTTAACAGTCCATTTAATAGGAGCGTTAACGAGTCTAAGAAAACACCCTAGTTGACTTCCATTAATGAGGAGTTTTCGCGAGTGTGTTACATAGTGGAAAAGAAATGGTGGGGCTCGTGCGGGCCCCACCTCACAAATATCCTACTAAGGGGTAAGATATTTTGAATTGCATCCTATCTGCTTCTACTCATCTTAAGTAGCCTCAAGTGGATTTTATGTGGCTTTAAGTGAAATAAAAATAAAGTTGTCGCACCACTTTATTTTATTTCTTAACTTAACCCCAAAATTTAAAAACCACACCCGAGAAAACGCAACTCCGGAAGATGTGTTTCTAATAAAATACCGGCGCTGAAATTCCATAGGTTCCCTTGGAATTTTATTTCGAGCACCGGTTCAAATGATAGAAAAACTCGCTCATTCGTTCACTGAACGTACCCGAGCCAATCTTCGGAAAATGATTCCTGGCACACCGGGCCTCAGAATCAGGTGCTGTCAGAAACTGCGTTCTTGTAAAATTTCAATGAAAATTAAGAAAAAAAAATTCATTGAAATTTACGGGTCTTTACATCACAACCACCTCAGGGATTTACGTCCCCGTAAAGATACATTATAAACTAGGGAAACTAATGTGGGTACTGAGCACACATCTGAGCCTTCTGCTCCCAAGTACTCTCCTAGTGGTTCCCGTGCTGCCATCTGATGTTCACTAGAGGAATCGATCGTCCACGCAGGACCTGCTCTTGTCGATCCTCGATCTCCACCAAGACCTCCACAAAATTCGCCCCATCATCAACGTCTAGCTCCCCATGGTCAATGATGTGTGTCGGGTCATGCACGTATCTTTTTAACTGGGATACGTGGAAGACGTCGTGCACCTGGTGCAACTGAGGTGGTAGATCCAGGCAATAAGCCACCACGCCAATCCTGATGAGAACCTTGAATGGTCCGATGAAGCGTGGAGACAACTTGACGCCTCATCCAAATCTCTGTAAACCACATCGAGGTGAGAACCGCAAGAAGACATGGTCGCCATCCTCGAACTCTAGTGGCCTCCGCCTCCTCTCAGCATAGGACTCCTGCCGGCTCTGAGCTGTCCTCATCTGATCCCGGATGACCTGGACCTTCTCTGTCATGTCCCGGACCATCTCTGGTCCCACAAGTGCTAACTCCCCAGGGTCTGTCCATCACAAAGGAGATCTGCATGGTCTGCCGTACAATGCCTCGTATGGTGCCATCCCGATGGTGGAGTGGTATCTGTTGTTGTACGCAAACTCCACCAAGGGTAGATGGTCCTACCACCTGCGACCAAAGTCGAGGACACATGCGTGGATCATGTCCTCGAGAGTCTGAATGGTCCTCTCAGTCTGACCATCTGTCTGAGGGTGATAGGCAGTGCTCAGACGTAGCTGTGTCCCGAACACCTCTTGAATCCCCTTCCAAAGTCGGGAAGTAAAGCGAGATTCTCGATCGGAGACGATAGATGATAGAACACCGTGAAGCCGTACAATCACTTGAACGTAGAGACGTCCCAAAATCACCACTAATCCCTACTCTCTGATGGGTAAGAAGTGATTCATCTTGGTGAGTCGGTCAAAAATCACCGAGATGGAGTCGTGACCTCTGGAAGTGCATGGAAGCCAAGTCATGATGTCCATAGTTATCTCGTCCAACTTCCACTCTAGGACCTCCAAGGGTTGTACCAAACCTGCTGGTACATGATGCTCTGCCTTCACCTGCTGGCAGGTGAGGCATCGTGAAACGAACTCTGCCACAGCCTTATTCATGTCGGGCCACCAGTGTTTTCTTCTGAGATCTGGGTACATCATCGCCACTCTAGGATGTACCGCTAAGGGAGAAGTGTGAAACTCTCTCAGCACTTCTTCCCGTAAAGAAACTAGTACCAAGGTACGTCCTCTTAAAAGGATGTCATGCTCTGCTCCAAAGAAGATTCCATCAGGTGCCTGTTCTGAGGATATCTGTGCATGCCGCGTCTCATAGTTAGCGTCCCCACGCTGTGCCTCTCTGACCCGCTGTAGTAGTGGAGGAAAGACTGTGAGAGACTAAAGGAAGGATGCTCCATCCCTATCCACAAAGGATATCCTCAAAGCGGCTAGCTGTTATGTCGCCTCCTCGAGTAGCTGAATGACCGTCCTCCGACTGAGAGCATCGGCTACCACATTCCCCTTCCAAGGAGTATAGACTATCTCAAAGTCATAGTTTTGGAGGAACTCGAGCCATCGCCACTGTCTTAGGTTCAGGTCATTCTGAGAGAAGATGTACCTGAGACTCTGATGGTCAGAAAAGACTGTAAAGCGCTCGCCCATTAGATAGTGTCTCCATGTCTTCAGAGAGAAGACCACTGCTTCTAACTCCAGGTCATGGGTAGCGTAGTTCTTCTCATGCAGCCTCAACTGACGTGATCCATAGGCAATAACTGCCCGCTCCTGCATCAGGACACATCTGAGTCTGGTCCCTGATGCATCACAGTAGACTACGTACCATACTCCCTCCTCAGGCAACCTCAAGATAGGTGTGATGGTCAATCTTTGTCTCATCTCCTGGAAGCTCTGCTGACATCTGTCTGACCACACAAAGGCTTTCCCTTCTTCGTCAAAGCGGAGAGTGGTGCCGCAACTCTGGAGCAGTCTGGCACAAATCTCCGATAGTATCCAGCTAGTCCCAAGAAACTCCGCACCTCCGTCACGCTCTTGGGTGGCTCCCAAGATAGCACTGCCACGATCTTCGTAGGATCCACTGCAACTCCCACCTCATAGATGACATGTCCCAAGAAGTGTACCTCACGAATCCAGAACTGACACTTCTAGCGCTTACCATAAAGCTGGTGCTCTCGGAGTGTGTCCAGCACATCCCGCAAGTGGCATGCGTGGTCCTCCTCAGTCGCCGAGTATATCAAAATGTCGTCGATGAAGACCATGACAAATCGATCGAGGTATGGTAGAAATATCCTGTTCATGAGGCCCATGAACACTACTAGAGAATTGGTTATGCCAAATGGCATAACCAAGAACTCATAGTGGCCATACCGACATCTGAAGGTCGTCTTCTGCACATCCTCATCCCGATCTCTGAGATGATGATAGCTTGACCTGAGGTCTATCTTTGAGAACCACTGTGCTCCCTTGATCTGATCGAAGAGGTAATCAATCCTCGACTGTGGATACTTGTTCATCACCATCACCTGCTTCAGGTGAAGATTCTCGACACAAAGTCGCAAGATCCCATCTGCCTTCTTGGCGATCAATATCAGGGAAGCCCAGGGTGAAACACTGGGTCAGATGAATCCCTTTCCCTACAAGTCCTCCAAATGTACCCGTAGCTCTCGAAGCTCAGCGGGGGCCATCTGATATGCTGGAGTCGATATAGGGACTGTCCCGGGGTACAGGTCAATATAAAAGTCTTCCTCTCTGCGAGGAGGTTGCCCTGGAATTTCGTCGGGAAAGACATCCGCATACTGATCCACCACTACAGGAAAACTAAGACTCCGCACGTCAACTGCTCCTAGGATGAGGCTTGCCAACTGATTAGTGATGGGTTGTCCTCTCCTCTGCAGAAGTCCATCCTGTGCTGCGAAGGCTCCCTTCTCACCGGTGAAGGTGAACCTGCTCCCGTCGGTGTGTAAACATCGCACCTTGCGCCAAATACAATCAATCTGTGCATGGATTGTAGATAACCAATCCATGCCCAAGATGACGTCGTAAGGCCTCGATGCCGCTACAAGAGGATCCCAGCCGAAGATCTAGCCTCTGAGAGTAAGATCACACTGCCGGCACCAGTGTGTAATCGTCGAGTCTGCTCCCATAGGAATCTCTAGTTGTAAGGATCGAGCCAACGACTCTGTCAGAATCTCCGAGCTCCAAACAAGGGCAGCAGCTATGAAAGAGTGACTCTCTCATGTGTCTATAAGAATTGAAAAAAGGGTGGAATAGACACAGATCATACCTCAAATCATCTCCGGCGCGCCGTGGTCATAGGCCTCCACTTCCTGGAGTTCTCCATGTCTCTGCCCGCCAGCTCCCTGTGGTCGGGGTGGACCTCCTAGTGGTGGTGGTGGTAGAGCCTCAAAGCGTCGACCACCACCTACTGCTCGGCCAGCTCCTCTTCCTCGTCCGCATCCTCCCTGCGGACCGCCACGGTCGACCCTCTGCCTCTGCCTGGGTGGCCCCTCAACCGTCTGCTGCACCTCGGAATGGTTGGTCGGGCAGTCACGAGCCATGTGGCCCTGCCCGCCGCATGTGTAGCACTGCCTGCCTCTCGAAAGACTAGCTCCACGCTGTGTGCCCCGCACTACTGAGCTAGTGTCTTGAGGTCGTCTGCGTGAGGGTCTGGTCTTCCTGGACCCTTGAGTCATCCATCGACTGCCTGCCACAGAAGACTCTGCTACGTGCCGCCACGCGGTAGGTCTCGCTACTAAGGATGGCTCACCAAGGAAGCTCTTGATCAAAAGGGATGGCTCCAATATTCCATCCTGAGTCAGAATGCTGAGGGAGATCAGTGATGCCCTGATATCATGTCTCAATCCCTGCTCAAAGGTCCGAGCCCGGAAGAATGGGTCCCATACCATGTCTGTCGAGTAACGTGAGAGATCTGTAAATCTCACCGAGTACTGGGCGACAGTCAAGCTGTCCTACCGCAGGTCAAGAAGCTCCTGGATGCACATCACACGGAGGGTGGTCGGGACGAACTCTAAGGGGAAGAGGACCTCAAAATCTGCCCAGAGAAGAGATGCCTCATCGTGCACCTGGAGCATCAAGATCCACCGTCGTCCCACTGCTGCGTGTAGTAGGCTCACTACGAGGATCACCATGAGGTTTGATGGTGTCCTCACTAACCGGAAAACTCGCACCACTGCCTCCAGCCAGTCCTCGGCTGCCTGGGGGTCCATCTCCCCACAAAACATGGGTGGTCGCTGGAGCTGGAACTCATGCAGTGCACTATGGCGACATGCATCGCCAGTGGCTGGGGTTGGAAGAATCGGAGGCTCAGCAGTTAAAGGTATTTCCGGTTCCTCAGCTGTCAAAGGGCCCTGCACCGAGGCCTCATCGCTCGGTGGGCTGTCGTCACGTTCAACTCTCGGAACCCTACCTGGCTGCCGTCATGGGGCCATCCTGAAAAAGGAAACAGATGCACCACGGTCTGAACGGTGTACCTGGTGAGCTGACACAAAGTAATCACAAAGAAAACTTGAAACACACACACAATCAATGTTTTCTTGTATTAAGTCGGAAATCAGAAGTCAGGGTCCTAGTGTACGGATACGTCGGCCACCGCACCAACACTGGACTCCCTAGACTGATAACCCCACCCAATACACTAAACAATATTGCTTCACATAGAAAAAAAAGATCAGAGTCCCAAGTTCTGCGGTAGAACCGAACTCCTCTGATACCAATTTATCACGACCCGTCCTCGGGGCCCATGCCGTGACTACCCCAAGCCTGCCTTCCATAGGCCAGGGGCTGGCGAATAGCCCCAAGGCATAAATCTCGGTAAAAAGGGTAGGAATTGCCTTTGTAAAGTAAACCAAAACACCATAGATCAAGTAGGCGGATGTAAACAATATGTAAAAACTGGGTACAACAGTAAGTGTGGAAAAGAGAGTGGGCCAGTATACAAACCCAAACTGAAAGTAAAGTACAACTGGAAAAGGAAAACAACAACTGAAAAGTAAAGACACAACGTCCAGCTGCCCACTGGAAATCCCACCTGAAGGGTGGGTACAGGAAGCCTCCACTTCTCCTCGGGTCCAGCCGACCGCTCCGAGTACGTCCCGCCCAGTGGTCCACCTCCAGGTACCGTCCTAATCCGCAAGCCTCAACCACGATCAGAGTTGTCCGTTGTCTGCAACCAACACAATGTAGTGCGGGCATAGACCGTGTAGGGGTCAGTGTAAGCTACTCAGTAGGGACCTCGAGAACCCTGAAGGTCTCCCAGAATCCACAATGGATAAACCACAAAGGAAAGATACAATCACGAAGTAACATCCAAAACGGCTTAGGTATATGCCCATACATATACCTAAGTCATCAATTCTCATTCAGCTCCAACATCTGAACCCATGTACAACACAGTCCACACATGAAAGCAAAACGTAAATCCACACAGGATAGCACAACACAATCCTCATAGGAATAAAAAATAGGATTCAGCTCACACATGATACTTCTTTGAATGACGATAAAGATGACCAGATATTTCCACTAATTCGTCTAAGACATCAGACCCACAAAGTATTGATAGGTACTAACCCCCGCAATGACCCACAAAGGATCTAACCCACAAAGGATGGATAGGTAACTAACCCCTGCAATGACCCACAAAAGATCTGACCCACAAAGGATCGATAGGTAACTAACCCCCGCAAAGACCCACACATGATCTGACCCATAAAAGATCGATAGGTAACTAACCCCCGCAAAGACCCACACAGGATCAGACCCACACAAGATCCGTAGGCGCTGGCCCACACAGGACCGCTGAGTGCTGACCCACACAGGATCAGACCCACACAGGATCGGTAGCACTGACCCACAAAGGATCGCTGAGTGATGTAGTCGTCTCCGTCGAATCCATTTAGGATCTCTGCACAGTCATCATTGAATCCACTGAGGATCTCTGTACTTTCTTCGTCGTCGTAGTCGTAGCCAGCTCTAGGGTTTCCACACACAACAAGCTCGTTCGGGAGGGTTCGCTCCATGAGCCGAGAAGATGATACATCATCTGACACATATTCCATAGTTGATGTAACCAAAAGTTCTGTATCATCAATAGGAACTCAACGTCGCAGAAGGCGCATCAATCAGACGCCCGGTCTGATAGTTATTGGCTTTTTCGTTCCTGGGGCCCGATTGGTTTTTAAGGAAAAAGCAACCCGATCATACACCACCTGCGTCCAAACCTCGGGGAAGTAAGCCAAAATATCCTTCTCACTTAGAGGAATTCAACAATGTCGATGGCACGTCAAACAGACATCCGAAGCTCAAGGTATGAGCGTTTCCGCTCCGAGGGCCCGGTTGGTTTTGTGTACGAACCAACCCGGCCGAACCCAGAGTATTCCGAAACCTTGATTGTGATATACCGAAACGACCATCTCGATCCAAGGATTGCATCACCACTGACTGCACGTCGTTCGGAGGCCCGTACCTCATGTTATGAGAAAAACACAGAAAAGGTCCGAAAACGGGGGTTCTGGGCCCGGACCGACCCGGCCCAACCCCCCTGGGTCGGCCCGACCCGGGTCCGGGTCCGACCCGGCCGGCGCGGGTGCAGCCCGACCGCCAGTGTCGGCTCGGCCGTAATGGCTGAGCGGGTACAAGGGGGCGCCACCCCCCTTGATGGTTTCGCAGCCCCGCATGGGGGCCGCCTCTTACCAACGGACGTGGAAAGGCCGCGTCCTTCCTCCGCGATCCCGCGTGGGCACGAGACCGGCCAAAGCCACCACGGCTTCAGCCGCGGCGAGTCTTCCCGGCAAAGCGGTGGGCGCCGCCACTTCCGGGGGCACGTCGGAGGGGGGGGGGGTTCTGCGGACCACTGGAAGCGCTACGGTGGTCCGATTTGCGCGCGGTTTTCGCCATTGTTCATCCCGGGACTCGAACTTCACTGAAAAGCCTTCAATATTAACTTGCAGCTCCATTTGTCATCACCTGCCAATCCGTGCAACAACGAAAAACTGCGGAGGGTTGTCGGTTCGTGTTTGTTTGGCCCACACCCTCCGCGTTAGGTGATAACAATTGAGAATAATAAAGCAACACATGAAAACATAACAAGGTACAATTTTAATAAATTAAAATTGAACATTGATCCGGGTTCATTGTTTTAGAAGAAAACAACCACGGGAATAAATATTATTCTCAGATAAAACCCTTACCCCGTCACTGTCGTCGAACGTGCATTCTTCGCAGAATTGACCTTCGCGAAAGAAGAGGATCCCCGCGTTGTGGAAGGGTGTCGCGTCGTCGCGAAAGGGCGTCGCATCGGCGATCTCCGAGGGCTAAATAAAACACATGGATTTAATTTCACGAATTAAATCCATGTTAAGGATAAAATCCACAAAGGAAATTTAAAAGATCCGAAATCTCCTACCTCAAGATGATGATGATCGGAGATTGTTGTGGGGAAGAACGTCTTTGAAGAAGCATCGTGAAAGGAGAACCGTCGGCGTCGCAGATCACGGCGTCGCGTCGTCGATCTCCAAGGGTTCAGCGTTCTTCGCATTCTTCGCATTCTTCACGTTCGTTGCGTTCTTCACGAAGGAGGATGAAGGTACAGATTCTCCAAATCCTCTCATCAAATCGCACCCAAGAAGAATGTGTGTTGGTCTTATTTTATTATTATGCCAACAGTTTGAAAATGTGTTATGAAACGAACCATTAATTCGGTGAATTAATGTTAACGTCTTAACAGTCCATTTAATATGAGCGTTTACGAGTTTAAGAAAATGCCCCAATTGACTTTCATTAATGAGGAGTTTTCACGGGTGCATTACTTAGGGGAAAAGAAATGGTGGGGATCGTGCGGGCCCCATCTCACAAATATCCTACCAGGAGGGTAGGATATTTTGAATTGCACCATATCTGCTTCGACTCAGCTTATGCAGCTTCAAGTGGCTTTTAAGTGGCTTTAAGTGAAATACAAATAAAGTGGTCTCACCACTTTATTTTATTTCTTAACATAACCCCCAAAATTTAAAAACCACACCCGAGCAAACGCAACTCCAGAAGAGGGGTTTCTAAGAAAATACTGGCGTTGTGATTCCATTGGTACCGTCAGAATTTGATTCCGAGCACCTGTTCAAAAGTTATAAAAACCCGCTCATTCGTTCACTGAACGTACCCGAGCCAAACTTCGGAAAATTATTCGGGGCACACCGGGCCTCAGAATCAGGTGCCGTCAGAAATTGCGTTATTGTAAAATTCCAAAGAAAATTAAGAAAAAAAATTTCCATGATATTTATGGGTCATTACACTTTCATACAATTAGGAATCACTTCTCATAGGATAATTCATGAGCATGAAATTTAATCTCAATATTGTTACTAATCCTTTAGATATAATTAAATGAGATGTTCAATGTCAAAAAAATAAATAAAGAGCGTAGAAGTCATCATGATAGTAACATAAGCATTATATGGTCTCATCTAGGAATTAGATAACATTTTCCACCATTTCTGCAAAAAATATTTATTACAACTCATTTTTTGGTCCATATAAGACAGGTGTGTTATTTTAGATACCCCTACACTAGTCAATTGACTAAACTAACCACAATATTCACTTACATAACTCATATTAATATACTTATTAAATGGGTTAGGTTGAATAAAGAGGTTGAAGAATTGTTTTAATTTTTTCCTTACGTGGATATATTTTTGGTAACTTCCATCCTTGAAATGTACCTTAGTATATATTTGAAAATTTATTTAAAAAATCATTTCTATCCCTCTTTAATATAATGATGAAATTCCATTACATGATTTGTTTTGGAATAAATATTACCATTTTATTCATATATGATACATTTTATAATTCTAATAATAATTTACTAACCATGTCAACATAATACACCAATTTTTAAAAAATAATCCTTGATCATATTTCTTACATAATCCCATCTCAAATATCAATGCCTTGAGGTTATCATCTTTCACTAACTGATGTAAAACATGGAAACGCTCTAAAAAAATTCAACATGCACTATGACGAAGATTTTTCATTGTTTTGACTTCACATATTCCCAATAATATATTAGAAATAATTCATTGAGATAATATCTCCCATTAATGATAATCTAAAAACCCTTACTATCATGATCCAAACATAGTCTAACATATGTTACGAATTTTCATCATCTATGAGTTGGACCATCGAATATATTATTTTAAAACTAAAATATGGAAGTATTATACATATAAAAAATAATAATATATAGTCAATATTTCAAAAAATATATATTTCACTCACTTTGTGCTTACATCACTACTAAATGATGGCGTGTTTGGATTATGATACTTGAAGGCGCAATCCATATATCTAGGAATATCAAATTTAATATTCTAATCAAATGATCAGATAGACTACAAAATAATCCCCCACAACTAATGATTTATAAGAGTAATTTCCACTGACCCTCTCCCTCATATAGAATGAACTCCTCTAGGAATTTTTTTTCCAATAATACTAAAATAATTTACAGAGAAAAACTTATATATATATATATATATATATAAGAAATTATCTAAATGGCTCCCTTGGTTACATGTTTCTAAATGAAATTATTTAATAAAATTATTCTTTTCTAAAGAATTTTTTATAAGAATAATTATAACATAAATTATAGTCATTGGAAATTCATATTTAGGAAATCATATTCAAATTAATTTTCATGTGATGTTGTTATTACATGCCTAGAATTATAGATGAAAAATATGAATGAACTGGGATTACAATATAAGTATGAGAGTCAATGATATTTTACCTCTTACCACCAAATAAATTATAAATTACATGATTTGGTATATTAATTCATATTCCATTCTAAAGATATCAGTGGAATTAATTTAAGTATGAAAATAATATCAAAATGGTAACTCATTGTGATAATATAATCCATTTGATATCCAATATTATATGAATCATTATAGAATGAATAAATTAAATTTTATTCACTATATATCATTCACACATGTATCACATATGAATGACACTCATGACATGATTTTTGGGTTCAAGATTATAAGATCAATGACCTTACATCACATGTATGATCACCAAACCATCACATTATTGATCCATGATCTTGGATTGATCCATTCACGATAATTCTCACTCTAGAAGTATTTGATAGGGGTATAAGACGAGAGAAAATCTACAAATTCGTGTAAATTAATATGTTTAGTGTTATTTGGTAAAAATACTAGCTTAAATAGTAAGTATTATCTTTCCAAAATATTAATAATCCTCTAGAAATGATTTACATATTAAACTTTATAAAATTCCAATCGTGAAAATTTCATCCCACATGGGTGAAATTTTAAAATGTCATTTTTTGAACCGTGATACATTAACTCATCTCATTCCTCCCATAATAATTTTATGAACTTTGAATAGTGCGATTGTCATATAAAAAATATTTCATTCATCTAATCACTTTTAAACTTTTTTAAACATGGGAATACCTATAAAAATTAATTCAACTATGAAAATTCATAACCAGAATAATATAATTAAATATATGTGTCATAAGATAGCTCACATAGAGGTTCCCTAGACCCCGTACATTGGCCCATTTTGTACTTATCTCCAATTAAACAGAATTGGTGGAGCCAAAAAATACAATTTCTTCATAACAATCAATTACATAATATTGATTGAAGTGCGTCGAACCCATAGACATATAGTTGTGTCTAACAACACATCATTCCCCCTAATGAGATGAGAATATATCAAAGTTATAACTATCTTGTAAACGTAGTTACTGTGTAAGTTATTATATTTTTATAGAAATAACCCTCTACTAGGTTTCATCTAATTTTTCATCAATATTAATGTATAAATATAATTCTTATACATTCCATAAATGTATACATTAACAAACCACTATGTCATGTACCAATAAAACATTTGATTGCCATCGAAGGATATAAAACAACATCCTCTATTAAATACCATAAGTGAAAAATTAGTAATTTAATTATTCATTAATTCCATGTAATTAATGGGATACCAAACATATCAATATTATCCATGATATTATTTTTTCATTGCTTTTGATGAAAATAAAAGTACACAACTCATGATATTTATTAAAAATAACCATGGAGTATAATGATGATTACTAGCATATGTAGATTGAAACATCTAACAACAAATTGAACATATAGATTAATTACAAATGAGTATGTTCTCACAATAATTCCATATTATAGATTTTCATGGGAGAACATGATGACAATATTATTTAGTGTTTTATGATCCCAATACCCCAGGTAGATTTTATCATATGTTTCTAATCATAATATTTCTTCTGGACATAGAACATATATTTAAGAATAACAAGATATAACCCCTTAGAATTTCAATGTCAATTATGGTTTTGTATTTCTTCCAATAAATGTGTAATATCTTTTTTTTTGTTTTTCATTGGTGTCAGGATAGTTGAGGATAATGTTTGGGAGGAAAAAAGGTAGACCTCTAGTTGATTGGAAGTTATAAACAAAATTCATGACATGACAAAATGTAGCACATTGGAAATCCCATTTAATGTTACAAAGCGATGGTTTCCAAAACATTCATATTGTGAATACATGACTAAAAATGGGAAGCATCAATAGGAAATGTTTTTAAGTGTTTAAAAAAATGTAAATCAACCAGTGGCCCCAACATTTATTCCTCTCAAATTACCAACTCGTTTTTTTAATTTTGGTTCGTTTGGTCTCTTCTCTTACATTTCATGGTGGATATAAGTGTTGTAAATAGTTATTCATTCCTTATGGTATGTATATGATTTTTCAAGACCTAGATGTATCATTTCATCTATATGTCTAGTATCTATCCCATTTACCCTAATATATATTCGATGAAATTGTATATATGGTATTTCTCTCATTGGGTTCAATTTGTTAATAGTTCTGGGTGATTATAAATTATTTCATCCAAGGTACCTAGTTTTTAATTTTCCCATAATATTACATCATTTATTATGGGATAAATTTTTTGTTTATTCTAGATTACTATGCATTTGAACTATAAATAGTATTTAATCATTTTAGTCATTTAGTTTTTTTCTATCAGACAACCCCTTTATTCGTTTCTGAACCTATGTCAAAAGGCCACCTCAAGGGATGCATTGACATCGATTTATTATAAAATACATCATTTTATGAAGTGCTGAATCCAAAATTATTTAGATGAAATTATATATATATATTATTTATTTATAGAATTTAGAATAGGGATTAATAGAACATGCAATGGGTGGTGAAGGATTATTGATAAATAGTGTTTTGGATTAAAATAAAAAATATATTTTGATGAAATATTATGTTCATGATGAGACTTTGAGTGATTCAAATATTTTTCATTATACAATTTTTTTAGGGTGGGTGAGCCCATTTGGTATTTATTCTATTGTTGTAGTGATGGCATAGACTCCATGTGGGATATTTTGTTTCAATATATGTATACTTCTTGAGGTGTGACTAGTTCTTTGGGATAAGTATGTTTCCTGGGTGTGTTCTTTTGTTTCTGAGAAGTTTTATTTACCTATAATGTATTTAATTATTGGGATGTTTTTATTTTTCTCCGATGGTTTTCATTGTTCATAGACATATTACACTAGTCACGGTGGGTATAGTTAGTCTTGGGTGTCATCATGAAACCTATGGATCAATGATTCCTATTTATTTTCAGTATAAACTTTTTAGACATGTATATCTACATGTGACATTAGCATGAACTTACTAAGACTATAAATATTTATAAACATTTTTGGTCATGGCCTACTGAGTTATAATTGCACCTTACTTTTTCTATAGGTTAGTACATGAGAATAATTCATTATTGATGGATGACATAAGGGAAATAGCCCTAAAACAAATGGATAATTTAATTTTCTATCTTAGATCATGGGAAAATGGGATTGGGCTAGAACACATGAACACTTTGATGAGTCTTCTAGGATTACCTAATTTTTTAGGTATTTTTAGATATTAGATTTTTTGTAGTATTGTTTGACATGTTTATAATTCATTTTGATATGTCTTGGATTTGTAAAATTCTATCATCATATGCCTTGATTCATATTTATTTATTATTTTGGTGATTATATTGTTGATCAATTTTCAACAATTCTTACAAACTAATATATTGGTACAATATCCCAACCACATCACATTATAATTATATTGATATTCAGCTGCCTCTAGTATAAAAGGAGGTGTGCACAAGGTCTTGTAGTAATTACTATTTTGGAACCAATTAGTTTTCATGGTCTGAGGTATGATACAAGTTCTATCGAGGGACATTATTTTTTTCTGAATATTTTTGGTAAGTAAGATAGTAGTTATAGTTTGTTATTACTGTAGGTTCCAGGGGCATTGGAAGCACATAATCGGCATGTACATAACTTTTCAAATTTTCAAAATCGATGATTATTCATTGCTCAATATGAAAATAAAGTCAAGTATTCTTATAATTTATTCAAAGACAAAAAACAAACAAGATAACCTAAATGTATTGGGCTAAGATTGATGTATATTTTTTGAATTAATTTTATTAAATTTTAGAATTACCTCCAAGGTGATTCATTCATCATTGATCTATCTGAACACAGTTCTGAAGTGAGGATTTTTTAAAATGTATAATTCAAGGATAAATATAATCTAGAGGTGCTCCACACGAGCTCCACATACCTCCAGATGATAATGAAGGATTCTCCAGTTTCTAGCGTGGAAGAAACTTGGGCTTGATATGTCTTCCGTTGATCTCCATGATAATTTCATCCAAATAACTATAATTGATTTGGATGAGGAGGATCTCTCTATTTCTTGAGATCATTCTTGGGGAGTGAAGAGTTCTCTAGGCTCGAGAGATTTTCTCTAGGGATGTTGTGAACTAATGATTGGTTAGCCGATCGAATGAACCTTTGACTAATAAATAGAATAATAACATAATGACGAACATAGTTCACCACAAAGTAAGAAATAATTAACACAAGTCTCGTAAAAATAATTAGTTATTCCATGTGAAAACCCATGTCAAATAATAATAGAAATTCTATTATATCCATGAAGTGTTCTTAACATTCATGTTATATTTAAATATTACTTAATAAATAATATTTAATGTTCTTTATCTCTAGTACCATTACATGTTCTACAAGTCCTCATTAATATTTATTAGGCCTTGAATAATGATTATTTATATATTAAATAAATATAACAACATTAATCACAGATAAATAAATAATCCATCCACAACATATTCTCTAAAATAACTAGCGACAAAATAAATTTCATCCAACACACTTTAATAATTATTAAAACACAAATTGGAATAATATTTTTTCAACTTGTTAAAAAAATTAGTAATTTAAGTGAGAAACAGGCTCCACATAGTGTGTGACACTATAGGCCTATTTGTCATTTGAATTTTTTGGGCTTTTCTAATGTCCATTATTATTGTCTAATAATTGGTAATGTAACCCCATACAATGTAGTTTATCTCACAATGACATGTCACCTTATATTAATGCATTCCATGTAATAGAATCCACTTTTCTGGATGTCTATAATAAAGAGGGATGCATGCATGTTCCATTAACTAAGGTTCTTGAATTCACATTATTTAACATCCCAAAATAGAATATTCTAGAGAACACCATGGACATGGATTTATATAGGGTATATAATTTCCATAAAAGGGCCTCAGATATCCATATCTAGAGAAGTGAAAAATACTTACACATATAATTCATTAATACAGTATTACTCATGACACACCCAACAAGTCCTACCTCACTGCGATCATCCATCATCATTGTATTAATCAATATATCTAAGTGTGTGAGTCATAATACCCATTAATAAAACTATTATATAATAAGTACCAATACACACATATGAAGAAAATTATATCCAATGGAACTTATAAATGTGGATTTCCTACTAGAAATACTATTTTTTAATAAAATTATCAAATATATTTCGTAATGAGAACACCATTAAAAGGTGCTATAATGTTTCATGGGACCCCACAATGATATCTTGTCTCACTTGGGTGAATTCAAATGATTTCATCTATCCATACAATATATTTTCGAGAATAGTTTCTGGGAACTTATATTTTCTCATCATAAAAATTGATCTTCTATATTCGTTTAATGTGGAAACTATTCTTAAGAGATTATCACATACATTGTAATGGGGAATAAAAATAATCGTGTTTTAAGTAGATTATTAATTTTCATCCAATGAATACATGTGTATAATAATGTAATAAAGTAGTTTGTTTCTAGGTAACCAATTCCAATAGAATTCCATGTTCTCTAGGGGCAACTACTAAGATCCTTTAGTACGTTAGCTCTCACATGATATCAATGCTTCTACTGAGATATGAAATTAGTAAAGGGGTCCACTAAGTTCTCTTCTGTGGAGCATCTTCTCATTTCATCTTCACCCCTTTGATAGAAATTCCTCAATAGTTGATACATTCAGAGTATGTTCATTATACGTTGATGTGACCATGGATATTTTTCAAGATCCGCCATTATATTATTATCACAACGTCATTTAATTGGATCTATATTACTAGGCCCTACATCATGCACCTAGAAAATGATTAGAATCTATACGGCTTCCTAATTAGGATTAAAATTTTCAATATATTGGGACTCCACTATAGAATCAGTGACAACTAGCTAATTTGAAATATTCCAAATCACAAGCTCTTCCTTTGATATATAAAACATATCATGATTGTGACCTCAGATCATTCTGATCTATCTGAAAACTAGCTTCATCTTACCCTATGATGACTAGATATTCGTATCTTCCAAACACAGGGAACATATCCTTACATATTCTCACATACAAAATTATATTCTTGATAATATTCCAATATTTTTTTTCATAGATCATCTTGATTTATTCTTACCATTATCAGTGCATTGGAAACATAAATTTTGGTATATATCATGGAATACAAGATAAATCCTATTAATGGAGCGTATGTAATCTTACTCATCCTATATTTTTTAGGTTTTGTATCACGACATATTTTCTAGGAATGATGTATTCAATGTGACACTAGAACCAATCCCCTATTTTATTATTCTATAATAAATCTCTTTAGTATATGTTCAATGTATGTACTTTGACTTAGTCCATGTAGCCTCATGAATCTATCACAGATGATCTTGATCCCTTGAATGTTGAATGCTTAACCTAAGTCCATAATGGAAGAGAACTTGTTCAATCTGTCCTATAATGAATAGAATATAGGTATTTCATTTACAATATGCAATATTTCATTAAAATTCACTACTTGGATCACGACCACAAACCCATTAAAACTTTTATAATCAAATGTCTGAAATTCATTATTAATGAAACCAAATTCTCTTATGGATTAATTGAATCAATTGATCCATGATATTCATTCATTATTTAATCCATAAATGGATCTCTGAAAATTCATTACACTTTTAAAATCACCTAGTGACATAGACCCTTCTGGTTTTTTCATATAGACGTCTTCATAATTCATCTCATTATGGATTTCAATTTGACATCCATCTTCCAAGTCTCATAGTCATAGAAATATTATATGGGAAATATGATTCATAGGGGTTTAACAATGGAAACTGGAGAAAAGGTTTCATCATTTTCAATTCCTTGATATTTTTTAAAAACTTTATCCACTTTCCTTACATTATATGTACTAACATGAACATCCATGTTTATTTTATTTTTAAATACCAATTTACACCCATCATTCTTTATTTTAGTTGGTTCATTGACCAAAACACAGACATGGTTTTGATATATGAAATACATGTCAAAATACATTTCTTCTACCCATCTTGCAATTTGAATGCTCTCTTTTACTTCTTTTTATGATAGAGGTTCATTATTTTACAATAGTAATGAGTCCCCTTCCTCAGCTAGAATGAAACCATATCTCTCTAGTTTCCTTACCTCTCTTGTGATCCAATGTAGTACATGTGTATCAGAAACAACATCTTCCACAAGTATTTGTGGAAAGTGTTCTAGTACCAAATCATGTATATCTTGAGCATCGACTTCATCAACGTCAATATTTCTCTCACTATCTCTTTGTAGTTTGTTCTCCCTCCCAATAATGAATTCATGTCTAGGAAAAGTAAATTTTTGTTTGAGGGGTGGTACAGGATGTATCCCTTTAATTACATGGGATACCCTATAATGGTACACTTACGGTCCCTGTGTGATATTTGGTTGCCTGAGAAAGCTTTATAAAAATCCTCACATCTCCATACACATGTATGTGACAATGTGGGTTTCTTTCTAATCTGTAGCTCGATGGGAATCTTACTTATTTACTTAGATGGTACATGGGTTAAGGTGTAAGCCACGGGTTTCAATGCATGTCCCCAAGAGGATTATGGAAGATCTACATGAATCATCATCGACCTTCCCATGTCCAACAAGTTAGAGTTCTTTCATTCACTAACAATATTCAACTATTGTGTATATGTTAGAGTGAGTTAAGATAGAATCCGACACTCTTTTAAAATGATGATGCACTCTTAGTCAAGATAATCTCTACCTCAATCTAATTGAATCATATTTATCTTCTTAAAAAGATGATTCTATAAATCATTCTTGAACTCCTTGAAGTTATCATAGTAGTTGGACTTATACATCATTATGTAGACTTAGCCAGATCTACTCATGTCATTAGTAATTGTAATTTAGTAAAAATATCAACCTCCACCATCTACTAGAAATGGTCTACACACATCAGTGTGTACCAATAAAAGAATTTCATTGGAACATCAATTTATCCACCAAATTATTGTTTGGCAATTTTCCCTTGTAAAAAAGTCCAACATCTATCAATGGGTATCGGATCAGAAGAGTCTTAATAAAAAACATCAAAGAGAATTGGCATGTGATTCTTTTTAACATGACGAAGGTGGTGATGCCACAACTGGGTGTTGTATGAGGCATGTTAACTTGGTCCATTATCAAAATACAACAATTGTATCTCATAAATAAATAAATACAAACCTTATATTAATGTTCCATACCATAACATATGTTGACATTATAAAAGTGACAACTTTTATTTCTAAACTTGAAATAAATTCATCGGTATCTACACTCGATATATAAATTATATTCCAGGTAACAATGAGAAAAAAATAATAACCATGAGAAACCAAGATCATTCCCATCAAAAAAGTGAGGTGGTAGTCCTCAATGGAATGAATAGATAGCCGTACACCATTGGAAACTCTCATATCCACCTCTCCTTTGGAAATTTTCTGAAATCTACTCTGTTCAATAATTTTAATATAGATGTGATCTGCACAAGCTATATCCAATACGCAATGTGTTGAAATGGAAACAATTCACCTGATAATGAATACACCATTATCTTCCCTTTACATCTAGGTGTAGATTCTCTTCCAGTGTCCTGACATGCCACCAGAAAAGCATACTGCTTCCATTTCATTTCCCTCCCTATGTATCATCTTCTTCTTGGTTGGATGGTTCTAGGAGTCTTTAAATTGTTTATAAATCAAATGAATATTTTAATTGTACTTTATATTCCTATTCACCAAGAGTAAATCGGGTTTTTCACACCCCATGAACTTATTAACATAAATAATCGGGGAAGAAGCTCTGATAAACAATTCTCTTTATTAATCATATTATAAATCACAGTAAAACTAAAGAAGAACTTACGTAGTGATGACAGTATGAGATTTCTATGCAACTCATTTGGGAATTTAATCACCAAGATTCCTAGATGATAAATGTATCCATTATGGTTGACTATTTGTGGTCTAGTTGTCCTAGACTCTCCAGAAATAGTAGTGAATGAAGAATTAGAGATCTCATACCTCTCCTATGTCACCTTCTCTAGTTAGAGATCCTGAAGGTGATACATTATGCTATAAGCATCCATTTCCTCATGTTTCTTCCAAATATCAGTGGCCATAAATGATATCATGATAATATAAACATCCATAGCATCGTTTATATGTTTCTCTTTCACAGACAGTTCCTCATCACTCAACACATACCTAGGAGCAACTAGAATTTTCTCTTCCAACACATAATGTTTCCCCTCAAGGAAAAAAGAATACATGAAGACAACATTTACACTATTGGAAATTAGTGCTTATGAAAAAGGATTTCCTTAACGAGTATTGATTACAATGATATGTTTGATTTCATTTGGATTAATATTTCTACAAATTAATATGTACAGAGTTGTAGTACTTCATCGTGATATATATATTAAAATAAATAAATAAATTTTTATTAGTCTCCCAATATTTTGTTGAAACCCAATATACCTCACTATTGGCTTCAGAATATCCTATTTCTTAGGAATTCTAATGGCATGGACCCATATTTCAAATCAAATTACCCCAACTAGTGTGGATCAAGAAACTAGAAAGTTTTAGGTAGGAATTAAAAATACCAACTACATTAACTCACAATTCCTTTATCAGTAGAGTGGAATCCCCAAACCTAAAATAATTATATTTTAATTTCCTCAAAAATTTCTTCTCAGTTACACCATGCACAACTAAATAATTCAACCCTTTATGTAAACTATGTTATGTTTACAAAAAACATCAAATTAGAATTCCACGATAATTGAAAGCACCCCTACAAGTGTTGGTCAAGAAAATTGAACTATGGTTAGATTCTAACTGATGTAATGGAAGGCTATACCAACATAATATTTAATTGCGAGATTTCATACATTATGTGTAAAATTCACTTATTATCTATTTGCATTCTTGGTAATGTTATGTGGGATTCACATAAGTGATTAACCATGTATAGAAAATATTAATGCATAATCCATTTTTATTTTAGTTCCATATTGTATTCTTGTTAGATAATTAGTTATGTAATCATATCAATCATCCATAATCGATTACCATTGGACTAATATAAAATAATGTAAAGGTTATGATCAAGCACTTTAATATTGGTTAGTTTATCCAGCAGTTGATAAAACTATCATTTAATTATTTAATTTAAATTATTAAGATAAATTACCCTCTTATAGATATATCATTATCTGAATTTAATAAATCCTTTTTATCTTAATCATTTTTTGAATATCATTGATATTCACGTCCATAACCTTGTTCATAAATTGTATCTCAGATGCAAAGAAGTGATTATCTATCAAAAAATCCCATCATCTATTTGTAGTTGCATACACTTTTTTCATTGTGACATATAGAAGGAACGTATAATGACAAATATAATAAAACACATACATGATGTGATGATCATTGAACATTACAAAAATTCCAATTAAACACATATATTTATATTTATCAATCACCAATCACATGATGCGTCACAACTTTATTCCCACACAACGACACATGTCTCGAGGGTTATATAATATACAAATAAATTATTAAATATGTGTAATCTGGAGAGAGTATACGGTGTTTATATCAAAATACATAGATTGTACCCTTATCACCATACATATGATGTTAATTCTGTGAGAAACAGTGTGTGAGGTGTACATCAAAAATCTTCAATGTTCATGGCCTGTCCATTAGGCCACCCCCCCCCCCCCATGTAGACTCTATGTTTCCCGGTCACCAACCGGTAAAGCCGTGTATGTGATACATGACTTGACCCAGAACCAAAGGACCTACAAAACATGTCAACAAGGCCACATGGTGTGTTGTCTAGATGATCGTATGTCATTCATTCATGGTAAACACACAGCGTAAGAATTAAATAAACTGTGTATCATTAATTAAAATGGCTTATGTAATTCCTGAATTACAACTGATGCATTGAACATGAATACATGATGTGTATATCTGGATACAAGGTGTATATTCTTATGTTATTTGAAGTGAACCGTCAGTTCCTTCTTATGATATCCATGATTTCATTTTCATCATACAATTATTCATTTATGTTAGATATTTTATAAATGATACGACTGAAATATATCTCAAAATTCATATTACAATAATGATTAATAAATCAATGAAAAACTAATTTATTAGTGTATAAATAATCAATGAATTATATAAATAATTATAAACAAAAATATGACCACTTTAATTCCACTTGAAGGTTCTTGGAGCAACGAAAGTGAAAAATGGGTGAGTACCAAACTTTGAAAACTGTCAAAATTGATGAATAGTCTGTGATCAACATGATGATAAATGCCAGTATCCATGAAATTGGATAGAAGATAAAAAGGGAAAGGATAGAACATGGAACCATTAATAGGGTATCGATATATTTTTTTATAATAAAATTAATTAAATTATAGAATTACTTCTATGGTTATTCTTTATTCATTGAGGAATCAGACCACCGGTCTGAGGTGTGGATTTTTTGTGATGTCGAATCCAAGGATAAGAATCCACTATCAGTGATCCACACTTGCTCCATTTTTTATGGATGTTTCTAAAAAATTCTATGAGTGCTAGAACGAATGATCCATGTGCTTGTGATTTGTTCTGTTAAACTCCCTGTGAATCACATCCAAAGCATTCTCATTGAATTGGAAGAGGAGGATCCCACTCATCCTTAAGAGAATTCTTGGAGAGGGAAGAATTATCTAGGCTTGAGAGCTTTGTTACAATGATGCTAGGCACCCAAACATTGGTTAGCTTGTCGAATGACCCATTGGAAAATATAGAGAATAATAAATTAATGTTCAATTTATTTCACCATGTAACAATAATTAATAATCAAATGTATTGTTATATTAATGAATATTTCATGTGAAACCCCATGTCAAATAATAATATTAATTCTATTACATCCATGAAATATTTTTAACATGAATGTTATATTTATATATTATTTATCCAAATAATATTTAAAAGTATTTCTCACCAAAAAATAACTTTATCCACAAATCCACCTCAATTTTTTCTAGTACATGAATAATGTTTATTTACTTATTAAAAAAAATATAACTTCATTATTCTCCATTAAATCATTATTTCATCTGCAAAAATATTCTCCCAAATAACTGGGGACAAAATACATGTGACATGGAATACTTGAATAATTATTAAACCAAAACTAGGGATAATATATATTCAACTTATTAAATAAATAAATAATTGATTTACGTAAGATATTATCTACACATATGATGTAAGCCTCTATGCTTATTTACCATTGGCATTAGATGGGCTTGCCAAATGTATAAGATTATTGTCTAGAAACGGGCCATGGAACCCAATAGAATGATGTGGATGTCACAAAAAAAATTTACCTCATTCAAACCCTTACAGTGTAATATAATCCCTTTGTCCCCATATTCCCCATCAAGTTAGTTGCAAGCGAGTGCCATCAACCAATGTGCTCGATTTTTCAGTCTTCAACTTCTCGAAATTCAACATGCCTAGAGAACACCATGACCATGAATATAGTTATGATATACCATTTCCATCAAAGGTCCTAAGATATCTACTTTTGTAGAAGTGATAAATCCTTTCTGATGTTATTCAATAATGCATTATTAATCATGACACACCCCACATATATTACCTCATTAAAAACATCTATTATCACGATTTTGGTCAATACATATATGTGTTTGAGTCATAATACACATTAATAATGACATTAAATCCTATTGTTCAATACTCACATCCATAGATATGAACATCTAATGCCACATATAAATGTGGATTTCCTAGTGGTGGATCTTGTTCTGATAATATCATCATGGATATTACTAAGGGCGCAATCCTAGAGAAGGTGGATAGAAGATTCAAGAGTACACACCCCTGATATCCTATATCATTTCACTCCATTCAAATGATATCATCCACCCATGGAACATATATTAAAGAATATTTTCATGACACATTCGGGGGTTCATAATAGTATTGATCTGCTAGGAATTTTTACTGAGATAGATATTTATAGTATATTATCATATACTGTGTAACATAGAAGAACAATAATTATGTAATATGTAGTGTATTATTTCATCCAATGAGTACATTTTTGTCATAAAGTAAAATTATTTTGGTTACTAGGAAACCACATCCAACAAATACTTCATATATAATATGTGTCTGGGAGAAGAAAAACCATATACGATGAAATCTCATGTTTCCAAGGATGAGATTGATGTTCACGATTTTAATTTTATCTATTGAAATATTTTATCCCTGAGTGTTGAAAATGAGTATAGAATTTATGATTTAGGAGATCTTGTCACTTGATTAGAATATAAAGAGTGTGTGTGTCTATTCAGTAGTATAAGTGTGTTAGATTAAAATGTAATATACAATATTGAATGTGATTTTCTATTATAGTTAGTAATTGGTTAGATTTTAAAGAACTGTGACATTTTACTTCACTTGTCATTTAAATGGTTAAAATGGAATTTAATGGTGAATTTTTTAATTTATTTTGTGAAATTATAAAAATTAATTTTTAATTTTAGACTACAATTTGTTTCCTCTGTAACTAATTACTGTCATCTTATTTGACTTTTCAGTTATCCTAAAATACTATCTAATTTATAATATAAAACATTGATGATATTAATCTTATTTGTATAATTTAGACAATATATTCAATGGTGACCCAATATACTGGTAGATTTGGGCTACTAAGAGTGCATTTGTAATTGTTTTTCTATGATATGTGATACTGATAACGGAATAATTGAATACCTATTAGATTTTTTAGTACATTGTCCTTTTATTAATTTATATATTTACACGTAATGTGGATTGTGATTAATGTTACATAAAAAACATATATAATCCCTCTGGTAGAGCACTACAAGTGTGTTGAAAAGAACACCCATGTAATTATAAGGCCAAAACCTCTTCTAGATTAGGTCATTTGGTTGATTATCACCTCTAAGATATCTAGTTTGGAGAGTATTGTGAGAAGGAGATATAGGTTATATCCATTTCATCATTGATGTTTGTGCTTACCTAGATGTTTTAGCTATATAACCCATTGATATTTATCAGGTATGGTGGTCCCCAAATGGATAGTTTTTTTAATGAGTCTATCTTGATTATTTTAAAGAACATGGGTACAACACTAGAGAGTTGTTTGAGGACTGTAGTGTATATGATATGGGGACCTGTGAAGCACTAATGTGATATTTTATTCTACGAGTACAAACATGTTGGGATATCCTGGAAGGATTTTTAGATTATGTTCATCAATCACATCCATATATATACATTGTGGGTGGACTAGGAATGTGATTTTAGGGAGCTAATGAAGATACTGATATACATGTTGGATTATATTTCCCATTTTACTGATTTATAATGATTAATCATGATGATGGAATGGGATATTATGGCATGGGGCTTGGTTTATGGCTGATTTGAGGTATGGGGTATGGGTTTTTGTGAACATTTTCTTCCACCTAATGTTTTTTTTTTGATAATTAGGATTTAATTATGAATAAAAAAACTGGGAGAGGAAAGATACTCAATGTAGTCATCTTCTATTAGTGTATTCAGAAGGGGATCTACATGTAGTAGTACGCATTGTTATGAGCATTCATTCATGGGTGGGGATGGTTTGAGTAGTCACTACGGTGGGTTTAATCCCTAATCAGATGAGGAATAAAATATAATATAATATTAGTGTGGTAAATGACGCCATAACAAAATACAATACGTTTTACAACCGATCATGTGTTCCTGGTGTTGCTAGATGGGGATCCTATAACAGTTTTGTTGGAATTATCAATGGTTGTAAAACGATGAATCCTCATGACAAATGTACATATCCGAGCTATGATCCTCTATTTTGAGGCAGATGGATTGATTTAGTTTTTCCAAAACTATGTTTAAGGTTAGAATATTAAATGATTGGGATATATATAGCAACATCATTAGGGTGAAAGGAAAATAAAAATTAATTAATATTTAAATAATACATAATATATCATATATATTCATGATAATAAAAATTATTATAATCATTTTTAAATATAGATAAAAATAAATCACATCGCATCATGGTGATTGTATTTTGTACATACACATGAGTTCCATTATCATTTCTTAAAATATTATATTATTAGAATTATGTCAGGATATTATAATTAAGAAAGTATTAATATTTTTTTTAAATATCATATATATTCATTAATACCATCATAATACCCATCCATAAAAGGTTTTCAGGGAATATTAATTATATCATTTTGTGCAAACTATATGTCATTCTTACACATGAGTGATACTTTCAGTTCAAGTTCTATGGGAAAGGGGATGTATATTGGTGTGTTCGTATTCATAATAAATTATCATAACATCGATTATTATTATGATATTATTATATGGTAGATATAATATATATATATATATATATGGTAACTAAGAGTTAAAAAGGAATTGGCCAATAAGGTAAACTATATCTTCTTCAAAACATCGTAATTGGATCTACACTAAAGGCCTCTTCAGTTGGGATTTTGATAACAAAAACACCTCAATAACATGTATTTAAAGGTTTATAATATAACTAGGATGATTATTATTGAGATATAAGGATCAATGTGATTAAACGAATTAAGGTAGGAGGTTTATTTCAATACTTGATGTGAGGGGATCTTTTGAAATTTCTCAATTGATTAAATTATAATAAATTTATTTTCTTCTCAAATACAACAAAATGAGAATTTTTTTTAGAATATAAGATTATATAAGTTTGTGTTATAATCAATAAATAGATTTTATAAATTTTTATATTATTTTAATCCACATCATGATGATTACCCCTTAGTTAATAGAATTTAATTTTTACTAGAGTATTATATTTTTTAACATAATAAATTGTACCTATTTACTATATAGTGTAAATATTCATTGAGTTCTAAAATTATTAATTTATAGACCTTATAATAATAATTTTTTATTTTTAAAATTTTTATTAATTTTAAATAATTTAATAAAATATCATTTCAATTAAAAAAAATTCCATGAAATATTAATAGTGTCAATTTTGAAACAATTCATTACACTGACATTATGAAAATCAATAGATCATGTTGTCTTAAAAAATTTATAACACCTATAATATGTTATAATGAACAATAACTTTCTTGTAGAACCATTATTAATTAATAATATATTTCAATAAGTATTTATAATATCAATTATCCAATTTTTCCATGAAAGGAATAATTAATACACCCTCATTGTGTAATTAAGTATGGTAAATATTTAAATTTAAAAAATTATAAATAAATTACCTTGGAATATATAAATATTTTATATATAAAGTTAATAAGTATATTTTGGAATATCTTATGTAAATGGCCAAACTAAAAATTTATTACTTATTAAGAATAATAGTTTTTTAAGGAAAAAAAAGCTGCAGGACTTCATATAATTAAAAATAAAGAAGGATACTAGAGTCGAAAAATAAGATTTTTACACTCATTAATGAATAGAAATCATTTCAATTGTTGTTCTTGAATGAATATTGAATGTATTTCCAAAGGATCCCATATTTTCATCGTAATCAGAAAGTCGGTTGGCTTCGCGATAGACATGTGTTATAATATAATGCATTTCATCGAGAATATCCAGACATTTTATCCATTTAGTTGTGAGTTTCCATGAATGATGAATTTGACCCATTCAAACTGCATGGACAATGTTGAATGTGTAACATTCAAGAAATATTTTATTATAATTTCATTGATTATAAAATTCTACTTCCATGATAAAACTCATCATATCTGCCTCAAGAGTAGTGTCATCTTCACAGGAGCCATGAACTGTTGCAAGGAAATAACCATTGTGATCACTAAAGGGTATTCCATAGCCATTAGGACCTAGATTTCTACTCGAGAAACCATCCAAGTTACATTTTATCCATCCTATAAATGGATTTATCCAAAATATCTACATGGTTCCCACCAGTTTTGGAATTTAACATGAAAAAAATAGTTTTCTTAGAACTGTAAAGTCCATGATCGAGTTGTTATTGTTTGCATTGTGTAAATGGTTATCTTGTTGATCGCGATTCAAATATATGTAAGCGTATATTATTGGTTGAATGTGGAATTTTCATGTCATGATTTGTTCCTCCTCTTCTATGTAATATTGCTGACTTCTAATCATGCATCTAGCAAGAGTATACGAACCTTCATCGAGAGGTGAACTGTCGATATTTTTAGAGGAAAATCCATGATGATTGATGCATGTGGAGGAAAAAGATAATATAAAGAGAATATTGGTTTGAAGAGGGATGCAGTGGTCTTAGATTATAGAAATAGGTGATTTCTATCATCTCGATGATGATGGAACTGGGAACACCTGGAGTAGATGGATATACCAATGTGTTACAGTTTCTCTTCCACTGAATGCTTATTATGGATGGGGCACTAAAGAAGTGTGAACCAAGATGTTTTCTACCATTTTTTATTAAACACTTTTTATAAAATGTAATTACCTTGTAGGAGTTGATTGTAAAATTGCATGGAATATATAATACCTATTTCACTTGGTACCCTTATGAGAATGTCTTCATTGTTCAAAATAATATGAAGAAATTTGGAGGGATATTTAAGGTGGCAGCATGTTTATCTTCTCATGTTCTTCCTTTATAGTGGAATTATTGTCTGTATTTGGGTCTCGGGTGATTATATATTAAATATATGGGAAGACTATAAAATTTTCCTTCAATCATTTGGGGTAATATTGAACATTTACTAAAAAGTGAGATTGCATTTTTATCTTTTGGAAAATCTTTTTGAGACTCATCCAAACTAAGCATTGATGTAAGTAATCCTCCCATAAACCATCCTGCTATGTAATTTGGATTTGATAAAATCAAGGTAGTGTGATTTTTCATTAATAATCATCCAAATTAACTAATCCCAAAGGGATTAGTTGAAACATTAAATGTATTTAATGAAAAGTCCTCCCATATTGTATTGAAAGTAGCATTTCTTCAAAGGGGCTGTAAAAATTGTCCATTCAAGAGTACTACCACTCCACAAAAAATTAATCACAATAGAATTTATGGTTTTAATGTTGTAGGAATTTAAGGAATACACTATTAAGGAGTAAAAATGTTTTTAGATAATAACATATTTAGCTAAGAAAAACATTAACACCAATGATAAATCCTTGACTTTCTAGTTTGAGGGTGTTCTTTTATATTGACTCGCCATTTCAACCAAATTAGAGGAACAAGGTCTTCCTAAAAATATGGGGACACCGCATTAGGTGAATGGTAAGGATCCTTCCCTTATGCAAAGAGCCTTCATCATACAGTGTTCTCTTAAGGGAGAAATATTTTTCCAAAAGAAAATATATGACTTACACCGGTTGACCACATGAGAAGTAACTCTTTCTTAGAGAAGAAGTGATTTCCAGATGTTTTAAATGTTCTTCTACTCTTCATGAGGAAAGAGGATAATCTCATCAGAAACAAATAAGGTGAGAGGGGGAAGAGATACTTCAAAGAGATTGAATTTTATTTATTTCTCCTTTTATGACTTTGTGAAGTATCAATCTACAAAATAATCGTCAGTGATTACAAAAATAATATCAGAGAGGGGGTCTCCTTGTCTAAATAATCTCGTGCATTATAATTAAACCATTAAATAACTCTCCACAAGGATAAAGATGTCAGTATATATAATAAGAGAATAATTCCAATGAAGTAATCTCATATGAAATCTAAACACATGCTGGATTCGTCCAATAAATCCCTAGTCAGTGGTGTTAAAGGCCTACCTGATATCAAGTTTACGAGAAATGCTTTCTCCTCTTGTATTCATCTAAATGAGATTAATGAATTTCAAGGTAGTATGGAGACAATAATGAATCATTATTCTTTTGTTATAACTGAACTGATTCTAGGAGTTTAGTCTCTCATTATCCTGAGCCAGACGATTGGCCATAATTTTGGTGATAATATTGTGTATAGAATTTATAAGAGACACATGTTGAAATTGACCTATATAACATACATTATCCACCTTAAGAAATAAATCAATAAATTGAGAATGTATGACTTGATCATGAGATCTTTCATTGATGATATGCATAACCAGTTTACAATCATCACATTGGATGACATCGTAATAGAATTCAATGAAATGGGTTGTGATACGATCTAGTATCGATGAAATTTTTTTTAAGTCCCTGAATAGAATCCCTAATTTCCATATATGTTAGAGTATATGTTGGAAGAATGTTATAATATTCAGTGAAATGTTTTGGGACAATTCCTTCAATGATTTCCTCAGTTATTTTGGGACCATTAAAGAGATCCATGTAGAAGGAAACAATATGGATAAAGTGGCATTGTATGTCAACCATGATAGTTTCTCTATCATTCAATAAAGATAGAGGTCTTTTGATTTTTTTGGCTTTTTGAAGTGGATTGATGAATTTTGAATTCCTCTTTCCATCCATATGCCACTACACTTTTAATATTTCTTGTTATATCCCAATAATTTTTTAAAGGAAACACTATGTTCAATATCATACAATAAATTGCACATCATTCATAACCCAAAAACTAAATTTTATTATTTAAATTTGTCCATTTAAACCTATTAATTAGATAAATGAGGATGAATAGTCTTATGAATTATATAAAATGTTCATAATCATTTTTAATGGTTCAATTAATTATTTTTAATTAATTACTATATTTTTTAGTAAAATCGTTGTATTAATACATAAATATTTTCATCAAATATTATTTTAGTTATTTTTATATAGAAATAATATAATTATATTAGGGTGAATATAGGAAATATATTTGAAAAAATTATATTCTTTTATTCATCATATCAATATTTTAATAAATTCAATTGTTTAAAACAATATAAATGTTTTATTTTGTTAATAAATAATAAAAAATATAGATTTATATAGAAATCTATATATTTTTTAAATTATTTACCAGTTTAAATTTTTTTATAAACTTTTTTAAAATTTTAATTAGTATAATTTTATTTAAAATTAAACAGATTTTTTTAATTGGATTTTATACTTGAATATAATTTGAAAATAATTTAATTTTAATTTTTAATTTTTCTGAAAAACTATTTTTCAATACATTTTTCCAGTTTTAATTTAAATTAAATTTATTAACTTATATGATTTAATTTTTGAAAAATCGACGCAATATTTTTATTTTGAAGGTCCAATTTTTTATTTCCCATTTTTTGGTCAATATGAATAGCAACATTAGTAATTTTATTACCCCAATAAAGGGTAAATAATGTAATTATGGGTAAAATTGATATGATAAAAACATACAATATTTTTATTGGATGTTGTAAAATAAAACCACAACACGTATTATTGAAATTTTTATTATTGAGTGGACACATGTTCATGAAAATTACTTTTATATTATTTAAGGTAATCGAAGTCAGAAAATGATACTTTCTTTGTCCTTAATATCTTTTATGTGTCTACATGGGAAAAAATATGTTTTGAATAAATATAAATGTCCATATTGAATATAAAAGATTTATTTTGTGATGTTAATTTATATATGACTTTGGGAAAATTGAATAAGATTATGAGATTTATAGTACATAGTTTTAGGAAATGAAAAACATGTCAAACCCTTTATTATTAGTATCTCAACCTGTCGAGGATATCATGTCTATTGTGGAATATAAACATAATTAATTATCTTATTTTCTAAATAATTTAATTCTCTAGTTGAAATTGATAGAATGGAGCAAGAAAAACATCATCTTTCTGTAGCAGTAAATTGACTCATCCAAAAATACAATTCATTGGATTCAAGAATACATTGCCATGGATAAATTCTCTACCATGGTTGAGTAGGTGGATAGATTCTCCTCTTAACATCAGCACCTCCTTTTTCGTAGAGATAACATCCAAAAAGAACTATTAAAAGTGTAGTGGCATATCGATGGGTAGAGGAATTCAAAATTAATCAATGCACTTCAAAAATCCAAAAAATTCAAAAGACCTCTATCTTTATTGAATGATAGATAAACTATCATGGTTGACAGACAAATACACTTTATCCATAATGTTTCCTTCTACATGGATCTCTTTAATGGTCCCTAAATAACTGAGGAATTCATTGAAGGAATTGTCCCAAAACATTTAACTGAATATTATATTATTCTTCCCACCTATACTCTAACATATAGTGAAATTATGGATTCTATTCAGGGACTTAAAAATAAATTTTCATCGATACCAGATGGTATCAAAAACCATTTCATCCAATTCAATTACGATTTCATCCAATGTGATGTTTGTAAACTGGTTATGCATATCATCAATGAAGGATCTCATGATCAAGGCATAAATGCTCAATTTATTTATTTATTTCTTAAGGTGTAAAATTTATGTTATATAGGTCAATTTAAACATGTGCCTCTTATAAATTCTATACACAATATTATCACCAAAATCATGGCCAATCGTGTGGCTCATGATAATGAGAGACTAAACTCCTAGAATCAGTTCAGTTAAAACAAATGAATAATGATTCATGATTGTCCCTTTACTACCTTGAAATTCATTAATCTCATTTAGATGACTACAATATTAGAAAGAATTTCTCATAAACGTGATATCAGGTAGGCCTTTAACACCATTGAATGAGGATTTATTGGACGAATCCAGCATGTGTTTGGATTTCATATGAGATTACTTCATTGGAATTATTCTCTTATTATATATACTTACATATTTATCCTTGTGGATGGTTATTTAGTGGGTTAATTATAATGCACTAGATGATTCCGACAAGGAGACCCCCTCTCTGATATTATTTTTCTAATCACTGAAGATTATTTTGTAGATAGATACTTCACAAAGTCATCAAAGGAGAAATAAATAAAATTCAATCTCCTAGAAGTATCTCTTCCCCCTGTCACCTTATTTGTTTTTGATAAGATTATCCTCTTTCCTCATGAAGAGTAGAAGAACATTTAAAACATCTAGAAATCACTTCATCTCTTAGAAAGAGTTACTTCTCATCTAGTAAACAGGTGTAAGTCATTTATTTTCTATTGGAAAAATATTTCTCCCATAAGAGAACACTGTATGATTAAGGCTCTTTGCATAAGGGAAGGATCCTTACCATTCACCTATCGCGGTGTCCCCAAGTTTCATGGAAGACCTTCTTCCTCTAATTTGGTTGAAATGGTGATTCAATATAAAATAACACCCTTAAACTGGAAAGTCTAGGATTTATCATTGGTGTAAATGATTTTCTTTTCTAAACATGTTATTATCTAAAAAATTGTTTACTCCTTAATAGTGTATTCATCAGCTTCATACAGCAATAAAACCATCAATTCTACTGTGATTAATTTTGTGTGGAGTGGTAGTACTCTAGAATGGAAAATGTTTACAGCCCCTTTTAAGAAATGATACTTTCAATACAATATGGGAGGACATGGCATTAAATACATTTAACCTTTCAACTAATCCCATTGGGGTTATTTAATTAGGAGGATTAATAATGAAAAATCACACTACATTGATTTTATCAAATCCAAATTACATAGCAGGCTGATTTATGGGAGGATGACTTACATCAATGCTTAGTTTGGATGACTCTCAAAAATATTTTCCAAAAGATAAAAATGCAATCTCACTTATTAGTAAATGTTCATTATTACCCCAAATGATTGAAGGAAAATTGTATATTTATCCCATATATTTTATATATAATCACCCAAGACCCAAATACAGAAAATAATGCCACTATCAAGGAGGAACATGAGAAGATAAACATGCTGCCACCTTAAATATCCCTCCAGATTTCTTCATATTATTTTGATCAATGAAGACATTCTCATAAGGGTACCAAGTGAAATGTGTATTCTATATTCCATGTAACTTTACAATCAACTCCTACAAGGTACTTGCATTGGAAATGAATTGTTTAATAAAAAATGGTAGCAAACTTCTTGGTTCACACTTCTTTAGTGCCCCATCCTTAATAAGCATTCTATGGAAGACAACCTGTAACACATTGCTATATCCATCTACTCCAGGTGTGCCCAGTACCATCATCATCGAGATGATAGAAATCACATGTTTCTATAATCCAAGACCACTGCATCCCTCTTTAAACCAATATTCTCTCTATATTATATTTTTCCTCCACATGCATCAAACATCATAGATTTTCTGCTAAAAATATCGACAGTTCACCTCTCGATGAAGGTTTGTATACTCTTCCTAGATGTATGTTCTAAAGTCAACAATATTACATGGAAGAGTAGGAACAAATCATGACATGAAAATTCTACTTTCATCCAAAAATCTACGCTTACATATATTTGAATCGGGATCAACAAGATAACCATTTACACAATGCTAACAATAACAACTAGATCATGGACAATAAAGTTCTACGAAAATTGTTTTTTTTCATGTTAAATTTCCAAAACTGGTGGGAAACATGTAGATATTTTGGATAAATCCATTTATAGGATGGATAAAATGTAACTTGGATTGTTCCTAGTGTAGAAATCTAGGTTCTGATGGCTATGGAATACCCTTTAGTGATCACAATGGTTATTTCCTTGCAACAGTTCATGGCTCTTGTGAAGATGAGACTACTCTTGAGGCAGATATGATTGGTTTTATCATGGTAGTGGAATTTTATAATCAATTAAATTAGAATAAAATATTGTTTGAATGTTACACATTAACCATTGTCCATGCAGTTTGAATGGGTCAGATTCATCATTCATGGAAACTCACAACTAAATGGATAAAATGCCTGGATATTCTCGATGAAATTCATTATATTATAACACATGTGTATCGCGAAGCCAACCGACTAGCCGATTACCATGAAAATATGGGAGCCTTTGGAAATACATTCAATATTCAATCAAGAACAACAATTGAAATGCTTTCTATTCATTAATGTGTGTAAAAATCTTATCTTTAGACTCTAGTATCCTTCTTTCTTTTTAATTATATGAAGTCCTGCAGCTTTTTTTTCCTTAAAAAAACTCTTATTCTTAATAAGTAATATATTTTTAGTTTTTGTCATTTACATAAGATATTCCAAAATATACATATTAAATATATATATATATATATATAATATTTATATATTTTAAGGTAATTTATTTATAATTTTTTAAATTTAAATATTTACCGTACTTAATTACACATTGAGGATGTTGTAATTGTTCCATTCATGGAAAAAATTGGATAATTGATATTATAAATACTTATTGAAATATATTATTAATTAATAATGGTTCTCCACGAATGTTATTGTTCATTATAAAATCTTATAGGTGTTATAATTTTTTTAAGACAACCTGATCAATTGATTTTCATAATGTAAGTGTAATGAATTGTTTCAAAATTGACACTATTAATATTTTATTGAAATGTTTTTTAATTGAAATGATATTTTATTAAATTATTTAAAATTTATAAAATTATAAAAATAAAAAATTATTATTATAAGGTATATAATTTAATAATTTATCAATTCAAGGAATATTTACACTATATAGTTAATAGGTACAATTTATTATGTCAAAAAATATATTACTCTAGTAAAAATTAAATTATGTTAACTAAGGGTTAATCATCATGATGTGGATTAAAATAATAGAAAAATTTATAAAATCTATTTATTCATTATATCACAACCTTATATAATCTTATATTCTAAAAAAATTCTCATTTTGTGGTATATGAGAAGAAATTATATTTATTATAATTTAATCATTTGAGAAATTTCAAAAGATCCCCTCACATCAAGTATTGAAATTAACCTCCTACCTTACTTTGTTTAATCACATTGATCCTTATATCTCAAAAATAATCATCCTAGTTATATTATAAACCTTTAAATACATGTTATTGAGGTTTTTTCTTATCAAAATCCCAACTAAAGAGGCCTTTAGTGTAGATCCAATTATGATGTTTTGAAGAAGATATAGTTTACCTTATTGGCCAATTCTTTTTAACTCTTAATTACCATATATATATATATATTATATCCACAATATAATAATATCTTAATAATAATCATTGTTATGATATTTTATTATGAATACAAACACACCAATATACATCCCCTTTCCCATAGAACATGAACTAAAAGTATCACTAATGTGTAAGAATGACATACAGTTTGCACATAATGAAATATTTAATATTCCCTCAAAACCTTTTATGTATGGGTATAATGATGGTATTAATGAATATATATGATATTTAAAAATTTTAATACTTTCTTAATTATAATATCAGGACATAATTCTAATAATCTAATATTTTACGAAATTATAGTGGCACTCATGTGTATGTACAAACTACAATCACCATGATGCGATGTGATTCATTTTTATCTATATTTAAAAATGATTATAATAATGATTATTATCATGAATATACATGATATAAGATGTATTATTTAAATATTAATTAATTTTTATTTTCCATTCATTAAATCATTCAAAAAAATGTTTTCACGCATATGTGTGGCCTACCATCTCAATGAATGTTGTAATTCATTTTTGTAACTACATTTTATATTAATGATTGTACATATCTATATAATTATTATATATGTTTTTTATAAAATTATTATACATATTCTAATTTATATTCCATGATCAATGTATTGGGACCAAGACTACTGAATCGAAACATGCTTTGAAAACAATGTTGTTATAACCCAAAACAATAATTTTAATAAGAAATTATTAATAAATGAATGGTATGCTATTTTAAGTAAATAATAAATGGGAAAATAGAATTAATGATGTGTAATAAATTTATAATAAATACTTATTATTTTTAATAGTCATTAACAAAGAAATACATGACATTATTTAAGGTATTTTTAAAATAAATTTGAATTTATTAGGTCACACATATAATTTATTGATTTTATCATGATGACAGTATTTGTGAAATTAATTTTCATTATCTAAGTTCTTATTTTCAGATAATTTAAATGGTTTGGATACATAAAAACATAATATATACCTTTGATTAACCCTTACATCAATGATATGATCTTTGTAAATGACCTTGTGTTATATTTTTTTCATTAAGGCATATTTTGATGTTATGATCCTATATTATTTTATGAGTAGTATACAATTCCAGTATGAAATTATATGTGATTAATTTATTTATCGTCATGCTATTTTTTACAATTGTTATTAATACAGGGTTTAAATTATTTCACTCGTTATAAATGGGTAATATTTTATTTCATATTCTCATTATTACATGAAATTATTTATGTATAAATTATATTTTGGGACGATTTATATTCTATTTTAATTTTTTATAATTTTTTAAAAATTGATTTTAGTATTACACATTGAATTATTAAAGCGTATATTTCCCATGTATTATTCATTATAAAAACATATGAAAATAATATATGTGTCCTTCTATATAGAATGATCTATGTCAATTTTCTGACAAAAATATATGTAATGATTTCTTTTTACTTATATGACATGTATAGTTTTTAATGCTTTCCTGATGAATTAATATTTACAATAATACATTATATGTCTAAAAGGTTCATTTTAAATAATATTTTTTAATTTATGACTTCTCATCTCATTAAAAAATATTTTTTTTAAAATATGACTTTATTTTTCTCTTAGTTTGAAAAACAATGTCAATAGAAAACCATGTTTATCAAAAATTATTTCAACATTTTTTAATTAATAATTTATTCTCAGTTTTATGGAAGATTATTTTTAAAATTTTCATTGAAAAAAATATTATTAAATAATTTTAAAAAAATATTTTATAACTGATGATGTTTATTTCCAAAGAAAAAGGTTTTCTATAACATATTAGGTTTTTAAAATCATTTTGGTAAACTATAATAATTTTTTCCAAAGAAAATGAATCACCTAACCATTAAAAATTAATTTTTATTCATTGTTTATATCTTTTTATATTAGTTACTATTTTCTAGTGAAATTAACCTAGGATACCATTCTTTTTCATTCTTATAATGATTTAGGTTATAATGAAATGATGTTTGTGAAACCAATTACATTTCATGGGTTAGGATATGACGAATGATTTCTGGTCATGTAAAAAATTTATATATATATTTACTTATATAATGGGTGATAACTATACTTCTGTCCAATTAATTTGGTAATTTATTATATTCCATGATAATGATAAGTGAAACAAGTCGATGTGCTTGATCTACTATAGGAAACAAGTCTATATGGTTAATCCATTTTGGGAAATAGGTGGTAAGGCATGATCTAACATACCTATTAATTAACCTTAACATATGAAATGGTTTCTATACTTATAATTTTTACACACACATTTTTGACATGGGCATATATTTAATGATTTTGTTATGATAAATTCTCATTCTTATAATTCAATGATTTATAAATGATACTTTTTTATAACATGACTCATGTTTATGATCTATGATAGCTTTATTCAGAATTTATTATGTCATTTTCCAGATCACATACCTGTATTCTCATCATATTCATTCACATGATCACTGATTATCATCTCTTAAGTTTAACCTTTATGATAATTTATGTTCAACAATTTTATTATGTTTCCTTTCCCCCACATTATAAATAAATTCATAAAGTTGGATTTGTCATATAAGGGTTATATACATGAAGAAATATTTAGAGATGATATATATTTTTATTTTCCAGTTTATTAATTTTATATGATATGTAATATATTTTCATAATTCTCTAAAACTCAATATAAAAATGTTATTTTTTTAATCATGTGATACAATATTACATTTTTCTGTTGTATGTATTTATGGAATAAATTGGGTCATATTTGTAATATATATGTCTTTATTACAAATTATAGAATTTAGGATTCTAGAAAATAACATTTGGTATCATAGGATGGTTTATATATCATTGGTGATAATAATTATTTCATGTGAGGTTATCTTAAGAGTTACAGATACAATCATGGGTGTATAATACCATATGTATAAAGTCTAAGGAGTCCCTTTTGAGTTATTATGTTATAAAATTTTAAGGCCACAAATAATATTCTTGGAGACATCTAATTTTTCAATAATTATAGGATATTAAATTTTTTGAATGAAAATTAATGGTATGATATAATATTTAATGTTAAAATATTTATTCAATAATGAATATATTATGATTATTTTTTAGAATATTTTTCACATTTCTCGGAATTTAATATCAAATATTATTTTTGAAAATGGATAACTCATATAATGTGTGAAAAACACTCTCATATAGAATATTTGTGGGTTCTGAACCCACAACCAATGTGTGATAAGGGTGTAAATCCTACTACTGGATTGCGTGGAGTACTAGTTAATATGAATTTTTTTAGTAAAACTATTTTATGCCCAAAGAAAAAGATGATTTTGAGTAACATTTTTTTAATCATATTGATAAACAAGGGTTTGGATATTAATTTATTATCAAAGTGATTAATTTTATTTCTGAAGATTATTTCTATTTTGGGAAATATTATATGATATTATGTGTTTTTAGACGAGGAATAAAGGTTGAATTCTTTTTTAGAGTCATATATGTTTTTTATTTTGGATGTAGGGTGTTTTATGGAAATAAATATCATATATTTAGAGTTATTTAGGAAATTAATTTTTGGTGTGAGATATTAAGAGTGATTGATGTGATTTGGAGATAAATGTTAAATTTTTTCTTGGAATATAATGTGATCAAATACATATGATTTTTGGGTTCCAAACTTTGTCTATATTTTTGTTGTTTAATTTTCTATGTATTTCTTTATTGACTAATCTATGTTGAACATTCAGTATTATTGATATAATTATTTATTCATTTTGGAGAAATATCCTATATTAAACTAACTATATTGGTTTTATTACTTCAAAAATATTGGAGGAATCTATAGTTATTATTTTGGGTAATTTTTTATCTATAGATGATAATTCTGATGCCTCATGCATGAAAAAAATCATATTGAATACACATCATTGGAGAAAAAGATATGTTTGTTTCTGTAATTTAATAAAGGATAAATCAATACATTTAAAGTAATTATATTTCTAAATATTATTAAAAATATGTAATAATATAATTCCAAAACTCACAAAAAATTTATTTTTTTTAAAAATAGTATCAATTTACTTTTCTAACTAATGAATCAATGTACCTTTAACCAATCACAGATTTACAGTTTTGTGTTGGTAAAATTTCTAATGAACATGTCATATATCTACCTCCATTAGAACATGATAGTGACAATTCATGTCCATATCTACATTTTCACATTCAACTAATGTTCTCCTAATCATGTTCACCGTTTTTTGTTGAACTTCACATTTTCCTATCCCCCTATTTAAGAGTATGTATCATTGAACATTTTTCTGATGAAATATTTCAAAAATAGTATTTTAAAAAGTAAAACCATTGGTTACCGAGAACAAGTTTTAATTGAATGGGAGAGATTCATTAAATATGGTTATAATTTAATTTCCCAATATTTTATAGGGAAATAATACGTTCAATATCATTAATGAGACGACACATCATGCTTAAATGAAAAACTAAATATTATATTTTGAATTTCACCATTTAAAATTAGTTGTTTAATATACGAAAATAAATACTATTCTCAACTATATATAATGGGCATACTCACACTTAATTTTTAAATTAATTCATCATAATTATGTACAATAGTATTTAGTAAAATCATTTTATTCTTAAAAAATATATTTTCAACACAAATGATTTTGATTTATTTTCACATAAAAATCATATAATATATTTATATTGGTTTTATAAAATGATTTCCATATAATTAACATCATTTTTTTAAATCATCATATCATATTTTTATGATGGTTAATTTTATTAGTATCTTTTCTAATATTGAATTATAATGATTAGTTAAAAATACAAATTTTAATTAAAAACTAAATTATATTTTAAATAATTTACCAAGTAAAATTGTGGTGTTAATTATTTTTAAATTTTAATAATATAATTATATATTCAATAATCTAGTTTTTAGAAGGGTTTTATACATGAATATATTATAAAAATATTTTATATTTAAAATGAAATTTTTGAAAAAAGTAATTTTTATTGGATTATGTTAGTTTAATATAAAATTAAATTATAAAACAGTTATGTTTTGATTTGTGAAAAATGGATTACATATATTAATTTATAATTTAGAAAATAATATTTTATAAAAATTAAAAATTTACCATAAATAATATCTCAATGAAAAGAAAGTATAATTCTATTAACAAAAAAAATTTAATAAATGACATTAATAATATCAAAAAACGTAATTTGAATTAAATATTATCTTGAATTAAATTTATTAGGGATTATAACATATTTTAGTTGTATTAAATAATTTTTTCACTATTATATTACATTTTTAACTTTCATAAAGCTAATATAATAAATTTTTCAAAATTCATAATAATGATATTTTATGAAAATGGTATCATATTAAAATATTATTAAAAATTAAAAATATTTAAAAACAAAAAAATAGTGAATATTATCAGATAAAATATGTCATTAATTATCCATTTTTTTACAATTGACACAATATAATTAAAAATTACAATTTTTTATATTAATAAATGTTACAATAGATAAAATTAAAATATGTTAAATAAGGGTTAATCAAAACAAAAAGTTGAAAATATTATAAAAAAATGTTTAAAATTTATTATCTGATGGAATTACAACATTATATTATATAAACATAAAATTATTGTAAATATTGTGGTATTTTTAATGAAAATTATTTTTTTTATAATTTAATCATTTATTTAATTTCAAAAATATTCATTCACCTCATTTATAATGGGTATCTATTCTCTCACATAAGTTAATCACCAATATCTTTATACATCGTCCGTAGTCCACCAATTTCTATTATAAACATCCCTATACATATTTTATAGTTTTTTTATTTGCAAAATACTTACCTAAGAGCCCCATAGAGGAGATTCAAATGAGTCATTTCTATGAAGGGTTAATCAGTCTAACAGACAAATTTCTTTTTCTACTCTTATTTGCCTCTTCTAAATATATGATATAAATAGTAACATAATAAATTAATCAACAGAAATATTATTAATTATTTTTATTTTGATGAGATTAATATACACCCCATTTTCCATCAAACAAGTAGTGAAAGTATCTCTTGTGCTTTCATACGAATTATCGCCTCCATGTAGAGATACAACTAATTTTTATCACTATATTTAATGATAGGGTATTGATAGGTGATTACTTATTATATTTTATATTTTTAATTTACTTATACTTATGGAATGATAAAATCAAATCTATATGTTTTTCATCTAACATTTCGGGAAACGATTATGTCACCTGTACGTACATTTTGAGTACCATCTACACAATGTGATGTGATTTATTTGTCATCTATATTTTATATTGATGAAAATAAAATATTTTTTTAATATTTATGATATATATTTAATATTTAATAATTATTCTTTAATATGTTTTATTATTTATATTTCTTTCATTCTATCAATAAATAAATTTAAACAACTTTCATGTGTATATATGACCTACTGTTTCCCTCAATGGTGTAATTGAGTTTTATATTTCTAAATTTGAGGAATATTTATAAAAATATATATAATGATTATATATTTTTTTTTACATGATTAATAGTCTATAAGTGATGATTCCAAGGAAAATTTATAAGGACCAAGACTGCTGAATCGAAACATGAATGGAAAACAAATTCATTATCACCCAGAATAATGATTTTAAAAACAAATTATTTATAAAAGGATTATATGATTTTATTCATGAATAATAATTGGTGTGATATTATTATGGTTGTGTAATAAATCTATAAAAATTCTTATATATTATAAATTATTTTTGAAAGTGAATGAAGAAAAATAATAATTATGGTAAGGGGGTTTTCACTCAATTTAACTTGATTGGGTTATACTTCTAATTAATTGATTTTTTTCATTCTAGGATTAAGTGTAAAATAGAGTTTTATTATATTATATTGTACTTAAACATTTTCTATGTGTATATATATGAAATACACATAATATATTCATTTTATAAATGCTCACTACAATAATATGATTTTTATAATGTAACTCATCTCAATTTTCATTCATTAAGGTATATTTTGTTTTAATGAACCTATATTATTTTATGAGGTTTATATAATACACAAATGAAATTTTATATATTGAATTTATTTTTTATAACCATATTTATTGTTTTGATAAATTTTATCCATTAATGAGGCATATGATTTGAGAAATAATAATGTGGGGATGATTTATTTTCACAATCTCATCATTATTAAAGATTTATTATATTATATTCTTTTTATTGGAATATTTATCTTCCATTTGAATGTTTTCTAAAAAAATTAAAAAATGTTTTACAATTCATATATAAATGATTAATATAATTTTGTTTCATGTATAAATTTTTAAAAAATGGTTTAAAATAATATTTATGTCTTTTTCTAGACAAGGCACATAGTGAATTTTCAAAAAAAATATATGAAAGGAATATTATTTCCACTGATGCAAAAATAACTAATGTTAATGATTTTATAAAGCCTCAATATTTTGAATCATCCATTTTATGATTAAATGTTTATTCTAAAATAAAATTTTTTCCTTTATAATTTTGTTTCTTTTTTTAAAAATATCTTTAGGGAAATTTGTCATTATTTATCCCTTCAGTAGAAAATCGTCATTATGACAATAACATATTTAATCTAAAATGCATTCAAAATAAATTTATAATAGATTATTTTATGAAAATTTTCATGAGAATGTATTTTAAAATATATTATGTTTCAAAATTTATTTTTTATTGTTTCCAAATATTATTTTATTTGTTTGGGGGTTTATTTTAAAAGAATAATGTTATTAAAAGGATTTATTTTTTGAAATGAGTATTTTAAAATGTAAATGATATTTTAATAAAAAATTATTTTCAAGTGAGCATTAAAAATTATTTTTCTATCTGAGATGATATCCTTTTCTGTAACTAATTATTTTTGGGGAAAATATTACAAATATACCATTCTTTTTAATTATCTAAATAATTTTTTAAGGAATGATTTTTTTAAAGCACATTTCATTTCATTACTTGTTTTATGATGAATGATTTACAGTCCAATGGAACGCATATATATAGTTTTCATTAGGTGATAGGTGGTACATATGTAGCCCTATAATTAATTCTCTAATAAAATATATCTCAAGATATATTCAAGGTAAACATGTTGATGAGCTTGATCCCCTACTGAAAACATTTCAATTTTGTTGATCCATTATAAGAAATAGTTGTTAATACCTATTTTAAGGTCCTGATAAAAATGCGTGACTTATGGAATGAATTCTATACATATGATTATTACACACAAATTAATGACTTCTGATTATGTTTAATGATTGAGTTATAAAGAAATCACATTCTCAAGATTCTTGTATTTTGAATTGTTATTGTTTTTTAACATGTCTCGTATTTATTATTTATGACAGGTTATGAATGAACATATTAAGTTATGTTTATGATCGCATACCCTAATTATCATATTATTATTTTATACGATCATGGATTGATATCTCTAATTTTTAACATTACCAGCCATTTGATCTCATACATTTTATTATTCTTCTATTTCCCCAGGTTATGAAGAATGGTTATAATTTATATAGATCTATGAAAATTTCTAGATATGATGAAAATTTGGGGTATGATATAAATTTTTATGGTCTATTTGTTTATTCTATATGATATGTAATATTTTTTCCTACGTATTTAAAACTATAAATCTAAAAGGTCACTATATTTATTAGTGATCAAATATTTATTATTATCGTATGTTTTTATAGTAAAAATGGGTCACATTTTAATGTTTATGTATTTATCCCTGAATCTAGAAGTGCAGATTCTCGGTTATTATAATGTTGTAAAAGAAAAAACATTCTAGGGTTTAGGGTAACAGAGAAATATAGATGCATGATGTTAATCCATTTTATATTACATGTGATGTTGGATCTCCAACCATCATAGGTATCATAAAAGTGACCTTACAGTCTTTTACACCTTGTCAAATATATGGAATTTACATTATTATATATGTATTTTTTTGTAAAAACTAGGGTTTTCTATATAGAACTTACATAAGGGGATCTGTATTTTCACATTGTTAGGAGTGTGATGTGATAGAATTCATCATTTTAGGGAATTTTCTTTTGATATTGGAGGTTGAATATTTAATGGGTCTTATTAATTTTAGAAATGAACTAATTTAATATTATCCTTGGAATGGACTTTTTCATTCCATATATTACATAGATAACCTATTATCATCAACGATCACTATGTATTTCTCTTATGGGTGGAGAGTATGTTCATGTTGTGGAATTGGAATTAGAGGCCGGTCATATATGACATGACCGTAGGGAACTATGTGGGATTACTACCAAGGATTCCAATTTGGTTATAGATGTTGGGGAAACACCATTATAAATCTTTTTCTACATGGGTGAATTGTTTTTGGATGTTTTTCATGAATATTTCTCATTATTTCTACATAATAGAGATGTTGAGTTCACAATTGATCTCATTTTAGAAGATCATAAAATTTTTATTTTTCCTCATCAAATGTATCCACTGATCATTTTTGAGATTATGGCCTAGCTAGATGAATTAAAGGATAAGTGATCATTAATGAGGCCATATCCCCTTTGGATATCTATTCCTCTACTCTATGTGTGTGGGTGGATCATTTCTATTGTGTTTTTACATCCTGAAGTTAAATCAAATTAATTATATAAACTATCTCCATAATCAATATATTAATGATCAATTTTATCTGTTGATAGGCACTTGGGAATTCAAAAATATTGAAAATATATAACATTATTACACATTTATGAATATACCTTATAACTTGTTGTGTATTTATTTTATGGGAATGTATAGAATACATTAGTACCTAGTGTTGTTTTTTTGTTCAAAAAAACACTAGGAGTGATTCTAGCTCTAATTAATAGGGTTTCTCAACTATATTTGGACCCACATGTGGTTGATTTTAATGATTAAATTATCATTTCATAAATAAAAATGGATGAACACATAAAAAACATTGGAATAATATTGGGTACACTTCGGGAACACCATCCCAATTCCAAGTAGCCCATGTTTCATTTTTGTATTGATAGGGTATACTTCTTATTGCCTGTTATATCTGATTCTAGTATATCTAATGACCATGAGATGGATTAAACCATTTTTATTGTAATTTCCGTAAGAGAGACTTTAATTTATATATATGGGTTTAGTCTTGTACTATAATATATTTATCCATAATTTCTTTTTTTTAGTAGTTGAAAAGAAGTGTTTGAAAAAAATAGAGTGAAATAGATTTTGTATGATTCTTGTGAGGATAATTTTTATAAACTAAAGGAAAGGTTTAAGTGAACACCGTTCCTCAATCTATATAAGGAATCAATCTAATAATCCAAGTATTGTGATGCATCATGGTTCAATCATGGAGAATTATTTATTCAACAATGTAATGATATCTCGTATGGTTTGGGAAAACTGATACCTCACAAGTGGAATTATTAAATCCATGATTCAGAGATAGAACCATTGGTTCATGCAACGAGATTTTGGAGGGACTAATTTTTTGGGGAAATATTTTGGTATATAAATTCCACCAATGTTTGAAATACGAATTCTTGAAATAGATCCTTAATATTGGATATTGATGGTTGGTTGCGTATCTTCAATGTTGATATTTTTTGTTGTAATATACACCTATAAAGGGAAATTTGGTTCTGGATTATTTGTTATGGAATACACAAGATATAATAGTTCCTGAACCCCATATGTAATGTCTCATTTCAATAATATTGTTTTGTATTTATTTGTTTATCAGTCAAAGGAAACCCTTACATCATTTTCCATATCCAATTTGTTACAACGAATTGTAAAGGGCTTACATTATTTTGACAGATAGGGTTTTCCCCAAAGGTATAACATATATGATGGGGATCCAAAACTATAAAATAATATATATGATGATGAGATTCATCGTGTTCATAGTAATGTTCTTATTCCCATATACATACAGACTGATCTTATCATTAATTCATATGCATCAAATTTGGCTATTCTCTATAGTTTTATAAAGATTTCCTGATACATGAACCATCATAATTGGTAGATTGAATTAAAGAAATATTTCATGGGTATGTAAAAGAGATGTTCCAACTATCAATAGGTGAGAGATGATCACCATAGGCATGTATGCATTTTATAGGCATTGTAAAATTCTTAATATAAATGGAATGAATGTTTCTGGAGATTTTTTGATGATGTTGTATAGGATGACCTTAAAAGACACATTGTGATCTATGTGACCAATGAGTGGTGGGTAAATTAGTGATGCACATTTTATTTTTTTATCTTTTATTTCAAATATACAACATGGTTATAGAGAGCTGACAATACTAAAAAATTAATAACAAATGACACCCATATAAACAGAAAAATTTATATATAACACTACTCAATAAGACTATCTACACTTTATATGTGATTGGAAATATTTCATGGCCACCCATACAATAAAAAGTAATTTTTTATGGTTAAGTTATGTAGAGAATAACCATCACTTGCATAACACCAGAGTATTTTGACAATACATTTGTTCCTCCCACAGATAATATGATAAAACAATTTCACCAATAAAAATTTAACCTAAACAAATATTATTTATCATTATCAATATTCTTATCGAAATTTATTCACACAAATATTTATATAATTATTTCTTCATTCAAAAAAAATTCTTAAAATGGAGTGTGAAATCACTTCTATCATTACATTATTTCTGACCATGCTCATCATGTAAAAACATATGTTAGTAATAATACATTTGATATCCTCTCTCTTGTATCTCCTTTTAACACCACTAGTTTTACTATCCTTAACAGATACACTCTCTCTAGTAGAACAACATTTGTTTCTTTGATAAGGGAAGTCTCAATATCCTCATTCAAAATATGTCGGATTGTTTGGAAAGAGAACTATCATGTTTCGATATTATCACCGCATGTATTCAAAAACACAGACAACATCAATTACTCCAATAATATTTTATCCATACATATAATACACTATAAATTTTTTTAGTTTCTATGAAAATAAAGGGATGATCACAAAAATTGAAATTCATTTTTCCATTTATACATTTAAATACCATATAAAACATTCTTTTTTTGACCTCCTTAAAACCAAAATGTTAATTAGAGTTTATAAATATTCATAAAAACATCATTATATATCAGCAACTAATGAATCTTATAACATAGTATGATATTAACCAATATCAGGGTCTTTACTTCATGACTATTAGAAGGTTTTTTGACTATATCAACTTACTCATAATTTATTACGTTATAAAAAACATTTTAAATATCCCCATGATTCATCCAATTAAACATTATATGAAATTATTTATCTAGTGGACTATGTTTTGTACAACTAATGGTAACATTATCCAACTGATGGCCTCTATCTAGAAAATAATTTGTTATGGATTCATTTATAAGACATTATTTTGTAACATCAAATCCTATGTAAAAATCCCTTCATGTTATTATTTCTAAGGGCTATTCCCAAAAAATATTTGTATAATGCCTTTTCATAGAATCCTCTTTCAAATTCCATTTAGCTAAAACTTTTCTCTGTTAAAATATAATTTGAAATGACTTTTTAATTATATCACTTGAAATCTATATCTGATTCCTTCAAAGTCATTCTTCATTTGATGAACTAAAAAATGGTTTGTTTCGAAGAAAATATGAATTTAAATCCAAATTTATCTATCTAAAAGACTCAAAGGACTATTTATATGGTAGAATTCATACATATCTCTATCCAATACTCCCAAAACGATTGATTTTCTGATGATCCTATGTGAATTCATTATCTAGAATTCATAGTTTCGCAAAGTTCCGCCAACTAATTTCATGAAAATAAGTTATCTAGAATCATAAAAAATTAAATTTAATCAAGATGTTTGGTATATTAGAGATATTTATAGAATCACATGATTTATATTGTTTGTAATATATAGTTTGATATAGTTATAAAAACGTCATAAAATTCATTCTCCCACATTCCATTTTATCTCACCTATTACTAATCTTTGAGCATTCATACCATATTCCTCTATCAATTTTTCTTTTTCTAGAAATATTATTTGGAAATCCTATCATTTTTTTATTTGTGAATTTAAAAAGAACAGATAACACAGTGAAAAACATTTTTTATTTTCTGCCACTAATCAATAACTAATGGAATAGATCAATATGCAAACATTATAAGCCTAAATGAGAGAATTCCATATTGGATATAAGAAATATTGAACAAAATACTGTGATATTCATAAATAAATAATTACAAATATTTTTGGACTACATCTAAAAAAGAACACATTAACATCAAAAAACGAAACAAACCTCAATATTTTCATGCATATACTTAGAAAAAAAATGGAAAATATTAAACACATGATAAAATCATAACATACCCCTTTTGACAACCCTGATAAATGTAAGATCTCTCATGAAAGTCAAATACATATTAATGGATAGATTTATGTAACATATTATATCCCCCATTTAAAACAATATCCAAGTGAAATATGGGAGATGGGATTGAAATCATGTTACATATCGTTGAAGAGAGGGATAATGAATGCCAAAAATCATCTTTCACATCAGAAATGTTTCCTTCAGAAATGATTTATTAATGATATCACCTACCTAATACATTGTGGGTAAAAAATATTCCATTATTCAATTACTTTACATGTGATATTTAATAATTATATATTAAAAAATGATGTTAATATATCAATAATTTAATAATTTATTCATAGTGATATTGGTTTAACATTGATTATTACAGACCAAGAGATGGGGAAACACCACAGTAACCAATACACATTATTGTTGAGACATCATTTATAATAAATATGCTGCATCTTGGGTGGAAGAAACATAGAAACAATTTTTCGTGCTAAAAGTCACTAAAAATTGGGTCTTTTAATTTCATGTAACCCATATTTTTCCGATAAATAGTCCTCCAAAAAATTTATATATTCACTCATTGACCCATCAATCATAATATGCATCTGTATAACAAAAAAATAAATATTTCCAATTTTTTCATATTTCAAAATAAAATAAATTTTTTCTATAATGTATCTACAGATTTATAGTTCATCCACAATTTTTGACTCTTTTGGTTGACTTTTTAACTAGAATTAATGTAAATGTAAAAACTAAATCTGTATAGAGAACCAAAATTTTCACACAATGAAGTAACATTGTATTTGATAAACATTCCTTAAATAAAAAAAATTATCAATGTAGAAATTATATTGGTCGAGTATTATTCAAAAATTTAAAACAAAAATGAAAGGTTCATAAGTGAACTACATCATATCCCACTATTTTCTTCCTAAATAGCTCTTTTTATTGACATAAAAAAATAATACCTTTCGTTACAATATGGGGAAATGAAACATTTGAGAGGGTGATATTACATACTCTACAATCCTAAAAAAGGAAAATATAAATATTCCATTAAACATTAAAATAGAATATGGGTATGAGATCATGATCATAAAATTTTAAAACCATTAACTACATATCAAATATATTAAACATGAGTAATGGAATAATGCTTGGATGCTTCTAAGAAAATAATTAGTGGAATCAAAGAACATAAGCCATTAGAGAATAACATTATCATAAGCCATTGATTTTTGGAATAAAAATAATAATACTATATTATTTATTTATTTCAAGATACCATACCTAAAAATATAATACAAAATTTGGATAGAGGTAATAAACACATATTCATGGATCTAGTAGGTCTTGGGTTGGTGATTAGTAGTGAGGGTGTAAAAATATCATGAAATGTGATGTGTTAACCAATAAAAAAATATACGATTGGTATATAAGATGAATCATTAACAACCATCACCATGTCATATTATTAAATGAAACCAAAAACATCCCACATGCATGTATAATTAAATGTTATAATGATTAAATTTTTCATATAAATATTAAAAAATAATATAAAGTAGTGAAAAAAAACTATAGAATAATCCATGTTATTAATATCCAATATGGTCCACATAGATATCGATGAAAATGTAATGAAAATTTATATACATAGTGTGAGCATAAATATATACACAGTATTAATAGAATTTTTTCTCATGCATATGATAAAATAGAATACCAACGCACCAATGAAAAAACTATAGAACCAATAGATCCTAAACACGTCAATTATCCATCCCAACCTCACCAATGTATGATCACAAAAAAATCAACCTAAATATTGTTAAATAATAACACTTATATCAATAACGGTTACCCACATAACCATCCCACTGATTTTCCACTCTCTTACCCCAAAGTCATATGTCATGGGGCTCCCATATCTTCTGAATAAAAAAATACAACCACCCCATAAGCAAGGTCACATCACATCATACCCATAGTCACATGGTCTACCACCCCACAACATGGTAATATCACATCTCACCTAAAAACCAATATCATTATATCACAACCATAATATGAGTAGTATGATATTTTTAACATAATGGAAGCCAATCTTGTTACATCCTCCTACCATGTAACAACCCCACCATATGATTCCCAACAACATCAACATATCACATCTCGATTAAAAATTCTTGGTCGATCACCAAAAAGTTAGACCATATCACATATCACCCTAATACCCCAATTCCACCCCCACATCATGGTGATATCACATCTCTCACAAAAAACTAGCCCTGAAATAGTGAACCAATAGACCACCTTCCATTATATCCTTTGCTTATATAAATTCTTGGGAGAGTTAGCACGGAAGGGAAGGAAGCTACAAAGACATCCACCTGGTATAGATGTTGGAAAGAAACCCGTGTGAATATAAGGGATTTAACACATATTAATTGATTGATGTGGGTTGAATATATAATCCACAAGGTATAAAATTATATACATATATCTACATAGATTCGTAAACAAAGGGTTCATAACTAAATAATATTCAACTCACAACATCCCCAGTTTTTTCTACTACCTATCAATGCATAACACAACCCTACAAGATGAAATATCTAAGACACAATTCACTTTTCAAACCAATCCAATTATCCAGAAAATTAATTTCATTATTTAAAAATAACCTTATTTACCATCATATCCCATCATTTCTTTATTTATTATTATGTTCAATCCCATTATCCTGACAAAATGTTTACCATATAAATCATTATTAAAAATTATTTATTACATCACTACACACGCATCTATCATAATTAATCAAACAATCAAAAGAATAACATCATTCCAATCACTCCATTTTCTCAATGCCCAAAAAAATTTCCAAACAACCACTACCTCACCACCCCAAAATATTGGACAAGAAACTACCACATCATTACCCTAAAATCTGAACCAAACAAGCACCCACTCATCACCAGAATATAATGACCAATGAACCGCCACCTTTATATTAAAAAAATAACAAAATAAAAATAAGAACACATCTAAGGCCATTATAATGATTTTACTAGGGTGTTTTATCACATTTATCTTTATTTTATGGGTCTTATCATAGTAACCATAATCATGGGGAAACTATTTCACCATCCAAATTTTAGTGGTGTTTCAGTTTCATTTTATGGTGATATCATAACAACATGAAAAATGGTTTTGATATCACAACCATAGTGCATCAAATTTCTCCTAACAACCATTATTCTTATTAAGTCATCATGCCCATAAAATCCATCATATCAAAAAATCATATTTCAAAAATCATTGAAATCAAAACCATTTACCACATTCAAATTCAATAAGATTTTTTTTATCATTGACTAATATTAGACAAAACTTCCTAGAGATAAAAAAGTGAAATCCTCTACCTCATTAATGAAAATAAAGAAAAATGATGTATTACTGACCTTAAACAAGATTTTTCGACTCACGGTGCACTATATGCCAGAGAATAAATTCCTACAAACCGAAAATGAACATAGGAACCCATATATAAGCAAACGACAGACCAATGTTTCATCAAAAGAAAAATACAAGAAACCCAACCCAATCAATCATTGCCACAATGAATCTGAATGAAAAGAAAAATATGAAGCCATGGGGAAAATGGAAATCCCTCACCTCAAGTCATCAATTAAAATCCATCAGAACTAATGTATGAAATCAAGGGAAGTGGGGATCTGTGATTTCTAAAAATAAGCTAGGGTTTATCCTGGATGATTTGGAATCAATCCATATTTGAGTGAAAATAATCAGTTAAAAAGAGGGATTTAGAACCTAGATCCCACTATTTTACCATCCTGAAAATAATACACGTCATGTAATTCATGAGTATTCAAAAACAATATACATTCATAGAAAATCATGTCACCTAGAATATAGTTAATAACATATATTGAATGGAATTTGAAAAACAAGAATTCATTTCATAGATCCCCCATATATGATATAAAAAACATGAACCTGTTAACTACAGAAGCCATAAACAATAATTTTTTACTATGTAAACAATACATTATGTGAATTTTCTTTTAGAATCACTATTTACCCACCAGACACTATAAAACCACCTCAATCCTATTCTAAAACTCCACCAACACCCAAAACCAACAATGTTATATTATGGGAAGGTACACATTGTTAACTTTTATTAGTTGATGTGTAATGAAATGACTATCCGGTGTGATTTTTTCACTCATCCAGCCATATTAGTAGTCATGGATCACTGCAAAGACAATAATAGGGGAAAGACAACAATACTTAACATTGCTCACTCCCCAATCCAGTGCTATTTATCCTAGTGAAATATATTTTTATCTATTGAATGGGAGCGATATGTAATTAGGATCCCACCCATTAGGTAATTAAAATAAAAAATATGTATTCCATAATATCATAAAACAATCATAATATTATAAACAATGAATAATAAATACGGTTCATAAAAATTTAATCATATCATAATGCATTGTAGTGAAATTTGTTTGATAAAAATTTCATTAGATAATAACTAAAAGGAAATAAATGGGTTTTAGAAACATTTCATCACTTCATCATAGAATAAACCATGCAATAGATAAGGGTTTAATAAATATCATCTCATCGGGATCATGAATAATATAGAGGATGAATATGTATGGTTTCATAGGATCATATCCCTTGTAAATAATTGGTATGATTAAAATAATTTTATAAGAGATGAAAACAACTTTGAATATTTTGTGGAATATATCTTGAGTAAAATACCATTTTTAAATAAAAATAACATTATTCAATATAAATTTTTAATTTTTTTTAAAAAAGATACTATTAAACAAAAATTAGATAATTTTAAACTTGATTCAAATAATTCAGTGGTCGTGATTCTAGCAAATTCCTTTCATGTAGATTTATAATATATTGTTTTTATAAATTTGTACTAAAAAATCAAAAGTAACTCATTCAAAAAAATTATAATCAATTTTCATTTTAATCCATTTTAGAAAAAATAATTCATGGGTCAAAATCAATTAAAAAAATTAATAATATAAAATTCTTGAAATAATATTTAATAAACACGAATATGAATGAAAATATTTTTTGAATAATGAGATAAATAAATTCTCTTTTCTTTTTTTAATCATTCATTCAGTATCATGTGTTCATTATGTAGGGAAAATGACAAAATACATGTAATCTATAGAAATAACAATAGGATAATAAAATTAATGTCATTAATGAGAGTTATATAAATAAATATCATTATTATAAACATAATCTTAAAAGGACCTGATAAATAATGTGATTGTATCATATAAATATACCCTGAGTTCCACTTCCTATGAAGGATCTCTATCCTAAAATATAATAAAATTATATTTATTATAAATCTATAAAAAAAGTAATTTTTTACTTATAATAACATATACTGTACCATAATAATATTTCAATACCCATTTATTAGTAATTACATGTTAAACTCATCATATTTGTGTGTTAACACTTTCATTTCATCATAATAATTTCGGTTAGGTGGTTCCAGTATATGTAAATTAATTATGATTATATCATATATTTAATGTTAATCACTATTTAAATATAAATATTTTTTATTATATATATTTTTATCTTTAATATCTATAGATAAAGAATGAATTACAACATTCTAAGAGATAATAGGTCGTATGTACACCTGAATGTGGTTTTCATTTTTCGATTGATGAAAAGAAAAAAAGGTAAAGGAATATTCATAATTAAATAATATTTATTATATCATATAAATCATGTATATTCATAAAATATATCCATATATCCACCCATATAAAATTTAAATAAAAACTATTTACGTCACTTTGTCAGAGTGGTAATCCACACATGCGTACAAGCGATGTTATCTTTTTTCTATAGATTGGATTGTAAGAATGTATATAATATATTATTATTCTACAAGAATAACTATGTCATTAATATGATATATAAACATTATATATATAATAATATAAATTTTTAAATATAGTTATGGAAAATAAATTATGTCACTTTTTGGACATAGAAATCATTACATACTCACGAGTGACACTTTCACTCCCCATTAGGTTGGAAACTGGTTGCATAATGTCGGTTTAATAATGATAATACAAATTCAATATATTCAGGATAAATATGTTTTTATTTTACAATAAATACCATATATTTATATGAGATAAATTAATAAGTAAAAAAATGTGATCTATTAAGGCAGTTACAACTACATTAAAAGAACTCATTTAAATTTTCATTTAATGATACTATGGTTTGATTTTTGGGGATTCCATAACCTCTCTAACATGTATTAGAATTTATATAGGTTTTTATTATATTATTTTGTTATTTTATATGGTTCAATGTGGTTTAAATTAGATAAGTTTGGGTTTTCGTCTTATATGGGATGGAGAGGAAAACAACGAATTTATTAAAATATTATAATATACGAAATTAATTCTCAACAAAAATGATCCCAAATGGATATAAATTATAATTAAAAGAGTATAGTGTCAATATAGTTTAATAAAATGTAATTTATAATGGTTTTGGTACAATTTAAAACCTTATCATTTTTATTTAACCCTTCATTAACCATTTATTACCCTAACCATAGTAACAACTATTTCAATATTATTGGGAATAGAATGTTTCCATAAATAGAAATATGATTCTGAAATGGACCATGTTTTATATTTCAAATTTTATTTGATTCAATTTCATAGTGATAATTTATATATGAATTTTAAATCATATAATAAAATTTTATTTTTAACACCCCAAGATTCCACGGTATGCTTCCATTTGAATAATACAGTAGCGTGATTTGTAGGCAACTTCGAGTTCTAACACACACACTGTAACCAATCAAACAAGTCGTTATGAATTGTAATACCCAATTTTTGAAATTTTATAAATTTTATATATCAAAATGGAAATCATTTTTGGATTTGTAATATCAAAATTAGTCTAGGGTGAAATTTTGGTATTTTTCTGAAAACATTCAATTTTTGATGAATAGTAAATAAATACTGAGTTATAGTTTAAAACCGAATTTTTATTTAAGTAATTTTTTTTTATTTAAATTTAATTAATGTCTAAATAGATACATTATACATATATAAGTTATATGTAATTAATTGGAGTTAGTTTAGAAGAATTTTAGACATATAAATATTTTATTGAACGTTTTCACTGTCTTTTACCCACTTCTAGGAGAATTTTGAAATTCACATAAAACATAATTTTACCACTTCTGTGAGTGGAATTATAAAAATATGAGAGACATGACTAATATCAAGGAGTAAAATGTGGTCCAATGAGATGAAAATAATTTTTGGTGAATAGTAACTTTTTACTTTTATTTACCACGGTTAAAAGTAAATAGGGTATTTTTGTGTAAAAATGATATTAATATTACCCTAACACATGTCCTAATTCTAGTGGACAAGTGTATCCCGTCTAAAAACACCTCAGTAATAAAATATTATCATTTAGGACCACATGGATTAGATTAGGACATTTATTTCTATTTAATTCAAAGAATTGTTAAAAGAGTTAAAATCAATGTTTATTTACTAAAACATTTTTAATATAGGGTTATACATAAGATAAATTCAATTGAAAATGTACATTAGAAATATAAAACTAATTCCTAAGTAATAGTTTTTTATTTATAATTTTTGGACATTAAATAATTTAATTTACTTATGACACAACGGTGATGCAGTAATTACCTAATTAATGAAATATTAAAATAATTGATATTATAAATATAAAAATAAATGTAATTTGATACTTTTTATGAATTAATCTAATTTTCTAGGTCTATATGACATATTAATATTGGCTATATAATTTTTTTTCGAAGTAATAATGTCGTTATAAAATTATCAAAAACAAAATACCCAATAGTGTCAAAATTGACATAAAAGAGTTTTTAAAACAAATATTATAATATTAATTTATATTATATTCCTAAAAATCTAATTATAGGAGAAGGGACTTATATCATGATATTTGTATCATTAATGTACCACTTGGGGGTCGCTTGGATGTATAATGTATGTTTATTAACTATATAATATAAATATACAAAGTGACATGGTAAGTGTCAAACTAATTAACTAAGATTTAAAACTAAAAGATAAGGTTAATATATTTACCCAAACCTATATAAATTCTATTGGTTGAATGTTTTTAGACCCACACCACCTTAAACTTTAATTAATACACTTTGGATCCATTAGAAATATTATATGAATTTGTTATAAAATAATATTTCTAGCTTTTCCAAAGGTGCCCCTCACCACTATTATAAAAGGGAACTCACCCTTCTCACTAATTTACAAATTAAATGCTTTTTGTATCGTCCAAACCCTGCCCAAATACTCTATCAACTTCCATCATTTCAACTTAGAGTCCTTATTTTGATCAGAAAGCCAACCTACGGAGCCCTTCTTATCAAATCAAAAGGATGTACCTGAAGAAATGATAATGTTTTCACCACCCTCTTTCAAGTTCTTTTCTTCTTAAACTTCTTCTTTATTTTTTATTAAAATTATTAAATAATAACTCCAGTATATTATATATACTGGTATGTTATTATAAATATGGTACAACCATATTCAGTATTCTATCCATCCATTGGATGACATGTCACCATACGTGCGTACATACGTGTTACCGTCTCCACGTCGTCGTGTAATTGTTATTCAATATATTATTATATGGATGGGTATAATAATTATGATTAATCCATGTAAATAATATATATAACATGATAATTATTCTCTATATATGATATACCATCCAATTATATATTATTTTATTATCAAAAGAATGATATTGTCGCTCGTGCGTACGTACAGACTACCATCTCCACGAACGCGATGAGATTCATTCCCCATCGTATCAAATCAAGACTAATTCTCATTTAATGATTATAAATAAAGTTTACATACTTTATATCGTTATGGATATCAATAAGATACAACCTATCAATTACAAACAAGGCTTACGTAACAAAACATAAAAAAAGAGAATGAGTAAGTTAACACCCGAAACAATGATAATACTTAGATATTATTAACAAATCAAAGTGAAAATATCATATATTATATAATATAAATTTATATGAATATTTTATAATTTAATAACCATTATTTCACCATTATACTGGAGTTTAACCTACCCTCAACCACGGAAAATTACAAGGTAAGGGTTTATTTCACAATCTCTTCATTATCCGATATTGTTTATACGTAATTATCTACCGCGACCTCTATATCATCCACATCCATGTTTCTTAAAAATGTATTTGAAAAAATTATTAATATTTTACAGAATATGGGTTAAAGTAATTTATACCCTTTTTTTACTTTTTATAATAATTTTATAATGTAATCTTTCCATGGTTTTCCAAACAAGGTCCTCTTTAACCTTTTCGACAGAAATAAAGTAAGAATGTATTTTTTTAACTTATATGGAAGGTGTTACTATTTTTTATCATTATAAAATCTTAGAAGCTTCCCTTACATTCTTATAAAAATATTATCAATGTAAATCATTTCTTTTATAATTATGTGATTTTAAATGATTTCAACCAAAGAGATATTTCTCTCAAATAGTTTTGATTTCATCTATGTCAACATCCTTTGATGGATTTTAAGCTTATTTGATGATTATTTTTTATGATGCTAAACTATCATATTTTATTGATGGTTTTGTGATATGTTTGACTGTGGATTTGATATTCTTATACCATTCATGGTTTATGGAGATATTATTGACATTTTGTATGCCTGTTTTATTATTAATGTTTATGTTATGTTTATATCTGTTCATAGGAGGAATGCATTAGACTTAATAAGTGACGGATGGATCCTGATATAGCTCCTCGATGCTTCAGTAGATCTCATGAGACAAACTAGTGTCTTGGAACAAGGCATTGACGAAATCTTATTTGTAGTCTTGGCACAAGGCCATGGCTATGTGGTTATGATAGTTTGGCATTATGCATTCCATCATTATGAAAGTGGTTATTGATATTGTATGTGATTATTCGAATAGTAGAATATCCATGTGAATAAGTAAATGGAATTATTTCATTTTATTTTATCCATATTATGATGAAGTTAATTTTTAAAAGGCTTTTGTTTTAGTTATACATTGTCTTGAATTTTTATGCTTATTTATAAAAGTTTTCGCTATATTGTTATCCTTACTGGGCATTTGAGATCTCCCCTTTCTATGTTTTATTTTTCCCAGAATGTGATGAAGTATTTTATGAATGACCTACAAGGATTGTATAAGGGGATATGAGTGTGAATACAAGATTTTGTTGTAGTTTTAAATTTATGATGTAATGTAAACTTTATGAATGTATATATTGTTTCCAATACTACCAAAACTAATCGGTCTTTCGAGACTTGATCTTTCTTGTGATCATGCCAATGATATGTACAAATGCACCGACTCTGGAAAACTGGGGTCGGGGAGTTACTGTAACACCTCGAGATTTTATGAAAAATATTCTTTTAATTTCATTGATGTCTTATATTATAAAGCACACCAAGATTATCTTGAACTATACGCAACACCATATTAGCTTGCAGTATATGCAACACTATCCTTGGATCATGTTACACACAATTTCATGTTCATTTTATAATAATAATTTTAGGCAACATTGAGTGTATATATATATATATATATTCAATGTATAAATGAGATATTGTTGGATTTTTTTATTCGAAACAATGAAGGATTCTTGCACAACACGCAACGCTGACTTTTCTTGCATTACATGCAATCACGACCTTCCTCGATAGCGTGTCTTGTAGGTAATACTGGGTTTTACTAAACAATGATATATTATTATAATATTATTATGAACTAGCCGTTATGAATATTATTAACTAAAATTTTAATTTTATAACATTATTATTGATCTTACACATTTTCTAGAACATGGTATGAGAACAAAATAAATTTTTCGTGTAAAATAAGTATTTTTAAAAAAAATTAGTTTTGCCGCCTTTTGATGGAACACCCACATTAAATCTAGTTTTTGACATGTTTATATGTTCAATTTGACAAAATAAAATTCTTATTTGGAATCAAGATATAAAAATTTACTTTGGATAAAATTTTCATATTATTCTGATAACTTTCATATTTTAATGAATAGTAAAAACACGCTATATTTTAATTAAAAACAACTTTTTTCATCGTAATAATTAATATGGTTAAATTATAATATTTAATTGTTTTAAAGTATAAATAGAATATATTTTTATCATTTAATTTAATATATGTCATTATCATTTATTTTACATTGAGTTCATAGGTTAAATCAATTCAATCTTTGGCAATATTTTAACTTTTAAAAAACTATTCTCTTAACAACGGGACTAATTTTAAATTAATTACTGAACCTTCTGTGTTTTGAATTTTGAAAAATGGATTCCATATTTGGAATAAGTGGGTCCAAATTATGGTAATAGGTCATATTTATTTTTTTTATATTATGAATAGTAACTACGGTAATTATTATTTATCGCGGTTAAAGGTAAATAGGGTAATTCAAGGTTAAAAGAATGTTATAATAATTACAAATTAACTTGAAACTTGTATTAACCTTATTGTATGAGTAGTGGCCGACCATGGGAATCCTTTGGCCGATTTTGGGACCCCAATGAGCCACTTGGTAGTGAAAATATCAATTTGGATTAATTAATTTAATGTAAAGACAAAATTGACTTTAACAAATATATTTTAGTAATTAATTTTTATAAGTGGTTATATAATCTATATTTTCGACTATAAAAATTATTTAGAAAGCTTAAAATATTCTCTACATCATGGTATTTGGTTCATAATTTTTAGACATCATATGAATTAAATTATTTATGACACAATAATGATGTAGTGTTTACCTCATTAATAAATGATTTAAATAAATAAGATTATAATTAACAAAATATCATTCAAAACCTGTCCAAATCTAATTGGATGATTTTATTTCAAATATGAGTCATCTGATCTTCTAAATTAATGTGTTTTGGACCTCTTGAAACCGATGATATGTTTATTATAAAATAATGTTTTCACACTTTCTTAAAGAGCCCCTCCTCTCCCTTATAAAAGGAGACCAATTCTATGCAATTCCTCACACCCCTCAAGCTATTTGGCTCGTCCAAAATATGACCAACTAATCTCCCTACATCCCTATCCTCCACGTTGAAGCCTTAAATTAGGCATAAGACTCTCCAAGAAGTCCTTTTGGTTCAATCCAAAAGAAGTTACCAAAATTAAAGGTAACAGTTTCTCTTAAGTTGTTTTCATTTTTTTTCTACTTCTCCAACCCATAAACTATTTTTAATCCTTTATTTTGTAACAACACCAATATCCTAAATATACTATTATATTTTTATGATATTTATTAGAACTACACTTACACACATCTCCATCTAATGGATGATGAACATAATGTTTCTGCAATGGAAAACTAACACCTCACGAAATGATGATTGTTCGAATTTCTTCTACCGCCTCTCATGGTGGTCATTATGATGGAACTGTATTTATATAAAATATATATTATGTTTATGATTTCATTATGATTATTTAATTCCCAATTATATCAAGCGTTTACAGGTTCAATAGTCGGTAAATATGATAATCTCATTTGAGGAAGTGCGGACTACCGCCCCCTCAAAGTGATGTGATTCGTTAATACCTTATGAGGGATGTATAAAGGATGTGTTTAATGATATTATATATGATATTATACTGGAATTATAATATAAATATATGCATAATTATGTTTTAATTCCATAAATAATAAATAGAAACGAAATTAGCGTTCATGCGTACGTACGACTTACCGTCTCCATGAACGGTGCGTTTCATTTCTTACCTCCATATGTTATGTACTATTATAAATTCTTGTATATTATGGATATATATAAAGAATTTATATGATATATAAATCTTGATTTTCATTTTTTAAGTAATTAAATAATTATATAATTAATAATAACATCAAGAACAACAATTCCAAACATGTACGATAAATAAGATGATTTTACCCAAAACGCCACATTAACATTAGTTTACAAAAGAATGGGTAATATAAAGTCATAAGTGAACCATATATGATATCATAATAATGAATATGATTCTGTAATAAGTCAATGACATTATTTAAATTATTATACATGATGTTTCGATACGTACAAAGCTTATCGGACCTAAGGTACGAGATAACTTTTCCAATCTCATTTTTATCTGAGATTGTTTATTTTTAAGTATTTACTATGGTTATTTCTATAATCCATGTCCATGTTTTATAAAATTGTTTTCATGTATGTTTAAAGTCATTTTTATGCATTTTTGACTTTTACTACATGGTATGTAAGGAATCATTTTTTTGATTATGTTACGAGGTAGTTTTTTAACTATTCCGACAAAAGTACGAGGAGAATGTTATTTTTAACTTATACGACGAGAATAGATTTTTAGGGTTGTATAAAGCCTTAAATTCATGAAGATTCCTCCAAAATAGTTCATGACTATTTTCGACAAATTCATTTTCTTCTAAAATTTTATGACATTTTGTGTAAAGAAAATGATTTTGAAGAAAAAGAGGATATTTTCCTCAAGAATTCATTTCAAGTGTTTTATCAAAACCATTTTCATCTAAGACGAAATTATTTCACATGTGTATGTTTCAAGTATTATGTCTATATGATTTACATGGTTTCACTTTTCTTATTATGAAATGAATCCATTTCTTTTATATGGATTATGTGATGATGGGATGATGTTTATGAAACCCATTTTATTCATTGGGTTATTATGAATGATGAATGTTTATTTTGTGGCACAAGTAAGAATCATTTCATTATGAGATGGGTGGTACCTATATATCCATCCAATGAATTGGGTAAAGATTTATATCTCAGGATATAGACATGGATAGAATGGCATGTTAAACCGGTTCAGTAATACAGCACTGGAACGAGGAGTGAACTCGATTCAGAATGGGACTTTGTCCACTAAGATGGGCTTGGAAGCAATGCCTTGGATATTATGGAAATAATATCATGTGATTAATGGTTTCCAAAATTAAATTTTTTATTCTAATCATATTTTATCATGATTGATTTTCCCTTTTGATATATGCCTTATATACTTACAAGATTCATGTCTTTGCTGAAGATTTTGTTGTTTAGATTTTATGATCAAGTTCTGTCATTCAAATGTTTCTGGATTGTTCTATGTTATCTATGTTTACCCTTACTGGGCATTTGAAATCACCCCTTTTATGTTTTTTTACCCCAGGATATAAATAATGGTTTTATGTATGAAAAAATGGGAAGATCTTTATTGGGAGATGTTGAAGATCATTCACCCCGATAAGGAGATTTTATTCCGAGTTTCCAAAGTCACTAAAATATTACGATCCTTATGTGTCTGTTTTTGTTATGTATTATGTATTCCAAAAAAATTAATGTAATGTAAATGTATGTCAAGCTTCAGGCCTCTACAGTTGGTATCAGAGGAAAGGTTTAGACAACCTTTGGAAACTAGGATGCGAGAACATTAGTGAGATCCCTAGAGATATTTTTAAGGTATGTCTATGGATGTCCCTAAGGATAAGTATAAGTATAGGTTATAGTCCTATAATTATGGTAACGATATTATATTAAACCTAAGATGTTAGTTATTTAAGTTACTCCCCCTTTATCATGATTTTTTCCTCTCACACTATTCTTTTTGGGTTTTAGAAAATGGCTTGAAACAAGATGATTCACGATAATGGAGGATATAATGAACAATGGAATGATATTATTCATGACAAACCAAATGAAATGGGATTTGGAAGTCCAAGAATCATTATTATGCCAAATCAGCAATCTCATAATATGACCAATAAACTCAAATTTGGTAAGTTTCATGACTCGGCTAATAAGAGAAAGATGGAGTTTCATGATGATCATAGAGGAAAGAAAGATCAATTTCCCATATGTAAATCATCTGTGAAGAGGCATCAAGGAGAATGTTTCAAAGGAAATGGAAGATGCATTGGGTGTTGAAAAGAAGGACATAATTCCAGTAAGTGCAAAGGAAAAGGTTCAGTAAACACCATGTATGAGGATAATGGTATTGCTACGACCTCAAAAATGGTTAAATGTTTTAAATGTGGAATGTATGGGAATTATGAAAACCAATTCCCTAAGGTAAAGTCTCATGAAAAGAATCATTATGGTCGTATGGGTAGTATTTATGTTGATGATGATGAAGAGACTACAAATGATATGTGAGATGAAATAATTGTTGAAGCTCGATCAATGGTTTAATAAGGTAGTGGAATGATTACTTGTTTTTCAAGTGTAATGTTGTATAAGTAATCTCATGTTACTATGGAATAAAGAGACATATATGGATTGTTACACTAATGTCTTTCCTTATGTTTTGAAAGTGTGTGATGAATGGTACCAGTATTTTTGGAAAGTAGATGATATGCACATAATGAAGGGATAAGAAGAAAATTAAATGTTTGATTGTATTCATGAGCTCATGAATGATATAAGGATAAGGTTATATCGTGGTTTTAGTATATATAATTTTTTAATTTTGGTAGGCGGAAAGAGTTAACTTTTTACAGTATTCATGTTTTCACTAAGGTTTAATGGGTATTCATTTTTCAAGAGAATACATGTTTACGGTATTCACATGATTGGAATGTGACCAACAAGATAATGGGGGATAAATGATGGGTGGTTGATGACATTTCAAGTAATCATTTTCTTTATACTATGATCTTAGATCGAAGTATTTTAGATAATCCTAAATATTGGAATGGATTATGTTGGACATAAGTTAGTATTGTTTAAGGATATAATTTTTTTTTGATATTATTGATGGGATGTTATAGTAATGCAGTTTTAGAAAAAAGGGCAACCTGCTGGATGGGCGACTGCCCATCGCGTCTGATAAGGCTATGGGAATCGAACCCACAACTAAAGTACGACTGGCCTTTATCGCATACCAATGGCTTACAAGAAGTCCCTAGTTAGTGGAAAGTAGTTTTATTTTATTAATCTGTATGATAAATAAAGTATAAGTCCATTTTTGGAACCATATACGATTAATCTCACCATAAGATGGACTTATAACTTTGGCTAAAATTTTATTTGAAATAGATTGAACGACGCATCATTCTATCACATGATCTACTAATTCTTCACGGATAACAAACTCAACTTCATTTCATTAAGTGATGAAGTGGAAATCGTTCAATTCACGAACAATAGTGAGATTGTACGAAAATCATGTAAGTATTTCTTTTAATTCATAATCTTTAGCGAAATGATACTGAAAACCAAAAATGATGTCCTAGTTCTCTTATACCCAATGAATCAGATGGTACCTTAGATCATCACAAATTTATGAATTTATGATTGTTGGATTTTTTATAGCCAAGTTCTCTACCACTTTCCATCAAAACTTGATGGTTAGAATTTTATTCCATATCCATATTTTAACCTATGTTATCCAATATGGAATCCCAGTGATGATTTACTTTGGGTAATCATTATATTTCATACTTTAGTTTTTAAAACTATGTTTTAGTATTCCTTTTTACAATGTGGGTTTCTATGAATTGTAAATGATTTATAACCCCAGTGAATTTCGAGGGCGAAATTCATTTTAAGGAGGGTAGAATGTAACACCCCATGATTTTATGGAAAATATTCTTTTAATTTAATTGATGTCTTATATTATACAGCAGACCAAGTTTAGCTTGTACTATAAGGAAACACCGTATTAGCTTGCAGTATACGCAACACTATTCTTGGATCGTGTTACACACAATTTCATGTTCGTTTTATAATAGTCATTCTACGCAACATTGAGTGTGTTTATATATATATATATATATATTCAATGTATAAATGAAATATGGTAGGATTATGTTATACGAAACAACTATGGATTCTTGCAGAACACGCAACCCTGACTTGACTTGCATTACACGCAATCGCGACCTTCCTTGATAGCGTGTGTTGTACACAATACCGAGTTTTACAAAACAACGATATATTTTTATAATATTATTATGAACTAGCCATTATGAATAGTAATAACTAAATTTTGAATTTTATAACATTATTATTCATCTAACTCATTTTCTAGAACATGGTATGAGAACAAAATAAATTTTTCGGGTAAAATAAGTATTTTAAAAAAAATGCAGTTTTGCCACATTTTGATGGAGCACCCACATTAAATCTAGTTTTTACATGTTTATAAGTTCAATTTGACAAAATAGAATTATTCTTTGGAATCAGACTATAAAAAATTAATTTGGATAAAATTTTCATATTATTCTGATAACTTTCATATTTTAATGACTAGTAAAAACACGCTATATTTTAATTAAAAACACCTTTTTTCATTGTAATAATTTATATGGTTAAATTATAATATTTAATTGTTTTAAAGTATAAATAGAATATATTTTTACCATTTAATATAATTTATGTCATTATCATTGATTTTACATTGAATTCATAGGTTAAATCAATTCAATCTTTGGAAAATGTTTTATCTTTTAAAACTTATTCGCTTAACAACGGGATTAATTTTAAATTAATTACTGAAAATTAGGTGTTTTGAATTTTGGAAAACGGATTCCATATTTGGAATCAATGGGTCTATATTATGTTAATAGGTTACTTTTTTTTATTATGAATAGTAACAACGGTAATTTTTTTTACAGCAGTTAAAGGTAAATAGGGTAATTCAAGGTTAAAAGAATATTATAATAATTAAAAATTACATTGACAGTTGTCCTAAAATTATTTTATGAGTATTGTCCGACCTTGGGAATCCTTGGGCCTATTGTGGGACCCCAATGAGCTACTTGGTAGTGAAAATGACAATTTGGATTAATTAATTTAATGTGAAGACAAAATTGACTTTAACAAAAATCCTTTAGTAATTAATTTTTATAAGGGGTTATATAAGCTATATTTTAGACTATAAATATTATTTGGAAATATAAAAAGATTCCCTACATCATGGTATTTGTTTCATAATTTTTAGACATCAAATGAATTAAATTATTTATGACACAATAATGATGTAGTGTTTACCTCATTAAAAAATGATTTAAATAAATAAGATTATAATGATTAAAATATCATCCAAAACATGTCCAATTATAATTGAATGATTTTATTTAGAATATGAGTCATATTATCTTAGAAATTAATGTGTTCTGGACCTCTTGAAACCGAAGATAAGTTTATAATAAAATATTGTTTTCACACATTCCTAACGAGCCCCTCCACTCCCTTATAAAAGGAGACCACTTCTATGCAACTCCTCACACCTCTCAAGCCTTTTCGATCGTCCACATTCTGCCAAACTAAGCTCCCTACATACCTATTCTCCCCCTTGAAGCCTTACATTAGGCAGAAGACTCTTCAAGAAATCCTTTTGGTTCAAACCAATGGAAGTTACCAAAATTAACGGTAATAATATCTCTTAAGTTGTTTTCTTTTTTTTCTACTTCTCCAACCCCTAAACTCTTTTTAATTCATTCTTTTGTAACAACAAAAATATCCCTAATATACTATTATGTTGTTATGAGATGTATTTGAACTACACTTACACACACCTCCATCTAATGGATGGTGAACATAATGTTTCTGTGATGGCAAACTAACGCCTCAAGAAATGATGATTGTTCGATTTTCTTCTACCGCCTCTCATGGTCGTCATTATGATGGAAATGTATTTATATATAATATATATTATGTTTATGATTTAATTATTCTTCTTTACTTGCAAATTATAAAAATCCATTACGGTCTCAATAGTCGTTAAATATGATAATCTCATTTGAGGAAGTGCGGACTACCACCCCCTCAAAGTGATGTGATTCGTTAATACCTTATGTGGGATGTATAAAGAAGTGGTTAATGATATTATATATGATATTATACTGGAATTATAATATACCTATGTATCATTATGTTTTAATTTCATTAAAATAATAAATAGAAATGAAAGTAGCGTTCATGCGTATTACGGCTTACCGTCTCCATGAATGGTGTGTTTCATTTCTTACCTCCATATGTTATGTACTATTATAAATGATTGTATATTATGGATATATATATATATTGAATTTATATGATATATAAATCATTATGTACATTTGTGATGTAATTAAATCATTATATAAGTAATAATAACATCAAGAACAACAATTCCAAACACGTATGATAAATAAGATGATTTTACCCAAAACACTACTTTAACATTAATTTACAAAAGAATGGGTAATATAAAGTCATAATTGAACCATATATGATATCATAACAATGAATATGATTCTGTAATATGTCAATGAAATTATTTAAATCATTATACAGGGTGTTTGGATACGTACAAATCTTATCGGACCTAAGGTAAGGGATAACTTTTCCAATCTCGTTTTTTATCCGAGATTGTTTATTCGTAAGTTTTTAATGGGGTTATTTCAATAATACATGTACATGTTTTATAAAAGTGTTTTCATGTATTTATAAATTCAATTTTACCCATTTTTTACTTTTACTACATGGTATGTAAGGAATCTTTCTTTTGTTTACGTTACAAGTTACTTTTTTTACTTTTCCGACAAAAGTACTAGGAGAATGTTATTTTTAACTTATACGGCGTGAATGGATTTTTATTCATTTATAAAGCCTTATTTTCATGAATCATAATCCAAAATATTTCATGAATATTTTCAACAAAATCCTTTTCAACTAAAATTGCATGACATTTTGTGAAAAGAAAATGATTTTGAAGAAAAAAAGGATATTTTCCTCAAGAATTCATTTCAAGTGTTTTATCAAAACCATTTTAATCTAAGATGACATTATTTCACATGTGTATGTTTCAAGTATCATGTCTCTATGATTTACATGGTTTCACTTTTCTTATTATGAAATGATATCCATTTCTTTTATATGGATTATGTGATGATGGGATGATGTTTATGAAGCCCATTTTATTTATTGGGTTATTATGAAAGATGTATGTTTATGTTGTGGCATAAGTAATAATGATTTCATTAGGAGATGGGTGGGACCTATATACCCCTCAAATGAATTGGGTAAAGATTTATATCTTAGGATATAGACATGGCTGGAACAGATGGTTTAACCGGTTCAGTAATACAGGACTGGAACGAGGAGTGAACTCGATTCAGAATGGGACTTTGTCCACTAAGATGGGATTGGAAGCAATGACTTGGGTACTATGGAAATCATATCATGTGCTTAATGGTTGCTACAATTACATGTTTTATTACAATCCTATTTTATCATGATTGATGTTCTCATATGATATATTTCTTACGTACTTCCAAGATTCATCTCTTTGCTCAAGATTTTGATGTTTAGATTTTATGATCAAGTTTTGGCATTCAAATGTTTATGGATTGTTCTATGTTCTCTATGTTTACCCTTACTGGGCATTTGAACTCACCCCTTTATGTTTTCTTTTCCCCAGGAAATAAATAAAGGTTTTATGTATGAAAAAAAGGGTAATATCTTTATTGGGAGATGTTGAAGATCATTCACCCCGAGAAGGAGATTTTATTCCGAGTTTCCAAAGACACTAAACTATTATGATCCTTGTGTTTCTGTTTTTGTTATGTATTAATTATTCCAAAAAACTAATGTAATGTCCATGTACGTCATGCTTCAGGCCTCTACAGTTGGTATCATAGGAAAGGATTAGTCAACCTTTGGAAACTAGGATGCGAGAACTTTAGTGAGATCCCTAGAGATATTTTTAAGGTATGTCTAGGGATGTCCCTAAGGTTAAGTATAGGTATAGGTTATAGTACTAGAATTATGGTAACGATATAATATTAAACCTAAGATGTTAGATATTTAAGTTACTCCCCCTTTATTATGATTTTTTCCTCTCACACTATTTTTTTGGGTTTTAGAAAATGGCTGGAAACAAGATAATTCACGATAATGGAAGATATGATGGAAAATGGAATAATATTATTCATGAGAAACCAAATGAAATGGGATTTGGAAGTACAAAAATCATTATTATGCCAAATTAGAAATCTCATAATATGACCAATAAACTCAAATTTGGTATGTTTCCTGACTCGGCTAATAAGAGAAAGATGGAGTTTCATGATGATCATAGAGGAAAGAAAGTTCAATTTCCCCTATGTAAATCATGTGGGAAGAGGCATCAAGGAGAATGTTTCAAAGGAACTGGAAGATGATTTGGTTGTGGAAAAGAAGGACATAAAGCTAGTAAGTGCAAAGGAAAAGGTTCAGTTAACACCATGGATGAGAATAATGGTTTTTCTACGACCTCAACAATGGTTAAATTTTTTAAATGTGGAATGTACGGGCATTATGAAAACCAATGCCCTAAGGGAAAGTATCATGAAGAGAATCAGTATGGTCATATGGGTAATATTTATATTGATGATGATGAAGAGACTACAAATGATACGTGAGATGAAAGAATTTTTGATGCTCAGTCAATGGTTTAAGAAGGTAGTGGAATGATTACATGTTTATCAAGTGTAATGTTGTATAAGTAATCTCATGGTACTATGGAATAAAGAGACATCTATGGATTGTTACACTGATGTATTTCCTTATGTTTTGAAAGTGTGTGATGAATGGTACTAGTATTTTTGGAAAGTAGATGATATGTTCATAATGAAGGGATAAGAAGAAAATTAAATGTTCGATAGTATTCATGAGATCATCAATGTTATAAGGAGAAGGTTATATCATGGTTTTAGTATATAGAATTTTTGAATTTTGGTATGTGGAAGGAGTTAACTTTTGACAGTATTCATTTTTTCACCAAGGTTTAATGGGTATTCATTTTTCAATAGAATACATGTTTAAGGTATTCACATGATTGGAATGTGACCAACAAGATAATGGGGGATAAATGATGGTTGGTTGATGACATTTGAATTAATCATTTTCATTATACTATGAGCTTAGACCGAAGTATTTTAGATAATCCTAAATATTGGAATGGATTTAGTTGGACATAAGTTAGTATTGTTTAACGATATAATTTTTTTTTGATATTATTGATGGGATGTTATAGTACTATAGTTTTAGAAAAAAGGACAACTTGCAGGACGGGCGACATCCCATCACGTCGGATAAGGCTATGGGAATTGAACCCACTACTAAAGTGAAACTGACCTTTATTGCATACCAATGGATTAGAGGAAGTCCCTAGTTAGTGGAAATTAATTTTATTTTATTAAGCGGTATGATAAATAAAGTATAAGTCTATTTTTGGAACCATATACAATTAATCTCACCCTAAGATGGAATTATAACTTTTGCGAATTTTTTTTTTGAAATCGATGGAATGACCCATCATTCTATCACATGATCTGCTAAGACATCACGAATATGAAACTCAACTTCATTTCTTTAAGTGATGAAGTGCAAATTGATCAATTCACGAACAATAGTGAGATTGTACGAAAATCATGTAAGTATTTCTTTTAATTCCTCAACTTTAGGGAAATGATATTCAAAACCAAAAATAATGTCCTACTGCTCATATATCCGATGAATCAGATGGTACCTTAGATCGTCACAAATTTATGGCTTTTTGATTGTTGGCTTTTTTATAGCCATGTCCTCTACCACACTCCATCAGAACATGATGGTTAGATTTTTCTTCCATATCTATATTTTAACCTATGTTATCCTACATGGAAACCCTTTGATGAGTTACTTTGGGTAATCGTTTCATTTCATACTTTAGTTTTTAAAATTATATTTTAGTATTCTTTTTTACGATGTGGGTTTCTATGAATAGTAAATTATTTATAACCCCGATGAATTTCAAGGGCAAAATTCATTTTAAGGGGGGTAGAATGTAACACCCCAAGATTTTATGGAAAATATTCTTTTAATTTAATTGATTCCTTCTATTATACAGCACACCATGTTTAGCTTGCAGTATACGCAACACGATTCTTGGATCGTGTTACACACAATTTCATGTTCTTTTTATAATAGTCATTCTACGCAACATTGAGTGTGTTTATATATATATATATATCTAATGTATAAATGAAATATGGTTGGATTATGTTATATGAAACAACGAATGACTCTTTCACAACACGCAACCCTGACTTGGCTTGCATTACACGCAATCGCGACCTTCCTCAATAGCGTGTGTTGTATGCAATACCAGGTTTTACTAAACGACGATATATTATTATAATATTATTATGAACTAGCTGTTATGAATAGTATTTACTAAATTTTAAATTTTATAACATTATTATTCATCCTACACATTTTCTAGAACATGGTATGAGAACAAAATAAATATTTCGGGTAAAATAAGTATTTTTCAAAAAAATGCATTTTTGCCGCCTTTTGATGGCGCACCCACATTAAATATTGTTTTTGACATGTTTATAATATCAATTAGACAAAATAATATTCTTCTTTGGAATCAGGATATAAAAATTTACTTTGGATAAAATTTTCATATTATTTTGATAACTTTCATATTTTAAAGAATAGTAAAAACACGCTATATTTTAATTAAAAACAACTTTTTTCATCGTAATAATTTATATGGTCAAATTATAATATTGAATTTTTTTAAAGTATAAATAGAATATATTTTTACCATTTAATATAATTTATGTCATTATCAATGTTTTACATTGAATTCATAGGTTAAATCAGTTCAATCTTTGACAATGTTTTAACTTTTAAAACATATTCGCTTAACAACGGGATTAATTTTAAATTAATTACTGAAACTTCAGTGTTTTGAATTATTAAAAATGGATTCCATATTTGGAATTCGTGGGTCCAAATTATTTTAATAAGTAACTTTTATTTTTTTATATTATGAATAGTAACTACGGTATTTTTTATTTACTGCAGTTAAAGGTAAATGGGGTAATTCAAGGTTAAAATAATATTATAATAAATTAAAATTATTGTGAAACTTGTCCTAACCGTATTGGATGAGTATTGGACGACCATGGGCATCCTTGGGGAGATTTTGGGACCATAATGAGCCACTTGTTAGTGAAAATGACAATTTGGATTAATTAATTTAATGTAATGACAAAATTGACTTTAACAAAATTCTTTTAGTAATTAATTTTTATAAGGAATTATATATGATATATTTTCGACTATAAATATTATTTGGAAATCTAAAGAGATTACCTACATCATGGTATTTGTTTCATATTTTTTAGACATAAAATGAGTTAAATTATTTATGACTCAATAATGATGTAGTGTTTACCTCATTAATAAATGATTTAAATAAATAAGATTATAATGATTAAAATATCATACAAACCCTGTCCAATTCCATTTGGATGATTTTATTTCGAATATTATTCATCTTATATTTGAAATTAATGGGTTTTGGACCACTTGAAACCGAAGATATGTTTATAATAAAATAATGTTTTCACACTTTCTTAAAGAGCACCTCCTCTCCCTTATAAAAGGAGACCACTTCTCTGCAATTACTCACACCTCTCAAGCCTTTTGGCTCGACCAAACTCTACCCAACTCAGCTCCCTACATCCCTCAACTCCACCTTGAAGCCTTAAATTAGGCAGAAGACACTCCAAGAAGTCCTTTTGGTTCAAACCAAAGGAAGTTACCAAAATTTAATGGAACAGTTTCTCTTAAGTTGTTTTCTTTTATTCTACTTCTCCAACCCCTAAACACTTTTTAATACATTGTTTTGTAACAACAAAAATATCCTAAATATACTAGGATGTTTTTATGAGAAGTATTAGAACTACACTTACACACACCTCCATCTAATGGATGAAGAACATAATGTTTCTGTGATGGCAAACTAACGCCTCACGAAACGATGATTGTTCAATTTTCATCTACCGCCACTAATGGTGGCCATTATGATGGAACTGTATTTATATATAATACATATTATGTTTATGATTTTCTTATTCTTCTTTACTTCACAATTATATCATGCCTTTACAGTTTCCATAGTCTGTAATTACGATAATCTCATTTGAGGAAGTGTGGACTACCGCCCCCTCAAAGTGATGTGATTCGTTAATACCTTGTGTGGGATGTATAAAGGATGTGGTTAATGATATTATATATGATATTATAATGGAATTATAATATAGGTATTCATCATTATGTTTTAATTCCATTAAAATAAGAAATAGAAATGAAAGTAGTGTTCATGCGTACGTACGACTTACCGTCTCCAAGAACGGTGTGTTTCATTTCTTACCTCCATATGTTATGTACTATTATAAATTCTTGTATATGATGGATATATATAATTAATGTATATGATATATAAATCATGATTTACATTTTGGAAGTAGGTAAATAATGATTTATTTAATAATAACGTCAAGAACAACAAGTCCAAACACGTACGATAAATAAGATGATTTTACCCAAAACGCTACTTTAACATTAATTTACAAATGAATGGGTAACATAAAGTTATAAGTGAACCATATATGATATCATAACAATGAATATGATTCTGTAATATTTAAATGACATTATTTAAATAATTATACAGGAGGATTGGATATGTACAAAGAATATCGGACCTACGGTAAGGGATAACTTTTCCAAACTCATTTTTATCCGAAATTGTTTATTCGTAAGTATTTATGAGGGTTATTTCTATAATCCCTTTCCATGTTTTATTAAAGGGTTTTCATGCATTTTTAAAGTCATTTTTACCAATTTTTTACTTTTACTACTTGGTATCTAAGGAATCTTTCTTTTGTTTACGTTACGAGGTATTTTTTTGACTTTTCCGAAAAAAGTACGAGGAGAATGTTATTTTTATCTTTTACGGAGTGAACGGATTTTTATGGTTTTATAAAGACTTATATTCATGAATATTCCTCCAAAATATTTCATGACTATTTTCAACAAAAACCTTTTCTTCTAAAATTACATGAATTTTTGTGAAAAGAAAATGATTTTGAAGAAAAAAGGATATTTTCCTCAAGAATTAATTTTAAGTGTTTTATAAAAACCATTTTCGTCTAATATTACATTATTTCACATGTGTATGTTTCAAGTATCATGTTTCTATGATTTACATGGTTTTACTTTTCTTATCATGAAATTATATCCATTTCATTTATATAGATTATGTGATGATGGGATGATGTTTATGAAACCCATTTTAATTATTGGGTTATTATGAATGATGTATGTTTATTTTGTGGAACAAGTAAGAATGGTTTCATTATGAAATGGGTGGGACCTATATCTCCCTCCAATGAATTGGGTAAATATTTATATCTCAGGAGATAGACATGGCTGGAACGGCAGGTTAAACCGGTTCAGTAATACAGGACAGGAACGAGGAGTGAACTCGATTCAGAATAGGACTTTGTCCACTAATATGGTCTTTGAAGAAATTCCTTGGCTACTATGGAAATCATATCATGTGCTTAATGGTTGCCACAATTACATGTTTTATTCCAATCCTATTTTATCATGATTGATGTTCCCTTATGATATATGCCTTACGTACTTCCAATATTCATGTCTTTGCTCAAGATTTTGATGTTTAGATTTTATGTTCAAGTTTGGGCATTCAAATATTTATGGATTGTTTTATGTTCTCTATGTTTACCTTTACTGGGCATTTGAGATCACCCCTTTTATGTTTTCTTTTCCCCCAGATATAAATAAAGGTTTTAGGTATGAAAAAAAGGGGAAGATATTTATAGGGAGATGTTGAAGATCTTTCACCACGATAAGGAGATTTTATTCCGAGTTTCCAAAGACACTAAACTATTACTCTCCTTGTGTGTATGTTTTTGTTATGTATTAAGTATTCCTCAAAAGTAATGTAATGTCAATGTATGTCAAGCTTTGGGTCTCTACAATTACAGTTGGTATTAGAGGGATTTTAGTAGAAACCATGGAAGCAAGATTTATATAAACTCTGATTAGAGCTCATAGATCTAAGATGGACTTTGAGGATTAGTATAGAAGAACTTCTAGAATTTTGGTATTGTAGAAATTTTGTGAGTTTTCCGAGCAATACATCCCTGTCTGGATACGAGTAGGTAGAGGTGGCTCTGCCCCAGTTGTACCTAAGGGTAAAACCTGAAAACACCGTTTTGAGCTAGACTTTAATGAGAACTGGTGCAAAACAATGGTACATTCTGCACTCTTGGTTACAACACTCTCAAGGGATATTCTTAGGATAACTCTCATTTTAGTTAAAAATCATTATGAAGGGTTTATGAGTATATACATACCCATAGAAATTTATTTATGATTATGGATTATATCCATAAATAGTTCAATTTATGTTAAGTGTTTTACAAGTATGGAATTATGCATTTTGATTCATAAACAGATCTAGTTTATGCCCTTGTTTAGAAATGGTGCCTTGTAGATGAAATGGAAACAATATCAATGCACGCAATCCATGTAGGGATTTCCCTCCATCTCAAGATAATTATAGTGGAGTTGGTGATGCAACTGGTTATGATCAACTAATCACCATACTGGGACAACTCACTCTGGTTATGAAAAATAACCTTACCTGTATGAGGCACCCTGATCCACAATCTGGAGCATCACTGTTAGATCACTTCATGAGGCAGAAACCACCATCATCCTATGGGAGTAAAAATCCATTAGTAACTAAGCAATGGATAAGTTCCTTAGAGAAAATATTTCAGGCATTGGGGAGTAGTGAAAGGGAAAAAGTTGTCCTGGCAGTTTATCACCTCATTAGAGATTCTTATCAATGGTAGTCATTGATTCAAAACATGAAGGAAGATGATGAAGTATCAAATATATAATAGAGGGAGTTAAAAGAGATTTTCATAGAAAAATACTTTCCTCTTGACCATTGAGTAGATATAGAAAGGCAATTTCTGATTCTGTGACAAAAGGAGGATGAGAAAGTCACAATTTATGAGAATAACTTTACAAGGTTAGAAAGGTATACCAGAGATTATATATATAACCCAAGAAGTAAGATTTATTGATTCTTTTATGGGTTAAATACATTTATCCGTCGAGCATTAGTCTCACAATCCTTCTCATCATACGAAGACATTGTCTAATGTGCTATCAATACAGAAAAGGAATTCTCTAAGTCTTATGACTTTAAATCAAAGAAAGAGAAGAAGAGATCTACTGATCAATCTGGGAATGGAAGTAAAGTGAATAAGGTAAAGGTAGAATATCTATCCAATGGTAAATCTAGGATGAAAAACCCCGGTAGTTTATTAAAAGGAATGGGAGTTTGTTACAAGTGTGGTGAAAAAGGCAACCAAGCACGTGATTGCAAGGGGAATAAGGAAGCTACTGATGTCCAGTGATACAATTGCAGTGATATGGGATATTATGAAAATGAATGCCCTAAGACTCAGGGGAACTTACCTCATAAAAGGCCAATGGATCATGGCCAAGCTTATGTTATCACTACTGCTGAGGTAGAAGCTCTTAAAGGCATGGTGGCGGGTAATTTAATGGTTTCCTCATGTTTAGAAAATACATTATTTTATTATGGATCATCACATTATTTCATATCTTCCTAGTTTTCTATGAAAATTAGATATTTCCAATTTGATTTAACAAGGTAGTATTCAGTTAAAACTCCAAAGGGAAGTATCATTGCAACAATGTTTTGTGAATCAGTCCTTATTAGAGCACATAAATGTTCTTTATCTGGGGATCACATCGTCATACCTATGAATGAGTTTGATATAATCCTTGGTATGGATTGTCTTTTCGACCATGATGCGATGATTTATTATAAGAAGAAGGATGATACAATTTTTGATGATGATGATAAGGAAGACCTTATCTTTAGAGAAGAATCTTCACCACCTAATTCTTATCTAGATCCACCCCCAATAGCTCAACTAAATTTAATTATTGTGGATTAAGAGAATGAAATGATTATGGGTGAGGAAAGGAATGTTCAAAAAGTGTATGTATCTATTGTAAGAGAAAATATTGATGTGTTTCCGGAAGATTTACCTTGACATCCTCTAAAACGAGAAGTTGATTTTTCCATTGATTTAATTCTGGGATCAAGGCCTATATCGAAGACACCTTCTAGAATGTCCATTGTGGAACTAGTTGAACTAAAGAAACAACTAGAGGAATTGAGTAATAAAGGATTTATTCTCCCTAGTTTTTCTCCATGGGGAGCCCCTGTTCTTTTTGTTAAAAAGAATGATGGATCTATGAGGTTATGTATTGACTACAGGGAGATCAATGCTGTAACAATAAAGAACAAGTATCCCCTACCCCGCATTGATGATTTATTTGACCAAATGCAAGGATATTAGTACTTTTCAAAGATTGTACTTTGGTCTGGATACCATCAGTTTTGTGTGAAAAAGGAAGACATTCCTAAGATAGTATTTTGAACCAGGTACGGGCATTACGAGTTTAGAGTAATGCCTTTTGGGATGACGAATTCCCCCTTTGTATTCATGGATCTAATTAATAGAATTTTCAAGGAATATCTAGATGAATTTGTTGTGGTATTTGTTGATGATATCATGGTATAATCCAAAAGCTATGATGATCTTGAAAATCACTTGCGCGTTATCCTGAAGACTCTGAGAAGACATGAATTATATGGGATGATTAGAAAGTCTGAATTCTGGATTGAGTATATTTCTTTTCTTGGCCATATTTTTTCTAAAGATGGAAGAGCTATTGATCCTTCTAAGACCATGGAAATCCCAGAATGTCCTGCACCAACGAGTATAAATGAGGTATGCAGTTTTATTGGTTTAGCTGGTTATTATCGACTTTTCATCTAGAATTTTTCCTGGTTGGCTAACCCATTAACAAATCTCACATGTAAAGGGGTTAAATTTGTTTGGACAAAACAGTGTGATGAATGTTTCGAAGAATTGATGAGAAGATTAGTAAACGCTCATATATTGATTGTACCATCGGGGAATGATGGGTTCATTTTTTATAGAGATGCATCAAATAATGTACTTTGTTGTGTCCTTATGTATAATGATAGGGTTATTTCCTAGGCACCACGACTATTGAAAATTCATGACGAAAACCAGCAAACTCATGATATCGAGTTAGTAGCTGTGATCATTGCTTTGATGATATGGAGGCACTACCTCTATGCTGAAAAATGTGAGATTTATATTGATCACAAGAGTTTGAAGTATATTGTCTCAACAAAAGAGCTCAACATGAGGCAAAGGTGATGGCTTAAACTACTCAAGGATTATGATTCCACGATACACTACCACCCGGGGAAGGCAAATAAGGTGGAAGATTCTTTGAGAAGAAAGGATAATGGAGTTTTGAACATGATGAGAATTTAAAGAGATCATATTTTCATGGATCTAGTGAATATGGATATGAGAATAACCATGAATGGTGAAACATCAATACTTTTTCAAATGTTTTCCAAACTATATTTACTAGAAATGATAAACATTTTTCAGAACGGTGGTGTAGAGTTTGAAAAGAAGATTAAAGCATTGAATGATCGGAGATTGAAGGAAATTGGCTATGAATATGGAATTTTGAAATTTTGGAAGAGATTGTGTGTTCCCAATATACCTGATCTAAAAAAAGAATTTTTGTATGATGCTCATAGTTCCAATTTCTCTATACACCCTGGGAGCACCAAAATGTATAGAGACTTGAAGGAACATTATTTTTGGGACAACATGAAGAGGGAGATACCTGATTTTCTGTCAAGATGTATGGTTTGTCAGCAAATAAAAGCTGGATGGAAACTGCCTGGAGGAGTCATACAACCTCTCCTCATACCGGAGTAGAAATGGGAAAATATTACAACGGAATTTGCCATGGGAATATCAAATACTCATAGAAGGAACAATGCAATATGGGTCATTGTTGATCATCTTACCACGTCAGCACAGTTTTATACTATAAGGGACGATTTACCACTTGAATGTCTAGCAATGCTATATATTAATAAAGTGGTGAGACGTCATGGAGTACCCCTATCGATTGTTTCTGATCGTGATCCCCATTTTACTTCAAGATTCTGGAAGGGTCTTCAGAAAGCCATGGATACTGAACTTCATTTGAGAGCTACCTACCACCCTCAAACAGATGGAAAATCAGAACAGACTATTCAAACATTAGATGATATGTTGAGATCATGTTCACTTGAGTTTCAGGGTATATGGGATCAATATTTACCTCTGGTAAAATTTTCCAATAATAATAGCTTCCATTCAAGTATTCGGATGGCACAATATGAAGCTTTATATGGAAAGAGATTTCGCACACCATCCTATTGGGATGATTTTGGTTAAAGAAAACTTGTAGGCCTAGAACTGGAGGAAGAAACAATGGAAAATGTAAAGGTAATCCAAAACCACATCAAAGAAGCTCAAAGTAGGAAGAAGAGCTATGTCGATAACCGATGGAAGGATTTGTAATTTCAGGTAGGAGATCATGTTTTCTAGAAGTTATTTCCATGGAAGGGAGTTATACATTTAAGTAAGAATGGTAAATTTAGTCCTAGTTACATCGGACCATTTGAAATTCTAGAACGAATTTGGGCTATAGCTTACTATTTGGCAATGCCGCCATGTCTCTCCAAAGTTCACGATGTGTTCCACATATCACTGTTGAGGAAATACATTCCTGACCCAACGAATGTAATCACCTATGATGAATTAGAACTTGAACATCATCTAACTTATTACGAAGAGCCCGTCAGGATCCTTGATAAGTGAGAACAAGTACTGAGAAACCGGACGACTCGTGTGGAAAATGTTTTTTGGAGAAACCATAAGATGGAAGAGGCAACGTGGGAACCCGATAAACATATGATGAAGACCCACCCGAGTATTCTCATGCGGTACTATTCTAGAAATTTCAAGGACGAAATTATTTGAAGGAGGAGATAATGTAACACCCCAAGCTTCTATGGTACACTTGCCTTTGAATAATACAGTAGTGTGTGTTGTACGCAACTTCGAGTTCTAATGCACACACCACAACCAATCAAAAGATCTTATATGAATAGTAATACCCATATTTTGAAATATTATAAATTTTACCTTTCAATATGGACATCATTTTTGGATTCGTAATATTGAAATTAGCCTAGGGTGAAATTTTGGTATTTTTCTGATAATTTTCAATTTTTGATGAATAGCGAAAAACACTGAGTTATAGTTTAAAACAGACTTTTTATTTAAATAATTAATTATTTTATTTAAATTTAATTAAGGTCAAAAGTGATACATAATACCTATATATGTTCAATGTAATTCATTAGTGTTAGTTTAGAATAATTTTATATATATAAAATTTTTATTGAACTTTTTCACCGTCTTTTACCCACCTCCTAGGAGAATTTGGAAATTCACATAAAACATAATTTTACCACTTCTATGAGTGGAATTTTGAAAATCCTAGAGACACGGTCAATATCAAGGAGTAATATGTTGTTCAATGAGATGAAAATAATTGTTGGTGAATAGTAACTGTTTACTTTTATTTACAACGATTAAAAGTAAATAGGGTAGTTAAGGATAAAAGTGATATTAATATTACCCTAAAACATGTCCTATTTCTGTTGTACAAGTGTATATCAACCAATAACATCCTTAGGAATAAAATATTATCATTTAGGTCCACATGGATTAGATTAGGACATTTATTATTATTTAATTCAAAAAAGAGTTAAAAGAGTTAAAATCGAAGTTTATCTACTAAATCATTTTTAATATATGGTTATAAATAAGATAAATTAGATTGTAAATATTCATTAGAAATATAAAAAGATTTAATACATAATAGTATTTTATTTGTAATTTTTAGACAATAAATAATTTTTTTTATTTCTGACACAATGGTGATGCAGTAATTACCTAATTAATGAAATATTAAAATAATTGATATTATAAATATCAAAATAAATGTAATTTGAGACTTTTTATGAATGAAAATACTTTTCAAGGTTTATATGACATATTAGTATAATTTATATAAATTTTTTTTAATGTAATAATTCTGTTATGAAATTATCAAAAAAACAAAAAACCCAATAGTGTCAAAATTGACATAAAACAGTTTTTAAAACAAATATTATATTATTAATTTATATTCTATTCCTAAAATCTAAGATTCGGAAAAAGGTCTTGAATCATGATACATGTATCATTAATGGACCACATGGGGGTCTCTTGGATGTATATATTACGTTTATTAACGATATAATATAAAAATACAATGAGACATGGTAACTGTCAAACTAATTAACTAAGAGTTAAAACTAAAAGATAAGGTTAATATAATGACCCAAACCTCTCTAAATTATATTTTTTGCATTGTTTTAGACCCATCACCAACTTAGCCTATACATAATCCAATTTGGAGCCATTAGATACTGAATAAGAATTTATTATAAAATAATATTTCTAGCTTATCCAAATGTGCCCCTCACCCCTCTTAAAAAAGGGCACTCCCTCTCCTCACTAATTCACACATTCAAAGCCTTTTGTCTTGGCCAAAACCTGCCCAAATAATATCTCAACTTCCCCCAATTCAACGTAGAGGCCATTGGTTGATTATAAATCCCACCTAAGGGGCCCTTTTGATCAAATCAAAAGGAAGAACCTCAATAAATTGTAATGTTTTTAGCACCCTCTTTCAAGTTCCTTTCTTCTTCAACTTCTTATTTCTTTGTTATTCCCATTATATAATAAAAACAATATTATATTATATATAATGTGATGTTATTATAAATATGGTACAACAGTATTCAGTATTCTATCCATCCTTTGAATGACATTTCACCATACGTGCGTACGTATAGCTTACCGTCTCCACGTCGTGGTGTAATTGTTATTCAATAAATTATTATTTGGATGGTTATAATATTAATGATTAATTCATTTAAATAATAAATATAACAATATAATTATTCTGTATATATGATATACCATCCAATTATATATTATTTTAATATCAAAATAATGATATTGTCACTCTTGGGTACGTACGGACTACCCTCTCCATGAACGCGATGAGATTCATTCCCAATCGTATCCATTAAAGAATAATTCTCATTTAATGATTAAAAATAATGTATAAGGACTTGATATCATTTTGTATATGAATATAATAAAACCTATCCATTACAAACACTTCTTACATAACAAAACATAAAAAATGTAAACGAGTAAGTTAAACATCTGAAACAACGATAATACTAAGATATAATTAACAAATCAATGTTAAAAGATCATATATGATGTCATATTAATGTATATGATTATTGTATAATTTAATAACAATTATTTCATTATTATAAAGGAGGTTAACCTACCCTCAACAAAGGGAAAGTACAAGGTAAGGGTTTATTTCACAATCTCTTCATTATCCGAGGTTGTTTATACGTAATTAACTACTAGGACCTCGTTATCATCCACATCCATGTTTCTTAAAAATGAATTTCAAAACATTATTACTATTTTATAGAATATTTTTTAATGTCATTTATACCCTTGTTTTAATTTTTATAAGAAGTTTATAATGGAATTTTTTCGTTGTTTTCCTAACAAGGTCCATTTTATCCTATTCAACAGAATTAAGGTAAGAATGTCTTTTTTTAACTTATACAGCGGGTGTGGCTATTTTCCACCATTGTAAAATCATATAAGCTTCCATTACAAGATTATAAGAATATTTTCAAAGTAAATGTTTTCTTTGATAATTATGTTACTTTTAAATGATTTCAACAAAAGAGATATTTCTCTCAATTAGTTGTGATTTAATCTATGTCAACATCCTTTGATTGATTTTAAGCTTATTTGAAGTTTATTTATTATGATACCAAACATCCATATTGTATTGATGGTTTTGTGATATGTTTGACTGTGGATGTGATATTCTTATACCATTCATGGTTTATGGAGAAATTATTGACATTTTGTATGTTAGTTTTAATACGAATGTTTATGTTATGTTTAAACCTGCTCATATGAGGAATGCATTAGACATAATAAGTGATGGGTGGAGCCCACTATAGCTCGTTAATGCATTGGTAGGTCTGTTGAGACAAACTAGTGACTTGGCACAAGGCATTGAAAAAATCTTATTTTTAGTCTTTTCATGAGGCCTTGACTATGTGGTTATGATTATCTGGCATTATACATTCCATCATTATGAAAGTGATCATTGATATTGTATGTGATTATTAAACTAGTAGAATATCCATGTCAATAAGTAAATGGAATTATTTTATTTTATTTTTTCCATATTATGATGATGTTCAAGTTTTAAAAGCTTTTTTTTATTTATAAATTGCCTTAAATGTTTATGCTTATTTATAAAAGTTTCCACTATATTGTTATCCTTAATGGGAATTTGCGCTCACCCTTTTCTAGGTTTTATTTTTCCCAGGATGTGAAGAATTATTTTATGAATGACCTCTAGGGATAGTATAAGGGGATATGAGTTTGAAGACAATATGTTGTTGTAGTTTTCAATTTAGGATGTAATGTAAATTTATGAATGTATCTAGTGTTTCCAAGACTACTAAACTAAACGGTCATTCGAGACTTGATCTTTTTTTGATCATACCAATGATATGTACTAATGTACCGACTCTGTGCATCTGGGTTCGGGGCATTACATTAGTTATTTTAAATTATCATTAATATCTAGTATGAAATTGTTCATTGGTTTTTTCTTGGATGATAAAAAAAAATAGAATTAAATTATAATATTACATGAAACCCCAAAAATTTCCTATTTATCTACAATAGTCATGGATAAAAATAATTCACATAAATATTATTACATTTAATATAATAAAAATATTTTTTTGTTTTTATATTAATTGACTAATTATTGTGTTAGTGTTGAGTACATTGTTAAGATAATAAATATATTAACCAACATTATAAATAAATTAGCATACGAAAATAATTTCACTATACCCACAACTATCATTAATATTTTCTAAAAATATTAATTTTCCATATTTGATAACATAAGATATATTTAGAAGTGAGTGAGTTGTTTTTTTTAATTTTTAAATTCATTAAATATTATATAAGTCATTCTCATTGAAAAGATCCATTTCATTAATTAAATTTTATGTTTAATTTTATAGTGTTTTTATTACATTCCTAAAATAATAATTCATATGGAAATGGGGACATTAACATTTTGTTTTAACCTAGGTTAACATGATTTTCCATTTAATGTGGTGATGAATTTAACTATAGATACTATTCATAATTACAAAACATAATATGGGACAATTTTCTGTATTTTAACTTTTTGGCATCAATTATGTAATCCTTTTTTAAAAGATCAATTTTTGTAGGTTATTGAAATTAATTTTAAAATATGTTCCCAAATTTCGATGAATCCCATTTTAAAAAAATATATTTTATACTTAATGCTGAATTTATTTCAATGTCAGGCCTATAAAGAAAATTAAATTAATGTTCAGAAATATGACTGAATATTTAATATATACATTAAAATAAATTCAATAATCAATGTTGATAAATTTAACATGTTTTTATAAAAATAATTTTTGTGCATAAAAAGAGTATTTAGAAAAATATCTCCTTTATTTTGAAATGATATCTATTTTCATTTATAATTAATTGAAAACCAATAAAAAAATTTTTATAGATAATTATTCATTAAGTTTTTTATTCATATTGATACACTTCGATCGAATGGAACCGTTATAATTTTCAAATAAAATAAATAAATTTTAATTGTATATAAGGATTCAATTAAACTCGATGTTTCCTATGTTGAATTTAATAAAAAAAATTATTTAATGAAAAATATATTTAAAAATTAAGGTCCATTCAATATAGATGTAGATATGTGAGATATAATAGGATACCAATCACCAATCAAAATTCCATAGGATAAATGTCCTTTCCTTTCACATTTTTATTAACATTTTTCCACTGAAATGTGTATTGAAACAGACATTGAATCATATATGAAAAACTTCATAAATAGTTATTTAGTATGCTTCTCATGAGAAAGGAAAACTTTTTTTTTCTTTTGATATATTATTAATCCCATATTGTATTTTATTTATCCTATATTATAATTTTATGTAATTCATTCATTGTCATGACCCCCTCCCCACAAAGTGTACCCCTCTAGTGTCGGAAATTTGAAAAGGGAGTTAATGAACCCCGGGTCCCACCTCAAGTAGTCCCCAGGTTGGCGACTAGCACCGAGGTTATAATAAAGACACAAATGGGAGGCATTACCCTCTAAAAGAACACAAGTGTAAGAGAGATATAAGATAGAAACCAATCAACTCCAAATCAGAACAGGAATACATAAAATAAACCCATGTGCACAATTGGAATGTCATGAAAAAATAGTACATCTAAAAGGGGAAAACTGCAAGTTCCCAAAAAAAAGAAAAAACAGCAGCAACCACAAGCCCGAACAGCTCTTGCAACCCCAAGCTAGTAGAAACCAGTGTGATATCCAACCTTCTTTAAGTGACATGAAATACAGTTTATATATACATAGGGTGAGTATAACAGTATACTCAGTAGGATCCTCCCCGAAGCCTCTCGTGTAAAGGAAAAGAAAGCTTTCTAAAGAATAGTGAACAACAAGTGAAACTAACTCATCACCTAAAAAGATATACTAAGTTCCTATCCTCACCATGGAAAATCTATCCATGTAATGAATACAAGATTATAGAATATAATAAATAATATCAAGGGTACCCCGCTACTACTTCCTCATTGGTTTGCCGATTTTCCCCATCATCGCAAGTCCTAAGAATCTCTCTCCAAAAGGCTTGCCCGCAGACACCTGGGTGAAGCACCACAATCTGCACCTCGTTCACTACAAAGCCTTGATGTCAGACACCTGGGCGAAGCACGACACCATCCTCAAAACCAAAAGCAACCAAGTAGTTTTTGGGAGCCACCGCAGCTCACATAACATGTATCATATGTCTGGTATTATACCTCAAGCCATTACAGCCCATACACCGAGTAAGGATCCTCAAGACATCATAGCCTATACACATTACATCTACAGTAGTCCATAGGATACTATATCAAGAATATGTTTGTGTGAATAACCACAAGCCATTACAGCCCTCTACACACATATATGTAGAATCTTAACCAATGTGCCGAATAGCACAAGTAACTGCCAAGAGAAGAGAGTGGGGCCAAAGGTGGTAGTTAGTCATTCACCCTTTCATCAGAATGATTGGGAACCCCCCCCCCCACAACATAGAATCCATGGGGTGTCAGTTGCCCTTACTGAGAGGGTGGTGTAGCGTATAGGACCTCAAAATGTACAGAATATACTATAACACACAACCACACTATGGGAATATCCTAGTGTTAGACACAAATACATCTAACGCCTCTTAGACTGTATGCTGCTACATCTAAGGCTAGGTATCCTATAAGTACACAACCATTTTAAGAGCCTTATTAGATTTCTTCATTCCCTTTTTATTAGTTCCACTATATGTTAAATAATTTTTTAAACATTAATTAACCATGAACTAATCCATTTTAAATTTCATTAGCATCTCACCCAGAATCCATTGTTCCTCCAAAAATTTTCAACCTCATCAATAAGTTCCAGAAAACTCCAACCCCATGTGTTAACACCATTTATTCAAATATTCATTATAGATTTACTTTCCCATATTCCCAGGCATTCTAGAAAAGTAGTGTATTCTATTAACACAAAGGGGATTAATACAGTGAGTACATGTACTACCCATCAAGTCGTTGCCACCTATAGCAATGGCATAGACCCATTCCCCCTTGAGTAGCTAAACATGGAATGCATGAGGCATACCCCGCGTGTCTTTGCCTCTTTTAGAAGAAGGGTATGCAAGACCAGATTCCGTAAGCAGTGGGGAAATGTAAAGCAGGCAATCAACCAAATGAGAAAGAAAGCATCCAACAACCACATCCATCCCATTCCATCATCCCTGGTGTCCACCCTGACACCCTCATGCATAAAATGATGCATCTCGCCTCTCTATGAGTCATCTGCTACCACAACCAAAAGAACTCTATGCCCCCACATATCACAACAACCATCCAGGTTCCCATCACATCACAAGCAGCAATAAAGAAAACATCACATAAATTGGGCTCTTTTCCCTTTAACAACCCAGTGGGTAACATAGAACCCTTCATGGAATTATCAAACAATCAAATTCTTTAATCCATATTGAATTATTATATTTATCATTAGTTGGTTCCAATATCGGGAACCTAACTAGTAATCTATCACAATAATTATACATGCTTACTATGCCAAAATTGATTGACATAAAATTATAACAAGAACCAGATTCGTTCACATGCATCTTTATCTTTTGCCAAACTAATATCAATTAGTCTAGGTTTATGTTATTTTCCAATTTCCACTAAGGACAACAGCTAATCCAAGGAGGCATAGATATCACACTATATAGAAAAATAAGAGGAAATAACATACAATCAATACAATTTCTTTATCTGGTTCAAAAGATTTATTATGACAATTCCACTATTATCCAGTGGGATAAAACTGGATAACAATACAGTTGCACGTAAAAGAAAGAGACGCATGAATCCCCTACTTCAATGTTTTTTGACAAAAACCACAACGGTCGAAGAACATTCATGAATCCCGGGTCAATTCTCCAAAGCCCACCTTAGATATCTCCTCCTAGAAAGATCAATAACAAAGCTCATCATATTTGATGTCCACACACATTGATCTACCCATAACGGGCCTAGATCTATGAAACCAATAGAAGAGGAGGAGTAGATCTATGTATATCTAAGAAACCAAACAAGAATGATCACATACCTCAAGAAAACAGCTTCGATTCACCAAGAGAAGCCTTCAGATCGCCTCCAAAACACATGATAGAGGTTCTCCAACCTTTGAGGGAGGGTAATCCCAAGTTATTGACGCTTAAGGGCTTTAACGAGCATGTTAGAGGCCAAACTGTTGATATCCAATATTTTAGGATCTAGATTTAAGTCCCCTCATGGATTGCTCTCACGGTTAGACAAATCGTGCACTAATAGTGCGGTCTGTGCTGCCTCACCAAACACTCCCTGCACGGTTAGGCCACACAGTTAGACAAACTGTGTGTTAACCGTGCATTAGCCACTTCCTCTAACACCATCCTCGCATGGTTTGGCTGCACGGTTTAGAAAAACCACACGCCTCCATGCAAAATCTATTTACAATTAATTTCCCTTAAAAGTACAGCCAAACGCACCCCAAGTCACCCTAACATTTCATAACACCTCTAACACCACATTTTCACAAATTAATGGACTAGAGAGGTCCGGGCCATTACATAAGATACCTCTCATAACATTATCATCCTGTAGAATCCAAAACCCACCTAATGTGAAACCAAAATAGGGTCTGAACAACCACCCCTTCAGATACCTCTCAAAAGAGAGCAAGCAAAAAAAGAAAAAAAAAATTGTGCCATCTCATAAACATTAATGTTTCATAACGACATCAACTATAACAATACATGAAGAGAGTTAAAAATCAAACAACTCTGGGTACTGAGCACATATCTGTGACTCAAATTCCCAGGTACTCTTCTCCAAGCCACCATGTCACCACAGGACATGAACCAAAGGAATAGAATGCCCGTGCAACACCTTCTACTTGTTGTCTTGGATCTCCACAGGTCGCTCCTCAATGGTTGCATCATCATCATGATCGATCTCTCCCCAATAAATGATGTGAGAGTCGTCATGAAGATAACGATGGTGCTTTGATACATGGAAAACATCATGTATCTAACTCATCTGTGGGAGAAGTGCTACTTGATACGCCACACCTCCAACATGAGCTAACACCCCAAAAGGTCCAAAAAACCAAGGGGGGAAAGCTTACTTCCACGACCAATCCTTCATTTCCCACGATGGGGAGTCATCTTCAAAAACACATGATCCCCAAAATTAAACTCTAGTGGTCTCTTTCATTGATCAGCATATGATTTCTGACGAAAATTCACTATATTAATCCTCTCACGAATCACCTGGACCATCTCCATCGTATTCTGCACTAGTTACTGTCCGAGAATTTCTGACTCTCCGACCCCAGTCCATTACAATGGAGAACGGAAAGGCTGGACATACAAGTCTTCAAATGGATCCATGCCGATGGTGGGGTGAAAACTATTATTTTAAGTGAACTCCACCAAGGGTATGTTCCTTATCCATGAGCCTTCAAAATCCAGAACACAAGAGCATAACATGTCTTCAAGAGTGTGGATGGTTTTCTCTGTCTCTCCATCTGTTTGGGGATGAAAAGCAGTGCTAAGGTATAATTGAAAACTGAAATAATTTTGGAGACCTATCCAAACAATAGAGGTAAAATGGGGATCTCGATCAAAAATTATTGTCCTAGGAACTCCATGAAGTCTAACCACCTCCTCTAGATACTTCCTTGACAAAACTTCCACTGAGGTTGATTCCTTGATTACTAAAATGTGGTAAGATTTTGTTAAATGATTCAATACCACCCAAATAGAATCATGTCTTCCCAGAGCTTGAGGTAAACCAGTAATGAAGACCATTGAGATGTCCTCCCGCATCAACTGAGGAATCTGTAATGGCTGAAGAAGACCACCGGGAACATGGTGTTCGACCTTCACCTTCTGGCAGTCTAAACATCGAGACACAAACTCTGCAACAACGCACTTCATCCCAGGCCACCAAAACAGACTCCTTAAGGATCAATACATCTTCTTCACACCAGGGTATACCTCTAAAGTTGAACTATGGAACTCTTTGAGGACCGTATCGTGCATCATCAAAGGATCAAAAAACCTCCCGTGATACAACACTTTGTGTTGTTCATCCTTAGACCAAACATCAGGGGCCTTACCACAAACAACACGGTCTCTCCAGACCTCCACCTCTAGATCCCCTAACAGGGACTCTTCTAACTTTTTCATCAGGGATGACTGTACTGTCATTTGAAAAAGACATCCTCTACCCCCAACATCTCCCGTATCAAGATGTAATGATGACAGTTCTTCTATTACTCTCTGGGAATCACCAGATTCATGCACAACATTAGTATGTGACATTCGTCTATGTGAATTAGCAATAACATTCCATTTACCTAGTGTATATGATATTTCTATGTCATATTCTTGTAATAACTACATCCACCGAAGCGGTCGTATGTTCATGTCACACTGGAAGAAAACATACCTATAACTCTTATGATCAATGAAAACCAAAAACCACTCACTGATGAGGTAATGTCTCCACAACATCAGATAAAACACCACACGTACCAACTCAATATCATCGGTGGCATAGTTTCATTCATGGGGATGTAACTACTAAGACCCATAAGAAACAACTGACCACTAATTCATGATAACACAGCCTAACCCCATATGTGAAGCATTGCAGAAAACATGAAACTGAACTCCCTCAGCTGGAAGAAAAAGGACTGGAGCACTTACTATGTTCTCCTTTAGATACTCGAAAGCTATCTGACACTGATCAATCCATATTAATACATGATATTTCCTTGTCAAAGCTGTCAGAGGAGTTTCAACCCCTGAGAAATTGGCTATGAACCTCATGTAGTAGCCTGTGAGACCAAAGAAACATTGCACCTCTGACACTGTCTTAGGGGCTTACCAATACACAACTACTTCTATCATTGATGGATCCACAGTAACTCCCTATTGGAATAAAACATGCCCCATGAAATGGACTTCTCGATTCCAAAACACACACTTTGAAAACATCCAAAATAGATTATGTCGACGAAGAACTCCCAAAACAGATTGTAGAGGCGGTTCATCCTTTTCTTTAGATGGGGATTACACCAGGATTTCATCGATGGAAAACACTACAAACGTGTCTATGAACACATGGAACATGGAATTCATCAATCCCATGAATAAAACTGGAGCATTCATCACGCCAAATGTCATTAAAATGAACTCATAATGCCCATGATGATAACGGAAAGTAGTCTTTGGATTATCTTCATCCTTCACAGGCATCTTATGATATCCTGACTGCAATTAGATCTTTGATAACTAACTTTCACACTTTAGTTGATCGAATAATTCATCAACACACAGAAAGGGATAGCGATTATTTATTTTAACTTTGTTTTAGAGATGATAATTGACACACATCCTCAAACTGGCGTGGCCTTCTTCACGAAAAAACAGGTGCATCACATTGTGACACACTTGGAAGAAAAAAACCGCATTTTAAAAAACCATCATGATGTATATGTTGCTCTCAAAATATAAAAGGGGAAATACTATATGGGGAAATAGAGATAAGAGATGCTCCTGGCTATAGCTCAATCCCAAACATGATCTCTCATTGAGGATATAATGATATAAACTTTTCTGGAAAGACATCTGGGTACTACTCTACGACCCTAGGAAATGCCAATTGGTGAACCTCTGAAGAACTCAACATCATCTCAGCCATCATGGTGATAAGGGAGGAATGCACCTATGACCCATATGAGGATCTCTCTCTTCAAAAACCACCACTTGCTCTCCATCATCACCAAGGAAAATGACCTTCTACATGATGAAATCCCTAATAGCCCGCACCGAATACAACTAATCCATGCCGAGGATTACATCATAGGGTGTATTAGTAAACATAGGGAATCTCCCCAAGAGTGGTGTTTCCCCAAAACATGCTCACATTCTCTACATACTTCAAACAAGTCATCATGAACTCCAACTGGAATAATCAATGCCAAGGGCACCAGATGCCTCTCTACCTCGTGTCCCAAAGCATGGACAAGGGTAGGTGATATGAAGAAGTGTGTCGCTCATGAACCGAAAAAGGCACACACCAAGGTATAAAAAACAAAGGGTACCTCAAACGACATCTGGCTCGTCTGGTGCTAGCAAAGCTAGATCATGAATCTGACCACGACCACATACATGGCCTCTCAGACTTTGATGACGACCACCACCTCGACCACTCTCTTCTCAATGAGGATAGAGAGCATCATGGGGTTGTCCTCTGCCTGCCCCATCTACCCTATACTGATCTAATGCTACTCCTTCTGGTTACTGGTGCCTCGGCAGGAACTGCCTCAATGGAGGAACCTGGAGTGTAGCGTCCGAAGCACGATGACCACTCTGAAAGGTCGGTAACTCCCGCAGCTGATGGACACAACCACCACAAGAAAAACATGTTCCTAGTCCCTTGGAATAGGCATGATGAGAGTTGCTACCTCTAGATAAACGAGATGTGAGGGTCTGGGACCTACCCCCAGCTGAACGGAAACTCATTTTCCCTGAAAACTGGGAAACCTGGACCACAACCTTGCTTCCTGAGGAATCAGGACGATCCCCCTCTAATGATGATCTGGTCCTGGCCAAGGTCCTCTCAACAACCTCTACCCTAGCCAGAACCTCATGATAAATCTTCATCATAAATGGGGTGACCTGGCGGAATATCTCTAGATGAAAAGCCTCATCAAAATTCCTCGCCCTGGCCTCCTCACCCGATCATAGGTTTGAATCATATCGTAAAATGTTACTGAAATGGATTCCAAAATCTCGAACAGTATAGCTCCCATGTCGAAGGGTAAGAATCTTCTGGTGACTTGATGCCTTCGCAGTAAATGAAAGAAACTCGACTATAAACCTGTCTCGGTACTCCTCCCATGATATCGCTAATTCCTCATGATCCATGAGGAACACAAACCACCACCTCCTCTCCATTCCACGAAGCATCGTCATAGCTAAGGATACCTAGTGCTATTTACAAGCATGGATCAAATAGAAACCTATCTCGACCTCCTCCAATCAGTCTTCTGTGAGTGAATCTGAAATGGAGCCCTCATACTTCTTCAGACTCTAGCATTGAAACTCTCGGAGTGTCTTCCCCCAGGTTTCATCATCGTCAACTTCTACCCTTCGGTGATCTGCTGGAACATCCTGCTGGACATTTTCAGCGCAATCCAGATGAGGATGTCGACCTAGAGCCATACCTGTAAAACAATCAACTGTTAGAGCTCCTAAATGTGGAATATGGAATAATAAACATTAATTATTTAATTATTTTCTTTAATTAATTTTAGGTTAACCTATCCTAAGGTCTACACATTTAAACACAGGCACAAAGAAGAATGATTCATGATACATTCCTTGGTCTCTACCCTACAACTAGTATCACCTCGTTTAGTAGCCATTGTAAACTTAAAGGTCCATGCATCAGATCATAGGAGGCCCTAAATGTCTATGTATCAGCCAGTCTCCAGTGTTTACCTCAGTTTCTAAACATTAATGACACTGTTTTCCTAGTAACACATGCATCCTCACCTGTGCCAAACTCCAAAATCCATCCTATCCCTCAACCAGACATTTGATACCACCTTGTCACGACCCCCTCCCCACAAAGTGTACCCCTCTTGGGTTGGAAATGTGAAAATAGAGAGAATGACCCCTGAGTCCTACCTCTAGTAGGCCTCGGGTTGGCGACTAGCACCGAGGGTATAATAAAGACACAAATGGGAGGCATTACCCTCTAAGAGAACACATGCAGATGATAGAGATAAGATAGACACCAATCAAATCCAACTCAGAACATGAATATATAAAAGAAACCCAACTGCACAAATGGAATGTCATGGAAAAGAACTACAACTAAAAGAAGAAAACTACAAGTACCCAAAGGAATGGAAAAACAACAGCAACTACAAGCCCGAACAGCTCCTGCAACCCCAAGCTAGTAGAAACCAGCCTGATCTCTATCTTGATCCAAGTGACCTGAAAAACAGTTTGGGTAATGACCCGACCCCAGTTGCCTGGAGTCGGTGCATTATTTTAATACACTAGCATGATTACAAGGAATCATGTCCCGAAGGACCGATCGGTTTAGTAGTATTGGAAAATAGATTACATTCATTAACATTACATTACAATTTCAAACATTATACATAGCGTAAATAGTTCTTTGAGAATTCCATTATTCTATTTAGCTTAACCCTTCATATCAATCATAATACACTTCTTGGAATCCTAGGAATAATAAAACATAGATAGGGGTGAGTTCAGATGCTTAGTAAGGATAATAATACAGCAGAGACTTTGATAAATAAGCTTAACCATTTAAGGCAATGTGTAAAAAAAAAAATTAGACACGAACATCAGCATAATAAGGAAAAAATGAAATAAAATAATGCCATTTTCTTATTAACATGGATATTCCACTAATTGAACAATCATATGCAATATCAATAACCACTTTCATAATAATAGAATGCATAATTCCATACAATCATAACCATGTAGCCAAGGCCTCGTGCCAAGACTACAAATAAGATTTTTCCAAGGCCTCATGCCAAGATAATAGTTTGTCTCAAGAGACCTACCGATGCATCAAGGAGCTATAGCGGGCTCCACCCGTCACTTACTAAGTCCAATGCATTCCTCGTATGAATCAGTTTAAACATAACATAAACATTCGTATTAAAAATAGCATACAAAATGTCAATACTTTCTCCATAAACCTTGAATGGTATAAAAATAACACATCCATAGTCAAACATATCACAAAACCTTAAATGGATGTTTTGTATAATAAATCAACTACGAATATTCTTAGAATTCATAAAAGGATGTTGACATAGATGAAAATGATGAGTAAAACTATTTGAGAAAAATATACTTTGTGTAAAATCATTTAAAATTCACACATTTATAAAGGAACTAATTTAAAAGAGATTTTTGAATCATAGTGTCCCATACCACTTTGAAACGTTTGAAAATAATTTTCATTTCAAAACATTTATGTCCATATAAATAAATCCTTAAAATCATTTTGAAAACATGGACTTTAATTTAAAATATTAAGAATGATAAATATTTAAAACATTTGAAATTATAATCATGATAAAGAGAACATTTCCAAATATTTAAAATCTTCATTTTAAAATCATTTTTATGAAAAATGGACATGGATGATAAAAACTTCCCAGAAAATACTTACACATAAACAATCTCTGATAATAATGAGACTGAGGAATTAACCCTTACCAATTTGGTAACTTACAAAGCATACAACCAATGGAAGAGGTATCATACAATGAATTTGTAAATACACATAAATTAATGTTTATTACACAAATAATACAATAATGGTCAGTACATACACCACACAAAAGTTAATAGTGGCAATATTGCATGAATCTATCAAGAATAAGGAGTGAGATTTAAACCCCTTACCTTGCACGTTCCTTTAGTCGAGGGTACATTTAACCTCATGTACGAAGATTGTAGTATGTTATTAAATTATACCAGAATCATATTAATACTTATGATATCATACATGATTCATTAATGACTTTATACTACCCATTTAATAATAATTTCCATGTTGAATTAACATTTCGGGTAATAATCGCTTTCTTTATCGTACGTGTTTGAACTTGTTACTATTGATTGTATCAATTAGATAATGAATTAAACACATCCAGAATATAAAACATGATAAATATATAATATATATTTAGAATATAAATATGTATAATAGACATATATATGAAATGGAAATCACTGGTTATGGAGACGGTAGTCCGTACGTACGCATAAACGATGTTTCAGTTTTCATATAGTATTGAACGGAAGTAAGTGAATAAGATATATGTAAGTACATAAATACTTATATACATAAATATATATATCTCCAGTAGCATTATTATGTCATATATTACATACTTATTAGTAATATATATTTTTATAATCGTCGATGTATGGTGAACTTGGAAATGAATCTCATCGTGTTGTGGGGCTGTAAATCCGTACGTACGCAGGAGCAAAAATATCATTCTTTTGATATTATGATAATATATAATTGGATGGTATATCATATATACAGAATAATTATAATGTTATAGTTTTTATTTACATCAAATACACATCATTATTATAAGCATCCAAGTACTAATGTATTGAATAACAATTACACCACGATGTGGAGACGGTAAGCCGTACGTATGCATGTATGATGACATGTCATTCAAAGGATAGATAGAATAATTAATATGGACGTACCATATTTATAATAACATTACATTATATAGGAGATACTGGATTTATTATTTTAGAATGGAAATAAAAAATAAAGAAGAAGTTGAAGAATAAAGGAACTTGAATGAGGGTGGTGAAAACATTACCATTTCTTCGGGTTCTTCCCTTTGATTTGATAAAAAGGGCTCCTTAGGATAGATTTATGATCAATTTAAGGACTATAAGTCGAATTGAGGGAAGTTGAAAGAGTATTTGGGTAGGGTTTGGACCAGACTAAAGACTTTTAATGTGTGAATTAGTGATAAGGGTGAGTTCCCTTTTATAAGAGGGGTGAGGGAAACTTTTGGAAAAGCTAGAAATATTATTTTATAATAAATTTATATTATGTTTCTTATAAATCCAATGTGTATTATTTTAGGGTTATGGTGGGGTGGGTCTAAAACCATTAAACCAATAGAATTTAGACAGGTTTGGGTCATTATATTAACCTTATCTTTTATTTTTAACTCTTAGTTAATTAATTTGACACTTACCATGTCACTTTGTAGTTTTATATTATATAGTTAATAAACATACAATATACATCCAAGCGACCCCCAAGTGGTACATTAATGATACAACTATTAGGATATAAGTCATTTGGCCAATCCTAATATTTTTAGGAATTTAATATCAATTAACAATATAATATTTTTTTAAAAAACTCATTTATGTCAATTTTGACACTACTAAAAAATTTATTTTTTCAAAAGTATTATAAACTTAATTAATATGAAATTAATTCATTTAAGAAAACAAAACATGTCATATTAACCTATAAAATTCCTGTGTGTCATCAAAACATTCAAATTATATTTATTTTATCATTTATAATACCAATTCTTTGATTCTTTCATTAATAAAGAAAAAACTACATCCTTATTGTGTCATATATATTTTTACATTTTCAATGTCTAAAAATTATAAATAAAATATCATTATGTAGGAAATCTTTTTAGCTTTATTATGAATATTTATGATAGAAAATATAACATATATAACCCATTTTTAAAATTTTTTTTCTAAACGATTTAAACTTATGTATTTTTTGTATTTATTTTAACTTAATTAATATAAAGTGTCCCTATCACCTTCAAGTGGCTCCATGGGATCCCAAAATCGACCCAAAGATGCCCATGGTCAGACATGTATCCACCAATAAGGTTTGGACATGTTTTAGGATAATTTAATATTATAGTAATATTATCTTTTACCCTTATTTACCGGATTTACCTTTGATCCATGGTAAATAAAATATTTACCAAAATAATTATTAAAAATGTCTAAAAATAAGAGGTACTTAATTAAATAATTTGTACATCCTGATTCCAAATATGGAATCCATTTTTCCAATTTCAAAACACATAAGTGGAATAAATTAATTTAAAATGACTTCCCACTGCCAAAACAAAAAGCGTTTTTTAAGATAAAATAACTATCAACAGATTGACACTTGTTTATGTCCGGTTTAATTTTGAAATTATGTCCAACAACCAACATTGTATTAAATGGTAAATATATATTCTAAATATACTTTAAAAAAAATCAAATTTATAATTTATCACAATTAATTATTTTTATTGAAAAATTTGTTTTTAATTAAAATTTAATAATTTTCACTATTCATCAAAATATAAAAGTTATCCGAAAAGTACCGAAATTTCACCCTAGGATAAATTCGATATTATGAATCCAAAAATGAAGTCCAATTTTAGAGATAAAATTTATAAAATATCAAAAATTCGGTATTACTATTCATAACGGCTAGTTTGATTGGTTGTGGTGTGTGATAGAACTTGAAGTTGCGTATAACACACGGTACTGTATTATTCAATGAGAAGTGTACCGTGGAATCTTGGGGTGTTACAGTTTATATATATATATATAGTGAGTATAATAGTTACTTATTAGGATCCACCCTGAAGCCTCTCGTGCAAAGGTAAAGAAAGCATGCTAAAGCATAGTGAACAACAAGTGAAACTAACTCGTCACCTAAACATTTATACTAAGTTCCCAACATCACTATGGATACTCTCTCTGAGTAATGAATACAAGAGTATATCATATAATAAAGAATATCATGGGTACCCCGATACTACTTCCCCACTGGTTTGTCGCTTTTCCCCTATGTCGCACATCTTATGCATCTCTCTCCAAAATGCTTCCCCGCAGACACCTTGGTGAAGCTCCACCATATGCACCTCATAAAGCACAAAGGCTTGCCTGAAAACACCTAGGCGAAGCACCACACCATACTCACATCCAAAAGTAACCAGGTAGTTTCTGGGAACCACCGTAGCTCACATAACGTGTATCATACGTCGGGTATTATATCTCAAGCCATTACAGCCCATACACTGAGTTAGGATCCTCAATCTGTCACATTCTATAACCATTACACCTATAGTAGTCCATAGGATACTATATCCAGAATATATGTATGTGAATGACCATAATCCATTACAGCCCTCTACACACATATATGGGGAAAAATAACCACAGTGCCGAAAAGCACAAGTAACTACCAAGAGAAGAGAGTGAGGCCAATGGGGGAAGTCAGCCATTCCCCTCCCATCAGAATGTTAGGTAAAACACCCCCCATCGCTCAAAATCCTTGGTGTGTTAGTTGATCTTACTAAAATATTGGATTAGCGTATAGGAACTCAACAAGTACAAAATATACTATAACAGAAAACCACACTATTGGCATTAACTAGTCTTAGACACAACTACATCTAACGTCTCTTAGACTCCGGGCTGCTACATCCAAGACAAGGTATCCTATAAGCAGAAAACCATTTTAAGAGCCTTTTTAGATTACCTAATTTCCGTTTTATTAGTTCTACTGTGGTTAAATTAATTCTTTAAACTTTAATTAACCATGAACAAATCCACATTAATTTTCATTAGCATGACACCCAAAATCTACTGTTCCTTCAAATGTTTTGAACCTCGTCAATAAGTTTCAGCAAACTCCAACAACATGAGTTAACACCATTTATTCAAATATTCATTACATATTTACTTTCCCATATTCCTAAGCATTCTAGAAAAGCATTTTATGCTACTAACACAATGGTTCTCATTAGGGTGAGTAGATGTACTAAACGTCGAGTCTTTTATGCCTATAGAAAGTGTGTAGACCCATTCCCCCTTGAGAAGCAAAACAAGGAAAGAATGTGGAATACCAATCATGTCATCACCTCTTTTGGTTGAATTTTAAACCAGAACACATGTCTTGAGCAGTGGGGAAAATTAAATTAGACAATCAACCAAAAGAAATAGCAAGAAACCAAAAACCACATCCATCCAATTCCATCATCCCGGGTGTCCAACTCGACACCCATATACATTAACCGATTTTATTTCTCCACTCTAGGCATTATCCGCTGCCATAGCCAAAAGGCCTCTATGCCCCCACATATCACAACAACCATCCGAGTTCTCAACACAGCAAAAGAAGAAGGTAATAAAACATCAAATCAATTGGGCTCTTGGACCTTTAACAATAAAGAGGGTAACTCATAACCCTTCAATGAATTATCAAACAATCAAATTCTTTAATCCATCATGAATTAATAGATTTATCATCCGTTGGTTCCAAAATCGAGAACCAAACAAGTAAGCTATCACAATGATTATACATGCTGACTATGAAAAAATTGATTAACCTCAAGTTACAACAAGAATCGGATTCATTCACGTGCATCTTTATCATTATACAAAAAAATATCAATTAGTCCCAATTTATGTTCATTACTAATTTCCATCAAGGACAACTTCTAATACAAGAAAGCATAGATATCACACTATCAAGAAAAATAAGAGGCAACCACATACGTTCAATAGAATTTATTTTTACGGTTCAAAATATTTATTATATCAATTCCATTTTCATAATGAAATATTTAACATGCTGACAATATAGTTGCATGTAATAGAAAGAGAAGCATGAATCCTCTACCTCAACAGTTTTTGAGGAAAACCACAACGGTGGAAGAATGTTCAAGAAACCCAGGTTGATTCTCCAAAACCCACCTTAGATCTCTCCTTCACGCAATATCAATACCAAATCTCATCATATTAGACACCCACACACATAGATCTACACATAACGGGCGTAGATCTAAGAAACAGACAGAAGAGGAGAAGTATATCTAAGTAGATCTAGGAAACCATACAAGAACGATCACATACCTCAAGAAACCGGCTACGATTCACCAAGAGGAGCCTCCGGATCACCTTCAAAATGCTTGAGAGAGGTTCTCCTACCTTTTAGGGAGGTTAATCTCGAGTTATGGCTGCATAAGGGCTTAAACTAGCAAGTTAGAGGCCAAACGGATGAGATCCAAAATTTTAGGATCTATATTTAAGTGCTCGAATGATTTTCTCGCACGGTTAGACAAACCGTGCACTAACAGTGCGGTCGCTAATTCCTCAACAAACACTCCTCGCACAGTTAGGCCACATGGTTAGACAAACCGTGTGCTAACCTTGCGTTAGCCACTACCACCAACACCAGCCTCGCATGGTTTTGCCGCATGGTTTAGACAAATCGTGCGCCTCCTGTGCGAAAGATATTTCCCTTTAGTTTCCCGTAAAAGTCCACCCAAATGCACCCCAAGTCAGCTTAACCTCCCATAACACCTATAACACCCCATTTTGACAATGTAATGGATTGGAGAGGTCTGGTCCATTACATTCATCTCCTAGGAAAATTTCACACATTTCATTATCATTTATTATGAATATGATAACATCAATATAAATTATAAAAATTAGAGAAAACTATTGATTTTATTTTATGTATATATATTTTAAAATATTCCTTTTTAATGCTTATTATTTTGCAGATAATACTATTTAAAATAGAAATATATTAGAAATTTTTTTATCACATACAAATCATTCCTCAATATGGAATAATAACCTCGACCAGGAAATAAAGCATATGTTTTATCAAAATAAAATTATTAATGTAGTTCTTTATTATGAAATAAAGTCATTATGTCTATTTAATATATATTATACTTAATTGGAGTATTAAGTCCAGTAAATATTCCCAAGGTTTTATGACATGAAATTGGGGAAAAGGTCTCATCAAATTCTATACATTCAATTTGTGAGTAACCATTTTAAGTTAACATATTTTTAAACACCAAGTTTGTTCCCAGAAATTTAATTATCTTCTAGATTGTGTATGAGTTCCCACACCTCATTTCTTTCAATATGATATCATTATTCATTCATGTCATGAATACTCTATTGATTCCCCAAATCTCACTCAACATATTTATCCTATACCAATGAAAACAAAGAGGTATATGAAACTATCCATGATGATTATATAGGTTGAAACTATTTTTCATGATCTAAAATAATATTTTAGAACTCCATAAACTTATTTGTCCTTGGATGAGTTGCGAGTAAATCTTCCTCGTAACAATTAATTGGTTTAAGCGATATCATTATATTTTATAGCGTCAATATTATCGATTCTATTAAAAACAACTACATGTTGTTTTGCAGAATAATTATCATCATCACATCCTCTTATATCTGAAACAGATAGAAAATATTTTCTACTATAATGTTCCATCACCTTAATATCTCTAGATTATAAAATATTTCATGTTATATTTTGTAAAACCTATATCCACAAATATTAGGAGTGTATACAAGAAATATACAATCAACTCCTCTTTGAGAAAACATCCCCAAATTCCCACCTTTGACTTTGATAATGCCTGGACATCCAAACAACCTCATGTATTTAAAACACGGTTTATCTTGGTAATACATCTCATATAGAGTAATTTAATATTTTAGTCTATTTAAACAATGAATCTGGATGTGAATCTATAATCCAATATCATTTCCTCAAAATAATTGGTAATTATCATGTTTAATCAGTATAATTCATGTCATCTCAATCAATCATCCATCCATTCCTTCATAAAAAATATTTTTTTGTATATATGGTTCACTAAAATAAAGATGAATTCCGTGTTTTTTAGTATAGTATTACAGCTTCCAATTTTTTAATATAAAAAAATTATTAGCTTTAATCTTCATCAAAAAAATTTCACATTCCTTTTCAGAACCTCTCAAGAAAGTATTAATTCTTATAAAAACATATAATTTATGTTTTAAAAACCAAATTGATCTAATAAAAGTGAAAACATTAATAATAGAAATAAATTACTCATCTATATTTTTCAATTTAATTTTCACGAGTTCATGTATGTCAGAATGGATACAATCAAAATGATGTGTTCTATAAATCTCAATCTCCTTATATAATTAATTTGAAGCATTCTCTTTTATGAAATATAAAAAAAATCTTCTATTCTTGAAATTTAAATAAAATCATGAATTATTTCCCTATATGTTATTTATTTTATATTACTTTATCACATATGTCAAAACCATTAATGTTATATCTAATTTTCTTTCATCATTCCTAGATATCATGAACACTATTCATCTCCAACCAGAAACAGATTTCCATCATTTCATTATCAAATTGTTATAAATATACCATAGTCAGCCCTTTAAAAAAATCACGATCTCTTCAAAAAACATTAATTTATTCATTAGATAGCAATGAATCCCCTATAAAAAGTTGTTTATACCAGTCAGCAAATAATGGGATTCTAGATTTCAAATTTTATTTTCAAATTAATATATATCCAATAACGTTTATTCTAAGGGAATATTAATTTCCAAAATTCACATTCCATAATTTGTAATCATTCACAATTTGTAAAAACATAAAATAACCTATCATATGTGAATATATCCAACTCTCCAATATATAGCTTCATTCTCCATTTGTGGCCTTAGGAGAAGTATAAAAAAACAATGCCATAAAATTTAATTTACCTTCATTAGAATACATATATTGATATTAATCACATAATTTTTAATGATGTTGTTGTACAGTAAGATCCCCTATTTCAGTATGTTTAGTTAGATAAAATATTACACAAGTAGTCGATATTGGTTGAAAACAAATTTTAGTTTTCCAAATACATTTTTCATGCTTGTCTTCATTGAGTGGGTTTAATCCACTAAAATATAATCCTATAATGTCACATAGGTTTATTATAGTGTTAAGGATTAAACCAAAACATTTTTTATATGCACAAATATAATAAAATACTAATAGTACATATAGAATGAATAATTTCTTCTATACTCTATATATTCTCCAGAACTATGTACCTACTTTCCATCAACTTTATCACCATCAAACATGGATCCTTATTATCAACCAAAATATTGATATCCTTCTATCATTTTCTTCTTCCGGTTATATATCTTATCATCATTAATAGAGTCACCGATTATTTTAGTTTATTCATCAAACATATATTCCTAAAAAATCCCATTATTGATGATATTTCTTATTTTAGTTATATAGATGGAACTATTGACTTGATTCATCTTATAGTAATTTTAATCCTTGTTTTATGTGAAAGGATGTATTTTCTGACCCCTTTGAGGGTTAAAATTATTAATAATATCAATAACATTGAAAAAATAGTTATAGAAATATTTCATTCCTTTCTCAAATTCAGGATGTTTCAATTCAAAAATATAAAAATATTTCTCCATCACCGTGATCATTTCATCAATAATATTATTATAGATTTATATTTATCAAGTATCTTCAAGATATTATTAACATGTTTCCTTGACCTGTCCTTCGGGGCTCATTCCATGACTACCCCAATCCCACATTCTATGTAGTAGGGGCTGGTGAATATCACCAAAAAGGAATATCCCAAAAAGAGAAGGCATTTCCTTTCATCCTGTAAACAAACACGTAGCCCATACTACGGAATGTGATCAACAAAAGAAATTATGTATTATAACAACCATAATGTACCACTAATAATATTATAGGTTTAAACTGAAATTAAAGGGGATATAATACATTCCCAACTGAAATGAAATTACCGTGAACGAAGTTCAAGATCCAGAATTCATCCACTAAGGATCCTACCTGAAGGGTAGGTATATATCGCTATCAGATTTAACTATATCACACCACATCTATCGATCGAACATTGATCATCATATGGACATAACTCTCTAATGTCACAGTCAATGATATCCATCGTCCGCACAAGAAAAAAATGTGTGACCGAAGCCCGTGAAGGGGTGAGTATAACAATACTCAGTGGGGATTCTGGGACTCTGGAAGGTATCTTAGTAATATACAATTGAAAACAGCACAAATGAAATACCAAAAATAAAATACAACATAGGTAATACAACTAATAAAGATCTCAAAAACATATCACAATGTAAAACATTGCTCACATCGAGTATAACATAAGTATAGAAGAAACGATTATTAGCCATAAAGCGATATCATCTTATTAAGTTGAGAGGATCTTCTGGTGATCCACGAAGTGTCACACATATATTGATCCACTATGGGTCTCTATTATGTTAATCCATGGAGGGACACTCTTAATTTTCACGTCATAGCTAGCCACTAGATTCCCACACTCAACACACTTTATTATTAGAGGATCTTGTCCTCAAGCCATTAGTAATACCTCATCCACCACAATGTCACACATATTGTAGCATGAATGATCATCTCATAGTAAGTGATGAAGCATAATAGATGGCCCCTTGAACAGATGCTCATTCTATAATATATCGGTATTTCTATAAAAACGGACTAGATGGATTTGAACATGATCCTACTCATCCTTACGCTAACCTGTGGCAAAACACTTGTAGGGTATCTCTGATGGAAACCATCATTAAAAGAATCATATTTCCATATGTGGAACGTCAATCAAAATCCCATTATGAGAGATGTCATCATTGATGTAAATAGAGGATGGTTTCTTCAGGGAATGATATGACTCGGTTGGACCAACCTGACCAATCCTATTATGGGGTCCGCATGACCCGTCTTGTCTGCATAGACCATTGGGTCTCACTAGGCGTGGCCCAGTACGGTCATGAGTTCAATCTATTGGGTCACCTAGTGACCTGAAATCACCCAACTCGGCCCGTATTGGGGGTCCAATAAATTTAAGATGAGGGACATTTAGTGTCATGATCATTTCTCCCCATCCATTTCCCACTCAATCAATCTAGTTTGAAAAAAAACATGTCAGGCCAATCTAGCAACCTGGTGTGCATCCTAGGCCCGACCTAGTGGGCCGGCTGACCTGGATCGTCCTAGATTGGCCCGACCAGAGGAATCATGGAAAGGATTGTCCGGTCTGGGGGGACGCATGAGGTAGGTCATTCTATCATCCCCCTTTAGCAAAACGGGGCCTGATGTTGTGGGATTCTTCACTAGGGAGTCCCCAATGGTTTATCCTCTCTAGCGCCCCATTACAGTTCTCAGGTCTCAACCTCCAAAAGCTACGCTGCATCGCATGCAGCGTGTGCCTCTTCTACATGTCGTCGGCCCATCCCATCGGCCCTTGCTGTAATGCTAATTCCAACAAGATGATTCTTTTTCTTGGCCCCCAGAACACTGATAGGCACACTTCCCAATTTCTCTCACAACCACTACTGCCAGTGGTTCCTTGTATGGGCAACCAAATTTTCTCTCGTGGTTCATTTATCGAATTGTCTGCACCTACAGAATTGCAGGGATACCACCTTCACTATGATGGCTTCATTCACAACATGCCACCGTTTGAAAAATTCAGACATGAAGAATGAACAACAACACATCAAAAAATAGGGACTTAGGCCTTGTTTGTGTCCGCCCATGCCCTCCATGTTAAAATTTTAAAATCGGGGACACTTAGGATGATATTTTTTTAACAGAAGAATAATTCCAAAAAATATGAAAAGAACACCCTACAACAAGAATACATGATTTGAGGACAAATAGTTTGTGGGTTTATCCATGTTCTCCATATATCCATTATAACATGGAAATTTTAACAAAATTAAACCCCTCACTCATTTTATGTTTTTTCTATAGAATTATGTCCTCAAGGGTTCAGGAGGGCAACATCAATTTTTTGTTTCCGGATTCTTTCTTCGCATAATGTCGATGTTGATGACATTTCTCCAACATTCATCATTATTAATCGGAGAGGAAACTCGTCAGATGTTCTCCATAGAATATCCCAAAATTAATTCCTACTCTTCAACGTGTTAGCTAATCAAAATGGGAACATGTCATAGTGTCTCTGTTGCGCTATTTAAATTATAAAACAACATAGCTATTACGTTGAATTTTGACGATCCATCAAGGGGCTTTGTATAATGAATTTTTCATTGCCTCATTTCTACACCACAAAACCACTGTCATCCAATGAACCGTTGGAAACATAAATAATTTTTTTTTTTAATTTTTTTTTTTTTGAAAAGTCCAAGAAAATATTTCTTTCCCACCCTTCCAGGTCAAGGTTAAGTCCATTCTAGGTCAATCCCAACATATAATGATAAAAAATTTCCTTCATGTTTTTGAATTGAAAACCAGTTTAAATGTTATAATATCATGTCTGCAAATTTATTTAAGTGAACCTTAAGATGAGGAAAAAAAATTTAAATTCACCCTCGACCGAGCCAGTGAAGGTTAGGCTCCACCTAAAGGGAACACATCCCCAAGAGTTCAACGGTACTCTCAGATTTACAATCCATTTACTGTTTTTTAGTTATATGTATTTGAAAATAAAATAATAATTACTTAATAATTTTATTTAAGGCCAAAAACTAACTTCAACTATTGTCCCATGCTAGACAATGTTCGGATCTACCTAAAAAATCGTATTCTCATAAGCTCAATAGTGGTCTCAAATTTTCAATCCGAGTCACCATTAGTGAGTTATGTGAATTATAAAAAAATATTTAATTTAATTATTTTATGTACAGTTATTCAATTTTTGTGTTTTCACACTGGAAGCATATAGTGACAAATCATAAGTCACGAATTGGGTAAACCCACTATCCTAAATGCAATAGTGACCTTGGATTTCTGATTTGGGCACCTATTTTAGTGTTATTGCACATTCTCAGGAAGACCATTCACAAACTCTGTTTAAAACATAAAATTTTTCAACGGAACAATTTGGGCACTCCGGGCCTCTGAATTGCTCACCGTCTTTGTTTTTGGTCTTGAAATAATTCCATATATAAATAAATTACATGGAATTTCCATGATATAAGATTAATCCCTCCCTTATAAGGATTCATGTCCTTGTAATCCAAAAAGGGATAATCAATCCAAATGGGGTACTGATCATGAATCAGAGCCTCCCACTCCCATTGATCTTCTAGAGATTTCAATGCTACCACCGAACATGAACTACTGGAATCAATGATCCACGAAAGAAATACTATGATCAATCCTCTATCTCCACATGGAACATTGCATACGTTTCCCCATCATCAACATCTATATCACCCCACTCTATGACAAGAGATATATTCTGAAAAAACCTCCTCATCTGTAAAACATGGAAAGCATTGTTCACCCGGTGAATCTATGGGATAATATCTAGGTGGTACACCACCTCGCCAACTCTACTCAGACATTGGAATGGCCCGAATAACCTCAGAGATAACAAGTCACCCCAGGTAAATCTCTACAATCCCCATCAAAGTGAGAATCGAAATAAAACCATGGTAGACATCCTCGAACTCCACGGGTATATATATCCTATTAGAATAAAACATATGTATGCTTTGTGAAGTCCACATCCTCTCCTAAATGATCTGCAACATCTTAGTGGTATCCCGTACCAACATTGGACCCATGTGTGTTGAATCTCCTGGGTCTTTCCAGCATATATTTGATCTTCCAGGACACCATTCTAGGGCCTCATATGGTGTCATGTTAATTGTGGGGTGATAGATATTTCTTTATATAAACTCTACCAGTGGTATCTGGTCCTCCCAACTACAACCTATATCAATGACACAATCACCAATCATGTCCTACATGGTTAGTATTTTCTTCTATATCTGGCCATCATTATGAGGGTGAAAGATTGTGCTCATTTCTAGATGGTTCTCAAACCCCTACTACAATAACATCCACATATGTGATGTAAAGAGAGCATCACAGTCTGAGACAATTGTCGAGGACACCCTTTAGAAATATTTCATTCCTTTCTCAAATTATTGATGTTTCAATTCAAAAATATAAAATTATTTCTCCATCACTGTGATCATTACATAAATAATATTATTATAGTTTTCTATTTATCAAGTATCTTCTGGATATTATTAACATGTTTCCATTACCTGTCCTTCGGGGCTCATTCCATCACTACCCCAATCCCACCTTCTACGCAGCAAGGGCTAGTGAATAAATCCAAAAAGGAATATCCCAAAAAGAGAAGGCATTTCCTTTCAACCTGTAAACAAACACGTAGCCCATAATACAGAATGCTATCCACAAAATAATGAATATATTATAACAACATTAATGTACCAGTAATAATATTAAAGGTGTAAACTGAAATTAAAGGGGCCAGAATACATGCCCAACTGAAATGAAATTACTGTGAAAGAAGTGCAAGATCTAGAAGTCATACGCTAAGGATCCAACGTGAAGGGTAGGTATAGATCGCTATCATATTTCACTATAGCACACCACATCTATCGATCGAACATGGATCATCACCTGGACATGGCTCTCTAAAGTCATAGTTAATGATATCCATCGTCCGCACAAGAAAAAAATGGGTGACTGAAGCCCGTGAAGGGCTGAGTATAACAATACTCAGTGGGGATCCTGAGACTCCAGAAGGTCTCTCGGTAATATACAATGGAAAACACCACAAATGAAATACCACAAATAAATTACCTCATAGGTAATACAGACAAGAAAGATCTCAAAAACATAGAACAATGTAAAAGATTTCTCACATCGAGTATAACATAAGTATAGAAGAAATGATTATTTGTCGTAAAGCGAGATCACCTAATTATGTTGAGAGGATATTATGGAGATCCACGAAGTGTCACACATATAATGATCCACTATGGGTATCTATTATGTTAATCCATGGAGGGGCACTCTTAATTCTTATTGTCATAACCAGCCACTAGATTCCCACACTCAACACACTTTATTTCTAGAGGATATGCTCCTCAAGACATTAATAATAACTCAACAACCACACTGTCACACATATTGTAGCCTGAATGATCATCTCATAGTAAGTGATGAAACATAATAGATGGCCCCTCAAACAGATGCTCATTCTATAATATATCGGTATTTCTTTAAAAAGGGACTAGATGGATTTGAACCCGATCCTACTCGGCCTTATGAAAACGTCTGCCAAAACTCTTGTAGGGTATCTCTGATGGAAAAAATCATCAAAAGAATCATCTTTCTATAGATGTAACGTCCATAAAAATCCCATTATGAGAGATGTCATGATTTTTGTAAATAGTGGATGGTTTCGTCAGGGCATGATATGACTTGGTTGGACCAACCTGACCAATCCCAGTATGGGGTCTGCATGACCCGTCTTGTCTACATGGACCATTGGGCCTCACTAGGCATGGCCCAGGACGATCATGTGTGCAATAAATTGGGTCACCTAGTGACCTGAAATCACCCAAATCGACCCATATTAGGGGGCCAATAAATTTAAGATGAGTTACACTCGGTGTCATGATCATTTCTCCCCATATATGTCCTACTCAATCTAACCAGTTTGAACAAAAAATGCCAGGCCAATCTAGCAGCCTGGTGTGGATCCTAGGCCCGACCTAGTGGGTCGGCCGACCTGGATCATCCTAGAGTGGCCCGACTAGAGGCATCATGGACTGGTTTGTCCGGTCTGGGGGGACACATGTGTCGGGTCAATCTGGCATCCCCCTTCAGCGAAACGGGGCCCGATGATGTGGGATGCTTCTCTAGGCAGTACCCAATGGCTTATCCTCTCTAGCGCACCATTACAGTCAGCAGGTCACAACCTCCAACAGCTATGCCGCAGCACACGCGGCATGTACCGCTTCTACATGTCGTCGGCCCATGCTATCGTCCCTTGCTGCAATGCAAATTCCAACAAGATGATTCTTTTTTTGTACCCCGGAACACTAATGGGTGCGCTTCCCAATTTCTCCCACAACCAGTACTGCCAGGGGTTTCTTGTATGGGAAACCAGATTTTCTCTGGTGGTTCATTCTCGAATTGTCTACACCTACAGAATTGTAGGGATACCACCTTCACGATGATGGTTTCAATCTCAACATTACACCGTTTCAAAAATTCATCCATGAAGAATGCACAATAACACGCCAAATAGAGGGACTGAGGCATTGTTTGTGTCCGCCCATGCCCTCCAATTTAAAAATATAAAATTGGGTACACTTAGGATGATATTTTTTAAACAGAAGAATAATCCAAAAAAATGAAAAGAACACCCTCAAAGAAGAATACATGATTTGAGGATTAAATAGTTTGTGGGTTGATCCATGTTATTCATATATCAATTTTTACAAAGAAATTTTCACAAAATTAAACCCCTAACTCATTTTATGTCTGTTTCCATAGCGTTCTGTCCTCATGGGTTCAGGAGGTCAACATCATTTTTTTCTTTCTAGATTATTTCTTCACGTAAAGTCAATGTTGATGAAATTTCTCCAACATTATTCATTATTAATCGGAGAGGAATCTCGTCTAATGTTCTTCATAGAATATCCCACAATTAATTCTTTCTCTTCAACGTGTTATCTAATTAAAATGGGAACATTTCATAGTGTCTCTGTTACGCTATTTTAATTATGAAACAACATAGCTATTATGCTGCATCTTGACGATCCATCAAGGGGCTTTGTATAACGTGTCTTTTAATTCCCTCATTTATACACCACAACACCATTGTCTTCCACTGAACAGTTCGAAACATAAATAAAATTTATTTTTTTATTTTTTTATTTATTTTTTGAAAAGTCTAAAAAAATATTTCATTCCCACCCATTCTGGTCGAGGTTAAGTCCATTATAGGTCAATCCCAACGTATAATGTACAAAAATTTCCTTCATGTTTTGAATTGAAAACCATTTTAAATGTTATAATATCATGTCAGCAAATTTATTTAACTGAACCATAATAAGAGTAAAAAAAAATTAACATTCACCCTCGACCGAGCCAGTGAAGGATAAGCTCCACCTAAAGGGAACACATCCCCAAGAGTTCAACGATACTCTCATATTTCTAATCCATGTTACCGTTTTGGAGTTATAAGTATTTGAAAATAAAATAATCATTACTTAATAGTTTTATTTAAGTCCAAAAACTAAATTCAACTATTGTCCCATGCTGGAAAATGTTCGGATCTACCTACAAAATCATACTCTCATAATCTCAACAGTGGTCTCAAATTTTCAATCTGATTCACCATTATTGAGTTATGTGAATTATAAAAATAAAAATATTTGATTTAATTATTTTATATATGGTTATTCACTTTTTTTTCACACTAGAATCATACGGTGACTAATCGTAAGTCATGCATTGGGTAAACCCACAATCCTAAATGCAACGGTGACCTTGGATTTCTGATTTGGGAACCCGTTTTAGAGTTATTGCACATTCTCAGGAAAACCATTCACACACTCTATTTAAAACATAAAATTTTTCAACGGAACGTTTTGGGCACTTCGGGCCTCTGAATCGCTCACCGTCTATGTTTTTGGTCTCGAAATAATTCCATATATAAATAAATTACATGGAATTCCCATGATATTACATTAATCCCTTTCTTATTAGTCTTAATGTACTTGTAATCCAAAAAAGGATAAACAAACCAAATGGGATACGGATCATGAATCAGAGCCTCCCACTCCCATTGATCTTCTAGGGATTTCAATGCTACCGCCGAACATGAACTAGTGTAATCAACGGTCCACAAAATAAATACGCTGATCAATCCTCTATCTCCACATGGAACATTGCATATGTTACCCCATCATCAACATCTATATCACCCCAGTCTATGACAAGAGATATTTCCACAACATACCTCCTCATCTGTAAAACATGGAAAATAGTGTGCACCCGGTGAATCTATGGGAGAATACCAAGGTGCTACACCACCTCACCAACTCTACTCTGTCTTTGGAAAGGCCCGAATAACCTCAGACATAACAAGTCACCCCGGGTAAATCTCTACAATCCTAATCAAAGTGATACTCAAAAGAAAAACATGGTATCCATGCTTGAACACCACGGGTATCTATATCCTGTTAGAATAAGACTTATGTATGCTTTGTTCCGTCCACATCCTCTTTTAAATGTTCTGCAACATCTCATTGGTATCCCGTACCAACTTTGGACCCATGTGTGATGACTCTCTTGGGTCTTTCCAGCATATATTGGATCTTCCAGGACAACCATACAGGGCCTAAAATAGTGTAATGTTAATTGTGGAGTGATAACAATTTCTTTATGAAAACTCTACCAGTGGTAGCTGGTCCTCCCAACTACAACATATATCAATGACACAATCACAAATCATGTCCTACATGGTCTGTATGGTCTTCTCTGTCTGGCCATCATTCTGAGGGAGAAAGATTTTTCTCATGTGTAGATGATTCTCAAACCCCTACTACAATAACTTCCACATACGTGATGTAAAGTGAGCATCACGGTCTGAGAAAATTGTTGAGGGCACCCTTTTAAGCCTCAATATCTCCTGGGTGTTGGGGCGCCCAAAGCCTTCTACCACATATCTATTTCCATGAGTTTTTACTACATTAAATTCATATCCGTGGAGCAACTCCATCCATCATCATTTTATGAACTACTAAAAATCCTACTGTCATCCTTCCATATATGCGAAAGGCTAACAATTTTTAACTGATTGATGTACCCATCAACACATTTGTAGTGGGTACTCATTCTCCATGGACACATGGTTAATGTTATATTAATCTACACATAACCTAGAACATTGGGTCTTATAATGACCTTCATATAGAAGTCCACCAATTATTCCCTCTTCTCCCGAATCTCTATGAAAGCCATCTGATATACTTATACTGATATTGGTGCCATCACAGGGTGTAGAATGATATAGAATTCCACTCCCCATAGGATGTAATCCTAGAAACATATTTTGAATCGATATTCTCGTACTCTGCAATACGGTGGGGAACTAAAAACTCCAAACATACACTTCCATGAGGGTAAGGTTTTCTTCTTAAAGAGTGATCAGCTACACCCTATTATGCATGAGTTTATCTTGTGCTTCCTAGGATTCCTTTTTCACCAACCATGGAAAAAACACATTCCAGTGCAGCGAATATACTGAATCATTTTTCCTAAAATAGTCGCTCTAAGCATGAACTGTGGATGACCATTCCATTCCCAATCTATAATTGTATGGCCTCGATGATTATATCAGGAGGTTCCAAATAAAACTCTTTCCACAAGGGTTAGATCAAACCATCGACATAATTGTGATTATCAACACTTCTCTCTTAGGTATCTCAATACATATGGATCAAGATAAAAGTTTAACCAGAAAATAAAATTCTTGAACAAGATTCATGGAAGGAATGAATGATTAGAACCTATTACGATTAATATGGAATCTAGTAGTAGACAAAAGTCATACCTAGGATCATTCTTATAGTGCTTGAGTCATACTCCTTGTCCACATGCAGCTACTCCCTCCCCCTTTCCTCCAACTCCCGGAGCATGGTGTTGACCATGGTGGGGTGGTGGATGTAACATGTTTAAATGTATAAAACCTATTACTGCTCATCCAGATCCACTACCACATCAGTCACCCAACAGATTCATATGTTCCTATCATATCCTCTACCCCGGTGGCCTATCCACCATTTCACTATAAGCATAATGGTCAGGACTCTCTTTATTGAGATGTCCCTTCCTTTTTTTGAAATGTATTACCTCTTCATATTCCGACTGAACTCACCCCTAGAGGCCAATGTTATAGCTACCCCCCTATGGACCTCTTCCCAGACTGTCTCACAAATCAAAGTACTTGAGAATGACATCGGCAGACTGCATTCCTACTGCTAACATCTGGTAGCTGTATCTTAACATCCAAAGGACATCCAAACACAATGGTTATATCTATAACCATAGAATAAGTACAAATTAAAATAGGATTGGTGATATATTAGATGTCCATAAACAAATATTGCTCCAAGGACCGAGACATGATGCACCAATCCTATTGTATTCATCGAGTATCTAGAAATGATGACATAACTTGATGAATACTCAACTACTGACATATAGTTTGTAGAAGCTCATGGGAACACATACCCCTTATATTGTATGGAAAGTCCTTTTTTTATGAAAATGGTTCTCGTGCTCAGCCCATGGAAAGGACACCTCATCGTAAGATTGTTAATTTAATCCTTGTCATCGCCCAACTAAGCTATGTTGGAGGATGACTACCAGTACCACCATTTGATAACATGGTTCCCTAAAAAGATGGAAAACTTGGTCACCACCTCATGATAGTCCTCTATATCCTTTGAGTAGGTATCACATTAAAACATGATGTGTCTCTATAACTGAAACTAATGTCATTCACATAGCCTAAATGCGTCCTCTACTAGTTGTGCCAGTTGTAACTGCAAACCAACAGGTGGTAGAAAAGCTGGGACACTACCTGAAGCTCCCATATCAGGAAACTATCTATGTTTTAATCCCTAATAACTAAGTGGATCATCTTCATGCTCACACACTAGAATGCTAGAAAGCTGTCTGTATGGAGGCATCATGAAATGGAATCAGGATGAACCACATTCAGTTATGTTATATATGGTGAGATGACTCAATGAAATCAAGATAAAAATATTTCCAAAACACATGCAACTAGAAATTTCATGTAATGAGTAATAAACGGAATTCAATTCCCTTCTATAAAGAATTCTGGGTCATATTAAATATTTTCATATTTACTGATTAGGGAATAATTTTTTTAGAAAATTATTATAAGAATTATTAAAATGATATAGATATTATTATAAAACATCAATATTCTACCACTTATACATAAATGGACTATCTAGGATATCTATCAAACTGGTAAACATGATATTTGAAAAGGAAATGTTTCCAAATAGGAAGTAATAGAGAAATAAATTTAATAACATAATTTATGTGTACAAGTATACATTTAAAACATCCATTAAGTAAGTCACCATATAGAAATATTTATGGTAAATTATACGACATCCAAATTTAGTTATTGCCTATTGCAAATTAAGTTGTATGTAAATGTAACATGGAAATGAGTATGAATTGGGAGTGTATGTGATCTAATAGAATGATATTTATGACCTATTGCGGGAAGATTTCTAGAAAAATCTATTATGTAAATAAATAAAACCTTCCACCCCTGAGAAACATATTTAAATTAAATAATTTCAAGTGGGAGACAATTTTACATGATATTCATTAATAATGAACCTTATATCACGATGGATCAATTCAAATTGGATTTGATAATATATATTAACTAAATTATTTCCATTTTTTAGTTCAAATTTCGATGGAAATTTTAATGAAATTTTTTTAAGTAAATGGGAATCAACTAAATCATTTTCATGGGCGTTTTAGGAAGGATACTCTGGAGGATCCCACTCCCCTCCATGTGAAAAATGAATAATTCCACCATGCTATTTATTTCATTTATAATTTAAATTTTTGACCCATTTATTTATTTTTATCTCAATGATATGTTAATTATAATATCATGTTGGTTAGTTTCATAAATAAGTGATGGTTAGAGGAAATGATAATTTTAGGAAATGAATATTTCCCCCCTTTTTTTCTTTATTCTAGATTGTTTTGGGGTTTTAGATACTGTAAATTCTCTAATCCCTTTTCAAAACCAATTTTCTTAAAAATAGACACATGGGAAACATGGAAACACTTATTTTGATGTGGATAAAATGAGGGTTAATTGAATTAATGTATTATGGAATCAAATTTTGACAAGAGAAAACAAAATATTTTAACATAATTTTTGTGGAATTTTCCATTTTTTAAGAGTAACCCCTTAGGGAGTTAACCCAAATATATTTCTATTTTTATATGAACTATGGTAAAATATAATGTTAGGAACCAGAAAAAATTACTTATGGTGAGTTGGAACATGGTGTGGGAGTTTTTGTGTGTAAAACTATTAATTCGAGTTAAGATAAACCAATGTTAGGATTGTCTAAACCCTAATTCCAACAATTTTTAATTAGAATACACATCATTAGATTACTATTGTTTGGAATGACATAGTTTTAGATATTATATAATCAAATATTCAATATTAAATCTTTTAAATAAATTTATTGAAAAAATGTGTTTAATGTATAACTTTTTTTCAAAGTGGGAAGGTATTTTTGAGATTGATTAACATACATGATGAATGGGAAAGTGAAGTATATCATTTTAGTAAATGTTCAGTAAATGATGAAAGAAATTTAACTATGGAATCATGATTTTAAAAGATATATATTAAATATGGTTCCACATTATTACATAATGAATCTTTTAATATCTATTCATGAAACAGTATTTAAAATGTTATTGAAACATGAGATGTCATGGATACCTTATAAAACATTTTACATTGGGTCATGTATTATAAAATTTTGTGGGAGTTATGTTTCCATACTTTTCATTATTTCAATCCATAATTATATTATTTTAATACCTCTATTCCATCTATTTCAATTATAATAAACACATAACTAAGGATTCTCATTGATTATAGATTATATTGAAAATTGGATAATTAATGTGTTCTAATGAAATTATTTTATGGTGGATGATCATGTAAAATACAAGATTTATGTTTGGAATTATGATGAATTATGTTAGGATAAAAAAGACTCAATATAGTTTTTTAAAAGAAGAAATGTGTAATTTCAGAAAATCTTACATTTCCAATGATGGTTAAGTTAGATTAATTTGAGTTTGTTTCCATGCATAAATTTGTATAATGAGTTCCAAAAATTTATGTCAAAACATTTAAGTTGAATACATAGACATTTAACAATGAATGTTACATTGATATGAAAATGTAAGAGTAAAATGATGTTTCAGAATGAAATTCTACATATTATCTATTTTCAATTATAATGATCATTAAAAATATGACAAATTAATTTATTTTTTTAATAAGATGTGTATGAATGTACCAATTATCCATAAATATATGTTATGTTTTGCAATTTACTGAGAAACTAGAAGGATGTGGTGCTTCAATACATTTTATTATAAGGGTATTACTATGAATATATAGTTGTATATGGTTTTCATGTAAGGTAAAACTAGAACCCCAATATGAAGTGTACTAGTAAATTTCCGCAATGTGAAAAAAACCACAATCTCTATGAAATTTGGAAATAAAATGAATGTTTAAATCTCGAAGTGTGAAGAATTAGAATCATCCCAATAGCACTTAATGTATTATGAAACTCAAACAATATATATCCTACCAATTTTTTATACTAAACTCATCTCAATAATAGATAAGAAGTTTGGTTACATCATAATTCAATTCATTACAACACAAACAACATTTTTATTAATATTTGCATTAGAAAACCCATCGCAACGTACGTAGATATTTTATATCACTTAAAAATCAGTATATGTAATGGTTAAAAAACCAGTTTGGTCAATAAAAATCTAATATAACCCATTTTAAAACTATATATCCGGGAATATATCGAATAATTTACTTCCACATACCAAGAAACCAAAAATTTCACTTTATATCAAGGTATATCTTTGCAGTTCTATGATGAACTACCCAATTATAAGGGCGAGGATTTTTCATAAATTCATTCCATAATGGCAGGGGTGAAACCACAATCACATTGAAATAAAGAGTCATGTATGATGCCCATATCAACCTATTAATGGCCTCCTAATGATAAAAGTTGTATTGCAACCCATTCACTCTGAATAGGTCAAATGTATCAAATTTACTCAATGTAAAAATATATAAATCACATTAAAATATGAAATAAATAAATTTTCCTCGATATTATCCATGTAATAATAAATGTTATGTAACATTCCGATTAACATATACTTCTCTTTAGCATCATTCAAAATAGGAAATTGTATTTCCCCCACTCAGACTATCAATTACATAATTTCCATTCCTTGGTGTACATAAAATTTCAAAATCATAGGGTCAATGATACTCCAAAAACAATTTGTATATAAAATTCGGATCATATTACAATAATATATACTTCAATAATTTATGAGTCAAATAAAATAAGATATTTAAATAAATGGTTAATTTATTTAATTCTTCAAAGCATTTACCACCACAACTAACTAAAAATCATGCATATAATAGTTCATAATTTACAGTTTCAACATAACTGTTCTAAATTCCACAATTTTGTATCCATATATATGAAAAAATCATACAGTTTTCTAGAATCATTACAATACCATTTATAGTAATCCCCATTCTTAGCGGGATAAGAATGACCGTATAAATAATTTTTATTTTTTATTATTAAATATATTTTATTTACTTATAATTACATTAAAATGTATCTTATTTTCGAGTCATGGTCAATATTGGAGTATGAAATATTAATGAGTTCATAATAAAACATAGCTAATATCAATCATGTCCAAGTATTCTTGGGATCACAAATAATTCTTATTTTATTCCAAATTCTATGTTACTATCAATTTTTCTAGATTAATGGAGATTTATTTTACTAAAACAACATGACTTATAAACATCATCATTCGAATTTGAAAGTGAAATTTAGAGAAACATTATTTCAAATTATATTCATATGTCATTCATAAGACAACATCTAGATGTCTCTTAGGATATTGTTTTTATCTTAAGTATATAAATATGTAATAAATAAATAATTTCACAGAGATTTATAAATACAAATATAATATTTGGTTCAACAGACTTATAATTACTATAGGTGCTTTACTAATAATTAAAGGAATATAAAATCAAAATGTACATAAAATTAGAACTAATAAATTATTGGTATATTTTACTCTTCTTACCCTTAATGAATGACATATAGTTAAGAAGATAAATTGTAGAGAACTATTGTGATCCATTTAGTTGTTTAGAGAAATAATAAATATGAGGTATGAGGTGGTTATTATTTTTCACCATCTTTCTTAGTTTCTGGTAATCTATAAAAAACTACACTCTTCTATTGGTTTTCAGGGAATAATAGTGGGGTTTCAGAAGGTAAAATAATATTCTGAAAATTATTGTTTCTATAAATATCATAAATGTATGTTTAGTTATAGTAAATATATTGTATTAATATAGTAATAAATTATTGAAAATATATTAATTTGATAAAAAATATCATAAAAAAGTTATATTTCCATTCACATATGTAATCCTATGAAATAATTAAAAAAACATAGATATACATATCAACTAAAATATAAAGTTTATCTTAACAATATTTATCCAATGATTCATGAAATTAATATAAGATGTAATAAAAAATAAATCCAGTGTCCAAAAAATTTGAACCCCCCTAATCTCAATAACATTCAACTATCAATGGAATAAATAGACAATTCTAATAGTAGAAATAAAAATCATTCTTCAACTATAAAATTCAATATAATATTTTTTCATGATATTCTAGTCCATCAACACGGCATTGTCCTATGATTCCATCTTCAAGACTATAAAATCACATCATACTTCAATATTATATAAAATATTGGTATATTATTGGAATTTGAATAATTGTATGATCATTTCCTAAAATTAGGTATCACTTCTCATAATTTAATTTATGATCATGACATTTAATCAAAAAAGTATATCTAATAATTTCGATATAATGTAATGAGATATTCTAATATCAAAAAAATACAAATAAAGAGTGTATAAGTCATCATGATAGTTCCATAAAAATATATGGTCTCATCTATGTATTAGATTGTATTTTACAATTTTTCTACTAAAAATATCCATTCCAACACATTTTGTTGTCTATCTATATTACCGTGGGTTCTTGACCTAATTTTATTCACATTAAATAATAGAATTTAGGACCCTTGTGTAATTTTAGATACCCCTCCACTAGTCATTTTACTTAAAAATAATTCTTGCATAACTAATATTACTATACAAATTTTCGGGAATGGTTTAATGGGGTGGCTCATCGTTGAATGAATGTTTTCCCTACTTTCAGATAATATTGGTAACTTCCCTCCTTTAAATGTACCTTAGAATATATTTTAATATTTATTTATAAAAAATTCTCTCCCTATTATAACAAATGAAGAAATTCCTTCCAATAATTGGGTTATGAATAAATATTATAATATTATGTATATATTATAAATTTTTTAATACGAAAAAAATTATACATACCAACCCAACATCATAAAAAAATTTGTAAAAATATACTTTGATCATATTTCTTGAAAAATCTCATCTCAAACCTAAGGTCCATAAGGTTATCGTATTTTTCTAAATCATGTACAACATTGAAATACAATAACAATATTTAAAAATACAATATGGTGATCATATTTTATTATTTTTAGTACATATATTCAAAGGACTTCACAATCCTTAATTCAATGGGATAATATTTCAAATTAAAGATCATCTAAAAACAGTTATTAATAGGATCCATAAATAGTCCATCTTCCAACATGAATTTTCTTCATCAATGATCTGGTCCATCAAATATATAATTTAAAAACTCTAACATGGAGGTGTTATACATCTTAAAAATGAAATTATATAGTAAATATTTCAAAACAAACATTTTACCCACTCTGAGCTAACATCACTACTAAATGATGGCGTGTTAGGATTATGATACAAGGAATAATCTCTGTATCTAAAAAAAATACAATTCAATATTATAATAAAATTATTATATATTCTAAAAATTCATCTCCCACAACAACTTATTTATAATATTAAATTACACTGCACATCTTCCTCATATATAATGAATTATTCTAGGTGAAATTGTTTCTATAATAAAAATAGAATTTAATTGGAATAAATGAACAATATATATATATATTAGGAAGCATGTATCCATATTTTAATAGTTTATAAATAAATGAAATTAAAAAGTTCTATTTTCTAAATAATTTTTACATAGAAAAATTTAAACATATATTATCGTCATTGTATATAAATTTTTTGGAAACCATTTTAAAATTAATTTTAATGTGATGTTGTTTAAACATGTCTAGAATTATGGATGAACACTCTGAAAGAATTTTGATCACAATATATGGATAATAACCAATGATATTTTACCTTTTAACACCAAATCAATTATGAAATACATGATTCTTTATAGTAATTCCTATTCCATGGTAAGGATCTCATGTGAATTAATTTAAGTATTAAAATGAAATCAAAATGGTACCTCATTATGACAACACAATCCATGTGACATCCAAACATATAACAATCTTCATATCTTGAAGAAATTAAATTTTATTCACTATAGATCATTCAAAAATTTACCACATCTCAATTACACTCATGACATGATTATCGGGTTTTAACCTAGAATAAAAAAGTACATACATCACCAGTATGATCAAAAAAAGATCACATATCAATTCCCGAGCTTGGATTCATCCATTCATGATGTTTATATCTCTTTATGATTTTGATAATGGTATTAGGTGAGATAAACTCTCCAAATTCATGAAAATAACACTTTTCAATGTTCTTGGATTAAAACAATCATAAATAGAGATGATTAACTTCTTAACTTTATCTTGTTCCCTTAAAAATTAAATCATATTAAACTAGACCAAACAACATTAATATCCTTGTAAACATGTCATTCAAATCTTGAAAATCTCCCCACTCCTGGGTGATATTTTTAAATGACATTTGTTGATCCATGAGATATTAACTCCCATAATTTCATCCTTAATTAAATTATAATCCTTAAACAGTGTGATGGGCTTATGAAAAATATTACTCTCTTATAATAACTTGTAAAATTTATTAAACATGTTAATACAGTGAAAAATTAATTCAATTTTAACTATTCATAACAATAATAATATAATTAAATATAATAAAAATTAGATAATTCACATAGATGTTTCTGAGACCCCGAACATGGGGCCGATTTTGTACATAAACCCAATTAATCTGAATTGTTGGAGACAAAAAATACATGTTGTTTATAACCCTCAATAACCTAATTTTTATAGTGTTGTTTCCAATCCATATACATATATTAGTGCTTCACAACATATCATGAACCCTAATGATTTGAGAATATGTCAAAGTTATAAGTACCTTATAGACAAACATCCTGTGTAAATTAATATATTTTTGTTGAAATAATCTTCTTGTAGGTTTCATCACATGTTTCATCATCATTAATTGATAAATATCAATATTTTAGATTTAAAAAATGTACACCTTAAAAATCCCATAAACATTGTAACTACAAAAAAGGTCAATTTCCATCAAAGGCTATAAAACATCAACCTCTATTAAAGAACATAAAGGAAATGTTTTTACTTGAATTATTCATTAAATCCATATCATTAATGAGGTACCCAACATGTGAATCTTTTCTATGATAATATTTCACAATTATTTGTGAATAAAATAAAATTACACCACTCATGATATTAATTAATAATAATCATATAGTTTATGGATCATTAGTAGTTTACACATATAGGATCATCAAATAACACGTTGAACATCTATATTTATTACAAATGAGTCAATCATAACAATTATCTCCTCTTAAAGATTTTAATGGATAACATCATGATAATAATATTCAATGTCTTATGATCCCCATACCCTTAATATCTTGTATAATATATTTCCAATTATATGATTTTTTCTGGAAATAAAAATATTATTTAAGAATAACATCAACACCATTATAAATTAATGTGAATTATGGTTCTGTATTTAGGCCAATAATTATGTAACATACTTGTTTGGTTTTTATTGGTGTCAGGATAGTTCAAGAGAATTTTTTTGAGGACTTAGGGTACACCTTTAGTTGATTGGAGGCAATAATTAGGATTCATGACATGACATAGTGTATCGGGTTGGAAATCTCGTTTCATGTTACAAAGTGATGGTTTCCAAAAAATGCATAGTTTAAATACATGATTTAAAATCTGAAACATCCCTAGGATGTGTTTTCAAGTGTCTTAAAAAAGTGGAGTCACCTAGTGACCTTAACACTTAGTCCTCTAAAATACCCCAATAGTTTGTTAGGATTTTTGATTCATATGGTATCTTTTCCATCATTTTTTGGTGGATATAAGTGAGGTACATTTTGATTGATTAAATTTGATTTGTATATGAATTTTGAATATGTATATTTATCATTTCATCTATTTTTTTATATACTTATCATTGTCCCTAAAATTTTGTCATTGAAATATGATATATGGAATTTACCTCAATGGGATCAATTTGGTTAATGGTTCATGTTGGTTACCATTTATTACACTCGAGATTGGTGGTATTTTACTTTCCGACTAATATTAATCCATTTATTAATGTGTCAAATTTTATGTTATTCTAGATTACTAATAATGTGTACTATATTTAAAATATATATTTTTGAATCATTTATTTTTTTATATAAGACAACACCAAAATTCTTCTATCAACCCAAAACAAAAGGCCAAATGGATGGATTCCATGATATTGATTTATTTTAAAATATTTCGTATGATAAAGTGATGAATCAAAAATTATTAAGATTAAATTATAAATATAAAATATTAATTTATAAAATAGAGAATATTGATCAATATAAATGGTAAAGGTTTGTGATTGATTATTGATATATTGTGTTTTACTTTAAAAAGAAAAAGAAATTTTGATGAAATATTAAGTTCATGATGAGACTCTGATTGACTAAGATTTATTACCTTATAGAATGGTTCTAGGATTCATGACCCCTTTGGTATTTATTATATTATTGTAGAGTTTTCTTATCCTCCATGTGTGATCCTTTTTTTGAGATGCATATAATTCCTGAGGTAGGACTAGTTCTTTGTGGCGAGCACATTTCATAGGTGTGTTATTTTGATTTAGGAAAGGTATATTTCCATATCATTTATCTAATCATTGGGATGATTTTATTTATATTAGATGGATGTCATTATTCAGAGACATCTGACACTAGTCAGGATAAGTATAGATGTTCGTGGGTGTTATCATGAAACTAGTGGATAAACTATGACTATTTATTTTCATTATACACTTGTTATACATGTATATATATATATATATGTAACATCAACATGATCTTACTAAGACAATAAATATTTATAAATATTTTTGGAGGTCTCCAAATAAGTTATAATTTCACCTTACTAATTATGTTGGTTTCTACATGAGAATACTTCATTATTGAGGGATAATATAATGTAAATATCCCTAAAACAGATGGATAATTCCATTTCCTATCTTACATCACGGGAAAATGTGATTGGGCTAGGACTCAAGAACAATTTTATGAGTCTTCTAATTTTTTCAATTTTTTCAGATATTTATAGATATAGTCTTTTTCATGATTGTTTGACATGTATACAATTCATTTTGATATATCATAGATTTGTTACATTATATTATCAAATGTCTATATTCCTATTTATTTCTTATTGTGCTGATTATATGACTGAGCTATTTACAAATATTATATCAAATAGATATATATATATATACAGTCAAAGCACTATATCACCTTAGAAATTTGATGATAGTCGGCAGCCTTCAGTATAAAAGGAGGTGTGTATGAGGTCTCGTAGTAATTCCTGGATTTGAAGCAATTAGTGTTCGTGGAACGAGGGATGATAAAAGTTATATCAAGGAACATTGTTTTTCCTGACTATTTTTTGTAAGGTGTATAGAAGTTATAGTGTTGTAATTACTATTGGTTCTGGGTATAGAGGAAACACAGAATTGACATGTACCCAAATTTGAAAATATTCAAAATCATTGATTAATCCGAGATAAATATGATAATTAAAACTAGTATCCATGTAATTGATTCAATGATTAAAATACAAATTAGAGAACTGAGAAACAAGATTATAAGATCATCATATTTTTTATAAATAATTTAGTTAAATTATAGAATCATCACCAATGTGATTCATTCATCGTTGATGCGTCTTACCATGGTTCGTTGGTGCGTATTTTTTGTGATTTAAAATCCATGTATTAGAATCCTCTAGAGGTGATCCACGCATGCTCCACAAATATCTGGATGTCACCGAATGAGTCTTCTGATTCTAGCGCAGAAGATTCTTGGTCTTGCAATGTCTGCATTTTATTTCCTTAAGAATTTATTCTAATGGGTTCTCCGTGATTGGGTGGAGGAGAATATCTCTCTCTCTTGAGATAATTCTTAGAGAGGGAAGATTACTCTTGTCTTGAGATATTTTCTCCAAGGACGTTTTAAACACAATGATTTTTTTGTCGATCAAATTTCTCCTTGGCTAATATAGAGAACAATTATATAACGGAAAACATAATTCACCAGGTAGTAATAAATAATTATCTGAAGTTTCGTTACATAATTTATTATTCCATGTGAAACCCCATGTTAAATAATTATAGCAAGGATATTCCTTCCATGTCATGTTCTTAACTTACACGTCATATTTATATATTATTTAACCAAATAATATTTAATATTATTTCTCACAAGTCCCATAACATGGACATCTTACCGTCCCCAATTTTTTTAGGGACCTTAGATAATGGTTATTTATTTTTCAAATAAATACAATATCATTATTCACCTATAAATAAATATTTACTCTACAATATATTATCAAAAATAAATATCATCAAATAATATTCCATCAGGAATACAAGAATAATTATTAAACCAAAAATGGGATTAAACAGTATTAAAATTTATAATTAAATAAGTAATTGAACTGAGATAATAGATACACATAGTGTGTGACCCTCTTGGCCTATTTCTCATTGGCATTAGGCTGGATTTCTTAATGTCGAAGATTATGGTCTAGCAATGGGTAAAGGAACCCAAGGGAAAGATGTTTGTGTCACAACGACATGTCACCATATAAAAATGATTAAAATTTATTATAATCCCTTTGTCTCGATATCTCTAATCCCGTTGGGATGCATGAAAGTTTCGTCAACCCATGTTCATGACTTCTCATTCTTTAAAGTCCCAAAATTGAGCATTCCTAATGAACACCATGGACATGGAATCAGTTAGGCTATATCATTTCCATCAAGGGCCGTAAGATATCTATTTCTATTCAAGTGAAAAATCCATTATTGAATTATTCATTAATGAAATATTAATCATGAAACACCTAACATGTCCTACCTCACAATGAATATCTAACATCACAATTTGTATCAACACACCTATGTGTGCGAGTCATAATAATCATTAACAATATTTTTAATGTCTAAGTACAAATTCACATCTCTATATAGAGGAAAATCCAACGAAACTAACAAAATTCGATTTCCTACAGTTGTGTCTCATTCTCATAATATTTTCCAACGTATTTCTTAAGGCACACACCATTAGAAGTCATTTTAATGTTTCATGAGTCCCAACCATAGAAATCCTATATCATTTGTGTCCATTCAAATGATATCATCTTTCTATAGAACATATATTCAATAATAGTTTCCTGGAACTTCTACATTCACATAATAGTAGGGATCTGCTATTCCCTTTTAATGTTACTGTTATTATAAAGACACTAAAACAAACTATGTCACATAGAATTACAATCATAATTTGATAAGTAGTTTATTAAAATGAATATAATGAAGACATGTGTATCATAATGTAATATAAAGTTGGTTTCAAGGGCACCAACTCCAACAGAATACAAATTTCACTATAACCAAATACTAATAACCACCTGTCCGTTATCTCTCACTTGATATTCATTTTTCTTCTAAGATAGTCATTTAATCAAGGGATTGATTGTGATCTATTTCATGGAAACTTTTCTCAGTGAATCAACACCCCATTGATATAAATTCCTCAATAGTTTATACTTTCGATGTGTGTGCTTTATCCATTATTGTATCCTTGGCTCATTTTCAAGAGACAACACTATAATATTATCACAATATAATGTAATGGAATATTTACTGCTAGGAAACTTGTCAAACTCCAAGTAATTTTTAAGAATCTAGATGGCTTCCTTGGCTAGATCAGAATCCATAATATATTCGAATTCCATTGTATAATCATTGACAACTGGGTAAATTGAACTCTTCTAGCTCACAGATCTTCTATTGAGATATGCTACATTTATAGATTGCATCTTCTGATCATTCTAATCTATCTGAAAATGAGAATCATCATACCATCTGATGATAAGCTCCTCATATCTTCCATACAAAAGGACAATATCTTTAATTCTTCTAACATACATAAGGATAGTCTTGATAGCAGTCCAATGTTGTTATACTATATCTTCCTGAAATATTTCAACCATGCTTTGTGCATATACAAAATAAAGTATGGTACATAACATTGAATAGATGATAGATCCTATTTCTGATGTGTATGCAATACAACTCATCCTATCATTATCATGATGTGTATGTGGACCCATTTTCAGGGAATAAAGTAAACCACGTGACACTGAAAACAATCCCTTCATGGATTGTAACAACCCGATATTTTATGAGAATCATTATTTTTAATTTCATTGATGTCTTGTGTTGTACGCTACACAAAAATTACCTTACGCTATACGCAACACTGTATTAGTTTGCAGTATACACAACACTATTCTTGGATCGTGTTACACACAATTTAAAGTTTTTTTGATAGTAGTTATTCTACGCAACATTGAGTGTATATATATATAAATTCAATGTATAAATGAAATATGGTTGGATTCGGTTATACGAAACAACAAAGGAGTCTTTCACTACACGAAACCTTGTCTTGGATTACTTTACACGCAATCGTGACCTTCCATTATAGCGTGTGTTGTATGTAATACCAAATTTCCCTAAACATCGATATGTTATTAATATTTTATATAAACTAGCTGTTATGAATAGTAATATGCACATTTTAAAATTTTATAAATTATATCTTTCAAAATGGACTTTATTTTTGGATTTTGAATATTTAAATTATCCTAGGGTGAATATTTGGTATTTTTCTACAAACATACATTTTATGATGAATAGTGAAAACACTAGGTTACTATTTAAAAACCGACATTTTATATAAATAATTATGTATTTAATTTTAATTTATTTTAAGTCAAAAATGTTACATAATACATATAAGTTCAATGTAATTAATTGGAGTCATTTATAATAATTTTATACATATATAAATTTTATTTAACTTTTCACCGTCTTTTACCCACCTCATAGGAGAGTTTGAAAATTTACATAAAATATAATTTTACCACTTCTGTGAGTGGAATTTAAAAAATACAAGAGACAAAGTTAATATCAAGGAGTAAAATGTGGTTCAATAAGATAAAAATAATTTTTATAGAATTGTATCTTTTTTCTTTTTTACCACAGTTAAAAGTAAATATGGTAATTAAGGGTAAAAATGATATTATTATTACCCTCAAACATGTCCTAATTCTATTTGAGAAGTGTAATTAGACCGAAAACAACCTTAAAAATAAAAAATTACCATATAGGTCCACTGGGATCATATTAGGACACTTATTATTGTTTTATTTAAGTAAGAGTTAAAATAGTTAAAATCAATGTTTAATAACTAAAAAATTAATAATATAGGGTTATACATTAGATAAATTCGACTATAAATGTTTGTTAGAAAGATAATTTTATTTCCTGAATAATGGTAATTTACTTGTAATTTTTAGACATTAAATAATTTAATTTATTTATGACACAATGATGATGCAGTAATTACCATATTAATGAAATATTAACATAATTGATGTTATAAATACCCAAATGAATGTAATTTTAGAGTTTTTTATGAATTAATATAATTTTATAGGTTAACATGACATGTTATAATTGATTTAATTTAATGTTTTCTAACTAATCATGCTATTATGATTTTCAAAAAAATCATGTACCAAATAGTGTCAAAATTGACATAAAATAGTTTTTAAAACAAATATTATATTATTAATTGATTGATTATTCTTAAATATATAAGTATCATTCAAACGACTTAGATAAGGATATATATAATAATAATTAACCACTTTGGGTTCTTTTCGCTTGTTATAGTATGTTTATTAACCATATAGTGTAAGAAAACCAAAAGACACGGTAAAAGTTAAATCATTTAACTAAGAGTTAAATCTAAATGATAAGGATAAAATAGTAACCTAAACTTGTTTAAAACATATTGGTTGAGAGGATTTAGACCCATACCAACCTTATCTTAGAAATTAATCAATTTAGAGCTATTAATAACCGAATATTATTTTATTATAAAATAATATTTTATGTTTTTCCAAAGGTGCCCGTCTCCTCCTTTATAAAAAGGGCACCCCATCCCTCTTCTCTTCACACCATTTTGAGCCTTGAAACTCGGCCAGCCCCTGCCAGTATCTCTTATCCTCTTTCATTTAAATATCATACTGGTCATTGTCCTCTTCAAAGACCATATTTAGTGCCCTAATAGGAGGTTAACAAGTGTTACTTCAATGAAGAGGTAATGTCTGTTACCGATTGTTTCAAATTTATTTCTTATTCTACTTCCTCTTCATTAGTTGTATCATTATGAAGTAATAACATCAGTATCAATAATTTACTGATATTTTATTATAAATATGAAACAACCCTATTTCAACTTCTATCCATTCTCCGAAAAATGAAATCACCACGCGTGCGTACGTACGGAATACCGTCTCTACACCATGGTGTAATCTGTTTTCCACCACAACCATACTTGGATTGATATAATGGTGTAAAGAATAACTATATATGAATATTGTAAAGAGATATTGATTCTGAAATAGTATACATACACTTCAATAAATTTCCACGATCATGGGAACGATATCATCATTCGTGCGTACGTACGGATTACCGTCTCCACGGCGCGATGAGATTCATTTTCCATGTTAACAATTCAAGAATCATTATAAAGTATATATAACAAATATTCATGAAATATATGACATAATAATGCTACTGGATTTATTTATGTATATATATATATGTATGTCATCTAGTTAATTCCATTCAAGTCAATAAGGAAAGGAAAACAACGTTCATGCGTACGTACGACCTACCGTCTCTATGAACAGTGTATTTCATTTCATTTATCTATCTTTAATAGATATATATATATATTAAATATATATAATACATAAATCATTATTTAAATTTTTTAAGTAATTAAATCATGATATATGTAATAATAATATCAAGAACAACAAGTCCAATCAATTACTATAAATAAATCAATTTTACCCAAAACACTGCTTTAATAGGGAATTTACAAAAGAATGGCTAATATAAAGTCATATGTAAACCATATATGATATAATAACAATGAATATTATCATGTAATAAGTAAATGATATTATTTAAATCATTATAGAGGGGGTTCGAATACGTATTAAGCATATCAGACCTAAGATAAGGGAAAATTATTAAAATCTCATTCTTATCCGAGATTGTTTACTCATAAGTATTTACGGGGGTTATGTTTATTATACATGTCCATATGTTCTGAAAATGATTTCATAAAATGTTTACTTTCCCTCCATGTATGTTTAAAATCATTTATACCCTTTTTTACTTTTACGACATCATATGGAAGGAATCTTTATTTTGTTTACCATACGAGGTACTTTTTTACTTTTCCGGAAAAAGTACAAGAAGATTTTTTTTAACTTATACAGAATGAACATATTTTTACAGTTTTAATAACGCCTTATTTTCATGAATCACACTCTACAATATTTAATGGCTATTTTGAACAAAATTATTCTCTTTTAAAATTTCATGGAATTTTGTGAAAATAAAATGATTTTGAAGAAGAAAGTATATTTTCCTCAAGAATTCATTTCAAGTGTTTTATGAAAACCATTTTACGTATAATATGGCATTATTTAATATGTGTATGTTTCATTTATAATTTATCTATGATTTAAATGTTTTCACTTTTCTTATGTTGAAATGATATCCATTTTTATTTATATGGATTATGGTATGATGGGATGATGTTTATGAAACCCATTTTATACTTTGGGTAATGATGAATGATTTTTGTTCATGTTGTTGCACAAGTAAGAATGATTTAATTATGAGATGAGTGGGACCTATATCTCTCTCCAATTAATTGGGTAAAGATTTATATCCATAGAGATAGATGAGGCTAGAAGGGTAAGTTAATCCATTTCAGTGATTCAGGACTGGAACGAGGAGTGAACTCAATTCAGAAGTGGACGTTGTCCGCAAAGATGGTCTTGGCAACAATGCCTTGGCTACTATGGTAATCATATCATGTTATTAATGTTTTTCCACAATTTAAGGTTTTATTTCCAAGATATTTTATCATTATTTATGTTCCATAATGATCTATGCCTTACATACTGCAATGTTTTATGTCATTGCTCATGATTTCGATGTTTAAACATTATGTTCATGTTTTAATGTTCAAATGTATATAGCTTGTTTTATTTTACCCATGCATACACTTACTGAGAATTTGAGCTCACCATTTATATGTTTTCTTTTCCCCCTAATATAATGAAAGGTTTTAGGTAAGAAAAAAAATGGGAAAAACATTATGGGAGATGTTAAATATCTTTCACCACGATTAGAAGATTATGTTCTGAGTTTCCAAAGACACTAAACTATTACGGTCCTTTCGTGTCTATTTTTTTATGTATAATGTATTCCTCAAATGTAATGTAATTTCCATGTACATCATGATTTGGGTCTCTATATTTGGTATTAGAGCCAAAGGAGGTTTGAATGTATCTGATCCTTGGGAACTCTCACATGTGAGCATTGGAAGAAGCTTGTCTCTCCACCCAAGGGCTTCATGAGGAAACAGATGCCTCTAGGGATGGTGGTGTGTCCCACCAAGGGGGTTTAGCTACCCATGGAGTGCCCTGATATGTATCAATTATATTCCACTAGAAGTAATTCCATACCACAGTAGTTGATATCAGAGAAAAGGTTTAGTTAACCTTTGGAAACTATGATGCGAACACTTTAGTGAGATCCTTAGAGATATTTCTAAGGTATGTCTAGGGATGTCCCCATGGTTAAGTATAAGTATAGGTTATATTCCTAGAATTATGGTAATTATATTAGAATTAAACCTAAGATGTTAGATATCGAAGATACTCCCCCTTTATTATGTTGGTTTCCCTAGCATGATTTTTTCCTCTCACACTATACTTGTTGGGTTTCAAATGATGGCTGGAACCTGAAGGAACCGTGTTGATCAATGTAGTGGACGATGCAATGATTTTACTATTTAACAAACCAATGTTATTGGAGATGGAGTGAAAAATCTTATTTTTATACTTACACATGCATTGAATCATTCTGGACTTCCAAATGAGCAGAGAAGGGTACAATATTCTATTGAGTTCTTCATGAGGCAACATCTATCTTCTTTCAGTGGGTCTTCTGATCCACTGGTTTCTGAACAATGGATTAGTATCATTGAATAGATATTTTCCATAATTCACAGTTCGGAACATGAAATATTCATTCTGGCTATTTACCATTTAGAAGGTGAAGTAGACCAATGGTGGACTCTAATTAAGAATAAGAGGCCTTGAGATGAAATTGAATCCATTGAATGGGATGAGTTCAAGAACTTATTTTTCTATAAGTATATCCCTCGTATTCTTCGAAAAAATATGGAAAATGATTTCCATGAGTTTAAGAAAAATGATGATGAATCTGTTGGTATATACGAAGCCAATATTGCAAGGTTTGCAAGGTATGCATCTGGATTTATAATCCATCTTGAATGTAAAGTTGATCGATTATTTAGTGGCTTAAAAAAATATCTTCGATGTGAATTAGCTATAAGATACTTCAATAACTATGTAGAAATTGTGTGTTGTGTTATCAAGTTATAAATGGAAGCTAGTGTTATATATCCATCTCATGGTTTTGACAAGAAACAAAAGATGGAGTTTAAGGAGAAATCTCAGAATAATGGTGAAACGAATATAAATTTTTCTTTATGCTCAATGTTTGGAAAGAAGCATGGTGGATATTGTCTTAAAGGGACTAGAAAATGTTTTAAATGTGTAAAATAAGGTCATCGAGCAGCTGAGTGTCGAAATAATGGAAAAAGGGTTGCTAATGATGTGAATAAATAAAAGTCGGTATAGAATGCACCACCAACACTTCAATGCTTCAAGTGAAAGTAAACGAGGCATTAATATAATCAATGACCTAATCCACGGGTTAATGATGATCAACGGGAGCAACCTCTTAAGGAAAAGGGAAAATGTAAGTCACATTCGATCACTAATGGAAATGTTGAATATGAAAAGTATGTAGTGGAATTATCATGTGTTGATGTAAAGGGATTCCAAAATAATGTTGGGGAATATCATTTATAGTATTGTGGAACATTGGAAAATCTATGTCATGGTTTATTGTGGTTTTCGATAATTATATGGTACTGGTAACCATGAAAATTGATTCAAATATTTTGGACAGCAGTAGATATGAACATAATGAACAGATAAGAAGAAAATTAAATGTTTGATAGTATTCATGAGCTCATGACTGATATAAGGACAAGGTTATATCATGGTTTGATTATATAAGATTTTTGGATTTTTGAAAGAGTTAACTTTTTATAGCATTCGGGTTTCCACTAAGGTTCAATGGGTATTCATTTTTCAAGATAATACATGATTAAGGCATTCACATGATTGGAAGGTGACCAACAAGATATATGAGTGAAAAATGATGGTATTCATGTGCTTGATATATAACCTTTTTAGTAATCGTTCTATATATACTATGATTTTGAAAAGAAGTATTTTGGATAAGCCTAAAAATTGTAAGGGATTATGTTGAACATAAATTAGTATTGTTTAAGGATGGAAATTTTTTTTATATTATAGATAGAATGTTATAATAGTGTAGTTTAAGAAAAGGGGAAACCTGCAGAATGGGAGAGAACCTGTCACGTCGGACAGGGATGCAGGAATTGAACCCACAACAGAAGTGCGATAGGCCTTTATCGCCTACCACTGGCCTACAGGAAGTCCCTGGTTAGTACAAACAAGTTTTATTTTATTAAGAGGCATGATAGATGAATTATAAATCCATCTTTGGAACCATATACGAATAATCTCACCATAATATGGACTTATCCTATGTTGAGACAAATGGATTGACCTTTCATTCTTTCGCATGACTTGCTAACACTTTGAAAAAGACAAATTCAGCTTCATTTAATTAAGAGATGAAGTGGAAAATTTTCAAGGAACAAGAAATGGCAAGATTGTACCAAAATCATTTATGTATATCTTTTAATTCAAAAAATTATTCATCTTTAGGGAAATTATCTTGAAAAGAAAAAAAAATTTCCTAGTTTCCTCATATCTAATGAATCATACAGTACCATAGATCATCACAAATTTATGGATTTTTGATTGTTGGCTTTTTCATAGCCATGTCCTCTGCCACTCTTCATCAGAACCTAATGGTTAGATTTTTCTTCCATATCCATATTTGATCCTATTTAATCCTATAGGGAATCCCAGTGATGAGTTAATTTGGGTAACCAATATGTTTCATACTTCACCTTTTTAAATTAATTTTTAGTATTCCTTTTTACGATGTGGGTTTCTATTAAACAAACTCTCAAGTAGTAAACCATTTATAACCATGACGAATTTCGAGGGTGAAATTCATTTTAAGGGGGGTAGAATGTAACAACCCGAGATTTTATGAGAATTATTCTTTTTAATTTCATTGATGTCTTGTGTTGTATGATACACCAAAACTAGCTTGCACTATATGTAACACAGTAGTAGCTTGCAGTATATGCAGCACTATTGTTGGATCATGTTACACACAATTTAATGTTTGTTTGATAGTAGTTCTTCTACGCAACATTGAGTATATATATATATATTCAATGAATAAATGAAATATGTTTTTATTCTTTTATACGCAACAAAAAAATAATATTTCACTACACACAACCCTGACTTGGATTTCTTTACACACAATCATGACCTTCCATGATAGCATGTGTTGTACGCAATACCGTGTTTAAATAAACAGCGATATGTTATTAAAATATTATATAAACTAGCCATTATGAATAGTAATACCAACTTTTTGAAATTTTATAAATTTTATCATTAAAAATGGAATTCATTTTTGGATTTGTAATATCGAAATTAACCAAGGGTGAATTTTTGGTATTTTTCTAAAAACTTTCAATTTTTTATGAATAGTGAAAGCACTGGGTTACTATTTAAAACTGACCTTTTATATAAATAATTATGTATTTTATTTAAATTCATTTTAATTAAATATTGAAATATAATATCTATATAAGTTAAATTTAATTAATTGGATTCATTTATAATAATTTTAGACATATAAAAATTTAATTGAACTTTTCATCGTCTTTTACCCACCTCGTAGGAGTGTTTGAAAATTTACATAAAACCTAATTTCACTGCTTCTGTGAGTGTAATTTCAAAAATCAGAGAGACACGATTAATATCAATGAGTAAAATTTGGTTTAATAAGATAAAAATAATTTTTGGTGAACAATAACTTTTTACTTTTTTTTACCACGGTTAAAAGTAAATAGGGAAATTAAGCGTAAAAATGATTTTATTTTTACCCTAACACATGTATTAATTCTATTGGATTAGTAGAATTAGGCCAAAATCAACATTTGTAATAAAATATTACCATTTATGTCCACTTGGATTATATTAGGACACTTATTATTATTTTATTTAAGGAAGAGTTAAAATAGTTAAAATCCAGGTTTAATAAATAAAAAAATTTTAATCCAGAGTTATACATTAGATAAATTCGACAATAAATATTCATTAGAAAGATAAAAATATTTCCTACATTATGGTTTTTTATTTATAATTTTTATACTTTAAATAATTTAATTTATTTATGACACAATGATGATGATGTAATTACTTTATTAATGAAATATTAACATAATTGATGTTATAAATACCAAAATAAATGTAATTTTAGACTTTTTTATTAATTCATCTAATTTTATAGGTTAAAATTACATGTTAGTATTGATTTAATTTACTTTTTTCTAACTAATCATGCTGTTATGAATTTCACAAAAATCAAGTACCAAATATTGTCAAAATTGACAAGAATAGTTTATAAAACAAATATTATATTATTAATTGTTATTTTACCATTAAAAATATAAAATTCATCCTAATGACTTAGATAATGATATATATATTAATAGATAACCAAATGGGGTTCTTTTTGGTTGTTATAGTATGTTTATTAACCATATAGTGTAAGAAAACAAAAAGACACAGTAAAAGTTAAATTATTTTACTTAGAGTTAATTCTAAATGATAAGGATAAAATAGTAACCTAAAATTTTCTAAAACCTATTTGTTGAGATGATTTAGACCCATAACCACATAATCATATAAATAAATAAATTTTTAGCTATTAAAAACCGAATATGACTTTATTATAAAATAATATTTTATCTTCTTCCAAAGGTGCCCGTCTCCTCTCTTATAAAAAGGGGACCCCTTCCCTCTTCTCTTCACACCCTTTTGAGCCTTGATGCTCGGCCAAAACCTACCAAATTATCTTCTCCACTTACCTATACATATCCTAGATGTCCTGGTCTTCTTTAAAGACCATATTTATTCCCATAAGAGGAGGTTAAGAAGAGGTGCTTCAAAGAAGAGGTAATGTCCGTTACCGATTGTTTCAAATTTATTTCTTCTTCTAATTGCTATTCTTTAGTTTTTTCATTATCAAGTAATAACATAATTATCACTCATATACTGATATGTTATTATAAATATCAAAAAACCCCATTTCACCTTCTATCCATCCAACGGAAAACAAAATCACCGCGCGTGGGTACGTAAAAAATACCGTCTCCACGCCATAGTGTAATCTGTTTCCACTACCACCTTAATTGGATTGTTATAATGGTGTAAAGAATAACTATATATTATTATTGTAAAGTGATATTGATTATGAAAAATTATACATACACTTCAATACAATTCCACGATCATGAGAATGATATCATCCCTCGTGTGTACGTACGGATTACCTTCTTCACGACGCGATGACATTCATTTTCCATGTTAAAAATTCAAGAATAATTATAAAGTATATATAATAAGTAATCATGAAATATATGACATAATAATTATACTGGATTTATGTATATATATATATATATGTATGCATGTCATCTACTTAATTCCATTCAAGTCAATAAGGAAAGGAAAACAACGTTCATGAGTACGTACGACTTACTGTCTCCATGAACGATGTATTTAATTTCATTTATCTATATATTATATATATATATATACTGAATATATATGATATATAAATCATGATTTACATTATAGAATTAATTAAATCATGATATAAGTAATAGTAATATCATGAACAATAAGTCCAAACAAGTGAGATAAATAAAAAGAATTTACCCAAAACGATGCTTTAACATGGAATTTACAAAAGAACGGGTAATATAAAGTCATAAGTGAACCATATATGATATAATAACAATTAATATTATTCTGTAATAATTAAATGACATTATTTAAATCATTATACAGGAGGTTCGAGTACGTGTGAAGCATATCAAACCTAAGGTAAGGGATAATTATTCCAATCTCATTCTTATCTGAGACTGTTTATTCGTAAGTATTTACTGGGGTTATGTTTTTTATCCATGTCCATATGTTCTCAAAAAAAATTTCATAAATTGTTTAATTTTCTTCCATGTATTTTTAAAGTAATTTTTACCCATTTTTACTTTTACGAAATCATATGGAAGGAATCATTATTCTGTTTACCATACGAGGTACTTTTTTACTTTTAGGGAAAAGTACGAGAAAAATGTTTTTTTAACTTATACAGAATGAACAGAATTTTATGGTTTCTTAATGCCTTATTTTAATGAATCATACTCTACACGATTTGATGACTATTTTGAAAAAAAACGTTTTCTTTTAAAAGTTCATGGAATTTTATAAAAAAAATGATTTTGAAAAAGAAATGATATTTTCATCAAGAATTTATTTCACATGATTTATCAAAACAATTTTCCATATAATATAGAATTATTTCATATGTTTATGCTTAAATTATAATTTCTCTATGATTTACATGGTTTCACTTTTTTTTTATGAGATGATATCCATTTTTATTTGTATTGATTATGTATTGATGGGATGATGTTTATGAAACCTATTTTATACTTTCGTTACTGATGAATGATTTTTGTCCATGTTGTGGAACAAGTAAGAATGATTTCATTATGAGATGGGCATGACCTATATCTCTCTCCAATGCAATGGATAAATTTTTATATCTCATGACATAGACATGGCTAGAACGATATGTTAATCTGGTTTAGTGATACAGAACTGGAACGAGGAGTTAACTCAATTTAGAATGAGACTTTATCTACTAAGATGGTCTTGGCAGTAATGCCTTGGCTAATATGGAAATCATATCATGTGCTTAATGTTTTTCCACAATTACAAGTTTTATTTCAAAGAAATTTTATCATGATTGATGTTCCATTAGGATCTATGCCTTATGTTCCGCCATGTTTTATGTCATTGCTCATGAATTCGATTTTTAAACATTATTCTCATGTTTTTATGTTCAAATGTATATGGTTTGTTTTATTTTATACATGCATACCGTTACTGAGCATTTGAGAAGACCCTTTATATTTTTTCTCTTCCCAAAGATATAAAGAAAGGTTTTAGGTAATAAAAAAGGGGACTAACTTTATGGGAGATGTTGAAGATCTTTCACCATGATTAGAAGATTATGTTCTGACTTTCCAAAGACACAAAACTATTATGATCATTCAGTGTTTGTTTTTGTTATGTATTAAGTATTCCGAAAAAGTAATTTAATGTCCATGTATGAAATGCTTTGGGTTTCTACATGGATTTTTTCATACGAAATCTCTAGTATCTAGTCATTGTATGTACTTCCACATAGTTCAAGTAGCCTCTTTGATATATCATGAATGATCTTAATCCATAGAATGCTTACTCATTCACCCAATTTATTCATGGAAAAAACGTGATTAATCATTCCTTGACTGATAGGAAGACTGGTATGTCATTTCCAATAAACAATATTTCATTGACATACACTACTAGGATAACAACCACATTCTCTTTTAAATGTAGGTAAACACATAACTCACATTCATTATTAATGATACCAAGTTCACAAATGGCTTCATAGAATCTAATGTTCTATGATCAGGATGAATGATTTAATCCATAAATATATCTATACATCTATAATACCCATTTAGCATCACATAGTGTCACAAAACTGTCTAGCTGCATTATATATACATCTTCAAAAACATTCAAGTTTTGTAATACAATTTGGCATCTATCTACCAAATCTGGTAGTTATGGAAAGATCCAATGGAATGTATGATTCTTATGGATTTAAACATGGAAATTTGTGAAAGGTTTTTATCATAGTCAATTCCTTGATGTTGTTTCAATCCTTTAGCCTCTAGCCTTAAATTACTGGTACTAAAAAGACCATCAATATTCAGTTTATTTTTGAATACCCATTAAAACCCAACATGCTTTGTTTAAACTAGTGCATTGACCAAAACCTAGACATGTTTCTATTACATGGAATCCATATCATAATTTATTGCTTCAATCCATATTGAAATTTCATATCTCTCTACTACTTCCTTGTAGTGGAGAGGTTCATGAATTACCAACAATAGTTAGGCATCTTCCTCGGTTACAAGGAAACAATATCTCTCTGGTTCCCTTGCCTCTCTTGTGATCCAATGTAATACATGTGTATGAGGAAGTACCTCTTCCACACAGAGTTGTGGACTGTGTTCCTATACCAAATCCGGGGTATCTTATGCATAAAATTCATCAAAGCCAATATTTCTCAAATTATCTTATTTTTACGATGTTCTCCCACACAAGAAAGACATAATGTCTAACAAAAATCACTTTCTTGTATGTGGTTTGTATAGGTAGTATCCATTTTATCCCTTATTAAACCCAATAATGATACACATTTTTCCATGTTGTGATAGTTGGTTCCCTGAGAAAGCCTTAACAAAATCCTTGCATCCCCATACACATGTATTAATCAATGTGGGTTTCATTCTAATCCATAGATCGAACGGAATCTTATTTTCTGCCTTAGTTGGTACATGGATTAATGAGTATTCCACATATTGAAATGAGTATCCCCAAAATGATAATAGAATATCTGCATGACTCATCATCGACATTACCATTTCGAACAATGTATGGTTCCTCCATTCACAAATACCATTCCACTATGGTGTATATGGTTGAGTTAGTTGATATAGAACCCCAAAATCATGTCAAAAGACAATTAACACTTGGTTTGGGCATTCTCCACCTATATCCCATCGAAGATTCGTTACCTTCTTACAATGATGATTATCTACATCATTCATGAACTCCTCTAATTTCTCAACATACTTGGACTTATGTCTCATTATGTAAAAATAGCCATATCTTCTCAAGTCAGTAGTAAAAGTAATGAAGTAAGAATATCAACCTCTAGTTTCTAATAGAAATGGTTAACAAACATCAGTTTTTATCAATCCAAGTTGTTCCTTGGCCCTTTCAACCTATCCACCAAATATTGTTTTGGTTATTTTCCATTGTAAAAAAGTTCTACATTTATCAAGTGGTATAATCTTGGAAGATTCTTAAGAACAATCTTAATATATATTTTTTAGCTGCTTCCCATTTAAATGACCAAGGAGGTGATTCCACAATTGGGTGTTGTATATGTAATGGGAACATGGTTCATTATCAACATCCAACAGTTAGTTTCCAAAATTAAATACATACAAACATTATTTAAATGTGGAATAACATAATATATGTTGTCCTAATAAAAGTAAAAACATTTATTTATGAACAAGAAAATAAGCCCATCTCTAATTAAAATTGATAGAGATATTATGTTCATGGTAACACTTGGAACATAATAAAATCCTGGAAAAAAGAAAATCCTTCCAATCAAAAATTTGAAGTGGTAGTCCCCAATGGAAAGAGTAGCTAACCTTGCCCCACTAAAAACTCTCTGATCAACTTCCCCTATGGGTGTTTTCCAGAATCTACTCGATTTCTACATTTGAAAACATATTTGAGCTCCATAGGAAATATCTAATACCTTATGTGTAGAAATTTAATGATTGAACATGATAATGAACAACCCATTGGATTCCCTATACATATGTGTGTTTTTCTCCTACTAGTGGCCTGACTTTCCACATTCAAATTATACTGCATCAATTTCCTTGAACTTCCTCACACATTTCACAAAATAGATTCCATATTTTTAAAACTCGATAACCTTATCAACATGGTGAATTAGGGGAAGATGTTATGCTATAATCTTCTCATAATTACTCATATTATATTTCACAATCAAATTAGAGAAGGACTTAGGTAGTGAACATAGTTTAAGATATATATGAAACTCATCTTAGAAATTAATCCTTAAGATGTACAGATGCTCAATGTAACCAATATTCATGAAAACTCGTGGTCTAGTTGATATAGATTTTCCCAGATTAATAGTTAAAAGAGAATTGGAGATCTGACACCACTCTTATATCAAATTGTCTTGACAGAGATCATGAATGTGAGATATCATTCTATAAGAATCAATTTCCTCATGTTTCTTCTAGAGAACATGGGTCATGTATTATAGAAAGAGAAACTGAAAATACATAGCATTATTCCGATATTTCTCTTACGCATAAAGTTCCTCATCACTCACCTCATTTATTGGAGCAACTGGAAAATGCCCATCTAATACAAAAAGTATACTCTCATGTGGTAGGAAAACTCGAAGGCACCTTTTCAAATGTTGGAAATTTGTTTCAATGAGATGTTTTTTCTTCTCGATTATTGATTGTAATTATAATGTTGATGTCTTATTGAAAACTATTTCTAAAATATTTGATGAATACATTTTTATTACATTATATTGATAAATATGTAAAAAGTAAATTAATTAAAATATATTGGTCTCCCACAATTTTATCGAAAATCAATAGCATCACCATTGGCTTCAGAATATACTATTTCATAGACATTCTAGTTGCATGGATCCATATTTACCTTTAAATTAACCCACATATTGTTGTTAAAAAAACTTGAAAGGTTATAGGTAGTCATTCCAAATACCATCTTCATTAACTCACAGCTCCTTGATATGAATACTGCACTCTCCAATCTGGAAGTCCTTATTTTTGGATTTCCTCAACCTTTTCTTCTCAGTTACAACATGGCCTACTCTGATAGTCAACCCTTTGTGTAAACTAATTTAAGTCATCCCAATTCATTAAATTAAAATTCCCTCATATTTGAAAGAACAATAACTACAGATGGTCAAACACTATGAATTATGGTTCGATTTTAACCTATGTATTGGAAGGCTATATCGACGTAATATGTTATTGATGAATTTTATTTATTATGAATATATTGAAATTTATTAAATTTTCATATTATTTTTAATGTTATGTGGGATATACGTAAGTTATTAGCCGAGTATAACTAATATTTCTGCATAATCCATTTTTATTTTTGTTCCATCTTGTATTCTTATTATTTAATTAATTATGTGATTGCATCAAACATATATAACTAACAACCATACAACTAACAGAAATAAATGTAAAGGGTATGATCATGCACTTTAATATTGGTTAGTTTATCCGTATACTAAAAAACTAAACCAGACCTTTGGGTGAATCACCTTGTACCATTTAAGGTTCATGTTTATACCTTTCCAGCTATCCTCCTTTATATTTCGGTGGACTTGTTTATCCTCAGATCCCAAAATTAATTACCTCCTCTAACCTGGGATCTCAATCCATTACGAATTCTTTTAACTCACAAGCAGGTGCGGGGTAAAAAGGGGGTCTATATAAAAGATATCTCGGGCTTGCATTCCTGGCATAATAATGAGGATAAGGAGTGCTGGACAACATTTTTAATTTAATAAATATAATGGACCCCAATCAAATACTATTTTCTAGTCTAGATTATGATTATCCACATACATGCATCAAATTACGAATTTAATAAAACTGTCATTTAATTCTTCAATCATTATTATCATGAGAAATTACTTTTGTATCAATTAATCATTTTCATTAATTAATCAATCATTTTTATCTTGATGATTTTTTTAATTTCATTGAGATTCTCACCCATAACCTTTACATAAATTTTACCTTGGAAGCATCCTGGTGAATACCCATCCAGAACTACCGATCATTTATTTATATATATATACCCTTTCTACATTGTGAGATGTTGCATGCTCACAAAATTATAATTGTAATAGAACTCATGCATGATGTGAACATCTTTGAACATTAAAAAAATGTAAATTAAACATATATATATATATCCCCTATCACATGTTGTGTCCCAAATTTACTCCCACACGAAGGTACATGTGTCAAGGGTTATATAATATATTAATTAAATTTTAAATATGTATTATTAGGAAATAGTACATGGTGGGTAGATCTGGCTTCAAGGAATGTACCCTCCTCTACATCCATTCGAACTAAATTACTAGGTAATTGGTGTGTGAGGTGTACTTAAGTTATCTTAAAATTACATGGAATGTATAGTGGGACACACCCCATGTAGGCTCTATGTTACATAGTCACCAAGTAGGCAAGTCGTGTATGTGATACATGACATATCCCTGAACCGAATGGCCTACACACTGTTATTAGTAGGCCACATGGTGTGTAGTCTATATAAATTTTCTCTAGTATATCATGGCCAACACACTGCGTAAGAATTAACTACACTATGTATCATTAATTCAAATGTCATAAGTAATTACTAAATTACTCTTGATTCCTAAAAAATGAATACACGATGTGTATATCCAGCTATACGGTGTGTATTCCATTGTTATTGGGACAAAACCATCGGTTCCTCTTAATGAGATCCTTTATTTAATTTTAATCATAAAATTACTCATCTATGTTACATATGCGAGAAAGGATAAGGGGGTAATAGATCTTGAAATTCAGATTACAAGATTGATTAAAAAATAATTAACAATCTAAAATTTTAAACTTTAATCCATCAATGAATTATTTTCATAAATGGAAATATGACTTCTATAATTCCACATGATGATTTCTGGTGAAACGAAAGTGTAAAATGGTCGTTGACCCTACATTGAAAACTATCATAATTGATGAATAATCCTGAATCAACAGGATGATGAATACTATTATCCATGAAATAAAATAAAATATAAAATGAGAAAGCAGAGAACTCAGAAAAAAGTAAAGCGTATTGACATATATTGTTTGTAATTAATTTAGTTTAATTATATAATTAACACCAAGGACATTATTTTTTCATAGATGTATCAGAACACCAGTCAACGGTGTGGTTATTTTTACTATGTATAATCCAAGGATAAGAATCATCTAGCAGTGATCCACATGTGCTCCACATAACTCTGGATGTTGCTAAAGGAATCTCTGAGTTCTAGTGTGAAAAATCATTGTGCATTCAATTTTCACCTTTGATCACCTTGATAATTTCATTAAAAACTTTCTGTTTGATCTGGTATATGAGGATCTCAATCACCTTAAGATAATTCTTAGAGAGTGAATAATTATCTAGGTTTCAGTGTTTTTTCCAGTGATGTTGTGCACGCAACGAATAGTTGGCTGATCAAAGTACACCGTGTAAAATATCGAGAATAATAACATACTGAGGAATTTAAATCACCATGTAATAATAAATTATTATCAATGGTTCCTTTACTTTATTTATTATTCCGTGTGAAACCTCATGTCAAAAAATAATAGAAGTATTATTAATTCCAGGACATATTCTTAATGTGGATGTTATATTTAAATATTGTTTAACCAAATAGAATTTAATATTATTTTTCACTAGACCCATAACATGCTCTACCAACCCTTTTCGATATTTATTGGTCATTGAGTAAGGATTAATTATTTATTAAAAAATAAAACTTCATTATTCTCCAATAAATAAATATTCTTTTTGAAATATATTATATCGAATAACTAGAGAAAAAATACAAGAAACCAAGAGTACATGAATAATTATTAAACCAATACTAGAAATAATATTTATTCAACCAGTTAAATAAATAAATGAATTATTTGACTAAGATACTGGAAATAATTATGGTGTGACCCACTAGGCATTTTTCTCATTTTCATTACTAGGGCTTGCCCAAATTTCATGATTACTATCTAGCAACGGGTTGAGGAACCCAATAGAAAGAAGTTTATATCACAATGAATTGTAACCTCATAAGAACTCTTACTGTGTAATCTAATCCCATCGTCCCAATATCCCCACTCAAGTTGGATGCATGCAAGTTAAATCAAACCATGTTCTTGATTTATCATTATTTGACTTCCCGGAATTCAACTTTTCTAGAGAAACCCATTGACATAGATTTAGTTATGCTATACTATTTCCATCAATGGGCCTAAGATATCTACTTATGTAAAAGTTAAAAATCATTTCACACGTTATTCATTAATGTAGTATTACTCATGACACACCCAACAAAACCTACTTCACCTCAATCATTAGTCATCACGTTTTCATTATTATATGTAAGTGAATGATTCATAATAAACATTAAAAATAATATTAAATTCTATGGTTCAATACACGCGTCCATAGATAGATACATACAATGACACTTTTAAATGTCGATTTCTTTGTGTTGGGTCTCATTCGGATAAAATCAACATGGATATTACTAAGGGTGGACAACTTGAGAAGGTGCCTTAAGGTTTCATGAGTCCCCACCCCTGATAGCATGTACCATTTGTTTGCAAACAAAATATATCATCCTCCCATAGAACCAATATTCATGAATAGTTTCGTGGATCTTCTAGGATGTCATCAGAGTATGGATCTTCTATGACCTTTTAATGAGACAACTATTCTTAGTATATTATCACATACTATGTAACGTACAATAAAAATCATGATGTGATAAGTACTTTATTAATATTAATCCAATGAGTATAGTTTTATCATAATGTCTAAAGAAGTTTGTTTCTAGTTAACCAACTCTATCAATTACTTCATATATAACATGTATCTAAGAGTTGCCTACCCATGAATGATGAATGTTATTTTTTCCAAGGATGATATTGATGTTCATGATTATAATTTAATCTATTGAAATATTTTCCCTTAACTGATGCACATGTGTTTTGAATTTAGGATTTATAAGATCTTGTCCCTTGATCAGAATGAAAAGTGTGTGTTTGATCATGCATCAAGAGAAGTGTGTAATCTTAAATTTCTATATACATTATTGAATTTTTTTTTCCATAATATAGTTAGTATATGGTTATATTATAATACATTTCCACATCTTACATAACTGATCATTTAAATGGTTAAAATGGAATTTTATGATCAATTTTTTAATTTATTAAGAGAAATTAGAAAAATTAATTGATAATTTTTTACTGTATAGTGTTTTCTATATAACTTATTATCAACATATTATTTTCCTTTTAACCTAATATATAATACTAGTAAATGTATAATAGAAAATTGTAATGAAATGAGTCCTATATGTGTGTTTTAGACGTTATATTCAATGATGACCTAATGAATTGGTAGATATATAATAATGATGGTGAAATTGTTATGATTATTATATTATATGATATACATAGATGGAATAATGGAATACAAGTTATAATTTTAAATACATTCTGCTTTTAGGAATTTTAATAGTTACATGTAATGGGGAATGTGATTGATGTTATATAAAAAATCATCCACAATGCCTCTGGTAGACCAAAATAAAGTTGGTGGCAAGGTAGCGATGTTATTATGAGGCAAAAACAACATTTGGATAAGGTCACATGTTTGATGATCAGCTCTATGTGATATAGTTGGATGTGTGTTTGGGAAAAGGGGAGGGAAATTATATGAGTTTCATCATTGATGTATGAGCATACTAGGGCGTTTTTTCTATAGAACCCATTTATATTAATCAGGTATGATTGTCCGAAAATGGATAGTTTTTGTATTTAGAATTTCTAGATGATTTTAGATCACATGAAGACACCCCTAGAGAGAAGGGTGAGGATTGTAGTGTATATGATATGGGTACCAATGAAGCACTGATGTGATTTTTTTTCTATGTGTACCAATATGTGGGGATATCATAGAAGGATTTTCAGACTAGGTTCGTCAATCACTTCTATATTGACACATTAGGGGATGACTGAGATAGTGATTTTTGGAAGATAATGAATACAAAAATATATGTGTTGGATTATATTTTCAATTTTATTGATTTATAGTGTTTAATCCTGATGCTTGAATGGGATCGTGTGGACAAGGGTATGTTTCTTATGATGATTTGAGTTATGAGATATGGGATTGACGGAACATGTTCTTCCTCTTAATGTCTATTATTATTTTTAATTACGATTTAATTATGAAGAATAACTTCAGAGAGGGAAGGGAATTAGGTTATTCATCTTCTATTAGTGTATTATGAATTGGAAATACATGTAGTGGGAAGAACTATTATGATGATTCATTCTTGGGTGGTGATGGATTTAGTAGTTATAGTAGTGGGTTTCATCCCTCATCATATGGGGAATAAATAAACGAGTTATATTAGTGTGGAAAATGAGGCCACAACTGAACACAAAACCCTTTACCACCTATCTTGTGTTCATTTTTTGGTGGATGGGGAACCTATAACATTATTTATGAAATTATCAATGGACATAAAATGATGGATCATCATGAAAAATCAATAGATCGGGGGTAGGATCAGCTTTTTTGTGGTAGATGGATAGTTGCAGTGTGTCCAAAGGAATGGGTTTGGGTGGAGGATTAAGTGATTTGAGAAACATATAGCCACATCAATTGGGTATTTCTGGAAATATGTAGATATTTTTGAAATGAAATACTTTCTAAATATCATGAATGAAATGACACGTCATGCTTAAACCGAAAACTAAATTTTATAATTTTAATGTGACATTTAAAACCTATAAATTAAATATAAGAGAATGAATACTATAACGAAATATCTAAACTAGTCATAATAATTCATAATGGTTTGATTAATTATTGGTAAAAAGTACTAGATATTTTAGTAAAATCATTGTATTTATCATAAAAAATTTCTTCAAAAATCATTTCATTTAATTTTATATGAAAAGAACATAATTAGTTTGTGGTACATTTGCCAAAAATTTGATAAAATTAATTTTTTTAATTCCAAATATCAATATTTATCTATGGTCAAAATTTTAAAACTTTATGAATATTTTTTATAGTGATGAATAGTGGAAATTATTTATTTGTATTGTAAAATATATAATCTAAAAGTATTTACATGGAAATTTTTTATTAAGTATTTTAGAATTTTTATTTGTTAAATTTTATTTAAAATAAACTACATATGTTTTTTAATTGTATTTTATACTTGAGTAGAGTATGAAAATATTTAATATTTAAAAATTTATTTTTATGAAAAATGGTTTTTCATTACATTTTTCTATTTTCATATTATATTAAAATTTTAAAAATATATAATTTGATTTTGAAAAAATGGTTGAAGTATTTATACTCCTAATGTCAAAAATATTAAAATTTTACCCATTTATTTTGGGTCAACATTAATAGTAACTTTAGCTACTTCTTATTAACACAATAAATGGTAAATAATGTTATTAATGGTAAAAATAATATGATAAAGACTATAAAATGATTCAAATAATTAAAAAAATTACAGAATGACGTTATATCCACCCATAACACGTATTATTGTAATTTTAATTATTTAATGGAAACTTGTTCACAAAAACCACTTATATATTATTTAAGGCTATCAAAGATAGAAATTGTCACCTTCTTTTCAAAAATATTTCTTATGTGTCCACATGGGAGAAAATAGGTTATGAATGAATATAAGTATCCATATTAAATATAAAAAACATATTTCAATGATATTAATTTAATTATGAAATTGGGGAAACTTGAATATGAATATTTTCTATATAGAACATAATTTAATAAATAACCAATCATATAAAACTTCTAATTTTAAAAAGATAAATATTTTAAATATTGTGACAAAGAGAAGATATACCAAACTATACATATTAATTTGAAATATAAAATAATTATCTATTTCCTGGTAATTTATTTATAATAAATAATATTTAAATATTTAACATAAATAATTACTCAATGATGATGTAGTAATTATTAAATTAAATAAAAAATCGAATAACTGGTATTAAAAATATTTACAAAAATATATTTTGAATTTATTATGGTACTCTAAGAAATTTATTTTTTATTATGACATATTATAGGTTTATTAATTTTATTATGTTATCTAGATGTATTGATTTTCATAAATTCAATGTAATGTTTTATTTTAAAATTGACAGTAGTGATATTTTATAGAATTGTTATTTCATATAAATGATATTTTATTAAATTATTTAAAATTATCATTATTTTTAAAAAAATAAAAATGTATAATGATATGTTCTAGAATTTAATCAATTTTACATTTATGGATTATTTAAAATATACAATCAAATGGTATATTATTTGTGTTAAAAATATATTATTTTAGTTATAATTAAATTATGTTATCTAAGGGTCGATCAAAATGATGAGTATTAAAATAATATCTAAAAATGTATGAAATATATTTACTGATGAGATCAAAAACATATATTATGTTATATTGATAATAATATCATTTATTTATATTTTGGAAGAAATTAATATTTTATAAATTAATAATTTGGGAAATTTTAAAAGATCTCATAACCTCAATTATAAAAGGGAACCTCCTCCCTCAATTAATTTCATCACATTGATCCTTATATGTCTACCATAATCATTATAGATATCTTATAAATATATCTACACATGTTATAGAGGTTTTTTTATTTTCAAAATTGCAACTGAAGAGGTATTTAAGGTAGATCTAATGGAGTTGTTTTCAAGAAAAGGTAGTTTCCATTTCTGTTCAATTTATTTTTCAACTCATAATTACCATATATATATATATATATATATATATATCTATATATCTATATTCTATCAATCATATAATAATATCTTAATCATACTCAATATTTTAATATGTTATTTGGATTATGAAGACACCTATATACACACCCTTTCCAATCAAACATGAACTGAATGTATCACTCATGCGTAAGCACAACATAACGTCTCCACATAATGATGCCATTAGATTTCATAAAAATAATTAATGGATGGGTTTTATGATGGGGTTAATGAATATATATGATATTTATAAAATTATTTTAGATTAAATGATAATATAATTTCTTAATTGTAATCATCTAATATTTTTCGAAATGATAATGGAACTCATGAGTATATATAGACTACTATCAGCATGATGCGATGTGATTAATTTCCATTAATAATTTAAAATTATCATAAAAATGATAATTTTCATGAATATATATGATATAATAATTATTATTTAAATACTAATTTTTATTTTTAACTTTTTTTCTTTCCATCTATCAAAAAATAACAATAATTTTCATCAATACGTCTGGCCTACCATCTCCATGAATGATGCAATTGATTTTTCTAACTATACATTTCATAAAGGATTATAAATATATATATATAATTATTATATATTATTTTTATACTGAGATTAAAAATATTCAAATGATGATACCATGATCAATGTATAATGACCGGGATTGCTGAATCGAAACATGCTTGAAAAATGAAGCATCTATGCCCCATAAGAAGTATTTTAATAAAAAATTATTAATAAATGGATAATGAGATATTATTAATAATTATTAAATGGTACAATAGAATTAATGATCTTCAAAAAATGTAAGATAAATACATATTTACTATAATTGTTATGAACAAGTAAAGACATGACTTTGGGTAATGTTTTTTTTAAATCAATTTCAATTTATTGGGTTAAACATATAATTGATTGATTTTATCAGAAAAACATTATATGTGAAATGAATTTTCAATATACTATCTTGTATATTAAATTATTTTATTTGGATGTTATGTTTTTAAATATAATATATACATTTTATTAACCTCAAATCAATGAAATAATCTCTAAAAATGACTTCATCTCATTTTTTTCTTTTAGGCATATTTAGTTGTTATGAACATATATTATTTTATGAGTTGTATACAATAGCTATTTGAAATTATATGTCAATAATTTATTTATTATCATGATATAAATTGTTTTTGTTAAATTTTATTATCAAATGAGTCATATTATTTAACTCATTATAAAAGGGTAAGAGTTTATTTCATAATCTCATCATTACTTGAGATTATTTATGTATAAATCTCTATTTGGGAAAAAAATTCTTCTATTTCAATGATTAATAATTTTTCAAAAAATTTATATTAATATTCTACTATGAATTAGTAAAATCAATTTTACCCATTTTTTATTATTTACAAAACCATTTGAAAATAATTTTTTTTTCTTTTTATAAAGAATGGTCTTTGATAATTTTTAGACAAAAATATACTTAATATTTATTTTAACATATATGACAGGAATATATTTTAAATATTTCATGATTAATTAATATTATTAATATTACATATTATGTTTAAAATGTTTATTTCATGTAAATTTATTTACATTATTACTTCACATCTCATTAAAAAAATTATATTTCTAAAAATTGAAATTTATTTCTCTCTTCAGTAAAAATACTACGTAATTGAAAATCCATGTTTATCAAAAATGGTTTCAATTTTTGTAAATAATACTTGTAATTTAAATCTTATGGAAGATTATTTTGAAAAAAAATTAGGTCTATAAATAATATTAAATAATTTTTAAATATTCTTTTATAAGTTATTTAGGTTATTTTCAATGAAAAAATAATTTTGAAACCATATTATGTTTTTAAAATAATTTTTTAAAACTGAATGGATATTCTCCTTAAAAATATGATTCATCTTAAAATTTTAATTTTATTATACATCTATGAGGATATCTATTGATGTTATTTAATATTTTATAGTGAAATAAACCAAGGAAAACATACTTCTTCATTCTCAAGATGGCTTATTTTTTTCTGAAATGATGATTGAGAAACCCATTCCATTTCATGGGTAAGGAATTGATGAATAACAAAAGGATATATTAAAAAAAATATTTATTTACGTGATGGGTGGGAACTATATATCCCTTCAAATAATTGATTAATTAATTATAACTAATTATATTGTAATTTGAAGTAAGTTAATGCACTTGATCAACTATGGGAAGCGAGTCGATATGGTTGATCGATTATAGGATATATGTGCTAAGGCTAGATATAATGGACCTAGTATTTTACCTTAACATATGAAATGATTTATATAATTGTAATATATCCACACACATTTATAACATGAGCATATGGTTAATGATTGAGTTATGATGAATTCTCATTCTTATGATTCATATATTTTGAAATGATATTTTTTATAACATTACTCATGTTTATGATTTATTATAGCTTTAGTATTAATTTATTATGAAATTATCATGGTCAAATAAATTTATTATCATAATATGCTTTCACATGATCATGGATTTCCATGATTAGCATTTATTTGAATTTTATTTCTCCCATTTTATTATGTTTCATTTTCCCCATGTTATAGGTAAGATTTTTCAAAGAAGTGTTCTATACATGATGAAACGTTGAGATATAACATAGATTTGTATGGTATAATTTTATAATTTTCAATGATTTGTAATATTTTTTCATAATCTTATAAAATTCTAAACCAAAAATGACATTTTTATGCATATGATAATATATTTTCTTTTGATGTTTTATATTTTAATGGAGAAAATTAGTTTCAATTTGTAATGTTTAGCTCTTTATGACCAATACTATAGTTGCAGATTGAAGGACATTACATTTTGTATCATAGGTTTTTTAGATAATATTGGTGATAATGATGATTTCATGTGAGTTTATCTTAAGAGCTAATTAAAACATCATCGTTATATTCGACCATATGTATGGAGTCTTAGGAATCCCTTTTGAATATTATGTTATGAAATTTTATGGCCACTATTGATATTTCTGTATACATCTATTTTTACATTTATTATAGGATATTAAATTTTGGGATCAAAATTGGTTGTTATTATATAACCTTTAAGGTTAAAATATTTATTCTATATTGAATATATTATAGGTTTTTTTGGATATCATTCACATTTATAGTAATTTTATGACAATTTTAGTTTTTGAAAAAAGGATAAATCAAATGAAGTGTGAAAACCAGTCACATATTGAATGTTCATGATTTTTGAACCAACAACCAACGTGTTATAATGATGTATTACCTACCATTGGCATGCGTTCATTGCCTGTTAATATAAATCATTTTAGTTAAATAGTATTTTTCATGAAGAATAAGTTGATTTTGGGGAACATATATTTTATCATATAGGTAACCATGGGATTTGATATTTATTTGTTATCCCAGCTATCATTTTTATTTTAAAAGAATATTTATATTTTGGGAATAAATGTATGTTATTATGGGATATTAGTTGAGGAATAAAATTTGAATTTTTTTAATCATTTATGTTTTTTATTTTGGATTTAGGCTGACTGAGGGAAATTATTATCATATATGGAGAATTATTAAGGAAATTTCTTTTTGGAATGAGTCATTATAAGTGATTGATATTATTTTTTGATATATGTTAAAATTTTTATTGGAATATAATTAGATCAAATAACATAATAAATTTATATTGATATTAGTTAATGGATTTTTTAATGTTAACTCTAAATTTTAAAACATTATATCAAAAATTATTGTGGGGAATTATTTAATATTTTTTGAAAATATTGAATTTTTAATGAAAAAGGAAAAATAAACAGTATTGTTGAAAACTATATTTTATTTTAAATTATTTACTAGGTAAAAATGAGTTTTTATTTAGTTTTAAATTTTAATCTTTTTAATTATATTTTAAATAATATAATAATTTTTTAATTGGTTTTATAGTTTAATAGAGTATATAAAGATTTTATATTTAAAATGTAATTTTTATAAAAAACAAATTTTCGTTGTATTTTTTCAGTTTAATTTTAAATTAAATAATGAAACATTTAAGATTTAATTTGTGAAAAAAGGATTACATATTATAATTCATAATTTATAAATTTAATTAATTTCATTCTTTTATTTTTGTTCAAAGATAATATTATCTTTAGTAATGTTAATTACAACGGGAAATTGTAAATCCTAAAATTAAGTGTAAAAATAATAAGATAAGGACCATAAAATCACCCTAACACTTTCAAAACTTTTATTGAGGAATTTATATTGACCCTTAATATATAAGGTTCTAAATAGAGTTGTTAAAATAAAATTGTTTCTTGAAAATTATTTATATATTATTTATTTCAAAGAAAGTAAAAAATGTCAATTTCATTTTGTTAAATATCTCCTATGTGTCCACATGTTACAAAACATGGTTATGATGGAATATAAGAATAAATTTTAAACATAATAAACCTACTGGAATGATATATTTTCTATCATGATTCTAGGGCCAGATGAATTTTATTATGAGGTTAATTGTATTTAATTTATTGAAAAATGTTACATGTCACACTCTTATTTTATATTAATATAATATTAGTAATATGGGTATACAAAATATGGTATGGTATAATGTAATATTCATTTCAAATGTATAATATTTATATAAATCACATAAATTTATTTATAAATTATATAAATTTAATACTTACAGTAAACAATTACTCAATGATGATGTAATAATTATTCAATTAATGAAAAAATTATTAAATGATAGTAAAAATATCAAAAAAATAAATTTGATTTAATTATCATCCTTAAAAAATTTATTAGTGATTATGAAATATTTTAGTTCTATTATTATTTTTTATTCAATGTTATATGACTATATTGACTTTCTTAATGTCAATAAAATTAATATTGGAAAAATTGATAATGATGATATTTTATAAAAATGAAATTATAATAAATAATTATTATAAAATTGGAATTTTTAAGAACAAAAAGTGCATTTTATATGATATAATATATAATTAATAAACAATATATGGATAATTGACACCATATAAGTAAAAATTACATTTTTCTCTATTAAAAATTATAACCGTATTTAAAATTAAAATATGTTAACTAATGGTGAACAAAAATAAAAATGCCTAAAATATTTTGATAAACTATAGGAGATTTATTGATTTATGGTATTACGACATTATATTATATTTTAATCAATTCAAGGTAAATCCTGTGATACTTTTAATGAAAATTAATTTAATAAAATTTAATCCTTTCTGATATTTTAAAATTATCCCTCACATAAATTCTAAAATAGAATCTCCTCCCCCAAATAATTTGGACACCCTGGGCCTTATAGATGAACTACAATCCACTAATTTCTATTACAAAATCCCTATACACATTTTATTTGTGTTTTTATTCTCAAAATGCATACCCTAGAGACCCTTGGAGGAGATACAAAGGATACATTTCTAATAAGAGGTAATCGCTCTAATCGATCAATTTCATTTTTTATTCTTATTTTCGTACTCCAAATATATGATACAAAAAGTATAATTTTTAATTAAGAGACATAAATATTATGATCATTTTTTTATTATTAACATACCAATATATATCCCATTTCCCATCAAACCTGAAGTGAAATTATTACTCATGCGTGCGTACGACCTATCGTCTCTACGTAGCGATACAATTTATTTCTTATCACCATATTTTATGGAAGGGTATTGAGAATAGATTAATGAATATATATTATATTTATAATTTAATTATTCTTATAAAATGGTAATATCATATCTAACATCTTATCATCTAAGCTTTTTTGAAATGAGAAAGTTGCTCATACATAAATATTGATTACTATTTACAGGATGCGATGTGATTTTTTTCATCTATATTTCAGATGGAAGAAAATAAAAATATTTTTTATGAAAATATATGATATTCATATATTATATAATTATGAATTTTTAAATATAAATTATAACCTATCCTTCTACCATTCAATCATTCCAAAATTGTAAACTACATTTATGTTTACAAATGACATACGATTTCCATGAATGGTGTAATTCCTTTTTCAAACTCTATATTTTATTACTGTTAATAAATATTTATATAATAATTATAACTTATTTTAATACCATTATTAATATCCTAGAAGGGTTTATTAGAAAATAAATGTATAAGGACCAAGACTATCCAACCAAAACATGTTCGAAAATGAAGACATTATCACCCAGAATCATTATTTTCATAAAAAATTATTAATAAAATGATGATACGATTTTATAAATATGTTATAAATTGTATGATATAATTATTTATGTTAAAAAAATTATAATAACAATTTATTTATTATACATGAGTTTTGAATCTCTGTAATGAAAAACAATACATTTGGTAATTCATTTTTAACTCAACTTCCATTGATTGTGTTAAACATCTACTTAATTTATTTTATTATTATTGGATTTTGTTTAAAGTATATTTTTATTATATTATGCATTAATTATAAAGATTGTATGTTTATGTACATTGAATACACTTAATCTATTCATTTTATTAACGCTCACTTCAATAATGTAAATTTTATAATGGACTTTTTCTCAATTTTCCTTCGGTGAGGAATATTTTGATGTAATGGACCAAAATTATTTTATGAGGTATGTATTAAACCCATAAAAATAATTTTATAACAAATTTATTTATTATTGTTATAATTATTGTTTCTATAAATTTTATTCATTCACGGGGCATATTATTTGACAAATTATAATGTTGTTATGAGTTTTTCACAATGTCATAATTATTCAAGATTTCTAATATTTTAGACATTGAAATGGATAATTTATCTTCCATTTGAATGTTTTCTAAAAAAATTAGAAATTTTATTACTCTTCTTGTATAAATGATTAAAATCTTATTTTTCCCATGTTTTAATTTTTGTAAAATGTTCTGAAAATAAAATTTTTATCTTTTTCTTGACAAGGCTCTTAATTAATTTTCCAAAAAAAAATTGAAGAATGAATGATTTTTCACTTATATAAAAAAGAAATTATTTTAATTTATTTATGATTCATAAATATTTTTAATCATCTATTACATGTTTACATGTTCATTTTAATATAAAAATTTTCCTTTATAATTTTTTGTCTCTTTGAAAAAATGTATTTATTAAAAAATGAATCTGTTTATCTCTTTTGTAGAAAATCATTATTATTCAAAAACTATATTTCATTAAATTTATTCCAATTTATATTATAATTGATCCATTATAGAATAATTTCATTGGTATGTATTTTAAAATATTATCTATATAAAAATTATTTTTAATTATTTTCAAATATTTTATATATGTCTTCAAATGTTATTTGTAAATAATAAGGGTTTTAGAAAAGCTTATGTTTTAAAATGAGTCTTTTAAGATAGAAAGTATCTTTTAATAAAAAACTATTTTCATGTCAACATTCGAATTTTTTTCCATTTAAGATGATATCAGTTTATGTAACAAATTATTTTATGAGAAAATAAACTAATTATAACATTTTATTTTTTTATCTCAATGATTTTTGTTTTGATTGAATTAGGTTTATGAAACCTATTTGACATCATTGGTTGTGATATGATGAATTATTGATGGCCCTATAGTAAAAATATATATAGTTTTTTTAGGTTATAGGTGGTACATATATACCATATAATTAATTGGGTAATGAATTATATCTCTATATATTTTTAAGGGAAACAAGTTAATGTGCTTAATCAAATTTGGGAAACATGTCTTTGTGCTTGACCAAAAATGGGAAATAGTTGTTAAAGCCTAATTGGATTGTCCTGGTAGAAATATTTGACATATGGAATAGATTCAATACATATGATTATTCCACAAACATTTATGTTAAGGGATAATTGTTAATGATTCAGTTATAAGGAATTCTCATTCTCATGATTCATGCATTATTAAATGTTATTGTATTTTTACAGAGATTCATTTTTAGGATTTATGATAGCCTAGGAATGAAAATCATAATTTATGTCCATGATCACATTTTTTTATTATTATATTATTATTTCACATGATCGTGGACTGAAATCACATATGTTTAACCTTACTAATCATTTGAACTCAACAAATTTATTTATCTTCGTTTTCCCCATGTTATGAAGAATGGTTTTAATTCGAATTTTTTAAATAAGGTTTATATATATGATGCAATTTTGCGATATTATATATATTTTTATGGGAAATTTTTTAATTTTACTTATGAGGAGTAATATTTTTTTATGTGTCTTTAAAACTATAAACCTAAAAGATAATTAGATATGTTTGTGATACAACATTTTTTGTTTTTTTTGTTTGTATAGAAAATTTCATCATAATTTTAATTTTTAAGTATTTATCCACAAATCATGAAGTTCATATTATTGGATTTTACAATGTTGTAAAGGAAAAACATTCTATGGTTCAGAGTCAAAGAGGGATCTACATGGATGATGTTTATCCATTTTCATTTACATAGGATGTTTAATCTTTGACCACCATAGGTATGATAAAAGTGACTTTACATACTCTTATATGTTTTCAGATATAAGAGATTTAAATTAATTTATATCTATTTCATTTTTTTAAAACATTTGGTTGTCTATAGAGAACATATATTGGGGGATCTGTATTATAACATAGCTGGGAGTGCAATCATAGGAATTTCCACATTGTAGGGAATGTTCCTTAGAGATATGAGGTTGAATATATAATGTGTATTTTTTATGTTAGAAAAATAAATAATTTAATATTATCCATTTGATAGACGTTTTAGTTAAATATCATTCTCACATAACTTATTATCATCAAACATCACTATTAATATATGTGATTAAAAGGGGAACATTAGTCAATTTCTCTATGAAATGAACACTCTACGGCATGGAATAGTTTGATACATAATAAAAACAAGATAAATGAAGAATTATTTCATCAATTTTTCTTTTTGTAAACAAATTTGATGTTCAAATATGTGATGATCTGAAATCAACTACTTCATGATACAATATTTCACTATTACCATTAAAGACCATGAGTCGCATTTTAATTACATCATGAAATTTCTAAATGATGTATTACATTTTTATGGTAAAAATTATTATAATAAAACGAAATTACCAATAAATGAACAAAAAAATGATATATTATTTATATTTACTGTTTTCATGGTATTTAAGAGAAAATGAGGTGTCTTTGATCACCGATTTTTTGAATTTTATACTATGTAAATAAATGAGAATTATTTTCATGAATTTTAACAGATCATAGAAGTGTGTGAAAGTGTGATATTAAAAGTATAATGGAAGAATGAAAATTACAAAATGTATTCCCTTCTAATGATCCATACGCTTATCTATTTTTTTCAATGATTAATACGGAACACAATGATTTATAGCTATGAAGTATCCTTTATTATAAAAAAATTCCAAAACCTATCATTGAGATTAAAATTATTATCATCATATCCCATATAAATATATTCTTATATTTCATTTCTCTATTACTATTTTGTGTTGAACCTATAAAATATTTTTTTCTTTCATTGTAAATGTTTATGGTAAAATGAACTAATGGTTACTATTTGCATATCCATGATAGAGATTTCTTGAATTATCTAGTGCTATTATAATAAGATTCAAAATCATACACTACGTCATAAAAATCATTGAAAAATAATTGTAAATCTCTTAAAAAAGGACTTTTGTAGTGAAAATGATTAAAATCATATATGAGAGGGTCGGTGGAGTTGGATAGGGGACTTATATTTCCTAAAAATATAATTATTTAAGTATTTTCCTTTTCCTTATTATTTTATATTCTATTGTTTTTATAATATAATGAAATAATATAAGATAGTCATAAATAAAGTGTGTGGTGCATGAGGTGAATAAAATTTAATGAACTCAATTTTACCCCATGGTGTCTTTTTCAATTGATTTAGAACAACACAAGTGACTAAAATGATTCCACTAAATGATATTCTTGTACTGTTGTTCACTTTTCAATTCCAACCATTATAAACAATTTGTTATCGTAAAAAATATTTTTATAATTTACATATATAATTTTTAATTTTCACAACATTTATAAGGGAGGTTGTTTGGAATTTTGATTGAAAAAAATGTAAATCAACAATAGAATATTTTCCCACTCAATTATCTCATCTGGTAACTATTTTTCCATTTATAAATCTATAAAAACTTTGTAGTCTAGCTAGTGTATCTTTTTTATTTTCACCATGTTAAAATTACACCAAAGTAATTTAATCATAACCCTCCAATTAAAGGATTAAATGTATGAGTATTGTAGTTTCTGATCAGAGAGAGTCTCTAATTTGTTTTGGGAGACATAGAATGAATATAAATCATTTGATGAGTGAACTACCTCATATTTCCAAACTTGTACTTCCTATTATTCAGGTAATTACAATAAGAGGTGGTTAATTGTGAGGTAAAGTATAAAATTGTCATAAAAACAACCCTAAATCCTTGAGTGTGACATATTCTTCATTTAGGGTGTGGTACAATTGTACTTTTTGTTCATTTGGGTTTTTAAGAAGATGAATTGAAAAATTAGATTGAAAAAGGTAGGCCCATAATTGATTCATGTTTTATTAATCTACAAATATTTTTTTAGTTGAAATCTTAACATTGGGTTCTTCCTCCAAAATATTTATATATGTTTTCATAATATATGATCTCTTACCATAGTCATGGTATTCTTAAATTTTTACAAAAAATATATATAAAAGGTTACACTTGTTCCAAAAAACACACCTTGTTTTATATTGATTTGATCAAAGTGACAAAATATTCATCTTACCTAGATTATTTCCTATTGGAATGTTCCATGTCTCCATGTCATGCGCCATGGTATGTTATGACATTCCATTTCATTAGAGTGGTAAAAATAAAATGGCATAACCTTGTCCTATTTCATGATTCCATCAGCATGAAAATGGAGTAAACCATAGTGATCTATTTTATCATTTATTTAATACTCGTTTTTTGAACATGACTTAGCCAGGAGATAAAGCGATTACCCTTATGAAAAAAAGCCACACTTACTAAAAAATACCATGATCCTACAAAATATAACCTAGTAAAAACCAATGATGACCCATCACCCTATCTATTATGACCCAGCCACTGATGATGATTATAATTACCCTTCCATTGACTACACATATATATAAATCAATAGGTGCTACTTGATCCTGATTAGTAAATTCTATCCCGAGCCCCTGTGAGAGGCCACTATTCCCCCAAAATTAATTTTTCCCCGTACCTTATTATTTTTTGTTTTTTGTATATTTATTTTCATTTTATGTGATTTGATGTATTATTTCAATATCTCTGCTCTTCAATTTTTTAATTTTTTATTTCTTATTTTTCCAAGTCTTATTTTGTATATATTTTTCATACATATGATTTATTATTTTTATCTTTTTATATTGGTTAAATAGTTCATTTTTTAACACAAAACACTATGATCCAGGTGGTATAGCACTAAGGACCATCATATTCTTTTTTCATTGTTCCTCATAGACAACTATGATCCACATCATTCATTTCAAATTCTATTAATTTTACGAATTATGTTGATTTTTTACTGAACTAGCACGTTTTTTTACAAATTAAAATTTATCTTGATATGAAGAGAAGTTACAATGATTAATTTCTGTTAGGTTTCTCATGGTAATCTCTAAATTGATATTCCCTTTAGATTCATTCAAAAATTAAATTTTCACTTTTCATTTGTATTATTGGATTTTAGGAGATATTATATATACACTATCAGGTAGTGTATTCATAAGAGACCCAAGAATTTAAAATATCTATTATTTTATGGTTCAAATTCATTCATATTTTCATAATACTTCAAAAACTGCAAAAAATGAAGAATTATTCAATCGATTTGATTAGAGTTTATGTAAATAAAAAAACCATAAAAAATTTGAAATTTAAATTTTTTTGTTTATTGTTTATAAAATTTAGAGGAGACACTATCAATTAAAATGTATATCTATAAATGAATCAAAATAGTAATTAGAAATGGACTTTATGAAGGGCATCTAGTATACGATATAAATTTATCTACAACTGGGTGGTTAAACTATGGTTGACCTCGGGGATCAGTTTCTGGAAGTGGAACTAGTTTGATCAAAATGTTATCTTTCTATTAGGGTTTTGAATTATATTTGTTTTATATTTTTAATGATTTTAAATAATTTAAGGATTTTACTTTTTGGTTTTGATCAAATTGAGTAAATACATATTTAAAGAGAGCATGATATATGAGATGTTGTGGATTGAGAAAATGATAGAATGAAAAAATAGGTTTTTGGGAGTTTCACTAGAATGTTGCTAAATCCATATTATTTAATTGATTATTCTTATGTGTCAGGATAATACAATTTAGTGAGAAATGTATAAAATCCCTGAAAAAAATTTATTATTATATAATGGTATCAACTCTTCACTTTTGATCAAGGTGGCATAATTCTACTTGTGAGGTCAAGAATTTTTGAAGTCTACGTGACATTCCACAAAACATCTACATTAAAAAAATTCACTCAATTAAGAAAAATTCAAAATTATGTGTTGTGGAATATTAAAATGAATATGATGTATTTAATTAATTTTTATTTGTCGGCCATCGCCTCACTTATCGATCCATCCACTAAAATCCCAATAGAATGATCGAAACTGAAAAAATATTCAACCATTAAAAAATATATTCAAACCATGACCATGATGTTTTCTAATCCTCCTTAAATTCATTTTTTAGTTCATATCATATGGGAGGGACGAATAGAAAAACACCACACAAACTATAATATAGAATTTAATAATGAAAAAAAAGAAAATACATCATTTAATTAAAAATAATAAAGTCACAAAACCTTGAATAAGTTGAAATTATCATAGTGGTAGAATGGAAACACAAAAATAATTCATGAAAATAAAGAACATTAGAATAAAAAAGGGGGTTTGAGGAGAAATAATAAAATTAGTGATCATGATAGAGTTAGTGGAGAAGAAAAAATTGATTTAGTAGAATAGTATCCCAAAATATGGGTATTTATTCTGAAGATGGAATTATAAGATTTCCGATAAATATATTTTAGAATGGGCTATTGGGAATATTATATTGTCAGAGACTCAGAAAAATTTCAAAGATAACATAGAAAATATTTTCACACCATGTCAAGGTATCAGGATATTGTTAACCAGTAAAACGAAATGAGAATCAACAAAACATATACTCCTCTCTCATTTGGCAAGATTTACAATTGTCTTTCTATTAAAATTGATTTCAAAACATGATATAGTCTATAATAATGAGAATAGTGCTGGGATATAACTTTTATGTGGGTTGGGAATTGTAGGTGGAAATTGGAATTGGTATTATTTTTGTTGAGGGATTGGTTTTTTTAATGTTATTTTGATTTTGGGGGATGGTTTATTGGGGTTTTTGTTACGAATATAAGTGGGGTTAAAATGGTGATGAAGTGGGTGATGAATGGAATTCTATTGAAGGTATGTGAGATTAAAGTGTCGTTTTGGAGTAACATGGGATAGAGGTAATGATGTGGGATAGGGATCAATGCATATTGTGTAAGAAGTTATAGTTTTCGGCACATGTAGATATCTATATGTAGATTTAGAAGGTATTAATTAGTCTAGAACATTGCCTGCATCATCATCTCAACATCAGCTTCACCATGAAAATTTCACAGTGTAGTTATCCTCCTCGAAGTAGTGGCCAAAAATAAGCCTTGTATGATACATTATAGAATCTATATGCACAACGACAACATGAACCCCATTTTCATTTAGACATAAACAAAACACCAGATAAAATCATCCATCATGATCTTGTCTAGTGATACCCCACAACATTCCAGTAACCAAAATAAGTGCTGAATAGAATCCATGAAAACCAATGACATCATTGTGATATTGTTTTTGGGAATTGTAGAAGATACGGATGGGGCATGCCCAATATTTTTTTTCCATGTTCGATGACTAATCCCTGATTTACATGAGGAGAAATTCCATGAACAATGGAATTTAATTAATGAATATAGAAAATAGATAAACATAAAATCCAAATATTTGGATCATCACATATTATTTATAATTAATTTAACCAATTAAATAATAACATTACATGATTTTTTTCATTGTTGGAATTTAAAATGTCTCAATTTCATACCATCATTTCATTTTAGGAATCGTGAAGAGATTCCTTTTAATGGTAAAAAACATTTGTCCCCTGAACATAATAAAATATTCATAGGAAACTCTAGGTATTATTATGGAAGATCCTGACACTTTAATTATTATACTTTTATAACCCTGAGAAGATCCTCATGGATGGTTAATGTTCAATTAATCTACATGCTATAGTGGTGGTGGTGGAGGATCGGTCTCTTTCTTCAGTGGTTTATTTCAGAGGAATCACCCTAGTTATTTGAGAAGATTCTTTCGAGATGTCAATGATCCTAACAAAAAAATGAATTTTATTTATTATCAAAATAATATAATTGGGATTATATACCACTAGGGTTAAAAATTAATAATATAACATGATCCCTATATTATTTTCATTATCTATGCAGTACCCAATGTGTATAATAATAAAAATAATAATCATGTTATTTCATGAGATGAGATAAACTCCCAAATTAAATTAAATATTATTTATTACAATAATATTCATATATGTTTTCCCAATAGGACCATAATATTGTTTCTCTAGTCCTCAATAATGTTTATTTAGTTTTGAATAGTGGATATTTATTTATTTAAAAATATAATTTAATTATTTAGTTATAAAAAATAATATTATTTTCTCTAAAATGAATATAAATATTTAATAAGTATCATTATCTTATGATATTTTCATGAATAATTATTGAAAATACATATGCGATTAGGAAGACATTAATATGTATTAAACCATGTGTTGTAATAATATTTATTTAACTTGTTAAATTATAAATAATAATTTATTATTGAACTGAGATTCCTGATATAATTAGTGTTTGACCATGTAGCACCTTTCTGAGTGGAAAAAACTTAACATCCAAGAGTATAATGTAGAATCACCTCATGAAACCCACATAAAATGAATTTAATTCCTTAATGATGTAATACCTCATACAGAAGCTCACTATGTAATATAATTCCATTATCATTGTGTCTCGAATCATGCAGGTGTCATGTCAGTTCCATAAACATATGTTCTTTAGGAATCTATATTTAAATGTATATATATATAAATATCCTATAGAAAACTATTTCAATCGATTTGTTTACTCTAAATTACTTCAATATAAGGGGATTAAATATTAACAAAAATAGAGATAAAACAATTATCGCAATATTCATTACTAAAATATTCCTGGTGACACACCCAACTAATCGTACCTAATCATTAGAATATGTAATCATTGTTTTCATCAATAAATCAAATTATTTTATTTATAATACCCATTAATATATTCTTATTTTCCAAGGATTAATACACATTTCATTTTATAAAAACATCAAATAAAACATTTTAATATGGATTTCCTAGTGGATGTTATTTTTAACCATAATTTCATATACTATGAATTACCTAGTGTATAAAAGATGATAAGGTGCCTCAATTTTGTATGAGTCTCCACCCATGATATAATCTATAATTTTCCCTTTTAATGATTTAATTCCGCTATAAAAAGTTTATTTAAGAATATTTTCTTGACCTTTTGGGTTCTAATCATAGAGGAGAACTATTATAACAATTAAATGTGACCAATAATCATATGAAATAATCACATTATATGTTACATAGAAGAAAAATCAGGATGGGATAAAATTAATATTTTGATTTAAATAAATTAATACAGTTTGTCATAAAGTAATCATATGACATTTCATGGGTACCAAATCCAAAAGACACCCAAATACACTGGATCCAATAGATAATAACACACAGTCCACTACCTCTCATATGATACGGATGGGTTTTCTGGAAAATCCCACTAGTAATGTGGTCTACCACATTTTCTTCTATGAGAACTACTCTTACTATAAGTCCACCACTCTGAGAAAAATAATTCAATATGTCATTCTTCTAGAGTTTGTGATTATTAATATTGGTGTGACCTTGTCTCATTTGTAATATCCATTATTGTAGTGTTATAATAATATAATTCCATACTATATTTTATACTTCGTACAAAATCATGATCTTCAATAAATATTTGTATCGAAATATATTTCATGGCTGCTTCTAAAGCCACCATGTTAATGTACCCAACCTGAATTCGAATCAAAAGTGCCATGAGCCCGGTTGGCTCAATATCCCAATAAAATATCCCAAAAGGCCAGAGGATTCCAACCAGATGTGTGGGATTGTATATATTAGTGGGGATAATATTCCCCACATGCCAATGTATATCACAATATAAGTAAATCATATTCAATAGTGGATGCAGTTAAACAAGCAGAAAACTAGAATGTATGAAAGACATGAGTATATAAAAAAATTTGTAAATGCCACATATACAGTGTTACAGATGATACCTATATCTTGAAAACCACCACAAACATTATATAGAAAAAATTACTGTACATGTATAGAGAAGACAAAAGGACAAAAGTGTCCCATTAGCATCACAAGCCTCAGTATGGTCCCATGCCCCCCTTATCCAATGACCTAATCAAAAGCTTGTGATATTGTGATTTCTCATTTCAACACCTACAACTATATAACATCTTCGGGTCCTCATGGATTCCTAAATAGGGGGTGAGATAACATCCAAATACTAACCACTAATATATCGATAAAATTCAATGTTGCATGATGAATTATGTTAAACAAGTTTAAATAAGCACTAATGTAAGTGGAAAATTCCCATGGATTTTAAAGACTAAAAACATGTAATACCAATATCTTCTCAAGGATCCCTGCAAAATATTTCATCCCATTACAAGGAAACTATAAGATATTTAAACAAGAAACATGACCTCGCCAAAAAAATACATATCCTTTCTCAACGTCCATGTCGTATAATAAATCCATATAAATATCCCATAGAAATTACATATAAAAAAGAATTCCATACATTCCACAGTTATGGAATATAATGATGTGTCGACCAAGAATGTTCTAATCCAAGGTGTGATAGGAAAAGGCATCCCCCATGACTCCTCGGATCACCTCGATGGAAACTCGCTATAGGAAATACCTTGAGTCCATGGATCATGAGTAACAATAGGTCCTACATGAGTCCAAGAAATCCAGATTTATGGGTAACCAGGTCTAAGTCATCCCATGGAATAAAATACCCAATAAGCATAACTACCCATGTTTTCCATTTCCACATTATAGATCCATAGAGAACAATCCCTAAAATCTATTTATACAATTATCAATTCATACCATTTTCATTCATTACCAAAGAGATTACCCACACATTAATTCCATTCACATTACATCAAATAACAAGAGTATACGCATAGATTTATCACCATTCAAAATTAAGAATTTCTCATGGGTATACCCACCCATTTTTCACAATTCACTATAATGCATTAAATATAGGTATACCCACACATTTATCACAAACTCAATATAAGGAATTAAACATGGGTATACCTAGCCATGTAATATAAATCTAACTAGTCACATATCATGATTATACCAACTCATGTGATTTATTCCCTTTTATAAATGTTACATGTGTATACCCACCCATTGAACTAATTACAATTATTCAATTGATAAATTTAATATTTTCATAACATGATGACTCATGAAAAGTTGGTAGTACATTTAGTTTTCCTATAATTTGATCTGATTTAATTTCAATTGAGCTTCCTACCTCTAAAAAAACTCAATAACACACCCCATGGGCAGTTTAACATTGGTCATAACCAAGGTAAAGGAAAAAAACACCCCATGGGTGGCCTTGATTTAGATAAACAATCATTAACATAGATCAACTAACCTCTGGGAATCCTAAATAAGCTTAGTACATCATTTTAGATTAATCAATTAATCTCTAGGGTTGTTCTAGAATGTACAGTGGATGGTATGATATCCTATAGCTCTAGAAAGCACCAAAAGGCGAATGAAAAGTATTGAACACCTTCGATTTCATAGTAGTAGAGTGCTCATATAAAATCATTCCCTATGAGAAATTTTTTAGGATTAATTTGATGAATTATAAATTAGGTCATATAATGCTAAATCCAAATAGTGAAATAAATAGCCAAATGAATTGATAATGTATTAAATGGAATGTACATATTACCAATGTGAATCCATGAAGATGAACCTTTCCTATTTTTGAGTCACGAAATAGAACCATGATTGAATCCTAGTTTAATGTTTGATTAACATCTCAAAATCATGTACCTTTTATTCATGAGAAAATAATATTAAATTATGGATAAAATAATTTTTTAAAATTTAAAATTAAGAAATTTCCCAAAATTACTGTGCTATATGGTTTTACTGTAATGTTTAACAAATTGTGTGCCAACCATAAACTGTTCAGATAGGGAAAAGGAAAACCCAAATGGTTTCCTCACATGGTTTCAATAATATTATACAAACTGTGCACTAAGATTCTCTGAATATCTAGAAAAAATTGATATTTTCTTATGGTCGTGTGGACCATTCGACAATCATTTTCCAAAATGTGTGGTATATAGTTCCCCTTTGTCTATCCTCATGAATTTCAGTGAAACCATGCGGCCTTCCCCACACAGTAATCACTAATCATGTTCCAAACTTGGAACACCCCAAAAAACATGTTCTCGGCTATGAGAAAACCCCATTCACCACAAAAAATCCCATGATCAAGTTGGGTATAACATGAGTCCATATTTATGCTTTAAATATGAAAAATATTGGATTTTTAACTCATAAGAAAACCAAAGTTATTACCATTATCCTTTCTATTGCAATACATCCCCAAATTTCTCCTTATAGGGTGGTCGTGATTCGTCTAAGAAAAAATCCTTCCATTGATCACATACATTAGCCTCTTTCTCCCATGTATCATCCAATAAATGGAAATGATGCCACATAACCCATACTAGAGGAACTGACTGGCCTTAGATAATATCTGCCCTTTTTTCAATGATATGAAACATGTTCTCCTCTAATGATGAATCTATCTGGAACTCAAACTCCATCTTCTAAAAAGTGCGGAATATGATCAAATGATAGAGGTGTAGCTAAGTCATGTGGATGAAATTGTTCATTTTTCGATACCTAGGAGAAAACTACAACTGATAGGCTACTAACCCAAGTCTCTCAAAAATCTCGAAAAAAATGGGATGTTGTGGTGGAATCTTACATTGTCTCTTAATTCTCCTATGTCAAATCCTTGAAAAACATTCTAGAAATCCCAATACCAACCCTCCAACATTAGAAATCTTCTGGTTTGATTGAAATATTATTTCTATTAAGACTGTGTAGTAGCCATCCATTTATGAATCAACTGGAACTGATCAAATGTCTCCTGCATCTGATGCGGTCCTAGTAAATCTAACTCACCAGCCTCTAACTAGCACACAGTTGATCATTATGGCCTAATATATAGTGATTAATATGGATCCATATATATAATCTCATGATAACTACTAATCTGTGAGATTTATAATAAGGAATATCATTCTCCTCTACCACCAATATCATACAATTTGAGTAGACAAATATCTGAGAGTGTTATGTTGTACTCAGAATCACCTGTGTTCCTAGTACCCTTTGAATACTCATAAAAATGATATATAATGATAGTATCCCATATTCAAATGATAGTTTGTGGGACCTCGTGAAGTCATACTGACTCACCAATATATAAAATTTCCACATCATAAACACTTATGGCCTCCATGATTGGAAATAAATAACAAACCTTCATGAGCCTTTCAACAACTTCCTTAATAAAATCATTACCACAATTAATCCTCCATCAGAATTTTGGTCGAAGCATTCTCATAAGCATACAAGCGATACTACCAGAGTGATTTCCTTTATGTTGGTTAACATAAACACAACTGAGGTCATAATAGATGCCTCATTGATGGGAGTCATTGAATCTTGAACAAACTCACCTAATCTAAATGTGAATGATTCCCTTGAAATACACTATCGACCATCAAACCAGACCCACCATATAATTCAGGCATGTTCAAACTGCTTCCTTCAGACCATAAAAGTGGAACATGATGTTTAACAAGTTAGGCCACTTCTGGATGATGTAGCTTAGAATTTTCCAACATAGACGGTCGGCATGTTATAAAAAACTGCTCCTCCTTTTCCCAAGTAACAACACATTCACAATGAGATCATTCAGTAAAGCCTAAATCTGACACCCAGTGATGTTTATTGCTAAAAAAATACTCTAATCATTTAAAATATCATGAAAAATAATGAAAAAATGAGAAACATAAATCAAACTATCTTGAAACAAGACCCCTTTAATGCATTACATCTAATCTGGAGAAAAATTCCATATTAACCTTGAATTCAACCAACTAGAGTCTATGGAACTATCCCTAGGTAGTCCGAAACCATGTTTTAAGTGATATGTTGTTACAAAGAAAAAGAACCAACTTAAGAACAATGACTAAGCCCTGAGCAGCATTTTCTTGGCGGTGACGTCAGAGGAAGCAGCTAGTCTCCAATAGACTATCCATAGAGTCCAATGTAGGAACATAATTATCACTTAAGTGTAACCATGATTATATAAGAACCATGGGACGATGTAAAAATCTATATAACTACCTGGACATTCACAACAACTTCTTAAAGTAGTATTGCAGTGTAAGACCAACACTATCACATTTCATCAAGGATTCTATTAAGATATAGTACATCCTCATATCCGAAATTAATGCACTATGAGGATTCAAAAGTTAACAAGATGATCAGTCGAACCACTTTTGGTAAACTTCCATTGAATGATGCTCGACATCACCAATATATGATCATTAACTTATCCATAAACCATTAACAATGGAGATATCCATTTTTTGTCACACATAACCATTAAATCCCCACAGTAAAATGTGTTTGTCTAGTGTTGAATATACATCCAAAAACATGAATTTCATAGTTCTGAGAAAGAATTGACATAAAACATTACATCCAAAAATAAATTCCATTCAAAAATAAATGACCATTTCTAATGGTGCTTATTATTTGTGTCCCTTCTAGATGGATGAACATGAATCCACTTAAAATTTAATGATTATCCAAATTATTGGTGTCTCATGATCATCAAAATTAGAGAGAGTCCAACAACCCACAAGCATGCTAGATCAGATTCACCTTAAAATGAACATGTGATGCTTCTCCAAACCACCACCACAATTCCATTACATTTGTCTTGAAACCAATAACCAAACTGACTGGAATATACAAACCCACACGCCGTTTGAAAAATCTACCAATAAATGATAAATTTTGATTTTTTTAATTTCTAGGTAACTCTACTCTATAGATGTCTTGTGTCCATGATCAACAGCACAAGGTGCAAGGATTTTATCAAACTCAACTAGTTTATTACATCATTTCACAACCTGACAGATACCGTATATATCAACGCATAGTACCATGAGATTACCGATGCAACGACACAACATGGATTCTATCCATAGTCTATAATACATATGTAATCTAGTATCACATGGCTTGAATTAAAGATATATCCTAGGGTCATATTTCGTAAATTATTTTTAACTTGGATGATGACATATCGAGTCATCCATCACTAATGATAATAATGGTTCACACGCATATTAAGTGATTGACTATACCTGAGGCATGTCTAACATAATGAAATGATAATTACTCGATGAACATTTTCCTTAAAAGGGTAAAGATTCAATGGAATTTGATCTTTTCAACAGTTTCATTTTAGAAACAATCAATTCTACTATGGAAAAAAACACCTGAACTGCAAAAAATGTTTGCAATATCCCATCATTTAGGAATAATGTTAAATGATAAGGGCTCTACCTACCACATGTTAGCCCCTAAAAAATCCCGATATTTGAACTCATCATTAGGTTACACAAAATGGAATTCCCCAAGGCTCAAATGAATATAAAATAATACATTTATAAAAAAAGAAATTCCTACATAAAATTATGATGCTTCTATTTTAAAGAATCTCAATGAGATAATTAATCTACCCTTGCATGAGTGTCTAAAATGGAATCCACTCCATGTTTAATTTTAATGTCATTATGAAAATTAACTTTTCAATAATAATCCTTTTATAACATTTAACTCAATACATCATGTAATAATTCATAATAACAAAACACTTAGTACAATGTTTCAATAGAAGCAAGCAGGCCTAATAGGCATGTTATACAAACCACCTTCTTCCAAATATAAAATTTAAAAATTTATTGTCCCCCAATCACAATTAGTTAATTTTTCAATTAAATTACTTTTATGTCACCAAAGATAAGTTGACCTATGAGGGTTTTATTTGAACAAAAATGGGTTCACAAAACAAAACCCAACAATATTGTTTATTAATTAATGTTTTATTCACTATTACTAGGATATCTCGTAAGAAAAATTCCTCTGATAGACCTAATTTGGTCTAGTTTTTTTTATTTAAAAAGGTAACCAATTCGAATTAGTTCAAATAAATGTCACTCATGTTTATAATAATTTCATGATATACCACGTGGTCATATATATATATATATAAATTATGGTCCAAAAATATGGGTGGCTATCTACCAATCTATTATGCACCCACACAAATTATAAGTTGAAATTGGTCTCCCATTTAATTAAAATCATATATGTTAAAAAAATGAATCTAATAAGACATTAAATTTCATCAATGGTATTTATAAACATTACAAAACCTCATAGCACAAAATTTTAGGACATTTTAAATCCCTATTATAAATAATGTCAACCCCACATAATGATCCAAAGGTAGGAATCTATAAATAAAATCCAAAAAAAGTATGAGAAAAATTGCATATTTCCCACTAAAATTATTGGTCTAGGTCATGTACCTCTTTATTATTTTATGTTTACATTTTCTTTTCATTTTAATAAGCATTAATTTCCCCATTAATTTTCATCAAATCAATTATTTAGTATATTTAACCAATAGTATGTCAATTATAATCCATGATATTCCATAACACATCATAAACCAAAATATGATGCCCACATAATTCATACAATAGCTTATTCATTTCAAATTTAATGAAAATTTCAAAGGGTGCATCATTTTCCAATCCATAAGGTCCCACACACCAAATGAATTTAAAGATGACATCACTTATCTATAGACTACAAAATGTGTATCACAATAGAAGTCATAAATATCACAACACCTTTCATATTAGCATGTAATGATTAACACATCCTAAATGGAATGGTATATTGCATGGAAGGTAATTTCTAACTAGTGTCTGTATTATGTGTGAGATGGAATTGCCTCATCTCATTAGGTTACAAAAAAATATGACCAGAATTGTATCAATTGTAAGAACATATATCAATAGATTGACCCAATTGTTAAATCAAATCAACTATAATAGTCATAATCTTGAATATAACGATTCCATTAGAAGAAATTTGGATTTTCACTATATCTGGTTTAGAATCTCTTGAGAAAAAATTATTTTAAAATTCAATTTCCTTCATATCCATATCTATTGTTTCCAAATAGTAATTAAAACCTAATAATAAACCATTTGATACAACATTTAATCATCTTGAACATGGATGCGACTCAATAGTGCCCCAATTCTGGTTGGTTGTATGTCCTAAAGTGAATCTCCCAAAATTATAAATGTTGTTGACTAGTAGAGAGGTCCTAGGTGTATCCATGTCGATAATATTCCCTCTTTAGTCGAGTATATCAAAGTGTATGTAAATTCTATTCCATATCGAAAGCTAATAAAATAGAGAGAACTTGAATGTAAATAAGATATGAATAGATAAAAATTACAGAAATGTCACAGATACAATGATGCAAATGATACATGTATCAGGAAAAGAACCACAATATTTACATAGAAAAAATAATTATACAATTCTACATAAGGAAAAAGGCCAATAGTGTCCATGTAGCATCAAAATCCTCAACAAGGTCCTATGGTCTCCTTGTCCATAGCCATAATATATGACACGTGATTGGAAATTTTGCCCTATAAACTCCTAAAACCATATACTCTCTTGCGGTCCCAAGTGTGGCCCAAATAGTGTGTGAGATAACCTCACAGTTAGTAAACACCCCAATGTCGATAAATTTTTATGAAACTTGACACAATATACTAAATAAGTGTATATAAGATCTATTTTTTGTGTGAATTACAATGAAATATAACTAATATAAATAAGTAACACTAAACAGCCTTTCATGGCACCCTAAAACAAGTCCCCGCTTCTAAAAAGGTAGTTATAAGAAATATAATCATGATACATGGATTAAAGGTAAATATATATCCATATCCCTTTTAAATGAACATACCAAATAATGAAACCATATCAAAATTAAACACTATTTTCGTATAACAAATCATGTAAAATATCCCATGGTCATATCATATAATGAAGTATAAACCATGAATGGAATGATCCAATGTGTTGAAGACCAATGAATCATCAGAGATTCCTAAGAGCATCTCAATTGAAATTCAGTATAGGCACTGGTTGGAGTTCTAGGAGCATTCATACTAACATGTCCTCTACGATTCCATGAATGAAAAATCCAAGGGGTTGCATGGCTCGAGGTATCCAACAGAATCAAGACCCAAGAAGAATAAAATCTCATTAAATCCACCACAACAATCCATAACGATGGAGAGTATTCAATAAAATATATATAGACAAATATTCGTTCATACCATTTTCATTAATATCCATTAAGTCTATCCAATCATGTAATCTATTAACTTTCCATCATATAACATGGGTATAACAACGCAATTACCACCATTCAAAATTTAAAATATAACATGGTTATACCCACCCATTTATTATAATTCAATATAATGAATTAAACATGGGTATACACAAACATTTATCATAAATCATATAAGACATTAAACATGTGTATACCCACCCATTTAATACATAAATGACTAATCGTATCTCATGATAATACCCATTAATGTGTTTGATTCACATTTATCCAAGTCACATGGGTATACTAGCCCATATAATTAATTCAAATTATTTCATTGATGCATTTATGCATTACATAACATGACAACACAAGTAAAGGATTATATAAATATCTTATTCAGGCAATTCAATCCTGTCTAATTCTAATTGAGATTACTACATCATGGGAAAATCAAGAACACACCCATTTTGGGTGGTTTAAGAAAGGAAAAAATTAATGTAATGTTATAACACACCCTATTGGTGGCATCAGGATGGGAAATAAAACCACTAGAACATCTCAAAATACTAAGCTCATCCAAAATAGGTTCAAATACATCCATTTCAATTAATCTATTGTTTTTGGGGCTATTATATTATTACTGGAGGGGGGAACGATGACTGATAGCTTTAAAATGTACCAAAAGCAAAAAGAAAATAATAGTCCAGCAACCTCACCTTATTTGGGGAGTGATTTTTTAGTATTATGTATTGATTTTACTCAGTTTAGAAGATATATGAAGAATGTATGATGAAACATAAATTAGGTCTTATGAGCCTACAACCAAATAGAGTAATTGATTGAAAAAAGAATCGATAACAACTTAAAAGGAATATAGATCTTACAGAGGTGGATACAAGAAGTAGAACCATGCCTAAATCACTATCTAGATGGATAATTGGGATTAAATCTATGTTTAGGCATTAATGGGGAGCTCATAATCATGATCCTTCTATATGTGTGAGATGAATAGGATTTTAGGGTTAAAATCGTTTTTTATTATTATAAAATTTCCAAAAATTAATGTCTTGCATGTTTTAAGATCGTGGTTTAGAAAATACTGCAACAAATATGCATGGTTCCAATAAGATAAACGAGAACCCTCATGGTATATTCCCATGGTTTCACTAACCATGTGATAACCATGTGATAATCCTCCGTAAAAGACTACAAAAAACTGTAGACATGGGATCATGGCTATATAGCCCATTCCACACATTTTAGCCAAATTTAATGTCCTATACCACCTCTCTGTGCATCCTCTCATGGATAAGTCATATAGTGTGGCCTACCCTGCATGGTTTTTACTAACCATGTTCCAGGATATAAATAATCAAAAAATAGTTCTTAGCTCCATGTAAGCCTCAAAACAACCAAAAAATCCGTTATCAAGTTGGGTACTCATGTGTGGACATATATAATCATAACAAATTAAATTTAAGGGATATGTATCTCTTAAGAAAACTCAGGTTCTTATAACCCTATACTTTAACCATAGTATATAATCAATAATAACTAGCATAACTAAACAGTTTCCGCTCACAGCTCCTGAAATGCGAGGGGAAACATTTGTTGGTTATAACATTAGTACATTATAATCTATTTTGAATCTAGAATCATTATAACACATAATAATATCTCATATTCTCTACTATACCACAAGAAAATATACCAATTTATCTAAAAATACTTAATTATAACCTTATATATAGAGAAATGTTGTTCTCCTGAATCATCTTGTTATCATCTAACCATTCTCAACACATTGAAAATATCAAGTGTAGTACATAACATGGAATAAATGATTGATCACGTCACTGAAGAATGTTGGATTTTTCTAATTATCTCTTTACAATATGCTTTTTGAAGATAAAAATACTTATAATGATGTATACATTTTGACAGTAGAACCAATTACCACTTAGATTGTTCGATGTTAAATCACATTAGTATCTGTTAAATGTATGTACTTTGTCATTTTACCATAACTATCTTGGATCTATGACTTATGATATTGATCCCTACAATATATGTTTATTCCACTAATCCCTTTAGGAATAAACACTTGTTTAACCGGTCATTTGAGAAATATTATATTTGTATTCCATTTCTAGAAAGTAATATTTTATCAAAATATACTTCTTGGATTATTTTTTCATTCCAACTAATTCTCTTATAAACATATAGATCACTTTCTTTTTTAATGAAAACAAATTCTTTCATAGTATGATCAAATCAAATTTTCCATGAAAAATATTCATTAATTAACCCTTAAATGGATATCTATATAATTTAAATAATATTTGAATTACATAGAGTCACAAACCCATATTATTGTGTCATTTTTAGATCTTCTTAAAGGTTCCCACTAAGGAACATTATTTTGACATCCATCCACTAAAATTAATAGTCTCTGTAATCTATTATATAAAATATTATTAATTTGGATATAAACATTTAAACTGGTAAAAAGAAGTAATTGTACATAATTCCTTGGTTTTTTAAACCATTTATACACAATCCTTGATTTGTAGGAATTAATTTACCTTTGGTGTCCAGTTTTATAATGTATACCCACTTTCACCAAATAAGCATTACATCAACTGGAGCATCGACCAATACATAAACACGGTTCTGATACAAGGAAATGATTTCATAAATCATGGAATCTTTCCATCTTAAATATTATGATATCTCTGCTTCCTTTTTATGGTGGTATGGTTTATAATTTTGAAGACTTAATGATTAAACATCATCAGTGACTAGAAAACAAATTCTATCTTGGTTTTATACCTCTCTAATTATCATATTTTTTACTTGTGCTTCATAAAATATGTCTTCGATAGGGTCCTCTATAATACATTACTCAACCATCTCTTCTGTTTCATGAGAACCAACATCACCAGTGTTAATATTTTTCACATTAACCTCATCTAGGTGGTGAGTCCTATTATTAAATATGGCGTTTCTAACGACCACCACTTCTTTTTGAGGGGTTATACAGGTATTATCCATTATTTTCTTTAGTATAACCTATAAATATAAACTTTGGGCCTCTAGGTTCTAGTTAGTTTGTTGATAATTACTTAAGAAACATATCCCAACCCCATAAAACTGTATCCAATAAAATTGGTTTATTACCACTATTTAACTGAAACTCAATTCCTTTTTATTCTTTATTTGGTACAGAATTTATTGTTTATTTTACATTTTGTAATGAATATCCCAAAATAGATAATGTAATATCTTCAAGACTCATCATCAACTATACCATGTCAACCAAGGTAAAATTTATTCTTTAACTAAAATGATTCCACTATGGTTTAAATGAAGGAGTGAATTTAGATAAAATCCCAAAATCCCATAAAATCTTGATACACTATCAGATAAGATATAAAAAACCAAAATCCAATATAAGATTATTTTTAATCATTCTAATTTCATTCCCTATTTCATTCTTGAGTTATTTTAATTTCACATAGGAATAAAAATTATAAATAATTATATAGACATATCCATATCTATTCCATTCATCATTAAATGTTAAGAAGTATATATAACTATATCTGGAATTTATTATAAATTTTCAACCCACATCTAGGTGTGATAATCCTAAATGTATCTATGGACCTTTCACCTAATCCATGAAATGCCAATTTAGTAAATTTTTCCTCTAAAGAATCCTGACATATTAAAAGTGTTTTTATCTAATAATTTTCTAACTAACTATCTTCACAAATCACTATCAAACTTTTCTAGTTTCCATGACCACAATGTTTATTGCTTTATTGGGTGTAATATAAGCCATGGGAGCATTATTTTTTTTCTATTTCTAATACTTGGGTTGCATAATTAAATACATAATTACAATTATTTAAATATTCCATATCATTAAATAACATATATTTATAAATGAATTATTTATTATTTTTAAACATGAAAAAAACCATTTATATATAGGGAGGATATTGAAATTATTTCTCTGGAAACCATAGGTATGTAAAAAAATTGCTTTAAACCAATATTATGATCAATGGTAGTGAAATGAGGTAGTTATAAATGGTTATAGTAGCCATCATCGCACCATTGGTAGCATTCAAATCCACCTCTCCTATAGAAATATCTTGGAATCTAACTAGTTCCACTATTTTTATATATATGTGAGAATAAAATAATTTATCTAATACCCAATGTGTAGACATTGAAATATCACACTCGATAACAAATATACCATTACCTTCTCCTTTTTAGGTATATTTTCACTTCCAGTGACCTTTTTCCTCATGAAAAGCATAATAGCTTCCTTTCATTAAAATGACTCTATATCATACACCTATTTAAAGGAATGTGAAAAGTTGATATAGACATTTTACGAGTCTTGGGCACTTTATCTGTCTCTTCCTTCCCATATTCGACATAATGACTATGGGTATATCATCCCTTATCTCACTATCCATTTTTATAATTTATATCAAAAAATATAAAAGAATCTTTTCATTATTGGTCATTTTATAATTTAAAATAAAACTGGGAAAATTATTTTGTAGTGATGAAATTATGATATCTATGCACAACTAAACTAGGTATTTTATCACTATGATTTACATGCCTTCAACTTAGGGAATATGCTTGACTACATGAGGCCCTGTTGGCACAGAATCATAAAGATTAGTGGAAATAGATAATTGGAGGTATCATATCTCATGGTATCACCTTCTCTGGGATGTGATATTGATGGTGATAAATCATGCTATATGTATACATGTCAGCATGGTTCTTCAGAAGATAATTGGTAATTGGAGATACCATGAAACACTCAACATAAAAGTAATAATTAAAATTATTCTCAAAGAGAGATAAATATTCCCCAAAAGCCTTATTAAAATTTGCACCATGAAAAGTTAATTTTAGAAAATAAAATTTTCTTTTAATTATAGTGGGTGACAAGTAAGATCTAGTTCTTTTCTTGTAAATATTTTTTAGTGAGGAGGTAAAACGTATCATGTTTGTGTCATAGTGATATTTTGTATGTCACTTTATTTTTTTTAATAAAAATATCAATGGTATAGTTTTAGTAATTTATTTTTCAAAATATTTTTAAATAAATAAACATTAACTTTATTAATAAAAAATTATTTTATTGAAACCTAATATAACTCTCCATTGGATTTGAAATATCCAATTCCCTGGACAAAAATATTTTCAACAATCAAGATTTTCCTCTTCATCACAACAAATATTGATGGTAAACCAATTCTAAGGGTTTTATATAGTTATTTTAAATGACAACTACATATACAAAAAATTGTTTTATATAATGAGTGGACTCCCTAATAACTATGTAGAACAACGTACCTTATAGGAAACATGGTTAGTTGCTGTCCAAAATACCAAATGTGTATTATACTTGTATACTATTTAATATTGTGACATGTGGAATAAATTAAATATAATGTAATTTAATGATGTATAATGTCAAATTAATGACCACATGGAACAAATGGTATTCACATACCCTGTAATACATCAATGAGTGTTGAGAAATAACTGTAATTGGACTTATAAAAGATATAAAGATATAGATATTACTCAGAAAATCATTATATATTTATATTACCCATCCCAAGTAATTTACTATAAACTAAATGATCTAATCTATCACATGTTTATATATTTTACACAATATATTAATTTAATATTAAATTTTTTTAATTTGGTAAAATTACATTGTGTGAAAATTTAATACAAATGAGGTATATTCTTGTCACTGTCTATCTATGACACATGCCAAGGGACTCAATGTGTAATTGTGCCATGGGAAATTATATATCATATTTCTTGTGGTATCTGTGATACATGTTCACTAGTCACAAAGATCATGTATGATTATAGAAGTCATGTCTGTGTCTACAAGACTACATGTCCTTTATGGGAGCAACATGACATGAAAATAAGTTGATTGTGTGCCAATATGGCCCGATCAATGACTAGTGTGTAATTAAACACCACACATATAATAAATTAACATTCAATTAGTTAATTAGGAATTATTTCATGGTAAATTATGTACTAGTACATACAATGTACCTTCTAGTTACACATAACGTATTCTTGTGTTATCCATCGAAACTAGTCGTCACATCTAGATGAGATCTTAAAATTTATTTTGGTCTTACAATTAAACAGTTTCACAAATATTTATGAGAATAATTTATGATGATGTTGATCAATCAATTATGATTACATAAATAAAAAATGTTAATTTAAAGTCAATAAAAAATTAAATTAATTAACCATATTTTAATAATTTTAAATAATTATGAAATAGACCTCAAATACTACTTGATGGTTCGGGAATAAAGGAAGCATTAGATGGGGCTAGCCTAACATTTATTTTTGTCATGATCGATTACTGGTCTGATATTTTTATAATGATACACTATGTGATCCAAAACATTTAATAAAATAATATAGAAAATGGATAAGATCAGATCCTAAGATAAGAATCATCATATACAATTTATAATTAATTTATTAAAATAAATAATTATCTTTCATGAAATTCATTTTTTATTGATGGACCTGTAAATTCTGTTATGTCATACTATCATGGTATTGATGGAATAAATAATATATTACCTCCAGTGGTCAGAGACCTATATTCCACAAACATCATAATGATTTCAAATGAATCTTCGAGTTCTAGCACAATAGATCATATCTCTCGCATTGTTTTGCTTTGATCACCCGAAGATGTGAATCATGGAAGGATAATCCTCTCTGTCCCAAGGCATGAGAGTGTTGGTTTGGGAGGATCTCTCTCCGTTCATGAGATATATCTTGGAGATGATGAAATGTTGATCTTTGATAGGATTCTCTCCAGATCTCATTATATACAATACAAAATGATAAGTATATTTTATGAAAATAAAATAGTATCAGTTATATTAAACAAAGGATAAAAAATAATAATTTCGCATGATACCCTTATTATTTTCATAATCCCTATAGAAAATCATATCTATAATAATAATGTTTTTATTTATTAATATTCGCTATAATAATGAATTAAATTGACAGTTTTTTAATCAGATAATATTTTATTTATATTATTTCACACTAGAACAATAATATAATTCCCACATTCCTCTATTATATTTATCAGGAAATAAATAATGAATATTTATTTAATAAAAAATATCAATAAAATAGTCTTTAATAAATAAAAAAATATAATATTCCCTAAATGAAAATTAATTTTTTTAATATTTTTCTCCCATATTACTCCATCTAATAACTGGTGATAGAATTTATGAGATATAGAAAACATGAATAATTATTAAACCCCATACAAGAAAAATAATTATTCAACCTGTAAAATAATTAATAATGACATATAATTTTATTGGGATTCTCGATACACTTAGTCTGTAACACTCTATGAGAACTTATTATTGGCATTATGTACGGTAGACTAATTTCAAAAACCGGTGTCTTGAAACACTCTAATGAACAAATAGAAAAGTAATATTATACCATAATGAAATATAACCAAATAAAGACCCATAATGTGTTATATAATTTGGTTATCTTGATGTCTCCAATCAACTAAAATTCATATCTATACCATCAACCAATGGTATCGATCTCCCATTCACTGACATTCGAAAAATTGGACATGATTATAGGAATATATTGCCTTGGATTTATTTAGTATTTATCTTTTCTATAAATGAAAATGTTATATTCACATACATTAATGGATATAAGGGAAAACATTCCCACATTATTCATTAATCAAATGTTACACGTCATGATACTAATGTATCCTACCTCCACACACATATATGTAATCTTGGTTTTCATATATACATGAATTTTAATAACAAAAAATACTCATTAATAATAATAACAATAATTTAAGGTTTAACACATATGCTCATAGATATGAACATTTAATGAAACATATGAATTGGGATTTCTTAATGGAGGGTTACCTTTTAATAATTTCTTACATTGGAAATTACTTAGGGAATACACCATGAGGTGGTTCCTTAAATTAATATAAGTCTATAACTCTGACAGCTTATATAATTTGTGTCCCACGAATGTTATCATCGGGCTATAGAACATATATTTGAAGAATAAGTTCATGGAACTTATGCGTTCTCTTCATAGCGAGTAACTTTTATGACCATTCAACGAGACAACTACTCTACGTAAGTTATCACATAATATGTAACATGGAAGAAAAATCATGGAGTGATAAAGAGTTTATTAATATTTATAACAATGAATATAGGTAATCATTAAGTATATAGATGTTGTTTCTAGTACACCACGTCTAATAGAGGATCCCATTGAATATCATTCAAAACAACAATTTACAAAAGAAATGCAAGCACCATGTTAGTGTCTATGAAGTATGGGTCTGGGTACACATCATAATCTAGTGGGGGTAAATGAATTTAGGAAGGGGTATAATAAATCAATTTGAAGAAATATGGGTTTACTCACCATACTAGAAATCATTGTAGCTCTGGAAGAGGACATGACATTCGAATCGAAGAAGAATCCTTTTCTAAGTTCATTTTATCCATATGAAGAAAATAGTATTATTGAAACCTAGCATGGATTGACCACTCAACATTGGAAATAAAAATTTCAAAAAAAAACAAGCCCAAAAGGAAGAACCATAAAAGTGGGAGTATACATATAGTTTTAGCTGCACATAAACATATTTTCTGACCTAGATAATGAACCATAAACTTCAGTCACAAGAAAAGTGCTCATATTTTCCTCCACAACTAGATACTACACCCCATAAAAGACGAATTCACCACTGATCCAACAACCTCAAAATATTTATTTGGAAGCCTCATAAATAAAAATAAAATGGCTAGAAAAATTCTATCACTATTTATGGTGTAAAGGACTCATTGTGAACATGAAGACAATAATATAATCCCTCTTATCTTGGATCTCCATAGTTTAGACCACACTCCCATATTTTTTGAGGGTTTAACATCTCTATGAAGTATGCGAAGACCAATAATTTTATTTTGCTGTAGAATAGTTTGTGTTGAGAAACCCCTACACGTTCCTACAATAGTGTATGGGATCCCAAATTCTAAGGCAATAGCTAACACCCCGTGATTTTGTAGTAGAGGTAATCCTTATATAGACCAAATGGAAATGGGAATGAAAAAATACGAGTAAATTATTCTTGAATCTTTTATACCACACAGGTTAGGGAGTTAATAAAATTCCTTGGGTGAAATGTTAATGGTTTCCCATTTACCTAATAGTGACAAGTGTGACCAATTCCCAACCCAAACCCCACTACACTTAGTGCATAACTTTGTATGCCTACATTTTTTACAAAATAGTGAAACCTCTTAAATTTAACATTAATTGATAAAATTTCAATAATAATTCGTAACTATAAAAAATAAAATTATTTACATTGAAATTTCAAAATAAAAAAAAATTATTTCAATTTTCAAATAATCATATTTTCTATATATTTTCTGAATTTTTCTTTAAAAACAAATTATTTTTCATATTTGAAAACAAAAATGTATTAATTGAAAAATTCATTATTATTCATAATATTTGACACCATGAAAAAATTTCAAATCCTAAAATGCATTTTCATAGAAAAAAAGCATTATTAAATAGATTTATTTTTAAATTTTATTTATCAAAATAATTTTCAACAATTATAATTTAAATATATTATCTTATCAAAAAATAAAATATATTTTAAAAAAGCATATAATTTATTATATATGACAGATTTATTTTTCAAATAAATATGATACATAATTTAAATCTCAATTCACTTAATTTCATCATAAAAAATTATAGAACATTGTAAAATTAAGTACCATGAATTACATAATTATTTTAAAGAAATATAATTTAACACCTTAGGAATTTATAAGAAAACTACTTTTGATATCTTATAAAACACACAACAACGAGTTTAAACAAACTATGATATATTATATTTTTAATATTACAATTATTACATTTTAATTTAATTGAAAGGTATGGATAGGATAAAATATATTATGAAATGTATATAAAGGATATACTCGATAAAAGAATATTTATTAATGATTCTGAAATAATTACTTAGTCTATTGAAAAGACATTTTATAATTCCAAATATGTTTTCTTTTAAAAATTGAATTTATTATTCTTTTTTGATAATACTATAATTAATATACTTATGTTAAGTAAATTTTAATTGATAAAATGATATCATTTTTAAAATAATCACATCAATAAATTATTGTATAGTATTTTTGTTGAGATTTTTTGGAAAATATTGATCTTCTGGTGAACTGTGAATAAATTATTATTTTCAATAGAAAGTGTATTTTTTCAATAATTTTATATTTTCCCTTTTTTTTAAAATAGTTTAAATTTAAAAATATTTAACTTATATTATTTATAATCGAATTTAGTTTATAAGAATAATTTTGTATTCTAATTTCATATGAAAACACTTTTAATGTTAAAAATAAATTTCCTGAAAAAAAAAATTCCAATTTATTTTTTATTTTAATATTAAAATAATATTTACAACATCTAGAAATCGAATTTGGTAAAAGGGATTCCATATTTAGAATCAAAATAATCAAATTTGGTAAATAAATATATTTTATTTTTTGTTATTATGAATAGTAAACATAGTGAATTATCCTCAAAATGGTACAAGAAAATATGATAATTAAAATTTAAAACAATATAATAAGAACAAATAAATTCCCCTAAAAATTAACATTATCCTATTAGATGAGTGGATTTCGGACATTTCCATCCTATTTTTGAAAATATGGCAAGATAATTCTATATTTATTTGATTTTCAACTTTGTAATATATATATTAATGTTAAACCCAAAATTTTCATATCCTTTACAATAATATCAATAATAGTCTGTGAATGTGATAATAAAAATATATGATAATTTATAAATGATTGATTAATATCTAAAAATTGTTTTTTAATTGTAATTTAGTATAATTTCTTAGTGATGGAAAAATGACCTCAATTTTTTATGCATGTCGATACAATATTTATTTAATGAATAGAAAAATTAAATAAATGATTATAAAAATATTCAAATTAAAATAATTTGAATGAAATATTGTATTTCAAATCTATTATTGATAAATAAATCTGTTATGTATGTGTAAAATGACTATATTTGGATTCATTTTATCTCATTTTTTGTTCAATGTCAACATAAATTAATATATCCAAAAACGAAATTAAATATAATATATAATAAATAATATTTAATTAAATGATTTATAATTCCTAATAATACCATCTCTAACCAAGATTCAGATATATGAATGAAAATATTATAAATGATAAATTATTGGTCCAATTTTTTATTTTATAGAAAATATCTTTACTCTTAAATAGAAAAAATCCTTGTTATAACCGAAATCATCAAAACGGTTAACATAAGGTTAATAGAAAAGGATATGGGGAAAACGTCACCAAAATAGGTCAAATTTTTTTTAAAAGATATAATTTAACTAAAATTAAACATATAATGAAATTACATTATTTTTTATAATTTTAATGAAAACCCATTTATTCGATGAATTCCCTTTCCCACATTTTGAAAGTGGATCGCACTTTACACTTTTCTTCACACTTAAATAACTATTTGTTTTGGAAGAACCCTACCCAAATCCCATCCTAACATAACATCCTACATTCTATAAGTCAACATTTGATCTTAATATCAACCAAAGTGGGATTGAGGGATGACATGAAATAGACTTACTAAAGAAGAGGAATATAATTTTACTAAATTTTTTAGTTTTATTTATTCTTATACCTCATTCAAATATCCATCAATCAAGATTAAATAAAAAATATATTCAATATACTAAAATGTTTTTTAAATTAATACCCTATATTTCTCTCTTCTCCCATCATATGGGAAACTAAACTGTCAATCGTGAGTATGCTGGAATACCACCTTGCAAACCGATTTAATTATTTTTCCATCACTGTCTCACATGTCCTGTTATATAGATGTATTTAATGTTAATATATGAGATTAATTAGATATTTATAATTATTATAAGGTAATATAATATATAATTTCATACCTTTCCACCAATTGAAAAATAATATCGTCTTTCATGAGTATATGTGAAGTACTACCTCCACGAAATGTTGTGATTTGTTTTACAACACAACACCACATGAATGATATATATATGCTTATTTCATTAAAAAATATAGTGTATATAATATTACCATTATTTTGGAATGATAAAATAATTGTTACATTCTTTCTATCATGACTGTTGAAATGTGGAAACGTTATTCATGCGTATGTGCGGATGCTCATCTCAACAAATGTAATGTAGTTCATTATCTCTAGATGTAGTTCCAATTTGTTTTTATAAGATAATTTTTGTATAAAAATGATAATTATTTTAGTATTAATTTACTATAGATATTACATCAATTAAATCTTTTACCGCATTAAATCTCTCTATTTAGTTTCACATGACTAACAAATATTTTAAAAACATCAAATATTAAGATAATTGATTAGTAAATTAAATATATAATGAAAAAAAATTAATAAATGGAATAATAAACATTATTATGTTTATTATGAATGTAAACAATTAATTAATTTTTTTTCTTGAAGATAAAGAATGTACGTGATGAGTCTAATTTCAGGTAATATTTTATCATCTCCTTTCTTTGAGACTTGTTCATAATTCACCAATTGTTTATTTTATATGATATATAAAATTAAACATCATTTGTTATATAATGAATTTATTTATTTCAACAATTTATATGTATTCATGCGATGTTGTTTAATTATTGGGGATTATGATTCAAAAGATACCATATTGGTATTATATATCTTAACTCAACTTAATTTATCTAATATATACTTATACATAATTGATTATGTTATGTTAGGATTATATTTGAAATTTTCTTTGATTGTATAGTTTTATAATTCAATCATTTTTGGTGATTTATTTTTTTTCACAAATAATCACATAATAAGTTATTTCTCACATCAAAGAAGAAATATTTTTAAGGGATATATTTTTCAATTCAATATTAATCGGGATTATTTATTATTTAATTAAAATTGATGAAATTATATGATCCATATATTTAAGGTACTAATGTATTAGTAAAATTTTAATTATTATTATTTTTACTTTTATTTACATTTAAGATATTATAAGATTCTTATATCTCCTAAGTATTTTAAATCAAGGATATGACATTTTTTTAATGAATATTCACCCAATTTAAAATAAAAATTCCTTATTCCCATAACAATTTTCTTCCATTGAAAACTAGGTACACTCTGATTTAATTTGGTTAATGATCTTCAATGCCTTACAAAACTATATTACCATTTAGTAATCATCAAAGACATACCCTAAATAATTCTAGAAATCATAACCTTCAGAATGTGAACATAATAAAGGGTGATCTAATATGCTTATTAATGATAAACAATGAGATATGTAAGAATAACGTGATTGTAATTGTATTATAACATGAGAATAACATTTTAAAACCATACCCCTAACATAAAAATTCATAATCCAGAGTCATTGGAAAATGATTTATGGTTAATAAGACATGACTAATAAGGGAATTAAAGAACATGATCTATGAGTGAATAAAATTGGAATAATACATATATTAGTGGTACTCACATAGTAATATGAAATATTAGTTCAATGATCCAAAACAAAACATTAATAGAATGTTAGTCTTGGGAAAACCACAATTGTACCTACTCTAGGATTTTGATGACCTCATATGTACCCTCTGACATTATTTTTCTAATTATCCATGAACTCTATTTTTCATGTTTGGGATGACCACCTATTTACCATCCTTTTAAATTTTGGCCAAACCACCTATGTACCTTCTTTTTTGGCTTGGTAAAAATACCTGAGTTCCCTATATGATTGAAGAACAATTACCATTTCCAAATGAAATTGATGGAGATATAGGTCCTCACCATCTCATAATACATAAATTTTTGTTCCCCATGGTCATATAACATTAATAATATCATAATCGATGAAAATAAATTGGTTTCATATATCATTTCACAATTTCCTAACCCACAGAAATGAGTTGGAATTTATAATCTTTTCATCATTTCAGGATAACATAACCCATCGAATTGATATGGATATAATAAATATCTTTTTACTATTAACCATTTTTTGAAATTATATTAATGTTATCCGTGGATCATAACCCTATTAAATTGAGTGTCACATCAATGGATGTTATCATAGATGGAATCTGATCTGGAAAGAAAAGTTTCAAGGAACCTTTATTATGGAAGATAAATTATAACTATAAATCAAATTTAAAAGAGAAATACTTTTTAAAATCCAATTTGGTGAACATAATAACAAAAAATTATAAACAAAGGTTTAATAATAATTTCAATCATTTCTTGAGGAAAATGAATTTTTCACTTTGAAAAATGATTCTTAAAATGTATTAATCTTTCAAAATAATTATCACTATGACATCGTTAATTTAATATCTAAAAAGTACTAAATAGTAATGAATTTTTTTTAAACTATCCAGGAAAATTTATAATATAATTTTTAAATAATATATCTTTTGTGATAGATCGAATTATTTTTCATGCCATGTATGTTAAAAAATGATTCATATCACATTTTTCGAAAAATCCAAACAAGAATTGATTTAAAAAATTAGGACTTATATATATATTTTAATATTTTAATCATAAGAAAAAAATAATTTTAAAATTAATAGGAGAATAAATAATAACGATTAAAAATATTTTTATAAATCCTTATTTAGGAAGAGACCATTTTTATTATTGAAGATATAGATAACATAGGATTTTAATAATAATATTTTATCAATTATTTTAAGTAAAAAAGTGAGGAAAATGGTAATAATAATTTAAAAAATAACCAAAGGAGAAGATATTTTATGATTTTATTGGGAGATATGTCATGCGGTTTTATCATCAGAAACAGAATCACAATCAATCATGATAAACAATGAGATTATAACATACAATCATTACGACATTGGTAATATTTTGAACCATAATCCACAAAATATTATATGATAAAAAAAATAATAAATATAATTATATTAATGGTATTCCTGATATGTCATTTCATATGGGTAATATATATACCGCATAAGAGAAACAAGTAGTTGATTTGGAAATGTGTTCTATAATTAAATGAAATAGCAGAAATCTCTTACCGCAACTCTTGACATCGTACATACATGTTTGATAATCCCTTATAATAAATATAAATTTATTATATATATATATATTACATAAATATATATATATATCTATATATATCACTCTATATATTATTTACTTATGAAATTTTCTTATCAATTTTTAAACAATTCAATGTTAAAGTTGCGTTTCAGTTAATAATGACATGGTTTTCCATATATATTTTGGTTTCATATTTTCCATAATCATAATATAATAATTATATAATTATATCCATAATGTTAAAAATTATATAAATATATTATATGTAAAATATAATTGTTTTTTGGTAATCATAATGATTAGAAATAGGAAATTAAATACACCGTTCATGGAGATGGTAGGTTATGCGTACACATGAACATTTATTCCATTTTCTCAGTATATTGAAAGAAAGGGTATTAATTTAAATATTATCAAAAAATAATAAATATTATATCATATATAATACATATGGTCATTAAATCCACCATTATTACCTTCCATGTAAAGTGTGAGTGAATCAAATTAGTTCAGCAGGTTGTAGTCTTCCGTACACACAAGCGATGTTATTGAATTATAAAAACACAAATCATGAATCTATGTGTGATATAATTATTCAATAATCGAACTTTTTTTTAAATTTCATATATGAACAATAAATCAATCATTATTTCCAATCATGATAGGTGGTAATTGAAGAAAGGATGTCATCGATTTTTGAGGTTGTAGTATACCGTACACATGAATGGTGGTTTCGAAACCCATTTTATGGAATTGGACATTGATATATATAATAATATTTAAAAAATAATAGTATATAGAATATAATTGTCATATTATATCATCATGTTATAATAAAAATTGATGGATGTGGGGGATGATATAAAATAAAAAATGACTTTTGATGAATGTTAACTCATATAAATGTATCCTCCTTATGATTGCACTAAATTTTTCCTAGGTAGTATTTATGCACAAAAACTAATATAAGATGATATATAGAAATTTGGGATGTTTTTTGGTAGAGTTTTGTTGAAAATATAGCTTCATAGGTGTGATAATGTTTGTGGATGAGTTAGCTATTATAATTTAGTGTGGTAGATTTTTTTTAATAAAAAATGTATTCACTATTTGTCGGTCACTGTTATGTACAATGACTCCAAAATAGATCAGTAATGTATTGGAGGGACTATTATCTTAATAAAAACCAAAAAAAATAATTAACACTTTTTTATCATTTTATTCCTTATTCATTATGATTTGTCAATTTACACATTTATTTTTTTAACATGGTAACTTGTAATGTTTTATTTAGCTAGGAAATTTATCCTCTAAGAATAAAATTAAACTGTTGTTTATTAGTTAATTTTGACCTAATTTTTATATATATTACCAATATTACGTTAATAAAAAGTAAATTTTTCTGTAAAATAAAATTTAATGGAAACACTTATATTGTAAAATACCTCATTTTAATATTAATCATAATATTTAGTTTTCACTATTTTTACTAAAAATTATTGTAATAAAATAAGTTTATATAATTATATAATAAAAATTAAACATAATGAAAATATGGAATCCATTTTATCCAAATTACAATAAAAAAGTGGTATATTTTAATTTTAAATTAAACTTGTAGACGTGATGAGAAAGTGGGTGTTGAATGAGAAAAGTGATAAAAATGAACAATTTTTATGTAAACATTTAACATGAATATTATTCTAATGTAATATTTTTGAGAAATTTATATATTAAAGATATAATATTATTTTAAAATGAAAAAATAAAATTTCTCATTATAAATAAATTAAATGAAAAATTCATTTATACTAAAAATAGTATTTTTCGTAATTCATTAAAAATTAAATTTCTCAGAAAAATCCCCAGAATTAACCCTAAGATCATTTTGAAAAGATTATTTCAGAAATTATAATTATTTTACAAAATAAATTCTAAAAGGTGTAACAGGTTAAATTTATTATTTTTCTCTAAAAAAGTAAAAAAATTTATCTTTTTGAGATAGTTTCCTTTTTTGAAACATTTAATGAAATTACATAATTTTATTTATTTTATTACCAAAATCATTCTTTTTAAATTGTCTATAATAAAGAATATTTAAAAATTATATATTAATATATCTATTTTTATGTTCAACAGATAGGCTATAATGGGTGAGTTTGAATAAAAATATTAATAGTATATCATGGATTGCTTTAAACTCATTATCATTTGTAATGCAAGATAACCCAACATTTCATGTAATGAAATATATGAAAAAAATTTATTTTATTAGAAAAAATAATTCCCAAAATTCATGGTGTTTAACAAATAATTTTATAATAAATCAAATTTATCTGTATCCTACTCAATCCATTTGTATAATATTTTGGAATCAATACCATTTTCTATCAATAGTAATAAAATATTTTAGAAAATATTTTTATGGAAATTAAAACACATTTCTATAGTAATATCTCATGTTCGGAAAGGTGTTTTTTATATATAATTTAATATTTCATTAATGAATGTTTCTGATGATGAATCAAGGGTTGGAATGGATATTTGAGAGGGAGTTTCTCAATAAGGTGGTTTGAGAGGAGGAATGGTGCATAGGAAGTAGATTGGGTTTTTAGATAACATTTAGTGGCATTTTGTTCATTTATGGGGGTTTTGAGTTTACTAGAAAGGGTGAATAGTTTTGTGTGCATGTTTTAAAAGAAAATTAGCACCACCATGATGTTCATGAGATTTCCAGTTCATTTTGAAATTTAAATGATTGATTTTTATGGTTTTATAATGGTTTGCAGTAAATTGTTTGATGGAAATGGAGAAACCATATGAGGCTAAGATGGGTCTTTGGAATGGTGCATTTGATAAACCATTAAATTTGTTATTAAATGGAGGTTGTACCTAAAAAAAGGTTGGAACATAGTTTTTCAAATATTTCATCCTAACCATACTGGGCATAAGTGTTGGACAGTAGGGGAAACACGTTTGGCGCCCAATTTTGGAAACAATTTGGCTAAACTGTGTGGGTACACAAATGTCATTAAAATGTGGGAAATGACTAAAATACAATATCAAGGTTATACCCACACCACCCCCATTCTCCTCTTATGATTAATGTACACAGGTAGGTTCTAGAATCCCTTTCAAACTCTTCCAACCATTGACTTTACTCTTATTCTAGTAAAGTTTAATTTCCATTAATGGTGAGATTCCCCTTTCTCTTCATTTCATTAATGCATTTCCATGGTTCATACACATTCTATATGTGTATGTTTATGAATATGATTTTGATAACACCATAGAATGGTTGACATAGAAATTCATGATAGGGAATTTGGTCAGATTGGGATAATGGGATCCAAAAATATATTCAACACATTGTGGCCTGGAATTTTGTTAATGTATGTGTTCATCATGAATTTAGTAATGATGTTACATTAAAATTAAATTAATTATGAATTATAAGATTTCCACATCATAATTATTTCCAATTAATGGTGTGGAGACTCTTTTGTGGACCTCTAATGGTGGTTTCATTGGGGTCTGTATTCGATTTGATTGAGTTGGTTAGATTTCAGGCATTATGAAAAGTTAGGGTTTAATGGTTCAATTAATAATTATTCTTATAATTAATTAATTGTTGTTGAATTGTGTTAGTTTAAGGATTGGGTGATCATGATGTGTTCGATTCAGTGACGGTGTGTTGGGGATAGTCATGTACATCCCTCGACAAGGATTTTGTGATTAGGAAATATTTTGGGAAGCATTATAAATGTGGTAGGAGGACTAAGATCATTACCCTTAAATTTAATAATAGTTTCTTTTTTGAAAATATTTATGTGATATAAGTCACTTGTGTTATGTGTTTGATCATTGTATAAAGATGATATATTTATGATTTCTATGTTTATGTGCACCTTGAATAAATTCTATTGGATCTATGTTGTTCTGATACCAGACTTATAGCCACCCATGGGGTGTATCCACCATTGACAAAAGGAATGTTTTGGTGTTGATTTTATCTAAATTATTATGAGGCCTTTTCTACAAAGTTAATTGGTGTCTTTTGTATTTTTATCTAGATATGGTTTCACAAATATATATATAGTGTTTTATAGTGTATTATATTTCTAAATGAGGTGTTTACCTTGTGGTGTTTCAAATGTATAGTTTATAAATGGGTTCAAATGATGATTTTAAATTTCTATGTGGTGACCCCATTGATGAAAATATTTTTATAATCATTTAATTTTTTTTCAAAATGTGTTTTTGTTGACCTTGTTTGTTATTTAACAGATGAAGACCCATTTTTTTATGGTGGATTCAACACATTCATAATGATGTTAGGTAGTTGTTTTATTATATGTGAGAAGAGGTTATGTATTATTTGATCAGTGTGCTAATTTAATGTTCTGTTAGTACCATGATAAATGTTCATTTCGAAAGGAAATGTATGTGGCTCTGGGTATTTTTGAGAGATAAATATTTTCAATGAACATTTAATAAATTTGTTATATAGAAATATGTTTAAATGGATTAATTGAATAATGGTTAAATGTGTTACATATAATGAAAAATGTCAATGATTGAAAATGGAATGGTTGGAGATGGTGTAACATGATTTGATGAATCCACAATGGATTCCTTCATTGATTCTCCATGATTTATGACCCGTGAGTAATGATTTTTTTGATAATGTATTGACTATCCAATCCCATGTTTTGGGAAGGCCAAATTGATGCTCTAGGAACCTAGGTTCGCCATTTATTTCAGAGGATGGATTATTGTACATGATTGAAATAGTATGGAAATTTAATTCTATTTTATTGTTGGGATTCATAGATATGGCGTTCTGAGTCCTTGTTATATACTCAAACTACTTATTTTTGTTTTTCAACTTGTGACTTGGTGATTGGGATGACCAACCCTGGCGTACCACTTCCATGTCGGGTACATTGACTAAATATCCTTGTACTCCATATTTAGACCCATGTGATATATGGATTATATGATAAGCATTAGAAGAGGTAGGTTTGATGTAAATGGAGAACATCAATTAAAAAATGATTAATTGAACTTTTTTAAATTGTAAAAAATGTTTAATTTAACTTATATTCATCTATTAATCCTTTTCCAATGTGAACTACTACAACATCTTTAATTTTTATTAGGAATAGTTGGTTTTTACCTAATGAGTTTTAGTCCCACCATTATCAGGATTCCATTGCACTTGGTTTTCCAAGAATATATTACATCATTATTTCATGTACGAGATTAGGCTGAGGCCTTGATTGAGTATCATTTTTTCAAGAATTCTTTTTCATGTTGTATCAGATGAGTTGATGGGTCCGAAGTAGTGATTCCAAGGATACATTTTTTTATTTTATCAACGTATTTTATATAACCTGTGTAGTTTCTAGTTTCTTGTAATTATAACTTGGTCATTTGGGACATTATTTTTTCATTTACAAAAAAATGATTCAGTTTCAATTTTTTATTCTTTTCACATTCTCTGATGTTTTTTATGTTTGTTTATTAACTTCTAGTTGTAAACTATGCTATGAATGTATAATCTTGTCCATGATTAATCTTATTCCCATTATTCAAGTTTATAGTATCTAGTGTACGGGGCATCATGTTTGATGTCATGTTATAATGAGGATCAGATAACTGATTCATTGGAAATCCAGTTGAGATGATACAAATTGGTTTCAAAGCAGTTTTGATATCCTATTATTTTTTTAAATAGCACATGGTAGGTATGTGATATATTAATTCATATTATCATGGGGTGGATACATGGATCATGCATCATGAACCCCTATTCTAGTAATAATTCCATGTTACTAGGTGATAGGATTTATTTTTTGGAAATTTGATTTCATTATTGTATATTATTTTTTCATTGTGTGACCTACATGTTTTATGGATTTGATTATATGTGATTGATTTTCAGTTCTTTTAACACTATAAATAATCTTATTGGATGGTTTTTTATCTATCCCTACAAATGTATGTGGTATGTCGTGCATCATTATAATAACATAGAATCAATATATTATAGTCCTACTAGTGTGTATTATTATTTATATCTTTATAATGGTAGGTTATTTTGGTCTATAGTGAGACACTCAGTGATGAGTGAATTGGTTCGGTCAACTTGCATAATTAGCTCAGTCACCCTAGTTGGTCACTGTGGGGTAAGTATATGAACAATAGACACTTTGTGGATAGTTTTTTTCGGGATCAGTTGAATGCTCAGGTCCTCAAGTGACCAAAATAATGTAGAGATTCGAAGATAGGATGGCCACCCTAGTTGTGGTAAGTAGGGTAGTACATGAAACCTTTGTGGTGTGAGAACATATATGAGGGATTTTGACTTGTTCATGTCAAATTATAATGAGATGGGTTCATGTTTGATGCCCCGTGAGTTGTGTCCTTTTGTGAGATGGTGTAGACCATGGGTGGTTGGAACTGTTGGAATTTTAATACAACTCATGTTTTGTGACCAATATTGTGTGGATTCGTGGGATGGATCAAGAGAATAGTCATTTAGGTTATGTGTTATTTTAATAATTTGTGGTAAATAGAAGTTTTTTGTAATTTTTATAATAATTCATGAAGGGTGAAGCCTGGTATAGGGTTTTGGGACATTTAATTCCTTGGGTTTTGAGATATAGAAATTCAGTTTTGATATTTATTTCTTATGGTTAGTTCCTAATGTGTAAGTCTATAAGGGTTCTTATGATATGTTGTGAACATGGGAGTGATTGGTGGTTATGATATTGATTAGGAGTTCAAGAGGTTCTTGAGACTGTGTTGCTGTAAAAGTCATGGGTTTATTTGGGTAATGAATTTATAGGTGTTCTAGAACTGACTTGTTTATATCTTAAGGCACACAAGGGTGTCTAGTTCACACGATTTTTAATTCACTAGGAGTGTTTTTGTTTCTATGTTGATCATGGTTTTAGGGTGTAGGACTAGTTTAGTGTCTAGCCTGGTAACCTCATGGTCCATCTCTATGAAATTTCTTTGAGTATAATTGATCGTAGTGGAACGTTGTATATTCCTCGAGTATTGAGTGGTTGAGTAAGTGTATTTTTTTAATGATTTTTGGAAGCACAAAGGATTCTATTATTTGAGAAATATGACAAATAATAATGAGAATTTCTAGTCCATAGCACTTGTGAAAAATGATTTTACTATCCTTGATTCGATATGTTCATAATTAGTTCCTAGGATGGGGTCCAACAATATTTTGTGTGACTTCTAAGAGATAATGTGATATTAAAAACATGATTATGTAGAGAAATTCTATGTCATTTTTTAGTGGATAAGAAATCAAACGAGGGAATAGATGAATATTTTTTATTTAGCAAGTATCCACCAGCAGGATGAGAAATGATATGGGTTTGATGAGATTCTTATTGGTAGGGTAGTCCTGGGAATTTTGATGGGTTTGAAATGTACCTTCTGATAGAGGGGACATTAAGAATGTATTTATGGTTGTGGTGTTATTTTGTAGAATATTAGCATACTTATATCCTTTATATGACCATTCAAAAGACCTTGAAATCATCCTGATTATATTGGGAGTGAAATGACTATAAACCTATCTACCCTAATGTTTTTTTTATTTAGGGACTCATGGATATTATGATCTTTGAGTCAGGTATGTTGGGATGTATGGGTGATTTCCTTTGGGTATATTGGATGTCCATAGGATATATTTACGATTTATGGGTAATTTCCTTCTGATATATAGGATGTCGACGAATTCCATGGGTGTTGTTCTCTTTCGCCGATAATGGAAAGCAATTGCTTCCTTTTTTTCATTCTTGTTAATTTTAGGTGACCATGTCCTTCTTTTGGGGATCATCTTGTTATTGAATAATAGACAATGGTTTTTTCATATTCTTGTGTAATGATATTAAAAAAATATTATTAAGTGATTTTCCATGTCAGTGATAGTTATATGACCCTTGTGTTGGATGGGATGTGTGTTTATAGAACTTGTCATGGTGGCATTATGATACTGATGATTAACTACTGCCGTGCATGGTTAAATTTCTTAGGTAATTATATTGGGGAGTCAGTTGTAGTTGATGGTCAATCAATGAATTGGCCTTAGACATTAACCAGTACCAAAATGTAATTTGAGTTTATTGTGTTAGAGGAAATGATGTGTATAGCAGGTAACATCAGTTTTCATTACATCAGTAGAGGATCTAACTATGGAATCTCAGTAGGGGCTGTGTGTGGAAAATAGTGGGCATGTCTGGTGGTTGAGGAATTACTATGGGTGTGAGGACATAATGATGAGGTTAGATGGATATAGACATGTAATTTGAGGTGGGTGTTATGGGATGAGATGAATGAGGATAGCCTGATGGGAGTTAATAGAAAAACTGGGTGTTGATGGTTGCAAGACTCATCTACTATTCCGTTTTGGGAAAGATGAGTGAGTTTAAAGTTTCAATAGTGATTTTGATGAAAATAAATCATGTTATTACTGTATGTACTAAGGAATGGTACACTCCCTTTTTGGTTGGTTTTTGATGATGATAATGGGTGATAATGACTATTTACATTCTCGTTGGTGTTGTGGTATGTTATGTTTATAACCATGTTGGGAAATTATTTACATTGTGAGTTTATGTTTTTTTGGGACTTCCAGATGGAAAGAGGTTTATCTAATAGATGTTGGGGGTTATAAGCTGATTTTTAGGTGGGGATCACTATAGCACTATGACTGATTGGGTGAGTTTTTAATCGATTTTCCGATTGGATTTCCTTGGTTAATCACTACTGGGGAGTTTTTGTTATGGTAATGGATGTTATATCGAAGATTTATTAGTTTTATGGCCTTCTGTTGGAAGTTTTTAATTGGTAGTGTATCCTGCTATCATATGTTGAATGAGGTTGTTTGTCAAAATCTGGTAAATTATATAGGTCAGAAGGTGTATATGGATAATTTTCGATGAATCTGAAGGAAAATAAGTGGTATGGTGGGGATGCTGTATTATCCTGTGCTAGAATGGGTTGATAATTAAGAATTATTTTTAATTTTCATTACTGAATGGTACTGGTGTTTATTCAAGACTCAGAATTGATTTATGAGAGTTAAAATATAAAAAACGTATATTTTCATTCATGTACTGATTCTCAAGAGATATCCCAGGTGATCAGATGAGCTTCAAAGGTTTCATCATAACCCTTTTAGGGATTTCTACAATAGGATCACAATTTGGTGCGTACAATTTAAGAAAAACGTTTTGAAACCTTGATGGTTAGGTGGGTACATGTTCATTTTGAAATTAGAATGGTTGAGCTTCTTGGTTTGGTTATGGTATAGTGTAAACTATTTGAGGGAAATGGATAAATGATGTGTGGTTGATAAAATTATGATTTATGTTTCATGGGTTGTTCAATGTTTCATAAAAATAGTTATCATTGATGTATATGAGAGGAAGTGATGACATCATGGTTGTAATAAGGCTTGTCCAAATGTATGGCCTAAACAACTATGGAATGGGTGTTGAATATTAGGCGCACATGGTTCAGATAAAATTTACAAAACCATGTGGCCATACTATATAGATACCCATATTTCATTAAAAATTAATAATTAAGCAAAAATCCCGCATTATGTTTTTAACCCCTCAACCACCCTTTCTCCTCCATTGATTCACATATTCCATGGGGTTCCCAAAACCCATTCCTCATACTCCATATTACATTTGGGTTTTTTAGTGGTTTTATTTCAGTATTTAAGGTTATATTTATCTTTTTCTTTCTTTCATTTCACTCTTTCCATTGTTATTAATCATTTCATATGAGAAGGTTCTGTGATTTGATTTAGATTCTTCCAAATCATGATGTACTCAGAAATAGATGTTGGTTACTTTGGTTAGTTTTGGAAAATTATACCTTGATATGGATTCTGAACAATAGCGTGTGGTATTTTTGAAGGTACATGTTTATAGTGAAATTTCCTAGGTTTAAACCATTAAATTAGTTATATAATGTCATGAAATTATATTTCCACATCATGATTATCTTGGGAATTGTATCGAAATACCATTATGGACCTCTTATTATGGTTTATGTAAAAAGAGATATGATTTCATAGAACTCAATATTTTTCTAGAATTATTCTATATTGTGGTTTAATTAATTATTTATTTATAATTTTTATAATTAATTAATGTTTTTGTGAGGTTAAGGCATGGAGGGTTCTTTATATGGTTTTACTACGTTCGATATGATATATAAATATTAGTTAATGATTAAAGTGATATAAGATGATTAAATATAGTCTTGATAATTTCATTTTGTTTTAAAATGTAGTTTTTGACATAAAGATCATGTTTCTTGTGTTGGATCCTAGGTTCAAGTTTACTTATTTACATTTATGTTTCTTACATTGGACCTTCCATGAATCGCGTTGGATCTACTGTGTTGCAAGACTATACCTACGACCACCGATGGGGCTTCTCCACTGTGAAAAAAATATAATTATTTCTTCAGTGATGGGTTTTGGTAAATTATTATGAGGACTTTTGGAATGGTGAGATTTTATTTCTTGGATATTCATATTGTTGTGGTTTTTAAAAAATTTGAGTAGTGTTTTAATGTTGATTATATTTAAAAAAATTACCTTTGGGAGTTTTCAAAATGTGGTATTAAAATATGAATAGATGTTTATTTGAAATGGGTGTGCGGTTACCCCCTTGAATAAAGTGTTTTAATATTTATTTTTATGTTTTTGATGTAAAATGATTCCATTTACATTGTTTGGGTTTTAAAATATGAAGACCCATGTCTTTCATGGATTCTTTAAAACATTGATAATGATTTTGGGTTGAAGATTTATGACATGTGAAAAATGGTTAGGTTTTCTTGGAGAAGTTTTTTTTAATGTAGAGGTCTATTTAAACTATGATAAATTATAATTTTTAATGGAAAAGGAAAGGTCCAGTGGGTATGTTTCAATTTTAAATATTTTTGAATAACTTTTATCAAATTTTTTATATGGATAAATTAAGAAATGTTATACTTGTGAATTCCAGTTGTTTGTGTTGTATGTAATAAACCATTGTATCAATTGATAGTATAATGGTCGGGGATGGTCAAAAATTATATAATAAAATATTAATTATATTTATAGAAATATGATCTATGTTTTCCCACCTGTGACTAATGGTTTTGTGATGATGGAATGACTCTCAAATACAATATTTAGGGTTGGTCAGACTGATGTTCCAGGCTCCCTTGTTCACAGATATTTTTTAGGACTTATTGATGCTCTCAACACTATTGTTATTGAAATTTAGTTCAATATCATTGTTGGAATGGGTAAACATTGAATTTCATGTCTTAGATGGATAGTCCATCTAATTCTAATTTTTTTTAACTTGTGACCCAATGTTTATGATGGAAATACATGGAATACTAGATCCTGGTCTGATACTGGGTATAAAGATCATTATTATTCAATATGTAACCCCTATGATATATGGCTCATAAAACTATAATTTGATGAGGTCGGTTTTATGAAAATTTGATACATTTAGAATGAATAATAAATGAGTTAAATTGAACATTTTAAAATAATAAAACATATTTGTTAAAAAATATTATACAGTTACTACAAAATATGTATTAATTATTGAATTGAATAATATTTTATATATACAATTTCGGTGGTGGACAGCTGATATTTACTCAATCCTTTCTTTGTCCACCATTCTACGTGGGTACCAGATTAGCTCTCACAATTTTTTAAGTATAGGTATGTTCGGAGGACCTTATTGAGAATCATTTTGATGAGAATTATATCTTTAGTGGTATCATATTACCATATGAATTTATCTTGGTGATGTTGTGGAACCTTTTCTGATTATATTGTTTTAGTATGTTATGTAACCAGCCTAGTGGCCGATTGGTTGTACATAAGACATGGTCGTTAAATCTTTTATTGTATTTTATTTTGTTACATCAAGTTTAAGGTATATTTTATTTATTTATTCTACATACTCGGATGTGTATGATGTCTCAATTTTAAAAATTCATTGTGAATTATTATATATGATTACAGTCTCCTCACAATTCCCCCTATAGAACCCCGCTGCATGTCAGTAGCCTCTAACATACAAGGAGGTTCACCTACGGTCATGTCATGATATCGCTTGATGAAACAATTTAGTGGCACCTGGGTAGTAACTTTACATCTCCTCTATTGATCATAATTATTTTTTATACATATCTATTATTTTTTTAAAAAAATCGAGAATATTATTTTACGATTCTCCAATTATTGTTTAATGTATTTGTTCTCCATGTTCAACTTTCTCTATAAATGTTTCAAAATTAATCATCCTAAAAATTTTCAAACATGGTAGTTTTTTGTTTTTTTCGAAAATTTGAATAGAACATTTGTTTTTATGTAATTAGTTTGAAAATAATTTCCCACAGTTATGAAATCTCAATTCATTTAATCATATTTTAAATGTTTCCATGATTCTATTCAATGGAAAAATTTATCTTATATTATATAAATTTTTAAAAGTTAATTTCAATGAGAAAAGGTAATTTTCCACAATAATTTTCTAATGATAATTATGGTATTTCTATATATCAATTTCAATGAAACTTTATTTTACTTTTTATACATTTGGTATATTTTATTATTATATCATCTTTATTAATTATTTTTATGGTTTATTATCGGTTTGACGGGGAAGGTATTAACATTCAATATGATTTGTCTTATTTTATAGAAAATTATGGATTATTATGACAAAATAATTAAGTTGTATTTTTTATTCATATGATGAATGAAATAGACATAATACTTGATGAGATGGGACTATTATGATTTTTCAATGCATATATAGGTCTCTGGAGACAAACTAGTACATTTATTTCTTTGAGTCCATATTCATTTTTTATGACCATGATAATGATGAAGGTGGTGGGTTTCTTGTGTTGTCATTTTTTCATAGAATATATTGTTTGTAGAAGGATGGTCACCTCACATTTCATTCAAGAGGATCAGATCAAAAAAATTCCAAGCTATTGGAGTCGACTATTTGATGAATCATAATTTCTGTTTTTGAACAATTCAGAGCCTTATTGTTTAAAAAGCCAGAGTATGTTTTTCCAAGAAATCGATGTCTTTCTTTTGATGAATTTTGAGTCCGCTTTTTGAAGAATTTCGAGTCTAATTGGTGAAGAAAATATAGTATTTGCTTGCAATTAATAAGAGTCTTCTTTTTGTGGGAATTGATACATGTTCATAGAGAGCATTAGTGAATGATTTTTTTAAGGAATCAAAATTTTTTAGGGAATCTGAACATATTTTTCACAGAATTCGTGACATATTTTTAGATGAAATCCCAACATGTTTTATTTGGAATCAGATTCTTATTTTCAAGATAATTTGATCCTACTATTTTGAGTGAATTGGAATGAATGGATTTGCTAGGTTGGTGGAGAGTTGAAGTCACTATGACTACAATTTTCTAATCATGATGATGATTGGGGGATTTTTTCTTCTCATAAATCATTAGTTATGTAAGAATCCATGATTGAAGATTGATGAATGATAGGTAGAATTAAGGAATCATTACCATGATTAGAGGTGGTATCGATATGGTGAATTTTGATGTCGATGTTGTTGGCAGAAGGTGTATAGTGGCAAGAATAGAAGTTCCAAAGACAGAGCATGGTATCAAGAAAAATAGTTCCAAGAAGAGAAGTGCTGATGATGATGGAAAAAATGATGCATAGGAAGTGATGCACTCTACATGGAAGAATCAATTAGAGTGGTGAAAAAAAAGTGATTCTGATTGTGGATGAAAATCTGATGCCGATGAAAAGTTGAACTGAGGAGTGTGTTTTCAGAAGATGGAAAATAATAACTATAAGATATGGAGATTTCAAAATAACTATTTTAGGGGGAGTTGATTTCTATCAATCATGGTTTTGATTCAAATTAGTTCTGATTAGTCAGATTTCATAATTGGGATGGGAGAATCAGAATCAAGAGGTTAAATCCTTGGGGTTCTAAAAAATGTCATCTATCTGAGAAATCAGATTCTAATGAAGAAAAGATGACTCTTAATGAAATTTTGAGAATAGTCTAGATGAGTTGGCGAAGTCAAAATTTCGTCGAGATTTTGGTTGAAATTAATATAAGAGTGAATTTAGGTGAGTAGTAAATCATTTTTGGATTCCCAGAGAAACACATTTTTGGGATTTATAATGGAGATTAAAAGTACATTTTACTTGGGTGGTATAAAAATAGTGTATTTTTCCTTGAAGAAGAGAGAGATACAATGAGTATCCCGAGAGAGAAATTGATACTAGAAAAATTGTTTTGAAAATTACTTTTCAGAATATATGAAGTGTTTGAATGATTTTTCTATATGAAAATGTTAATCAGAATATGATTATCCTACCTAGCTGAACTTATCAGAATGTTATTTCAACACTAGGTATCACTATATATGGTTTCTCGGCCTGAGAAAGAATCAGAATAGTGTTTTCTTACAAATTTTTACCTTTAAAAATATCATTATTGAATTAATATTGTGTTGAGGTTCAACATGTTCATACACTGATGCGGGGCTCATTCAGTAGTATTAGGTGGAATCAGATTCAGAGAAATCTAGCTAGAAATTCTAATTCAGTGTTTCTCACAAAATGTCCGGGAAGTTCTTACATTTGTTCTAGGTATGAAATTGATGATTTTTGTTTCACATTTATAAACACGTTGAATTTAAAATAAGTGGTGGTATCATGAGTTATTGAAAAATATATTTATGGTACACTATTATTCAAAGAGGGTACACACACACTATTGGGATCATTTCATAGTGCATCATGAGTGGTTGGTTATATCTTACTCATTCTAATCCTATTATTTTTTTTGTTAGTGGATTGTATGATACTGGATTTCTTGCAACCATAGCCCAGATGTAGCTATTGTTATTGAATGGTGAACCTTGTAAATACTTGTGATCCTGTGGATGTGTGCTTATTTTTTTAACTATGGAATTGAATCTATATTCGGAGATGAATTATTTTCTGACTTGAAGGAAACATAAGAGAAAAAGTATATCATTGATTCACCCCCTTTCAGTGATACAATACACTAACTAAGAATTTATATGTTGTATTAGAGCTATGTATCCCATTGTTATTCCTTATTGATAATGATCGTAAACTATGGGAACAATGATAATATTTTTATTTTTAAAGAAAAAAGTTATCATATCTAGAATGATAATATTCTACCATATCTTATTTCTATTGTTTATAATGTTATTGAAGTTACAACATTAATGTTTCCTCCCATTGATAAAAATATCGCCTCTCAGCAGTTGACAAAAAGTATCATTAGAATGATGGATGGTCCATGAATACAATATTATCATCATTTTATGAATGTGAATTATTGAGAGTGAAATGTTTTTCTATAGCCAAAGGTACCCGAGACAAACTAGAAAACACATATGAATGAAATAAAAACGTCAATAAGCCGATGCTTGAAATATCAAGAATATTTTACGAGAACAAGAATATAGTAGAGCATGAATCTATTTGGTATTTATTTACCATTATAATTGATATTGTAAGTACCATTAAATATTTTCTCCAATGATTGAGGACTTTACAGTTTTTGAAAATATTGTGGGGATCATTCTAGAGAAATAATATAAAAAATATTCCACATTAGAATATAGAGTTCCTGAGACATTATCTATTGATGAATTTCATATAACTCTTATTAATTATAATATCATAAGAGATAAAACTACGAAAATAAAGACACAAGTTGATAGAGAAATACCTTTAAAGGCTATAAAAAAGATAATATGAATAGAATTAATATCAATGAAAAAGTTGGTGAATCTGATTCTAAAAATGAGTTATGTAATAATATTAATGATTTTTATCCCTGTTTTCAATGAATGTTACAATAGGGACAATGAAATATAATTGGAACCATTCGTTAAAATGATTTGAATGTGGAGGGTTTGGTCACTTATGGTCTAATTGTTCTCGATGAAAGAAAGAGGAAGATAATGATGAAGAAGAAATAAAGCCATAAAAAACGTGGAGGAAATAGAGTGATAATGGAATGTTAGTGAATGAAAATAAATACATCAAATAAATAAAGAATTATTTTCCCATGGAAAGAGATAGATGAAGAAGGAAGCGATGTTGATTTGGAAAATTTATCTGAGTATGAAATAGAAATACATTCATTGCAATGGTTAATGATAAATAATATGGAAGATGTAGTAATGAAGAGGAAGAAGAAACTTAACCTAAACTACATTTTAATAAAGAGTTAATAAAATGTCTTAAGAAGATCAGAAGTCTTGAAAATCAAAACAAGAAATATCCATATTAATGTTAATCAGTATGAAATTAGGATGGTTTTCCAGTAGATAAATTTAATCATGTAAAAGAGATTTATAATCTGAAAAAGACTCTTAAAGATGAGAAGAATCATAATGAGCTTCATGATGTTATGATGAAGGTAATAGAAGACTAGTTAAGTCTTGTTCAACAAAAATTCGTAAAAGCATAAGTGAGAAACACAAGATTTAAAAATTCTATCACTGTGGTTGGAGAATGTTCTTGGAAAGATAATACAAATAATATCCAAAAAAAGATGTCTTCAATGGTTGATAAAAATAATGGACTTCTTTCTATTACAAAGAATGATAGAAATGTTTTTTAGGTTTCCAATAACAATTATTCTATAAATTACGATCTCATAAAATAACCTAAGTCAAAAAATGAATTAAAAAAGTCAGAATATTAGACGATTTAAGATACTATTGATTCTTTTAAAATTGATGAAAAAAGTTTGGTGGCAGAGAGAGAAATGAGAATATGATGAATGAGAAACATATTCCTGGCCAATATATATGATTTAGAGAAATATAGACATTCTATGGAAATCGATGTTATTGTGGATGATTTTGTCATTCAGAAATTTTGTTTTGGTTTACCAACAACATTACTTATATCCCATAGGTTATGAAAGTAATATATTGAGGGGTAGTCAATGTCCTCAAAAAATTCAAATGAAATAGTTTTCTAAAAAAAATTCCGAGAAGAATGGAATGAAGATTGAAAATAGGTTCAATCCCCTTGAAACTATTTTTTATCGATGTCAACAACCTATAAATCATTCAAAATGATGTCTCATTTTGTTACCTTATCAACAAAATATTCTTAATTCTCAAAATACAAGAAGGTGAATAAATAAATGATAGATGAAAAATATCTTTTTATTGAAACATCATTTAACGATGGATGGGGATAAAAACCTTGTATAATTGGTTTTTGGTGTTCCTCACACATGAAATAGAACATAATGTTGTTAAAGGATGTGAATGATCTTAATTAAGGCACTGAAAAAATTTTCAATGAAGAATCATTGGAAATAAACGATGATGGGTTATCCATTATTGGGAAATAAAAGATTAAATACAAGAAAATATTGTATATCAATAAGCTAAAGCATTATCTACTATGTGTTTCAGAATTTTGTGATTAATGTAATGAAGTTATCTTCTAGAAGTATGGGTTTGTTTTAAGAAGTTAATAATAAGGGAATATATTTTTAAAAAGGACAATGTATAAAATGAAACTATTTTTAGGATGGTGAACGACAAAATTCTTGTTACATGAGAATTGTGTAGGAAAATCTGTTATGGCATAAAAGGCTCAGAATCATGTGTCAGAGAAACATGAGAAATGCATCTAAAAGAGATATTGTTTGAGATATTCAAGATTTTCAAATAATTAGATATTTTTGTTTCACTATCTTTTAGTAATGTAATATTACGAATGATGTGCATAAGATGGTTGATATTTGATCAATGAATCCCCTGGTGCATATACATTCTGAAATATGTTGGACAACGAGAAAAAAAAAGATATAAGTATTAAATTACATTCATTAACGATTTTACTCAAATTAATTGTGTAATGTTTATGAATCATGAATATGATGCTTTGAATTTTTTTTAATATTTTAGAAGAAAAACATGAAAAGAATGTGAGTATCCTGTGATGAAGATGGGAACTAATAATGGTGGTTAAAATATAAGTGATGAGTTTGAAGAATAGCATGAGAATTTTGAAATATGGCATGAATATAGTTCTTATACACCCCCCAACATTATGGGGTTGCTGAAAGAAAGAACAAAAGCATGGTGAAAATGGGAATAACCATGTTACTTGAACGTGGACATTCTCATTAAATTTCGAGTCAAGCCATGATTATTTATATTTATATTCAAATCCATTTTTTCTACAACACTCAATATTATATAACTCTATATTAATTTTTTTCATTGGTAAACACTATATTTTAAGCATGTTAGAGTTTTCGAGAGTCCACACGTTATAAAAAAGAAAGGTGGAAACTATGTTAAGTAAGAGAAAAAGGTTTTGCTGGAATCATTCATGCATATGATTTATAAGGAAAAGTTTTTAGATCCTTAAAAAAAGAAAATAGAATTATTGATTATGTTGGTGTCAATGTTATCGAATGAAGTGGGAAAATAGAACATGATGATGAAGAAAATATTCTTTTGGTAGTATAAGAAAACAATTCTGAGAAGAAGAGATAAGTATATATACCCTCTAAAGAAGAAGTATCAGACTCCTCTATTTCCAATAATTAGGATTTTAATAAAAAGTCAAATCCTAAGGTGATGAAATAGGAAGAAGTTAATAATGTTATACTGGATAAAAATAAAAAGGTTCAAACGAGAAGAACAACAAAATAAATTACACATATATCATTATATTTAAAAGTATAACCAAATGAGGTAAAAGAATCTTTTGAGCATCTATAAAGGGTTCAAGAGATTAATTAATAGTTTGATTATATTGAAAATAACAATACATGTGATATTTTACCCAACCCTGAAAACAAAAACAATATTAGAACAAAATGGTTTTTCTAGAACAAGTTGAATTAATAAGGTGAATTAATTAGAAACAATGAAATTTTGGGATGAAAATGATATTCTAAAATTGACAGTATTGATTTCAATTAAACATTTTCACCTGTTACATGATTGGAAACTGTATGAATAATTTTTTATATTGCTTAACAAGGAGGATACATGATCATTCAAATGGTTGTTAAATCCAGATTCATGAATTTGGATCTTGAAGAGGAGGTGTATATTTAAAAACCATGTTTATTTATTGTTGTGAAATATGAAATGTTTGTAATCATATTGATGAAAAACTTCTATACATTAAAACAAGCTCTAAGGGCATGTTATTCCATAATGAATTCTTGCATAATGTAGAGGAATAGGGGATATTAATATGTATATCAAATCATTTCATGGGTATTCCCTCATTATTATCATTTATGTTGATGAAATTATCTAATGTGGGAATGATGAAAGTAGTTGGGAATAATTTTTGGAAGAGATGATGACAGATTGTGAAATATCCACGTTGTGGGTAATGGAATAATTTCTTGGGTTACAAATATTGAAACAAATATAATACATTTTTTTAACAGGAAATGAATGCTATGATTAATCTCAATAAGTTTAGAATGGAAAAATCAAAACTTATTTCCACTCCAATTTTATTGGGAACATATTTATGTAAAGATTATTAAAGAAAATAAGTTCATCAAAAAGTGTATCATAAGATGATTGAAAGTATGTTGTATTTTACTACCTCAATACCTGACATTGTTTATGTTGTAAAATTTTGAGAATTATTTCAGTGTTCTCCTATGGAATCACATCATATTGTTGAAAAATGAATCCTAATATATATAAAAATCAAAATTTAGAATCATGTATTACAAATCGGATATAATTGACTTTTATTGGTATTTAAATGCATATTGGTCAGGAAATGTTGGTGATAGAAGATCTACAGCTAGTGGAATGTTCTATATGGGAAATAATCATGTTGGTTTCCATTCTAGGCAACAAAATCCAGTAACTCTAATTAAATCGGAATATGAGTATGTTGTTTCCACACATGTTTTTACTAAACATTTTTGGACAATAACTCTTCTAGAAGACATGTTGATGTGAAGTTACCCTTGCTCTTTGGGTCTGATAATCAAAGAACAATCAATATTACTAGTAATATAGTTCAACATTACCATTAAAATAATTTTGATATCAAATATTATTTCATCAAAGATCATTTGATGATTAATGAATTGAATCTTGAAAATGTTACCACATTAGATTAAGTTACTAACTTTTTCACAAAACCCTTCTTAAAGGAATTATTCTCAAAATTGCATTTGAACAAGGGTGTCCATCAAATTTCACTTCAAATATAAGGTATGATGTTCTTCCCCCTATATCTTCTTAACATGGTATTGTATTTTCATGGGGGAGAATTTTACTTCTTGAATAATCTATTGTAATGAAGTGGGAGTTATGGGTAATTTGTTATTTCGACAATGTTTTCTATGTGAGGCATTATAACTATTTGTTATAGTGGTCTTTGGAAAGAAATTTAATTTCAACTAGGAATGTTGATGAAGATATGTGTTTTTAAGATCCTGTATCTAAATTTGTGGTATGGATATTCATTTAGGGTATTTTTTTATTAAAAATGATGTTTTGGTAATTTTCAATGTACACACTGTGAACACTTGAGTACCGGACGTGTTCCCCGTTTCTATGGGTAGCCGTGTAATGACCCCGAAACAGACAATTACATGGCCATGTGCATTTCCTAATGAGAAGATCGGTTGAAGCATGTACCTGATGTGTGCATTAAATGAACATGTTATGTACATTTATATTTTATATTGTTTATCGGGCCAGGGTCATGTCCCATCTTCAGAACTCGTTTCTTCTTCCCATGAATCACATAGAAGACCGATGTATGGATGAAAATATTTTATCACCACTCTTACCTCTTTTTGGGCTCTGATTGAGACACCAATGGGTGCACTGTATTCCCACCGATGATTCCTCTCTTCCCTTGGAGACTCACATTCGGATTTTTCATCTATTTTGTGTTATTTGACGTTGAACTTTTTTGACCTTTTTGTAGATCTACGATGTTCTAGGCCAATCCAATTGCCTAAATTTGAGATTATTTATCATACAACATAGTGGTAGGTGGTATGTGAAATTATTTAGTTTTCTTTGGATTATATATGCGAAATGATCTCAATACCCTTGTTCAAGGAATTATGTGTTTTGGAATTGAACCACGCATGATTCATACTATAGTTTGTTTGTTTGATAAATGGTTATTGATTACAAATAAGGTGTATTAATTTGATTATGGATTTTTTTCCAATGACTATTTGATATAGGCCATTGGGTCTTGAACTTCCTGCTATGCTGCTTATTTTACATTCCTAGCCAGGTTATAATGGAGTTTCTATTTTTTGAGATTCATGTGTTTTACATTGTTTATATTGACCATGGAAAATGACCGTGAGATCTTCGTGACGTAGGGTCATTTATGTATATTTTTGTAGCAATTGTTGACGAGAGGCATTAAATATTAATGCTATCATGGGGTCATTTATTAGAGGGATTATACCATGAGACAAACATATAGGATTGTAATAAAATTTACATTAGACCATAGGGAATTGACTGTGAGAGTTTCTAGTGGGTCATTATAAATGTTATCACTATGCAGACCTAGGGGTATTGATAATGAGAGCTCCTAAAGTAGTCAATTTTATTTGATGGTTGTCATGTGGGACCAAAGGGGTTAGAATTTTTGACCATTACCAGTGGGTCGTTATAATCATTATTGATTAGTGATATGCTAAACAAAAATGGTTAGACTATGAGATAATACTAGAGGGTTTTTATGTATGATTTATTCATGTTCTGTGATGAGTCCACCATGACAAAGCTCATGATTGACTCTGTCTTACTTGATTTTTATATTGTATTTATAGAAATGTATTTATTGTAGTTGTATAGGGGAATTAATTATTTTGGCTAGGTCATGTGGTTACATTTTTGAACAGTTCGAATAATTTATAAATGTAAATTAATGTAATTGAAAAGTTTAGGATTGTTTACTTTGGAGTACTTCCTCTTTTATTTCTTTATTTGTGAGTATTTCCTTATATATATATTCACTGGTAGTTAGGAAAAAATCATTTGGTAGTTTTATAGTTGGATTCGTCTCATACCCAATTTGGGTCATGCTTTTGGACACCAACATATTATATGGATTCTGGTATAGATAAGGGAAAGAATACTTTATCATAAGGTACTTGATTTCTGTGGAGTTGGAGATCAAGAGACCGAAATGAGGTTTGAGTTGCTGCTAGTGTTTATTTGATTTCTTTTATACATTGGTTTAGCAATGTGTTTCCAGAATTTTGACTCGTTTGGATGCTCTATAATACATATATGATATGCATAATTTATATATGTGCTATAATTATTTAATTACATTCAGTCTTCCACTGTTTACTTTATTGTTTGGCATTACTGCTTCTGCTACTATTATCCATTTTCTTCTGTTGTGTTACTCTATCTACAATGGAATATTTTCCCCACTTTCACACACATGGACCTCGCCTCTAGTTTGCAGCCTCTGACATTTGGGAAAATTCACATGAGGTCATGTCACCAACTAGGTATGGGGCACCATTGGGTGGCACCTAGAACTGGGATTTTACAAAGCGGCATCATAGGATGTTCTTTTCTAATTAGTCTTACTTTTTGGAGTTTATAGCAAGGGATGTGATGGAATAGGAAGTTGGTAATAAGCTATGCCTAGTAGTAGCTAACCCATGAACAGGGAAAAGCCAAATTACCTCGAATATTGTATTTTTTTGGTTTTTCAATTGTTAAAGTTTAATTGATTTCACTTTTGTGTGACACACATGTTTTTTATTGTTGAGATTTATATCATTATGATTGTATTTATATAAAACCCAATACTATGGTGGCATTACATCTCATGAATAATGTAGGCACGTGATAGAGATCACTTTTCAGACATTCTTGTCATGCCATTTAGGATTCATTACTAATTGAAAGATGTTGTGATTGATATTTTTCATGATATGCCTATAGTTGTGATAGATATCATGATAGAATACCTATTATTTTGATATTCTTTTGTAATGTGTAATTTTTTATTTGGATAGACTTCAAACATTGGTCTTTATGGTGTTATGTGACCCTTTGGATTGGAATTTGGTGGAACATGTCGAATATTAATTGAATTTTCTCATGTTATGATCTCAATAAGGATGAAAAGCCTAGAATAATTAGAGTATGGGCTGTCATGTGTCATAATTTGTCATTCCATATATAAATTATATGTTTTCCAGGGTTCCTGAGAAGTTTTTGAGTCCTAGTATCTAAAAACACAGACAACATGGCATGTGGTGTTGTGAACATATTCCTTGTGTTCTTCTATTCTGAATTAAAAAAATTTCTTATTTACACGCTATGTGTTGTATATAAATTCCATGTAGTATTTAATCATGTGACTGATTGTGTGATAAGAGACATGGAGTTTCGAATCATTGGTATAACATGCCATATTCTGGGGGTACATGTCATGTTGCAAGAACTCTATATCCAGCAATGTGACCAACGATGCTGGTGGATGAAACATAAGAGGTACACTATGTGTACCAATATTGAACATTGTGTAGATTCGATTATGTCTCTGACCGTGTGACTAGAAACATAGGTTATTAGAACATAAGTGGTACGCACTGTGTGTTGGGTGAACACATTGTGTATTGTTACACCGTAAAGAACCAGGAATTTCTAGCCATGTAAAAGAACATGGGAAGGAAGGAAAATTCAATTGCATGTCATGTTTGGGGATGATCATGCCGTATGAAGGGGTGTTACCTGACCATGATTGGAAGAGGTGGAAGTCCATGCTGAATCCTAACGTAACACTTCGTGTGATGGATATACACATTGTGTAACACTGTTAGTAAAAACTTATATGTTTTATCTTCGTGTTCATTTCTTTCACATCTATGTTTGAGTCCATTATAATATTAATCTAAGGTGTGTGCTTGATCCTGATGGGTCATGCCACTGAGGCATCCTCCTACAGTACCAGGGGTAAAGGGAGATGATAAGACACCAAAAGGATTGATCAGGGACTACTAGCAGATCATCATCGTTCTCGTTTTAGAACAGGATGTTATACTAGATGTAGGTGTTGATTCACAATTCCATGAATTATTTTGAGGATGTTACAGACCTTACAAGGAGAACTACATCATACCCCTTATATTGAAGAACTTAATAGGGTGTTCCAAAAATAGCATCATCTATCTTTTTCTGGGGATGGAGGACCACATGTGGTAGAGTCACGGATGGATTCCCTGCTTTCTATCATTGAGCATCTTGAGAAGCCTCCAGAGAGGAGGGTGAATCTCTCTACATACATGATACATAATTCGTCCATGATATGGTGGGATGCTATCTCATATGTGGGACATCATCGAGATATGGTTTTAGAAGAGTTTTATATGATCTTCTATGATAATTTCTATCCTGAGACATTTAGGGCCAATCGAGCATGAGCGTTCATGCATTTGGAGTAGGGCGCTCTTTCAGTGATGTAGTACTCATCCCACATTAGAGAGCTACAACTCATCGCACATGTTCTAGGAGGAGAAAACCTATCATTGGCTAGGATATGTGAGGATGGTCTCAAGTATTATATCTAATCTCAAGGTATTGTATTTTGGATGACATTATTAACTGCTATAGTGAACCAGGAACTGATTACTAAGTGAATTAAAAGGGAGTTCAGAGCTCTGAGCCTGGGCTATTCAGCAGCCAGGGCTAGTCTCCTTCGAAAAATAGCAGGAACAATCATAGTGAGCCTTCGCGAGGTAATTCCAATTGAAGGGATGTTATTTAGGTAGCTAGGTGGTACGCTACCAGTGCAGGAAGAGGAGGCATATGAGACCACTTTACCCAAGTTACCTAGTTGAGTTCATTTCTTTCGGCAAGATGGGTCACCTTCAGATATTTTTATAGATTTTATAACCAGTAGATAGTGGTTGGAGTTATGATATGACTCCACATTTTGGTGTAGGACCACCAATTTCAAATCAGTTAGGGAACTATAGTTCTTATGGCTGTTCAGGCCGAGGAGGAGGTCATGATCATTATATCCAGATGACAGGTTGTTAGTGATATTAGGATGGATCATCTCAGGGCTATTAGTCAGGGTCATAGGGATATGGCACAGGGTAGAATTGTGTAGTGGAGAAGTCCCATCAAAAGAAGGATCTCGAACCATCTACAGTTAGAATTATAAATCTAGTTTTCTTTCTTTAGCTTCTTCTCATTTTGATACAGGGGAATCACGTAGTTTTAAATCTTTTGATGTTGTGTAGAGCCATGGGATTTGTATCTTTACTACTTAGGATGTAATGATGCTAGAAACATTTTTGGGCGTTACAAAGGACACTGTAATATAGTGAAATGCGTGACCTCATGAGGATGATGGGTTTCACTTATTATGGGACCTCTATGTAATATATATGACACACTTCGATGTCATTCATAGAATGGACATGTTGGCCTCATTCCAAGAATTTGTTGATTACAATTGATGCACGGTGAGTTTCACATAACCAGAGGGTGGGTCTTTTTTACATAATGGAAAATGGTATGTCTAGGAGAGAAGAGATGGACATGATCTTCTTTGGTTGGGAGGAATTACAGCTCAGATTGGTAGTTTATATCTGGATGACCTGGTGACTTCAAAACCGGTTTTCCTATAGTGGTGAATTGTTTTTGGGATTTCATTCCAAACAACTTTTTTGTTTAACTATAGATTGAGAGGTATATTTATACATTGATAATGTTTTAGGGGATGCACCAGTGTCTTTTCCACTTTATGGGATGTCTACATCAGAGTTATATGAGATCACGAAGTAGATGGAAGTGTTATAAGAAAAGGGTTTCATCTGACTCAACACTTCTACTTGGGGTTCGTCTATATTTTTTGAAAGTAACCCGGTTGTTAATCTCATACTTTTCATAGATTATTTTAAGTCGAACCAATTGACCATTAATAACCATTATCCATTACAGAGGATTGATGATCACTTTGATCATCTTCGTGGAGCCCAGATGTTTTCGAAGGTAGGGATGAGATCATGTTATCATCCGGTGTGTGTTAGACCATATGATATACCTTTTACAACCATTTAGATTAGGTATTATTTATTTGAGTATGTGGTTATGTCTTTCAGTTTCATGAATGCACATACATGTTTCATGGAACTTTTAAACTGATTGGTCCATCCTTACTTGTATTCTTTTGTGGTAGTCATTGTGGACGATATTGCAGTGTACTGCCACACTTGAAATGACTATGCCTCCCATCATGTGATCAATTTTAGTTCACTAATATAGAATCGTTTATATTCTAAGATCTCAAAATGAAACTTTAGTATGGACCACATTCACTTCCTGGGGCATGTTATCTTAGAGACATAAGTTTCATTAAACCTAGAGAAATGGAGAGTGTAACACCCCGAGATTTTATGAAAAATATTTTTTTTAATTTCATTAATGTCTTGTGTTGTATGCTACACCAAAAGGATCTTGCACAACACGCATCCTTGACTTTCCTTTCATTACACGCAATCACGACCTTCCTCAATAGCGTGTGTAGTACGCAATAACGAGTTTCACTAAACAACGATATGCTATTAAAATATTATTAAAACTAGTCGCTATGAATAGTAATAACAACCTTTTAAATTTTTTGAAATTATATCTCTCAAAATGGACTTCATTTTTTGATTCGGAGTATCAAATTTAACCTAAGGTGAAATTTTGGTACTTTTCGGATAACTTTCATATTCTGATGAATAGTGAAAATTACTAAATTTTATGTAAAAGCAACTTTTTTAATCAAAATAATTAATAGTGGCAAATTATTAATTTGAGTGGTTTTAAAGTATATTTAGAATATATTTTCACAATTTAATACAATTTTGGTCATTGGATGTAATTTCACCTTTAAACTAATTATAAACAAGTGTCAATCTTTTGATAGTTATTATCTCTTAAAAACACGCTATTTTTTTGACGAAGGGAATTAATTTTTAAATTAGTTAATGCAACTGATATGTTTTGAATTTGGTAATATAGACATCATTTTTGAGTTCATAATATCAAATATAGCTTAGGCCTAATTTTTGGTATTTTTCTGGAAACATTCATTTTTTGATGAATAGTGAAACCACTAAGTGGTAGTTAAAAAAATAATTTTTTCATAAAGCATAATTTTACTGCTTCTGTGAGTGGAATTTCAAAAATCTGAGAGACACCGTTGATGTTAGTAAGTAAAATGTGGTTCAATGAGATGAAAATATTTTTTTGTGAATAGTAACTTTTTACTTTTTTTAACAGGGTTAAAAGTAAATAGGGTAATTAAGGGAAAAAAATGATATTATTATTACCTTAACACATGTCCTAATTTTATTGGATAATTTTAATTCGATGAAAAACAACCTTAGGAATAAAATATGACCATTTAGGCCCACTTGGATTAGATTAGAACATTTATTATTATTTAATTCAAAGAAGAGTTAAAAGAGTTAAAATCAACGTTTATTTAGTAAAACATTATTAATATAGGGTTATACATAAGATGAATTAGAATGTAAATATTCATTAGAAATCTAATAATATTTCCTACATAATGGTATTTTATTTCTAATTTTTAGACATTACATAAGTTAATTTATAAATGACACAACGATGATGCAGTAATTATCTTATTAATGAAATATTGACATAATTGATGTTATAAATACCCAAATAAATGTAATTTGAGACTTTTTATGAATTAAACTAATTTTCTAGGTTAATATGACATGTTACTATATATTTAATTAACTTTTTTTGTACTAATAAGTCTGTTATGATTTTCACAGAAATCAATTACTAAATAGTGTCAAAATTGACATAAAATAGTTTTTAAAACAAATATTATATTATTAATTGTTATTTAATTCCTAAAAATCTAAGGTTCTTCCAAATGACTTAGATAAGGTTATATATATTAATAATAAACAAATTGGGGTTCGTTTGGCTTGTTATAGTATGTTTATTAACCTTATAGTGTAAGAACAGAAAAGACATGGTAAAAGTAAAATTATTTAACTTAATGTTAAATCTAAATGAAAAGGTAAAAGAGGAACCTAAACCTGTCTAACTTCTCTTGGATGAGAGTATTTCGACCCATACCCACCTTATATTCGAAATAAATCAATTTTGAGCAATTTAAATCCGAATATGACTTTATAATAAATTAATATTTTTAGTTTTCCAAAGGAGCCCCTCTCCTCCCTTATAAAAAGGCACCCCCTCCCTCTCTTCCTCACACCACTTTGAGCCTTCAAGCTTGGCCAACCCCTGATAAATTATCTTCTCCACTTCCCTAGAAACATCTTAGATGTTATGGTCTTCCTCAAAGACCAATTTTAGTGCCCTAAAAGGAGATCTCAAAGAGGCGCTTTAAAGAAGAGGTAATGTCTGTTACTGATTCTTTCAACTTTATTTCTTCTTCCACTTATTCTTATTAGGATGTTTCATTATGAATTAATAACATCAGTATCAATCATATAGTTATATGTTATTATAAGTATGAAACAAACCTATTTCACCATCTATCCATCCTACTTAAAACGAAATCACCGCGCGTGCGTAGGTACGGAATACCGTCTCCACGCCGTGGTGTAATCTATTTTCCACCACCACTTTACTTGGATGGGTATAATGGTGTAAATAATAACTATATATGATTATTGTAAATTTATATTTATTCTTTAATAGTATACATAAACTTCAATAAAATTCCACGATCATGGGAACGATATCATCGCTCGTGCATAAGTACGGAATACCGTCTCCACGATGCGATGAAATTCATTCTCAATGGTTAACCATTCATGAATGATTATAAAGTATATATAATAATTAATCATGAAATATATGACATAATAATGATACTGGATTTATGTGTATATATATGTATGTCATCTACTTAATTCCATTCAACTCAATAATGAAACGAAAAAAGCGTTCCTTCGTACGTACGGCCTACCGTCTCCATGAACGGTGTATTTCTTTACATTTACTGATTTATTATATTTATGTATATTATGAATATATATTATATATAAATCATGTTTTATATTCTTAAATTAAGTAATCATGATCTAGGTAATCATATGAATAATTACAAGTCAATACACGGACGACAAATGAAACGATTTTACCCAAAACACTCTTTAACATGGAATTTACAAAAGAACGGGTAATATAAAGTCATAAGTGAACCATAAATGATATCATAATAATGAATATGATTCTTTAATATGTCAATGTCATTATTTAAATCATTATACAAGAGTTTCGGACACTTACGAAGCAAATTGGACCTAAGGTAAGGGAAATATCACAATCTCTTTTTTATCCGAGATTGTTTATAATTTGTTATTTACTAGGGTGTATTTTATCATCCACATCCATGTTTCCTCACTATGTAATATTTATATCCTTATACAATAGTTTATATCCAATTTTACCCTTCACTAAGTTTTTAGTAAAATATATGAAAGGAATCTTTTGTCGTTTTTTATACGTGGTACTTTTTGACTTTTCAGATAAAAGTACAAGAAGAATGTTTATTTTAACTTATACGGCATGAATGGATTTTTAAAAAATTATTTCCAAGAATCTTACTTTACAAGTTTTCATGTTTATTTTTATTCAACTTCTTTTAGTTTAGAATTTTATGAAATGTTATGAAAGGAAAAGTGTTTTTGAATTAGAAAGGATATTTTCCTCAAGAATGGAGTTCAAGCGTTTTATCAAAATTATTTTCCATCTAAGATAATAAAGGGTTCTGTTTCTATCCCTATTATTACATTGATTTGTGATTGAATTATTTTTATGAATTCCGTTATCTAATATGAGTTGTTTTACGATGTCACGGTGTTTAAGATTCCCATTTTTATTACATGGGTTATGCAATGATGTATGATTTATGATTTTGTGGAACACATAAGAATGGTATCATTATGAGATGGATGGGACCTATATCACCCTCCAATGCATTGGGTAAAGATTTTATTTCTCATGAGATAGACATGGCAGGAACGGTAGGTTATATTGGTTTAGTAAAACAGGACTGAAACGAGGACTGAACTCGGTTCAGAAATGGACTTTGTCCACTAAGATAGTCATGGAAATGAGTCTTGACTAATAAGAAATGATTCTTTATGATTATGTGTGTATTCCACAAAGTTTCATGTTTTATGTTATGATTATTGTTATTATATTTCACTACTATGATTTATCCCATTATGATCTCTTTTGCAGGTTAAGATTTCCAAAAGTAATGTTCTTATGTATATGATGTGATTGATATTTCTTTTGTTTACCCTTACTGAGCATTTGAGCTCACCCTTTTTTGTTTTCTTTTCCCCAGGATATAAAAAATGTTTTTAGGTAAAAAAAGGATGATCTTTATGGGTGATATTGAAGATCTTTCACCACGATTAGAAGATTATATTCCGAGTTTCCAAAGACACTAAACTATTACGGTCCTTGTGTGTTTTTTTTGTTATGTACTAAGTATTCCGCAAAGGTAATGTAATGTTCATGTACGTCAGGCTTCAGTTCTCTACAGTTGGTATCAGAGGAAAGGTTTAGTCAACCTTTGGAAACTAGGATGCGAAAACGTTAGTGAGATCCCTAGAGATATTTCTAAGGTATGTCTAGGGATGTCCCTAAGGATAAGTATATGTATAAGATATAGTACTAGAACTAAGGTAACGATATTAGATTAAACCAAAGATGTTAGATATTGAAGTTACTCCCCCTTTATTATGATTTTTCCTCTCACATGATTCTTTTCTGGTTTTAGGAAATGGCTGGAATCAAGATGATTCACGATAATGGAGGATATGATGGACAATGGAATGATATTCTTCATGATAACCCAAATGAAATGGGATTTGGAAGTCCAAACATCAATATTATGCCGAATCAGAAATCTCATAATATGATCAATAAAGTAAAATTTGGTAAGTTTCCTGACTCGGCTAAAAAGAGAAAGATGGAGTTTCAAGATGATAATAGAGGAGAGAAAGTTCAATTTCCCGTATGTAAATCATGTGGGAAGAGGCATCAATGAGAATGTTTCAAAGGAACTGGAAGATGCTTTGGGTGTGGAAAAGAAGGAAACAAAGCTAGTAAGTGCAAAGGAAAAGGTTCAGTTAACACCAGGGATGAAGATAATGATATTTCTACGACATCAACAATGGTTAAATGTTTTAAATGTGGAATGTACGGGAATTATGCAAACCAATGCCCTAAGGGAAAGTCTCATGAATAGAATCAGTACGGTCCTATGGGTAGTATTTATGTTAATGAAGAGACTACAAATGATATGTGAGATGAAATAATTGTTGAATCTCGGTCAATGGTTTAAGAAGGTAGTGTAATTATTACATGTTTATCAAGTGTAATGTTGTATAAGTAATCTCTTGGTACTATGGAATAAAGAGACATCTAAGGATTGTTACACTTTTGTCTTTCCTTGAGTTTTGAAAGTGTATGATTAATGGCACCAGTATCCATGAAAGGTTATTCATAAATTTTTGGAATGTATATGATATGTGCATAATTAAGGGATAAGGAGAAAATTAAATGTTTGATAGTATTCATGAGCTCATGACTGATATAAGGAAATAGTTATATCATGGTTTGAGTATGTAGAATTTTGAGGATTTTGGTATGTGGAAAATGATATCTTCTAACTGCATTCATGTTTTCACTAAGGTTCAATGGGTACTCATTTTTCAAGAGAATACATGATTAAGGCCTTAGGATATTTGGAATGTGACCGATAAGACATATCTAATGATATATGGGGATCAACGATGGTATTAACATGCTTGTTATATGAAAACTCTGGTAATCATTTTCACTATATTACGAGAGTGGGCTGCAGTATTTCGGATAAGCCTAAAGATTGGAATGGATTATGTTGGACATAAGTTTGTATTGTTTAGGGATAAATGTTTTTTCGATATTATTTATGAGATTTTATTGTAATGTAGTTTTAGAAAAAGGACAACATGTAGGACAGGCGACATCCCATTGCGTCGGACAAGGCTGTGGGAATCGAACCCACAACCGAAGTGCGACTGGCCTTTATCGCCTACCAATGGCCTACAGGAAGTCCTTGATTAGTAGAAACTAGTTTTATTATATTAAGTAGTATGATGTATGAAATATAAGTCCATTTTAGGAACGATATATTATTAATCTCACTATAGATGGACTTATGTATTTTTGATGGTTTTTATAACCTTTTTTTAGATAGATGGTATGACCCATCATTCTATCACATGATCTACTAACATGTCACAAATGAAAAATTCAACTTTATTACTTCAAATATGAAGTGGAAATTGTCCAAAGAACGACCAATGGTGAGACTGTACTAAAATCATGAAAGTATTTCTACTAATTCTAATTTCATCAACTTTAGGGAAATGATCTTGAAAACCAAAAATGTTGTCCTAGTGCCATTATATCCGATAAATTAGATGTTACCTTAGATCATCACAAATCTATGACTTTGTGATCGATGGATTTTCTATAGCCATGTTCTCTACCACTCTCCATCGTAACTTGATGGTTAGATTTTTCTTCCATATCCATATTTTTACCTATATTCTCCTACATGGAAACCCAGTGATGAGTTACACTGGGTAATCGTTATGTTTATACTTTAGTTTTTAAAATTAAGTTTCAGTATTCATTTTTACGATGTGGGTTTCTATGAATAGTAAAGGATTTATAACCCTGACGAATTTCGAGGGCGAAATTTATTTTAAGGGGGGTAGAATGTAACACCCCGAGATTTTATGAAAAATATTCTTTTTAATTTCATTAATGTATTGTGTTGTACGCTACATCAAAAGGATCTTGCACAACATGCATCCTTGACTTTCCTTGCATTACACGCAATCACGACCTTCCTCGATAGCGTGTGTAGTACGCAATACCGAGTTTCACTAAACAACGATATGCTATTAAAATATTATTAAAACTAGCCGTTATGAATAGTAATAACAGCCTTTTAAAATTTTAGAAATTTTATCTCTCAAAATGGACTATATTTTTTGATTCGGAGTATCATATTTAGCCTAAGGTGAAATTTTGGTACTTTTTGGATAACTTTCATATTCTGGTGAATAGTGAAAATTACTAAATTTTAAGTAAAAACAACTTTTTTAATCGAAATAATTAATAGTGTTAAGTTATTAATTTGAGTGGTTTTAATGTATATTTAGAATATATTTTTACAATTTAATACAATATTGGTCATTGGATGTAATTTCACATTTAAACCAGTTATAAACAAGTGTCAATGTTTTGATAGTTATTATCTCTTAAAAACACGCTATTTGATTTGATGACGGGAATTAATTTTTAAATTAGTTAATGAAACTGATATGTTTTGAATTTGGGAAAATAGACATCATTTTTTAGTTCATAATATCAAATATATCTTACTCCTATTTTTTGGTATTTTTCTGGAAACTTTCATTTTTTGATGAATAGTGAAACAACTAAGTGGTAGTTAAAAAAATGATTTTTTCATAAAACATAATTTTACCACTTCTTTGAGTGGAATTTCAAAAATCAGAGAGACACGGTTGATGTTATTAAGTAAAATGTGGTTCAATGAGATAAAAATAATTTTTTTATGAATAGTAACTTTTTACGTTTTTTACCAAGGTTAAAAGTAAATAGGGTAATTAAGGGTAAAAATCATATTATTATTACCCTAAAACAAGTCCTAATTCTATTGGATAAGTATAATTCGACCAAAAACAACCTTAGTAATAAAATATAACCATTTTGGCCCTCTTGGATTAGATTAGGACATTTATTATTATTTACATCCAAGAAAGTTAAAAGAGTTAAAATCAATGTTTATTTACTAAAACATTTTTCATATAGGGTTATACATAAGATAAATTTTATTGTAAATAATCATTAGCAATATAATAAGATTTACTTCATAATGGTCTTTTATTTATAATTTTTAGACATTAAATAAGTTAATTTATTTATGACACAACGATGATGCAGTAATTATCTTATTAAGGAAATATTGACATAATTGATGTTATAAATACCCAAATAAATGTAATTTGAGACTTTTTATGAATTCCACTAATTTTATAGGTTAATATGACATGTTAGTATTTATGTAATTAACTTTATTCTAACTAATCATTCCGTTTTGATTTTCACAAAAATCAATTACTAAATAGTGTCAAAATTGACATAAAATAGTTTTAAAAAAAATATTATATTATTAATTGTTATTTTATTCCTAAAAATTCTAAGGTTCGTCCAAATGACTTAGATAAGGTTATATGTATTAATAATAAACAACTTGGGGTTATTTTGTATTGTTATTGTAAGTTTATTAACCTTATAGTGTAAGAACAAAAGAAGACACGGTAAAAGTAAAATTATTTAACTTAATGTTAAATATAAATGATAAGGTTAAAATAAGAACCTAAACTTGTATAAATTCTATTGGATGATAGGATATCATCCCATCCCCACCTTTTCTTCTAAATAAATCAATTTGGAGCTTTTTAAAACCGAATATGACTTTATAATAATATAATATTTTTAGTTTTCCAAAGGAGCCCCTCTCCTCCCTTATAAAAGGGAACCCCCTCCCTCTCTTCCTCACACCACTTTGAACCTTCAAGCTCGGCCAACCCCATGCCAAATTCTCTTCTACACTTCCCTAGAAACATCCTAGAGGATCTGGTCTTCCTCAAAGACCAATTTTAGTTCCCTAAAAGGAGATCTCAAAGAGGTGCTTCAAAGAAGAGGTAATGTCTGTTACCGATTCATTCAACTTTATTTCAGATTCCACTTATTCTTCTTAGGATGTTTCATTATGAAGTAATAACATAAGTATCACTCATATACTGATATGTTATTATAAGTATGAAACAACCCTATTTCACCATCTATTCATCATACGGAAAACGAAATCACCACGCGTGCGTATGTACAGAATATCGTCTCCACGCCGTGGTGTAATCTATTTTCCACCACCACCATACTTGGATGGGTATAATGGTGTAAATAATAACTATAAATGATTATTTTAATGTGATATTGATTCTGTTATAGTATACATACACTCCAATAAAATTCCACGATCATGGGAACGATATCATCGCTCGTGTGTACGTACGGAATACCGTCTCCACGACGCGATGAGATTCATTATCAATGATTAACCATTCATGAATGATTATAAAGTATATATAATAATTAATAATGAAATATATGACATAATAATGATACTGGATTTATGTATATATATATTCATGTCATCTACTTAATTCCATTCAACTCAATAAGGAAAAAAAAAACAGCGTTCATGCGTACATACGGCCTACCCTCTCCATGAACGATGTATTTCTTTCCATTTACTGATTTATTATATATATGTATATTATAAATATGTATTATATATAAATCATGTTTTATATTCTGAAATTATGTAATCATGATCTAAGTAATCATATGAATAATTACAAGTCAAAACACGGACGACAAATGAAAAGATTTTACCCAAAACACTCTTTAACATGGAATTTACAAAAGAACGGGTAATATAAAGTCATAAGTGAACCATATATGATATCATAACAGTGTATAGGATTCTGTAATAAGTAAATGACATTATTTAAATCATTATACAGGAGGTTCGGACACTTACGAAGCAAATCAGACCTACGGTAAGGGAAATATCACAATCTCATTTTTATCCCAGATTGTTTATACTTTGGTATTTAATGGGGTGTATTTTATCATCCACATACATGATTCCTCAATATGTAATATTTATATCCTTCTAAAATATTTTATATCCAATTTTACCCTTCGGTGAGTTTTTAGTAAAATATATGAAAGGAAACTTTTGTCGTTTTTTATACGAGGTACTTTTTGACTTTTCCGACGAAAGTACAAGAAGAATGTTTTTTTAACTTACAAGGCATTACTGGATTTTTAAAAAATTATTTCCATGAATCTTCCTTTACAAGTTTTCATGTTTATTTTTAATCAACTTATTTTATTTTAGAATTTTATGAAATGTTAAGAATGGAAAAGTGATTTTGAAGTAGAAAGGATATTTTCCTCAAGAATGGAGTTCAACCATTTTATCAAAATTATTTTACATCTATGATAATAAAGGGTTCTGTTTTTATCCCTATTATTACATTGATTTGTGATGGAATTATTTTTATGAATTCTGTTATCTTATATGAGTTGTTTTACGATGTCACGATGTTTAAGATTCCCATTTTTATTACATGGGTTATGCAATGATGTATGATTTATGATTTTGTGGCACACATAAGAATGGTATCATTATGAGATGGGTGGGACATATTTCTCCCTAAAATGAATTGGGTAAAGATTTTATATCTCATGAGATAGACATGGCTGGAACGGTAGGTTATACCGTTTTAGTAAAACATGACTGAAACGAGGAGTGAACTCGGTTCAGAAATTGACTTTGTCCACTAAGATAGTCTTGGAAATGTGTCTTGACTAATAAGAAATGATTCTCTATGATTATGTGTGTATTCCACAAAGCTTCATGTTTAATGTTATGATTATTGTGATTACATTTCACTACTATGATTTATCCCATTATGATCTCTTTTTCAGGTTAAGATTTCCAAAAGTTATGTTCTTATGTATATGATGTTATTGATATTTCTTTTGTTTATCCTTACTGAGCATTTGAGCTCTACATTTTATGTTTTCTTTTCCCCAGGATATAAAGAAAGGTTATAGGTAAAAAAGGAAGATCTTTATGGGAGATGTTGAAGATATTTCACCATGATTAGAAGATTATATTCCTAGTTTCCAAAGACACTAAACTATTACGGTCCTTTTGTGTTTTTTTTTGTTATGTACTAAGTATTCCGCAAAAGTAATGTAATGTCCATGTACGTCAGGCTTCGGGTCTCTACAGAGAGTAGTAGTTTTCTAAGAGCATCTGAAGTACATCTTTGAGGTATGGAGTTTTCTGGGGATGGATGGTTACTACATTTGCTTTATCTAGGACTTCTGACACATAGATTCACCATTGAGGGGTCTGACTAAGAAGGGTGAGAAGTATTTGTGGACAAATATATGTGATTAAGGCTTTTTGGAGCTGAAGGGGAGGTTGACATCAACAACGATACTATTTTTTTTCAGATCCATGATAGTGTTATAACGTTTACTATGATGTATCAGGTGTTGGGATAGAAGTAGTGCATATACAATGGGAAAGAGTCATTGAGTTAGGATCTCAACATTTTAGGACATAAGGGATGATATACCTGACACATGATCTTGATTTGTATGTAGATATGTCTGGTTTGCATTGTTTGAGACATTATATTACTAGAGATCGTGTTGTGGTGTTCACTGACCACAAAAGTCTTAAGAACATCTTTACTCTGCGTGACATGAATTTTAGATAGTGAATATGGTTTGTGTTCCTTTAGTCTTGACATTGAGCTTTCCTACACACCTATGAAGGGAAACACAGTTGTTGATGCATTTGAGCAGGAGGACTTAGATATAGGTAGTTCAGGAGGTCATTAGTGAGTGGAATCTTATGGATCTATTCTCTAATATGCATTTTGAGGTGCACGTTAGAAATGGATGAACCTTATGTTTATATATAGTTGTTACCTCGACTCTTCTAGAACGAGTGAGAATGTGGCAGTTATCAGATTATGAAGTCCAATTCCTATGAGATAGTTTGTCAGGAGAGGACCCTACTCTATGGTGGACCATAGGAGAGGATGAGATATTTCATTTTCATGGGAATTCCTAGGTGTCATAAGACATACACAAAGTGATGTTGCGAGATTTTTATTCCTTAGTTTGGCTAGTTCATCCTGGTGTCAGCAAGATGTGTCAGGATCAACAATTCCAGTATTGTTGGCCTTGTATGGAGAGGGATATAGATGGGTTTTTCATTGGATGATCCACCAGTCAGTAGGTGACGGTGAAGTATCAGTGACCGACATGGATTTTACTGTAGTTACCCATTCTCGAGTGGAAATGGATTTATTTAGTGGTGAATTTGGTGATGGTTTTATCGAGGTCACCTCTTGGTAATGATGTTGTATGTGTTGTTATTTATGGGCTCACGAAGGTTGCGCATTTCATGTTGATCAAAAAAAATTATTATTTATGATAATCTTGAAGGGTCTTACATCTGAGATAATGAACATATACATGGTGTACCGCACTCTATTGTTTCATATTGGTATGCCCGATTTACTTCTCATGTCTAGAAAGGACTACATAGGGATTTGTGTACATAGGTAATTCTGGGTACATCTTACCATCCCCAAACAGATGGCCAATCTGAGCACATGATTTAGGTTTTGTGGGAAATTATATGAGCATGCGTCCGGGATTTCAGGGGTTCAATGGAAGGACATATAACACTAGTAGTGTTTTCAAATAATAACAGTTTTCTAGAAATGATTCATATAAATTCTTATGAGGATTTTTATGGTAGGACATTCTGATCACCCCTTTGTCAGCTAGAGGCAAGAGATTCGGCAATGCTGGATGCACATCATGTCCAAGAGACCACTGAGCAGCTGGAGTTGATTTGAAAGAGGATGGATGTAGTGAAATCTCTTCAGAAATCTTATGCTGATTGAGAAAGATGACCTCTGGATTTAGAGGTAGAATATTACTTTTTCTTATGTGTCCCACCATGGTTGGGACAAAGAAGGGTTAGGAGGCAGAGAAAGATATCACCAAGATACGTCAGTCGCTAGGAGGTTTTGTAGAAAGTTAGCATGGTTGCCTATCAGTTGTAGTTATATCAATGGTATCAGGATATGCATGACATCTTCCATTTTTCTTGGCTACAATATTAATTTGCAGACCCATATCACGTTTTTCATCCTGAGGAGGTTGAGTTGAAGGTAGATTCATTCCTTGAAGAGCGGCCTATACAAGATGGGGATCGACGTATGATGATTCTATGTGGCTAGTATGTTACTATGGTATGGGTGCTATGGATACATGGGAGAGGGAGGATGGCACATGATCATAATGTCTTGAGTTGTTTGAGGTTTCTTCTTCACTACCCTTGGAAGGGAAATTTGCGGATGAATTTTAATAAGAGGGGATGTTTCTATGAACTTGTATCTTCATTTCAAGTAGGGGTCTGAATTTCAGATTGTTTTTTGGGAAAAAGGATGATTTGGAAATTTTTTATGTTCATGTCTTGTACTTGGTATCCACGGGATGTCGTTTACTAGTCATGTAATGACCGAGTACATGGCTGTGTGGACAGCCAAGTGTGAGGGCTGGTTGAGCCATGTACATGGCATGTACATTAAATGATCATGTTGTGTACTTTTATTTTTATTTTATTAATCACATAGGGTTTTGGCTGATATACAGAACCTGTTTCATCTTTATGTGTCTCATATAAGAGAGCGACGTATGACGAATAAATTTTTAGCACCTCCCATTCCTTCGTCCAAGCTCTGATTGACATGTCTTTGGGTGTGTTTGATTCAACCCAGTGATTATTCTCTTCCCCTAGAGCCTTTATTCCTAATTTCATCCCTTTTTTGAGTTATCTATGGTTGAAAATTTTATTCTTTTTTTAGATCTACGATGTTCTAGGCCGATTCAAGGGCTGACATTGTAGAGTTTTCATCATACGTAATCAAGGTAGGTGGTCTGTAACTTTTTTAGTTTTATTTGGATTATATATGTGAAAATTTAGGAATACCCTTGTTTAGGGTATTGTGTGTTTCAGAATTTATGCCTTCTTGATGTCTGTTATGGTTTCTTTTTTTGATAAAGTGATATTGATTATGAATAAGGTTCATTACCTGGATTATGGTTGTTTTTCCCATGTATGTATGGTATTGGTTGATGGGTCTAGAACTGCTGGCTAGGATACTTGTTTCTATGACTAGTGTTGTTAGGATGGTGTGTTTACATATATGTAATGCATTGGTTCTGCCTTTTTAATGTTGACCATGGGAATTGACCATTATAGATTCCCATAATAGGGTCATTTATGTATTTTTTGTTCTTATTGTTGACCAGAGGCATTGACTATGAGAGCTACCATGGGGACATTGAAAAGAGGGGTTAGACCGTGAGAGCTACCCAGAGGGTAGTTATTAAATTTATGTTGAATCATAGGGCATTGACTGTGATAGATTCTAGAGGGTAATTATAATTTTTATCACTATGTGGACCTTAGGGTACTGACTGTGAGAGCTACCCAAGTGTTTGTTTGTAATTTATTGTCTCCATTTGGGTCCAAAGGGGTTAGACTGTGAGTTCTTTTCCAGGGGGGTCATTATTATATTTATTTATTAGTGATATGTTAAAAAAATGTGTTATACTATGAGGGATTCCCAGTGGGTTGTAATGAATGAATGATTGTTTTTTAATGACAAGTCTGCCAAGTCAATGAATAAGCATGGATTATGTCTTATTTTATTTTTAGATGGTCGTTTAAGACATCCATTTTTTTTCAATAAACTGGAATATAGAGATTTGGCTAGGTCATGATGCTACATTATTCAATTATTTGAATAATTTATAAATAATATTTAATGTAAGAAAAATCTGTAGGAATGATTACATTTGAGTACATACTAGTTTATTTCTTTATTTATGCATATTAACTACTATATATATTCACGAAAAGTTAGGCACATATCTTTTGGTGGTTAAATACTCGGATTCGTCTCTCACCCAATGTGGGTCATGCTTTTGGACAGAAAAATTGTATATGCTTGTAGTTATATATAAGGGAAAGCTCCCTTAATAATTAGGTACATGATTACTTTGGAGTTGAAGAGCATGGTGCAGAGCTAAGGCTTGTGATGCTGCCAAAGATTTCTTCTTTCTTTATTTATTTGTATTTGTACTGTATTTATTTCATTGTTGATGGTTTGGATAACTTCCTAGATATATATGACAACCAACATCTGTATATGTTCTCCATTTATTCATTTACATTCTGTCATCTGTTGTTTACTTTTTTGTTTGTCATTACTACATTTGCTACTGTTATCATTTTATTTCCATTGGGTTTCTCTATATATGAGGCCATAGTTTCCACACTATCACACTTGAGGCCCTCACTCCTAGTTAAAAGTCTATATAATATGGGAAAATGATCTTGAGGCCATGTGACCAACCTGGTATAGGGCACCTAAGGTAGCACTTGGAACTGGGACATTACAGTGTTAAATAAAGAGGTTGTCACTACATTTGGACAACATGGTTTAGATGTCAGGGATTATTGTTTCCTACAAATTGTTATCTCACATAAGGTTAGAATTCATGAAACGTAATCCATTTCATGAGGATTAAATGTTTTCAGATTTATGAAAATTTGGATGCCAAAGAAATCTACTCGGGAGAATATTAGGACCAAGATGAAGGTGGGGGTGGTGGTTTTCATATGTTCCCTTTTTTTACCAATGTAAATGCTATTTAAAGAAATAATGTTACCTCACATTGAATTCAATAGTTTCAGATCCTAATTTTATTCAAGAAATAATAGTCTATTTTTTGATGATTTCAGAGTCTTTTTTTAAGAATTTGGAGTCTTCTGGTTGATGAAATCAGAGCTAGTTTTTCTAAGAAATCAGTGTCCCCTTTTAAAAGAATTCGGAGTGTTCTTTTTCACAAATTTGGAAGCTTTATTTTTAGGAAATCATAATCCATATTTCAAAGAAATAAGTGTCCAAATTTTAGAGGAATCAATGCCTATTTTTCAAGTGAATCATAGAATATTTTTTGAAGTAACCGTATTTTATTTTCTGGTGGACTCAGAATCATTTTTTTGAAGAAATCAGAACCTGTTCTTTAATCAAATCATAACCAATTTTTTCAATCGGAGTCTGATTTTCAAGAGAATCATAGCTCGCTTTTATTGAGTGATTCATAATAGAAGGCTTTCATTGTGTGATATAGATTTAATGTCTCTAGGATTATGTTTTTTTAAATATGATTAAGATTTACTGATTTTTACTACTCATAAATCATGATTTATGAAATGAACTCGTGATTCAAGATTGATGAAGGGGAATAAGAATAGGAGAAGCATTACCATTATGAGAGGTGTTACTGGTAAGGTGATGTGTGATACCGATGTTTTTGAAAGCAATAGTCTAGTTCCATGAATATTAGTGCTAATGAAAGATCATGGTATAAAGAATAGGAGTTCCTAGAAGAGTGGTTGTGTTGATGTTGGAATAGAATGAAGAAGAGTAAGAGTTGTGATAAGAAAGTAAGAATCAAGAAAAGTGGTGCCAAAACGATTGATTCCGATTATGGGTGAAAACATAATAATGATGAAATGTGGAAACGAGGATTTTGTGTACTCATCATCACAAAATAGAGAGTTGATCTATCTTTTCAGAGAGGGAATGTGATACCAGTTATCTTGAATTGAACATTATTTGTCAGAATATATGAATTGTTTGGAGGAATATGGTAAATGTATATGGCAATCATAATCAGATTATTTTACATGGATGATTTAATCAGAACAGTATTTCTGGACTGGGTTACACCATAAAGGGATTCTCGGACTGGGGAAGTATTAGAATATAGTTTTCTTACAAGGTTTTACCATACTAAAATTTTCTTAATTGAAGAATTATTGTTATGAAATTCAGTGTAGTCAGAGACTAAAGTGGTGTTGATTCAATTGTATCTGGTAGAATTGGATATAGAGAAACTAAACAATGAATTTAGACTCTATGTTTCTTAACATATGTCCAAAAAGATCATACCTTTTATAAGGGTATGAAATTTAAGATTTTGTTTACACTTTTATAAACATGTGGATGTTAAAAGATATTCACTAAACATGAGGTTTTATAATGGAATTTTACGTTACCCAATTGTTCTAGTATGGTGCACATGCACTAGTGTGATTGTTTCATTGTGATTCACATGTTTAAGGGTATGTCCAACTCCTTATAATTCAATTATTTTCTTTCATAGTGTATTGTATAGAACAATATTTATTCAAACCATAAAAAATACATAGCTATTATTATTGAATAGTGATCCTTGTAAATAGCTATGTTATTATGGATTTGGGATTGTTTTATATTAAGTAGGGAATTGAATCTGTAACAGTGGATGAATGTTGTTCTATCAAAAAAAGAACATAAATGAAAAAGAGTATCACTGATTCTCCCCTCCCCCAATTAGTGATACATTACACTGATTGGGCATTTACGCATTTCTATAATATGATGTAGAATGGGGACTTAATTGTATGATTTTGAGGTATGAAATTATTCCTTCCATTATTATGAAATTATTTGTTGATTTAATTTGATTATTTTATTATTTATGGTATTCATGGTAAAGATTCATGTTTATTTGATTATTTATATATAATTATTTTATTATCATTTATTTCGTTCATAATATTTTCATGATCATGTTATTTATTAAATGATATGTGTTGTCAGTTATTTACAATTCCATATTGATTATAACATATTTACTCATAAATGATTTTCTTTATGTAACCCTTAATGGTCATCTAAGATCAACTTTTATATTGATCATATTCCACAAGATATGATGAATGATTCATTAAATGAGTTCAAAAATAAAAAAAACTACATTCACTATGTTTTATATTACACTATCCAATGTAAAATGGATGATATGAATTCATTTCCTTTTCCATGAATACTGAACTAATCATTACCTAAGGATGCGATCATTTTCTCTTTATTTTCAATTTAATAAAGTTACCATCAAGTATAGGATTTTAGATCCATGGTCATTATATACAAGGACACACTTGCATTATTAGAATAAATATAATAAATACCTCAAATTTGGCCATGAAATTTTCATGTGTACATTAAATATTCAAGAAAATAATAAAATTAAATATTATTGATTTAAATAAAAATGAAAAAATGAAAAAAAATGTTATATATTTGAGATTAATACATAAAGAAGAGAGTATTTTTAATTAATTTCAAATTAAATAATCAATTGAATAAAAAGCTTACAATATAGTAATTTTCTATTTAAAATCACTACCTCTTCACTCCAAAATTATTTTTCAAAAGGATACTCCTTCATAAATGGGTTCAAATTCACATTTCTCATTAATTTTTAATTTTCTATTTCTAATCATCAAAATGTTCCATCTTTTTTATCGAAAAATACAACATCACCATATGATTCTTTCTCTTCCTAGCATAGATTATTCCAGGACAGGTGTGCGAAGCCCAAAATCTTGAAGATGAACTAAATCATTACTGTTTAAATTTGTTCCCCAAATAATTATTCACCACTAGTTTAGTTAAATAAATCAATGGTGAAATTATAATCGAAATCCACAACCATCATGGTTCAATCTATTATTATCAAGGAAATAGTTGAATACCCTATCCACTATGCCAACCCTATAGGGGAAAAAGTTATAGACCCAAAACAAGACCCAACCATTGGTCAAACCCTAAAATTCAAAACATATTAAAAATTCAAAAAACATATTTTTGTTATTGTGATAGGATAATAAGGATACTCAAACACTAAACCAAAATTACAAAGGAATGAGTTGCTTCTACTCGACCACTTACCCACATGCTCGACAATTTCATATATAAAACTATCAATGATGGAGAATAATTAATTTTAATATCTTCGAAATAACTAATTATAAATAAATTTTAAAATAAAATATATCTTTTAAACTAAATATTCCAATTAATTTCCATGATTAAAATTTACAAACATTATTATCATCCAACTTCCTTCGATCACATGTAATAAAATCCCCAAAATATATTGTTTTGATACCTACAAGTCACATTGGTAGTTTATATATTATAGTTTCATAGATATTTTAAAAATTTGTTAATTTTTTGGAAATTGGAAATATATTTGATAACATATTAGTGATTTATAGTTTTGGGGGGATATAGACCATGCCTCAACCAAATTCGTTGCAATGTTGGACATATTAATTTTCCAACTAAGTCATTTTCAATTATTTTTTTGGAATTAGGGTGGATCATTCCAAGAATATGGGATGCGATGTGGAAGATCGTTGATTTTTATTTCGAAAATTATTCTTCCCTATGTGAAATTTTTTATTTTTGATGTTGGGCATGAAACAGTCATGGGGTGCTACACTATAGATTTTTTGTAACATTTGATGTTTTGATATGGAGATATTCATTTTTTGTGGTATCATGAAAACCGTTATTATTGGTCCTTCTCTAAAGAGGTTTACCATGACACATGAATAAATTATATGAAAACATGACAACATGAAAGTGGGTGTTACAATGTGGGGTATGTTTTCTGAGTTTTAAAATAGTTTAATTTTCTATTCTACCCCTCTATGAGTTTTAAGGAATGTGGAATTTCTTTAATCTCTCACTCACATCATCTAATTTGTGAGATTGATCTCAATAGAGTCACCTCCTCTTATCTATTGAATCCAAACCCCTATCTTTCCTTACTTATGTGGATTGGATGGTATTACTTCTCTTTCACACCATCTTCTCCATAATCCTTCATCTACCCTTGGTTTTAATTTACCCTCAATGCCTAAATGGACATGGGTATATGATTTTTTCTATGTATTTGAATAACCATGGGTATTTTTTTCTACGGATCTTGGATTTTATCTTCTATCATTTCTTTTATTTCAACATCAAATGTGACATATTACAACTCGTTTCCAGCAATTGAGGTAGAAGTTGTTATGAAATTACATAATTTAAAATTTTCAAAAAAATATTTAGTGTATGAAATTAATTTATTTTTAGTTAATATCAATTTATGAGACCCCTTAGAAGATTTCACAATATTTTCATCATTTTTAATATGTGGAGTGGTTTATTTTTAATGAATTTTTTGTAATTTTTTATTCAAATAAATTTTTTGTATTCTATGTGGTTATGAAAATGCCAATTATGATCATTTTAAATTTTTTATGATAAATGGATGGTTTTAGTCCAATTTATTTATGGAATGCGACACATGTTTTATGCCATGGGTTCATAAAAGAGATTCTTTGACTTTTAGGTTACTCTTAAATGAGAAATGATTCCGTTTGGATGTGAAAAAAATAAATTTGATTAAACCAAGTCTTTTTACAATGGATATTTTTTAATTTGGTTGTATGTGAGAGAATAAAAGGCCCACTTGATATTGGAAAATGAAAAAGGATTTCATGGATGTTTTTATCACTTGGATTTCTTAGACCGTTTTAATGTCATTATTGGAATATTATGAAATTAGACAGTCTGAGGATTGTACACCCACGTTGTGAAGACTCATAAGGTATATCTTGTATTTAGTTTTTACATATTATTGAATGTGAATTTTTTATAGTATAGAAAAAATATGATTCAATGTTGAAATTTTAACACCAATTTTCCCAAACCCAGTATCATAATGGATGTGAATATACTTTTAATGTCAGTTTATTTAAAACTAACAATATTAATCATACCAACTCACCATAAGTGTTTCTTTTTTATGAAAACCCATATTTTATTGTTACTTTGATAAAAAAGTTATTTATATTTTACAAAAAAATTTCGTCACATTTTTTATTAACTATAAACAAGATATTTTGAAAAAACAGGGATGAAATATTTATTAAATATATATGATGAAGGTTTTAATAAAAAACATCATCAACCTAATTTTATAAATATGTATGCATGGTTTTCAATTTTTTCATTCATGGTTGTTTTTTAAAAATCCCTAATATGTGTGACACATTACTCTCAACACTTCTTCAAATGTATCAATCTTCTTAATTTTTTCGTTTTTTTCCTTTTGAAGAATTTTCTTCCCCATTTCATCCCCATGACCTGTCCATTGCTCCACTCATCCCACCAATCTCTTTTATGATCGTTTTATACATGCTTAAAAATCAACTATCTTCTTTTTTTCATATTTTTCAATATAACGTTATTCCATATCTATTTTGGATCTATCTACCGCATATTTTCATCTTAAATCTCTATATAATAAATGACTCAAAGTATGAATTGATGAACCAACTCATACCCACATGAAAATTTTTAGAGTAACAAAAGTGAAAAAAATGAAAACATGAGGTTAAAAATGCTTGAAAATTTTATAATATAGTGAGAAAAAACCAAATTCCAACAAAAAATGTCCAATGATTAGAAATTCTTATCTATATTTTTTGAATCCATAGTTCAAGATTCATCTACTTATGTAGTGTAAGAGAATCCAATCGGTATCCCCATACAACATGAAATTTTAAATAATAACAAATTTTAGTTCATTATTTATATTCAATAAAAATTAAATAATTATGTGGAATAATCCACTAAATCATTAGATGATCCAACATGGGGGCTCAGCCTAAATGAGAAGAATCACCTACCAACATCATCACTAGACATACTAACATCTGACCTGCAATGTAGCAATAATTTGATCCATCACTCTCATATGGTCACATTATAATTTTTGACATTAGAGATAAGAAGAACCCATAGAATCCTATAGAATTTTATAAATCATCCTTTATAGCCACCATCATGAATTTATCTTGCACAAATATAGAAAATATTTTTCATATTGGTGGCCCTCAGGGGGAACAACAACCTCAAGAGTTTATAAATCTGTTGTTAAGAATAGTAATCATCCAAAATAGAAATTTAACAAATGTAAACAACTTCAATATGCCATATTTAAAGAATCAATCATCATATCATATGGTGTTTTTGCTACATAACCTACGAAAATTAGAAATAAATTATATAAAAGACATAAATAATAGTATAATGATAAAAAAAAGTCATAAGAAACAATCCCTCCTATTGAACAGGGGAATACACATTCCTCATTAATATTTTGGATCATCAGGCATGTAACCATTACCACCTTCCACTTACTACACTGACATCACTTTGAATCATAATTTTTAAATGTATATGTATATTTTTTATTTAGTAAAAATATGTTTTTAATTTTAATTTTATACATTTATAATTTGTTATATGTATAATTTTATTATTTTATTTTCTTATAATTAACATTATTAATAATTGGATAACTAATGAGATATATATTTAGTTCATTGCTAATGTTTTGATATTACAAGTTGGTAAATAATCATGATAACTGATATTTAGATAATTATAAATATATATATTATTATTTTTTGGGATATTTTGATATTAATGATTTGTTGATCATATTTATAACTAAGATTTATTTTTATGATTTCTTTGAATTTTAGAAACACTTCTATAACAGGTTTTTCTAATCATTTTCTACTATTTTTTATAATTGTTTTTGATGAAATAGATATCAATAAGTGGTTAATTTATTGTTTTGATGATATAATTTTTTATAAATGTATCTATTTATATATACTATTAAATTTTTATATATATTAATATATTAACCATTAATATTGTGATATTTGGTAATCAATGGGTCAGAATTGGAGATATTTACGATGAACCATTGGTGAATAAAAAAACAGATTTGATGATTTCTTGGAATTTTTAAAATGAAAAATTCAAAATGTATAAATTTAGGTATGTTAGTGAAGTGGTTGAATATTATATATCATGACTCGGTCTGCTGGGATTTCATAGATAGTAGTATATCATGTCTTTCCACCCCAAAACTACCACGGATAGGTCATGAGATGGAGTTTAGCACTAAGTAGGAATACTATGCATATGGGAGGCCTTATACCTATGTACATGTAAATACAAAAACACACATATCTAAATTCATGAATTAGAGTATAAATAAAAATAAAGAGTAAGTATCATGATTGTGAAACCCGTATGAAAAAAAATATTGGGAAACATAAATTTAAAATAGTGTACTAGAATGAACAAAGGTTGAAATAGAAATCCACTATAAAAAATAATATTATCGAACCTTCTATGTAAGAGGGGACATCTTTCAAATGAAACACTGATTATAATACATGACCTATCTATATCACTTTGATCTTCCTACTCTTGGTCCTCCTAAGAATACATCATGAGGACTACCATTTTCATAACACATGTCATGTGTAGTGATATCCTAAGCTAGAGTGAGTATAATAATTCATAGTTGGTGCCAAAAAACAAACAAAATAATTTTACAAACTGAAAGGCATCATTATGGTCAACTAATAAGAATCATGGAACATTAATCTAAATGTATAGAGGGAATGAAAACTCTATTCCCACTACTATTCTATGAATGATATGTCAATTCAACATCATCGTGATATGTCATTCAGTATATGTTAAATATCAACTATATTACCAAGATTCAATGAAGATTGAGACTAGTCATCAAAGTGGACTCAACCATTTTTCTAGACACATGATTTTACTCATGGATCTTGATAACACTCATCCAAGGGAACTCACTCAAATAGACTATTCATCCCAAATGAAACTCATCCCATAGATCCCACACAATCAGTATAACTATAGTATCTTATATTTGAGAAATTTTTCCCATCTAGATTTCTATAACAATTTCACATTAATTATCCCCAACTCTCAAAACATTGATATGGGATCACATAAATTTCTCACAAGAGACACCAAGAACCCTACTTGAACATATAAGATCTCAGTAAAATGATTTTAGATCTCAAACATGACCATTGTGTTTCATAATAAACTTTTATTGGATCTCTATAAATATCAACACTATTATTGGGGAACACACCTAGAAAATTAAAGAACACCACAATACTGAAATTAATCTCATATGATTATGATACACATATAGAAAATTAGTCCCATGGACACTAGGGGTCCCCAAATAAATTCAAGAATAAGTGACAATGTAGGGGATTATAAACCAATTTAAATTGACCATGATAATTTTAAAAACCCTACTAAGAGAAGATGATATGATAAGGGATCCGACCCCGACCTCCTAGAGAGATTCAAAAAGATATAAAGGAACCCATTTCATAGATGTGATCAAAATTCAATTCTTATTACTTAATGACACACAATACCCATGAATGGATGGAATAATGAAACACATCGAAATAATAATGGTATATGCATTATTGAATGAATTTTCTCACAATCACCACCTAGTGCCTCATATTTTCTTCCAAAATGGAGGAAAATTTGACACATTACGTAGAAAACCACTTATGATAGGATACTCAAGAGTATCAATATGAATCTTGAAAAAAAACTTATGTGATAAAGAAATAGATTAGGGAATTACATGATTTTTCCTCCTAGGTAACACATCATGTCCTGTGAGTTTAAACACTAGTTGAGTCCCTTAGTTGTATTTGGAATGTGACATAAAAGAACATGTATGGTTGCCTCACTTTAATAACGTGGAATTTCCCCTCCATCACATTTCTTTTATTGTCATGTCATCCCACACGACATGTAGATGATGTACATGAGATGTTCTTCTTATCCTAGCCTAAACTCATGTACATCGACCTGTACTCGTGTACAGAGGCCTAATACCATGATCCTAACCCAAGTCCTCAGCCACATGGCCTAGTCACATTACCCAACATGTACCCTGGGTACATTATGGGTAGTTCCCAAAATTTCCTTCTTTCAAAATTTGTAATAACACATTGTGTCTCATGTTGGACTATAGGTCATGTGATATATATTTTCAATTGGAAAATCCCTACATACCATATGAAACCCACATATTCATTTATTTCTAATTTATCTACCCCATGCGGATCCATTAAAAATATATAAGGGATAAAAAATAATTAAAATTACAAATAATGGGATTTTGATTTAAAGTTTAATATATTTCGACGTCATGGTGAAACTCCAAAGCTTCGGATTCAGATCGGCACCCAAACGCAACTTTACAATGATTCGGGAGGGATTGCCATCAATAACAAGGTCCAGTGTTACACCCTCTCCTCGATACCTCCTCAATAATTAAATCTTAAATGGGGAACCCAATTCATATCACATGCATGGAATCTAAAGCAGAAACTTTTATTCCACCCATTTTTAATTAATTAGATTTAGATTGAATTTCATATCTTTTCCACCAACAATCTCCCTCAACTGAGTGCTCGATGCCAACTAGAACTATTTAAGAAGTAGTGTAAAACCGAAATTTTGGATTTAATATTCTTCTTTGATCATTGATAAAAGTCTCTTTTTTTATGTTATTCAATTATTTTTGAAAATTCTATGTTCAGTATAATTTTTTTAATATTTTTAATAAAATTGTAACTAGGATCAGCATGACATGGAATTCCATATAGTCTCTAATCCTTACACAAAAAATATTCATTGAAATATTTAAAGCGATCCCGATGATAAATAATATCATTATACTCTCCCTACCATATGTATTTTGATCTCTAAAATAAATAATCCTCATAACATTAGAGGATACATAGCTCTCAATTGGGGTTTCCACTCACAGAAACTCTCTTAAAGGTACCCATACTGTCAAAAACCACATATCCAAGGGAAACACTTACCCAAATAGGTTACCTCCACATGAAACACATATTTTGTCAGTAAACATGTAATGTAAACTCCACACTGAAATACCATTTTATCCTTGTAGACATCATATAACAAATCATGCACACATGATTTTAGTTATGAAATGTAGAGTACATCAAGAACCTATTGTCACTATGGACACAGGGTCAGCTGGCCCGACACCTCACCTTCCAAATTTAGCAACTTGAAATAAGATATATTAAACTCTAATAAATTTGACCACAAAAAATCATCATTTTCCATGACGGTAGAAGATCTCATGGAGCCCAAGATATCCTCATAGAACTCTGAAGGTAACAATTTTTAGGCCCCATGGGAATAATGTAATCTTCTAGTTATTCTCATCATATTATACAAGAACTGCTCCCTTCATGACCATCCCTAGTTCTAACTATAGGATCATATGAATTTTCTCCCACTAACTCTGACTAATATAATTTTGAACTAGAGGGTCTCCCATACATGGCCTCAACAGTTGATACTCCGATGGTGTATTGGAAAATAATACAATATGAAAACACCATCAATGATTGGGGATGATCTCATGTATGTCCTAATACAATAAAAAATTATATGCATGTTTTATAGAATATAAATATTCCAATTTAACATTCCATTACACTATTGTAGAAAATATGTGCATAACCTAGTTGAATCAGATGTCACCTAACACCCTCTCCATAATAATGATATGTATAAATAATCAAGGTCATAAAAGATCATCTTGTAAATTCCATGGATCCACAATACATATATAATTCATATATATAAAAAACACTACAATAATCACTACTCTTGGAGGGTTTAGAAGTGGTAAAACTCATTGAGTTAGTCAATAATCAGTATAGAAGCATCATGACCTAATGATGATTGTGGAAGCCTCCTCATGAAATCATCAGTCACCACCACATTTCCAATACCACATGGAAACCTTATTTTACACCTATAGATGGGAGCGACATTGGGATCTAAAAAATATACCATAATCTACAACATCCTTGGCCCCCAAACCTAATTCTGGACATTCATAATAAAACCACCCATCTTTTCGGAGTACTTTTATGGGAAAACATCCTCCTCAGAAACCCAAATCATTACATTATATGAGTCAATTTTCATACTAAAAAGAATGAAATACTCAAAACATTTGGAATATTAATTGACATGTCTAGTGGATATATGGACAAATGAGACCTAAAAAAATCTCCATTTTTTACATACCTAACCCATTGAAAATGTTTACGGATAAAATTTATAGCCAATATATATCAATTAAAATACTCACCCTTATAGGGGAACTTCTAATATGTTAACTAAACTATAAACTCACTCATAGATAGTATAAAAAATCATCGTTGGGAGTATATTCGTTTATGATCATGCCTCTTGGTGGCACTAAATCTAGAACTGCCTCAACCATTACTAGTTCCACTATAACTCCCATGTTTTGTAATACATATCCTATAAAGTGGTCCTCATTAGTTGCAAACATTATCTATGAGATATTTACATATTGATGGTCCTCTTAAATCATGCCTAGAATCAACATCTAACATCTTGTGTGCTCTATATCTAATGTCTAGTTCACAAGTTTCATAATGAAGATGAATACCATAAACTAGCCTATAAAGGTTTAGGGATTCAATTATTAATTATCAAAAACACTATTGGGGGTTCCAACATGATTAAATGTATCACCATAAAATCTATGTAAATGTTTTATTTTATGAAATAAACCTTTCACAAAAATTCATAATGATCCAATATTTGTTGATATTATTTCGTGAGGTCAACTCCATGATCTACCTCTACAATAACCATTTTTTAAAATTTCACAGATTCATTTGGGTGGTAATCATTTCAGAAAGTCACATGGTTTAGGTGCTGTAAATACACACTTATACGAGAACTCTCATTTTTCTTCTAGTGTAAAAATGGGGTTACCCCGATATACACACTAGGTCTAACAGGACAATTGTTTTTTAAAACCCCAACTCACCCACATCTCATAATGCTCATTGGGAGCCATATGACATTAAAACATAGATACCGGGGGAGTCTATAGGTAAAAGTATATGTATATGTATAACTCTCGGTGGGGATGTAAACCTATTATATCCTTAGGAATGAATTCCATATCCCTATCAATATTACATGAAATGAAGATATCATAACTCTAAATGATTCTGGATAAATACAGGCCGAGTGATATAATGTTTTCTATATCCTCCCACTTAGGAGCTCTTCATACTCTTCTTGAGATCAATCCTTACAAATAGTGTAAAACTCCATCCAAAACAATGTAAAAATCAATAGTAATATTCAACTATGCACGGATCATAGGTGACCATTTAAAATAAATTAAGAACATCATAGGGTATCATTGTAGCCACATGATGGATCCATGTGATGTTATCTCTCCACCCAGAGTCAGGTGATAGAATCAATACAATCATATGATCAATGACCATTTTAACAAGATCCAATGAACACATGGGTTTATTCAAAAAGGTTCTACTAGTATCTATATGTCTAAAAAAAGGGACACATCATGATAAATGTGTCCAATGACTCCATTCTAAGACTATAGTTGGAGCTGTGAAAAAAATCATGTCACACCTCAAAGAACACAAAATCTTACTAGGTCACATGCTCCAAAAATATAATTTTATAATTTAACTTTTCCACATTTTCACATCAACCGTGGATCTCTCTGACACCTCCAAACATAAAAAACACTGAAAAAATATATGAAAAGAATTCAACTTCCACACATTGATATTATGTTATTTGGATTTCAATACCTCACGCCCATGAGGTTTTTATCCCCATATAAGAGAACATCTTGGTAGTGGAAGAGTACATCTTCCTTGATTATGTAAATTCATGTCAAAAATCAATAAAATAGATCTCTAGTAATGCCTTGTTTCACACTAGATATGTATCTCAATCATAAAAACAATTTAGAGGGTTATCACATAATAGAATCAGTAGCACCATGTCTCACACAAATCCACCACATAGTAAAAGAGTATGGATAACTATGAATCATGGTCGATCTATCTCTCTCTCTAGAATTCATTATACACATCTAGTACATGTATGTCCTCTACTAGAAGCACCAGTGCTAACTACTTATTCATTGAGAGAACTAGTTTTCAATCGAAAAAATATTGTATGTTGGGGTCCAAAATATGGAAACTTGCACCACTACATTGAAACAATCCTCCATTTACTAAGGTTATGGATCGTTATGAAACCGTAGTGGTCACTATTTTTGTAGCTCTCATAATAGTCCAATTATATATATATCATTTTCGTGTCTTGATGTAGTTGTCTATTGTTCCACACATGGATTATAACTGGCCTAGAAAACGCGAGATGGTTTCTAGAACTACTCAAAAAGGGGTAAAAACAATCTATTCCTACTAGAAGAAAAAAAGTCATGAAGAGAGATCAGCTTTCATACATCTTTAACTACTAATGTTGGAACATATTATTACCCAATAGGGGATGGAAAAACTAGAGAATCACTATGAGGTACCACCTTCTATAAATACCCCTATAATAAAGCCTCGCCATGAGGCAAATCATCTCCATGACCCCAATATAAAATCCAAGTTGGATTTCATAATGGAATAACTTGAAAATATCCATGGAACACCCGACTAAAAAGTTTATATTTAGAGATCCAAATAAAAAAGGTAATGAAACCAGAAAACCGGTCCAATATGATTTATGTACCAATGGTTTACCTATAACTAGGGTCTACATGTAGCATGTTAATAAGTTGGTTATCATAGTTGTGCTGTATTGATATGTTTTCCACTGCACCGAACTATACATGATTGAATGAAAGATAAACTTGAAAAAACATAACAATGTTTCCCATGTTCCCAAACCAAACAAAACAACTAAAAAAAATCCAAATCTAGTACAAAAAAACATCTATGATATAAATTTATTATGACGCAACCCACTATGGTCGGCCTAGAAGGTAGTAACTTGAGTGTGACCACCTCAAGATCACCTTAAATAGGGAAGGGGATGGGATCATGTGCCGATTTGGTGTATGACACACATGAGAATCATTATCCTCATGTACATGTACACACACACACATTCATCTCAATGAAACATAGTAGTTATAAAAAATATATAATCATATAGAGTGTAAAACATGCATATGATAAACACTAGTTAAACGTTATAGTAATATATTGTGCTGGAAAGATTAAATGGAAAAAATAAAATCCCCCCATAACCAATAATATCATATGAACATCAATATAGGATGGTACTTATATCATATTACACGCCTTCTGCAGAGAATTATCGATCTTGATCACCATGAACTCATTTCCCTTGTTCCCCCTAGGACTCTGTCAAGAGGATAGTCACCAAATAATAAATGACATGTGTAGGATTTTTCCATTTTGGAGGAGTATAATAGTACACCGTAGGATCCTTAAATAACAAAAAAAGTGAAAAACTAAATGAAATTATTCAACATAACCCATAATAAAGGGTTATAGAGAACTCACTGGAGAGATAAAAGTGAAACATCATCTCAAAAATGTACTATTAATGATGATTCATCTGAACATTTTCAGGAAATATCAATAATAATATTAGAAATATCAACTATAACACCAAGATATAATCAAGATAGAGACCATGCCTCAATGTGGCCTCAACCATATTTCCAACCACTATATTCCACTTGAGGCTAACAATAATTCTTCTTTACTATAACTCTCTCCATGAACCTTTCTATCACTAATGGAACTCATATGAGATATCTCGCTCCTTGGGTATCACTATAAAGACATCCATATGAGAGAATGTGATCTTCATAAATTTCATGAGAAAAACACAATGGAATTTTTCACCTCTCGATTCTCTGAGGGGGGAGAATTCCCATGGATGAGGTGGGAGACCAATTACCCTACTATAACTAAGGTTATCCCAATACAAATATATGAGATCACACCTAGGATAACTGGGAGAACCAAACACCCTAAATAAAACAATAGAGATTTCAAAACACATAAATGGGACAAACCATATAAGTAACGGGGGAAACAAAAATCCTAATCTGAAACTCATAATACCATGATACAGAGATAGGGGATCCCCCCGAGGACTATTGGGGGAAATCGCAAACCCAGTGTAGAATAACATACTAAGTAGGGTATCCTAGGCCCATGTATGTTGGTCAATGAAATCTCAAAACACCACCTAGAGAATTTGATATGATATAGGATCTATTTAATATCCAGATATTTAAAAATAATATAATATTTGGTATTTGACAAGATACAGAATGTTGAACTTAAAAGAATTGTTACAAATAATTTTTTATGTAAGACTGCTATAATCGGGCTGTAAAATTGATGGGTATGAAAATGTAGAACTAGTTATATATATATATTAATAAATAAAAATTAAAAGATTAATTCATTGTAAATAAGAACTCATGTTTTAGTAAAATCATTTTTTCTTCAAAATTATGTTTTTCATCAAAAATGGTTTTAGATCTCATTATTCATGTGAATAGTATAATTAATAACAGTGTAAAAAAGCTGATTTTTAATGAAAAATATAATTACTTTTTTATTAATAACAATGTAAAATTATATTTTTTCATTTTTAAAATAACATTTTTTTATTTTTATTTAATATTAACTAAAAATGATTTTTAAATTAATTTAATATATTATTTTAGTACAAAAACATTTCATATTTAGAAGATAATTTTTTATGAAAACCGTTTGTAGTTTCATTTTTTTGGTTTAATTTTATGTTTAATCCTAAAAAATAATTTTTTTAAAATTTTTCAAAGTGGATTAAATATTAGAAATCAATGTGGTTAAAATTTGGTAAATAGTTACCTTCTCTTTTTGGTCAACACGAATTTTAACCTATGTAATATTTGTTACCATTATAAAGGGTAAATTAGATATGTAAATTTAAAAATAAATTGACAATGACTATCAAATTACCCTAAATGACACATAAATTTTATTTGATGAGTCCATTTTTCGTTATTCATCCACGTTTCAGTTATATGTAAAATTGTTACCATTTACAAGATATTATAACATTTAAAATATTTTATTAAAAGTAAAGTGAAAAATGTCACAATCTCATTTTTAATTAAAATTATATTCAAAACCTAAAGATATATACATAGTTCATGTTAAGTTATAAATATTATTTTTAAATATAAATAATATATATTCATCAATTTAATTTATTTTCATTAATTATTGAATAAATAATTAAACATATATTTATATAAAATCCACGAACAATAACCATTTATTTAATGGATAAAAATGATATTAAAAAAATATAAGTGATATAATTTTTATAATTAATATAATATTGTAATTTTTTAGACCAATATAACATGGTAGGGATACATTAAAATATTATATTCTAATTCCTTGGTTGTTTTGATGTTATAAAAAAATAAATTTAAATGAATAGTTCAAAAAATTTCATTATAGATATTTATAAAAATTATATTTAATTTAGTGATATAAAATTAATTAAGATATTAATTTTTCCCAGTTAATTAGGAAGTGATTCATAATATTTTCTATGTCCCATTTATAGTATTTTATTTATTTATTTTTATAATGTTTACATTCAAATTGAAAATATTATTATTATCATAGTAATGGTGAAAGGGGTTAACGATGGACTAAAACCAAAATATAACTGCAAACACATAGTAAAAACATGTATATTTTTTTAATGGGATTACTTTGACCCTTATTATCCCATATTAAAAATAAATTACCTTAGTTTCTTTTGGAGTGGAATATTAATTTATATTAATTTAAGATTTAGGGGAATTCCAGGCGTGGCTCTCTCCTCTCATATAAAGGGTCATATAATATTCTCTTGACATAATACATAATAATAAATTTTATTTGGACAATAATTTCTAGTATTCCTTTTAATATTACCTTACATCATTGTACATATATGTTTTAGCTATAATACAAACCTTTTAGTGATTATGGTCTCAATCAAAAGAGGCTTTCCAATGAGGATGTATAATTTTAACCGCATACTTTTATTTTATTTCTTTGTCTGATTCCTTAAATTATTTTTAATTCATTGAAAATGATTAAACAATTATATTACATATAATATGATGTTGTTATGTTATATTAATTATCTATATACCTCCCCACATCAATAAAATAGGAATCTAAACCATTGATCATGCATACAATGGACCACCACTTATTGAACTAATGTCATTCATTTTATATCACTGTATATTATAGATGGATTTAAGTAATATAGATAGTATTAATATCATATTTACTATTTTATAATGATAACATACCACAAATTTTCTTAAACACCCATAAAATAATGAATGTTAATGTCATTTGTGCGTACATGTGGACTACCCCATACAAGAAGCGATGTGACACATTTAACATCAACACATCACATGGATGTAACATATAAATATAATTAAAAATAATAATGTGATATTTGTGATATTATAATAATTATGGGTAGTTAAAATAGTACTCACCTTCATTTCTTAATGATTAAAAAATAATGGAACCGCTACTCAGGCATACAAATGACATATTTTCTCCATGACTGTAATGTAGTTCATTTTTCATTTCGATCTCAATTGAATTGTATTAAAATCATAAATTATATTAAGAATGATAACAATATCTTTATTAATATTCTATAGATTATGTAATAAAGACTATATTTACCATATTCATCTTACAAATGCCAGCTTAATGTTATATATCGAATATCAACAAAATGTCCAATATGAACCTAAATGATTAACTCAATGTATATAGCAAAGTAATAAGTGATATATGTAACACCCCAAGATTCTTAAATATGTTTATTATTAAATAAAATAAATTTATTTGATATATTATGTTGTTTTCAATATCCTGATATGCTAATGCTACACACAACATTGGATTGGCTTATGTTACACCAATGCTGAGTTTTACCAAACAATAATATATTAATAAAAAATTATTATTTAATATAATAGGATTTGACATTTCCATTTAGTTTGAAGATATAATTATTAATAAATATTTTTTAAATTTAAATGGTTTAATTCATTGGTTATGAATTAATTAGAAAGGAATATATTAACAAACTAAATATATTGTGAATGTTTTTACAAAGAACTATATTTGTCATAATAAAGTTATTTTAAAATAATAAATTAAATTAATTAATATTATAGAGAAATATTAATGAAATATATAAGTAATTTTTAATATAATTTTTTTTCACCTAATTTATTTTATAGGAATAATAAAAGAAGAATCTCAATATTACTTAAAAAATATACTATTATATAAACATAGTTTTACATCCTTTTAATGGTGACCTAGATTTTAATCGAAATTTTTACACTATTATACATTATATTTCAAGATATAAAAAATTCATTTTTAATTGAATATAAAAACATTCAATATCTAATTTTTTTTTATTTTCATGATATGTTTCATGTTTTGATGAATAGTAGAAAATAATAAAATTTAAATGAAACAAAAACACCAAATATTTTCTAGTATAAAATTATATAATTGAATGGTTATAAAGTATAAATTGATTATTTGTAATAATTTAATCTAATTTTTGTCATTTAAATCGATTTTACATCGAATTTAGATATAAAAATGTTTCAATATTTTGTATTTTCATAATTAATAATCATATTTCTCACCCTGTCAACATGATCGATTTTAAATTAATTACTAATAATTATATGTTTTTAATTTTTTAAAATGAATTTAATATTTTAAATCAATGCTTCATAATTATGTAAACAGGGTTCTTTAATAATTGGGAATATGAATAGTAATATATAGTAGTATTTTAATTAGCATGGTTAAGGATGAATCAGATAAATTTGTGTAAGAATAATATAATTGAAATACCATAACAGTTTTCCTAATTTCATTTAATGAGTGGGTTTAGATGAAAATCAACATTTGGATGAAAATATACGTTTTTGAAGCCAGTTGGATTAGAATAAGACATTGATTATATTTTATATAATGATTTATGAAAAATATAATACTAAGTTTTTTAATAAGTATTTCATTTATATTACGTGATTATAGAGATGATAGAATTTTATATAAAAGGTAATTTAAAATCTATTAAATTTATATTAATCATGAAAATATATTATTAATTTTTATAGAATAAATAATTAAAATAAATTATTTCTTAATACTGATGATGTAATTGATTAATTAGTGGTAATTTCAAAAAAATTATATTAAAAATATTTTTAAAATTATAATTTGACATAATTAGTGTCCTAAATTAATTATATATATATATTTTAAATATTACTGATATATTAGAAGGGTTTGTTTGAGGTTATCATGTTGGAAGGATTTTTTTAAAAAGGAAAATATTGAATAGTATCCAAATTAACATAAATAGTATTTTAAAATAAGTATTAATTTATTAAATGATATAAAATTTATAAAAAAATTATAAATTAATGTATCAAAATATAATAAAAATAAATTTTTTTCAATGAACCATTATGGGTGCATTTGGAATTTTATAGTAAATATATTAACCATAAATATTAAATAATCCATGTTATTATAGAAAGAGTTGTAGGGTTTAACTAAGTGTTAATTCAAAATGATAAGGCTAATATTGTTATCTGAAAATGAATAAAAATAATTAGATGAGAAGATATAGAACTGTAATCTTTATATTTTCTAAATAACTTATTTTGGAAATATTTTTAATTAAAAATTAAATTATATTAATTTAATATTTTGAGTTTTTCATGAATATCTGTAACACCCCAAGATTTCATAGTGTGTTATTTTTCAAAATAATTCAATAACTTGCACTACACGCAACATCGAGTTCAATCACACCATGACTTACCAAAAAAATACATTAAAAAGAGGTTATGAATATTATTAACTCAATTTTAAACTTTATATAATCCATATAATTTTAGAATCCGTATTATGACTTTCTTAGACATAATGCAAGATCAGATTCATTTTCAGTATTGCACTTTTATCAACTTTTAAAAGTGAAACCTTTTTAAATAAAATATTTTAAACTTTTTGACTAAATGGGGACATCAAAAAAATTAAAATGAAACATCCCAAGCTTCCACGGTACACTTTCCATTGAATAATGCAATGGCGTGCATTGTACGCAACTTTAAGATTCTAACACACCACAACCAATCAAACTAGCCGTTATGAATAGTAATACCTACCTTTTAAATTTTTTGAAATTTTTTCTCTCAAAATGGACTTCATTTTTTGATTCTGAGTATCGAATTTAGCCTATGGTGAAATTTTGGTACTTTTCGGATAACTTTCATATTTTGATGAATAGTGAAAATTACTAAATTTTAATTAAAAACAACATTTTTAATCAAAATAATTAATAATGATAAATTATGGATTTGAATGGTTTTAAAGTATATTTAGAATATATTTTTACCATTTAATATAATTTTGGTCATTGGACATAATTTTACAATTATACCGGACATAAATATGTGCCAATCTTTTGATAGTTATTATTTCTTAAAAACACGCTTTTTGTTTTAACAACAGGAATTAATTTTAAATTAATTTCTGCAAATTATGTGTTTTGAATTTTGAAAAATGGATTCCATATTTTGAATCAGGATGTTCAAATTGTGTAAATAGGTAACTTTTATTTTTATACATTTTGAATAATTACTGGGATAAATATTTTATTTACCATGGTTAAGTGTAAATCCGGAAAATAAGGATTAAAAAATTATATTATAATAATAATAAATTACCCTAAAACGTGTCCTAACCTTATTTTTTGATATATGTTCGACCATAGGCTTCTTTGGGTCGATTTTGGGACCCCATGGAGCCACATGTAGGTGATAGGGACACTTTATTTTAATTAAGTTAAAATGAATACAAAAATGACACAAGCATATATCGTTTATCAAAATAATTTTTACATAGGGTTATATATGTTGGATTTTCGACTATAAGTATTTATTAGAAAGATAAAAATATTTTCTACATAATTATATTTTATTTATAATTTTTTGACATTAAATAATTTAATTTATTTATGACACAATGATGATACAGTAATTACCATAATAGTAAAAAATTAAAATAATTGATATTATAAATACTAAAATAAATATAATTTGAGACTTTTTATGAATTACAAAAAATTTATAAGTTAATATGACATGTTAGGAGTGATTTAATTAAATATTTTAGAAGTAATAATTCTGTTATGAGTTTCACAAAAATAAACTATTGAATAGTGTCAAAATTGACATAAAAGAGCTTTTAAAACAAATATTATATTATTAATTGATATTAAATTCATAAAAAGCTAATGTTCGGCAAATAGACTTATATCATGATATTTGTAACATTAATGGAACACTTGGGGGTCTCTTGGATGTATATAGTATATTTATTAACCATATTATATAAAAATACAAAGAGACATTGTAAAAGTGAAACTAATTAACTAAGAGTTAATATTTAAAGATAAGGTTAATATAATGACTCAAACATGTCTAACATCTATTTGTTAAGTTTTTTTCCACCCATACCCACCTTAACATTTAAACAATCAACTTTTGAGCCATTATAAACCGAATATTAATTTATTATTAATTAATATTTCTAACTTTTCCAAAGGTGCCCCTAACCCCTCTTATAAAAGGGCACTCCTCCGTCTCATTTATGCATACCGTCAAAGCCTTTTGGATCGGCCAAAATCTGCCCAAATACCCTCAAAACATTCCTCCCTACAATTTAGAGGCCTTAGTTTTATCATAAAGCCAACCTAAGGAGACCTTTTGATCAAATCAAAAGGAAGAACCCGAAGAAGAGGTAATGATTTCACCACCCTTTTCCAAGTTCCCTTCTTCTTCCACTTCTTCTTTCTTTGTTATTACCATTATAAAATAATAAATCCAGTATCATATATATACTGTGATGTTATTATAAATATGGTACAACCATATTCAGTATTCTATCCACCCTTTGAATAACATGTCACCATACGTGCGTACGTACGGCTTACCGTCTCCACGTCGTGGTGTAATTGTTATTAAATATGTTATTATTTGGATGGGTATAATAATGATGTGTAACTCATGTAAATAATAAATATAACATGTTAATGATTCTTTATATATGATATACCATCCATTTATATATTATTTTAATATCAAAAGAATGATATTGTCTCTCATGCATACGTACTGACTATCGTCTCCACGAACGTGATGAGATTCATTTTCCATCGTATCCATTCAAATATAATTCTCATTTTATGATTAATAATAGTATCTAAGGACTTTATATAATTCTTTATATGATTAAGATACAACCTATCCATGAAAAACATGGCTTACATAACATAACATATAAAAGAAAACGAGTATGTTAACACCCGAAACAACAATAATTCTAAGATATTATTAACAAATCAATGTTAAAAGATAATATATGATATCATATTAATGTATATGATTCTTGTATAATTTAATAACAATTATTTCACCATTATACAGGTGTTTAACCTACACCAACCAAGTAAAAGTACAAGGTAAGGATTTATTTCACAATCTCTTCATTATCCGAGGTTGTTTATACGTAATTATCTACTGGGATCTCTTTATCATCCACATCCATGTTTTTTAAAAATGTATTTAAATACATTTTTAATATTAAAAGAATATGGGTTAAAGTCATTTATACCCTTGTTTGACTTTTTAAAAGAGTTTTATAATGGAATCATTCTGTCGTTTTCCAAACAAGGTGCTTTTATCCTTTTCGACAGAATTAAGGTAAGAATGTTTTTTAAACTTATACGGCGGGTGTAGTTATTTTCCGCCGTTACAAAATTGTCGAATAATACCTTACAAGAATATAAGAATATTTTCAATGTAAATGTTTTATCTTATAATTATGTGACTTTTAAATGATTTCAAAATGGATATTTTAAGAATTTCTGAAAGGTACTCTTTATCAAGATCATAATTTTAACTGATTTGAAGATTTATCTTTCTAAATATTTTTAATTAATGTCCATGTTTTCAAAAAAATTTAAAAAATTAATTTATATGGACATGAAGGTTTGGAAATAATATTTCTTTTCAGGAATTTCAAAGTGGTATGGGACACTTTGATTCAAAAATCTCTTTTAAATTACTTCCTTTATAAATGTGGGACTTTTCAATGATTTCGAGAAAAGAGATATTTCTCTCAAATAGTTTTGATTTCATCTATGTCAACATCCATTGATGGATTTTAAGCTTATTTGAAGTTTATTTATTATGATACAAAACATCTATATTTTATTGAATGTTTTGTGATATGTTTGACTGTGGATGTGCTATTTTTATATCATTCATAGTTTATGGTGAAAGTATTTACATTTCGTATGCTAGTTTTAATACAAATTCTTATGTTATGTTTAAACCATTTCATATGGGAATGCATTGGACTTAATATGTGACGGGTGGAGCCAGCTATAGCTACTCGATGCATCGGTAGGTCTCATGAGACAAACTAGTGACTTGGTACAAGGCCTTGGCAAATTATTATTTGTAGTCTTGGCACGAGGCCTTGGCTATGTGGTTATGATAGTCTGGAATTATGCATTCCATCATTATGAAAGTGGTTATAGATATTGCATGTGATTATTTGATTAGTAGAATATCCATGTGAGTAAGTAAATGGCATTATTTCATTTTACTTTTGCCATACTATGTTGAAGTTCAAGTTTAAAAGGCTTTTGTTTTAGTTATACATTGCGTTAAATGTTTATGCTTATTTTGGAATGTTCCCGCTATATTGTTATCCTTACTGGGCATTTGAGCTCACCTCTTTTCTATGTTTTATTTTTCCCAGGATGTGAAGAAGTAAGTAATGAATGACCTGCAGAGATATTATGAGGGGATAATAGTGTGGACTATGGAGACATTATGTTGTTGTAGTAGTTTTTCACTTTATGATGTAATGTAAAACTTTATGAATATATCTAGTGTTTCCAAGGCTACTAAACCAATCCGTATTTCGAGATTTGATCTTTCTTGTGATCATGCCAATGTTATGTAATAATGCACCGACTCTGGGTAACTAGGGTCAGGGTGTTACAGTTGGTATCAGAGGAAGTTTAGTACAAACCTTGGAAGATAGATTTTGTTAAACTCTGATTAGAGCTCGTAGGCCTAAGATGAACTTTGAGGATTAGTATAGACGAACTTCCTAGAATTTTGGTATTGTAGAGATTTTGTGAGTTTTCTGAGCAATACATCCCTGTCTAGATACGAGCAGGTAGAGGCGGCTCGGGCACATATGCACCTAGGGGTAAAACCCGAAAACAACGCTTTGTGCTAGACTCGAACGGGAACTGGTGCACGACAACGGGCCTTGCTGCACTGTTGGCTACGACACTCCCAGGGGATATGCTTAGGATAACTCTTATTTTCTTAAGAAATCATTATGAAGGGTTTATAAGTATGTACTTCCTTAAAGAAATTTTTTTTATGATTATGGATTATATCCATAAACTATTTAATTTATCTTATGTGTTTTACAAGTTTGGGATTAGGTATTGTTATTCATAAACTAATCTAATGTATGCCATAGTTTAGAAATGGTGCCCAGTAGAAGGAGTGAGAACTCTAGAAATTCACATGATACAAAGAGAAAGATGGATCATATATTTCATGTTCTTAAGCCAGAATTTATAAGAGAAATAGTCTCGCATGTATTATCATCATATGAAGAAATAATATCATGTGTTGATAAGATAATTAAAGAGTTTACCGAGTCCTATGGATTTGAAGGAAAGCAAGAGAAGAAAAGGATGGAAGAGAGAAAGATGGATAAAGGGAAGAGTGAAAAGAATAATTCTCCCATATGTGATAACTGGGGAAAGAAACACCATGGAACTTGCCTAAAAGGAATGAGAGTTTGTTATAAGTGTGGAGGAAAAGGGCACAAAGTACGTGACTACAAGCGTAAGAAAATGGTTTCAAATGTACAATGCTTCATTTGCAAGGAGTTTGGACACTACGAGAACCTATGTATTAGTCATAATACTATTTCACAAATGATGTTATTGGATAATAATCACGTTATGATACTACCACAGATGAAGATGAATTATTAGAGTTCTTATGTTTCTTATTTAATTTGAGTGTTGTATCAACAATATACTTGTTATAATAATTATGGAGTATATAAGGATTGTACTGCAGTACTATTTCATTATGGACTTGAGATTGTGTGGAACAAAGAAAAGTGACTCAATAGCAGGTTAATTGTTTGGAAAATATATGGTTGAGAGAAAGATAAACCACAATATGATTCTGATACCAAGGTAGTGGTTTTAGAATAATACATGATTGTTTTGGATAAATTATATTGGATATTCTTGAAAACCTTGAAACTGATTAATGATTTGTATATTCCATAATTGTTGGAGTTTAAAACATTTTTGGATTGAAGGAGTATATCTATTATTCTATAAGGAATAAGGGATCATGAATGTAATCAATGAGGTTTTATGATAATTCAGGATGTTGCAATGTTTTAAAAGAATACATGATGAAGGTGATCACATGAAATTACGCGGAAAAAAAAGGATCTTCATTGTGTTTACCTTTCTTATAAATTTTGGACTGAATTATTTTGGATAGTTCTAGTTTGGATTATTTTGTATTGCCATAAATGGACAACCCGTAGGTCGGGAAGCAACCCGTCGTGTGTGGCAAGGCCGTGAGACTTGAACCCACAACCGAAGGGCGACAAGGTTGTATCACCTACCACTGACACACGTGATGTCCGGGATTATATAATGTAGTTTTTTTAAAATATCTCGTAGATGGATTATAAATTCGTTTTTTTAACCCTGTACGAATAGTATAAATAGAATTTGTTTACGTTCTATTATCTTTTAAAGTGAAAGATGAGTTTGTGGTAGAAATTTATTATTATATAAAACTCTAATTATAATGTAAGTATATCTCCTTATGTTCTTATCCAATCTCATAAATAAATTTCTCAACATTAAGAAAATGAACTTAGAACATTTTTTTTTTCTAGATGGTACCTTAAATCATCACAAATTTATGGCTTTGGGATTGTTGGCCTTTTCAAAGCCATGTTCTCATCCACTCTCCATCATATAATTGATGGTTAGATTTCTCTTCCATATCCATATTTTCCTACATGGAACCCTAGTATGTGTTATTTTCGGTAATCTTCCTACTTTCCACTCTTGATTTTAAACAGAGGCTTCATTTATTCATTTTTCGATGTGGGATTTCAACTATGATATTTTGAAACGTCAAAAATGTGTTATCCCAATACCCTCTATTTTGTTGAACCGATGGTATTTCAAATCATCATAGATTGATGAATTTAAGGACCTCAATTTTATACATGTTTTTGATTGATGACCTCAATCACCACCTATAAAAATTTACATTTTTCCTATAATTATATGTCTCTAATTGCCACCAATGTTCTCCTAATCGAGATCATAATTTGGTGGTGACCCTTTCATTTCTCTTTTCCACATATTAAGACTAAATTTTAGAAACCCAATTTCCGATGTGGGTTTTCCCACAAATATATTTTCTATTTTAAACCTTTTATTTTCGAAGAAAATCTTCAAATTGCGAGGACGCAATTTATTGATGGAGGGAGAATGTAACACCCCAAGATTTCATAGTGTGTTATTTCTTGAAAATAATTCAATAACTTTCACTAAACGCATCACCGAGTTCAATCACACCATGACTTACCAAAAAAAGCCATTCAAAAGAGGTTATTAATAGTATTAACTAAATTTTAAACTTTATATAATCCTTATAATTTTAGAATCCTCATTATGATTTTCTTAGACATAATGCAAGAACACATTCATTTTCAGTATTTCACTTTTATTAAATTTTAATAGTGAAACCCTTTTAAATAAAATATTTTAAACTTTTTGACTAAATGGGGACATCATAATAATTAAGATTAAACATCCCAAGCTTCCACGGTACGCTTTCCTTTGAATAATGCAATGGTGTGCATTGTACGCAACTTCGAGATTCTAACACACCACAACCAATCAAACTAGCCGTTATGAATAGTAATCCCTACCTTTTAAAATTTTAGAAATTTTATCTCTCAAAATGGACTTAATTTTTGGATTCTGAGTATCGAATTTAGCCTAAGGTGAAATTTTGGTACTTTTCAGATAACATTGATATTTTGATGAATAGTGAAAATTACTAAATTTTAATTAAAAACAACTTTTTTAATGAAAATAAATAGTATTGATAAATTATGGATTAGAGTGGTTTTAAAGTATATTTAGAATATATTTTTACCATTTAATATAATGTTTTTCATTGGACATAATTTTACAATTAAACTGGATATAAACAAGTGCCAATCTTTTGATAGTTATTATCTCTTAAAAACACGCTTTTTGTTTTAACAACGAGAATTAATTTTAAATTAATTTCTGCCACTTCTGTGTTTTGAATTTTGAAAAATGGATTCCATATTTGGAATCAGGATATTAAAATTCTATAAATAGGTAACTTTTATTTTTAGACATTTTGAATAATTACTGCGGTAAATATTTTATTACCATGGTTAAGGGTAAATCCGGTAAATAAGGGTTAAAAAATAATATTATAATAATACTAAATTACCATAAAACGTGTTTTAACCTTATTTGTTGATACATGTTCGACCATAGGCATCTTTGGGTCTATTTTGGGACCCCATTGTGCCACTTGTAGGTGATAGGGACACTTTATTTTAATTAAGTAAAAATGAATACAAAAATGACACAAGAATATATCTTTTATAAAAAAAATTTACATAGGGTTATATAAGTTGGATTTTAGACTATAAATATTAATTAAAAAGATAAAACGATTTCCTACATAATTAAATTTTATTTATAATTTTTAGACATTATATAATTTAATTTATATATGACACAATTATGATGCAGTAATTACCACAATGGTGAAAAATTAAAATAATTGATATTATAAATACACAAATAAATATAATTTGAGAATTTTTATGAATTACACTAATTTTATAAGTTAATATAACATGTTAGGAATGATTTAATTAAATTTTTTAGAAGTAATAATTCTGTTATGAGTTTCACAAAAATCAACTATTGAATAGTGTCAAAATTGACAAAAAATAGTTTTTAAAACAAATATTATATATTTAATTGATATTAAATTCCTAAAAATCTAAGGATCGGCCAATAGACTTATATCATGATATTTTTATCCTTAATGGACTACTTGGGGGTCGCTTAGATGTATATAGTATGTTTATTTACCATATTATATAAAAATACAAAGAGACATTGTGAAAGTGAAACTAATTAACTAAGAGTTAATACTTAAAGATAAGGTTAATATAATGACCCAAACCGGTCTAAATTCTATTGGTTGAGTTTTTTTCGACCCATACCCACCATTAAATTTAAATAATCAACACTGGAGCCATTAGAAACCGAATATGAATTTATTATAAATTAATATTTCTAGCTTTTTCAAAGGTGCCCTCACCCCTCTTATAAAAGGGCACTCCTCCTTCTCATTTCTTCACACCTTCAAAGCCTTTTGGTTCGGCCAAAATCTGCCCAAATACTCTCCCAACTTCCCTCACTACAACCTAGAGGCCTTAGTTTGATCATAAATCCAATCAAAGGATCCCTTTTGATCAGATCAAAAGGAAGAACCCAAAGAAGAGGTAATGATTTCACCACCCTTTTTCCAAGTTCCCTTCTTCTTCCGCTTCTTCTTTCTTTGTTATTACCATTATAAAATAATAACTCCAGTATCATATATATACTCTGATGTTATTGTAAATATGGTACAACTACATTCAGTATTCTATCCACCCTTTGAATAACATGTCACCATACGTGCGTACGTACGACTTACCGTCTCCACATCGTGGTGTAATTGTTATTCAATATATTATTATTTGGATGGGTATAATAATGATGTGTAACTCATGTAAATAATAAATATAACATGTTAATGATTCTATATATATGATATAACATCCATTTATATATTATTTTAATATCAAAATAATGATATTGTCGCTCGTGCGTACGTACGGACTACCGTCTCCACGAACGCGATGAGATTCATTCTCCATCGTATCCATTCAAATAAAATTCTCATTTGATGATTAATAATATTATCTAAGGACTTTATATAATTCTTTATATGATTATGATACAACCTATCCATGACAAATATGGCTTACTTAACAAAACATATAAAATAAAACGAGTAAGTTAACACCCGAAACAACGATAAAACTCAGATATTATTAACAAATCAATGTTAAAAGATCATATATGATATCATATTAATGTATATGATTCTTGTATAATTTAATAACAATTATTTCACCATTAAATAGGAGTTTAACATATCCCAACCAAGGAAAAGTACATAGTAAGGGTTTATTTCACAATCTCTTCATTATCCGAGGTTGTTTATACGTAATTATCTACTTGGATCTCTTTATCATCCACATCCAAGTTTCTTAAAAATGTATTTCAAAACATTTTTACTATTTAAAATAATATGGGTTAAAGTCATTTATACCCTTGTTTGACTTTTTGAAAGAGTTTTATAAAGGAATCTTTCCGTTGTTTTCCAAACAAGGTGCTTTTATCCTTTTCGACAGAATTAAGGTAAGAATGTTTTTTTAAACTTATACAGCGGGTGTGGTTATTTTCCGCCGTTACAAAATTGTTGAATCTTTCCTTACAAGCATATAAGAAAATTTTCAAAGTAAATGTTTTATTTTATAATTATGTGACTTTTTAATGATTTTAAAATCGATATTTTATGAATTTGTGAATGGTACTCTTTATCAAGATCATAATTTTAAATGTTTAAAATATTTATCATTCTAAATATTTTTAATTAATGTCCATGTTTTCAAAATGATTTTAAAATTTTATTTATATGGACATGAAGGTTTGGAAATGATATTTATTTTCAAGAGCTTCAAAGTGGTATGGGACACTTTTATTCAAAAATCTCTTTTAAATTACTTCCTTTATAAATGTGTGACTTTTCAATGATTTTGAGAAAAGAGATATTTCTATCAAATAGTTTTTATTTCATCTATGTCAACATCCATTGATGGATTTTAATCTTATTTGAAGTTGATTTATTATGATACAAAACTTCTATATTTTATTGAAAGTTTTGTGATATGTTTGACTGTGGATGTGCTATTTTTATATCATTCATAGTTTATGGTGAATGTATTGACATTTCGTATGATAGTTTTAATACGAATGTTTATGTTATGTTTAAACCTTTTCATATGGGAATGCAATGGACTTAATATGTGACGGCTGGAGCCTGCTATAGCTCCTCGATTCATCGGTAGGTCTCATGAGACAAACTAGTGTCTTCGCACAAGGCCTTGGCAAAATCGTATTTGTAGTCTTGGCACGAGGCCTTGGCTATGTGGTTATGATAGTCTGGCATTATGCATTCCATCATTATGAAAGTGGTTATAGATATTACATGTGATTATTCTATTAGTAGAATATCCATGTGAATATGTAAATGGAATTATTTCATTTTACTTTTTCCATACTACGTTGAAGTTCATGTTTAAAAGGATTTTGTTATAGTTATACATTGCCTTAAATGTTTATGATTATTTTGGAAAGTTCCCGCTATATTGTTATCCTTAATAGGCATTTGAGCTCACCCATTTTCTATGTTTTATTTTTCCCAGGATGTGAAGATGTAAGTTATGAAGGACCTGCAGGGATATTATGAGTGGATAATAGTGTGGACTATGGAGAAATTATGTTGTTGTATTAGTTTTTCACTTTATGATGTAATGTAAAACATTATGAATATATCTAGTGTTTCCAAGGCTACTAAACCAATCTGTCTTTCGAGATTTTATCTTTCTTGTGATCATGCCGATGTTATGAAATAATGCACAGACTCTGGGTAACTAGGGTCGGGGCATTACAATATCCCATCACCTAAATTATATAAGGTGAATTCTTTCCTCACTTCCTTGCACAATTTTCCACTTTATACATCAACCAACCACTAACCATTTCCTTTCTAAAATACATTATCCACATCATATGGTTTCTTTCATTCTCATAATACAACACCTAGTCTCCCTAAGAGGAGATTCAAATGAAGTCCACAAAAGTGGAGGAAATTGATTTTCCAATTAAATTAAGTCAATTTTTCTTCTACTTATTCTTCCTATGTTTTTTCATGATAAATTAATCAATATATTATTATATGTATTCATAAATTTTATTATGATTATTTTTATTAACATGTTCCTCAATTTATTTATCCTATTAAAAACAATATCTCTATGAGTGCATAGGAAGGACATCCCATCTCCACGTTGTGGTGTAATTTGTTTATAATCACAGCATTATTTCGATGGGTAAAATGATGAATATAATGGATAAAATAATAAATAGTATATGATAATTATTATGTATAATTAATGTATCATTTAATTAATTACCACATTACAATTAATAAAATGATTTTACCACCCGTGCGTACGTAAGATGTACCATCTCCATGACATGATAAGATTCATTCACTGTGCTAACCATTGACGAATGATTATAGTATATATATATATGATGAGTAAATATGATATTTATAAACTTAATATTATTATTTATATGAATAATTTATATCATATTCATAAGAAATATTACATACAAAAAAAACATGTTTAGTAAAATGAAGCAGTTTACAACTGAAACATGGGTAATAACAAAATATTCTGAACAAAACATTATAAGAATATCATATAAGATATCTTATATTTGTTTATTAATATAATATATTTAATAAATTTATTTAAATTAATATAAATGAGTTTAAATAACATTTGGATTGAATAATGTACAAGGAAATGGTTAACATTGCAATAAAATTGTTATTCGGGATTGAATAAATATACGTATTTACTATGGAATATTTATCATCAATGTACACTTTTCTTAAAAATTATTGAAAATTTGTTTAAGAATATTCAATAATTTTTTTAATTATTTTACCATTGTTTTACTTTTTATAATAATGTTTAAAAGTAATCTTTTTGTTATTTTCCAAATGATGTACAACATGCCTTTTTTGATGGAAGGATTGATTGTTTTAAACATATGTTGTGTCAGCAAGTTTTCATGCCATCATGATGACATATCTCTTTGAAAATTTCAATGCGATATTACATTTTTATTTTAAAATTATTTGTTTTCTTTTATAATGGAATTTATTTTAAATTTATTATTTCAAATTAAAAGGGTATTTCTATCAAAATTTACGTTTAATGATTTTATTAGTGTATTTTCATCTATTTCAAAACCCTTTGTTGAATATTATCCTTTTTTTTTGTGGAAATATTATGATAGAATTTTTTATATTCCATTGGATGTTTTATTATTTATATTTACTATGGATGTGATATTTTTATACCATTCATGTTGTACAGTTTGTGAATTCACAATTCGTATGCTATTTTTAATATTATGTTTATTTTTGTTATTTTTCATCACCTCTTTCATATGAGGAATGTGTGGAACATAGTATATAATGGGTGTGGCCCATTATTTCCACAAAATACAATAGTAGGTCTCATGGGATAAACCATATGGGTTTTTACATGTTTATATATTGTTTCACGGATGAATTCATGATGATATGTTTATAATGTCCCACATTATTAATTTCCATCATAAGATTACATATTTATTTTACATGGAATTATTTGACTAGAATAATTTCCATGGTTACATTTCATTCTCAGGTGGTTATATATGGGGAATTATTTCATTATGTATCATTCCTACCATATCTGGCTTTAGTTGATGATTAAATGACTTATGTTTTTGTTAATCACCAGCTATAATTGTTTTTACTTGTTATTAATAGCTTCCATTGTATTCTTACCATTACTAACATTATTATATCCACCAATTAATTTGATTAATTTTTATATGATTCCTTGATGTATATTATTACTGAATTTTAATGACAAATAAATTGAATAATATTATTTTCAAAGGATTTAATATGTTTTTTCATAACACCCCGACCCGAGATGCCCGAAGACGGTGTATTGTTTAAAATCACTAGCATGATACGAAAAATCATGTCCTGAATAACCAATGAGTTTAGAATCCATGGAAGTACTAGATGCATACATAAACATTACATTACATTATGAAATGAAAAATCAACATTGTGTCTCCGTAGAACACAATCATATCCCTTAGCCTATCCCTATAGGTCGGTTATAATATACTTCATCACATCTTGGAAACTATATAACATATGAAAGAGTTGTGATCAGTTCCTCAATAAGGATAACAACATAGCTGAAACATTTATATATAAGAATAATCATTTAAGGAAATGTATAATACTAAAATATAATTATTTTATACATAAAATTATACATAATAATGAAAATATTAATCATATATTTCCATTTTATTATTCACATTGATATTCTACTTGTCGAATAATCACATGTAGTATCAATAGCTAATTTCACAATGATGGAATGCATAATGCATAACTCATAACCACATATTCTAGGACTCATTCCAAGACTACAAATAATATATTATTAAGGCCTTTTACCAAGATAGTAGTTTGTTCCATTAGACCGACCAATACATCAAGAAGCTATAACGGGCTCCACCTGTCACTTACTATGTCCAATTTATTTCTTATAGGAAAATGTTGAAACAAAACATAAAATTTCATATTAAAACTAGAATATGAAATTTATAAATTATAACAACAAACCATGAGTTGTATGAAAACAATACATTCATAGTCAAACATATCATAACTCATTAAATACAATATAGAACACTGTATTATAATATTTAAACCCCAATAATTAATAATATCCTGTAATGGATGTTGACATAGTTGAAAATGATCAATAAAACTATTTGAGAGAAATATCCATTTTTCATGAAATTATTTGAAGGTCACATAATTTAGAAAGGAACTCATTCAAAAGAAATTTTTTAATAAAAGTGTCCCATACCAATTTGAAACATTGGAAAGGAATTAACTTTTTAAAACTTTCATGTCCAGATAAATAAATAAATAAATTTATTTTAAAAACATGGAAAATAATGAGAATGATTTAGTAGAATAAATATTTAAACAATTTAAAATTACGTTTTAGTTAATGAAACCCTTAAAACATTCGTTTTGAAGACACTTTTATGAAAAATGGATACAGATAATAAATATGTCACAACAAAAACTTACACAATAACAATCTCAGATAATAATGAGATTGAGGAATTAACCATTACCTTATATTAATCCTTATTCGAGGGTACATTATCCTCTTATATAATGGTTAAATAATTTTTATAAATGTATTAAAAAATTCACATACATAAGTAAGATATCATATATGATCTTTTAGTATTTCTTTGTTAATAATATTTCAGTAGTATCATTGTTTTGGGTGTTAAATAAATCATTTTCCTTTATATGGGTTATTACTAAAGTCATGTTTGTTATGGATATGATGTATTTTATTCATATCCAGAATGATATTAATTTCATAAACAATATATTCAAACATAAAATGATATTCTTCTTGAATTGATATGATGGGGAACAAAATTCATCGTGTCGTAGAGATGGTCTGTCGTATGGTCGCACAAGAGACCATATCATTCTATTAGTGGGGAAATAATATATAATTAGATGGTATATTATATGTAATAGATCAATAAAATGATATATTAATTATTTACATCAATTATACTAATTATTAAACACATCTAAATAATGAAGTCTTGAATAACAAAATGAACCAGGATGTGGAGACGGTAAGCTGTAGGTACGCACGTTTGGTGACGTTGTCATTCATAGGAGGGATAGAATAAAGAATTTGGTTATACCATATTCATAATAACACATATTACGTATAAGTTAATGAAGTTATTATTTTTTATGGAAAAAACAAATAAAGAGAATGTGTAAGAAGAAAATAACTCTGAAATACATGATGATGTAATTACCTTTTCTTCAAGTTCTTCTTTTTAAATTGAAAAAGGGCTATATACGTTAGTTTTATGATCAATGTAAGGCATATTAGTTGAATTGATGGTAGTTGGGAGGATATTTGAGTAGGGGATGGATGATCCAAAATGCATTGTATGTGTGAATTTGAGTGAAGGGGAGGATTAATATTATTAGAGACAGGAGGGGAACCTCACTAAAAGATGGAAATATTATTTTATTATAATGTAATTTTCTATTTCTAATGGATCCAAAATATTTTATTTATAGGATATGGTGTGTTTGGGTCTAACATATCAAACAATAGGTTTTATACACGTTTAGTCCACCATATTAACCTTATCTATTAGATTTAACTCTTAGTTAAATAGTTCATCTTTTCTCATGTCTTCTTGTAAATTAATATTACATTTTTAATAAACGTAATATATTATGACAAGATAAACTAAATGGTTCGTAATAATATATCTATAATTATATAATTACATTGGCCAAACCCTATATTTTTATGAATATCATATCATTTAATAATATTGTAATTGTTATAAAAACTTATTTATGTCATTTTTATAGTATTTGGTATTTGGTTTATGTGAATGTCAAAAATTCCCGATTACATTAAAAAAACATTTAATCAACCCTAACATGTCATATTCACCTACAAAATTCTTGTTATTCATTAAAAGTATCAATTTACATTTATTTTTATATTTATAACATCAATTATCTGAATCATTCATTAATAAGGTAATTACTGCCTCATCATTGTGTCTTAAATAAATTAAATTATTTAATATCTAAGAATTATAAATATAATACCATGATGTGGGAAATATTTTTATCTTTGTTATGGTTATTTATAGTCAAATTCATGTTATTTATAACCCCATATTAAAAAAATTTACTTATTGATTTATGATTTTTACACTTTTCACTCTTCGTTAAATAAAATAATAATAAATGTCCTAATCTAAATAAGTTGAAAAAAAGGATCATATTTTATTTCCAAAGATGATTTTGGTCTAAATAAAATTATCAAATAAAATTATGATGTGTTTTTGGGGAATTATTATATCATTTTTACCATTAGTTACCATTATTACTTTTAATTGTTGAAAATAAAATTTAAAAGATACAATTCACCAAAAATTATATTCATCCAATTGAACCACCCTTTAATCACTGATTTCAACCACGTATCTCATATTTTTAAATTTTAATTCACATAAGTGGTAACATTATGTTTTACAAAAATTTCCAAATGTGCATAGAAGGTGGGAAAATGTTCCTAAAAGGTGTGTAAAAAGACGTTAAAATTTTTCAATAAAATTATATATATATATATATATAATATTATAAAATCACTCCACTGACATAAATTGTACTAATATATGTATTCTGTATCTATTTAATTATAAATTTTTAATTAAAATAACATATTTAAAGGAAAAAAATATGTTATTATGTACTCTGCTGTATTTTTCACTATTCATAAAAAATTGAATGTTTTCAGAAAAATACAAAATATTCACCCTAATCTAATGTTGATATTACAAATTCAAAATTGTTTTATATTTTACAAAATTCAAAACATAAATGTTTCATTAATTAATTTAATATTAATTCTTGATGTCAAAACCAGAAAGTGGGTTTTTGAGAAGTAAAAACTATCAAAATATTGATATGTGTATGTGTTAAATTTTAATGTAAAAGTACTTACAATGAATAAAATTGGATTAAATGATAAAAATATAATCAAATTATACATAAAAAACATTCAAATTTATAATTTAACAATATAAATTATTTCAATTAAAAATTAATATTTTGTATTTGTTACTATTCATCAAAAAATGAGAGTTAACAAAAAACATAAAAATTTTATCACAACTAAATGTTTATGTCCCTCTTATAAATAAGAAGATTATTTTGCCAAATTGAATATATAAAATGTCAAATATTATATGTAAAAAGTGTTCTCCATTAAAAGGTGGTAAAATTTAATTTTCTGAAAAATACTTCTTTTACATAAAAAATTTAATTTGTTATCATATTATGTCTAATAAATACATAATATGAATGTTAAAATAATATTTTGTATGTAATATTCAAAAGGTTGTTACCACTATTCAAAACCACTTTTTGAACAGCTTTTGTGGTGGGATCGAACTAGGTGATGCATGAAGAATGATCTATTGAATTACTTTAAAGAGATAACATACTATAGAATATAGTGGTGTTACATTCTCCCCTCAATCAATAAATTGTGGCCTCACAACTTGAAATTTTTCATCAAAAATTAAATTTTAATAATAGAAAATACCTTTCTGGAATACCCACATCAAAAATAGGGTTAATAAAATTTTATCTTAATAAAAGGGAAATGAAAAAATAACCACCAACTTATGATCTTTAATAATAGAAAATTTGTGGATACTCTAGATACATAATTGGAGATAAGACAAAAATATTTTTAGGTAGTTATTGAGGTCATTAATCACAATCAAGTGAAAAATAAATGTGATATTGAGGGCCAGAAAGCCGTCAATCTATGATGATTGAAAATATAATCAGTTCAAATAAACATATGGTATTAGGATAACACATTTTTGGGTTTAGAATTCATTCCATAATGATTAATATTTAAATTATTTATATAATAAGATAAAAAATGATATATAGAGTTCTATTATTTAACATATTTTTACCACAAACTAATCAGTCACTCCAAAACACAATAGAACTCTACAATATTATCTTTATCCTGATCATTTAGGGTTCCAAAAAAATTAATTTATAATATATCTATCAAAACATTTAAAAAAACTACATTATACAAAATACAAAATCATATTGTCCAGCAGTAGGTGATGCACCCTGGTCTCCCTTCGCTTGCGGGATAATGTCTCGCGGCCTTGAAAGACGTGAAGGGTTGTCGCCCGACCTCGTGGTTGTCGATTTTATAACAATAAAAAAATAATCTCAATGAATGTTTTGACCTTATGAAATAGTATCCAACATCAAACATTATTTATTACAACCTTTATACGTATACAAAATATATCTCTCCAAATTCATTGTCCAAAATTTAGAAGGTAGGTAAATATATTCATGATCTCTTCTTCCATGTAATAACAACTGAATACATTCATAATGTACTCTCTTTAATCATGGTACGACCTTGAATTGACATAAAACCTTATTTAATAAATTCATTCTCCATTATTCCTCATAGAATACTGGATATACATTGTATATTCCCAGATGCATTAATGTCCAACAATGATAGAATAAAAAACAATAATTAGTTTCAAGGTAATCAATAATATCAAACATATTTTATCCAAATAAGTCATAACATCTTCAGAAATCAGTATGTCAATTTTTGAAAAATATTAAGAGTTCTATTTTTCCCAACCATATATTTATGAAAATGTTTATCATGAAACTGTGTCACATTAATTAGTACCATGAAATCTAAATATTCAAGAAAATAGAACATTAATACAATCCTTATATAATCTATTATTATTATAACATGTACATAATTAATACTATACTCAAATGAAACAATTATTTAATAATGACACAAGATCACAAAACATTCCACGTCATCATTGGTAGTATAATAACATGATTATTATCCAATTTCATCATTTGGGGTCTAGTCAGATGATTAGAATATTTATTCATGTAGTATCCTAACAAATTGAAAATTATGCGTTGTATATTTGGTTCTTTTTAATACCCTTGCAATCACGATCATGGTGGGATTTTTCACCACACATATTACAAACATCAATTTCTTTCAAGAACATCCGAGGGTGATTCTTTCCATAGTTTTAACATATGGGAACATCCTTCTTTCCCTTATTCCATTTATCCATATATCTCTCAACCATCCACTTCATCTCTGGATTCCCTTCCCAGAAATATGAATCAGAGAATTATTTAATTATCTTATTAATAGATGATGCAATTTATTTATATCATGTGATTACATTGGAGACTATTTATCCTCTAAATATTGGCCTAAGACCTTGAACGATACAATCCATCAAAATATTTGGATCATCCATATTGAAGGAGTTTGTATTCCATCTAATGGGTGCTATTTCTAAATGATGGCATATAGTAGGTTAGATCATATCACAATGTATAATCCAAAAAAAACATATAATCATTAATTGAATATTTACACACATCTAGTCTCATAATCATAATATCGGATTCATTGACGACATATTTACTCATAAATCATGCACAATGGTTTATAATGTAAATGTGAATAATTCTAAGAATATCGCATGGGGTGTTGTAACTAAGAGTGCTACAAAGCCTGTTGTCAGGCACCAGTTCCCATTTGAGTCTAGCTCAAAGCGGTGTTTTCATGTTTTACCCCTAGGAGAATCTATGCCATAGCTGCTTCTACCTTCTCGTATCTAGCCATTGATGTAATTATTTTAATACCCATATAATATCTACATTACCAAAACCGTTGGATGTTCTTATATAATAATTTCCAATGTTAATCTTATGGTAGTGTTCTCTAATCAATTATTTTTATATCTAGTTTCCAAGGTTTTTACTCAACTTCTTCTAATACAAGCTGTAATGCCTGGACCCCAGAATCGAAGATCCGGGTCATTATTTTAATACGTAGGCATGAAACAAGGAATCATGCCCCGAATGACCGATTTATTTTTTATCCTTGGAAGTACTAGATATATACATATGTTTTACATTACATTATTAAATGAAAAAGCAACATTGTGTTTCTGTAGAACACACTCATATCCCTTAGCATATCCCTATAGGTTAGCCATAGTATACATCTTCACATCCTGGAAAAAATAAAACATAATAAAGGGGTGAGCATAGATGCTCAGTCAGGATTACAATATAGTGGAAATTTTCATAAATATGAATTAACATTTAAGGAAATGTATAAGACTAAAAATAAACATTTTAAACATAAATATCATTATAATATGGAAAACTATAAATCATATAATGCCATTTACTTATTAAATATATATTCTAATAGTCGAATAATCCCATGCAATATCACTAGATAATTTCAGAATGATGTAATAAAAAATTTAGGACATCACAACCACATCGTCAAGGCCTCGTGCCTAGACAAAAAATAAGGTTTTGTCAAGGGCTTGCTCAAAGACAATATTTTTTTAATGAAACTTACCGATGAATCAAGGAGATATAGTGGGATCCACACATCACATACTAAGTTCAATTCATTTTAAATATGAAAATGTTGAAAAATAACATAAAAATTAGTAATAAAACTAGAATATAAAATTTAAATAGTATATCTGTAAACAATGAATGGTATAAAAATAACAGATCCCTAGTCAAACATATTATAACTCATTCAATACAATATTGAAAATCGTGTTATAATAAATAATCCTCTCTCCGGAATAATATCTGGTAAAGGATGTTGAAATAGTTGAAAATGATCAATAAAAATCATTGAGATAAATATCACATTTTCATGAAATAATATAAAAGTAAAATAATTTAGAAAAGAATAATGTTTAAAAAAACTTTTTAATGAATGTTTCCCAAAATAAATTGAATCATTTGAAAGGAATTAAAATTTTAAAACATTCATTTCCATATAAATAAATCCTTAAATTCATTTTAAAACACATACATTAATGTGAATGATTTAAAAGAATAAATATATAAACCATTTAAAATGATTTTTTAGTTAAATAGTACCTTAAAAATAATATTTTTGATAAAACATTTATCAAACTTGGACATGGATAATAAATATGGCCCAATAAAAACATACACATAAAAATTCTCGGATAATAATGACATTTATGAATTAACCCTTAGCTTGAATTATTACATTGTCAATGGTACGTTAAAAAACTGTATAATGGTTAAGTATTTTTTATTAAATTATAAATGAAATCACAAATATAAACATTATATCATAAATGATCATGTAATATTTCAGTAGTATCATTGTTTCAGGTGTTAACTAATTCATTTTACTTTATATGTTTTGTTATTTAAGTCCTCTTGGTTATTGATATGATGTATTTTCTTCAAATCCAGAATTTTATAATGTTCTTAATCATTATTTATAATATCAAATAAATATTAATCTTGAATGGTTATGACGGTGTGACAAATCTCATCGCGTTGTGGAGACGGTAAGTCATACATACACACAAGCGATGATATCAAACTATTAGTAGTGAAATGGTATGTAATTGGGTGGTATATTATATATACAGAATCATTAAGATTTTTTATATACTATTTACATCAATTAAACACATTATTATACCCATCCAAATAATGAACCGTTGAATAAAAAACTACACCATGACGTGGAGACTCTAAGCCGTACGTAGGCACGTATGATGACATTGTCATTCATAGGATGAATATAATAATGAATATTGTTGTACCATAGTCATAATAACATGAATATATGTATAAGGTAATTTAGTTATTTTTCTGGAATTGAAACAATTAATAAATAGGAAGTGGAAGAAGAAAATAACTTTGAAAGACTTGATGAAGTAATTACCTCTTCTTCGGGTTCTTCCTTTTAATTTGAACAGTAGAGCTCCTAAGGTTGTCATTATGATCAAAGTAAATCCATTATGATTAATAGAGAGTATTTGGGAGGATATTTGAGAAGTGTTTGGCTGAGTGAAATGTCTTTGGATGTGTGAATTTGAAGGAAGGGGATGTGCCCTTTTATATGAGAGGTGAGGTGCACCTTACTAATAGAATAAAAAAATATTATTATAAGTAATTTTCGGTTTCGAATGGCTCTAAAATGATTTATTTCAAATATAAAATGGTGATAGGTTGAAAAACAATCAACAAAAAGGTTTTGGACCTGTTTAGGTATATATATCAACATTATCCTTTAGATTTAACTCATAGTAAAATAGTTTATCTATTACCATGTCTTATGGTATTTTTATATTAAATGGTTAATAATAATAAAATAAAATGCCAAGTGAACATAAAGTTGTTAATTAATTACCTATATATCATTAAATAATTCCTTTTTCCTATCCTTATATTTTTAAGAATACTATATCATTTTATAATATAGTATATGTTTTAAAAATTCATTTATGTCAAGTTTGACTCTATTTAGTATTTGGTTTTTTTGAAGGTCAAAAAAAAACATTATTAATTCAAAATAAATAAACTAAATCAAATCATTAATGTAAAATTATTTTATGAAATTCGTTTAATTCATCAAAATTCTCATTTTACATTTATTTTAATTTTTATAATATCATTTTTTTAATCATTCATTAATTAGGTAATTACTACATCATCATTATGACATAAAAATATTTAATTATATTTGTCTAAAAATTATAAATAAATTTTCATTATGTATAAAATAATTTTATCTTCATAATTAATATTTATAAGTGAATTTATCTTATGTATAACTATATATTAACATGTTTTAGTTATTAAGTTTTGAATTTTAAACTTTTAACTACTCTTTAATTAAAATAATAATAAACGTACTAATATAATCTAATTTGATTATAATTATCATATATTTCTAATAAAATTTATTTTGGTTGAAATAAAATTTTTGAAATATTAGGTATTGTTTTTTTGTAATTATAATATCATTTTAACCATTAATTACTCTATTTACTTTTAACCGTGTTAAATAAAATTTAAAAGTTACTGTTAAGAAAAAAATATTTTCATCCTATTGAAAAAATTTTACTTAATGATGTCAACTGTGTCTCTCGGTTTTTTGAAATTCAATTTTTAGAAGTGGTAAAATTCGGTTTTATGCAAATTTTCAAATGTTTATAGAAGGGGGTAAATGTGCCTAGGACGCGATGATATTCATTATCCATGATCATCATCCATTTTTAGAAGTGGTAAAATTTGGTTGTATGAAAATATGCAAATGTTTCTAGAAGGGGGTAAATATCACCGCTTGTGCATACATATGGTCTACCATCTCCATGACGCGATGATATTCATTATCCATGATCATCATTTAAGAATGATTATTATATATATTCATGATGAGTAAATATATTATTTATTAAGATAATGTTATTCTAGAAATGCATAAAATATAACCTCATAAAAAGAAATAAGACTTACATTAAAAAACATAATAGAAAAATTAATAATTCGACACATGAAATAGGGTAATAAAAAATATTACTAAAAAACAATATAATAAGATAATACATGTTATTGTACATATTTATATTATTCTAGTATAATTTAATAACATGATTTAAACCATTACATTAAAATTTAAATCACATTCAACATAATAAATGTAAAATATAAGGGTAAAAATCCATATCTTATTATTATTTGGGAATTTTTATATTTAAGAATCTATTGAGGAATATATTTTATCCATGTTAATGTTTCATAAAAATATTTGTTAAATTAATTTCATTATTATACTACAAATTTTTAAATGATTTTACCCATGTTTTATATTTTATAAAACCAATTTAAATATATCTTTTTTATTTTCCAAATGATATACTTTATGGATTGTTTGATGGAAGGAATGCTTGTATTTAATTTATGCGGTTTCAGCATCTAATTCGGCCATAATAATGCATAAATTTTTTTATCCTTCACATAAGAGATTACAAGTTTTTTTCAATTCAAATTTTTTCTTTTATAATATATTGGATTTATAATATATTATTTCAATTAAAAAGGGTTACTTTTTCAGCATATATTTAATGCTTTTATTAGAGTATTTTCTTATATTTTAGGATACTTTGTTAGATCATATGATTTTTTAAGATTGATCTCTTGTGATATCATTTACCGTATTTTGTTTAATGGTTTGTGATTTAGTTTGATTAAGGGTGTTCTATTTCAATACCAGTAGAGGTTTATAATTTGTGTATTCACGTTTCATATAATAGTATTAATATGAATCTTTATATCGATTATGTTTCATAACCCTTTTAATATGATGAATGCATGGGACATAGTAAGTGACTGATGAGGCCCTTATTAGTCTCTTGATTCATCAACAAGTCTCATTTGAAATACTAGTGTGTTATTAAATTTTTATGTGTATTGTCTTGGCTATGGCCTTGACTTTATGTTTATGATGTCTGGTATTATAGATTCCCTCATCATTATATTAGTTATTGATTTTCAATATAATTATTCGACTTCTATAATATCAATTGTTATGTTTCATTATTATGTGGTTATTAAATTGTATTATTTGTTCATCTTTCATTATATCCATATTATGCTCATGTTATTCATTAAATTACATGTGTTTCAATTAATCACCTTTCTATAATTATTTAAACATTTTTAATAATTTTTTATATATTCATACCCTTATTTATCATCTTATCTCACACCTTTATTTTGTTTTATTTTCCCATGATGCAAAAATTTATTTGATGACTGACTTGTAGGGATACAAAAAGAAACTAAGAGTGTTTCCAATGGATTTACTATGTTTTCTATCATTTCAAGTAGTAATGTAAAACATTTTTTTATACTAAAGCTTCCAAAAAAACTATTAAAATTTGTCCTTCGTGATTCAAATATTGTATCTATTCCAAGGAAATATATTAAGGCACTATCTCTGGGCTATTACGGTAAAGATTGTTATAATATTAAAATATTAATAAAGATGAAATAATTTATTAATAATTTAAATTATAAAAATAAATTAATTATTCTAGATAATAAAGAATGTACATGATTATTTAGACATAATGTAAGATGATTTCTTTAAAAATCATCTTTTAAAGTTTACTAAAAAATTTATTTCTTCCACGTACAAAATTTGAAAGTTATTTTCTCTAGGTAATTATATTTACATAATAAATTTATAAATTACATGTTATATTTAGTTGGACATTAATTTGAAATTTTTTCAAAAGGAATTTTTTTAAAAATATTTCCACATTCATTACGAAAGACAAAATGAATGTTCTATTTTAACATATAAAGTGACAACGACTAATGTTGTTCCAATACAAGTTATATGATTTTATATTAATTTACAAGAATACCTGATTTGTTAATATAAAAACTCTCATTCACATTTCTCTGTCATTTTCAAAATAAATTTAAATGGAATATGATATAACAATGTTAAAAAAATTATTTGTTATGGGTTCAAAAATGTTTTTATGATTCAATATTTTATGCATGCAGTTATGGTTCTTGTTAAATTTTTATGAGGATAGTTGGTTTTATTATAAACCAAATTTGAATCATTCTGTTATATCTCTCCAATGCATTCGTTAAGGATATTAGGTTTATCTATTAGGTTTATCTTGCGATATTTTTGGAATATACATCGATGTTTATTCCAATTGTAACTATAATGGTTATTTCATGTGTAGTTGTGATGGTGGTTGTATGTATAACTATGATGGATATTCTATGTGTTTGTAATAATGATATAAAAACGTTTCCTAATGTTTAATATATGAATAATCAATTCCTTCTATGGGGTTTTCTAGATATATAATTATTTAACATCGTAAAAGAAAAAATATGACGCATTATATGGCTAAAACATCTAGCATTTTAAAAAATTATTTCTATTTTTTCATGATTTAAAAAGAAATCATTATGTGTTTTATTTTTTTTCATTTTATATTACAGTGATTTTTTTTATGAAAAAATTTACATAGAGAATGTTATTTATTTGGTAAGGAATTTTTAATTTTGAGGAAAAAATATATTTTGGAAAATTCGAATTTTTTATGTATTGATGAATATAATGATCATTTATTTATTTTTATGTAACATCCTCAAATATTAACATGAAACTCTATGTTGGATAGTTTACATGATACATCACATTAAGCTTAAAAAAACAAATAATTATTATTATTTAAATATTTCTTATATAACATGCCCCTTAAATATGTTTGTATGAATATGAATAACTTGTTTCTGAAAAAAATATAAGGTTCATAAAAAATATAATTTATCATTATGTTCATATCAAATAATCGAATATTTTTTAGTAATTTCATTTTATTCATAAAAAAACATGTTTTCTTCAAAATGAATTCTTTATTTTGTATGTTATTAATAAGAATAATTTAACAAAATAAAAAAAAATATTTCAAAATATTAATATATTTTTTTAATATAGAACTCCAAAATTATCTACGAATATTTTTTTTGATTTTTTAATATATTTATTTTGGAGGAATAATGATTAATGCTGATTTTTATTAAGAAATATATTTTATTATAATGTATTTACAGGGTAAAATTATATTTTAGTTTAGTTTTATAGTTTTATTATATCATTTTGAAATAAATAAAAAAATTATGGGATATTAAATGTATTTTATACATGAATATAATATAAAAAATATATATTTAGCAAAGGATTATTTCTTAAAAATACTATATTTCATTGTATTTTTTTAGTTTAAATTTATATTATATTATGAGACCAATGTGACATGATCTTTTAATAATTGATTATATATTTTGAATAATTGGGTATAAATATAGTATATAAGACCCATTTTCTATAAATTATAAATAATGAAATTAATAATTTCTGTTACAATAGTAAATGGTAAATTAGATAATTTAGGTTAAAAATAAAATGATATGTCCTGTCAAATAACCCAAAATGACAACAAATATTTTATGTTATGAATAAATATTGACCATAATCATCTAAATGAGTAAATTAATAATATTTTGGGAAACATGGATAAGATTGTAACCTTTATGTAATTTTATTTAGTGTAATTTCAAACATATGACTATTGTTTTTTACAAATTTAATATTATCACTATGGTTTTATCAATATGATTTTTTTGTATAGAAATAGAATGCCATAATTTCATAGATTTATATTTATGATCGTAATATATATTTAAATTATATTAATGTAATAATTAAATTGAATTCTTGCATAATGCTGATGAAATAATTATTTAATTAATTAAAAAAATCCAATTAATTATGTTAAAAATATTTAAATAAAGATAAATATAGGTAATTATTGTTAACAATTATATTTATAGATTTCCTTGAAATTTTATGGATATAAAAAAATAATATATTCCAATTAAATGTTTTATCTTGGTGTTATTTAAGTAAATCTAATTGATAGCTCTAAAAGTGGATATTTTTGATATTTTAAAATAAATAAATTTTTTTTAAATGGTTCTAAATTCATAAAATACTAAACTTGAACACATTATTTGGAAATGTCATTAAATATCATCCCGGGTCCATTTATTTTGCGTTTTTATTTAATAAAAATATATTAACCCTAAAAGTAAAATAATACACACTGTCACATTAATAGTTAAATGGGTTAATTTGGGTTAAAAAAATTCTATAAACCGGGATTTTAAAAGTTATAGAACTGCCTTTAACAGTGCTAGAAAATAATTTGTAATCATGGTGAAGATAAAGGGAATACCCTTTAATAGTTCTATTTTAAGCACTGATAAAGAACCCCTTTAGCGGCATTATTTGGAGCACTAATAATGTTTCTTCTATCAGTTCTATTTAGAGCACTGATAAAGGCCGTGTTTCGTGAACACAACCTGCCCCTGTATAACACCTACACACCGAAGAAAACCCCTACACACAGAGCACACAATAGAACCATATCACAAAACATCTGCACAAAACAACACCCACACACAAACAAAGTATAGAAGAAAAAAAAATGCACACAACGGTTTCCCAAACAAGGCTATATACATTTACTTGAAATCATTAATACAAAAAAACACACTTTAATATACATTTAAAACAATATTTTATAATATAAAAATTAAAATTATCCCCCAAATTGATAAAAACAATAATGTTTCATCAGTTTTTCATCTGTAATTCCATCTCAAAAATTGTCTCCAATGGTATTAGTCGATGAACAAAGCATCCAAACTCAGGAAAAAATTCCACCTATAAAAGAAAACAATGATTATTTGAGTAATACAATAATGAACATAATTAAACAAATATATGAAAGAATACATTAATAAAATTTAATTTTTTAATAAAAATTCACATTTGTGTTGGTAGGGGCATAAAAGTATATGATACTAGAAACCTGATCTTGATATTGGAAGGTTAGTGGCCATGAAAAGGTAATAGGCTAATTAAAAGGGAAAAACTTTAAAATGAAAAAAATTTAATGATTTTAAGTGGTTGCTTAGTGTATAGACTTTACCAAATTTTCTTCTTAGTCCACTTAGAGGGAAGGAAACGATAATATATCTTAAGGTGAAAAAGGTGGTGATGATGGAGGAAAAAAATGGTGTTTCCATTGGTTCATAAACAAAAACATACATGTGCTTCATTTGACGAGGAAAACCCTAATCATTAGCCTCTATGTAACTTTTTGAACTATATTTCGCCATCGTGTCCCTAGTAATGTAAACTATAGAGGTGGGAGGTGACCAAATTTTACCATCATGCTGAAATATCCAAGATACAATATAGTTCACAATAGTCATAACAATATCAAATAATATATGAAAGTGATTATAAAAATTATGTTACATATTCACAAGATCCATCAAAGTCTAACATATCATCACTAATTAACATTGTTCAAGGAATTATCATTCTCTAAGATAGGTGTGTGTAATGTACATCACCTTTGACAGAATGAATCACTACACTATGTTCCTGGAGAAGTGATTCGACATTAATGATTTGTGGTTTATAGAATATTCTTTTTGGAGGGATCACAATCCCAAATACCTTTAACTCTATTTCCACATGAAAAATCATTCTTAAAACCTCATTGGTCAATTATTTCCTCCACCATTTGTCCCAGTATTGGAATTTGACGGGAAACACAACAATAATTTTTGATGATCCACCACAGACTGGATCTTCTTTCATGGGAAACCCATACATTGTTACAAAATTCATTAGAACCCTCCTTGTTGATGGTGTTGGATATAACTACCTCATTTGATTCTAATACATCTATAGTGCTGGGGGTATTCTAGAAGATGTTTTTTTTCTATAATCAATCTTTTTGATGATGCCAGAGCCCAAGTGGAATCCTCCTAATCCACTATTAGATGATTTATGTGCTTTATCACCAATGGTGAATACTGTACATTTGGGTTTGATCAGACCAAGGTATTGACATAATCCTTAGAGAGGACAAACCCCACACTATCCATAAATAAGGTCACCCAAACCAATGTATTCCATCAGGTGAACTTTATCTAAACTTTGCGAGTAACCATGGGATGTATTTTGGAATGGATATAAAGAGGAGTATGGAATTTTATCTGAAGGCACTGAACAATCTCCCAATGTGGTATGATGCATACCACTCCAAGAATATCTATCAGTTAATCCATTTGGATAAAACACCATCATATATGGCTAAAATATAGTCTTAGGCTATAGGATCACCCTTTAAATTTTTGCTAAATTTACAGGTTGGTGCTACATATGGTATAAAATAACATATCATACCAGTTCACATTTCTCTTAATATCCTATTGATTTAGTGTGATTAGCCCGATCCCACTGATACATTATTTAAATTTCCTAAACATGTAACATTTAATGTTGTGAGTATTATGTAACTCATATCCACTTATGTGCGCCCCCATCCCACCCCACCATAGTTAGAAGGTGAGAAATATTCTGAATGGGGCATACACATACAAATGGGGTGTTATTGAAATTATAACAGAGAAAACAAGGGAACAAGCAGGATTATAATTGTACCAACTGCAATCACCTCTACCATCATTCAGGTTGAGACCATAACACCACCATTTTTCACAATGTGAATAAGTACCCACTTAGTTACATAGTAAGGATTCTTACTAGATGAAGAAGTTGATGGCCCTTTGAGGTGACTGACAATCCCTATTCAATGAATTGACACTCTTTGACTATTCTAATGTGATAACCCTATTTCTTATAGGATTCTGATGATAGAAATGGCGTGGGATTCAAAATCAGACACTCATGTCGACTCTTCTTGATGAACAAGTTAGCCAACTTCTTGAAGGGGATGGGAAACCATTGATGTGGGTCCCTCCAAAGGGATGTTCAATCTAGATTGAGGAGATCCTTCATAATTGGAGGATTATATTCCATTTCATCTTGATTATATGGGTGAAGAATTTACTCATCATACATATCTATGAAAATCATCTCACTATATATCATCTTAATGTCTCGTATACAGATGTCAAAGTCACCATATATAAAATAAAATGTGTTCATGTATTGACTCTAAAAACTGAACAATTCTACCATCATAATGTTGTATCTATAAGTAAGGGTTTGGTAAGCCTAAATAGATTAATAAAATCCAATCTTTTTCAGCGTATCCACAAACACTATGCCAGTACACTAAACAAAGAAGGGACAAGTCTGGTTCATCTGAAAGCTTCCTCCTGATAAAATAACCTACCAGAATAACCACCCAAACATCTAATTTGATATATAACTCTACATTTATTATATTCAGATAAGGGTTATATGCTCCAAATCATGTTATAACCCTTGAAAATTAATCATCATAGGCTTCAAAATTAACCATTAGTGATGTGTTATATGGATATGAAATTACCCACATATGAGATCTTCTCCCTCAAAAGATTATTAGTCTTGAGGATGTAGGATTGTTTAATGATCCCTTCATGAGGTGGAGATATCATATTATCAATTCAAATTACAAACACATATAAGGGAAACTAATAAAAAATTGAAAATCCAAGATATTGGTTCCCATCATGCTTTTAAGATGCTCGTGAGTGGACTAAATGACTATGTACTAGTCGACTTCCACACTATCGACAATCGTAGTCCAATGAACTGTAACCTCATCCACTTAAATTACTGAATTCATTAGTATCATACTAATTATAACATTTAGATTAATTTTGAAAATGAAATTTTTTTTGTTAAAAATGGGCCTATTGAGAAAGGGGAACATGACTAATTAGAAATATCATATCTGGTGAAAGACACATTCAATGTCATGTGCTCACATGACCATTATAATATCATGTGATCAAATGAACCTAAGAGATTTATATGATTACAAGACCCTTGAAGTATTATTCGATCATGAAAAAATACCAAAATTAAAAAACATGGTTCAGGTGAATTACATTTATTGTGTGATTTGTTTGTGTGATTAGATCATGTGATGAGATCACATGATCAGTTCATATGAAGCATTCATAAAAACAATCTTATGTGAAACAATCCAATGAAGAGGCCTATGTGATGTAGGTCCAAAAAATTAGAGTTCTCATAGTTCTATGAAATATTGAATCATTAGTGAAATATGTTTCCCATTACACTCATATCAATAAAAAATTTCACGGAATACCAAAAGAATTTTAGAATAAAAAATGAAAAATATATACCCAAGGGAATTAGTAAGGTATTCAATTCCATAAAAAATGTCAATTTTTCTTCTTCTGAATTTTTATGTGAGGTGGGTATGCTTATAGGCATGATGTGTGGCAGCTTCTATATGAGGGGTGTAGGAACCGATATTTTGATGGACATTCATATGTATATATGATGTGGGATTTTTTGAGAAATTATTGAAATGAATGATCTATGGAAAATAATTTTACTATAAAAAACTCAAGATTACATCTATGATTGAGAAGACACAGTGTCGTTTCTCTTTTTATAAAGGCATGTCACATAAACAAAGAAAATTCTAAAATAAAAAGACCATACAAAGAATAAAAAAAATTTAAATCAATGTTTTATTTTATAATTTTTCTAAAAATAGACATATAATATCATAACACTACCATTACATCTATCCAAATAGTTTTTTTGTTCCAAATATTAGCTAATAACAATAATAATTATTCTTTGTTCCCTTTACTATTTTTGGTTAACTACCGCATAGCATAGCATGTAATCTGATCATCTGATCCATCGTCCCTGTGATGATCTCATGCGACACCATGTATATGATATCATCATTCAGTGTTTACTTTTCCTTCGCTTCATGCACCAATTAACCTAGTAAATGATTGTAAGAACAGAATAAAATGTGAACACTAAATGACGATATCATAGAGATGGTGTGGGATGAGAGAATCATGGGGATGCGAGATTGGATGTTCAGATGTGATGCTATGCTAAGCGGTAGGTAACCAATAGTTGTGAAGAATCCATAGTTTTTATATTAATTTTTTTAGTGGTGCAAAACCAATATTCTTCCAACACACTACATCAGTAGAAAAATATGCATAAACAATATATATATATATATATATTTAAATTCTCTATGCCATAATAGTTTAGGTCTAGTGCTTTCAGAAACATGGAAACAAAATGAACTAGTTCATAAGAATCTCTCATTAAGTTATCTGTCACAAGAAAGAAAAGGCACTAATAAAACCATTCAACAAAACCAAATGATATGATACATAATAAATTGTGATCATATAGGCTCAATAAGTGTAAACACGGGAGATATCGATTATCATATAAGGATTACACAAGTCTTATGAATTATCTCCATATTATTTGTGTAAAATATTCTATCAGTTATGCTGCACATTTGTTTCTAAACACATATATATCATCTTGTGAATAAGATTGTTTTGGGAAATCATTGTTGTAATGAAAAAATATAAATAAATAATGGACTAAAAAATATTTTAAATTAACTCGTAATTATTTTCAAAAATTCCTCTTCCCAGATGCGAGTTTTTTGATAAAATATAATCTCTTTTATAAATAGATATACATAACAACCACAATCCTTTTAATTTTTTTGACATTTAAAAAACATCAGGAAAAATAATTAATTTGTTTTTATATGTGTGTGGATAGTGTAATATTAATATATATTCAAGGATATTTACTTATTTTTAGGTCTTGTATGCATTATTATACTTAGGACCTAGATTCATTGCATGAATTAAATGATATTGATGCACCCCCCTACCATGACATAATCAACATTTAAAGATAATATAAATTATATAACTATATTTTTAGTTCTAAAATGTTGGATATCGTGTATTACAAATTGAAAAATGCCATCATGCATGGTCTGTTTGTTGTATGTAAGTGCATTGAATCTAGAAAATTAATATTTAGAGTATCCAAATTGACTGCAATCAGTTTCCAACACTGCATAAAAAAGGAATAAGTCATGTAAAAAGGTAAATGTAGATGATATGAATTAATCGTAGAGTTTTACCACCGCCTCATTAGTATTAAAAAGATTCTGTCATCCATAATTTTGTTTTCAATTGATTTGAGAAGGGGTCACATTATTTCATCCAATTTATCAAAATATATTTCTTCATCTGAATAGGTTATGTGAGGACTAAAGAGTCCAAATTTTGGTTCATGGGAGAATTCCTTCAAAAAAAATTCATATATATGCCTGAAAGAAATATGAAATGTATTTAGTTGTAATTATCATTTTATATCTGTTTTTTGTAAAACAAAATCCTAAAAACATAACTCATGGATACATTTATAATTGAGGCACCTAGCCATTCACACTTTAAGATTTCATTTACATTTTCTCCACTAATGAAATCTGATTTTTCCTCTTTGTACATATTTTTTTACAAATCAACTGTGTGGGAATTTATTCCTATCAACTTTGTATCAACATGTCCCTACAATGATATTATATGTATATAAAGAATAGGTGGGGAGAAGGTTCTCTTATGATATCATTTCAATCGGTTTGTTGATCCTTGAGATAGTTTTGAGATGATATTTCATTTCAACCACTACTCATTATCATTAATTAATAAAACAAATTGATTAAGAAATTTTTTCATTAAATGATAAAGGATTATATTGAATACAACTAAAAATGGATACCTCATTGTCGAAATGTTTTTTTACATGAATTCGAAGCCATGAGATGAATGTTCCAACAGCTTGTATGATATTATGAATGTCGTCATCATCATTTGGATTTTGTATCTCAGAACATGGCTCATTAGGTATGTTAATCGATACTCACACATGATCTGTTGGATTTTGTCTACTATGTAGCATGTCATTCTACATATTGAACAATTTATCCCTCACTACAAAGTGATAAGTGGGAGTTGATTGATATAAATTATATTCATTTTCACCCTATAGAATATTTTTCTTGGAAAGGTATCAGTGTCTATGTGATTCAAATTTCACATAAAAATTTATAATAACATTTATTACCTTATCTGTGATATATTTTTTAGGAGAATGGATTGCCACAAAGCTGGTGGGGCTGGGGCAGGATCTTCATGCACAGGTTTTTATTGAGTTGTTTATTCTCTTTGCCTCCCCCCATCAAACTTGTTATCATACTTATATGGTATTGTAATTATAAATATAACATAGCTATCTTTCTCTCATCTTTTTCATTTCCTTAGTTTGATCTTTTTCTTGGTATTCTTTCAGAAAATATGTTTTGGGTGTCACCACAAAACCCTTACCTATGACGCGACCAAATTGTTCATGTTGCTTCAAGTCCGTTTAATGTATGTCTTCATCTGGTAAAGATTTTGTTGATTCATGTGACTATATCAGATATACAATATAATAAAATTTGTAGCCATTGTAATGTAATAGCGATATAAAGAAAATCAATTTTTTTTTATGTCATACATACTCATATTTTCAATCTTTTTGGGTGTTTTCATCTATCAGTATCCCCTATTTATTTACATGATCCTCCATCCATGTCACATGGCCTGGGATGGAAGTGACATTATATTTTCATTTTTCAATCTACATATAAAAAAGAGGAACATGGTTATGGTGTTGTTTTATGTCACATAAAAGTATTATGATAGATTTAAAATACATACCAATTTTTTCTCAAGTGAAGAGTACCTGGTCCTTGCTTTATGGTAGAGGTACATTGGTTTTTTCCCATTCATTGTTATCAGTAATCCATTGTTTTATCATAAATTAAAAATGTTCAATCAATGTGATGAATACAATAAATGTCAATGAATGTATTACTAGACATGATGAACCTGGAAATTCTTCTCCCCACGATGGTTGCTAAACACATCCCACGCTCCATGTGATATCAATTGTTCATAAAGGGGAGCTGGGAGCGGCTTGATTTTCCCTTCAACATCCTTAAGATGTTATTTCAATAAAATTGTTTGAAATCCTCAATGAATCCTTATAGAAACACTTAAAACATATTCTCTTGAGCGAGAAAACTACAATAAATTCACTCTGTAGTGGATGATAAAGTTTAAGTCAATATTTTAGTAATTTATTTTTTTCATAAATTACATAATTGATATCATAATTTTACCATAATATCTTCCCACATTAGTGTCTTAAGCTCGATTAAAACATGGTTCCATGACTGTACATCAATCGGAATGCGTTGTTGAGTAACTATTCCTTTGTTCCTTATAAATATAACTTTTTTGGGGTTAACATTATTTCCTTTCTTATTTCATCGCACCTTAAATTATATTCCTTTTCTATTTCTCCTTAATAATTTTCGCTAACAATATAAAACTACGATGCTCTTTTTATTTTGTGCAGTTAGGGTTTCATTTCCTACCATTTTCATAGAACCATCATAATTATGTTCCTCTGGAGTGCTAGTATCGACACTGGGACCAGCAGCAACCAACAGGGATACCTGTTGTACCTCATCACAACGACCAACAAGAAGAGGTTGAGAAACCTATTGTATCTCTTCACTGGTACTAGCAGTAGTAGGTTGAGAGACCTATTGTGCCTCGGTATTGGGTGCATCGGTAGGTACAAAAGTCATTATTTGAATATGTTTTTTAACATGTAGATTATATAACATAAAAGCTATACTGAACAGGTAATTACATAATGTAACACAATGTATATTACAATAAAAAAATAACCTTATTATTGAACTCTTTTTTATGGTTGAAGATAGTTGACCCCTCTATTGACTATATAAATTCCTTCATTGTGGTCTCCTCTGACATTAAAAATTCCGTCTACATTGGGACCACTGCAAAATTATTGTGAATTACCAATGAAAATATAATCCTCCATTGAACTTTCATCTTACCCTTCAGTTGTTTTGGTCAAAAAATAAACAGTTGACAGGATTTTGTTTGTGGGGTCTCGATCATGAAATACATTTACTACTTATGATGCAATTATATATGTTTTTCCATTCTCCCCTTCCTTTCTGAAATAAGTATTCACGAATCCCAATTCATCTATTTTAACATCACTCCTATTATAATCCAACTTGCATTACAAAATTAGGACTTGGAATTCCATATAATCCAACTCCCATATTTTTTTAATGATTCCAATGTATGAGATATTTGTGTAAGTTGGATTTCATTCCATAGCACCAGAAACATTCTTCGCTTTACCCACATGTGTAACCCCACTATTTAGCATGGTGCTATCCTAATCATGTTTAGTAGTATAGAATGTATTACCATTAACTACATAATAATTTTATGATAATACATACACACTTTCTCCTACGAATAGAAATCAATGTATTTCTGTTATTGAGTCTATATTTTCATCTATCTTCATAAAAATATGATCCCCAAACCATTCTGTAAAAATATGATTTTGTGTATCTAATTCCCATTTTCCGCCCCAGAAGGATTCAAATGAATATTATATTCATTGTGGGTTTGAACCTATTGGTCAAAGTAAAAAATGTTATGAATAACCTAAAGGTAGTCATGGACTCAATCTATAATCTTGATTGTGACAACCTCTCTTACAGAAATTCATTCACGCTCAATCTGCCCAGCGTGACAATATTTAGATAGTCCAATGATTTCCACACTAAACAGCTATTCGGTACATAATTCGATGGCATCCTCAAAAATATATTCCAATGCATTACAACCCTATGGCCGACATAAATTTTTGACATACCCATTCAAAATATTCATATATCGTTCAATGGGGTACATCCATATATAATGTCAATGACCTCACAGTCGAATTTCTCTCACCAAATCAACCATCAAAGGAACCATCATATCAATGAATATCGGAAGGAAGAACACTTCCAATTCACATAATATGACGGCAATTTATCGTCCCATAGTTTGAAATTTTGTCGGGTCTATAACTTTTCTACATATAACTATTATTAAAAAATAGATCTTTGTTAACATATGGCATACATTCTTTGAAAAAATGCATTGTAAATCGATGGGTTTTATATCGTTCATCAAAACATGGCAGTTATATAATTTCATAACCTTTAACATTAAATCAATAATTAATACATTGTTTTTGATATTTGATGAATATGCCTCTGTAAACATTACATCATTAAAAAAGTTTAAAAACTAATATCTATCCTACCTGGAATGAGTGAAAGAAGTAGAGGGAAGAATTTTTCATTTTTATCCCTTCACTAATGCCAACATATCTAGAATTCCCATATCAACCATTTCCAATATATCCTTCATTCAATTGTTTATTTTGTAGGGTGAATTTATCAATGTTTTGAAGAAAATTTCACATACATTTTTTCTCAACATGCATTAAATCATGAAAATTTCTTACATACAGACAATTCCAGTACGTTCATTAAAAAAATGTCATTTTTTCCAACCTATTAATGTAATGTTTTAAATAAATTTTTTTACCAAAAGTAGTGTATATATTAATTCCATTATCAAATAATTGATCACATATTGTTGGATATTATGTTGTACATTCATCTAAACATCAATCTAATTCTTTCTTCAAATATCAGAACTTATGTCATCGGGTTAGAAATATGTGATGTCTTAGAAATACAGTTTTCGATGAATTTTTCAACCGAATTGATTGTGTACCTTTTTTTCAAATGGGAAACCTGTGAGTTCCTTAAATGATATATCCTGAAAATTTTCCATATGTATTAATGTCATTTATCATCCCATACTACATTTCTCTCAAAGTGAAATATTCATTTTTGAAATAATCATTCAACGCAACACCTGAATCCCGCAATAATTTCAAATCCTCGACCAATGGATCCAAATAAACATCAATATCATTATCAAGTTGTTTTTGCCCTGATATTGAATATATAATATAAATTCTTTTTGTTTCATTCAAATAAATGGTGGTATGATTTAATTTACCAACATTACGGGCCATGTACTATTACTACTTCTTTGAAACCCCATAAGATTCACTCCATTTGTAGATAACACAAGATGATGGTTTCTCATCTCATTTTCAAATTATGTATACTAATGATCAATTCTCTTCTACTGAGGAGAGACTATCTGGTGACATAGATTCTCATCATTATTTCTTGAATCTGCATGCAATTCCAATTTTCTTACAGTATCCTCACATCCATATATTTTCCTAATCCTTTGAATGATTGGAAATAACCTTAAAACTTTTGTAGTTCTGGATTCATATTTCATGTATCAAGAAACACCAAACATTGGGAATTTTTAAGTGATTTTAGGCACATTCAAAACAATATATAGTCATTCGGGTAGGAATGTATTCTTTCATAGATCATACCCATCAAGCGTAGAATTCGTTTGGCATCGTATGTTCAGATTGGGTGCTCATTATCATATGGGTTACTGTCATTCAAGAGAGGATGTAGTTCCGTAAAACAGGTTTAATTCCACATGTTTTGTTCTAAAAAATTATATAGCTACAATATGGCTAACAATGCTATATATTCAGTGCAACCAGCATAAAATGGATTCTTTTCACAACACTTTAACTTCTCAAACAGTTTTGACCAATCATTAAGTTAATCTTCAATTGTCATGGTCATTTACTCTTTATGATCTTCATTATCATTCACATATGTAATCACATTCTCCTTACAATCATCTTCATTGTTCACAATTACAATAATATCATATGATCCATAAAATGCAGTGATATCACTATCACTACATGCATTCATTTTTCCCATGTTTATTTTAACATGTATAACATTGATCTATTCTGTGAGAGATTAGGTGTTCTTCTAACACCTCTGGACTAATTTTTTTTGAATAACCATAGAGAAAACAAGGACATATGATTTGATAAGTGTCATATGCATGATCTCGTACAAAATTGATAAACCCTTTCGTGCCATCTTTTTTCTCATTTTTCAACCAATTGGTATTCATCCATTATTATTTCATATTAATCCTATTTGATATTGTAATATTAATATTTGATAAAAAATACAGAAAAGTTGTTCAAATATGGTTATCATCCAACTATACTCAATGAATGTAGATACAATAAACAATATCCTTACCTCTACAGGACTTAATCTGGAACACAATATATCACACCCATCTTCCCAACCACCTGATCAATGGAACTATCTATGAAAATACCTTGCACTAGAATGTTTTAGTATTTTACATGTGATCTATATGCATTATTGTAAACATGTTTTTAGTATTTATCTATAAATATAATGACTCTAGTCAATAACTATGGTACTAGACTAATTTATGGTATAATTTTTAATATAGTGCTTTTGGGTGGGGGGATTCATTACATGAGATTTTATGGTTATTTGACTAAGGTGTCCATAAATTGTCTCATATTGTCGTATAGTGATTCTATTTTCTAACATTCAATGTAATTTCAATAGTAACAAAGTGGTTGTTCCATTGAAATGGGTAATTTTTGGATTGATATTAAATTGTGTCCGAACTATAACATGGGAAAAATTGCATACCAATCATGCTAACAAAAACAACACCATACAAACGCACCATCGTGATCACAATCTTAACACCATACAAACCAAACAATCAAAATTTAAGATTGTACAAAGAATCCATTATTCAATTATATTTTTTAATTCCTGGGTTATCAAAAAACATTTATCATCATGGGGAATTAATTCATTAGTTAGTACACATAAATTACCAATTTTTATATTCATATTCTCAACAAAAACCAACCTACATGTAATTAATTTAGTGCATAATCAAGGACCACCAAGGTCCACGATATTCTGCTGGGTGATTATCCCATACATTTCACAACATAACCATCAATATCAAATAGTAATTACATGTTATCAAGAAGAAACTAGTGTGTAAGAGGAGAAAAATCACCATGAAGGTGTTTTTTTGCACGTGATATAGGTGCATTCACGGTATAGGAGTGGCACGTGGAATATGAATCTTCCAACTGAAAAAAACAAAAAATTAGAACTCACATGTTAAATAATATTATTAGTCAATAATATGACATGTCTTCTATTCAGGATAAAGATAATTTTTCATTTACATTAATTTAGGGGTAAAATATTCCACATTTATTGTAATTTTTTTCCTTGTGGAACTATGTTATCCCATAGGGACCATGAACGCCTCTTAGGTTAGTGGAATGTCTGGCCAATTATTGGTGATGATACTAGCATGGTCCTTATCATTACATTTCAAATTGTAATTGACCAATGCCCATTTAAATATATGATTGGGGGGGTCGAGACTAATATATAAAAGGAATAACATATGTAAATATTATTATAATATCTACAATAAAAGGGATTAATTACGATACATACACCGACTGAAGGCGAACCACCCAACTTGAATGTAGGGGGAGGTTTTCATATCTCGGAGGGCTTCTGGATGAGAAAAGTTAAAAAATATAGTAAAACATAAATAGGTTTAATGGGGAAGGGTGTGGGATTTTTATGGGTTGGGGGTTGCAATGGTATGGGGGACGAGTGTGGTCTGCACATGGAGGGGGGTGTACTATCCAGGTGGGGGTGTGCAGGGGAGTTTGAGTGGGGGGGGGTGGGGTTGGTTGTCTAGGGAGATGGGAATGTCAATTATGAAATGACCATAAGGGATCCTAAAGAGTTAATAATGATAGAAGTAAATTATAGGGAATAGGGGTTTGGGTTATGGGGTCAAGTGACAAATATGGAATATGGGATCCTCATTAAAAAGACTAAAATATCTCATTTCAATTCATGAATAGGGTATATTATGGGGTAGCCTAAGGGTCTATTACATTGTGCACCCTGTGATGTCACATTGTTGAATTACTAAATTGTATACACTTCCACACTTATCCCCTATGAAGAACAAATAAATATTAATCTTGAATTGTGATGTGACTATATGCCTCATGGAATAAAATATACCACCCATGAAATAGTATAGTGGGAATAACACAGAAAACCTCTCACATTATCTAAAACATTAACATAAGGCAGGTCCCATTGATAAACTAACATACATAAAGGATGACCTAAATATGAATAACCAATTTATCCTCAAACACCAACTAAAACACTAATACCAGGTATTTTTTATGGATAATAATATCTAATAGAAGTGGATCGTGAGAAAGAGGAGGAGGATATGGTCACGTGGACAAGGGGAATTCATGGGTTGTAGAGGAGGCTGTTAGGATAGTCTTTGGATGAGGAGGGCATGCAGGATCATGTCACATGGAAAATGAGACTCCACAAGGAAGTGGAGGGGAAGGAGGTGGAGGAGGAGGAAGAAGATGTGGCCGTGAAGTAGGAGAATTCGTTGGTGAAAAGAGGATGAGGAGGAGTAGTAGTAGGAGGAGGCATCGACAACAGTGGATGAGGAGAACTGGGGTTGTGGTAGAGCAAGGATCCTAACGGAGGAGGAGGAGAAGGAAGTGGCGATGGATAATGAGGCGGATGGTTGCAGCAGAGGGGGAGGAAAAGGAATTAGTATTGGAGTAGGAGTGAGAATCATTTCCTAACACTATGGTATAATATCCCTCATTATGGGCTCACCATATAATGGGTATATCTCTCAAATATTCTTTCCTTTATGATATCAATATTTTTGGGCAGTTTTTCCTAACATATGTCTCATCAATTGTTTATGATTATTTGAACCACACATGACCAACCCATATCCAAATATGAAACAAGGCTATAACCCACTTAGATAAAGCACATACTTATGAGTGATAAAATTATAGCGCTGATAAATACATATTTTATCAAACATTTTTAGGGATGTTAAATATAAATATAACAATTTTATATAAATTAATAACAAAAAAGTTTATCAGTGGTAATAATAGTGATGATAAATGTAAAATTTATCAGCTTTAAAAAAGCACTAACAACGGGTACACCTTGATCAAATCATAAAAAATTGATAATGTTTAAATTTATCAATTCTTTTATCTAGCATAGATAAATCCCTACCCTTTTATCATCACTTTGTCCTTAGTGTTGATAAAGGATAGTGCTTCCCTTTCTATGTTTTGTGGTAGTGAAACCAAACCAAAAGTGTAGAAATATAGCAAAACATCACTATTATTTTATTTTTTGAGTTAATTTCAACACACAATCACTTCATAATATACATTTAAAAGCTTTTATCCATTTATTAATAATAAATAATTTAAAATAATATATTATTTTGATAAATTACAAGAGTTCCCCTCCAATATCTTATATTAGGTAACTCATTCTTCAAATTTATTCTATATTAGGAACAAGTTTTGTTCTGAATATCTTCATCTGAATACCTTTCCAAAATCCATAAACTAATTATATAGGTATATGTTTAGGCATAAAAACAACCTTAGTGGTTTTATGGTGTTAATGAAAAGAGATTATCTGAATAAGAGATTCCAGTTTTAACCTAGAATTTATTTATTATTTATTCATCCTTATTCCACAATCTTAACCCATGAATGAAAAATTAATTTAGTATCCTAAAAATGCAAAAAAAAAATTGTAGTATAATTAACTATATCTTTCTATGTTACGATCAAATGGTAAAATTATTTATTATTCATGTGTATTGTGGAATATCACCTCATGCACCCATGTAACTCATTTTCCAACAGCACCACCCAGGACTTGTAATATGTATGGAATTAGTGATTATATATAAAATTAATGAAATATTTATAATTATTATGTGTTAATGTGTCATTTACCTATATTCATTTTCCTTCAAGGACAAATGATAACAAATGTATATTTTAGAATTAATAAAATATATATGATATTTTTATAATTATTTGAACATAAAATTTCACTTACGTTTTTTCAGTATTGATCATTGAATAAATGAAACATTACTAATGCGTATGTATGACCTACGGTCTCCATGATTGAAAGATACTTAATTATTTATAACTGTATTTCATGGTTGATTTTAATGGTATAATTAATCAATAGTATTAATAAATATGTGTTGAATATTATTCTTTATATGTTTTTATAATGACTTCATTTACCATAGTCCACATATCTAAATCATTTTGGACTTATGAACGAAATGTCGTCAAAACATCCTATGTGAACTCAAATGATTATGTAACTGTATATAACAAGAAAATAAGTGGTATAAAATATTTAATAAACATTAAAAAATTCATTAATATATAAATATTAAACCAATGCTTACAATTCATGATGTAAAAGTTCATTCGTGATGAATCATACTTGAGTTAAGTGTCCTACTCTTAAATCCCATCTTTTAATGTTTCCAATAAAAAAAACTTTTCTTCCATATTCAATTGATTATCTTGTAAAAAATGTTAATAATTTTTTTTATTTCCCAATGACTATTCCAATTTTTAAATTTTTTTAAATTTATATAAACAAATTCTTAATATTGTTTTCCAAATGAAGTACTTAGTGACTTCTCTGATAAAAAACATGGAAGAAATATTTTGTTTATTTATATGGAATGAGAATATTTTAAACCCACCATGACACATTCTTTATTTTGAGATTCCCTTACAGTTATACATGGTTAATTTAAATGAATTATTTTATTTGTATGTGAATGGTTTTTTAATGAAATTATAATTTAAATCAAAACTTTTATTTTTCATTATAATGTTTTTTTGATTTAATAATTTATGTTTTCAAATTATGATATCGTTTTGGATATTTTTTTGAAATGATTGGTGGTTTTTTATAAAACATTTTTAGATGGTTCCATAATAAACCATGGATGTTTTTTACATTATCAAATGATTATGAGTGGTTTAGTGATAAAACAAGGATGGTTGGTAACATTATAACCTCAAATAAATTGATTACTCTAGAGATGAAATTAGTGCATACAGTTATTCTATAAATGAGAATGTGTTAATATATTAGATTATTATAAAGAGTTAATTGGAATAAACTATTATGGTTATCCTGTAACTAAATTCAATGGTTAAACATGAGTTCAATGGTGGATAATCAATAGTAATGATTTGAAGTAAACCATAAAGGTATTCCATGAGTAGTTTCGGTGGGTAATCCAATGATTCCATAAGTTTCCAACATGTTTTATCTATTTTTAATGGGTTTTAAAGGATTACATTGAAATAAATGTGTCTATTTCATATAATTTTTTTTCCAGAATACGAGTGATAAATTTTATAAATTTATGCATATTATGAGATCTAATTTTTTTAACACTACTACTATATTTCATTCTATGTATGTCCCTTGCTGATCTTTCTGGGATCATCTATTTCTTTAAATGAATTTTATAGGGTTTAAGAGATATTATAAACAAAGATGAGTATATGAATAATGTAATGCTTTATCATGAAAAGAAATCATGTTTTACATAAAATTGTTTTGTTTAGTGGATGAAATTAATACTATGATGAAGTGTCCACTGGTAATGTATAGCTTAACATTTTTATATTTTTAAATTAATCTATAAAACAATAAATATATAAAAATTATTTTATTGTAAATAATTTTAGTCTAGTTAAAAATAGTAGAACATGTAGGGATTATGAATATGTCCTTATTGTTTGTATAGGGTATAATATAACCTTTGAGTTTGAAAGATTTTTTTTATATTGAATATATTATGTTTATTTTCAAGTTTTTTTAATATTTCTATAATTTTATAATGATCATATTAATATTGATTTAGAACAAAGACAACACTTAGGATGGGTGATAACCTGTCACATCCTTTAATTCTATAAGGATTGAACACATATCCGAATGGAGAAATTAGTGCATTACCTACAACTGGTATAGGTTATGTCCTAGTTGGTATGAAATTTATTATTTTTTTTAAAAAATATATCATATAAAGGTAATTTAAATTTTTCAAAAACATATTAAATCCAAAATCGATTTCGTGATTAATGTTACCTTTTATGAAGCTCACTCTTTTGGTATCATAATTAATTAATAGTTATATTTCGGAACAATATGTGGTTTCATTAGGTAATTATGGCTATTTAGGTGATTTTAATAATTAAAATATCGTGTAGATTATAGAATTTAAGAATTTATATTTTTTTATAATACTTTTATAGTCACTGAGGTGATTTTGAGGTAAATATTAACATCATATTAGAAGGCTATGTGATCCAATCTATTTATTTTATAGGTTTCAATCAATGTCTAAAATATTTTGGAAGAATTTTTTGGATTGTTTTTTGTTGATTAATCAATGTTGACCATTGGCAATTACTATTGAATTTTTGATATTAAATATGATTTTTGACATATTTAAGATTTTAATCATAGAGAATTATATAATAATGTACTAAAATTTTTGGTTTCAGTTAATAAATAAAGATATTATGAATTGATATTTATACTTTCTGCATTTTTAGATCTATATAATTTGATTCTAGTGATTCAATAGTTAAATATTCATAGTCATTATTTTAGAGAAAAAAAGATTTTAGGTTAGATATTGATTAATAGATGAAACTATAGCTTTCAGGTAAAAATATTTCCTTATGTAATTAGTATAAATTGAAAATTAATTCCTCAACTGTATGTAATGGATCATTTAATAAAAATATTATCTGTTTACATTTCCTATCTTGAAATATGTTTCCTCTTATCCTATCAAATATCTATCGATTTGTGGAGATAAACTTTCTCATAGCCATGTTCTATAACACTCTCTATTGGTTAATGGGAGTTATATTTATCTTTCATATCCAGGTTAAAATTCCCAAATTGTTTCTCAAATATGGAATCATAATATGTTTTTAAGCAAGATGAAATTCATACTTTACTTTTACCCTCATATGAATTGGATATTTTTAGTTTTTTTCTACATCCTAGGATCTAGATAAATGTATTTTTAATATTCAAAAACTTATTATAGAGATAGTCATCAATATTTTAAGGATGCAATTTCCAGATTTTGGTTATTATGAAACATATTGATATTCTAAAAAGAAACTCTATGTTTCAAAACATTAATGTAATGACAGATCCATCATAAATGGAAAAATAATAATAATTATTTAAGTGTGACTATAATAAACAAAAATTTAAAAGGGATGGTGTTAACAAGAATAAAATAGTTAGGGAATAAATATAAATTTCAATATAAATAATAATTTATTGGTAAGTTATTATAAAATAATCACATAATTTTTAAAAAAGTTATTTTGTTCTTCCAAAAAACATGATTTCATTAAAAGTAATTTTTATTTATTTTTATGGGAGATTATTATAAATAATTTATGTAAATTTTTGAAAAGTTATTTGAAAATTTTAATGACATTTAAGAACTCAAAATGTTATAATTATGTTAAAAGAAAATATAGATAATTTTTAAATAATATTGATTTTTTTGAGGAATAATGAAAAATATTGATTTTTACTAAATAGTAAATTTTATTTAAAAATAGATACAAGGGTAAATTATGTTATATTTTTTTCAAATTTATTTATATTATATTCGATTAAAATTAATAAAATTATAGTTATGAAAATAGATTTATTAATTAATTTTTTTAAAATTATATTATATTTTAAAATGGGGTTTTTTCTGAAAAACACTATTTGAAATTATGTTTTTCAGTTAAATTTTAAATTATAATATGAAAAATATATGACATGAATTTTGAAAATTAAAATCCATATTTGGAATAATCATGTTCGTATTTATAAAATAGGTACAAATTTTGGAAAATATGAATATTAAATTTCATAATTTCTATTTCTATGGTAAAGGTTAAATAGAGTAATTCAGGTTAAAACGTTAAATCATATCAACTGAAAATGACCCAAACAATTGCCAAAATATTATGGGATGAATATATATAGACCATTATCAGCTTAGGTTCAAATTAATGATTGTTTGGGGCAACTTTGATGAGATTATGATCTTCAATTATTTTATTGGCAGAAATTCCAAACATGTCATTCTCTATTAATTTTATATGTTTAATATTTTTGATGTGGTGTTATCTAAGGTATATTTTAGAAACTAAATATTATTTTTAAATTTTATATCTTTATATTTATTTTGGAAATTTACTTATAAATTTTAGTATAAAAATTATTACCATTAATTCTTATACAATGTTGTTGTTGTAACAATTCAAATGATGAAAAACATAAAATAAATGATATTAATAACATTTAAATAAATATAATTTGGAATAATTAATGTTATACACGCATTTTATATATATAATTAATATTTTAGTGTTATAATAAAATATTTTGATATAATTATTGGTGTTATACTTATATTATTAAAGTTATGGTAATGAATACTTATAAAAATAGACATTATTGGTATTTTTAAATAAGTAAAATTTAATTAAATGATATTAAATTTATAAAAATATCAATTTCATCTATGTGATTACGATATGTCTGAATATATCATTCATGGTATATATATTGTACATTTTTTATTTTATTTTAACTATATTAACACACATAGAGTAAAAAATCATGTTTTCATTGTATGAGTTAAAGGGGATAAATAATTGTTAAATCCAAATAATAAGGGTAAGAATATAGTAAAAATAATATACATATTATTTTATAATGATATTTTGACCACTATTCATACTATATTTATAATTTATATGTTTTTCTCCATTTTAATTAAATAATAAATCAATAAATCCATAACTTTGGTAAATTTCAATAGTTCACCTCCTTTCTCTAATAAAGGGTTCAAATTATTCTCATTTGTTCACCCTTCAAAAATATTTTTTAGTGAATACCCAAAAAATATTTTCCTATAATTCTTTCCTAAATTATATAGGTCATAATTTATGAATAAAATCAAACTTATATCTTTTTAGATGTTTAAAAAAATTATTTTCTAAACAAGAGGTATCGTTTTAAATCACGAAATTGTATATGTTTAATTCTTTTGTATCACTCATACCAAATTAAACCACATTAAAATAATAAATTCAATGTCCTTAATATAATTATATTGAATTTATTTAGTGTAATTACCTTTATCCATATCCTCTTCCATAAAATGGGAAAAGAATCACTCGTTCGTGCGTATGATGGATTACCACCTCGTGAACAGATGTAATTATTTTTTTGTAACCTATCTAAAGACTGGTTTTAATGATGAAATTAATTATTATATATAATATTAATTACATATTATCATTATCAGAAAAATATCATTTTATGTGTTACAATTCCATGCTCATAAATATGATAACAACATTTATGTGTGTGTGTGGACTACGACGTCCATGGAGCGATGTGAATAATTTTTACCAAAAAATAAAATTGATGATATATATAAGTATATTTAAATAATTAATACTACATATGTTATATTTTTATTATAATTATTAAATTATAATTTCCTTCTTTCTTTAATGATCATTGAAAAATAGATATGTTACTCATGCGTACAATTGAACTAATGTCTCTGTTATTGTAACTCAGTTCCTGTATCATAACTATATTTCATTGTAGAATTAAAAATTCTAACTAATGTATAAAAATTATATTAAAGTAATTAATGTTTTTATGAATTTCATGGAATAATTTCCACCTTTACCATATTCTAAATACCTATGTAAATTTCGATATATGAACTGAATGTTATCATTTTTTCCTATGTAAAATTAAATGATTATGTAATTATAATTAACATGTGAATAAATGATATGTATGTAATAATAAAATTTAAATGTTTCTTCATAAATTAATTAACTATTATATTTTTTATTATTCATGATGATAATGGACATACGTGACAAATCATACCCGTCTTAGGAGACTTTCTATTAAAAAAATTCATTTAATGTTACCCTTAAAAACACTATGTTTTTTAATAATAAATTTATTTGTTTCTAAATATATAATTAATATTTTTTTGTAAATATTTGATTTTTAAAAGTAAATTTTACCCATTTTTAAATTTTTAGAATAATGTTTTAATAGAATAATTTTATTATACTTTTCCCAAAAATGTACATTTTATCTTTTCTGACAAAAAATACGAAATAGAGGTTTTTTATAACCTATTATGAATGATTGTATTTTCATGATATCATTAATATTCAATGATATGGATATTTGATTACAACTATACATGATTAATTTTATATAATTTTTATTACCTTATTTTGTAACAATTTTTTCAATACACATTTGATTTAAAATTGAAATGAGTATTTTACATAAGAAACATTTTATGATATACAAATGTTCACATTTTGATTATTATATCATTTTTGGTAATGGAATATTATAAGGCCCCAGCCTTAAACCTTACTTAATCTTGAGTTATTACAAGATTACACATTGAGGAACTTTTCGGGTTTAGAGTTTTAGAGAATTAGATCATAAAACTTGCATTACATTCCACATATAAACAAAGTGGTTACATAAAGATAGTATTCTTCATTCCCATCAATGGAAACACATTTAAAATAAAACATGAATTATTTCTTGACACATCCTTGACTCTATCATCTTATCATGTACCTTTCCCTTGACCTGTGAAAAACATTTCAAAAACATGGGATGAGCATAAAAACTCAGTATGGGTTATAAAAAAACATGGAAAGGGAACATGAGTTCATATATACATAAGAATGAAATCATACTTTACCCATAAAACATAGGCACTTTAACATACCTCATAAAATCATGAATAAATCATAGAAATCATAAGACATAAAGGTAACTTGAGGCATTCATAACATTCTTACGTAGGGAGTAACCCTCTTGGTTACGTTTGAAATACCCAACACAGTATATTCCCTAAATCTCTTCGGAGAAACCTTAACGTTTCACTCCTTCGCGTTACCCAATGCATTGGAGATCTATAACGGGCTCACCCGCCCTTAGTTTATCACGGAACCACCCGTCTTCATAATAATGCCCAAGAACAATAACATAATCATATCATATAAAACATGCATAAAGGAAACATAACATTTCCACATTTCAATCACGAGATATCAATACAACACATTGATATAATAAAAACATTATTAAAACCATTTTCAATACCAAATTAAAACATGGTATTTATTATTCGTTTTAAAAAAAATGTATGGCTTGTAGAGGAAGCCGAAACTCAAATAACGGTCACGACGGCGGAGAAGTCATTATCGCCGCATACGTACGACAAAAACATTCCTTTTTGCCTTTTAGTAAACGCTTCGTATAAAAAATATTCCTTTTGAATAAACGTAAAATTCAAAGGGGTTTATACACCGTATAAAAGAAGGTTGTGTATAAAACAAAATATGCCTCAACGAAAGGAGATTGAGACGAAGTCCCATACCTCGTATCCGACTTGACCCGACTGTTCTTTAATCTCCTGAATAATAAACTTGAGTTAATCTCTACTTGCTTAAGAACCTTTTTCAAGTTCATTATTCCTTTTATACCATGTTATGAACATCATGTAATCATTTAAGTTAATAATGTTCATTTTGTCGGTATTTTGTTCTTAAGTCAAAAACAGACTTCTTACACTTACATGTTGTTAATTTGGTCAAAGGTTCGTTATATCCAGAATGATATTAATGATTTGGATAACATATATATCATATATATTCATCATATACATTTATTTATAAAATTACATCACATTTAGAGGTAAGAAATGAAATGCACCGTTCATGGAGACGGTAAGCCGTACGTACGCATGAACGCTACTTCCATTTCTATTTCATATTTGCTGGAATGGTTATAATTCCAGTATAATAACATATATAATATCATTAAATTTATCATTTACACATCCCACATATGGTATTAACGAATCAAATCACTTTCAGGGGGCGGTAGTCCGCACTTCCTAAAATGAAGATATCGTGTTTACCCATAATGGGAACCATAAAGGTATGCCCAAAATGAAAAAAACATAATCTTAAGGAAAACTTAAACATATTATATATCATATATAAAAATAGTGACATCATAATGGCCACCTTTGAAGGTGTTAAATGAGTATTGAACAATCATCTTTTCGGGAGGCAGAATTTCGCCATCCACGGAAACCGTATGTTCTTTAACCATTTGATGTAGTTGTGTGAGAATGTAGCTCAAATAAATATTATAACAACATCCTAGTATATTTAAGATACTGGTGTTGTTACAAAGTAAGTAAATAAAAAGAGTTTAGGGGGTTGGAGAAACAAAATAAAACAAATGATCATGAGAGAATGAATTACCTTTAAAAGTGTAACTCCTTTTGATTTGAGCCTAAAGGCTTCCTTTGAAAGGAATCTGCCCAAAGGGAATCCTCTAGGATTAGGATAGGGATGTGGAGAGAGTAAATGGGAAGGGTTTGTCCGAGCCAATGGCTTGAGGAGTGTGTGAAATGAGATAGAGGTGGGGGCCTTTTATAAGAGGAGAGGAGGGGCACTTTTGGAATGTAAAGAAATATTACTTTATTTGAAAATGTGTTTCGGTTTTAAAAGGTCCCACATTGATATAATTCGTGTATAAGGTGATATGGGTTAGAAATACACTCATCCAATTGGTTTTGGACATGTGTAGTTAATAGATTTTACATTATCTTTCCATTTTATTTAAATCGTCAAATAATGATGTCATTGCTGCATCATTATTATGTCATAACTAATTGAATTTATTTAATGTCTAAAAATTATAAAAAAAATACTATAATGTAGGAAATCTTTTTAGGTTTCCAATGAATATTTATAATCAAAACTCTGATCTTTATAACCCCATGTAAAAATTGTTTTCTTAAAACATATTATGTTTGTGTCATTTTTACTTTTACATTAAATAAAAAGTTATTTATGTCATTTCCCAACAAAAGTGGATCCATGGGGTCCCCAAGTTGACCCATGGATTTTCCTGGTCTGCCATGACACAACCAATGAGGTTGGGACATGTGTCTAGGTCATTTCATATTATTAATGCATTATTTATACCATAAACTACCCTAATTACCAATAATCGCGATTAAAAACTTAATAAGTTACTATTCACCAAAATATTATTTTAATCCTATTGAACCACATTTTACTTCTTAATGACAACCATGTATGTCGGATTTTTGAAATTCAAAACACAATGATGGAAAAATTTCATTTAAACGGAAAATCAGTCTTTATAAGTACCACTTAATGGTTTCACTATTCATCAAAAATTGAAGTTTTTTAGAAAATTACCAAAAATTCACCCTAAGCTATATTTGATATTACAAATTCAAAAATGAAGTCTATTTTACAAAATTCAAAACATATAAGTCACATTAATTAATTTAATAATTAATTCCCGCTGTCAGAGCAAATAGCGTGTTTTTATGAAAGAATAAGTGTCAAAAGATTGACACTAGTTTGAGTCCAATTTCAAAGTGAAATTGATTCCAATGACCACCATTGGATTAAATAGTAAAAATATATTCATATTAAACATTAAGAAAAATTCAAAAGATAAACTAATCATATAAATAAATTAGATTAAAAAGCAGTTTTGATGTAAAATGCAGTATTTACCACTATTCATTAAAAAATGAACATTGTCAGAAAAATACCAAAAATTCACACAAAGTAAATTTTGAAGTCCCAATCATAAATAATAATTTTATTTTGACAAACATAGCTTATAAAAGTGTCAAAAGATAGATTTAAAAAGGGTTTTCCATCATAAGGAAGTAAAACAATCTTTTAAGAATATTAGTGTATTCCATGCAGAAGATTGTATTTATTTTCATTTTAAGCCTCTAAAACACTATCTTAATCATTAATAGACATAGATAAAAATATATATTATTCTTTACTTACTTGGGATGTTACTTCTTTCCCCCCTTTAGAAAATTGCGTCCCCGTAATTTATTTACTTATCGAATAAATGGGGGTACTTATCCCTCATTGCATTTTCAGATTCCCATGTTGCCTCTTCAATCATGTGGTTTTTCCACAAAACCTTTACCTGGTGAATCACCTTATTCCGTAACACTTACTCCATGTGGTCAAGAATCTGGACCGGTTGTTCCTCATAGGTTAGGTTCTCTTCCAGCTGAACTACCTCTGGACTCAAAACATGAGATGGATCTGGCATATACTTTCTCAACATCGAAATGTGAAAAACATTGTGTACCTGAGATAAACTCGGAGGTAAAGCCACTCGGTCTGCAACTGATCCAACTCTCTCCAGAATTTCGTATGGTCCAATGAACCTTGGACTCAACTTTCCTTTCTTACCAAATCTCATCACACTTTTCCAAGGAGAAACCTTGAGAAAAACATGATCACCTACCTCGAAAGATAGATCCTTCCTCCGGTTATCCGCATAACTCTTCTGCCTGCTCTGAGCTGTTCTCATGTGTTTCTGAATCAGCTGAACTTTTTCTGCCATCTCTTCTACCAATTCTGGTCCCATCAACTTCCTTTCACCCACTTCATCCCAGAAAGCTGGTGTTCGACACCGCTTCCCATATAATGCCTGAAATGGTGCCATCTGTATACTGGAATGAAAACTGTTATTATATGAAAACTCAACCAAAGAAAGATGTTGGACCCAACTTCCCTGATAATCCATAGAACAAGCTCGTAGCATATCCTCCAATGTCTTAATTGTTCATTCTGACTGCCCATCTGATTGAGGATGAAAAGCTGTACTAAAATTTAATTCAGTACCCAACGACTTCTGAAGGCCTTTCCAAAAGTTAGAAGTAAACCTGGGATCACGATCCGATACGATGGAGAGAGGAACTCCATGTAACCTGACTATCTCTTTAAGATACAAACGGGAAAGTTGATCAAGAGAGAATGTATCTCGTATAGCAAGGAAATGAGCAGATTTGGTCAAGCGATCAACAATAACCCAGATTGCATTATTACCTCGAGATGTCTTCGGTAATCCAACAACAAATTCCATGGATATATTCTCCCATTTCCACTCTGGAACTGGTAAAGTCTGAAGCATCCCTTTCGGTAACTGCCACTCTACTTTAACCTGTTGACATGTCAAACACTTCACAGTAAAATCAGCAATATCTCTTTTCATTCCTTCCCACCAGTAATACTCCCGCAGATCTCTATACATCTTAGTACTGCCCGGATGAACTGAAAACGGGGAACTATGAGCTTCACATAACAACTCTCTCTTCAACTGTGAATCACAAGGCACAAAAATCTCTTCCCAAATCTCAAAACACAATCATTATCAATGTTTAATTCAGGCAACTTACCTTTTTTAACCAGCTCTGCCTTTATCTGCAACTCACTGTCTTGCTTCTATGCTTGCTTGATTCTATCTGATAGATAAGATCTCACTGATACCTGAAACAAAATAGAAGGACTTCCTACACCAACAACTTCTATGCCAAAGTTCATCAAATCCTTAACCAAAGGATCACGTTCCAAATGCAACATTGTTAATGAAGCATTACTTTTTCGACTCAAAGCATCAGCCACTTTATTTGCTTTTCCCGGATGGTAATGAATTGTACAATCATAATCCTTGATTAATTCTAGCCATATCCTTTGTCTCATGTTCAATTCTTTCTGAGTGAATATATACTTTAAACTTTTGTGATTGGTATATATTTCACACTTTACTCCATACAAATGATGCCTCCAAATTTTTAAAGTAAAAACAAAAACAGCTAATTCCAAATCATGTGTAGGGTAATTTACCTCATGTGTTTTCAACTGTCGTGAAGAATAAGCAATTACCTGATCATTCTGCATTAGGACGCAACCAATTCCTTTCAATGAAGCATCATTGTATATAACAAACTCACCATTCCTGGAAGGTAGTGCCAAAACTGGAGCATTCACCAATCTTCTTTTCAATTCTTGAAAACAATCATCACATTCTTTTGTCCAGATAAACATAACACCCTTCCGAGTTAGCTTAGTCATTGGACTAGATAACCGTGAAAAATTTCTAACAATCCTTCGGTAATATCCCGCCAAACCAAGGAATCTATGAATCTCTGTTAAATTTGTTGGTCTTGTCCATTCTTCCACAACTTTTGTTTTTGCAGGATCAAAAGTTATTCCATCTTTAGAAACAATGTGACCAAGGAAAGAAATTTGTTGCAACCAAAACTCACACTTGCTGAATTTCCCATAAAGTTTTTTTTCTTTTAAGGTTTTCAAGATAACCCTTAAATGTCTTTCATGCTCCTCTTTACTTTTAGAAACACCAAAATATCATCAATGAAAACCACCACAAACTTATCCAAGAACTCATGGAAAATTCTATTAATTAAGTCCATGAATACAGCAGGTGCATTGGTTAGCCCAAAAGGCATTACTACAAATTCATAATGGCCATATCTCGTACGGAACACGGTCTTCGGAATATCTGCCTCCTTTAACTTCAGCTGATGGTACCCCGATCTCAAGTCAATCTTTGAAAAAAACTGAGCTCCCTGGAGCTGATCAAACAAATCATCGATATGAGGCAAAGGATATTTGTTCTTAACAATGATATTATTCAAGGCTCTATAATCAATGAAAAGTCTCATATAACCATCTTTCTTTTTAACAAATAAAACAGGAGCACCCCATGGTGATGTGCTAGGTCTAATGAAACCTTTCACTAATAAATCATGCAATTGCTCCTTCAACTCTAAAGGTTCAATTTGTGCCATTCGATAAGGGGGTTTTGAAATTGGCTTAGCATCAGGAACTAAGTCAACAGTAAACTCAACTTCCCGATCTGGTATTATTCCAGGCAACTCATCAGGAAAAACATCAGGATACTCATTTACCACAGGCACATCATTAATCTGGACAGTTCCTTTATTTTCAACGATGTGTGCAAGGTAACATTCATTTCCATCTTTTACAAGTTTCTCGGCCTCTTGATATGTTATCAAAAGTAAGTGTTCATTCCTGTAAACAAACTGAAAGTCTTTCTGAAAAGAAACTTCTTTAGCTCTACAGTCAATCTTAGCATGGTAAATAGAGAGCCAATCCATACACAGGATAACATCAAAATCTACTAGAGGTAGAACAATAAGGTTTGCAAGTAGGTTCTTTCCACAGATAAGGATAGGAAGATTCTTATAAATTCTTTTTGCCTCAACATTTCCCCCAGGTGTTTTTACCAAAAGTTCAGGAGTCATTTCTTGAGATTGTATTCCCATTTTACTAGAAAGGTTTTCAGAGATGAATGAATGTGTAGACCCAGAATCAAACAACACACTGGCATAATCTGAAAAAACAAACAAAGTACCTGATACAACTTCATTTGATGGCCCGACATCTGCTGAAGTAGTTGCAAAGGATTTCACCACCCCTTTCTGCTTGTAGTCTAACTGCTTCCCATCACTCAAGCTCTTTGTCGGACACTCGTTTGCATAGTGACCCATCTTATTGCACTTATAACATTTCACTAACTGTAAATCAAATTTGTTCTTACCTTCACCTTGATCCTTTTCAGTGCAATCACGAGCCTTATGTCCCATCTTACCACATCGGTACCACTTTCCAGAATTCAGAAGACATTCCCCAGCATGCCTTTTTCCACATTTATCACAAACTGGAAACTTAGTTCTCTTACCATCAGACTTTTTTGAAGAATTCTTACCTTTCTCCTGCCACCTCGGTCTCTTCTTCTGCTGGTTGTTATAGAACACATGGTCATCGGCAAACTCCATTTCCACCTTCTCAGCACATCGAACAAGATTTTCATAACTTTTAAACTCACGAGAAGCTAATGCCCTTCGATATTTTGGCTTTAATCCTAATTAAAAATGATTGATTTTACTATCAAGGTCTCGGATAAAATTTGGAGCATACCTTGCCAATCGAGTGAACCTTTCTTCATAGGCAGCCACTGAGTCTTCCTCTTGCCTCAATTCCAAGAATTACTTTTCCATCCTAAGTCGAACAGCCTTAGGAAAATACTTCTCAAGAAACATACCTTTGAATTCATCCCAGTCAAGAGCATCAATCTCATCGGCGTCCCTGATATTTTTAACCATAGACCACCACTGATCTACTTCACCCTCCAAACGGTAAATAGCAAGACTAACTTTTTGATTGTCTGAACACCCCATGACATCAAAAATCTTCTACAGTGCTTTAATCCACTCTTCAACTAGCACAGGGTCAGATGATCCTCTGAATGATGGTGGATGTTTCCTCATGAAAATTTCCACCACTGACATGTTCCTCTACGGTTGATCTGGCTGATCTCGTTCATTGATACCACCACCATTTATCGCTTGAGTCAACTGCGCCATTACTGCAACAAACTGTTCAGTTCCAATTCCGACCATTTCTGGATGCTGATTCGGAAGGTTATTTCCTTCTGTATGCCTTCCTAGCACTGCTTCCTTGTTTCCTCTGTGGAAAACCATTCTGAACAAACATGTCTTAGATGAATCAACATGGTAATCTTTAATTGCTATATCATTTCGAAAAAAAATTGGATAATCATTTAATAGAATTCTATCTCCTAAAGTTATCTAAACCAACCTCTGATACCAACTATAAGGCCCCAGCCTTAAACCTTACTTAATCTTGAGTTATTACAAGATTACACATTGAGGATATTTTCGGGTTTAGAGTTTAAGAGAATTAGATCATAAAACTTTCATTACATTCCACATATAAACAAAGTGGTTACATAAATATAGTATTCTTCATTCCCATCAATGGAAACACATTTAAAATAAAACATGGATTATTTCTTGACACATCCTTGACTCTATCATCTTATCATGTACCTTTCCCTTGACCTGTGAAAAACATTTCAAAAACTTGGGATGAGCATAAAAACTCAGTATGGGTTATAAAAAAACATGGAAAGGGAAAATGAGTTCATATATACATAAGAATGAAATCATACTTTACCCATAAAACATAGGCACTTTAACATACCTCATAAAATCATGAATAAATCATAGAAATCATAAGACATAAAGGTAACTTGAGGCATTCATAACATTCTTATATAGGGAGTAACCCTCTTGGTTACGTTTGGAATACCCATCACAGTATATTCCCTAAATCTCTTCGAATAAACCTTAACGTTTCACTCCTTCGCGTTACCCAATGCATTGGAGAGCTATAACGGGCTCACCCGCCCTTAGTTTATCACGGAACCACCCATCTACATAATAATGCCCAAGAACCATAACATAATCATATCATATAAAACATGCATAAAGGAAACATAACATTTCCACATTTCAATCACGAGATATCAATACAACACATTGATATAATAAAATCATTATTAAAACCATTTTTAATACCAAATTAAATCATGGTATTTATTTTTCGTTTTAAAAAAAAGGTATGGCTTGTAGAGGAAGCCGAAACTCAAATAACGGTCACGACGGCGTAGAAGTCGTTGTCGCCGCATACATATGACAAAAACATTCCCTTTTGTCGTTCAGTAAACGCTTTGTATAAAAAATATTCCTTTTGAATAAACGTAAAAGTCAAAGGGGTTTATACACCTTATAAAAGAAGGTTGTGTATAAAACAAAATATGCCTCAATGAAAGGAGATTGAGACGAAGTCCCATACCTCGTATCCGACATGACCCGACCGTTCTTTAATCTCCTGAATAATAAACTTGAGTTAATCTCTACTTGCTTATAAACTTTTTTCAAGTTCATTATTCCTTTTATACCATGTTATGAACATCATGTAATCATTTAAGTTAATAATGTTCATTTTGTCGGTATTTTGTTCTTAAGTCAAAAACAGACTTCTTACACTTACATGTTGTTAATTTGGTCAAAGGTTCGTTATATCCAGAATGATATTAATGATTTGGATAACATATATATCATATATATTCATCATATACATGTATTTATATTATTACATCACATTTAGAGGTAAGAAATGAAATGCACCGTTCATGGAGACGGTAAGCCGTACGTACGCATGAACGCTACTTCCATTTCTATTTCATATTTTCTGGAATGGAATCATAATGATATAAGAGTATATTATAATTCCAGTATAATAACATATATAATATCATTAACTTTATCCTTTACACATCCCACATATGGTATTAACGAATCAAATCACTTTCAGGGGGCGGTAGTCCGCACTTCCTAAAATGAAGATATCGTGTTTACCCATAATGGGAACCATAAAGGTATGCCCAAAATGAAAAAAACAGAAGCTTAAGGAAAACATAAACATATTATATATCATATATAAAAATTTTGACATCATAATGGCCACCTTTGAAGGTGTTAAATGAGTATTGACAATCATCGTTTCAGGAGGCAGAATTTCGCCATCCACAAAAATCGTATGTTCTTTAACCATTTGATGTAGTTGTGTGAGAGTGTAGCTCAAATAAATCTTATAACAACATCCTAGTATATTGAATATACTGGTGTTGTTACAAAGGAATTAAATAAAAAGAGTTTAGGGGGTTGGAGTAACAAAATAAAATAAATGAACATGAGAGAATGAATTACCTTTAAAAGTGTAACTCCTTTTGATTTGAGCCTAAAGGCTTCCTTTGAAAGGATTATGCCCAAAGGGAATCCTCTAGGATGAGGAGAGGGATTTGGAGAGAGTAAATAGGGAGGGTTTGTCCGAGCCAAAGGCTTGAGGAGTGTGTGAAATGAAGTAGAGGTGGGGGCCATTTATAAGAGGAGAGGAGGGGCACTTTTGGAATGTAAAGAAATATTACATTATTTGAAAATGTGCTTCGGTTTTAAAATGACCCACATTGATATAATTCGTGGATAAGGTGATAAGGGTTAGAAATACACTCATCCAATTGGTTTTGGACATGCGTAGTTCATAGATTTTACATTATATTTCCATTTTATTTAAATCGTCAAATAATGATTTCATTGCTGCATCATTATTATGTCATAACTAATTTAATTTATTTAATGTCTAAAAATTATAAAAAAAATACTATAATGTAGGAAATCTTTTTATCTTACCAATGACTATTTATAATCAAAACTCTGAGCTTTATAACCCCATGTAAACATTCTTTTCGTAAAACATATTATGTTTGTGTCATTTTTTACTTTTACATTAAATAAAAAGTTATTTATGTCATTTCCCAACAAAAGTGGATCCATGGGGTCCCCAAGTTGACCCATGGCTTTTCTTGGTCTGCCATGACACAACCAATGAGTTTGGGACATGTGTCTAGCTCATTTCATATTATTAAATCATTATTTATTCCTTAAACTACCCTAATTACCACTAATCGCGATTAAAAACTTAATAAGTTACTATTCACCAAAAAATTATTTTAATCCCATTGAACCACATTTTACTTCTTAATGACAACCATGTATGTCGGATTTTTGAAATTCAAAACACAATGATGGCATGTAACGCCCCGACCCTAGTTACCCAGAGTCGGTGCATTATTACATAACATTGGCATGATCACAAGAAAGATGAAATCTCGAAAGACCGATTGGTTTAGTAGCCTTGGAAACACTAGATATATTCATAAGTTTTACATGACATCATTAAACGAAAAACTACTACAACAACATATTGTCTCCATAATCCACACTCATATCCCCACATAATATCCCTGCAGGTCATTCATAACTTACTTCTTCACTACCTGGGAAAAATAAAACATAGAAAAGGGGTGAGCTCAAATGCCCAGTAGGGATAACAATATAGAGGAAACATTCATAAATAAGAATAAACATTTAAGTCAATGTATAACTAAAACAAAAGCCTTTCAAACATGAACTTTCAACATGGTATGGCATAAATAAAATGAAATAATGCCATCTACTTATTCACATGGATATTCTACTAATCGAATAATCACATGCAAAAATCAATAACCACTTTCATAATGTTGGAATGCATAATGCCAGACTATCATAACCACATAGTCAAGGCCTCGTGCCAAGACTACAAATAAGATTTTGTCAAGGCCTTGTGTGAAAACACTAGTTTGTCTCATGAGACCTACCGATGCATCGAGGAGCTATAGCGGGCTCCACCCGTCACTTACTAAGTCCAATGCATTCCCATATGAAAAGGTTTAATCATAACATAAACATTAGTATTAAAACTAGCATACGAAATGTCAATAATTTCACCATAAACTATGAATGATATAAAAATAGCACATCCACAGTCAAACATATCACAAAACCTTCAATACAATATAGAAGCTTTGTATTACAATAAATCAACTTCAAATAAGCGTAAAATCCATCAAAGGATGTTGACATAGATGAAATCGATATTCTTTTTAAAGAAATATCTCTTTTTATTTTGAAATCATTTAAGATCCATATAAAATAAAACATTTTCTTTGAAAATATTCTTATAAGCTTGTAAGGGAAATTTTGAAGATTTTATAACGGCGGAAATTAGCCGCACCCGCCGTATAAGTTAAAAAAACATTCTTACCTTAATTCTGTCGAAATGGTTAAAAAGGGACCTTGTTTTGAAAACGACGGAAAGATTCCTTTATAAACCACTTATAAAAGTCAAAAGGGTATAAATGACTTTAACTCATATTCTATTAAATATTAAAAATGTTTTGAAATACATTTTTAAGAAACATGGATGTGGATGATAAAGAGATCCCAGTAGATTATTACATATAAACAACCTCGGATAATGAAGAGATTGTGAAATAACCCTTACCTTGTACTTTTCCTTGTTTGGGGTAGGTTAACCTCCTGTATAATGGTGAAATAATTGTTATTAAATTATACAAGAATCATATACATTAATATGATATCATATATGATCTTTTAATATTGATTTGATAATAATATCTGAGTATTATCATTATATCGGGTGTTAACTTACTTGTTTTCTATTATATGTTTTGTTACGTAAGACATGTTTGTAAAGGATAGGTTGTATATTATTCATATCCAGAATGATATCAAGTCCTTAAACATCATTTTTAAATCATAAAATGATAATTATACTTGAATGGATACGATGGAGAATGAATCTCATCGCGTTCGTGGAGACGGTAGTCCGTACGTACGCACGAGCGACAATATCATTCTTTTGATATTAAAATAATATATAAATGGATGGAATATCATATATACAGAATCATTAACATGTTATATTTATTATTTACATGAGTTACACATCATTATTATACCCATCCAAATAATAATATATTGAATAACAATTACACCACGACATGGAGACGGTAAGCCGTACGTACGCACGTATGGTGACATGTTATTCAAAGGGTGGATAGAATACTGAATATGGTTGTACCATATTTATAATAACATCACAGTATATGTAATATACTGGAGTTATTATTTTAGAATGGTAGGAACAAAGAAAGTGGAAGTGGAAGAAGAAAGGAACTTAGAAAAGGGTGGTGAAATCATTACCTCTTCTTCGGGTTCTTCCTTTTGATTTGATCAAAAGGGCTCCTTAGGTTGGCTTTATGATCAAACTAAGGCCTCTAGGTTGTAGTGAGGGATGTTGGGAGAGTATTTGGTCAGATTTTAGCCGAACCAAAAGGCTTTGAAGGTGTGAAGAAATGAGAAGGAGGAGTGCCCTTTTATAAGAGGGGTGAGGGGCACCTTTGGAAAAGCTAGAAATATTAATTTATAATAAATTCATATTCGGTTTCCAATGGCTCAAAAGTTGACTATTCAAATTATAAGGTGGGGATAGGTCAAAAACCACTCAACCAATAGAATTTAGACAGGTTTGGGTACTTATATTAACCTTATCGTTAAGTATTAACTCTAAGTTAATTAGTTTCACTTTTACAATATCTCTTTGTATTTTTATATAATATGGTTAATAAACTTACTATATACATCCAAGAGACCCCCAAGTGGTCCATTAATGATGAACCTATCCTGATATAAGTCTCTTGGCCGAACCTTAGATTTTTAGGAATTTAATATCAATTAATAATATAATATTTGTTTTAAGAACTCTTTTATGTCAATTTTGACACTATTCAATAGTTGATTTTTGTGAAACTCATAACAGATTTATTAGTTAGAAAAAAGTCAATTAAATCAATTCTAATATATCATATTATCCTAGAAAATTATTTTAATTCATTAAAAGTTTCTTATTATATTTTTTTGGGTATTTATAATATCAATTATTTTAATTTTTCACTATTATAGTAATTACTGCATCATCATTGTGTCATAAATAAAATAAATTATTTAATGTCTAAAAATTATAAATAAAATATCATTATGTAGGAAACCTTTTTAGCTTTCTAATGAATATTTATAATCTAAAATCCAACTTATATAACTCTATGTAACAATTGTTTTGATAAAAGATATATGCTTGTGTCATTTTTGTATTCATTTTGACTTTATTAAAATAAAGTGTCATTATCACTTACAAGTGGATCCATGGGGTCCCAAAATCGACCCAAAGATACCCATGGTCGACCATGTATCAACCAATAGGTTTAAGACACATTTTAGGGTAATTTAGTATTATTATAATATTATTTTTTTAACCCTTATTTACCGGATTTACCCTTAACCATGGTAAATAAAATATTTACTGCAGTAATTATTCAAAATGTCTAAAAATAAAAGTTACCTATTTACACAATTTAAACATCCTGATTCCAAATATGAAATCCATTTTCCTAAATTCAAAACACATAAGTGGCAGAAATTAATTTAAAATTAATTCCCGTTGTCAAAACAAAAAGCGTGTTTTTAAGAGATAATAACTATCAAAAGATTGACACTTGTTTATATTCGGTTTAATTGTAAAATTATGTCCAATGACGGACATTATATTAAATGGTAAAAATATATTCTAAATATACTTTAAAACTACTAAAATTCATAATTTATCATTATTAATTATTTTGATTTAAAAAGTTGTTTTTAATTAAAATTTAGTAATTTTCACTATTCATCAAAATATGAAAGTTATCCGAAAAGTACCAAAATTTCACCCTAGGCTAAATTCGATATTCCGAATCCAAAAAAGAAGTCCATTTTAAAATATAAAATATATATAATTCCAAAATTTAGGTCTTACTATCCATAACGGTTAGTTTGATCGGTTGTGGTGTGTGTTAAAACTCGAAGTTGCGTACAACACACGCTACTGTTTTATTCAAAGGAAAGCATTCCATGTAAGCTTGGGATGTTTAATTTTAAATTTTTTGATGTCCCCATTTAGTCAAAAAGTTTAAAATATTGTATTTAAAAAGGGTTCACTATTAAAAGTTGATAAAAGTGCAATACTGAAAATGAATTTGTTCTTGCATTATATCTAAGAAACTCATAATATGGATTCTAAAATTATAAGGATTATATAAAGTTTAAAATTTAGATAATACTATTCATAAACTCTTTTGAATGGATTTTTTTTTGTAATTCATGGTGTGATTGAACTCGGTGTTGCGTGTAGTGCAAGTTATTGAATTATTTTGAAGAAATAACACATTATGAATTCTTGGGGTGTTACATTCTCCCCTCCTTCAATAAATTGCGTCCTCGCATTTTGAAATTGTTCTTCGAAAATAAAAGGTTGAATGTAGATAATATATTTGTGGGAAAACCCACATTGGAAATTGGGTTACTAAAATTTAGTCTTAATATGAGGAAAAGAGAAATCAAAGGGTCACCACCAAATTATGATCTCGATTAAGAGAACATTGGTTGCAATTAGAGACATATAATCGGAGGAAAAACGTAAATATTTATAGGTAGTGATTGAGGTCATCAATCACAAACAAGTGTAAAATTTAGGTCCTTAAATTCATCAATCTATGATGATTTGAAATACCATCGGTTCAACAAAACATAGGGTATCAGGATAACACATTTTTGACGTTTCAAAATATCTTAGTTGAAACCCCACATAGAAAAATGAATTAATGAGGCCTCTATTTATAATAAAGCGTCGAAAATATGAAGATTACCGAAAATAACACATACTAGGGTTCCGTGTAGGAAAATATGGATATGGAAGAAAAATCTAACCATCAATTATCTGATGGAGAGTGGTAGAGAACATGGCTATGAAAAGTCCAACAATTCCAAAGCCATAAATTGGTGATGATTTAAGGTACCATCTAGGAAAACATTTTTATTCTAAGTTGCTTTTCTTAATGTTGAGGAATTTATTTATGAGATTTGCTAAGATTATAAGGAGATATACTTACTTTATAATTAGAGTTTTATCCATTAATAAATTTCTACCACAAACTCATCTTTCACTCTAAAAGATAATAGAATGTAAAAAAAAATTTATTTACACTATTCGTATAGGGTTCCAAAATAAACGAATTTATAATTCATCTAAAAGATCTTTTAATAAAAACTACATTATTTAATCCAGGACATCTCGTGGGCCAGTGGTAGGTGATACACCCTTGTCGCCCTTCGGTTGCGGGTTCAAGTCTCGCAGCCTTGCCGGACGCGACGGGTTGCCGCCCGACCTCCGGGTTGTCCTTTTATGGCAATCCAAAATAATCCAAACTAGAACTATCCAAAATACTTCTATCCAAACTCACAGTCCAACATTTATAAGAAAGGTAAACATAATATAGATCCTTTTTACCCTGTAATAGAATATGAATACCTTCATCATGTATTACCATATTCCTTATTGATTACATTCATGCTCCCTTATTCCATATAGAATGCTGGATATACTTCATTAATCCAAAAATGTTTTAAACCCCAACAATGATGGAATATACAAATCATTAATCAGTTCCAAGGTAGTCAAGAATATCCAATATAATTTATCCAAATCAATCATGTATTATTCCAAAATCACTACTTCGGTATCAGAACTATATTATGATTTATCATTCTCTCAACCATATATTTTCCAAAAATTTATCCTGCTATTGAGTCACTTTTCTTTGTTCCACATAATCTCAAGTCCTTAATGAAATAGTACTACAGTACAATCCTTATATACTCCATAATTATTATAACAAGTACATTGTTGATAAAACACTCAATTGACATAATCAACATAAGAACTCTAATCATTCCTCTTCATCTGTGGTAGTATCATAACTTGATTATTATCCAATAGCATCATTTGCGGCATAGTCTGATGACTGGGACATAGGTTCGCGTAGTGTGCAAACTCCATGCAAATGAATCATTGTACATTTGAAACCATTTTCTTACCCTTGCAGTCACGTACTTTGTGTCCTTTTCCTCCACACTTATAACAAACTCCCATTCCTTTCAGGTAAGTTCCAGGGTGTTTCTTTCCACAGTTACCACATATGGTAAAATTCTTCTTTTCCCTCTTCCCTTTATCCATCTTTCTCTTTTCCATCCTTTTCTTCTCTTGCTTCCCTTCAAAGCCATAGGAGTCAGTGAACTCTTTACTTATCTTATCAACACATGATATTATTTCTTCATATGATGCTAATACATGGGAGACTATTTCTCTTATAAATTCTAACTTAAGACCATGAAAGATATGATCCTTCCTTCTCTTTGGATCATGTGTATTTCTGGATTTCTCATTCCTTCTACTGGGAGCCATTTCTAAACAATGGAATACACTATATCAGTTTATGAATCAAAATACATAATCCCATACTTATAAAACACTTAACATAAATTGAACTATTTATGGATATAATCCATAATCATAAAAATGTTTTCTTTGAGGAAGTATATACTCATAAACCCTTCATAATGATTTGTAAAGAAAATGAGAGTTATCCTAAGCATATCCCCCGGGAGTGTCGTAACCAAGAGTGCAGCAAGTCCCGTTGTCGTGCACCAGTTCCCGTTCGAGTCTAGCTCAAAGCGGTGTTTTCGGGTTTTACCCCTAGGTACATCTGTGCCAGAGCCGCCTCTACCTGCTCGTATCCAGACAGGGATGTATTGCTTGGAAAACTCACAAAATCTCTACAATACCAAAATTCTAGGAAGTTCTTCTATACTAATCCTCAAAGTTCATCTTAGGTCTACGTGCTCTAATCAGAGTTTATCTAAATCCAGCTTCCAAGGTTTGTACTAAACTTCCTCTGATACCAACTGTAACGCCCCGACCCTAGTTACCCAGAGTCGGTGCATTATTACATAACATTGGCATGATCACAAGAATGATCAAATCTCGAAAGACCGATTGGTTTAGTAGCACTGGAAACACTAGATATATTCATAAGTTTTACATTACATCATTAAACGAAAAACTACTACAACAACATATTGTCTCCATAATCCACACTCATATCCCCACATAATATCCCTGCAGGTCATTCATAACTTACTTCTTCACTACCTGGGAAAAATAAAACATAGAAAAGGGGTGAGCACAAATGCCCAGTAAGGATAAAAATATAGCGGAAACATTCATAAATAAGAATAAACATTTAAGGCAATGTATAACTAAAACAAAAGCCTTTCAAACATGAACTTTCAACATGGTATGGCATAAATAAAATGAAATAATGCCATCTACTTATTCACATGGATATTCTACTAATCGAATAATCACATGCAAAAATCAATAACCACTTTCATAATGTTGGAATGCATAATGCCAGACTATCATAACCACATAGTCAAGGCCTCGTGCCAAGACTACAAATAAGATTTTTTCAAGGCCTTGTGCCAAGACACTAGTTTGTCTCATGAGACCTACCGATGCATCGAGAAGCTATAGCGGGCTCCACCCGTCACTTACTAAGTCCAATGCATTCCCATATGAAAAGGTTTAAACATAACATAAACATTCGTATTAAAACTAGCATACGAAATGTCAATAATTTCACCATAAACTATGAATGATATAAAAATAGCACATCCACAGTCAAACATATCACAAAACCTTCAATACAATATAGAAGCTTTGTATTACAATAAATCAACTTCAAATAAGCGTAAAATCCATCAAAGGATGTTGACATAGATGAAATCGAAATTCTTTTTAAAGAAATATCTCTTTTTATTTTGAAATCATTTAAGATCCATATAAAATAAAACATTTTCTTTGAAAATACTCTTATAAGCTTGTAAGGGAAATTATGACGATTTTATAACGGCGGAAATTAGCCGCACCCACCGTATAAGTTAAAAAAACATTCTTACCTTAATTCTGCCGAAAAGGTTAAAAAGGGAACTTGTTTTGAAAACGACGGAAAGATTCCTTTATAAACCACTTATAAAAGTCAAAAGGGTATAAATGAATTTAACTCATATTCTAGTAAATATTAAAAATGTTTTGAAATACATTTTTAAGAAACATGGATGTGGATGATAAAGAGATCCCAGTAGATTATTACATATAAACAACCTCGGATAATGAAGAGATTGTGAAATAACCCTTACCTTGTACTTTTCCTTGGTTGGGGTAGGTTAACCTCCTGTATAATGGTGAAATAATTGTTATTAAATTATACAAGAATCATATACATTAATATGATATCATATATGATCTTTTAATATTGATTTGATAATAATATCTTAGTATTATCATTATATCGGGTGTTAACTTACTTGTTTTCTTTTATATGTTTTATTACGTAAGACATGTTTGTAAAGGATAGGTTGTATATTATTCATATCCAGAATGATATCAAGTCCTTAATCATCATTTTTAAATCATAAAATGATAAATATACTTGAATGGATACGATGGAGAATGAATCTCATCGCGTTCGTGGAGACGGTAGTCCGTACGTACGCATGAGCGACAATATCATTCTTTTGATAATAAAATAATATATAAATGGATGGTATATCATATATACAGAATCATTAATATGTTATATTTATTATTTACATGAGTTAAACATCATTATTATACCCATCCAAATAATAATATATTGAATAACAATTACACCACGACGTAGAGACGGTAAGTCGTGCGTACGCACGTATGGTGAAATGTTATTCAAAGGATGGATAGAATACTGAATATGGTTGTGCCATATTTATAATAACATCACAGTATATGTAAGATACTGGAGTTATTATTTTAGAATGGTAAGAACAAAGAAAGAGGAAGTGGAAGAAGAAAGGAACTTAGAAAAGGGTGGTGAAATCATTACCTCTTCTTCGGGTTCTTCCTTTTGATTTGATCAAAAGGGCTCCTTAGGTTGGCTTTCTGATCAAACTAAGGCCTCTAGGTTGTAGTGAGGGATGTTGGGAGAGTATTGGGTCAGAGTTTAGCCGAACCAAAAGGCTTTGAAGGTGTGAAGAAATGAGAAGGAGGAGTGCCCTTTTATAAGAGGGGTGAGGGGCACCTTTGGAAAAGCTAGAAATATTAATTTATAATAAATTCATATTCGGTTTCCAATGGCTCCAATGTTGACTATTCAAAGTATAAGGTGGGGATAGGTCGAAAACCACTCAACCAATAGAATTTAGGCAGGTTTGGGTACTTATATTAACCTTAGCTTTAAGTATTAACTCTATGTTAATTAGTTTCACTTTTACAATGTCTCTTTGTATTTTTATATAATATGGTTAATAAACTTACTATATACATCCAAGAGACCCCCAAGTGGTCCATTAATGATGAAACTATCCTGATATAAGTCTCTTGGCCGAACCTTAGATTTTTAGGAATTTAATATCAATTAATAATATAATATTTGTTTTAAGAACTCTTTTATGTCAATTTTGACACTATTCAATAGTTTATTTTTGTGAAACTCATAACAGATTGATTACTTAGAACAAAGTCCATTAAATCAATCCTAATATATCATATTATCCTAGAAAATTAGTTTAATTCATTAAAAGTTTCTTATTATATTTTTTTGGGTATTTATAATATCAATTATTTTAATTTTTCACTATTATAGTAATTACTGCATCATCATTGTGTCATAAATAAAATAAATTATTTAATATCTAAAAATTATAAATAAAATATCATTATGTAGGAAATCTTTTTATATTTCTAATGAATATTTATAATCTAAAATCCAACTTATATAACTCTATGTAACAATTGTTTTGATAAAAGATATATGCTTGTGTCATTTTTGTATTCATTTTGACTTTATTAAAATAAAGTGTCATTATCACTTACAAGTGGATCCATGGGGTCCCAAAATCGTCCCAAAGATGCCCATGGTCGACCATGTATCAACCAATTGGTTTAAGACACATTTTAGGGTAATTTATTATTATTATAATATTATTTTTTTAACCCTTATTTACCGGATTTACCCTTAACCATGGTAAATAAAATATTTACTGCAGTAATTATTTAAAATGTCTAAAAATAAAAGTTACCTATTTACACAATTTGAACATCCTGATTCCAAATATGGAATCCATTTTCCTAAATTCAAAACACAGAAGTGGCAGAAATTAATTTAAAATTAATTCCCGCTGTCAAAACAAAAAACGTGTTTTTAAGAGATAATAACTATCAAAAGATTAACACTTGTTTATGTTCGGTTTAATTGTAAAATTATTTCCAATGACAAACATTATATTAAATGGTAAAAATATATTCTAAATATACTTTAAAACTACTAAAATTCATAATTTATCATTATTAATTATTTTTATTTAAAAAGTTGTTTTTAATTAAAATTTAGTAATTTTCACTATTCATCAAAATATGAAAGTTATCTGAAAAGTACCAAAATTTCACCATAGGCTAAATTCGATATTCCGAATCCAAAAATGAAGTCCATTTTAAAATATAAACTATATATAATTCCAAAACTTAGGTATTACTGTCCATAACGGTTAGTTTGATCGGTTGTGGTGTGTGTTAAAACTCGAAGTTGCGTACAACACAGGCTACTGTTTTATTCAAAGGAAAGCATTCCATGTAAGCTTGGGATGTTTCATTTTAAATTTTTTGATGTCCCCATTTAGTCAAAAAGTTTAAAATATTGTATTTAAAAAGGGTTCACTATTAAAAGTTGATAAAAGTGCAATACTGAAAATGAATTTGTTCTTGCATTATATCTAAGAAACTCATAATATGGATTCTAAAATTATAAGGATTATATAAAGTTTAAAATTTAGATAATACTATTCATAAACTCTTTTGAATGGATTTTTTTGTAATTCATGGTGTGATTGAACTCGGTGTTGCGTGTAGTGCAAGTTATTGAATTATTTTGAAGAAATAACACATTATGAATTCTTGGGGTGTTACATGGCAAAATTTCATTTAAACAGAAAATCAGTCTTTATAAGTACCACTTAGTGGTTTCACTATTCATAAAATATTGAAGTTTTTCATAAAATTACCAAAAATTCACCCTAAGCTATATTTGATATTACAAATTCAAAAATGAAGTCTATTTTACAAAATTCAAAACATATAAGTCACATTCATTAATTTAATAATTAATTCCCGCTGTCATAGAAAATAGCGTGTTTTTATGAAACAATAAGTATCAAAAGATTGACACTAGTTTGAGTCCAATTTCATAGTGAAATTGATTCCAATGACCAGCATTGGATTAAATAGTAAAAATATATTCATATTACACATTAAGAATAATTCAAAAGATAATCTAATCATATAAATAAATTAGATTAAAAAGCAGTTTTGATGTAAAATGCAGTATTTACCACTATTCATTAAAAAACGAACATTGTCAGAAAAATACCAAAAATTCACACAAAGTAAATTTTGATGTCCCAATCATAAATAATAATTTTATTTTGACAAACATAGCTTATAAAAATGTCAAAAGATAGATTTAAAAAGGGTTTTCCATCATAAGGAAGTAAAACAATCTTTTAAGAATATTAGTGTATTCCATGCATAGGATTGTATTTATTTTCATTTTAAGCCTCTAAAACACTATCTTAATCATTAATCTACATAGATAAAAATATCTATTATTCATTACTTACTTGGGATGTTACATCCTTCCCCCCTTTAGAAAATTGCGTCCCCGCAATTTATTTACTTATCGAATAAATGGGGGTACTTATCCCTCATTGCATTTTCAGATTCCCATGTTGCCTCTTCAATCATGTGGTTTTTCCACAAAACCATTACCTGGTGAATCACCTTATTCCGTAACACTTACTCCATGTGGTCAAGAATCTGGACCGGTTGTTCCTCATAGGATAGGTTCTCTTCCAGCTGAACTACCTCTGGACTCAAAACATGAGATGGATCTGGCATATACTTTCTCAACATCGAAATGGGAAAAACATTGTGTACCTGAGTTAAACTCAGAGTTAAAGCCACTCGGTATGCAACTGATCCAACTCTCTCCAGAATTTTGTATGGTCCAATGAACCTTGGACTCAACTTTCCTTTCTTACCAAATCTCATCACACTTTTCCAAGGAGAAACCTTGAGAAAAACATGATCACCTACCTCGAAAGATAGATCCTTCCTCCGGTTATCTGCATAACTCTTCTGCCTGCTCTGAGCTGATCTCATGTGTTTCTGAATCAGCTGAACTTTTTATGCCATCTCTTCTACCAATTCTGGTCCCATCAACTTCCTTTCACCCACTTCATCCCAGAAAGCTGGAGTTCGACACCGCTTCCCATATAATGCCTGAAATGGTGCCATCTGTATACTGGAATGAAAACTATTATTATATGAAAACTCAACCAAAGAAAGATGTTGGTCCCAACTTCCCTGATAATCCATAGAACAAGCTCGTAGCATATCCTCCAATGTCTGAATTGTTCGTTCTGACTGCCCATCTGATTGAGGATGAAAAGCTGTACTAAAATTTAATTCAGTACCCAACGACTTCTGAAGGCCTTTCCAAAAGTTAGAAGTAAACCTGGGCTCACGATCCGATACAATGGAGAGAGGAACTCCATGTAACCTGACTATCTCTTTAAGATACAAACGAGAAAGTTGATTAAGGGAGAAAGTATCTCGTATAGCAAGGAAATGAGCAGATTTGGTCAGGCGATCAACAATAACCCAGATTGCATTATTACCTCGAGATGTCTTCGGTAATCCAACAACAAAGTCCATGGATATATTCTCCCATTTCCACTCTAGAACTGGTAAAGGCTGAAGCATCCCTTTCGATAACTGCCGCTCTGCTTTAACCTGTTGACATGTCAAACACTTCACAGTAAAATCAGCAATATCTCTTTTCATTCCATCCCACCAGTAATACTCCCACAGATCTCTATACATCTTAGTACTGCCCGGATGAACTGAAAACGGAGAACTGTGAGCTTCACATAATAACTCTCTCTTCAACTGTGAATCACAAGGCACACACAATCTCTTCCCAAATCTCAAAACACAATCATTATCAATGTTGAATTCAGGCAACTTACCTTTCTGAACCAGCTCTACCTTTTTCTGCAACTCACTGTCTTGCTTCTGTGCTTGCTTGATTCTATCTGATAGATAAGATCTCACTGATACCTAAAACAAAATAGAAGGACTTACTACACCAACAACTTCTATGCCAAAATTTATCAAATCCTTAACCAAAGGATCACGTTCCAAACGCAACATTGTTAATGAAGAATTACTTTTTCGACTAAAAGCATCATCCACTTTATTTTATTTTCCCGGATGGTAATGAATTGTACAATCATAATCCTTGATTAATTCTAGCCATCTCCTTTGTCTCATGTTCAATTATTTCTGAGTGAATATATACTTTAATCTTTTGTGATCGGTATATATTTCACACTTTACTCCATACAAATGATGCCTCCAAATTTTTAAAGCAAAAATAACAACAGCTAATTCCAAATCATGTGTAGGGTAATTTACCTCATGAGTTTTCAACTGTCGTGAAGCATAAGCAATTTCCTGATCATTCTGCATTAGGACGCAACCAATTCCTTTCAATGAAGCATCACTGTATATAACAAACTCACCATTCCTAGAAGGTAGTGCCAAAACTGGATCATTCACCAATCTTCTTTTCAATTCCTGAAAACAATCATCACATTCTTTTGTCCAGATAAACATAACACCCTTCCGAGTTAGCTTAGTGATTGGACTAGATAACCATGAAAAATTTCTAACAAGCCTTCGGTAATAGCCCGCCAAACCAAGGAAGCTACGAATCTCGGTTACATTTGTGGGTCTTGGCAATCTTCCACAACCTTTGTTTTTGCAGGATCAACAGTTATTCCATCTTTAGAAACAATGTGACCAAGGAAAGAAATTTGTTTCAACCAAAACTCACACTTGCTGAATTTCCCATACAGTTTCTTTTCTTTTAAGGTTTGCAAGATAACCCTTAAATGTCTTTCATGCTCCTCTATACTTTTAGAAACACCAAAATATCATCAATGAAAACCACCACAAACTTATCCAAGAACTCATGGAAAATTCGATTCATTAAGTCCATTAATACAGCAGGTGAATTGGTTAGCCCAAAAGGCATTACTACAAATTCATAATGGCCATATCTCGTACGGAATGCGGTCTTTGGAATATCTGCCTCCTTTACCTTCAGCTGATGGTACCCCGATCTCAGGTCAATCTTTGAAAAAAACTGAGCTCCCTGGAGCTGATCAAACAAATCATCGATATGAGGCAAAGGATATTTGTTCTAAACAGTGATATTATTCAAGGCTCTATAATCAATGAAAAGTCTCATAGAACCATCTTTTTTTTAACAAATAAAACAGGAGAACCCCATGGTGATGTGCTAGGTCTAATGAAACCTTTCACTAATAAATCTTGCAACTTCTCCTTCAACTCTAAAAGTTCAATTTGTGCCATTCGATAAGGGGGTTTTGAAATTGGCTTAGCATCAGGAACTAAGTCAACAGTAAACTCAACTTCCCGATCTGGTATTATTCCAGGCAACTCATCAGGAAAAATATCAGGATACTCATTTACCACTAGCACATCATTAATCTGAACAGTTCCTTTATTTTCAACGACGTGTGCAAGGTAACATTCATTTCCATCTTTTACAAGTTTCTCGGCCTTTTGATATGTTATGAAAAGTAAGTGTTCATTCCTGTAAACAAACTGAAAGTCTTTCTGAAAAGAAACTTCTTTAGCTCTACAGTCAATCTTAGCATGGTAAATAGAGAGCCAATCCATACCCAGGATAACATCAAACTCTACTAGAGGTAGAACAATAAGGTTTTCAAGTAGGTTCTTTCTACAGATAAGGATAGGAAGATTCTTATAAATTCTTTTTTCCTCAACATTTTCCCCAGGTGTTTTTACCAAAAGTTCAGGAGTCATTTCTTGAGATGGTATTCCCATTTTACTAGAAAAGTTTTCAAAGATAAAAGAATGTGTAGACCCCGAATCAAACAATACACTGGCATAATCTGAAAAAACAAACAAAGTACCTGATACAACTTCATTTGATGGCCCGACATCTGCTGAAGTAGTTGCAAAGGATTTCACCACCCCTTTCTTCTTGTAGTCTAACTGCTTCCCATCACTCAAGCTCTTTGTCAGTGTCACGACCCACCCTCGGGGTCCGTGCCGTGACTACCCCAAGCCCGCCTTCCATAGTCCAGGGGCTGGCGACTAGCACCAAGGCGAAAATCCCAGAAAAAGGGAAGGCATTGCCTTTGTAAGGTAAACAAACACCACAGAGTAAGCAAGCGGAAGTAAAACACTAAGTACAAAAAGAAGAGCTGAAAAGTAAAAAGGGGCCGGAAATACAAGCCCAACTGTAAAGTACAACTCGAAAAGGGAAAACAACGACTAAAAAGTAAAGCTGCTACGCTGAGATGTCCACTGGAAATCCCACCTGAAGGGTGGGTACAGATAGCTCCTCTGCTCCTCGGGTCCCGCCATCCGCTCCGAGTATGTCCCGCCCAGTGGTCCACCACCGGGTACCGCCTCGTCGTATAGTCCACCTCCAGGTACCGTCCAGTCCTCGAACCTTCGGCTTCTGTCAGCACTGTCCGTCGTCTGCAACCAACACAACGAGGTGCGGGCATAGCCCGTGCAGGGGTGAGTATAACGATACTCAGTAGGGACCCCGAGACCCTCAAGGTCTCACTAAAACCAACAAGGATAAACACAAGAAGATCTCAACAGATAAACCCTACTTAGGTATATGCCCATACATATACCTAAGTTATCAAGTAACTCATCTCAATCATGAGGAAACACAAGGATTGTGAAACGACGGATAACCACTACCCGGGTATATGCCCATACATATACCAAAGTTAGCAAGTGACCCATATCAATCATGAAGTAAACACAAGGTCAAAAGTCTCAGCTCAAACCAGGATTTTCATTATCGAAACCGTAACTGCTGAAGAGCTCCGTCTCTGGAGTGTGCAGTGGTCCTGTCACGACTCCGAGGTACTGCTCAGTAACCTAAGACTGCTGAGGTACTCCTCCTGTCGAGTACTGCGGGTTTGCGGCCAACTACCTGGCGCTCCATCCGCTGAGGGTCTGTCGCCAAATACCGGGCGCTCGCCCAAATAGCCTACTGAGGTACTCCTCCTGTCGAGTACCGCGGGTTTGCTGCCATCTACCTGGCACTCCGTCCGCCGTGGGTCTGCAGCCAAATACCGGCGCTCCGTCCACTGGGCTAGTCGACTCACTCCAAGTCGAGTCGGTCAAGCAGTCGTCAGGTCTCAGCCGGCTACACGGTCTCCGTACTCTGCACGCTCGTCTCCGGGAGGGTCCGCTCCACGAGCTACTGGTCGATACTCCAAGTATCTCAAAGTCCCACAAAGAAGTGTCTCAAAGGTCCGTCTCGTCACAGGGGTCTCAACGCAACAGACGGCGCGTCGATCGGACGCCCGGTCTGTGAGTTATTAGCTTTTTCGTCCCAGGGGCCCGGTTGGTTTCGAGAGCGAAACCAATCCCGGCCGTATCTCAACTATACCCCGAACTCCCATAGGGTAAACTCAAAGGGACCGTTACTCAACGTAACCACCAACGCTGCTGACGGCTCGTCAAGCGGACGTCCTGTCTGAAGGATATCAGCTTTTCCGTTCCAGGGGCCCGGTTGGATTTCGGGTACAATCCAACCCGGCCATACTCCGACTGCATCCAAAACTCAGGCGGAGTATGTCAAAAGTTCCGTCTCATCAAGAGGAAGTCAACGAAACAGACGGCGCGTCAATCGGACGCCCGGTCTGTGAGTTATTGGCTTTTTCGTCTCCGGGGCCCGGTTGGTTTTTAAGGCAAAACCAACCCGACCGTACTCCACCTGCGTCCAAACCTCGGGCGGAGTATGCCAAAAGATCCGTCTCATTAAAAGGAACACAACGCGACTGACGGTGCGTCAATCGGACGTTCATGGCTCAAGATATGAGCGTTTCCGCTCCGAAGGCCCGGTTGGTTTCGTGAACGAACCAACCCGGCCGAACTCAAAGTAACCCGAAACCTTGAGTGCGATATACCGAAACGACCGTCTCGATCCAAGGATCGCGTTGCCGCAGACGGTTCGTCGTTCGGAGGTCCGAGGCTCATGTTATGAGCCAAAAACCAAATCTGGTTCGAAACGGGGGGGTCCGGGTCCGGGCCGACCCGGCCCGACCCCCCCCCCCCCCCCCCACCCCGGGGCGGCGCGGCGGCGGCGGCGGCGGCGCGGCGGAGGAGGCGCGGCGGCGCGGCGGTGCGGCGGCGACGGCGGCGGCGGGCCGCGGTGGCGGCGGCGGCGGCAGGCCGCGGTGGCGGCGGCGGCGGGCCGCGCTGGCGGCGGCGGCGGACCGCGATGGCGGCAGCGGGCCGCGGCATACGCGGGGGGCTAAGCCCCCGCCCTTCTTCAAGTGGCGCGGCCTACGTGCCGCGCCGGTTTTATCAAAACCGCCCCCCTCACGTGGGGGGGGCCTGTTGGCGCCGAACCAAGGGGGCTGGATGCCCCCTTCCCTCAAGAACTGCCCCCTCTCTTAAAGAGGGGGTTTTATTAACACGGCCGGGGAATTTATTTCCCCGGTTTTAAAGACTTCCGGCCGGCCAGCTGGCCGGCCGGTTTTCTCCAACGGGACCGGAAAAATCCGGTCCCCTCTTCGGCTTCCGACACCGGCGGCCCGGCCGCCGGTCTTATCTTCCACCGCGGCCCGGAACCGGCCGCGGTCTCTTCGTCCCGCCGCGGCCCGGAACAGGCCGCGGCGTTCGTCGTCCGGCGCGGTGCGACGGCACCGCGCCCCTTTGCCGTGCTTTGATAATCATCCAACGCGGCGCGACGGCGTCGCGTTTCTGTTGTTTCTACCATGGTGCGTGTGACGGCATCACGAAGATATTTGCACGTTCATCCGCGTGGTGCGACGGCACCACGCCACTTGCTTCCTCCCGCAAGATAAAATCAACATAAACGTTGGAGGGGGGTTCGGCCGTGTTCATGCGGTCCGGCCCCCCTCACGTTAAATAAAAACTCAACATGAACATTCCAAGCCTCATGTTAGACATGCCAGATCCATGTTCAAGAAATGGAATAATTTAAGAATGAAACAACAATCCCCTACCTCGGGTATAAGTTCGAGGATTTGACTATGTCCGCGGAAGTCGACGTCGCGGAGATCGGGCATCGCGGTAGTCGTTCGTCAATTCCGTTGACGAAGAGACGCGTCCGAAGAGGCACGTCGTTGGCGAATCCTTGTACGCCGACGAAGGTTGTCCGAGGAAGGTGCGGTGTTCTCTCTCGTTGACACCGAAGACGAAGAAGAGCGGTGCGGCGTTCTTCGTCGGAAAAAGGGCGTTCCTCGTCAAGTCTTGAGGAAAGTCAAATTATAAAGAGAACAACGAACTCAAGAATCTCTACCTCGATAGTCGCACGGTGACGGAGTCGTGGAATATCGGTGTCGATTCCTTTGACGTCGGAGGAAGAGTCGTTATCGAAGGCGTTCGTCGCGGAAAACCGTCGCGGAAGAGATGACGCGGAAGAAGTACGTCGCGTCGCGGACACGGCGTCGCGGATGGATCGTGTTCTTCGGCGGAGAAGTTCTTCGTTGAAGAACGACGTTCTTCGCGTTCTTCGTTGAGTTGAAGAAGAAGAAGAAAAGCTTCCAAAGCTCTCAAGAAATCCTCCCAAGGGTAAAAGAAACTCCTAGAATAATATAAGCTTTAACTTATATTATTTCATAACTTAACCACAAGAATTTCAAAGGTTTGAAATTCAAAATGGATAACTCCAAAATTACTCACTTATTTAATATACATGAATTGTATAATTAAATATAAGTTAACTTGTCAAGCCATTAAGAGGGAGAGTGGGGAGTTGAAAAGGTGGGGGTTCGTGTGGGCCGCACCACACTTAATCCTCCCAAGGGAGGTTAAGTGGGTGTGGGTCCCACTTCCAACCTCCTTTGATAGGTTTTAAGAAGTTATAATAAAATTTGTTCTACACAAATTTTATTTAACTCAACTAAAAACCTCAAAAAATAACTTTCAACCCGCAACAAACGCAACTCCCGAAAAGGTCTCTTTAAGTGAATATCGGCGCTGTGAGTTAATCGGTGCCCTCAGATTTCAATTCCGAACACTGTATCAAAAGTTAGAAAATCCCGCTCGTTCGTTCACTGAACGTACCCGAGCCAAACTTCAGAAATTAATTCCGGGCACTCCGGGCCTCGGAATCAGGTGCCGTCTGAAACCGTGCTCTTGTAAAATTCTAAAGAAAATTAAAAAAAAAATTCCTTGAATTTTACGGGTCTTTACATTACTCCCACCTCAGGGCTTTATGTCCCCGTAAAGATACACCAAAAACTAGGGAAACAAAAGAGGGTACTGAGCACGCATCTGAGCCTCCCGCTCCCATGTGCTCTCCTGGAGATTCCCGTGCCGCCATCTGTTGCGCACAAGAGGAATCGATCGCCCATGTAGGACCCGCTCCTGTCGATCCTCTATCTCCACCGGGACCTCCGTAAAAGTCACCCCATTTCCAACGTCAAGCTCCCCATGGTCAAGGATGTGCGTCGGGTCGTGCACGTATCTCCTCAGCTGAGACACGTGGAAGACGTCGTGCACCCGGTGCAACTGAGGTGGTAGAGCCAGGCGATAAGCCACCTCACCAACCCTGCTGAGGACCTGGAAGAGTCCGATGAAGCGCGGAGATAACTTGTCGCCTCGGCCAAATCTCCGAATACCACGTCGAGGTGAGACCCGCAAGAAGACGTGGTCGCCATCCTCGAACTCCAGTGGCCTCCGCCTCCTGTCAGAATATGACTTCTGCCGGCTCTGAGCTGTCCTCATCCGCTCCTGGATGACCTGGACCTTCTCTGGTTCCACAAGAGCTGCAAGATTTCTTCTTTGCCGATAAGAGAAATCTGGTCACATCCCCTGGATGAACCACATTCTTTGCCTAAAACAGTCAATCCTAACATGGATGATACTATTCCATACCAAGGATGACGTCGTAAGGCCTCGACGCTACTACTAAGAGATCCAACCGTTACTCTCGCCTCCAAGGGTTGAGTCACACTGTCGGCATCAGTGTGTGGTAACTAGTCTCCTCCAGTAGATGTCTCACAAGTGAGGGTCAAGTCAACAGTCAACTGGAACCTCTTAGTAACACCACAAAAGAGGACAGGAATGAAAACATCACAAAGGATGCGTCTTTATTATTGCAGCTCATAATACAAGACGCTACACAAAAGCAACATCAACATGGAACTAGAAGTACAAGAGACGTAACCACTAGTTCCTCCCCTGTCCACCTGCTCCAAGAGCTCCAGCATTTGTCGCTGCCTCAACCTCGGTGGCTCCCTCCAAGCCTGCGGATCGAGGAGTCGGACAGTCACGTGCCAGGTGACCCTTTCCGCGGCATGAGTAACACAACCTGCTCCTTGCACGGCTAGCTCTGTTCCCACTCCGGGTGCCCTGCACCACCGGTCCTAAAACCCGAGATCGCCCATCTGCTGGTCTGGTCCTCCTGGACCTCTGCATCATCTGTCTACTGCCCACAGATGACTCGGCTTCTGATCGAAAAACACGCGGTAAAGGCAGAATCTCTTGTACACGCTCGGGGTGTAGAGATACTGGCACAAACTCCACCCTGAAGAAGGTCTCGAAGTCTTCCCATGCGAAGTTCATCTCATCGCAAAACTGAAACAAGTGGCTCCACCACCTACCTGCTGCTGCGTGTAGTAGGCTCGCAGCGAGGATCACCATGAGGTCTGCTGGTGTCCTCACTAGCCTAAACACTCGTACCACTGCCTCCAGCCAGTCCTCTGCAACCTGGGGATCCGTCTCCCCGCGAAACCTGGGCGGTCGCTGGCGCTGAAACTCATGCAGTGCGCTGAGGCGACGTGCATCGTCAGCGGCTGCTGCTGGAAGCATCGGGGGCTCGGCGGGTAGAGCTACCGCCGGTGCCACTGCTGACAAAGGGCCCTGCACCGAGGCCTCGTCGCTCGGTGGGCTGTCGTCACGTTCGATTCTCGGAACCCTAGCTGGCTGCCGTCGTGGGGCCATCCTGAAAGAAACAACGTAACACGATCAAACGATTATACCTGGTGAGCTGACCTGGTTTGAGCTGTTTTAAGGGGAAAAACTTTTGAAAACACACACGCAATCAGTTTTTTCGTGCACAAAGTCGGAAATCAGTTGTCCGTGTCCTGGTGTATGGATACGTCGGCCGCCCGCACCAACACTGGACTCCCTGAACTGAAAACCACACTCGGTACCCTTAACACTATTGCTTCACAGAAAGAAAGATCAGAGTTATAAGTTCTGCGGTAGAACCGAACTCCTCTGATACCAATTTGTCACGACCCGCCCACGGGGTCCGTGTCGTGACTACCCCAAGCCCGCCTTCCATAGGCCAGGGGCTGGCGACTAGCACCAAGGCGAAAATCCCAGAAAAAGGGAAGGCATTGCCTTTGTAAGGTAAACAAACACCACAGAGTAAGCAAGCGGAAATAAAACACTAAGTACAAAAAGAAGAGCTGAAAAGTAAAAAGGGGCCGGAAATACAAGCCCAACTGTAAAGTACAACTCGAAAAGGGAAAACAGCGACTGAAAAGTAAAGCTGCTACGCTAAGATGTCCACTGGAAATCCCACCTGAAGGGTGGGTACAGATAGCTCCTCTGCTCCTCGGGTCCCGCCATCCGCTCCGAGTATGTCCCGCCCAGTGGTCCACCACCGGGTACCGCCTCGTCGTATAGTCCACCTCCAGGTACCGTCCAGTCCTCGAACCTTCGGCTTCTGTCAGCACTGTCCGTCGTCTGCAACCAACACAACGAGGTGCGGGCATAGCCTGTGCAGGGGTGAGTATAACGATACTCAGTAGGGACCCCGAGACCCTCAAGGTCTCACAAAAACCAACAAGGATAAACACAAGAAGATCTCAACAGATAAACCCTACTTAGGTATATGCCCATACATATACCTAAGTTATCAAGTAACCCATCTCAATCATGAGGAAACACAAGGATTGTGAAACGACGGATAACCACTACCCGGGTATATGCCCATACATATACCAAAGTTAGCAAGTGACCCATCTCAATCATGAAGTAAACACAAGGTCAAAAGTCTCAGCTCAAACCAGGATTTTCATTATCGAAACCGTAACTGCTGAAGAGCTCCGTCTCTGGAGTGTGCAGTGGTCCTGTCACGACTCCGAGGTACTGCTCACTAACCTAAGAGTGCTGAGGTACTCCTCCTGTCGAGTACTGCGGGTTTGCGGCCAACTACCTGGCGCTCCGTCCGCTGAGGGTCTGTCGCCAAATACCGGGCGCTCGCCCAAATAGCCTACTGAGGTACTCCTCCTGTCGAGTACCGCGGGTTTGCTGCCATCTACCTGGCGCTCCGTCCGCCGTGGGTCTGCAGCCAAATACCGGCACTCCGTCCACTGGGCTAGTCGACTCACTCCAAGTCGAGTCGGTCAAGCAGTCGTCAGGTCTCAGCCGGCTACACGGTCTCCGTACTCTGCACGCTCGTCTACGGGAGGGTCCGCTCCACGAGCTACTGGTCGATACTCCAAGTATCTCAAAGTCCCACAAAGAAGTGTCTCAAAGGTCCGTCTCGTCACAGGGGTCTCAACGCAACAGACGGCGCGTCGATCGGACGCCCGGTCTGTGAGTTATTAGCCTTTTCGTCCCAGGGGCCCGGTTGGTTTCGAGAGCGAAACCAATCCCGGCCGTATCTCAACTGTACCCCGAACTCCCATAGGGTAAACTCAAAGGGACCGTTACTCAACGTAACCACCAACGCTGCTGACGGCTCGTCAAGCGGACGTCCTGTCTGAAGGATATCAGCTTTTCCGTTCTAGGGGCCCGGTTGGATTTCGGGTACAATCCAACCCGGCCATACTCCGACTGCATCCAAAACTCGGGCGGAGTATGTCAAAAGTTCCGTCTCATCAAGAGGAAGTCAACGAAACAGACGGCGCGTCAATCGGACGCCCGGTCTGTGAGTTATTGGCTTTTTCGTCTCCGGGGCCCGGTTGGTTTTTAAGGCAAAACCAACCCGACCGTACTCCACCTGCGTCCAAACCTCGGGCGGAGTATGCCAAAAGATCCGTCTCATTAAAAGGAACACAACGCGACTGACGGTGCGTCAATCGGACATTCATGGCTCAAGATATGAGCGTTTCCGCTCCGAAGGCCCGGTTGGTTTCGTGAACGAACCAACCCGGCCGAACTCAAAGTAACCCGAAACCTTGAGTGTGATATACCGAAACGACCGTCTCGATCCAAGGATCGCGTTGCCGCAGACGGTTCGTCGTTCGGGAGGTCCGAGGCTCATGTTATGAGCCAAAAACCCAAATCTGGTTCGAAACGGGGGGGGGGTCCGGGTCCGGGCCGACCCGGCCCGACCCCCCCCCCCCACCCCGGGGCGGCGCGGCGGCGGCGGCGGCGGCGCGGCGGAGGAGGCGCGGCGGCGCGGCGGTGCGGCGGCGACGGCGGCGGCGGGCCGCGGTGGCGGCGGCGGGCGGCGGCGGGCCGCGCTGGCGGCGGCGGCGGACCGCGATGGCGGCAGCGGGCCGCGGCATACGCGGGGGGCTAAGCCCCCGCCCTTCTTCAAGTGGCGCGGCCTACGTGCCGCGCCGGTTTTATCAAAACCGCCCCCCCCTCACGTGGGGGGGCCTGTTGGCGCCGAACCAAGGGGGCTGGATGCCCCCTTCCCTCAAGAACTGCCCCCTCTCTTAAAGAGGGGGTTTTATTAACACGGCCGGGGAATTTATTTCCCCGGTTTTAAAGACTTCCGGCCGGCCAGCTGGCCGGCCGGTTTTCTCCAACGGGACCGGAAAAATCCGGTCCCCTCTTCGGCTTCCGACACCGGCGGCCCCGGCCGCCGGTCTTATCTTCCACCGCGGCCCGGAACCGGCCGCGGTCTCTTCGTCCCGCCGCGGCCCGGAACAGGCCGCGGCGTTCGTCGTCCGGCGCGGTGCGACGGCACCGCGCCCCTTTGCCGTGCTTTGATAATCATCCAACGCGGCGCGACGGCGTCGCGTTTCTGTTGTTTCTACCATGGTGCGTGTGACGGCATCACGAAGATATTTGCACGTTCATCCGCGTGGTGCGACGGCACCACGCCACTTGCTTCCTCCCGCAAGATAAAATCAACATAAACGTTGGAGGGGGGTTCGGCCGTGTTCATGCGGTCCGGCCCCCCTCACGTTAAATAAAAACTCAACATGAACATTCCAAGCCTCATGTTAGACATGCCAGATCCATGTTCAAGAAATGGAATAATTTAAGAATGAAACAACAATCCCCTACCTCGGGTATAAGTTCGAGGATTTGACTATGTCCGCGGAAGTCGACGTCGCGGAGATCGGGCATCGCGGTAGTCGTTCGTCAATTCCGTTGACGAAGAGACGCGTCCGAAGAGGCACGTCGTTGGCGAATCCTTGTACGCCGACGAAGGTTGTCCGAGGAAGGTGCGGTGTTCTCTCTCGTTGACACCGAAGACGAAGAAGAGCGGTGCGGCGTTCTTCGTCGGAAAAAGGGCGTTCCTCGTCAAGTCTTGAGGAAAGTCAAATTATAAAGAGAACAACGAACTCAAGAATCTCTACCTCGATAGTCGCACGGTGACGGAGTCGTGGAATATCGGTGTCGATTCCTTTGACGTCGGAGGAAGAGTCGTTATCGAAGGCGTTCGTCGCGGAAAACCGTCGCGGAAGAGATGACGCGGAAGAAGTACGTCGCGTCGCGGACACGGCGTCGCGGATGGATCGTGTTCTTCGGCGGAGAAGTTCTTCGTTGAAGAACGACGTTCTTCGCGTTCTTCGTTGAGTTGAAGAAGAAGAAGAAAAGCTTCCAAAGCTCTCAAGAAATCCTCCCAAGGGTAAAAGAAACTCCTAGAATAATATAAGCTTTAACTTATATTATTTCATAACTTAACCACAAGAATTTCAAAGGTTTGAAATTCAAAATGGATAACTCCAAAATTACTCACTTATTTAATATACATGAATTGTATAATTAAATATAAGTTAACTTGTCAAGCCATTAAGAGGGAGAGTGGGGAGTTGAAAAGGTGGGGGTTCGTGTGGGCCGCACCACACTTAATCCTCCCAAGGGAGGTTAAGTGGGTGTGGGTCCCACTTCCAACCTCCTTTGATAGGTTTTAAGAAGTTATAATAAAATTTGTTCTACACAAATTTTATTTAACTCAACTAAAAACCTCAAAAAATAACTTTCAACCCGCAACAAACGCAACTCCCGAAAAGGTCTCTTTAAGTGAATATCGGCGCTGCGAGTTAATCGGTGCCCTCAGATTTCAATTCCGAACACTGTATCAAAAGTTAGAAAATCCCGCTCGTTCGTTCACATGAACGTACCCGAGCCAAACTTCAGAAATTAATTCCGGGCACATCCGGGCCTCGGAATCAGGTGCCGTCTGAAACCGTGCTCTTGTAAAATTCTAAAGAAAATTAAAAAAAAAATTCCTTGAATTTTACGGGTCTTTACATTACTCCCACCTCAGGGCTTTATGTCCCCGTAAAGATACACCAAAAACTAGGGAAACAAAAAAGGGTACTGAGCACGCATCTGAGCCTCCCGCTCCCATGTGCTCTCCTGGAGATTCCCGTGCCGCCATCTGTTGCGCACAAGAGGAATCGATCGCCCATGTAGGACCCGCTCCTGTCGATCCTCTATCTCCACCGGGACCTCCGTAAAAGTCACCCCATTTCCAACGTCAAGCTCCCCATGGTCAAGGATGTGCGTCGGGTCGTGCACGTATCTCCTCAGCTGAGACACGTGGAAGACGTCGTGCACACCGGTGCCAACTGAGGTGGTAGAGCCAGGCGATAAGCCACCTCACCAACCCCTGCTGAGGACCTGGAAGAGTCCGATGAAGCGCGGAGATAACTTGTCGCCTCGGCCAAATATCTGAATACCACGTCGAGGTGAGACCCGCAAGAAGACGTGGTCGCCATCCCTCGAACTCCAGTGGCCTCCGCCTCCTGTCAGAATATGACTTCTGCCCGGCTCTGAGCTGTCCTCATCCGCTCCTGGATGACCTGGACCTTCTCTGGTTCCACAAGAGCTGCAAGATTTCTTCTTTGCCGATAAGAGAAATCTGGTCACATCCCCTGGATGAACCACATTCTTTGCCCAAAACAGTCAATCCTAACATGGATGATACTATTCCATACCAAGGATGACGTCGTAAGGCCTCGACGCTACTACTAAGAGATCCAACCGTTACTCTCGCCTCCAAGGGTTGAGTCACACTGTCGGCATCAGTGTGTGGTAACTAGTCTCCTCCAGTAGATGTCTCACAAGTGAGGGTCAAGTCAACAGTCAACTGGAACCTCTTAGTAACATCACAAAAGAGGACAGGAATGAAAACATCACAAAGGATGCGTCTTTATTATTGCAGCTCATAATACAAGACGCTACACAAAAGCAACATCAACATGGAACTAGAAGTACAAGAGACGTAACCACTAGTTTCCTCCCCTGTCCACCTGCTCCCAGAGCTCCAGCATTTGTCGCTGCCTCAACCTCAGTGGCTCCCTCCAAGCCTGCGGATCGAGGAGTCGGACAGTCACGTGCCAGGTGACCCTTTCCGCGGCATGAGTAACACAACCTGCTCCTTGCACGGCTAGCTCTGTTCCCACTCCGGGTGCCCTGCACCACCGGTCCTAAAACCCGAGATCGCCCATCTGCTGGTCTGGTCCTCCTGGACCTCTTGCAATCATCTGTCTACTGCCCACAGATGACTCGGCTTCTGATCGAAAAACACGCGGTAAAGGCAGAATCTCTTGTACACGCTCGGGGTGTAGAGATACTGGCACAAACTCCACCCTGAAGAAGGTCTCGAAGTCTTCCCATGCGAAGTTCATCTCATCGCAAAACTGAAACAAGTGGCTCCACCACCTACCTGCTGCTGCGTGTAGTAGGCTCGCAGCGAGGATCACCATGAGGTCTGCTGGTGTCCTCACTAGCCTAAACACTCTGTACCACTGCCTCCAGCCAGTCCTCTGCCAATCTGGGGATCCGTCTCCCCGCGAAACCTGGGCGGTCGCTGGCGCTGAAACTCATGCAGTGCGCTGAGGGCGACGTGCATCGTCAGCGGCTGCTGCTGGAAGCATCGGGGGCTCGGCGGGTAGAGCTACCGCCGGTGCCACTGCTGACAAAGGGCCCTGCACCGAGGCCTCGTCGCTCGGTGGGCTGTCGTCACGTTCGATTCTCGGAACCCTAGCTGGCTGCCGTCGTGGGGCCATCCTGAAAGAAACAACGTAACACGATCAAACGATTATACCTGGTGAGCTGACCTGGTTTGAGCTGTTTTAAGGGGAAAAACTTTTGAAAACACACACGCAATCAGTTTTTTCGTGCACAAAGTCGGAAATCAGTTGTCCGGGTCCTGGTGTATGGATACGTCGGCCGCCCGCACCAACACTGGACTCCCTGAACTGAAAACCACACTCGGTACCCTTAACACTATTGCTTCACAGAAAGAAAGATCAGAGTTATAAGTTCTGCGGTAGAACCGAACTCCTCTGATACCAATTTGTCACGACCCGCCCTCGGGGTCCGTGTCGTGACTACCCCAAGCCCGCCTTCCATAGGCAAGGGGCTGGCAACTAGCACCAAGGCGAAAATCCCAGAAAAAGGGAAGGCATTGCCTTTGTAAGGTAAACAAACACCACAGAGTAAGCAAGCGGAAATAAAACACTAAGTACAAAAAGAAGAGCTGAAAAGTAAAAAGGGGCCGGAAATACAAGCCCAACTGTAAAGTACAACTCGAAAAGGGAAAACAGCGACTGAAAAGTAAAGCTGCTACGCTAAGATGTCCACTGGAAATCCCACCTGAAGGGGTGGGTACAGATAGCTCCTCTGCTCCTCGGGTCCCGCCATCCGCTCCGAGTATGTCCCGCCCAGTGGTCCACCACCGGGTACCGCCTCGTCGTATAGTCCACCTCCAGGTACCGTCCAGTCCTCGAACCTTCGGCTTCTGTCAGCACTGTCCGTCGTCTGCAACCAACACAACGAGGTGCGGGCATAGCCTGTGCAGGGTGAGTATAACGATACTCAGTAGGGACCCCCGAGACCCTCAAGGTCTCACAAAAACCAACAAGGATAAACACAAGAAGATCTCAACAGATAAACCCTACTTAGGTATATGCCCATACATATACCTAAGTTATCAAGTAACCCATCTCAATCATGAGGAAACACAAGGATTGTGAAACGACGGATAACCACTACCCGGGTATATGCCCATACATATACCAAAGTTAGCAAGTGGACCCATCTCAATCATGAAGTAAACACAAGGTCAAAAGTCTCAGCTCAAACCAGGATTTTCATTATCGAAACCGTAACTGCTGAAGAGCTCCGTCTCTGGAGTGTGCAGTGGTCCTGTCACGACTCCGAGGTACTGCTCACTAACCTAAGAGTGCTGAGGTACTCCTCCTGTCGAGTACTGCGGGTTTGCGGCCAACTACCTGGCGCTCCGTCCGCTGAGGGGTCTGTCGCCAAATACCGGGCGCTCGCCCAAATAGCCTACTGAGGTACTCCTCCTGTCGAGTACCGCGGGTTTGCTGCCATCTACCTGGCGCTCCGTCCGCCGTGGGTCTGCAGCCAAATACCGGCACTCCGTCCACTGGGCTAGTCGACTCACTCCAAGTCGAGTCGGGTCAAGCAGTCGTCAGGTCTCAGCCGGCTACACGGTCTCCGTACTCTGCACGCTCGTCTACGGGAGGGTCCGCTCCACGAGCTACTGGTCGATACTCCAAGTATCTCAAAGTCCCACAAAGAAGTGTCTCAAAGGTCCGTCTCGTCACAGGGGTCTCAACGCAACAGACGGCGCGTCGATCGGACGCCCGGTCTGTGAGTTATTAGCCTTTTCGTCCCAGGGGCCCGGTTGGTTTCGAGAGCGAAACCAATCCCGGCCGTATCTCAACTGTACCCCGAACTCCCATAGGGTAAACTCAAAGGGACCGTTACTCAACGTAACCACCAACGCTGCTGACGGCTCGTCAAGCGGACGTCCTGTCTGAAGGATATCAGCTTTTCCGTTCCAGGGGCCCGGTTGGATTTCGGGTACAATCCAACCCGGCCATACTCCGACTGCATCCAAAACTCGGGCGGAGTATGTCAAAAGTTCCGTCTCATCAAGAGGAAGTCAACGAAACAGACGGCGCGTCAATCGGACGCCCGGTCTGTGAGTTATTGGCTTTTTCGTCTCCGGGGCCCGGTTGGTTTTTAAGGCAAAACCAACCCGACCGTACTCCACCTGCGTCCAAACCTCGGGCGGAGTATGCCAAATGATCTGTCTCATTAAAAGGAACACAACGCGACTGACGGTGCGTCAATCGGACGTTCGTGGCTCAAGATATGAGCGTTTCCGCTCCGAAGCCCCGGTTGGTTTCGTGAACGAACCAACCCGGCCGAACTCAAAGTAACCCGAAACCTTGAGTGCGATATACCAAAACGACCGTCTCGATCCAAGGATCGCGTTGCCGCAGACGGTTCGTCGTTCGGAGGTCCGAGGCTCAAGTTATGAGCCAAAAACCAAATCTGGTTCGAAACGGGGGGGTCCGGGTCCGGGCCGACCCGGCCCGACCCCCCCCCCCCCCCCCCCCCGGGGCGGTGCGGCGGCGGCGGCGGCGGCGGGCCGCGGTGGCGGCGGCGGCGGGCCGCGCTGGCGGCGGCGGCGGGCCGCGCTGGCGGCGGCGGCGGACCGCGATGGCGGCAGCGGGCCGCGGCATACGCGGGGGGCTAAGCCCCCGCCCTTCTTCAAGTGGCGCGGCCTACGTGCCGCGCCGGTTTTATCAAAACCGCCCCCCCCCCCCCTCACGTGGGGGGGCCTGTTGGCGCCGAACCAAGGGGGCTGGATTCCCCCTTCCCTCAAGAACCGCCCCCTCTCTTAAAGAGGGGGTTTTATTAACACGGCCGGGGAATTTATTTCCCCGATTTTAAAGACTTCCGGCCGGCCAGCTGGCCGGCCGGTTTTCTCCAACGGGACCGGAAAAATCCGGTCCCCTCTTCGGCTTCCGACGCCGGCGGCCCGGCCGCCGGTCTTATCTTCCGCCGCGGCCCGGAACCGGCCGCGGTCTCTTCTTCCCGCCGCGGCCCGGAACCGGCCGCGGCGTTCGTCGTCCGGCGCGGTGCGACGGCACCGCGCCCCTTTGCCGTGCTTTGATAATCATCCAACGCGGCACGACGGCGTCGCGTTTCTGTTGTTTCTACCATGGTGCGTGTGACGGCATCGCGAAGATATTTGCACGTTCATCCCCGTGGTGCGACGGCACCACGCCACTTGCTTCCTCCCGCAAGATAAAATCAACATAAACGTTGGAGGGGGGTTCGGCCGTGTTCATGCGGTCCGGCCCCCCTCACGTTAAATAAAAACTCAACATGAACATTTCAAGCCTCATGTTAGACATGCCAGATCCATGTTCAAGAAATGGAATAATTTAAGAATGAAACTCAATCCCCTACCTCGGGTATAAGTTCGAGGATTTGACTATGACCGCGGAAGTCGACGTCGTGGAGATCGGGCGTCGCGGTAGTCGTTCGTCAATTCCGTTGACGAAGAGACGCGTCCAAAGAGGCACGTCGTTGGCGAATCCTTGTACGCCGACGAAGGTTGTCCGAGGAAGGTGCGGTGTTCTATCTCGTTGACACCGAAGACGAAGAAGAGTGGTGCGGCGTTCTTCGTCGGAAAAAGGGCGTTCCTCGTCAAGTCTTGAGGAAAGTCAAATTATAAAGAGAACAACGAACTCAAGAATCTCTACCTCGATAGTCGCACGGTGACAGAGTCGTGGAATATCGGTGTCGATTCCTTTGACGTCGGAGGAAGAGTCGTTATCGAAGGCGTTCGTCGCGGAAAACCGTCGCGGAAGAGATGACGCGGAAGAAGTACGTCGCGTCGCGGACACGGCGTCACGGATGGATCGTGTTCTTCGGCGGAGAAGTTCTTCGTTGAAGAACGACGTTCTTCGCGTTCTTCGTTGAGTTGAAGAATAAGAAGAAAAGCTTCCAAAGCTCTCAAGAAATCCTCCCAAGGGTAAAAGAAACTCCTATAATAATATAAGCTTTAACTTATATTATTTCATAACTTAACCACAAGAATTTCAAAGGTTTGAAACTCAAAATGGATAACTCCAAAATTAACTCACTTATTTAATATACATGAATTGTATAATTAAATATAAGTTAACTTGTCAAGCCATTAAGAGGGAGAGTGGGGAGTTGAAAAGGTGGGGGTTCGTGTGGGCCCCACCACACTTAATCCTCCCAAGGGAGGTTAAGTGGGTGTGGGTCCCACTTCCAACCTCCTTTGATAGGTTTTAAGAAGTTATAATAAAATTTGTTCTACACAAATTTTATTTAACTCAACTAAAAACCTCAAAAAATAACTTTCAACCCGCAACAAACGCAACTCCCGAAAAGGTCTCTTTAAGTGAATATCGGCGCTGTGAGTTAATCGGTGCCTTCGGATTTCAATTCCGAGCACCGTATCAAAAGTTAGAAAATCCTGCTCGTTCGTTCACTGAACGTACCCGAGCCAAACTTCAGAAATTAATTCCGGGCACTCCGGGCCTCGGAATCAGGTGCCGTCTGAAACCGCGCTCTTGTAAAATTCTAAAGAAAATTAAAAAAAAAATTTCCTTGAATTTTACGGGTCTTTACAGTCAGACACTCGTTTGCATAGTGACCCATATCATTGCACTTATAACATTTCACTAACAGTAAATCAAATTTGTTCTTACCTTCACCTTGATCCTTTTCAGTGCAATCACGATCCTTATGTCCCATCTTACCACATCGGTAGCACTTTCCAGAATTCAAAAGACATTCCCCAGCATGCCTTTTGCCACATTTATCACAAACTGGAAACTTAGTTCTCTTACCATCAGACTTATTTGAAGAATTCTTACCTTTCTCCTGCCACCTCGGTCTCTTCTTCTGCTGGTTGTTATAGAACACTTGGTCATCGGCAAACTCAATTTCCACCTTCTCAGCACATCGAACAAGATTTTCATAACTTTTAAACTCACGAGAAGCTAATGCCCTTCGATATTTTGGCTTTAATCCTGATTAAAAATGATTGATTTTACTATCAAGGTCTCGGATAAAATTTGGAGCATACCTTGCCAATCGAGTGAACCTTTCTTCATAGGCAGCCACTGAGTCTTCCTGTTGCCTCAATTCCAAGAATTTATTTTCCATCCTAAGTCGAACAGCCTTAGGAAAATACTTCTCAAGAAACATACCTCTGAATTCATCCCAGTCAAGAGCATCAATCTCATCGGCGTCCCTGATATTTTTAATAATAGACCACCACTGATCTGCTTCACCCTCCAAACGGTAAATAGAAAGACTAACCTTTTGATTGTCTGAACACCCCATGACATCAAAAATATTCTCTAGTGCTTTAATCCGCCCTTCAGCTAGCATAGGTTCAGATGATCCTCTGAATGATGGTGGATGTTGCCTCATGAAATGTTCCACCACTGACATGTTCCTCTGCGGTTGATCTGGCTGATCTCGTTCATGGATACCACCACCATTTATCGCTTGAGTCAACTACGCCATTACTGCAACAAACTGTTCAGTTCCAATTCCGACCATTTCTGGATGCTGATTCGGAAGGTTATTTCCTTCTGTATGCCTTCCTAGCACTGCTTCCCTGTTTCCTCTGTGGAAAACCATTCTGAACAAACATGTCTTAGATGAAGCAACATGTTAATCTTTAAATGCTATATCATTTCGAAAAAAAATTGGATAATCATTTAATAGAATTCTAACTCCTAAAGTTATCTAAACCGACCTCTGATACCAACTATAAGGCCCCAACCTTAAACCTTACTTAATCTTGAGTTATTACAAGATTACACATTGAGGATCTTTTCGGGTTTAGAGTTTTAGAGAATTAGATCATAAAACATGCATTACATTCCACATATAAACAAAGTGGTTACATAAAGATAGTATTCTTCATTCCCATCAATGGAAACACATTTAAAATAAAACATGGATTATTTCTTCACAAATCCTTGACTCTATCATCTTATCATGTACCTTTCCCTTGACTTGTGAAAAACATTTCAAAAACATGGGATGAGCATAAAAACTCAGTATGGGTTATAAAAAAACATGGAAAGGGAACATGAGTTCATATATACATAAGAATAAAATCATTGTTTACCCATAAAACATAGTCACTTTAACATACCTCATAAAATCATGAATAAATCATAGAAATCATAAGACATAAACGTAACTTGAGGCATTCATAACATTCTTACGTAGGGAGTAACCCTCTTGGTTACGTTTGGAATACCCATCACAGTATATTCCCTAAATCTCTTCGGATAAACCTTAACGTTTCACTCCTTTGTGTTACCCAATGCATTGGAGAGCTATAACGGGCTCACCCACCCTTAGTTTATCACGGAACCACCCGTCTACATAATAATGCCCAAGAACCATAACATAATCATATCATATAAAACATGCATAAAGGAAACATAACATTTCCACATTTCAATCAAGAGATATCAATACAACACATTGATATAATAAAATCATTATTAAAACCATTTTCAATACCAAATTAAAACATGGTATTTATTTTTCGTTTAAAAAAAAGGTATGGCTTGTAGAGGAAGCCGAAACTCAAATAACGGTCACAACGGCGGAGAAGTCGTTGTCGCCGCATACGTATGAAAAAAACATTCCCTTTTGTCGTTTAGTAAACGCTTCGTATAAAAATTATTCCTTTTGAATAAACGTAAAAGTCAAAGGGGTTTATACACCGTATAAAATAAGGTTGTGTATAAAACAAAATATGCCTCAATGAAAGGAGATTGAGACGAAGTCCCCTACCTCGTATCCGACATGACCCGACCGTTCTTTAATCTCCTGAATAATAAACTTGAGTTAATCTCTACTTGATTAAGAACCTTTTTCAAGTTCATTATTCCTTTTATACCATGTTATGAACATCATGTAATCATTTAAGTTAATGATGTTCATTTTTCGGTATTTTGTTCTTAAGTGAAAAACAGACTTCTTCCACTTACATGTTGTTTATTTGGTCAAAGGTTCATTATATCCAGAATGATATTAATGATTTGGATAACATATATATCATATATATTCATCATATACATGTATTTATAATATTACATCACATTTAGAGGTATGAAATGAAATGCACCGTTCATGGAGACGGTAAGCCGTACGTACGCATGAACGCTACTTCCATTTATATTTCATATTTTCTGGAATGGAATCATAATGATATAAGAGTATATTATAATTCCAGTATAATAACATATATAATATCATTAACTTTATCCTTTACACATACCACATATGGTATTAACGAATCAAATCACTTTCAGGGGGCGGTAGTCCGCACTTCCTAAAATCAAGATATCGTGTTTACCCATAATGGGAACAATAAAGGAATGCCCAAAATGAAAAAAACAGAAGCTTAAGGAAAACATAAACATATTATATATCATATATAAAAATACTGACATCATAATGGCCACCTTTGAAGGTGTTAAATGAGTATTGAACAATCATCATTTCGGGAGGCTTAATTTCGCCATCCACGGAAACCGTATGTTCTTTAACCATTTGATGTAGTTGTGTGAGAGTGTAGCTCAAATAAATATTATAACAACATCCTAGTATATTGACGATACTGGTGTTGTTACTAAGGAAGTAAATAAAAAGATTTTATGGGGTTGGAGAATCAAAATAAAACAAATGAACATGAGAGAATGAATTACCTTTAAAAGTGTAACTCCTTTTGATTTGAGCCCAAAGGCTTCCTTTGAAAGGATTCTGCCCAAAGGGAATCCTCTAGGATGAGGAGAGGGATGTGGAGAGAGTAAATGGGCAGGTTTTGCCCCAGCCAAATGCTTGAGGAGTGTGTGAAATGAGGTATAGGTGGGGGCCTTTTATAAGAGGAGAGGAGGGGCACTTTTGGAATGTAAAGAAATATTACTTTATTTATAAATGAGTTTCGGTTTTAAAAGGTCCCACATTGATATTATTCGTGGACAAGGTGATAAGGGTTCGAAATACACTCATCCAATTGGTTTTGGACATGTTTAGTTTATAGATTTTTCATTATCCTTCCATTTTATTTAAATCGTCAAATAATGATGTCATTGCTGCATCATTATTATGTCATAACTAATTTAATTTATTTAATGTCTAAAAATTATAAAAAAATACTATAATGTAGGAAATCTTTTTATCTTTCCAATGACTATTTATAATCAAAACTCTGATCTTTATATCCCCATGTAAAAATTGTTTCCGTAAAACATATTATGTTTGTGTCATTTTTACTTTTACATTAAATAAAAAGTTATTTATGTCATTTCCGAACAAAAGTGGATCCATGGGGTCCCCAAGTTGACCAATGGCTTGTCTTGGTCGGCCATGACACAACCAATGAGGTTGGGACATGTGTCTAGGTCATTTCATATTATTAAAGCATTATTTATATCTTAAACTACCCTAATTACCACTAATCGCGATTAAAAACTTAATAAGTTACTATTCACCAAAAAATTATTTTAATCCCATTGAACCACATTTTACTTCTTAATGACAACCATCTATGTAGGATTTTTGAAATTCAAAACACAATGATGGAAAAATTTCATTTAAACGGAAAATCAGTCTTTATAAGTACCACTTAGTGGTTTCACTATTCATCAAAAATTGAAGTTTTTCAGAAAATTACCAAAAATTCACCCTAAGCTATATTTGATATTACGAATTCAAAAATGAAGTCTATTTTACAAAATTCAAAACATATAAATCAAATTAATTAATTTAATAATTAATTCCCGTTGTCAGAGCAAATAGCGTGTTTTTATGAAACAATAAGTATCAAAAGATTGACACTAGTTTGAGTCCAATTTCAAAGTGAAATTGATTCCAATGACCACCATTGGATTAAATAGTAAAAATATATTCATATTACACATTAAGAAAAATTCAAAAGATAATATAATCATATAAATATATTAGATTAAAAAGCAGTTTTGATGTAAAATACAGTATTTACCACTATTCATTAAAAAATGAACATTGTCAGAAAAATACCAAAAATTCACAAAAAGTAAATTTTGATGTCCCAATCATAAATAATAATTTTATTTTGACAAACATAGCTTATAAAATTGTCAAAAGATATATTTAAAAAGGGTTTTCCATCATAAGGAAGAAAAACAATCTTTTAAGAATATTAGTGTATTCCATGCATAAGATTGTATTTATTTTCATTTTAAGCCTCTAAAACACTATGTTAATCATTAATAGACATAGATAAGAATATCTATTATTCATTACTTACTTGTTATGTTACAAATATGATTAAGGGTTGTTATGTTAGAAACCATTTATATGTGGTTACATGATATTCCAATGATTTTTGATTCATTATTATCCAATAACTGGTGGTTCCACGATAAATTAAGGATGGGTGGTTATGTTTTAACCTGCAATGCACTAGGTTCCCTTGAGATGTAATTTGAACAAATTGTTATTCTATATAAATTATAGCCTAAACTAATTGGTTTTATTGTTAGAGAAAATTTGAATATACTAATATAATTTTTCGAGATTAAATGTAGTGGTTAATAATGAGTAGCTATATATTTTACTCTATGGTAATGATCAGATGTTAACTATGATGGTCTTCCAAGACAATCTATGGTGGTTACCCCCAATGATGGACTTATTTTTCCTCATATTTTATGTATTTTTACTATGGAGTATAAAATTTTTCTTTATGAAAAATTTGTTTCATTAAAATTTGATGTATATATTATAATTCGTATGTCTATCACTTAACCAATTGATTTCTATCATCATATATTCCATACATGGATTTATGTTCTCATATAATGTTATTTAATGTTTTTGACATGGTTTATGGGCGAGTAGGGAAAATGATTATGTCATGAATAAAATTTATATGATTTATCATGAAACAAATTATAGTTTATCTATAAGGGTTTTATTTGGTGAAACAAATGGATAATATGTATATATTCCCTCTTGATGTTTATGAGTTTACATTATATGATTTTTTTATTATAATCTAAAACTATAAATTGAAAATATCTCCACGATTTTGTATAGATAAGTTATTGTAAGAAACTAGAATATGTAATAATTAAGACCATGTCCGACCATTTTATATCACTTACTTATCTTATTGTTCTCATTCCTTCTTTTAAATATTTTTTTCCATTTCTTATGGATGGTTATGGGAAAGGAAGAACTATAGTTTAATGTTTTGAATATTTGTTATCAAAGTAAATAATTTTTTACTTTAATACATATTAATTTTTTTTAAATGGATGTTGGGTAAGTGTTTCATCATTATAATATATGGGATTATTACAAAAAATTTATGTACTGACTCTCTAATAATCTACACCTTAAGGATCTTCTGGAGTGAAATGAATTGAAATCTAGTATATAGAGACTATATTAAGTGTTATTTAATACCATTTCCTTATAGATGGTATTTGAGTATTTTTTTTATAACATTATAAGATATGATGTTACATTATCACAAGTTAAAATCCCATTATAACCACAATGGATGTTGGGTTATAAAGAATTATTGTAATTTTGATTAATATAAATAGTTAAATATAAAATGGTTAAGGATACATTAATTTCAATACAACTAAAAAAAGTTATTATTATGATTTTAATAACTTTCTCACACTAAAACCTTTTATTATTAATAAATGTATTGATCAAAAAAGGACCAGAGTAACAATGGTTGTGGTGTAATATATAGTGGTTGTATGAATGATAAAATGAAGGAAACTGAAGACGTGAGGTAAAATATTGTGGTTATTTTAAATCATCTATCCTGTGTAATGATTAACAGTATGAAACTAGATAAAATCCATATAAATTATGGAAATAATTTCAATTTTGTTAAAAATATTTAATGACCTATGTTTCATGGATGTGGGAAGAATCACCCACGAAAATGTCTTAAGATAACAGTAAAATGGTTTTTATGTGGTAAAATGCATAAATTGATAATATTCCAAATTAAGGGAAATAAGCATGATTATGAAAAAAGGGATTAAAAATTTCCCATGGTATCAATTAAATGTTTTAAATGTGGGGAGTATTATCATTATAAAAATATATTTATTAGAGGGAAATCCAATGAACAATATTGGAAAGCCCGTACATATGAATGATTAGGAATGTCTAATGCCTTTATTATTGAGGATGATGAATCTAAATATGATATATGCAATGTATGGTTTATACCTCAGATAATTTTTTTATATTATTGAATCATAGAACATGATTCATATTTTTTTGGATTGATATATTAATGAATAATATTGATAATATTGGTTAATAATGAATATTGAATAATTATGGTACCCATATACAAGATATATAATATAGTTGTATATTTAAAGGGGAAGATATTGGTAAATTCTTGGAACACATTTTTTAGGTTACATGACATTCAAATACATTGAGATATATTTATCATGTTTTGATATATCTATTAGGTGCATGTAACCCTTTTGTTTAAAATGTGAATATTTTATTTTGAGGAATAATTAACATTTAATTTTGTAGACATAGTTCTAAGTGTTTTGATAATATTAAGTTATTTTATTATCTTTTATTATTAATTTTATATTTTATAAATGTTATTTGTTTTTTATAGTTTTATAAAAAATAAAACCTATAGTATTAGTGGAAACTAGTTGCTTATTGAATTGATGCAGGGCTTAAACCATCAACTGAAGGTCAACAAGAGGGAAACCCCTAACATAGGTCTGTGTGATATCCTTGTTAGTATATTTTTTATACAGAAACATCTTGAGAAATATTAATTGTCACATAAAAGACATATTTTAAAGGTATTTTTCATTTAATTTACATCCTTGCTTTGTTTTCGAGGTTTCCCTAGGTTTTAGGGAGGAATAGATGAGTATTCCTGAATTGGGCCAAACCGTGAGCCCAATTCCAGATTAAAAAATAAATTTTGTATCTTTTATAACTTTTTCATTTTTCAATAGTTTTCATCCATTCAAATTCCTACTAGACCTCCCATAACCTATTAACACCACAAAGGTAATTTGGAGCTTTTATAACTCTATAACCAAGGTTTATTTGGGTTTTTATCTAAGGGGTTGGGCCTGCCCGAAAGCCCAATTCTTATTTTAAAAATAAATTTTAATTATTTTATAACATATTAAATTTTTGGGTTTTCTTGGTGATTCAAGTGGATCCCAAGCCCACTGAACCCAACCGTGTGACCATTATATCTCTCCCTTCTTTGGAGCTATCGTTAATCGCAATTTGGTGCCGAACATCATTGGCTTCCTCAAATCGTCCAGATTTCAAGAGGTATGTTCATTCCTTCATAACTCTCTCAATTTTTATTCTTTTTCCCCCATTAAAATTCTTAAATGATCTCCTTATCCTTGTTTAAACCTCCCTTGATGGTTTGATTATATTTAGAAACATCTAATAGTATTATTGGGGGCGATTTCTACAAGATATTTTAAGTAAGTTGGTCTCCTTCTTTCCTCTTTCAATTTGTTTAGGGTTACATCCAATATACATAGGGTTTCTTCCCATATCATTGAGGTTACTAATGTTCAGAATGTAGGGTTTAAAAATTAGGCTTTTATCTTGTGTTTCATGGTCTAAAATTATTGTTTTAGGTCTTGTATACCTTCCTTGAGGTGCAACAGTGGTGCGTTTGAGTTTTCCCACAAAGGATTCAAGGGTTTCCTTGGTTTTGGTAGGTGATTACATTGTGTATGAAATCTTTGTGAATTGGATACTGTTTTATGGTAATTTTATTCTTATTTAATTTTATTATTGATGGAAAAAAATATTTTTATTGGTGTATGTATTTATAATGAATCCTAAATGCTAATTTCATTTGAAATTGGGGGTTTCTTCATAGAAATGTTTTATTAGTTAAATTGGGGCTACCCTATAAGTAATTATTTGATTTTTATTAAATATAATGGGGATAAAAATAATATTTTTAATGATTATATCTTGTGTTTTTTGCTGCAAAATCTGGTTTTAATGGTGTTTGTGAACCACATGAAATTCTAAGAGTTGTGTTGTGTAAAAATTGAGATTTTCCAATGATGTCGTTTCTTGAACCATATGGGGATGCCCTAAAGATGATTTTGTGTTTTAAATGAAATTTAGTAGGCCTCCCTTTCTGTTTTGGAATCTTAAAAATGTTCACATAGTATGCAACTGAGCTTTTAATGAGTTTTGTGTCCGAAACACTACATGATTTTGAGGAATTGTTTTATAAAAAATCTAACTGTTTTGTTGCGTGTTTTAAGTGGTATAAAATGTGATAGCTTAGGTATTGGTTTTGTTTGACCAGTAATGTTGTTTTATATGAAAATTTATTTATTTTGCATTATTAAATTGATTGAGCACAAAATGGGATGCCCGGGTACCTCGGTGGGGAAGATTTGTACTAGTACCGCTAGTGGACCGGGTGGGTTTCGTCCCTGTTTCACTTAGCATTCAGATAATGACAACTCTAACTAAACTATGTGGATGATTATTGGGGACCAATAGGTTATGCGTATGATCCTTACTAGTGACTCATGCACGAGAACAGATTTTTCTATGGTTACATTACACCGAGGTACAATGTACATAGGGCCCAAGACAACCTAGTGCCTTGAGGTTTTCACAATGTTGTTGTTGCTCATTGGATTTGTAGTATTTACCCATGTATTAGGGAGTGTTTGGAAGTAAATTAATGTATAAATTTTTCTATTTTAATGTGTTCATATTCTGAAATTTTTGATTGAAAACTATTTTCAATTGGAGGTTTCATTTCTAGAAATTTTAACACTACTTTTCCTTGCGTTTGAAAACTGGTTTCTTTTTCACATTGTATTTCTCAGTACTTGGAATCATTGGGTGGTATCCTATTGGGATTAGGATCACACCTTAATTACACCCCTTGGGTGTAAGTATAATTTGTTATGTTTGATTAAGGTAAAGTAATGGCTAAGGGTGATGGCGGTTCAGGGTGTTAGTTCCCATCCTTGGTGCGGAGTTGTGGAGACAGCTTGGGGGCGATGACCCATAGTCGTGTGGAGTTCTTGGGGATTTTTTGATGCTATAATTATTTTTATTTGGACCACTTGTATTATATTTTAACCAATGTTTTCTGATCTGGTTTTTACTTAAGTCTTGTTTGGCTCAAATATTTCAGATTTATGTTATGGATTGTTTTGAATGTTTTATGCTTTCATACTTGGGTAAATCGTTCCGAAACCTAAATTAATGATACCCGAGCACTTGTTCCAGCCCGTGGGGATAGGGAACGCCCTTCGGGTAATGGCATGGGCTGGGTTTGGTGCCAGTTTTGGTGGTGACCATATTCGGTTCGTGACAAAATGGTATCAGAGGGGGTTCACCCCTTGGGTCATATTATTTTGGGAAGAGTCAGCATAGTCTGGAGCTAGGATTTTTGGGACTTGAAATTTCAGTCATGAGTAGTGTGCATGGCCAGCAGACCTCAAGATGGGATTCAAGTCACCATGGAATGTATGGATTTATCTGAGTCCTTTGGTTTTCTTGGTTTAATGATGACTATGGGAAATGAAAAGAGAGCTAGGTGAATAATCTCAGTGAGCTCGCAGGGCCTAGAAATCCATGTGGAGCCGTGGATATTTCGCTAGAATACTCTCTATGACGGAGAAGTGATTGGAATATCGATGCCAACCATATTTCCAAGTCACCCACCAAAACTAGTTTCCTCTCACACTGTTTTGTGTCTCTTTTTTTTGGAATCTTAGAAACTTGGTTTTTTAGCCAAAAAATGACTTCACTTTAAGGAGTGTGAATTTTTGTGAAGTTATTTTATAGTAAATTGAAAATGGATTTATGTTTATTTATTTCCTATAAAGGAAATTTCAGAGTTATTTCTAAAGGGTAAATTATGTGTTTACACCTCTTTTGAGTGTATGAACTATATTAATTTGGGTTTTGAAAATATGTTTCTTGAGGAATTTTTTTTACCGTGTAAAAGTGTTTTCGATTGAATTATGTGTTGTAGAATTTTTGTGTGGTGGTTGAAGATGGATTTTGGGTTTGGTGACTACTGAACAAAAAAAAATTATGAACTTTTAGAACCTTGTCTTGAAAAGAGAAGAGTTGAGTTCTTAATTAAATGGTGTTTTTCATGAAATTAGAAGTGTTTTGAAATGGGTTGAAATGTTTTGAGAAGATTGTGAAAGGAAGATATATGATATTTTATTGAATTATGGATTCTTTTCTAAATTGGTTTGTGAGATGAAAAATTGGGTTTTGATATTATGGTTATTGTTTTTGTGAAAGGGAAATTGTGGTTAAAAGTTTTGATTTTAAAAACAGGAAAGGTTTGATTTTTGGAAATTGGTGCTCTCAAGGGTAACCACATGCGTAGGTTTATTTGGGAATATGGATGGATATGAGGTGGGTTCCCAGTGTGGGATGTTAACATGCATGTGTGAGGCTCAAGATATACTATTGGTAAATGCACAACCCAACAACACTGTTTCTTTAAATAATGTTTTTTAAGGAAAGTGTTGTGTTTTGATAATGTATGGCTGGGATGTATGGATTAGGTGTTTTCAGGATTATTATTGTGGGATGTTTTGAGTTAAATAACCCCACTTTTTTGAACGATGTTTTGGGTTGGTGTTTCATTGATAAGTTGGAATGAAACGTTGGTCTGTGGTCTCTTTTGAGGAAATGTTTGGGAGGCCAATGTGGTGTTTTCCATCATGTGTTCGGTTCAGGTTTGTGGTCTGTTGTGACTAAATGACCAGATTGATTGGGTCCTTGGGTTCTCATTGAAGCTAGGGTACGCCCCCATAATGTGTTAATGTATGATTCATGTTTGTCCTATGGTGGTTCACCGTTGGATGATCCTTCAGTTGATCAACATAAGGACTTTATTCTTGAGGTTTGGAGATTGCCTTTACCCCTCATCTTTTTTAATTATGTGGATCCCCCTATAGTGGGAGAGTGTTTGTAGGAGTTTGAAATAGACCTTAGTTTCTTATGTTTCGTACGTTTTCTACGGTCAATAAAGTTCAGGGTTGTAAGTGTAGAATGATGTCTTACAGGGCCTCTGGGTCTTTTGTTAGTCTCATTGAAGCAATAGTTCATGTTAGGCCAATAGTGTGCAAGATCTGGGCAAGAATGGCTATTATGGACACTTTCTGGAATCATGTGCTGTTTGGGACTCAGTACAGGGTCCCTCTCCTTGTGTTTTCTTTTTTCCACAAAGGCCATGTTCGGTGATGCCTTGTGATGTCATGTGTTTATTTGACTATAAGGGTGATGATTGTGAAATCTTATGAGAGTCACTATTTTTTTGTTGGATGTGTGCCTCCCTATAAGAAATTCTAAATCCTATGTTCTAGAGGAATGTGTTTCTATATGTTCTTTCATTATGTTGTTTAGCATCTTAATAAAAAAAGGGGTGATGTGTGTGCATCCTCTATGTTCTTGTTTTGGTAAAATGATGGGTTGGGGAAAAGTGGGTTTGAAGTGTGTCATGTCTCAATGAGACCATCTGAGATTACAATATAATTTTTTTTGGAACTGGAAGAAGATGTTCAATTTAGGGGTTTCCAAATCCTAACTGCGAGGCTGAAGATGCTTCAATCCATTGAGCTCCATCCATAGGCCCCGGAGAGAAGCTGGTGCGTAGTTATGGGAAATCCTAGAGTCGTTCAACATTTTGGTCAAGGACATATCCTCAATATGAATGATAGGATTAGTTTAAACCTCTGGTGTCATATTCTTGTTACAATTTATCACATTTGGTGGAAATAGGTATGAGTAAAATGTTCCCATGTCATACCCTGAGTTTACCTTTTCCCCTTTGGGGGTCCCTTGTTTTTTGGAGAAAAGTTTAAAATTTGGGTTAGGAAGGTTGATGAGCATAGTTTGTGCGTGATTAGCAGTAACTATGTGCCAACCCAAGGGACCGTGTGATACGAGATAGTAGCTACCGCATGGTCTCCGCACTTCCATGATCCTTGGACAAGAAAATTGTGTGAAGTTTCCTCTTTGGATAGAATGATCCGCACAGTTAACTCACGGTTTCCCAAACCGTGTGAACCAACCGTGCGGCCATGCCAGCTCCTTAAAATTCTATTGTTTTTTTGTTGTTATCCCATACTATTTAGTTAATATGTTTGGGTTTTTTTGGGTTGTACCCACAATGGGACTCATGTAAGTTTCACTGGAGGAATTATGATATGAATATACCCCTAATGCTGGGAAGTCTGTTCGAGGCCCCCTATTAGTGTCTCGATTTTGTGTTAAGGAAAGTTGTGTTTGTTATTATGGCGAGGAGACCCGTCATGGGTATCATGTGCGTTCTCTTGGAAAAGGAATAATGTTAGTTTACCCCTTATGATGGGGAGACCATTCGTTCCTTCCCCAATTGTTATCCTTATTCTGTCTTAGAAATTGAGTTGTCCCTGGTGGTGGGATGTCCGGATTGGGTCACCCCGTAATAGTGACTCAGTTTTCTCCTTGGTGTATTCAAGGTAAGAGGTAGTATCGTTCAAGTCTATAAATCCAAAAATTTGTTACTTGGGTAAATTTGGGGCTGGAGAACACCCTATGGTTTTGTTTACATAATGTTGTGGTAGCATTATTCGAGTTCGTTGTTCGTTTCAAGTGGATTGCTTGAGTTTCGTCTTGTAGTGTTTGAGGTGTTTTGTTTTGGGATGTTTTTTTAATGTGTTTCATAATTTTAATTAAGTGGGGTTATTTTTGGTTGGTGAGAGTATTATCTTCCATTGTTTGATCAACTGGAGATGTTCTTCATTTTTGAAGCGGGTGAAAACGTGGCAAGGAAGTATGTCTTGGTCTATCTTTTGGGATTTGCTTTTGCATCTGGGATTGTTGTGTCATTCTGGGGGCGGAATGCTTTATGTTGGGGTGAATTGTCACATAAAAGACATATTTTAAAGGTATTGTTTCATTTAATTTACATCCTTTCTTTGTTCTGGGGGTTTTCCTAGGTTTTAGGGAGGAATAGATTAGTATTCATGAATTTGGCCAAACCGTGATCCCAATTCCAGATTAAAAAACAAATTTTGTATCTTTTATAACATTTTCATTTTTCAACATTTTTCAGCCATTAAAATTGCTAATTGGCCTCCCCTAACCTATTAACACCACCAAGGTAATTTGGAGCTTTTATAAATCAATAACCAGGGTTTATTTGGGTTTTTATCTAAGGGGTTGGGCCTACCCGAAACCCCAATTCTTCTTTTAAAAATAAATTTTGATTATGTTATAACTTATTCAATATTTGGGTTTTTTTCGGTGATTCCAAGTGGCACCCAAGGCCACGGAACCCAACCGCGTGACCATTCTCTCTCCCCCCTCTTTGGAGCTCTGGTTAATCGCGATTTGGTGTCGAACTTCATAGGCTTCCTCAAATCGTCTAGATTTGAAGAGGTATGTACATTACTTCATAACTCTCTCAATTTTTACACTTTTTACCCCATTAGAATTCGTAAATGACTTCATTATCCTTGTTCTAACCTCCCTGGAAGGTTTGAGTATTTTTTAAATCATCTTCTGGTATTTTTGGGGGTGAGTTCTACAAGATATTTTAAGTAAGTTGTTCTCCTTCTTTCTTCTTTCAATTTGTTTAGAGTTACATCCAATGTACATAGGGTTTCATCCCTTATTATTGAGGTTCCTAATGTCCAGAAAGTAGGGTTTAAAAATGAGGGTTTTATCATGTGTTTCATTGTCTGAAATTCTAGTTTTAGGTATGTTTTCCCTTCCTTGAGGTGCGGCGGTGGTGCATTTGAGTTTTCGCACAATGGATTCAAGGGTTTCCTTGGCTTTGGTAGGTGATTATATTGTGTATGAAATCTTTGTGAATTGGCTACAGTTTTTGTGGTATTTTTATGCTTATTTAATTTTATTATTGATGAAAAAAATAGTTTTAGTGGTGTTTTTATTTAGAATGAATCCCAAATTCCAATTTCATGTGAAATTGGGGGTTTCTTCATAGAAATGTTTTATTAGTTTAATTTGTTCTACCATATAAGTAATTAGTTGATTTTATTTAACTATAATAGGGATAAAAATACTGTTTTTAATGATTATCTCTTGTGTTTGTTGCTGCAAAATATGGTTTTAATGGTGTCTGTGAACCACATGAAATCCTTAGGGTTGTGTTGTGTAAAAATGGAGAATTTTCAATGATGTCGTTTCTTGAACCATATGGGGATACCTGAAAAATGATTTTGTGTTTTCACTGAAATTTAGTAGGATGCCATTTCTGTTTTGGAAACTTTAAAATGTGCACGTAGTATGCAAGTGAGGTTTATAAGGAGTTTTGTGTCTGAAACACTACATGATTTTGAGGAATTGTTTTATAAAAAATCTAAGTGATTTGTTACGTGTTTTCTGTGGTATAAAATGTGATAGCTTCTGTATTGTTTGTGGTTGACCGGTAATGGTGTTTTATATGAAAATTTATTTCTGTTTCATGCTGAAATTGATTGAGCGAAAAATGGGAATCCTGGGTACCTAGGTGGGGCAGATTTGTACTAGTACGGCTAGTGGACCGGATGGGTTTTGTCCCTGTTTCACTTAGCATTTGGATAGAGAAAACTCTAACTAAAATATGTGGATGATTATTGGGGACCACTATGTTATAGGTATGATCCCTAATAGAGTCTCGTGTATGAGAATGAATTTCTCTATGGTTACTTTACACCGAGGTACGAGGTACACAGGGCCCAAGACAACCTAGTGCCTAGGGGTGTTCCCAATGTTGTTGCTCATTGGATTTGTAGTATTTACCCATGTCGTAGGGTGTGTTTGGAAGTAAATTATAGTATATAACATTTATATTTTAATGTGTTAATATTCTGAAAATTTTGTATTGAAATCTATTTTCAATTGGAGGTTTCATTTCTTGAAATTTTAACACTACTTTTCCATGCATTTGAAAACTACTTGCTTTTTGACATTGTATTTCTTACTATGAAGAATCATTGTGTGGTATCCTATTGGGAATAGTATCACACCCTAATTACACTCGTTGGGTCTATGTAGACTTGGTTATTTTTGATTCAGGTAATGGAAAGGAAAAGGGTGATGGTGGTTTAGGGTGTTAGTTCCCATCCTTGGTGCAGAGTTGTGGAGACAGCTTAGGGGTGATGACCCCTAGTCATGTGGAGTCCTTGGGGATATCTTGATGCTATATTTATTTTTATTTGGACCACTTGTATTAGCATTAAACCAATGTATTCAGTTCTGGTTTTTACTTATGTCTTGTTTGGCACACAAATTTCAGATTTATATTATGGATTGTTTTTAATGTTTTATGCTTTCATACTTGGGTAAATCGTTCCCAAACCTAAATTAATGATACTCGGGAACTTGTGCCAGCCCGTGGGGATAGAGAACGCCCTTCGGGTCATGTCACGAGTTGGGTTTGGTGCCAGTTTTGGTGGAGAACAGATTCGGTTTGTGACATTAATTATGTTGATTTTGGAAAAATATGATTTTTTTTTATATACTTTTAGGATTGAAAATTTATTAGGTGAATATTTTGTTAACATTATTTCAAAATAAGTTCACCATTTTAGAAACCTTATAAAATTAAGATAAATAAAATATTGTGGGATTCTATTAGAGATGTACATACTGAATTTTTTTTTGGAATTAGAAAATATCATAATTTCTAATTATATCAATTTAGGATATTTATTGAAATTAATATAATATCATAGAGATTATATGATCAGGGTACAAACATTTTTGGTATGAGAATTTATGTCTGATTGGTGTTTTATGGAGATAAATTGTAAATTTATACTCAAGGAATATATAGTAAATCCCTATTATTGTTGTGTTATATCCTTAGAATATCATATATTAATGAATTTATGGATTTTAATATATGGAATGATTCAGTTTGATCAATGGGTATTATTGTTTAATTTTTGTTATTAAATTGAATTTCTTTATATGTTAGTTAATTTATTTTTAGTAATTATATTATCTTGTAATAACCATTGTGGGTTTTTATGAATAAATATATTAATAATATATTGTTATAATTTTTGAAAATCATGTGATCTATTAGAAGATTTCTCTATATAATTAATCATGAAAATCCCATCTTTAAAGCACTTCATATAGAGATAAATATGAGATTATAGTAGAAATTTATTAGAGGATGATATTATACTTATTGAGTAATTATATTTACTTATTTTTATATTATAGATAAGAAATAAATTCCCCAACTCTAAAAAAGGTTTGTAAATTAAAAAAATTATCTTTTTTCTTTTTTTTATAGAGAAATAAATTTTTTTTAATGCATCATAGATTTACAGTTTTGTAATGGTTAATTTTTTCATAACCATGTTATTTATCTCTCTCAATTAGTTAATAGGAGTTATTTTCATCTTCCATATCTTTGTTTTCACTTCCCATCTTTTAATTATTCTATTGAAACCGAGATATATGTTATTATAGATGACTTATTTACTCCACATTTTTTCTTATAGTGATGATTTTTATTATTACCCTTTATGATATTGGATTTCAAAAAATGTATTTGAAAATGCCAACCCCTGGTTACTTGTCCGAAGCTCAAATTTAAAAGGTGAATATATTAAATGGAAAGGGGATAATGTAATATCATGATATTTTGAAGTAAGACATTATTTCACAGTTTACATAATACACAAGACATAATATAAAAGAACCATGAAAATTTATTATTTAAATATGACTGTTACAACATAATCATTAAATTAGAGGATATGAATAGTATCAGATACTTTTTTAAATATATATATACATACATATAAATATTATAAATAATATTAATTAATATATTAATTCTTACAAAATACAGACTAATAGTTTAGTAAAACTGCTTTCTTCATCAAAGTTATTCTTTCATAAAAAATGGTGACTCTAATATTTTTGTAGGATCGTAATATAATTAATTTCATGAAATATTTGAAAATTTATTGGATAAAATTAATATAATTTTTTATACCATCTTATCAAAATTACAATACAGTGAAATTGTTAGATTTTTCTAAAATATTTTCTCTTTCAATTAAGCATCAAATATTTTTTTCTAATAAAAATTATATTTTCATTTCGATTAGTTAAATTGTAAAAGCCAACTTTGGATTTTTATTATTGAAAAATCGTTTTTATTGATTTAAAATAATCCAATTATTATTTTCAAATGAATTTTAACCTTTAATTTAGTTTAAAATAATTTTATATTTAAAATATAAATTTTTCTAAATATTTTTTTTGTTTAATTCTAAATTACATTCTTAGACTTCTATGTTTATAATTCTGAAAAATTAATTACAGATTTGGAAGATGCTGGGGTATTTTTTAAATGTTTTTCTTTTATTTTTGGTAAATAATAATAGTAACCTATTAATATTTGTTACTAGGGTACATGGTAAATAAGAAAATTAATGTTAAAAATATAATGATAAATACTATAAAATGACACGAATACTTGTATTAATTTTATTGGATGAGTTGATATGATCCATAATGTCCAAAAAAAAATTATATGTATTATTCAACATTTGGGTGTGATTATTACTAGTAAATTTTTCTATTTATACAAAAGTAAAAAATTCCATGTTATTGTGTAAAAAACGATAAAACTTTTAACACAACCATAAAAAGTGTTAATGATTAGTTATAAATATTTTTATAAAAAATAATTTAGTTATGCTCATAATTGGTTTTTTTAGTTTTTAGTGCCACACCTCAAGCTTCCATGGTATGTTTCACTTTGAATAATGTAGTAGCTTGCATTGTATGGAACATGGAGTTTTAACACATCACGAAAAATGAAACTAGCTGTTATGAATATTAAAACCCATATATTGAAATTTTATAAATATTTAATATAAAAAATGGACTTCTTTTCTATATTTGGAATATCAATATTATATTAGGTTGAATTTTTTGTAATTTTTGGTGAACATTCAATTTATATTGAATAGTAAAAAACATTGCATTATTGTTTATAACTAAGTTTTAATTTAAATAATTAAGTATTTTATTTTAATTTATTTTAGGACAAAATTGATATATAATACCTATATATGTTCAATGTAATTCATTGGAGTCATTTTATAATAAGTTTAGATATATACTATTTTAATGAACTTTTTACAGTATTTTACCTACCTTCTATATGCATTTAAAAATTTTCATAAAAAATATTTTACCACTTCTATGAGTTGAATTTCAAAAATCCAAGAAACCCAGTTGAAATCAGTATCTAAAATGTTGTTCAATAAGTTGAATATATTTTTTTGGTGAATGGTAACTTTTTGACTTATATTTACCACGGTTAAAAGTAAATAAGGAAATTAACTATGAAAATGATATTCTAAATACCCAAACGCATGTCGTAATTCTATTGGAGAAGTGTTATTAGACTAAAAAACAACCATAGGAATAAAATATGATCGTTTTGGTCCACTTGGATTAGATTAGGACATTTATAATTATTTTATTTAAAGAAGATTTAAAATTGTTAAATTCAATGTTTAATAAATAAACCATTTTTAATATAGGATTATACATAAGAGAAATTGTACATTAAATAATAATTAGTAATATATAAATATTTCCTACATAAATGAATTTTATTTATAATTTTTAGACATTAAATAATTTAATTTATTTATGAAACAATGATGATGTGGTAATTACCTTATTAATGAAATATTAAAATATTTGTTATTATAAGTATCTAAATCAATGTAATTGGAGTCTTTTTATTAATTACACTAAATTTTTAGCTTAATATGAAATGTTATTGTTGATAAGATAATTTTATTTCGAAGTAATCACGCTTTTATGATTTTCAAAAAAACCAAATACTAAATAGGGTCTAAATTATAAAAATTGAGTTTTTAAAAAAAATACTATATTTTAAATTGATATAATTTTCTAAATATCTATGGTTTGGCCAATGTACATACATAAGGACATATTTATTCATAATTAAACATTTGGGGTTTGTTTGTCTTGTTATACTATGTTTATTTACCATCTAATATAAAAATAAAAAGAGACATGGTAAATGTCAAACTATTTAATAAAGAGTTTAATATAAAAGATTTGGTTAATATGGGGACCTAAACATGAATATAACATATAAGTTGAGTTTTTTTCTACCCATACCCACCATATCCTATTAATAAATCATTTTTAAGCCATTATAAACCCAAATTTATTGTATTATAAAATAATATTTCAATATTTTTCTAAAGTTACACTCACATCTCTTACAAAAGGGTACATCCGCTTCTCATAATTTCGCACCTCCAAAGACATTTGGCTCGCCCTAAGCCTGCCCATATATCCTCCCAAATTCCATTCAATCATCCTAGAGTCCATAAATTGATCATAAATCCAACTAGTGGAACCCTTTTTATCAAACAAAAAGGAAACCCCCGAAGAAGATGTAATAATTTCACCACCCTCATTCATGTTCATTTCTACTTCCACATTGTCTTTCATTTCTGCTTCCATTAAAAATTAATAACTCAAGTATCTTCTATATACTTTGATGTTATTAAAAAAATGGTACAACCATATTTATTATTCTATCGATCATATGAATGAAAATGTCACCATACGTGTGTACGTACGGCTTACCATCACCACATCGTGGTGTAGTTTGTTAATAAAAAACTTCATTATTTGGATGGGTATAGTAAGGAGTATAACTTATGTTAATAACAAATATAACATGTTAATTATTCTTTATATATGATATACCATCCAATTACATGCGATTTCACCATAAATATAATGATATTGTCGCTCAGTCGTATGTACAGATTACCGTCTCCATGAACGTGATGATATTAATTCCCCATCGTAATCATTCAAGAATAATTTTCATTTTTTTATTAATAATAATATTTAATAACTTAATATAATTATAGATATCAATAAAATTCATCCTATCCATAACAAACATCTCTTGTGTAACTGAGCATATAAAGAAAAATAGATCAGTTAACAAATGTAACAATAATACTACTAAAATATTATTAACAAAGAAATATTAGAGGATCATATATGATATCATATTTATGGATATATTTGTTTATAATTTAATTAAATTGATTTAAATATTATACAGGAGGTTAACATACCATCGACCAATGAAATGTACAAGGATAGAGTTAATTTCACAATATCTTCATTATTCATGTTTGTTTTTACGTAAACATATACTGGGACCTCTTTATCATCCACAACCATGTTTCTTAAAAATGTATTTAAAAAATATTTACTATTTACAAGACTATGTTTTAATGTTATTTTTACCATTTTTTGACTTTTTATAAAATGGTTCTAAAGGAATCATTCTTTCATTTTCCAAACAATGGACTTCATGACCCATTCAACAAAATTAAGGTAGTAATGTTTTTCTAACTTATACAGAAGGTGTGGATATTTTATGCCATTGTATCATCATCAATTCTTACCATACAATATAATTAGAATATTATTAATATAATTTTTTTAAAAAATTATCTTCCTATTAAATGATTTCAAAATAAAAAGAGGTAATTATTTCAAATATTATTTATTTCCTTTATGTCAACATCAATTGATGGATTTTACACATCTTTGAAGTTGATTTATTATGATAAAAATATTTCATATTTTGTTGAAGGTTTTTGTAATATGTATAACTATGGATGTGTTATTTTTACAGCATTCACGGTTTATGGAAAATGTATTGACATTTCATATGCTAGTTTAATACGAAGGTTTTTGTTATGTTTAAACCTTTTCATTTGAGGAATGCTTTGAACATAGTAACTGATGGGTGGAGACCTCAATAGATGTTCAATGAATCGGTAGGTCTCATGAGAAAAACATGTGTTTTGGTACCGAGCATTGACCAAATTATACTTGTATTCATTCCACATGGACTTGACTATGTGATTATGAAGTCTGGCATTATTCATTCTATCATTATGAAATTGGATATTGCTAATGCATGGGATTATTCGACTAGTATAACATCTATGTGAACAAGTAACTAGATTAATTTGATTTTATATTTGATATATAATGATAGAGTTTTTATTTAAAAGGCCTATGTTTTAGTCTTATACATTTCCATAAATATTTATGTTTTCTTATGAAAGTTTCTGCTATATTATTATCTTTACTGAGCATCTGAGCTAACCACTTTTTATGTTTTATTTTTTCCAGGATGATAAGAATTATTTTAGGATTCACCTTCAGGGGTAGGATATGGATATAAGTGTGTTCATAATGTGATGAAATTTAGTTGAAGTTTTTTTTCATTATGTAATGTAAAACATATGAATGTATCTAGTACTTCAAAGTCTACTAAACTGATCAGTCTTTTAGAACATGATTCCTTGTATGATGACAATGTTATGTAATAATGCACTGACTCAATTTACCGGGGGTTGAGGCTTTATAGTTGGTTGCAAAAAAAGTATAGTACAAACCTTAGAAACTAGATTTAGAAAAACTCGTATTATAGATCACAAACATAAGATAGACACTGAAGATTAGTATAGATAAACTACCATGAATTTTAGCATAATTTAGATTTTGTGAACATTAAAAAAAATACATCCCTCTCAGGATACAAATAGGTAGAGGCGGTTCTGGCACAGCTGTACCTAGGGGTAAAACCCAGAAACACCTCATTGAGCTTGACTCGAACGAGAATTGGTGCACAACAACGGTCCTTGCTTCACTCTTGGTTACGACATCCAAAGGGATATTTAGAGTATAATTTTTATTTTCATTACAAACCATTATGAAGGGATTATGAGTATATACTTTTTCAAAGATTTTTTTATGATTATGGATTACATATACAAACTGTTCCATTTATGTGAATTGTTTTACTAATGTTTTATTATGTATTGTGATAAACAAACAAATCTAGTGTATGAAATTTTTTAGAAATGGAGCTTAGTAGAAGGAATCAAAGCTTTATCAACCCACGTAATCCATGTAGGGATTTCCCACCTACTCAAGATAATTATATTTGAGCTGGTGAGGCAATTGGTGCTGATCATCTTATAACCATATGGGGACAACTCAATCATGTTATGAATAATAACCTTACATTTATAGAGAAAACCGATCCATAATGCGGAGGATCAATGTTAGACTAATTCATGAGGAAACAACCACCAACATTAAATTAGAGTACAAGTCCATTAGTATCTAAGTAATGAATAAATTCCTTAGAGAAAATATTTCATGATTTGGAGAGGGACAAAAGGGAAAAGTTGTCATGGTAGTTTCTCACCTCATGGGTGATGCACATCAATGGTGGTCATTAATCCAAAAAACAAAGGAATATGATGAACTATCGAACATGTAATGGAGGGAGATTAAAGATATTTTCATAAAAAAAATATTTCATCATGACCATCGAGTGGATATGGAAAGTCAATTTTTGAGTCTGAGGAAAAAGGAGGTTGAAACTGTCACAAAGTATGAGGCTAACGTTACAAGGTTAGAAAGGCATGCAACATATTATATATGTAACCCAATGAGTAAGATTAATGAATTATTTTCTTGGATAAAATCATATCTCCATCGAGTATTAGTCTCAAAATCCTTGTCATCGTTTGAAGATATTTTCTCACGTGCTATCAAGAAAGAATAAGAATTCCCTAAGTGTTATGACTTTAAAGGAAAACAAGAGAAAAAGAGATTTGTTAAAACATTGGAAATAGAAATAAGGGGATGAAGAGAAATATTCAATATCCATCTTGTAATAAATGTGGGAAGAACACCCCGGTACTTTCCTGAATGGAATGAGAGTCTGTTACAAGTGTCGTGAAAAAGGCCACCAAGCTCCTAATTGTAATGTGAAGAAAGAGACTGTCAATGTTGACTGCTATAATTGTAGAGAAAAGGGGAATTATGAAAATGAATGTCTTAAGAGCGAAGGGAATATACCTCAGAAATGGACAAGGGGGAAGGCTAATCTTATGTGTTCACTACTGCTAAGTTTTATGATCCTAATGATGTGTTGGATGGTAATTTAATGGTTTTCTCATGTTTATCCAATGATTTATTTGATTATGTAACATTGAATTGTTCTTAATCACACAAGTTCTCTAAGAAAGTTAGATATTTTCAATTTGACATAACAAGGGAGTTATTAGTGAAAACACCTAAGGGATGTATAACCGCAATAATTTTTTTGAATTGGTTCCCATTAGGGTACATAAATGTTATTTATATGCTGATCTAATCATCATACACATGATTGAGTTTGATATAATCCTTGTAATGGATTGGATTTTGAGCGATGATGCAGAAATTTATTGTAAAAAGAAGAAGGTTACAATTTTCAATGATGATAAAAAGTACCTAATATTTATAGAAAAAACATTACCCCCAAATTCTTATCAAGATTAACCCCTAGTATCATTACTAAACTCAATTATAGGGGAAGAAGATAATGAAAAACCTATAGGTGAGGAAAATAATATTCGAATATAGGATGTATCTATTTGTCCAATAATAGTTTGATGTGTTTCTAGAGGATTTTCCTAGAAATCCTTCTGAAAAAGAAATTGTCTTTTCCATTGATTTAATTCCTTCTTCAAGGGCCACATAAAAGTCCCATTATAGAATGAAAATTGTGGAATTTGTGGAACTAATGATACAACTAGAGGAATTGTGTAATACCTGATTTATTCTCCCATGTGATTCTCTATGTGGAACCCCAATCATTTTTAATTAATAAATACAGATCTATGAGGATGTATATTGATTACAGGGAGATCGATGCAATAACAATAAATAACAAGTTTCCCCTACCACATATTTATGATTTATTCGACCTAATTCATGGAGCTCAATATTTTTCAAAGATTGATATTCGATCTGGATATCAACAGTTTGGTTTAAAAAAGGAATACATTCTAAAGAAAACATTTCGAACTTGGTATGGGCATTATGATTTTACAATAATTCCTTCTGGATTGACTAACTCACCCTCAGTATCTAAATATATATTGTATAGTGTTTTCAAGGAATAATTTTTTGACTTTATAGTGGTTTTTATTGATGATATCATGGTATACTCAAATATCTTTGAAGATCATGAATAGACTATGTACACAATTCTGAAAACCGTTAGATGAAATGAATTATATGTGAATTTTTTCATTTGTGAATTATGGTATCAAGAGATTTCATTACATGGCTATTTTGTCTCTAAGGTTGGAATCTATATTGATCCTTTAATGATGAATACAATACAAGAACGGCCAGCACTGATGATTATAACTTCGGTACGCAATTTAATCTTTTTTATCACATTATTATTGATGTTTCGTCCAGAATTTTTCCTGGATAGCTAACCCACTAACCAAGATCAAATGTTATGGGGTTAAGATTTTTTGGGGAAAAAGAGTGTGAAGATTGTTTTTAAAAACGAAAGATAATATTAGTCCATTATCCTATCTTTAATCTACTATCTGGGAACAATTGGTTTTTAATTTATAGTGATGCTTCAAATAAAAAACTCGGTTGTGTCCTTATGCCGAATTTTTGAGTTATTTCATATGCATCACAATAGTTAAAAGTCCATGAGAAAATGTGAGATTTATAATTATCACAAGAGATTGAAATTTATTTTCACAGAAAAGGAACTCAACATAAGGCAATGACAATGTCTTGAACTACCCATGGATTATGATTTCACTATACACTCCCACCTAGGGAAGGCAAATAAAGTTGAATATGCTTTTAAGCAGAAAGAATCATGGATTTTTGAACAAGATGAGAGTTGAAAAGGATCACATATACAGGGATCTAGTAAATATAGATATCGGAAAACCCACTAAAGGTGAAGAATCAATTATTTTTCAAATTTTTACCAAACCATTATTACTAGAATGGATAAAAAGTTCTCATAATGATGATGAGGAATTTCAAAAGTAAAATTGTACTGTGAAATATGAGAGATTGTGTGAATTCATAAATGTTGATGGATTTTTGAAATTTGGGATTAGAATTTGTGTTCCTAACATACCTGATCTAAAAAAGGAATTTTTGGATTATTCTCATAGCTCCAATTTTTCTATACACCTTGGGAGCATGAAGATGTATAGATAATGGCAAGAACATTTGTGGAAAGACAAAATGAAGAGGGAGATTGCGGATTTTGTGTAAAGATGTATGGTGTGTCAACCAATGAATGATAGAAGGAAACGTGCCTGAGGATTCATGCAACCTCTTCCCATAACTATGTGGAAATGGGATGATATTACAATATAATTTTTCATGGGGCTACCAATGACTCCTGGAAGGAATGATCCCATTTGGGTCATTGTTGATTTTCTTACAAAATCAACATATTTTCTTGCTATAAGAGAAGATTTACCACTTGAACATCTAGGAATACAATATATTAATGATGTTGTAAGACTCCATGGTCTAAATCTATTGATTATTTGTGATATTGATCCCCATTTTACATCATGATTTTGGAAAAGTCTTCAGAAGGTCAAAAATATGGAATTTTCTCTAAGCACTACCTAACACCCTCAATCAAATTTACAATCATAAAGGGCTATAGAAACCTTATAAAACATTTTGAGATCTTGATCACATGACATTCAAGGTACGTGGGATCAATATTAATCCCTTATAGAATTTTTCTATAAAAATAAATTCCATTCATGTATTCAGATGACACCATATGAAGTGTTGATGGAAAGATTTGTCACTCACCAACTTGTTGGGATGATGTTGGTGAAATAAAACTCATAGTCATATATCTTGTTAAGGAAAAAATGGTAAAGGTGAAGGCTATCCAAACTTACATCAATGCATCCGAATGTAAGAAAAAGTGTTATGCTGATAACTGAAGGAAGTATATAGAATTTCATGTAGGAGACCACATTTTCAGTATGGTATCTCCATGGAAAGATGTTATATGTTTCATTATGAAGGGTAAATCGAGTCCCAGATACATCAGACCTTACTAAATTCTAGAAGGAATTTGAGTTGTAGATTATCATTTGGAAGTTCCTCCATGTCTCTCCAATGATCATGATGTATTCACTCTATCACTGTAGAGAAAATACATGCATGGCTCAACGCATGTACTCACCTATGATGAAATTAAACTAGAAACTAGTCTATCTTATTATGGAAAGCTTTTCAAGATTCTTGAAAGTAGAGAACATTTGCTGAAAAATGAGATGACTCATCTGGTGAAGGTTCTTTGGAGATAACATAAGATAGAAGAGGATATGTGGGAACCCGAGAAACTTATGTTGAAGAACCACTAGAATCATTTTAGTCAGTAATATTATAGAAATTTCGAGAACGATATTATTTTAAGTAGGGGGAATGTAACACCATAATCTTTCATGGTATGTCTCTATATGAATAATAGAGTATCTTGCATTGTACACAACATTGAGTTTTAACACACCACGACTAATGAAACTAGACATTATGAATAGTAAACACACACTTTCTGAAAATTTATATAGTCTAATTTTCCAAATGGACTTTATTTTTGGATCAAAAAAAAAATCATCTTAGGGATAGTATTTGGTATTTTTTTTAAGAACATTAAATTTTTAATGAATATTTAAAAACACTATGTTATTGTTTAAAACTGACTTTTTATTTAAATAATTAGTTATTTTATTTTTATTTATTTTTTGTCAAAATAGATACATAATACCAATATATTATCAATGAAATTTATTAGAGTTATTTAATAATATGTTTAGATATATAAAATTTTATTGAACTTTTATAGACTTTTACCCACTTTCTATGAGCATTTTCAAATTTTCATAAAACATAAATTTACCACATCTATCAGTTGAATTTCCAATATATGAGAGACACAATTGAAATCAGTAACTAAAATGTGGTTCAATAAGATGAAAATAATTTTTGGTGAATATTAACTTGTGACATTAACTTACCATATTTAAAAATAAATAGGTTAATTAAGGGTAAAAATGATAATGTATGTACCTTAAAACATTTCCTAATTAATTTTCATAAGTGTAATTTGACCAAAAACAACTTGAAGAAAAAATAGGATCCTTTTGGTCCACATGGATTATATTTCGGAATTTATTATAAATTTATTTAAAGAAGAGTTAAAAGTGTTAAATTTAAATTTTAATAACTATACCATTTTTAATATAGGGTTATAAAGATGATAAATTAAATTGTAAAAATTAATTATAAATCTAAAAATATTTCCTACATAATTTTATTTAATTTATAATTTTTAGACATTTAATGATTTAATTTACTTATGACTCAATTATTATGCAGTAATTACCTTATGAAAAAAATATTAAATTATTTGATTTTATAATTATCTATATAAAAGTAATTTGAGACATTTGATGAATTAGACTAGTTATATAGGTTAATATGATATTGTAGCGATGATTAGATAATTTTATATGTAATCATGTTGTTATGATTTTCACAAATACCATATACTAAATAGTGTCAAAATTGAAAGAATTGAGTTTTTAAAACAAATACTATTTTATTAATTGATATAATATTTCTAATAATATACGGTTCAAAAAAAATTACATACATATGGTTATATATATTAATATTAAACCACTTGGGATTTATTTGGCTTGTTATAGTATGATTATTAACCATAAAATATAGAAATACAAAGAGACATGATTAATGCCAAACTATTTGACAAAGAGTTCAATATAAAAGATATGGTTAATATGGTGATATAAACATGTAAAAAACCTATTGGATGAGAGGTTTTCAACCCATACCTACCATAGATTCGAAATAAATCATTTTAGAACAATTAGATAAAGAATATGATTTTATTATAAAATAATATTTCAAGCTTTTCCTAAAGTGACTCTCTCCTCTCTTATAAAAGGGTAATTCGCCTTCTCTTAATTTCACATCTCCAACACCATTTGGATCCTCCAACCCCTTCCCAAAAATACTCCCAACTTCCATCACATCAAGACAATGTCATAACATTGAACAAAATACCAATCTATAGAGCCCTTTTGATCAACTCAAATGGAACACCCGAAGAATATGTAATAATTTCACCACCCTTTTTCAAGTTATTTTCTTTGTCCACTTCCCCTTTCTTTTCTATTTCAATTCATAAATAATAACTAATTTAACATCTATATACTGTGATGTTATTATATAAATGATACAACCATATTCATTATTTTATCAATCATATTAATGACAATGTCACCATACGTGCGTAAGTACGGCATATCGTCTCCACGTAGTGGTGTAGTTAGTTATTCAAACACATCATTATTAGGATTGGTAAAATATAGTATATAACTGATGTAAATAATAAATATAACATGTTAATGATTCATTATATATGATACACCATCCAATTACATATGATTTCAACATCAATATAATGATATTGTTGCTCGTGTATACATATAGATCACCGTCTCCACGAACGTGATGAGATTCATTCCCCATCATAAACATTCAAAAATAATTTTCATTTTAAGATAAAAAATAATTTATAAGAAATTAATATCATTCTAGATATGAATAAAACAAATCCTATCTATAACAAACCTGGCTTCCGTAACCCACCATATAAAGGAAAACATATCAGTGAACAACCGAAACGATGATACTAATAAACTATTATTAACAATGAAATATTAAATAATAATATATGATATTATATTTTATGTATATAATTTTTTGTATAATTTTATAACAATCATTTAACTATTATTCAACAGGTTAATGTACCCTTAATGAAGCAAAAGTACAATGTAAGGGTTAATTTTACAATCTCTTTTTTATCTGAGTTTTTTTTAAGTATGAATTTACTGGGACCTCTTTATCATACACATCCATGTTTCTTAAAAATGTATTTCAAAACAGTTTTACTATTTACTAGACTATGGGTTAATTTCATTTACACCGTTGTTTGACTTTTTATAAAATGGTTTGATGGAAATATTTCAGTCATTTTCCAGACAAGGTATTTTATGACCTTTTCGTTGAAATTAATGTAAGAATGAATTTTTTATCTTATACAGTGGGTGAGGCTATTTTATGATGTTATATCATCATCTAAGAATCTCATTCAATCTTATAAGAAAATTTTCAAAATAAATTTTTTCTTTTATAATTATGCGACTTTTAATTGACTTCCAAATAGAAAGAGGTATTTATTTCAAATAGTTTTTCATTTCATCTATTTCAATATCCTTTGATTGATTTTAAACTTGTTTGAAGTTTATTTATAATGATTCAAATCATCCATATTGTATTGAAGGTTTTGTGATATATCTGTATGTCGATTTTTTTACACCATTCATGGTTTGTGGATGAAGTATTGACATTTCGTATGCTAGTTTTAATATGAATGTTTTTTTTATACTTAAACCTTTTCATACGAGGATTGCATTTGACCAAGTAAGTGACAGGTGGAGCCCACTATATCTCTTCAATTCATCAGTATATCTTATGAGATAAACTAATTTCTTTGCACAAGGCCTTGAAAAAATCTTATTTGTAGTCATGGAACAAGGCTTTTACTATGTGGTTATGATTTCTACCATTATGCATTCCATCATTATGAATGTGGATATTAATATTGTATGTGATTATTTGACTAGTATAATATCCATATGAATAAGTAAATGGAATTATTTTATTTTATGTAGGATATATTATGTTAAAGTTTAGTTTTAAAAAGGCATTTTTTAGTCATATACATTTACATTAATATCTATGCATATTTATGAAATTTTTCGCTATGTAATTATCCTTACAGTGCATCTGAACTCACCCCTTTCATTGTTTTATTTTTTCTAGGATGTTAATAAGTATTTTATTTCTAACATTCAGTGATAGGAGAAGGATATAAATGTTTTAAAAAGCAGACAAAATGTTGTTTACGTTTTTATTTCATGATTTAATATAAAACTTATGAATGTATCTAGTACTTCCAAAGCTACTTAACTGATTGATCCTTTGGAACATTATTCCTTGTATCATGCGAATGTATGGTAATAATGCACCTAATCTGGGTAACTGGGGTCATGGTATTACATTTAGTGAATATATAAATACCTTAAATTGTTACAATGTGCTGACATAATAATTATTATATAAATAAAAAAAATAAAAAAATGATATTAATATTTATAAAAGATATATAATTTTAAAGAATTAATGTAATCCATGAATATTTTAGATAACTATGTTATGTTAGGAATATGTTAATTTATTATGTTCTAATTCTTATTAATTCCTGATTTAATAATAAAAATCCATGTAAATGAATTGTTAGAGAATTAAAATTATTTATATTTATTGAGAATTATAGTTTGTTAAATTAGACAGAATTAGTAAAAATCTTTGATAAAAAATTTAATATATATATGATTTATAATATAAAAATGACTAATTTATATGTGTTTTTATATTTATAGTTTCCATCATGACCATTAATGAGTAGTGAACCATGTTGTAATGGTAAGAGTGAATGGGGACAATAATGGGATAAAACCCAAATATAAGAGTAAAAATGAAACAAAAATGTGTATAGATTTTAATTTATTTGAGGTGTTAGACCCATAATCATACTATATTATAAATAAGATATTTTTATGTATTTTAAAATGATTTGTTTATATTAATTTACTATATTTATTAATTCCCTGAGTTCCCCTCCCATATCGAATAAAAAAGACATCTTCTATTTCATAAAAATCACACTTCAAAACAAAATTGTATGAGAAAATACGGAAGGATGTATTTTAATATAAACACTAACCTCATTATAGTTGTATTTTTTGGGAATAATACCAACCATAAATGTAATAAGGTGTTCATAAAAGGAGACATTCCAAAGAAGTGGTTTAGTTTTAACCACTTGTATTAGTTTTATTACAACTTCAATGTCATTAAAATACTACATAAACATGATAAATATTATCATAAGTATAATAAATATAATTATATTTAATTCATTAAATTTTATTACTTATATACATCTAGAAATCACTCAAATGGGAAATGAAATGGTCATTCATGTGTACTGCGAACAACGCCTCACGAAATAATGGAATTTATTTTCCATTATAATATCTCATGGATGGATTATAAGGATGTATTCAATATATATATATATATTATATTAATGTAATACTTATCATTTTGGAATGAAAATTTAACATACATTTTATTACCATTCCATATTCTAGAATACGACAATGTTGTTCGTACATACGTGCAGACTACCTCATGAATGAAGCGATGTGGTTCTTTTTTCATCATCGCATCACATGGATGATAAATATAAGTATAATTAAACAAATAATATTATATTTATTATATTATTATAATTATGTTATTTAAAATAGATACATTCTGATTTTCCATAATAATCTTTGAAAAAAGTAAATTTTACTAATGTGTATGTACGACCTACCATCATCATGATTATAACATAGTTCATTTTTCTTAACCATTTTTGATGTTTGATTTTAAAAATATAGTTGATGAATTAAAATTATAACTATTTGAGGGTTATTATTCTGATCATGACAGAATACTTTACACTTTGACCATTTTTTAGGTTACAATGTATTTTTGATTTATATAATGAATATTAACAAAACATCTTACATGAACATAAGTTATTAAGTATTTCATATGAAATGATTATAAATTATATAAAAAGAATAATAAAAATTTGAATAGTTTTTAATAATTTAAACAAGTTACATAATTATATTACTCAGTATGATAAATTACTTACATGATGAATGAAACTCAATGAAAAATACGTACATTTAAAAAATCATCATTTAATGTTTCCCTTACAACATTAGTTTTTTTTCAATTCCCATATTTTTCAAATTATATTATGGATGAATTTATATGGAAATAAGTAATTTATAATAGAAATTTATTTTTCTTTAATTTAATTATAATTTTTTCAAAAGGAATTTATTTAAGAAGTGATTTGACTTTCCATAAAAAACCCAACAAATTTTTTCTATTTTTACGTATATATGGAGAATGATTTTTTTAGAGCATTAACCAATATTTTAATTTTGAATTTATTTACAATATTGTATGTTATATTTAATTGATATCCCTGCTTATATTCTAGTTATTTGGAAATTGGAATTTAATTAAATGATATATAAGATTATTTGAAAATGAATACTTCTAGGTGAAACAAATGTTTTTATGATAAAATATTTTTATACTGTATTGTGCACTCTATGAGTTTTTATATCGATTGATCGATTATAAATTACATTTGGGTGAACCATTATAGATCCTTAATAAATTATGTAATGTGGTAGTTTTAATTTATTGGGATTATCTTATGTTATTATGAGAATGTACTGTTATAGTTATTCCAACAATAGTCGTAATGGTTTATTAATGGGTAACTATGGTTGTTTCTCCATGTATAACTGAGGTGGTTATTTCATGTGTATGTAATAATGATATGAAAAATATTCCTAATGTTACCTAAATTATTTTTATATTATTTATATGATTTTTATGGAAAATTTTTTATTTCAAATTGTTAAGGAAATTATATGCTACTTTATAAGGTTGAAAAGTCTATCTTTATATACAAGATATTCTGAGTTTTTGGTGATTTCAAAAAACCCTTTATGGTTTTTTTAATTTTCCAATATAATTTATTATGAAATGTTTAATGAAAATATTTGGGATGATAAAGTCATTTTTTTCTAAGAAATTATTTATTTTGAGACAAATGATTATTTTCAAAAGGAATTTTTTTAAGTATCCAGGTACTAAATGTTTCTGTCATTCGTTTTATGTCACATGTTTTGATTATTTCCATATACAAAATTAAAAATCAATCCTATTTATTAGTGATGTGTAATATATCTGGAGAATTATTGTTGAATTTCCAAAATATTTTTTATTAAAACATATAATTTTTTATATTAAATGTATTTTGTTTTTAAAATAGTGCATACAAAGTATATGTGTACTCTTTGTAATTAATCTTATTATTATATTTGATTTATTACATAATTTTCTAAAACTATATCACTAAAAAGTATTTCATAATGGAAGGAAATAAAATCTAGTCTAAATACACTATATTATGTAATGTTTATGGTTATTTCCTTACAATCCCACCCTTGAATCCCGGTGGGAATCCCAAAACACAGTTCAAACTCATCCCATAGAGGGGGAAAAAATACTATGATCTGGATATTAAACCAACCTATTTCATATTTTTATTGACAATGGAATATAGTAAAATAAAATATCTATATGAATCATTTAATTAAGCATCATTTTATCCCCACCTCGTATGTCATCTATGATTCTAAAACGGATCTCAGCATTTTAATCTACATGAAAATCCACTTTAAGTACAATTAATTTATGGCACAATTAATTTCATGGATATGGAGATATAGTATAAATAAATATCTATGGTGAGTAAATGAAATGACTTATTGGTAACCCACGTGTCTCATGAGGATTAAACCTGGTCATGTCCCCTTGTGGTACTAATAATGTAAAATAAAAGTAAAAAACTTATAATTTGTTCTATAGAGTGTGTTACATCACCTGTAAACATGTCAATTTAATCTCTTGTAAATGTCTTTTATTTCCATTCCATTCTACATAGCATGTTCATAAAGAACATATCATGTTATTCATTTATCGTTCCTAGCCTGTGACCATCAGCATGAGCCCATGGAATGCAACCAAATCCTATGTACCTAAACCATTCACTCAACTACATAGCCCTATCCAATTATAGGGTGTGTACCCACAGTGCATTATATGTATTTAACAAATAACGTTTTCCAAAAATTTGAACAATTCATGGAATTTTCTTCTAATGTACCATTAGTGGGATTGGGATTTCCAAATGGAAAATCCCTACAAACCTCTCAAGAACCCTTATTTTTCCTCGATTACACAATGAACAATCCTTAGGGTTCCTTAGTAGTCATATAATATATATATATAAGAAGTAAATAATTAATATTTTAATAATTATATGTAAAACTAATAATAATCCTACTTCATGGTGAAACACCAATGCTTTGGGTACATATCTGTACCTTGATGACGTTGCACTATTATCTATGACTGATGACTATAAAATTAAATTCTTCCAATACCTCCTATCCTTGGTTACTCATTTATTCTTCCATAAAACAAGGGGGTCACTCTCTCTTGTCCATTTAATTTAATGATAACGAGTTTATTCGACCCCTTATTTAAAAATTAAATTTTCATTTATGTATTTATTGGTTCTAGAAATGATATCCATCAACCAAATGCCTGGAACAGACCAAATTTATGAAATTATTATGTTAAAACCTACATTAATAATTTATTTTTGGTCTATGATTTCTAATATGATACATTTTACATTAGTCATTCCAATAATTTTTAATAATTTGTGTTCATGATAGAATACATTTATCATTTTTAATATCACCACACGAGGGATCTCTATGGCACAAAATTATATCCCACCTCCACGAACAACGCCATAAATATTCCTGGAACTATTTTTATGTATTACACATAAAAAAATATTGAATTATAGTTAAATTATATTGAATCGGATATCATCATATTTGAAATTATTTTAGTTATAATAATAGAAGTTGAACACATTCGGGAGAAATAAAAAATTCAAAATATAATGATTATAGAAATATTAATCATGAGATAGAGGATCATATTATGAATTAATTAATTATATGGGAATCAAAATCCTTTAAAAACACAACCATTAAACATTTTTATAGAGATTATGAGAAACAACTCTTATCAGGTTTTCCTAAATTTATAGTGCATGAAATAGTTATGTGATTGGTTAATTTGAATGAAAAAGAATAGGTGTAATGTTTCACTTAATTTATTAAACTTATTAAATAGATTTTTATAGATGGAATAGGCTTCATGATTCTAATTATGATGAATATAAAATATTATTCCAAATGGCATTTGGGTAAAAAAATATTAATGATTTTGATTGTGTGTTTAATAGGAAGAAATGTGAATTTTTATGAATATTTTTTAAATATGGGACATCATGATATATTATTGATGGAAAATTTTACTATGATATATTCTCAGTTAATGACACTAAACCCAATAAAAATAAAATTTTCTATATTCTATTAACTCATAATTCAAAGAAACTATTTAAAAATTCATATGATTAATAATGGTTAAGAGGACAGAATGATCAATGTATCTCTGATGAAATGATATATCACCATACACACTATATTATAAGTGACTTGAATTTTTTTTTATGATTTTTTAAATAAAGGAAAATTCCTTATAATGTGACTGTATACAAATGGAATTAATCCATATTAGATCTTCAGTAACCAATATAGTTCGTGACATATTTTGATGGTACTTTAAAAATCATCCACAAATATGCATATCAGGAAAAAATATGTTATCATGTATTTGAATATTTCTATACTAATATAGTTATAAAATGATATTGATGTGGATCTTTCATCATTGACCGATGATATGGACTTTTTTTGAAATACTATTGTTGAAATTTTCATTAACAAAATAATTAATATTTTCTTTTGGCATGATATGTTAATTATCATTATTAATTACTTTTTAATATTTTTAATCATATATAGATTAAAGGAGTAAAATATTAATTTCAAATTTTTAAGGAAATGATTTTTTCCATAGAATAAGTGTTTGGATGAAACATTTTATCTTATTAGAGTTACCATATTGAATATTTTTAGAGATAAAACCTTGCAGTGATGTTATGAATGTTGAAAAAAAATATTATAGTTTTATGTGATGTATTTTTAAAATAAATTGAATTAAAATATATTTATTGCATGATATATTGGACTTAATATCCATGCTAATATGCTCAGTGTAACTTCCAACAATTATATGTATGGAAAAATATTCACTTGTATCATGTCACACATTATGAATGAGTGAGAAGTTAAATTTTTTTCAATATCATCATGTTATTAAAGTACCCAGTGAATATTCATGAACTGTGAATAATGTTGTTTCATTGATGGATTTTAAATTAATATGAATGATATAAAATTTCTATCATTTACTGATAAAATAATTACGATAGGACACAATACATGGTATATTTTTTGTAACTATTAGAAATACTTTCATTATGTTATGTTATTTTTTTCAAATACATTTTTAGGAATGATATTGATACAATTTTTTTATATGTTTTTTAAATTGATATTGGCATCATACATTATCAACATGAATTGTATTTACCACAATAATTTTTTTGATATAATTATTCATCTATTATAATATGTTTTTACAAAAGATATGAATATGTGGGACTATTTATATAAATTCTATGAATCATTATGAGAGATATATGAAAATTTTTAATATATATATTAAAATACACATTAAACAATGACATTTATTATTCAAAAGTACATTTTGAAAGTGGTTTTTGAGTTCTGTACTGGTTATTCGTATAATGGGGAGAAAATTATTCACCTTATACATCGAAATATGATAGTTTATAGGGATGATAATAGTATTCATGGTGCAAAGGTAATGTTAATCCATGTTATGAAGAGATATAAGAAAGTTTTCATATTTAGATTAACACATATGTAAGCCAACAATTATATCATAATATATTTTTCCATTGAATAAATGATATACAAAATTAAATAAAAAGTGGATGATTATTGACCAAAAATAACATATTTTGAATGACTAAAAATGATGTAAATAAATTATCAACATTTTTAAATTCTAATGGATTGTAGGGGTCTATATCTCATTATAATCACATGATATCTTTTATATATATTTTTTTAGGTTTTACAAAAAAAAATATGTTGAAAAATGTACCATAAAAAATATTGGGGTAATGGTCATTGCTGATGAATTTCAATTTTTTAGGGAAAAAGATAAAAACCCAATTTCTATATCAACGATATATTTGTGAGTGATTTATTATATATGGTAAACTATTTTACTACATTTAGGTAATAATGTTTCTTTTTTTATAAGATGATAAAAAATGTAGAACTAAACAATATAAATATTGATTTATACCCATTTATTTAATGTTTTTTTTGAAATGGTGAATAATTTATCCTAGAGACACATGAAGAAAAAAAAAGTTACCAACACTTCTAATGATCATTGGTCCATCATTTTAAAAGGAAAAATAATACATTATGGTGATCATGATGATGATTTTATTATTTATTTATGAGAGGCTTCTTATTACGAAAAATAATTTCAAAATGATTATAATGATTATAATATGTGAATATTACATTCTATATGAAATGATCAAGTTAAAGTGATAAGGAAAACTAATATGTTACTCTATTTATTATTAGAGTAATTATATTTTTAATATTTCTTATTTGGAATTTAAACATGTAAAAACTATATTTTTATATTTTTTGGTTTTAATATATATATCGATATATTGATTATTTGTTTAATATTTGTGTGAAATTTTATTTTCTAAATATATGGTTAAAAGGCTTTTTATAGGAATACTTAATGAACATCATTATGTTATTGTATAATTTATTCATATAAAAACACTATTTTGAAATACTGATATTTAAATTTATAATTAATTATCATTTCTATCATTTTTAACAATGGGAAATAATTTTATATTAAAATTTTCAAATTAAGTGTTTTTATTTATGAAAAATGGATTCCATATTTAGAACCATGAGATCGATATTTTTAAATAAGTATCATTTGTTTTTAGACATTATGAATTTTTACTTCATTTATTATTCAAATTTACCATTTTTAAAGGGTAAATATAGTTAATAAGGGTAAATAATTATATTATAATATTTTAAAACTACCATAAAATATGTCTTAAAACTATTGGATGAGATATCTTCAACCATGACCATCCTTTGGTCTATTTTGGGACCCCATAGAGACACTTGGGTGTGATAATGACATGTTATGAGAATTATCATAATGTAAATAGAAATATACTATAAACATGTATCTTTTACTAAAAAATAAAATATTGGGTTATATAACTAATATCCATGACTACAAATAGTCATTATAAATTTTACAATATTTAATAAATCATGGTATTTTTGTAAAAATATTAAGACATTATACTTATACATTTTTTATGACATAATGATGATGTAGTAATTAACTTATTAATGAACGATTTTAATAAATTATATTAGAAATATTAAAATTAATTTAATTAGAACATTTTTATTCATTGCATGATTTTTTTGGATGATTACGATATTTTTAAATTGATTTAATGTCTTTGGTTCAATTTAATAATCTTTTTATTCCTTTAACAAATATCAATTACTAAATAGTGACAAAATTTCTATAATTGAGTTTTAAAAAATACTTTTTTATATATGATATAATAGTCATACAACCTATGATTTGGCCAATGACTTAGTTGATGTTAAAATTTTTATTAATGGTCCACTATTGGTTTTCATTAAATATTAATGTAACTGTAGTAACAATATATTATGAAAATACTAGAAGACATGAAAATAGTAAATGTTTTTTTACAAAGGGTAAATTCTAAAGGATGTGGTAAATTTGGTGACATAAGAATGTCTTAAACATATTGGTTGTGAATAATGTTACCCATTATCATCGTATACTTTAAATATATCACTTTGTGACAATTATAATTAAAAAATAAATTTACAATAAAAAATATTTCAAGACTTTCCTGAAGTACTCTTCCTCCCTTTTCTTAAATACCCCCATATCTTCCCACACACTCACATATATGAATCCCCATTACTCATCCTTATTCGGCTCGAATAATCTCCAAGCATACCTACCATTTTCCTGGAAGCCTTAAATTGTGTATAATGCAATTCAAGAAATCCTTTTGACTCAAATCAAAATAAGTTACCCGATTTAGAGTAAACATATTCTTTAAAGTTCCTTTATTTTATTTTATTTCTCCACAACATATTATATAATTTCTCTATGATTACAAAAAAAATAATACTCTATATACAATTTTTTTATTGACAATTATTCAAACTAAACTTCAACAAACCTCTATCTAATTGATATAGACATATTTGCTTCTCTGTACATCGAAGTGCTGCCTCACGGAACGATGATTATTCAACATTCTCCTACCACCTAAAAAAGTATCCATTATGATGGTTATATATATATATGAGATATATATCATATTTAACTAGAATCTATTATTCATTATTTTATATTAACATCATACTTTTATTCTTTCTATAATGTATAATTATTATAATTTCATTTTGGGAAGTGTAGACTACCGCCCTCTCAATGTTTTGTGACTCTTACATTCCATACGTGGAACGTATAAAAGATAGAATTAATGAATATATGTAACATTTATAACATATATATTAAAATAGAATTATATCATACCTACGTATCATTTATTTTCTATTCTTTTAATATGATATATAATTCAAAGTAGGGTTCTTGTATACGTACGACCTACAGTCTCCGTGAAAGATGCATTTTATATCATATATCCAAATGTTAGGGGCTATTATAAATACCTATATACAGGGAATATATGATATTAAAATAATTAATATAATTATGGAAATGATGGAATTATGACTACATGGAAAATTTATATAAAAACAAGTTCATTTTCCACTCACGTACAGAATATCGACAAAGCAGTCGTTTTTTACCTGAATAATTATTTGATTGTTATAACAAGGTAATATGTGATATAAAAGGAATAATAAATTTGCAAAAGGTTCTCAAACATGTTTCTGTTTAATTAATCTTATTATTCATGATGAACAAGGAACATATGTGATTATTTAGAGCCATGGTAAGGGACATTGTCTCAATCTCTTTTCAGTGAGGCATAATTTGATTTGTATACGGCCTTATATTATATGTTGTATTATTAACCCATTTAAATTTTAATTTTATTCAAGGTTTTCAAAATGTATCTTTTTTTAAGAATCATTTTACTAAATAAAAATTTAATGTTTATTTTTAACGCCCAAGGCGTCAACAACCTTTCCGCCACCACGAGAATTATATGATATTTGGATTCATCTACAAAAAAAATTGATTTAAATAGAAAATTAAATACCATATTAATTTTTGGGTGTTTTTCTATTTTTTATTGGAAATGGATTGATTATATGAATGTCATGTTATAAGGCCTTATTATTATAATGTGGAAATGTTATTTTTCCCTTATGCTTCTTCAGATGTTTTGATTGTGTTATGGTTTTTGGGAATTACTTATGTATTCGAGTGGTTCCCTGATAAATTTAGGGTGGGTGATCCTATGATAGCCCTCCATTGTATTAGGTAATGTGATGGAGGTAAAAAATAATGTTTATCTTACAATATTAAGGTAATATACTATTATGGGTATTCAAAATGTAACCATGACGGTTACTCCCATATATATCTTTGAAAGTTACAATGTATATATGTTATAGATTCCACATGTTACCTTTATGATATATGATTTCTATGAGTTTTTACTAAATTTTACAATTTCCTATGGATTACTAACAAGATTATGTTTTATGTGTGAAATGTTTTATTCATTGAATTGTAATTATTCATGTACTAATGATTACATTTCATATTTTATATTCCATAATGTGATTTTTATTATCATCCCTTGTTTTTGATTGGAATTGTTTTTCACAGGGTATACAGAAGGGTATGAGAAAGGAATAATTCACGATGATTTTTATTATGAAAATATTTTTTTTTTATTTACGGAGTTTTTTTGTAAATAAATGTATAGAGTAGATGTTTCTAAGACCTCATAACCAAGACACAACGAGTTCTTCTATGAAATGAAATATTCCAGATGTAATTGTTCCATTCATTTTAAATCCTCCAAATTCAGTATAAGAAAAAAATAGTTTAAAATAATTTGTAGATAAAAAATAATACAAAATACAATGTTCATTTAATATAATGAAGTATTCATTCAGCGACATTATAATGAGATTCATTGATAATTTCATTTAACCATTCACATAAAATTATAATAATAAATAAATCCTATGGAAAATAAATGAGATATTGAAAACATTCAATCATTACTTTAAAATAATTATGTTCTAAAAGTATATTGTATTTATCAGGATCATGAGTTTTAGAAATTATTTAATGCGTAATAATAATCTGTACATTTTCAATACCCAATTTGTTATGTAAATATCTTGAATAATTTTTTTGATATAAAAATGTTCCTTTTGGTTTTTATGAAATTTGATTCAATGTACCCTAATATAATAGTCTCTCATACTACCAAACCATGTAGGATAATAGATATAATGTGCACCTCCCTATATATCAGAGGATACGAACTAGTAGAGTAGGTGTAAAGAACATTTTAGGGAGATTATATCCCATGTCATTCGGTTATAATAATAGTGTAATAAATATCAGAGTAAAAAAATATAGAAAATAATATAATAATACTAGGTAAAACAATTATTGAAAGGAACTGATGAATCCAGTAATACGATAAATATATTAATGATCAGATGGAATGTTTCTTAGAATCAAGAATATTGTGGAATAGAAAAAATGCAAAAAATACTCAAATAATAATCCTGATAAATGTGATCCAATCCATTTTTTAGTCCCATGTCTAATCCCCAACCAATATAAAACGAAAAAATCTTCAATATGTTTGTTTTCCATTATCCATACATTCACCCTTGTAATCTATTCAGTTTCCAAATGGTGGCCTGGATATGGTGTGAGTAAAACCCTTTAGGCTGGATCCACCATGTCTAAAAAACATATTTTGATAGTAAGTACAAGTAATAATGTGACAAATAGGATTATTATTTTATCAAGTACCAAAATATTAAAATTAAACTATTTTGGAACAATACCAAAATAATTTTGTTCAAATAGTATCACTATGAAAACCATAACAATAAGTCCTTGGAATAATCATGTATCCGGGAAAATCCCTCCATATAAGAAATTCATCATAACTGGGTGAATCCATCCATATAAAAATTTTAGCATAACTGGGTGAATGACAATATAATATAATGTTCGAATAAATGTTTCAATCCCTCTATATTAGTATTTCAGCAAAACCAAGACAATCATTTTGACATATAAAGGAAAATCCCTCTGTTTAATAAATTTAGAAATACTGGGAAATAATTCTATATAATCACTTCATCATAACTTAAAAATTCAATTTATATATACATTTTAACATAACCGTTGTAAGAACCTGGATCTTCGCTTCAGGTATGTTTATCCTTTTCTAGTCGTTTTCTAGAAAAAGATAAAAATATATAAATTTTCAAAGAACACATCGTGTACTTTATAAGTACATTTCGTGTACCTCATCGCCACACGAGGCCGTGTGATGGCCCTGTCTGGACCACACACATGGTGTGTAGGTGTGATGTAGAGGCTGCTTAAAGCGGAGTACAGAGAGGAAAAGTACACACCGTGTACCCCAGAAGTACAAACCATGTACTTTCTTTTTTTTCATTAAACGGACAGGGGTCGTGCCTAATAAAAAAAACATTCTTCTTCAATTTATTCGACCAGGAGCACCCCGTATGGCATCGAACAAACTTCGAGCCCTTGAGCCTCGGTTTGTTTGCTGAATCAACCATCGTCTATTGCGTTGGAACCATAGTGGTGAGCTCTTCCGTCTTCTTGAGAATCATTCCTCAATTTTCCCTCTTTCTCAAGATATCGTGGGATGAACATTTTTTGCATTTTCATATATATATATATATATCTCTGTGTGTGTGTTTTTCTAAAGAGTTTCAAGACTTGTGGTTCATCTATATTGATCTCCTATCATCATGGTAGATGGTTTGTGCCTTACCTTTCGATGTCTTTGTGTTTTTTGTGCAAATTCTACCAATACCCGTCCAGGAGGTATTGCGCGTTTACATTTTTTCAATGTAGTTTTCCTTCCTTGATTTTATTCTTGTTTAGAGGTAATTGGATCATGTTTGAGGATAATTATTTGTGCTTGTATGTTTTTCCCATTCCTTGTTCGTTTTACGTCCTTTTGGTCTTGTTTAGCCTTTGGTCGTAATTCTTTTTTCCATTCCTTGTGACACTAGGATGGAGTGATTTTATTGAAATGTTTTTATGTTATATATTGGTTATCCATGTTTTTATATAGGTGTTCTTTGGTTATCCAAGTAGCTCTATAGTTGTACATTTTCCTTATGGCATTATTATTCACTTACTGCCACAAGACCGTGAGAACCAGGTGCTATAAACTATAAGGGATAGACCGAGTGAGCGTCTCTGAAATTCATGGACATTATATACTATAGGATTGTATACCAAGTGATCTTACTCAGAATGTATTGGATATTAAAGACTACATGAGGGTATACCGAGTGAGCTTCCTGAGAGAGTCTTTACTTGTTTAAATTTCCATAAACCATTCCAGGCTAGAGAGGGAATTGACAGCGCGAGCATCCTCAGAGAGAGTGTGATAGACCTGAGACTATAGGAGTAATTGATAGAGTGAGAATACATAAAGAGTATCTAGACCTTGGGGTAATAAGAGGGTTACTGCATGATCTTACTCAGAGAGTCCCTGACTACCCTAGACTATAAGTGAAATTGACTGAGCGACCATTCCCAGAGAGTCTAATAATTTATTATGACCAAAACAGATGGGATTGGTTGAGTGCACAACCCAGAGGGTTTTTGGTACTTCATGGATAGGACCATAGGGGTTGGCTACGAGTACTTCCCAGAGGGGTTCCTATTGTGGTTAGCTATTTGCTTCACTACTGCATGTTGTTCTGTCGATTGATTACTGTTGGGTATCATCTTTTTTGTTTCTTACTATTACGTCATGTTATTTACTGCTTACTGTACTATTACCTGCCATATGCTCACTCACTGTTAGGCACAAATCTTCAGGTGGTTTCCTAATAGGATTAAATCTCACACCCTTTTTGGGCTATGATTTGGGGCCCAAACAGACTATGTTGTTGCATGTATAGAAATGGGAAAGCACTCTTCGAATTCTGGTACATGATTGATTTGGAGATGGAGAGCTTGGGACCAAGCTGAGGCTTGCGATGATGAGGAGTTTCTTTTTTATTTTTATTTTCTACATTGGATAATTATTGTGTTCAGTATTGTTACTTGTTTGTCTTCTTTCCTAGACATATGTATCATGCATATTTTTATATATACATGTCTACTCCAATTGTTTATTGTTTTATTCTTCCTTTGTTTATTGTTGTTGGATATTTACTACATCCGCTACTTTCTTGGTTGTTTACTTTCTCTATTTACTCTTCCAATGAGGGCATAGTTTCCCCAATATCACACCCAAGGCCCTCGCTGCTAGTCAGCAGCCTCTATCATTTGGGGAAATGCGCTTGATGCCATGTGACCAACCGCGTACGGGGTGCCTCTATGTGCCTTCGAGGACCGATACGTTAAAAATCGGTATCAGTGGGATTCTTTTCACTTGATTTACTTTTTGGAACCTTTTTCTATGGATAGGTAGGATTCTGTACATGGTATGAAGTTGTTCCCGAGAGTAGCTAACTCATGTACAAGGAAACTTCAATCTACCTCGTTATTTTAGTTTTCTGGTTTGTGATTTTATGGTTGATATGATTTCACCTAGAGTGCTTCACAAGCCTTGTATTGTTATTGTTTTGCTAGTGCGGTTCTATTTTTATGGAAAACTGATGAGATGAGGGTATTCCATATCATGCATCATATATGCACTTATTAAAAATCACATGCCATGCATTCTTTCCATGTCATCTTGGGTGCATCAACGATTTCATGTTGTTGTGGTAGAAATTGTGTAGATTATGCATGATGTTGTGATATATGCTTGATAGAATCCATGAAGTTTGATAGAGGAATTATTTGTATTGTGAATTGCTTAAATGAACGCAAAATTTTCTGTTCTTGAGGTGTTATGTACCCTCATGATTCGAAAATTGTTGGATCATAGACTTGTTTCCCTTGTATGTGATATGTAGGAGATGCTGGGCTTTGATTCGTGCAAGGTATGGGCCCTCACTGATCTGAATTTGTCACCATTATGCTTGTTTTTAGTGCTTTCTGGGCTTTGGTATAGTTTCAGAGCTACTACCTGGAAAAATCAACAATACACGGTGTGTACTGTATGACTACACACCATGTAGATTTTAAACCGTGTCACTGACTGTGTGAGCAGGAAAATGGTGTGGTGAAAATGTCTATAGAAAAATGTCGTGTATGGTAGGTACACACCGTGTATTAGTGCGCCGTGTACCTAGTCGTGTCACTAACAACACGGGTCAGGGGAGCTCAAGCAGAACATGTCGTGTTTTGTATGAACACTCTGTGTATTCTAGTTCTAGGTACCCGACTGTGTCATGAAAAACACAGGTCAGTGTTATCTCTCCTATACACGCCATGTTTGTTAGGAACACGCCGTGTAAGGGTCATCTGTGTAGCCGACAATGTAACTAACAACATGGGTTGTCGAAACCATTACTAGTACACGCCGTGTCCTTAGTGAACATTCATTGTAGTCTATGTTCTAGAGGACCGTATGAGTTATCCATGTAAAGTGACTTGGGTAGGGGAATGGAGATGAAGTACACACTGTGTGTGGGGTAACACGCCATGTAGTCAGGGGTGTTACATAACCGAAATTGGCAGAAGTACACGCCCATTTGAATGGCCTTAAAGAGCACGCCGTGTAGTTTTTGTACATGTCATGTAGCTCTGTTTAGTGAAACTTGTGTGTTTCTCCCTCCTGTTCCCGTTTTGTAATCTTCTATTCTCCGTCCTTGATATTAATTATCTATGGTGTGCTTTTTTTCATTCAAGTCTATGCCCCTGAGACGCCCTCCAATTGTACGTCAATTTCCAAATGGTGATCAGACACCAGACATGGCCGATGAGGAACTTCTTTCAGATCCTCTTACGGTTCCAGCCTTGGCACCAGCAGTTGTACCCATTATAGGTGCTGATGTGCAGTTCAGGGAGGACTTCTTGAGGATGATGCATAACTTTTAGGCAGCACCGCCTCTTTCCCCATCGTTGGATGAGTTTACGTGGATTTTCTAGCAGCAACATCCACCTACATTCTTAGGGGATGGAGGACCCCAGGATTCAGAGTCGTGGTTAGAGGCCATGCTGACGATCTTCGAGAATATGGAGATACCTCTAAAGAATAATGTGATTCTTGTTACTTATATTCTCCGAGACATCGCCAATAGGTTGTGGGAGGTGTTCTCACAGTAAGGGTGACAACATAGTATGACATGGGATGAGTTTCGGTGAATCTTATTTAATTAATTGTATCTAGGGACCTTGGGGGCCGACCAAGCCAGAGTGTTTATGAGTCTCGTGTAGGGTAATCTTTCTTTTATGGAGTACTCATCTTGTTTTATTGAGCTCTAGCGCCTCACGCTGATTCCACCAGGTGATGAGTTTTTCTTTTATATTAAGTTTGAGGACGTTCTTATGTAGGAGATCTTTTCCCAGGTGAATATTTTCATGTTGACATCGATATCCTCGATCATCAACCAGGCGCTGACCACTGAGTGCAATCTGAGAGATTCTAGAGCAGTGAGCCAGGGCGGTTTGACATCCAGAGTCAGTGTTCCTCCTACTGATAGCAGGAAGCGCCATAGAGAGTCTGCTTGAGGAGAATAGGGTCGGCAGAATGTATCATTGGGCAGACGTGTTGTATGTTACCAGTGTGGTAGGAGCCAGCATACTAGGCTTTAGTGTCAGAGAGACCGGATGGAGTGCCAATCTTGCGGCATGATGGTCCATCTTCGGTGTTTTTCTTTTCAGATATTCTTGCCTACAGCTGCTGGTAGGGGTTTTTATATAACTCTGTATGAAAGAGATGTATTGCCAGTTTCTCACCAGTCAGGGAACTGGAGTTATTCCTGCCATTCGTGCCAAGGTGGAGGTCACAACCATGGTGGTCAGTCACCACGTTACCAGCGATAGTAGAGTGGATCATCTCAGAGTGGTTAGCCAGGGGCATAGGGCTGCGGTACAGTCCAGACATTCGCCGTGGAGCATACCCATAAGGAGAAGGATCCTGACATTTCTACAGTTTGAGGTACGATCTTAGTAGCCTTAGTTTTATCATAAACTCTTTCTGATACTGGTTCCTCACATATCATTATCTCTGTTAATAGTGTAGAGAGCCTTTGGATATATTTCTTTTAATCTACCAACATGTTGACTCTCGATACACCATTGGAAGCGAGGACATCTAGAATTAGTTGGTGTAGAGAGTGAACTATTGAGGATGCAGGGTGTCACTTCTTATGGGACCTTTATGTCCTCGAGATGACAAGCTATGATGTCAATCTCAATATGGACTGTTTAGTTCCCTTCCAGGATGTTGATGATTGCTATCACCACAGGTTGAGTTTCGTATCACTAGAGGGTGGATCATTTCCCTTTATACGCGAGTGGGATGTTCAGGCAGGTAGAACTAAACGAGGGTATTATGGGCTAGGCAGAGTTACAACCCTGATTTCCAGTCTTTATCTGAATGACCAGGGGACATCAAAGTTATACTTTCCTCCAGTGGTGGGTCGTTTTAGGTATATCATTCCAGAGGAATTTTCAGGGTTTCCTCTTGAGTGTGAGGTAGATTTTTCTATTGTTCTCGTGCTAGGAGCGACACTAGTGTCCATTCCTCCTTATATGATGACTAAACCTGAGTTGCAGGAGCTCAAGAAGCAGTTCGATGAGTTTTAGGAAAAGGGTTTTATCCGACCAAGTACTTCTACATGGGGTTCGCCTGTCCTATTTGTGAAGAAGGTAGATGACACCCTTAGGCTATGTGTGGATTATCGAAAACTGAACCTGTTGACATTCATGAACTGATATCCCTTACCAAGGATCGATGACCTCTTGGATCAGTGTCGAGGAGCCTGGTTGTTCTCAATGATTGACTTGAGATACAGCAATCATCTATTGCATGTTTGACCATCCAATATATCTTCTACAACCATTAATAGAATGTATGGTGTATAAATGTATATTGTTATGTCGTTCGGTCTCACGAACACACCAGCTGTTTTCATGGAACTGATGAACCGAGTGTTTCATCCGTACTTGGAATCTTTCTTGGTGGACTTCGTGGACGGTATCTTGGTTTACTCTCACACTCGATACGACCATGTTAACCAAATTTATATTTTTTTGAGTACACTGAGAGAGAATAATTTATATGTTAAGCTCTCAAAATTACACTTTTGGATGGATCAGATTCACTTCTTGGGTCATGTTATCTCAAATACATGTGTGTCAGTAGACCCAGAGAAGGTGAGAGATGTAGTTTCCTTGGAGAAGCTGAAGAATGTCTTTGAGGTGAACAATTTTTTAGGACTGGCTGGATAGTATAGAAATTTCGTACAAGACTTTTCATTCCTTGCAGCACTGTTGACAGATCTAAACATGGAGGGGATGAAGTTCCTATGGCCAGATTCTTGTGAAACAGCCTTTCAGGAACTAAAAGGGAGGTCGACGTGAGCCCCGATACTATTCATTCCAGAGCTAGGAAAGAGCTATACAGTCTATTGTGATGCTCCAGGTGTCGGTATGGGAGCTGTGCTTATGTAGGGAGATGGAGTCATTGCTTATAGGTCTTGGCAGTTGAGGCCACATTAGAGGAACTACCCGACATACGATCTGGAGTTGGAAGCTATTGTTCATTCCTTACGCTATAGGAGACACTATCTCCTAGGATATAACATTACGGTGATTACCGACCACAAAAGTCTCAAATACATCTTCAGTCAGTGGGGCTTGAATCTGAGATATTGTTGTTGGGTCTAGTATCTTCAGTTCTTCGACATTGAGCATTCCTATACGTCGGGAATGTGAAACGTAGTGGCTGATGCATTGAGAAAGAGAACTCAGATACAAGAAGTTCAGGAGGCCAACAATGAGTGGTGTCTTATTACTCTATTCTCTAAGATGCATTTGGAGGTGCACGACAGACAAGGATATACTTTCATATCCTATGTTGCTGTAACCTCTACCCTTCTTGATCGGGTACGGATGAGACAGCTATCAGACTCAGAAGGCCACGTCCTATGGGAGAGTGTGTTAGGAGAGGACCCCCTCCCGGATGGACAGTGGGAATGGGTGAAATCTTGCGTTTCCAGGGACGCATATGGGATCAGTAGACATATGCGAGGAGCTGATGCTGGATTTCTAGTCCTCAGTTTGGGCTGTTCATCCTGGTGTCACTAAGATGTATCATGATCTATACCACCAATACTGGTGGACAGGTATGAAGAGAGATGTTTCTGGGTTCATCTTGAGATTTTCTACTTGTCTTTAGGTGAAATCAAAGCATCTGTGACCATTAGGGATTTTACAACAGCTACTCATTTCTGAGGGGAAGTGGAATGATGTCGTGATGGACTTCGTGACTGGGTTATCGAGGTCACCTCGACGAAATGATGTTGTTTGGGTAGCCATCGACACACTTAGAAAGGTTTCTCATTTCTTGCCGACCATGGAGACCTTCAGTGTGTATGATCTCGTATGGTTGTACATCCGATAGATTGTGCATATGCATGGAGTTCCACAATCCATCGATTCACAAATGGGTGCTCTTTTTTACTTCTTAGTTCTGGAAGGGTCTTCAAAAGGATTTGGGTACACAGGTAAATTTGAGTACAACATACCATCCCCATACAGATGGCCAGTTCGAGCGTATGATCCAGGTTCTTGATGATATGCTCTGAGCATGCATTCTAGAGTTTAGCAGTTATTGGGAGAAGAATATTCCTATTGTAGATTTTTCCTATAACAACAGTTTTCATGATACTATTCAGTTGGACCCATCTTAGACATTGTACGGTAGGCCATGCCGATTTCCTTTTTGCTAGCTAGTTTTCGGAGAGACAAATTTGCAGCTACCTCATCTTTTTTAGGAGACCTCAGAGAAGATAGAGTTGATTCGGAAGAGAATTGCTACAGTATAGTCACGACAGAAATCTTATGCTGATCAGTGGAGACGACCTCTACAGTTTGAGGCTGGGGGTCAGGTTTTCTTGAGTGTCGCACCGAGGATGTGACACAAGAGGATTCAGAGACAGGGTAAGCTTTTATCATGGTTCCTCGGGCAGTTTGAGGTGTTGGATAGAGTTGGGGCGGTTTCCTATCGGTTGCAGCTACCTTAGAGGTACCAGGCTATGCACGAAGTCTTCCACGTTTCTCAGCTCCGACGTTACTTTTCAGACCCATCTCACGTCTTTCAACCCAAGGAGGTTGAGCTTGAAGTGGATGCATTGGTTGAGGTGAATCCTATCTGGATTGTCGATCGTAGTATGAAGATTCTTCGTTGCTGGTCTGTTCCTCCGGTATGGGTGCTATGGGAGCACGGGCGAGTACAAGATGAAACCTGGGAGAGGGAGGCTGATGTATGATCGCAGTGGCTAGAGTTGTTTGGGGTTTCTTCTTCTATGCATTTCTAGGGAAATTTCTAGATGAATTTAATTAAAGGGGGAAAAATTTAAGAACCAATATCTTCGTTTTAGGTATGTTTAACCTTTTCTATTCATTTTTAAAAAAAAGAGGATAATCTGGAAATTTTTAAATTACATGCCATGTACTTTATAAGTACAGGTCGTGTACCTTGTCGCCATGTGACGCAGTGTGCTAGCCATGTCCAGGATAGACACACGGTGTGTAGGGGTGATGTGAATACCGCTTAAAGTAGATAATGGAAAGGAAAAGTACATGTCGTGTACCCCAGAAGTACACACCATGTACTTTCTTTTTTATTCATTAAATAGACCAGGGTCGTGCCTAATTGATGAAAACACCTTATTCTTCAGGTTCTTCAACTAGGAGCACCCCGTATGGCTGTGAAAATTTTCCAAGCCCCCAAGCCTCCATCTATTTACTGAATCGAGCGCTGTCGATTGCATTGGAACTGCAGCGGTGATATCTTCCTTCTTCTTGAGTTTCATTCCATGATTTTCCCTCTTTCTCAAGATATCGTGGGTTGAATGTTTTGTGTCATTTCGTAGATCTATGAAGTTATAAGGAGATTGAAGCCTCTTTTTTCGTGTATATTTATCTCATAACATCATGGTAGGTGGTTTTTGCCTTATATTTTGATGTCTTTGAGTTTTATGTGCAAATTCCACCAATACCAGTGAAAGGGGTATTGCATGTTTACCTTTTTGCCCTGTAGTTTTCTTGCCTTTCACGTATGCTCATTTAGATGTAATTTGATCATTTGTGGGGATAATTTGTTGGGATTGGATGTTTTTCCCCAGCCTTGTTCTGTTTAAGACCTATGGGTCTTGTTTAGCCTTTGGCGGTTATGCTTGTTTCCATGCCTTGTGACCGTAGGATGCATGAATATTCTTGACATGTTTTTTATGTTGTATATTGGTTATCCAAGTAGTTCTATAAGTGTAATTTGGTTAGCCAAGTAGCTCTATAAGTGTACTTTGGCATTATGGCATTATTATGAACAGACTGGAACACGATCGTGAGAACCTAGTCTTATAGACTATAAGGGATAGACCGAGTGAGTTTCACAGAAAGACTTTGACATTATAGATTATAAGAGGGTAGACCAAGTGAGCTTCCTTAGAATTTCATGGATATTATAGACTACAAGAGGGTATACCGAGTGAGCTTCCCCAGATAGTCATTATGTGTTTGAATTTCCGTAATCCATTCTAGGCAGGAGTAGGAATTGACCGAGCATGCTTCCTCAGAGAGTCTGTGATAGACCCGATACTATAGGAGGAATTGACCGAGTGAGCTTCCTCAGAGAGTTTCTAGACCTGGGGGCTATAAAAGGGTAAGAAATAATGATCTTCCTCAGAGAGTCCTAGAATAACCTAGAATATAAGGGAAATTGTCCGAGTGATCATTCCCAGATATTCTAATAATTTTGTATGACAATACCAGAGGGGTTAGGCTGAGCGCACTACCCCGAGGATTGTTGGTACTTCGTGGATATGACCAGAGGGGTTCTTATTGTGGTTAGTTGTTTGAATCACTATTTCTTGTTGTTCCATGGATTGATTAATGTTGTGTATCAACATGTTTGTTGCTTACTATTACTACCTGCTCTTTACTAATTATTGTACTATTACATGCCATATGCTCACTAACTGTTAGGCACAGATCATAGGGTAGTTGCCTACTGGTATTTAGTCTCACACCATGTTTGGGACATGATTTTGGGCCTAAACAGATTATGTTGTTGCAGGTATAGACCAGGGAAAGAGACCATCGACTTTTGGAACTTGATTGCTTTGGAGGAGGAGAGCATGGGACCAAGCTTAGGCTTGCGATGATGAGTAGTTACTTGTTTACTTTTCTTTTGTACTGTGGATTAGTATTGTGTTCAGAATTGTGACTTGTTTGGATTCTTTCCAAGACATATGTATCCTATTTCATTTCATTTATACATGTGTGATTCAGTTGTTTATTGTTTTAGTCTTCAGTTGTTTATTGTTTTAGTCTTCTGTTGTTTATTATTTTTGGATATTTACTACTTCCACTATATTCAGCTTGTTTAATTCCGTTGTGTACTCTACCAATGATTGTATAGTTTCTCCACTATCACACCCAAGGCCCTCGGTGCTATTTGGCAGCCTCTGGCATTTGGTGAAATGCGCTTGAGACCATGTGACAAATCGGGTATAGGGAGCCTCTTGGGTGGCTTCCGGGATCAGGATGTTACAACCACGCCATGACCAATATATAATAATGTAAACATAACCATATCATATATATTTATCAAGATAAATTTCAATAAAATAGCAATTGTGTTAATAATGTGAGCCTAACATAATAAATAACCTATTGTCTCGTGTGAGGATGGTTTATGTTTCATGATATTAGAAAGTTAATTGTCTCTCAAGTGTATGTTCTCCTACCTAGTATATGCAATCCAGGTATCAATACTATTGGAACTATGTAACATCATGGATTGGTCCAAAAACATGATTATCATCACCCATATTTAGGTTATTTAATGATAACATTGTCTAAACTTGATCACATAGTATTGAACACACATAAAAAAAGAAAAATACCATAGTTAATTTTTTAAGAGACCTACCTTTATCCAGTGATCAAAGAAAAACACTGAACAAGGAATATCAATAGAGACCGTATGAGAAGGATATCAATATAACAAACCTAGATCCCACTAAAATCAAGATCAAACCCTTGTATTATTAAAATATTCCATGAAATGTTCTATTATTATCATATGATCATTAAAAAATATTTCGACATAGGTTTTTCATTTTTAACTGAAGTGGTCATTCAATAAGAAATATTTTTGCCATTTTCCAATTGATCCACCATTCTAAAATTTTTACGATGTGAATGGAATGTTCCGCATGTCTAGGTTTATCTACCATCATGTATAATATTCCCTTAAGTCTTTCATTACAAGATTAAACATTATTTTTCGTTAAAAATAATTTTTTTCATAATTTTATGGAAATTTATTTTTTTATGTATTCTTAAAGAAAACAGTTCCCAAAAACATTTCAATATAATTTAAATGTTCTCAAGTAAAATGGTTTTAAAATTATTTTCCTGATTTTTAATATATTTTTAGGTAAAATGATTGTAAAAATGTTTTCACATTTTCTTTATAAGTTTTATCCCAAATTAAATTATTTCATGAATGGTTAATGCTTTTTAAAATCATTTTCATACAAGAATGAATATTTTCATCATTAACTATATTTGAATGATTATTCAAAATTATTTTCCACATAATATGTCATCTATTGATGTTACTTGAATATTTTCCAGAAATGATCAAATTTTTACATTCATATTCCATATTTGAATGTTTTACAGATGATTTCATAGTCATTATGAAACAGTTTTCTATTTAAATGTTTATATTTTTATAGAATCAATTTTTCATTATTGGGTTATATTTTTTATGAAATGATTATGAAACTTTTTCCTATTTTATAGGTTATGAAATTATTATATATTTTTATACCAATTTAATTTCATGGGTAATGATATGATTGTATATTATATTGTAGAAAATCTCTGTAGGATTTCATTTTGAGATGTGTGGGACCTATATGTCCCTCAAATTCATTGGGTAATTTAAAATAATTAATGAGAAAAATGGAACATGATAGGGCATCCCAATCCTAAAAAATTAGGGTAAACATGAGGATATCCAACGAATGATAAAATGTGGTAAACATGATAAAATCAAAAGGGAAAAACAAGAGTGTGGATTGGATTAAATCCAAAACCTAAAACATGACGATTCACAGGGGGACATTCCATGCCTGAAAAAAGAGGTTAAAGGAGATGTAATCCCATGACCGACGTAGGTACATGAGTAATTAACCAAATACTAGTATGTTACAATGACCTTGGTATATGGTTTTTATATTTGTTTTACAAAATTCCATGTTTTATTCCAATGTCATGATTTCCTGGATTATGATATTTATTTTCAAATGATTTCTATGTTATTAACTTTCAATATTTATTATGGTATCTAATATGTATGTTATAATACAAAAATGGTATTCTTCTGTTCCATACCCTTTTGTTCATGTTATGGTAAAAAATTTATATTATTTCCCCTTACATAGAATCTGAGATCACACCTTTCTTATGTTGCCTTCCACTGGTTTTTGATGAAAAGTTACAGATCGAATTAATAAATATGGAGATCATAATGGGAGTTGTTGGAGATATTTCGCTAGGATTGACGATACTGTTTCCAGGTATCCAAATTCACTTAACTATTACGGTTCCTGGGAATTTAATTTTTTAATGTCTGAAATATTCATATAATATGACGTAGTATACAATTATGTTATGCCTGGGTAAATATATATATGACTAATGTCGTTTTTTCTTCTATATGACCGCTTTGTTAAAATTTTGAGCTGGGATACTAGGTTGAAGTTATTATTGTAACTTTAACATTGAGTCTGTGTGTCTTTCATGAGTATATCTATATATTTATTTTATATAAATTTTATACACATAGAAGTGTAGTGATGATTTTCATCGCTTTTTTTTATTTTTTAAGTTGTCAGGTTTTCCAAATGGGAATTTGTATACTCACCTCTAAATGGGATTTTCCCACATGTGTTATCTCTTATTCATATGATAAAATTTTTTATAGAATATAATGGAATATAATAGGGAATTTCAATGGAAGATAGGATAAACTGAGATTTTTTAAAGTTTAATTTCGACAGTATTCCCCATTATAAATTCAGGTTGGACTTTTTTTTCAAATCTCATATGGTTGGCTTATATTTGGACAAATATTGTCCCTTTACTCTCTATCATAGAATGTTTCTAGGATTTTTATTTTTCCATTCATGGTTTTTATGATGGTTTTTAATTTTATAATTCTTGGTATCAGAGGTGTGTGTGTGTGTACATAAAAAAGGTCTTCGATGTTACTGATATCACTACTCGGTGTTAGTCACCATCCCCAAGCCTATTGGAGGAGGGCTCGGGGAGTTGTGAAATGGGACCCATTGGAATGAGTAATGAAAAGTGGTATCATAGTAATCTGTATTAAAAGAGGAATAATAGTCCGTGAGTTTTTTTGAGGTAAAAATGTAATGATTTTTGGGTTCGACATTCTATCCTGGAACTATAGTACCAGTATTGAAACTAATATATCCATACTGTATGACTCTGATAACCAAATTGTTGACTCAGTACATTTGAAAATGTTTTTTGGGGAAAATGGTACATGTATCATATAGAATTGAATTTTGGTTACATATATTTATTGATACATCTCTTCAAATATACTAATTAAACATGGTACATGCTGTTTATTTTTGGTCCCCTCTGTGACGAATTCTTACTAAGATATAAAATCATGATCATGAAGAGATCTATTCTAGGATGATTCAATGATAAATCGACCAGTTCCAGAGATGTTTTCTCCAGGTGGTATACTAGGGATACCTCTACTTATTGAGCATCATATTGTACATCTGTTATGAATGGATGATGTGTGCAGGTTGAGCACACATCATGATTTTCAAAAAAAAATACCATCATGTTTTGATGTAATCATGAAACACATGTTGCTATGGACTATGTTGAGTTGGTGAAATTAGTTTTCCTTCTATCTAGGACACTATTATATTAGTTGGTGGTCCTAGAAATTAGTCTTCTCTATGGTTCATCAGGATGTTATTGGGGATTTGTGACCAAGTCATATTATGAGGAAACTCTGGCATGATTATATATTTTTAGCCTTTTCGGAGAAGATTTCTCTGAACCTATATTGAGGGATGTACGCATCTTGGAGACTCTACAACACTAGGAGGGATGCAAGGTAATATATAATTATTATCTAAGGATAAAATAAAACTCTAGTCACAAGATGTATATAGGTTAGGATCAGTTCTATATGGTTTGAAATATTAATAAAGGACCACATAGATAAATTAGATCTATCATTATTACTCTAGGAATTCCTAACTATGATGGGGTTCGATATACATATTTGTTTCTTATGAGTTTCCCGGATGAGAAGACACAACTTGTTTATTCAATTAGTGATCACACCAGAGTAAATACTAGGGTAATTGGGAAGTGATTTTTGTCACAGGTACCTCGACGTACAAGACAATTCAGGAGGAGGTCCTAAAACAAATATTCTATAGTTTACAGCTGACTGGGTGGGTCCAAGAATCCTAGGGAGAGGAGGTGGTTCTCATGTTATGGTATGGGAAATCAATCATAAGATTTTATGAACCACTATATCACAGACAGATATACCATGGAAGGGTTATCTGGGTAAATGAAACTAGAGGTATAGACAGGTCTATTTTGTGGCAGATGTGGAAGAGGACATAGAGGAGAATCCTAAGCCGGAAGATGATCAGACATGATATTAAAACCACAACAATGTATTCTTCACTAGGTATAAGGATTTGTATAACAAAATCATGGGTATATATAGTTGGACCACACTTATAACCTAGAGGTTTCAGGAATAATACATGTTATGATATGTGTCTTCACATCCACAGATTCTGTACCAATAGAAATAGTTGATAAACATTCATTTATTACACAAAAATTTTTCAGTACATAGAGATACTAGTTTAGATCTTTACTTGTAACAACATAAGATTTTTTGAATTATTTGAAGTTATATTTATTTTAAAATTTTATATTTTGAAATTTACATGACACATGAAATAGTTAAATATGTATATATATATATATTAAAGAACTAATTCAAGAATTCCTTTTACATTAAATTAACTTTTATTGTGATACATGAAATACAAGAATGGATTATAGTACCAATAATATCAACTTGGCTTGCACTACCCACAACACAGACTTAGCATTTGATAAACTCAACACTATGTTTCCATGAAGAACAATTTTATTATAATTATTTATGTGATATTATTTTAACATAGAAATTAATGATAATAATATAAATTGTAGGTACTACATTATAAATATTATGTATAATGGTTTTAATACATATTGAAAATGTAAAATATAATTATCGGAAAATTCATCATATGTTGAAAAATATTATTATCTCAAATGTAATAATTTTAATTTACTTATCTAAAAAAGTATTTTAATTATACACACCTATAAAAATTTAATTTTATAATATATTTTTTTTGAATTTATAATACTGAAATTATCAAAGGGTTTAATTTTGGTATTTTTCTATGAAACGTCATATTTTGTTAAATAGTGGAAATATTTTTTTTATTAAATAATTTTTTTGGTTATTTGATTATAAATTATAAATAATATATTATATTTCTTAAGGTCACATAATATCAATTATAAATATATTAATAAAATTTTAGTAATTTTAATCAATTTAACTTTGAATCTAAATATAAGAACTTAAAAATATTTTGAACTTCATTCTACTTTAACATTCCATAATTTTTTCTTGTATGTGGGATTATCATTAATCTTACAATTTTCCTCTTATGTGAATTTTTTTTTGAAAAAACTAACATAAAACATTATAATAAATATAATATTTGGTGTATAATTATATTTAATTAGTTTTTGACACACAATATTAGTAATATATATTAATATAAATCATAACAATTAAGGTCAAATTTTGTATAATTAGGGACTAAACCTTATTATATGGGGTCCAAATAAACTTGATACTTATATAAAATCAATTTTACATATATATTTTGGCCATACTCCCTATATTATTGATAAATGATGTTTTGGTATGACTATATTTATGTAAGAACATGTATACAATTAATGTGTTTTTAAAAATTCCAAGCAAGTCCTTTTGCTTCCAGATAAAAGGCCACCACTTCCCTAAATTATAGACCAAAAACAAACATTTTAATTACAGCCATTATATACCTATTCCAAATCCCATTAGTCCTACCTTCCTCATATAATCCATATATTTCATCCGACCATTTTATTAAATAAATTTATATTAAATTTTTCAAACATAGGATATTTTAATGATTAGTGATTTTTAATAAGTTACATAATATATGAAAAATAATACATTATTCTATTACAAGTTAAAGAGTTCTAAAATTTTATTAAAAATAAAAATTATTGCAACTCAAAATCATGGGACATACATAAAAGGAAAGGGTGATCATAAGTACCAACAAGGGGAACTATGTAAAATAGTTTATAGGTGAACTTGAGAAATATCAATAAAAACATGAGGAATATCGTTAAGGAATTATAAAAAGGTATATCAAAAGGATAAATTTAATTATAAATTACAATTGTGGATAAAAAATTTACTTTATACATTCATATGACTATCACCATGGTCCATCCCCTAGTTTCATAAAAATATTACCAAGTTTATTCACCAAGGTATCGTAAATCTTGTCATCTCTAGAGATAAATGTCATTACCCAATGAATTCAAGAATTATCAAGGAGTGCCATTTATATGTATTTATTTTCATGAAATCCACTTATATCATAATCAAACATTTTATAAATAAGTCATATAGAATAAAATAATGGGTTTCATATCAAAATCATAGTGCATTAGAAGTTGCTTAAAAATAAGGTCATTATGTCATTTATAACCCATGGAAATATAATGTGTGTCATATTTTTGTTAATTACAAGAATAAAATAAATCATTTTAATGTAGTTATGAATACCTCTAGAAGTGTATTTTTTTGGGAATTCACATAAATAAATTAAAATAATTTCTTGAGAAAAATAGTGCTATTTTGAAATACGAATTATGGAGCATAACATGTATGAATCATAGTTTTATAAAACATTAAAAGAGAGGGGACATTAATAAACTATTCATGAAAGGATCGTAATATATTATATTGATAGAATAAAATATAAATATGAACATAGTAATGAAATTTTAATTACATACCACATAAAAGAGAAGATTTAAGGAAAATAGAATTTGGGAATTCCCTTACCTTGAAGAGGAACGTCTAAAACAATATGATCGAGACCCTGAGGGCCTGATGAATCCTTCGAAGGAAACATTGGAAGGTAGAACTAATAGGACATTGTGGATTATATATTTGGAATGATGATAATTGATGGAATGGGTGGGTGTTTATAGTTGAAGAGAGAGATTTAATAATTTATTTCAAAAGAAACCTCATTAACGGTATTTTCAAATCAATAGGCATGTCCATTCTGTTATCCCATTTTATGAGCCACTTGGTACACCTCATGTAATATTTTAATTTACAAGAGTTGACCAGAATATTATATTACTCATTACATCATTATGTCTTAGTGAGGATGTCATTAAACATACCAAAAACTCAAAACTTTATTTTGAATATTTATCGAAAATTAAACTATTTCATGAAAATACCAAAAAATCCACCAAAATATATTTTTTTATGTCTAAAAATATATAAAGAACTGCATTTTATAAAAATTAATTTCATTTTAAAATAAATTATATGAATAAAATAGTAATAGTTAACTAATAATTTCTAAAACATTTATTTAATTATATTATGATATAATTATATCACATTACCCATTAAGATGACTATAATATATTTTTACGTCCTTAGGTGTGGTTAATATTCTAGTAGTCAAATTAATACTCATAAGGGTAACATTACTATTCCAAAGAGACATGTTAGTATTAACGGAAAAATTATGTTGATCATGATAGACACTAAATATATTCCTGATTGAAATTATGTATGTTTGTTTTCTGAAAATCATTTCACAACGTCAATTATTTAATAAAAAATATATTTCTTACTAGTCATAAAAAATAATTCAATTCATCAGATACTATTCAAAAAAATATTATTCATTGAAAAATTAAATCATCTTATAAAACCACTAATAATTAACCGTAGATTAATTTTTAATGGTGGAGTTAAAAATGATATTTATTTTATCATAGTAATTCTCTATGTATTAGGATTATCTAAAAAGTGAAAAAAATTACATCTATAACAATTTTATCTAATTTTTCTCAATTAATAATATATTTTATTTATGAAATATAACGTTAAAATAAAAATGATCAAATCGACATTTTATTAAAACATATGGATTACATTTTAAGTATCTAGGGCCTTGAAACATAACCCCTTAAAACATATTCGTAATACATAAGAGTAAGGTGTGTGATGGTTATGGACTCTTGGACCGAAATGGATAACATCGCCCATGTTCTAATCTATACTAATGTGAACAACTACTATAGAAGATTTCATTGAAGACTTCCATGTTGAAGTTCATATTTGGATTTGTCCAAAGAGAATCCCAGTAGAACAACCTCTTACCCAAGATCCGAAGAATTGGATTCATATGGACCATGTCTAATGGATGTGGCCATAAACTATTCAATCTTCATTAAATATCCATTATCAATTCTATTTATAAACCATTATTACAGTGTAAAAAAGTTATTATTTATTCAAATATTTACATTAACCATCAGTCATTTAACGGTAAAAACCTAATTGTCATATTTGATAGATAATTTATATAGATTATGACATTGTAAAACATATATTTTCTTTTATTATATGAATTCCAAAAATTCCATATTTTATTCATATGTTATGCTTTCATTTTTTATGTTATTTATTTTATTTTTAATTTATGACTTATGAGCTTCCAATATTTATTATATTCTCTAATATACAGGTTACAATATTCAAATGATATAAAAAAGTTGCATACCCTTTTGTTCATGTTATTTTAACACATTTTCTTTATTTACCCTTACTAATCATTTGGGGTCTCCCCTTTCTGGTGTTTTCATTAGAATGTTTATAAATTATGTTTTTAGGTAGATGATCTAGAGTTAGATATATTTATGGGAGAAGTTTAATATTTTCCCTTGGATAGAATTTTTATTCCATGTTTGAAAATTTAATAATCCATTATGGTCCTCATGAATATTTTTTTTAACAAAATCAATATACAAATAAAATTATGTAATATCCATGTATGTTAATCTTATGTCTCTATATAGATCGACCCATACACATGGAGACTCCTACTATAGATGAATCATCAATCACTCACTTGTGTAGATAGTGAATGATGACTCTTTGATATCATAGTTTCTATTGAGAAATCTTTATGGAAGCACTGAGGCCTAGTGATTTCATCTTAGGTATGAAAAGGATATCCACAATTCATACCAATATTGAATATTTTTATCAATGTATGAGGTTTGGAGACAAATATGGGAGAAGATATTTATTATTATGTGAAATAGGAAACCCATGATGTGCAGGATGGACTCTTTCCTAGGAGGTTGTATCTTATTACAAATAAGACGGCTAGCCTAACTCTTGGTGCATTTATGAGTTTCCAATTTATTGTGCTGATGGAGGAGTATGATGAAATATTTTTAGAATATTATCCATATTACCTCCCCTGAATGAGATATAATTCTACATTGACCTACATTCCAGGATGACCCTGATATATACACTAGCATATCAGGATGATTATACAGTGCATCTCATGATGAGGGTGTGTTTGGATGGCATGTAGAGGAATGACATTGTTATTCCTAGTGCTTCACCATTTACAATGCTAGTAATATTTTCCATGAAGGGGGATTAGATATTTATTATGTGTGTGGATTACAATTTCTTGAACCTGGTAAACCTGAGTAACAATAATCCACTACCAAGGATCGACGAACTCTTTGATTAGTTGAGTGGGTAATGTTGGTTCATAAAGGTTTAAATCTGATCAAGATATCACCAGTTGTGAGTATGATATTAGGATACACCAAATAAGACATTTATATGTCACTATTGTCTTTATGGGTAGATTTTATGCCCTTCAGCTGAAAAAATTCCACATATGTGTTTAGGAGACTCGTGAAGAAGATATTTAATCCTTTATTAGATCAATTTGTGGTTTTCTTCATCAGTGATATCCTAGTGTACTTAGAGACTGAGGATGAGCATGAGAGAAACATGAAGATAATTTTGTATATACATTGAGAGAAGTATATTTATGGAAATATATCAAATAGATAGTTCTAGATTTAGAAGATCTTATTTATAGTACATGTTATCTCCATAGAAGGAGTGGTAGTGGACACAACCATGATCAAGGTTCTATTATCTTGGTAGCCACCCATGATCATGATTTAAGTTCTGAGCTACCTTGGTTTCATAGTACATTATTGGAGATTTGTACCATATTTCGAGAGGATATTAGCACCCATGATATATTTAACCCGAAAGGATCATCCACTCATATATATGTAGAGGTTACAATATGCTTTTTAGTAGTTTAGGTATATATTGAAAGGAAATAAACTATTGAGGTTTCTAAAGTAGGTTTTTGAGTATTTAGTGATCTACAATGCCTCCAAAACAAGACCTTGTTTTTTTTAATATTGAGGCAGGAGGTGATTTCCTATTGATAATGTCAGTTGATACCACATGATAAGAACTACAAGACCCATGATCACGACTTATATGTAACGGTCATCTCACTAATGATGTGGTGACACAACCTGATGATTGTGCAATTATTAAATTCTTCAGGTAAAATATTCGTGACTATATATTCTCTCATAATTATCATGAAATCATATAGAAGTAATGGATAGAGTTATTCATGTATTTTAATTTTGAGATTTCATATAATCCTACTAAGGGAAACATTGTTTACATTTTCCTCAAAAGGAGAATTTTTTTAATTTTTGTGAATGATGCATCAAAGCAGTTGGCCTCATTGTAGTTATCTTTCATGGATGGTGATTAATGTATCTTACCACCTGTCTATTGTTATTACCCCCAAAAGTTACCACAATTCAAGGAGGCACACCGTGGTGATGCTGATTTTAAGAAAATACATAATCACATATCCACTAGAAATGCCCCTGATAGTTTTTCTGAAGGTGGGGAGAAGGTTGTTCATTTTAAAGGGAGAAAAATAGCACTAGTTTAATTATTGGTTGAGTTCTAAGAGATATTAATATGTCTCTATTAATGGTTCATCAAATTATAAAAAATATTTACCTTGAAATTTGATGTCAGTTTCAGTGAGTAGGGATGAAGAATAGAGTGGCAATGTTCGACTCTAGTTGACTTACCTACCACTATGTGAAGGCTGAGCACCAACATCCAGTGGGATAAGCTAAACCCATTGAGGTGCCATAGTGTATGTTGTATATGATATCCATTGTATTTTTTATGATCATTCAAAGTATTTCCATGATACATGATTCGATTTTGGTTATTGTATACTAAATCATAATGGCATCCCACATCATTTCTATTCTGAAGTAGGGTTTTGTTGGGATTATGGGATACCTCGGCATGTAACTGATAGTCATAATCCATGTATTGACCTTGATGATACATTCTAAAAATGATATGTGCTTTATATATTTGTTATTGAAGGGATTTTTAGAGGCATTTGGTACTGAACTCTGCATGATAAAAACATTTCAATACCAAAAAGACAGATAGAAAAAGAATACTATTTTGGACATCATGGACATGATTAAGGGTTGAATGTTGGTTTTTTATGTCATTAAGAGTACCAACTAACTATGGTAGTGTTTTTATATAACAGTTATTTCCATTAAACCATTAGTATAACAAATTTTGATGTTTTTCTTGGGTGACCATATCGGTAACCACTTTGGTGGACCGACATAGGAAAATATGCACATACGGGACTATATTTGATGTGAGCATACACTAAGATGGTGATGATAATACATAAAAAGATGATGACTGGGAATAACTATTTGATTTATTATGATGGTTAGATATATATATGCAATTGTATTTTTAAGAGGGGGGACTTTTTTTCTTATACGTTTCACGTCAATGTGGATTATATATTGTTTGGATTTGAGGAAATATATTTCGATGATTAATTAGCCCGTCCTAGAGACTGTGCAGTGTTGGTCTGGTGGTGTACCAGTTAGCTCTATCACCGTACATAGACTAGGTACATAGTGTCTTCCACGTGTTACAAATGGGGATGTATGTTCATGACACATCCCACGTTATCTACTAGGCTCATCTGGACATCGAGGAGAAATCTAACATTATTGAGTACACTATATAGATTTAGTATCAAAAGGATAAGGTTCTTATTAGGGGAACAATTCCACTAGTGCATGTTTATTGGCATCACAAGAATACTATCTAGATCATTTTTGTGAAAGAGGCTCATATATGTTCTCATTACCCAAATCTGTTTATGTAGCCAAGAATTGGATTTTTAGGATGTAAGGCCCCAAGATGTAAAGAATTTAATGACTCGTATTTTCAATGTATTATTTTGGATATTTTATGGATTAATTTTTACACCATGTGCTGAGACATAGTGGGATTCTGAGGGAAAGTTTTCAGAAAATAATTATTAGAAATATATTGAATATATTAAATTTCATAGAAATAAAATTATCCTGAAAAAGTGGAGTAACTTATAAATGGGTTCATGGATCAGAAATTTGAATGCACCATTGAGATTAGAACTCTATTTTTAACATAGTTGTAGCATAAAATTTGTTCTTGTGAGGAATCTAAGAAAAAGTCATAGTGGGAATAAAAATTAATAAAATAATTAAATAAAATTAATTTAATTCAACAATTGATGAAAACCCATAATTAAATCTATTAGTCTGTGGTTATGATGCAGTTCAAGGGTTATCTATATACCCATTAAGCTGCTGGAGAGAACATTAGAGGATCTCTCACAGAAAAACAATCAATAGATCACAGATTATCGATTAACATGCAATATAATTAGTTGTTCACTCCAATGATAGTATCACCACTTTGTTAATCATCAACGAGTGATCCACATACATGTTAGAAGTTTTTTTATTTGGAATTATTTCCATTTTTTATTTAAATAAAAAGCTTGAATAAATAATAAAATAGATAGATTAATTGATTGTTTGATTTTCATTATGGGTTTTATTATTTTGATTTTTTTGGAGAATTTTTTGGGATAATTTGATTATCTCTTCATTATTCATTCTACTGGAAAATAATAATGGTCTACATGAACATCAACTGAGGTATGTTCGTTAGGATTGATCCTTGTTATTTTCACCCCATTTTCTTTTATAATATTAATGGTTTATTTTGACAGAGTTTCACAAAACATATTGATGAATCAATAATTTCAATTTCAATTCATATATAAATTATCTGATATTTTAGTTTTTGTATCAGTATGTCATGAAAAAGGTGAAATAGTGGTTGTAGAAAATGGATCAGACCAGATTGGAGAATCATGATTTTACTAGGGTGAGCTTGCAGTGATGGGATCCCACATCTATTATTTTATGAATGAATTTGAAGTACTAGTCCAAATGAATGGACATAATTAGGATTAAATAGAATGGAACTATGATTTATGTTGAGTCAAAGAATGAAAAATGAGGTGTTATTGACATGATTTCATGAATAAGGAAGAACAATGGTTTTTATAGAAACATGTTCTCCCTATCCCGACTACTCGTTATATGCCATGGAGTGTACATAAACATGGATTTAGAGTACATGACTAAAGGCATGTCATGTAATCCTACACAGACACAACCAGGATGTAATGTTCATGGTATAAGCATTGTATATGTTCATCAGAATAATACATAGTAATCCACACATAGTGTATTATCACTCAAACATCGGAACAGAACTATTCCCTGATCATTTAAACTTGAAAGACCTAGGGTCGAAGGGACACAACATGTACCCAACTACTAGATTATGTGTACTCCCTAAATGTTTACATAGATCCCTTGTAATATCTGTATCTGATTGGTTTTGTTAGGGTAAATTCCATATATCCATTTCATATGGGTTATTATAGAATATTCTCCTAAATATAGGACATAAATTCATTCACGAAGACTTCTTTAACATATTTTTTAGAATTGTTATGTGATTCCAGGGGTGATAACCTCTAATCATTTTATTACACTCATTGGTTTTCTTAGTATTTTCTTGACCCACACTATATAGGCTATGATCATATATATAGTGGGTTAATACAAATTGATTTGTTGGTATACCCAATGGCCTTAGGTGTGATCCTCACATGTTTATCATATCTCCTCTAACATCCAATGTATACTTCAAATGTAGATACCTGATAGGAACTAACTCTCAGATAGACATAATAAGTGATATCCTATACCTGGATATTATTCTATCGAATGAATTCTTTTCAAGAGATTTCAATATGGGATCCTAGGCTGGCATTACAGTTGTTGCTTTACCTTTGAGACTATGTGACTTTTTTAGTATACCTCAATATTCTTGTTCTATTAATTGTTGATAAATACATGTAGAGAGCTAAATTTTTTCATTTAATGTATTTTTTGTTGTATTTTTTCTACTATGTATTTCTATACTAACCCTACATGGTATTTTCCCGCATGTTTTTTTTATTGTGTAGATGACCAACCTTTGGACAGAATCCTTGAGGAGTAAGAAAATTTAGTGTTTAGTGAGACTAGATTGGAAAATTTATATTACTATAGTATTCTGATATTGGTTCACTATTTACATTCAGGTTTAACTTCTTTTTATTATCTTGTGGTGGTATTGTACATAACCATGTTTATTTTCTCTTAATTCACATAGTTCTCCTGTTATTGGAATTTCATGTATGTGTTATTAGTTGTAAATTTGGTTTTACAATTCATAATTGTTTGACTTGGGGATGTGTGCATATGTAAAAGTACATAGGCTAAGGCCTCCAACATTAGTGGTATTTTAACGAGATGTTAGTCACCATCTACTGACCTATTAGAGGTGGGCTTCTAAGTTCATGGCCTATGACTCAATGGAAAGGGTCATAAAATATTTCATATGCATCAAAATATTATTGGATATTGAGATTCAAAAGAGATAAAAATAATAATATATAAAACAAATTGAACCATATCTAATTTTCATAAGATATATATAATTTTTATGATATAATGAAATTGTAAGAATTCAATTTTTTGAAGACATAAAAAATGATTAGAAGACTTGATATTATATTTTACTTATTATCTATTAAGTCTATATTTTTTATAAAACACTGAGTTTCCAAAAAAAAATCTCCTTAGTGTAAGAAATATAATTTTTTATGAATATTACCTATAATAATTGTAATTTCATAAGTCTAATATATTTAGGCATGTATTTTCTATTTACCGTACTCCACTTTCGCATGCCTTACTATTTAGTGTGAATACTTATCACTTTCTATTTTAAGACATTTAAATCCATAGTTAACATAAAAATTATCTAAGGCATAAATTCAATTAGAAAACCCCTTCCATTTTAAAACATCCAGATATGATTTTAAAAATAATTAATATGGCTTTTATTAAAGCATTAAACATTATACTTTCAACAAATCCTATATCTGATGTTCCTAGGAGTCTATCTAACCTTCGTAATTCTCAGTTCATATAAATTATAAATATAAGGATAAAAATTATTCATTGATATTATTTATTCAATTACTGTAGTATATGAGTCATTCATGAGCTCATATTGATGTGTATTTTATCTAAAATGTGTCCATATGAATAAATGAGAATGAAATGAACTAATTAATAAATTATAATGAAAATTAAAATTAACTCAGCATCATTAATTTAATTTATATGTTGTGAAAACTTTAAAAATGTAAAAAATATATGTTCCAATTAAAAAAATAATGTTTTAAAAAATAAATGAAAAATATAAATATTAATATATTGAAATAAAAAAGTGTATAAGAGACAATCAATAATCTTTACTTTTTTAAAATCCATAAAACAAATTATCTTTTTTAAATTCACTTGTAATAAAAAAAATGTGGGAATATTTAGTTTTTATAAAACCCCCATTATAAAAACAATGAAAATTGTTTATACTCTCTGTAAATAGTATTAAAAATTCACATTTTATAATGAATGTTTTAAAATAGTACATAATATGATTAACAATAATGATAATTTTTTGAAATGAAATATCCTTATATTTAAAGTATATTTGAAACAATTATAAATTATATTTAAATATTTAATAGAGTATTGCAATGAAAATATATATAAACATTAAATAACCCCCTAAAAATATTATTTCTAAATATAGAATCAAACTAAAATATAATCTGTAATAATTTCATTTTAATTAATAATAAAATAAATGCATACAAATTCTAATTCCTTCTTTGACAAAATAATAAATATTTATCTTGTTAAATAATTTGAAATCTACAAGGCTCTAGAAAACATGTTAAAACATTCATTGATTTATAAAATGATTTAAAATAAATTAAATCCAAATAATTAGTGTTTAAATAGGATAGTAAACCTGAGAGAAAATTATTTTTCATGCACACTCACCCCCAAAAACATATTTATTGTGATTAAATTAAAATATTCTCTTAAAACATCAATCCTGCGAAGTTCATAATTTATTTTCTCAAATTTTGTTACATTTTAAATTATAGTAAAAATATCCACTACTTGGTCATCCATTAGAATATATTTCAAATAGTTTTTAGAATATTTAACATTATCTTTAATATCATGATAATCAACATAAATATTCTTAATTCTAGAATATTTTATAATTTTTATATATATAAATTCAAGATTAATTATCAAATAACATTAATAATTTCCCAAAATAAACATCAATTTTTTTCTTTTCTTCAATATCCATAATGATTGAGAAAACAAAGTGGCAAAATAATATAATGTTCATAATTTGAAGATAAATTAATAAATTTAATTTCATTGAACTCTATGAAATAAAAATGTTACATAAAAAGTTAAGCACATAACATTTAATTTTCTATCAAAGTTTAAACATAAAAAATATAAATCATAATTCATTTTAAATAAAATTACTTTTACTGGGATAAACAAACAACAGATTAAATAAACATATACATATTTAATGATTATCTTAATAGATATCATGTTACTCCCTATAGGTACAACATAGAAAAAAATAACAAAATAAAATACTAATCATAAAAACTAGTCAAGAAGTATTTAACTATTTTTTTCTATAATGAATTCTATATGTTTTACAAAATTATAAATCATATTATGATTGATTAAGATAAATTCCATCATTCATAAGAAATATTTTATTCCCAAAAGAATTTTAATTCTCTAATAACACTCATATAAAATTACGGATTCATAAAATATAAACATGATTTGCAAATATTTTCCTTAAAAGACCCAAAAATAATATCCTTAACATAATTTTAAACAATAAAATTATCATAAAAAATATTATTAATAAATAAATTGGGATATATATTTCTTTACATAAAACAATTTTTCAATGTAAATTGATACACCATTTCATACTATACAATTAGAGATTTTTTATATTTATTAATATGATTCTAAATTTTTAAAACATACTCATGTTCCATTTCTGTACGACCCCTGGGGGATTTTTAATAAATAATTATTTATAAATTATACCATTAACAAATAAATTATTAAAATTAATTGGATAGAATTGAATTCCATGTTGAGTTATTTAATATAATAAAATTATAATATTTTTTAATCTATAAATACGGGGAAAATTCTCATCATAATATATAGTTTGTTACTATAATAATCTTCTATAAATAATATGTTTTTATTTCAAATAATACATTTAGATTCACCATGTTTGTTATTAAATGTTAATTTAGTACCAGTAACATGTTTATCATTATGTGGTTCATCTTAATTCCCATTTTTATTTCAAATAAAACTCATTTAATTTTTATTCTATAGAATAAATCCAATTTAAATCATTCAAATATTCTAAAATATAATTTGAATAAAATTAAAATAAAAGTTTTAATATCACACAAATAACTCAATTAATTTCTCATTTTAACTCTAGAATAGTCATTTACAATAACTTTATAATTAATATGATCATTAGGTGTTTATAATACGTTTTTAATGATTATTCTCATCTTACAAATGCGACTTTTCATTTTGAGGCTCATTCTCCATAAAATTAAAATGTGTAATATCTTCTTCAAGATGGCCAGAATCTTCATTATTTTAATTCATAGTATATTATTTAAAATTTAATCAAAATGCTCATAAACAACTGTGTTTTATTATACAATTTATTTTGAAAAAAATTATAATAATATAAAAACATCCCCTCATCATAATGAATATTAAATAAAATTGATTAATCTTTATTATTGAGTATAAAAACTATACAGATAAAAAGTATAATATATCCATCTTTAGGTATCATTCCTTTACATAGATCATAATGGGTTTTATTTGAATATACATTAATAGAATTATATTACAAGCATAGAAATAGGCATTAAAATATTCTTCCCAAATGTACTTCAGAGCCATAAATTTTGTTAGTATAGTTCTATAATTTTTTTATAAATTCCTACATTTTCTTTCAACTACACCATTTTTACGGTGTTCTACGAAATAAAAAACTATGAAATTATCAACATCATTCATTTTTGTTTCAAAATCTAGATTAAAATAATTTCATCAACTCTCACTTTCAATATATATATATTTAGTTAAAGATTCTCATTATGATCTAATTTATAATAAAACGTAATCTTGAGAATGTTTAAAATTTATGAGTATTAAAAAAATCAATGTAAATATACTAAATATATCTAAAAAATAAAATCATGACTTTTACTACAAATTAATACTTTTAACAAATGTTTGAATATGTTATGATAAATAAAATAAAAAAATCTTATAGTTCAAAATTATCTAATAATTCGGAAATACAATTTCTGTTGCTCACAAGTGATGTATGATAAAAAACATTATAACTATACAATCTTAACTCATGATTTATAATGACTTGTTTATACATATAAGTATTATATTTTATACTGAAATTATAATTTCATTGCCAATTATTCCATTGAATGTTTTATAACAACCCACAGCTCAAACAGTTACAATATTTTTATATTCTTTTGAAAAAATCACGTGAATATATGTTTTCTTTTCCGTTATTATAAATGAAAATAGAATCATATTTAAAAACAATGAATTTTTCATTTTGAAATTCAAAATATATTCCATAATAACATTATTTTAATATTATAATCATATTATGATTAAAAACATCAACAAATATTACTTAAGTTATAATAACATATTTTAAAATTAAGACTTCTCCAAATCCATTTCTATTTCATTTTTAGTTATAAAATAATATCACATTACCTCCTTGGCATATTAATTATAAAATGTTTGATAAAAATTCCATCATATTCAAATATTATACACTAATAATTTCCCATGTCTCTTTTTTGAGATAAATATTGTATAATTATTTAGTAATATATTTAAAAAATATTGGTACCCATATAAAATTTTGTCAAATTGGGTTTGTAAAAAAATTTATAACAACCTGAATTTATTTTAAACATGTATTCCTGGGAAATAATGATGTGAATTTTTTATAAATGAATGTTTATTTAAATTCAATTATTTTTAATATATTAAAAAGTATTCACCTATATTAAAACCATTAATCTACTATCTTAAAAATATAACAATATAAATAGTTTCTTTTGTTATTTCTGAAAATAATTTTTTCAATATTTTGGGAAATTTATTGTCAAACCATTGTATGATTTTAATTTTATTCATTTTTTCATGCACAATATTTAATCATATATTTATATACCTTGAAAAAATATAGGCATATTTTTATTTAAAAATTCAATTTACGTTTTAAACCATTAATTTTCATTTTAATATTTTTAAAATAATCACATATACATTTTAAATTTAATTATTTATCTTCATCGTATTTATAAATAAAGTATTTATTTTTATGATTGTCATTTTTATAATTTATAAATTATTTTGAAATTATCATATTTTCATAAAAATTATTCCCCTCATTTAATTGAGGTTCCTTATATATCAGAAATTCTAATAACATAATTTATTAATATTTAAATTATATTAGGTAACTCATTAATATTTTTTTCCCAAAATTATAATAACTAGAATTATAATTCGAATTACTAACATTATTTTTTGAATCAATGTGACCCAATAATTCCATTTATTTTTCTATTCAAGATTCATCATTAAATCGAAATCCTTTATGGAACTCCAAATAGATGCAATATAACTCTTATATTTTTAATTTATCCTCTTGTTTGATATTTAATTATTATCCTTGGGTATTATCATTTAATATAGACTTATCTCTTTCATTTATAAAATATTACCTCTAGAGGTTCATTTGATTCAATCTTCCTTTTTGACCATTTATATGATAATCCAATGTATTAATTTTTTAATGTCATTTATTTTTTACACTTCATTTATTACATGATAAAATTAATCAATTTAATTTTCATTAACTCAAAATAAGATATTTATACAAAAGAATTAATTTTTTATTTTAAAGTATACACTTTTCTTTTATTAAAATCTTCTTCATCACAATTTTTTCAAAACCAATTCGCAATTGTATAATGAAACAATGAGATCATAATGAATATATTCATTTTAATTAAAAAAGTAATCATTAAATTTTTTTTGTATCCCATCTAGTAGGTAATGATATAAATTCCCTTTAAATATGAATTGTATTACTTTTGGATTATCCAAAAATTACACATTCCATTTTCAATACTAGTGAACTAGTGAAACATTTGGTTACCATTTTCATTCTTACGTATTTTGATATTTTAATATTTCACCTTAAACATTACTAGTCTTATTATAGTCAAATTATCATATTCATAATGATTATTTTTCACCATTCTACACATATCATGTGTATTTTCACAAGACAAAAAACAAAAACATGATATTTTATATTACAATATAAAATATTCATGATTTTATATCTAAGAAAATATTTTACTACACCAATAAAAGAAATATATTTAGGATCATTTTGTGAAAAAATTTACAGTTTTAACATTTCTTTACCGTGAAAATTACTTATATTTTTAAGATAATATTTCATTTATTATTTCAAATACCCATAATAATTTCTTTCAGTGATAGGTGGTATTTGAGGAATGTAGCCAGTCTTAGAACATGATACATACATCTCAAAGATCTTTTCGTTAGGCTTCAATGTATAAGGTATTGTAAATAAATAAATTTATATATTATAGTTCTCATAATCCCTTTATGTAAGTATTCTGATACCAAAAGTTTTTCCTAGATAGTGATATGGTTAAAGGTTCCATTGTGCTGCGAATTGAACAATTTATGCAATATTAAAGTCTATTTAATTGTTAATATAATCATAATATAGAAATTAAAAATGTGAAAACATTTATTTTTATTGTAGTCTGGATCAAATTAAAAATACATCCACTCTTCACACTCACAGTGCGAGAGTGTTATAACCACTACAATGTAAACTAACCATTTATGTTTTATAACAACCAATTATATTGTAATTTTTCAACATAGAGTCACAAACCATATATCACATCCTTTTCCCCATATAGGAAAAACACAAAGACAATACTTTTTCTAAATATTAGAACAAATCTAATGGGACCTCCATTATTCTAAATAGATAAACAACCAAATTATGATTTTTATGGGTGAGGTATAACCAAAATATATTTATTTTTAATGAATCAACATAATCAAGCTCTTACACATATACAATGTATATAAAAATAATAAATAAACGAAGAAACAATTTTATTCCTTGATTTTATGAATGTTAAGGAAGATGCATACAAGTATCCCTCTATTTGTAGAAGTTTACATTTTCAGTTATCCAAAATGAATCCCACAATAATAGTTTCATTTTCATGTGCACAAAAAATTATCATTGAAAAGGTTATCTCCCAACTTTTTTCACTGCTTCCATAAAAATATATTTATAAAGTTTATTTATAGAAAACAATTTTCAAAAGTAATATTCACATGAATAGATATTTTAGTTTTTATTTTCCCAAACATCTACAAAAATTGTGGATCTAAATGGTAATGCACTACATTAGATATGAAATCATATTTAATAATGTATAATGTTGAAATTTTTTTTAAATATATATTCATTACAATTAGTTATTAAAAATCAAATAAACCCTTTAAATATGAAATTTAATCAACTTTAATCATCATAATATAATTTTTATAGTTATAATATATTTTTATTTAACTATATTCCACAAATACTAAGTTTAATCGAACATTTAATTTACTACTCTAAATATACAGTGTAAATGATTATTCATTCATAATCTTCTATGATGATTATTTAATTTCTTATAAAATATATCCAAAATAATTTTCAATGAATTTTAATAATTAATATGTAAGTATAAAACAAATAAATCGTGGAAAAATTAACATAGATATAATGTAAAAAAATGTATAATATAGAAGAATAGAATATCATATTTTATGTTTCTTTAAAAAAATGAGATATTAAATTATAATAAAAACATTGGTTCATAATAAAATTAATTTTGTATGAATGAAAATCAATTAATATATTTATTTTTATTATATAATCATGGTAACATACAAATAATATTTCATAATCTAGAATTTTTTTGTATGATATAATTTCCATAAGATATAAAAATTTAATAAGATATTTAGAAACCATAAGACATTAATTTTAAAAAAGATGTAAAAATATTCCAAAGACCTAAAATTATATAGGTATTCTGATATCATAATAATTTTATTATAAAATGTTTTTTAATTTTTATAAAATACTTATCCAAAAATGAATTTGAATCTTATATGTAAATTTCATATAAGAGTGGGAATTTTATAACACAAGAATATTATTTTATAAGATTTTTTATTATCATAAAACAATTTTTTAAGAGTTATTCAATTGTATAATGGATTTACTACTTCCTATAATAAAACATTTATAATCATCACATGACATATTAATTTTATAATATTAAATTTCAAGTATATTAAACTATCATTTATAAAAATATTAATAAGAATTTTAAAATAATTTATAAAGATTTTAGCCTATCATAAGAATTTATAATTAGGAATAAAACCAACTCATGATTTTATAAGATTCTATTTAACATTATTTATTATAATATGATTAGACTTTTAAAACATACCATAAATCTTTATACTTTTAAAATATTTAGCAAATTCTCTAGGAATATGATTCCATTCATATCCCATACCAATATTAATTTCTATCCATAATAAGTTAATAAGAAAATAATGATCATAAATAATAATGGTATAAATAGTAATCAAAATCAACATTAACATATCATTATTATTTAATTATACCTACAGAAATGTATTAAAAATAAAAATCTTATTTTTCACTTCTATACTCATATTAGAGGGATTAGATAAAAAGTCTAATTTTTTAATTATCAAATCAAAAATAATATAGTAAGGTTACACTCACAATCCACTGAATGTTAATGAGAGTCATTGGAAAAATCATACATATTGTAAATGAATTATCACCCTTATAAATATATGAATTAATTATTTCAGGATTCATGGGTGAGTTTAGTGATTTAGTCTGACCGTACAAGCAATGATAATAAATATGAACTAGTATTTTATTCTATTATTTTATCTCTGAGACAATTTTTAACAATAATATATTACATTATTGATATCGTGGGATAATTTTTTTATTTATGATACAATTTTAATTGGTTGATTAATTTTTATTTTAGTAGTATTTATAATGGTATTGCATCTCAATTTTTTATTTTATACACTTGGTTCAAGTTCCTAACACAACTCTTATTAGTGGAAGCCCTTGAGGTGACTATCATAATTACTAGAGAATCTATATGGGTTCCTAGTTGGGACGGGCCTTGAAAATTGAAAATAATATTCATGCATGTTCTGGTGTGTGAGTAGGAATTTTTAATTTTTACAAATCTATTAATTATATTCAAAAAATAGAGATTAGTAATATTTAATTGTTTTATTATGTTTGTTTCATGAATATAGAGAATGAATATTAAGATTCAGAGTCTATATATTTTTTAATTAATGATGTATAATCACATATGAGTATTATATAATTTATAAAAAAATTATTCTATGTAAAAGTATGTATTATATAGTATAATTTTTATTTAGGATTACAAAAACATTATGTTATGAATGTTTTTTTATAATGTTTTTTATATGGAATTCACATATTTTAACTAGTTCCATCATTTTATCTTATTTTTAACATTATGGTTTATATTTTTGTAGGGAGCCTTGTAATCTTTTTTAGAAGACACTATATTTTGAAAGTGATTAATATTTTTAATTATTTTAAGATGGATAATTATTATTATGGTCATTTTGTGACTAGGACACGTAGAATTTCTTTTATAAGATTTATTTTTATATGGAATTTATCTCAATTCATTCTACCCTTATGTTGTGTTTCGGTTGTTAAACAAATTTTGTAGATAAGTCTTTAGGACCAATATCAGGGGATATTCCAATATCTTAATTTCCAATGGCAAAGATGAATATGGAATACATGGTAGAAATATTTCGAGACATTCTGATCATGAATAATCTATACTTATGTGGACAATTTTTTCAGATAGTATAACATTTATGAATTCATGCGGGGAAATGTATGGTCGATATAGAGATTAATTTCATGTTCTATAAAAGTGTTTATATTATATTTAATAACAATGTTATGGAAGTGGGAGTATTAAAAAAGTGATGTATTTTCTAATTAATATTGGTTTAGGTGGAATCATTCCCATTAATATTTATTGAATGTAGCAAATGAATAAACTATTTAGAGCACACTATTTATAGTGGGTTGTATTATCCATTTTATAATCTTGAAATTTTTTATCATTCTATGATTATCATGAATAAAATTTTATAAAAAATTCCTTTTTGGATTATGATGCATATGTTAACCTTGTAATTCTATGTTGTTCTTGAACCGTGAAGTTTTTCTTTCAATTGTTACTTCAAATTGTTTTCTTTTTCCCCTACTCAATGGTAAATTTTTTTAGTTTGGTGTAATGATTTTAGTCATCTTCTCGGTTATGTATACCATATTACATGTTCACATTCTATTAATTTTTTGTTCATGATGTGTTATGATGGATACATTTTTCGATAATCATATTGAACAAAGTCAATGGACCCAAAAAGTACTATCAAATCTCGAAGTTATAGTTCTCATGATGGATAGGACCTACTTATATTAGTTCCAAGCTTGGTTTCATAGTATAATTCTTCTATTTTCCTTGTAGGATAATATTTGGTAACTATGTTCAAACCACTAACTATATATTGTCTAAATGATTTTTAATTTTACAATTCCACCTAGGAATTGATTTTGACAAGTGTATGGTCTTGTTATAGTTGATTAATGGAATATATTTTATGTTCTTGAAGATGTAGATAAAGAATTTTAATATGAAGAAGAAACATATTCTTCTATTAATTGGCGATAATATTTTAAGAGGAAAGAAAAATATTGGGAGAAGATCAAAAAAATAATAAGGGAAAATATAAACTTCACTCACTCAAAATGTTGTTTGAAAGATCTTGAAGGTCAAGACCGCTTTAGAACTCATGAATACACTTACATGTATATATATATATATATATAAATATAACTTTTATGATCATTGTATTGTTGTTGAATTTACTATTTATAAATAATATATTATAATCGGACACTTCTTCATATCATATTAAGAATATTTACATGATTTAGATTTCATTGGAGTCAGTAGAGGTGAACTTCAAAGATTAAAAAATGAGTATTGATGTTACTATCCGCACTCCATTAATCATGGTATGTGATTGTGATTTTTTAAATTAAATATATAATAAATGAAAATATTATTTTAAAAACATTTATAACATGATGATGAATGTATGATTTTTTTAATGGAGACTCATGAACATTTTTAAAATTCCCACAACACTGAACAATGAAGGGATGTCATAACATTGAGGAATCTAAAGTAGCATAATGGTTTGAAGAGACATAAAATAATTGTAACATCCCAGGTAAATGAAGAATAAGAAATATTTTATATTAATTAATATTTTTTAATTAAATATTAATTTCACTCTAAAAAGGTTTCTATGTTCGATAGTGTACCCGATATGCAACAATGAGTTTCTTTGAAATCTTACATAGCACACTAATAATGTAATATTATTATTTTAAATTTTAGTTAACTCCTAGCTGTTGTATTGGCTGGAATGAACAAAATTAACTGCAATATGATTACACATGATTTTTAAATGTATTAACATTATCCAATATAATGTTAGAGGCTAAAAATGTGAATGAATCTAATTTTAAGCATAATTTACAATAGAAGGCCGATTTATCGCCTTTTAATGGAGAACCATGTTTAAATATAGGTTTGTTAAATTTTATACATTATAAATGACCAAATAAAATCCTTATTTAGAATGGGGACATCAATATTTACTTTGTTTAAATTTTTTGAATTTTTCTGATAAAGTTCATTTTTTTAATGAATAGTGAAAAATATTGTATTTTAATTTAAAAGTACCTTTTAATCTAATTTATGTATATTGATATATTATCTTTTTAATATATTTTAAAGTTATATTAAAATATATTTTTACCATTTAATATAATTTTGGTCATTGTAATTAATTTCACTTTGAAATTGGACATAAACGAGTATTAATCTTTTGATAGTTATTGTTTCTTTAAAACACGCTATTTGTTTTGATAACGAGAATTAATTTTAAAATTAATTAATCCCACTTCTATTTTTTGAAATTGAAAAAATAGACATCATTTTTTAATTTTGAATATCAAATATTTCTTAGGCTGAATTTTTGATATTTTCTGAAAAACCTCAATTTTTGATGAATAGTGAAACCACATAGTGGAAGTTAAAAAAACCGACCTTTTCATATCAATGATATTTTACCACTTCTATGAATTTAATTTAAAAAATACAACAGAAATGGTTGTTATCAAGAAGTAAAATTCCGTACAGTAAGATAAAAATAATTTTTGATGAATAGAAACTTTTGACTTTTATTTACCGTGATTAAAGGTAAATTGGGCAATTCAAGTTTAAAAGAATATTATAATAATTCAAAATTACATTAACACTTGTCCTAAAGTTATTTTATTAGTGTTGACTGACCATTTCAATCCTTGGGTCGATTTTGGGACTCCATTGAGCCACTTGGTAGTGATAATGACAATTTGGATTAATTAATTTAATGTAAAGATAAAATTGTCATTAACAAAAATTATTTTGAAATTAATCCTTATAAGGGGTTATATAAATTATCTTTTCGACTATAAATATTAATTTGAAATATAAAACGATTTCCTACATCATGGTATTTTTTTAATTTTTAGACATGAAATAAATTATATTTTTTAAGACACAATAATGATGCACTATTTACCTCATTAACAAATGATTTAAATATATAAGATTATAATGATTAAAATATTATCCAAAACAGGTCCAATTTTGTTTGGATGATTTTATTTCTACCATGAGTCATCTTATGTTCATCTTTAATGATATTTTTGACATTTTTTAAAAGAAGATAAGTTTATAATAAAATAATATTTTCACACATTCCAAAAGAGCCCCTCCTCCCCCTTATAAAAGGAGACCACTTCCTACCAATTCCTCGTACCTCTCAAGCCATTTGGCTCATCAAAACTATACCCAATTACATTCCCTACATCCCTATACTCCCACTATAGGTCTTAACTTTGGAATAAGGAACTTCAAGAAGTCTTTTTGGTTCAAACCAAAATAAGTTACACAAATTAAAGGTAACAATTTCTGTTAAATTGATTTCTTTTATTTTACATCTCAAACCCCTAAACACTTTTTATACCTTTATTTTTTAACAAAACCAGTATACTAAATATACTAGGATGTTTTTATGAGAATTATTATAACTACACATACAGACACCTATATATAATGGGTGAAAAACATAATGTTTATGTGGATGGAAAATTAAGGCCTAACGAGACGATGGTTGTTCAATTACCTCTTACCGCCTCTCATGGAATCCATTATGATGGAACTATATTTATATATGATATATATATATTTTTTATGATTCTTTATGCTTCTTTAATTCTCATTTATATCATACCTTTTGGTTTCCATAGTGGGTAAATACAATAATCTCATTTCAGGAAGTGCGGACTACCACCCCCTCAAAGTGATTTGATTCGTTAATGCCTTATGTGGGATGTATAAAGGATGGAGTTAATGATATTATATATGATATTATAATTTAATTATAATATAGATATGTATCATTTTGGTTTAATTCCATTAAAATAAAAAATATAATTGAATGTAGCGTTCTTGCGTACGTACGGCTTACCGTCTCCATGAACGGTGCATTTCATTTATTGCCTCAAAATGTTATGTACTAGTATAAATATATGTATATACTGGATATATATGATATATATGATATCCATATAAGGAATATAATTATGGATATAATGAACCATTGACCACATGAATAACATTTTATTATAAGAAGTCCATTTCTGACACAAGTACCAAATATCGACAAAATTGACGTTATTAACATAAATGATTACATAATGTTTATAACATTTTAAAAAGTGATATAAAAGGAATAATAAACTTTAAAAATATTCTTAATCAATTATAAATTTACATTATTTTATTATTCATGATAATAAAGAATGATCGAGTCAAGTCGGACACAAGGTAATGGATTTTCTTATCTGACTTTTAATTCCGTGAGATTTCCATTATTCACCACTTATTAATTGAATGTGGGGTATTGTGTACTTAAATTTGATATATATTATCATGATTCTCATTATATTCATGGTATTCTGTTATTCATTTGGTGGTTATTAACTTTTGGTCAAATGGCTCAGTTGATTATAATGCGGTAAAAGGGTTTCATCTCACTTTTTATTCCCGTGAGATTCATTGTATATTTACCAAAATTTCCTTTTTTGTGGTGTCTTTACTTCCCATGATTGTACTCTTTTTGTAATATACATTCATATATTAGTATTTACATCTTCTTTGTTTGATCATTCTTTCATGTGGCTAATGTTTTGTAAGTTACCAAATCGGTAAGGGAACCATTTACCATCATCTTTTTAAAAGGATTCTTTTTGTTATGTCTTTTAAATAACATCTTATTATGATGGGATACATTCTTATATATCCTTATTTATGTAAAAATTATTTCCAAGTGATGAGATACCCTTTTTATCTCATCAACAGATTTTATTAATTTTAATGTGATGCCATTAGGCTGTCGAATTTTAACAAGGGAACCTCCTAACCCAATTTCAATTCTTCAGGTTCAACTTGTAGTTCGTGAATATGTCATCCTATGAATATGTGAGAATTACCACTGATTGATTTAAAAATAATATCCACTTATATTGGGTGTATTTATATTTTTGACACATAATAATGTGATTGATTTATCCTTCATTTAATGATACCATCATTATATGGGATTTTATCTAAATTTATATTTCCATTGTGAAATCATTGTTGTTATGCAACAATTCACACTTATATGATGTATATACTGTCCTTTGAAATATTATTTCATGAATCCCATTATTCCCATTTTATTATATGGTTTTGATTTAAATTTATTCTTCAATTATTTGTAATCAAGCGTCTCCCTTTTTGTTAAAAACTCTTTAACATAAATATCGTTTTAAATGTTTTAATGATTAATTCTTATTTATATTTCTCATTAATATACATGTTTTCAAAATTGGTTTTATGATTTATTTATATGTAAACTAATGTTTTCAAAAGATAATTCATTTAAATTCTTCAAATTTTTATGGGACACATTGACTAAAAAATATCCTTTTAAATGGTTTTGAAAATGATTTGATAAAACATTGTTTATTTCAATATCATGATTAGATATATTTTAATGTGGAAATGTTATCTTTCCTTTATGAATGTGTCGTATTTTATGATTATTTTATGGTCATTGGTCATTGATTACGTATACAGGTGGTTTCGTGACAAACAAATGGCGGGTGAGCACGAGATAGCTCTCCAATGCATTGGGTAACGTGACGGAGGTGAACCTGATGCTTCTCCTATGAGATTTAGGGAATATATCAAGATGGGTATTCCAAGTGGAACTCTTTATATAGTTATGATATCTATAATGTATGTTTGATATGGATTCCATAAGTAACGTTTATTATTTATGATTTGTTTGTGTTATTCATAAATCTTCAGATTTTATACGGTATGTTATTTTTGTAAATAATGGTTTCATTGATTTGTATTTATTGATGGGATAATGTTTTATTTCCTTATTTTATACCCCTTACTGAGATTTTTATGTTAATCCCATGTTTTTGAAATATTTTCCACAGGACTTAAAGATGAATAGGGTCAAGGATGGGATCATTGAAAAGACATGCTATCTAAAACATGGAACTAGACGTCTTTTTTAAGAGTTTTTATTTTATGGATACTGAGTAGTAGTGTCTACTTGTAATATTCATGTTTTATTTTAATAGTTATAGCATAATTCTCTAAAAATATAATCCTCAAAAGATCGTCAATGTGAATTATTCATTCAATTCAATATTATGTAATGTTTAAGGTTGGGTCCTTATAGTTGGTATCAGAGGTCGGTTTAGACAACATTAAGAATTAAGAATTTTCTTTAGACATATGGTTAGTCCATATATATTATTTCAGTTAAATAATTGTTTTATAACTTTTTCAGATCATGGAAAGTCATTTACAAATGGAAGGAGGAGGATCACAAACAACATTCCTATCTCTTCCTGATGACATTCTTGCAATAATTATTGCAAAGCCATGTTCGAATGATTTTGAAAAATTTTCTCGCATAGAACTCACTTAAAATCAGTTGTCTGAGATATAAAACACCTCCACTATACCTCATTATCATAGTGGATCATGGGTTGTATTTAGAAAATTCCTATTTTCATAATATTCTCATATTTTCAAGAAAGGTAAATATTATTAGGGAATTTACAAATATTTTACCTTATCAAATCATTTTGAAGCATATTATGATTTTAAAAGAGGTTCTAAAGAATGAGACCCTTGAACAACATATTTATATTTGATATTAATGTATAGTATCTCAGCCCAAAATTATGGTATTTTAAAAGGATCATTAATTGAATGTTTCAACTCAAATTCGGTTGGACTGTTTTATAGATATAATGTTCTATGAGATGTTTTGAAATTAAATGTCATACATGATTATTTTCTAAAACTGTTTTTTTGTGAACACCCCTATGACCCATGTTGTACAAGGGTTATTTGGATGGAGGAATGAAATGATTTTGAAGGATCTCTAAATCATTGTTGTAATGCATGGTCCTTCTACCTATGTGAACAAGAGGACGATGAAACGAAATGGACACCATGATCAAGGTATGATGTTCTTCATTTTGGGGATTGTTTTATTATATTATATAGTGGTGAAATGAGACTTAAAGAATTAATATGTTGAAATAATAATGAATTTTGATGAAAATGAGAGGTATAAGGAATCATTTGAGGTTAAAACATGTTAAGGTTATTTTTTATGACAACCCATAGGAAGGGTGACAACCCGTCACATCCGGCAAGGCTGCAGGAATCAAACCCACAACTGAAGGGCGACACGGGTGCATCGCCTGCCACTAGCCAATTTGATGTCCCTGGTTAGTAAGAATTATTATTATAGTAAAATGATTTTATATAATATGAATAAGTTGATTTTTGGAACTTATTTTTTATCAAATGGATATACTTTGTATAGATAAATGATTTAGTGATTTAGTGATAAAGGTTTTGGAGGAATACATTGTTTCTTTTTAGGAAACACTATATGCCCAAGGAAGATAAAATACTATGGGATTTCAATATGAGACATTATGAGTAACTGTTGTTACATAGAGATAAATGTTAAGATGTATATTGGAAGCCTATGTAATTAAATTTTCATGAGATTTGGGTAATAATAACACTTTGGAATAGTTTTGAAGAATTTTAAGGACAATTGTTTATTGAATGGTCTTTGTTAAACTTTGGGTTTTGTATAGAAATTTTTTGGATATTTAGTATAGTTTTTCATTATGTAAAAGTTTAATCTTTTGGGGGAATATCTGATCTTATACTAAATGTTTTGGTTTTATTTAATATCTAAAGTCATGGGAAATATATAGTTCATCTTTTGTGGATTATGTGAATTCTCTTGAAGTTGATTATAATGGTCTTATTGTGAAACAAAAGTCATCCTGAATACTCATCGTTTGGAGAAAATATGAGTTTTTGTTAGAAATATAGTAAAAAATGAATGTCTACATGACCAGTTAATATATTTCCTTATGTTGTTTGTTAAGTTCATAAATAAATTTCTCAACGAATAATAACATTTATCAAAAACCCTATCTGTTAACTTTTCCTACTAGGGAATCATTGATTATTTAACCCATCAGAAGTTTGTGATTTTTTGGTAGTTAACTTTCTCATAAAACATTTTTTCTATCACTCTCCATCAGAACATGATGGTATTTTTCTCCTCCATTTCCATGATTTCATGGAATCCATGTATCTTTTGTCTCAGGTAACCTTTTTACTTCTCTTCCATTATTTTAAAGTGATGGTTTTAATGACTATTTTTTCAATGTGGGGATTTCAATGATGTTCCTAAGAACAATTTTAAAATTGTGAGGATTCATTTAACAAATGGGGGGGAAGGATTAACATTATTGGTAAATGATGAATAAGAAATATTTCATATTTATTAATATTAGTGAATTAAATATTAATTTTACTTTAAAAAGGATTCTATGTTTGATATCATATGCGATACGCTACAACGAGTTTCATTGAAATATTATGTAGCACACTAATAATATAATATTATAATTTTAAATGGTAGTTAACTCCTAGCCGTTGTATTGGATGGAATGAACAAAACTAACTACAATATGATTATACAAGATTGTTAAATGTATTTACATTATCCAATAAAAAGTGAGAGGCTTAAAATGTGAATGAATATAATTTTAAGCACAATTTACATTAAAAAGGCCGATTTATCGCCTTTTAATAGAGAATCCATTTTAAATCTAGATTTGGTCACATTAATACATTCTATATGAACAAATACAATCCCTTGTTATAATGCGGAAATCAATATTTAATTTTTGTATATATGTGGAATTTTTGCGATAAAGTTAATTTTTAATGATTAGTGACAAATATTGTATTTTAATTCAAAAGTGCATTTTAATATAATTTATTCATATAGTTAGATTACCATTTTAATTGGTTTTGAAGTTAAATTAAAATTTATTTTTACTATTTAATCCAATTTTGTTCATTGTAATAAATTTCACATTGAAATTGGACATAAACAAGTATCAATTTTTTGATAGTTATAGTTTCTTAAAAACACGCTATTTGTTTTGATAAAGGGAATTAAATTTAAAATTAATTAATTCCAATTATATGCTCTGAAATTGGAAAAGTATACATCATTTTTGAAATCAGAATATATAATATTGCTTAGTCTGAATTTTTTGTATTTTTCTGAAAAACTTCAATATTAGATGAATAGTGAAACCACTTAGTGGTAGTTAAAAAAAATGACATTTTCATTTAAATGAAATCTTACCACTTCTATGAATTTAATTTAAAAAATCCTATATACATGTTTGTTATCAAGAAGTAAAATTTGGTTCATTAAGATTAAAATAATTTTTTATGAATAGTAACTTTTGACTTTTATTAAACGAGGTTAAAGGTAAATTGGGTAATTAAAGATTAAAAGAATATTATTATAATTCAAAATTACCTTAACACTTGTTCTGACATTATTTGATGAGTATTTTCCAACCATGGTCATCCTTGGGTCAATTTTTGGGCCCCATTGAGCCACTTGGTAGTGATAATGACAATTTGGATTAATTAATTTAATGTAAAGAAAAAATTTACATTAACAAAAATAATTCGGTAATTAATTTGTATAATGGGTTATATAAATTATGATTTCAACTATAAATATTAATTAGAATGATATAAATATTTCCTACATCATGTTATTTTTTTATAATTTTTAGACATCAAATAAATTAAATTATTTAGGACACAATAACTATGAAGTATTTACATCATTAATTAATGATTTAAATAAATAAGATTATAATGATTAAAATATTATCCAAAACATGACCAATTATTATTTGATGATTTTATTTCCACCATGAGTCATCTTATATTTTTCTTTAATTATTTTTATACCCTTTGAAACCGATGATAAGTTTATAATAAAATAATATTTTCACACTTTCCAAAAGAGCCCCTCCCCCCTTATAAAGAAGACCACTTCTATCCAATTCATCACACCTCTCAAGCCAATTTTAATTTCCAAACTCCACCAAATTAATCTCCATACATCCCTATCCTACCCCTAGAAGCCTTAACTTATGCAGAAGGAACTTCAAAAAGTCTTTTTGGTTCAAACCAAATGAAGTTACCCAAATTAAAGGTCATAGTTTCTCTTAAATTGTTTTCTTTTATTTCACTTATCCAACCCCTAAACACTTTTTATTCCTTTCATTTGTAACAAAAAAAGTATCCTAAAAATACTAGGATGTTTTTATGAGAAGTATTATAACTACAGTTAACCACACCGTCATCTAATGGCTGAAGAACATAATGTTTCTGTGGATTACAAACTAACGCCTCCCGAGATGAGGATTGTTCAATTACCTCTTACTACCTATCATGGAGGACATTCTGATGGAACTATATTTATATATGATATATATATATATGGTTTATTATTTTCTTATTCTTTTGTACTTCCGATTTATAGAACTACTTTTGGTTTCCATAGTGGTTAAATACGATAATCTCATTTGGTGAAGTGTGGACTACCGCCACCTCAAAGTGATGTGACTCGTTAATTACTTCTGTGGGATGTATAAAGAATGTGTATAATGATATTATATATGATATAATAATTTAATTATAATATAGATATGTATAATTTTGTTTTAATTTCATTAAAATAAGAAATAAAAATAAAAGTAGTGTTCATGCATACGTACGACTTACCGTCTACATGAACGGTGCTTTTAATTTATTTCCTAGAAATGTTCTGTACTATTATATATACATTTATAGGCTAGATATATATGATATCCAGATCATGAATATAATTATGGATATAATTAACAATTGACCACATGAACAACATGTTATTATAAGAAGTCCATTTTTTACTCAAGTATCAAATATCGACCAAATGGAGGTTATTAACATAAATGATTACATAATGTTTATAACATGGTAATAAGTGATATAAAAGGAATAATAAACTTAAAAAAATTTCTTAATAAAGTAGAAATTAAGTATATTTTATAAATCAGGAGATTAAAGAATGATCGAGTCAAGTCGGAGACATGGTAAGGGACTTTCTTATATCACTTTTAATTCCATGAGATTTCCATTATTGGCCACTTATTAATTGCATTTGTTGTATTGTGTACTGAAATTTGATATATATTTTCTTTATTCTCATTATATTCACGGTATTGTGTGATTAATTTGGTGGTTATTAACTTTTGGTCATACGACTCAGCTGATTACAACGTTGTAAAGGGTTTCATCTAACTTTTTATTCCTGTGAGATTCATAATATATTTGCTACTATTTCCTTTTGTGTGGTGTATTTACTTCCAATGATTGTACTCATTGTGTAATATAATTTCATTTATGAGTATTTACATCTTATTTTTATGATCCTTCTTTCTTGTGGTGTATGTTTTGTATGTTACCAAATTAGTAAGGGAACCATTCACCATCCTCTTTTTAAATGGCTTTTTATTAAATGTCATTTAAATTTCATATTATTATGTTGGGATATGTTCTTATATATACTTATTTATTTAAACATTATTTATAAGTCATGATATAACCTTTTTGTCTCATCAAATCATTTTATGAATTTTAAAGTGACGTCATTAGGCTGTTGAATTTGTACAAGGGAACCTCTTAACCCAGTTTCAATTTGTTGGGTTCAAATTATACTTCATGAATATGTCATCCTATGAATATGTGTGAATTACATATGATTGTTTTACAATTCATATAAACTTATATTAGGTGTATTTATACATGTAACACATAATTATGTGATAGATTTATCCTTAATTTAATGATACCATCTTTATAAGGGATTTTATCTCAATTTACATTTCCATTGAGACATCATTGTTGTTATGCACCAATTCACTATTATATGGTGTATATACTGTCCAGTGAAATATTATATCATTAATCACATTTTTATCATTATATTTTTATTTTCAGATTAAAATTTATTCTTCAATTTTTTTGTATTAAAGCATCTCTCTTTTTGTTAAAAACTCTTTTACTAACATAACGTTTTAAATATTATAAAGATTAATTCTTCTAAATATTTCTCATTAATGTCCATGTTATAAAAATGGGTTTTAGGATTTATTTAAATGGACATTAATGTTTTCAAATGATAATTCATTTAAAATCTTCAAAGTGGTATGGAACACTTTTATTAAAAAATATCCTTTTAAATGGTTTTGAAAATGATTTGATAAAACATTGTTTATTTCAATATCCTGATTTGATATATTGAAATGTAGAAATGTTATCTTTCCTTTATACATGTGTGATATGTTATGATTATGTTATGGTTATTGGTCATTGTTTACGTATATGTGTGGTTCCCTGATAAGCCTAGGTCGGGTGGGCCCGAGATAGCCCTCCAATGCATTTTGTAACGTGACAGAGGTAAACGTGATGTTTCTCCTATGATATTTATGGAATATACCATGATGGGTATTCCAAGTTTAAAACCCTATGTAGTTGTGATAGCTACAATGCAAGTTTGATTTGTATGCCACAAGGAACCTTTATGATTTATGATTTTTGTGTGTTATTAATAAATCTTATGATTTCATAAGGTATGTTATGATTGAAAAGTATGGTTTCATTGATTTTTATTTATTGATGGGATAATGTTTTCTGTCCTTATTTTATAACCCTTATGAGCTTTTCATGCTCATACAATGTTTTTGAAATGTTATCCACAGGACATAAAGACGAATAGGGTCAGGGATGGGATCATGGAAAAGTATTGCTATTTAAAACATGGAACTAGACATGTTTCTTTTTAAGAGTTTTTATTTTATGTATACTGTGTAGTAATGTGTACATGAAATATTCAAGTTGTAATGTAATATTAATGGCCTAATTTTCTAAAAATCTAAACCTGAAAAGATCCTCAATGTGAATTATTCAATTAATTCAATATTATATAATGTTTAATTTTGTGTCCATATAATAATTATTGGTGGATAGTTCCCCATTATGCTGACATTGTAGGAGAAAATACCACAAAAACCTATTAGAATAAATTAAGAGAGAATTATTGAAAGAATAATATTTATGATGGTCTATAATCCCTCAGTTAGATGATTGGTGAGTCATTATAATATGTGCCACAAATTTCTTTGATGTGTTTGGGGATATATTTGAGATGATCATTTTATTCTATATCCTAGAGATGAATCATGGAAAAATATAGTTCCGAATGAAATTGGAAAATGTATCTTTTTTTTGAAATGGATGTCAAGATTATTGAGAAAATTGATGTTTCGATCTAGATAATGAACTGAAGGATGATGGAGTTGATGGATATGTAGAATATTCGTGGTTGAAGAGAGACATAATCTTTATGGGGTAATAAAACAATGTGGGTTTCTATAAAATGATTATGGATGGAGAGTAGAATATATCTTGTGGTTCCACAACATATGATGGATTAATGGAAATAAATATATACCTTATATAAGTATCATATGGATTACATTATTCTATAGAGTTAACTTTAATATCATTAATTCAGTATCATCTAGGTCATCGCAGTGGGAAGGGGATTAAGAACATCACCTAGGATTAATATTTTATTTCAAATTCATCAATGATATCCAATTTAAAGCATGGGTGGACATTATAATTCACAGTTCTAATATTTTTATACCATCATTTTATTGTGGGATATAGTATAGAAAGAGTACATATGCATGTAAAAGTGTTAAAGGGGAAATAATTGTAGATATTAGATAAGTATAGATATCAATAGGTTCTAAAAGTATATGTGTATTTTTTGATATTTACATGATTAGTGTCTTTGAAATCAATGTAGTTGTAGAGAAGATGGGTTGTTTGATATTTAAGAATTATAGAAGTGTGAGGATTAATTAGGGGTATCCTACAGATTTTAGAGTAGTGGTAATGACTCATGCATCATAATTAACCAACTGGATTTTCTATCACAAATTGGTTTGAGAAATATTGATAATTTTTGTTCTGTAGGAGCATTGATTTCCAACAGAAGGTCATCAGATGTTGAAATGCGATCACAATCAAAGAGATATAATGGAAGGATTGGAACCTGATTTAATGTTAATGTGAAATAAATATCCCAATTGAATATTATGTCTTCATCATTGAACTATAATATATTTATATTCCTTATAATTTAGGAAGCATGAATTTTTTGGAGACTCTTGACTATCTCATGGCATTGCCGAAAGAAAAAGGTCATGTTGTTATGATGTTTTAAATCAATGATGCACCAAAAATATCAAATATTATAGAGGATCTGGAAAAATTTCATGAACTAAGAACAATAGAAATCATAGTACCTAATGGATCTGAGGCGTAGGTATATCTATAGTGATCTACTAGAGTGATTCTCCCAACAAAATGTTATGAAAATAATTTTTACTATCATCTTTAAAAGGATGACGGAGATCTCATATTAATGGAATATGACATTTGTTTTAATGATTTGAAATAGTTTTAATTATATACAAGTGATGTAATTTATTCCCTTAATGTGCTTATTACATGGTAGTTTACATAGTGAAATACTGGGAAGAAATACATGAAAAATATGTGTGTTTACAAGATGAAGGATTGTGTAGATAGTGGATAGATGTATTAGGTCCAACTAATCATAATTGGTTTTTCAATAAATAGATTGCATGTCTTATATATTTATAAATAATAATGAATAAAATTACAGGTTTGTAGGTGTTATGTATAGTTTCATCCAAAGCAATTCATCTTGAAAAGGTGGCTTGAAGATAAATTTTTTTTTGTGGAATTAGATGTGGAAATTTACACGAAATAATTTTTTTTTGTTTTATTGTTAATGAAGACAGAAACATGTGAAATAATACAAGAATACACATCATGGATTTAAAAATGAATTGATGAATTAGAACATAAATTTCAATGAATTAATGAAGGGTAAAAAGTAATTCTAGAACAATGCAATGATTTTTATACTAAATTTAGTTTGGTGATGGGATATTTTTTAAGTTAGTATCTATACTCATAACATCCTGATTATAGGTACAGTTATGGAAATAGATAATGATCTAAAATATCCATTGTTAAAATTTTAAAGATAAAGGATCTTATTCTATTAATAAATATTTTGGAGATAAATATATTAAGACAACTAATGTACATTACATTATAAATGACACTAGGTGAATAAATACAAAAGGTATTGAAGTTATTCAGTATAACAAAAGAGATACACATGACCACACCCCTAAATAATCATTTTATTCTTTGTTGGAATAAGGAACTATATATGAATGATGATATTGATTACATACTGAAGGTTCTTTGTTAATTATGCTTAATATGTTTGATGTATTAAATGATTTATACTATTCCATTAATTACACTAGATATGTATGTTATTAGAAGTTTATCTGAAACACTAAAATTGAATATTCGGATGTTTTAAAGCATATTATTTGTTACATCAAGGGTTATGATGATTTTTATAGTTTTTTAAAAATAGAAGAATATTCTACTGGGTTTGAACATATCATTTGGTGGAGATCTATACATATAAAAAAGAAAAAATATTTTTATTATTACTTTTCGGAGAATATAAGTGATTTGAAAATTAAATCATTAACTAGAAGTTACTCTATTGATAACCTAAGTAGTTCATGTCACATTTCCATAATTATGAATGGATTTGGTATAATTGAAAGTGTTTTTGAGGATATAATAAGAGGAAAGATGTTGTAACGTTATTTTGTGATTCAAATAGTGAAATATACTTTTCTATAAATCCATTATTTCATTATTGTGTAAATAAAATTAAAGTAAATTACTAATTATTTCAAAATTGTTAGAGGATAGGGTGATGGATCATTAGAATATATAAGGAACTCATGATGTTTTTCATTAATTAATTTTTTGGATTGAATGATTTTGGTGGGGGAGCTATGTGATTTTCTATCAAATATTAATATAATAGAATGTTGTTAGATTAAAATTATAGAGGAATTTGGGGTGTGTCATGAAAAAAAACTCCTAGTAGGAGATTGATGGGTGTTAGTTGTGGAATCCATTTTATGGCCAATAATTTTTTTTAAAAAAGGCCATGTTTGGCTGTACTAATGTTCAATGGTTTGGATCAATAATTTGGAAATATTATAATGGGGTCTAAACATCTAGATGACGAATGGATGAATGATATACATAATGAGGTTGTTAGATATTACAACAAAAAATAACTAGTGTAGGAAGATGTAATGTTTATCTTGATTATTATTCTGAGATCACAGGAATTCAGAATAATAAACCTCTTGAGTCATTTGAGGTAGTGGAAATATTTGGAAAAGGAGAGGCTTTGTCTACAAAGGTTGTATATGTAGGAATCCAACCCATGATGATTGGATGAAAGTGACTACTTGACATAGTTGATGGATCTTCCTATATGTTTTTGTATATTTTATCTATTCTTTCTGTACTATAATTTTGTATCATTATCATGTTCAATTTAATACAAGATAATTAGGAGGACCCAATTGACCATTATTAAATTTGGAACCACATTAATCCAGAATGATAGTTTTCCCATTAATTTTTTTATTATGTTTTTATTACTAATTGCTTCATCTAGAGGACTTCTCCTTTGGTGTGGTGTTCGGGGTACAGTTTTGTTCAATGTTTTTGATGTAATATCATGAGTTCAATTTTTTCATAAATCATTTAAAATGTAATGTTTTATAGTATATTTCTCTGGTGATGTTATTAGATGGTGGTTAGAGACCCAACACTATATTAATGATTTTTTTACACGATAAAACATTTATTCACCATCTTGGGTAATCATCGAATCCATTTTATTTTTTGAGTGTGCATTTTTTAGATAATTGTCATTATGTTTTAATTTATTTGTTTGTTGTGTTTTTATATACCTTTCACTCTATATTAGAATGAAATAATTTTTTGGAAGAAATACTTGTAAAATAAACATATCATTAAATTATTTTACAAGCAAGGAACAAAATCTTATTGAAATGTATCAATTAGTTTTTTTTATTTCATGATGTTTGAATCATATTATAGTGATTTCTATTAAATCATACATCACATGATAAATGAAGATATCTATATATGAACACTCTAGATGATATGGCATAAAAATACATAATTTTTATTTTTTCACTTGAAATTATGATAGCATGGTTCTATAATTAGTATAATAAAAATATTATCTTCAGGATAATTCTCTTCCCACCCCTCAGATTCATCAAAAAATGCGGTATTTAATCCCTTCTAAAAATAGGTTCACCATAATGAAAAAGGTCAACAAAATTTCACAATAATGATATTTATTTACCTTAATCCACATGTAAATCCCTTAAATGATAATTTAACATGCAATGAATACTATTTGATGATTCAATTAAATCATTTCCACGAATAATAATATTTATTATTTTTTATTACTCAAAAATTATTAATATATAAGAAATATTTGGTTGTTATTATGTTTACTTTTCCCATTACATGTGCACATAGATTTATAACCAAAAAAATTATTAATTATAAAATATGTTTTTAAATATCCCTTTCTTATTGAATATATTGATTATAAAATTTTAATTTGATTGAACTCATGTACATTCTACAATTACATAAAGGATAATCAAATCATTATAACTAATTTTTAAATTCAGCCAATTGTTTAACCTTTCTAGAAAATCTTAAAACACTAATTGTACATAAATCATTGATCATTCGATGGTTTAGACTGGTTGAGTCTAATTTTTCTATAAAATAATTTTCTCTTATTTAAAGATAAAACAAATGTTCTAACAATTTATCATTTTTCCTTTTATAAGTTTTAAATATTATACAAATAAGAATTGAATAATAATAGCATATTGGATTTTCCTCCAAAATACGTAATAATTTTTCATTTAACACATTTATTAATTTAAAAAAAAATCATCAATTATTGAAAATATAAGAATAACATAGTCATAACATCGAATTATACCTATTATTGAAATTAGTATAATTTTACCCTTATGATCACAACACACTCGTGGTAACTTAATGAACTCTAACTACCTATAAAAACACTCATGTAAAAGAAATAACATTGAGATACAAATTATATGATATTTAGTATAATGAAAAACCCATAAATATTCCTAAAAATGATCATTAAATATCTTTCCCTTTATATTTAATGGATCCACAATATGTTTAATTAATGAAAAATAATTAATTATATTTCATTATTTATAATTTGAACCAAGTTATACTATTTTTATCTATTAATTTTTTTATTATGACAATTTATATTAAACAAAATTAAAATAAAAACAACTATCTTATATTCACAAAAAATAGAAACAATTTCTATTTTGAAAAAAAAAAATTCAATCATTAATTTTTTTCTATTATAAGAGTGATATTAATCCTAGAAATATGAATATATAAACAATTTTTATAAATTAAATTTCTATTATTAATTCATTCTTAAAAAAGAGAGATTTTTTTAATATAATAGAATTCCTTTTTGTTTCATCATATTAAATATGTGTATATGTATTTTAAATCAAAGAGTCAAATTTACGTTTAGAATAATAAATGTTTTTGAATTATTGTTTATAAACAGTAGTTAATATTATATTATTACCTAATTCGAAAATTATGAATTAAATTCTAATATTTCACACTACTATATAGATTGAATTGTATTATTGTGATCCATTTAATACATCAGATTTTTGTTTTAAAGGAAATATGATTGAAATGAATTTTTTTTTATGTTATTAATAGAAAATAAATTAATGAAAAAAATATGTTCTGATATATGTAATCATATGAGTTCTCATTATTTGTGTAATGATAAATACTACATTAATTTTACAAATGATCAATATAATAATCATGGTATATTTAATTCATGAAGAACCATTATCAATCTATCTATATTTTGAAAGAATTCAGAAATAAATTATTTTAAATATGTATGATAAAATATTAAATTATTCGATAATATTGGTACAATAAATACAAAAGTAATATTTTATCAATAACTAAAAGTCCTTGATATTTTCGGTAACTATATTCTCCAAGAATATCGTATAGTCGGTTTCATCTGAAAATATAAACTAATCCTCATTTAATATACTTTAAATGATGATAAGTCACATTGAATGAACTCAATTTTTTTGAATATGACATAGAAATGGGAGACTTTATGCTGAATATTTATTTATTTTTGGTTTCTATAAATATATTACATGATATATGGATTGAGAATGGACTCAAATTATATTTTATTAATATTTTTAATTCTAAAAAATATGTTAAACATGTGTCCTTCCCGATATGAAGAGTTAAAAAATAAGTCTATCTTCATTGTTTATCTTAATGAAATAATGTATACTTATCCTTAAACATACAATGTAGTAAAAAACATCCCCCACAATAAACCCATCATGGTATGGTATTAAATTATTGTCTAAAACCTCAATCTAAACACTAATTGGGCAGGGGTAGGAGACATACACTGATGGTTTTACACATATAAATGGAATTAATTTCCCATTTAACCACATGAAAAAATAGGATAACTCCAATTAACTCCATATTAAATGTATGATAAAACCCAATCCAAAATTCTTGTCAGTTCCAAATAAAATCATCAAAATTAATCAACCAAAATATACTCTTGAGGTAGCAACAACATCTCCAAAAACGATACATATTAGTTATTAATGGCCATATCAGTTAGTAAATCCTTTCATTAAAAATATTATATATATATATATTTGTGTGGGTGGGTGTATAATTATAATCAATTGGTTCGTCTTTGACACCTATCATTTAAAATGGGGAAGATTATAATAATTCCTTATTGGCTAAAATAATAAAACAAACATGCACTTACAATAGGTTAACTATCACCCAACCCCACAATCGATTTCATTCCCAAAATCAACATAAAATTATAATAATATAATATGAATATTATATTAGATGTGTGTATAATAAACCAATTTCTCCACTTGTTTTTAACTGCCACATGAAAAAAACATCATGGTTCTCACATCCCTCCTAAAACCATATCATCACAAATCATATATAATATGAAATCAATATAAAAAATTCTACAACCACATAATCACTATCCAAATATATCTACCCCTACATACCACAACAAAACCATAATTTTATAATCTTTTTATGCCACACAACATCTTCATATCACAACTATATCACATTTGGGTATCATGAGCATGAGGAAAATCATTTTTATTCCCTACTACTACCATGACAGACCACCAACATGTTTTAACATCAATACAACAAATTATGTCAAATGTTATATATATATATATATATAATATCTACTATATATCTTAACCTGCAAATACATACCTACTTGTGTTGTCCCAACCCTTAATGTTCTTCTAAATGACACTGTGGAGTAGGCAGTACTATAGTATTTTTTTCCTCAACAACATGGATACTAGGGAAACTCCCAAAAACCAAAACAATATGGATACATGGTATTTTTTCCAAATTTGGATGTAGTTCATTTTCTTAAAAGAAATTATTATGAATAAAATATAAACATGGAATCCCAATGTATTGTATTATACCAATGCAACACATCCATCACACATAGCATCAATAACATTTCAACTACTGCACACTAAAAAATGTTTCTATCACATACCCAAAAACCATCCCAACCTATTAATTGAATGTAACTAATTAAAAATTATCAAATAAATGTTTTATCATATAATCATTTATTTAATTGCAGATTAAACATTTACCATCAATAGTGGATTTATTATAATATTCATTCATTTGTATTAGCTGTGAATATATTCATTAAACTACACTACATTATACACCATTAATAGTTAAATTATTTTCATTTATTAGAACAATTAAAATTAATAAATTATATTCTTTTTAGCTATAACAAATAATTAATAATCATTTAACAACATAAAATTTTCTTGTTCTATCCCAGTACCCATTTTGTGTTTATTAATTTGTAACCACATTCCAATCCATTGAGAAATATTAACAAAACCCCCAAATAACCAACCCCATTGTCACATAAAACACCACAAAAACCATGAAAAATATCACCAGAATGAGCACCTAACACACATAATTTCACATTATTAGATATACCACTATAACCACATTCAAAAAATTTCCCATTACTTACTACAACAAATTATCCATTCCACAGATTCACGAAAATAAACAAATTCCTTCAATTACCCCCCATATCACCATAATAAGACACTTAAAATTATTAAACTACTTAAAAAAACACAGTATAAATTCTTATTGACAGACATATTATTAATATATCATTGATATTTTCTTGGTCATATATTTTCCAAAACACCTACCATTTCATATATAAGGTGTTTAGAGAGTTGAGGGTTTTTAGTGGGATTATTGAAGGAAAAATAAGGATTTTAGACACTATAATCAATTTTTCATGACATGATGATTATACTGTGGTGTGAGGTTGTATTATATCATAGGGTTGACACCATATGAGTTAGGATTTTATCTTGTATAGTGTGTTTTTAATTATAATGTCATTATTTTCTATGATGTTTAATGGTGAGTTTTATATCATATAAAATTAATCTTATGTAGTCTAGTTATAGGGTTATGTATTGCTATATTGGAAGGAACAGATTTTAGATATTTTGGGTATCTCTAATGTAACGAGATTTCAATGATTTAATCTTACAGGAATTCCTCCATGTCAATCCTATAGGGTATCTATTATTGCATATAGTGTCTTTTCAAAACATGACGGTCAGATTTGTTTTTATTTATTTTTATGTGTCGATGTGTAATTACATGATTATTGGTGTTTCTATATGAATTGAGGGAGTTCATGTTCATTAGTTTTATACCAAGATTTCATTACACTTTGGTTTTTAGATTATGTTGTCAGCCTAGTCATATGGTAGATGAGGTTGAGGGAGAATTATAGGGAATTGGAACATTATTTCAAGGGGATTGAATATTATAGCATGACATCATTATCTATTTAATGAACCTAATTCTTATCATTGAAAAAAATGAAATTGAAGAAAAGGGTTAGTTTCATAAGTAAATTTTATGATATGATTTTGATTTTGAGCCATTTAGGATTGTTAAATACCTTATTAGGCCATAAATATTATAAATTTGAGGAAAAGGGGATGTTTTATTGGTATCTTCCATGAGAAGTTTTGGATTTTGAGCCGTTGTTGATTGTTAAATACCATCGATGATATAAAGTAATGTTTTATAGAAGTTTTTTATTTATGAAACCTCTTTAATTAATTATATTTCTATCTGATTCCCATGATACCTAAGAAATATTGTCATAATTTTGAATGAATCTAGGCTTATTGATCTATACTTATGACTTTTTTTGTGTGCAATGAATACCTTCAATACAAGATATATCATTTCTGTCTTTTACTTTTTTAAATATTATAATATTTAATATTCCATTCCATGTATTCCCCTTACACCAAATTTATGTTGATTCCACATTAATTATTGATGTATTTTTATTGACGGTTGATGTTTTTATAGATCTTGGGTTCATCATGATGGTTTTCATTGGTGTTACCGATCAATCATTCCAGCATGGTTGGTGATCACTGTATATTTGTATCAAAGTAAACAATTTTGGAATAATTCTACATATATTTATGTTAATAAGGCACTATAATGTTATATTTTTCACCTGGTAATTGTTTAGTATTGAAACATAGAAGATAAAAATATTTAACTAAGGGAGTTGAAAGGGATGGTAGTGTAGCATTGTGTGAAATTATGATTTTAATCTTCTTTAAGCCTCATAATATTTTATTTATAGTGTGATATCTCATTGAGGTCATTATCAATGCCTTTTTCATAATTTAATGAATAAAATTTTAAACAATATAAAGGCTATAAGATCTGCCTGATAATGAATGAATAAATTATTAGAGATATCATTTTTTCTTATAATTTATTAATAGAAAAATGTAGTTTTCCTAATATATTACAAAATTTTTTTCTTGTAAATTTAATTTTAATTTGGTCTTATTTAATATTGATACTTTATAATATAGATTAAATTAATTATGATGTAATGTAAGGATAACTAGTCTATAATTAGTAATAGTGACAATCCTTGTCCAGTTATTGGTTTCCTCAATATAACATACATTGGTAAAATTAGTGTTAATTGTTAATTGATATATTTATTCCTGTGGTATAATTATCTTACCACCATATATTATAGAATATATACTACTATTTAATTAATGATTAATCATGATTTTTTGTTGGTTGAATGGTGGGGGAGAAGATGTCTGTGATATTTGGTGGTGGAAGATATTTTCCTTGATGATGGAAATGTTTGTTTGAAATAAAAATATATTGGGGATAAGGATGTGATGGTCAAACTCAGATGTTGGTGGTTTTCATCTATGGTTTTTATATTTAGTATCCACTGCAATATTTCTTTCAAGTTCTTTTTGTTTCTAATTACATGATGTTGTATTTATACATATTATATATTATAATGATTATTTGTCATAGAGTGTTATTGTATTAAATCACAAAAATAAATGAATGTAAAATGGATAACACAATAATAAATTTGGCAGGGATATTTCATTTTAGTGATAAACTTGTAAATGACATTGTAAAAGAAGTAATTGATGAAGGAAGGCATGAGCATGGATTATGGTAAAAAAAATTAAATTTTTAACAAAATAACCATGTATTTAAAAGGTAAATGTTAATATTAATCCCAAAAATATTTCCAATGTTGAATACTCAAGAGGTGGTAAATTAATTTTCCAATTAAATGTTTTAAAAAATAAAATCAAAATCCACTATTTTTAATATCTGATGATCTAAATATAACTATAGAACAATATAATCAAATATATTAAAATATATTCTTTGATATTCGTCTACAACCTAGGAATTTTTTATTAATATATTTACTTTTTAAATTTTATTACTACAAATAATCATCATGTATACGACAAAATTAATTTTTAACAATGAAATTTATGGTTTTTATTTGAGTTTTGGAATCAAATATAATTTTGTTTTGAAATCATCATAAAACAATATTATTAAAAAAATGTAGAAATAAATAATGGATTTATTTTCAAGACAATACCTAATCCCATAAACATAAAAATCACCCACTTCCAAGTAGTTTATTATAAAATTAATTCATCCACAACATGTATTGAATGTTACACAACAACACACATGAATATGAAGGCATCACATATATTATTATACTACTACAAAAGGGATAAATAATTAAATAAATGAGAGAGATATATAGTGTTTATATGTGTTTGTGTCACACTATCCAATTAAGTAAAAGGGTTGGTGCTTACGATTTACAAAAAAAGGAACACATAGTTTGAAAGTAAAAAAATAGATTAAGATAAATTAGAATGAATTTAATATGGATGAAAATGTTGTTATTTTTTATATAAGATATTATTCAGTTAATATTATAATATTTTTATTTTTATTTGATGTGAAAGGAAGATAATTTATTTTAAATATGTCGTCAATGATATAGTGATAATGTGTGTCGCAGTTATTCAAAACAGAGTATATTTTCTTCATATTTTATGAGAAATTTTGATATCTATGTGTTATGCATCCATCTTTTTCTATGTTGTAGGTTTATTATTCTATATATTTTTGACATCAGTAATTCTTTTAAAATAATACCAGTCTTTGATTGTATAATTTTAATAATCATCATTAGGATGCTCATACATTGTCAGGAAATCCATGCTCATTGAATGATTCTGAACACCATTTAACTCCTCATAAAATAGTGGATGGATTAATATTTTTAATAATATAATAATATATTATATACAATTAGGAATGTTTGATTAAATATTTCCGCTTGTTCATCTAGGGAAACTTCCATACATTTTAGATTTATTGATATGTTTTATAGTCGATCACTTTAATATTTGTCTAATAAATTTTTACATGTGATCATTCAACTTGTAAATGATACTGATCACATACATTGTCAAATTTTCGAATTAGTTCCAAAATGAAATCATTTATCATGAGGTCGCGTGGTAGCTAATATATTTGATATAATATTATGTGATGAGATAACAATTACTGATATTCATGTTATGTTGTTGTTCAGTCGATGATTCAATCACTAGGTTTGGTGTTTTGATCACTTTTATTTATCTTGTGTTCAATTGATTATATATTATATAAGACTAATTACTTATTTATTAAGGTCCACATGGTAAATTAGTTTTTTTTTGAACTTTATTACATATGTTTTACAATTGATTCAATACCTAGTGAAATATTCATTCATTTATAGGAAATGTGTTTCCTTCTATAAAACTTAAAATGGATTATAAATATCACATTGTGTTATTATTATAACATAAAATCGTTGATCTAGAAAAACATTATCCCCCATTATTATGATACAAAATCAATGTATAATTAAATATCTATATACCTATATTTTAGGTATCAAATATTATAAGACTCAATTGAAATTTGAATTAATGTGTTGTTGTTTCTATTTTGTTAATATGACATTTTATTGAAATGAAATAATCTCTTCATGATTTGTTTATTCCATATAATTTACTCCTCATTTGGGATGGTCAAAATAAATTTATAATGGGTTGATGAGTAGAGAAACAAAAAATATAAAACAATCATACAAAATAAGATTACTGGGAAAAAATCTCTCAAGGTAACATTGCAGCATTTTTAGGTTGATTGTTTTTTTTGAAAAAAATGGTTTCCATGGTTGATGTTCAAGTTATATATATTTTGTTAAAAATACATTTTGGCAATGAACCATGGAAAAGGAATCATGAAAATATGATTTCCATGAAAATTAATTTTATATATGGAAAAGAAATGAGTTTTTTGATGATATGCTTCATGGTTTGGATTTTGCGAAGACCAGAAGAATGTTGATGGTGATTATTCATGATTATGACAAGCTTCACGAATGGAAGAATTGAAGAGAATTGTAGTGGAAATGGTCATTGTGAGTGGAGAATCATGGAGGAGGTGTGAATTTATTGACAAAACACTCCATGATTGCGACGATCTCCGCGATCAGAAAATTTCCATGGTGATTCGCGATATTGAGATAATTTTGGCAGTAAGTTTGAAACGTCACAATTTGTGATGACGTGGCACTAACTTCATGAGAAAGGATTGAGGGTAGGTGAAATCGTCTATAAATAGACCTCGAAACCCTTGGGAGAAGAATAATTTTTAATGAAAATCTTTTCCTCTCAGATCGGGAAGGTGGTTTATGATGGCATTGTGCTTCCCAAAAGGAAGGAGCTTCATAGTGGCTATTCTAGCTCTGCGAAAGTTGGGTGCTACACACTGGCTCAATGAGCTTCACGAGGGAAGTATCACTGTGATTATATGAGCTCCATAATTGCCTATGCTCTTTGAAGTCATGACATTCATGAAAAGGAAGGAGCTTCTTGAAGTCTTGTTTTAGCTTCGTGAAATTAGGAGCCTCGCGATGTTGGGTACATTCCGAATGTATTTCCATAGGAATTTCCCAGTGTTCAGAGGAAAAGGGGTATTCATGAGTGGATGAAATTTTTAATTTAAGAAAGCATCTATCAACAGTTTTCGATTCATGTATTAATATACATAAATAGGCTTCTAGGTCTATAAACATTTAGTGGACCCCTTTCCATGTGTAGTGACAAATGAAAGAAAAACAATGTTATCATTTTTACCGGAAGTGATCCAGTGAAAAAAGAACATGTAGTGACCCTTAGGGAGTAGTGGGATGACCCAAAACATTATAAAGGTACTGTACCTAGGCATATATGTTATGTAGACTGAACATTATTGGAAATGAGCTTTAGTGGGTTTGGTACAGTGGCACATCATCATTTTATGTTCCTTGAACATATCCCAGTGAGGGTGAACAAAGTAAAAATCTTTCTATCTACTTTTCTACTTCCATTCATTGCATCTAAATCATCGTCATAAGATAATGAAAAAAATAAGTCATAAACATAAACACACAGGAGAAAACAATGTGACCCTAATAATAATGTGGCCATGATCCAGTGGGGTATAAATAATTTTGAAAAAGAATATCCATAAACTGATTGAACCCCCCCTCTTAGTGTATCTAGACCCCTTTTGGTCCTAACAAAAATAAAAACAGATACTGAAATAGGATTAAACTAATATTTTATCAAAGATGAAAACATTACATAATCCCAATAATAAAAAAGAATGAATCAGTATAATAAGGCATTAATTGTGTAGAATAATCGAGTGGATAATTCCCTCATTAAGAGTTGGATTAATAATAGTTTTTTGGAAGGAAGTCATATCCATAAATAATTATAACATAAAAAAATGGAAGTACGTGGCCATGGTATTCAGAATGAGTTATATATAACATTCATATAGGTAGTATATGTTAGTAAAATGAGATATAAATAGATACTGATTTAGAGGATAAAAAATAGATGTATATGTGTGAGATTAAGGCTGACCAGAATTTCCTAACACATTGATGGTACAAACATACATATAGTGATCTAAATTACTTGTGATATCAACCACAAAATGTTTCCAATGTTTCTTAATGTAAAATAATTCATCATTCCACAACATAAAATTATTTCGAAAAGGATCGATTATATATAACTTCTTCATATTAGATTTTATTAATGTTCTAAGAGGTTTTTTCTTCAAATAACTAGTAAATTATTGTTATTGAGTTTTATGATCAACATTAGCATTATGTTTTCATAGAGAAAAATTTAGCACACACTTTATTAAATATTTATCTATATAAAACATATGGGATTATTCATTAATCATATAAGATTTATTTTATACATGTGCATCTATGTCTATTTTGTAATTTTATAATGATATATTTTACACTATAAAAAACAAAATTGAATCTCTTTTAGAATAAACATTAAAAGGAAATAATCATCAATAGAAACTGAATAAAAATGAGGTTCTTGATTAAAAGCTATTTTTCTATAAGGATTGATGATTACTAAATGATACCATAAATCTATGGTGAATAACATATTTAACCATTATACTTTCATGGATTAGATAAATCTTATATAACATTCCAATTATCCTATTTAAGAATAAATATATTGATGAATATGTTGTTTCAATAAAAAATAGGATGGATGTGAGAATCAACAGTTTTGGAATTATAAAAAATTCCATCTTCCCAAACAATATTAGTAGAACAATTAATAATCAAAAACACAATCATTAATATATCCAAAAAATCGTTTCTTTTATAGAACGAAATCTACATCAGTTCATATATAACGATGAGAATGAAGGGTTAAACTCCTTTAATTTGAGATGATAGTGATTTATAAGGATTAGTTTCAAGAATGAAAAAATATATATTATTAAATGAATGAGACTCAACCAAATAGTATTTATATATGATTCATCCATAGTATATAAAAGATTATGAGGTATAGATATTTATTTTATTTAGGCATTATAATTATTTGTATAATCTTATATAGATTCTACTACTATCCTAGGTTATGATTCGTAATTTTTTCCATTGTTAGAATAGTTTGGAGATACATCATCTAGATTAGATAGAGTAACCAAAAACATTAGGAAAGAATTATAACAGTAGATCCTTAATAGTATTTAGGAAATTGGAGAAGAAAAAATTGAATCAAATGATTTTTCATCTCCAAAAATAACATAATGAATAGGTTTATCTAGTTATGGAGGATTAAAATATTCACCATTATCACACAATCCCTTATAATAATCAGTATCATCACAGTTAGAATTACTTATCATGTCATTATCCTTTTTACTGTCAGTTACTATTAAATTAGAAATATCAATATAAAATTAGGTATTTTATAGAAAGGTACAATACTAGATGGAATGAAATAAAAAATTGGAGATCCCCCATGTTTCATACATTGGTGGACTATGCATGATTGGAACGAAATCCTAACCAGCATCTGAATAGATATCATTCAGTACAAATAGAAATGATCTACAAACTCTTTAGCCATTGGGGGGTATATCAACATTTCTTGACACAACCATAAAGGGTAATTCGTGATCTATTATATATTCGACAAGGATAGAAGAATGTTAAGTAATATCATGAGTACAAGATAATTCTTCTCTCATCAGTTCTTCATAAAAAAATTTCATGAATTACCATCCATTAAAAAGTTATATAAAATGGCCTTATAGATTCTTCATACATATCCACATCTTGGTATTTTTCCTCATCCTATGATTGATGTGTAACAATAATTTCATCTAGTTCCAAACAAGGGTCAGTTGTATCTCTTTACCTAGGGGGTGTGAGACATGATTGAATTTACCCTTGATTATCTCTTTGAAATAAAGCACCGATTTTTACCAATATTGTGGATGATATTTATACTCATTGGGGTGTTATAACTCAAACATAAACCACTTATAATAATAGTTCTCTCAACTATCATTGGAGCCATTTTCTTATATTTTGATAAATAAAAATTAATTTAGGATATGGAATTTTATAGAAATGAGAGGATGGTTGGGTTATATCATTCATATGCCTCATCAATAAATGAGTCTAGATTATATGATTTACTTGTATCATCAGGTATATAATGAAAAAATATTGATACCCATGAAATTTTAAATATATCTTCTATAAGATTAGTGTTTGTTGAATAAACTTCAATAATAATATTGTATTGAAACTTATTGCATTTTTATTGGTCATAATTAATATTTTTCATTCATTAATTCCTCCACTTCATTTTAAATCTTGATATGAGGGTGTTTCACATTGTACATTCACTGGTATATCCCATATTCTCTAATACATGGGACTCATAGACAATATCCCCAAAAGATGAAGTTAACATACACTCTTTCCATTCAATGACTGTTCAAGTCACATCCTCGTAATCCGTATATTTAAAAAAATATTATTATAAATTATTATACTAGGTGAATATAGAATGGATAAATTTCAAATAGAAACCAACTTTTCTACTAATGATATCATACTGCTCTCCACATCAATGATCGTATGGTTCTAAACCATTAGACATCATCTTGTCTCTCAGATACTAGTTACTGTTTTAAAATATGTGGTTTTTAATGATTTCTTAACATAATTGAACTAGAATTCAATATCCTCGATGATTTAGGATAATCATATCTGAGAGGTCAAATCCTCATCACTAAAAAGACTAATAATCACAGTTAGGGATTAAATGAATGGTTGGATAATTATTGTTCAAAAAGTGGTTTAAAAAATGGTTTCTTTTAGGTTAGATGAAAATATTATTATTCAATTTTTATTTTAGTTTTTAATCATTTATTGATTTAATAATATAGTGATCCAAAATAAATTAATAAAAGAATTTTATATATTCATAAATCAACATGATATATTTTAAAATTAAAGAAATAATTTATAATATTATATAAAAATAGAACACACACACACACAAATATATATATATATATATATATTTATAACATTTTTGAAATTGATTATTAATTATTAAAAATATGTTAAAAAATTAATAATACACAATTCATGATTGATATAACATAATGTATCATTATTTAGAGGTTTTCTAAAAATATAAAAAGGATCATGTTATGTTCCAATGACTTATTTAGTGATATATCATTTAAAAAATATGTCAAAAAAGTGATGTCCTTTATCAATATTCGTTGTTCTTTAGTTGGTCACATGATTTATAGAAATGTATATTGCACTTGTTTTGTCACGATTTATTAGGAAATTTTTTAATTGATATACATAGTCAAATAATGTGTGTTTAATTTAAAAAATAAATGAACAATGACAACATGCATCTTTTTACTCTGCATCAGTAGTAGATATTGGAACTGAATTATATTTCTCCATACACCAAAAAGGCAAAAAACATTCGCAAATAATGATATGTTTTATAGTTTCCCAATATATCTAACATAAAACCCCCAAAATCAGCATATAAATATCTAACTAATTCAAATGAATTTTCTTTAGCATAAAAAAATACAATTTGGGTTATATTAATGAGGTAGTTAACTATTATATTAACATCATTTAAATGTGATTCCTATGGGTTTTATTGAAAATGTGCACAAAGGAAGACACTAATCATAATACATATCCAAGTAATATTTTTGAATTTTAAACATCTAATAATACCTAAATAATTATAGTTATCTAATAGCATTTATGTTTCATAAAAATATAGAAAACATTTTTTACTCAGGTGAGTATCACCACATTTGTTGATATCCCTGAAAAAACATTTTAGAAGATCCTTTGTGTACAAGATTTGGTTTAAAACAATTCCATATTTATTCTGAAAAATGTAAATCCATTTTGTACTTTAACTCAAAACATTCAATCATATAAAATAAATTCTTAATTATTTTATAAAATTCATTATAGAATAAATTTTTGAAAAATTAATTAATAATATCAATACAATTAATTTTTTTATTAAACATCCATTGAAATTATTTTTATTAATAAGATAGGATCAACAACACCTTTTGAAAATCCACTAGAAATCAAAAATATTGTGTATCCTCTCATACCAATCTCTATAAGGTTGTTTTAATCAATGGATTTATTTTAATAACATAAAAAATGATATATAAAATCATTGTTCTGAAATAAAAGTTGTAATTCTACAAAAAACCATTAATTATATAACCATTTATGAATGAAATCTTGGCATCTATTGGATATAATTTTCAATACAAATGTGTTATATGGAAAACAGACATTTAGATATATTTAAGTCTATATTCTATTGAAATTTTTTTCATATAGTCAATAATTTCTTCCTAACTATATGTTTTCTAAACCAATATATATATTTTTATAATAACATTGTATGAAATATCTTCGTCATTCCAAAATACCAACATAGTTCGAATGGTCATGAAGTTGTTAAGTGTTTTTAATTGTTCCAATAATTTAATTATATCAATTTTTTAGAATTATTCGTTCATTTAAATTACCTTGAAGAATTATTATATTTATTTTTTAATGTTATTAGGATCAACCGATGATATGAAAGGTCTACATTACACCTAATCTCTTAAAGAATCACATGTATGTGTTTATAAATCTAAATCATTATATATAACATCTATGGGATGTTATATATGTGTTTTAATAAATTGAGGGTTTAAAGTTTTTTACTGTTAATTTTCATCTATAGATTCACGATTAAATAGTACATCAGAACTGGGTGAATTTTACAAATCAAAATTCAATGAACTATCTTTAGTTTTGGCATTGTTATTTAAATTTTAATAGTGAACCTAAAGATTATCTAAATAGGAATTAGGTTCATGGGGATCAATTCCATCTAATTTTACATGTATATGTTCTTTCACAATTTTGAATATTTTATTAGATACTCTGTATGATTTTCATAATGTCTAATAACCATGAAATATTCCTCTATCACCATTGGATTTTTTTATAAATACTCTTTTATATTGAGTACTAATATTTTGTAGAAATAAATATAAGGTGATTAACTTTTGGAATTCAACCATTTAAAAATTCATTGGGTTTTTTTTGATAAAAGTACTCATATAATAATTCTCTAAATAATATAAAATGTTATCTTAATACCCAAAATAAAACTAAAAAATCATCATAACACCCTAAGGATTAACAAATAAATGTAATTCTTGAAATAATAAGACTCTATCAATAAGAACTTTGTTTTAGGAAGATTATTATAAATTACATGTTAAAAAATTATTTCGTCACATATATGGTTTGATATCCGAAATAAAATTATATATAATTATGATTTGTATGTAATTTTGAGTCTGATAGAACATAATTTAGGTTTTGGTGAATGGAAACATACCCTTATGTACAGTAATCTTTATAGTGAAATGACCCTAATGAATATTAAATTTTATTATTTTTTAGTTTCTAAATGATTTATGATAATTAAATCTGGAATACTATTTCAAGGTGATATAAAATGAGTTATATTGTTAAATTTTTTTACTATTGAATGACATATGATTTTATATTAAATTTATATTAATCATAATTAGGAAAATATTTTTTCAGAAATGGGGTTCCTTTTTGAATTCTACCCTTTGAAAATTGTTTATAGTGAATATTTTTTATTTTTATAAAAATCATAATTTTGTTAATAATAGCATAATATGATAAAATAACATATATTTAAATAATAAATTAAATACACTTATTTTTACAACATGGATGCTGTAATACCACTTGATTTGAATTCCTATGCTCTATTTATTATTTTGATCACATTAAGGCATACTATTCATTGTCTTCGATAAAAAAATTAATATAATGTCAAATCCCTCCTCTCATCCACTATAAATACCACCCTCATTCTACTCTTTTTATAACACATCCGAATCCATGATAATTATCTATCTTCCAAAAAATCCACTCATAAAGGATTTTCCCCACATCCAAGACATTCTAGTCTCACCCAAATAAAAAAACTAAAGGTGTTAAGGAGGATATCAAGGAGAAGAGATGATGAGGTAAGAATCCTCTTTCATTTTTATGTGTTTTCTTTTCAATTCCTTAATTTTTATATAATATATTCCCCTTTCCTAATCATGGAGTTATTAAATCAATATAATCTTATATATGTTATATTATTTCATGTTCATGTTAAAAGTGCATCATCTTTTTCATATCCTCTTCCTCTTATTGTTAATAAATAAAAACATTGTTTGTGAAGTGTTCTTTACAAAAATTGTGGATGATGTTCATTATATTTCCATTAGTGCCTTTAAACTGAGATTAAAACCCATCAAATGTTTTAAGTATAATGTTATGTGTATGAGGAAAACTATTTTATGTTCTATAATGAACATCTAGGCATTAAAATAAATTATATAATAAAATAATTTCATGATAATCAAGGGAACACAAAAAAAAGATCAAAACAAATAAAATTAATGTTTTATCTAATGAATCATAATCTTATATGATAAATAATGATTTATGGTATCATTATATATTCTAGAAACACATTAATAATATTTCTTTCGACTTATTAAATTTCATTTCTATATGATAAGAAAATAAAAAACAAACCAGCCATAGAAATCATCTAAAGAACGCACCTGAAACATTTCAAAAAAAAATACTAATAAATATATAGGGAAAAGATTAAATGATCATATATGGTTTTATAAACATGAAAATGTTTTTTTAAAATATTAATAATAGTCTTTTAACCATTATACACGAGTTTTAATAATTTTTTATTATGACAAACCTGAGGTAATGAAATTCTTAACCTGATATCCATTCTTTGGGTTAACCTTATACATCATTATTTATGTGGTATTAAATATTTTTGTCTGATGAAATCTATTTATTTTATGTTCAATTATATTTAATTATATATTATACACATATTCCATCTACACTATTATGTTTCACATCATTTATATGATTTTTTGTAAGGGAGTTTTCTTTTAAAATAATGTTTTAAAATTCTATTTAATAATATTCAAAAAAAATGTATTTTAATGCAATTATTCATGTTGAATAGTTATGTTCTAGTTCTAGGGAACAATTTATGATTAAAGGTAGAAAATATATATCCCTCTAATTATAAATGATTGTGTGTGATGGAGGTTGGTCATATGGTTGCTCCAAGTGTAAATGCGACAGTTACACAATAAGGTAGTTGTGGGGGATTTATTGAAAGGTTTTCGCAAGGGTTACAAATTATAAGGTAGTCGATATGGTGACATGATTATATAAGTAATTACCCAATATAACTTTATGTTTCTATTTTTTTTCTGTAAGTATTGTGAAAAAACATGTGAAAATATCATGTTTCACAAAGTATGTTTATATGGGTGACAAGAATGTCTTTTTGGAAAAGATTTCATAGGTTTACAAGTATTTATGGACTAGTGCATTATTTGTTTCCTTCATAATTTATACCACACTGAATTTTTTGTTCTCATACATAGTTTCTAACTTATTTACACGTTTTATAAGGAGGTATATGATAAATATGGAATTTAAGTTAATTTTAATGAAGATTTGTCAAGGAAAACAATTTTTATTTGAAATGATTAATATTTTCGATGAAATGGATATTTTTTTGTAATATATTCCTCAAATTAATGTGGAATATTATCTATATTTTATATCCCAATTATCCAAATATATACACATAAATAGATCTTCAATATGAAATAAAGTTATTTCATAACTAAAATTCAATATTTTACAATATTATAATGCTAGATCATTATAGAATGTATAAATAAATGGTTTAGATAACTGTATGGGTTAGGATGATCTTAATAGAGTTACATAAATTATCTATTCTCCATAGTTAATTTTAAAGGATAAAAAAATTTAAGGATTTACATGATTCATAGAATAAGATATGTTGGTTCAGAATGATTTTCCAATGAAAATAAAAGGAAGCTGAAGTAGAGTGAAAAAAATAATGGTATCCTTCTGAATTTTCATCATGAAATGGTTGGGATTGGAACAAAGTAGTTTTTATAGTAATGGATTAGTTTACTCATGAAATAAATGATGTTTTCATCCATGAAATAGAATAACCATATGTACCACAAAGGGTAATTATGATGGTTTAACATTTTAAGAGGAAACACCATACTGCTTTATGTGGATCATCTCACCTAGTAGCAGTTGAAGGATGGATTAAATCCCTTGAAAAGATATTTAATGTTATTTAATGTTCAGATAATAAAAAATAATTCCATACCATTTATTTTATTCAAGGTGAAGATGATCATTGGTTGTAAATGGTCAGTAATATCATGGAAAAAGAAGATATTGAATCCCTAGAGTTGGATGAATTTAAAAGTCTTTCTTCAAATAATTTTTTTCTATGGTGGTGAGACATTGGATGGAAGAGGAATCCCTTGATTTGAAGCAAAATCAGAACGAAAGAGTCACTATGTATGAAGAGAACATCACATTAATGGAAAGGTGGGCAATAAATATTTTTATGGATGTTGATAGGAAAAAACAATTTTTCTACAGATTGAATCCATGGTATTGATGGTTATTAGCCTCCAGTAAATTTAAATGTTATGAGAAACGTGTCTGAAGTGATGAGAGGGCTTAAATGGATTTTTCTGATGTACAAATTCATAATGAAACCAAAGAGACTAAGAGGTCTATATAGAACGATATCACTATGAATTAATCAATGAAATTTGATGGTATGAATGTCCAGATTCCAATTTTTGACAAATGTGGAAAAAAGTACCCTGGGGAATGCCATAACATAATAGGGAAGTTTTTTTATGTGGGTTTTTTTGATATAGATCTAGATATTTTAATGAAATTGATCTTAATTATAATATTGATAAGGAAAATTTTATGATTTTTAAATGTGGAGAGAAGGGTCACTATACAAATGTCTGCCATAATAATGATCTGAATAATTCAAAGAAGCCATACTATAATAAGAATGGTGTAGTGAGATTTTTTGCAACGACATCACCAGATGCCAGGGTATCCAATGAAGATATATAAGGTACCTTGTATGTTTACTCAGATTTTTCAAATGTTTTATTTCATAAGGGTTCTACAGAATCCATTATTTGTGAGGAAGTTTTTGCTAAATTGGAAATATCAAAAAAAAATATTTGACAATAACCCATTATTGAAACACCATGGGGGATGTAACAACAAAATGAAATTTTTTGAATCTTCATATTGTTATCTGTGTAAAGAACGTACCTACAAGCCTTTTTTTACCATCATGGATTTTGATATTAGGCTATAGATGGATTGTATTTCTGTTAATCATGATAAGATTTGTTATAGGGATAAAGAAGTTTTTTTTTCAAAAAATCTATTTTTATAAAATAATGAACCCTTATAATTGATAATATAGCAGGAACTTGAGAAACTATTATTTTATGGTAATGAAAGTTATCTTGATCGTATTGTTAAAGAAAAATGGAACTTTTCAAAATATTGAATTTTCAGTTGTAAATGAGTATCTTAATGTGTTTCATAATGATTTACCTAGTGTTATAATTAATCAGGAAGTCGAATTAACAATTGGATTATTTCCTAGTTGTAAGAAAATTTCAACAACACCTTACTGAATGGATAAAATTGAAAACACAGAGTTGAAAATAAGTTGTAGTATTTTCTTGATAAAGCATTCATTCATCCGAGAAATTCACCGTTGGGTGCTTCTATATTGTTCATTAAAAATAAATATATTTACATTAGACATTTTATTGATTATTCATCCTTCATTAACATAACTTTTATAATCTTTATCCTTTCCATCATATCGATGTCTTGTTTGATCAGCTCTAGGGAGCTCAGTACATTTACAAAATTGACATGATATCCATATACCATCTTCTGAAGGTGAAATAAGATTACATCTCGAGAATTATTTTCATCTTAGATAAGTGAATTATGAAATTTTTTATATGCCATTTGGGTTAACAAATAAACCTACTCTACACATGGATATTATGGATAGAATATATCATCTGTTATTGGATATGTTTTTTATTTTTTATATTGATGAAATTATGGCATTTTCATAGAGTAAATATGAACAAGAAAAACATTTAAATGTTGTTTTGAAATCATTAAAGGATACAAAGCTGTATGCAAAATTCAACAAGTTTGATTTAGGTTTCAACAAATTTTATTCATGGGAACATTGTAAATAAGGATAGAATAACTTTTGATCCTAAAAAGGAAAAATTGGTTAATGAATGGTCATGACTTACAAATATTATAGATATTTGTTATATTATTTGATTATGGGGTTATTAAATATGGGTTTTTAAAAAATTGAATAGTTATCTTGACCACTGCATATGTTAACATGATAAGGAGTTAATTTTTTTTCTATAGAATAATTTGATGTTTGTTTTTAGGAACTGATGAAGAGATTGGTGAATACCCCAATTTGTGTCGTCCCTTCCTGAAATTTTGTGTTTTTCATCGACAGGGATTCTTCGTTGAAGGTACTTTTTAGGGTTTTGATGTAGAATGATTATGTAATTTATTATTTTTCAATAAAAATAAATCATCATGAGTTAAATAATCCCACAAAATATTTAGACTTACTAGCTTTGGATTTGGCATTGATAATTTGAGTTACCATTTATACAAAGAAAAATGTCAAATATACATTAACAATAAATGTTTGAAGTATATATTCACTCATAATGAATTCTATATGTGTAGAGAAGATGCCTTGAACTGATAATGCATTATTATTGCATGATCAATTACAATCTGGGAAATGCAAACAAAGTGGTTACTTCCTTGATATGAAGACATCATACTCATTAACAATTTTATATTTGGAACATGATCCCATGATTAATTATTTGATATTTTCTCTTTGATGTTATTGGTGAAATAGAGATATCTAATTTTTACTAGTTTCAATGCAATCATCGTTATCAAATAGACTTAAGTAGTGCATATGGATGATCATGAGCAACTGAAAAATTTTGATTTCTATAAATTGGGTATGTTTCTATAATTTAAACATGACAAGGATTGAGTTTTATAATTTTTAAAAAGTTTGTGTGTGGCTTTTGATTCCCGTTTGTAGAAATAAAGTTTTGTGGGAACCTAATAGTTCTCTATTTTTAGTTCATCTTGGGAGTAATAAGATGTAAATAGAACATTGGGAGTATTACTAGTGAGATAGAATAGAAATATATATTGCTAATTTTACCATGAATAGTTTGACATGTCAACAGGTTAAAGAAGAGAGGAATTTACCAAAGGGGATGCTTCATCCATTTACAGTGACATAGTTTAAATGGGAGAATATATCCATGGACATCATTTTGGGACTACCAATGACTAATTGATGTAATATTGTGATTTGAATTATTGTAGTTTGGATGTATAAATTTTGACCTATTTTTATATTCATGATACAATTTCTTTGGATCAGCTTTCCCGACTATACCAAAAAGTGAATTTCAGGTTACATGGAGATCCTATTTTCATTGAATCTGATCGGTATCCCAGGTTAACTTCTAATGTTTAGAAGGTCCTTTATAAGAAATTCAGAACATAATAAAATTTCAACTCATTTTTTCCTCCTTTATCAGATGGGCAGTCAGATTGAATGATTATGACTTTAGTGTATATTCACCAATCTTGTTTCATGTACTACCAGAAAAGTTGGGAACAACATCATTCATTAGTAATTTGTTCATAAAATAACAGTTGTCATTCTATTGTACAGATGAATCCTTTGGAGGCATTATGTGGGAATTACTATCAAACTCTATATTTTTTAGAAGATATCAGGGAAATGAAGTTGATGGGGACAAAATTAGTAGAGGAAGTGGTAGAGTATGTATAGATGATCTATAAACAAATGAGGAAAACTTAGAATAGGCAGAAAATTTATACGTTAAATGGGAGGAAATAATTTTCGACTGAGGTAGGTGATCTAATTTTTCATATAATATCACTAGTAAAAGTTTTAAGCATTTTTCTATGACATAAAAGCTATGTAAATGGTTCGTTGGACCATATAAAATAATACATAATGATGGAAATGATTCCTACAAAGTAGTTTTTTTCTTAATATATATCTCAGCTATATAACATATTTATTGTTTTGATGTTTAGTATGTTTGTGCTAGATTTATCACATGACTTGAGCCCAGAAGTAGTTTTGATGGAAGAGAACATTTCATATGAAGAGAAACATGTTCAGATTCTTGATTAATGGGAAAAAGTATGGTGGAATAATATAATCCAATTGTTAATTGTTTTTGGAGAAACCACATGTTTAAAGATACAATATGGGAGTCTGAAAATTCAATGAGGGAAAGGTACCCTCTCTTAATTAATAAATATGTAAATATATTTAAATTTGTGAGGTCATAATTTTTAGAATGAAGGGAATATGTAACACCACATGGTTTTACAAATATATGATATGCATGATATACTAAGACAATATGAAAAAAAATTATGAAGGTAATTTTAAAGTAGCCGTTAAAGCATACTTTTTCCATATTTATGTTTTTAATTTTGAAAACGGCTATCTACATTTGTGGTCAGTATGTTATTATGATTCCAATAGACCCAACATGATTTTTGGTAAATAGTTACATACTATGATAAATAGTAATATGACTCTAATTAATAGTAAATTTAATTATTTGTTTGGTTTTATTATGGCTTTAAGATAATATAATCTTGACTAATTTTTCAAGGTTATATAAAATGAATTATAGTTTTTAAATTGTTAGTTTTTGAATAAACTATGATTTTCATTAAAAATTAAATTAGTTATATAATGTTTTTTTTAAATATTTTCATTTTTAAATTCTACATTTCAAAAAATGGTTACGTAAAATATATGGTATTTTATTGAAATTATTGAATTTTTTATCAATAGTGAAATGCAGTAAAATACCGTATATTTAAATTACCTTTTAAATACAACATTTTTTGACATCATGGATGATTAAAGCCCAATTTGTTTGAGATAACATGCTCTATATACAATTTTGATCAAAAAAATAAATAAATACTATTCATTATCATTGAAGAAAATATTAAAATAATGTAAAATACCATATCTCCTCAACTATAAATACCTCACTCGTTCCCCAATTCCTCTCACACCTCTCATCCCGTGAGAATTTTATATGTTTATCCAAATAACTTTCCCAAATATCTTCCAAAAATAAATGACCAACTAGTCTCTCCAAAATATTAAAACCAATGGCCTTAAAGAGGATCTCAAGTATAAAAAATCAAGATGTAAGAATCCACTTACATTTTCATGTGATTTCTTTTCAATTACATTATTTTATTATACACTATTCTCCATCCCTTATCCAGAAGTTATAAAATATAAATAAACATATATATTATATATCTTATCATTTTAATATAAAAACATCATAATCTTTTCCCAATATTATTCTTCTTATTCTAAAAACGTTTCTGATGTGTCGTTTATGAAAATTGTGGATGATGTGATTTCGATTTTAATTACATCTTTAAGTGATTGTAATAAAACCATTTTAATGGTTGAAATATAATGTAACATGTATTATGTAACTTATATTATGTTCTATAATTAAATTCTATGAAAAAAATAAATTACATAATGAAACAATTTCATGATTATCTAGGAAGTCCTAAAAAGATCAAATCAAATATTATTAATGTTTTATCTAATGACTCACCATCATATATAATATGAAAATAATTTATGGAATAATTATAATTTATGGAAACACAAGATTACCATTTCAATCCGAATAAATAATTTCATTTCCATACGACATGAAAATCGAGTACAAACAGGAAATGGAAAGCCTTTAAAGAACACAGTAGAAACAATGGGACGAACAAAATACTAATAACTAAAGGTTGACATAATTTTATTAAATGAACATATAATGTGCTATAAACATAAATTTTTTTAATTAAAATAATAATAACACCATTTTAACTATTATACATGATGTTTAAACATTTTTTAATTAACATAGACACGAGGTAATGGAATTCAAAACCCAATTTTTATTCTTTCGGTTAACCTTCTACATAATTACTTATGTGATATTAAAATTGATCGATTGATGAATGTTTTTTATATAATGATTAAACATATGTATTTATATTATATATAAATATTCCATCGTATCCATTAAATATCAATTCAATTATATTAATTTTATGGGGCTTATCTTGTAAAATCATCTTTTAAAATTATGTTTTTGAAAATACAAAAGAAATGTTTTTTATGAAATTATTCATTTTTTTGGTAAAGTTATAGTTCATGGAAAAATTTTATAATGATGGGTAAATCTATATCTCCCTCTAGTTCATTTGTTGTGATTAGGTTGTAGGTCATCCATATGGTTACCCCAATTGTAATTTCCACAGTTACACAATAAGGTAGTTATGAGGGTTACATTGAAAGGTAGTTGTGTGGGATACAATTTATTAGGAAGCAGAGAAGGTTATTGTATTATGTATGTAATTACACAATATATGTTTATATTTATATTTATTTTATTGATTCTTTGTATAAATCTCATGGAAATCTAATGTTTCAAAATATAAGTTTATATTGGTGTCAAATATGTCTTTTGGAAATGATTTTTTATGTTTACAGGTATTCTGGGACTGATTCTTTCTTTTTACTTATTTTTTTATCCCTTACTGAGAATTTTTTGAACATCCCATGTTTTTAAATTAATTTCATAGTTTATAAGTAATTATAAGATAAACATGGAATTCAACATAAACGTTATGAATACTTTTCAGAGAAATCATGTCATATTTGAAATGATTTATATTTTGGAAGAAATGGTTACTATTTTTGTATTATCTGCACAATAGGAATGTAGAATATTATATATATATTATATCCAAATTCTATAAAAACTAAACATTAAATTTTCCTCATATTTAAAGTAAGTAAATTCATAACTGAAATTCAACATTATGTAATGTAATAATCCATGGAATATATTGTTGGTATCAAAGAATGATTTTGATAACATTAGGGGTTATGATGGTGGTAAGAGAATATCATAATTTTTTTTACTCTATAAATAAATTTAAATGATATATATTTTAATGATTACCATGTTTTTTCAGTGAAGATATGTCTATTTAGAATGGTTTTTTGTAGAAAAAACATATAAGCAGAAGTGGAGATATACAGAAAGATTCATATGAATCCAAATCGGTATCTCATAATGGTGGGGATTTAAACTGAGTAGTTTTTGATAGTAATAGATTTTTGGATTTAGTAAAAATATGGCTGTGGAATCCATGACATAGAAAAACCATAGGTACCACAAAGTAGCATGATGTTATAGGAACATTTTGTGACGAAACGCCCTCTGCCTTTCAGTGGATCTTTTGACCCAACAACGGCTGAATGATGGATTAAAATAGTAAAAAATATTCAATGTTATGTGATGTTCAGATAAGTAAAATTTAAGTCTTTTCATTTAACATTTTCAAAGTGAATCTGATCAATGGTGGTCAATTCTTAATAATATTAGGGATAGATAAGAGATTGAATCCTTAAAATGGGGTGAATTTAAAAGAATTTTCCTGGACAAATATTTTACTAAGGTTGTGAAACATAATATGGATAAAAAATTCCTTGATTTAAAGCAAAATGAGGATGATTATGTGGCCATGTATGAAGAGAACATCACCCAATGAGTGAGGTATGCTCTATATGTTATCCTGGATAATGATAGGAAAATCAATGGATTTTACTACGGGTTGATTCTAGGGAATCAATGGGAATTGGAATTCATTGAATTAAAAATATATGATAAACATGTCCGACGATATGATAGGGTATAGTAGGAGTTCCCTAATGATCACATTCACTTTGAAAACAAGGAGAAGAATTGGTCCATATGGCAAGCAATCGGTAAGAATTAATCACTGAAATCTGATTGTATGAAAGTCAAGTTTCTAGTATGTGAAATGTGTAGAAAAAATAATGGAGGGGAATGCATTACCAAAACTGGGAATAATTTTATATGTGTTATGTTTTTTATTAAGTCCTGTGATTTTAATAAAAATTATCCTAAGACTAATCCTGATAGGAAAATTATTAATTGTTTTAAATGTGGTGTGATGATTAATTATGAAAATGCATTCCAAAATAATGATCTAAATGTTGAAAAGAAGATAGAATATTATAAAAAAGTTTAAGTGAGATCCTTTGTGACAACACTAGTAGATGATGGGCCATCCAATGAGTTTGTATCTTGTACATTATTTTAACTCATATTTTTCTATGGTTTTATATGATACATGTTCTACACATTCCATTATTTCATATGAATTTTCTCGTAAATTGAAAATATCATCTAAAAAATGAGACAAGAACCTATTGTTAAATCACTAGTGGGGATGTTATAGATAAAATGAATATTAAGAATCATCATATTGTTATCTATGTAAATACATTACATGCAAACAATTTTGTTTTTTCCATCGTTGATTGTGATATCATAGTAAGGATGGATTGGATTTCTATTATTCATGTTATGTTTGATTATAGGGCTAAAAATGTTCTTTATCAGAATCTATGTTAGTTTTTATGCAATTATTAACCCATTAAATTGATAATATATTACTATGCTGAAAAAATATTAAAAGATGTAAATTAATGTTATTTTGATCATATTATTGAAGATGAGGGATCCATATAGATTAATGAAGTGTCAGTGGTATATTATTATCATGATGTGTATCCTTATGAGTTATGTAGTGTTATATCAAGTCTGGAATTTGAATTCACAATTGGATTAGTTCATGATTCTATTCAAATTTCAAAACCCTCTACTGAATGGATATAATGGATCTTTTTTAGTTAAAACCTCAGTTGCATGATTTTATTGATAAAGGATTCATTCATCCTATCACTTCACCAAAGAGTTCTTCTATTTTGAATTCTAAAATAATGATAGTTCAATTAGGTATTGAAATGATTATATATCCTTGAATAAAATCACTATTAAAAAAATTATGATTTTACCCATATCAAAGACTTGATTGATCAGCTATAGGGAGCTCTATTATTTTGGATGACCAAAGTGACATCAGGATACCATGTGTTGAAGGTGAAGGGGGTGAAATAAAAAAACAACATTTCATAAAAGATATGGGCATTATGATTTTTTTATGACATATGGGTTTATAAATGAACCTACTTTATTCATGTATCTTTTGAATATAATATTTCATGTTTTATTTGATAATATTTGTGTTGTGTTAAATGATGAAATTATGGTATTTTATAAGAGTAAAGAAAAACATGAAAAAAATTTAAGGGTTAGTTTTAAAACCATAATGGAAAATAAACTAAATGGAAAATTCATCAATTATGTTTTTTGGTTGCAACATATTTATTTTCTTGGGGTCATAGTAAATAAATAAGGAATAATAGCTGATCCTACGAAAACAAAATTGGTAGTTGAATGTCCAAGACCTACAAATGATAAATAGATTCATAGTTTCCATTTATTAAAAGGTTATTAAAGATAGTTTGATAAAAACATTACATGGTTATCTAACCTTGTAACTACATTAACATGAAAATAGGTTAAAATTTTATTTTACAGATAAATGTGATGTTCGTTTCAAAGAACTAAAGAAGAGATTGGTGAATTCTCTAGTTTTGGCCTTGCATTCACTAAATGGGGAATTATTCCTCTACAGTGGTGATCCATTGATGGTAATTGGTTGTGTTTTGACATAGAATGAATAAGTAATTTTATATGGCTTGTGAAATTTAAAACCACATTATTTGAAAATGGAATCTTTGTTTTTTTCTATGAAAATTTTCTATAACCATTTATATATATCCAAATTTAAAATATATTATAACCATAAAAGTCTAATGTATATATTCACTCATAAATATTTAAACATAAGGAATAAAAGATGGCTTTAATTGATAAAAAATAGGATTTCATTATCAATTACCATCCTGCAAACACAAACAATGTGGTGGATTCCTTGAGACAAAAACATCATGCATCATTTATCATGTTACACTTGGAATATGATCCCTTGATTAATGATTTGATGAATTTTGTTTTAGATGTTATTGGTATGAAAAATATATCTATTTAGTTAGGGTTCAATATAGTCATCATTATCAGATATAATTAAGAATCAGTAGATGGAGGATTGTGTGCTATAGAAAAAGGTAGTATTGGTTAAAATGTGTACATTTCTCTACGTTAACCATGATAAGGATTGTGTTTCATGATTTATAAAAAGGTTCTTTCGGAATTTTGGTTCCATGTTGAAGAATAAATTGTTGTGTAAATATCAAAGATCTCCATTTCAGTTCATCCCGGTAGTACTAAGATGTTCAGAGACCATAGAGAGTATTACAGGTGGGATGGAATGAAAAGGGATATTGAAACATTTACCCTTAAATATTTGACAAGTCAACAGGTTGAATCAGAAAAGATTCTACTGAAGGGGGTACTTCATCCATCTCTAGTTCTAGATTAGAAATGGTAGAATATATCCATGGACATTGTTGTGGCACTACTCAAGACTTATCGAGGTAACAATGAAATTTTGTTTATTGTTGTTCGGCTGACTATGTATGCACATTTTATTTGTAATTGAGATACAATGTATTTGGATCAGCATTCTCGATTATACCTCAATGATATGCTCATGGTATATAGAGTTCTTCTTTCTATAGTATCAAAACAAGATCCCAATTTCACTTCTAATTTTTTGATGTGCCTTCAGATGTTGTTGGGAACAAATTTACATTTCAATACAACTTTTTTTCCTCAACAAGATTAGCAGTCACATAGAATGTTTTATACATACAAGGATATTATTAGAACTTGTTCAATGGACTACTAGTGAAATTGGGATCATAATATTTTTAATGATGAGTTTTATTATAATAATAGTTTTTATTCCAGTATATAGATGGAACCATTTGAGGTATGTTATAGGAATCAGTGTCGAACCCCATATTTTAGGAATAATTTCGGGGAAAGTAAGTTGATTGGAAAGTAATTGGAAAGGAATGTGGCTGCGAAAGTGAAGATGATCCAATAACACATAAGGAAATTGTAGAACTGGAAAAATGTTATCCATACAATAGGAGGAATGAATTTTGTTTTGAGGTTGGTGGTAATGTTTTTCCTATAATATCAATAGTGAAAAGTCTTCTTCATATTTGTATGAATGGAATGCAAATTCAATGGTTCATTGGAACTTTTGAAATCATGGATAAAGATGGAACAACCACATACTGGGTAGCTTTGCTTCCATTTTTATTTCAGGTGCATAATTTTTTTCATGATTTGGTGTTGAGAAAGTATGTGAGAGATTCATCACATGTCTTAAGTAGAGAAGTAGTTCAGCTAGAATTGATCCTTTACTATAAAAAAATCATGTAAATATTTTTGATCAAATGGAAAATGACATACAGAATAAGATAATCTAACTGGTTAATGTTTTTTTGGAGGAACCACACGGTTAGATATTTCTCATTGGAGACTGAAATCTCTATGAGGTAAAGGTACCCTCACTTGTTGACTATGTAAATAAATAAATAAAAATTGCGAGGATGCAATTTCCCGAATGTAGGGAGAATGTGACAGCCCAAGGTTTTAAAAATAACGGAAATGACAAAAATACTAAGACTTTATGAAACAAATATTTTTTTAAAGAAATAATTATATATTAGGTTTTAAATAATAATTTTTACGCTTTTATGTTTTGAATTTTGAAAACTAATCATCTAAAATTGTGATTAGAATATTATTTACAGTTTGATTGAAACAACATATTTTTTGGTGATTACAGACATACACTTATGAATAGTAATATTACCCTAACTAATAGTAAATTGTATTTTTATATTATTTTATTATATATGTAAGATAATGTCATATTGATTAATTTTTCAATGTGGTATAAGAAGAGTTATAGTTTTAAAATTTTCCATATTTGAATAAACTATGATTTTATTTAAAATTAATCTATTTGTATTTAGAAAATTATTTTCAAAAAATGGGGTTCATTTTTGAATTCAACATGTCGTTAAATGTTTAGTGTGAATTTTTTATATCTTTATGAAATTCACGAATTTTTTATGAATAGTGAAATATGGCAAAATACTGTATATTCAAATTTCCAATAAAATACTATATATTTGACATCTTGGATAATTTAAGACCATTGGATTTTTGATAAAACTATCTCTTTACTATCTGTATCAAAAAAGTATTTCTATTCAATGCCTTTGTCAAAAATATTAAAATAATATTTAAAATAATGAAAAATTATTCCTATCTCCTCCGCCATAAATACCACCATAATTCCCCTCTTCCACTCACACCACTCAAGACATGATAATTATCTATGTTATTCATAATATCCATAGTAATAATCTTAATCATGTCCAGGACCTTATAGACTGACTAAAAGACCAAAACCAAAGGCCTTAAAGAGGATGTCAAGGATAAGAGAACAAGAGGTACATATCCTCTTTCATTTTCATGTGTTTTCTTTTCAATTCCAATATTTTATTATACTGTGTTATCCTAACCATTTCTAGGAGGTATGAAATATAAAAAATATTATATTTTTTTTTTATTTTTTTCATTTAAAAATTTAATCATCTTTCTTCTTCTCATCTAACTCTTATTCTAAAATATAAAAAAAACACCGTTCGTGAAGTGTCATTGACCAAAATTTTGGATTTTGTGCGTTCAATATCCATTAAATATTTCATATATGATCATAAACCAATTTAAATGGTTAAAATATACATTAATTTTTATAATGTAACATATGTAATGTTCATTATTGATCTTCTATTCCTGAAATTAAATTATATAATGAAACAAGTTCATGATTATCGAGGAACCACAAAAAAGGATCTAAAATAATACCATAAATGTTTTATATAATGATTCATCATCACATATGATAAAAAATGGATTTATGGTTTCATTATTTATTCAGAAAACACATAAATATTGTTTCATTATACTTCTATAATTTCATTTCCATACAACAAAAAAATAAAATTCATACTGGCTATAGAAATCATATAAAGAACAACCCTGAAAAGTGGAAGGAACAAAATAGTAAAAAATAAAGGGTAAAATGATGTTATAAAACGATCATATAATTTTTTATAAAAATAATAAAATTTATTTAATATAATTATTACACTATTTTACTTATTATACAGGATTATTAAAAATGTATCAAGTAAGACAACCCAGAGGAAAGAGAATTCTTAACCTGATTCCCAATTTTTGGGTTAACCTTCTACTTCATTATTAATGTGGTATTAAAACATATTGGGTTAATAAATTTTTTTATATTATGTTTAATTATGAGTATTTACATTTTATATACGTTTTTTATCAACTCTATTAGGCCACAATTAATTTATACTGCTTTATTAAGGAGATTTTCATTTAAAATACGCGATTAAAATTTCGTTTTACAAAATTGAAAAGAAGTATTTTTATGAAATTTTTCATTTTGAATTCTTATGTTATGGTAATTTTTAATTGTTTATAATTAAGGATTTTAAACATATCTACCTCTACTTTATTGGGAATTTGTACATTGGAGGTCATCCATATGGTTACACAAAGTTTAAATGAGATGGTAATACAATAAGGTATTCGTGAGGGTTACATTGGAAGTATCCATAATGGTTACAAATTATTAGGTAACCTGAAGAGTTACAATATTAGTTAAGTAATTCCAAAAGATTACTTTATGTCTGTATTTATGTTCTTTATGTTATTTAGACCCTTGTGGAAAATCAATGTTTGAAAATGAAATATATATGGTTGACAATTATGTCTTTTTAGAGACCATGCCCCATGTTTACATTTATTCAATGACTAATGTTTTCATTTTTACCATTTTTTATATTTCCATTACTAATATTTTTATTCCCATCCATCATTTTTAAATGATTTTCATAGGTTATAAGGATGTTCAATACCAATAAGGAATCCATGTTAAATGTTATAATGATTTGTTAATGAAATCATGTTTTATTAGAAAAGTTTTATATTTGGGAAGAAATGGAAACTATTTTTGTTGAATATACTCAATATGAATGTGTAATGTTATATGTGTATTTTCACATTATTATATAACACTCTAAACATTAAAATATCATAAATAATAAAGGATTCAAGTTATTTACTAAATATCAAGATTATAAAATGTAATAAAGTCTTGTCCTCATAATCATAGTCATTGAGAATGGTCTAGGTTATCTTTAGAAGTGTAATGTTTCATCATTATAATATGCGATTATACTATGGTGTCATCTGAGTAGAAAATTTATGAAATTATATATTTCATTAGAATATAGATCCTATATATTTTTTTTCGAACTCATTTCCATGAAAATTTATTATTGTTTTAATCTAAAGTACACATTCATTTTTTAAAAATTAAAATTATTTAGAAAATTAAGATTAATTTTCACATTTGTGAGATAAAAATAAAACCTATATATATTTGGAAAAGTAATCTTCAGAAACATAATAATATTTCTCCCCATTTAACTAGAATCCTTATAGGGTTTAAACAATACATTGTGATCCCACTCTAAAAGTTGGGAATTGAAAACATTTTTTTCAGTTTGAAAGAGATATTACGTTAATTTTATTTTTTTAAATGTTATATGTACTTTCTCTATTGCTATTTGTTATTTAGAGAGTTATTTTACTAATAATTTAACTGTTATCTTCTTACATGATTTTCAGTTTTAGTACCCCAGAAACCTTTTCCCAATACAAGAAAAATTTTATATTGAAATAAAACATTAAGGATTTTTAGAAAATAATGATTTAAAATAAAAAACATAAATATTTTTATTATTAAATGGAGAAAAATATATAAAAATAAAAATAAAAAATTCCATAATTATTTTAAAACCATTCCTAATATCCATCATCCCATATCTGAGTCTATGAATACAGTATTTTATTCGAAAAAAAATAAGCCATTAGAAAAGAATTGGTACTTGAATTATCAATTTTTCCAAGTCCAATTTATTTCTCTTTGTAACTATCAACAAAAGGGAAGTATTCAACATCTACTTTGACAAGGTTATTAATGCTCTAGAAGTCCTAGATATGTGTTTAGAGTGTATTTTTTTCCAGATACCATAAGTGTTTAATGGTATTGTTCAAAATGGTTTCTATCTCATAAATTAAACCAGAAATGATTTTCATACCTTTAATTTCACAGGACTAAAAAGGTTAGGTATAAAATAATTTTTAATACAAATTAATTTAACTAGTTTTATATAATAAGAAATAAATCTATTAGAAAAAAACACTTTATTTCATCAATAGGAATTGTTTATGTAATAGCCAGATATTTTAAGAGAATTGTTTTGATTTATTATGTTATACACAAAGGAATATTTCACTGCACACAACACTAGCTTGGCTTGCGTTACACGCAATCGCGACCTTTCTCGATAGCGTGTGTAGTACGCAATACTGAGATTCACTAAACAACGATATATTATTATAATATTATAAACTAGCCGTTATGAATAGTATTAACTGAATTTTGAATTTTGTAACATTATAATTCATCTTACCCATTTTCTAGAATGAGGTATGAAAACAAAATCAGTTTTTTGGATAAAAGAAGTATTTTAAAAAAATTGCAGTTTTAACGCCTGTTGATGGGGCACCCATTTTAAATCTAGTTTTTGACATTTTTATATGTTCAATTTGAAAAAATATAATACTTCTTTGGAATCAGGAAATAAAAATTTACTTTTGATAAAATTTTCATATTATTCTGGTAACATTCATATTTTGATAAATAGTAAAAAATGTATATATTTTAATTAAAAACAACTTTTTTTATCGCAATAATTTATATGGTGAAATTATAATGTCGAACGGTTTTAATGTATAAATAGAATATATTTTTACCATTTAATATAATTTATGTGAGTAGAATTAATTTTACATTGAATTCATAGGTAAAAGCATTTCAATCTTTGGCAATGTTTTAACATTTAAAACACATTTCCTTAACAACGGGATTAATTTAAAATTAATTACTGCAAACTTATATGTTTTGAATTTTTAAAAATTTATACCATATTTGGAATCAGTGGGTCTAAATTATGTTAATAGGTTACATTTTTTTATATTATTAATAGTAACTATGGAAATTTTTATTTACGGCAGTTTAAGGTAAATAGGGTAATTCAAGGTTAAAAAAATATTATAATAATTCAATATTACCATTATAGTTTTCTGAAACCTTATTCGATTAGTAGTGGCCGACCATGGGAATCCTTGGGTTGATTTTTGGATCCCATTGAGCCACTTGGTTGTGATAATGACAATTTGGATTAATTAATTTAATGTAAAGAAAAAATTGACATTAACAAAAATAATTTAGTACTTCATTTTTATAAGGGGTTATATAAATTATATTTTTGTCTATAAGAAGTCACTGGAAATCTAAAAATATTTATTACTTAATGATATGTCTTTATAATTTTTAGACATCAAATAAATTAAATTATTTATGACACAATAATGATGCAGTATTTACCACATTACTAAATGATTTAAATAAATAAGATTATAATGATTAAAATATATTCCAAAACATGTCCAATTATGATTGGATGATTTTATTTCGACCATTAGTCATCTTATCTTCATATTTAATGATTTTTGGACCTTTTGAAACTAAATATAAGTTTATTATAAAATAATATTTTCACACATTCCAAAGGTACCCCTCTCTTCCCTTATAAAGGAGAACCTCCTCCCTCTCCACCTCACACCACATTGAGCCATCAAGATCGGCCAAAACCTGCCTATATATCTTCTCCACTTCCCTATAAACATCCTAGAGGTCCTGGTCTACTTTCAAGACCAATCTATGTGCCCTGAGGGGAGGTTTCAAAGAGGCGTGTTGAAGAAGAGGTAATATCCGTTACAAATTTTTCCAAATTTATTTCTTAGTCTACTTCTTCTTATTCTTTAGTTGTTTAATTATTAAGTAATAACATAATTATCACTCATATACTGATATGTTATTAGAAATATGAAACAACCCTATTTCACCTTCTATCCATCCTACGGAAAAACGAAATCACCACGCGTGCGTACATACAGAATACCGTCTCCACGCCATGGTGTAATCTGTTTTCCACCACAACCTTACTTGGATGGGTATAATGGTTTAAAGAATAAATATATATGATTATTATAAATTGATATTGATTCTTAAATAGTATACATACACTTTAATACAATTTCACGATCATGGGAACGATATCATCGCTCGTGCGTACATACGACCTACCATCTCCACGATGTGATGCGACTCGTTCCACATGATATTCATTGCATAATGATTATATAAATGAATTGAATGAATAAATATGATATATATTACACTAATAACATTCTTGAAATTTGGTATCTATAACCTAAAAATAATAATAAGAATTTATTCGACTAAACACACGCATAAGAACATAAAGCAATAAACACCCGAATAACAGGTTTTAATGAAATATTATTAATAAGAAGCTAAGAATATGAACATATATAATAACATAACAATGATTATGATTCTGTAATAAGTCAATGAAATTATTTAAATCATTATACAGGAGGTTCAGACGCATACAAAGCATATCAGACCTAAGGTATGGGAAAATCACACAATCTCATTTTTATCCGAGATTGTTTATACTTCAGAAATTACTGGGTAATATTTATCATCCACATCCATGTTTCCTCAATATGTAATATTATTTCTATCCTCCTGAAATTTTTAAAATCCAATTTTACCCTTTGTTGAGTTTTTAGTAAAAGCTATGGAAGGAATCTTTTTTCGTTTTTAGTACGAGAATCTTTTTGACTTTTCCGGCCAAAGTACGAGAAGAATGTTTTTTTAGCTTATACGGTGTGAATGGATTTTTAGAACATTATTACCATGAAGCTTACATTACAATTTTTCATGTTTATTTTTAATCAACTTCTTTTAGTTTAAAATTGTATGACATGTTAAGAAAAGAAAAATGTTTTTGAAATAGAATGGATATTTTTCTCAAGAATGTTGTTCAAGTGTTTTATCAAAATTATTTTCCATCTAAGAGAATATAGGGTTCTGTTTCTATTCCTATTTTTACATTGATTTGATTATGTTATGATGGAATTCATTTTATGATTTCCTTTTATCTTATATATATTATGTTTTGATGGAATTAAGTTTAAGAATCCCAATTTTATTACATAGGTTATGCTATGATGTATAATTTTGTTTGATTTTGTGGCACACATAAGAATTGTTTCATTGTGATATGGGTGGGACCTATATATACATCCAGTGCATTGGATAAAGATTTATATCTCATGAGATAGATATGGCTGGAACGATAAGTTAATCTTGTTTAGTGGTATAGGACTGGAACGTGGAGTGACCTCTGTTCTGTAATGGACTTTGTCCTCTATGATAGTCATTCCAATGAGTCTTGACTAAAATGAATTGATTTTATATTATTTTTTGTGTATGACACAATGTTTCATGTTTTATTTTATGATTACTTTGGATTACTTTTCATTACTATGATTTATCCCATGACATGATATTATGATTTCTTTTGCAGGTTAAGGTTTTCAAAATGTTTTGTTATTATTAATATGATATGATTGATATTTCATGTTTTTACCCTTACCAAGCATTTGAGATCCCCCTATTGTATATTTTCTTTCCCTCAGGTCTGAATGAAGGGTATTAAGTAGAATATGCCAAAAGGGACTCTAGATATGATGAAATAAATGAGAGACAACATAGATGATTTATGAACTAGTTGTTTATGTTTCCAAGTTTCTAAAGAAACATTACATATAAAGTCCATTCATGGTTTTGTTATATGTTGTAATATGTGTACATAAATTTTGATGTATTAACAATGTATGTAAATTATGGGTCATTGTAGTTGGAATCAGAGGAAAGTTATAGTCAACCATTAGAAACTAGGATGTGAAAGCCCTTGTAAGAACCCTAAGGATATGTCTAAGCATAGACCACAATATTTGTGTTTTAGAAATGGACACGAACAAACTATGATAAGACCTTAAGTGTGAGATTTTATTCTTGATTATATAGTTTTCCTAATATAATTAGTGTTTTCCACACTATTCTTCTTGGTTTTAGTTAATGGATGGAACCCGAAGGAACCGTGTTAATGCGGAATGTGATGGGAAATGAAATGATTTCCCCCCCTGAGAAACCAAATGTTATGGGAGATGGAATGAAAAATCTTATAGCCATGATCACACAAATTTCTCAAGCTACAAACTATGCAGGACTTCCAAACGAGAAAAGTAATGAGCAACATTATGTTGAATACTTCATGAGGAAGCGTCCACATTCATTCAGCGGGTCTTCTGATTCATTAGTGGCTAAATAATGGATTAATACCACTGAAAAGATATTTTCAATTCTACAATGATCTGAACATGATAAAGTCATCGTAGCAGTATATCGTTTGGAAGGTGAAGCTGATAAATGGTTGAATCTTATTAAGAATATGAGGCAATGGGATGAAATTGAGTCCATGGAATGGGATGAGTTCAAGAACATATTTTTCAATAAGTACTTCCCTCGTATTATTCGAACAAAGATGGAGAATGAGTTTCTTGAACTAAACAAAAGGATGATTAATCTGCTGGTATCTACGATGAAAATTTTACAAAGCTTGCAAGGTACTCTTCTGGGATTATTATCCAAAATGAGAGTAAGATCGATCGATTCTTTAGTGGCATAATACCAAGTCTTCAAAGGGTATTAGCCATAAGGGACTTCAATAGCTACGAGGAAATTATTCGATGTGATCTCAAGGTTGATATGGGTATTAGAGTAACCCATCAGTCATATGGGTTTGATAAGAAGAGGAAAATGGAATTCAAAGGGAAATCTAAAAAATACACAGAAAATAAGATGAGTTTTCCTTTATTCTCAAATTGTTGAAAGAAACATGGAGGGAATTTTCTAAAAGGGACAAGAAAATGTTTTATGTGTGGAAAAGATGGTCATCAAGAAATTGAATGTCGATATAATGGGAATATAATGTTTAATAATGCGAACAAAGAAAGGAATACAAAGAATGCACCTCCAAAACATCAATGTTTCAAGTGCATGGAAAAGGGGCATTATTCTAATCAATTCCCTAATACAAGGGTTTTTTATGATGATCGATGTCAACAAACTCTTAAGGCCATAAACAAAGGAATGTCACATGAAATTACTATCGGCGATGCGCAGTACGATAACGAAGTGTTGAAAGATACACTTACCATCCACTCTAAAGTAGAAAATGTTTTATTTGATTCTGGATCCACCAACTCGTTTATTTCTGAATAATTTTCTAAGGGTATCTCCATATTACCTCAAAAATTAGGTGTTGAGTTAGCTGTGACAACTCTTAATGGCTCAACAGTCACATCACAAGATTACAATTCTTCTCCGATTGACATTTGTGGGAAAGTGCTTCCTGCAAATCTTGTGATCCTTCCTATAGTGGAATTTTATGTGATTCTTGGCATGGATTGGCTTTATTTATATGGAGCTCATATCGATTACCAAAGAAGGGAAGTCACATTTCATATTCAAGATCAATCTATGATCATTTATTGATGTATGGATGAATATAAACTTCTAGTGGAAATTTTTTCCATCTTATGGGTCTTGATTACAATAAATAAAAGTTATTTATCTCAAATGGTTGGAGAGAAACTCACGATTAAGAATATTCCCATTTTACGGGAGATTGAATATGACTTTCCACAGGAATTGCCAGGTCTTCCACCAAATTGAGAAGTAGAGTTTTCATTAGAACTCATACCTGGTGCTATACCTATTTCAAAGACACCTAATAGAATGGCCCCAATTGAGTTACAGGAATTGAAGAAGAAACTAAAAGAGAATCTTGATAAAGGATTCATACACCCAAGTGCATCACCTTGGGTAGCACCTGTTCTTTTTGTTAAGAAGAAATATGGATCAATGTGACTCGGCATTGATTATCGAGAACATAACAAGATCACTATCAATAAAAAATATCATCTCCCACACATTTATGACTTATTTGATCAACTACACGGAGCTCAATACTTTTCTAAGATTGATCTTTGTTTAGGGTATCATCAATTAAGGGTCAAAATGGAGGATATTCCAAAGACGGCGTTCCGTACAAGGTATGGAAACTATGAATTTATAGTGATGTCATTCAATCTTACTAATGCCCCTGCTATCTTCATGGATCTAATGAATAGAGTCTTTAGAGACTCTCTTGATCAGTTTTGGTATTATTTATAGAAGATATTCTTTTTAATTCAATGATAAAGGAAGAACATTAAGATCACTGGATAATTGTATTGAAGACCCAGAGAATGGAGAAGCTTTATGCCAAATTTACCATGTGTGAATTTTGGCTTCAAAAAGGTGCATTTCTGGGTCACATAATCTCAAAATAGGGGGTATCTGTGGATCCAAAAAAATAGAGGTTATCAAAAGATGGTTGAGACCAACAACAATAACTGAGATACGAGGTATTCTTGGTTTGGATGGTTATTATCGATGTTTTGTGAAACATTTTTCCTGATTATCTAATCCACTCACCAGGCTGACTCGAAAAGAAGTTATGTTCGTGTGGACAGAGAGTGTGAAGACAATTTTAAGGAGATGAAGTTAACATGTGCTCACACTTCCTTGTAGTGGAGAAAGGATTGTGATCTATAGTGATGAACCCAAGAAGGGATTGGGGTGTGTTCTCATGAAAAATGATATGCTGATAGCTTATGCCTCACGACAGTTTAAAATCCATGAGAAAAATTACCTAACTCATGATTTGGAGTTAGATGCATTAATATTTGTATTAACATTTGGATGCATTATCTTTATGGTGAATGGTGTGATATTTATACTGATCATAAAAGTTTAAACTATATTTTCACACAAAAGGAGATAAATATGCGCCATAGAAGATGGTTGGAGATGATTAAAGATTATGACTGCTCAATTCATTATCACCCTGGGAAATCAAACAAGGTGGCAGATGCATTAAGTCGACAAGACCATGGTAGCTTATCCATGATGAGTATCACAAAAGATCCAATATTTATGGATTTACAAAGGATGGATATTGGAATTATAATGGTTGGGGAAAAATCTTATCTTTCTCAAATTAATTTTCAACCATCAATACATGTGAAGCTTAATGAGGCACAAAAATAATATGTTGAGTTATAAAAGAATGTGAGAGATGTTCCTGAATTCAACCTTGATTGTGATGGGATAATAAGGATCAGGAATCAGGTTTGTGTTCTTTCCATCCGAAAATTAAAGAAGAAGCTACTGGATTAGGCTCATATTTCTTCATTCTCTATCCGTCCTGGAAGTACGAAGATGTATGAGGACCTGATATAGTACTTCTGGTGGGATGGCATAAAAAGAGATATTGCTGAATATGTCTCTAGATGCATGGTTTGTCAGCAAGTTGAAGTTGAGAGACAGAAGTATAAATGGATGTTACCACAATTACCCATACCATAATGGAAATGGGAAAACATCACTATGGGCTGTGTCACTGGACTTCCTAAAACATCCAAAGGCAATAATGATTTCTGGGTTATAGTTGTTGGTCTTACGAAGTCGGCACACTTCATTTCTATTAGGGATGATTTCTCTCTAGATCATCTTGCCAGGATATATGTAAAGGAAGTGGTAAGACATGCATGGAGTACCACATTCCATTATATCTGATCGGGATCTGAGGTTTACCTTGAAATTCTGGTGAAGTATTCAGCATACTCTGGATATAGAGTTGAGTTTCAGCACTGCTTATCATCCTCAAACAGACAGTATATCTTAGAGGACAATTCAAACTATAAAAGACATGTAAAGAGCTTTCTATATAGATTTCAAACAGACAGTCTATCTGAGAGGACAATTCTGGTGAAGTATTCAGTATACTCTCGATACAGAGTTTAGTTTCAGCACTGCTTATCATCCTCATACAGAGTTGATCTTTCTCTATAGATTTCACCTACCTTTGAATTATTGGATGAGTAGTGACCCACCACGTGCATCCTTAGGTCGATTTTGGGACCCCATTTAGCCACATGGAATTGATAATCAGAATTTGGATTAATTAATTTAATGTAAAGACTAAATTGACATTAACAAAAATCTTTTAGTAATTAATTTTTATAAGTGGTTATATGAATTATATTTTCAACTATAATTATTCAATGGAAATATAAAATGATTTCCTACATGTGATATTTGTTTTATAATTTTTAGACATAAAATAAATTAAATTATTTATGACACAATAATGATGCAGTATTAACCTCATTACAAATTGATTTAAATAAATAAGATAATAATGATTAAAATATTTTTTCAAAACCTGTCCAATTTTGATTGGAATATTTTATTTCGACCATTATTCATCTCATATTCATCTTTGATGATTTTTTGTCCTTCTGAAACCAAAGATAAGTTTATAATAAAATAATATTTTCACACTTTCCAAAGGTGCCCCTCTCCTCCCTTATAAAAGGGCACCTCCTCCCTCTCCTCCTCACAATACATTGAGCCTTCATGCTCGGACAACCCATACATATATATCTTCTCCACTTTCCTATAAACATCCTAGAGGTCCTGGTATACTTCAAAAACCAATCATAGTGCCCTAAAAGGAGGTTTGAAAGAGGCGCGTCGAAGAAGAGGTAATATCCATTACCAATTCTTTCAAATTTATTTCTTCTTCTACATCTTCTTATTTAGTTGTTTAATTATGAAGTAATAACATCAGTATCACTAATATAATGATATTTTATTATAAATATGAAACAACCATATTTCACTTTATATCCATCAATGGAAAACGAAATCACTGCGCGTGCGTACATACGGATTACCGTCTCCACGCCGTGGTGTAATCTGTTTTCCACCACCACCTTACTTGGATGGGTATAATGGTGTTAAAAATAACTATATATGATTATTGTAAATTTATATTGATTCGGAAATAGTATACATACACTTCAATACAATTCAACGATCATGGGAATGATATCATCGCTCGTGCGTACGTACGACCTACCCTCTCCACGATGTGATGCGACTCATTCTACATTATCTTCATTGCATAATGATTATATAAATGAATTGAATGAATAAATATGACATATATTACACTAATAAAATTATTTAAATTAGATATCTTTAACCTAAAAACATGAATATGAATTTATTCAACAAAAAACACATAAGAACATAAAGTAATAAACACCCGAATAACATGTAGCAATGAAATATTACTAATAAGAAGCTAAAAATATGACCATATATGATATTATAATGATGAGTATGATTCTGGAATATGTCAATGACATTATTTAAATCATTATACCGGAGGTTAGGACATGTACAATTCATATCGGACCTAAGGTAAAGGAAAATCTCACAATCTCATTTTTATCCGAGATTGTTTATACTTCAGAAATTTCTGGGGAATGTTTATCATCCACATCCATGTTTTTTCAATATGTAATATTATCTCTATCCTCCTAAAATTTTTTAAATCCAATTTTACCCTTCGGTCAATTTTTAGTAAAAGATATGAAATGAATCATTTGTCGTTTTTAGTACGAGGTACTTTTTGAGTTTTTTTGACCAAAGTACAAGAAGAATGTTTATTTAACATGTACAAAATGAATGGATTTTGAGAAAATTATTTCCATGAAGCTTACATTACATGTTTTCAAGTTTATTTTTAATCAAAATATTTTAGTTTAATATTTTATTACATGTTAATAAAGGAAAAAAAATTTGATGTAGAAAGGATATTTTCAACAAGAATGTAGTTAAAGTGTTTTATCAAAATTATTCTCCATCTATGATAATATAGGGTTCCGTTTCTATCCCTATTTTTACAGTGATTTGATTATGTTATGATGGAATTAATTTTATGATGTCCTTTTATCTTATATGGATCCTGTTTTGATGGCATGATGTCTAAGAATCCCATTTTTATTACATGGGTTATGCTATGATGTATTATTTTTTTTGATTTTGTGGAACACATAAGAATGGTTTCATTATGAGATGGGTGGGTCCTATATATCCCTCCATTGCACTGGGTAAAGATTTATATCTCATGAGATAGACATGGCTGGAATAGAAAGATAATCCGGTTCAGTGATACAAGATTGGAACGATGAGTGAACTCGGTTCAGTAATAGAATTTTCCCACTATGATTGTCTTGGAAATGAGTCTTGAGTAAAATGAAATGATTTTCTATGATTATGTGTGTATGCCAAAAAGTATCATGTTTTATGTTAGGATTTTTTGGTATTACTTTTCATTACAATGATTTATCCGATGACATGATATTATGATCTCTTTTACAGGTTAATATTTTCAAAATGTTTTATTCTTATGAATATGATATGATTCATATTACTTTTGTTTAAACTTATTGAGAATTTGAGCTCACCCTTTTTTATGTTTTTTTCCTAGGTCTTAATGAAGGGTATTATGTAGAATATTCCAAAATGGACTCCAGATATGATGAATGAAATGGGAGACATTATAGATGATTTATGAACCAGTTGTTTATGTTTCCCAGTTTCTAATGAAATTGTACCTATACGGTCCTTTCATGGTTTTGTTATATGTTGTAATAAGTGTACTTATATTTTAAATTATTAATAATGTATGTAATGTATTGGCCGTTATAGTTCATATTTATTGAAATTGATGAAATAGAACATTGAAAAAAATAACAAATCATACACTCTCTTGGTTTTTAACCAATCATTATAGCATGCAGGGGTGCAGACTGTTTACTAAAAATCATAATATAAGTTTCAATGAGAATGGTAAATATTTCGAGATCCATATTGTAGAGACCCGAAGGTTGAAGTACAATGACATTACATTACATTTTCAGAATACTTAGTACATAACAAAAACACACACACACAAGGACCGTAATAGTATAGTGTCTTTGGAAACTCAGAACGTAATGTTCTAATCATGGCGAAAGATCTTCAACATCTCCCATAAAGATCTTCCCCTTTTTTTCATACCTAAAACCTTTATTTATATCCTTGGGAAAAAAACATAAAAGGGTGTGCTCAAATGCTCAGTAATGGTAATCAAAAGAAATATCAATCACATCATATTCTTAAGAACATAACATTTTGAAAATCTTAACCTGCAAAAGAGATCATAATATCATAACATGGGATAAATCATAGTAGTGAAATTTAATCCCAATAATCATAACATAAAACATAAAACTTTGTGGCATACACACATAATCATAGAGAATCATTTCTTATTAGTCAAGACTCATTGCCATGACTATCTTAGTGGACAAAGTCCATTTCTGAACCGACTTCATTCCTCGTTTCAGTCATGTTTCACTAAACCGGTTTATCCTGCCGTTCCAGCCATGTCTATCTCATGAGAAATAAAATCTTCACCCAATGCATTGGACGTATATATAGGTCCCACCCATCTCATAATGATACCATTCTTATATGTGCCACAAAATAATAAATCATACATCATTGCATAACCCATGTAATAAAAATAGGATTCTTAAACATTGTGACATCATAAAACAATTCATATAAGATCAATGAATTCATAAAAATAATTCCATCACAACATAATCAAATAAATGTAATAATAGGGATAGAAACAGAACCCTATATTATCTTAGATGTAAAATAATTTTGATAAAACGCTTGAACTCCATTCTTGAGGAAAATACCCTTTCCCCTTCAAAAACATTTTCCTTTCTTAATATTTCATTAAAATTTTAAAATAAAAGAAGTTGATTAAAAATAGACTTGAAAACTTGTAAAGGAAGCTTCTTGGAAATAATGTTTTAAAAATCCATTCATTCCGTATAAGTTATAAAAAATTCTTCTCGTACTTTTGTCGGAAAAGTCAAAAATGTACCTCGTATGAAAAACAAAAAAAGATTCCTTTCATATCTTTTAATAAAAACTCACCAAAGGGTAAAATTGGATTTAAAAAATTTTAGGTGGATGGAAATAATATTACATATTGAGGAAACATGTATGTGGATGATAAAATACACCCCAGTAAATACTAAAGTATAAACAATCTCGGATAAAAATGAGATTGTGATATTTCCCTTACCTTAGGTCTGATTTGCTTCGTAAGTGTCCTAACCTCCTGTATAATGATTTAAATAATGTCATTTACTTATTACAGATTCATATTTATTGTTATGATATCATATATGGTTCACTTATGACTTTATATTACCCGTTCTTTTGTAAATTCTATTTTAAAGAGTGTTTTGGGTAAAATCGTTTCATTTGTCGTCCGTGTTTCGACATGTAATTATTCATATGATTACTTAGATCATGATTACATAATATCAGAATATATAACAAGATTTATATATAATATATATTCATAATATACATATATAAAATAAATCAGTAAATGGAAAAAAAATTCACCGTTCATGGAGACGGTAGGCCGTACGTACGCATGAACACTGTTTTCGTTTCCTTATTGAGTTGAATGGAATTAAGTAGATGACATACATATATATACACATAAATCTAGTATCATTATTATTTCATATATTTCATGATTACTTATTATATATACTTTATAATCATTCCTGAATGGTTAAAGTGGAGAATGAATCTCATCGCGTCGTGGAGACGTTAGTCCGTACGTACACACGAGCGATGATATAGTTCTCATGATCGTGGTACTGTATTGGAGTGTATGTATACTATTTATGAATCAATATCACTTTAAAATAATCATATATAGTTATTATTTACACCATTATACCCATCCATGTAAGGTGGTGGTGGAAAATAGATTTCACCACGGTGTGGAGACGATATTCCATACGTACGCACGCACGGTGATTTCGTTTTCCGTAGGACGGATAGATGGTGAAATAGGGTTGTTTTATACTTATAATAACATATCAGAATATGATTGATACTGATGTTATTAGTTCATAATGAAAAAACCTAAGAAGAAGAGGTCGAAGAAGAAATAAAGCTGAAAGAATCGGTAACGGACATTACCTCTTCTTTGAAGCACCTCTTTGAGATCTCCTTTTAGGACACTAAAATTGGTCTTTGAAGAAAACAAGGACCTATAGGATTTCTCTAGGGAAGTGGAGAGAAGAAATTGGCAGGGTTTGGCCGAGCTTGAAGGCTCAAAGTGGTGTGAGGAAGAGAGGGAGGAGGTGCCCTTTTATAAGGGAGGAGAGGTGCTCCTTTGGAAAACTAAAAATATTATTTTATTATAAAGTCATATTCGGTTTTAAATAGATCCAAATTCATTTATTTCGTATCTAAGGTGGGGCTGGGTCTATATAATCTCATACAATAGAATTTAGACAAGTTTAGTTTCCTATATTAACCTTATCATTTATATTTAACTTTAAGTAAGATAATTTTACTTTTCCTTGTCTTTTTGTGTTCTAACAATATAAGGTTAATAAACATACTATAAGAAGCCAAACGAAAGCCAAGTTGTTTATTATTAATATATATAACCTTCTCTAAGTCATTTGGCCGAACCATAGATTTTTAGGAATAAAATAACAATTAATAATATAATATTTTTGTTAAAAACTATTTTATGTCAATTTTGACACTATTTAGTAATTGATTTTTGTGAAAATCATAAAAGAATGATTAGTTCTAAAAAAGTTAATTAAATCAATACTAACATGTCATATTAACCTAGAAAATTAGTTTAATTCATAAAAAGTCTCTAATTATATTTATTTGGGTATTTATAATATCAATTATTATAATTTTTCACTATTATTGTAATTACTGCATCATCATTGTGTCATAAATAAATTAATTTATTTAATCTATAAAAATTATAAATAAAATATCATTATGTAGGAAATTTTATTATATTTTTAATTAATATTTACAATCGAATTTATCTTCTGTATAAGCCTATATTAAAAAAGTTGTAGTAAATAAACATTGATTTTAACTCTTTTAACTCTTCTTTGAATTAAATAATAATAAATGTCCTAATCTAATCCAAGTGGGCCTAAATGGTCATATTTTATTCCTAAGGTTGTTTTTGGTCTAATTACACTTATCCAATAGAATTAGGACATGTGTTAAGGTAATAATAATATCATTTTTACCCTTAATTACCCTATTTACTTTTAACCGTGGTAAAAAAATTAAAAAAGTTACTATTCACCAAAAATAATTTTTATCTCATTGAACCACATTTTACTTACAGGCATCAACCGTGTCTCTCGGATTTTTGAAATTACACTCACAAAAGTGGTAAAATTATGTTTTATGAAAAATTCATTTTTTTTACTACCACCTAGTGGTTTCACTATTCATTAAAAATGAAAGTTTCCAGAAAAATACTAAAAATTAGGCCTAATCTATATTTGATATTATGAACACAAAAATGATGTCTATTTTACCAAATTCAAAACATATCAGTTACATTAACTAATTTAAATATTAATTCCCTCCGTCAAAACAAATAGTTTATTTTAAAGAGATAATAACAATCAAAAGATTGACACTTGTTTATAACTGGTTTAAATGTGAAATTACATCCAATTACCAACATTGTATTAAATTGTAAAAATATATTCTAAATATACTTTAAAACCACACAAATTAATAACTTATCACTATTTATTATTTCGATTAAAAAAGTTGTTTTTAATTAAAATTTAGTAATTTTCACTATTCATCCGAATATGAATGTTATCCGAAAAGTTCCAAAATTTGACCTTAGGCTAAATTCGATACTCCGAATCCAAAAATGAAGTCCATTTTGAGAGATAAATTTCTAAAATTTTAAAAGGTGGTTATTACTATTCATAACAGCTAGATTTAATAATATTTTAATAGCATATCGTTGTTTAGTGAAACTCGGTATTGTGTACTACACACACTATCGAGGAAGGTCGAGATTGCGTGTAATGCAAGGCAAGTCAAGGATGCATGTTGAGAAAGCTCCTTTTGGTGTAGCGTACAATACAAGACATTAATGAAATTAAAAATAATATTTTTCATAAAATCTCGGGGTGTTACACATATTTATTTCTCATTGGAAATTTTTAGGATATTATTTTTTTAATGATTACTAAATTTTGTCTTTTTTAGATTATATTCAGACATAATTTGTTAACATAATGAATAATACTTCATTAAAATTTTTATTTATCTTTCTTCTCATTAAATTATTTCTATCTCATATTACAGTTCTCAAATACATTCCTACAACTAATATTTTCATCGTTATATTCATAATCATGATGATTTGAAATATAAACAAAATATATTGAAATAGTATTTAATACATAAAATGATTTATTGATGAAATAGAAGTTATGTCTATCATTTTTATCTTACTTGTTCATGTTAGAGTGAATTGAAATATATTATGAGGTTCTCCAAATGGAATTATTTTTTTTATACCATCTTCCTTTATCAACATACATTTTCTTATATTTCATCTTTGGATAATATCCCTTCATGTGACCTTTTATTTTACACTCAAAACAGATTGTTTCATTATAGTAATCATCCATTTCCACTCTATTGACCAATTTCTTCTCTATTCATACATTCCACAATATGTTTTATTTTTTAATAATTATACTTTTTGTATAATTTCAGGATTATTATGGGTAGATGAGCCATTTCCTCATGAAAGTCCTATGGTTTTTCATTTTCACTCAAACTAATTTATTTGATATTATCTTTTAAATTTGAGTGATAATTATTCATGGATACTGAATTTATGTTGATATTATCATCATATTAATGAATCACTTTTATTTTCTACTCATATATAATAAGAATTCCAATATTTTTTTAACTGGTATGTATATACTTTCATTGGATTCTTTGATGGAAATGGTGGCTTCTCTCCACCTATCAGTCTGACAACTCAAAATATTCTTTCCATGATATGTTTTGACAAAATTATCTCATAGTTCATGCATCATGTTCACAATTATATTGAATCTGAGATACAACTTTTTTTATCAGTTATTCATCAAGAAAGAAACATATTTAATTTTGTAATTTTTTAGGCACATATCTCTCGTATTAGATATTCCATCAGAAGAAATAGCTAGTATATCTCAATTTCAAAATTAGTAGAACCGGTAGATATTCTATTAATTTAGTATTCTCTAAATACATAGTATAATTCATTAATATAAATTTAAATATACTCATATTCATACATAGTATAATTTCCCTTTTATCACAAGATGATTTGGGTTTTTTATAAATTTCATCAATAACAAATGAAATATCAAATCCAATACTCTGTATGGATTTTCATATTGATCTACATTGAGAATAATTAGTTCCATTAAAATAAGGAGGGACAATAGTTTATGTTCCTTCTTATCTATTGTTTTCCATAAACAAAATAATTAATAATTTAAAAAATTAAAATCATATTATAAAACTAAATCCCAAGAAAAACTATTTTAAAAAATCATTTGATAAGAAAAAATTTTGTAGATGGAATTAATCATGTGAGGATGAATTGATTTTACAATTAAAATTTCTTTCATATATATATTTAAAGATAAATCCTAAAATATAAAAATACAATATGTTAACTAATACTATTAAATTATATAATTAAATATTTTCAATATAAATCATTAAAAATCACCAAAAAAGATTAAAATAGTTTTAAACAATTTTAAATTTTAAAATTGTGTTTTTTTAAACCTCCATATATATAACATAAATTAAATATATCAATAATAGTTATTTCTTATAAATGAGTATTTAAATAAGATAAATGAAATTAAATAGAGTTAAACAGTATATAAAAAACACAGTGGAAATAAATAATAGGTTCAATATGATGAAGAGGCCAAATCCCCTCAACTTGTAAATCAAATGTCACAAAGAAATTGATAAGAAATTATAACTTTCCACATACTGGATCATGTTTTACATAATATTTCACAAGGTAGAACATGTTTCATAGATCCTCTTCTATAGTTTTATATGGGAGATGTGTAATGAACCTGACTATAGTAATCTGTATCCAATGCCTTACATTATTACATTTTCTTAAATAATAGATTCAAATCCCAATTTACTGTTCAATCTAGCTATTTTGGATTTCATATTACCTATATTTGTATTACATTGCAACTTGATATGAAAAGAAACATAGTAACTATTTTAGAAACACTCTTATTACCTTTTCTTATCCCTAAAATAAATTATAATATAAACCTTGGAATTATGGGAAAATAATACATAATAAAGAGGTGATATCAGATGCTCATAAAGGGTAATAAATAAACATCGTATATTAAGAAAATGAAAAAAATATAACGGCAAGGTGAATAACTGAAACACATTCTTTTAAATAAATAAACCGAGTTTTATATGACATGAATGAAAGATGATAGAATAATTACATATAAATAACCACATTAAAATGAAATCTCACCATGTATATTCTACTAATAGAAAAATAACATGGAAGATTAATAATTTTTATATTAATGAGGCAATTCATAATGATGGAAATCATAAACATATCATCAAGGTATCTTCCATTTCACAATACATAAATGGGTAAAAACCCAGACTAGTTTGTCCAAACAAACCTACCGATGCATTGATGGGATATAGCCAATCCCACTCATCAATTAATATATTCAATGAAGTATTCATATTAATGTGGTGATGATACATAATAAATATAAACATTTGTATTAAAACTTGAATGCGAAATGTGAATATATAAACCAAATACCATGAATGACATCAAAACTGCACTGCCAAAGTCAAACAAAATCATAAATCATTCTATGCACTATATCAAAAGATATCATAATAGATAAACCTCAATCAAGGATAATATAAAATATAGGATTTTGATATAGATTATAATACTCAAATAAAATCATTAAATAATGCCTTTAGAGAATTCCAACATTTACATTGAAATTATATATTTAAAAGATATACAATTATAAAAGAATACATTTCCTTTAAAAATAATCTTTTATGATTTTGATGGAAGTATAAAAATTGTATGGAATCAAGAGGGTTGAAAAATTATATCACACTACAAATGTTAAAAACAAACAATTCTTCCGTTGAGAAATCCATAATGTACATCACATTAAAAATCGAAAGTGACTCCTTTTAAATCATTTAATTAAAATTAAAATACTGGTAAAAGGCTTTAAATTTTATTTAGGATAATGGAAGTAATATTTTATAAAATTTATTAGATAAATGTGGTCAGGGATTATAATTATACCGTAAAAGATACATATATATATAAACAATCCTCAATAATAATGAGATTTCATATTTGATCCCACCATGTAATTTCTTAAGATGAATTTTTTTAAACTACTGTATAATTATTGAAATATTATTATTATTTTACACCAGAATCATATATAACATTGTGATATCACATATGATATTATTATATAGCATTTTTTATAATGTATGGTTTTTACCATTGTTTTAGGTGTTGATAGCTTCATTTTTCGATGCATGTTATGTTGTGTAATTATTCATTATTATGAATAGAATAAATTTTCATCAAATCATAAATGTTATGATGTTAATAGATATTATTGTCACAACCCGACTTCACCAAGAGGAGGGAAAAGACAATAGATTTCTAGACCCTTCCTTCTTCAAGATGAAGGAGAGGTAATGACCCCCAAGACCCGCCTTCAATTGGTCCTAAAGTTGCGAATAGCACCAAGGGTATAAAATAACATTGTAAATAGAAGTCATTGAAATTTTTCTTCTAATAGGATTAGGAGATAAGATAGTAAATCCCACAACACCAAAGCTGAATGTACAAGTATGGCTGAAAGTAAACCATTCCCATATGCATGTTCAAAGGTAAAAGATACAAGACACAAATCATCAAAGGTAAAAAGATACCAAGAAAAAGATAATGAACAACTGCAACTGCCCCAAAGGTCCATGCTAGTATGGTCCCACACGATCCATGAAGTCCTCCGGGAGACCTGAAAGAAGTTTTATATACTTAGGGTGAGCATACAAGTATACTCAGTAGGGAAAACCAAAGTATCTCATGAACAAGTGATGAGGCATTCTAATGTCCCGTGAAAATTAAAATATAACCAAACACCCAACAAGGGAAAGATATCCACCCGAACATTACTAAGGAACGCTCCCCAAATAACACAAGTCAAGTAATGTATTGTAATAGAACATCGATATTTTGGTACCCCGCGCCACTTTCCCACTGGTTATGGAAGATATCCTACGCATCAATCCAATCCCTCCATTTTTACCGTAGTTCTACTACCACACCTTGTCCACACACACCTGGTCCATAACCTCACAACAGTCCCACTGCCAAACCACGCCTGCACACACCTGGGCCACAACCTCCATGCGTAACCACACCCGCAAACACCTGGGTCAGAAGAACTACTTCCACGCCCAAAGTCACCTGGGACTCATCCCGAAGTCACTTGGGAAACTACGTGACCACAAACACCTAGACCAACCACCACAACTACCTTGCTCGAAGATTCATGGTCCAATAATGGACCTCAGGCCATCACATCCTGCCTGAAGAGTCTTGGGCTATTCCAGAAACAGAGGAAAAAGGAACTAATAACCAGCCACTCATAGGAATGTATGGAAAAACACCCTCCCGATGAAATGGGAGTGTTTGGAACATATATTCCTAACTTGGGTGGGCCGTGAGTAAGAAACAGAAAAGATACAGATATAGGTATAAGTAACAAGCACTCAGCACAACCTAGGGGTTCTAAAACCTAAGCACAAACGCCCTCGTTAATAATAATTCATGAAATAACAGTACGACACTCACAGCCAAGCCACAATTCATTCCCAAAATCAATTCCCATTTAAACTATTCCTGTTTTCATGGCCATTTAACCAGGATTAGGTGAATTTTACACTACTGGGAAATTAATAGGCCAAAAATGCAATCTGGAGAAAGAAGATAGTCAAACAACGACTTAAACATTCACATCGGGTTCTCTTGTAAAGTCAAAACAACAAAGAGATAAGTGAGATACCTCAAAGTACTGGAACAACGAAAACCCTGAGACAACCCCATGTCCCCAAAATCAAGGAGACAATGGTTTCCCAACAACAAATGATTCCACCCCAATTCGTGATATAAGCACAGTAACCACACAACGTCAAATTCGAAACCAGGGAAAGCATAACAACAACAGATCCCTTCACCACCCATATCACCCCTGCAATTGGCCTGTAAAAGAAACAACTAAACTGCTACCACCAACACAAGGAAGGCCCATGCATGTATTTTCATATTTAAAAGATTTAACACACACCATAGTTTCAATTCCACTGTGATTTAACCGGGGTTATCATAGAAAAGGGTTGATCCTGGTGCTTTCAATTTATTTAATGGATTATACTTAATCAACCAATTCCATGTTATGGTTAATTAAACATCCAGGAGCACCGAGGTTCATTAGTGCACAGAGAAAGACCACCAATGACCATGATTTTCATTGAGCATAGGCCCGTACAATTCACAACACATAACAACATAATGAGTACATCAGAGCATCAATCACACCCCCTTTCATTATTTAAAGGTCCATTCATTATCTTATTTATGTTCGGTATCATCAATTCTCACAGAGGCAAAATCATGACCACCCTGCATGATAAACAGAAAAGAGAGACGGAGGAGAAAATCCCTACCTGATTGATTAAGGATCAACATTTTTCTCCACTCGCCAAGAATAGGGGATGCGTGATTTGCAGGGGAGGGACGTCGGGAACTCTGAGGATGATCAGATGACTCAAGAGCAGGCACACTATGGAGAAGGAGAGGAGTCAGCCAAAATGAACAAGAGAAATAAGAACATCCTCTAAGATATATAGATAAAATCTTGTTCTTACGGGATATGGGGATTTTGAACGCCATGAAAGTTGGTTCGTGGTTTACAATGTGGTTTGGGTAGTTACATATGATGGTATTAAGTGGTTATTTAATATCCGCCATCGGGGACATTTCTCAGATTTTTAGTTATTAATTATAGGATTTAATAAGGGTAAAAGAATTAATTACGGCTAGAGCAGAAAGTTCATGAACTGGAAAAGAACGAAGAGGACACGGTGCCACCATCACAATGCCACTATTTTGGTGGATCCTCACTTTTGGAAATGTAATGGGCCAGGAGGGTTTGGGCCATTACATTAGATACCTCTCAAACTATTATCTCCCTCAAGAATGAAAAAAGAACTAGAAGAGAATAAAGGGTCTGAACAACAACCTCGAAAGATAGCTCTCAGGGGTGAACCTCATCATTATCTAGAAATACCTCCCTCTGAAGAACCATGCAACATACCATGATCAAACTGCCAGTCATAATGGTTGGGGAGTCTCTTCCCCTATGTCAAGATACTATCCGCATTGGGCAGAACTAACTCACTCGCACGGGTAAAATCACATCCACCATAATGCGTTATGATTAGGGATCGTGTCCTAACCTCCCCATAGTCAGGACTTTTCAATCGCATTCAGAGAAAAAGGAAAACAACACATTCCACAGTCAACAAGGTGAAGTGTTCCATCACAAGAACGTAAAAACAGAACAACACAAAAGTCAAACCAACTCTGGTTACTAGGTGCACATCTATGATTCATGTTCCCAAGTACTCTCCTCAAGCTCACCATGCTTCCACAACACTCGAACTAAAGGGATGGTTCTCCCATGAAGCACATTCTCTTAAAGATCATTGATCCTCAGTGGTCATTCCTCAAAGGTCATGTCATCCTCGATATCTAACTCTCCTCCATATGAGGACTTGTGAATCGTCGTGTAGATACTGACGGAGTTGGGACACATGTAAAATATCATGTATCCTCAACAGTGGGGTGGTAATGCTAGCTGATAAGCCACTTCACCGACCCGCCACAACACTTTGAAGGGTCCGATGAATATGTGATAAAGCTTACTCCCTCTACCAAACCTTCATTGTCCACGCCGAGGGGATACCATCAAGAACATGTGGGATCCAACATAAAAATCAAAGGGCATGCTTCTACAATCGGCATACGACTTCTGTCGGTCCTGGGCCGCCTTAATCCTTTCTCGTATAAGGTGAACCTTCTCTGTCGTGCTCTGCACCAATTCTGGGCAAAGAACGCTCGTTTCCCCAACCTCAGTCCAGTACACTGGTGAGCGACATAGCCTTCCGTATAGGGCTTCAAACGGATCCATTCCAATGGTAGGGTGATAGCTATTATTGTAGGAAAACTCTACTGGAGGAAAGTGACGCAAGCATGATCCTCTTGAGTTTAGAACACATACCTGAAACATATCCTCCATGGTCTGGATGGTGCGCTCTGTCTGTCCATTTGTCTGGGGATGGAATGCAGTGCTAAGACATAGCTGGGTTCCAAAAGCATGCTGCAATCCTCTCTAGACTCATGAGGTAAACCGTGCATCCCTATCTGAGAATATGTATCTAGGAAGTCCGTGCAACTTCACCACATCATCCACGTACCTTTGTGCTAAGGCATATACTGCACCCGACTCCTTGATCACCAGAAAGTGAGCCGACTTCATCAACCGGACCACCACTACCCAGATAGCATCATAACCTCCTTGAGACTTAGGTAGTCTCGTGACTAAATCCATCGAGATTTCATCACACTTCTACTCGGGAACATCCAGAGCCTGCAACAAAACCTTATAGAACGTGCTGTTTAGACTTCACCTGCTGACATACCAAGCGTTTGGCCACGAACTCTGCCACCACCTGCTTCACCCCGGACCTCTAAAACGGACCTCTCAAGCCCCAGTACATCATGGAAACTCTCGGTTGCACTGCTAGGGGTGAGTTGTGGAACTCACAATGGATTCTCTCACACATCGCCTCTGGAACAAACAGCTTACCTCGGAAAAGCACCTGATTCTTACTAACCTCCGCCCACCCTTCCAGAGTATCCCATTGGTTAACTTGGTCATGCATCACCTCACTTTCCGAGTATCCCCATTGTGACTCCTCTACCTGCCGCAACAGAGAATATTTCACTGTCATCTGATACATGCAACCTCTACCACCTTCCTTCCCTACATCTAGTTGCAAGGTAGCCAACTCCTCTATTGCCTTCCAAGTATCTGCCAACTCCCGGACCGCATCCTTTTGAGATTTTATTCTCAAGGCATCGGCCACCACATTCCACTTTCCTGAGGTGTAGGTAAAATCAAATCCGTAGTCCTGAAGGAACTCCATCCACCTCCATGTCCGAGAGTTTAGGGCCTGCTGGGAGAAGATATCCATCAAGCTCTTGTGGTCCATGAAGACGACAATGTTCTCCACGACGAATTAATGCTGCCACACCATTAGTGCGAACATGATGGCCACGAGATCTATGTCATGGGTGGCATAGTTACACTCATGGGGGTGTAACTACCTAGATCCATAAAAGATCATCCCTTGCCATTGCATCAGCACACATCTGAGGCCTTGCCCTGAAGCATCACAGGACCCCTCATACACCGCCCCTTCTTCTAGAAACCTCAAAAATGGGGAACATACCAACCTTTCCATTAAGTAACTGAAGTCATCCTCGCACTAACCATTCCACACAAAAGCCTTTTCCTTATTGGTCAAGGATTTCAAAGGTGTCATAACTCGGGAGAAGTTGGGCATAAACCTCCAGTAGTAACCTAACAGCCTGAGAAAATTATGAACCTCTGCAACGTTCTTGGGTGCTGCCCAAGAAACAATATCCTCAACCTTTGATGGGTCCACTTCTATCCCTTGCTCTGATACCACGTGCCCATGGAAATGCACCTATCGCATCCAGAACTTTCACTTGGACAACTTCCCATAAAGTTGGTGTTGTTAGAGGACTTATAAAACAGTCCTCAAGTGCTCAGCGTGATCCTCCTCTGATCATGATTAGATCAAGATGTCGTTGACAAACATGACTATGAACCGGTCCAGGTTCTCATGGAAGGTGGAGTTCATGAGTCCCATGAACATAGTTGGTGTGTTCGTAACACTGAATGACATGACTACAAACTCGAAGTTCCCACATCTGCACCTAAAGTTATTCTTCGAGATTTCACCCTCCTTCACCCACATTTGGTGATATCCAGACTGCAAATCAATCTTTGAGAACCAATCCACTCCCCTCAGCTGGTCTAAGAGATCGTCTATCCTCAGGAAGGGGTAGCGATTTTTGACCATCACCTGATTCAGCCTCCTGTAGTCAATGCATAGACTTAGACCACCATCATCCTTCTTCTCAAACAACACAGGATCACCCCACAGTGACTCTCTCGGCCGAAGAAAACCCTTCTTCATTAGATCATCAATCTGGATCCATAACTCCCGCAGCTCAGAAGGTGTCATCTGATAGGGAGCCATCGATGTTGGGCGGGCACCAGGGTGCAAGTCTATCCTGAACTCAACATTGCGTCGAGGGGGTAGAGTCTCCCCCTCCTCAAGAAAGACATCCATTAACTCACTTACGATTCTTAGGACTTCCAACATTTCTGCATCTATTGTATCCCATGATTTTTCAGGCAACAAGGAAAGGAGGGGCTCCTCTCGCCCGCTGCTACTCTAGAAACCCCTCTCGCCAATGAAGGTTACACGTTGACCACCCAAATCTGAAAACACAAACCTTCCTCATAAGCATTCAATGAAGGAACCCACATAGAACAACCAGTCAATGCATATGATGATATCATATGGTTGTATCTGCAATAATAGCAGATACCTGATAGGCTGATGCGGCCCTATCATCAGTCTGCACCCTCGACAAACATAAGATAAGTCGGTCCGGCCTCCGATTGGAGTGCTCAGCACCAGAGGTGTTGAATGTCTCTTGACGTCTAAACCCAAAGAACGGGCCAGACCAGGTGTAACAAAGGATTATGATGGTCTTGTATTGAACAAGGCATAAGAAAGAGTACTAAACATGCTAATCGTACCTCAAACGAACTCTAGCCCTACTGGAACTACTTCCTCTGTGGCGTGCAACTGCCCACGCCCAGCTCCTCTGCCTCTCTGATTTCAGCCGCCTCACCGATCACACCATGTCCAAGGTCCATGAGGAGTACCCAGAGGTCATCCTCCTCCTGTAATGTCTGCCCTCAGAGGGGAAAGAGCCTGCTGTGCCAACTTCTGCTGAAAGGGCCTGGCTGGAAACTGATGTGGCTGAAGTGGGCGCCGAACCTGCCCACCCCCCATGTACTGCACTCTTTTCGGGCACTGATTTTGAAGATTTACCTATCTCCCATATATAAAAAACCTCGATCCTGGGAGTGAAAGGAAGGGGCGAGGACCGGGCGATCGGAACAGGAACTGCTGAGGCCTGCTTCCTGCCAGTCGAAACCTAGAGGGTCCAGATACCGGGGGTCTGATACAGACATATTTCACCTTCTACGGGCCCAAATGGATCCCTTCTCATGACAGAACTCCCAACGTGTCCATCCTCTCCACCACTTCATCCTTCTTCTTCACCTCCAGGTAAGTCGTTAATGAAAAGTGAAAAATAGCATATTGAAGAGGAGGTCAGATTGCCTCCTCTAAATGTGTCTCCTGAGACTCCTCATCTAGAAAGAGGTCACGAGCAAAGATAATGAGATCCCTGAACATGATACACAAATCTCTCAAAGAAATACTCCCCATCTGGAGTGAGAGTAACTACTGCCTCTTCTCATCCTTCATCATGGAAGAGAGGTATTCCGCCCGAAACTGCTTCTCGAAGTCATCCCATGCAACCTCATCCTCCCTCCTCTCTCTAGGATAAATCTTCCACCACTGACGTGCTGCTCCCCGCATCTTGTTGATGGACAGAGGCACTCAGTACTCCATTGGATCCCAAATCAAGCTGAATGATATCACTAGCTCCTCAAGACAACTCTCCATCTCCACGTCAGAGATGCTAACCTCGTTCTTCCCGAGGGTCTATCGCTGAAAAGCTCGAAGCGCCTTCTGCCACTGGTTATCCTCCTCATCTCAGTCGATCCTCTGTTGATCGGCCAAGTCATCGTCATGGTCCTATATCATCTCTATTACTCGTGTTTAGCTTCCAGGTGCTATAACTGCAAGGTAAACATGGAATTCCTGAGCCCGAGTAGTGTAGAATATTGTTCTTAAATTTTCATATAATTATTCATTTATTTTGAACACCCAAGACCCCCATGAAACAAGAAAACAAAAGACATTATGATGCATGTACCTCTCCTAGGGTCTCTACCCTGCAATCAACGACGCCTCACTTGGTCATTCCGTAGGTCCAGAGTCCTTGTATCAGATAACGAGTGGCCCAAAAATATCATGTCCTAACCAGTCTTCCCTGCCCAAATTCACACACCAAGGTCACCCAACACTTCTGCACTACCATCCCAAGCAATCCTCATTGTTCTTAAATCCATACCCTAATATATCTCTCAACCCCCCACTTTGATACCATTCTTTCACGACCCACCTTCACCATGATGAGGGGAGGGACAACAGATTTCCAGACCCTTCCTTCTTTAAGTTGAAGGAGAGTTAATGACCTCCAAGACCCGCCTTTAATATGTCCCAGAGTGGTGACTAGCACCAAGGGTATAAAATCACACACTAAATGGAAGGCATTACCCTTTTTCTTCTAATAGGATCGGGATATAAGATAGTAAATCCCACAACACCAAAACTGAAAGTACAAGTATGGTTGAAAGTAAATCATTCCCATATGAATTTTCAAAGGTTAAAGATATATTCCACAAAACTCCAACAGTAAAAATATACCAAGAATAAGGAAATAAAAAATTGGAACTGACCAAAAGGTCTGAGCTAGTACAGTCCCATACAATCCCTGATGTCCTCCTAGAGACCTGAAAGCAGTTTTATATACATAGGGTGAGCATACATGTATACTATGTAAGGAAACCAAATCCTCTCGTGCACAAGTAAGGAGACATTCTAATGTCCTATGTAAAAAAGATAACCAATTACCCAACAAGGAAAATCTATCCACCCGAACCTTACCAAGGTACGATCCCCAAATAACCCATGTAAATTAATGTATAGTAATAGAACATCAATATTTGGGTACCCCGCCCCACTTTCCCACTGGTTATTTAAGACATCCTATGCATCGAACAAATCCCGCCATTCTTACCACAGTCCCACTGCCACACCCTACCCGCACACACCATGGCCAAAACCCCAACTCATTCCCACATCCAAACCCCGCACGCAGACTTCTGGGCCACAACCTCCACGTGTAACCACACCCGCAATCACCTGGGTCAGAACAACTACTACCATGATCGAAGACACCTAGTCCTAATCTTGAAGACACATGGGAAAAAACTACCCGCAAACACCAGGGCCAGCCACCAAAAATACCATGTATGAATATTCTAGGGATATTAATGGACTTCAGGCCATCACAGCCTGCCCGAAGAGTCTTGGTATATTTTGTAAAGGGAGGAGAAAAGGAGCTAATAACTAGAAACTCATAAGAGTGTTTGGAAAAACACCCTCCCCCATGAAATGGGAGTGTTCGGCATATAAGTGCTCGACATGGGTGGGGAGAAAATAAAAAAACCATTAAAGCCACAAATATAGGTATGGGTAACAAGCACTCATCCCATCCTAGGGGTTCCAAAAGCTAAGCACAAACATCCCCATTACTAATCATTCATGAAAGAAAAGTATGTCACACACGCCCAAGCCACATCTCATTCCCAAAACCAATTCTCATTTAAAATGTTCCTATTTTCATGTTTAAGTAACCCTGTTTAGGGGAATTCTACACTACTAGGCACTTAACTGGCAAAAACCAAAATCCAGAGAAAGAATACAGTTAAACAACAACTTTATCATTCACACCCGGTTCTCTTGTAAAGTCACAGCAACAAAGGGATAAGTGAGATCCCTCAATGTACTGGAACCAAAGTAAAACCCTAGACAACCCCATGTCTCCAAAATCTAGGATCCAATGGATTCCAAACAACAGATGATTCCACCCCTATTCGTGATATAAGTAGAGTAACCACACACCCTCAAATTCACAACCAGCGAATGTATAATAATATGGGATCCCATCCCCACCCATATCACCCCAGAAATCAGCACGTGAAAGAAACAACCAAACTGATACCACCAACACAAGGCAGGACCATGCATGTATTTTTAGATTTAAAAGATTGTACACACTCAATGGTTTCAATTCCACTGTGCTTTAACTGGGGTTATCACAGAAAAGGGTTGATCCGGGTTCTTTCAATTTATTTAACCAAGTATACGTAATCAATGAATTCCATGTTATGGTTATTTAAACATCCAAGAGCACCGAGGTTCATTAGTGCATAGAGAAAGACCACCAACGACATTGATTTTCAATGAGCATGCACCCGTACAATTAAAGAAAAAAACAACATAAAGAGTACATCAGAACATTGATCACACCCCCATATTATTATTTAAAGGTCGGTTCATTATCTTCTTTATGTTCAGTTTCATCAAATTCCATAGTAGAAAAAGCATGACCACCCCGCATGATACATAGAAAGGAGATATGACGTAGAAAATCGCTAACTGTTTTATCAAGGATCGACGTTTTTCTCCACGCACCAAGAACAGGGGATTCACGATTTATAGGGGAGGGACGTCGGGAACTCCGAGGAAGAGCAGATGACTTGAGCGTAGGCGAACTAGGGATAAGGATAGGAGTCGGCCAAAAGGAAGAAGATAAATATAAACAACCTCAGAGATATATAAATAAAATCACTTTGTTACAGGATATGGTGATTTTGAACGCCTTGAAAGTTAGATCGTGGTTTCCCACGTGGTATGGGTTGTTACACACAATGGTATTATGTGGTTATTTAATATCCCCATTGAGGATATTTCTTGGATTTTTAGGTATTAATTATGGGCATTAATAAGGGTAAAAGAATTAATTACGGCTGGAGCGGAAAGGTCGGGAACTGGAAAAGAATGAAGAGGACATTGTCCCACCGTCATGGTGTCACTCTCATGGGGTCCCCATCACGGTGACACCCTCACGGTGCCACCGTCACAGTGTCAGCCTTACGAAGCCACTGCCACAGTTTCACCATGACCGGTTCCACCGTCACGGTGCCACTATTTTGGTGGAGCCTCACTTTTGGAAAAGTAATGGGCTAGGATGGTCTAGGCCATTACAATTAAATTCACTAATCAAATATATTTTATTATAATCATTCTTTAATTTTTTACATGCGAAATGAATGTCATCATGTCATTGAGATGATAGGTCGTACGTACGCATGAGAAACTATATCATTCTATTAATGGTGTTGGTGAAATAAATTGGATGGTATATTAATTATAAAAAATCATTATAACTTCATATTTATTATTTTAACCATTCTATTCATATTTATACCCATCCATATAAATTAGCATTGGAAAAAAATTAAACCACATCGTGGAGATGGAAAGTCGTACATACGCATATATGGTGATATTATTTTTCATATGATAGATAAAAAAGGAATAAGGTTGTACCATATTTATAGAATCATCTAATAAAATAAATGATTTCGAATTTTGTTACATTATTATAGAAAAAATACAGGAATATGAAGTATAAGAAGAAAACAACTTAATAAATTGGTCAACCAATTATCCCTTCTTTGGTGGACATCCTTTTGATATACTCATATGGACACTAGGGTTGGCCTTTTATGAAGTCCAAAACCTATATGTTCTTTATAGGAAAGTTTATATCGTAAATAGGTATGTTTTATTCAAGCAATAAGGGTCAATGTTGTGTAATGAAGTGAGGGACAAAGTGATCTTTTCTAATTGAGGTGAGGAGAACATTAAAAAACTCAGAAAATATTAAATTAATATAAATTAATTTTTAATCCCAAATGGATCCAATGTGAGTTATTTAAAACATAATATTTTTATTAGAATAAATCATCTAAAAAATGACTTTTAGAATTGTTTAGGTCACATTATTCACCTCATCATTTGTCACTTTCCCTTAAACCATTTAACTCTTACCATGAAATCATGTTTTACTCTTTAGGTTTAATGTAGTTAATATAAAATTCCAATAGAGCCTGAAATGGATCATAAATGTAATATTTAACCTTATTTTAGTAATTTGGATTAATATTATATATTTATGAATTTTATATCATTTACTATAATATTATTAATTTTAAAGTGTCATTTATGTCAATTTTAATTATATAATTTTTTTTAAAAAATATGACATAATAACATTAAAAAACACCTCTAATATGTCACAAACATGTTTAAATTATCTAAAAAATAGATTATGTTGTTAATTATGGAATATTATATTTATTTTAATATTTTTATTTCCATTTATTTTATATTTCCATTAATTAAACAATTAGAACATCATTTTTATTAAAGACATTAATTAAATTGTATTTTCATTAATAATTAACAATAAATTATCATAATGACGTTAAATTCATTATTTTCCAAATGACTATTTATAGTCAAATTTATCTCCCATATATCATTGTATTAAAAATGTAATACTTATTTAAAACATGAGTATGACTCGTTTATCTTTTCATTTATTTAAATATAATAAATATCTTAATATCATGTTATTTTCTTAAAAATTGTATAAGTTCTCCTAAAGGATGATTTTAATCAAAACTAACTAATCTATTTATATTATGATTAGTGTTAGGATAATTTTATAATTTTATTTTTACCCATAATTATCGGATTTACACTTAATCGATGAAATTAGAATATTATTAAATTTTACATTTCATATGCCGAAAAATTTAAATAATCATAATTTAAAAATATGGACCCACTAATTCCAAATATAAAATAAATTTTTAAAAATTCAAAAATAAATGAATTTCTAGTAATAAATTTGAAATTAATCTTATTGATGAGATGAGAAAATAGGTTATAATTGTTTAAATAGCTATAGGATTGAAATTTTTTTAATAAAAAAATTCAATTGAAAATAGAAACCAACAAACACAATTTTATTAAATGTTAAAAAATAATCAAGATGAATTTCAACACCATTAAATAAAATAATCAATCAATTTAAATTATTTTGAAAAAAAGAGTTGTTTTCAATTAAAATTCAGTATTTTTCTCTATTATCATGACATAAAACGTATCATAAAAATTACAATAATTTAAATAAACTATTTTTATATGACACTATAAAAATTGATGTATATTTTTCCAAATATAATATATAAATTTCTTAAAAATCAGATTTAAAATATGATTTTCTTGAAATGGGGGTAAATATTTTTTTATAAAAAAAGTATTTATTGTGTAATATTGGGATTTTTCCTTATCTTATACCAGTAAAATATATTATATGAATATCAAAAAAATATTGAATATATTTAATATATATTAAATTAATATAATTATCAAATAGAAATTTATATAATTTTTATTGATAAAATAATTTTTTAGCATAAAAATAGTTCTTTAAAAAATCTTATATATTTATTTGGTTCTTATATTCTTTTATGATTAATTTGTACACAATAAATTCAACCATAAATTTTCATATGTTATTTATTACTCTTTATAACATCTAACATAATTGATAGGTTATATGTTATTATATTAAATAATAATACTCTAATAATATAATGGTTTTTGGTAAAACAATGCCTTATGTTTAACACATGGAAAATCATTATTTTTTTGTAGTGAATGATTTTTTTTGTTCTTTTGTTGAATGTATGCTATCAGAAATAGATCTTACTTAAGGATAGAGAAACTATAAAATCATGATGTGTTACGTTATCCCATTGAATAAATTGCTTCCCCGTAATTAGAACTCAGGATACAAAATTAGCATTTGGACATTTTCAAATATGATCATAGAAATGCCACATCAAAAAAAAAATGATTAATGATGTATTCACATTAAAATATTAAAATGGTAGTATTAGGGTTATCAAAGATAACACATATAATTTTTCCATATAAGAAAACATGCACGTGGAAGAGAAAATTAATTATCATGTTCTACCAGAGAGTGTTATATAACATGGTAAAGAGAATGATAAAAATGAGAAATTTATTAATCTATGATGATATAAGGGGCCATCTGATTCAACAAATAATAAGGTACTATGATAACATTTTTGGATTCTAGAACTTTTACCTAGAGTTTATAAATTCATTTACTTTATAGAATCTGAAAATAAAAAAATAATTAATTGACAAGTAGTTTTTACTCTTAAAAAAATATCCACTGCAAAATCATCATTTTCTATTAATGATGAATAATTAAAATAATATTTTCACTTTTGAAGAATTAGAATCAACGACAATATAATCACATAATCCATAAATGATTTTTAATTTATTTATCTAATTTTTAAATATTAAGACAAACCCAAATTGTTATGTTAATATAAGATAATTAAACAAAAATAATAAAACTTTACATGAATAAAAACAATGTTAATCTCTAAAATTCAATAGTAATTCGTAATAATAAACAAAGAACACCCAAAAAACAACAATATTTCATAAAATGTTCTAGAATATTATTAAAAAAGAAAAATTAAATGTATTGGATAATATTCTTCCAAATAACATCTAAAAATATAAATTCTTAAAACCAAAATATGATTTATGTAATCACATAGTATGCTTGATATGCTAAAAACATTCCAAAATATCATAAATAAACATTAGTCAAAAAATAAAATAATGTTTTAATCTGAAATTAAATTCAAAATCTCTTCCTAAAAATATTATTTTTACAATAATCTTACAAGAATCACAAAATAGAGAACGTCCTCTAATATAACATTAATCACTAAATCACCAAAACATTCTCCAATCCCAAGTTTTTCCATTTGGAAAAGAAAATTCCCATAAAATCAAAATAACCATTATCCATTAAATATTTTATCTTACTAAAACATTCAATGCAAATACAGACAACACACTAGATAATGGAAGACACTACACCCTTTTCACCCTTCACTTTGGGGTTTGTGCCCTGTGGTCTTGCTAGATGCGGTAGGTTTTCCCTCGACCATCAGGTTGTTTTTTAATAAAAACTATATTAATATTACACTCAAAATAAACATTATAGAAATCCAGGAAATAAGGTTTATCAATAAATATTTCTTTAAATAGGATTTTCCATTCAACCAAAAAACGTAAATACTTCATCCATTTATTTCCACATAGTTACTTCTATTGTGTGGTTAATGTAATATATAAGAGGAAATTTGATAATGCAATTCTTAGGTTCCACACATTTTCTAAAATGAACTAAAAATGGATTCTTAGGATGATATTTATTTCCTTCTATAACAGTTTTTATTTTTCCACAATAATTATTTGATTGAGGACCATCATTCCCACAAATAAATTTTTTTTCATTTTGTTGAGACACATTATTGGGGTTCTACATCCACATTTTTTAATGATGGACAAATAGACATATTTTAACCATGGTCTCTACCAGTAGTTGCCTTGTCATGATTTTTCCCTCTCTTCATTAGTTAGAATGGGGGTTGGTTAAGGTATATGTTGTTAACCCTATTCTGGGATAACTAATTTTGAATGAACACAATATATTTCATTCCTAACAAAATTACATTTTTTTCTCATTTCCACAACCTTGTCCACCATCTTCAATATTGACTTGTCTTCTTCTGGTTCATTCCATTAACAAAAACCAGAACCTATCATGTGAGTAACAATAGTAATAGTTATAAATATATATAATTATTTATAGAAAAAATAACAACTTTTTTTCATTCTAAACCACCTTATATAAAATCTAGGATATCCATTTTCATTATATATTAAAAACCCGTATAATGTTTCATTAGGAAAATGTGATTTTTTGTTAAAACATTCTCAGGGATTGTCAAACTAGGTGTGTAGTAAGGCCAATGGTGGTGTACCATGTTTCTTCGAGTCAGGCATGACACAACTGGTTAACATTGTTACAGCGAGGTACTTCTGTTCCAGAATCAAAATCAGTTGTAGTATCTAGATTGGGATGTATCTCTATAATGAATAACATAATCTCAATCATACCAACAATCAAGGATGTTCTTATATTCTTATACTAAAATTATATCTTATGATTAGTTTACCAAATATATGTTTAATAAATCTAATTTCTAAGTATTATAATATAATTTTCCTGATACCAACATTAATCAACCGTACCATAGTATCCTAGATCTTGATCCGTACATTATTCTGTTACCAGGGATATAAGATATAAATCCAAAATGACTGATCAATTTAGAAATTTTGGAATTGATATTATATACATAATTTTTACAATACATATTGAAATGATAAAAAACATTACAACCTCTCTGAAAACCATTTTATTACAAACTATCATCCCTACAATCTAGAAATAATATACATTTTAGCATCAAGGGAAAATAAAGCACAATAAAGTGGTTATTTGAGAGGGTTAATAAGTGTAAGCGTACAATGAAATCGGTTAAAAGTTATAAACAAATACGGAAAGATGATTAATTATAAAACATTCCATTTAATCAATAACCTGAGCATAATATTGAATGAATGAAAGACGATAAAATGATTCAATGTACACAACCAAATTATAATGAATATTATCCATGTATATTCTATTATTCAATTTATCACATGAAAAATCAATAGTTAATCTCACAATTAAAGATGCAAAATTTTGAAAATACTAAAAATTTCCTCAAGGCATCAATGAAGGAACCATACATAAATGGGTAAAAACCCATTTATAGATTGTATCATGAGACCTAAAAGATATATGAGGGGATATATCATTCTTTTTTCATCACGGACTATGTCCCATTTATTCTTTATATTAAAGGGGTGACGATACATAATAGACATAAACAATTGTATTAAATCTAGAATAAAAAATTTGAATACTTTAACCATAAACCATGAATGGTACCAAAATATCACATACATGGTGAAAATAAACCATAATCCATTGAAAGAAATATGGAATATGATATCATAAGTGATGTACCAAAATCAAACATATGATCCAATAATGGAGTTCGTAATAGACAAAAAATACTCAAATAAATACATAAAAAATATATTTTGAAAAAAATAACCATTTTAATATAAAATATTTTTTTAAAGTATATAAATTATAAAATAATACATTTAATTTGGAAACAAAATTGTAATATATTAATGTAGTATTCTAAATAAATAAGGCTTCATTATAGAAAAAAATGATTCTCACGCCATATACGTTAAAAAACATTCGTTCCGACAAAGAGCCGTAAAGTAAATCATTTTAAAAATGAAAAAAATATTCCCTTTAAACTATTATTCAAAAATTATTAAATAGGTAAAATAAATTAAATTTTTTCAGAAAAATATAATAAATATTTTCTAAAACATTTTAATATAACATCGGCTTGGTTTATAAATATTCTACAGTAGATACATATGTATAAACAAACTTGAATAATAAAAAGATTGAGATGTTAATCCTAAACATTTACTTTAAATAATTTTAATGTGATTTATCCTCATATATAATAGTTGAAATCATGTTATTAAATTATAACAGAATCATACAAAAATTTATGATATCATATATGATCCTATTTTATTTTTTTAATAATATTCTATTATTACCCTTGTTTCTAGATTTAACTGCTTCATTTTCTTATAAAGGTATTGTCATATAAATCATATTTTTTATGCATAAGATATAATTTATTCATATCCAGAATTATATTACGTTCATAAATATTATATTCACTCATAAAATGCGTCTTTTATAATCACTCAGTAATTGTTAATGTGGTGAATTAATTTAATCGCATCGTGGAGACAAAATGTCGTACCTACACATTACTAACGATATAATTCTAATAAATAAAAATTAGAAAGGAAATGGTTGGTATATTAATTATATATGTAAATTAAAATTTAATATTTATTATTTTATAAATTATATTCATCATTATTCCCACCCAAATAAATTGGTTATGAAAAAAAAATTACACAACAACGTGGAGACTGTAAGACGTACACACGCACAAATAGTCATATTTCTTTTAGTAGGGAGGATAAAAGTAGGAAAATATGTTTCATATAATTATAATATCGTCTATGAATATTTATGATAGTATAGTTATTTATTTAGTATAAAAATATCATATTAATAGTATGAAAAATAAGAAATGTACTTAAATGAATTGCTAAATAAATTACCTCTTCTTCGGTGGACTTCTGTTTGATCTCCTCTTAGGGAAAATAGGATTGGACTACTGAGAATATGAAAACCATGAGGATGTGGCTATGGAATTTTTTATGGGAAATGGGTAAGGGTATGGTTTATCTAGAACACTAAAAGTTGTTTAATTAAGTGAGGGAAGAAGTTCCATTTCATTATTGAGGTGAGGGGAACATTAGGAAACTCTAAAACTATTAAATTAATATATATATATATATTATTAATTATAAATGAATCCAAATTATGTTATTTACCTCTCAATAATTTATTTTTATATATGTTTTGGTCATAATATTTTCCACATCTTTTGATTTTAACCTATTGATAAACCTTTCAACTCTTATCGTAACAAGGTGGTTTTTTATATCTTTAGTGATACAATAGTTTCTATATTATTCAAAAAGAAGGAAAAATTATTTCATGATGAGATAATAAATATTTTTATAGTTAATTAGATGAAATTTATAAATTTATTAATTTTATTTCATTTAAAAAAAAATTTATTTATTTTTGAGTATCATTTGTGTAAATTTTGATACTATTCAATATTGTTCTTTTTAAAAATATCCAAACTACATGGTTATGATTTAATAGAAAATAATATATCCCTAAAATGTCTAAATTATCAATAAAATTATTTGATTCCTTTAATTTTGTCCAATTATATTTATTTTAATATTTTTTTATTATGCAATTGATATTTCTATTAATTAAAAAATTACTACATCATTATTATTATATCCTTATATAAATCTAGTTCTTCTGTTAAAATTAATATTAAATAATCAGGATTAATAAAAATTTATTATATTTAATATTATTATTTATATATAAAATTATTTTCTCTATAAAAATCTAATAAAATTGGAATACTTATTAAGAACATGAGAATGAAATTTTTATCGCATGTTTAAATTATATATAATAAAGGTAAAATTTTCATCCAAGTGGCTTGAAAAGGGAGTAATTTAAACACAATTATTATTTTGGTTGAAGCTCATAGATCCAATGAAATTGAAATGGTTTTCAGGTAATTTTTTAATATTATTGGTATAGATAATTACTAGATTTACCTGTAACTGTGGTGATTAAAATTATAATAAATATTACTATTCATATTCCCAAAAAATAAAATAATCCTATTTACATAATTTCGAAAAATTTATTAAAAAAATTGAATCCATTTTTCATAATATGGAATAATTTATACATTTTTTATTTTATTCATGTTGATCGGGTGAGAAAACAAGTTATTAATGTTTATACAAGTATAATATTGAAATGTTTTTATTTATAAAATTATCTTAAAATTCATTAAAATTAACTACATTTGATTAATTTATTAAAAAATAATCTATTTATAAATTAAATCCATAGATTTATATAATTTAACACTATAAATTATTTTGATGAAAGTAGTTGTTTACAATTAAATTTTTTTACTTTTCACTGTTAATAAAATCCTGAATCATATTAGAAAAATACACAAAAAAATAATTAGTGTAAAATTTTATATAAGAATTTAAAATAAAAAGCTTATTTCTTTCAATAGAATGTAGAAACGTTTCAAAAACTGGATTCAGAATATGTTCTTCTTTAATTTGAGGTAAAATTGATTTTATTAAAAAAATATATAATTTTACGTGAACTATTGGGGATGTTCATTCTGTATTCTTATAAAATATTTTTGATTAATAGAAAACAAATTTATTGAATATATAAAATATATATTTCATTATTATCATTATCTAATATATATTAAATTATTTTATTAGGATAAAATTTCTTTATGACAATACAAATAGTTCTTTGTAAATCATATTCTTCATAATCAGTTGGTTCTTATATAAATTTATAATTATTTGTTAACCAATAAATTAAACCATATATTTTCATAAGTTATTTAATACTATTTATAACTACCAACATGATGGATAAGTTATATATTATTATAATAAATAATAATATTTTAATAATACATAAATCTCAGAGAGAGTGTGTCTGGCACACACCATTTCAATACAGAATAAAGTTCATTTAATTTATAAAGAAAATACCACATGTATTGAATGTAATAAAATAAAGTAAATTAAAGGTGAAATAATTTAATTCCATGTAATATGTTTTTCTACCGTTCTATTAGATATTATTCTATTCTTCTTTTCAGCATTTCATTATATTTGATTTATGATGTCATTCCTATGTATTCAGAGGAGTTGTTGAAAATATAGTGAGAATTGGGATTCACTAATGTTAAAAAAAGATATATTTTCATATTTTTTTATTTAGAAAACTGTTTCTCCTTATACGGTATTAATATTAATTCTTTATTGATGTGTCTATCATCTATTATATTTTTATACCTTAGAACTTCATTTTAAAATAAAATCACTACTTGGAAATAGTGGTTGAGAAATCATCATTAAGATCCACAAAATTCATATGTTAATATAGGTTCATTATATACATTCATTTGACATGTATTTTTGGAAAGAAAATTTTTTGGATTAAATTTTTTAATAATATTATAATATAATATTTACTTTTAGTCATGTATGATGTTAAATTTTTGCAACATCAACCTCTGTCACTTCCATACATTGCGGATACATTGATATGTTGTATGATTGACAACTTATAACCATGTTTATCCATTTTTACATACATTTGATCACCTTGTACAGGCGATGGATCCAATAAATTTTCAAATTTGAGACCCCTGACCATTGTGGCTAATTTTTCTCATGAAGTCTCATGTTATATCATACGATCAATCCAATATTTATCAATGATATAGCTTTGGTCAGTCATCTTTGTATGACATGAATCACTGGTCCTTATGATTTCAATGTTTTTTATAACTACTTTTATCTTTTTCATATGATTTATTGACAATGTATTTATATTTATTTATTTATTTTTCATAAACTCATCGTGGTTGATCATATTTTTAGGCATTTGATTTTATATTCTAAATGATTGATTACATAAATAGGAAAATAATAATTACTTTATAGAAGTAATATTTACATACATAGAACATGAAATGGATTATAAATATCATAATATCAATTTTTTATTATTAAAATAATAAATTTTTGGACAGATAGTTCATAAAATTGATGCTATAATTGTATAAAATGATGGGTATGTTCTGAATAATAAAAGATCAGTAATAGTGATGAATATTGATAATTTTTTTTCCTTGTGGGTCATTGACTTCATAGTTTTAATAATATGTAACTTTTTTGTTAAGAGAGATGATAGTTATAGTTCTCATATTAGGTTGATTATTTTTAATTATTATGGTAGTGTGATTTTTCATATACATTATCTGTTTTCATTTCTTACGGTTCACCAATATAATCAGATAGAGTGATTGATGCCCAAAAAGGACCTCCGTTTCTTGGTGTTTCCTAAGAACTATACTGTTTAGGATATTAATATATGACTACTCCCCTAACATAATCTCCCTTCAAGGCATTGTATGGTATATGGGGATATATGGGAAATGATATATTATGTTTTGATTGTATACATTACCTTTTCATTTTCGTTATTTATTAGTTGAAATTTAATTTTACATTCATATGTATAAGAGGGATAAAAAAGAATTATGTTAGATGTAAATAGTGAAGACCATGGGAATCCCCCTTAATGAAATGATTAAAGTCACGAAGAATATTAAAAGTGAAATTATAAAAGATAAATCTATTATAAGAACTCTCGTTGTTAGATAATCTATCTTCTATAAAATTACATTCACTCCAAGTGTGACTCACTCCTATGAATTGACACTATATCATCCTGAAAATCCTGATAAAGTAATTGAGATCCCATTATGTGATACATTCAATTTTCTTCTTGTTTCACATAATTATTTCAATCCATTTATCTTTTTAATAACATTAGTTCAAGGAATTTTTTATTATCTAAGTCTTTTTATTTATTTTATATATGATGAATCTTTTATCAGGTTGTTACACCACTTATTCCCTTGGGAATATAATAATAATATCCGAATTTATTTTAACAAATGATAAATTAGTAGTTTATATTCGGGAAATATTATCTGAATATGTTATAGATTTTAGAAAAACTAAATGTTTTTAGTTTTAGATCAGATTTCTATTTTGGTGATATATCAAGGTACGATGCTCATATTATTGTAAAGAAATTCATGTTTGATATATTAGTCATTAGAATATATTTTATTCTATTATGAGGATGTATGAAATGTTCTTTTTGGTGCTCTAAAAAATTTGCAATGTTGATGCAAAATCTCGAGGTCTCTACTGCCTACAAATTTAGGATGGTTTCATTTTTTCTTTGAATATATAATCTATAAATATATAAATAATGAAAAAATGGCCACATTGAAATATAATACATTAATATAAATTTAATTAATTACAAAATAAATATAAATAGATAATATTCACTTCTTCTTTTTAATGACATAAATACCAATGTTAGTCATATTGTATTGATTCTTGACCAATTGGAATGGCGTTGATTTTTCCTAACTATAAGCCATCTTTAAAGGGTGATTAATCTATTATTAAAATCATTTATAAATGTAGAGAAATTTTTATTGTTATTCTATTCAGATTTTAAAATTATTTTCATCCATACAATGGATGACCAAAAAATAATGATAAAATCATGGTTAAGGAAAATTAAATTTTATTTAAATTATGTTTCTTAAACCTAACTCTACATTGATTCATCACCACATTAGGATAAATTGATCTCCATGTTTTCATGAAGGTCGATCTCACATAGCCACATGTTCTAAGAGGAATCTCATCACTTCCCTGCTTCTAGAAAATTAAAAAAATTTAAATATGTAAAATATTAGAAGAACTGGAAATCACTATAATCTATATACAATAATAGAGCCAAAACAATGCACGTCATTTACTTTGGAACACTATAAAAAGAATTGAAAATGAACTCATGTGGGGATGAAATCTTCTTATCTTGTTCTACATTAACTTTTACTAGATCTATAAGATTTATTAAACATATGAATTTAATATTGGAGATTGATAAGAACTTTTATAGGGATGAAAAAGAACAGAACCCAATAGGGACTCTCTTAATGTAGTATCACATACCTACAAGAACCTTTAAAAGATCACTTGAATACAGTTGGAGAAGGCCCTTGCAATTCAAGAATTCAAACACCAATATCATGTTAACTTTTTTATAATGAATTTTGGTATAATACAAAAAATTATAATGTCATCACTATGAATATGTTATGAGTTAGATGAAAAAATACATTAAAATCCCATTTTAATAGATTTAGGATGGCCCAATGATTACTTTCAGAAGAAAAAATGAAATTCACCTAGCATTTGGAACATTGAAGCTAGTCACAATATAGAATTTAGTATAGGGTCTCATGTTGGGTTCATGGTATATTTCCCTTCACTATTACATTTTAAGAAGAATATTGGCCTCCTTAAATAAACCATAACCTGATGAATACAATTAGTTTGAAATTGAAGGCACAACATCATACTAGATGCATTATAACCTTCACAATATCATTAAGAGTTTTTATTAGGTCAAATAAAATATATTGAGTATTTATTTGAATATTGGAAATCATAAAATATTATACGACTTGTATTTTCCATATTTATTATATTTAGAAAGCATTTTTAGATACTAAATTTTTTCATATTCTTTGTAATTATATAAACTTAAATTTTAAAAATGTTATTTTCATTGGATTATTTTCTGAATAAACTGTCATAAAATATAATGATGAGAATGAATGTTTTTTTAATTATTTTTATCGTAATTTAGAGATAATAATGAACTAATTTTTTGACATCGTTTTTATAATATGGTGGAGGATAGTAGGTAATTTAAAATAAAACATTTAAATTATAATATGATTTTTATTCAAAGGTAAAGGAATTATGTTATCTTTTATAAAGGGAGATTTTAATCTATTTGAAGGATCATTCAATGATGATTCTAGAATATCATAAGAATATAAATTCATTTTATATAATTTATTTCAATGATTTATTTTAGAAATGAAGGGTGCAATACTGTTGTAATTTGTATTGATAAATATATTGATGATATTATGTAAACTTATTTTGAGTTTCTAAAGGATGAGGAGCGGCTAAAAATATGAGATATTTGATTCTATATTTATATATTTCTATATGATTAAAAAATAAGGGATAAAATGTTTGTTAAAAATATTATGAAAAAAATATGTGAAATAATGTTATGTTAATGTTCGACAGTTGTGGGAGTGTTAATATCTATTTATTAATCATTGTTCTTTCTTAGTGAAATGTTGATGGAATCATGTGTAGTACTCTAATATTTAATTGATTGAGTTTATTAATTTAGAATACATAATAAAATCTAAGAAATTTTTTTTTGTTAATGATTTATTGAATATCATCAATATATATTAGTTACTGCTGCAACAGTGATATGAACTAGTTCTCAAATTTTAAATTTCTTCTTCTTCTACAAATGTTTAACCTATTTATATATATTCTTGGATGAGTGTCAACATAACATACACTGTTTTTTATATAATGGTTCCCTATAAAAAACAAATCAAATATAAAAACAATAATGCAATTTATTAACTACAAATAGTATGTTTTCATCGTACCCAATCAAATAACATGCTTTTTGGAAGTCACTATGCCCAGAGAAAAAATTGCAACAGTTGAACAGGGGATTTATATGCATCAAACCAGTATACACCTCTATATAAAATTCATTCTGTTATTCATTTTTTATTACACATCATTAGAAGTTTATAATTATATAACATTAATTCAGAAAGGATGATTTGATTTTATAAATATGTTTCAAATAATGAAATTCACCCCTCTTATGTTATCATTCTGAAAAAATAATTACTATTAAAGGGTAAAAACATTTATAGAATATTTAATATTTCTTTCTTCCTTTGGAAAAAATATATAATGATGTTTATGAATACAAATTATAATGGATCATCTCTTAGAAGGAATTTCAGTGAACTATACTCCTTATTTAAAAGGGGATAATTTCTGATGCTAGAAAACATTCCTAATTTGGATTGATATTGGGTTACCCTGACAGGGGATGGGAGAATCAGAGTGTTAACTTTTACTTTCAAATAGATGGATATTGTGAGCATGTTGGTAGGAACCTGTTAAACATATCTGATGAGATTGTGTAGAAAACACAAAATCACATGCAATAAAAAGATACAACAATTAAACATGGTTCAGAATTAAGCGCTGCATACAAGGATCATACACTAATAAGTTTTTTGAAAAACTAAATTCCAATAATATTAAATTTTTTTGGAGTATGTTTTCCTGGAACATTCAGTCCGTTCAGGGATCAATTCCTTTATAAATTTTTAGGGATAACACATTATGTCAGTTAGATCACATCCATTGAATCCCCCTGATCACTATGTTATGAACAATCTCAAATCAATTTGTCAACATTAATTTCACATAAATGTGTTGGAATTAAATAAAAAAACCTTGAATATATATATATATATTATCTATTGATGTCATGTTGTCCCAAATATATGTAATTTACTTTTATGCATACTGTTGTTTCATGAATAGGTCCATCGTGAACTGAACTTCTTCCTCTACATATTGAAATTATTTGTGTCCAACCTATGCATACCACCTCTGCATACCACCTCCACATACTACCTCTGAAAATTAAAACTACAATCCACCTTTCCATCACCATGTTTTCATACTACCTCCAATTCTTCTCTTCTGTACCATTTCTTTACTATGGACCAACCTCTCCTCTAAAAATCAACTTTCACATACCACCGTCCTTGGCGTACTACCTTCCTCCGCGTACAACATATGGACTAAAAACTGAGTTATTCCTCTATGTAATGACTCTCCAACATATTTTTTTCTTCCTTTTATGGTCTAATGAGAACACTTATGAAAATTTTCATTCACATGAACCTATTTTAGACATATCTGAATTCTTGGAGCGATGAATTACTCTGATGAAATTCACTCTGGTCAACATAAAAAAATTTTGTTCTCTTTACATAAGATGTAAATCCACAAAATCTACTATAGAAATATTTACCAAATCTATCATACGGCTCCACTATTACCATGTACAGTGTGTCTCCCATGAATTATATTCCCTATGCGGTCTCCAAACCTACATTCTCCCAATGCGATGGAAGATATCACCACCTCATTTTCTCAAATGACACCCTTAATATCTTTGAAACACTCGCCCAGATTTTTTTAACAACAATACATCCATCGAACCGTTTTTGGTTAGTGAATTATATAACCTCTTGTGAACCTTTACTCTATAAATTGTTCCTACTACGTGATATGTGTACAATTTTCCATGACATGAACCATTCCTTATATGTAGTTTATGGTTATCCATTCCACAGAAAATATTTTTTTTATCTATGAACTCTTCCAGCTATGTGTATTGTGGTTCACCACGATCTCTGATTCTCTCCCTTTTCAAAAATGATACACTCTGTATTTTGATGGCCAAAAAACTGGAAAACGTTGAGAAACTACTCCATTATAAGATCCTTATTCGTAAAGGATGTAATAACCCTTGACATGAAATCCCCTTGATCAATACAATGTGTATTGATAACAAACAAAACCATACTTCATTTCCAATAAATAATATCCATGGTTCCAATAGTCCCACCTTTTGGTTTTTCAGAAATATGTAGATAAATTCAATGAATCATAGAAAAAACTGATAAATGAGAAAAAACATATCCAACTCTCTAAATCTACATGATAAATAATTAGCATTGAAAAGAAGAGGGGACGCATGAATTAGGATATCCTGATACCAAACTATGATTTCCTTTCTCCATTCTCATTGTCCCCAAGATTTTTTCACATTAAACTCGTAATTCTCAATGACTGTAACATTTTGGAATCATTATATTCATTACCATATTTCCACCATAAAAGCATTTCATATTTCATTCTCCTTTTTAAACTATAAAAAAAGAATCTATCCATTAACCCCAATGAAAATAAACCCAATGAAATGTGGTGGAACATCAAGTTTCTACTTATGTTTCTCAATGAAATGTGCTAGCAATGGCTTGGTTAGTATGACAACAACATGATCATCAATTTCAACCTTATCAATTTTAGTCATGTTGGGTTCAACTTTTTCCATGATTAAGTGATTTATGATTTCAAAGTGTTTCATATGATAATTCTAAACATGATTCTTCATTAGAACAATTGTGATATTGTTATCACAGGGAGTCACCATTGGTTGTTTCACCTCATCAACAGTATTAGTCTGTTGTTGCATCATCCATAGTAGCTAAGAGAAATCCAATATGATATAGATATACTCATCTGTATTAGTACTAAGAGAAGTACATTATTGTCTTTTAACCATCCATCACACAAATTTCTTACCAATAAAGAATTCTCCAAAAAAATACTTTCTATAAATAACATATCAATCCTTGTTAGCATCTATAAATAATTATAGTTAACTATATCTTCCTAAAGAAATGTATAATCCATAATTGTGAGTTCCTTAAATGTACCACATGATTTGTTTCACTGCTACCATATGTTCTTCTTCCATATTAGGTTGCATGTGAGATTCTATGCATATTGTAGATACAATATCTATTCATGTTGTAGTCTGGTAAAATATGCTTCCAATGGTTCTTATGTAATTTATGGGGTCTATAGATTTCTCATCTTCATGCTTTCCCAATTTTTTCCGAACTACAATCATAGTAAAAATTGTATTGGAATCATGTATATTGAATTTTCTCATATTCTCTATTGCATATTTTTTCTGAGAAATAAATGTTTAGTATTTCCTATAAAACAAATGAATCCCCAAGAATTATGTTAGTTCACCAATCATAGACATTTCAAATTTTGATTTTATGTGACTGGAAAATTATTCTAATGATCCTTTATTACTTCCTCCAAATAAAATATCATATACATACACTAGATCCCTGATCTAATCATTCTGATAGTTCATCACGCATAGATTGTGATTTAGACATACTCTTTTATGTTCAATCTTCTTTAGATAAGAATAGACCTGAGAGAACCATGTTTATGGTGCCAATTTCAGATCATTTAAAGCCTTATTAAATCTAAAAACCATCATGTCATTATTATCCAGAAGAAATCTCATTGGTTTTTCAATATAGACTTATTCTTCAAAAACACCATTTATGAATGTTGTCTTGAAATTTATTTTATACGCTATGTATCCTCATTTATTTTCCATGGAAAGGAAGAGTTTGATTGATTTCATTTTATCCAATTGAGAAAATTATTCTTCAACATCAACATAATCAATAGGTTTATAGATTTTACAAACCATTCATGGCTCATTTATGATCACATTTACATTCTATTCAAATTTATTTTTGTAAATCCAATTTGTAACAATCAAATTTTGGGTTTCCAGACACTTCACTAGATCTCATGTTCGGTTCTTACCAATCAGATCCAATTATTAATTTGCAGTCTCATCCCATGATTCATTCATTGTAGCTTCATCAAAAAAGGATGGTTCTACAATTGAATTGAATGTAGATTCTACAAAATTCCACAATCTCCAACTTTGTGTGAGAGTTTTACAATACCCACTGATGTATGATCTATCAATTTCGACTTTTCAATTTCTCTTACGAGGTTCAAATAAACATTTTCTGCCACGTTTTCCTCTTTTGAGACTTCTTATGAGGCAACATCATGATATGACTGTATGTGTTTCTTAAACCATCTTTCAGTTCTATTTTTAGATCTGATTAATATCTATATTTTTCATCATCTCCTATCACATTAGCAGAATAATTCCAAAAGTCATTTGTTGTTTTATTATCAATTATATTCACATCACCACTTTCCATTATTTTTCTTATGATGTTTATTATAACATTTTTAGTCTTTTATATTCATTTAATATCATAAGAATATTCCGATATCTAAAACATCGACATTGTTTTTGGGATTTACTAATTTGTTTTGAATAAAAAAATTACTTTAAAAAACACGAACAAAATATTCATATTGGGATTCCTTCCATTCCATAACTCATAATGTGTCTTGGTTTCTTCCATACAAATCCATGTTTAGTTTTAAATATAAATTGTATCTTGAACAACATCTATCAAGTAAGAGAGAGAGATAAAACTCTCAATCATCATAGATTTGGCCATATAGTTCACCTATCAATTTTGGGGTAGAACAAATCTATTTTACAGTAGAATTCACACAATATCAACCTAATGCATCAATGTTTCTCCAAGTAATTATCAAACTCAGTAGTTATATATTGTAATACATTTTCATAAATAAAAACACTAATAGTCTAGAAAGTTCATTTATTAGTAATTCAGCGATACGTTTTCATACAATCATGTACATTCCATTTACAATGTATAACCATTACACAATACATTATACTAGAATCATCATGCGAAATAACAAAATTCCATTACTCCCAAAGTTCTAGAAACATTTATCCGACAACATACACTTGTATGGATGTGATCAAGAAGATTTGATGCACTTTTCTTATTTGGATGATATGAACTGCACATCAAGATTCCACAAATTAAATCTTTACATGCCTTCTCCAATTCATTCTTCAGATGTTGAATATAAACAAAAATATTTAGTTTAAATATATTTTCCATTTATTTTTTATTGATGTGATCCATTATTTGGTGCCACTAGTTTTTTTATTCTTGAACAGTCATATTGAAACTTCTCTCTTTACTATCAACATTGTATAAGTTTCAATCAGTTATAAGAAAAATCATGATAGAATCTCATGTTCTTCCTTTAATAGTTCACTCATATTAATTAAATTTCAATATAAGTCATTTGTGATAGATTTGAATCACATTTAAGAGATTGTCATAGATCCCGTCCACATAAAGAACTTTATTCTTCTTTACCGTGCCATCGGCCAATTCAACACTTCCACTGCCTTTGATAGTGAAAGAAACATCAGTACCAAATCTCAATATATGATAAAGATTTTTAATTACACTCATTAATAGATATTCATTTCCAATAATGTGGGATGATCTTCCACTATCAATAATCCATTTGATTTTTATGGTATCTTTGAGATCTTCTTCGGAAAAGTTGGATTTTTCAATTTTTATATTTTACATCCATGAAATATTAGTTTGATTTATTGATAAATATGGATTTTGAAATACCTTTTGAAAGTTCATAGGTTCATAATACTCACACTCTTCTACCAAAGGTGATAATATTTCTGTGCGAAAACATCGTATGGTTGGATTGTATTGACTTCTCTCTGAGTTCTGTTTGAATTTTTTTACCATTCATCAGCCAAAATTCAACATATTTATGGAAAAAGTTAGAAAAATGAATACAGTATCAATTGAATAATTTTTAATAAGAATTAGGGTATAAATTTTTTATCCTTCATTGAATTCCTAGATCTTTCCCATTAAAATATCTACTTAACTCTTCACAGTATGACATTTTATGGCCGATATGACCATAGAATTGACATTTCATAAGTATAAATTACTTTTTACATCTCTTAATCTGCATGATAAGTGTTTTAGAAGAATAGTTTGACTATGTATCATCTTGGTAAACATGAGTACAGTTTTAAGTTCTCATTTCTGTCTAATTTGAGACTTTTTTTGGGACATTACGTGTCCTTGTGATATGTCTCACACTCATAATTTATTTATTTTGGCACATTTTAAGTCTATCATTTGATGTTTCATAATTTAAAAAAAAAATATGAATCCCATATAATGTGTGTCTTTGATACTTCAGAACGTTTTCATGTCCATTATAACCATTCTTAACACTCTCTCTAAGCTTTGAATCTAAAACGTTTCCACACTGAATTTTCCTCTTTATTTCTTTCATAAAAGATTCACATTAAAATTTAGCCGGATGAGTAGCAACTAATTTCTCAAATACCTCAATATTTTTTGACTTAAACATAATTTTATATGCAATTCATCAATGTACTTTTCATGTTCATCAATTGTGAGATTTAGTTCCACTATATAATTTGAGCATTAATAAGTTATTGAATGTTATTTTATTACTTCCTCAAGTAGATAAATTTCAGCCTCTAGTATTTCAACATATCCTAATGAATCATCATCATTTTAATTTCATTTTTTTCAAATCATTCAATGATTCTCAATCATTCCAAAAGTATCCTTATATTCCATATTCAGATCGAAATTAGTGGTTAACTGATTATTTCTAGATTCATATCCTGATTTTTTTTATTTTTCAATGGTATCCATCATTGACACATGGTTCCAAATTAAAACACTAATTATTAAACCTCGATGAATTACCAATAATCGCCTTATTATTCATATAAAAAACCCTTTCTCTATTGTTTTTTCCATACATAAATTCTCTTTTAATGAAAAACATTTTATGAGGATTCTACATGTATACCCCATAATTTTCTTCTATCATCAAACAATATTTCACATTGAGTAGATATGTACCCAACACTGACACAACTGAAACAATCCATATGTAACATTCTAAAAAATTTCCCTTTTCCCCTTCATTAATTTCATGGCAATAAGAGAAAGAATATATTTTTACTCAATATCGTATTCAATAATATCTTTTTAAATTTCTTGTTTTTCCATGAATTTTAATTCTATTTCCGTCCTTACTATATATTTTCCATCTTTTGGTTTGACTCCCATATCATACTCCACCTGGCTACTCCGTAGATTATCTAGAGTGAATGTTTTGAATGATATCATTCCCTAAGAGATGACCCTTTTTCATTTATAATGTGTTTGATGTATTATCATGATTTTATTTACAATATCAATGTCTTTGATTTTGTAATCAAGTCCTCATATTGCTCCTACAACTTTAATAATTTGATTAAAAAATGAATCTTCATTTTTGATCGGATGAATCTTCATATAATTTAAACTATTGTTCAAAACAAGTAGTCTTTCGTCCTTCACATTGTTTTCTCTATTCTCAAAATACTCTTTTTTTCCCACATAAACATTTTTTCAAATTCAACTCATTACATTTAGATATATCTAATTTTAATGAGTTGTAGTGATAGAATTCTATACATTGGAATCTACATCAAGAATTTTCCTATATCTATCAGTCATAGAGAGCCCAGTTGTATTATTGACTTTTATTCCTTATGAAGTGGAAAATAGGACTTCCATTTTGTGATATGAAATGTTAGATATCAACCTATTCTATTAGTTTTGTAAGTTGCATCCATAAAAGAAGGGACCCCCTAACATTCACATTATTCTCCATGGTATAAATGAAGGACATATTTAACACCGGTTAGCTTCTTCTAATAACACATGAAGGACCCCAAAACACCCATTGAGGGTAGGGAAGAATTATTAAGTCAAAATTTTCATTTAAACCGAGGGTTCTTTTTCCCACATTGGTAAGAACCTATAAAACTATTCTAATGAGAAATTGCAGAAAAAATCAATAGCACGAAAAGAAAAGACACCTAAATTTTAAATGGTCCGACACTAAGATATAATTCTAAAGAGAATATATTTATAGGTTTTTTGTCATTCCAAATTCTACTAATATTCACCAGTTATGGTGTACATAGGTTTTTCAAAATCACTCTATGACTAATGTATTTCCTTTATAATGTTTTATAGATACCAAAATACATCCCTTAGATCACTTATAAAGACTTGCCCTTTCTAACTCCATTAGGATGAATAATAACATAGTTTATCAATAAGAATGTATCATTAATTGGTTGGAATTAAATAATACATCCTTAACTGTAGATATATTCTTCGATGATGTCATGTTTTCCCCTATATATATAATCATCTATTTTGAATATTGTTTATTCGTGAAATTTTCCTTTATTAACTGGACTTCTTCCTCCACATATTGTAGTGTTCTATGTAACACCACCATGTACAACCATCATGTACTTCCTCTATAAACTGTTACCACCTACCACAATTGCAAACTACATTCATGTACTTCCTTCTCTTTAACTCTCATGTGCCACTTCTTCACCACAAATGAATCATTCCACCATGAACAGTCTTTCATGTACCACCTTTCTGTGTGTAATTCCATGATCCAAATACTATAAGAGAAAAAAAAACTATGTTCTTATTCCATGTATAGACTCTCTTACACAATCTTATCTACCCCGAGCAGACTACAAAAAAACATCAGAAAATTTACATCCATGTGAACCATGTTCAGACTTAGAAAAATTACCATAGTGGTGAATTACTCTAATGAAATTCACACTTCTTAATTTAATTTTGGGATTAGTTCTAAATTTATTATAATATAGATCTTTATAAATTTCTAAAAATAGATTTGACAAATAATTTATACGATTCCACCATTACTGAATATTGTGCTTCTCCCGTGAACCATATTCCCAATGCAGTCTATGTACCCCCATTCTCCTAATGTGGTGACACAGATAACCTCATTGTTAACACAAAAAAAACCGATTAGGACTTCTCAAAATAGTTCCACTTTTAAAGTGTGACACGCTATACCAGGAATCATTTTCCTTCCATGATCTGCATGCCTTCTTGCAAAACTCCTTAGCTCTTCTGATAATTCCTTGAACATGATCCATATACCATTTTCCACTGTAGAAATTTCTCCCACTACATGGGTCACGGTTCTTCACTCCATATACCATAATTCTTTATCTATGAACTATTCCTGCCATCAAGTTTGTCGTTCCCCTCTAAATATTAAAGGCTTCCTTTTTTAAAATGATAAACACCCAATTTTGAGGCCCAAAAAATGGAAAACACGTCGAATGTGCACCAACATAAACTCATGGATCAACCTATACTATACAATCACTATACTAGAAATACCCTTGATCAACCCAAAGTGAATTGACAACAAACACAAACTATACCTCATTTACAGCATAATAGAGCCTTCGTTCCAACGAAATATTTATTTAATGAAAACCAGAATATGATTTTATTTAAATTTATTCATTCCTTATTTAATACCTAAATAATAACTACATATGTTTATTTCTACAAAATAGAATTATTATGATATTAATTATAGAGATATGAATGAAATTTATTTTGTATTAGGAACTGTTGAATTTAATTTTTTATCTCAATGTAATACAACTTCTAAAATGTTGGACAATGATGTTGTTTCATATTATGTGACAAAATAATAATTTATCAATGGAATTCCCTTATTATAATCATTTCATATTGTATTACAACATAATATTACATATAGAACATAATAAAAGCCTTATAAATAATGATTGAGTGAAACAAATGGAACATCCAGATGTTTTGGAACATATATTGATGAAATAGTAACATGGATTTTGGAATATTAACATGACAATTATGAATAGTAAACTATCCAATTGAATTGTAACATCACTAATTAAATTATAAAAAAAAATTTATAAATATTAAATGTGAAAAAATGATATAAATTTATTACAGTATAAGTATGTAAATATTTTACTAATTTTTAATTAAGTGTTGATATTTTTTAAGTTATTTTTATTTAATTATATATTTTTGATTAGTTTAATAATTCAAAAGAGAATTTATTTTAATAAACTGTATTTATAAATAATTTATTTTTTGGGTAATGATTATAATATAATTTTATGAGTGCTTAGTTAATTTTTCAATGTTTGTAGAAAATCTGTTTTAATTTTCAAATTCATATTTTTCATGTAAATTATTATTTCAATTAAAAATTAAATTTATCATATTTAGAAAAATATTTTGAGAAAACAGAGTTCATTTTTGAAATCTATACAAATATTTTTGGTTAGGAATAATTTTTTTGGTTTTCTCTTAAATACATAAATTTTAGATGAATAGTGAAATATCATAATTTATGATAAATGCTAAATAGTTGAACTACGATGTAATCAGCTGATGTATGGTTGATGTAAAAACATTATCTGGAATCCAAATTCCCACATAATTTTTTTCATCACAAGATTCATTACTATTTCTTGTCTTTATAAAAATAATAAAATAATTTATAGAATATTGAAAAACCCCTCGTCTTATCTACTATAAAAGCTACCCATCACCCCCTCTTATCCTCAATATTCTAAATACATGTGCCTAGTGAAAATTCCAATAAAATATCTCCCAATTCCCCTCTCCCAAGCCTATCAACCCCTGGTTTTTCAAAAGGACAAATACATCCCCCTAACGAGTTTCTCAATGAAGACAGATTCAAGAGGTAAATTCCCCTTTTCATTTGTTTTCTTTCAAGTTCCTGTATTTATTTTCCATTCCAAAACTCCTATATTCCAAATACTATGAAAACTATAGTAACACATATTTAATTAAATTTTTTATTATATAATGGAATAATTCACCATCTTATCTTTTTCACCCTCCTTTTATAATATAAAAGAAAACACCATCCAAGATGGGTTATTTTTTCCCAATCCAGGAAGACATGTTTTAAATTTATATTACTATTTCAATTATGGTCATTAATCCATTTTGATCATTGAACAAGACCATAATTAATTTATTATTTCTAATTTATGTTTGTAGAATTGTTTTTACACATTGTATTAATTTATAAGGAATAATGTGTTTGATGTGATCAAAACATGAGAATGAACAAAGATGGGTATCATAAATGATTTATACAATAATTTATCTTAACTCAAAATAACAAAAAGTATTTTTATAACCATGTAAAAGTATGGATGTTTATTGATAACATATAACATGTTTTCTAGACAACCATTCTCATCTTACATGTTTATCCTCACATGTATATAAGTCATACAATCATGAAAATCAATAAATAGAAAGCTCCAAAACAATGAAATTGAACCTCATAACCCATAATAATGTTCATGAATGAACTTAATAAGGCTATACTAAATGAAGTAATAAATAAGACATTATTTAAATATAAATTAATAAATGAAATTTTTTTTAAGACAATATGATCATGTGAAAGACTCCATTAGACTTAAGGTGAGGAATTCTACCCGAACCTTAATTATTTTTCGGGTGGACCTATCATTAATTTTACCGCAATGATGTCTTATAATACTTTTTAAAAAAATAATAATTTCTATTTATATTATCTTGAATCATTTATCAATATCCATCCATTATTCTATTTTGGGGATATATCTATTTTTAAATTATACCCTCCCCAATTCATCCTAATTAGCTTGTACTTTTTATGGGAACTTCCCAAATTCATACAGAATTTAAATTCAACTATATAATATTCTTTAAGAAGCCAATGTTTTTATAAAATTAATATTTTAGTAATTAAATACTTTTAGTTTCACCTCTCATTTCTTATGGAAGATTATTCCATATTCTAATATAAATGTTCATTAATATTTTCCATAAAACCACGCTAAAAATTATTAATGCTAATTCTAATTAAATAATTTTCTTACTTGTTGTCACATACATTCGACATAAATTACCATGATATATTTCTATTTCGACCTTATGGATTTATATGAATGTTTTAATTCCCTTATATAAAATACAATTGATTGATACACCATTTTATTATGCTTTCTGACACGATTATGACACATAGTTAATTCCATGGGTTTCATAATGTTTATATATGATTGATTGTGTATGATTCATTATGTGGAAATAATATTCATGAACATGTTATGATGTATAAACTCATATATTTCTTTAATTCATTGTGTAATATTTAGTCTCATGTGATGTTATGTGCAACGGTCTTGGCGGTTATACTTGACTTATGGGACCATGTGAAACAATCTTGGTGATTAACCTTGACATGTACTTCTCTATGGGCATTGATCCATGACTAATTAAAAATTTATGTTTCATGTTTTTACTATGTTACTATTAATCCATTATTATATTATCCTATGTTTATATGTTATGATTATCAATGTTCTATACCTTTTTATCATTATTTCATGATATCTAACCCATGTGCTAAATATTTAATATTTTGTTTATTCCCTTATTTGGGTTTTTATCTATTCCATTTTTTCATGTTATCCCCAGGTTGTCCTATAAATATGTAAGAAAACAATGGATGTCGAGACATCCATATGAATATAAAATAAATATTGATTTATTATGTCCAATTATTTATTTTTATGCACCTAATCTTAAATGACATAAGGAATTATGATCCAAGGATTGAAATATGACATTTTATTATGCATAAAATCCAGTGATGGTTTGTGTAAAATCCTTGGGTCACAATAGATGGTATCATTTCACGGTCTATTTATTTTTAGATATTAGGAAGAGTGAACAATAGTATGAACCTTAGGAATGATAATATTTATAAAAAAACAGCCCTAAATTTTGGTAAGCATACAGTAAGTGGTTTATAAACAAAATACATGCCTTTCTGGATATAAAAAAGGTGGACGTGTTTCTTGAATAGATGTATCAATGGTTAAAATCCAAAAAGACCACTTCGGGCTAGAATCGACTGAGAACTGGTGCATGACAATGGTTATGGGTACACTTATGGTTTGCCACTCCCAGGGGTTATTCTTTTTTTAATTCATAATTTTTGTATGATCCATTATTATGGGAACTGTAAAATTCTATAAGAATAAATGAGACAAAACGAATCATGGATAAACTAGATTTAAATCAAGGGAATCACATGTTAGGATATACTTTTAATTTACAGTTTTATCCTTTTATATTAAATGTTTCCTTTTTATGCTTAATAGAGATGTATTTAAATACCTCTAATTGTACCCCCACTTTCTTAGTTAATAGTGGGAAATAGAAGAACAAGTGATAACAATTAATGTGATAAAAAATGTGATGATTTCCATAATCACATTCCAGGTATGAATGGAATCAGTGATCAAAACATTATGAAAATACTTTCTCAGCTGGCTCAAGTTGTGAATAATAACATTAATCCTGGGGAAATTCATTCTCCTCGAAGGAATGATCAAGTTTCCATCAAATCCTTAATGAGGAAATGGCCCCCATGTTGAGTGGATATTCTGATCCCCTCATCACATAATAATGTATTAACTCTATTAAAAAATAATCTCTTTCTTCTAGTGCTTAGAAGACTAGAAAGTCATATTGGAGATCTATCGTTTTGATGAGGAATATAATCAGTGGTGGAAACTAATCTAGAATGTGAATTTCCTAGAGGATATCGATTCCCTGGATTGTGTGGAAGTTAGGAAAAAATTTTATATAAATATATTTCCTGAACCCTCCATATCAATATTTAATGATAATTCCACATACATAAATTGGAGGAAGATGAGTCCATCTAGTCATATGAAGAAAACATCAAAAGGATTGAATGATAAACCATTGACATTATCATGTACACTAAAACCAAGGTGGATCTCTAATTTAGTTAAACAAATCCATGTCTTTGAAAATCAGTCATTATTAGTGACATTTAATGTTATAAAAATATTTTTCATTGTGGCATCAAGGTTTAAATAATGATCGGAGACTCTCAATGGTCTCATGGGAGTAGTGAAAAAAAGTGTAAAATGTTATCTAATATGTGTGGTTCAGAAAATAAATAATGTTATGGATAAAACATCAAACATACCACTTGTGAAATTTTTTTAGATTAATCCTATGAATTATCTAAAGAAACAATGAATTGCATCAAATTTGGATTAATGGAAAACCAGGAAAAAATATTTCGAGAGGATATAAAAAATCCCATATAAGTGGAAGTGGAACAGATGGTTCAGAAAAAAAGATTAACCATTATTGATTTGTTTCAACTACAAGGAACATGGTCACTCTGCAACCAGTTTCCCTAATCCAATGGTTATTAGAGGCAATCAACAAAAACCTCCAAGGAATCAATGAAGTGATTATGCTATCACTACTACTAAGGGGGAACCGAAAAATGATATGATGATGTGTATGATAGTTATTAAAGTAATAATAGTGAACATACTATTTCATTATGATTCTACAAATTCATTCATTTCTTACAAGTTTAGTATAACTATTTAAACATAACCTAAAAATTTTGAGGTTGAGTTATCTTTGAGAACATCCAAAGGGGAAATTACGGCATAAAAGGTTTATAAATCCTCCCCAATAATTGGTTGTGGACTTAACCTCTCAGTAAATGTTATCATCATTCATCTAGTGGAGTTTGATATTGTCTTGAGTATGGTTTAGATATCTTTATACACATCCAACATTAACTATCAATAATGGTAGATCAATCATCATGTCCTAGAGTATCCTTCAATCCTATACAAGTCTAATTAAATGATTAATCTCCTTTTGAATCATTGTCTCATGTGTGGATATTACTGCCTTATGAGCTTACATATATTTCTCCAATTATTGAGATAATGGAGAGAATCATACTCTAATTAATTCAAATTGTAAGGGAGTACACATATGTATTTACTAAAAAAATCATGTCTTCCAACTAATATAGAGGTTTAGTTATCAAATGATATTATTCTTAGATCCCTACATACATCATAGACACCTTATATAATGTCCACCACTAAGGTAGTAGTGAAGAAGGATCAATTATTGGAGAATATCGAGATGGATTTTTTACGCCTAAGGGCTTCACCATTGGGAGTACTAGTACTCTTTGTTATGAAGATGGATGGATCAATGTTCCTATTCCTAGATTAACTTCACATAAATAAAATAGCATTAAATAACAATTATCCCATCCCTCATGTAGATGACTTGTTCTATTAGCCACATGGGATCTGTTATTTCTCTATGGTTCAACTTTAGTCAGGATATCACCAATTAATGGAGATGAATGCTGTTTTTTCCAAAAATACCTTTTTAATGAGGTATGGACATTATGAGTTTATAGTTATTCCCATAAGACTCGCTAATTCAAAACAAATAATGTTGTTACTAACAATTATATTTTTTAGATATGATTCCAATAAATATTTGTTAGAATTTATAAATGATATTATGATTTACTCATATAGAAAATAGTGACATAAACAGCATTTGAATACTATGATGATGAAATTTAAATGTGATAAACATTATGAAAATTAAAATAATTGAGTGTTTTATATGATTAATGTATCACTCTGGTGGAATGTTATCAATAGAAAAGGAATAAATGTTGATGATTCTAAGACAAAGGATATTAAAGAGTGGACCATGACAACATCTGAAATGGAGATCCATAGCTTCCTTATTCTATTAATGTATTTATCGATGATTTATAAAGAACTAATCCTAATTTCTAAACCCAATGACAAAGATAAAACATAAGGGAGTTAAGTTCTTCTAGACTCATGAATGTGATTAATGATTTATGGATCTCAAAAAGTGGTGAATCACAAGACCGGTACTCACAATCACGATAATGAAGAACTATTTGTGGTATATAGGGATGCTTAATTGAAGTTATTAGGCTATGTAATAATTTATAATGATAAATTGAAAGCTTATGCATCTTGGAAGCATAAAATCAATGAGTAATATTATCCCATTCATGATATAGAGTCGTTGTCTATCGTCTTTATGTTGAAAATTTTGCGGTATTGACTCTATGGAGGGAAGTGCCAGATATATACTAATAAAAAGAGTATAAAATATATATTCACATAAAAATATCCTAATATTATCCAATAAATATGGTTAGACCTAATCAATGATTATGAATTCTCAATACACTACAATCCCGGTAAAGAAAATATGGTGTTAGATGCTCTATGTAGAAAGGATCATGAATATTTATCATTGATCGTAATTGAAAAGAATCCAATATTTGTAGATTTTACGAGGATGGATATGTTAATAATTAAGGGAGGAACATCATCAATACTTTCTAAAATGATTACTCATTCATCCATCATAGAAAAAATAATGTATAGTCTAGGAAATTGTGTTGAAATTTAGAAAATGGTGGAAGATTTCAGAAATGGTAAATCCTCTATGTTCTAGATTGACAAGGATTGATTCATAATATTTATTTCATTATTATGTGTACCATATGATACAAATATAATGAATGAGAATCTAAATGATGCACGTCAATATTCTCTATTCACCTATGGAGAACAAATATATATTGAGATATCAAAGAGAACTTTTTGTGGGAAAATATGAATAAGAATATTTCTAGATATACATCAATGTGTCTAGTATGTCAATGAGTGAGGGATGAAAAGAAAAATGTATAAGGGGATGATGTTACCAATACCCATACCAACATGGAAGTGGGAGAACATCTGCCTGACATTGTCACTATACTTCCAAAGACATCCAGAGGAAATAATGTGATATTGGTCATTGTGGATCATTATACAAAGACAACACACTTTCTATCAATTCAAGAGGACTTCTAATTGATTCAAAATGAAAATATATATATAACTGAGGTGGTAAGGATTCATGGAGTATCATTATATATTGTATTTAATCAATATCCATGATTCATTTCAATATTCTAGATAGTCTCCTACAAGCACTATGCACTGAACTTAAATTTAGTAAGGATTATATTCTAAAAAACGTTGGCCAATATGAGTGAACTATTCATATATTAGAATATATATTTAGAGCATGTTTTGTGGAATTCAATGGAAGGTGGGTCCAACAACATACTCCGGTTTAATTCTCTTACAATAATATTCACCACTCCAACATCTGAATGGCTCTATATGAAGAAAATTATGGGAAAAGGTGAATAACACCATCGTGCTAAGATGTTGTCAACAAACGTAATAAGATAGGACATAAAATGGTCAAAAAATGGTGGATAATTTGAAAACCATTAATCATGACAACACTAAATCCCAATTTCAACAAAAGAGATATGCATACAATTTTCGATGGGGCCCTGAGTTTAAAGTTGGATACATGACAATCACTTGCATTTCTTTTTGGAATAAGGTCATGAGGATTGATGATATAAAATCTAAGTCCCATGTACATTGACCCATTCGTGATTATTGATCATCATGGAGATATTTAAAGTCAACTATAACTTACACCTACCATGTCTAATGTACACAATCTTTTCCATGCATCTCTCTTAAGGATGTACTAACCAGATCATTCAAATGTCTTCTCTTATGAGGTTGTACAGTTGGAGAATAATATTTCATACAATGAGCAGCCGGTCAATATCTTGGATTATAGTGATAAATTTATACCCAAAAAGACTACTCAATAGGTAAATGTAATATGGAAGAACCATATGTTATAAGAAGAAACACGGTAACTGGAAGAGGCAGAAAGGGAAAAGTACCCACATATTTTTATGAGATAAAAAGTAAAACAAAATTTCGAGGAAGAAAATACATAACAGGGAAGAATCTAATGGAATAATGTTTTATCAATGGAATTATGGTATTATTATTTTTCATTATATTATAATCACATAATAATACATATAGAACACAATACCAGCCTTATAAATGATTATTGTTTGAAAAAAAATGTACCCTTATATTTTAAAGAATATATACCAATAAAATTGTAACATGAACATTGGAATTGTAATGTGACCCTTATAAATAGTAAATCATCCAATTGAATAGTAACCAAACTAATGAAATTATATATAAAATATATTCATATTATAAGTGACAATATGATATAAATATATCATAGAATAATTAAGTAAATATTTTAAAAACAATAAATTAAGTGTCGGTATTTTAGTAATTCGAGTATAGATAATTATGATTTATGGATTAATTTAGTAATTTAAATTAAAATTTGTTTACATATAATTTATTCATAATTAAATATTTTGATTTCATATGATTATAATATTAATTTAAGATACCTTATATAATTTTTCACTGTGTTATAAATGTAGTTTGAATTATAAAATTTGTATTTTTCATGTAAATTGTGAGTTTAATTTAAAAAACATAATTTCTCCTACTTAGTAAATTGTTTTTTTAAAAATGGAGTTCATTTTTTGAATTCTGCACATAAAAAATGGTTTAGGTGAATATTTGGTGTTTTTCTAAAATATTATAATTTTTTATGAATAGTGAAATAAGATAAATTATAACAAATGCTAAATACATGATTTATGGTGTCATCAACTGACGTATGGATAATATAAGTAAATTTTCTCTAAATAACATTCCCACATACTATTTTTCTTCAGAAAAATAATTAATATGATATTACTTGAGAAAAATAATAAAATATTTAATTAAATATTGAGAAAACCCTCCTCTCCACTATTATAATAACCACCCATCACCCCCTCTTCTTCTCAAAATTCTCATGTCATGTAAATTGTCAACATTTTACTCATATATCTCCCTATGCCCCTATCCCACGGCCATATTCCTTCATCATCTTCAAAATACCAAATCCTATTCCCAAAAGAGGTTTATAATGAAGTTATATTCAATAGGTAAATTCTTATTTTCAGTTATTTTATTTTCATTCATATTCCTCTATTTCATTTTTTTCATGCCTCCATTCATCCAAATATTATAATAACACCAGTAACATACATGTACTAGAAAATTTTAATGAAAATTTAATAATTCATAATCATTTCGTTATTATCCTCCTTTTAAACTATAAATGAAAACACCATCAGAAATAGTTAAATTATAACATTCATGGAAGATGGGTTTTCAATTTATATCATCATTATCAACTCTTTTTATGAAACTATTCTGATGGTTGAAACTGACTCCAATTTATTTAATATTTCTAATTTAATGTTCTAGAATATTTTATAGATAGAATATTAAATTATAAAGAAATTTTTTTAATGTGATCAACATCTGCCAATTAACAAAAAAAGATTTCATTAATGTTTTATATAAATATTAATCACCACTCCAAATAACCAAATGAATTTTTATAATAATGTAATATAATGTAATTTCACAAATAAAATATTATTTTAATTCAGAAAAACCATTTTAAACTAATTTTTTTATCCAAACATGTACATAAGTAAACCAATCATGAAAATAAAGGAAACAAACACCCCTAAACACTGAAATTTAACATTTTAACCCATCAAAATGGTAACAAATTAAATAAATAAGGTTTTAATTAATAAATTAAATCCTTAAAATTTTATGGAAATATTAATTAATGATTGTAATTTTTTATTGAGGAAATTAAGATCGTGTGATGGATTCCATTTTACTTAATATAAGGGATTCTACCCGAACCTCCATTATATATTCGGGATGTTATATCTTTAATTATACCCAAATGATGTTATCTAATATTATTATTAACATTTTAAATATTCTATTTTTATTCTTAAAACTCATGTATCAAGATCCATTCATCATTATCTTTTGTGGATATACATGTTTTTAATAATTCCCTCATCAATTATTCTTGAAAAATATGCCAATTTTAATGGAACATCCTAAATTCATAGAGAAATTCTGGTGAAATATATCATCTATATGAAGACAACAATATTTTCATGAAATATGTATTTTTATTTTTAAAATAATCATAGTTTACAACTGTTTTTTAAATATTATTCCCTTTTCTAATTTAAATTAACTTTAGTATATTCCATAAAAGAAAAATAAAATTTATTAATGCTAAAATTTCATAAATAATCATCTAATTAGTAGTCACTTCTATTAGAAATCAAATTACAATGATATATTCTTATTTACCCTTATTTATGTCCATGAATGTTTTAATTCCCTTATTTCATTAGAACATGCATGATATGCCAATTTATTATTCATTATGACATGATTATGATACCCATTTCATATGATGGGAACCCATGTGTTTATGTACAATTGAATATCCCTAATTCCTTATGTAAAATGAATATTCATAAGCATGTTATGATAGATACACCAAAATATAAATCCAATTCATTGGATAACGTTTAGTGTAATTTTTCATCATGTTAAATTGTCTTGGTGGTTAGCCTTGAGTCATGCTACCATGATAAATGGTCTCTGTTGATATCCTTGTCTTCGACTCCTCTATGTGAATTGAGCCGTGACGCCTAATAAAATTATATTTTATTTTGTTTCCATATTATTAATAATCCTTGTATAAATTTTCCCAAGTTTATATGTCATTAATAATTATGTTTCATGCCTTTTTAAATAATTATGTAATTCGTTCTAACCCATGTTATAAAGATTTAATCTTATTTTTATTCCCTTACTGGGATTTTCAGCTCATCCCTATGTTCATTTTATCCCCAGGATATCCTATGAGGATATATTCTCACAATGGATGTTTGGAGATCAATATGAATATTAAATATTGAAATGATTTATATTTTCCCATTTTTTCAATTTTTTGTACCTAGTCTTCCAAGATAGTAGACATTATAATTATTGGCTTCAAATATGATATTTTATTATACTGAAAATCATGTAATAATATGTGTAAATGTTTTAGTCAATATCTATGAAGTACCCAATAATTTTATAAAATTATTTTATAATAATGTTATACATAAATTTCATAAAATTATGTTCTTAGAATATTAAATAATGAATCAAATGAATGGGAGATAGAAAATAGATTCCAATGATGTGTCTAACATGGAATCTATAAATTCAGAACTATATCATGCATTAATGGTACTCAATTATTTAACTATTATGTGTAATTGTATATATAATAATATTCATAAATCCACAAAACAAAATGAGTTATTGAGGAACTAATCTATTGGAACATTGATGATGTATGATGCAATAATTCAATAAGAAACCGAGAATAATATTTTTATTAAAAATTGATAACATCCCATTGAATGATTCAATAATGAAATGTTCAGATTTATATTATCATCAATTCAGATTAATTGATTATCTTCCCCTATATTCAAAAAAACATCAATTTAGAAAAACACGTAAAATATAAATTAAATATTAATTAATAAAAAGATGTGACATTATATGAATGGAAGGGATTAGTAATTTGAGACCTTATATTCAATTTCATAAGGGGAAAGGAATTATTATTAGATGTAACACCTCGACGACTCTATACTAGAGCCAATGCATTAATTTTAATATTGGAATGGTTAGAATGAATTATATCCCAATTTAACAATCATTTATGTAATCTTGAAGAACTAGATATATAGATGTAACTCAAATTACATTAGAAATGGTTATAAATACAATACATTCCCAAAACTAAAAACTACATCTAAAGAAATCAATAAATAGTATCATCATCATAAACAATTTATTGTAAACAACTGGAATGGGTGATCTCAAATGATCAAAAGTGGTTAAAAATGGAGGAATCATTAATCGAAAATAACTAAATCATTAACAAATAAAGAAAAATTTAATAAATTAAAAACACACACAGTTAATAAACTGAGAAAGAGCTTGCATCCATAGATTTTTTCATAGTAAAATCCTCATGGATAATAATAACTGAAAATTAATAAATATTATGATTATTAATTGGATGTTATGTTTCTGGAACATGATACCATAATACTATTAAAATGGTTTAGTTCTTGTGGGTTGAAAACCATCAGATTTTTTGAATCAAACTCGAAGGGTTTGTCCCCAACTGATTTGTTTCATTAGAGATATTGATGCATCGATGGGAAATAGTGGGATCCACCCTCTAATGTATATCCAAATCATTATTTATTTATTGATTTTATACAAGAACACTACGACTTCTCAATATCTATATAGAGTAGAGAATACAGATTCATAAATATTTCAAGGGATAAGATACCTTTCAAAATTAACAGCTTATGTAAAAATGATATACGACTTAAGAAAATACTCATATCCATGAAACAAGAATATGTATATAATATTTATTCATTTTAAAATAAAAAATGTTCTCAAATGGGCAGTAGATACACCACATTAGAATATTGGTGTACAATACCAAGAATTTCTCAATGAAATAGAAATTGAGACAAAGTCCCTTACCATATTACAATCAATTGAATCGTATGAACAAAAACTAATAAAAACAAAATTAGTCACAAAATACCATTAATATAATGATAATAATGATAACATATATCAAATTTCTTCCCAACATACACCACAAGCTTGAAATAAGTTGCGAACAATTGAAATCTCATAGAAATGAAAGTGAGTTGATAAACCCCTTAACTTTTGATTGAGTGTGTTCATTATTTGTTATAGTGAGTTGGATAAAGAAAATCAGATTCATTATTTTATAATTACAGAGCCTCATATATATTTAATTTATTTATTATAACTTTATTAAGTTCATTCATGTCCCTTTATATGGGATTAAGAGGTTCAATTTTTTTATTTTGGAAGCATTTTATCCTTTGGTTTTCAGGAATCATTTTCTTGTATTCATGAAGAGAAGTATGTTTTAAATGTAGTTAAACATAAATAATTTTTAATATATTTTATTATTATCCTTAAATAGATTTAAATTATCTTATAAAGATTCTGGGTTATACACATGAGGATGAATCATTATTTGAAAGTTATTGATAAACGCTTGGATTTAGCTTGGCATTTGTGTGTACAATGATATTTTTTTGTATTATTCTACCATATGAAGAGTGTGTAGTGATTTCAGAACATTAATGAGATGAAATAAATATATTGTTTTTCTTTTTTGACTATAAAAATGGTTTCATGTCCAGAATTGAAGATGTTAACGAAAATTGAGAACCTATCATCCTAGAATGTGATAAATCAACACAACTCAGATTGTGCTTTAATTTTTTCTATAGGAGGATGGAGAAAGAGATGATGATTAAATATTTCATTACCATAATATAATTCTATTTCATTAAAGGTACAAAAATTATTATTTCATTTGGGTGAGGGGATATGAGGAAATAATTATTAACTAATGGAAATCAAAATAGAAGAACAAATTGAGAAATCTCTCTCGAAAATTCGGTTGCCTAACGACGTCACTTAAAATTTCATAAAATTGTTTGATGAAGGAAATGGTGTATCTCATAAATAATATATAATATTCACAGTAAGGGGATATGGAATGGAATATCCCAACAAAAGTCAATAGAATGTTTTCAAAAAATAACATAAAAAGAATGAGAAGAAAGAAAAATAAAGGGGATGTTTACCTCTTAATCTCTTATCCTAGAGATCCTTCTTAAGGCATTTGGTTTGGGCCATTGGGTGAGAAAAATAGATATATGACGTGGAGAAGAAGTCATTGGAAGTTATTTTAAATGAATTTAGTTATGTCTCAAGGCGTGAGAGGTATGGGAAGAATAATGGAATGAATGTAGTATTTAGAGTGGAGGAGAGGAGGTATTTTTCATTATTTTAATCATTGTTCTAATATTTTTACCCATGTCTAAGAATAATATTAATTCATGTGACAAAAAATAGGAATAATGGCATGATAGTTCAATCCAAGTGGTCTTACATTAGTTATGATGTCATAAATATTTTATTTACAGATAATTTTAACATACGATATTTTTTTGTATTTCACTATTCATCGAAAATTCGAGAATTACAGAAAAATCCCAAAAATTCACCATATCCATTTTTTGATCTGTAGAATTAAAAAATGAACTCATGTTTTCAAAAATAATTTTCTAAGTAGTACTAAATTATATTTTATATAAAATCATTGTTAATTTGAAAAAACAATTTTTGTGGTATAATTAGTTTTATATCACATTGAAAATTTTGCTAAGATTTCATTATATTATTACCTTAATAAAATAAAATATTAACATTATTTACTATTAATAATGTTCATATTTCTATACATAATGGTATGTTACTATTAATCAAGAAATCATGTTAGTTTTATCACACTCCAAATGACTTACAGATCACAACTCTATATTAATGTTTTTTTCGAAATTCAAAACATATAAGCTGAAATTTTATGTCTAATGGATGGGTTTCGAATTTTTTTTAAATAAAAAATATTTTTTTTAATTGAACACAATGACTGATGAAATATAGGTTGTGAATAGAATTTATTTAATAGATACATTCCATAAGATGTCAGGGGTGTTATATTATTCTCTCCTTTGAAAATTTTTGTCCTCAAGAATTTATGTATAATGCACACAAAAAAGTTGGTGGTGATTCTTATTAATAACATACTAACATTACCATTTTTATTCCTACATATTCTTTTTTTTTTTCAATGAACCATTACAGGCAATGTAATCTGATTTCTCAATACCTTCTCTCTTATGTCAAGGATCCTAATAGGCTCTTCACAGAATGAAAAATCAGGTTCCAGTTCAATTTTTTAATAGGTGAGTACATGAATTGGCTATATCATGTATTTCTCTAAAAATGAAACATGAAACCCATAATGAACTTTGGAGATACTTGGAGGCATTACTAAATGATAACCTATAGAGCAGATTCTTTCCAAAATTTCAATTAGATTAATGTACCTGGTGTTCAGTTTCATTTTCTTACATAACCTTAAAACACCCTTCCATAGAGATACTTTTATAAAGACATGATCTCCCATAGGGAATTCCAAATCCTTTCACCAGCTGTCAGCATAACTCTTTTGTCCACTTTGGGTTTCTTTATTATGGTCTCAGATTATCATCACCTTTTTTGTAGTCTCTTTAATATGTTCTGGGAATATTTGTTTCCTCTCACAACATCATCCCAAAAATTTGTAGTTTGACATCTCCTTCCATATAATGAATCATATAGATCCATTTAAATACTATAATGGAAACTATTGTTGTAGAAAAATTACACCATATGAAATTATTGTTACCACATACCTAGGAATTCAATAGAGAATGATATCAGTGTGTTTTCAAGAGTTTTTATAGTACATTCCGACTATCCATCTATTTGGGGGTGATAAACAGTACACATAAGAAGCTAAGTATTATAAGCCGTTTGGAGACTTATCTATAATTTTGATATAAACTCAGGATCTCTATCGGACACAACCGATATAGGCGAACCATGATTTATTAAAACATCATTAATATAATGTTATTCTAGGTGCTCCAGGGGTAAATCATCACTTATGGCAATGAAAATGTTCTTATTTTGTGAGATGCTCAATAATTTCCAAAATTTAATCATTCCATATAGGTTTCCTCAACAGTCCAGTGACTAAATCCATTGTAATTTCATCCCACTTCCAAAGAGGAATAGGTATTGGTTGCATCACCACCTTAGGATGTTGTCTCTCTACCATCACTTGTTGAAAAACTATGCACCTTGAAACGTAGTCCGAAATTTGCTGCTTCATATTATCCCACCAAAAATGTTCCATAAAATATCTATAAATCTATGTTCTACCATAGTGTATAAAGAGATCTAATCTATGAGAATCATCTAATAGTTCCATTTTTTGTTTAGGTACAGATGGAATGCATAGAATCATCCCATATTTCAAAAATCCATGCTCATACACAATGTCTTCTAATCTCCCATATTCAACTACATTAATTTTCTTGTGTAGGATTTCATCATCTGATTGAGAGAATTGTATATTCTCTTATAAAAAAGGTTTTGCAATCATTTTAATGAGGAAATATGTTTCCCCTTCCTTATCAATTCCTGTGTCCATATTTAGTATATCCATAAATATATGATCTCTCTCAATCCACATTTTTGACAAAATTCCATGATCATTCTTGCATAATGCATCTGCCACCTTATTTTCCTTTCCAGGGTGGTAGTGTATTGAAAAATCGTAATCTATGAGTAACTCGAGCTATATCCTTTTACCCATGATGAGTTCTTTTTGTGTGAAAGTGAATTTCAAACTATTAATATATGTGTATATCTCATATTTTTTTTCCATAATGATAATGTCTCTTTATTTTCAAAGCAAAGATTATAGCTTCTTACTCAAGATCATCAGCTGTATAATTTTTTTCATGAGTCTTAAACTGCCTTGATTCATATGCAATAACTTCATCATTTTTTATAAGGACGAAACCCAGCCAATTATTTGAGTCAAAACTATGTATTACAAATCTATCATTTCTAGATGGAAGAGTCAAAATTGGATCATTGACCAATATTATTTTCAATTATTCAAGGTACTATGTACATACTTTCTCCCATAAAAAATTAACACCTTTACGTGGGAGATTTGTTAGCGGGTTAGCTAGTCGGGTGAAATTCTGAACGAAACACGGATAGTAACCTGCTAAGACAATAATATTGCGTAACTCGGTTATTTTAATTGGATTGGTCCATTCATGTGTTTTCTTTTTCTTCAAAGGATAAATTCGGATTCCATCTGTAGAGACAATATATCGTATAAATGAAATGAACTGAATCTATAATTATCACTTTCTCAACATCCCATTTAATTCATTTCTTCTAAGAGTTTTTAAAATAATATGCATGTGATTCTCACAGTATTCATATCTTTTTGAGTATACTGGAATATCATTGATGAATACAAAATTAATGATATCATGATATTCTTTGATAACCCTACTTAATTAATCCAGGAAAACATAGGGTTAATTAGTCATGTCAAATGACATCACTGTAAACTTGTAATGCCCATACCAGGTTCAAATGTTGTCTTATGAATATATTTCTTCCTCACACACAACTGATGATATCTAGGTTGAATTTGATTCTTAAAAATGTATTTATCTCCATGAATTTGATCAAATAAATTAGTAATCTGGGGTAGAGGATGCTTTTTTTTGTAATAGAATTGATTTCCCTGAAATCAATGCATAGCCTCATGGATCTATATTTCAACATTACGAACAAGACTGGGGATCCCCATGAAAAAACACTAGGTCGAATAAATCATGTTTCATTTAACTCTTCTAGTTGTTTTATTAGATCCATTTACTCCAGAATTTGGCCATTCTATATAGGGTATTTCATATTGGACTTGGACCTGTAATTAATTCGATGGAAAACTCAATTTCTCTCTCAGCATGATGTACAAGTAAATCCTCTAGAAATACATCAACATATTTTTTCACTATATGTACATAATTAATTTTAATATTTTATTCCTCACCCATATATATTGTGTTATCATCTTCTTTATTAATTAAATAATGTAGAGGTACTAGGGATGGATCTATATACTAATTAAATGGCATGGTTTCTGCTCAAAAGAAAATATATTCTACAACATTTTAAAAAACTGTAGCTTCCTTTTTCTTGCAATAAATCATTACATAATAGTTTGAAATCCAATTCATAGATAGAATTATATAAAATTTAGTCATTGTTATAATTATATGGTTAGAAACTAAATCATGTTCATGTGTCACGTGTGAGACTAGTTGACTTGCATTTGATACAATGATGCATCTATATAAAGTTTTGACTGAGAATTCATTTATTAAATCAAATTGGTCACATCAAATTTTCTTGCATATTTGGGTAGATATTGTAACACCCCAGGTAAATAAATAATATGAAATTTTCATATTTACCCATATTTGTGAATAAAATATTAATATTACTTTAAAGGGGATGCTATGCTCGATGGCGTACCCAAAATGCAACAACGAGTTTCTTGGGAATCTTACGTTGCACTCTAATAATAAAATAATATTATTTTAAATAGTAGTTAACATGTAGCCATTGTATTGGCGGGAATGGATCGAAATAAATGAAATATTATTATATATGTTTTTAAATGTTTTTACATTTATCCAATAAAAGATAAATGCTTAAAATATAGAAAGAATTCAATTTTAGGCATATATGCCCTAGTTTTCACTAAAGGTTCACTTATCGCCTTTTGATGGAGAACCATCATTAAATATAGTTTTTTTCACTCTTATACATTCTATTGTACCAAATAAAACTATTATTAATAATTGGGACATCAAAATTTACTTTGTGTATATTTTTGGTATCTTTCTGATAAAGTTCATTTTTAAATGAATAGTGTAAAAGGTTGTATTTTAATTCAAAACCTCTTTTTAATGTAATTTATTTATATGATTAGATTATATTATGAATTGGTTTTAAAGTGAAATTAGAATATATTTTTACCATTAAATTCAATAGTGGTCGTTGGAATTAACTTCACTTTGAAATCAGACTTAAACTAGTGTCAATCTTTTGATACTTATTGTTTCATAAAAACTCGCTATTTTCTCTGACAGTGGGAATTAATTATTAAATTAATTAATGTGACTTATATGTTTTTAATTTTGTAAAATATACTTCATTTTTGAATTTGTAATATCAAATATAGCTTAGGGTGAATTTTTGGTATTTTTCTGAAAAACTTCAATTTTTGATGAATAGTGAAACCACTAAGTGGTACTTATAAAAACTGATTTTTCCATTTAAATGAAATTTTACATCTTTGTGTTTTGAATTTCAAAAATCCAACATACATGGTTTTCATTAACAAGTAAAATTTGGTTCAATGGGATAAAAATAATTTTTTGGTGAATAGTAACTTATTAATTCTTTAATCGCGATTAGAGGTAATTAGTGTAGTTTATGGTAAAAATAATGTTTTAATAAAATGAAATGACCTATACACATGTCCTACCCTCATTGGATGTGTCATGGCCGACCAATAAAATCCATGGGTCAACTTGGGGACCCCATGGAGGCACTTTGGTTGGGAAATGACATAAATATCTTTTTATTTAATGTTAAAGTAAAAATGACACAAACATGAGATGTTTTACTAAAAAAAATTTACATGGGATTATAATAGTCTTATTTTTGACTATAAATAATAATTGGAAAGCTAAAAATATTTCATACATCATAGTCATTTTTTTATAATTTTTAGACATTAAATAAATTAAATTATTTATGACATCATGATGATGCAGCGATGACCTCCTTATTTAACGATTTTAATAAAATGGAAAGATAATGTAATATCTAAGACTTAAACATGTCCAAAACCTGTTGGATGAGTTTATTTCGAACCCTTATCACCTTATATTCGAAATACATCAATTTGGGACCTTTAAAATCCGAAACTCTTTTAAAAATAAAGTAACATTTTGTAACTTTACAAGAGTGCCCCTCCTCTCCTATTATAAATGGTCCCCACCTATACCTCCTTACCCACACTCCGAAAGATTTTGTCTCGGCCAAACCCTACCCATTTTGTCTCTCCTCTTCCCTCTATTACTCCTTGAAGCCTCACGTTTGGCAGAAGTCTTCTCAAGGAAGCCTTTGAGCTCAAACCAATGGGAGTTACCCGATTTTAAGGTAATGTCTTCACTTGTGTCCTTTTGTTTTATTTTTCCGCTCCAACCCCCTATACTATTTTTATTCATTTATTTTGTAACAAATCAAGTATATTCAATATACTATGATGTTGTTATATGATTGATTCGAGCTACACTTACACACACCTACATCTAATGGTTAAATAACATACTGTTTCCGTGGATGGAGAATTTCTGCCTCCCGAAACGATGATTGTTCAACATTCTTCTAACACCATCCAAGGTGGCCATTAAGATGACAATATATTTATATATGATATATAATATTTTTATTTTATACTTATGTTCTGTATTTTTCATTTATGGCGTACCTTTATGGTTTCCATTATGGATAAAAGTGATATCATCATTTAAGGAAGTACGGACTACCGCCCCCTCAAAGTGATTTGATTCGTTAATACCATATGTGGTATGTATAAAGGATATATTTAATGATATTATATATGATACCATACTTTAATTAATATACTATTATGCATCATTATGTTTTAATTCAATTAAATATGAAATATAAATGGAAGTAGGGTTCATGCGTACGTACGGCTTACCGTCTCCATGAACGGTACATTTCATTTCTTATCTCAAAATGTAATGTAATATTATAAGTACATATATATAATGGATATATATGTAATAAATTACATATAAATTATGGATATCATTCTTTAATTATAAAATATATATATATCTCATTTTGTTTTAATTCCATTAATATGAAAAAAAAATGAAAGTAGCGTTCATGCGTACGTACGGCCTACCGTCTCCAAGAATGGTGCTTTTCATTTTTTTTTCTCCAAATGATATGGAATAGTTTAAAATGAATATTTACTGTATATATATATATATGATATTTTGATCATTAATACTATTCTGGAAATTATTTACTTATAACTACATGGGCAATCTTTTTTCAAACAAATTCATTTTTGACTCATGTACCAAACATCGACAAAAACGTCTGATATGAACAAACATTATTAAACAATTATTATAACATTATAATATGTGATATTAACTGAATAATAATTTCTAAAAGAGTTAGTGAGGCAATTATTAATTGACCAAAGTTTATTATTCAGGAATATAATGAAACGAACAAGACAAGTTGGACTTGAGGTAAGGGATCCTACTCCTCTCTTTCTTTTTAAGTACACTATTTCATGTCATTCCTTATAAGCTCATATTTATTGTGATTGAGATGTTCTTCTATATTAATCATACTATAATTTTTCTGTTTATATGATTAGAGATCCTATTCTCTCTCAGCAATCCATTTTGGAAGTTTTGAGTGGCGCCGTTAGGCTACCGAATTTTCGTAAGAGATACAACCTCTCTATTTCTTTTTAAGTACTCTCCTTTATGTCACTTCTTTTAAGCTCCTCCTTGTTATGTTGGGGATGTTATTTTGTATTACTATTTCTATAAAGTTTATGTTAATATGATGAGATACCCTATTTTATCTCATTAATCCATTTTTGTAAGTTTTATGTGGCGTCGTTAGGCTGCCGAGTTTTCGTAAGGGATTTTTCATCTCACTTTTATTCCAGTGAGATTTATGCTACTTTTTCCACATTTTACTTTGAGTGGTGTATGTACTGCCAATTATTTTACTCATTGTGTAATATAATTTCTTTTATGAGTATTTACATCAATGTTGTATTGTCCTTCTTTCACGAGGTGTATGTCTCGAAAGATACCCATGTCGGTAAAGGAGCCTTTCACCCTCATCTTTTTAAAAGACTTCTTTTATTAGGTCTTTTAATTTACATATTGTTAAGTTGGGATATGTTCTCTTATATCCTTATTGATGTAAATTTAATGTCCAAGTGATGAGATACCCTTTTTTTATCTCTCATCAACTCATTTTAATGTGACGCCGTTAGGCTGTCAAGGGAACTTCTTAACCCAATTTCGATTTCTTTGGGTTCAACATGTAGTTATTGAATATGTCATCCTTTGAATATGTGTGAATGACCTTTTATTGTTTTACACATAATATCCACTTATATTTGGTGTATTTATATTTTTCACACATAATTTTGAGATTGATTTATCCTTAATTTAAGGATACCTTTTTTATAAGGGATTTCATCGCATTTTACATTTCTATTGAGACTTCATTGTTGTTATGCACCAATTCACTCTTATATGGTGTATATACTGTCCTTTGGAATATTATATCATGAATCCATTTATTCTCATGATATTATAAAGTTCAGATTAAATTTTATTCCTCAATTATTGTATTCCAATGTCTCTAGTTTTGGTAAAAACCCTTTAACCAAAATATCAATTTAAACATTTTAATAATTTGTTATTATTAATATCAATGTTTTCAAAATGGTTTTAAGGATTTATTTAGATGGATATTAATGGTATAAAATTTTAAAAGCTTCAAGGTGGTATGGGACACTTTGATTCAAAAATCTCTTTATTAAATGTTTTAAATGGTTTTGGAAGTGGATTCTCTTTTAATGGATTAATTATTTCAATATACTAAAATCTTATATTGTGATTGAAATGGGTAAATGTTATGTTTCCTTTATGCATGTTTTTTGTGATACGTTTATGTTATGGTTGTTGGGAATTGTTATGAAAACGGGTGGTTCCGTGATAAACTAAGGGCAGGTGAGCCCGATATAGCTCTCCAATGCATTGGGTAACGCGAAGGAGTGATACATTAAGGTTTCTCCGAAGAGATTTAGGGAATATACTGTGTTGGGTATTCCAAACGTAAACAAGAGGGTTAATCCCTATGTAAGAATGTTATGAATGCCTCATGTTCCCTTTTATTTCTTGTGATTTATATGATTTATTCATGATTTTATGAGTTATGTTAATGTGATTACGTCTTATGGGTAATGTATGATTTCATTATTATGTATACATGTACTCATGTTTCCTTTCCATATTTTTATATCCCTTACTGAGATTTTTATGCTCATACCATGTTTTTGAAATGTTTTTCACAGGTCAAGGGAAGGGTACATGATGTGATGATATTGTCAAGGATGTGTCAAGAAAGAATCCATGTTTTATTTTAAATATGTTTCCATTGATGGGAAGAATGAATACTGTCTTTTATGTAACCACTTTGTTTAAATGTGGAATGTAATGCAAGTTTCATGATCTAATTCTCTAAAACTCTAAACCTGAAAAGATCCTCAATGTGTAATCTTGTAATTACTCAAGATTAAGTAAGGTTTAAGGCTGGGGCCTTATATTTGGTATCATAGGTCTGTTTAGATAACTTTAGAGGTTAGGGTATTCTCTAAGCACATGTGACATTACCATAATGGATAGGATTTCAGAAAGAGTCCTAGTTTTAGATAAAGTGAATGAGTAAGTATATCTTAGTGTTTATCTTCCTTATTAGTACATGATGGTTATGTTGATATACTCACACTGACCTTTTTGGTTTTAGTAAATGGATGGATCTAGCAGGCACCAAAGTGACAATGGGTTTGAAGGAAACTGTGGTGGTTCTCTGATTAAGAGACTGGATGAGATGGGGGATTCAATGAGGAATCTCATGGTTGTTCTAAACCAACTATCAAGGAGTCATGATCAACCACTTTAACCTTTGTGAGTTCTCTAATGCATCATGTACGAGATGGCCAACTCGTTGTTGAAATTCAGGTAATAATTATTAAGGTAACCATTAAGGTTTATATGATCCTTACTTTTTAGGTAATTATGGGTTACTATATGATATGATAGAAAATGAAAGGAATGAGATAAACATGAGGTTAAAATATTTTACGATCATTTTTGAAGATTTTGTCTCGTTTTGGGGGATGTTTTAAGAATTATATAGTTTTGGAAGAAGGGAAACATGCAGACCGTGTGACAACCCGTCGCGTCGGACAAAGCTGCGGGAATCGAACCCACAACCAAAGTGTGGCTGGTATTTATCGCCTACCACTGGACTACGTGGAGTCCCTGGTTAGTTTGACTGATTCTTTTTAGTTATATGATTTTATGAATTAAAAGTAAGTTGATTTTGGGGTATTTATGAAAATGATTAACCTATCATGGAGGATATGTGATTATGTTAATTACTTTTCAATACGAGACTTTAGGAGCAACTGATGTTGTTTGGAGATAAATGTTATGATTTAACTTGGAAGACTATGTGACTAAATCCTTCAAATATTTGGGTTTCAATCTTAGTTTGGTTTACATTTAATAATTGTATGGACAAATTGATTATAGAATGGTCCTTGTTGAAATTTTGGGTTTTGTTGGAAAAATTTTGGAGATTAAGAAAATATTTTCTTTTTATAAAGGGTTATCCTTTTTTGGATTATATGATCTTGTACTAACCTTTTTGGTTTTGGTTTTCGTTAAAGTCTAAAGACATGGGAAGTATATAGTTCTCTTTTGTGGATTAGGTTACTCTCTAGAAGTTTATTATAGTACTCTTAATGCGAACAAGTCTCCCTAAATACTCGTCTTTTAGAAAAAATATGAGTTCGATTAAGGAATCTAGTAAAAGTTAAAAGTCAACATGATAAGTGATTATGTTTCCTTATGAATAAATTCCTCAATAAAAAGTAACTTAAAACAAAAATGTTTTCTATTAACTTTTCCTACTGGGGAATCAAATACCGTTTAACCCATCACAAGTTTGTGATTTTCTTATGGTTAACTTTCTCCTAGACATGTTTACTATCACTCTCCCTCAAGAACATGACCGTTTGCTTTTTCTTCCATGTCCATGTTTTTCTACATGAAATACTAGTATGGGTTAACTCGGGTGACCTATGTACTTATCTTCCTTTATTTTAAAGTGATTGTTTTACGGACTCTTGTTCCGATGTGGGACTTTCAAAGATGTTTCCAAGCTCAATTTTAAAAATTGTGAGGACGCAATTCCCAAAAGGGGGGAAGGATGTAACACCCCAGGTAAATAAAGAATATGAAATTTTCATATTTATCCATATTTGTGAATAAAATATTAATATGACTTTAACGGGGATTCTATGCTCGATGGCGTACCCAACACGCAACAATGAGTTTCTTGGGAATCTTACGTTGCACTATAATAATAAAATAATATTATTTTAAATGGTAGTTAAAATGTAGACGTTGTATTGGCAGGAATGGATAGAAATAACTAAAATATGATTATATATGTTTCTAAATGTTTTTACATTTATCCAATAAAAGATACGGGCTTAAAATACGGAAAGAATTCAATTTTAGGCGTATATGTCCTAGTTTTCACTAAAGGATCAGTTATCGCCTTTTGATGGCAAACCGTCATTAAATATAGTTTTTTTCACTCCTATAAATTTTATTGGAACAAATAAAACTCTTCTTAAGAATTGGGACATCAAAATTTACTTTGTGTAAATTTTTGGTATCTTTCCGATAAAGTTCATTTTTTTAATGAATAGTTTAAAATGTTGTATTTTAATTCAAAACCTCTTTTTAATCTAATTTATTTATATGATTATATTATCTTTTTAATTTGTTTTAATGTTAAATTAGAATATATTTTTACCATTAAATTCAATAATGGTCGTTGGAATAAATTTCACTTTGAAATCAGACATAAACTAGTGTCAATCTTTTGATACTTATTGTTTCAAAAAAACACGCTATTTTCTCTGACAGCGAGAATTAATTATTAAATTAATTAATGTGGCTTATATGTTTTCAATTTTGTAAAATAGACTTCATTTTTGAATTCGGAATATCAAATATAGCTTAGGGTGAATTTTTGGGATTTTCCTAAAAAACATCAATTTTTGATGAATAGTGAAACCACTAAGTGGTACTTATAAAAACTGATTTTTCCGTTTAAATGAAATTTTCCATATTTGTGTTTTTAATTTTAAAAATCCGACATACATGGTGGTCATTAAGAAGTAAAATGTGGTTCAATGGGAAAAAATAATTTCTTGGTGAATAGTAACTTATTAAGTCTTTAATCGAGATTAGAGGTAATTAGTGTAGTTTATGGTAAGAATAATGTTTTAATAAAATGAAATGACCTAGACACATGTCCTACCCTCATTGGATGTGTCATGGACGACCAAGAAAATCCATGGGTCAACTTGGGGACCCCATGGAGCCACTTTGGTTGGGAAATGACATAAATATCTTTTTATTTAATGTTAAAGTAAAAATGACACAAACATGAGATGTTTTACTAAAAAAAATTTTACATGGGTTTATACAAGTCATATTTTTGACTATAAATAGTCATTGGAAATATAAAAATATTTCCTACATCATAGTAGTTTATTTATAATTTTTAGACATTAAAAAAATTAAATTATTTATGAAATCATGATGATTCAGCGATGACCTCATTATTTAACGATTTAAATAAAATTGAAAGATAATGTAATATCTAAGACCTAAACATGTACAAAACCTATTGGATGAGTGTATTTAGAACCCTCATCACCTTATACTCGAAATAAATCATTGTGGGACCTTTAAAATCCGAAACTCTTTTGAAAATAAAGTAACATTTTGTAACTTTACAAGAGTGCCCCTCCTCTCCTCTTATAAAAGTCCCCCATATCTACCTCCTTACCCACACTCCCAAAGCCTTTGGCTCGGCCACACCCTGCCCATTTTGTCTCTCCACTTACTTCTTGTACTCCTTGAAGCCTCACTTTGGGTAGATGTCTTCCCAAGGAAGCCTTTGAGCTCAAACCAATGGGAGTTACCCGATTTTAAGGTAATGTCTTCACTTGTGTCCTTTTGTTTTATTTTGCTTCTCCAACCCCCTAAACTCTTTTTATTCATTTATGTTGTAACAAATCCAGTATCATCAATATACTAGGATGTTGTTATATGATGTATTCTAGATAAACTTACACACACCTACATCTAATGGTTAAAGAACATGCTGTTTCCGTTGATGGCGAATTTCTGCCTCCCGAAACGATGATTGTTCAACATTATTCTAACACCTTCAAAGGTGGCCATTAAGATGACACTATATTTATATATGATATCTAATATGTTTATGTTTTACTTAATATTCTGAATTTTTCATTTATGGCGTTCCATTATGGTTTCCATTATGGGTAAACGTGATATCTTCATTTAAGGAAGTGCGGACTAACGCCCCCTCAAAGTGATTTGATTCGTTAATACCATATGTGGTACGTATAAAGGATATATTTAATGATATTATATATGATACCATACTGGAATTAAAATACTATTATGAATCATTATTTTTTAATTCCATTAAATATGAAATAGAAGTGGAAGTAGCTTTCATGTGTACGTACGACTTACCGTCTCCATGAACGGTACATTTCATTTCTTATCTCAAAATGTTATGTAATATTATAAGTACATATATATAATGGATATATATGTAATATATTACATATAAATTATGGATATCATTCTGGAATTATAACATATATATATATCTCTCTCATTTTGTTTTAAATCCATTAATATGAAAAAAATGAAAGTAGTGTTCATGCGTACGTACGGCCTACCGTCTCCATGAACGGTGCTTTTCATTTTTTATCTCCAAATGATATGTAATAGTATAAAATGAATATTTACTGTATTTATATGATATTTTTATCATTAATACTATTCTGGAAATTATTTACTTATAACTACATGGGCAATCTTTTTTCAAACAAATTCATTTTTGACTCATGTACCAAACATCAGCAAAAACGTCTGATATAAAAAAAATTATTAAATAATTATTATAAAATTCTAATATGTGATATGAACTGAATAATAATCTCTAAAGTATGTACTTAGGAAATTATTAATTGAACAAGTTTATTATTCAGGAATATAAAGAAACGAACAAGACAAGTTGGACTTGAGGTAAGGGATCCTACTCCTCTCTTTCTTTTTAAGTACACTATTTTATGTCATTACTTCTATTCACATCTTTATTGTGATTGGGATGTTAGTTTATATTAATATTACTGTAATTTTTATGTTCATATGTTGAGAGATCCTATTCTCTCTCCGTAATCCATTTTGGATATTTTGAGTGGCGCCGTTAGGCTGCCGAATTTTCGTAAGAGATCCAACCTCTCTCTTTCTTTTTAAGTACTCTCCATTATGTCAATTCTTTTAAGCACCTCCTTGTTATGTTGGGAGATGTTATTTTGTATTACTATTTCTATAAACTTTATGTTAATATTATGAGATACCCTATTTGATCTCATCAATCCATTTTTGTACGTTTTATGTGGCGCCGTTAGGCTGCCGAGTTTTCGTAAGGGATTTTTCATCTCACTTTTATTCCCGTGAGATTTATGCTACATTTGCCACAATTTCTTTTGAGTGGTGTATCTACTGCCCATTATTTTACTCATTGTGTAATATACTTTATTTTATGAGTATTTACTTCAATGTTGTATTGTCCATCTTTCACGAGGTGTCTCTTTCGAAAGATACCCATGTTGGTAAGGGAACCTTTCACCCTCCTCTTTTTAAAAGACTTATTATGTTGGGTCTTTTAATTTACATATTGTTATGTATGGATATGTTCTCATATATCCTTATTGATTTAAATTTTATGTCCAAGTGATGAGATACCCTTTTTTTATCTCTCATCAACTCATTTTGATGTGACGCCGTTAGGCTGTCAAGGGAACTTCTTAACCCAATTTAGATTTCTTTGGGTTCAACATGTAGTTATTGAATATGTCATCCTTTGAATATGTGTGAATGACCTTTTATTGATTTACAATTAATATCCACTTATATTGGGTGTATTTATATTTGTCACACATAATTTTGAGATTGATTTATCCTTAATTTAAGGATACCTTCTTTATAAGGGATTTCATTGCATTTTACATTTCTATTGAGACTTCATTGTTGTTATGCACCAATTCACTCTTATATGGTGTATATACTGTCCTTTGGAATATTATATCATGAATCCATTTATTCTCATGATATTATAATGTTCTGATTAAATGTTATTCCTCAATTAATGTATTCAAGTGTCTCTAATTTTGGTAAAAACCCTTTAACCATAATATCGCTTTAAACGTTTTAATTATTTGTTCTAATTAATATCCATGTTTTAAAAATGATTTTAAGGATTTATTTATATGGATATTAATGGTTTAAATTTTTAAAATCTTCAAGGTGGTGTGGGAAACTTTGATTCAATAATCTCTTTATTAAATGTTTTAAATGGTTTTGGAAGTGGTTTCTCTTTGAATGGATTCATTATTTCAATATACTAAAATGTTATATTGTGATTGAAATGTGGAAATGTTATGTTTCCTTGATGCATGTTTTTTGTGATACGTTTATGTTATGGTTGTTGGTAATTGTTATGAAAACAGGTGGTTCCGTGACAAACTAAGTGCGGGTGAGCCCGATATAGCTCTCCAATGCATTGGGTAACGTGAAGGAGTGAAATGTTAAGGTTTCTCCGAAGAGATTTCGGGAATATACTGTGGTGGGTATTCCAAACGTAACCAAGAGGGTTAATCCCTACCTAAGAATGTTATGAATGCCTCAAGTTACCTTTTATGTATTATGATTTCTATGATTTATTCATGAATTTATGAGGTATGTTAAAGTGCTTATGTTTTATGGGTAAATAATGATTTCATTCTTATGTATACATGTACTCATGATTCTTTTCCATATTTTTATATCCCTTACTGAGCTTTTTATGCTCATCCAAAGTTTTTGAAATTTTTTTCACCGGTCAAGGGAAGGGTACATGGTGTGATGATAATGTCAAGGATGTGTCAAGAAAGAATCCATGTTTTATTTTAAATATGTTTCCGTTGATGAGAAGAATGAATACTATCTTTTATGTTACCACTTTGTTTAAATGTGGAATGTAATGCAAGTTTCATGATCTAATTCTCTAAAACTCTAAACCTGAAAAGATCCTCAATGTGTAATCTTGTAATAACTCAAGATTAAGTAAGGTTTAAGGCTGGGGCCTTATAGATATAAACGAATGTGTTGATTCAGAATCAAATAATTTGTTGGATAAGTTTGAGAAAACAATTAAAGTACCTTCCATCACATCATTTGGAACATAAAAATCAGATGTTGTAATCGAATAAGCTCTCACATGCTCTCATGGCCATTTCTGAGGAAAATTTCATTGGCGCTAAGGACACTCATTTTCATAGTTTCCCATATCTCCACAATTTTATCATTGATTGTCATTGAATTGTATCTTCGCCTTCTATTTAGAAGAACAATAACCCTTATTTCCGTAGTTATAGAAGACTCCCATAACTTTCATGTATTTTCCAGGATGATTCATTCCATATTTCACACATAAAGGGAATTCCATCGTTCCCTTTTTCCTCTATGGTGATTCACCTTTTCCATGGTTATTATAATACCTCTTATTATCATGGTATCCCTTGAAAAATTTTGAACTGGAAAACTCCCTCTCTATTTTTGTGGCACATAAAAAAAATCATCAATGTATAAAAATGATTGTGAATCCGTTGACCTTTGAATACATGGCCTATGACCTTGAAAGAAATGATCATTCTTGTCTTCAATGCCATGTACGTAATCTATGACATACATAGTTAGTCTTGTAAAGGTAGCCTCATACTATACAACACTATCTTCTTCCCATTGGTTCAAATCTAAGAATTTCCTCTTCATTTTTGTTCAATGCTCATAAGGGAAATATTTATCAAACAATATTCCATTAAAAGTACTACATTACATATTTTGTATCTCTTCTTCCACTATGGTATTCTAGATCAAGGACCACCATTGATCAATGTCAGTATAGGTAAAATACACTGCCAACAAAACATATCATTATCATTGCATCTTAATTCCGTGAATATCCTTTCAAGGATGTTGATCAACTTCTCACCTTACATGGGATTAGTAGTCCCACTAATAGAAGGTGGATTCTGCCACATTAAATGATCCAAAACAGGAATATCATGGGTATTCGTCACAATCTGAGTTAGTTATCACAATATGGTCATGATATAATCTACTCCAACATCGACTACGTTGAGTTACATAGTGGGGTAATCCCTACATTATCCATGAGTTTTGATTCTGTTTCATCCATTATGAACCATTTGTAAATAATGGTATACACATGGTTAGGTTATGAATCATGTTTTATAATATCCACTAGCAATGTAATTAGAAAAAATTGGAATCATATGCATAGAGAATCTCATAGGCATGGTTTCTATGAGGAAAAATTTAAATTAAAAATCACTCATAAGCTCTTGTAATGAAAATGTAAATTTTCCTAAGAATATCCCCCCAGGAGTTTTAATACCAAGAGTATAGCATGGCCCGTTGTCATGTACCACGATACCATGGGTCAAACACGGAACTCCTTTTCAGAGCATTCACTCCTAGGTATATCCTTTCTAAAGCCACGACAACCTATTGGTATCCATATAGAGATTTATGTGCAAAACATATTCACATAATCTATTCCTTACAAAAATACCAGCACGTTTTGGTAAATTTATCTTCAATTACTTCCTTAAGGATTTTTTTCACTACTATACATTTACTAATATAGTTTCCAAGGTTCCTACTAAAATTTCTCTAATACCAACTGTAAGTCGCTGACCCCTCTATACGATAGACAGTTCATTACTTGTTATATTGGCATGGTTTGAAAGATATAATCCCATAAGAACTATTAGTTTAGTAGTCTAAAAGAATCTAGATAAATTTACATAACTCAAATGACAATGTAAATGGTTAAAAATACCATATATAACAAAAACAAAAAATTCATTCAAAATATACAATAAATAGTCTCCAGTTTATAACCTTTTGAAGGTAAAGAAGTCAAAGGGCTGAGATCAAATTTTCTGTATATGTATTAAAATGGAGAAAGCATTAATCAATACTAACTGAATCAAAAAAAATAGGCATGTTTAATAAATGAAAAACACATACCATTAACAAACTAAAAAAGTGCATTCATCCATAGATTTTTTTTCTAGTGAAAATCTAGTGGATAATAATAATTGTAAATGAATAAAGATTATTTTTATAAATTGGACGTAATGAATCTGCAACATGATACCATAATACCTTTAAAATGGTTTAGTTATGTGGGTTGAAACCCTTACTGCCTTTTGAAACTAATTTAAATGGTTTGCCCCCAACTGATTTGTCTCATGAGACCTGTCAATGCATCAAGGGGATACAGAGGGCCCCAACTTCCACAGAAATTCCAAATAATTCATTATAAGTAGATTTGATACAATTAAAATATTCCTTCTCAATATCCATATAATGTATATAAACATATTCATGTATATTTTCAGAGTTAATGTAATATTCCATATTAACAACATATGTAAAAAAGGAATACAACATAAAGAAATAATCAAATCCATAAAACATGAATATGGATATAATATATTTACAATTTAAAATGAAATATAATCTTAAATTATAAGTAGATACACCATATAAGAACAATTAGGTGCATAATACCATGAATTTTCCAATTAAATGGATATTGAGACAATGTCCCTTACATATTGTAATTAATTTAATCATATGACAAATAACTAATAAACAACAAATGAATCCAAAAATACCATGAATACAAAGTGAATAATGATAAAATATATCAAAATTCATTACCCAATACACCACATGCATGAAATAAGTGGCAAACAATGTATATCTCATAGACATGAATGTGAGATGAGAAGTCTCGTACCTTATAATCGAGTGTGTTCTTAATTAGTTTTATTGACCTGAATAATTAAATATTTCATCATTAATTAATAATTCCATAACCTCTAATACATGTAATTTATTTATTATAACCATATTAGGTTCATTCAAGGCACTTTTTATGGGTTTAAGTGGTTTAGTTTTATTGTTTTGGACGCAAATTCTTCCTAGGTTTTCATTATTTGTTTAATTGTATTCATGAATGGAAGTTAGATTGAAATGTAGTTAAAAATCCATAACTGTTAATATATATTATTAATAAAATTTAAAAGATATATGTGATCTTATTATGATTATTGGTTATATACTTGAGTATGAATCATTAGTTAATATTTATTAATAAATGATTGGATTTAGAATTGCAGTTATGTGCAAAATAAACTTGTTTTGTATTATTATTCCAAATTATTAGTGTATAGGGATTAAAGGACATTAATGATATTAAATAAATTTAATATGATCTGGTTCATCCATAAAAATGTTTTCATGACAAATACTGAATATGTTAATGAAAATTGAGAACCAACCGTCCTTGAATGTGATAAATCAACACATATCGAATGATGTTTTCATTTTTTGTATAGGAGGAGGTGGAAAGAGTTGATGTTGAAATATTATATTATCATAATATAATTCTAGTTCATATATGGTACTATAATTTTTATAGCATTTGGATGAGAAGAGACGTAGAAAGAAGTATCAAATAAAGGAACTCAAAATAGAATAAAAAATTGAAAATCTCTCTCGAAAATTCTGTAGCCTAATAGCATGACATTAAATATCATAAAATAGTTTCATGGGGGAAAAGGTGTATCTCATCACTATAACATAATATGAAAAGGAATGGGGATATATAATGACATATTATAACATAATTCAAATTAAATTTAAAAATAATACTATAAAATAAATGAAAAGAAATAAAACTAAAGTGAATGTTTACCTCATGAACTCTTTTCCATGAGATCCTTCTTAAGACCTTAGGTTTTGGACTTTTGATGAGACTTGATGCTCTAGGACATGGTGAAGAGGGCATGGGAAGTTTATTTGGGAGAATATAGGTATGGTTCAATTCATGAGTGGTGAGTGAGGAAGAGGGGAAGGATGGTGATATGTATAGTTGATGAGAGAAGGTATTTTTCATTTTTTTAATCATTATTTTAATATTTTTTCTCAAGACTATGAATGGTCATAATTAATTTGACTACATATAGTAATAATGGAATGTGAGTTCGAACCATATGTTTTAACATCTCTTATGATGTCATAAATAGCATATTTTACGGATAATTTGAATATATGGTATTCTACCATATTTCACTATTCATTGAATTTTCTAGAATTTCAGAAAAATCACAAAAAATCACCTTTACCATTTATTGAGGTGTTGAATTCAAAAATGAACTCAATTTTTTTTAAAAAAATATCAATGTTTTATTATTTAAAATTTTAAATAAAATCAATTTTAATTTGAAAAATACAAAATATAAAGTTATCACTAGTTTTATATCACATTGAAAATTTAATTAAGATTTCATTATCTTAATAAATTATGAAAATAAAATATTATCATTATTTACTATTAATAAGGTTCATATTACTATTCATATTACTCTTCATAAGTGTATGCTACTATTCATCAAAAAATCAATTTGGTTCTTTTCAGACTCCAAATGACTTACTGATCACAACGTTAGATGATCATTTTTTTCCATTCAAAACAAATATGTGGAAATTTAATGTTTAATGTCTAGGTTTTGACTATATCATAAATAACCAAGTGTCATTTCAAAGGATCATAGTGATTTATGAAATATAGGCTATTAATAGAATGAATTTAATAGAATCATACTATAAAATGTTTGGTGTGTTAAATTAGAATTGAAATTCATGTATGTAATGAAGGATACAAGTATAAAATGTAAAGGTTAAATAATTGAATCAACATAAAATTCAATATTAGTGAATAAAAAATAGTATGTAAATCTATATATTATGGATCATGAAAATAATGTACAATCATATTTCCATCATATTACTTATTATTTAACTTTTATGGAAGAGAATAATTAATATTTCAATATGATTGATGATAAATTTGATTCCTTAATGAAATAAAATTGATAACATAAGAAATATTATGATCTTATTTTCTTTTAAATTCTTTTTGTTTTATATCATTTATTCTTATCGAGGACAGAAATGAAGAAATTAGTGGATATGATTACAATGAATAATATTTTATAAATTTTCAATTTTTGTGTGTTAATCTTGTTAATTTTTTAAAATATTTATTTAAATCTAAATTTTAAATTTCTTCTCAAAATAAATTGATTTTCTTTCCTAAGTCTTTTATTATTGACACTTCCATAACCAAAAATATATAGAGATACAAATGACCTTTTATTTTATATTATAATCAGTTTATGAAACTAGACTATATTATCTTGTCATTAAGCAGTTGATTGAATAATATATAGAAATATTATTATTTTTATATTTCATATTATTTTAATTATTTTACAAAAAAATTACTATCAATGATGTGGTTAATTAATTGCATGAAAATATGTGTAGATATCAAACTATTAAAATCCCTTAAGTATTTCATGTATATTAATTGTATTAAATACCAAAACTAATTAACATAGGTTGATATGGTATTTTTAATGTTTTATCTTTTTATTCCTTTATATTTGATTGTTCATTTTATGGACCTAATAAATCATTTATCACTAAATTATTTAATGTAATAAACTAATTTATTTAATTATACTATTAAGATAAATATTTCTATACAATTTTTTATTTTGGCATGTATTATTAAATTAAAAGTTATTTTTCATGTATGCATGTAATTAATGTATTGCTATTTCAATTAAGGCCATGTTGAAAAATGTTTTATATTAAACTACTTGAATATAATTATATGTGTGATTAAATCCAAATTTTTAGTATGTTTTTAAATAGTATAAGGCATGAGTTAAATTTTTTGACACATATTTTAATTCATTGAAAGGCATTTCGATTTGATTATTATTTAAAATATTTTTGTGGAACCGTGAATATAATATTATATCCTTTTATTTGAAACATGAATTATTTTGTATTTCATATTTTTCATTTAATGGCAATTAATTATTCATATTTTTTCTTTAGATAATTTTTTTATCCATAAATGTGGGAGAGAGTTGGCTGAGAGAGTCTAATATTGTTTTATTTTTAAATAGCATGAGAATGCTGATGGTATCTGTGTCCTTTCAATTATAAAATTTTTTATTATTACATCCACTGATTTTTATTACTTATAATTATTTTTCAGTGATTTTTTAATTTCTTTTTCTATTATATTATTTCATGTATCTATAGATATTAAAAAATACAACATTTTCACAGTTGGAAAGGTACGGAAATATATTCATATTATCTTTTAGGCCAAATGCTAAATAAGTTGATAAGGTGGGGAAATATTATCTGATGATATTGTAACATTAATAATGAAATAGTATTTTTTATGAATACATTAACCTCATTATATTAATAATAATTCTTCTTAGAGTGATTATACACTCGTACAACTCTTCACATTTGATAGAAGAGATATTTATCTTACTATTTTCTATTATGAGTAAGTCGTAAATGATTGATTTGGTTATCTAGAAATTGATTTATGATTCTGTAAAAAAAATTGGGTTGGTACTTTCTATAATTATCTATGGAATTTAATTTTGATTGATTACAAGAGCTAAAAATATCTAAATTATTTTTATCATGGGGGTGATTTGATATGAAGAAATTTTTCTTAATTTTGTTAATTTTTATAGAAGGAAAAAAACACATAGTCATTTTTTTAAAATGATATCAAGAGATATGAAATTCAGAATTATGGGATTAATAATACGTTATAATTGTTTCAAAATTTAACAAATACATGTTATTTGAGTTTGATGACAAATCCTTTTTTAAAAGCCTCTAAAAATCCCATTAAAATTTATGTTATTATGTTGTACAATTCTCTGGATGATTTTTATTCCCTATGATTGTATCCCAACATTTGATCAACCCAATGTTGAAGTTAAAAGTGTTGTTATAGAAACTAATAATTAATTAAAATAATTGCTTCAAAATATGATACTACATTGATTCATCCCCACGTATGGATGTGTTGATCTATATATTATCATGAATCTAAATGTCATGTTGGTTCATATTATAAGAGTAAGATCCTCACACAGCTTATACTACCAATGTAGAACATGAAGAATATGTATAGTTAATTAGGATATTAAAAGAGATATAATTATTATCCTGAATCAATACTAAATCAATTTAACTTGTTTATTTGGAACATTATAACTGAATATAAATTTTTCCCTAAGAGGGAGAACTCTTATTCACTAGTGGAATATAATCTATGATATTAATTGGAAATATTGTTCTAAAATGTATTTAATAAAGGAGCACGAGCATAAAATCCATGGAAAAGATACAGATTCATCACCCAATGGAGGATCCCTGCATATTATATCATGCCCATATAAGAGCTGTTATATAGCATCTAGAAATGGGAAGGAGAAATCCCTAACTATGCATGAAATGGAACTAAATTAGCATTATATATTCCATACTGACAATTTAGGAGTATAAAACAAATATTCACTTCAAAAATTTAAGTATTATATGTGTTTATTATCAAATATATATCCTATAAAACTCTATTAAAACAAGTTTAGGATGTCATATCTTGTACATTAGGAATTATGAAAGATATAAGGAATGCATGTGGAACTTGTAATAATTTCATGATATAGTATGTGGAATATGAACTCATATTGGGTAAATACTGTTGTTCTCTTCACAATTAAAGGTTCACCAAAATCATGTCCAACATCAGACTTCTTTCAGTATAAATTTGAAATGTTGTCAATATATTTTATTTGTTCAGACATAATAGATGATATTTTTATTGGTTTACTATGCATTATTGAATAATGTAAAGAAATAATTAAAAATATTTTTTATTATTCCAAATTATGCTATGGTATTATATTTTTCCTACTTTTGGGTAATTATACATGGTTTATTTTTACATATATTATTCTCATTGTTTTATCAGTTGTTTGAAATTTAATAAAATCTAATGATGTTGATAGGAGTGTTTGTGACGATTTCGGTTCAAACATATGATATAAAAATGATTAGCTAACATTATCATCAATTTCCTTAGTATAATTTTAAAAAAAAATTACATAAAATTTTTATGTTATCCAATGGATTTTGATTGAAGATATACGAAATTATTTAATATTTTTAAAGGAAATATTTAATGGGTATTTGAAGTCATTTCACACGATTGGTCAATGAATATAATATAATGTCATATGAATTTAAATTCATTTACTATTTTTATTTTGATGATTATTTCCATAACTAAAGTGTGAAAATACAAAATTATTTTCATATTGGAATATGTTGTTGATGTTGACACAATTTTACTTGAATTTATAATGGAGGAGGAGCATTTACAACTGTCGTATGTTTTGTTGTATACACATTTATTTAAATTTTAATATTGTGGGAATGTAAATAGCATGAAAACTTTTATGAAAATAATTTATTGAAAATTAATTGTATTTTAGTTATAGATTTGAAGAAGAGAGATGATTTCATTATATGGCATTACTCTATCATTGTTAAAATATGAATAAATCATGTAAAACACTAATTAATTTAATTTCTAGAGATTATTAAATAGTATAATTCTAAATGATGTTGTAGATATTTTTGTTTCGTTCTATTTTTATTGAATATCATCTATATCTATAATTTCCCACTATAACTCATATTTGAACTGGTGTTGAACTTATACATATCATCGATTTCTTGTAATGGTTTATTTATTGTACACATATGTGGTTTCATGCCATCTTTGCATTTCAATTTATAGATATAAATATTCCCTATTCAATAAAATGATTCCAAAATAAAATCCTTATGTTTTTAAATACCTACAATTATATTTCATGGTCGCTATTCAATTTACAAACATAGTGAAAATCACAAAGCTCATTTATAGAGAATTGGTGGAGGTGAATAAGGGATTTATATGAGCCTATCCGCTAGACATCATTGTTTCATATTCTTTTATTTATTTATTTATTGTTCCACTGCATGATTCTATGTATAAAAGACATGATCTCATTAATTCAAGAGAGATGAATAGATTTTTTCAAGTCTTTTAAAAGGACACAATTCACCCCCATTTCTTTCCTAATAATCATCATTTATACACTAAGTTATTGTTAAAGGTGGTGTACCATTACATGATATAGTGGGTCATAGTTATGATATACATATATATATACAGGTTGTTATAGTTGATGGTTATAGAATATTACTGAATATGGGAAATAATTTATTGAGGTTGTTATATTTTTATGCACATATAGGTTATAATAGATTAAGGTGTAGTATGTATTTTCTTGTAATTTAATGGATATAGTTTTTATTATGTGAAAATGTAGATTTTATAGTGAAGTGGATATGATGCATAGTAATCACTACAATTATGTAGATGTGGTTTATATGTTCTTATATATAAGTGGAATATTTTGTATTGAGGATATAATAGTTAAAATGTATAAGATGATGTGGTTCAGGGGGAGTGATTCAGTTGGAAGTGGAATAGTGTTATATTTTTATATACATATGTATTCAATATTTTTTCTTACATCTATGGGATATTTAGTGAGTGTTATGTAGTAAGGATGTGAACATAGATGTCATAGACTAGGTAATTATCAAATTTCCCTATTTTTTTAACTTTAAATTTTTTTGATTCTTCCAAATATTAATGAGTGGTGTTTAGGAGTATCATACATTCCATACCTATATTATTATCCTTATAAAAATATTAATTTATATTTTCGTTTCCCCAGAGTGATTTTGTAATTGAGGAAGGACTTACTAACTTATAGAGGTTGATCAATGTTTGTTGGAATTCTTGATTCACTAAAATAATATTTAATCATGGTACTTTACTTTTTTATTATACCTTATATGAAATTAAATGCATTTGGGTTTGGTTTATTTTTAATATAATAGAGTTTATCGTTGATAATTACATTGGTTGATAGGGAATTAATATCAGTTAGTTAGTTTTGTCAGACAATTTTGTATCAGGTTGTCATGGTATTTTATTTATCAGTCTTTCCATGTATGGAATTATATGTATTGTAATTTGTTTATTTTTATTATTATGGTGTTCACTAGTGAGTATTTCATCTGTCGGTAGGGTAATGATGTAATTTGAACATACAACATGATGTAAACAAGGGATACTAACATAGACATGTGAAATGAAAACCCATATGTTTTGAAGAAAGAACCATAACATTATTGAAGGTAATAGTAGAAGTGATTCTAAATATAGTGTAAATAAATACGTATAGATTATTTAACATCAATGTTTTCAATTTTAACTTTATTTTTTTGGAAATTTGAGTAAAGATAAATCATAATTGAATAATATTAAGGATTTTATATTTCATATTTAAGAAGTCCCTAATGGTTTTTATTTTATAAGATTAATCATAGATAACATCCCCAACATGATCATGCTTATTATGTATACTAGGATACCCCAACAAATTTTTTAATATTTGAGTTTGATGATGAAAGAGCCCAGTAGACAATTCATTGTTAGTTCCAACACTATGAACCATAGAATTATTGGTGTTATGTTTCTGATCAATAGAACTAAGAATTGTTATAGTTTTTGGGGGTCATTTTTAGTTTTTATATTTCATGAAGGATATTTGCATTCCATTGGCTATCATTATATTGTAAGTATTTTCTTTTCAGTTTAGGGTTTAATTCATTGTAGGTCATGATGTGTTATAGGATTAATGAGAGATTTTTGAAAATTATTTCTTACTGATTTTCATTATATAACTAAAAAAGTGTAATGACTAAGGGAGAAGATTTATCTTAACTACCGATTTTATAAAATGGGATATATTATTATTTGGTTTTGGAAACATATTTATTAGACATTAAACCTCTTACTAGATAAAAAGGATATAGTGGGAAATTTTGATATGGGTTTTCATTCAAATATCTTGTTCTAGGTCACCATGTTCTTGTTATTTACTTTCCTTATGGTGGTGGTGAAGGGAGATGATGTAGAGAAAATATATCTTTATAGTATATAATTTCTTAAAAGAATTACTAAGGACATATCACGGAATTTATTTTTGAGTATATGTTCGAAAAATTATGGTCAATCAAAGTTTTAGATAACATTGATTCATCTTAAACATCCCTTGCATGGTTTCATTAGATATTGTAGTTCTCATTCATCTATTTGAAGTTAGAAAATTTTTAGCATCTTGTTGTGGTCATGGTAATAAGGAAATAGTTATTTTGGTCTTCCTTGGAAGCTATTTTTGATCTTGTATCCCAATTATGTTTAGTTTTTACATCAAAATCCTATAAGGTAGGCTCAATACTAGCATGACTCTCCAGGATTTAGTTAGTATATAAGAGACATTGAAGTAATAAGTCATCTTTATAATTTCAATTATAATTTGGTTCAATGATAATATCATTTAAAAGGTGTTTTTTGATATATTGGAAAGAGAGTTAGAGGATTATAATGTGATCTCATTCATGAAATATAGTTCACCTTTGTAGGAATCCATACTTCACATGATGTACCATCAATCTATTTTATATTTAGTTGGATGTTTTTTTATAATGGAGATACACACTTCTTCAGTGAACACACCCTTTTCCATTAATTAGGGATTATGGTGGATAGAATTTAGTTCCATTGGTGTTGGCTAAGCATGTTGGGAATCACGTCCTTTTAGATGATTTGTGTAGAAATATCAAGTGGCTGTTTGTGAAACATCAATCTATATTATTTTTTATAGGTTTGAGGATATAATTTTGTGTTTTCCACCATGACATGGAATTGTGGTTCAGTGTATGTGATAATGTCATTGGTCTAGAGGATATTTATTTTCATTGATGTTAACGATTATCACAATATCATAATTTTTAGTGGAAACATATTATGGGATAGATATGTTTCAGGTATATATATTCAATGATGGCCAATATTATATTTATTTCACTAGAAGTTAATCCATTGGTGTTTCTGATATTTTCATAAGATTAACGAGATGTTTCTCCAGTAGTGGCTAAATTATATCCTCTTTATGTGAAATCAAGATTAAAATAAAATTACAATCATGGGTATATATTATTTAGGTATATCTATATATTATAGTTCCCTCTAAGTTGATGTATCATCATATTTATGATTATCATCATCTGTATAAGTTTTTTAATTGACCTAGTGTGCAACCTTAGGGTTCATTGATCTAGTGTGAAAAATTGAAATATGATTTCATGGCTGTGTATTGATTATACTTCTATGAAAAAATATACTATGATGAACTATTAGCCATTATATATATTGATTATATATCTAATCACTTATATTGATTTTTTTTTAAAATATCAATTGGATACAAGGATATCATTAGATAACTATGAAAGGTGAATATATTATAAATACAAAATTTAAATGTTGTTATGTTCATTTAATGTTCATGGTAATTACCTATAGTTTCAAAAATGCACTAGATATTTTCATGAGGATAATGAACACTATTTGAGTTTCTTGACCAATTTTTGGTGGTGTGAAATAATCATGTACATTTTTATTCTAAGACAATGTAAGATAATACATATCACCTTTTAATCCATTTTGATGTTACTCGAGCATTCTGATGTATTTTGAATTTTTTTCAAAGTATGTTTTGGAAATGTTAGGTGTACATATAAGGGAACATCATGTATTATTAAATATTTCTTTTGTATCCAAATAATATAAAGGCAGTTTTTTATTTGGTCACCCCAAATAATGATTTGAATGTTTACAGATCCCATCGTCTATAAGGTATTATAGTGGTCTTTTTCTTGAGTTATATTAGATTGAGACTCCTCTAACATTAATTAATAGAATGGAACGATATATTTTATTGACCTATGGTTGGAATATTCTAAAGGACATCTTCTGTTTTATTTTGATAATCCACCATTCACGGGGTGAGGTGGAAGCCTTACAAGGCCCAAAGGCATAGCAAAAATTACCTGAACTGTAGGTCTTAGAGGGAATCACACATACAAGACCACTTGGAATTTCTCCTTCTGAGCATTATGTCATGATATCAGCACTCCAACTTCATAGGGCTGGTCGGCTAGTTGTCTTATACAAAGCTGCACATGACCAGTACTAATGGAAAAGACATACCCTCTCATTCATCAAATTCCGGTATGCTCTACACAAATGAAAGTGCATAATCATGATTGAGGTATTCTATTATACATTATAAATTTTCTAGAATTTCACCAATAAAATATAGAGTATTAATATTATATGGGTCACAAAATATATGACCTTTTGAATGAAACTACGATACCCATGATCTCAATCATTCCATATTTTAATTTTTCTTAATGTTATCATGACACTATTTCATTAGTGATATAATTGTTGTCCTCATTGATCTTAAAAGTTGTGATATTTCCTATCCCATCATTAAAAAATTTTAAATAGTGATGGTAGAGGGAATTATTTAAGTTTTATTATTTTTATTAAAATTACTCTAGAAAAGGTAAATGATGTTTTGAATGTATTGAGTATTAAATAACTTGGATTTAATTCTTGGAGAATAGAAATTCATGGTAAGAAATGTATGATCTTACAACATCAAAACATTACTTCCACATCACTCATTATGGTGATTTAATTATTGAAGAATTTTTATTCTTGAGGAACAACCTATTAAGATTCCTGACACTCAGTAGAAGGTGTTTAAAAGTAAAATTATAATTCTAGATAATCTCAAATGGAAACATAATAATTTAAAATAATTTACATAGGAAAATGAGATGTATATTTCTATCCAATATCATATATTATTTTATGATTTATTTTATGATCTCGTATGGATGTTATTTTATTGATTTTTTGTATGTTGATGATGTTTTCTTATTATTTATCTTTTCCTTTGCTGAGATTGATGTGATATTATTATAAAAAAATCTCTATATGAGAGATATCACACATGGTTTTTGTTTATTGAAAACTTTTTATGACATATTACTATTTTTTATGATTATGGAGGATGCAAATTATTTGATAGATACCTAATGTAAGATATTGAATTTTTCAAAATAATTACATTTTCATTTCTAGATTGATGAGGGAGGATAGTAATATAACAATGTATCCTTTAGAATATTGTAAATATTTTTCATAGTTTTCTTTTTGTATTACATAATTTAGACTATATTATGGAATGATGTATTCTTGGGGTATGGTGTTTAGATTTTGAGATTAATGATTTTACCAATGTTAATGGGGATTTTTTTTATTTCACTATGACTGTTCGGGTTGTAGTTTGATGAGTGTGTAAAAAGTTAAAATTTAACCTAAAAAGGATGTTGATGACATGAGGTGTGTCTAAAATATTGTGAGGGGATAAAGGATCTCATGGTCTATTTTTGAATAAGGTGATTTTCATGGGTCGAATTTACTTTATATACTCTATGTTAATCTTACATGTTATCAATTATAGTATGGATAGTCTATTTATGGAATGGTAGTTTGAATTTTTTTAGTTTAATCTCACATAGGTATCCACTACACTTTGAACATGAGTGATTCATTGTGAGGTCATAGTGTTTGGTTCTATCATTATATATCTTGAATATTCATTGCACCATTCTGTAAAGGTCATGTATTTACCTTAGTCATGGGGTAGATCACGTTAGGGGATAAGATCAGATATTTTTACCATGATTTATTTAGGTTTGAAAATTTTAGCATAACACATTTTCCATTTATTGAACATTCTTATTATAATTGAATAAATTTTAATTGAAAATTTGGATAAATTGAGATTTGTGGGGATATTGTGTTGTGATCTTCAAATCTAGGGTCATTGCGGTGTGGAAAATCCCTATATTTCCATAACATAGTGTTTTATTGATTTATCTATAAATTATAGGTACCACTCAAATTATTCCCATTTCCCCCATCGTCCCTCAAACACTAAGTGTAATTGGTAGTGTTTTGAATAACCATGGGATTATGTGATTTACCCATTAGCCTTTTATTTGTTTATATATTACCTGTAATCCAAAGTATATCATTTATAAATATTGATATATTTGTTCTTCCCTCATTTTTTCATCTAATCCCTGATACTCACCTTCTAGTGATTTCTATAGATCCCTCGTCTATGATTGATAGAGATAAATTTATTTATGATGAGCTTAGGGTTGATGGATTCTTCTTGTTGTTTTGTGGTAGGGTTCACAATCCATAATTCCTCTTTTCTTGGTAAATATTATAGATTTTTATCAAGTTATCTCATTCAAAACTTTTATTTTAAAAAATTTATGATAATATTTTATTTCCATGAAATATTTTTTATTGGTTAAATGGTTTTGAATGACCTATATAATATAATAATTTATAATTTACATAGAGATGTCATGGAGTTTATTTTGTGTTTTTTAGATTGATATAAGTGTTAGGATACAATTGGATTATTTTTTGGACACTTTTTTTTTATTTTATAACAATTGTTTTCTTATTTCATGATGCTACTTGGTTGTATGTGGAATTTTGTTACTTTTTTTTATTTTATAGAGGTTGTGACTTAGCAAAAAATTGAATTTTAAATGTTTAATAAATTAGTCAATGGGTGTGGTTTGTGTTGTTATAATGAATAAATTAAATATGATTAAGTGAAAAAAGGTAATTAATTATGCATTCCATGAACATGGACTATGGTAACTGAAAATATAATGATGAATTAAAGAAACATTTATTTATATGGTTAATATTAATATTAGTCTAATGTTGATAATGGAATATTATAAAAATATTGTAACTTTATCAATAATAAATTTTAAGTAATGGTGATGGTCATTGATTATTGTTTTTTAACTAGGAGGGTGTTTGTTTCCGAGTAGTTTGTAACTGATACTAGATTTTCATGTGAGGTATTAGTTATCATTTATGCCTTTAGATGGTTAATTCCCTTTATTTTGAATTTGTAATATTTCATGTTCCTTATGTCTTGTTCTTTATAATGATCTAGCTCCCAATTCAAATAGAAAGAATAATGCCCATATTTGTCCATGGCTCCCTGGATATTTCTAATGTCTATGATGATGAGTAAACTGTTGGCTAATTACTCCCCCTACTATATTATCTCTTCATGATATAGTATGGTGTATGTGAATATTTGGGCTATTACAGCTATAGCGTTTGTACACATATTGGATGAATTGGATAAGAGTTATGATATACAAGTTTGTGAGGGCTTCAAATGAATAATGTTATAACACATTCTTGTATCCATGCAATAATAGATTATGATTACTATGTATCTATGTACACATAAAATAGAATTCCTCTAAAATTGATTATGTGATAATGGGGATATGGATATGATGGTTTTTGTCTATGATTTGTGGTTATGGTTTTGAATATGTTATGTGTTTATTATTTTCTTACACATATCTACAATATGAATTTTGGAGGGGATGATAGTGCATGTGAATAAGATGTCCATGTTAAAAGAGATTGGATCAGTGATAATTTGAAGCAGAGAATAGTTTTTTAAATATCTGTTTTTAGTATGTTTTTACCATATACTTATAGAGATTCTGTGAGTGTTCCTTAGAATGGTGGGAACTCATATGATGTGATTTATTTAACATGTTTACATATCTATTTATCCCCTCATGATTTATTTTGATTCGCATGCAGATTCATGAGAGGTTCAGGGAGGATCCAACTGATTATCCCATTATTCTCACCACTAAATATATAAATAAATTTTTAGGCTTCCTGTAGAGATTTCTTGATCGAGATGGGAATTACTAGATCCTGGAAGTTGTTTGATGTCTTTTTGTGTTTGTGATTCAACATTTCAGTAATCACATTTAATGTTTTCTAATTTGGATTTTATTTTTATGAATTTATATCAATTAGAATATGTTTATTTTTAAATTTGGAATTGATTGATTGTTTATTTATCTCTTGTTAGAACAAATAAGGGTAATTCCACCAATTAGTGTGTGTTTTATACCCTTGGTTTTAGTTTCCTACAAATGTCATATTGGAGACTTGTTTTATGGGTCACACACATATTCACTATTGTCCTAAGATGGGTACAAGTGTGATTGGATCATAAATATTTTAGTATAGTTCAATGTACAAATATCATTACCTTAAATACAAAATCTCAAAAAATAATTATTGATCATAAACTCTAAATTATTACCACATTATGCATTGTGATTCCAATATATCAATACAATGTTATATGTGTTTAAATATGCATCGCTCTAGTTGAAAACCCTCTTATTTGATATGTCAATGAACCAATCAATAATTTTTAATATCATGTATATCATAAATCCCATGTGAATCACACAATTTCCTTTATTCTTATTTATTTTGGTCAATTATATTAATCATTCATATCTATACCATCCACCCAATGAAAAAGTATCATTATAATTACAAAATTTACACATAAATAATGAATGAAAGTTCATGAATACAATACCCCAATGAAGAATTCATAAAATGTTTCATGAGATGAAAATGAAACTCTATTCAATCACCACCCAATTGACAAAATTAGATGTCAGGGAAAATTATGGACCACATCACATTTAAACCAAAACATTGTAACATGCAAACTGAATAATCACTATTTTAACAACCACCCATTGATGTATGGATAAGAGTGAAATGGATGAAAGGTAATAGAAATTCAACATGGATCTCAAGGGTTTGATCGCTTGAAGGAAAGGGAAAATTCAATAAATGAATAGTTAAGGGGATATAATGAATCACCAATGGTCATCTAGGTATTGTTGGATGTTTGGGGGAAAAGGATAATTTGAGATATGTCCTGAATTTATAATCACACTAAAAAATAAAGACTCATTACATTGAAAGGATTCATCATGACACAATGAATATTTATAAAGCTCACAAAAAATCACATTGTAGTCTCCCATTATTACTCATTGTATATTTTTTTCAAAATGGAATTTAACTCAATGTATTAAATTGATAGATCAAAAAAATTTAATTTAAAATATCATAATAATATGTCATCTGAGAGATATGACACAAACACCAAGCATTTAACCTCAAACTCGAAAAACCCAAGAACAAGACACTGTGTAATGGAAGGAAACATAATAAAAAGGTCATTAGGTAGAAAGAATGAAATAAATTATCAACCAATGCATTCATTCCAAAATGGGTGCACCAACACTTCAATCCCACATTCCTGATAATAATAAATAGATAAAGTTATATAAATCCTAAGGACCCCACATAACATCTACCGTGTTTTGGTTAAACTAGAAACTTCTCATGACCGCATTACCATGAATTGAATAATCATGATGAAAATGACATCATTAATGATGAACCAATATTTTCTAAATACCCTTCCCATTATAATATATTCCAACCACTCCACAACTGGATTCCTACCTTGAAACAACATGACACTAAACTCTCACGAACCATCCACCATATTGTAACACACTATAATACAGAAAACCTATCTCCTCTAACATTGTATTCATTGTGATGTTAATAAAGATACACCACAACACATCCCTTCTAACAGAAAATTTCAACCCCAACTACACCTTCAATCCCCAAATATCATTTTGATGCCTCCATCACCAAAAATATAATTAGAGACTTTGTGAGAAGGTTTATCATATTACGTTAGATACATTTCAGATGATTTCCATTAAAATTAATTACCCCAACAAAATATGGATACACCATCCACAAAACCCGAACATCCTCAAGAGGTAACCCTCCAACTAGAACACATGATAATTATAATATAACATAATAAAGTAATAATCAATTTCTATTTAATGAACAATAAATTCAATATCTCAACATAAATAAATATTTTTCAAAATATATTTGAAAACTGCGTATACATTTAATACTCACTTTCCCAAACACATTTTTATAAGAAACACACATGGGCATGACATTAACCAATGGAATGACATTCACGTGCAACACATTCTTCTAATGATCCAAAATAAAAATCACCCATTCCAGAAACATTATTTCATACTAAATGTCTAATTCATTTAAATAAATAACATTGGAGTCATCCTAAATATGTTGATAAATATTCAACACATGTAAAATATCATGTATCTAATCCAACTATAGGGAAAGGATTTATTGTTACACCCCCTCACCAATATTATCGAACACCTTGAAGTTTTTAATAAACTAAGGAGAAATATTACTACCTTATCCACTGATTAATTTCCCTTGATTAGGATTAATGTTCTAGAATACATGATCACTAACCATATAATCTAAGTGACTCTTCTTCCAAATTACAAATAACATCAGTTTTTCCTCTTCTATATTCATCCACTCTTGAATCATCTGAAACTTTTCATCCATACACTACATAACATTAATCCCAAGGTCCTCCAAATCCCTACCCTTTTCCCAACACAATAAAGATATTCAAGGCCAACCATATAATTCCGCGAATAGATACATGATATTAAAATATTGGTAACTATTATTTTATAAAAACATCACTAAATGTATGGGTATCATCTACGAACCACTAAAATCCAAAATATATTGACAAAATATGTCCTATTTAATCTTAATCACCTACCTCATCTTACAACACATCCAAGGATAGATATTAGAGATAATGTGTAGTTGGGATCCCAATATCATGTTTTAATTATATACATGTATAAAACCTAAAATGATGACCCTAATAAAATAAGATGGTCCTCAATACCCCATGAATATTCACTACCTATTCCATATACATCCTCAATAAAAAATCCGAAAATTTTGATTACTTAATCACCATTAAATGAACAAATGTCATTACAAATACCAAATTACCAAAATAATTTCACATACAGCTTGATATCTAGTAAAAATAATAATGAAATATATAAAAGGTTCCTTCTAATTCCACTCAGGGATACTCAATGGCTATAATAGAACTCTAGGAACTTGATTCTATACATTTACATATTGACCTACCAAAAATAATGGCACCAACCCTATCACTGACCACATCATCCCAACCCACTAAAACTGAATCCTCAGGAAATTATATATCTTGGATATAATAGTATGTATAAACAAGGGTGAACAATGAATCTTATTATTTCCCAAAATACCCGTCACTATCATGATAAAAATATTTTCCGAAAATAACACCTCATTATAATCATCATATATCTATCCCTTTATAGAGTCATCATGAAAGGTGTAATATAACAACAACCCTACCTCAAATTATCCACATTGGGACTCCATGAAATACCACAATAAGGATGATTATTTTGTAATATGGTATGGTTATCCTATACCACTTACCTCATACACACTAAGTTGCATCACTGTATGCTCCTTAATCACTCACCACACATCCACGAACTCGGAAAAAGTATCTCCCATTGACATCTGATGTAGTGTATGAACAACTAAATTTATTTTTTGTAGGTTTCATATTATCATGAAGTCATTATCTTGTAAGAAGTATATCAACCTCCATTGATACATATTTAAATGTCAGTAATATAAGATATAAATCAATATTATGTGATATGTGAAGGCAAAAAATGACCACATAGAGGTACTGCTTCCATAACATCAGTGTAAAGAACATAACTACCATCTATAGACTATATATGGGATTGTTTTAAATTTTAAGGTGTATTTTTATAGAGTTATATGAAGTCAATTCAATCTACTACATCACAAAACAACCTAAATGAACATGAGAGTCTTCATAGATAACCTAAAAAAGAAAATTATTGTTATTCTAATTTCTATAGAAAATTGGCTTTGGGCGTACCAAGGACCCAGTCAACCTAAAATTTTTACCTATTACCTCTATTGTCATGTACGGTATATATGGTATTTTTCTATGGAAATTTCCTTGCATACTAGGATTGCTACATCGGGTACTCTATGGTCTCCTAATACTGATTCTAAATAGCAGGGAGAGATCAATAATTATATATTAAAAATCGAAAACCTAAACAAATATGATCACTCTACAAAACATCCTAAATTTTAATCAAAATCCTCTAAAATTGGACTGAAAACGCTAATTCAAACTCTACCTAGATTTATATGTATATAAATTCATAATTCATATCAAAATAATGACCTATTAGGATGTGAGTCATTATGCACTCCCCACTATTGAGATCATTATCCTTGAGAAACCTCATTTATAACATATCCATAATAAATTATTCCATTAAAATATGACACCAAACATCATTCTTGATTTTATATTGAATGGGGAATCATTTTTCAATTACACAATGAATCTCAAATATCATTTAACAAAATATCTTTCTCCAATTATTGATATTATCCATCCAATTTCTAGACAATGATTTCAATATAAAGACCATTTTTCAAAATCCAAACACCCATCATAAGTGATATTTTTTTCCCAATAATATATCTTTTTAAAAAAATGAATTCTGAAAACTCACAGTGGAACCATATTCTCCATCTATAATACAATACTTTAAAATGATAATATCAGATGAAATATTAATTATATCAAAATCAATCAACATATTGTACACACCATCAATTACTAAATGTACCAACCAAATAAATTGTTATAGATGAAACAGAAAATATTGTATGATCTAGGAACTATATACGACTCTTTGTACTATCACGCCTACATTTTTTATCAACCAGATTTTAGCTCATACATTGGTCACGGGGTGTTGTCCACCATATGATTACCCATACCATTTCTTTATAAACCCTAGAATTTTCAAGTGTATCATTCCATGTGGATCAATACCTAATATAATTTTACAAAATAATATAAATACTAACCCTATTTCCCTTCTCTTAATGATCATATATTATTTTCAACCCTCAAGTAGAACAACATACTTAATATGATCCTCAACATTCTATTTCATTACTAAATAACTCATGTCCCAAAGGACATGACACACTATTATTTTAGGATATATTAATCTCATATCATTAACCCTAGTCACTATTTCAGGCTTCATATTAATTAAAAAATAGTATCACTACACCCCTTATGAGGAACCATGTGATGATTCCCCAATATCCAATTTCTCTCTGTTAATGAATTAATTTTTTATCCATTACAAATTGGTGGATCATGACCTTATTACATCCATACATTAATTTTATAACTACATAACATGGATTTTTTTCCTCTGAAAAAAAGTCCAATACAACATATATTAACATATAATCATTCTTGAAAATCCAACAATCCTTTTAAGTCTTTTTAGGATATCCAAAAAAATTAAAATATAAAATTACAATATATCATCCTTTATGAAATATCTATAAAGAGAATCAATAATGTACACATATTCATCCAAAGGGTTGTTTCACCATGGTACTAACCATTATAGTATTTTCATTAGTGATTTCATACCAATGATCCCTCAGTGATTCCATGACACTCACATGATGGTTATAACCCAATAATCAAACCATTTCCTTAAGGTTACCTAAACAATTATAACAAAAAATACATTTCCATTGAAACAATCCTTAAAAGAATGTCACATTACCTTACTCCTTAAAACCACAATCCCTCAGCTGATTTTTAAATCTCTTACCCTTAACAATGGGAATAATCCCATTTTAAAACCCGAAATTTTTTAATAATGAATCCTCAATCCAAACCTCACACTTATCAGATATCCAAAATTTCAATATATCTCTATCAATATATTATTGGAACATTCATTTCCATCTTAACAATGGAAATTCTTATTTGTGAACAACATTTGATCACACATTGCTTAAGAATAATTTGTGTATCTAGAGTATCAACCCATTATCCACAATACCCATGATTCCAAATACCATTAATCATATATAATAAATGATATTCACTCATTAAATTGTATATAAAATAATGTTGAATACACCCTCAACCATCTAACAAATAACTGCCTTCTTAATAGTTGGCACCATCATCCATACCTATAATATAATAATAAATCACTATTCAATGTCTTATATAATCATCAAATGGAAAAAAATAATGTGATATGACCCTCTTGATGGTCTCTCATCAACAAAAATTATCAATTCCAAAAAACAAGAAACCTATTATTTCACTTGTTAATCCAATAATACCAAATAAACCCACTAACTAAATATAACACAATGAGGTTATAATCTATCCTGATCATGACTCTTGAAATAATATATTAAAATAAGAACATATGAAAAATACCTATTGGTTTTAGTTAATCTATATAAAACTATTATTTTATTTAGGAAAAGATTAGTTAACTTTCTGATGATGTTCTAATTAATTGATATTTTTTACAAAACCATTAAAAACATTTTTTTATTAAAAATAATTTCTCAATATCAGTTCATCTTGTAAAATTATTTCACACTCATAATTAGTCCGGCACATGTAAGTTAACACTATGTTACTTGTATTATATATTAGCTCATACACTCTTTTAACCCCATGAAAAGTTAAAAATAGTAAATAAAAACCCCAAACAAAACCACCATACATGTATAAACATATCAATCATAAAATCCAACATATAAAAAATAATCTCATATCCCTAGAAAAATTGGCCCATACCAAACATGTGTTAAAGATATGAAAGTACAATGTGAATACCATGTTAATTAAAATAATATCTGTATATACCATATTCCAAATAATAAGTCAACCAAAACAATGCATCGATCTCATTTTTTAATGACCCATACCTGTAACAACCCATGTAAATAATGTATATGACATTTTCATATATATTATAATTTTTTAATTAAATATAATTTTTATTTTGAAGGGGATTATATGTTTCATAGAGTAATCAACACCCAACAACATGATTCCTTGAAATCTTATGTTTCACACAACTTTGAGTTATATCAAAAAATAATATAATATTATAATTATTTTAAATCGTAGTTAATGCATAGCCATTGTCTTGGCGGGAATGAACATAAGTAAATAAAATATGATTAAACATGTTTTTTAAATGTTTTTACTTTTATAAAATGTGTTTTAGAATCATAAAATAAGAAGGAATCAATTATTAATCATGAAATACTTTAATCTTCTTCAAAATGCAGATTTAGTGCCTTTTGATGCAGAACCCATTTTATATAATGTTTTTGGTCACATTTATATGATCTATTTAACGGAATAAAATTCATCTTGAGAATATGGAGATCAAAATTTACTTTGGGTAAAATTATGGTATTTTTCTAATAAAGTTCATGTTTTGATGAATAATGAAAAATACTTTTTTTTAATTCAAAAATTCCTTCTAATATAATTTATGTATATAGTTAGATTGTACATTAAATTTTTTTAAAAGTGTAATTGGATTATAGTTTTACCATTTAATTTTTTTTTATTGGATGTAATTTTACTTTGAAATTGGAAACAAACAAATGTCAATATTTTGATTGTTATTATATTATAATAACACGTTGTTTGGTTTTGACAACGAGAATTAATTTTAAATTAATTTCTGCAACATATGTGATTTGAATTTGGAAATATTGATTCCAAATTTAAATCATTATGACGATATTGTTTAAATATTTATCTTTTATTTTTTGACATTATGAATGATAACATTAAAAAATTTATTTACCATGATTTAAAGGTAAATCTCGTAAATATTGGTACAAAATAATATTATAATAATATTAAATCACCCTAACATGTGTCCTAACCCTATTAGATGATAAATTTACGACAATGGATATCCTTGAGTTAATTTTGGTGCCTCATGTAGCCACTAGTAAGTGAACATGACACATTATAAAAATTAATTTAATGTTATGGAAAATGTAACAAAAACCAATATCCATTAATAATATAATTTTTATTTGGGGTTATATAAGTTATAATTTTGACAATAAATATTAATTACAGATCTAAAACTATTTCGTACATCATGATAGTTTATTTATAAATTTTAGACATCATATAAATAAATTTATTTATAACACAATGAAGATGTAGTGATTACCTTACTAGAGAATGATTTTAAAAAATGAGATTATAAATGTTAATATAAATTTATTTTGAAACTTATTATGACATAAAATAATTTTATAGATTATAATGACATATTATATTTGAATTAATTGTGATTTATTAAAATAATAAATTTTTTAGAATGTTTTAAAAAGTCAGGATATGATTAGTATAAAAATTGACATAAATTAGTTTTTAAATAAATTAATATTTTATTAAATGATAAAATAGTCCTAAAAATCAAATATTAGGCCAAATGACATATAAATATTTTAAAATGTTTCCAATTAACAACTTGAGGTTTTATTTAATGTTTAGGGTAACTATATAAAACATATAAAATGAATATACATGAAGACATGGTAAAGGTTAAATAAGTTTACAAAGGGTTAAAAAACAAATAAAGATAAAAATATACTCAAAATCTCTAAAATTATCATTGGATAAATTTATTTCTACTTATATACACAATTGATTCGAATTTAATTAGTTTTGGTCCATTTAAAACAGAAAATTAAATTATAATAAAATAATACTTTCAAACATTCCTAATGATCCCCTCCTACTTCTTATAAAAAGCTATCACATCTAACCCATTACTCACACCTCTCAAGCCCATGGGGTCATCCATAATCATCCCAAATAATCACCCAATATCCATATATTACACTTATTAACCATTTTATAGGCATAATGAACTTCAAGAAATCTTTTTGGTTCAAACCAAATGGAGTTACATGATTTAAAGGTAACCTCATCCTTTAAGATATATTCATTTATTTTACATCATCACTCCTTATACTCTTCATATTATTTTTTTCGTAAAAATTATATTTTATATATTTTAGGATGTTTTTATGTGATGTATTATAACTACACATACACACTCATCCGTCTAATGGGTAAAAATCATATTGTTTCTGTGGATGACGATCCACTGCCTCATAAAACAATGAATTTATGATCTTCTCATACCACTTAATATAGTGGACATTATGATGTATATATATTTATATGTGATATATATTATATTTATATTCGTTATATTATTCTATATTTTTAATTTATATAATTCCATTATGGTTTCCATTATGGGAAATACAATAATTTTATTTGATGAAGTGCATACTACCTCCCCCTCCACACGATTCGACTCATTTCTAAAATAAATATAATATATAAAGGATAAAGTTAATGAAATAATATATTATATTATAATAGAATTATAATATACCTATTTATAATTTTTTTTTAGTTTCTTAAAAAAAAGAAAAAGAAAAAGAAATGAAAGTGGCGTTCATGAGTATGTACGACCTACCATCTCCACAAACGGTGCATTTTATTTATTATCTTCAAATGTAATGTAATATTATAAAAATATAAAAATATTGGATTTATATGACTTATATGATTTCTAAACCATGAATATAATTCTAGAGATAATGGAAAGTTGACCACACAGGCAATTTATAATTATAACAATTTCATTTTTGACTCAAGAACCAAATATCGACCAAATGACCTATATTAAAATAAATAATTATGTAATGTTTATAACATGGTAATAAGTGATATAAAATAAATAATAAAAATCAATAAGGTTCATAATAAAATTAATATTAACATATTTTCATTATCTAGTGAGATGAAGAAAGAATGCTTCAAGTTAGAAATGAGGTAAGGGACTTCATCTCAATCTCCTTCCATTGAGGCATACATTGATTTATATTCAACATTAAATTATACGGTGTATAAACCCCATTGAATATCAATTTCCTTAAAATGGAATACTTTTCCTATGAATCTTTTTTCTAATAAACAAAAATAATGTTTATTTTTAACGTACACAGTGACAACGTCCTTTCCTTTACCAAGAGTATTATTTCATTTTTGTTTTCATGAACAAGTTGTAATGGTTTTCAAAAGGATAATAAATACCATATACTATTTTTACGTATTATGGTATTGAAAATAGTTTTGAGAATGGATTTATTATGTCATTATATTGTAATGATATATTATTAATTCAATTTGGGTATGTTATCTTTCCTTTATTCTTGTTCATGTTTTATGATAATGTTAGGGTACTTGGGCTCTGTTTTTGTATATGGGTGGTTTTGTGATAAACCTGTTGAATATAATATGGTGGGTATTCCAAAAATAACCCCATTCTATGCTGTGAAAGCTAAAACATATGTATTATATGTATACCACAAGATACCATTATGATTTATTATTTCTACGTGTTATTCACAAATATTATGACTTCCTGAGGTATGTCAAAGAGCTTATGTTTTGTATGTATTGATGAACTATTATATTCATTCAGTATTTTATAACCCTTACTAAGATTTTTATTCTCATCCCATGTTTTTAAAAAAAATCACTAAGTATAAGAATTATTGTGAGAAAATAAGAATTGAGGTTCATTTATATTAGGAAAAAATTCTTGTTTTATTTTAAGAGTTTTTATTTTATTAAAAAAATGGATGACGAGTAGAAGTGTCTAATTTTTAATATTTGAGATGTAATGTAATATTTATTACCTAATTCTATAAAACTATTAACCTTAAAAGATCATCAATGTGAATTATTAGCAATATTCATGATTATATAATGTTTAAGGTTGGGTCCTTATAAATGGTATCCATGGTTGGTTTAGAAAACTATAGGGATTTGGAGTTTTTGTTTAAAACCTGGTTACTGTATAAATCTACATATTAAGATAAATCCATACTTTTTGTAACTTTTTCATCGGAATGAATTTATGTTACAATTGGAAATAAGAAGATCTCAAATTAAAATCATATAACTTCCTGATGACATACTTGAAATACTTATTTCAAAGTCATGTCCAGATGATTCTAAAACATTTTCTAACATACAACTCACTTGAAAACAATATTTGGAGACATCAAACACCTCTGTTATACCATGAAACCATCACGGATTATTGGCTATATTTAATCAAATCCTATTTTCACAATATTTTATTATTTTCAAGGAAGGTAAATATTATCAAGAAATTTTAAAATATTTTACCTTATCACAAGATTTTGAAGCATATTATGATTTTGAAAAAATGTGCTGAAGAAGGAAACTATTGCACATATTTATTATATTTTATTTTAAATTATAGTATTTCTTCACATTATTATGGTATATTAAAATGAAAATTGATTGAATGTTTCAAATCAAACTCGTTATGAAAATTTTATTAAGATAATGATTTATAAAATGTTTTGAAATTATATGTTATACAATATTATTTTTCGAAACTATTTTTCTATGAACACCCATATGACACAAGTTGTATGAGGTGTATTTGGATAAAGGTAGTAGATTATTTTTAAGGATATCTAAATCATTGTTGTATTGACGGGACCATGTCTCTACGTGTACAAGATTATGATGAAACCATGTGGACCCCATGATCATGGTTCGATGTTCATTTTTAAGTAATACTATTATATTATGAATTTAAAAAGATTTTAATATATAGAAGAATTCATTAATTAATATGTTGAGTTCATTATGAGTTAATATAAAAATGAGAGGTACAAGACAACCGTTGAGGTTAAATCATGTTACGGTTATTTTTGTGTTTTATATAAATTGACTACACACAAGATGGGTGAAAACTCATCACACCCAGCAAGACTGCAGGAATCGAACCAACAACCAAAAGGAGATAAGGGTGCATCACCTACCACTAGACTATGTTATGTCCCTGCTTAGTATGACTAGTTATTGAAAGTAAAAAATATTTTATGGATCAATAATAAGTTGATCTTTTGAACTTATGTTTTATGAAATGGATATAATTATTATAGGAAATTGATTTTGTGATTAAGTGATAAAGGTTGTTTTTGAAGACGTTAATTTTTTGGGAAACACAATATTCCTAATTAAAATAGAATTCTATTGGATTTCCTTTATGGAGTAATGGTCAAAATTTTATATAGGAATAATTTATTTTTAATTGTGTACATATAGTGATTTTGGTTATTTATGGAAATGTTTAACCTGTCATAGAGAATATGTGTTTTGGTTTATTAATTTTTAGGATGAGACTTGAATAGCAGTCGATGATATTTTGAGATAAATTTCAATATTCTTGTGGAAGTATATGAGATCAAATCCTTCCGAACATTGGGATTCAAAATCATTTTGAATAATATTGAAGGCTTTTAAGGAAAAAACATTATTGAATGGTATTTGTTGATATTTGGGTACTAATTGTTAAATTCTAGAGATCAAGAGTGGTAATTTAATTTATCCTTTTGGGAATTATCTGATCTTGTACTAACCATTTATGCTTTTTTTAATGTCTAATCACAATGGAAATATATAGTTCATCATATTTAGATTATGTAATTCACTAGATGATTATTTTATCACATTAGGTGTGGAAAAGTCATCTTGAATACTCATCATTTGGAGAAAAAATGATTTTTTGGTAGAAACATATTAAAGGATGAAACTATACATGAAAAGTAAGTATATTTCCTTTTTTCCTTAATCAATATCATAAATAAATTCCTCAACTTTATGTAATCGAACATAAAACCAAAAACTTTTCCATTTACATTTCTTACTTTGGATTTAAAGACCATTTAACCCATCATATGTTTGTAATTTTCTGGTCGTTGACATTCTAGTTATCATGTTTTCTATCACTCTCTAACAAAGCATGACACAAAGTTTCTCCTCCATAACCATGTTTTCTACATGGATTCCTATTATGGGTTATCTAGGGTGATTTTTTACTTCTTTTTCTTTCTTTTAAAGTGATAGTTTTATTCAGTATATTTTTGATGTGAGACTATTAATTAATTTTTTGAGCCCAATTTATAAATATTAAGGATGTGATTCTATAAAAGGGGGAAATATGTAACATCCAAGGTAAATAAAAAATATAATATTTTCTTATTTATTAATATTTATGAATCAGATATAAATATTATTTATAAGGGGGTGTTATGTCTGTAGAGTAGTCAACATGAAAAAATTGGTTTTTTGGAAATCTGAAGCTTCTCATAATTTTGAGTTATATGGAAAAATATTATAATAATATTATTATTTTAAATGTTAGTTAACACCTTGAAATTGTGTTAGCTAGAATAAATAGTACTAACTACAATATGATAATACATGTTTGTTAATTTTTTTACATTTATCCAAATTCAAATCCAAGACATCATTTAAAGATGTAATTCTTTTAATTTCATGTCATTCTCTGTTTTGTGGTTTTTCACTTCATTTTGGTCTATATGGTGGGTTTTCAAAATTTGGGCCAAACCGTGAGCTCATTTATAGTATAAAAAATAAATTTTATTTCATTTATAACTACTTTATTTTTTAACATTTAATGCCAATTCCACATCCCAATAGTCATCCCCTGGTATATTAAGTTCACCATATCAATTTGGAAACCATATAAATTCATAATAATGACGGATATGGTTTTTTTATTAAGTTGTTGGGCCATCCCAAAATCTCATTTCCTTAATTAAAATATTTTGTTAATTCATTAATATATCATTCAATATTTATTTTTTTAGTTATTCCAACTATCACTGAATCCCACTTACCCAAGTAATGCCCCATGCTCTCATACCCCTCTTTAGAGCTCATTTGCATCGAGAATATGGGGGAGACTTCTCTTGATTTCAAAAATATACCATATTTGAATAGGTAAATTGATTCATTAATAAATACATCTATTTTTACTCTTTTTATCCCTTTACAGTTCCTACTTTACATTCTACGCCTTATTTGATCATCAATTTATTTTATTGATATTTTGAAATTCATATATTATTGTATTTGTGTCGTTTTCGTCAAGATTTATTCATTTATGTGTATCTCTCATCACTTCCTTCCTTCTTCTTAGGGTTTCCTCCCTGATTGATGAATTTCTAGATTTTCCAGAAGTTAGGGTTCATACCTAGTTTTTGGGATGTAGTCTTTTTGGTGAAATATTATGGTTTTGGATATGTTTTCACTTCATTGTGCTGCAATGGGGGTACAGCTGAGGTTTTGATGCCAAGATTCAAGGGTTTTGACTAAATAGGTAAGTGATTATTTGTGTAACCATTTCATGATAAGTTAGATTGATTGTTTTACTTATTTTTCATGTTACTAATATGTTATGTGTTGTGCAAAAACTATTTTTGATGGATTTGGTTAATCATTTAATACAATAGATTCATTTTTATTTAAATTGGGTGTATTTCCATGTGAAACTCTTGTGGTATTATTTTGGTTATTCTCTAACATATTCTAGTGCATTAATAAAAGTTGTTTGGGAAAAAAAATTATGGTTTGGTATGTTCTTGGTGTGATTTTGGATTTTAACGACAATTTTTGAATGGGTTTGATATGTAAAACCTTATTATTCTTCTTGAGAGTATTTTAAAAAATGTAATTATTTTTCTGTATCTTTTGTGGTGTTATTAGTAGTAATTTTATGAAACTTGTTAGTGGTCTATCCAATGTCTATAGGGATTAATATTTTGGTTTTTGTCGTTATTGGTCTGATATTGGCTTGGAATGTGGGGTTTGAAATGTGTTTCATGTTGAAATATTGGGTATACTCTTTAGAATTGTTCTATAAATGTTTTGAATGGTTTAATGATTTATGTAATATGTGAAATAATATGGGAAAACTATTTTGTTCTTTATATAATTTGAAATAGTTCATTTTTAAAGAGAAAGGTGTTGTTTTTTTATGTGGTTGATATTGGAGATGTTTAATAAAAAAAATTAAAGGATATACTAAAGTGTTTAAAATATGAGAACATGGTGTCTGTTGTTTTGTGAGGGTGTGATGAGAAAATTGTATTTGATGTGAAAGGAGTATTATGTGACATGTATATGGGATGTTTATTTATTTTCAATATCTTGGAAAGGTTTTATAAAATTGTTTAGTGGATTTCTAAAAGTGTAAATGAAATGTTAAATGTGATGTAGGCAATTTTTTTGTGACTTTGATTTCAAAATAAATTTGAATAAAAAGTTGTATAATTTGGACTTTTTTTATGTATATTTGGTATGTTTGATGAATGTATTAAGTGAATGTGGTATTTTCATGTGAAAATCATATTTCTCGGCTTGTTGAACTTGTTTGAGCATAAGTGGAAAGCCCATATATCGAGGTGGGTGGAATTGTACTAGTATGCTAGTGATCCCATGGGGTTTGGCCTCAGTTTCACCAATAAAGATTTACAAATACGTCAATTACTAAAAAATGATGATGATGATGATAGGGGCCTCCATGTTATTGGTATGTTTCCTAGTAGTGTCTCTTTCTTGAGAACATATATTTTGATGGTTACATTCACCGAGATACAGGGTACTTAGGTCCCACAGCGAGCTAGTGCCTAGGGGTTGTTTCCCATTTCTAGGGTTCATTAGATACATTCTGCTTACCATCTGCATATGGTATACATGGATAAAAAATTCAGTACCTTTGGAATTTATTTTAAAAGTGTTTATTATTTAAATAATCCCACTTGAACACTTTTTTTATTTAAAGTTACATCTTTTTGAAATTATAGCTTGTAATTCATGTTTTGGAAACATTCAAGATTTTCATCCCTAAATTTTTATCAAATGGAATCTCTTAGTTGTGGTATCCTAATGTGTTCTGGAACACACCCTACTTACAGTATTTGGTGTAAGTAGACTCGGTTTTTTTGGGGTAGGTTTGGGTACAATTTTTATTTCCAGTTGTTTGGGTTTCTAGTAGGTCTGTGGTGTTGTCTTGTGGAGATGGATTGAGGAAAGTAACCCTTCCCATGAATATGGTTCTTTGGATATCATTTTTTGTGTTAATAATATTTACTATTATTTGATAGTTGTTTTAAGACATGGAATTCACTTCTGAAATTTTGTAAATGATATTTTTATTTGAAAATCATGTTTTTTTGGGTTTGTTGTTGTTTTATGTTTATAAACTCAAGTAAATCATTCCCAATTTTTAATTTATGATATCTGGGAACTTGTTCCATCCCATGGGTATTAGGAACTCCATTAGGAAGTTGTCACAAGCAAGGTTTGACTTAGTTTTTATGGATACTAGATTCTGTTGGTGATCAAATGGTTTCAAAAGAGGTCCAGTATTTTGAGACATGTTATACGGGGAACAATCTGGATAGTCTAGAGCTAGGTCTATCAGGATTGAAATTCTTGTAATGGATAGTCTGCCTGGCCATTACACCCCATGAAAATATTCAAGTCACCTAGGGAAGTAGGTATTTGTCTATGCCCTTTGGTTTTCCTGGATATATTATGATTAGGGGAAATGAAAGGTGACTTGGGATAATGGTATCAGTGGGATCACAAGGCCTAGAAATCCATGTAGAGCATTTGATATTTCCCTAGAGAACAATTAGTGATGGTGAAGTTATTTTTGTATGGCCGCCTACCATATATCTATGTCACCCACTAAAACTAGTTTCCTCTCTTATTGTCTTGTGTTCTTTTGGGTGGAAATCATGGAAGATTAGTTTTAAAAAATCGACATGGTTTTCAGAAGCGTAATGTTTCTGTGAAATTATTGTATAATAAATAAGGAATGGTTTGATTTGTGAAATGGTGTTATTGAATTTTCATAATTGTTTTGAAAGGCAAAATGGTGTGTTTACCCCTATATTTCATGCATGAAATTATTTTAATGTTTGTTTTGAAATAGTGTTCTCAAAATAGTTTTCAAAACTATTTAAAGGTGTTTTAATGGGATGTGATGTTTTGAAATTGTTATATATGAACTGAAAGTGAGTATTCATTTGAATTATTTGTATTTTGATATCATGGTAAATGTTCATGAGGAAAATCATGTATTGGCCAATTATTTTGGTTTTGAAAAGTAGAAATAATCACTGTTTTATCCTTTGGTATTTCCATGTGGGGCCACATTGATGGTGTTATATGGGATGATGGATTGTTACTGGAATTAATAGATGAGTAATGGGATGTATATGAGGAGGGTGCCTAGTTTGGCACCAAAACATGCATGTGTTAGGACCATGGGGTAGCATTGTTGGATACGCTAACCGCTGAACTGTTTGTTTTTGAAAAAAATATTAAAAAATTTGATGTCTTGATTACTGGTTTGGGATGATGTGTATTATGTGTTTTTTAAAATGTTGATGTTATGGGATATTTTCTGTCCAAGAACCCTCCTGTTTGAACATTTTTTTGGGTTTGTGTTTGGTCGGTAAGCTAGGTTGAAAGGCTAGTTAGTGGTATCTTTTGAGATAATATACCCACAAGCAATAAATAATCATCGAACAATGAAAATTTCACTGAATTAAATGTGAGATAAGATACCCCCTACCTCATGTCCGACATGAATCGTTCGTTTATTAATAATTTTAAGATAACAATAAAGTTAGTTTATACTTGTGTAAGAACATTTTTTTGGTTTATTATTAATCTTATATCACTTATTAACATGTTATAAGAATTATGTAATCATAAAAATTAATAATGTTTGTTTTGTCAATATTTGGTACTTGAGTCAAAAATGAACTTCTTATAAATAAAAGTTGTTCATGTTGTTAATAATCCATTATCTCCATTACTAGTGACTCAGATATCATATATATCATATATATCCTGTATATATATATGTATTTACAGAAGTACATAACATTTGGATATATGAAATGAAATGCACCTTTCCTGGAGAGGTAATCCATAGGTACGGATGAACGCAACATCAATTTATATTTCACAATTTATGGGAATGAAAAAATAATTTTACATAGTTTTATTATAATTCTAGAATAATAACATATATTATTTCACTAAATCTATCTTTTATACATTCCACATTTTTCATTAACGAGTCATATCACTTTGAGGGGGTTGTAGTCTGCACATACTTAATTGAAATTATCATGTTTACCCATAATGGAAACCATAAAGGTATAATATAATTGATAAATAAAGATGAATATAGACAATATTAATATATTATATTTCAAATGTAAATAATGTTCCATCTTAATGTCCAACATAAGAGGTGGTTGGAGATAATTTAATAATCATCGTTTCGTTAGGCAGTAGTTCGTCATCCATAGAAACATTATATTATTTACCCATTAGATGGAGTTGTTTGTAAATTTAGTTAAAATACATCTCATAAAAACAACCTAGTATATTTAGGATATTATTGTTTATATAATTTAATGTAATAAAAAGGGTTTAGTGGTTTGGAGAAGGAAAATAAAACAAAAGAACATAATAGAAGTCGTTACATTTAAATCGGGTAACTCCCTTTGGATAGAACAAAAAATATTCCTTGAAGTGACTTAGGAATAAGGTAAAAATATTAGGTAGAATATAGGGATATAAGAAGATTAATCTGAAAGTGTTTGGATGATCCATGTGTCTTGAGATGTGGGAGTAATGAGTAAGAGTTTATGACTTTTTATAAGGGGGAGGATGGTCTCTTTAAGAATGTTTAAAAATATTATTTTATTATATTGTTATTCTCAGTTTTTAAAGGTTCAGAACTCATAAAAGCCAATTATAAGATGAATCACGTTCGAAATAAAATAATCCAATATCAATTGGACTGGTTTAGGATATATTTTTTAATTTTTTTGATAATCTTATTTATTTAAATCATTCATTAATGAGGTAAACACAACATCATTATTGTGTCGTAAATAATTTCAATTATACGATGTCTAAAAATTATAAAAAAATACCATGATATTGGAAATATTAATAGCTTTCAAATTAATATTTATAGTCCAAGATATAACTTATATTACCCCATGTAAAATTGATTTACTATAAGATATATGTGCAAGTCATTTTTGTATTTACGTTATATTAATTAATAAAAAGTGTAATTATAACTATTAAGTTGATCTATGGGGTTCCAAAATTGACCCAAGGATACCCATTTCCAAAAATTACTCATACAATAAGTTTAGGACTTGTGTTAGTAATTTTTTGTTATTGTAATATTCTTTTTACCTTGATTTACCCTATTTAAAATTAACATCGGCCATTAAAAGTCAAAAGTTACTAGTTAGAAAACATTATTTTCATCTTATTGAACCAAATTTTACTTACTAATAACAACCATGTATGTCAGATTTTTTAAATTCAATTAATTGAAGTTGTAAAATTTAATTTAAATGAAAAATTTTCTTTTTTAACTACAGCTCAGTGTTTTCACTATTCATCAAAAATTAAATATTTTAATAAAAATAAAAAAAATATAGCATAAGATATATTTTATATTCTTAATTAAAAAATGATTTCTATTTTATCAAATTAAAAACATATATTTTTAATTAATAAATTTAAATTTAACTTCTCCTATAAAAACAAAATAATTTTTTTTAAATAAATAATACCTATCAAAAGATTGACACTTGTTAATGTCAACTTTCAGAGTGAAATTACATCAAGTGACCAAATTGGACTAAATCGTACAAATATAACCATATTACAGTTTAATCCCAATTAAAAAATATTATAATAATATAAATAATTTTGATTAAAATGTCGTTTTGAACTAAAATACAGCCTTTTTCACTATTTATTTAAAAATAAATTTTATTAGAAAAATATAAAAAATTTAACCAAATAAATTGGTTTGTCCCCATTCTAAATAAGAATTTTATTTTTTCAAATAGAATATATAAATGTGACCAAAAATAGAGATAATGAGGGTTTTCCATAAAAGGCGGTAAATCGACCATTTAAATAATATTATAGTATTTATGATTAAAATTATATTCATTCAAATTAGAATACTCTAACATTAATTGGATAAATGTAAAAACATATAGAAAACATTTATAATCATATTTTATTTAGTTTTATTCATTCCACCCATTACAATGGCTTGGCGTTAACTACCATTTAGAATACTAATAATATATTATTTTCCTGTATGACTCATCATTGTGTGCAACATAAGAATTTGGAGAAACCCTTTGTTATGTGTCTGGTATTCCATTGAATATTGAATCACCTTTAAAATAAAATTAATATTTAATAAAAAAATATTAATAAATATGAAAATGTTATATTTGTTATTTATTAGGGATGTTACAGATATAAATGAAATAATAAACATGAATAAAGTTCTTAAGAAATTATAAATTAACATAATTTTATTATTCAGGTAGATAAAAACCGAACGAGTAATGTTGGACGTGAGGTAAGGGACATCATCTCAATCTCCATTAATTTAAGAATACATTGATTTATATTCATCATTCTTTTATACATTGTATAAACCCCATTGACTATTAATTTCATTCAATGGGAATCTTTTTTTCTGCGAAGCATTTTAATAAATGACAAAAAAATAATGTTTCTCTTTAATGTTAGCTGTGAGAATGAAATTTTCGCCTCTACGAGCTTTATTTGATATTTGGATTCTAAAACAAGTAGTGATGTTTTTTAAATGGAATATAAATACCCTACACTATTTTTACATATTTTGGTATTAAAAATGGTTCTGATAATAAATTGATTTTGTTAATATATTTTAACGATATATTATTATTGTAATATGGAAAGGTTTTATTTCATTTATGCTTGATTATGTGTTATGACTATGGTATGGTTCTTGGGAATTGATTTCGTATATGGGTGGTTCCATGATAAAACTAGGGTGGTTGGGCCAGAGATATCTCTCCAATACATTGGGTAATGTGATAGAAGTAAATGATAATGTTTCTCCTAAGAGATTTGGAGAAGATACTATGATGGGTATTCAAAACATAACCCCCTATGTAGCTATGAAAGATAAAATGTATGTATGATAAAGATTCCAAACATCACATTTTTGATTTATGATTTATATGTGTTATTCATAAATCTTATGATTTCATGAGGTATGTTAGATAGAATATGTTTTGTTTGTAGTGATGAACTAATGTTTTCATTTTTTATTTTATAACCCTGAATGATATTTTTATGCCCATCCCATATTTCTAAAATGTTTTTCACAGGTTATATGTATGTGTAAGATATTATAAGATTTCATGAATATTTATATGAAGAATATAATTCTTTTTTTAAAATGTTTTTATTGTATGAGAAACAGATACTGAGTAGAAGTGTTTGTTTGGTAATATTTTATATTTAATGTAATAATAATGTCCTAATTATCTAAAACCCCAACCAGAAAAAATATTCAATTTGAATTATTATCCTAATTCAAGATTATGTAATTTTTAAGGCTGGGGCCTTATAATATCAGTCGTTCCCTAACCCTAGTAATAGAACTACCACTACATAACATCATTCACACCTCACCATACACAAGTGGAATTTGACCAGTGATGACTATCTATGAGTACTATAGAGACACAATACAATCTATATCATGATATAAAACAACATAAAAGTATTAAAACATCACATATCATTAGATTAATAAAAAGAAAATATGGAAAAACATACTATTATTAATATATAACCACCACCATGATATAAAATAAATGCACCCTAATAGAATTTACAAGAATACATCATAAGGGTCGACCACTAGTTTATTTGAGCATAGTGTAAAAAATAAAGAATTAATGGTGGAGAAATTATTATAAGAACAAAATTCAATCATTTGTTCTATCTCCTTAAACACTATCAAGGAGCTTGGTCTTAATCATATATATACCCCATTAACAAAAAAAGACATATAGGTCTAGACTCGCCTTAGGGTGCATGTGTATGGTGCATTATTATATCCCAACAGGGGACCACCAGTGAGGTTACTTATATATTCAGAAACTTATATATACATATATGTATTGAAAAATAAGTAAATTTGTAACATATAAGATGTCATAAACCATTTTTGGTCACCATGTACTAAAATGGACATCATAAAAGATTACCCAACCAGTTTCGTCCAATGTCGATGTATCTATTTTCCCATAAATGGGATAAAAATACCCCATAGAGACCAGGGCACATGAATGATCAATCCATGGGTATGAATGTTTATAAAATTTTATCCGGGACTCAAAGCTAGTCAACCCCTCAGAATTATGAATGAAATATGGAATTATAATATTTCATATAACCTGACTATTAGAGATACTCAATAGATATCCAATGGAGACCTGATCTCACTACTTGTCTGACCATTTTTTGTAATAAATACCAAATTTTATTATGAGGATATTAGGAATCTATCAATGGGAGAAACTGGAAATATGAAATATTATATTCTATCATGACATTTGGTCAAACCATTTTCTATAAATAATACTAGATGCGATCATGGATCACGTTTTGTCTTACCATGAAATTTGATAAAAATATTCCATATAGAATTACAGTCTCACTAATGGTCTAACCATGGGAATTAAATAATTATAGATTGAATTATATTCATTTTAAAGTTATATCTATAATGGTAAATAATTATAGATGGTGTCCAAAACTCAATTTTGGTCTGACCTTGTGTGTTAAATGGGAAATTTAATAGGTAAATATCCAACATAGCCAAAACTATGTATATATAAATTTGGTGGTCTTTCATGAAACTCACAATCGTATGCCTTTAATCTATACTCTCATTAATCATGTTATACACATACACACTACATAATTTTATCAATTTTGAATAAACCATTATTGAAAATCATATATCCATATCGTTGATCTCATCTAGAAACCCATCATAATCGTTATCTAGGAATGTGGAAATCAACATGTACATCAATACTTAATCACGTCCCCCAAATAGAAAAAAAGCACAAAAATATTATTTTAGTGATTAATTTTTATTATTTATAAGACATTTAGATAAGATAAACATACCACCTTGATCCACATATCTATCTAAGAAAGATCAATTAACAAGACTTGTCTAATAAAAGGTAACATCACTTTTGTCAAAGGGACCCACTCATGAAATCTCAATTTTTTAAAAACCTTGTACTACTAACCTGTAATGATCATTACATTTGATAACTAATTTCAATACAACCATTCCCTAAACATGTTAGTAAATTCCATCCATAAACAAACAACCCACTCAATCCATTTTAGACCATTCGTCCATACTAATGAAGTAACACTGAACTTCCCTCTAATAATATATTCTTGATAAATTACAATTTCTCTGTCAAATATATAACAATAGTCAATGGAATAAATTTTTTACTTATTTCCCTAAATTAAATTTTTTTATATCTATGGTGATTCGACATAACATAAATTTTTTAATTAAACCTTAACACCCCATTACAGAAATTTATAAAGTGTAATCGGGGTCCGCCACACTATTTCCTATCAATTAATCCCCTTACAATAAGAACCAATGGACCCAATTCCATACCCTAATATCTATTATGCAATTATTAATATTTTATAAACTAATTAAAATTATACACACAATGCCTTCTTAGTATCAATGTTTCTCAAAATTCCAATCAATTCCCAAATGACATAAATATACCCACTCTATACTAAGGAGGTTCAATCCTACCACCTTCAAAACAATAATAACACATGGAATATAAAATATATCCTAACATAAGATTCTAATGGAACACAAACATAAGAATAATGTAATTACTAGATTCACTAGGTCCTTCCTAGATGACAGAAGACCAGACCACCATAATACCAATCCTGCATATATAGGCCAGAGGATTGTGATAAGAGAAGAGAATGAATAACTACAATGGGATGCATTTTTCTACAGTAAATATATATATAGTCACACACACACACACAAACATATCCATATATACATGAATATAAATTATATAAATGGCATTCATATCTAGAGTAAAAGCCTTTCATGTAATAAAATCTAGGTTATAAATATGTGTGTGATTGTGAAATATAAATAGTAATGGTAAAATACTTACCCGCCCATAAAATATGTACCAACATAACAAAAACATGAATTAAATCTAAATAAGTTATCTCAAACCCATATGTCCAATCTACGACCACAATATTTAGTCTACATTCCTGAGTATCCCTATAATCCTCTCAAATCACTATCATTTCTCTATCCACTACATAATACATGACACATGGATATAAATCCAATATAGAGGATTATATATACATATGAAGAAGAAAACCCTACAAAATGATGAATGAAAAATAGACAACATGATATATGTATACATGAGGACCCAATAAATAAGGAATTGATACGAAAAAATACATATATATATATATATATAATCACATATAAGAAACCTATATGAGAGATAGATGCGATCTTCATATCATTTCCCTTCCTAGGATGTTGAGTATGCATGAAGCTCCAAAGGTCCCTCATCGATTACCATCATCAAAGGATCCTATATGAAGAGGTAACATAGTGGGACTGAAACTCAACTCTTCTCCATAGATCGAGGGAGCACAATCAAATTAAGTTAAAGGACCCATTTCCTAGTAATATAGGAGGAAACCACTTAGTATATATAGTACAATCACACTTGTAGTGTAATACCAAATCAATATGCGTGAATAAGATATGGGGGACCCATTCCTTAATGTGTTAGTGCATATCACTATATATATAGGATTCATTATACTTAATAGTATTTCCCGTTATATCGAGTATAACAAGTATTCGGGGCATTCCCCCTAGTGTGATAATGGCGTACCATCCCCATCTAAACAATGAAAATGGATAACTTGTACCCATGTATGACATGGGTATACAATATACATGATTAGAGGAACTACACCATGGTACGACATGGGAGTACTTCCTTTACCATAACAAAGAGAATAGATGACATTCACCCTGGTGCTATAGTGAAGTACCCATTCCATGGATAGTGGACCCATGATCATGTGTGGTAGGGTAGTACCTCCTCTTATTTATCAAAGGTTATGGGGAACCCACCATAGTGTGATAGGGTTGTACTATATCCATAGATAAAGGATCCACACCCTAGTTTGATAAGGAAGTATCACCTCTTCCTTTACAAAGAGTATGGAGTACTCACACCCTAGTGTGATAAGGGGGTACCATCTCTATATGAAATCTCCAATGATGTTTCCTAATCACTAGATTCATGATGATTCACCTAAAAAATCTTCACAGTCAAAAAATATCAGTACATATAACAGAATTCAAAATGAGTTCCACCTGTTCAATCTAACTAAAAAAATTTCAGATAGGCTACTCATGGGCCAAAAGACAAGTAAAAACAAAAGAGATATGAGTGGTATTAGTTTTAGAAGTATATACATGAATTGTATGGGGGTCCACATAGCACGATACCCCACTCGTACACCTGTGAGTGTCTCCTATGAACATATATTGGTGTCAAACACATCATATATGGAATGTATAATGACCAAATCTCGTGTCTTAGACACTCGGGGCTAACCAACGTGACCTGTCCATTCATGTGTATATCAGCCCATGATCATGATCATAGCTGTGCACCAGACCATGTCTAATCTAGTGTATGTGGACATGTACAAGAACACATACATAGTCATGTCCATGTGTTCGACCATTTCCATTCATATGTACGCCCAGTGTACCTACTCGAACACCAGATTTGGGTCAAACATTGTCTCAGGTTCCCACTTATTGTGACATATATCTCTCCACCAAAAAACCATAGCCATTACAAATGGGGTACTGTACAATGTTTTTTTCTTATGAACTATAGGTTGTGTAATTGGTACATTCAATGTAAGACATGTAATTTATACAAAAATATATATCCACAACCACCTCTGTGATTCATGCCCTTTGAGAAACTAAAATTGGTGGTATCCTCATCTAGACATCGTTTCCCAGCATCTTGTGGATATAAAAAGAATTGTATTCATTTTCACAAAGCCTAAATTCACACACCACTCCTCCAATCACATTAATTCTATCCCATATTACAGATATATAGCAATTATCACAGAAATTCATCAACAAATCGAATCCCATAAAAAAATATACAAATCAATCATAATTTAAAAAACCATCATTAATATTGTTGTTTGATCACATTTAAACCGACCTCGAAAAAGTAAAATTGGAAAATCATATTCAAATGGTGAAAAACACTAAGTAAAAATTAGGAAAAGCACTACAATAATGGTTACATGAATCATGGGTTTATTGGTATCAAACAATGATTGAAATGAGGGGAATTCATATCAATATATGTGCATTAGGTATAATAATTTGAGAAAAAACATTCAATTATAAATTGGGTGTGAAGAGAAGGGTGGGAATGCATAGAATTAATAAAAGATAACAAAATATTCATTATAAAATGTTTAATAAATGGTAAAAACTACAAATTAGGATGGTTATATTTATTATGGATTGGTAATTATTGAATAATTTATTCTCTATTGATGTGGACGATCAACTACATTTGTTGTCTCTTGATCCACCATGACCAAATCATCATTTGACATTCGATGATGACTCTCTAATGAATAATATTTTAATATACTCTCCATGATCCTAGGGTTATTTAGATAACCATTGAATAATTATATGATATTATATTAATTGAGTAATTAAGGTTATTATTATTGAATAAATAAAAATTATTAATTAATCCACTTCATGTACCTATTAATGGAAGCCTTATTTGAATAAATAATGTCAAACAACATTTGGTCACGCTAATGGTAAATACAATATTCTGTATTGATATATGCTCTCTAATTTACTATATTTAAATATGTTAAATAGATATTCCATTATTTATGAAAACATACTTTCACGTGATATAAGTATATTTTATTTTATTAAATATCAATTATGGGCTCACCAAGATTCAGAATCCTGTTTTTTATTAGTGTATGTATATAAAAATATGCCTTAAACACATTAAATTCACAAAAGCTAAAATAATACGCTATATTATTATCTTATTTGAATATTTTTATCCCAAAACAGAATAAAATATGAAAAATTATGGGATATTAATCACATGGATTGTTCTTCTACTCTTAATAGCTATCATAAAATCTCCCATACTGCCACAATATTTTAACCAAGGGAATAGTTCATCCATACAGGACCATATCTTGCTAATCATTAGTCCCCAATTGGAACTCCATGGATGTTTATCCATCATTTATTTCCATATTACGTTGTCCAATAATGCATGTATGATCATGGAAGTATCTCCTTATCCAAGACACAAAAATTACATCATGAATCTACTCTAGAAGTGGGGTAAGGTTATGTTTTAAGAAACCTCTATAACCCTGTTAAGAATCTATAATGGCCCGATGAACCACAAGGATAGAATGAATCCCTAGAATAATATCCACAATCGTCATTATGAGGAGAATCTAATGAAATCATGATCTCCCTTCTCAAACTCCATTGGGGTAAAAAACAATTCTCATTCGAAATATAATGTATATAGTCATTCATCATCCACCTTCAAATCGCCTAGACTATCCATATCGTCTACCACACCATATCATTCCCAACATTAAATTCTTTACTAATATTAGTCCAGTATAAGGGTGACCAAGAAGGTATCCTATATATGGCCTCAAATGGTTTAATGCTAATAGTAGAGTGATATATATTAATATATGTATCCTATATCAATTTTATATGATATGCGTAGATCTAACCTAATTCTATCATGAAGTACATTTGCATATCCTCTAACACAAAGATATTGAGCTCATTATTTCAATTATTTTAGGGATGAAATGATGTAATCATCCCCAATAATGTCCTTAATTCCTTAAGCATTCCTCTACAAATCCATTATCTGAACCACACATAATGGTAGTGACAATCATTGAAAGATCCCCATGATGTAAAATGATCCCCTACACATAAAACTTCCTAAAACTCTCTTGTGAACTATTATCAATGATATAAGTGATGTGGATAAATGTGATATTTTGGTCAAATATCACCTAGATGGAATAATAATCTCACTATCTATGTAACCCCTATCACATATTCTAAGGACATTCCATCGCATTTCAACTTTGGGATCCATGGTGGACACAATAGAACCACCGGAACCTGGTTCATTGCCTTCACCATCTGACATATGAGACATTGAACGTTGAATATTGAAATTTTATGCATCATTCTGTCCCAAAGAAACTTGTCTTAACGTTATATAAATATATTCCCTAAAAAGGGAATAACAAACAAGGATAAGGTTAAAACTACCTCACCACCTCATAAGACAATTTTCTCATAACACCATGTGTCCCCGTAAAATGATGATATGATGTCCTTATTTATAGAATCAAATGGGGGAATCTCATTTAGATATCTAGTAATATAGGACCTCATAATTTATTTCACCTAACATACCCCCCCTCACACTATTAACATGTGGATGATCTTGCACCACCAACTAAATATATTATACACCCATCTCCCCATCTAGGGTAGGATACAAAGAAACCAACTACACAGATTACTCCTCCAATAAACATGAAACAAAAATCCTACTATTTCTATATAACACTACAATTTCCTTTCCCTAAGTATATACAATCTCGATATCATTGTATGGAAATAACCCCAACAAGTTCCTCAATCTTTGGTTCATTTATCTATGCATGAAAACATACCATAGACTCTAATGGAATGAGTAAAGAGAATAACTCTCCCAGATGATATATTTTCTACATCAATAGAATGATTTATACCACATCCCACTCCATTTCATGAGACATGTAGTTATGGAAATGCATTATCAACTTCCTCGACCCATATGTGATCACATCATTGAACTTCATCAACACACATCCAAGAGTAGCTCCCTAGGTATCACAATAAACTATGTAATTCATTCCCAGCTCTAATACTAATAAAATTATAGTAGTGATTATTCTCAGCCTCAACTCTTCAATGTATATTTAACACAATTCATTCTAGGTAAAAAACCCTTCCATGTGGGGGTGAACACAATTGGAGAAATGTTGGATATTTCCACCATGATCATAGAGTAGTATAATAATTATTCATAAAAACAATACATCTCAGAAACAATATATGGAAAATCATAAGAATGAAATAAAAAATATTCTCTAGGTCCAAATGTAATACTTAGTCATAAATGATATGATCAAGAAAAAGAACCTCATGGATCCAAAAATGGAAATTTTAGTGCTTTATATATAGATAGATTTCCTAGTTAATGATTATGATCATCCTCTGGTTCTAAGAATTCTATTCCATTGATGTCGAATTTATGATTATTTCATTAACTTAGGGAAAAAAATTTGTTTTATCTAAGGAATATCTAGTTTATCTGTTTCTTAACATAGTGGGAGAATTCATCACCCTGAAAAGCATCAGCAAGAACTCGTAATATCAATAGAAAAAATATAAGGATAACATCAAAATGTAAACCTCATAAACCATCAACTAGTGGTATTTAGAAATGAGATCAATCTTTGATAACCATATCACAACTCCAAAATAATCAAAGAGGTCATCATTCCCTAAGAGTGATCCATTATTCATTATTTTTCCTTATTTCGGGTTAAAATAGTCAACATAATGGAACAATATACTACGAAACTTTTTCATAAAAAAAGAAACCAATGGTGTAAAATTATCTCCAATAAAACCCTACCCTAAACGGTCATAAAAATACACCATCAACATCCACAACTCATTAGGGGCCACTCAATATGACTCAGATGTTATCATAGTAGTGTTGGGATACATGTCGATATAGATCTCAATATCTTACCTTAGAGGTACCTTCAAAACATTATTGCAAAAGTCTTCTATATAATCCCCCACCACTAATGAAAACTAGTTTCCTAATGTTCCTAAAAAATAATTGATAAACATTTTAACTGATTGTTTATGGGTTGCATCTTTTAACTCATAAAACCCCCTCACTCTACCATGATATCTATCTCACCAACAATAGAGAATCACATCCCATATGTCTGAATCCATCTGAACCATCACCTATGAAAATCAACCAGGAATCAGACCATGGAAAAATAGGCTATACACATGATGGATTCATAAATTATCATCATGATTACCAATATTTCCCCTAGTGGCAACTCTATGAAAACTAATAGATCATAATATAATAAAATAATTGATATCAAAATATAATTAAATGTAACAACCTCAAGCAAAATATACTACTGTAATGTCTGAAAAGGGTGCTCCAAAACACGCATCTAGAGTATCTATTTAACGGAATGACACTCACTTAAATCTACTAATACTTATGTTAATTTAGAATAAACCATGATTGTACCTAAAATCATAACATAAGTTAATAGGTCATAAACATCAATAGCATGCATCTCCCCATGGCCCATACCGTTATATCCTTGATCTAGACATGGGATACTTGGTGGTTCGTGAAGAAGTTTTCCTTGTATTGTATCCATCCACTAGAAAGTCATCCTAATAGATCCGCACATTCTCCTTCACAATTTCCCCCTCCCTAGGGGCCTCCCTTGACATAGTTGGGAGAACCTTGATCATGGTTGTACCTCTGTTGTGGTGCTCCATTGACTATACGCCTTCCCTCCTTATCACAACAAATATAGAAATTATTTTCCATTTTACATATACTATCACATTCCATGTGTCTCCCATCTACGAGATTCCCTAATACTCCATGTCATCCAAAATTCGCATTACCATCCTCTTGAGTTTTAGCATTAGAAAACTTCATATGTCTCAACATATGTAATCTACATACCTATGAAGAACACTACTCCATGAGTTGCTAACATATAACACAAGACACATGGTAGGCCGGTGATAAGAATGTCTCCATCACTAGTTCCCTCTCTTTTACTTTATTATATATTGTAATCCATAGGGGAACCGAACTATAATAAATTTCTCTATGAAATCCCTGATTAATCATATATTCCCATACATAATAATAATGAATAATGAATAGGGAGTTCTACATATGGTCTGTAATCCTCATGTAATATTCTTAATTTTTGTCCCACTTTTTAGAATCTCTAATTGATTTGTAACAAAAAAATGACCACATGTACACGGGGTTGTACTACTCAATAAATATTTACATGAAGTTAGACCATGATTGTGAAGACTCATCATGTGTCTATGTGAATAAAACCCATCGGTTCCAAACTAATACATTAAATATACAAGAATGTAGTGTCACTATATGATTATTCAGGGTAAATATATGTTTGAAAAATCCAAAATAATAACTCAAATAAATCATTTTCGTCTTTCAGATCTAGATCACCATTGAAACTCAATGGCATATTGTTATAGAAAACCTAGAGTAGGAAAAACCTGCATATAAACATACCCTCATCTTCTAGTATTACAAATAATTCAATAGAAGTTATTACTAATAGCTGACTATATGGAAGAAGTATCTAATGTGATTTCCCATAGAATGAGGACTCACTACTCATCAGATTATCTTCACGATTCATAATTTTTATCATGGATAGCTTTCTTTATGGAAGGATCCTAAAAGTAGTAAATATGTACCATTGTAATATGAGAAAATATTGTTATGGAACTGAATCATGAAGGACAATCAAATTATTAAATCATATATTATGAATGTACTAGTATTACCTACAACCAATGTCTAGATATGATTAGTGAAAAAGTATGTATTTAGAGCCTAGGTCAATGGATACATCGACCACTACACCAATACTAGATCTTGTATCTTATAATCCACAATCAAGAAACATTTACATTATTTCCCTTAAATTCCAACCAAATAATATAATGGTAAATAAGTTTAAGCACTGTCATGATGTTGAAATAGCGTTGATACATCTCTTTCATGACCCGGATCACTGGGATTCTCCTTGAATTTGAAACATTGAGCTATAAAAAACCCACAAAAACATCAAAAGGACAGGGGTTGGTGACAAAATATGGAGAATTCATAACTAAAATGGGAGTACTTTTTTATATAATCATTATACATGAACCCAAACATATTGTTATAGAAGTTCAAGGGAATAATATTAAATTAAAGTATCATATTGTGTAAAAACCATGTTTGTAATGAATGTTATGTTTTTAAAAATGCTTCTATATTTAAATATAACTGTAAAGGGATAATACATGCCTATAGTGAAAATATTTATTATCCCGGTATGAACAAGAATAGAAAATGAATGAGAGGTCATGGCTCTTGATTTCCATGACCTGACGACTATATGTGTCTTATGAACGTGATTATCCATATAATTCTCTGAAATCACTGATGAACTCTCCATCATCTGAATAAGTAATGAAAATTGTGAAAAATAATATTTATAGGAAGAGTATATACATGCCTAGTTGGATTCCCCATAAACTAAAGGTAGATTAATAAATTTTGTGATAAATGTAGTCCTTCCTACAAAAAAAAGAGTAGAATGGAATAAAAAAATATAGACATATATATTCCCATACAAGAAATCCTGATGAAGGAGAATGTAAATATCTATCTCCCAACCTAGCCTGTGATGATGAGTTTTGTTGTAGATCTAATGGTATATCATTGATGCCCAACATATCACATCTTTACATAAAGTTGTTTTGAAGATATATTAAACATGGCCACTACTCCACATCCTGATGGAGAAAAATATTCAAAAGGTATTGGACAAATTCCCTCGTACAATAATAGGATACCACTATGTATATAGAGGACTATCACCCATGTAGGGTGTACCATCTCTATATTACTATACAGGATATGGGGACCCAATCCCATGAGTAATAGGGGTACCAAAAATATTAAATAAAGAACCACATCAGTTAAAAGGAGTATTATCTCTATTACTGGTATAATTATTATCGGGTACTCATGAACTAGTGTGACATAGGAGTACCATCCCTACATGAAGAATAAATATAGAGGACCCACAGCCTATTGTGACCGAGGAGTACTGTTTCCACGAACAGAAGACCCAAACCCTACTTTGACAAAGGAGTACTCAATTTAACTGGTTATATTGTATGGTGGAACAACACACTATAATGATTGGGGGTACTATCTCCATGGATCTAGAATCCACACCCTAGTGCAGCGGGGGAATACCACATATTCCTAAGAAAAGAGTATTGAAGACCTAAATCCTAGTATGATATAGAATTATCATCTTAATGGATAGTGGATCCATCACCTAGTAAAAAATAATGTATCAAATGTTCATGAACAAAGAGTATAGAGGACCGGTACACTAGCATGACAAGAGAGTAATTTCTCCATCTGAATCCTATGACGACCCTACATGGCCAATTTAAATTTTAGAAATTCTAATAAAGCATCACAATCAGAGTATATAATATCTTATCCCAAAATCCTATACTACAGAAACCATCACATTATACATGAAAATACACTCATTATAGGATATTCACGGGCTAAAATTTATGTAAAAAAGAAGAATATATTAGTGGTGAAATTCATAGAGGGAGGTACATGTCATGTACGAGGTCCATATGGAATGTTAAACTGCCTCATCACCTAGCTGTGTCTCATATAAACATGATTTCATGGACATGTTACAGTACATGGCATGTATACGTTCCACATATCATGTCTCAGCTACCAATGTCCTATAACTATTCTCCTATCCATGTCTGTGTCCATCTTCCTATTAATATGCACAAAGTCATGTTAAAATCGGTTTTCCAACCATTGTATCTTACTATATTGAAGCCCATGTATAAGTTAATTTAGTTGTGTCAAGATGTTTTATTTCCCATTTACTCCTAGAGTACATGTCTAGCCACCAACACTGGGTCACATGGTGTGTGGGGGGGGGGGTCTCACATGGATTGTGATATTTATCTCATCACAAAAATCTTATTCAGCACAACCATGGTACTACACTGTGTGTTTTCTTCTGGACTACAATCCATGTAGTAGGGTTTCCATATAGGTACATGATAATAATGATAAATAAAGGTCCATATCCACAACCACAATTACTCCATTTTTCCACTATAATTTGGTGGTAGTCACCTTCTTCCATATGTTCCTAGACTCCAATGTCCCTGATATAGAATATATCCATTCACAGAATTCCTTCATTTGTTCACTACTCCTCCGGTCACTACCACTCGGTCCCACATCCAAGAAATATTTTATTCATCACCCACATCCCATAATGAGTCTTAACCAATAAAAAAATGGTATCCCAATAATCGTTCACAAAACCAAAATGATTTCAAGGGTTTGATTATGCTCTGACCCACCTTGGAAAACTCTAACATCATCCATGTGGGTCAATAATGATGAACCCAAAACACAGTGTGAGAAAAAAACATAAATATGGTAATAAACATAAAATGCATTAAATTCTCATCCAAAAATTGTAATACAAGTAATCTAGGTTGATATCGTGACATTAGAAAAATTAATTTATAATAAATTAATCAATTTGAAATAAGGGCTCATGAAAATGGTGGGAATACACCTAAAAATAATAATTTAATCAAATATCCATGTTCATAAATTTAATCAAAGTATGAAACAATAATTGATGATCCATACCGTGGTTATGGATCGATCATTGATGAATAAAACATTCTCTCATTATATGAATTTATAAAAAGGGTATAAATACAATGTGTGAGAAATTATAATTTTATAGGATGTACAATGTTCACACTGAATATCCAAATAGACATTATAAACATAGTTAAAGGTGAATATGATATAAAGTTGAAGATAAATTCTATTGAATTAAGGCCATTAGATCGCTTCCATTAGATATATATCCATCAAATTTTAATTTTTTTAATTTAGTATTGGATAATTAATTTAATGAGAAGTTTTATTGATCATTATGTCCATAGGTTTTCAATTTGAATTGATTGAGAAATCTAGTGATATTATAGGAAGAAGTTGAATAGATCATATGAATCTACCTCATACATTATTATATTATGTCCTAATAATATGATGAATGTGAAATACATCCATCCAAAACAGAATCTTTTTATGAATAAAAATGTATCGGTTGTGAAATACCAGACCATATCTCAGTGATCCATCAGATGAAAAAGCATCATAAAGATAAAAATAATTTAATCAGAATTATCATTATATAAAGATGTAAATGAATAATTTTTTATGATCTGGGTATAATGCTCTTCTGAAGGAAATGTGATTAAATATAGATATTCAAATAAAAAAATAAAAAAATGGATGAACTACTATGAGACTAATAAATATAGGAATCATGTGATGTGTATTATATGAATGGTTTGATATCATCATGTAGATATTTGATAAGTCACCAATTATAGGGTTTTGAATTCAATGATAAAAATTTTATAAATACTACGTTAATGTTGAGTTATTATAGTTAGGTAGATCCTCATTTATTTTTAATGATGTGTAATTTCAAGATCACCATTTGAAAATAAATGAACTCATTGAATGAATAAATGGACTAAATTTTCCATGAAAACAAATTTTCAATGCATTATATAGTGGTGGTATATGAAGTGTTCCTGCTAAAGATGTCAATAGTTCATCGAATTAAATAATTTTATAAATGGAATGATTTAGTTCTCTAGATAATGCTATAATAATGAACCACATAAAGAATATCATTGAAAATACACAAGAAAAAATGTGTTGTATGATATTATTAGGAGAATTTCATTTAAAATTTTTAAATCACATTTATATTGATGATGTTGAATCTATTCATTCAATGTTTTTTATCATTCCATGGTCAAGAGTGTTTGAATAAGTATATTTCTTCCATTTCAATATAATTTAAATGAAATGTTGTTGGGGTGGAGTTTTTAATAATAATAGATATTTTTATTGAATGTTTTATAGGAATCATGTGATGTTATATCTTGGGGGACCTACCAATTTTGAGATTTAATTAAATGGGGAAACACATTTTAGTCCCTATCCTTGTCAATATATTGAGATCTCATATATATGTTTTTAATATTTTATGAGGGTATTCTATAAAACAATTCATATATGAAAAGATGTGAAGTGATTATGTGTTCAGTGAAGGTTGTGTTTCAAACCAAGAAAACTATTGGTTGATGTAATACATTTAACAAATGATTAGAGGGAATATGAACACGAAATATGTTTTACTTAGTGGCATTATATAATGACTTTCTGGTCACAGGTTCAATGTAAAATGTTTAATGATGACAATCACCAGACATTGGTCAATTATGATAAAGTACATATGTGTGAAGGGACGTTTTTAGATGTTCATTGCTCGCAAGACACCGGATAGAAACTTTGTCACATTAGATGAATTCATACAAGGTAAACACTGAGAAAACAAGTTGATGTTTTATAGGATAATTAAATTAGAGAGAGAATTTTCAAGATGATTTTTTCATGAGGTTTTTACATGTTTCATCTTATGTTATCTCAATGATATAAGAAAAATATCTTTCTTAAGGGGGTTATTATAAATATCTTTTTGGATAAAAAAGTAGTCTAATAGGATTTGGGTCATTAAATTTACTTGATATATAATTAATGAATAAATATATGGAAAGGTTTCATTGTGGTAAGCATGATGGTCATCAAACATTGGTCAACCCTGGAAAAAATACCCATATGTAGTTTAATTTATAACTACTACATATAATAAGGGTAAACTGTTGAGGATGAGATTCTAAATACCCATACATCTTGACCAACATAAAAGGATTGAAAAAACATAAGGAAATATTTTTATATTAATATAATTTGAAAAATATTGTCCCCCATGATTCACCCACATATCCGAGTGACTTTATGTTCCAACTATGTAACTGAAATATTAAGGGAATTCATGTTTTTTACTATTTATAGATTATTAGAACGAACTATACACCAAACAATGTAACACAATTTTTTTTATTTTTCCTATAATATCAACCAAAATATCAATAAAATTATTAAAAATAAACAAATAAATAAAATAATATTTAAAGTGTTTAGAGTGTGCAAAATGTCTCCAAGATGCCATTTTTTTAATATCAAATAATGCATTATAATAGAAATGACCTTCTATGAAATTTATCTAAAATCACACAAATACACCTAAGAGAAATATATCTGTAACTCATAAATCATAGTTCTGTATTCCAAAAAATAGTTTACAAAATAGACACCAACAATGGGAATTCCAAAAATTTATGAATTCACTAAAATGGTTAATCAATATAAAAATAAATGGATGCTATTGAAAATAATCTATGGTTTTAAATATGAAGTCTCAAAAAAATTACACAATGGAAAATTCAGAATTTTTAATGGTCAATGATTCATTTTTCCTAATATAAAGAAGGAAAAAAGGATAAAAGGAAGTGATACCTCAAAAAATTCGGAAAACAACCATAAGAACAAAAACATGTCATGTGATTTCTAATATATAGATACATCAATATATATTATTATCTAAAATTTATTCCCCAAAAATATTTTTGATAGGTCTCCGAATAATTTGAGTAATAGTTCTTGGAATTCCGAAACAATAAATAATAAATTCACACTATATATCAATTCTATTCCCAAGGACATATGATATAAATTATAGAATTTCCCAAAGCATCTAGATTCTCCATCTCAGGTTCATTAAACTTTTGACCCCCAACAAATTGGAAACCATCATGAATAACCAGAGAATCAAGGATCCTAACCTAAATGGGTATCCTTATTGAGACTGTGTCCACATTTTATGATTCCATAACTATTCCTTTAAAATAAGTTCAGCTAGATGAATGTTCAATGAAAATGATATCTAGACATAGATCTTCCAGAAAAAGATGGTTCTTAAATGAATCAATAGATTTTACATGAAAATATGATGTTGTAAGTTTACTAAAGTGCTCAATGTACATATTCCCAAATTAATAAACCTTATGTATACTCACAAGTTCAATCAATTTATGAACCACTAATTGCGTGTGATTTTGATGTACCCCTACATCATATCATCTTCAAAATAGGCTGGACTAAATATATTCCAACATTCCTGAGTAAGACCCATTAAAACGACCAATACAACTCTCACCCACAAGTATAATGGAGTCCAAACCATTTAAAAAACCACATGAACCCTCACAAATTAGTTAAAAAACCAATTATGGTACTCAAACAACAGTTCATTTTGTTATCATCAAATATGAATTTGGTCCAACACACAATCATGAGTCTACGTAGATTACTCAAACAGTCGAGTCTTAATTGAATTATAAAATATTGAATCCTAAAATTCATCAAATATTTTCTAGGAAGCATAATATAATTGATAAGATAATATAAATATTAATCAATATCCATTTAAACTAAAACCAAAACAAACTGAAAAAAAACATCAACACAAAATAAAAACCAAGAAAATAAATAAATGACATCCATTACATTATGTACATCAAATATAAATTATATTTCAAATGTTTTTTTTAAATTCACATAAAAACCTCAAACATTGTATTGACTTTTTTTAAATAACATTTGGAAAAAGATTAAAACTCCATATGTTTGTCCATAAATTTTCTGTATCAATTTCAAAAGCAAAATGTTAATGTAAATTTTCTTTTATAAACCTCATAATATTTATTATAAATTAACATTACAATTTTAATTTCCAATAACACATCAAAAAATCATTATAATCATTTCATATAAATACAACACACTATCAAAACTCATGTTAACTCATTTTATATATCAATTATGTGAAACCAATGAAATTTAAAGTATAATGGATCCAAAAATAGAAATTTCAAGAGGAATTAATGCAACACATAAATATTTCAATCTAGGATTATCTTTAAATACTTAAATATCTTAAAAAGCTATCCTACAACCAAAAACCAAATAGATAAAGAATGTGATATATTTTGATAAAAAATATGAAGGATGGAAATTAGAACCTATTTTTTGAATTTGAATATATGAATAATTGTATTAAATTTATGAAATGTATTTTTAATAAATATACAGTATAATTTTAATGTGAATTAAATTTTATCATTTTACCATAAAATATAAATAATATAATTTTTTAATTAGAAATTTATTTCAAAAAATGACACCTTTTTATGTGTTATAAACATCTATTTAATAAAATATATTACTAATGATAAATTATGATTTCTTTTAATAATTTTATAACACTTATTTAGTTGCTAAATGATCTGAAAAAGAATAATAATAAGTAATATTTGGAAATATCATTTTATAATAAAAATAAGTCTAAATTATATATTAAAAATTTGCGTTAAAAATTATGGTATTTAAATTAGTAAAATTAAACTAACTTTTTAACTCCAATTATCAAAAGTTACATTATTGTAAATTTTTTTTGGAAATATTAGTTTTCAGTAAAAAATATCTCTTATATGGAAATAATAATTTTTATGAATATATTAGTATATAATAATAATAAAATAGATTAAAAATCATTTTAAGTGATAAAATATAATACTATGGAATAATTTTATTCATTTTCATATACTCTTTGACTGTAAAAATTTTATGTCCTTCATTTATAGAGCTACATAAATAAATGTTTGATAAAAAAGTATTTGGTATTTGCATTAAATATATTATATTCCATGTGAGTATTTTTTTTATTTAAATAAAATCTAACAAAATATTTAAAATATTAAAAATTATATCATTCAATTTATAATTTCAAAAACACGGGTTTTCATATAAATTATATCAAAAAAATTGTCTTATTCTAGAAAAAAATTTATTTGTGTAATGTGTGTTAATCATAATATTTACTTTCAAAAACCATATAAATTTTACATGAGATAATTATTTAAAATTATTAAATTAAGAGGTTCCATTTTTGTAATAGGGTCAATATTAATTATTTCTATAATATTAATTTTTAGTTTTAAAAATCAATTATCAAGGTAAAAGTAAATTGGATAAAAGAGATTTAAAGTTAATTGAAAAAACATTAATATCACAATGGTTCCTCCAAAATGAGTTTTTGGGGTGATTCTAGACCCAAAAAATACATCCCTAACTATTTTTTAAATTTTTTAGTCACTGAACATGGAATTGTAAATTCACAATATTGAAAATATTAATGGTTATTTCATAGCTTCCATTTCCCTCTCTTATAAAAAGGTAACATTAAATTCAATGCAAGACTCACGTTATCCAATAATTCTTCTATTAATATATTAAAAATTATTCCTCCAAAAACCCTATCATACATTACAAATAGTTCTGCTACAATTTTTTTCATAAGGCCTTCATTTAAAAGGATAATTTCAAAGAAAATTTGAGTACCCAACATGAGTATTACCAAATACATAGCTTCTATTCATAGTTATCCTCAATCCATTTTTTTATAACATAATAATATTATAATATTAATAAAATTTATATATTTTAATTTCACTATTTTAATGTTATTATTATTTTAGATTCTTCTATCCAATCAATTAATAAAAATAATTGAATGTTATTCATCAGTGTGTATATATTACTCTCTCTACAAAACTATGAATTAATGTTTTTATACAAACATATTGAGGATGATATAAATGATGGTTTTATGGTTAAATTTTATTTATATAGTATAATTATGATTCTTAAATGTTAAATTATCAAATACCATTTTTCCATCCATTCATTAAGATTTATATTTTTAATTGTGTGTACGAATGAACTACTACATCCATGAGTGACTAGGATCATTTTTACTCACCCACCCACATGGATGATTCTAAAAATTATTTTTAATGTGGATATATAAGATATATTATATGTTTCATACTCTATTAAATTTATATTAATATTATATAATAACATATTATTATTCAATAAAATGTTATTGAATTCTCTTCATTTGGTCGGTTTTATCGGCAATATAAACATTATCGTAATGTTTCTATAATGAATGATTAAGGAATATAATAAAATGAAATGAAAATAAAATAATAATTTATTCAATTTGTTATAATCATTCGTAAATGGAAATATTAATATAAATATTTTTTTTAATATATCTTATATGATTGTTAAAAAAACTCTCAAAGTAAGTTTATCATCGATTTCATCTTCCAGAGTCATAATAAAAATAGTCATGAAATAAAAGTGGTCATTTAATTTTTTTTAATACATTTTAAATGTAAATAAATAATACAAAAATGATGAACAGGAATCCACTCAACGAAAATAAATCTTATTTTCTTGAGTTTTTAAGGAACAATTTACCATATGTTCTAACACCCAATAATTGAAGTAAATTATAATGGGTTAATATATTTTAAATATATGTTAATAATATATTTATTAAAATTGTAGTTTAGTTATATTATGGTTATGATAAAACATTTTATATTTATTATCATTATAAATGATCTTAGATAATTATTGATTATGCAGGAAATCATTGTAATAGTTTTCATCTCATATTCCTCCCTTTGAGACATGCTCAATATGATGTACCTAATTTATTTTATTTAGTTTTTATAATACCTATTGGAGCTATAATACCGTGAATTATTATTTAATCATTGTATTTTATGTTCAATTATAATTAATCCCTTTCATGGGGTTTTGTTTTGATATTTTCAAATGTCATAATGGTTTTCTAGGTCTTATTTATGATTCATTAAGACATAATAGATTTTAAATACCATTATCTCATTTTAATGTTTATTTACCAAACATTTATATTAGTTATCATAATATTAATAAATAAATTTTACTTTTTATCCAATTGATGTTCCCTTATTCATCTGTTCATTGGTTAATTTTTTTCTGTATTAGTAACAATTATTTTATACTCAACATTAGTTTTTGAGTTATGATTATTGCCTTGAAATTATTTCATATATGTTGGGTTCATTATTCATTCTAATTTTATAAATTTTTTTTCATTTTTCCTAGAGATATTAATTCCATCCACATAAAAAAAATTTAAAAATATTTCTCAAATATTGAGATATGATTATCATAAGGAATATTATAAACTCAAGTCCCAATTCTTTGTGTTATATTATTTCATCATGAACCTTTCTCTTTCATGCAATGGTTATCCCACTTATATTATTTGTTTATATATTGAAATGGGGTTGTCATTCCAATTTCATATGTTTTTTCATCGCCTCCACATTTCATTAAGAAAAACCATATATGGTTTCAAAGACCTATTATTGATGATTGTTTTTAAAATAAATTATATTAAAATAGTGTTAACTTTACCTTATAAAGAATATATTTGGACGTGACCTATAACTTACTATTCCAAATCAATGTTAATTTTTTTAATCTAAAATATATTTTACATTTTCATTTTTATTTACCAATTCAATTTCAAAATAATTTACAATAATTGGGTTTCTATTTTAAAATTTACTCCCTAATATGAATTTATTTTTTGGGGGTTTGAACTCATGTTGTCATGGAACATGATTATTGATACCTTTATGAATGAGAACGTTCGATGAATTATTCTGTAAGGATGTTTTTCATCAAAGACAATGTGCTTTTATGTTTCCTTTGTTTCAATGTGGTTATATAATTTTATAGAAATACACATTATTTCAAAGATGATTATAATCATGTTATTTTAATATTTAATTAAAATTATACCAGTTTCTCTAGATGGTGTGAAACAAATTATAGAATTTATATTTTATAATGATTATCTAGAAAGAATATTATTATATTAATATGTTCGATGATTATTTACATCGAATTTATAATAAATGTGTATTGAAATTTCATATTTTACACTATACATATTCGTAAGTTTTTATTTCAAAATTTTATTCTTGTGGATTGGTCTGAAATGTCATGTTGACTCCTATAGGGAGTGAATTAGACATAATCAGGTGATCGGTGGGACCATATTTTTATAGCCCCTTGTTGAATCAATAATTATGTTGAGACAAAAGATGTTTGGTTATTTTGTGGATTAATTCACAATTCATTAAGATTTATTAATTTTGGATTCCATGAAATGAATATTATCTTGGTACAGGGCCTTAACAATAGGTTTTTAATATCTGAAATTTTGAATTCCAACAATATGATATAAGTATTATTGGTATCCATGTTTTAATTTATTTTCATGAATATAGAATTTTTTTAAATTTTAGATGATAATAAATTCATGTTTTCTACTTATTATTTTCATAATATCAATCTAATATTTATTCCTTGATTACCTCAATTGGATTTTCCCTTAATTATCATTTGATCCCCACGATTACTATTTAATGCATTCCCCATTTAAAGAATAATAGTATGAAACATGATATTCCATATAAGATAAATACTGTAAAGACCCGTAAAATTCAAGGGAAATTTTTTCTTAATTTTCTTTGGGATTTTACAAGAACACGGTTTCTGACAGCACTTGATTCTGAGGCCCGATGTGCCCAGAATTTCTATCCGAAGTTTAGCTCGGGTATATTCAGTGGACGAACAAGCGAGTTTTTTTTTAACATTTGAACCGGTGCTCGGAATCGAATTCCAAGGGAACCGATGGTTTTTTAGCACCGGTAATTTATTAAGAACACATCTTCCGGAGTTGCGTTTACACGAGAGAAGTTGATAAAAATTGTGGAAGTTAAAATAAAAATTTAACTACCATTTTTATTTCTAAGTGGATAAAGCTTTCAGTGAAAGTTAGGGGAAACCACCCAACTTCCCATGGGAGGATATGAGACTGGTGGGGCTCACACAAACCCCACCCCTTCATATTCTCTAACTCCTTCAACTCACCATTAATTTGTTAACTTAAGCTGTTTAATTAAGTGAGTTTAATTTTATTGTTTAAAATTCAAATGCTTTAGTTATGTTAATAAAATAAGTGATGACCTTATTTTATTTGGTTGGAGTCCTGTTGCTAGTTGTGTGAGTCTTGGGAGGTTTTGGAGAATAGTTGAGGAGCTTCAAGAATGTCTTCTTCTTCGATGAAGAACACGAAGAACGCGAAGAATGTCGGATTCCTCGGAGATCGGCGACGCGACGTCGTCCCCTCGATGCGACTCCCCCCTTCCGCAACGTCTTCTCCCGCGATGGTTATTTCGATGACGAACCTTCGTTCAATCTACGCTCGAAGTAGGGGAATTATTATTTCATTTGTTCTTGATTACATCATCATTGGCTTGTCATCTAATTGGGGCCGCCTGTTATAGAATTAATGGGAGGAGGTCGGCCGCAAATACACGGCTGACTCTCCTCCCCTTTTTTGGTTTTTTGATATTGATGTGGCATGAGCAAGGAAACGTGATGCCAAATCACCGTGCAGAAATTATTCAGGGAAGGTGGAGAAGCGCAGCGCCGTCGTGCCGTGCCGTTGAAGATGAACCAAAGATGCGGCGCCGTCGCGCCGTGCCGGAGAACCACAAAAGCACCGCGGCCGAAGAGGGGCCGCGGCGGAGGGGTGCAGCTCCATCGCACCATGCCCGAAAACCAATGTCGCAGCCTGTTCTGGGCCGCGGAGGAGTAGGGGAACCTGTGGCTGGTTTGGGGCCGCCGGGGTCGGAGCAGGGGGACTGGCCTTACCGGTCTTGTGGCGGCAACAGCTGGCCGACCGGAGCGGGCCGGCCGGAAAGGGGATGAGCTGGGGGTTACAACCCCCGGCTGGCCATCTTGAGCGGCCCCATTAATGGGGCCGTAGTTACAAAATGGGGGGCAGCCCCCCCCCCCCTCTTCTGCTCGGCCTAATAGCCGAGCCTCCTGCTGGCGCCAGCACGCCAATGTGCCGGGCCGGCTGCCCGGGCCGGTCCGCCAGACCGGGCCGCCAGGCCGGGCCGGGCCGTGCCAGCCGGGTCGGGCCACGCCCAGGCCCGGCCGCGCCCCGGCCGGGCCGCCCCCAAGAGGGCCGGAATCGGACTCGGGACAGGTCGACTCGGTTCGGGCCGACCCAGGGGGTACCGGGCCGGCTCGGACCGGGCTCGAACCCCCTAATACCGGACGTTTTCGGTCTGTTACCCATAACATCGGCTACAGACCTCCTATCGATGCACCGTTAGTTGTGTAGCGATCCTTCGATCGAGACGGTCATTTCGGTATATTACACTCAATGTTTCAGAGTACATCGGGTTCGGCCGGGTAGGTTCATACATGAAACCAACCGGGCCCTCGGAGAGGAAACTCTTATAACTCGAGCTCCAGACGTCCGATTTTCGTGCCGTCGACTTTGTTGGATTATTCTAAGTGAGGAGGACCTTTTGGCTTACTGCGCTCGAGATTTGGACACAGTCGGAGTAAGGTAGGGTTGGTTTTACTTAAAAACCAGCTGGGCCCCTAAGACGAAATGGCCAATAACTCTCAGACCGGGCATCTGATTGACGCGCCGTCTGTGATGTTGAGTTCCTGTTGACTATACCAAACTTTTGGATACATAAACACCAGACAATGTGTCAGTTGATGAATTAGAACTTCAGATCATGGAGAGGACCCTCCCGAATGAGCTTGTTGTGTGGGGGAACCCTAGAGTTGGTTGCGACTGCGACGACGATGACGACTATGCAGAAATCTTCTGTGGTTTCGACGACGATGACTACAGCACCCAACGATCCTACGTGGATTAGTGCCACCGATCATGTGTTGGTCAGATCCTATGTGGGTCAGCACTCAGTGGTCCTGTGTGGGCCAGTGCCTACAGATCCTGTGTGTGTCTGATCCTGTGTCGGGTCATTATGGGGGTTAGTTAACTATTGATCCCTTGTTGGTCATTGCAGGGGTTAGTTACCTATCGATCCTTTGTGGGTCATTGCGGGGGTTAGTTACCTAACGATCCTTTGTTGCTCATTGCGGGGGTTAATTACCTATCGATCCTATGTGGGTCAGATCCTTTGTGGGTCATTGCGGGGGTTAGTTCCTATCGATCCATTGTGGGTCCGACGACATAGATGAATCAGTGGAAATATCTGATCATCTCTATAGTCACATGAAGAAGTATACCTGTGTGAGATGAATCATGTTTTTCTTTCCTATGTGGATTGTGTTGTGCTATCCTGTGTGGATTACGTTTTTCTTTCCTGTGTGGACTAGGTTGCGATTTCCTATGTGGATTGGTTTGTACTTGAGCTCGGATGTTGGAGCCGAACTGGAATTGATGACTTAGGTATGTGTATGGGCATATACCTAAGTAGTGTCAGATGTTACTTTGTGATTGTATATTCCCTTGTGGGTTATCCATTGTGGATTTTGGGAGACCGTTGGGGGTCTCCAGGTCCCTACTGAGTACCTTATACTCACCCCTGCATGGGCTATGCTCACACTACATTGTGTTGGTTGCAGACGACGGACAACGCTGATCGTGGTTGAGGCTTGCGGAGTAGGACGGTACCTAGAGGTGGACCACTGGGCGGGACGTACTCGCAGCGGACGGCTATACCCAAGGCGATGTGGAGGCTATCTATAATCACCCTTCAGGTGGGACTTCCAATGGACGACTCGACGTTGTGGCTTTACTTTCTGTTGTTGTTTTCCCTTTCCAGTTTTAATTTACTTTCAGTTTGGGTTTGTATTCCGGCCCACTTATTTTTCCGTACTTACTATTGTACCCAGTTTTTACATAGTGTTTACTTCTTCTTGCTTGCTCTGTGGTGTTTTTTTATTTTACAAAGGCTATTCCTTCCCATTTATCGGGAATTACGCCTTGGTTCTAATCGCCAGCCCCTGGCTTATGGAAGTTGGGCTTCGGGTAGTCACGGCACGGGCACCGAGGACGGGTCGTGAAAAATTGGTATCATATGAGGTTTGATTCTACCATAAAACTTTGGACACTGATCTTTTTCTATGTGAAGAAATAGTGCTAAGATTATTGAGTATGTTTATCAGTCCAGGGAGTCCAGTGTTGGTGCAGCGGCCGACATATCTGTATACCAGGACCCTGACTTCTGATTTCTGACATAATGCACGAAAACATTGATTGCATGTGTGTTTCAAGTTTTCTTTGTGATTAATTTATGTCAGAACACCAGGTATACTATTTTATCGTGGCGCACCTGTTTGTTTAAAGGATGGCTCCACGACAGCAGCCAGCTAGGGTTCAAAATGATGTGTGTGACGACAGACCACTGAGCGTCGAGGCCTCGGTACAGGGCCCTTTGACAACAGTGGCAATGACGATACCTCTACCCGTCGAGCCACTGATGCTACCAGCCCCAGCCGCTGACGATGCACGTCGCCTTACTGCACTGTATGAGTTTCTGCGTCAGCGACCGCCCAAGTTCCGCAGGGAGACGGACCCTCAGGCAGCCGAGGATTGTCTTGAGGCAGTTGTACGAGTTTTCAGGTTAGTGAGGACACCAGCGGACCTCATGGTGATCCTTGCAGCGATCCTCCGACACGCAGCAGTAGAAAGCTGGTGGAGCTTGATACTCCAGGTGCACGATGAGGAATCTCTCCTCTGGATGGACTTTGAGAGCCTCTTCCACTCTGAGTTCGTCCCAACCACCCTTCGTGCAGTGCGCATCTAGGAGCTTCTACAGCTGCGACATGGTAGCTTGACGGTCGCCCAGTACTCGACGAGAATTACCGATCTCTCGCGCTACTCGACAGACATGGTACAAGACCCATTCTTCTAGGCATGGACCTTCTAGCGGGGATGGAGGTAGGAGATCATGACATCGATGATCTCTCTCATCATTCCAACACAGGCAGGGGTACTGGAGCGAGCTCTTTTAATCGAGATCTTCCTTGTAGATCCTACATCAGTAGCAAGACCTACCACTGGGTGACACGTAGCAGAGTCCTCTACAACTGGCAGTCGACGAATGAATCATGGGTCCAGGCAGACCAGAACCTCAGGCAGATGACCTCAGGACACTGGCTCAGTGGTGTGGGGTACACAGCGCGGAGCCAGTCATTCGAGAGGCAGAGAGTGCTACCCATGCGGCGGGCAGGGCCACATGTCTCATGAATTCCCGACCCGCCGTGTCGAGGAGCAGCAAACGGTTGTGGGGCCACCCAGGCAGAGGTAGAGGGTCAACTATGGCGTTCCACAAGGAGCAGGAGGATGAGGCAAAGGAGCTGGCTGAGCAGCAGGTGGTGGGAGACGCTTTGAGACTCTACAACCACCACCACCAGGAGGTCCACCCCGACCACAGGGATCTGGCGGGCAAAGATAGGCACTACTCCATCAGCGGAGGCCTATGACCACAGTGCGCCCGAGATGATTCGAGGTATTATCTGTGTCTATTACACCCTTTCTTCAGTTCTTATAGACATAAGAGAGTGTCATTCATTCATAGCCGCTTCCCTTGTTCGGAGCTCGGAGATTCCGACAAAGCCGTTGGCTCGATCCTTACGGCTAGAGACTCTTACGGGAGCAGACTTGATGATTACGCACAGGTTCTGCCAGTGTGAGCTTACTCTAGGAGGCGAGATCTTCGGTTGGAATCTTCATGTAGAGGCGTCGAGGCCATACAAATTCATCTTGGGAATGGATTTTTTATCTATAGTCTATGGCCATATCGACTGTATTAGGCACAAGGTGCGATGTGTATGCACTGACGGGAGTAGGTTCACCTTCACCAGTGAGAAGGGAGCATTTGCAGCACATGATGGACTCTCACAGAGGAGAGGACATACTATCACTAATTAGTTGGATAGCCTCATCCTTGGAGCAGTTGATGTGCGGAGTCCTAGTTTTCCTGCAGTGGTGGATCAGTATGCGGTCGTTTTTCCCGACGACGTTCCGGGACTACTTCCTCGTAGAGAAGTAGACTTTTATATTGACTTGTACCCCAGGACAACCAAGATATCTACTCCAGCATATCGGATGGCCCTCTCTGAGCTTCGAGAGCTATGGGTATAGTTGGAGGACTTGCAGGGCAAGGGGTTCATCCGACCCAGTGTTTCACCATGGGCTTCCCCGATATTGTTCGCCAAGAAGGCGGACGGGAGCTTGCGACTTTGTTTCAACTATAATTTCCTGAACCAGGTTACCGTGAGGAACAAATATCCGCTACCTAGGATTGAATACCTCTTCGATCAGCACAAAGGAGCACGGTGGTTCTCAAAGATAGACCTTAGATCAGGCTATCATCAGCTCAGAGTTCGAGACGAGGATGTGTAGAAGACGACCTTCAGATGTCAGTACAACCAATATGACTTATTTGTTATGGCATTCGGCATAACCAATGCTCTAGCAGTGTTCATTGACATCATGAACAGGATATTTCAGCCATACAACGATTGATTTTTCATACTCTTCATCGAAGAGATTTTGATATGCTCGATGACTGTGGAGGAGAACCCCTACCACTTACGGGTTGTACTAGACACACTCTGAGAGCCCCATATTTATGGAGAGCTCTTAAAGTGTCAGTTATGGATATGTGAGGTCCACTTCATGGTACACGTCATCTCTGAGGCGGGAGTTTCAGTGGATCTTGCGAAGATCGAGGCAGTGCTAGCTTAGGAGCCACTTAGGAGCATGACAGAGGTGCGGAGTTTCATGGGTCTAGCTGGGTACTATCAGAGATTTTTTCTAGACTTTTCCAGAGTTGTGGAACCACTCTCAACTTTTAAGAAGAAGGGGAAACAATTTTTGTGGTCAGGAAGATGTCAGCATAGATTCCAGGAGCTGAGACAGAGATTGACCAGCCCGACTATCTTGAGGCTACCAGAGGAGGGATTTGGGTACGTAGTTTACTACGATGCATCGGGGACCGGACTCGGATGTGTCCTGATGAAGGAGCGGGAAGTGATCGCCTATGGATCATGTCAGTTGAGGCCTCATGAGGACAAATATGCTACCCATGACCTGGAGTTAGCAGTAGTGGTCTTCGCTCTGAATATGAGGCGGCACTATCTGATGGGCGAGCGCTTTATAGTCTTTTTGGACCATCAGAGTCTCAGGTATATCTTCTTGTAGAAGGACCTAAACCTGAGACATCGACAATGGATCGAGTTCCTCCAGGACTATGACTTTGAGATAGTCTACACTTCTCGAAAGGGGAACGTAGTAGCCGGTGCACTCAGCAGGAGGACGTGAATTCAGCTACTTGGGGAGGCGATAGAGTAGCTAGCCTCTTTGCAGATATCCTTCGTGGATAGAGATGGAGCAGATTTCCTTTAGTCACTCACAGTCACTCCTCCACTACTGCAGCGGGTCAGAGAGTCACATCGTGGGGACGCTGACTATGAGACGCGGCATGCACATATATTCTCAGGGCAGGTACCTGATGGATTCTTCATGGGAGGAGAGCATGATGTACTTTTCAGTGGATGTACCATGGTACCCACTTCTTTACGGGAGGAGGTTATGAGAGAGTTCCACACTTCCCCTTTAGCGGTACATCCTCGAGTGGCGAAGATGTCCCAGAATCTCAGATGACAGCATTGGTGGTCGGGCATGAAGAAGGCTCTGGCATAGTTCGTTTCTCGATGCATCACCTACCAGCAGGTGAAGGCAGAGCACCAGGTACCAGAAGGATTGGTATAGCCCTAGGAGGTCCCGGAATGGAAGTGGAACGACATATATATGGACTTCGTGACTGGGAATCCACGAACTTCTATAGGTCACGACCCCATATGGGTGATTGTTGACCGACTCCCCATGTTGGATCACTTATTACCCATCAGAGAGCTGGGATCAATGGAGAGCTTGGGACGTTTATACGTTCAAGAGATTGTTAGGCTTCATGGTGTGCCATCATCCATCATCTCCGATCGAGACACTCTCTTTATTTCCCATCTTTGGAAGGGGTTGCAGGAGGAATTCGGGACACAGCTATGTCTGAGTACCGCCTTTCACCCATAGACAGATGGTCAGACGGAGAGGACCATTCAGACTCTCAAGGACATGTTCCGCACATGTGTCCTCGACTTTGGTCGTAGCTGGGAGGACCACCTACCCTTGGTGGAGTTCGTGTACAACAACAGCTACCACTCCACCATCGGGATGGAACCATACAAGGAGCTGTACGGCCGACCTTGCAGATCACTGCTGTGCTGGATAGACCCTGTTGAGTCAGCACTTGTGGGACCAGAGATGGTGCAGGCCACGACAGAGATGGTCCAGGTCATTCAGGAGCAGATGAGGACAGATCAGAGCTGGCAGAAGTCATATGCAGATAGGAGGCGGAGGTCACTGGAGTTCGAGGATGGCGACCACGTCTTCTTGCGGGTCTCACCTCGACGTGGTATACAGAGATTTGGCCGTGGTGGCAAGTTGTCTCCATGCTCCATTGGACCATTCCATGTCCTCAGCAGGATTGGCGAGGTGGCTTATCGCCTGGTACTACCAACTCAGTTGCACCGGGTGCACGAAGTCTTCCACGTATCTCAGCAGAGGAGATATGTGCACTACCCGACGCATATCATTGACCATGGAGAGATGGACATTGATGATGGGGAGACTTTTGCGGAGGCACCGGTGGAGATTGGTGATCGACAGGAGAAGGTCCTATGTGGACAGTCGATTCCTCTAGTGCGCATCAGATGGAAACACGAGAACCACCAGGAGAGCACTTGGGAGTGGGAGGCTCAGATGCATGCTCAGTACCCACATTTGTTTCCCTAGTTAATGATTTATCTTTACGGGGACGTAAAGCCCTGAGATGGGAGTAATTTAATGACCCGTAAAATTCAAGGTAAATTTTTTCTTTATTTTCTTTGGGATTTTACAAGAACGTGGTTTCTGATGGCACTTGATTCCAAGGCCCGGTGTGCCTGGAATTTCTATCCTAAGTTTAGCTAAGGTCGTTCAGTGTATGAATGAGCAGGTTTTTTTCTAACATTTGAACTGGTGCTCAGAATCGAATTCTGAGGGCACCGATGGTTTCGCAGTGCCGGTAATTGCTTAGGAACACTACTTCCGGAGTTGCGTGTACACGAGGGAAGTTGATAAAAATTGTGGAAGTTAAAATAAAAATTTAACTATAATTTTTATTTCTAAGTGGTTAAATATTTGGGTGGATGTTGGGGGAAACCACCCAACCTCCCATTGGAGGTTATGAGAGTGGTGGGGCCCACACGAACCCCACCCCTTCATATTCTCTAACTCCTTCAACTCACCATTAATTTGATAAGTTATGTTATTTAATTAAGTGAGTTTAATTTGAATGTTTAAAATTCAAATCCTTTACTTATGTTAATAAAATAAGTGATGAACTTATTTTATTTGGTTGGAGTCTTGTTGCTTGTTGTGTGAGTCTTGGGAGGTTTTGGAGAATAGTTGAGGAGCTTGAAGAACTTCTTATTCTTCGACGAAGAACACGAAGAACGCGAAGAAAACCGGATTCCTCGGAGATCGGCGACGCGACGCCGTCCCCGCGACGCGACTCCCTCCTTCCGCGACGTCTTTTTCCACGATGTTTATTTCTGTGACGAACCTTCATTTAAGCTATGCTCGAGGTAGGGGAATTATTATTTTGTTTTTTCCTAATTACATCATCATTGGCTTATCGTCTAATTGGGGACGCCTGCTATCGCATTAACGGGAGGAGGTCAGACCGCACGAACACGGCCGACTCTCCTCCCCGTTTTTGGTTGTTTGATATTGATGCGGCACGTGCAAGGCAACGCGGTGCCAAAGCACCGCACGGAAATTATTAAAGGAAGGTGGAGAACCACAGCGCCGTCACTCCGCGCTGTTCAAGACGAACCAAAGACGCGGTGTCGTCGCACGACACCAGAGAACCACAAAAGAACCGTGGTCAGAGCGGGGCCGCGGCGGAGGGGCGCGACGTCGTCGCACCGTGCTGGACGAACCAAGGCTGTGGTCGGTTCTGGGCCGCAGCGGAGCAGGGGAACCGGTGGCCGGTTCCAGGCCGCCAGCGTCGGTGTAGGGGGACCGGCCTTGCCGGTCCCGAGGAAGAAATAGCCGTCTGGCCGGAGCGGGCCGTCCATACAGGGGATGAGCCGGGGGTTACAACCCCCGGCTGGCCATCTTGAGCGGCCCCATTAAGGGGGCCACGATTACAAAACAGGGGGCAGGCGACCCCCCCCCCCCCTCATCCGCTCCGCCAAACGGCCGAGCCACCTGCTGGAGCCAGCGCGCCAGACCGGGCCGCTAGGCCGGGCCGCACCTTGGCCAGGCCGGGTTGGGCCGCGCCCAGGCTGGGCCGGGTCGCGCCAGCTGGGCCGGGTCGGATCGGGCACGAACCCCCTAATACCGGAATTATTCGGTCTGTTACCCATAACTTGTGCTAAGGACCTCAGATCGATGCACCGTCAGTTGCGTAGTGATACTTAGATCGAGACGGTATTTTTTTTATATTACACTCAAGGTTTCAGAGTACTTTGGGTTTGGCCGGGTTGGTTCGTACATTAAACCAACCGGGACCTCGGAGCGGAAACACTTATAACTTGAGCTTCGGACGTCCGATTGACGTATCGTCGACTTTGTTGGATTCCTCTAAGTGAGATGGTCCTTTTGGCTTACTCCGCTAGAGGTTTGGATGTAGTTGGAGTATGGTCAGGTTGGTTTTTACCTAAAAATCAACTAGGCCCCTGGGATGAAAAGGCCAATAACTCTCAGACCGGGCGTCCGATTGACGCGCCGTCTGTGACGTTGAGTTCATGTTGACTATACAGAACTTTTGGATACATCAACTCCAAACTATGTGTCAGTTGATGTATCAGCCCTTCGGCTCGTGGAGTGGACCCTCCCGAACGAGTTTGATGTGTGTGAGAACCCTAAAGCTGGCTGCGACTGCGATGACGATGTCGACTATGAAGAAATCCTTCGTAGATTCGATGATGATGACTACAACACTCAGCGATCCTACGTGGATCAGTGCCACCGATCCTGTGTGGGTCAGCGCTCAGCGGTCCTGTGTGGGCCAGCGCCTACAGATCCTGTGTGGGTCTGATCCTGTGTTGGTCATTGCGGGGGTAAGTTACCTATCGATTATTTGTGGGTCATTGCGGGGGTTAGTTACCTATCGATCCTTTGTGTGTCATTACGGAGGTTATTTACCTATGGATCCTTTGTGGGTCATTGCGGGGGTTAGTTACCTATCGATCCTATGTGGGTCAGATCCTTTGTGGGTCATTGCGGGGGTTAGTACCAATCGATGCTTTGTGGGTCCGATGTCTTAGATGAATCAGTGGAAATATCTGATCATCTCTATCGTCATACGAAGAAGTATACTCGTGTGAGCTGAATCCTGTTTTTCTTTCCCAGGTCGATTGTGTTGTGCTATCCTGTATGGATTACGTTTTGCTTTCTTCTGTGGACTGGGTTTTGATTTCCTGTGTGGACTGGGTTGTACTTGAGCTCGGATTTTTGAGCCGAACTAGAATTGATGACTTGGGTATATGTATGGGAATATACCTAAGTAGTTTTGGATGTTACTCCATGATTGTATCTTCCCTTGTGGATTTTCCTCTGTGGATTCTGGGAGACCTTCGGGGGTCTCTGGGTCCCTACTGAGTAGCTTATACTCACCCCTGCATGGGCTATGCCCGTACTACGTTGTGTTGGTTGCAGACGACGGACAACGCTGATCGTGGTTGAGGCTTGCGGAGCAGGACGATACATGGAGGTCGACCACTGGGAGAGACGTACTCGGAGCGAACGGCTGGACCCGAGGAGCTGTGGACGCTATATGCACTCACCCTTCAGGCGGGCCTTCCAATGGACAACTCAACGTTGCGGCTTTACTTTATTTTGTTGTATTTCCCTTTCCATTTGTACTTTACTTTCAGTTTGGATTTTTATTCTGGCCCACTTACTTTTCCGCACTTATTGTTGTACCCAGTTTTTACTTAGTGTTTACTTCTGCTTGCTTGCTCTATGGTGTTTGTTTGCTTTACAAAGGTAATGCCTTCCTTTTTATAGGGAATTACGCCTTGGTGCTAGTCGCCAGCCCCTGGCCTATAGAAGGCGGGCTTGGGGTAGTCACGACACAGGCTCCAAGGATGGGTCATGACAAATATTATAGAAAATTATTAAGTTATTTTGATGACATGTTAAAAATTAAAATATCTCTTATAATTTGAAAAAATAAACTTGCTGAGAAAGGCAACAATTCTATCATTTTATGTTTTCTATAATTCCAAAAATTGCCATACATAAATGTTCTTGTGAATATATGTAATAAATTTTTTTGTGTTTGTACTTATAGGTTTGTCATGTCTACAAATCTACAGTTGGTATGAAATACCGTTTGTGGAACAAGATAAAATAGTGGGGGTTTGGGTATCAGAGATGTTAGTATAAGAACAATTAGATAACTTTTGAGATTATAATGTATATTGAGTATAATTGAGGTGTTTATAATATACAGTTTATCATAATTTTGAAGGTATAGTTTACTCATAGAGGTAGTATATGATTAATATTAAGTTAATAATTCATATTTTTTTGGATGTTTAGGATAATAGGATGTTATTGAAAACCATAGGGATATGTCTATTGGATAATTCAATGTATAGGTTAACTGGTCAATGTTTTTGTGTAACAAATGAAACTATTATAAATAGAATACCCTTTTTAAAGAATAATTTACTTATTATGTAATATTGTTATAGAAAGAGTATGTAATATATTTGTAATTTTAGAGCACTATTAAATATACTCTCTAGAATTTAAAAGACAATTAAGTATAATAAATGTTGATAAAATATCCATTTGATTGTCCCTATTATGATTATAACATATTAAGAGTTATTATAAAGACTAATTAATATACACAAATGTAGACATAACCTCAACAAGAATTATCATATATTATGAAGCAAATTTATTAGAGATTTTTAGGGAAATGGATTCATTGGTCTTTCCATGAACAAAAAACATAAAATGATTAAAAAACTAAAACATAATAAAATAATTTTTAGGATATGTACAATATTCATGAGATCAAGAACCAAACTATGTTCACTAAACCTCCTTAAGAATTAATTACCACTACACACATAAACCATAGTTTAGACAGTAGTGTAAAAAAATTTATATATATAAACCATATTAGTATGAATTTTTCTATTTTGTGTTTATTAAACTATTTACTAAATTTATCATATATTTCATATTACCTTATATATATATATATATGATTATATACTGATTGTAATAAAAATTATATATTGATATTATGAATCTAAAATTATATTTTTGGGAAATATATAGTTTCAATTGAAATAATTTTTTGACAAATTCATTATTTTTAATTAAATGTTATTTAAAATAAATATTCATATTAAATTTTAGTTATTTAAATAATTGTTTTAATATCATTTTATGAAGTCCAATGTAATTTTTATTAGGGTCATAAAGTGTTTATTGTAATAAAAAATATTATTTTACAATAAATAAAGATTTTACATAAAAGTGAAGATTATTATATTTATATAATTGTTTTTTGATAATATTGAGATTAATTTTTAAATTATAAAATCATAATTCTATAATGGTTAATTTTTCATAATGTTACGAGATAAGTGAATTTGTTGGTGAAAATCTAATAGTGTAAAAATACATGGTATATATTCTGTCATCAAAATAGCACTAATGTGATTTAATAAAAAGTTTAAATGGAAAAAAAATTATATAAGTATTTCCACTTTAGAATAATATTTTTAATATTATTTGATTTCTTTTGTAGTTAATTAATGAATCCTCAAAAACTATATTATATTTTTATGTTTTAAAATCAATTTATTATGAAAATAAAACACATACACATAATCGATTGTACTATTTTGTAGATTTTTGTTCTTATAATAATTTAATATTTAAATCCATTCCTATTTTTTAGAAATCATAATGAATAAATATGTTTATGTAGGTGTTTTTACTATTTTATCACATAGGTTCGAAAACCTAGGTCAAAAATTTAACAAATAATTTTCATATCATTTTCCATAAATACGAATACAATCTCGCATTATTCATCACTCGAAACCCATTAGGAATTAATTTTATCCTTTTATCCATATTTATATACATCCTAATACTTTCTCATGTTATTAATAATATCATCTCTGTATTTTAGAAGCATCCTCTTAAAGTAAGGAATTCGATTCCTCAAGATTTTTATTCATGTACGTTTATTATACAAATACGTTTTCATTAAAAAATTTCATGATGTATTGTGGTTTAAACATACAGACTACCATTTTGATTCCCATGTATTGAGAAACAACCTTCTACTCCCACTAACCCCTTCATGAAAACATATATGTACATAATTTTTTTCTCAAATTATCACATTATTTTACAAGGAAAAAATATGTGTTATGAATTCCCATAACTTTCCCCACTTCAATTTATTATCCTAGATGTAAATACCAATATTTTTTGTTTAATCCCATGCATGTAACACACACCCATTAATTATGGTACTAATGGGGATAAACGAAGTCCTTATGTTTTTTGATATTTTTGGATCCCAAATTTGTGTACATATTTTGAATTTTATGGGTGAATCTAAATTTATGAATCCGTAAAATAAATTGGGTAATACTACTATCTTATTTGATATGTGTTATTTTATGAGAGATGTATTCCTAATAAAAATATGTTATGTTGTATTGATGGACTTTCATGAAATATTCTTACGGTTCCTTGATTTTTTTTATTTAGCCTTTATATGTTTCCCTGAAACTATCACCTTATATAATGATTTTATGCTAATAAATTTGATTCAAAATATTATATGTCATATTGATATCCTTCTAGATTTAATTTAATCGTGATATCCTTCGATTAATTTCTTAATTGTATTTATAGCTGACCACATTCATTTGAATGTCCATAGCATATCCCATGTAATTTTTGAAGATCTGTTGATTTTAAGCGAATGTTATTGAGTTTTAAATAATGTACTTGTATTGCTATTTGATGATATTAATATATGTATCAGTTTACCAAAATAAACAAGGTCACATAATCATTTGGAATTTTTTTATGTTTAATTATATAAAAAATCATTAAATAAAGTGACTAAAAGATATGGGTTTTCATGTTTTTATCATGGTGAGGTGTAATTATATTTTGGTATTTGGATTAGAATACCCTATATAAAGTCATATACATAAGAATTATCATTTAAAGAATAAATAAATTTCGGTAAATCCTAAAGTGAGTGATTTCCATGAAAAAAATACCTATTAGGATACAATAATTAGATGTATATCTAGAACAATTATACCTTGGGGTAATAAATCATAAATGGAACATTGGTTATTCACTCAATATTCACGTGGTACATGATAACAAATCATTACATCACAAATAGTTTGACACTCCTAGTTGATATCCGTTAGTAAATTCATAATATAATTTTGAACCATTGTTTAAGGGTAAATAATTCCTTTTAAATTTTATGTTAGTAAATAATCATTAGATAACATAGTTAAAAACCAAAAAATTAATGGGTTACAAAATACATGTGATTTATGTGTTATCCCTTAAGTGTTCAATATTTCCCATTTTTGGGTTTAGTAGTTTTAGAATTATCAATAGTAATACTTCATTTCATTATGTAAATGAAAAAAAAATGAGGAATAGATTAAATAATAAATTTGATGTCTACCCAAATGAGATACCAAATATGATGGGAGAAGGATTTAAGAAATTCAGGGAAATACTAACTAAATTAACTGAAGATTTTTAATATAATCTTGAATTTGGGGAAAAACATCACCCTAAAAATTATAATGTTTATATTGATACTTGTATAAGATATAGGCCCAAAACATTTTGTTGATTTTCAAATCGATTAATTTTATAATAATGTATTAACTACATTAAAATGATATAATCTTACCATAAAATCACTAAGAAAGAGATGTTCATGCATTATATTAATCGTGTGGTGGTATAATCTGATAAATTGTTTGAATTTATCACAAAATAAAAAACATTTAATTAAATTGAAATGTTGTAGTAAAATGGAATCTAGAAAATATTTGTTAGTAAATATTTTCCTCACAAACCATAAATTAAAATGTATAGGGAGATCCTTCGCCTCAATAGAATGTATGAAGAAACCATAAATACGTATAAATAAAACTATAAAAGTCAATCATTATACCACCCCCTTATTTATCATTAACACTTAAAGTATTGTTGACCATTTTATTGGTGCAATAAGTCCAAATATATTAAAATATTTACTGAGTTGAGTCCTTGAAATCATTAAGGAAATTGTATGACTGACCTCCAAGTCTAATTGAATGTGGGAGAATCTAAATGATCTATTTTTTTGGAGATATGGTGTGGGGAATAATTTTAATTCTAGTTTAGTGATGTAGAAATACCATAGAGGATAGAAATTATAATATCCCACAGGTAGAAAGTGTATAAAAAAGCATCCTATATGTTTTCTAAAGGCGATATGGAAATTATTTATTTTAATGAAGGATGAGAACCCAACTAGATTATATAAATGGTATAAAATCACCAATGTGAGGGAGGAAATATAAGATCTAGTCAACCATCACCCTAATATCAAATTTTTTTATTTATAGGGAAAAATACATTTTTAAAAATAATGCACCAGGACAAGGGTTATACTAGATAATAAAAAATAACATCCTATAAGGCCAAGATATTATGGTCTAGCTTTTTTCCATCACTACTAATAAGTTGGATCATGTCATTGAATTTGGGTACATATTCAACTTATTCATTCAAGGATATTGAGTATACTATATTATTATTGTTATATTAATTATATAAAATAATGGAAGTTTCGTATAACCATTCAAATAACAACTAAAAATATGGAATTCATGTTATCATTGAAAATGGAAAATTGGTGGATTTTTTATCCCATGTATAAAACTTTTACCAATTTATTATTTAATGAATTATTGTCTTAATGAATAATTTGGTACCCTTATTATCATAATTTAACGCTATAAGTGGTATGAAATATCATTCCATGAATAGAGATAAAATTACTAGGAGATGTAAATTACCTTTCATATAATGAATCTCTATTCAATTTTATCCATGTTTAAAGAGGAGGATGAATATCCATTTGAATGAACCTCTCTAGAATGGATAATATTACCAATTGAGAATGTCCATGAAGAAAAATGATTATGACTAAGGAAAAAATCTTCTTTAAGGATATTCCCTTTATAATGGAAAGTGATTATGTGTTTCCCGAATAATTTCATGGCCTTTCTCCTAGAAGAGAAGATGATTATCAATGGAACTTATAATCATAGATTTTAAAATATCACTAACTCCATACTGAATGAAAACTATTTAACATAATCCAATGAATTATAAAATACTAGATAATATGGGTATTGGATTTACATCCCCAAGTGATTCACCATGGGGTGTATTGTTCCTTTTAATCATGAATTGGGCTGGGTTAATTCATATATAAATAAACATTGATGATTCCTATAATAACACTATAAAAAATAATTATACTCGACCATAGCTATATGAATTTTTCAATCAGCTTCTTCGATCCTATAACATCTATATGATGCAATTTCAATTGGGATTTAATCATGTAACAACTAAGAAGGAGGATATCCCCAAATATATTTCTTATACAATGTATGAGATCTATGAGTTTATGGTAATTCCCTTTGTACTTCTGAATTATCTTATTATCATCATACACATAATAAATATAGTTTTTTTTTGTATTTTAGTTAAAAATATATTTTAGTCTTTATATAAGGTAATATTATATACTCTAAAATAAAGAAGGAATATGATAAGTAGATTAATGTTGTATTGAATTACATATAAATGGAAAAGTTATATGAAATGTATAACAATTGTGAGTTTTGGTTATAGAATTTCAAATTCATTAGATATTCTATGACTAGTAAAGGGATATATATGGATCCTTTGTCACATATGTAATTGCAAAATAAGGCATATATTTATATCTATGATAGAGATATACAGTTTCTTTAGAAAATAAGGTTATCATCATTTTTATTTGTAAAACATCTTACAACTGTGAAGCCCACTAACGATGATATAACTAAAGGAATTGATGCTATACTAGATTAATGAATATAATGAGATCTTTAGAGAGCTATTGAAGAGGGTAATAATTTAACCTATTATCACATTACCCAAAACCATGGAATGGTTTGTGATATACCAAAATGAGTCTACATATGTCTTGGGTTGTGTACTTATTCAAGATGAAAAAGTGATAGCCAATTCCATCAACCAATTAATGTCCCATTGCAATAAAAACCCAATCCATAATTTGGAATGGGTTACATTGATGTTCCCATTGATGATTTAGGGACATTATCTATATAGGTAAACGTATCCAATACACATATAAAATAAAATCCTCAAGTATGTATTGACATAATAAGTTCTCAATATGATCTAATCAAGGTGGTTATAGTTTATCATTGATAATTATTATTACATTCATTACCGTACATGGAAGGAGAATAATCTGGTATATTCTATGAGTTGAATGGATCCAAAAACCCTATATAGGAAGAGGATTGAACGAGAACCTTTCAACATATAATTTAAATGGATATAAATGGGAATCATAAAATTAATTTAATCCAACATTTCATAAATAAAGTTACAACTATAAATTCATTATAAGATCAATGATCCCAACAACATTATAAAGTGATATAGGGAAGGGTAGATAAAAATTATATTTTCAACATTTCCTAAGATGAAGATATATATTTTCAATTCAGATATCTACCCAATCAAAAAAAACATAAAAGGGAAATTCTAGATGATGTGAATAACCCATTGCTCTCAATTATTATAGGAATAACTAAGATATATAAACTTCCATTTAAAACCATCTTATGTGGTTACATGAATAAAGAGAATTTATAGTTTTTATCAAGAAGAATGTAATGATAAAAACATTGTAAAAGAAAATAAGTAATATTTTATAATGAATCCATTTCCCAAACCATCATGAAAATGGGATAATATAAACATATATTTAATAATATGACTTCTTATGACATCCATAATAAATTAATCTAGTTGATTAATAGTTGATCACCATACAAAGTTAGTTCATTTCACCTCTATCATGGAAGACATATCTCTAAAAACACTTCAATATATAGGGAAAAAGATGTTTTAAGAATTCTTTGTGTACCACACTCTATTATATATTATTGATATCAATGGATTTTCTTGAGGTCCTCCAGAATCACTCAAAAAAATTTATATATAGAGCTGCGTTTTAGAAGTTCTTATCACCTATAGATGGATGGTCGGTACAATAGAACCATCCAAAATCAAGTGGTTATTATGAAATATTATTTAATTTATTTATCAGGATGTTGGTTCAATAAAATAATAATGTAGATTTATTATATAACAGTATTTTTTATTTTAGTATTTAGATAAACCCATATAAGGCTGTAGGATCCCACTACATGATTTCAGGTATTTCACTACCCATTTTTTTGTCATGAAATTTTAAATTAATTTCATAATATATTTAGTGATATTTGATAAAATTTAAAAAAATTTGTATACGCATAGTCGATTAATGGTTATGGATAATCATGTGGTTTTGTTCGGGGATGTCGTATAGTAATGGTTGTTCCATTGGAAGGGGGTGAATGGTTTTTCCAAATTATGAATTCATCACCCCCCCCCAGGGGAAAACTATTTAAATTGGTATTTGAAATATTTTTGCACTATTAGTTTAACTGTGGTGCCAAACTATGACCTCATTAAGGATTTCTAGTAGGGAAACACAGTCTGGTCTCATTGTTATTGCTAACCATGTGGTCACTTCAGTAAACCATGCACATGAAATTTTAACACCATCTCAATTTTTATAACAATCATAGGACCCTAGTTTAAGATTCTAAAACACCCCACTCAACCAATATTATTATATATTAATTTTTCAGGATCTCTATATGGTTCCATGGTTCTAAAAACCATTTTCATAGAGAATAAATGCGTCAATATATGTCCTGACCACTATTTTGTTTCTGTTTTCACCCATGATGTTTGTTATATATTTATGATCTTTTATTATTTATAAGATTGGTGAATCCTGAAATTTTTTATGAATAAGATATTTTATTTGATGGATCTCTAATAAATGTTTTAGTTCATTTAGTTATATACATTCAGTATTCATTTGTGGATCCCACTATAGTTGTTTTTTTGAACTTACCCTGTTAATAAAGATGGGATGATCCATATAAAACATCATATAATTTAAAATAAAATGAATTTAATGATTATAATTGAGTTCTTAAATGTTTTTAGAACCCACATATTTGATTATTTGATGTGTGATTTGAAAATGAAATAGAATTGTGAAAATAACCAATTGAAATGGAATTAAAAATATTTGATGGATTTTAGAATAATTGTGGCATGAAATGTATGTTAATTTAATGTATTGATTTTCATAAAATGGATGAGAAAACTTCCATAACCTGAACAGTGATTATAAATGGAATAAATTTAAAGGAATCATATGACTTGGTTTCGAAATGAAAAGCAATGTTGAAACAGAACATGGGACATTGAACTATTAATGATGAAATGATAGAATATGATTAATCTGGCCATTATTGATTGATGGTTTGTTTGAATAATATTGACACATGGATATTTAGTAGAGGATTAATAGAAGAAATCATGGAATCTATCTTCAGGGAAATAGATTGATGATAAAAACAAAAACAAAAAACCATTTGAATGATTTCCCATGATGGGTCCTCTAATGGTTCTGTGATTTATTTCTTCTAATGGGTCTTCTATTGGGTTTTAATTTATGTGTGCACACCTATCGTGATCTATGATAGAGATTGAGTACTATGAGAATCTTATTTCTTAAAACATTGATAACCCATGGATTTTGAGCAAGGATAACTGCTTTGTTTTATTTAGTTATATATTCTATTGATTATAGCCTGAATTTATTCAAGATAATTATTTTATGTAATTTTTTTATATTAAATTTTAATTTATCTATTTTGATATATATGAAATATTTTAGATTTAAAAAAAAAATTTATTATATGTTAATGTCCATCCATTATTTATATTATTTAAATTGAATGAATAAATGGTTTGTTATTAGATAATTTCTAACAGAACTATTTTTGAGTATCTTCTATGATATTTAGCTCATATCCTTCCTTTTAAACTGATAATATGTATATTATCTTTTGAAATGTTCATTTAAAGGGAATGATCCAATTATAGGAGGCATGTGTACTTGATTGGGGTGACTTTTAGTGATATAGGTGGCTAGTGTAAATGTGGTTCACCAATTATAATGCATTTTTGTGACATTTATTTTTATGTTTGCTGGACATTTGTTGATTTACTATTTGGGAATTGTTTACCTATTTGATTTTGGAACTGTCTCATTAAGGCGTGTTGATAAAAAAACATGTATAATTTATCTTCCATTATATTGTGGAAAATCATTCCCTATTGTTAATGATATTATTCTAGGTGCTGTTTTTCAATCCATTGGGAGTACAAATTCCCATTTATCTATGATTTCAGTAGATTAGGATTTAGTGTACCATGGTATTTAGAATGGTTTATGAAAATGAATTATTAAAAATTCATGTTTTTCATATTTCCTTGATGCTGGTATGTAGTTTAGATGTCCTTGTAGATAAAAGACTATATTTTAATAACATAGGATGTAGTTACGAGTGAGTTCATGGCCCACTCAGAGCGTAACGATCCTTATTTCATAATGGGTCATTCAGAAAAGTTTTTTTGGAATAATTTCATATAAATATAGCATTTTCATATTTTCTAGAAGAATATCATTATTATTGTGACTTTTTATTTAGTAGATGGTAATTTTTTCCTTTTTTATCATTTAATCATCTGATGATATGTATAAATAAATTACATTATGAAGATTATTGAATAAGTCATATACGGATTCTTATTTGAGAACCAAAAGAAGGTAAACCTCATATGGACTAAATTATTGTTGAGAGATTGGTTCATGTCATACTAGATCTAGTATAATAATATAAAACAATTACTATTCTGGTTCTGGTATGGAACCTTGAATAGATGAAACATATAATCATGATAACAAGTTTCTTCACCAAATCCCCCTTTATATTAAAGACTCCAATTATTTACCACAGTGATAGGGTTGGTATAAAATGATATATATACCTCTTGATTTGTTTAAAATTCATGGGTTGATTATTGTTAAATGTAATACATTTCAGATTGAGGGGCCTATAATGGGAAGGTAAGATTTTATGGTGTTATCAAATAACCATGAGGGTTCGAAGAGGAATGCTGAAAATCCTTTTTACTATCCAGTTCTATCCATAGTAGATGGTCTTGGATAAAACCATTGATTTTTGTAACATCCATCATGATGAAAAAACTATGACCAAGAATGAAAACCATTGGGTTGTGCTTGTTTAGTTTCTTTCTTGTGTGGTGATGAATAATAACGTGAAGGTCTGAAGGATTGATAAGTGACTTCATGAAATCATTCAATCTAATGTTTTTATCTTGAAGTTAACTTATTATATTATCAAACACAAAAATGAATTCATATATGAGCTTGAACGGGATGGAATGTCAACATTTAATGGGGTTCATTTTTCTCCAACTGCAATTTCTATCCATTAATTTAATTTAAAAAGAAAATTTGATGATTTCTGTGGGGGGGGGGGGTGAAACACAATACATAACCCAAATATCTTACAATTCTATGAATATGCACATTGATTACATTAAGAGTGAAAAGACATGGAATTTGAATGTGGCTTATTCTAAGGAACGAACTATCTATAGTTTTTATAGTTATTTAACAGACATGTAGTAGTTATATGACATCATTTTAGTGTCGAAAAGTGGCACAATCCCATATTCCCCAAAAATTATTATAGTTAAATTAAATTATTTTTGTAATACGGGTTTATTTTCATAAACATATTAAAAAAATTCATTATGTATTATATTTGTCATTAGTGGATGTTGATGCGGGTCCAGTGATAGTGATCGGTACCCTTACAGTAACTTAATATTTGGAATCATTTTTATTTGGTACTCTTTCAGCTCATCTTTTTGTATCATATAATTGTTTTAATTTTTAAAATTTTCCCATGATGTTTTTTCTCATGTGGTGGATATTAATATTCCCCATAGAATGTAGAGAGATTATGGCCATTATATCACCTCCTGGGTTTTCACTCTATTATATATCAATCATACATAGACTTTTCTGGTTCTTAATATTAAACCTCATTATATCATTTTTTGGATGGAGTGCCTCATTTATCATAATGCTTAAATTAAATGTTATATTTTACATGCCTCATTTACTACAACTGATGGGATGGTATTTGTATTTCATGGATAGCGGTTTTAGATAACTATTTTTGTTCTTATAAAACATTGAAATATTTATACTGATATATAATGATCTATGAATTCAGAAAACCTATGATTCAGAGGTCTGATGTGCCATGAATTTATTTTAAAAATATTTAAATATTTTTAGGCACATGAAACATCTAAAAAAATGGGATAACACATAAATAGGATCGTGGATCATAAATATGTGACTATAATTGATTATTGAATATGGTGTTTACACTATGTGTGACAAGAAATGGGCCTATGTTGGGAATTCATAATCCTAACTCCATGGTATTATGTTCAGGGAGTTAATTAATTTCGACCTAAATTTTATGATTCTGAATATATCATCTTGTCTAAATTATCATGTTTAGTCTCATTATACTATAATAATCTAATATGTACTTCTCCTCTATCCATAGAAGCATCTCATCAAACGATGATGATATGCATGATCAGATCATATTAAGAAGCAGTGAATGCAATGGTTTCCTCAGAGATGTTAGAAGATGCATTCTTCATCATACATCGATCTAAAAACCATGTAGAACTCTTCGAATTGGAGTTTTATAACTTTTAATAAATTTATTAAGTAGATCCATCTTTGTTCAGGGTTATAATCCACTTTTTTCCTTCCTTTTCATGGACCACGATATTGAAATTTCATTTTATTTTCAATTATTTTCTAACCCTTGTTTCCCAATAAGGATATTTGGTCAATAACGCGTAAGGCATGAGTCAACAAAAAAGAGATATTATGGTATCCTTTCTTGGTATCTATGATTTTTTAAAAAACATTAGATCAATATACGGATGCGATAAGGAATGGATGTACGTGGAAAAAAATAAAAATATTAGTGAACCACTCGCAACTATTTTCTAGTGATTAATGGAAAAAATTTGAAATCTATGGAGATATCCATTAGTTTAGGGGAAAGATAGTCCTAAAATCATGTGGAGAGACTAGATCTGAGGTGACAATTTTAGATCAAGAAATTTGGAGAAGAAAATGACTTTACGTTGTGTTTAAGGATAAACACACATTGTGTGGCCCCATCAATGAGGAGGCTAGTGATATTTGAAAAATTAATGATGAAAATACATGTCTCCATCTTACAAATTATGTACTCTTTCCCCACATGTAAACCCATGTGAAGGATCACATGGTAGGGAAACTATGTGGCAGTGCATCGGTAGGTACACTACTGTGTACTCAATGTCATTGATATGTTGTCTAGTACATTGACATGAGTTCTAGTATATGGACATGGCCTACGAGATGTGGTGTCGGTCCCAATTTTCCATGAAATTACATTTAACCAACCTTCATGGCGTGTAAAACTATATGGGATGGTGCTACATTCTATACATGGACATTACTATGAAATGGAGTAGAACAACATTCGATGTAGGTCCCCTCAGTCCATGTTCCGCATGTTTAATTTTATGGAAAATTATAATGTTTGTATCTCCTTAGTTTGAATTTAAATTTGGGCTCCTTAGTAAGACATCCTAATTTTCCTCACCAAATAACTCAATAATTCCCACCATTATGAATTAAGAGGTACAATGTAGAATGTTTCAAGACTGGTTCTTATCAAGGTGATGCTTGATGATGCCAGTGATTGGGCAAGATCACCACAGACATCCTTCTAAGTGGACCCCCTTGTCATATAGGGCACGAGTCCTCATTGACACCTGGGTAGTACTCCCTATTATACTCGATCATCTGTCCTTGATCATTATAGTAGATCCCTCCATCAACATGGTCATGGGTCTTCTATATGTACATTATGAGTGGATACCACTATCAAATAAGGCATGGGTCCTCATGACACCAGTGTGGAAACCCCCATTAACATTGGTGAGATTCCACTCTAGTTATTTATAGAGTTTACACCCCATGATGTTCTAAGGATATGGTCCTTTACTTCGTGTTATTCCCCATAAACTACGAGGCATACTATTGAGGCATGGGTTTCCTTATAAAAAAACTTTTTGGTAGACACATGGGATATTGGACATAATATATGTTCTTTTAAACCTTTTTTTAACTATTCTTCTTGTGATGAGATTCACGATAGAGATCCCCTTACCCTATAATTTGGGTTTCTTCTGATAATTAATATATATTTGTATTCTCCTTCTATATCAAATCCTGATATTTCATTACACTTGTTCCAGGAGATGTGAAAAGGTGCATGGTATGCCTTGTTCATTTTTATGTTTAGATTATAATGGTCGTATGAGTCTACTCTCAAGCAATAGGTGGAGAAGGCTCGATGGCTAGTTCATATACTTACCTTGAAAATCCCTTTGTATTTAGACTATCTAAATTTCAATTTTGGTTGGGTTGAGCTATTCAATATCGTTATAACATATTCAGTATACTATATATAGTTCTTGTTATATCTCTTACTTTCTCCCCCTTTTCCATTGAGGGTGTCCTATATGGTATTTATACAATCACCCCGTTAATGAAATTGCTCACACTTGTTGGGGATTATCTAGGTGACAGATAGATAGACCATGAAAACTGAGGAGTATAGGGATATTAGGTTCTTGGAATGCGTATAGTGGTTATATCATGGGATCAAAGAGATGGTATTGCATTCACCTATTTAAATTTCTATTTTTCTATCAAGTTGGGATATATATATCTATTTGGGAATGTATTTTTTCCAACTACTTTTTGTGTTATACTATAGTAATTTAGTGTAACATAGAGGTTAATGCATGCTTGGTTTATTTTATAGAGGTGTTACATACTTTACTCATTCTATCTATAATCTTTCACCAAGAGGATGTGTGTGTGCATAAAATAACTTTGGAAAAGGGATCCCCATGTATGTTATGAATTAGACGCCGGTCTCTATCCCCTAGAAAATGGGGGTGGGCTTGGAAAAGTTGTGGATCGATCCCAGGCTTGGGTTATGTCATGATAGATTGGTATCATAGGTGCTTTGTTCCATGGGAAATTGTTCATAATAGTCAAATTACAAGTATTTTCATTAGGTTTATGAACATAGGGTCAATGCATCTTGAGTACATCTATTAAACCATGGAATCCAATTATGTTGTGATGGTATACATATCCAACCACCAGAACCTTCACTATATTCTTGTTGACTCAACATGGAGATAAATATGTTTATGTAACAAATGGTACATGAATCATATAGGATTGAGCCTTAAAATAACCTTCATAAGTCAGCTCTCTATTTATATATATATATATATTATAATCGGACTATTGTAGGTCTTGATAAATTTCTAGGTGCCTCCATGAAAGAGATCCAAAAAAGATAATAACTATAGTTCTGGATAAAGACCTAATGAGTGATGATTCTTCAAATTAGGGTATATCTCACAATCCCCGTCCTCCACATGGGTAGGTATGTGATCCTCCAATATTCAAGTAGTATATTATTCCACCATATAAGGCTGAGGATGCACAAATTCTTCAAATACTCCATGAGTTCAGGTATCCTAGACCACTGAGGTTCCAAGATGAGCATGATCCCTAATGTAGTAGAGGATTTTATTGAGTATATGGACTTTATCTTTAGGATTTTTACGACCTCGATGGATAATTTTTTCACACTATAATCTATCCTTATCCACAATGAAGCTGGGAACTAGTAGAGAATTTTTACGTTGATGCACAATGATTCGACACTCTTAGGGACTGACTTTTAGTAGATGCTATGTAAAAATTAATAATCCTCTTTATTATGCTCATTTTAAATCTATGAGATCTTAATGATATATTAGGTATGTATTATTGAGGAAAAGTACACAACTTATTTCAAAGATCATTAATTATACTGTCTTTACAAGATACATGATGTCTACTTCTGATCAAGGGTGTTTGATAAGGGACTCTATTGAGATATGCATGCAAGCATGGTTCCCTTGAACATCCCCACCTATTTCGAGGTTCATGAGTAGAAACTAATGTAAGATATATTTCTATTTTAGGGATGTTAGATAGAAATATCTTGGAGTGAGTTCCATGTAAATATGTAATCTATAGATACTAAGGAAATTCGTGCTCTAGGATCTTGAGGTAGGAGTCCATCCCTATATTAGGCTCAAGAATCTAGAATGAGGTATTTTATAGAGACATGGTATCCCAGAAAGGGATGGTGTTTTAATTGTGATGGTAGAGGTCACATGGCATGACATTTCCCAACTAGACATTCCAAGCTGCATAAGAAGATAGCTAATCGACTACCACAATAGAGGAAGCACCGTGATCAGGGATGTATCAAAAGGGGAATGGGTGGTACTCAGAGAGGCAGAGCTGGAAAAGGAGTAGGATAATCTATGGGTGGTGGAAGTGGCAATGTAATACTCCCACCACCACCCCCATGTGACCACATCAGGATTAGGGAGGTTGCATTATGGGATAAATTTTGATGCATGATTTGGATGTATATGATCCCACAACGTGTGATATTATTCGAGGTATGATCTGGGTTTATTCTAATCCTTCATCTCAATTAGTAAAAATATATTCCAATTGTTCTATTATCTCCTTACTCTGGTGTGATATATGGAATTTCCAGTTGACGTTATAGCCAAATAGATTCTTCTTGACTTTTCCATGGGGAATTTCTCTTCTAAATCATTTCTCTGCTGGTAGTGTGAGATATCCCTTGGTGAATAGTGGTTCATGTGGGACTTGTTGGTCCTCATGATGGAACCCAATGATGTCATATTGGGTTTTTTTGGTTATACATATTCCAAAACAGTATTTACAATTACTTTAGACAACTCAGATTCCTACACAATAATTGGATGAGGTATTCCATTTCCAGCCAGAGGGATAGAATGGTAAGGAAAGATGGTTTTTTGAGTAGGAGGATTCAACCCATTACCCATTAGTTGTAGCGTATATATATTGGTGAAATAATATTTTATTGAATCTAGATTCCTTTAGTTTTAGAAGACATTCTAGAATTATTCCCTTAGAAAATTATGGGACAACGTCTGAGGTGTGAGATGGATGTTTTCATTGACTTGCTTCCAGAAACAAGTTTGATATATTTTTTGGCGTATTGAATGGCCCATAACGAGCATTGAGAGGAACAATTGTTGTTGGAGGGCCTATGAGAGAATGTTTCCATCATACCTTGTGTATCCCCTTGGTGGATCTTCTCATTTTTTAGAAAAAGGTATATGATCAATTACATCTTTTCGTAGATTATCATTTCTAGAACTAGGACTCGATAATCAAAAATTACCCCATTGTGAGGATTTATGACTTCTCCGACTATTTTTGAGTAACGGTATGGATATATTAAATTAGTATCAATTCTGGATACTATCAATTGAGGGTTAATGAATCCAATATTTTAAATTTATAATTCTGATGGTGCTACTGAAATTATGAGATTCTAATGACTCTCATTGGTGTAATAAATTCCCCTAATTGGTTTATGGTCTTGACAAACATATTATAATAGAATAATGTGGAAAAATTTATGATTTTCTCAATAAAAGACACACTATTTTATCTGAATAAGTTGATGAGTATATAGATAAAATTGTGATGGTTCATTATTTTCATCAATAATACCAGCAATACAGTTATCTCTCGAAGTTACATTTCAAGATTTATGAGGTCCATATTTTGGGGAATTTCTTTTATGAGAATGTATTATTTGTGGGACTATCTATGATTTATGAGGTTGATTCATGGTATACAACTAAGAGTGTGTCATGGGTGTGGAGAATTATGGGTTTGGATTTGTATTATATGAGGATTGTGGAAAATTTCCCAAGAGTCACAGTACTATTGACCACCATAACGCGTAGATGGAATCCATTTTCCTGGTCTGAGCAGTGCCAATAGAACATTGGGAATTAGATTATAAGGCTAGTGAGTAATATAATATTGAGACTATAAGAAGAAGGAATTCAGTTTGTAGTTTATTATTATTAGTATTGATTTGTGGTCAGCTTCTGGTTAATGGACTTCTATGTTGGTATCATATACGTGTTGAGGTAGTTGAGACCCCATGTGCCTAACTATGAGACTCATGACTTAGTGCTATAATTGGTAGTATTTTACATAAGCCTGAGAAGTCACTACATTTAGGGGGACCACATTACAGAATACTCACACCATCAAAGTCTTAGTTATGTCTTCACACAGATATACCTGAAACTGAGACAACAGTGACGGTTGGAGTTTTTACAACACTATGACTATAAAATATTCAATACTACATTAAATTTCAATTATAGAGTATATAACATTAGTAGTAAGTCCTAGTATCTCTTAGTTAATTTTGATTCATATGTATTGGACACCATGAAACTGACCCTTGTGGAGTAGGAAAATACATCTTTTCTTGAGTTGATTGTACTTAGTCATTTACTTCCTGGGCATATTAGAGATTCCTATCATGTAGACATAAACTTTGAGGTCTTATGTGATCATATATCTATAGGAGGGCCACTATATTGATATTCACAAGTTCATATTCATTTTATCTTCTTCCATGGTTAAATAGTCGTTCTGTTTAGGATACAAGAGGAGGTGATGCAGGAGTTCCACACCACTCCCCTTGTTGTACATCATAGTTTGCGGAAGATGTTTAAAGACCTTCAAAGACCATTTAGTGGTCTTAAATGAGACAATGATTATATAATTTCATCTCTATGTGACTCGGTTATTAATATTTTATGGTTGAGAGCCATGTTCTTTAATGTTTGTTGAAACCCCTTGAGATCTCAGAGTCGAAAAAGGAAGGTATATTCATATACATTGTCACATGGATTCTATATAAAATGACGGTCCATGATCCAATCTAGCGTCTAGTTAACAAACTAATGAAGTCATCAAACTTCCTTTCTCTCAAAAAGTATAGTTCAGTGGTGATTTTGGAGTAGTTGTATATAATGAAGATTTTTCATCTTTATCGGGTTCGCAGGATGATTGAATCTAATTATGATGTGCTTTTTGACATATGGAGTTTTGAGAGGACTGCATGAGGAATTAAATACCTAAATGGGGATGAGTATATAATTTCACCCCCATACCAATGGGATGCCTGAGTGAAATATACATGTGTTTGAGGATATTGTGAGGAATTGTGTTTTAGACATCAGTTGGAGTTGGTATGATCACCTTCCCCTTTTTAGAGTGTTCATTATATAATGGATAAATATATACCATCTACATGTAACCATTTTCTTACCTATTCAAGAGAAATAGAAGGTCACCCTTGAGGTTGACGGAGGTCAGTGATACATCTCTTGTGGTTCCATATATGGTGTCAGTGATGATAGAGAAACTCTATGTTATCCATGTTTGGATGAGGATGGCCCAAAAAAATATGGAAATATTATTTTGATCACCATCATAGGACCTTATAATTCCAGAAGTGAGACAATGTTTTATCTAGTGTCTCACCATTTTAAGGATTATCGACGTTATTTCTGGGAGGAATGCTATTCTAAAGTCTTATTTGCCTATCTGAGATACTGAATAGGGTTGATGATGCTGTATAAATCATCAATCTACCCCCATAGCTTGAGAGGGTGAATGAATTCATTCATGTGTCGTAGCTTATGAGATACATTCATGTGATGATGCACTCCATCGAATGAGGTGACATGTATATCGAAGACGTAGAGACCATTAAGGAGGTCCTCATCGATAATGAGGATTGACAAGAGTGTAATATACGAGGAAGGACTATTCCCTTAGTTTGAGAGTAGTGGACGCCAGAGAACATGATGTAGAATTCATGGGAATTAGAGAGCCATGTCCAGTTTTAATAAAACAAGTTTTTTTCCTAGATTATAATTTTAATAGAAGAATATATTGATGGAGGTAATTATTTAGAGTCCAAGTTTTTAACTAATAATACAATGAAACATTTCTATACATATTTTTGAAACTAGGAACTGCTACGGTGTGCGATTACATTGTTCGTTGTACCTAGAATTAAATTTATAAAAATAATAATACAATTTTTATTAAAAATTTGATGGTTAATAATTGAATATTTTTACTCTTAATATGGATGTTGGATCAATTATCTGATGCCACAGTTGATTCCATAATGCAATTTTTACCCTAGGTTTGACATTAACTGGGTCAACACAGGGTGTTCAGACTCCTTGCTCATTTACTGTATGTTTACTGACTTAATTAACCAATAAATTCACTGATTAATTAATTTTTTACATAAATAATATGTTTATAAATATATCATATTGATAAATTTTCAGGGTTTCCTCGTAATCAATTAATAAAAAACAATCTTATTCTCCTACTTTCATTTGTGAATATCATTAGATGACAACAAAATGCTTGATCAGATTGGATCAGCACGCAACAAACAAAATGGATTCTTCTAATTCATTGGAAAAAACATTCATCATCAGTGATTGATCCAAAATATAAGAATTACTCAAAAATTGGTGTTTTACCCCATATATTAAATTGATGGGGGTAGATCCAACATTATTCTCATATTTTATTTATATCCATTTCAGGTGCTTGTATTTTCAATTCTTCCAGTTTTTTTCTAACCATGGTTTTAAATTATTTAACATTAGCCATGAAAATTTGTCAAATATTGTTTAAACCTTTTATTTTTGTTATTTTATCCAATTTTTCTTCATGTTATTCACCAATTCGACTCCTTAGTATTGGTTTGACATTCTGGGTTGTTACGAGCCCGATCGGGCACATAAAATCATGATTAAATCATTTGTAAATCATGGATCAACAATGGAGGAGTATATCTTGGAACTTTTTAAGGATTGTATTCTTATTTTGATTATGTATGGATCATGAAATTGATGATGTAATGAACATGAGTGTTCCTAAAAAATTGAAAACCATTATGACAGATCATTGATCATTTCCATTGAACAACAACTATAATCGCAGATCAAGGACCAAATAAATTACTTAAATGTATATATAGGGATGAAAATAAAGCAGTGTGGGTGACTATGATACATGAATATTGGATCCGAAAATTTTGAGAAAACCCCAACTATAAGTATTTTTCATGTTTGGACATATGGAATGTATCCCCCTAAGTGGTTAATGATAGGGATTTCAGAAATTTTAAGGATGAAGCAATGTGTAGATATCATACATAGTTTTTAACCATCACATATGATGTTTACCCCTTCCCTGTATGGTAATCCATGTGACTGATGACATGTTCAGTAAATCGTTTCTATTTACATGGTAAGACACACGACCATGAACTCATGTAAAAGAAAATGGGTTCTCATTCACGAATATGGGTTCTAGTATTTAGACACAGCCTATATGGCATGGAAAGATCCATCAGGACATGGCCTTGACCTAATTTAGTCTGGACATATCTGGTAGTCCTCGAACATAATTTTTACTACAAGATGGAATGGATTCATGAACTGTCCAAGGACGTGACTAGACAATGTAGTGGGAACACATTCCATTTGGGTCCCCTCAAAAAGCATTTACCCCATTTTTACTTTTAACGAAACAACATACATTATTATCTCATTCATTTGAACATGGATTTTGGTCATTAAGTATCCAATCTTTAGTGTTTTTTGTCATAGAACATTGTGGTGACCATAGTTTTTCCTAATGAGATATGATGTGGAATGTACCAGGAACATCTCTTAATGAGGTAATTTTTTTATTATGTATGTGACCAATAATGATCACCACTAGCTTCCATCTGAGTGTCACCCCCTATCGTGTAGGGGGAGGGTCCCAAATGACACCAAAGTGGAACCCCCAAATCAAACAAGGGCTTGGATCCTTGACTACTATAGTGTAACCCACCATCGTAATGGGTGTGGGTCTTCTATAGATACATTCGTAGTGGAAGAAACTATCATATATAGAATGGTTCGTGATATTTTATTACCCCCAGTCATACCAGGGTGTGGATCGTTGACCACTAGTGTGAAACAACTGATCAACATGTGTGATTGTCACCTTCTTACCAACTAGAACCCTGTTATTAGCATTGGGAGTGGGTCGTCATAACACTAGAGTGGAAGCCACATTTGAATTGGTGGGATTCTTCTAAATGTATCTACATAGTGAATCCTCCTGATTTACATAGGCATATGTCCTCTACATTAAATTATTCCCCTTGACTATGAGTCATAGTTATGTAGAGTGGGATGACTTTGACCATACATATTGGAAGGCTCTATGGATTCTGGAAATCTAGGATGAAATATTGAAACTGTTGAATATTATTTTACATGGGAAAATATGTGAGATGGATAGTATCTTACAATCTCTCTCTTTGTTTTATTTTGAAAAGGAATATATATATATATTCATCTTCTATATTCACTTCATTTTTTTGATTACTCACCTTCCAAAAGAGGCAATGAGGTGTAGGGTTTTCCATGTGCTTTCTATTTTTTTCTCATTGTGGTTTGATTATTATACTCTCAAGATATATATGGAGAAGTCTCGAAAGGTAGTTCATCTTCTCAATATGTTGATTTCCTTGTGTTTTTAAAATCATACATTCACTCTTTGTTGGGTTGATCTACACTCATTCAATGTATGTAGACTATTGTACTGTATTCCTTTCATATGTAATATCTCTTTATACTCCCCTTCATCCATCAGGGTGTCCTATTGGGTATTTATATACCCATCCTTGCATGGTATTTTCCCACACATTCCAAATATTATGAAGATGATGAACATGTCATCCATGAAAATAAAATATCTTAGGGATAATGGGTTCTTGAACAACATATGGTGGTAGTATCATGGGATCCAAGAGATGGTATCTCTTTTAGCTATTTTATTTACCTTTTTCTATTAGGTTGGGTCATATATTTGGTTTGAAATGTATTTTTTTTCAATTATGTTTCATCTTACACTACTATAATTTTGTAGTGTATAGATTTTCATTATTTCATGGTTTTCATTATATATGTTTTTCATTTATTATTCATTTCCTATACACTTTTACATCGAAATGGAAATGTGTGTATATAGGTATAGAAGAAGACACCTCCCTATGTTAGTTTTTCCTTCGACACATGTTTACAATCCATAACCTATTGTGGTGTGTTTTGGGTAGTTTCTACTTAATCTCTGTCTTAATTCAAGGCATGATAGTAGGTCTAATGATCAAGTAGTCATGACCTTATTTTCTAATGTTAGGTACGGTAATATCAGTTTTTTTACTCATAGAATGAATATATCAGTGGTGATCCACCTGCCATTTTAAAAAAAATTTGTTATGTGTTTTATTTATATTCTTAATTATTTCAATAAGTAATAGGGGTGGAGTTATATATTTATTCAGTACATAGTACATAAACAATATTTATTTCTCATTACCTTATATCCCCAGATGAAATGAAAGATATGAAATCATAGTTAAGTGATACTCTTGGGAAAAGAATTATATTCTTTAGTGTGTCACAAATGGAAGAGCCAACCACATTTTCTATGAATGATGATGTAACACTTTTCATATGTTTTGAATAGAAAAATTACAATACTTTTATAGAAAATAAATTGTATTTTTTCCCTCAAGAATATGGTTTATATTACCAATTTAAAATGTATATGTGGTTATCTAAGATCGTTATTCAATTTCGTTATGACCAACATATATTTAAGTTAAGAGACATTAAGAATTCCTATTTTAGGATTAGGTATAGACAATATGATTACCTTGCTAGGAATTTTTTATATCCAATTATTATACAATTTTATGGGAATTATGAAAAGTATATTCAATGATTAACTTGATTCAATAATGGTGGTATTTATGGATTAAATATTTTATTACTCTAAAATAGAGGAAGATCATTTACATTATCTTATAAATATGTTCTTTAAATTTAGACAAATCGTTGACATTATCTATCATTTTTAAAATGAAATTTGTTGATTTGATAATAGAAGTTATTTGTACATGTGGTCTTGGAACACTATATAATGTTTTACCCTGACAAAGTTGGATCAAAGATGTCATGGGATAAACCACATAACCTTTTTTGGGATATAAAGATTTATTGTCTTGGAAGGATATTACAATAGGTTCATAATTTTTTTTTCATAGTTTGCTTCTCTAATGATCACCGACAATCTAGAAAAATTTTAGTTCATTAGATATTTGAAAATTTCGTGTTAATATGGATGGGTTGAAATATATTTTGGAATCTATGATAATGATGAATTTTGATAGGCTGGATAGGGTTATGTGTACTTTTTGGATTCATTAGGCTCCCTTTTAGTCTCTATTGGCCAGGGTTATATTGTGGTAGCATATAGTTCAAGATGGCTTAGTAAATATTAGATCTATATAATCCATGATATAGAGAATGTACAAGTCAATAAGGATCATAAGATTTGGAGGAAATGCCATTTTGGAAAAATTATTACCATTTATTCTGAAGACAAAATCTTAGGTTACCTGTTCTCACAAAAATATTTTGTCATTGAGATGATATATTTAGTCTATTACATAATTTTTTTTCATTTTAACATTACCTACACCCACAGTAAGGGGAATTTCATTGTGGATGATTTATGTAGGAAACATATGACCCATACAAACAACATGACACATATGAGACATTTCTATCTTTTTTCTCATTGTTATACATACAACATGACACATATGAGCACCAATGTCCTTCACGTTATCATCATCCACTTTTATTGATGACATGGAAGTTGAAAAATCTTTAAATGGATTGTGTTTTTAGGACTCCATGTTTTCCTCAAGGTAATATTCTAATATGTATTTTTATTGATAATCTAACCAAATAAGATCACATTATATCCATTCAGCACACATCCAACGTTTATTATTTAGGAAGTCTCTATATTAACAATATTATCTTTTATAATTTATTTCCATAGGTTATAATTTCTAAAAGTCACACAAAATTCAATTGTATTTTTGAGATATGAGTTGAGGAAGTATTGGGATCCCATGTGCATTTTCACATGACATATCATCTGTAATTACATGTATGATAAAATGAGCTATTTAGATTCTAGAAGACAAGTCATGTGATCATGTTATTTACTTTGGGGGAGCTTGTGATATACGTTTGGGACTCCAAGATTTTATATAGGACAACTGATACTATTCCACAATTATACTTTTTCTGTTTTTGGAATTTTATAGAAGGCCTTGTATATGAATTTTGTGTGTGTAAGATATTTATGAAGCTTCTACGGTTGGGTTGAGTTATGTTCAATTGATGAAAAAAAATATTTAGTTGATTCATCTGAGAATGCTGATGTTATAAAGATGGTATAAATCATATGATAGTATTTATCAATGAAAATTGGGGTTTTTCATTAGTGTCATTTGTTTCTAGGATATTTCGCCTCATTTGGTTCAAAAACATCATGAAAATATTGAAAACATGCACTAATGATTGGGGTTTATTTTGAGATTACTTAGTATGTGGTGTGACTGGATTACCGTTTGGAACATCAATCGTAGTTTTCATTGATCAACAATGGTTTTCTTGTATCACCGGTCAGGAATAATCCATATAGCTATTCAAATTTCTAGAGTTGGGAAGATCATGATGTTGAACCTGATATATCAGTGATCAACTATCTATCCAGGAATGTTTATTCAATGATAATGGTGAAGTGGGGATGATTATACATTTCATCTTTTTGATATGGAATCATGGTTCTAATTCCCATGTGAGTTTTTAGCATAGCGTACTTTTGTGAGAGAACTGGCCTCATTTTATTGATATGTAATCATCTTGATTGTATTTATAGGGAAAAAATGTGTTTACTGTGGGGGAGTTCATAAAATATTTATCTTGTTATCTAGTAGTTATTGACCCAAGTTTTTATAATAAAATAATACGATTCTATTTCTATATGATTTTATATATGTTTCAAAAAAATGAAAGCTTTTTAGGGTTACCCATTATTGGCTCTTGGTTAGGAAAAACATACAAAATGGACTAAAACACTATGAATTAATGGTTCATCCATAGGATTGTGCACATGGTTATGAAAAAGTATTTGATGAACCCTCCAAACCATGCATCCAATAGAGAGTTGGTTTTCGATGCACAATGTATGGTTTTTTTACCATGTTGAGAAATTATTCACCCTATATAGAAGTCTAGTACTGATGCACAGTTAGGGAACACGATAAATAATAGTCATGAGACCTCCCCAAAAAACCATAAAAATAGTTTTTCAATCCCCCAAATATTTAATTAAAAATATTAGTACCCCTATTTAATATGATTAATCACCCTTAGGTAACCTAAATCTGTTTATTTTACTTTTGGGGGATCTTTATTGGATTCCATGGATAAAAATATATTTTATGACACATATTAACATGTTAGTGAAAGATATAATCCCTAATAAATATGTGTTTTCACCATTAATTTGTATTTTATATCATTGATCTTTATAATTATTTTTGAGAGTGGGTAATGATCAAATTATAGAGAAATAATATTTTGGATTTTACAGATCGTGATTCTATGGATTATATCTTAATATCATATTACTTATATCTTCATTTTTGGAACTCTTCATAGGTGTTGTGTTTCACACATTTATAAATGGTAGTTTGGACCATATTTGAGTTCATGAAATTTAAAACTTAATTTATAGATTTATTTTAAATGATATTTTAAATTATTAGTAAAAATACAAATTTTAGCTGATTTGATGTGTTATTTAAAAAGGGCATGGAATTGTGAAAACCACCAATTTCAATGGAATTTAAATTATTGGATATATTTTAGAAAAAATATTACCTGAATAGAATTTTAATTTTATGAAATTATATGATTAAAATTCATTCGAAAATTTGATGAAAATGAATGATGATTTGAAAAGGCATGAATTTTCTGACAACCTGTGATTTGGTATTAAAATGATAAGCCATGCTGAAACTGTACATGGAATAATAATCTATTAAAGATGAAATCATATGAAATGATTAATTTTACCATTATTAATTGATTTATTGTTTGAAGAACATGTGATCTTGTGTAGTTATTAAATAATAATGATAAGAACATTATGATTCTTACTCCAAAGAAATGGATTGATGTTGAAAACAATAACTAAACCATGTTTGACATGCTTTCCATGCGATGGGTTGCCTAATGGGGTGTTGATTAATTTATCATAATGGGTCCTCTATTGGGGTATTGATTTGAGCGTGAACACCTATCATTATTTGGGATTGTGATTTAGTAATTTGTGGAACCTATTGCAGGAAAAAAACGTAGCACATTGCATGTCAATATGGTGGTTTGTTTTTTTATTTGATTATTCATAACAGTGATTATAAAATTGTATTATTCATACCCATTATACTATATAAATTTTATATATAATATATTAATTTATAATTTATTATATATATATATATATATATTCCATCGTTAAAATTTATAATTATGTTCATTTTTTACATTATGTAAATATATTTCTAAGCCATGTCATATTTAAATTGAATGAATAAATATTTTATTATTATGTAATTGTTTATGGAATAGTTGGTGATACCGTATATAAGTGTTTATAACACACAATACCTTTTCCTTCAAACAATATTAGATTATTTTATTCTACTTCCATTTAAAATGAAAATTTTCACATAGAGGATGTTGGGGTAGTTGATTTGTGGGACCTGGAGTAATGGAGGTGATTGATAGAGATGAGATCCACATGATACATGGTATTTTTGAGTATTTTCTTTGGTTATTTTTGTGACCTTTATTGATGTACAATTTGGTTATTTTTTACCTATTTCATTGTAATAAATTCCCCATGATTATTATTGATCATACTGACCTATGTCAATTACATTTTGTAGTTTTATGAAATAACCATTAACTATAGATTTTAATATGATCCAAGGTTATTGTTTCCACCCCATTGGGGTTTCAGATTAAATGTAGACATTTTGAGAACTGGCTAAGGTGTTAGTATATTAGGGTATCCATGTTGGTTCATGAAAGAGGATATGTTTTAAAATAGGTTTCAGAAACCAATGATTTAGGATGAAATTGGAGATAAAAATCTCAAGGTACCTAATCTCTACCTCGATAATAAAAATATTCTTTCTACCATTCCACATCATTTGAAATATATGAAAAATACAAATACAATCTATGAAACAATTCATTCAGAAGAGTGAGTGTTTTATGTTCGAGATAAGGTGTTTCATTATATATCATAGTGAATGAAATTCATGTGGATTAGTTCGAAGGGATAATTTAGTCTTAGATGTGTCACACCCTTTGAGATCATTGATCGCATTGGTGTTCTAGCATATATACTATAATTCCATCCTAAACTACCTAAATTACATTATGTGTTCTATGTATCAATATTATGGAAGTATAAACTCAGAACATCATTTTTTAAAATTATAGAGTTTTTAATATTATATTATTATTATTTATATGAGACGTATCAAAATGAATTGATTGATCATATAGACAAAATTCTACAAAACAAGACAACTCACCTCTTAATGTATAAGGGTGGAAGCACATGATTGACTAAGAAACATGGAAACCAGAAGAGGAAATGAAACATAGGTAAAAACATCTATTTAAGTGTATAAAATTACATTTATAGGTTAAAATTTTTAATGGTGGTAATAATATGACAATAAAAATAGTTATAAATTAAATTCCCTTACTAATGAATAGATTCATTATTAATTAATGTTGTTATTTAAATTGTTTGTACGAAATAAGGTTTTTACCATTATAAAATATAACCATCATTATTTAAAATAAAATTACATACAATAAACATTTAAATAAATCAAATACTAAAATTTACATTATTATTAGTATATATAATTGTTTACGGAATATTCTAATCGATATAGACTAAAGAAGGCATTACACCAACCAGTAGGAACATCACCTAAGAATCCCATTTATCATGATTTTGAGGGGGGTGACAACCAATGATTTTGAAAGAATATAAATAAGATAGATAGTGTAAAAAACATTCAACACATATACTAGATGAGAATGTATTACCATGATACTTTACATTATATTTATTTTAAAATAAATTAAACATTTTCGATATCTATTAAAACACACAAGCCTAAGTCAAAATGACCCTTATTATTCTATATCATTATCTCCTAAATAGAAAAAATGAAGGTTTGAATAGAACTAACTAGATTATTAAAATTTTAGTTATAAGTTGATTTAAAATAAAAGTAAAATCTATTAAAATATGAAGACATTTTATATATAAAACAAGTACTATTAATACATGATCAATTAGTCATGATTCACGTACAAAATATTAAAATAATTATTAGAAAATTTTGAAAATTTTATTTAAATTTTTATTAATTTTTTAAATCACAATATTAATATTATTTTAGGGTGAATTAGATGACTTATTCAAAACAATTTAATTTTCAGTAAATAGTGAAAATACTGAATTTTAATTGAAAAATGTATTTTCATTACTGTTAATTATAATGTTACTATTTATTTTTCATACATTTTAAAATAAAATTACTTCAATAATATATCAATTAATCTAGTTTATTTTATTTAGTAGTACTATTTTTCAGATGGAATTTTGATATAAAAATTTTTAATATTTGGAACATTTTATCTTTTAGAACCTAAATTCTAGTTACTTCTGAGGGATTTATATTAAATTAAGATTTTTTATATTTAAAAATTGAATTTGGTAAAATTGATTCCATATTTTGAAACGTGGTATGTTTTATTTTCTATTATTATCTACATTTTTGTACCAAAATTAATAGTGAATATATTATAAATTATTTATCATAGTTATGAGAAAAACTGGTTTACTATGGGGGGAGTTAAATATAAAATTTAAGCATTAAAATGAAAAAAAACCTATATGAAATATATTTAATGTAAATATTTATACCATATAAATTCTATTATTGAGGGTGATACATTATTCAATATATGTGACATGAAACAATAATGGTTGGAATTCATTCGTTAAAAAAATTACAAGCGTGCCACTCACATCAATTATTTATGTCCGCCATATCTCATTCCTTATTAACATATTCAATCCCATTATGTTTGGACAAGACATTAAAAAATCACATCTAATACCCCATATCTCATACTATAATCTCTTTTGGGGAATAAATACTACCTATTAATGATTTTTTTATACCTATGAAAGATTTTGTTTCATACATATGAAGGATACCCGATGAAGGTGTTACGTTCTCCAAAGAGCATTTATTAGTTTATTTCTCTCTATAATTCATTAAACATTTTAATGAATACTAATATAATAAACTCATTATCTTACATATAATTTAATATTGTTTATAACAATTTCAGGAACTAAAAATATATCAACTTCTAAAAAATGGGCTATGAAATGACCAATCATGTATACGACAGACTACCTCCTTGCGAACACAAATCATTTAATATCCCATTACCACTACTCATATTTGACTATGAGGATAGATATTATATATATATATTATTTATAAAATAATTATTCCTATATAGTCATTATGTATGTTTCTGATGCTTTTGTAAGGGCGTGTGCATCTGTCACTTGAGGACGCATAGTTGTCGCCCTGCATTTCATCTTTTCAAATGAGGGAAACATTCGTTCTTTATTTAGGGATATTTTTTCATTGATCGAAATCATATGATGGGAGGTTATATGTATTCCCACTCAAAACTCTTCACCTAGTCTTGGTTTCCCTTATAGATTTGATTCGCTATTGATGAGTCTTGTTCCAGTTTCAATATCATTTTTGTTACTGATTAATTACACTACATATGCCAGGAAATTTCTTGGGGTCTTAACTGATTGCAACCTTTGTTCGGAGAAGATGAAAACATTATACATGTCTTGGAATATCTGGGTTCATGGACATTGGGGAACATATATTCTTCCTCACAAAAGGGCATTTCATGGGCCCCGAAACCGATGCATCCCATGTTAATCACGAGGTATGTTATGTCAGAGGCATTTCTCTGAGGCTTTCCTTAGCTGCCCTTGTTTAACATGGGGTGTGTCGCATGTTTAACATCTAGAAGAGATGTTTACGCCAATGGCATGTCTTCCGAGGATTTCCTCAGGCAACTCGTGTTAATCATCCAGTAGGCTGTGAGTTTAACGTCATACAGAGATAAAATGAAGGTGATCAAAACTTCCCATAAAGACAAATCAGATTAGTACATCCCTAGGTGGGAACACCTAGAAGGATTACCAGATGGAAGGATGAGAACACCCAATTAGGATGGATGTATGGTGGTGTTTCCCATAAAAGGAATATATAACAACCTGAAGCCAGATATGGACACCACTGAGGGCGTATCAGGGAGAGTGAACACATGAATGGGGGGCACCATGGGTTTCCATTTTCTACGATTGAACCCCTCAAGGGTTTCTTACATACATTGTGTAGTTGATAGAGACCAAACCCAACATAGTTACATGGGGTGAAAAATTGGGGTGCACATAAAAAAAACCAGATACATGATGGGGATTGGGCATGGAATGTGGCCCGTCGCAAGAGGGATACAATTGGATGGATGGTTATCGATGTTTTAGGGATTTTAATTGTTTATTTACCCAATTGAGTGGCGTAATTCTATTAGGATGTGGTCACCCTGGTGAGAATCAGGATGGATTATGGATAGTTGAATGAAGTGGAGGGGGGATTGAGATGGAATTGTCTCTAAGGAGATGGTTGTGTTGGGATTGATCATTTAAGAGACTTCCTAAATATCACTATGGTGGGGAATCAAAGTCTGCATTGTTCGATGGGGGTTACAATGTTTTACCACTATTTTGGGTTCCAAGGTATTATCGTCGATCGGGCATCACAAAGAAATACCACATAATATGGGATATTTTAGAGTAATTCAGAAAAAAATGGGTGTATAGTTTAACGTAATGCATGATGGGGGTAGACTGATGTAGATTAGTCAGGACCAATGGTTGTTGGGCTTGAACCTAATTGTGGATTAATATATACCTTTCCTTGGCAAGGATCAATGTCCATGTAGTTAGGAATGGGTGTTGGTGAACAAACATGAAGTGACCAGGACCAATAGGTGTTGGTTATTAACCATTGGAAGGATTCCTGCATAACATGCCTTGTGAAGGACCATGGTCCACACAGTTTGGAATGGGAGTTGGTGAACCGACGTGAAGTGGAATAGATCAATATGCGTTGGGCTTGGACCTCAGGGAGGCTTCATACCTACCATGCCTTAGCAAGGATCAAATTTCATGTTGTTCAAGGGAGTTTGGTGAACCAAAGTAAAGATGGTTGGGACCAAGGTTGTTGGCCTTGATCATATGGAGGATTCCTACAAACCATTCCATGTCTAGTATCAAAATCCACGTAGTTCGGGAAAAGTGTTGGTGAACTGATGTGATGATGGTCAGTACCAATGGATGGTGGGATTGAACCTCAGGGAGGCATCCTATGTACCATGCATTGGCAAGGATCAATGTCCACATAGTTCGTGATTGTAATGCCCTGACCCGAGTTTCCCAGAGTCGGTGTATTATTACATAAAATTGGCATGATCACAAGAAATATCGAGTCTCAAAACACCAATTAGTTTAGTAGCCTTGGAATAACTACATACATTCAAAAAGATTAAATTACATCGAAATGTGAAAACTACTACAACAACATCTGGTCTTCATTTCCCCTCATATTATCCCTGCATGTCATTCATAAATTGCTTTTTCACATCCTTGGAAAAATAAAACATTGAAAGCGGTGAGCTCAGATGCTCAGTAAGGATAAAAATATATCAGAAACATTAATAAATAAGAATAAACATTTAAGGAAATATATAGCTAAAACAAAAGACTTTTAAAAATGAACTTCAGCAAAATATGGAAATGATAAAATGAAATAATTCTATTTTCTTATTCACATGGATATTCTACTGTTTGAATAATCACATGCAATATCAATAACCACTATCATAATGATGGAATGCATAATTCCAGACTATCATAACCACGTATCCAAGGCCTCATTCCAAGACTACAAATAATATTTTGTCAGTGCCTCATGCCATGACACTAGTTTTTCTCATGAGACCTACCGATGCATCGAATAGCTATAGCGGGCTCAACCCTTCACTTATTAAGTCCAATGCATTCCTCATATGAACAAGTATCAACATAACATAAGCATTCGTATTAAAAATATCATACAAAATTCCAATACTTTTACCATAAACCATGAATTGTATAAAAATAACACATCCATCGTCGAAAATACTACAAAACCTTCAATAAAATATGTAAGTTTTGTATCATAATAAATCAACTTAAAATAAGCATAATATCCATCAAAGGATGTTGACATAGATGAAATCAAAACTATTTGAGAGAAATATATATTTTTTTGAAATCATTTAAAAGTCACATAATTATAAAATAAAACATTTACTTTGAAAATATCCTTATATCGTTTTAAGGGAAGCATCTAATATTTTATAATGGTAGAAAATAGCCGCACCCGGCGTATAAGTTTAAAAAATACATTCTTACCTTAATTCTGTTGAAAAGGTTAAAAAGGACCTGGTTTAGAAACTGGTAGAATGATTCCTGTATAAACCTCTTATAAAATGTCAAAAAATTGAATAAATGAATTTAACCCATATTCTATAAAATATCAAGAATGTTTTGAAATAACATTTTTAGGAATCATTGATGTGGATGATAAAGAGGTCCTAGTAGATAATTACGTATAAAAACCTCGGATAATGAAGAGATTGTGAAATAACCATTACCTTGTACTTCTCCTTAGTTGATGGTATGTTAACCTCCTGTATAATAGTTAATAAATTATTGTAAAATTATACAAGAACCATATACATAATTATGATGTCATATATGATCTTCTAACAATGCATTGTTAATAATACTTTAGTATTATCGTCGTTTCGGGTGTTAACTTACTTGTTTTCTTTTATGTGGTTTGCTACATAAGTCATGTTTGTTATGGATAGGTTGTACCTTATTCATATTCAAAATTATATTAAGTTCTTAAACATTAATTTTAATGATCAAATGATAATTATTCTTGAATTGATAGGATGGGGAATGAATCTCATCGCGTTCGTGGAGACGGTAATCCGTACGTACGCACGAGTGACAATATCATTATTTTGATATTAAAATAAAATATAATTGGATGGTATATCATATATATAGAATCATTATCAAGTTATATTTATTATTAAATGAATTAAATATCATTATTATACCTATCCAAATAATAATATATTGAATAACAATTACACCATGACGTGGAGACGGTAAGCCGTACCTACGCACGTATGGTGAAATGTCATTCAAAGGATGGATAGAATAATGAATATGGTTGTACCATATTTATAATAATATCAAATTATATACGAGATACTGGAGTTATTATTTTATAATGGAAATAACAATGAAAGAAGAATTTGAAGAAGAAATGTACATGAAAATGGGTGGTGAAAACATTACCTTTTCTTCGGGTTCTTCCTTTTGATTTGATCAAATGGGCTCCATAGGTTGGGTTTTTGATCATAGTAAGGCCTCCAAGATTAATTTAGGGATGTTCAGAGTGTATTTGGGAAGGGTATGGACGAACCAAAATGCTTTGAATGTCTGAATAATTGGTTAGAGTGGTGTCCTTTTATAAAGGGGAGGAGGGTCACCTTAGGAAAATCTAGAAATATTATTTTATAATAAATTCATATTCTGTTTGTATTGGCTTCAATGTGGATTATTTAGAGTTTAAGGTGGGGATGGTTCGAAAAGCACACAAAAAATAGAATTTAGATAGGTTTGGGTCATTATATTAACCTTATTGTTTTGTTTTAACTCTTAGTTAATTAGTTTGACACTTACCATGTCACATTGTATTTTTATAGTATATTGTTAATAAACATACTATATACCTCCAAGAGACCCCAAAGTGGTCCATTAATGATACACCTATCATGATATAAGTCTCATGGCCGAACCATTGATTTTTAAGAATTGAATATAAATTAATAATACAATATTTTTTTTTAAAACTCTTTTATATCAATTTTGACACTATTGGGTATTTTGTTTTTGATAAATTTATAAACGCATTATTACCTTCAAAAAAAATATATAAACAATAATAATTTTTCAGCGTAACCTACAAAAGTATTGGAATTTATAAAAAAACTCAAATAATTTTTTTTGGGTATTTATAATATCAATTATCTTAATCATTCATTAATAAGGTAATTACTACATCATCATTGTGTCATAAATAAATTAAATTATTTATTGTCTAAAAATTATAAATAAAATAAAATTATATAGGGAATATTTTTATCTTTCTAAAGAATATTTATAGTCGAAAATGTAACATATATAACCCTATGTAAAAACTGATTTTCTAAAAGATATATGCTTATGTCATTTTTGTATTTACCTTAACTTAATTAATATAAAGTGTCCCTATCACCAACAAATGGCTCCATGGGGTCCCAAAATCGACCCAAATATTCCCATGGTCGGATATCTATCCACCAATATGGTTAGGACTCGTTTTAGGGTAATTTATTATTATTATTAGTATGTAATTTTGTTACCCTTATTTACCGGTTTTACCCTTTAACCATGGTAAATAAAATATTTACCGAAGTAATTATTCAAAATGTATTAAAATGAAAGTTACTATTTACACAATTTGGAAATCCAGATTCCAAATATGGAATCCATTTTTCCAAATTCAAAACACAGATGTGGTAGAAATTTATTTAAAATTAATTCTCGATGTCAAAACAAAAAATCATTTTTTTAAGAAATAATAACTATCAAAAGATGGATACATGTTTATTTATAGTTTAATTGTGAAATTATGTCCAATGATGAATACTGTATTAAATGGTAAAAATAAATTTTAAATATACTTTATAACCCCTCAAATTCTTAATTTATCACTATTAATTATTTCAACTAAAAAAGTTGTCTTTAATAAAAATTTAGTAATTTTCACTATTCATCGAAGTATAAAAGTAATCTGAAAAGTACCAAAATTTCATGCTAGTATAAATTCGATATTCCAAATCCAAAAATGAAGTCTATTTTGAAAGATAAAATGTATAAAATTTCAAAAAGTGGGTATTACTATTTATAATGGCTACTTTGATTGGTCGCAGCGTGTTAGACTCTCGAATTTGCGTACAACACACGCTATTATATTATTCAAAGAGAAGAATACTGTGTAAGCTTGGGGTGTAATAGGGATAATGATTGGGGCTTACAATCTTGGCTATCCAGATAGGATGTCATGATTGATTCTTAACCTAAGGCCATTTGATTCATGCTCTATGTGATAAAAAAGTGGTTGCAAGGACATTATAATCATGACTCAAGGGTATGTCCATGAAGGGTGGTGAATGGGGCTTATGCAATGAAGCTGCCTAAGAGCTTATAAAGAGCAGAAATGGTTGATGGGGCTTATGCATGGATATATCACGGGTGATGCTTTGGAGAGGAAACTGTTGGTAGGTCTTATGCATGGATGTTTTCTGGGTGCCTTAAAGAATTATAAATGGTTGATGGGTCATATGCAGGGACGTTGTCCGAGTGCCGCTATGGAGAAGAAATGGTGAATGGGTCTTGCGCAAGGAAGCTTCTCGTAATATCCTTCTCATGTCTAGCCATGAGGGAATAATAACCCAATAGGGGACGAGTCATATGAATGAGGCCTACACCTCTATACTAGTGCACTAGCGGGATAATGCCAAGGGTGTAACACTCCATTCTTTCACGATACGCTTCTCTTTCAATAATGCAATAGATTGCATTGTATGCAAGTTAGAGATTCTAACACAACGCGACCAATCAAATTAGTCGTTATGAATAATAATAACCACTTTTTTATTTTATATAAATTTTATATTTCAAAATGGACTTCATTTTTGTATTCAGAATATCGAAATTATCCTAACCTAAATTTTTTGAAATTTTCTGGGAACTTCCAATTTTCTATGAATTGAAAAAAAATACTAAAAAACCACTTTTTTAAATGAAAATATTTTATAGTGAGAAATTATAATATTGAGTGGTATTAATGTATAATTAGAATATTTTTTAACATTTTTTCTAAGGGTGGTAATTAGAATTAATTTCACTTTGAAATTGGACATACACAATTGTCAATCTTTTGATATATTTGGTTTCTTAAAAACACGCTATTAGTTGTGACAGTAGAAATTAATTATTATATTAATTAATTCATCTTATATGTTTTGAATTTTTTAAAATAGACATAATTTTTTAATTAGGAATATCAAGTATATCTTAGGGTGATGTTTTGGTATTTTTCTGAAAAACATTAATTTTTTATGAATAATGAAACCATTAAGTGGTAGTTGAAAAACTGATTTTTCGTTTAAAAGAAACATTACCGCTTCTATGAATTTATTTTCAAAAATCTGACATACATGGTTATAATTTGGATATAATATGTTTTTCAATGTGATGAAAATAATTTTTTGTGAATAATAACTTTTATGTTTTATTAATCACGATTAAAGGTAATTAGTGTAATTTAAAGTAAATATAATGTTATAATAATATGAAATTGCCTTTAAACTTGTCCTAAAATTTTGGGATGAGTCATGGTCAACCAAGAAAATACATGGGTCAACTTGGGTACCCCATGGAGCCACTTGGATAAGAAAATGATATTAATAACTTTTTTATTTAATGTAAAAATAAAATTGTCACAAACATGTGTTGTTTTACTAAAACAATTATTATATGGGGTTATTTAAGTTATCTTTTCGACTATAAATATTCATTGGAAATCTAAAAAAATTTCCTACTACATGGTAATTGTTTTATAATTTTTAGATATTAAATGAATAATTTTATTTATGACACCCTGATAATTCAGTGATTACCTCATTAATGAACAATTTAAATTAAATGAAAAGATAACGTAAAATCTAAGACATAAACTTGAATAAAACCTATTATATGGGTGGATTTATAACTGTTATAACCTTATCCAAGATATATATCATTGTGTGACCTTTATAATCCTAAAATAATTTCATAATAATGTAACGTTTCATGACTTTCCAAGAGTGCCTCTCATCTCATCTTATAAAAGGCCCCCACCTCTACTAGCATATTCACTCCATCAAAGCCATTTTTATCATCCAACCTCTGCCCAATTACTCTCTAAACTTCCTTCTGTTACTCCTAGAAGCCTCTCATTGGGTCGAAGTCTTCCCAAGTTAGCCTTTGGCTCAAATCAAAAAGAGTTACCAAATTTTAAGGTAATGTCTTCCCTTATGTTCTTTTGTTTTATTTTGCTACTCCAACCCATTAAACACGTTTTATTACTTTATTTTGTAACAAAACCAGTATCTTTAATATAATAGGATGTTTTTATGAAGGGTTTTATTTACACTTACACACACCTTCGTCTAATGGTTAAAGAACATAATGTTTCTGTGGGTGGTGAATTACTGCCTCATAAAATGATGATTGTTCAATATCATTTTAAGACATCTCATGGTGGCCACTATGATGGAAATATTTTTATATATGATATATTTTATGTTTATGATTTCCTTTTCATCTGTATTTTTCATTTATGTCATACCTTTATGATTTCCATTATGGGTAAACGTGATAATTTCATTTTAGGAAATGTGGACTACCGCCCCCTAAATGTGATTTGAATCATTAATGCCAAATGTGGGACGTATAAAGGATGGAGTAAATGATATTATATATGATATTATACTGTAATTATTATATAACTTTATATAATTATTATTTAATTCTATTAAATATGAAAAAGAAATGAAAATAGTGTTCATGTGTACGTACGGCTAACCGTCTCCATGAACGGTGCATTTCATTTATTACCTCTAAATGTTATGTAATATTATAAATTCATTTATACACTGGATATATATGATATATATTATATCTAAATCATGAATATAATTCTTTATATAGTGGATATTTTACCACATGAACAACTTGTAATTTTAAGAAGTTCATTTTTGACTAAAGTACCAAAGATCGACAAAATGACCGTTATTAACTTAAATAATTACATAATATTCATAAGATGGTAAAAAGTTATATAAAAGTAATTATTAACTTGAAAAAGGTTCTAAATCAAGTATAAATTAACTCTAGTTAATTATTTGGGAAACTAAAGAACGATCTAGTTAAGTCGGACATGAGGTAAGGGCACTTCTTAACCCAATTTCCGTTCTTTGTGTTAATATCCTACATTCAAATTATGTCATGATATTATTATGTCCTATCTTGTATTTTTTCTTTATTTATGTTTACTTATAGTGAATACACATAATAGATCTATTTTATTTAAAAAAATTATCTTTGTAAGGGACTTCTTCTAAATCTCCTTTTATTGAGGAATATTTTGTTTTATACAAAAATTTCTTTTATAGGGTGTATAAACCACATTTACTTTTACTTTTATTCAAAAGGAATGTTTATTATATGAAGTGTTTGAAAAAAGGAGAAATGGAACTTTTTTTTTGGTGTCTGAATGTGGTGACAATGACTTCTCCACCTTCGTGTTCATTATTTGAGTTTATCCTTCCTCTACAAGCCACAACATTTTTTAAATGAAAAAATAAATATCATGATTTAATTTTCTTTTATTTTGGTATTGAAAATGGGTTTGATAATGTTTTTATTATATCAATGTGTTGTATTGATATATTGTGATTGAAATGTGGAAATTTTATGTTTCCATTATGCATGTTTTTTGTGATACGATTATGTTATGGTTTATGATATGTTTTAACCTTTTCCTATAAGGAATGAATTAGACGTAATACGTGACGGGTGGAGCCCTCTACTGCTCCATGATGCATCAGTAGGTCACATGAGACAAATTAGTGTCTTGCCACAAGGCCATGAAAAAATATTATTTGTAGTCCTGGCACAAGTCCTGGAAAATGTGGTTATGATAGTCTAGAATTATGCATTCCATATTTATGAAAGTGGTTATTAATATTTCATGTGTTTATTCGACTAGTTAAATATCCATTTGAATATGTAAATGGAATTATTTTATTTTACTTTTTCCATATTATGTTGAAGTACAAGTTTAAAAGGCATTTGTTTCAGTAATACATTGCCTTAAATGTTTATTTATATTTATGAATGTTTCTGCTATATTGTTATCCTTACTAATCATCTGATCTCACCCATTCTATGTTTTATTTTTCCTAGGATGTGATGAAATATTTTATGACTGACCTGCAGGGATAGTCTGAAGGGGATATGAGTGTGGACTATGGAGACTATGTTACTGTAGTTTTTCACTTTATTATGTAATGTAAAATTTATGAATGTATCTAGTGTCTCCATGGATACTAAACTAAATTTTCTTTTGAGACATGATCTTTTGTTATCATGAAAATGTTTCGTAATAATGCACCCGACTCTGGGTATCTGTGGTCGGGGCATTGTAGTTGGTATCAGATACAGTTTAGTACTAAGCTTGGAAGCTAGATTTAGATTAACTTCGATTAGAGCACATAACCCTAAGATAGACATTGAGGATTAGTATAGGAAAACTTCCTAGAATTTTGTTATTATAGAGTTTCTGTGAGTTTTTTGAGAAATACATCCCTGTCTAGATATGAGGAGGTTGATGCGGCTCTGGAACAGATGTACCTAAGGGTTAAACCTGAAAACACAGCTTTGAGCTAGACTCAAACGGGAACCGGTGGACAACAATGGGCCTTGCTGCACACTTGGTTACGACACTATAGGGGTATATGCTTAGGATAAATCTCAATTTCATTACATGCCATTAGGAAGGATTTATGAGTATATACTTCCTCAAAGAAAACTTATTTATGATTATTGATTATATCCATAAACCGTTCAATTTATGTTAAATGATTTACAAGTATGGAATTATGTATTTTGATTCATAAACTGATATAGTTTATGCTATTTTTTTGAAATGACACATAGTGGAAGGAATGGAAAATGTATCAATGCATGCACTCCCTGTAGGGATTTCCCTCCTGCTCAAGATATTTATGGTGGAGTTGGTAAAAAACTGGTGCCGAACAACTAATCAACATACTAGGGCAAATCACTCAGGTTATGAATAATAACATTACTCGTATGCATCACCCTGATCCACAATGTGGAGGATCAATGTTAGACCACTTCATGAGGCAAAAAACACCAAAATTCATTGGGAGTACAAATCCCTTAGTTGGTGAGAAATGGATAAATTACTTAGAGAAAATATTTCATGCCATGGGGAGTAGTGAAAGGGAAAAGTTTATCAGGGCAGTTTACCGCCTCACTGGTTATGCTGATCAATGATGGACATTGATTCAAAACACAAAGGAAGATGATGAAGTGTCAAATATGGAATGGAGGGAGTCCAAAGTGCTTTTCATAGTAAAATTATTTTCTCGTGACCATTGAGCTGATATGGAAAAGCAATTTCTATGTCTGAAAAAAATGAGGATGAGAATGTCACAAAGAATGAGGCTAACATTACAAGGTCAGCGAGGCATGAAACATATTATATATGTAACCCATGAATTATGATTGATCGTTTCTTTGATAGATTAAACCCATTTCTTCGTAGAGAATTAGTATCACAATCTTTCTCAACGTACGAAGATATAGTCTCGTGTTCTATCAAGACAGAAAATAAATTCTCTAAATATTACAACAATAAAGTAAAGCAAGAGAAGAAGAGAATGGTGGAACAAGAGACAGATAAAAGGAAAAAAAGGCAAAGAATGATTTTCCATTATGTGATAATTGTGCAAAAAATCACCACGGTACTTGCCTAAAAGGAATGGGAGTTTGTTATAAATGTGGAGAAAAAGGTCACCGAGCTCGTGATTGCAATGGAAAGAAAGAGGATGTCAATGTTGAATGCTACAAATGTATAGAAATATCGAATTATGCAAATGAATACACTAAGATCCAAGGAAACTTAGCTTAGAAGAGGCCAAGGGACCAATGCCATGCCTATGCTGTTACTATAGACGAAGTTGAGTTATTATTGTTTTTTTGTTTTTGGACTCAAGAACTATATAATGGTTATAAGAATAATGTGATATATATAAAGATTTTACTAAATTACTTGTTGTTTCTATTAAGGTTTTAATATGATGAAGGTAATCTGACTATTAGTATCTGAGAATTAGAAAAACATTACTTTGTTTGGGGAATCTTATGTTACAATTGATTTTGGAATTTAGAGACCTTTTAGAGAGAGTTTGTATAGAAGTATTTTGGTTATGTATAAAAGTTGTAATGTATTAAGTTTAACATTGGATAATATTGTTTAAGGTTAAAACAATTCTGATTATTATTTTTTGGAAAATTATAATACTATAGTTTTAGGAAATAGACGACCTGCAAGTCGGGGGATAACCCGTCACATTTGAAAAATCTGCAGGAATAGAACCCAGAATCCTTGTGCGACATACCTATATTACCTAACACTAGCCTACAAGAAGTCCCTAGTTATTAGAAAATATTTTTTCATCATTGTATGTGTTAATATTTGGAACCTTATATGATTATGATAAATATAATATTTTTGAGTTCTATTATCTTTTTGAGTGAAAGATGAGTTTGTGGTATAAATTAGTTAGAGGATGAATTTCTACTTGTCAAGTATATATATATATATATATCTCATATTTTATAAAGAAATTAATTCTTAAATTTTAGGGAATGGATATTAAAAAAATGTGTTATGTTAATATCTTACGTTTTGTTGAACTGATGATATTTTAAATCACCAAAGATTGAAGGCTTTGGGCCCTCAATTTTACACTTGTTTGTGATTGATGACCTCAATCACTCTCGACAAATATTTATTTTTTCCTCCAATTATGTGTTTTTAATTCCCACCAATGTTCTCCAAATAGAGATCATAATTTGGTGGTGACTTTTTCATTTCCCTTTCCATCTTATTAAGGATAAAGTTTATTAACCTTATTTCCTATATGGGTTTATCACAAAGGTATTTTCTATTTTCAACCATTTTTTTCGAAGAAAATTTTAAATTGTGAGGACACAATTTATTGATGTAATAGAGAATGTAACACCCAATGCTTTCACGATACGCTTCTCTTTCAGTAATGCAATATCTTGCATTCTACGCAAGTTTGAGATTCTAACACACCACGACCAATCAAAGTAGTCATTATGAATAGTAATACCAACTTTTTGAAATTATACAAATTTTATATTTTCAATGGACTTCATTTTCGTATTTGGAATATCGAAAATATGCTATGTTAAATTTTCTGTAATTTACTGAGAACTTCCAATGTTATATGAATAGAAACAAATACATTAAACAACTTTTTTTAATCAAACTAATTAATAGTGATATATTATACTATTGAGTGGTTTTAAAGTATAATTAGAATATATTTTTACCAATTTATACAATGGTGGCCATCAGAATTAATTTCACATTGGAATTGGAAATAAACAAATGTCAATCTTTTGATATATATTGTTTCATAAAAACACGCTATTTGTTTTGACAGTGAGAATTAATTATTAACTTAATTAATTCAACTTATATTTTATAAATTTTTTAAAATATACATAATTTTTGAATTAGGAATATGAAATATAGCTTAAGGTGAATTTTTTGTATTTTTCTGAAAAACATCAATTTTTGATGAATATTGAAACCACTATGTGGCAGTTAAAAAACTAATTATTCGTTTAAATGAAACATTACCGCTTCCATGAATTGAATTGAAAAAATCCGACATACATGGTTATAATTTGAAAGTAAAATTTTATTCAATGGTATGAAAATAATTTTTGGCAAATAGTAACTTTTATGTTTTATTAATCGCAATTAAAGGTAATTAGTGTAATTTATGGTAAATATGATGTTATAATAATATAAAATTACCTTTAAACATGACCTAACCTTATTGGATGTTCATGGCCAACAAAGACAATCCATGGGTCAACTTGGAGACCCCATGTAGCTACGTGGGTAGGAAAATTACATTAATAAATTTGTATTTAAAGTAAAAATAATAATGTCACAAACATGTTTTGTTTTACTAAAACGATTATTAAATGGGGTTATATAAGTTAAAATTTATACTATAAATATTCTTCCAAAATATAAAAATATTTCCTACATCATGGAAATTTTTTTATAATTTTTAGATATTAAATGAATAAATTTATTTATGACATCATTATGATGGAGTGATTACCTCAATAATGAACAATTTTAATAAAATGAAAATATAAGGTAAAATATAAGACTTAAACATGTCTAAAACCTATTGGATGGGTGGATTTAGAACCCCTATCACCTTATCCTCGAAATATATCATTTTGGGACCTTTAAAATCCGAAAATAATTTCATAATAATGTAACATTTCATGACTTTCAAAGAGTGCCCCTCCACTACTCTTATAAAAGGCCCCCACCTCTACCACCTTATTCACACCTTAAAATCCATTTGGTTCAGCCAAACTCTGGACAAATACTCTATAAACGTCCCTCTATTACTCCTAGAAGCCTAACTTTGGGCAGAAGACTTTCCAAGGAAGCCTTTAACTCAAATAAAAAAGAGTTATTCGATTTTAAGGTAATGTCTTCCCTTATGTTCTTTTGTTTTATTTTGCTTCTCCAACCCCTTAAACCCTTTTTTTTACTTTTCTTTGTGAGAAAAAAAGTATATTAAATATTCTAGGATGTTTTTATGAAGGATTTTATTTACACTAACACACACCTTCATCTAATGGTTAAAGAACATACTGTTTCTGTGGGTGGCGAATTACTGCCTCATGAAACGATGATTGTTCAATATTTTTTTAACACATCTCATAGTGGCCATTATGAGGACACTATTTTTATATATGATATATATTATGTTTATTCATTTCTTATTCATATGTATTTTTCATTTATGGCATACATTTATGATTTCCATTATGGGTAAATGTGATAATTTCATTTTAGGAAGTGCGGACTACCGCCCCCTCAAAGTGATTTGAATCATTAATTCCAAATGTGTGACGTATAAAGGATAGATTAAATGATATTATATATGATATTATACTATAATTATAGTATATGTTTATATAATTATGATTTAATTCCATTAGATACGAAATATAAATGAAAGTAGCGTTCATGTGTACGTACGGCTTACCATCTACATGAATGGTGCATTTAATTTCTTACCTCTATATGTTATGTAATATTATAAATGCCTATATATACTGGATATATATTATATATATGATATCTACATCATGAATATAATACTGGATATACTGAATATTTTACCACATGAACAACTTGTAATTATAAGAAGTTTATTTTTGACTCAAGTTCCAAAGATCGACAAAACGACTGTTATTAACATAAACAATTACATAATGTTCACAGCATGATAATATGTGATATAAAATGAATAATTAACATGAAAATGTTTTTTAATAAAGTTTAAATTAACTCTAGTTGATTATTCATGAGACTAAAGAACAATCGAGTAAAGTCAGACATGAGGTAAGGGAACAACATAACCCAATTTCCGTTCTTTGGGTTAATCTCCTACTTTCAAAATATGGAATGATATTATTATGTCCTATCTTGTATTTGAACATTTTATATGTGTACATGTAGTGAATAATCATAATATGTCTATTTTATTTAAAAAATGATCTTTGTAAGGGACTTCATCTCGATCTCCTTTTATTGAGGCATATTTTGTTTTATAGACAACATTCTATCATTCGGTGTATATACCCCTTTGACTTTTACTTTTATTCAAATAGAATCTTTTTTATATGAAGAGTTTTACTAAACGAAAAAAGTGAATGTTTTTTTGTCGTACTTATGTGGCGACAATGACTTCTCCGCCGCCGTGACCATTATTTGAGTTTCTGCTTCCTCTACAAGCCATACCATTTTTTAAATGAAAATATAAATACCATGTTTTAATTTCTTTTATTTTGGTATTGAAAATGGTTTTGATAATGTTTTTATTATATCAAAATGATGTATTTATATCTTTTGATGGAAATGTTGAAATGTTATGATTCCATTATGCATGTTTTATGTGATACGATTTTGTTATGGTTTATGATATGTTTAAAACTTTTCATATAAGGAAGGAATTGGACTTAATAAGTGACGGGTGGATCCCGCTATGGCTCCTTGATGCATTAGTAGGTCTCATGAGACAAACTAGTGTCTCGGCCCAAGGCCTTGAAAAAATATTATTCGTAGTCCTGGCACAAGGCCTTGACTATGTGGTTATGATAGTATGTCATTGTGCATTCTGTCATTATAAAAGTGGTTATTGATATTGCATGTGTTTATTAGACTAGTATAATATCCATGTGAATAAGTATATGGCATTATTTCATTTTACTTTTTCCATATTATGCTTTTGTTCATGTTTAAAAGGCTTTTGTTTTAGTTATACATTGCCTTAAATGTTTAGGTTTATTTATGAAAGTTTCTGCTATATTGATATCTTTACTAAGAATCTGAGCTCACCCCTTTCAATGTATTATTTTTTCCAAGATGTGAAGAAATATTTTATTTTTTTCCTCCAGAGATAGTCTGAAGGGGATATGAGTGTGGACTATGGAGACAATGTTATTTTAGTTTTTCACTTTATAATGTAATGTAACATTTATGAATGTATCTAGTGTTTCCAAGACTACTAAACTAATCATTCCTTAAAGACATGATCTTTTGTGATCATTCCAATCTTACGTAATAATGCACCGACTCTGGGTAACTGAGGTCAGGGATTTACAAATGGTATTTGAATTAGTCTGAATAAAGGGAGATGAAAAGTGTGAATCCCATGCCCAACATTCAGAACGTAGTGTGGGTGGCATGATGATGGAGGATAACTGTTGACCGTGTTTGAAACATAGCATACATATCATGTTAGCCTCAATTGGGGACAGATAAATTTGGGTCGACTATTGACCTTGTTCGAAACACAAGACCTGACTGAAAGTGTGGTCCAAAGTATTCTGGGGTGCTGGCTCGGAATGGTAGGTGAGCTGAGGAGGCATGGGAATAGGCCGTTTGTGGGTCCCTTAAAACATGAATGTGTGTGATGATCCAAATTAAGGACATGAAAAGCATGTGGTATTGTGATTTAATGTTTGAATGGATTCTGAAACTCTTGAAATTAATCCATTGTAATCATGGAATTAGGAATCCTATGCTAGGAACATAAGGAATCTCTTGTTTTGAGAAAGATTCATCCTATGATTGGAACATAGGGTGTGATATAGTTTATAGTAATGTAGGGAGGACAGTTATCATCTTATGCATGGAGCATAAGGCATCTACTATTTGGAGTAAGAGGCATACTATATTTTTTATATGGTGTGCAGTACAGTTTATATTCATGTAGATAATACTATTACGCACAAGGTAGCTATAAATGTCTGGTGTTGGGACTTATAGAATAGTGGCCCTTTCTAGTTAAACTTGGCATAGGATCCTTGTGATAGAGGCTGGGTGAGTTACTTGAGGATTCGTACGACTCAAGGTTCTTGGAGAATTGATGATGTGAATCTCAACCCAGGACGTGGGAAGTGAACCATGAAGAATATGTTGAATCAATGTGTATTACGGTGTGGGTACTAGTATCTCAAATTATTGTATTCCATAGGAGGAAGTTTGTTGTGCATAACGGTGCAATGGAAAATGTAGACATGTCAAGCTGAAAAGTTTGTGGGGAAACTCTCTATTATTCATGGGTGTTAGTGACAGAAGTGGAGGCGCCAACCGGGAGGGCTGGGACCAAACCGCGCTAATGATCCATAGTATGGAATCGGGGGTGCAACCCCCTATGGGTATAGACCGGTGGGCACGAATATAAGAGCATAAAAAAAGGGCGTCACGAAGTAGCTCCATGGAGGAATCGACTAAAGGAGCACCCGGTCTCACGAAGAATCATCACGAAGGAATGTTGATCATGGATCATGGGGTCACCAAGAGAAATGGGTTTCATAGAGAAAATCATCGGGCGGAGTAGTGGATCTCACAGAGAAAAGCATCTCACAAAACAAAGTGTTTCGCGGTGCAAAGCGTCTTGCAGATCCCTTTTCAAAGGGTATCACTTCACAGAGCCCTAGATCTCCGTGAAAATGGAGATCATCTGGCCAAGGGGAGACATTCCCATCCTTATAAACTGGGTTATGATACCTATTTAAAGGTGATGGAGGTTAGTGGAGTGAACCGCAAAACACAAATGTGGCCGGGAAACACAAATGTGTGCCGCAAAGCAAATCGCGCTCCGCAACAGGAGGGAGTTACCACATGTTTCTTGTTATCATGGAACTGACCATCATCGAGCTTCGTGGCGCTTGTAGAGGCTCTGATATAGTTTCCTCAAGCTCATCGTAACCATGAAGTAGACTATCATTGAGCTCTGTGGTGCTTACGGAGGCTCCGGTCAAGTTCCTCTGCTCCGTGAACTCTAAGGGAGCTTCGCGAATAAGATCTGTGAACCGGTTTTCTTACCCAATATCAAATGACTATAACTCATAATCTGTAACTTCATCCAGGCCCTACAAGCTATCAAATCGAATCTTTCTAAATGGGCTACGTTCTTGGATCATGCATGGAAACATTTTAATATTTTATGACCGAGTTTTCTAGGTCCAACAATGTCATATATAATTTTTTTACATTTCATTCCATTAGGGTTATGATAACGCCACTCGTGTATATGGAGGACTACTACCTCGAGAAGCAATGTGATTTAATTTTCACTAAGAAAGTATATATAATGATATAAGGATTAAACGTCACTAACAAATTAGATATACATGAAATAATTATGATATCAATGAACCTTTTTTAAATCATCAGTGATAATATATCATTTTTTTCTTCTATATAAAAATGATACCATTATTTATGTACATGTATACTACGAACATCGTGATCAGATGTGATTTTATATTCATCACCACACAAGATGGATAATAATAATTATTATATTTAAAAAATAAAACTTCATATATGATATTTTTTAAATTATAAATATATAAAACATTACATACCACCTTTCTATAATGTTCGATGAAAAATGGGAATGATATTCATGACATATCGTCTACATGATCGTAACATACTTCATTTTTCATAACCATATATCATGATTTGTTTAAAAACTATAAAAAATATAAATATGAAAAATATTTTTTTATCATTATTATCCTATAGATTATGTTTCTATATAATATATATAAGAGGTGAAACATTCATGAAAACGTACAAATGATAAAATTGGTAAATAACGCTTGAAATAAAAAATTAATGGATCATTAAGAAAGAAAAGGAGATAAAATGTTATAAAATGATCATATATGATATCATAAATGTTAATTTGGTTATTAAATAGGTTAATAATAGTTTTAAAATCACTATACATGACGTTTAAGGATGTTAAACCAAAATAATGTGTTGGGTCATTAATATCTTAACTCAATTTCCATTCACTACATTAAACATTTGCATCCTTGATTATGATAATATATTATTTTGTGTTAAATTAATCTTCCTTACATTTTATTTTATTTAAAATATTATTATGTGAATTTATGTTTTATAAACATTAAAATTTCATTTATTGATCCACTTATCAATTATATGATCTTGGTAAGAGATTTCTTGTCTCTCTTTTATTTCGTGGAGGCATATGAAAATTCACCACTCTTTTGATTTTGAGGATTATATATACAACTCCTTTTAAACTTTATATCATTAATACCATTATTTTCATGACATTTAAACATTAATTTGACGTTACTTTTTATTTGTGATTACAATTCAAAATATTACTAAAGCGACATGGGATTTTTTTTCTCAATTGACATTCTTTGAAAATGATGTCATGATATGTATCTATATTATTTTATGCGGTGTATATATTTCCCTATTGACATGTTATATCACGAGATTAAATATTCTCTTGAAATTTGAAATTTTACATAATTTTTTTAAAGGGGATTATGATTCAATAATACAAAATTTGTAAGATATTTATGTTACAATGTCGTTGTTTAAATAGATTATTTTTTATCAAGTATCAAAATGTTGAAATATTATGATATATCTCACAATAATTAACATTATGTTTCTTAACACATGGTTACATAGAATATTTTTAGGTATTAATATATTTTTTCCCCTAATTGGTAATTAAAATAACCAAAAATGTATTTTATAAGGGAAATTACCATTAATTCTTTCTTAAGAAGAGAAAATATTTAATTCCAAAACCAAGTATTCTAAAAATGATTCCAAATGTATATATTATTAATAAAATTATTTTTTAATGTAATTTTAACCATATTTTTTAATTTCTACCAATTTTTTCAGTATTAATTTTCCTATCATTTTCCAAAAAGGCATTTTTGGTATTTTTCAAAAATGTGGAGAAAATATTTATTTCAATATCTATGGAAGGAACAAAAATTTTCCACAGTAAGGAAAATTTTAATGATTCAATATTATTATTTAAATTTACATTGTTATTTTCACAGATATATATTTAAAAAATTTCTTAATATTTATTATTTTTCATACTAGAATTGTTATTTTCTATCATAAATATTTTAAGTTATTTTAATGCATATTTATATATTTCCATGGTTTATTTCAAAGATAAATGTTTTTCGCAATAATATTCTAAATTAAAAGTGTTATTTTTCTGAAAATATTTGTATGGATATTTTAATGGAATTACTATATATAAAATTCCCCACCCCTTGTAGTTACTTATGCTCGAATGGGGTTATTTTTAATAATACCATCCTCACTTTTCTCTATACAGATTAAGAATATTTCTATGAGATTATTTTTGAACCTATTTCTTTTCTACTGGTGAATAATATTTAGAATATATTATGATGAAGCCCAATTCCATTCAATTGATTAACAAATTTGCAAAATGATTTCTATGGAAACCATTTTTTCTATGAGTAAATCTTGATAACAAAATATAATATTTTTTATGATTAAATAAAGTATTTATTAACTTTATTATTTTTTTAATTATTAGACACTATAAATGTTGGGTTAACCGATATAGTTCCAAGATATCTCTTCATATTTTATAAGATGTGTGTTCCCAGATACTGCCCCAATGTATTGGGATAAGACATGGTTCTATGGGGATTTAAATTGGATTTTGACTGTATGGTTATTAAATATTTTAGGGTTCTATGTTTTCTGTATGTACTCTATGATGATTCTTCCACATGATACAAAGATACATTTTCTATTCTTACAAGAGTTTTAAAATATATATTTTTGATTAATATTTATATCACATAGTTTAGGATTATTTATTATAATGGTCATTTTATTTTCTAAAACTTTTGAAATTATACATTATTAATGATTCATGTATGGATGGGGATTATTTATTTAATGACTCATTCATGAAATTTAATTATATTGGCATACCTTTGTTCACATCATATGATCATTGATGAAATTAAATTGTCAATGTATTTATTTAACAGTAATGTGAATTTGATCTCATCCATGTTTTTCCATTCCTAGTATTACATGATGTGTATTAAGAATGATATGTAAGGATATGCTTAATAGAATAATGATATTATTGAAAAAGAATTATCTTGTAATTTTTTTCCAAAATAATGTAAGATTGATTTATTTTTCATTTTTTCCAAAACTATGAAACTATTATGTTCTTTAGGATGTGATTTCCTATATATTATGCCAATGTACCAAAGAATGAAACAACTCAGGATACTAGATTTAATGTTATTACATTTGGTATCATATAATATTTAGGTGAAACCTTTGGGACTAGGCTTAGGAAATGGTCTATTGTGAATTTAAAACATTGGTACACATTGAGGATATGTAATGAAATAAATTATATAGTTGTGTTAAATTAGTTTTTGTTTATGAAATACATACTGTCATTGATACTACAAGTGTACTTGGTTCTTCCATAGGTGTACCTAGGGGTAGTAACTCTAAAAAGGATGAATTTGTCTTGACCTGACATCACACGGTACATGAACATGGGTCCTACTATGAACCTATTTTTATTATCATGGGGGATATGATTTCGATAATTTATATATTATTTACAAACCATTATAAAATATTTGAATATATGATGACATGGAATGACCTTCATTAATCTTACAATGTCTTATAATGAAATTAATGTTCATCAATGTAATGAGAAAATTATTTATCTTTGTAGAAGAATGGAATAAAGAAAAGTGTTAATATGAAAAAATAAATATTATAATGGAAGTAAATAAATATCACCATAGGGATCCATTTATAGTTTATTTTTCTAAAATGTTTTGAACAAGGGAATAATATATCTACATTCACTCTTATAATGGGCGAACTGTGGAACAAGTAAAGAGTTTGTTGAAGTATTTATTCAGATTCCAGAATTATATAACTAAATTATTTTTATAAATCTCAGTATTTTATAAGAATAATGAAATATTTAGGGATTCTTCTAAGTTGAAAAAGAATATATGTGTTCAGTAACATAGGATTTATTGTTACTATACTGGGTTATTGAGGTTAATATTTATCAAAAGTTTAAAGTCTTAAACACCACATTGTAGGTTTTATATGATGTTCTTTTACCATGATTTGTTATATTTTAGGGTAAATTAAAGGAATGTATGTTCTTTAGTGGAATATTTATTTATGGAATAATTATTATAAATATCATAGAAACAACATTAAAGTAATTTATAAACATTAGTGTTTATATGAACATTAATTACATTATAATAACATTAGAATAAGATTTTTAGATATTTTGAAATGAAGGGTTATTTTTTGACTAATTTTATTTCAAGAATTTCAATCATATTAAATTTGGGAACATTATAGAAATTATAATAATAAATTTTATGGAATAGAAAAATAGTAATCTTGGTGGAAACCCATCACATTCGGTAAGGTCGTAGGGCCTAAACCCATGAATTAAGAACCATTTGGGTTTAGCATGTACTGCTGGCGCATACAACATCTTGGTCACCATTTCCTTGTTATTAGTCAAATTATTTGAAAAATAAATATTGTGATGAAAATGTGGTGTTAACTTTTATGTTTATAGTCTAATTTTTTATTTTTTATAACATATAATAACCATATTAGTTTTGGAAAAAATGGTAGAGAATGATGAAAATTAATTTTAAAATATTAAGGTTATAATGATCTATTAAAATATAATTTTAGCCATTCATTAATCAAAATTATTTTTGGATATTTTTTTCTATGTGTAGGTATGAATTGTGAATTAATCAAAGACCATCCACAAGATTAAATTTTCTATATGAAATAAAAACATATAGTTTATGTATATTTTCTTATATTTTTATATAGTAAATGAATTCATCAAGTTAGTGAAATCATTTTGACACATTTTATCCTATTATATTCATATCCATTGAGTTAGATGATAAATTAAATCATCACATATTTATAGGTATTGAGGCAAATAAATTAATATCGATCATTCACTAACTTGTGATCAATGAAATAAATCAATCTCTATAATTATTGATGATTTTATTCCATGTCTAAATATTTACATCTCTCCATTTTTATAATTTTTTGAAAACAATTATGGTTATTATAGATGACCCTCATATATCCCTTATACGTTTTTCATGATAATGTTTGGCATACCCATTTAATGATGTTGGTTAAAAACAATTATGAGGAACTGAACTTAAACATTACTTAATATTGAGTTAAGTAAATAATTTTAATATAATTCACATCAAGGATATTTTCAGATTTAGAGCATTAGTGAATTAGGTCATAAAATATATGTAAAATATATATCATTATAAGTAATTACTTCTACTAAATTAATTTTTTTCATAAAACAATAACTCTTTAAAAAAGATACATGATATCGTTTCATGTTTTAACAGCATAACATTTCCTTGATCCCTTCTTCGACATTATTATAATTTATTTACTGTGAAAAAAATTTCAAAACATTGGAGAGCATAAAGAGTTCAGTAAGAGATACACAATTATGGAAAACTATAATTCTTGGGATAACATGAAAACCATGAATAAATTATCATAAAGTAAAAATTTTCATTTTTAAGAAGAATTAAACATACTTCCCTGAATATAAGATCATTTATTACCATTTTTGTAACCAAAATATTTTCATAATACCCATAGAAATAAAAATATATCATATAATGGTAATTTGGGATATAAACATACTTAAATGGAATAACCATATAGTTGAATTCCACTCATATCACAAAATAGAATAGCCATACAGTTGACTTCCATTCCCATCCATTGGAGGATATAACATAACCACCCATCCTTGGCTTATCACGGAACCACCAGTCATTTGGGTTATCATATAACCACCCTTAATTGGAGTATCAAATCACAGCTTGTCAAACGTCCATGTTCCAATATATAATCAACACACATGAAATATTTAAATATATCAATAATTCCCTAATAAAATTTAGTTCAAAATAACATGAAATAATTTCAAGATATTGAAATGATAAATCCATTTAAAACCCCATTTTAAATTTTAAAACACATAAAATAGTATTAAGGGGTTTGTTTTCTTCTTAAAAACATTATTGCTTATAAAAGAGGAAAAATATCAAATAATTATTATAGTAGAGGATAGTTTCTTATCACCGCAAAAATTAGAATGTTTCCTTTTTTAGTTTAGTAAAAAACTTCAAAGAGAAAATATTCCCTTTAAATTATTTTAAAAGTGAAAGGATTTTATTATACACCATATAAAAGAAGAAGGTGTATATTATCAAAATATGACTCAATAAAAGGAGATTGAGACAAAGTCTCTAACCTTGAGTCTGAATTGTCACATATGTTTATTGTTCATCTTAAATAATAAACCGAAGTTAATTTTTCCTTGTATAAAGAAAACATTTTAAGTTTATTATTAATTTTATATCACTTATTACCACATTCTAAAAATTACACAATTATTTAAGTTAATATCAGTAGTTTTTATATTTTTGATACATGTGTCGATAATGAATTTGTTTTGATATAAAATGTCCATGTAGTCAAAAGTAAATCATCAACATAATTATATTCATTATTTAAATATCATATACATTCTTTTTATATTTATTTATAATATTCATTAACAATTGGATATAAAAATTGAGATGCACCACTCATGGAGGTTTTAGGTCGTACGTACGCATGAACGTGACATTAATTTAATTTTCATATGAATACTAAATGATACATTGGCATATTAAAATTTTTGTATGATTTCATATTTCATAAATTTTACATATATTCATTTACACAATCTTATATATGTTCCATTATTCACATGAATGAGTCATATCACATTGAGTGGGTGGTACTCCGTACTTCCTCAAATGAAATTATCGTATTTAAAAATTATAGAAAGCATAAATGATTAAAGTAAATAAAATGAAAAAATCATAGAGGAAATATAAATATCATATATAAACAATGTTCTATTATATTGGCCATAATGGGAGGTGGTAGGTGAAAATTTAACAATGATCATTTTGTGAGGAATTAGTTCTTCGTACACCGAAACAATATGTTCGTATCCATTAAGTAGAGGTGTCTTTATGCGTAGTTAAAATATTTCTCATAAAAATACACTAGTATATTGAGGATTTAGGTTTTGTTATGTAATAAATTAATGTGAATATAATATGAAGTGGAGAAGGAAAATTGTGTAAAGGAACTAGATACAATACGTTACCTCTAAATCGCGTACCATCTTTTGATTTAAGCCAAAATGATTTTTTGAATTCCTTTCTGCCAAAGGAATGGCTTATATGAGGAATCAAGGGATGTTTGGATATTATAGAATAATAATTATTACTATCCAAGGGGATTTATAGGTGTGAGTTATGTAGGTATAGGTGGTATCCTTTTATAATAGGGGGAGGGTCACTTTAGGAAAGTATAGAAATATTATTTTACTATAAAATCATTTTTGATTAAAAATGCTTCATAACTAATTTAATGTGAATATAATATGTTTATTTTTTGAATAAAAATAATCAAATAATTTATAGATATGTTTTGATTTTTTTTATCCTTATCATTTGGGTTTAAACCTTATTTTACCCAACTTAATGTTACTGTGATATCATGTTATTTACACATTGTGGGTTAATTTAATTACCATGCCATGTCAAAGGGTCCACCATAAAGTAATTTATGATATATTTGGACTTATCTTAAACATTTGGTCAAATCATATATTTTTAGGAATTTAATATCATTTAATAAATTATATAATATTTTATGTTATGAGTTATTTAAATTTTAGACACTATTCATAGTGGTCTCTTTTACAGTTTAATAAAAACTCTATTCCTTTCAAAAAAGACATAAAATAAAATATAATATTTCAATATCATTCAAAAAAATTACTACATGACATCAAAATATCAAAAATATATTTATTTAAAAACTTATAATATTATTTATTTCAATAATTTATTAATGAAGAAATCACTGAATCATTATTGTGTCATATTTAAATTTATTTATTTAATAACTAAAAATTATGAACAAAATATCATGAGGTAAGAAACCATTTTATATTTCTAATTTTTATATATTAATATTGATCAATTATATAACCCCATATAATTTTATTTAGTAAAAGATACATGTTTATGATATATTTCTCTTTAAATTAAATTTATACTTATAACATGTCATTTCTACACCCATGTGGCTCTATGGGGTCCAAAAACTAACCCATGGATGAAAATGGTCAGACATAACTCATCCAATAAGATTAAGACACGTTTCTAGGTAGATTAATATTATTATAATATCATAATGTTACCCAGATTTTCCAGATTTCCTTTTATCTATTGTAAATATAATAATTACTGATGTTACTATTCATAATGTTCAAAAATAAATTGTACATATTTAAACAATTATTGAAATATGAATCCAATAATGGGATCCACTATTTAAAATTCCAAACACAGAATTGGATTAAAATAAATTAAAATTAATTCGCATTGTCAAAACAGGAAAGCATGTTTTTATAAAATAATAACTATCAAAAGATTGATTGTGTTTATGTCCAACTTCAATATAAAATGACTTATAATATCAATTGTTGGATTAAATGAAAAAAAAATAATTTAAACATTAAATCAAATTAAATAAACAATTTAACTATGTTAATTAATCAGATGAAAAGAATGTTTTGAATTTAAATACAATATTTTTCATTATTCATTAAAATATAAATTTCCTCAAGAAATATACCAACATGTCAGTCTAAGTAAATTATGATGTTACAATCTAATGAATAAATTTATTTTGTCAAATAGAACACATAAAAGCGACAAAATATATATTCAAAATGGGTTATGCATCAAAAGGCAGCAAAACTGCATTTTTAGAAAAATACCTCTTTTATCTGAAATAATTAATTTGTTCTTATATCATATATAGAAAACATATATGATGAATTTAAAAGATTAAATTTAATATATAACATATACTTTTCATTAAATAAATATCCATAATGAGTGATATTATTTAATAAACACAATTATTCTTTTTTAAATAGTTTTTCATAAAAACTCATCCTTCACATTATATTTTTTCATTTCAAATAAATTTCTTAGTCAATGAATCATTATTTATAAATGTGTAAACCATATTTCAGAATTTTGTTGATACTATTTATTATTTCTATTCAAATGGTTTTGCATTAACTACCATTTAAAATAATAAAAATATTATTGTATTATTATTCATTATAACAAAACATTGTGTGCAACATAAGATTTCCGAGAAACCCATTGTTGTGTTTCAAGTACACTATCAAAAAAAGAAACACCCTTAGAATTAAATTACTAACATTTCCCTAAATATTAAATGAAATTAAAATGTATTATTCTCTCAATACCTAGGTTGTTATATCTATCCCCCCATTTGGAAATTGCATCATCACAATTTTTAAATTAGGATTGAAACTTAATTTAAAATCCCACATTAGAAAAATAGTAAATAAAACTATCACATTAATTTAATTAAATATAAAAACAAAGGACACGTGAGACAAAAAATTCTAGGGTTCTATTTATGAAAACAAGGATATAGAAGAAAAAATAACCATCATATTTTGATTAAGAGTAATAGAAAAAATGATCAGTAGAAAATAAACAAAATGAAAACCATAAAATGGTTATGGGTTAAATATTCATCTATTTCAAAGTAGGAATAGTAAATGGAATGTTTTTTAATCATTTACAGAAATTTTGACTAAGAACAATAGGAAACACACATACCAGTCCAGTAGTGTTTCATCCATTAATAAATATCTACCACAAAATCATCTATTATTCAACGTTGAGTATTCAAGGGTACTGGGTCACACCTAACGCACTAGAATCAGCTTATATAAAAATCACATAATCCTTCAAATATTAACAATCTATTCATTCTTTCATAAAACATTAACCAAAATCCAAAAGGATTGTACAATATCAGATATTCTACAAAAAGGATAATATATTATGAAAATAAATACTACTCTTAATCTCCAAAATTCAAAAAAAACATATATTCCAAAGGTCAACAAAGACCAAAGAATAATAAATTTTCCTTAAAATTTGTCAAAGTAATCTATACAATGATTGAAACCGAAATTTTTTAAAAGATATTATAACCTAGTCATCCATGATAAATGCATACATTTATCTCCAAATAACATCAACTAATCATTATGTATAGTACATAATAGTAATTAACCTAATCACATATTATCCATAATAGGTTAATCAATTCAATAAATAACCCAAATAAATATTTTTTCAAACGAAAATCATTTATTCATTCCTAATAATATTTAATCATTAATCCTATAATCAAATTTCATTGTATTCTATTTTCCGTAGGCATACAATGTACCCAAAAGAGATAATGTCTTCCAATATAATATTTATAACATAATCACCAAATCATTTCACAATACTAAGGACATTTGATAATACCTTTTTTCCCAAAATCAACATCTTTTTTAAACCATTAAATCATTTATCTAAAAATAATATGTCATATTAATTAGGGACTTCAAGTAGGCTAGTGGTAGGTGATAAATTAGAGTCACTCTTTTGTTTTGGGTTTCATTCCCACATTTTTGTTTGACGTTCTAGGTTTTCACATATTCTATGTGTTTTACTTTTTCAAAAACAATAAAATTTTTCAACCTTCCCAAAAAATGAGATAAATTGACAAAAAATAACCATAACCTATATTTACCTCAATTATTATCTAATATCTCATAATTTTCATCCCAAAAAGTAATAACCCATAATTTCCTCAAATTCAAGGATCATATAAACCCAAATCAATTTTTATAACTATATCCTCCAAATGGCTAGGCAATTCAACCTCAATTAACATTTTTATATAACAAACATAAGGGTTAGAAATACTACAATCCTTCCAAAGTAATTCTATCCTTAATACATTTAGACATATCATCATCCATAGATCCATCTTAACACTTCAATTCCATAAATTTAGTAATATTAATCAATGGTCATTATTAATGATCCTTAATCCATGTTGTCCATATTATTCTGTTAGAATTATTTCCTATAAATAAAATCATGAATATTTTCCTAATATTTCAATAATGTTACAACATGAGATATGAAATAATCAATCACATTCATACGTCATTTTTAGGTTCCTAATATTTTTTTTGGAATGGAATTAGAAATTGGTAAACATATATTTTTACGGTCATACAGATCCCATTCATAAACCTTCTACATAGGAAATATATATATGTAATGACCATGTGCATTGTATATTAAACATTTAATTGATCCCTTCAAAATAACTTCTATTTGTTTCCTATATCCAGAAAACTCTTCCATTTTCCATGGAAGGTTATTACTTTATGACCTTCTTTACCACAACTATAACATCTTCTCGTCCCTTTGAAATATTTTACTAGGTGTATATCACATTATCCTTGACACATAATTATATAAATATTATTACCTTTTTTATTATTTCTTGGACATCCATAGGGAGTATTTTCTCACATATATTATGCCTTAGAAATATCACCAAGGTTAGAGTGGTCAATCATTACACCATGTTGTTTGTTAATAATAACCAAAAGAGTTCTCATTGCATCAACCATTTCATTCATTTTCGTTTTTAGAAATCCACAAAAATTTCAGTAACATCCAGTGTTAAATTAGTCCCTTTTAGATCCATCTATTTACGAAAACCAAAAATGGTTATAGTGAGTATATCATTAAGATCATCATATATTATCTTATGATGATAATAAACACAAAGATATGTTAAGTCATTTTCTCTTCAACTCATTCAATTTCTCTAAAATAACATGTACTATTTCTAATATTCAAACCATTTTGGTTATATAAAACATGTCACTTATGCTTAAATAAAACCCCAACCTCTAATGTTATCTAAACCTTCATTTGATACCAACTATAAGGTTCATGCCTTAAAAATTACATAATCTAAATATAAGTTAATAATTTACCTTTAAGTCACATCGAAGATATTTTCAGTTTTAGTGCATTAAATAATTAGGCCATAACATATATATAAGATCTTCAATATTATATGTAAACACTTCTAATTACTATCAATTTTTTTCTATAAAATGAACAACTCTTTATAAATGAAACATGACATTGTTTCTTGTTTTAAAAACATAAATTTTCCTTGATCTTTTCATTGACTCTATTATTATATTATGTCATGTAAAACACATTTCAAAACATGGTATGATCATAAAAATATCAGTACGTGATAAAAAATTATGGAAAAATAAATGTCTTGGGAAAACATGAAAACCATGAATACATTATCATAAATTAATACATTTCACATTTAATAATTAGTAAATATACTTTACTAAATAGAAGATCATTTCTTACCCTTTTTATAAAAAATATTACCATAAATCCTATATAAATTATCATATATCATATAACATTAACATGGGTCATAAACATATTTAAATGGAATAATCATATGGTTGAATTCCACAAATATCACTGAATAGAATAACCATACCACCAACATCCATACCCAATGCATTGGTGGTTATAATGTAACCAATCGTCCTTGGTTTAACATCAAACCAACCATAATTTGGTTAATCATATAACAACCAATCATTGATTTATCACGTAACCACCCATCAAATGTCCATGTACCATTATATAGTCATGACATATAAAATATTGAAAATATAAACATTTCAATAATAAAATTTCATTTCCAAACAAAATAAATCATTTCATGCTATTGAAATATTAAATCCTTTCTCAAAACCGTTTTCAATACAAAAACACCCAAAAAAGGAATAAGGGATTTATTTTCCTTTTAAATACATTAACTCTTATAGAGGAATCCAAATATCAAATAACCATTATGGCGGTGGATATGTTTTTGTTGCTGAATACATTAAAATTTTCAATTTTTCATTTAGTAAAACAATTTGTTGATAAAATATTACCATTGAATGAAATTAAATGTAGAAGGTATTTATTATACACTGTATAAATGAAGGTGGTTTATATTATTATAATATTCTTCATGGAATGAAGACTAAGAAAAAATAACTTACATTGATTTCAACTCGTTGGTTGTGTTCCTAGGTCTTCCGAAATAATAAGATAATGAAAAATTATACATTAATTATAAATAATTTCATGTTTATTATTTCATTTATGTAACTTATTATAGGATTATTAAAATTACATAATTATTTATGTTTATATCTGGGGTTTTGTTGATATTTGGTAGTTGAGTCGAAAATGAATTTTTTTGGTGTGGTAAATATTCCAAGTAGTTGAAATTTCATCATATCTTGAATGATAATATTGATTTAAATATCATATATATTCAGTATATATTTATTTATAATAGTCTATAACATTTGGAGATATGAAATGAAATGCATCGTTCATGAAGACAGGAGGTCATACGTACGCATGAAGGCTACTTTCAATTATTTTTCATCGAAAAATTAAATGATTGATACGTATATTATAATTACACTCTAATATAATATGTCATATAAGGTACATAGTTTTGTAAACTTCGTCCTTTATACGTTCCATGTAGGACATGAAATAGTCATATCACATAGAGGGTGTGGTAGTCTGCATTTCCCCAAATGAAAATATCGTATTTACACTTTATAGAAGTAATAAAGATATTATGTAAAAAAATAAAAAAGAATAAATAAAATATAAATATAATATATAAATATAGTTCCATCATAATTTACACCATGAGAGGTGGTAGGGGAAAATGGAACAATCATTATTCTATGAGGTATTAGTTTTCTATACATAGAAACAATATGTTTTTATCCATTAAATGGAGGTGTGTGTATCTGAAGTTCAAATAAATCTCAGAAACAAATATTACTATAATTAACATGTTGGTTTTGTAATGTAATCAATGAATAATAAGATCATATGGAGTGGAGATGGAAAATAAATGAAAGAAACAAGAGAAAAGAGGATACCACTAAATCGTGTAATATCATTTTATTTGAGAAAAAAGGATTTCTAAAATTTATGTATACCCAAAAATAAATCATAATGGAGGAAGGGAGGGATGTAGGGAGATAATTGTAGAACAATTTGGACTAGACAAAGGGCTTGAGAGTTATGTGTTATGTGGGTATAGGTGTTGTTCTTTTATAAGAGGGAGGAGAGACACAATGGGAATGTCTAGTGATATTAATTTATTTTTATTTAAATTTCTATTAAAATGACCCGAAACAATGTTCATTCGAAGATAAGATGATTTTTGTTTGAATAACAACCATACAATGAAAATTAGACATGTTTTTAATAATTTTAAATCCATATCAAGTGTGTATAACCCTTATTTTACCCTTTCTAATCTCACCATGATAAAATGTTATTTACACATTGTGGGTTACTATTATTACCATGTCATATCAAACGTCCCACACAAAAGTCATTAATAAAATATTTGAACTTATCTTTACCATTTTGACGAATTTTATATATTTAGGAATTTAATATCGTTTAATATACTATTTTATATTTTAACTTATGAATTATGACAATTTTGGACACTACACATTATTTACTTTTTTACTAATTCATAACAATAAGATTTCATCAAATAAATGGAATTAAATAAAACCTAATTTTTTTAATATCATTAAAAAAACACATCGATGGAATCAAAAAAAAATTACATTAATTTAATATTTATAATATCATTTATTTGAATCCATTATTAATAAAGAAATTAGTTCTTCCTCATTATGTCGTAATTAAATTTATTTATTTAATGTATAAAAAATTTAAATAAAATAGCCCGATGTAGGAAACATTTTTATATTTATAATTAATATTTAGAGTATAATGTATTATTTATATAACCCTGTATTATTTTATTTATTAAAAGATACATGTTTATGTTATATATCTGTTTACTTTAAATTATTTATTATAACATGGCATTACCACACACAAGTAGATTCATGGGGAAAAAACCCATGGATAAAAATGGTTGGACATAACTCATCAAATAGGATTAGGATATGTTTTTTATAGTTTAATAAAATTATAATATTATTCTTGTACCCTTATATTCAATATTTACCCTTTAACCATTGTAAATAAAATAATTACGGAAGTTACTATTCCTAGTGTCCGAAAATAGAAGGTACCTATATAAAAATTTTGGACCTTATGATTTCAAATTTTAGAATCCTGTATTTAAAATTCAGGAAATATGGTAGAAATAAATTTAAAATTTATTCCCATTGTCAAAACCAGAAAGAATGTTTTTAAGAAGTAATAACTATCAAAAGATTGAAATTTTCTTGTCCAATTAGAATGGTAAATTACATCCGATGACCAAAATTGGATTAAATGATAAAAACATAATCTAATTACACATTAAAACTAATTAAAAGAAAAGTATAACTATATAAATAAATTAGATGAATGTCCAGTTTGGAATTAAAATGTAGTGTTTTGCACTATTCATTTTAATATGAATTTCATCTGAAAAATAACAATATTTTTTGCCAAAGTAAATTTCGATATTCCTATTATATAGAAGAAATTTATATTTTCAAATAGAAAATATAAAAGCAACAAAACTTTATTTAAAAAGGGATCACCATCAAAAGGCAGTAAAATTTTATTTTTAGAGAAATAAATCTTTTATCCAAAAATTAGAATTTATTATTATATCATATCTAGAAAACATATTACATGAATTTAACACAATAAATTTAATATAAATATTACTTATTTAATTAAATAAAAATCCCCAATGGGTGATATGATTTTATAAACATAATTGTTCACTTTTAAATGGGTCTTAATAAAAACCCATCTTTATATTATATTAAAATTTTTTGTTTTTCTAATAAATTAGGAAACTAATGTATAATTTTTAAAAATTGTGTAAACTATATTTCCAAATTTAGTTGATACTATTATTTTATTCCATTCCAACATATATTTGTTACATACCATTTAAAATAATAATAAAATTATATTAATATACTTTGGTATAACTCAACGTTCTGTGTAACATAGGATTTTGGAGAATCTTGTTGTTACCTGGTGAGTACGCTACTAGGAAAATATTCCCCTTTAATCTCAAATTAATATCTTATTCATAAATAATAATATAAATGAAAAATTTTTAGTCAATAAATACCATGGATTTTTAAAAAATATTTTCAAATTTACATCCAGAGATTATTGAGATAAATCTCTTTTTGTGAAGATCAAATTTAAAACTACTGGATGAATGTAACACCCAATGATTTTCAAATAATAAAATTATGTTTAATATCATAAATAATATAATAATTTATCATATAAGATAATGTAACTCCCTGAAATTTTACGATGTATTTTCTTTTAAATGAATTTACATTCTTCGATTACTTTAAGAACACACTGAAGTGTCCAATGGATCATGAATTCAAAATAAGTGGGGTATTGAATTATGTGTGGCATGTTTACTAAATTATTTTATTTTTAATAATCCACATCACACATATTTCACCTATTAGGATGAGTATATTCAATATGTATTGTTTAATGTAAAGGAATAAAAACATAATATGTTTACAAGGTTTGGTACTAAGATATACTATTTATTGAGGCCAATTAGACCCCCATGTAACATATAATTCACTATATATATTTGTGGTTATAACTTGGTATAGTCTGATTGCGATTAAAATTGTGTTCTATAGTGTTCCATTCTATAGTCCCAATAGATGTTAAAAGTTCCCACCTACACTTGACTCTCTTAAGTCACACATTAATATCTTTCTACTACATCCCATTTTGGTATCAGTATCCCACCAGACCATGATGGTGTTCAACATGACAATTATTATGCATCAAAGTCACAAAGAATACATCCACATTATTGAGTCGCGCAAGATATAACACACTGATTGAAAGATCATTTTTGGTTTTAGAATAAATTTTCACAACCTAGGAATGAATTCCATCTCCACAAATAAATTGTGTCCCATGATCTACTCATGTACAATTCTGAAGAACAGTATAAACTTATAAAAAACTTCAATTTTCTTCTCACTATAAACTAAACATTATAGTATATGTACTAATACCAATACACTTACTAATTGGGTTTATGTGTTATGAATTATCTCATCACATAAACTTAATTAAACTACCCATAAATAGTGAAATTTATATTACTTGTTGTTTCTAAAACTTCATGCATGTATATAAATTCATAGCTTTCATTATTTTGTGAAATAATTAAAATACCCAATCTTCTCCCAATTCCTTTTATTTATTATATAATATAAATAAAAATGATATATTATGTAAGAGCCTATATAAATCCTTAATGTTTATGCTTCACTACATCATTTGTTGTATAATTCCAAAGAACAAGACCACATTTTTCTTAAATTTATTACGTAATCATTATTTCATGAGATTAATCATATAGTTTCACAATCTATACATAATTCTCAGTGTTATTAAACAGCCCAATTAACATAATGCCTTCAATAAAAACACACAATTGTATCTCACCCAATCTCTATCAAAAATAATATTGTTCCATTCGACATCTTCTTCTCATGAATGCTTCTTCGCCTAACTTAGTTCTAAAAAATAATTCCATCATTATAACTCGAAATATTATATTATTCCGCTCTACCTCAAGAATTCATAACATCACATCAATTTTGATCTTCTATCTTATAAAAAAAACCTTCATTACTATATCCAATGTTAGTTCATGAAATTTCCAAAAAATAACAATGATCAGAAGCTTATGGAATTCAATATTTTTTCATTAAGTATCATAGTCGATATATACACTCTTTTTTGGATTCAATAAAAAATATCATGAAAATTAACATACTTTATAAATTATATAATATGTTTATGAAATCTATCTAAAAATTCATAGTGCATCCAATTCTCTTTCACACACAAAATAATTCTTTCGAATAGGTGTTTGGATCGTAACATAAATTGAGATCCTTGGGGGGGGGGGTTATTGAAAAACCCCAACCGACTTAACTCATGCACACCATCCCAATATTTCTTTCACCCTCTCATAGATGTTGATTCATATGATTGATTTCTAAATTTATCAATATGCCGAAAAAAGTCACAACAAATATAAAAATTAATACACAATATTTATCCTCAGTTTTATATATAGTAAATCATGAATATTATGTTATATAAGGATTATATCATATTAAAATACTCTTTATGACCAAATTATGACTAGAATATTTATCTCGATCAATGAGAAGTCTTGGAATGTTGAATCATGGAATAGAAACAGCTTTAATAATATCATAGAAGTAGACAGTTTATGGTCATGATTATATGACATTGATAAAATAGATTAAATGGTTGAGGTTATTTCCTTTTTATTTAATTACTGGTATAAAATAACTCTAATTCACTTATCACATTAGGGGAGCTCTTCATTATAAAACTTAAATTCTCATTAATGGTTCTAGCTAACATTGGGGTTGGTACCTGAATACCGAATCACATGCCACATGATTCATCGTTATAGAATTCTACGGGATATTTTTTTTATAAATGTAAGCATGAAGAGCTACCCAATTCATACAACCATAAAATTCTAACACTCCAAAACAACAGCTCCCCTTTCTCATAAATTACTCATTATTTTTAAACATTATAAACTCATTTAACATATCCTAATCAAATTGGAACATATTCTGATCATTAACCACAACTATATGATAATCATATTATAAAATTATTTACATCAATTTAAGATTAAAAAAAATCAGTTTGGGATCTTCAATCCCCATATTTGTTTTTTTCAATTGCCACCTCATTTAAATTTTCAACAACATCATCTACCCCTTATTGGAATAAAACCAAATAAATATATGTGTGAATGAATTCTTATTTTAAAAAATACGATTTAATGAATGCCATCAATTCTTATGACAGTAATAGTGTGATTTAATATATATGAGGATAGAATCACCACATCTTAGTTATGTGTTTAAACAAAACAACTTTATTTCTAGGAGGGAAATTCTCAATGTAGAAAAGAGGGGGGTTAAATTTAAAACAAATGTTATCAATGAATTTTCAGCATGTGATATCAATGCTAATAACACTTTTCAGGGATAATTAAAAAAAATATCCACAACTATCTTATATTTATATAATCAAATCGTTATAAACATTCATAGGTATGAAATTAAATTACATTAAAATGATTGTTTTCCATTTATCATCAAGTAATCAATCTCTCCCTCACTAAAAATTATGATATTGAAGAGATATCAACTCAGATAGAGATATTTAGTGGGATTTCTATTATTCTCCCACTCAATAGATTTATTTTATACTTCATGGTTATAAATGGATTTGATCAAGAATATATTCTAGTAAAGTTTATAGATTATTTTAAATGTAATGAAAAATGAAATATGATTCCAATTGTCTTCCAGGATGAAATTATTTATAGTTGTATGATGATCACAACATCTATCAAATTCATTAATCCCCTTAAATACAAGATTCACCATAAATTAATTTCTTGAAAAAACAAACACGTTGAATATATTAAAATATGTTTCTTATTCAATGTACCTTAATTAGTGAAACATGATCGATTGTTTCTTCTCTAGATTAATAAATTCTTATATAACAATTATTCAGTACATTTTCTCAAAGAGATGATTTATTTTTCTATATATTTACTATATTACATGCCTCTTCCAACTATTTGATACACATGATAAAACAATATTGACACCCATGTGCAATATTTACATTGTTTATATATTACATTGTCGAAGTAATATTTTTATAAAAATATTTTACAAGTTCATTTAACTCTATTCTCAAAAAACACTTCTCTTAATAGAAACTATGTCAATATTTTACATTAATTTATATAAATAATACAACAGTCACATAGAATTTTAGCATTAATAAGGTTACAATTGTTTGGATAACAATCCGATTTTTCATCAAATACGGCTTTCAATAAATCAATCCAGTTATTTCTCTTTTCGACTGATTCTTTCTCAAATTCCATATTTCATCCACAATTAATTATGTTCATGAAAATTTCAAAATTCTTCTTGATCATACATTTTAATGTATAGTATAAGAATCATTTATTTAATGTAAAAATATAAGCCTAACTTTTCACAATCATATTGGGATTTGTTTGTTTAATAACCATCTTCTTTTTCCCACATCGCAAGGATAACCTATCATATTTTCTTAATACCTTATTAACTCTATGTTTTGGTATTATATTCAAATACATAGATGTATTTTCAATTACTGGTAGATATTCGCACTCATCATAGCAATGGCAACCTATATTGACGTAGTCATATAAATTTATAATGTGTTCATATCTATTTTTAGACTTTTTCCTCTTTAATGAGTTCTACTTATCTTGTCTTAGTTTCCTATTTTATTCATTATTTATCCCACAAAATTAAGAAATTTTTTAAAATTCATATAATGAAATTTGTTGAAGACAATTTATTTTTTGAGGGCTAAAATTCCAAAATCAATAATGGAAGATAATATATATTGATTTATTCTTATGTGATACATTCTATCTATCATTGATATTTTTCTTATTTTTGGTATGATGTTTCTTTGACTGTTTCTCCTTTGGGGAATAACAATTTATTCTGTTCTATGCATCCATATTTTATGATATAATTTATTCTTGAGAATATTTCTTCACCCATGTTTCAAAAATATTAAATTTCTATCTGCACTAGTCACCAAAACCTTAGTAGTAAACATATATTTATCAGGAAAAAGGTCACCTTATTTAATGGTTCTATAATATATTTTTCCATAGATAATATCAAGATCGTATTTCCAGTAGGTTGAGTATTTAGTTAAATAATACTCTTATCAGATCAATTCATGGTATTACTTATTTTCATGGAATCATTGAAATTTAATGCTTGTGTCTATTCCATAATTCATAGTTATACTTGTAGTTCAATAAGTTTTATGTTTATATATATATATATTACAATTTTCATAAAAAATTCATACTCTCATCCCATAGAGTTTTCATCTTATAAATCAAATCTTTAAGCACCTTGTTGGACTTCCTTTACAAATTTTATATATACTAAAATATTTTTACTTTATATTATTATAGATAATCATGACATAAACTGATATTTTATGTAGTTTTTCAAAACATAGATAAATTTTCTAAAGAAAATTTCAAACAAAATCGTTGAATCATTGATTTTCAATTCTTTAATAGCTCCAGTACATCATTAATTAAAAAGGGAGATTGTATCATCCTTTTTTGACATATGTTTTTTTGGGGGTGATGCATATGGTAACATTTTTATCCAATTAATCTTCTATAATATTATTCACGTTTTACATCTCAAAATTTTTAGCATAATGATCCTAAAAAAATATGATAACACAACAGAATAGTTTTTTGGGATATTTATTCAAATTATATCTAATTTAAAAATTGAAAATATATTCATAAATATGTGAAATTGATTCATCAAAATTATATTCATAGTGATTTGATAAAATTATTACCAATTCAAGTGAATTTAACTATCAATTGGTTTATATTTACCATTTATTTTTTATAATCTTATTTTACATTATATTCTCCCACTTTTTCTGAGACTTTATAGAAATTTTAAATTTTCTAAAATTAAAAGTACATATAATATTTTTCATATGAATCACTTATTATTTTTCTTGAATCAATAATCATCACTTAATATAAATATAATATAAAAAACTGGGAAACTAATGCTGAGGTAACTAGATATTTCCTTCCCTTTGGTACCAGTTTAAGTATCCAATAATCAATAAGTTACACATGGTAGGGGGGTTAATCTAGTTCGAATTGTTTAATAAACTATTTAATTTTATTTAAAACCATTCAAAACTATTTCAGATATTAGATTGAGTGGATTCAATATATAATGAAAAAAGTTAATGAAATATTGCAGGAAATAATTTCACATGGATCTATACTAAGCCATAATTCAATATTGAAACAGATAAACCCCTATGTTATAGATTTTTCACAATATGAAGGTGGATACAGTAAGGGAAAGTTTCATTCCCAACAACACTGAGTCCCATAATGTTACACTATAGTGTCCCAATATAGATTATAATCTCCCAAAACCCTTAAATCTCTCGAATCCAATATGTGGATTTATATATAGCACCCCAATGTTTAACATGAATCCCATTATCCTAATCCAAATTCCCACAAGAGACATATTCTGATTGAGTGTCCCACAGATTTCAGATGAAATCATTGGTCAAACTATATATAATTTACTAACAGAAATATCCCTATTCACTTTACACATCTTCAAGACTAAAAAAAATATGAATTATTTCTCCACAAGAAAACTAGATCACCTTAACTTCTAATGTAAAATCTTCACGAACAATAGAAAATGATATTCAAATCCCTAGATCTTTCCCACAATCCTCTTCACATAAAAATCTATAGAATGATCTTAGTGAACTGGCTACTATATTAGATAAAATCTTTATTAATTCAAAGCTTCAATATCAAAATACAACACCAAATATATGAAATGTATATTTATTATTCATTATCAATCTTCATGAATGTAGATTAATTCATTCAACTCATTAATTTGTGAAATAATTCAAACACAGAAGCACTTCACTATTAATTACACTTTGTATTTCATGTTCATGAGAATGTTAAATTATTAAAGTACATATACACTATTTAAAATTTCTTTCCTCATTACCATGTTAGTTGTATACTACCTCGGTGAACTACCTCTTATTTCTAAACAAGATAATGTATTCACATGTGTATGATATTAATCGCAAACATGAACTCACTATTTAGTCTTCTTCGTGTAAGTAGATGGAATTTTTAACACAAACCCTTAACAAATATATATTTCATATTAGTATCTCACACTATCTCTTCATGCATAAATATCATGGCATCACATTTCGACCTTACATGAACGCTTATTCATGTAACTCAATACTAACCAATATTTACTTAATGAGAAAGAACATATATATTACTAAACACCTACATAGGCATTTATATCATCTCATGTGTGTTGATATTCTTTCCCTATCCTTTGGAATCCTATTTTACTATATATAGTATTAGTTAGAAAAAAATCAAGCACATCATAATGCTCAAAATATAGTCAAACTCACAATTTCTTCTTCATGTAACTCAGTCGATATCTACATTTTTTTTTGGAAGAAAATACACTTTCTTGTAAATATTTTGGCTTCGGAATGTTTAGAATGATATCATGGTGTCTGTTTTCAAATTTATATCACTTCCACTATTTTGTTTCACTTTTATAAAATTTATCAGATATTAATTTGGAACATTCCATTAAATGAACTCATTGAAGGTATTTATAGAAAACCCAAAAATATTATATTCTTTTTACTTCCTAAACCATTAAAGGATAATAATATATCCCTCACTTTATGAAATGGCTTCAAAAAGTCATTCGTGACCATAAAAATCATAATCGATGTAAATATCATGTTTTGAAAAACTATTAATACCCATGTTTTTCTTCACTAAACCATGAAAATGATGTTGAATGACGGTTTAAAGATTTTCAAGTCATTACAATTATCAAATTATACTTTATGATTTTAGTTGATCAATCAGATGCCATGGAATAAAGTTCTCGGTTAACAAAAAACCTCTGATGAGATCATTGTAGAAGAAAATAGATTTTGTTGATTAAACAGAAATGATAAAAATTATCAGAGATTCATGTATCATCCCATTCATATAATGTAGGAGCAATAACAACCAAATGTTTCTCATCTCACATTTTTTATCACATCAGTTTCACACTCTTTAAAAATAATCAGTGTTTCATCACTGGTTTGAGTTGAAACTAGGGTCTCACATAAATAAACAATGAAACTCCCTAGGGGTCATCCAAGTGGAATTTTGGCCCAATCAATATGTAACGCCCCAACACCAGTTACCTAGAGTCGGTGCATTATTATATAATGTTGGAATGATCACAAAAGATCATGTCTTGATAGACCGAATAGCTTAGTAGTCTTGGAAACACTAGATATATTCATAAGTCTTATGTTAAATCATAAATTAAAAAAAAAACTACAACAACATCTTGTCTTCAAATCCCCTTATATTATCCCTACATGTCATTGATAAATTACTTCTTCACATCCTGGGAAAAATAAAACATTGAAAGGGGTGAGCTCAAATGCTAAATAAGGATAACAATATTGAGGAAACATTAATAAATATGCATAATCATTTAAAGAAATGTATAACTAAAACAAAATCCATTTAAATTTGAACATCAGAATAATATGGAAAATATAAAATGAAATAATGACATTTACTTATTCACATGAATATTCTACTAGTCAAATATCCACATGCAATATCAATAAAAACTTTCATAATGATGGAATGTATAATGCCAGACTATCATAACCACATAGTCAAGGCCCCGTGCCAAGACTACAAATAAGATTTTTTCAAGGAATTATCCCAAGACACTAGTTTGTATCATGAGAACTATTGATGCATCAAGGAGCTATAGCGGGCTCCACCCGTCACATACAATGTCTAATGGGTTCCTCATATGAAATGTTCGAAACATAACATAAATAGTTGTATTAAAACTAGCATACAAAATATCAATACTTTATCCACAAACCATGAATTGTATAAAAAAAGAAAATCCACAGTCAAACATAACTCATTCGAAACAATATGGATTATTTTATTGTATCATATTAACCTCAATCAAAAAAAATTAAGGATATTGACATAGATGAAAATAATCATCAAAACTATTAGAGAGAAATATCCCCTGTTTTCTTGAAATCATTTGAACGTCACCCTATTTGTCTATAAGACATTTAAAAATAGATTTGTGAATCAAAGTGTCCCAAACCAATTTTAAACATTTAAAAGGAATTTTAATTTAAAAAATATAATTTCCTTATAAATAAATTCTTAACACCATTTTTAATACATGTACATTAATGGGAAAGATTTATAATAATAAATCATTAACACATTTAAAATGATATTTTAGTTAGAGTTCCTATCCCAAAGGGAGACACTTGAATACAAATAATTAAGGTAATAAAAACATTCTAATATCATGAGAAAAATGGATTCCTGATAAAATATGTCAAAGTACATTATATACACCCTATAAAATTGATTTGGTGTATAACAACAAAGAAGTAGCAATTGAATGTAAATTTAAATGAAATGTCTTATAAAGACTATAACTTTAGGTTAAGGATAAATAAACAAAATAATTATGTGTGACAAATATAAATACACTTAATATTATTGGATATTCAGTGTAAATCAATCGGAGGACATTTACACAAATTCACGTAAAAACAACACCAATGAATAAGACGTTTAACTCAATAAATAGAGATTGAGTTAAAATAAATCTTATCAAGTTCATATCGATGACCTGAGAATTTATCAATGGAGTTATTATGTGTATCAAAAGTATATCCAGAGAAAGGGCATTGGAAATTATGAAATATGTAAATAAATAGTGATCCCACACACAATATTGGAGTAAAATAATCAATGAGGTATGCGTAAAGATGAATGAGTGGAAATTGAAATTTCAAATTCCCTTATCGATTTGGTAACTAAAAAAACATACCCCTATGAAATAAGGGTCATAACTTGATGATGTAATTATCCATAAATTAATGTATATTACACTATTAATACAATCATGGTCAGTACACACAACACATGCAATAAATAAGTTGTGAATAATGGAATTCTCACGGAATTTAAAAGTGAGATAAGAAACCCCTTACATTGTAATTTTTCCTTGGTATATGGTAGGTTAGCCTCTTTTATAATGGTGAAATAACTATTATTGAATTATAAAAAAATCATATACATTAATATGATATCATATATGATCTCTTAATATTTCATTGTTAATAATATCTTAGTATTATCGTCGTTTTGAGTGTTAACTTACTCATTTTCTTTTATATGTTTTGTTACATAAGTCGTGTTTGTTATGGATAGGTTGCATCGTATTAATATAATTAATGATATCAATTCCTTATAAATTACTTTTAATCATCAAATGATAATTAGTCTTGAATGGATATGATGGGTAATGAATCTCATTGCCTTCGCGGAGACGGTAGTCCATACGTACGCACGAGCAACAATATCATTCTTTTGATATTAAAATAATATATAATTGGATGGTATATCATAAATACAGAATCATTATCATGTTATATTTATTATTTACATGAATTAAACAACATTATTATACCTATCCAAATAATAATATAATGAATAAAAATTATACCTTGACGTGGAGACGGTAAGTCGTACGTACGCATGTATGATGAAATGTCATTCGAAGGATGGATAGAATTAAGATTATGGTTGTACCATATTTATAATAACAAAATAATATATAGAAGATACTATAGCAGTTATTCTATAACGGAAAAAACAAAGAAATAGAAGTGTAAGAAGAAATGAACTTGAAAGTTTGTGGTGAAAACATTACCTCTTTTTCTGATTCTTCATTTTTATTTCATCCAAAGGGATCCATAGGTTGGCTTTCTGATCAAAATAATGCCTCTAAGATGAAGTGTGGGAAGTTGAGAGAATATTTGGTAAGGTTTTGGCTGATCCAAAAAGCCCTGAAGGTATGAATTTGAGTGAAGGGGGAGTTCCCTTTTTAAGAGGGGTGAGGGGCACCTTAGGAAAAACATAAAATATTTTTTTATAATAAATTAATTTCCGGTTTATAATGGCTCAAAATTGATTTATTTCTATGATAAGGTGGTTATGGGTCTAAATCCACTCATAAAATAGGTTTTAGACAGGTTTGGGTCACGTTATTAACCTTATCTTTTAGTTTTAACTCTTAGTTAATTTGTTTGACATTTACCATGTCTCATTGTATTTTTATATTATATTTTTAATAAACATGTTATATACCTCCATGAGACCCAAAGTGGTCCATTAATGAAACAACTATCATTATATAAGTCATTTGGGAAAACCTAATAATTTTATGCATATAATATCAATTAATAATATAATATTTTTTTTAAAAAACTCTTTTATGTCAATTTTGAATCTATTGGGTATTTTGTTTTTGATAATTTCATAACAGAATAATTACTTCTGAAAAAATTTATATAACAAATCTAAATATGTCATATTACCACATAAAATTAGTGTAATCCATAGAAAGTCTAAAATTACCTTTATTTTTATATTTATAATATCAATTATTTTAATATTTCATTAATTATGTAATTACTGCATCACCATTGTGTCATAAATAAATTATAATATATAATGTCTAAAAATAATAAATAAAATACTATTATGTATAAAATCATTTTATATTTATAATGATATTTTTTACCGAATTTATCTTATGTTTAACCCAATATTAAAAACGTGTTGGTTATTAAGCTTTGGTTTTATCTCTTTTAACTCTTCATTGAATTAAATAATAATAATTGTCCAAATCTAATCCAAGTGGACCTAAATGATAATATTTCATTCCTAAGGTTGTTTTTGGTCCAGATACCCTTGTTCAATAGAAATAGAACATGTGTTAGGGTAATATTAATATCATTTTTACCCTTAATTACCCTATTTACTTTTAACCGTGGTAAATAAAAGTAAAAAGTAACTATTCGCCAATGATTATTTTCATCTCATTGAACCACATTTTACTTCTTGATATTAACCGTGTCTCTCAGATTTTTGAAATTCAACTCACAGAAGCTCTAAAATTTTGTTTTCTGTGAATATCCAAATTCTCTTACGAGGTGGGTAAAAGACAGTGAAATGTTTAATAAAATTTTTATATATCTACAATTATTTGATACTAACTCCAATGAATTACATTGAACATATATAGGTATTATGTATCTATTTTGACCATAATTAAATTTAAATTAAATAAATAATTATTTAAATAAAAATTCAGTTTTAAACTCTAACTCAATGTTTTTTCACTATTCATAAAAAATTTAATGTTTTTAGAAAAAACCAAAAATTCACCCTAAGAAAATTTCAATATTCCGAATCCAAAAATGTAGTACATTTTGAATGATAAAATTTATAAAATTTCAAAAAGTGGGTATTAATATTCATAATGGCTAATTTGAATGGTTTGTGGTGTGTGTTAGAACTCGAAGTTGCGTACAACACATGCTACTGTATTATTCAAAGAGAAGCCTAATGTGGAAGCTTGGGGTGTTACATTTTCCCCTCCATAAAATAATTTCATCCTTGAAATTTTTAAAATTGGTCTTGAGAATACAATGGAAAGACCCACATCGTAAAAAGAGTCAATAAACAATCACCATAAAAGAAAGAAAGAGAAGTACTAAGGTCACCAAAGATAACTCGTACTAGGATTCCATGTAGGAAAACATGGATATGGAAGATAAACTAAGTGTCAAGATCTAATGGAGAGGGAAAGAAGAAATGATTAGGAGAATGTTAACAACAAGAAAGCCACAGTCATATGATGAGACAAACTGACATTAGTTTTCCAGTAAGAAAAGTATACAGACAACATTTTTTTAAGTCACATTATATAAAGATGAGGAACTCATTTATGAGATTGACTAAGAAAATAAAGAGATATACTTACTTTTTAAGTAGATTTTCATTCATTAATAAATTTCCACTATTAACTCATTTTTTTAATCGATGAGTATTCAAGAATACTTGGTCACACTGGAAGATCTAGAGAAAACTTCTATAGAATCACATGATTCATGAAGGATAAAGTATATATTTACCTTGTCTTTATAGATTAATAAAAACCAAAATGGTTTGTACAAGATCTGATGACCCCACAAAAGGATATTTCTTTACAGAATGAAACAGTAATCTTAATTTCTAAAATTAAACCAACAATACCCCAAAGATAAATAAATGACATTCAATAAACAATTGTCCTTAAAATATTTCTATATAATCCAAACTGATTTTGACACCCAAAACATAGAAGAATTTGGTTATGTAGTCTCCCACGTTAAATTGTATCTCCAAATGAAATCAACTACTCTTAAAATCACATACTTCAAAGTAATTAACCTAATCAAATATTCACTATTATAGGTTAATCATGTCCATAAATAACCCAAGTCACTATAAATACACAATAAAAAAGTATATAATAATCCACCATTACTCCTCAAATGAATTCACATAGTATTCTAGTTTCCTTGGGCATATTGTGTTCCCAACAAAGCGAACATATTCCAAAATAACATTTATCACTTAATCACAAAATCATTTTCCTATAATAAGGGTATTAATTTGATCAGACATAAGAACCAAAACCAACTTATTATTGATCAACAAAATCATTTAACTAATAATAATTAGTCACACTAAAAAGGGACTTTATGTAGTCCAGTTGTAGGTGATAAATCCTAATCACACTTTGGTGGTTGGTTTGATTCCCACAGCTTTGTCTGACCCGACGGGTTGTCACACGGTCTGCGTGTTTAATTTTTTTAAAAACTATATTTTATAACATTACCAAAATGATATAAATTATTCAAAATAACCATAACATAATTTTAATCAAAAATTCTATCTCATAACTTGCATTTTCATCCCAAAATATAATAACATGTAATTTCCAAATAACCCAATTATCATATAAAAACACATGGTTATTTGTAACTATATCCACTAGGGAAAAGATAGGTCTTACTCAAATATCATTCTCACATGGAAAACTATGAGGTTACAAATAGAAGAGAAAATTATTCCAATGTAATCCCATCAAGAAAGAGCACTAATACTTTTAGACATTTCTCCAACCATTTATTTCCACATAGCTTCTTATTTGACCAAGAAAATTTCGTATAGAATGGGGTATTCACTCCGGTAATGGATAGGTCCCATACATTTAAGGCAAATGACTGTAAATGGATTCTTGGGACATTATTTATTTTCTTCCATAGTACTGTTCATTTTTCCTTGGAAATTAATCTCATTATGTCCTTCTTTCCTGCATGTAAATAATTTAGTTGTTCTGTTGAGACACTTTCCTGGGTGTCTCTTTCCACATTTCATGCATGATGGAAATTTAGGATTCTTTTCTCCATGGTATCCACTATTGGAGCTCTTATCATTCATCACATTTCTCTTCTATGTTGAGTCCGAGAGTTGGTTATTATATATGTTTTTGATCATATTTTTGGAAAACTAATTTGGAATGAACAAAATATCTTTTACTCCTATCAGTATTCCATTTTGTTGCTCATTTCCACAACCGTTCCCACCTTGTAAATCATTTTCATAGTTATAATGACTTCCTTAGAATCCAGCCATTGACTAAAACTAAAAAGCATCATGTGAGTAACAGTAGTCATAAAATCATTTAGAGAATATCATGACACCATATTCTCAATTTTAAACACCTTAGGATTAAACAAGGTCATTTATTCTCTTCTTATATTAAAATACTTCAAATGTTTTTGTAAAGAAAATACTAATTATACTAATCATATCCCCTTGGAGGGTTGTAACCAAGATTACAGCAAGGCCCATTGTCTTTCACTAGTTCCTGTTCGATTCTAGCTCAATGCGGTGTTTTTGGGTTTTACCCCTAGGTACATCTGTGCCAGAGCCACCTCTACCTGCTCGTATCCAGACAGGGTTGTATTTCTTGGAAAACTAAAAAAATCTATACAATACCAAATTTCTAGGAAGTTCTTATATACTAATCCTAAAAGTCTATCTTAGGCCTATGTTCTCGAATAAGAGTTTATCTAAATCTATTTTCAATGTTTTGTACTAAACTTCCTCTGATACCAACTAAAACACCCCGACCCCAGTTAACTAGAGTCGTTACATTATTAAATAACCTTGGTATTATCACAATAGATCAAGTCTCGAAAGAACTATTATTTTAGTAGTCTTGGAACCACTATATATATTCATAAGTCTTATGTTACATCATAAACTAAAAAAACATATTGTCTTAATATCCCCTCATACTATACCTAAAGGACATTCATAAATTACTTCTTCACATCCTGGGAAAAAATAAAACATTAAAAGGGGTGAGCTCAGATTCTAGGTAAGGATAACAATATAGCGGAAACTTTCATAAATAAGCATAATCATTTAATGAAATGTATAACTAAAATGAAAGCATTTTAAAATTGAACTTCAGAATAATATGGAAAAGCAAAAATGAAATAATTCCATTTACTTCTTCACATGGATATTCTAGTAGTCAAATAACCACATACAATATCTATAACCACTTTCATAATTATGGAATGCATAATTCCAGACTATCATAACCACATAGTCAAGGCCTTATGCCAAGAATACAAATAAGATTTTGTCAACACCTTGTACCAAGACACTAGTTTGTCTCATGAGGCCCACCGATGCATCAAGGGTCTATATTAGGTTTCACTCGTCACTTACTAAGTCCAATGTATTCCTCATATGAAAAGATTGAAACATAACATAAACATTCGTATTTAAACTAGCAGACGAAATGTCAATACATTATCCATAAACCATGAATTGTATAAAAATTGCACATCCATAGTCAATCATAACTCATTCGATACAATATGGAATATTTTATTGTATCAGATTAACCACAATCAAGAATAATGAAGGATATTTACTTAGATGAAAATAATCATCAAAACAATTAGAGAGAAATTTTCCCCATTTTATTGAAATCATTTAAAAGTCACAATATTTGTCAAGAATCCATTTAAAAATAGATTTTTTAATCAATGCTTCTCATTAAACATTGAAACATTTGAATGTAATTTTAATTTTAAAACTTTAATATCCATATAAATAAATCCATAAAACCATTTTTAAAACATGGACATTAATGAGAATAATTTAGAATAAAAAATCATTACAATATTTAAAATGATATTTTAGATTGGGTTCATAGAAAAAAGAGAGACACTTGATTACAAATAATTGAGGTAATAAAAACATTGTAATATCATGAGAATAAATTTATTCAGGATATACTATGTCAATGTACATTATATACACCCTATAAAATTGATTTGGTTTATAACAACAAAGAAGTCTCAATTGAATGTAAATTGAGATGAAATATTTTATAAAGACTGTATTTTTAGGTTAAGGAAAAATAAATGACATAATTATGTGTGAAAAATATAAATACACTCAATATGTTTGGATATATAGTGAAAATAAATCAGAAGACATTCACACATATTCTTGTGAAAACAACACCAATGAATAAGAGGTTATACTCAATAAAGGGAGATTTATTTAAAGTTACTCTTATCAAGTTCATATCGATGACATGGGAATTTATCAATGGAGTGATTATGTGTATAAAAAGAATATCCATTGAAAGGGGAGTGGAAATTATGACATAATCAAATAAATAGTGATCACACACATAATCATTGAGTAAAATAATCATTGAAGTATGCATAAAGCCGAATTAGTGGAAATAGAAATTTTAAATTCCATTATCGATTTGGTAACATACAAAACATACACCAATGAAAAAAAGATCATACATTGATGTTTTAATTATCCATAAATAGATGTATATTACTCAATGAATACAATCATGGGCAGTACACACACCACACGCAATAAATAAGTGGTGAACAATGGAATTTTCACGGAATTAAAAAGTGAGATAAGAACCCCCTTACATTGTAATTTTTCCTTGGTTGAGGGTAGGTTGGCATCCTATATAATGGTGAATTATTTTTTAATCAATTATACATGAATCATATACATTAATATGATATCATATATGATCTTTTAACACTGCTTTGTTAATAATATCTTAGTATTATCATCGTTTCGGGTGTAAACTTACTCGTTTTCTTTTATATGTTTTGTTACATAGGTCATGTTTTTTAGGGATAGGCTGTATATTATTCATATACATAATGATATCAAGTACTTAGACATTACTTTTAATCATCAAATGATAATTATTTTACAATGGATATGATGGGGAATGAATCTCATCATGTTCGTGGAGACGGTAGTCCGTACGTACGCACGAGCGACAATATCATTCATTTGATATTAAAATAATATATAATTGGATGGTATATCATATATACAGAATCATTATCATGTTGTATTTATTATTTAAATTAATTAGAAATCATTATTATACCCATCCAAATAATAATATATTGAATAACAATTACACCACGACGTGGAGACGGTAAGCCGTACGTACGCACGTATGGTGACATGTTATTCAAAGGATGGATAGAATACTAATTATGGTTATAAAATATTTATAATAACTTATAATTATATAGAGGATACTAGAGTTTTTATTTTATAATTAAAATAACAAAGAAAGATGAATTGAAAGAAGAAAGGATCTTGAAAGAGGGTGGTGAAAACATTACCTCTTCTTTGGGTTCTTCCTTTTGATTTGATAAAAAGGGCTCCATAGGTTGGAATTATGATCAAAATAAGGCCTCTAGGGTGAATTTAGAAATGTTTAGAGAATATTTGGGTAGGGGTTGGCCGAGAAAAATGGCTTCGAAGGTAAGAATTTGAGAGAAGGGGGAGTTCCCTTTTATAAGAGGGGAGATGGGTACCTTAGGAAAAACATAAAATATTATTTTATCCTAAATCCATATTCGGTTTGTAATGGATCCAAATTGATTTAATTCAAGGATAAGGTGTTTATGGGAAGAAATCCACTCAACAAATATGTTTTAGATAGGTTTGAGTTACTTTATTAACCTTATATTTTAGATTTAACTCTTAGTTAATTAGTTTGACATTTACCATGTCTCTTTGTATTTTTATATTATATAGTTAATAACGTTAATATATACGTCCTAGAGACCCCCAAGTGGTAAATTAATGACACTAATATCATTATATATGTCCTTTGGCCGAACCTTATATTTTTAGAAATATAATATCAATTAATAATATAATATTTGTTTTAAAAACACTATTATTTCAATTTCGACACTATTGGGTACTTTGTTTATGATAATTTTATAACAGCAATTTTACTTCGAAAATTGTTTTTATAAAAAATCATAATATGTCATAGTACCCTATAAAAATAGTTTAATTCATAAAAAGTCTAAAATTACATTTATTTTGATATTTATAAAATCAATTATTTTAATATTTTATTAATTAGGTAATTACTACATCACCATTGTGCCATAAATAAGTTATATTATAAAAAGTCTAAAAATTATAATTATAATACCATTAGGTAGAAAATCCTTATATCATTCTAATGAATATTTATAATCGAATATATCTTATGCTTATCCAAATATAAAAAATCTTTTAGTTATTAAACATTATTTTTATCTCTTTTAACTCTTCTTTGAATTAAATAATAATAAATGTCCTAATCTAATCCAAGTGGACCTAAATGATTTATTTTATTACTAAGATTGTTTTTGGTCGAGATACACTTTTACAATAGAATTAGGACATGAATTAGGTCAATATTAATATCATTTGTACCCTTAATCACCATATTTACTTTTAATCGTGGTAAATAAAAGTAAAAAAGATACTATTCACCAAAAATTATTTTAATCTCATTGAACCACATTTTACTCCTTGATATTAACCATGTCTCTTGGATTTTCAAAATTATAGTCACTGAAGCAGAAAAATTATGTTTTATATGAATTTCCAAATTCTCTTAGGAGGTGGGTAAAAGACAGTGAAAAGTTCAATAAAAATTTAAAATATCTAAAATTATTTTAAACTAACTACAATGAATTACTATGAACATATATAGGTATTATGTATGTATTTTGACGTTAATTAAATTTAAATAAAATAAATAATTATTTAAATAAAAATTTGGTTTTAAACTATAACTCAATTTTTTTCACTATTCATCAAAAATTGAATGTTTTCAGAAAAATACCAAAAATTGTCCATAAGCTAATTTCGATATTCCGAATGCAAAAATGAAGTCCATTTTGAAAGATAAAATTTATAAAATTTAAAAAGGTTTGTATTACTATTCATAATGTCTAATTTAATTGGTTTTGGTGTGTGTTAGAACTCAATGTTGCGTACAACACACACTACTGTATTATTCCAAGAGAAGCGTAACGTTGAAGATTGGGGTGTTACACAATACTCCTCTGGGAATGAACTCTTCAAGCCTTATACAGGTGACTACCTGTATTGAGTGGAAACTATGCATAAACTATTAAATGTAGATCATCCCAACCACTATGAATTGGTTGGTCGAGGGTTGAATTTCCACCAAAGCAATAAATACATTCCCGTCATTTTGTAAAGGGTGTGTGTTTGATATCTTTTAAATAAATATTAACATTTAGAATTATCCAACACTTACCACCATAATATTCCCAAAATCGAAAACAATAACTCCTATTTATCATAAATTCCTCACAATATTTAACTATTATAGATAATATGAAATAAAATATAATGAAATTATAACATGTTGTGACAATAATAATATATCTAAAATTTTAACATTCAAACTCATTGACATTTCATATTATCAACTTATGTACACTATAGTGAACTTCAAAAAACCAATAATGAATCCTTGATGTTTGTCACAAAAAATTTATGAGTCAAAATAAACCATATTTTATTATAAATTTTTAACATAACCATTAAATTAGATGATTTGAATAGTATTAAATATGAAAATTTTGTATATCCATTAATTATATATTTAAAAAAAATCATTTAAATGAAAAATATTAGTTTTCTAATTAACTGTATTATTACTAAATTAATGATGAGTCTTGCTTCACAAACAAAATATAAAATTAACTTTAACTACTATTAGTATCTTTATATTATTAAATTTGAATAATTTTTTAAATAATAATTTCAAATATATCAATGGGTAAATTTTTGTAATTTTTTAAAAATATTTCATTTTTTGATTAATTGTAAAAAATAATAAATTTTAATCGAAAACTACATTTACTTATAAAGTTATATTATATTTTGTGTTGTATATAAAGTAAAATTGTTTCAATTAAATTATTAATATTATAATATATATTATTATAATATATTTAATAATGAAAGTGGAAAATAACACATTAAAAACAATTGTACATTTTCATGTTAAAAAACATGCTTTCACATCATGTACGAAAGATATTTATAGTGGTTAAGATATAAAATAGTCTAATTGGTGCGGGTGGGTGGGTTACAGAAAAATGATATGTTTAAAAATTAAATAAAATGTTTCCAAAAACTATTTTATTACAATATGTAGACTATATACCTTATAGTATAAATAATATTTTATTATTTTATCCATTTTAAAGGAATTATACTTCAACAAAATTCATGAATTTCAAAAATAACAAGTACACAAATCACCTCACATATAAAAGACAACCCCTTTCTCCAATAATTAACTCCATGAAAACATTTTTGTTCATCGATTAATTTTAAAAATAACATAAAAAAGTAGATCATATAATACTATAATCATTATTTTGGGCATTAATATGAACCGGTAAGTATTTTGGTTAATACCTATGGACCCAAATAATATGTAACATTCTTCAACACGTGATTTAATTTTATTTTTGTCATCACCTCCTTCAATTAATATAAATCCTTAATTATATATCAGCATAGATATAATAAATTTACATAAATGATTTCATGATATGTTAATTACCTAAAACCATCTCTACTGCCATCAAATGGGTTACAAAATCATCGTTTGGGTTTACAGCGGACAACCACCATGCTAACTGATGCCATTATTTTTCCATTACCACCTGTCATATTTGGGTGTGATAGAGGATATAATATATATTTGATATTAGTTAAATAATTATACCAATGGATTCATTATATAATATATACCTTTTTGTAATTATATTCATTTTTGGATATAATTACATCACCCTTGTGTATAGAAGTCTACCACCTAGTGGAGCGAAATGATTCAATATTCAAAAACACTTTTCAAGGATGTTAATGTGGATATTAATAACGATTATATATGATGAAGTGAAAATAATTAAAATTTTACTGAAAATTTTATCATTCTGATATGAAAATATACCAATTATTTCTTATACTGAAAAGAGATAACATTTTTGTTGCATGTGTAGACTACCACCTTCACGAAGTGATGATATTTTCTTTTCATAAAAAAAACACATAGATAATACATATATGTATATTTAAATAAATAATATGAGACATATGATATTATAATAGTTATTTAATTATAAAAAATTAATTACCCAATTTCCATTATGATCATTGAATAATTGAAATGTGACTCATCAGTACATACGACCATTCGACTTAATAGGGATAATGAATATCATTTTTCATAAACATCGTTAATCATTTGATTAAAAAACATAATTTTTATGTATATATAATAATCATGTCCTAGTATTTATTATTTATGTGAGGTAACTATATAATATTAAAACATACGAGAACATTCATTATAATGGATGAATTACAAATCCAGTCAATTATCACCTGAAACAATAAAAATAATAAAAAATTATTAATGAAAGAGTGGTAATATGTTAAAAAGGATCATATATGATATTATAAATATTACGATTGTTTTTTTAATAAGTTAATAAAATTTATAAAATCAATAAAAATTATTTTCAACAAAAAGTAATCCTCGGGTAATGGATTTTTTAACTCAATTTCGATCTATTGGGTTAAACATTGGCTTCATTGATTACGTCATTCAAATTTATTTCTTGAAGTAACTTTGAATATTTTATTTAGTATTAAAAAAAATTCGATGATTTGAATTTTACACTTATAAAAATTCCATTGAGGAATCCCCACATAAATGATATGATCTTTGTAACATATTTTTTGAATCTCTTTTATTTATAAGAGACACATACAAATTAACTAAACATTTCATCTTTGTGGTGTATATATACTTCACATTTGACATGTTATACCATGAATCACATTATTTTAATGATATTTAATATTTTATTTGAAATTTTTATTTATTGATTATTAGGATTCCAATGATTACTAAAGTAGTAATGTATTTTTATCTAAATTTTCCTTCTACAAGAATTATGTAATGTTATAATTTTATATTCTATTATGAGGTGTATATGAAAACCATTTTCATTTAATATCAAAAATTTATCTATTCCTGTGATATTTAATTTTTTATTTATTGTTATACATTCATAGTTATTACAATTCAAGAGCACAAAATTGGAAATATATTTGTGTTAAAATCTCTTCATTTGATTGTATTATTTATGATTTAGTCTCTAATGTAAAAAAATTTATATATATATATAACAAAATATCTCAATTATTTTATTATCCTATGGTTATTGATGATATATTCATGTAATGTTACCATTTTCCCATTATTTTTTGATAAACAATTTAGGAATTTTTTTTTTAAAATTTCATTATTTATCTCTATAATTTAAAACCTATATTTTCTAAAACAATGTCTTCTTAAAAAATATAATTTTTTTACCTGTATCTAAAATATTTATTAGAGAAAATTTTATACATGTTTTACTTTTTACCAAATGTTTTGATAGGAATCTACATGTTGTTTTCCAAAACATTCTTATTTGGCTCTTACTAAAAATGTTAATCAAAATTTTTTTAATGTGTAATGAATAAATTTATTTTTTCACCATCATTAATTTTATTTTATTTTAATATTATTTCAAAAAAATTAGTATTATTTATATTTTGTATTTATTTATGTTTTAATTAGTAATTTTCAAAATAAAAGGGATATTTTCATCAAGAAATGATTTTTGATAAAATTGGGGTCAAAGATTCTTTTTATTATGAAATAACTGATATACATTCAATATAGTTAGAGGGATATCCTTTATATTTCTTGAAGGCATAAGAAAAAGTGTCCCATTAAAATGGACGAAAATTCTAATGATGTATCATCCTGCCTGTGTCACCAGGATTGTAAACCAGCTACCCATATCCTATTTACAATGCTGTTTTTTAGTGAAATGGTTTTTTGAAATACTTTTCATAATTAAAACGGTTATTTAATTCAAAATTTAATTAATGAAATTTTAATTGATTTATTATTTGTTGAATTCAATTAATTTTATGGTTATATATGCTCCAATGGAATTATTTTATAATGATTCCACCATCATTTTTTATATGGATAGATTGGTTTTGATTAAAATTGATTTTTATGCAACCCATTTTTTTCAATGGGAGAATAATATTTCAGTGATATTTTTATAAAACACATTTCTTTACTATAGATTAAACATGATTCAAAATTATTATTGTAAAACCTATTTATTTTCCATTTCTATGATGAAACTTGAAAAATACTCATCGACAAATCATTAAGTGAATAAATAACTAAAACATGGGTATTATTTTCTCTAAACAATGAATAAAATGTATCCAAAAGTCATGGACCATGTAAAAATCAATAGAAATAATGATCACATGACCACCACTTTTCATGAAAATGGGTCATACACAATGTTTGTTCTACTTTATATCACAAGGTTCCCCTTATAAAATTATTTTGTTCTTTAAAAGGTATCAAAGACATCCACTGATCATCTAGTGAGTGTTGACATAAATCCTTTGCGATATGAGACTTTTCTATTAGAGGATACTATACAATCATAAATTACCCTTATAATATAAATGATAAAAATATGCTAATAGAAAAGTCATTTGAGTTCATTGGTCATAATTTCATGCACATATGTGGTTTATAAGGCACCCTAGAAATCTATGATTCATGTCCATCTTGTCATGCATGATCTTTCTGGCATGCCACTTTCATCATATGAAGGGTATCAGACATTTCCACTAGACTCTCTAGTTCCACTACCAACAAAAAAACAAATGGAAGGGTTGTTTATTAAAATTCTTGAGAATCACAACAATACACTTTATTGGTCACACAATACATCACAGATTAGAAGAGTGGTTATGTTCATAAACACTTGAATAAAGTCATCAAAATCCAAATCTTACTGAAATAAATAGTGAAATAAAATGTAAAATGATGGAAGAATAATGATCTCACAGTGCCCACCATACAGGTCACCTTTGTCTCATGGAAGGACCAAAACAATTAATCATATATCACATGAATGAATTTATATGAAAATATTGATCACAATAAGGTCCCCATACATGTCGTCTTACTATTTTAAAATCTCTTTATCATGTTTACATGGTTAGTAATGTCCCCTTGTAATTTTTTATATCCAGTAAATGGGGATTTAATTGGGTGGTCATGCGGTCGTTAATCATCAAATGACCCCTCCCCAAATAACCAGTGGTTGGATCACATGAACCACATAACACAATAACCCTCCACAATCTCTATCCAAAATGTATTAGATATGTGATTCACAAGAAATCATATAAATGGGAATGTGAGGCTTATAAATCCGTCCCACTCTACACAAAAAATAATAAATGCATCTGTGCATCTTGGCACCATTGATTGATCTCACATGGAGCAGAATTCTCTGAGTGACCAATATTGTGATCAAAAAGGTTTTCTTCTAGGTAAAACATGGGGTAAAACCTAATGGATCAAGAGGAATTCACAGGTACTTAATTTGATCAGTTGAAATCACATGAAGGACTTCTGGAATGTCAATCAGGTATTGAAATAGAGGTCCCACATATATGATGAATAAAAAGACTAAAATAGAAATCACTAGAAAAATCGATGGCACAAATGCAATATAAATATGGAATAAATGATAAATTATGGGACTCTATTATAGAGAAATAGTCAGTCATATTAATGTTCTTCACATGACAAATCCAGATAATTAGACAACATCGAGACTTGTTTTCCTAGTCGTACGATGTTCTTTTTGACATGTTATCTATTTGATCTAATTTCCACATATGATGTAATGAATGTCACATGACCCCCTTCCATGCATTATACCCATGTATCAAAATTCCCTCCAAGATATCTATCCAGATCATTCAATGTCCTTATATTGGTTTCAAAAACAACGTGACAACATTAGTGTGTCTAATATATGTATCTCAATGTCCTCTATGATATGGAGTCGGATCTCACCACATTTTCCAATCATGTTAGGCAGGTATCATGATGACCCACTAAAAATTCATCAAGATCATGTTACACACCCCAGACATGTTATCTACAAAATTTGACACCCTCCATAAATGTCATTCAAGATCATGTTAGGGAATTCAGAACATTTAATCATATTCTTGCGATGTCCTTCAGAATATTTTCCCTTCATTATGTGATGGGATTTAAATAATCCATTCAGATTAGGCAACATTAATCAAATTTTCAAATGGAACCTAGGAATATCTTTTGGAATTTCCATGTCACATCAATAAATTTTCAAACATCATCTGACATGTTTGGAGGAAAACCCCATGGTATCTGATATACAGTAAAGCGGGTTAGCTAGAAAACTAGGCCACATAAATTCGACATCCCAAGATTTGATAACATTTTTAAGTGTTCATATAATAACTTCATTAGTGTGAATGTTCAAATCAATGGAATGATAGGACTGCATACATATCTCTAGAGAATCAGTTTGCAATCCCTAATCAATGAAAATATATAACTCCCATCACATCATGAAATCCATAGAGTATTTTCCTTGATCAGGAAAATCATATTACCACCTTTATATTAGGAAAACCTTTGTCTGTAAGCTTCGATCACTGGTATGATATGACTACCCCATATTATGGAAACCATAGTGTTTCATCCACAATTAGTGGCATGATATGAATTGAACATACAAGGTAATCCTCAGTATGTTTTCCCCGATCAATTGATACATGATAACATTGAATTATGTCATAACTCGAATTCATAGGACACCTTCTTTCGGACTGCGCTAAAATGGACATTCAATTCGGTGTATGTCCCACTATGTCTCCGATATTTGAACCACCTGGCCAAATCGCTCCAATGGGATGATCATTCCTCCACATCAATTAGCAGACTAGGAAGACAACCCAACATATATAACATATATTCATATTATAACGGGGACACATATGGCACCATCCTTGGGACTAATCTCAATATAAAAATTTGATGTTTTTTCCCAGAACATTAGTATTGTATCCATATCTAGTGATATTGATTACTTTCTATAACTTTTTTATCACAGCATGAATGGCTCACTTTTTAATAGGGGGTTTTAGTTTTAGTATCATTAACACCATTAATATTCACCATACCTGGAAAACCCCAAGGTGTATTACCCGATCATTGGAATGATGTTATTTCTAAATTCACAGACATCTATATTTGGGCGAGTACCAATGGTGTGATCAAATTATGATGACTCCTATTCTTTCAAAAAATTAGTATATGTAGGACACCTGGATGGGATAAATCTCAATACCCGGTTCTTAGGTTCCCTTGTATATTTAAATTTCGCAAGTCATTAAACCGCATGTGTTTAACAAACTATATGGGTTTTGATTCCAATTATAAACATGATACATATGAACCACATAGACGTTTAGTCCCATCCTTGACATATTAATGACCTCCAAGGATAAAATCACATTATTAATTGCATGTTCATATGGAATCAAAACATACGCATCAACCCATTATGGAAAAATTAATGAAGAACATTAGATACATACAAATGGACTCATTAATAGACCACAATTTTTAAATTGAGGGGTCCGAAACATGATCCTTTTCAGGGGAAATATACCCATATTGGTATTCGGAATAGATTAATAAAAATATATTATATCTACAACAGTTTTATGGAGTGGGAAAAATTTCCCCAAAGGGAACAATATCATAACCTTCCATCCTCAACCAATGTGAGTTCCTAAGTTCCATTAGGCCAAAACCATAATTTACCACCTACCATTGGAATGTTGGTCAGTATCCTATTATAGATCACGGAACCACTTGGATATTATATAAATTATAATCATGAATAGAGAACTTAAAGTAAAAAATTATGCAACACATTTAACCCCCTTCATAATCAATCATTTGGGCATATACATGTAAAATCATACCAATGAGACAATAAATGGTAAAACAGATGTGAGATTGTAATATAAAAAAATAACCAATTGAAACTATTTAAGTCATTTTGTTTTCATATCCTTTGATAAGAAATAAACCAAGAAATGTATCTAAAAATTTGTAAATTTAGGGTTCTCATAAAATATGTTCTTCCTTTATCTAAGAAGAACACATGAAATGAATGGTGGGTTCATTAAAAATAAAAAAAAAAATTATTAACAATGAATATCAGATTGAGATCATAGCTATAATGAATAATTGGTCAGTGAACTTGTTCCCTGATGTATTTCTTACTATAGATACTACTCTATGAGTCAAAATCCAACCTCAGATCATGTCTACATCCATTAATCGTTCTGGAAAATCAATTGTAACAACAACCCTTACGGTCCTTGTAATGACATGTCCCACCCAAAACATAATCTATAGGATGTAGAATTAAATTTTCTAAGAATATAGTTGAAATTGTATGAACTCAGACTTGGAGGATTCCATTGATGGTATCCATGTAATGAAACTGAACAGTCTACATCATCCAAGGAATGATGTAGTTTTTCTAGTGGAACTCATCACCACCACCATCTAATTTGGGTATTATCCTATGATATTGAAAATCAAAACTTTTCGTAATAGATGAAGGTTTCACATGAGTTCAACTACATCTCCTTTACAATTCTTGGACTATTTATGAGGGCTCTTATAGACATATTTTAGAATAACCATCCCACTGGTGTAGTTTAGTCACCTGCTGAGGGTTCCACCTGACACACATCCACTTATAATACCCATGAATGGGAAACATTGAATCCATTCTAGGAATAAAATTTAATGAATATTCCTTAGTGGTCTCATATTTCTACTCCAACTGATGATTTCTTCCATTTATTCATGTAATGAACAATGAGAAAGCCCATCTCCAAACTCCCCTGGAAATTGGTTACAGTCATATTCCCACAATGTCCATATGAATGACACATATTCCTACCCCAATAAATGATGTCAATTGGTATAGTATGGTTCCAGAAGAACCAAATATTTATCAAATATCCACTAAATTTGTTCATATAAATGATTATATATTTGAGACATAGAATGTGTAGATTTACATTCCAATTTAAATTTTTTTGAAGTTCAGTTAAATATTTACATTAGCTAATGAAATCTGCCAGAATATTCAGGATTTGGTATAATTATAAGGAAAACACATATCCACATCCATATAAGAATGGTAGGATGAGTCTATGATCATTATTAAGAATTGGTAGCTCTATAGTTAGAATACATTCATGCATCCATACAGTATAATTATTGGTATATTCTAGTAATGGATGTAGCACCAGACTGAGTTCATATTCCTATTCCAACAAGGGTTCATCAAGAGAGAGTGGAACATTCCTCAAGATATGGTCACATTCTCATAGAAAATCCCATCAGAATATTTCAAAGTCTTGGAATTTGGATCGTATCTCCATTATGGACGGGGCTCACTAAATGAGAGTGGCACATGCCTTAGGAAATGATCATATTCCTGTTAAAAAGGATTGAAGAATAAACCAAAAGATCAATATTAGTCTCATATATTCATTATGAATGTGGATCACCATGTTAGAGTGGATCATAACTCAAGATAGGATTAAATATCTACCAGTGAACCCACCTATCATATTATATTATATCATTAATGAAAGGATCATATCCCAACATATTTTTGACAAACATCTACAATAGTGGCCTTAGGAGTCTATACAAGAAGAGTATCATATTCTTTCTCAAATTATAGAGTATTTTTAGCATATTCTAAATGTGGATGAATGATCAGACTGGGAAGATATTTTCATTCTAATCGCGGATCACAATGTGTGATAACAAATCCTTCAGGATGATCTCGTATTTATATCATAAAAACTAGAGACATATTCCAATGAATCAAAATCAGGATTATATTTCCATTATGACCAAGGAACACCAAGTAAAAAATGCACATTCCTAGATGTATGATATTATTCAATACAATATTGAAGTAGTTTATTTTCATATTCCAACTACTTATCACCATCATTCTCATATTCCCACAAAACCTAGAAGTTCTCAATATATTCCAGTTGCCATTAGACAACTGGATCATATCAAAACATACTTTAAAAACATTTTTTAGCATATCAATCCATGATGAAGAAGAAGGATCATATCCCAAATTTTCTCAATAGAATTTTCCACGAGGTTGTTTCAAACACATTATCAATACCCCCAAGGTATGTCAAATCATAAATCAAAGAGAGAGGTGTCCATTAACCTAAAAATATTCCTCATAGTATGTTGGAAATGGATTTACATATGTCATGTAAAACATCCCCATGATGATATCTCAAATGGAAAAAAGAAATCCACCCCTTTATCTGACACCTACACACAGAGAGTATCTAAAAAATTATATACCTTTATTTATAGAGGTACTAAAAATAATGAGGACAACCATATATATTTCCAAATAAAATTCTTGCAACACCCCTCCCAAAATTGCATTCAAACCTCATAATCTACCAATATGATTTTTCCAGATGGATTAATTTAAGTCTTATGTAGAGTAAGTAGAAATTTATTATTGGAGAGTGTTATCATGTGATAACCTTCCCACAATTTTACGACCCCTTTCTAGTTTGGACTACGAACCCCATGATGATACATAAAATCTTTGCATTACATATCTATGGAAAAATAGGAGGGATAATAATAAAATATTTAATGGTATAATCATCCCTTATATTGGATAAAATGTTCATATTTATACCATCATGAAAATATATTATTATCTTAGCCAAAATTCAAACTCAAAGGCCTTGTACACAAAACCCAAAATGAACAACAAGAATAAACAAAATGCTTTCCACTATTTCATCAATACTCTTTTAAAGATAACAAAAAATCATTATCATGAATATGTATTTCAGTTAGTGAAATGAATATATCATTTCACATTACCTCATACATTGAATATAATAACTACCGAAACATGGTGTCCTATAATGTCAGAGCTTCTGAAAAAATTAAGGGTAATGAGTAATGAATGATCTAGTTGGTTGCTCCAATGAAATTTCCCAACATCAAAATTGCTAAGACATCACAAATGGAGGAAGAGTATAGGAAAAATATATTTGAACATGGCCTATCAAAGACACATTACAAACATAAATCATATTAATCTATGTTTTAATTGACATGAAAACTTCTCAGAAAAATGACTCCCCTCATGGGATGCCATTCCACTCATCTTCTACATAAGCAATGATACACCATAACAATCTCCTCAGAATAGTCACTACAGTAGTATCCATTTAAGTGAATATATAGCCTACTGAGCCTGGGGAATATCTAAAACTTCATTCATCCCTAATATCGCAATTCACTAAGATTATAGATAATATGTGGGAAGAAACATTAATGAACACCCTCCCATTTTCATGAAGGAGTTTTTATCCCAATCCCCATCAACAGGTTCATCATCCCCTGATAATGACAAAGGGAAATCAATTTCAGTTCATGATCAACCATATCCCTTTTTACTTGGGAAATTTATATCTTAATTTACATTATAGGAATCATAACATCCAAAACATGAATGAATAGATATAGAAAAACGAGATCAATCATTACTAAATTTTTTAGTAGATAGCCTCCTACCTGAAGGGATGGTGGAATTTGAATCAGAATAAAAAAAACTATAATGGTAATCAATATTCTATATGTTTGGAGGTAAATATAAATGGATAAAACCCCATCTGTTTCACCAAAAACTAGAAAAACCCCTACTATTCAGTTAATGTTCTGAAGGCTAGAGAAGAAACACCATCGAGGTCACCATTCACAGTCCAATATGGGGGGAACATATAGTGAAGGAAACCAAACCCTGTTGGGGTCCTAATCAGAAACGTTAATGAATTTGATATGGTTCAACAAAAGACCCTAATGTTGGGGGTATATAATCATCCTTTTGAATTTAGAGTAATGGGAACAATACATTTCACAACACAGCTCTCGGAATGTCATCACTGTCAACATAATTGATTATGTGGATCAATAAAAATATGTAATGAGGTGAAATATAGAAAATATACCTTTTTATAAGTGTTTGGATTCTACCAATGAGGATTCAGGTGACTATAACCATACGAGTGTCAAAAACATGGAACCTTAGAAAATTTGGTAGACATCTATAAATTAGAATATTATAGTGGAAAAGGGGGATTGTAAGACTATATATCTATCTCCACCAAAAATAACTAAAATTTCTTCAATAGAGGAATGGATATCCTGATATTATAATGAGATAAAAAATCTCATACAACTCAACGATTTGATACTCATGGGGAAAATTCGCACTGGGTATCATCAACAGATGATGTTGAATACTCTCCCCCAGAGCTGATCCAATTGTAAGAGTGTCATATGTGCATTAGAAAGACTCTATATCTATGTATCTAGGAATCATAAATGATGAAGTAAAAAATGATAATGACTTCCCTCTATTTTGGTGACAATCCTTCTAATCCATTTTGGTCATTTAGACTTAACATGAATTTAAAATCAACGGGAAATGAACATATGGTCATCTCATCAAACCATACCCACCCATTTAGAAAGGAGGATTCTCATATAGCAGTAACTCCATAATTTCTCAATATCATTGTGTCCATGGATATTTACTATTCTCCATTGAAGGTTGAAATTTATGTGAGTAGCCTGAGAAACGTTTATATCTTGAATGTATTGATGACACCATGACCTTACCCAATTTTAGAAAGGAAACTTTATCCACCTTCAACTATATGAACACCCTTGTAAAACATCTAACACACATCATGTCCTGATTGGGTTTGATGATTTACTAACAAGGCTAGTTATAGGTGAACATGATAAGGTATTTATTTCATAGTCAGATTGGTCCATCCTTGTTTTTGTAAAACAATATTCTAGTAGAATTACATATAGGTTGGGATGAACTAAATAATCGATTCATTTACCATTTCATCTATGTGCTAGGAAAGACTGTGATTTTTGACAAAAAAATTGTAAATAGTATGAAAATGAGAGTTTTTTTGACGTTATTAATAGATTTTGGGGTCTAGAATATTCACACATCATCCCTCCCTCAAATGAGAAATTATTGGAGCTCTATGCTACAAATATTTTGGATAGTTTTTTGATGCCTATGATCACAATCAAATATCAATGTAGATTCTATGAGTTTATAGAAACAGATAAACATTTGGAAGGTCGGATTCAAAAAACTCGAGATAATTATTGAGTCAAGCTCTCATCATATGGGAAAAGGAAAAGCATGTATAGAACTATTTATACTATCCTAAAATCAAAAGAAATTCACATTAAAGAACCTACGAAATCCCTAAAAATCCTAATCCATTTTATCGAGCATCAACAATAGTATAATAACACTCATATAAAAGAAAAAAATGATCAATGATGTCTTATATTTTAGTAACAAATGAATAAAACATACTCCTTTTAAAATTACCAACTCACTAGTTATTTCCATTGAGTGATGGACAATGACATTCTCATGTGGTTTCAGCCTTGGAATCCCAATGAGGTAGACCATACCAATTGTTAAGACCACATCCATTTTCAAATAAGGAAAGATAAAAAAATCAATGATTTATTCATGTTCAATCATGTACTCAAAATAATTTTTCATTATGACCAAATGATGTAAGATAACTCCCAAATGTAGGTGTCATACATAATCAATTCCCACCTATAACAAGAATTTTATTTGAAAAAAATATCATCTATGAATGAGAAGAAGTTCAAAACAATATGATTTAAAAGAAAGTTGAGCTAAGAAATTCCTTCATAAGATAATAGATTTAGAGAACCATAATAGTAGCATCACATAGTGAGGTCACATAAAATATTCTCCCGGAAAGTGGGCATCACCATCCAATAGATGAATACATTGATAAGGAAGTTTCATATTTTGCAACAATGCAAGATCCAACTCTTGTATAATCCATCCCTGAAAGATCTAATGCATAAGAACCACCACACTAAATGGAACCTTATAAAAATAATAGATCATATTTGATTATGATAACATAAAATACTATTAATAACACTTATTTAATGATGGTTTTTCCTCCATGTATTAGTTTAATATACCTTATTGGGTATCCGATGGCCACAAGAGCAGGATATGGGACACAGTGGCAACATAGATGTTCTCAAACCCAATATTTCAGTCATATCTAAATAGATGACATATAGTATATGAGACTCATGGTGAAAAAATCTATATAATAGAACATAGAAATGGAGGTGTATCGTAACCCTATATCACTCGCCCGAGACTAATTGACTTTCATTACTACCAGGCGAAGGGGAGATTATTTAAAGAACCCAAAAGATGGGGAAGGATGAAATATCCCATTTTCCTAGAAATCGATACTCACACTATGTATGAAAAATAAACAATCCCATCCACCATAAATTCCTCAGCTCCCAAACCCCATAATGAGAGATTCCGCCTTGGGAAGAGTCATACTCTGGAGTAAAAGTAAGACAGTCTTAAATAGTTGAAGATTACAACAAAACATCCCCCAATCTAGGATGTGATCCATCATTCAAATGAAAATAGTGAGTATCTCATTGAATTCATATATATAACAAATGATTTCTAGATATAATTATTTATATCTGAGGTGAATTGAGTGGAGTCTAATCCATTATAATGCAATTTCACTATCTCATTCAAATAGAACGATTAAGATGATTCGATCCAAGGAAACATCAGGTCCCTGTATGTTTTAGGTAGACATAATAAGGTTTATTTCTAAAGGCATTTGATTGAGAATTGATCTAGAATAAACCTCATCCTGTTTTATTCCTTTGATGTTTGGAAAAAATGGGACTTATCTACCAAATATTTGAATAGTCAAGGTTATGATAAGAGTGGGAAATGACCTCTTCCGATGTTTAAGATCAAAAATAAGTTTCTCACCTCACATCTAATGTTGAGTTCATGGTTATCTAGTGAGACAATGAATAAAATTTCTTCATCAGATGGCATTTTATTCACATCCATTTTTTGGTACCTTTGATATTCCATCATTGATTGTAATACCACGTCACTGGGAAACATCGACATACAACATTTTGACAATATACCCTTTGAGACATGTGAATCCACATATGCTGAAAAACGTGTCTATAAAAGTGATAGAAAACAACCAATAGTCTGTGATTGTACATATACTGAACCAAAAATTGGATTGTGGACTGCCCCTACCAATAACTAGTGTATACTCAATAGATATTATGTTCTACCAATAAATCTATTTATGGAAATGAACTCAATCTCAAATATCCATCTCCTTGCATCCCTTGTGATAGTTTGAATGAAAACCAGCTCTAGAATCACTCCACAATGATGCTAGTAGTAAGGAATGAATGTGTCCTAACTCATGACCACACTCAATCCAATGATGATAGAGAAACCCCTAGATTTTTTAATTCAACTAGAAATGCCTCCACAATATCCGAGGTGGAAGAAATTGATGACCTCTAGAACCCCCTGATGCATTAGAGGAAGGGTTATCCATGACCATAGTTATGCTCGAGAATATAAATATAGGAAAAAGAAGGCCCTCTTTCTAATCCAATTAGTTCCTCTCAAAATCTCATGGTGAAATATATTTAAAACGAATTTCTAAAGAAACATCATGATATATATAATTTTCATTACTATGTGAAGATATGTGTGAACACCATCTCAGATTACCCATTGACCACAAAGGCTTCAGGCAGGTAGCCAAGTGGATGCACCCCTCACATGATACTAATTTAGAGGAATAATTTGAAAAATTTATCAATTCAAATTAGTTCCAAGAATATAAATTCTAATGAATTCATTTCAACATAATATTTTTTCAAGAATAATAATTGGAAAATATGGTTTGTTTTGATTTCAGAGACGCTAATTTACACTGCGCAAAGTAAAAAATCTCCTTTCAAATCCAAGAAGTATTAATTGATTAAAATTCTTTATTCCAGGACATTTATTTCACATGTGGGTAGTCATGTTACAATAAAATGAATATATATTCTGAATATAAGGAATACACGTCCTTCATAGCACCCCAGTGGACCATCCCTTATTAGGTTATTCCATTTAGGTTAAATAACACATTCAATATATATCAAATTATCATGCATAATATCGTTAATACCATCATGGTATGAATATCATAATGTTATGCCGATGAACTAGTAGTCAAATCTTAACAAAAAAGAAATCACATCACTGATATTCAAACAGTATTATACAAGTTGTAGTAGCACAGTTTAAAGAAAAATCCACAGAAATTCAATTTTATGGTAACATAATGGATGTTACATAGATTTATTCTATGCCACCATGGAATTGATTTTCAAATTAAAAAGACCAATTTATTCCTAGAAATGTCACAACCTAGTAATATTGATGAACTGGGGGGGATCAAAGGGATCCTCACCTACATTCGGCTCTTTATAGCCCTCAATTTAACAAAATTTCTCTACTTCACCATGATATTGAATAAGGGAATTCTCTACCAATGGGATGATGACTTACAACAAGCCATCATGATTTTAATGCAATATCCGCTACACCTAGATGTCTAATATTGAAGGTTGAATGATGTCCACTCATCAAATATGTGGTATTTATGTAGCGATAACTTGGTTCTCTAATCACACAAATGAAGTGATGTGATGAATGATACTTGTATTTACTTCCATGGTCAAATTTATATATTTATTGGTATTTGAGACTCATATGATAGAAAGAGCCACCTCATACTAGTATTTGCTGTGAAAAATATGAAGCCTTTTTTATAGCACCTTGAAATCCAAATTGTCTCTCTTATTTTTTTGATGAAGTACATCCTTGATCAACCCATGATGAATAGGAACATGGCTCCAGGGGATGTCATTAATGAACAATGTGACATACTGTTTTTTTAAGAAAATTGTGTTAAATGATATTCCCTAGATGATATCCTCATTGACCATCTTATAACATAATGTACACTGGTAGATGTTGAGCTTCTAAACAAAGTGTTTTTCTGAGCATGACACTCCCCGGAGATAAGAGATTTATTTTGATGCAACCTAAAAATGTTATATTAGAAAGAGAATGAAAAGGATGAGATTCAATCATGATTTAATTCGGATAGTTTTCCATTTCTCTAGAAAAATTAATTTTCTATACTCTTATTCAATATATGAAGGTTTCATGAATAATGAGGATGAATATCATGCCCTCTTCATGGGACTGGAACTAGCCCTATAATTGAAAATAGACTCCCTGAACATGCAATGGTATTTATATATCATTATAAAGAAAATAAATTTTGAATATTCCATAAAAGGTATAACTTTATTCTCTCAGTAGCTACAAAATATCAATAATTGAAGAGTTTCCTTTTCAAAGTACATTTTATCATGTTATCTAATCATAGAATACTCCCATGGTCACATTGGAAAATGTGACCATATTTATAGCCAATCATGGTCAGTAGGAATATATCATTGGTATCATGACTTGAATTGTCTTATCATTGATCACATTCAATGAAATGGATGTAATTTATCACATCAACAACACCCTTGAGAATTATGAACTGATATCCACCGTTGGATGGGTGTATCCCATTATTTTTTATCTGCATGATTTGATCTGCTTGATGGATCGATCCATAAATGAATATATTCAACACGTATCAATTAACATCAACCCATGGGATGGACCTAATGATGAAAAATACCCCTAAAAAGATTATTTTACATAATCATCCTCATATGTATAGTAGAAATAGATAATCACACAAATATGGAAGAATTAAATGCATTCCCTCTCACCACTAATCAGTTTAATACAATGTTGCCCTGCTAAATCAGTAAGCTGGGTTTCCACTATAAATAAATGATACAAGATTATATGAAATTAACCTCAAAATTTCATGAATGATAGAATCATGAAAATTTTATCCATCAACCCCCAAAATTACTACTTATAGTTAAATATTACAAGATGATTGTCATGTGGGGAATTGATGTTATATGGCCATATCCCCCAAACACATCCAACTATTTTAAGTACATACATACTATAGGTAACTTATTTTCCATGTGGGTTAATGAAATACCCATCAAGTAAGTTGGGATGATGAATATGTTCAACTTAATGAAATTAAATATAATCTCTTGTATAACGCCCAAGCCCACTCTTACAGACTCGATGCTTGAGAAAATGTTGTGTAATTTCTCAAATAAAATTGAATCAACAATTACATGACACGAAAGACAAAAGAGGACCTTTACCAGTCTGGGTTCTATAGTATTATACAAAACACTAAATTTATCAGAGTTCAAAAAATAAAATAAAAAAGTTTTCCACTATGCTTCGGCACGCTCTAAATCCAAACAAAATGAAATGTGTAATTAAACTTCTAAGATACATGTGAAAAATCATTTTAAAATAGAGGCTTAGCATTCAATTACCCAGTAAGGAGTTTTTATGTCCATTGATAAATTGATTTAAAAATATTCCTTTGATAATACATTTGGAAAATGCAATTGGAAATACAATTTTAAAACAATTTTACAAAATACTATAATTCATTGAGAAGTCATTATACTTTGAAAACAAATTTAAACTAATCCAGTGATTTAGTTGAAAATATTTAGGAAGCTATTAAAAAAAACATCTAAGGCCACTCATAACACTGAAGGATATATTGGGTCTACCCTTTTGAGGGTTGGATTCACCATCCAATTCCCTACGTTATTTACAGAGTTCTTATACTGGTTTTTATAAATAAAAATTTTTGTAGCAAGACTAATATACATATCATTTTCACTGTTTTTTTAGTTTCAAAAATATATTTAAAATAATTTTTGGATCAAATAAATCATAATATTTACTAATAATTATATATTTGACTTTTTATGAACAGATCTCATGATACATGACTTTTCATAAACACATGGAACTGAAATCAACATCCACACACTTAAAATTTTAAAGACATTTTTATTATATTTTTTTATGCATGAATTTGTAAAATAATAACAATAACAAACATTTAATTCTATATTCTTAGGATTAATCAATAACAATAGATAATTATGTTTCACACATGAAAATCATCAATGAAAAATTTCATTATTAAATACAATCATCATTTTTATATGCTCATAAGTTTTAAGAAACATTTCTTTAACAACAAATATATATTTATATACAAAATTAACAAAATCATTGATGTGTGGATATAATCTTGAATTTTATATTTCAGGCACATGATAAAATTATGACATTATTAATTTATAAATTCATATGTGAATTAATACATGGTTAATAATTTATTTAAAACAGTTATATACATGAACAAATATACCAAGTACTTTTTTATGTATAGCTGAACAATTATGAAATTCTTATTTTATAAATTCATACTTCAGAAAGTAGTTGGTTAAATCATATGTTTATTTCAGATAGTTATATACATAAGGATTATACAAGTACACACACACAGATATATATATATATATATCACATAATAATAGGATAAATCCATGTTGAAATGAAACATCGATAAGAATAAATATCCTTGGAAGAATTTACATGATTCCAAATTAAAATATAAACATTTATATTCATATATATATACCAATCACATTTACTAGTATGAACATTCAAAAAATAATATTGAATTATAAAAAAATTAAACAAATTTTCTAAAAGATTCAAAATAGCAACTTACCAAAAATTTATCAAAATTTTTATAAGATTAAAACAAGTTAGATTTTTTTTTGAAACCAACAATAAAGAACTTTTAAAATAATTTTCCCTTAAAAAATTATAAAATATAAATAAATAAATAAATCCATTATAGCAAACAAAATTTAATCATCATTTTGATAAATATAAACTATATTGATTTAATTTATGAAATTAATTCTGCATAACGTGAAAATTATAATAATTAACCTATCTATATCTTATAAACTATTTTGAAATATATTAGTATTAAAATAAAATAAAACTATCCCTTACATGATATTCGCAGACCAAATCCTCCAAATTTTCTTCTTAATGAAGGTGCCTCAAGAATTCTTATACACATAGAATTGGATATTATACTAATGGGATGGATGGTAGAGGCTACTGCTAGCCTTGCAAGCTTCACACACATCGCACACATAGTTTCCAATATTTTCGAAGTAAAATTGGTTTATATATACCGGTGCTCAAATGTCAAATTAAATTCCAATTTATTAAAAATTAAATGAAATTTAAACCAAATTGAAACATTGAAAAAAATATATTAACATGGATAGGAATAAGGAAATAAACGGCTGATGAATCTTCATCACAAAGCTTGAAGAATAAAAACAAAATCAGACAAAAATGTTAAGAAGTCCATAAGCAACATTAAACCATTATACAACCATGGTTGAGATAAAATACAAGGATAAAATTATGATATACTTTATAAAAAAGAGAAAACAATTCACAACCATAATCTAAACATTGCCAAACTGGTTAGGACAACAATGATATATCATTTAAGTCATCATTTGATGGAGACATATTGAATTGAATAAATAAATAAATTAAAAAAAGCACTATTGTAGAACTAAAAAAATTGAGATAAGAGGATTCCTATGTCGGAGAAGAAAAAAATGAATGAAAAAAATGATTTGTGTATTTAATACACAGAGAACCAAATCCTCAAACGATATCTGGATATACATTATCAAAAACTACATGAAAAAATTAAAGATCTTCAAAACAAAAGTTATTTTCCATAGATCATATTCTGAAACATCAATGGGAATCATCCTTCTCGAAACAGACTACAGACTCTAATCTAGATCTGGACCCTTTATGTCCCTTCGATCTTGCAATTGAAGATGAGCCATCGACCGACATCTACCTCGACTACCTATCGTGATCAACCACAAGAATTGTAAAGATAAAGCCTCTCACCTCACCAATCGCACCCCTCTACCGACCTCAGCCACCACTTGTCTTGAAAATCCACCAAACCGAATCCTTATATCCTATCAAAATTTCATTAATTTATTCGTATTTTTATTATACCGATTTATTTTAAATTTACATAAATTTAATTTAATTTTTTGTACAATCATGTATAGTTATATGTATATAAATTTTATAAAAAATTTATAATCAAAATAATTTTTATATATTTAAATAATAATCGTAATTTTAATACATTTTCATAATTATAATTTTGTTAATTTATAATTTCACATTATTATATATATATATATATATATATAAACTTATTTTTTCATAATCATTGAAAACAATCTCAAACTACGGATACCATACTATATAATTATAACATATATTACTGATTTAATGTTATGAAATAATAATTTTATAAACTATTTATTTTCTATAAAAAATAACCAATTATAATTAAAAATAATTCTCACATAACTATATCCCGGTAAATCAATTTAAAAGAATTATAAATTATATAGATACATATATTAATTTATTAAGTTATAAAAAACATAATGTTACATGTTATACATTCATTCAAAACATATATTGATTAAAAAATATTTATAAAAACCTTTTATTATTCCTTTGTTTTAATTATAGAAAAATTATTAAATAAATGATTATTATTTTAATTCTCGTAGGGTGTTACATTCTCCCCCCTTAAATGTATTTCCCCTTAGAAATTCATTCTTTTGACATACGAATATTATGAATTTCCATCTTCAGAGTTATGAAATTTATTAGATGACATGATTACCTAACAAAAAATCTAATGTGTAGACTTATTTTCCTCAAAATACAACATCTAATCTCCAATTTTTTCTATAACATGCCTCTGATACCAATTATAACACCCCAAGCCCACTTTTTTAGACTTGGTACATGAATAAATGTTGTGTAGTTTTTTTTAACAGTGAATAAACAATTACATGACCCATTACACAAATTATGAACATTAAATAGTCTAGGTTCTGGAGTATTAGACAAAACCGTAAATTTATCTGGGTTAAAAAAAAAATAAGACATCTGTCGACTATGCTTTGGCACGTTCTAAATCCAAAACAACTAATATCTGTAATTAATTTTGTAAGATATCTGTGAATAGTTGTGTTAAAACAAAGGGTGGTAATGCAATATGTCAACAAGAACTTTTCAAATACTTCGTTAAATATTATAAAAAATATTCCCTTGATAAAACATTTTAAAAAATAAATTGGAAATAAATTATTTAATCAATTCTAAAAAATAATATAATGAATTAAAAAATAATTATACATTCAAAATGCTTTTAAACTAATCCAGTTATTTAGTTGAAAATATTTAAGAGGAACTAAAATACAAAACAACGAAGGACACTCGTAACATTAAGGCATATGTGGGCCTACCCGAATGAGGGATGGATTCATTATCCAATTCCCTATGGGATTTACAATGCTCATGTATCTATTTTTATAAAACATTTTTGTATTATCTTTCCTTATATATATATATATAATTTTCAGTAGTTATTTAGTTCCGAAAATATATTTATAATCTTACATGGTAAAATAAATAATAATCTTGAATAAAAATTATATATTCAACTTTTTATGATCATATCTCATGATACAAGACTTTTCATAACCACATGGAAGTTAAATCAACATCCACACACTAAATATTTTAATGAAATATTTATAAAATTTATTTTATGCATGAAGGTATAAACTAATAACAATGGAAAACTTATAATTCTATCTCCTTATTATTAATCAATAATAATAGATAAAAATATGTCGCTCATAAAAATTATCAAAGATGTATTTATTTATTAAATACAATCATCCTTTTCATATGCACATAATTTTTAAGAAACATGACTTTATGTACTTATATATATATATTTAGGTATAAAAGTCCCAAAATCATTGATGTATAGTTATAATATTTTCTTTTATATGTCATGAACATGATAAAATTTGGATATTATTAATTTATAAATTCATATCTAAGTTAATAGTTGGTTAATAATTTATTTAAAACAATTATATAATTGAAAAATTATACCATGTATAGTTTTTATATATAATTGAACAATTGTGACATTCTTAATCTATAAATTCATAATTTAGAAAATATTTGGTTAAATTATATTTTTAGTCAAGATATATATATACTTAAATATTATAAATGTATATATATATATCACATAATAATAGGATAAATCCATATTGAAATGAAATGTTGATAAATAAAAATATCCATGGTTGAATTGAAATGGAACCAAAATAGAATATAAACTTTGATATTCATATATATATATATACCAGTCACACGTAATAACATGATCATTAATAAAAGAATATTTTATTAAAAAATAGTTAAGTAAAAAATCTAAAAGATTAAAAAAAGAAGCTTACTAAAAAAGTATCAATATTTTCATTACTTCAAAACATGTTTTATTTCTGATATCAAGAAACCCAAAATCAAATGCTTGAAAAATAATTTTCCCATACAAAAAATAAGAAAATAGATATAAATAATAAAATCCATTACTTCAAACTAGATTTAAAAATCATTTTGATAAATTTAATCATTATAGATTTAGTTGTATAAATTCCTTTCACATAACCATGAAATTATAATAATTAACCTCTATATCTATTATATTTCTTTTTTAAATAGATTAGTTTTAAAATCAAAATAAAACTATCCCTTGCATGGTATTCGCAGACCAAATCCTCCAACATTTATTCTTCATGATTGTGCCCCAAGAACACTTATACACTTCGAATTGGAATTTTTACTAAGGGGATGGATGGAAGAGGCTACTACTTGCCTTGCAAGCCGCACTCACATCCCACTCATATTATACCCTATTGTCGAAGAAGTAGTAGTTTATATATAGTAGTTCTCAAATGTCAAATAAAATTAAAATTTAATAGAAAATAAATAGCATTTTAACACAACTGAAATGGACAAAAAATGGTTTAATATGAATATAGGTAGAGAAAAAATTGTTGAGGATGCTTCATTGCAATGCTTTATGATAGAAAAAAAATTCGATAAAAATGTTGACAAGTCGATAAGCAGCATTAAACAATTATACAATGATGGTTGAGAAAAATTTCAAAAATAAAATAATGATATACATTACAAAGTGATGAAAAAAATTCAAACACCATAAAAAAATAATTTCCAAAATCATATGGAAATCATTGAAATATGTTTTAAATCATCATTCGATAGAGATAGATTTCAGAACACATAAATAAATTAAAAATAAGTACTATTGCAAATCCAAAAAATTTGAGATAAGAGGACCTTTATGTCAGAGAAGATAAAAAAATGAAATAAAATGAAGATTGTGTATTTAATACCCCAAAAACCAAATCCTCAAATGAGATCTGGTTATACATAAACAAAAACTACATGCAAATGAGTGATTATCTTCAAACCAAAGGTTATTTTCCATTGATCGTGTTATGAAAATCAAATTGGAATTTACATTCACAGAAATGAATTCCGACAACAATATAGATCCAGACTAATTGTGCCGCTTTGACCTCAAATATGAGGATGAGCCATCGACCGACTTCGGCCTTGACTACGTATAATGCTCAACCTATCATATCCTAGAGATAAACCCTCTCAGCTCACAAATCGCACCCCTCTCCTTACCCTAACCTCCATTTCTCAGAAAACCATAGAAATGGAAACTGTATAGCCCATATCCATTTCAATTTTTTATTCATTTATTTATTTTATCATTTTATTTTAATTTTACAGAAAAGAAATTTTACTTTTTGTAAAATCATGTATAACAATATATCTGAAAATATTATACAAATTTTATAATCGAAAAAATTTCATATTTTAATATAATAATAATAATTATATTATATTTTTATAATTCACATTTTATTAATTTATAATTTTACATTATTATATATATATAAGTATAAACTGTTTTCCATAATAATTTAAAATAATCTCATACTACTTATACCATACATTATAATTATATCATAAATTATTCATTAAATGTTATGAAATTATAATTTTATAAAAAATTTATTTTCTATACAAAAATAAGCAATTATAATTAAAAATAAGTCTCATATTAATATATCCTTATAAATAAATTTATTTTAATTATAAATAATATACATACATATATTAATTTATTAAGTTATAAAAAATATAATTTAATATGTTGTACATTCATTCAAAACATACGCTGATTAAAAATATTTATAAAACCTTTTTATTATTCCTTAGTTTTAATTATATAGAAAATATATAATAATTAATTACTATTTAAATTCTCTTAGGGAGTTACAACTAAGTTCGTAGCCCCTAACATGATAATGAGATAGAGTGATTCCATCTTTGTTTTTCTACATTGTTGAAGAATGTGTATCAAGAGTACATCATTTAGTCCAATCACTCATATTGATTTCATGAATTTTTTAATGGATAAATATATGAATTAAATATAACCCCATCAAATGTACAATAGAATATGGTTAATTTGATGATAACGTTTTGGCTAGAAAATCTCTTCCATGCTTTATGGGTCTATAGTTCCACCAACTGTACTACACAATAGAAAACACCATACACAATAGTTTACATGGCATATGAAATATTCTCCAAATAATTACATTTACAATTTATTCAAATATTCATTTACATACTACTCTTGATTATGAGAAGTTATAAAAAAAACTAGTAGATTTGGAAAGGTTTGATGAGAAAGGTTGCGTACATTGCACATCATCAAATTCCATCAGAATCAGATCACAGAATACATGGTTAAATTTTTTTTCCTATACTCATTCATTCACTGAAAAATTATATTGGATTTTATTCCCCAAATAATTTTTTGAAGGAAACCTTTGATGTTGGATCCCAAATAATAAGGGACTTATATCATACATATGTTCTATTAAAATCGTTCTTAGAGACTAGCATCAATGGATGAGGATCGTTTCACTCCCCCCACTAATGCGAGGTTTATCAAGAAAAACATTTCTTATATTCTATAAAACAACATTAATATCTTATCTAGTTGATTTTAATCAATATGAAGAACATCCTACCCAAAAAACATTAATCTATAGGGATCAAGATCTGACTAAATGATGTTTGATTGTATTTAAATTGTCTTAATCACATGACGTTCAATTGTAAGGATCTAATTTTATAAAAATAATGGTAAACTATATAGATGAAATATTAATAACAATAGGTAAAAATTCCAAATCATTTCCAGACTATATGATTTTAAACCATTCAGATCTTTTCATCACAATATGATGTAAAACTTCACGACTAATGTTGGGAAGTATGACACTAAACTGCACATAATATCATGTCCTAACAACACAAAATTAAAAAATATCGACTATGTATTTACCCCATTATTTAAAAATATATTGAATATTCCTCATCCAAAGAAATTAAAAATAATGAGAATCATCATCCCATAGATGGTTCATGACACTGAATCCAAATCTATGAGAAAGAAAAATAAATTAACCCAATCCTATGTAAGTGTCGGATCAGTATAAGAGGTATCTTAATTAATGAAATACATGTGCCTTGATTAATTCCATCAGTAGATACATAGTGGTACCCAGAAAATCTATTCCTTGGGCTAATCACAATATCACTATTCTCTCATATCGATTCACATTCATCCTCACCAGATAACATAATTGTGGATAACAGATGTCCTCACTATTTGACCGTAAATTGCCTGAGTTTGTAGAACTATGTAGGACATGATTCTCAATACATTAAGACAATTAGGTATTCCTAGATCATATATCATGGACCATCCACCACCTGATACAAAATTACACAATCCATTATCTAGATGCCTCCTTATTGCGAGGATCTATAGAATTTATCTGTTTCTCACACCAAGCATAGTTCATCTGAGATTAGGATTTCTAGTAGCGGATTCTCCAAATGAACAAAAAATATCAGGTCATGATAGGGTTGTAATTAAGATATATTTGCAAACATAAATTAACACTATGATTCCTCATTTCATGATGTTAAACTACACATGTAATGACCATTTCATGCAATAAAACATGACATTACAATGGACATCACCCGATAGGGGGAAAACATAGTTTCTGGTCTCCCATGACACCACCCTTTGAGAATTATAAGTTACATGATTTGTGTTTTTTAATTATTTATAGTGACTCTCAAATACCCAAACTCGGTCCCATCTACAAAAAATAAAATAAAAAATTCCCCTCCCTATGTATGGGTGAAACCTGTGTATTGAATATTCAGTCATAATTTTCATTTCGATTGATTCCTATAATCATAAGATACATAGTGATTCCAAGATACATGATCTTGGTTATAGACATAATGTACCCATTTAACATATGGGATCCAACATCCTTAACACTTGATGATATACTTCATCACTTATAAGAAGTATGTGTTGATTGATTTTTTTCTGAAAATTATTTATAGTGAAACCCGAATATCCATCCATGGAAAACCTATTATAATCTATAGGGACAATATCCTATATACATATGTACATGACCTTCATAAAGAATTTCTTATTCAGGAATGATGAAGGACAAGATTCCTATCATCACAGGATATGTAGTGAAGCTTGGATAACCAAATCTGGAACCATCTACTATAATCAATAAAAACAATTCCCTAGTGTGAATTTAGTTCATACATCTATAGTGCATTTAACATTAACTTAATACATGTTGATTGATTCCAATCATTATAGGATACAATGTTATACTTGAATATCATGTCTTGGGCCAAGCTCCAACAGTCAATGGGAACAATTCCCACCTCATTGTATGGGTCAGACATGTGTAGAGTGGTTCTCGTTCAATACATTTATGACATGTGATTCATGTAATCAACTGATACACCATGATTATTAAATCTCTGATTCATTAGTCTAGCTAGAAATAAACAAAAATATTCCCTTCATCCATGTGCGAGGGCCAGATTTGCACATTGAATATTTTTACATGAACAACGTATGGATTTACTCATATCACCCCATGATACCTAGGGAAACATAAATATTAGATCCTATATTGAACAATAATGAGTGAAATTATATAAATTCCCTCAAAAAAGAATATGGGATAGAACTATTCAACAAAAAACATATCCTCATAATGTTCTCCAAAGAGGAAATAATGAAAGTCTAAATCCCATGATGTTAAAATACAAGGAAAATGTTTTGATCAAGTGACATTATAATGAAATGATGAATGAATAACCACAACATTCTGTTTACATGTGAAATCCATCACCCAATATCATTATTTATAATATGGATTCATAAACCTAAACCCGACCAACTAGTGTGTGTGTGTTACTTCTGCCATTATTTAAGCCCCTCAAACCTTGAACCTCACTTTACGCATTCAACACCTCATGATTTTGAAAACATTTTATATACCATGGTAAGAGAAATATATATCTATTTTTGACGATACCATATATTCAAAAAGACTCAGAATATCTGAAAATATATATCATGGTTCTCTTAGTAGGGATTTCTGGTCCTTGTGATCCTAATGTCACAATGTTAAAACCTACCACCTGAGGGTGTTCTGGGCCATCCAAGTCAAGATTGTCCCGTATTGTTACTCACAACTAAACACATCAAGATATTATTTTTGTTATTTTCATATTCCTTTTAGATGGGAGATAGAGTACTATTGATCATGGTCTTACTAATCAGTATCTTGTGTAAATCTCCCTCGTATTATGTCTATGTTTGTCATGAACATAAATTTACTGAAATTTGGTAAAATGTATATGATCGTTAACTATATACTTTGATGGTCCAAATTGCAAGACCCTAAACTGTTTGTGAATGGGACCCCGTACTATCCTGGTTGAAAACCCACAATGGGTGGCCTTAGAAAAATTCAAGTCTTATATCACTAATATATACATCTCCTGAGTTTAGGAGAAATGATTTTATATAAATGAGGCATAAATCTCACAGTGCTTCATTTTAGCCCTTTTAAATTTCACACCACAAAAGATTGACTTTATAGTATACTAAAAATTTAAAGGAAAGGTTTTTCACATCTCTATGATGCTCTAATGTGTAGACTATGAAGTGAATGAACATATCAAGTTTTAAAAACATTGTTTAATATTATATTTTTCATAAATCACACTTCATAATTTTTGTGACTTGGAACACCACATACTATATATGTACATTAGAAAAATATACCCACCTTCAAGAGACCATTTTTTACTATGTTGGTTTGCCTATGGCTCTTTCATATTCTCATATGTTCATCAACCAAATGTGTCATTTTTTAAATAGGCATTTGAAATCATTGTGAAATTTTATGTCACCATGATAGAACTCAACACCATAGAGTGTTATAGGACATTCCAATCATGATTTTTTCTATATCACCCTCATGTCCCATTTAATTTCGACTATTTTTTCAATTCGAATAACTAGATGATTCTAGGGGATTCAAAATCATCAATGTTATAAAATATTGTTTTGTACCATTCCTCAAAGAACGCACATGAATCTCCACTACATGATCATTTTATAGGTCACACCTCAGGACTAAAATGAACCTCACATATAGGATAACAATTGAAATTAATGAGATAAAATACTCTGGTTTGAGAGAACCCTTTTTTGTTATCATTGTTGCTAAATATATCTTTATTATCCTGATGTATTTTGTATTTGTGAACAATTCATGGTCCTTGGAAAAGAGTGGGGGGACCTCTATTTAGAAATGATATAGATGAATACATGATTTTACTAACCAACTGAAGGTGTCTCATCCTTTAATGGAAGGAACCCAAATCCTTGTTTTCTCTAGTGACACTATAGAATAACCTCATCACCTTTTGGTATTAATGGTCATTCCTGGAATGTCTTCCCCATACCATCTTTACCATCACAAACTTTTTGGTTATGACTTACATCATCAACAATCCAACTATCCATGTGGAATCAACTTCCCTATTATTTCATCAGCAATCAATATTACCCCCATAAACCATTTTTATCCCTTAGAAAATACTGGGGACAACCCGATTTGACCACGATATCGATGCATAATGGATTTGAACTACCAATTAGAGAAATATATTCCTTTTTGAAAAATTAAATGTAATCCTAATGAGCCATGAAAACAATGCAGAAAAAAAAACCATGAGTGTTTTGGGTCAAACCTTTAATTTATAATGCATATGATATATTCATCAATCATTTCATAGTTGTAATATTTTAAACTAAATCACATTTGATGTCAAAGAATCAACACTCTCTAATCAATATAGTATATCTATATCCTTACTTCATGACATTAAACTGAATGAAAGGTTTCTTCACCACCTGAAGATATAATTAATTGAAAATTTCCTTACATCATAAATGTATACTCCATAAGGAATTACACTTTGAAACTATATATTAAGAGAAATTGAATGTTCGAGCCAAAAAATCATCACTACAACAATAGGACATCTGATAAAGAAGACCCTAAACTATAACATAATAATGATTAAGTCTACAATACATGAAAAGGAACAAATCATATCTGGTCAAAACCTCATAAGATGGATTCTTCAGAAAAATATATGTTCACACCAAATAAGTTTTACTATATATGATGAATTTGAAAAATAATTTTAATATAAAATATAACGTAATAAATATTGAATTTCCCACAAAATATACTTAGAAAAAATAATGTTTTGCACACTAGGTCCACTATCTTCAGAATAAGAGAGAGAATTATCTATCTAAGTCATAAATTTTACCCAAATTATCGATTTGTGGATCGTTTAATCTATAAATAACTAGAGAAGATAAACCAATGAATAATATCATATTGGTATGAATTCATGATAATTGTTCAATAAGAATATATTATTATTAAAATATTGAATTCCAGGACTTCGAGTTTAAATTATATTACAAAAAGGATTGGTGTCATTGATGATTAAAACAAATCAGATCAACGAAGATTCATTCTCATCATGAATGACACACAATTGCAAAGAAACATATAATTTTTAGTACATCTATACAATGATATCTTATAAGGGTGTTGATCTCCACATTTTGAAGTCTCTGGAATTTCTAAATCAAAAAAATACTAGTCCAGTCACAATTTTATTAAATAAGAATTGAACAACCGAGCTAGACTAGTTAGCAAGTGTCTTGGGTGAAATTTTTGTTTAGAATTGATCTTCCACCGACCCCACTTATTCATCATATTCCATAGGATTAATACTGTAAATAAGTGTGGATAGCTCCTCAAAAAATTTCTAGGCAGTTTATAGTGGGGATGATTATGTCAAAATTTTAGACGTTGATAGAGATATGATCTCCACAAACACACACACAAGTGTGTGTGTGTGTGTCTGTGACTGTATTCAAGACATCCATTAGGGTATCAAACTCAGTTATTAATGGAATACTATATTATAGTACATCATAAAAACCCCTTTTAAATTATCTTAGTAATGTCTAGTAATAATTTTCTCAAAATCCCCTCTCACAGGCAGATAACTCGTTTCCCATTAAGAGAATTTTCATATGATTTAATATTATGGTTTGAAGACAAAGAATCCCACCCCCAAAAAATGTAATATTATGTGAAGGAATTATTTTTGGTCAATGAACACTCCAAGTGGAGTCTTTGTAATTATGGTGTTTATCTATTTTTAGATTATATTGTTCAATGTCTGAGCCTATGTAACTTCTGTAGAAGGTACACGTTAATGGGGAATAACCAAAAGATATAATGAAAAATCAATAGAGGAAGAATCCTCATATACAAATTCCTAAAAATATGTATATTCTTTTGTATATGTGTAATAAATATATTTATTGAAAAATTATCCCACACTAATGAGATGGTCAGCACTAGGAAGATAATATTCATTGAAGGGTCACGTGAATCATCAACCAACTCCATTATTGCTATGAGGAATGGATTCTAAAAGGCACGTGTTATATCCAGTTGATGGACCAGTATATTCAGTTTTCCACCTAGGTAGGCCTCTTAAAAATCCTATAATTATCATGTGATCAAATGAATTTTGATAACAAATGTGGAAATATAATCTCAAAATTGGTATCCTCACATTCTTATATAATCTTAATCTAGTGGATAATCCTAAGATTTTACTCTCCCCAAATTTTAGCTGATGGGATAGTGTAAACACATTGGATGCAGTCGAATTGGTGAGAGAACAAATATGAGATATAAAATTCACAAATGATCACCTCTAATAAAATCTCTACAAGATCTCTATTCCCATGGGTTATCTTGTATGTTCATTAAACAATAGTTACACTGTCAGTATCAATAATTTTGTCGATCCGTGTAGGATAACGAGTCAAATAAAATCGATCAGATCAGATCACATCAACATCTACACAACCTTATTAATTCTTAAATTTATTTCCACAACCTAATATATTTATACAAACCTATGGATAAATATGGAAGTAGGGATTCGAGTAGTGTTACTGAATCTGTAGTAGGGGAAAATACCACATCTATAGATGAATAATAAAAGGAAAATACAACTATAATTATAAGATATCCTTTCTTATTAAATATGACCTAGAAACTAGAAATTCAATACAAGAATCAACACATCCGAATTGAGAGGAAGCCCCTCTTATAACTATGATACCATCACTAACATGATAACCCAAATAACCGAGTGTGTGTTTGCATCCAAGAAAAAAAAACATTTATGTACAAGTACATTAAACCCAGTAGCTGAATACATGGGAATATATATGGCCTCACCTTGTAGCCTCATGTAGTATAATATCCTTCTCCCAAGATGACATAATATGAACCGATTTTTTTCCACTAACCTATTGTGAAAGGAACTAGTGAGGTCCTATAATCTTCTAATAAGATATCTTATAATAGAAGAATAATTTTATCCTTACATTAAATTAAATTATAGACTATATATTCATATACATTGTTAACTTTTCTTTCTCAATGTTGATTATTTCCCTCGATAAAATAATAGTTTCTACTGCAAGAACCTAAATATCCACATCATGGACGAATTCCTCAAAAATTCATCCAATGTGGGATATCAAAAAAATTCAATATATATCATAGAGGCTGATTCCAACTTGAGTGAGGGATATATTAAATGATTTTGTTCTATGTAATCAATGGCTAATTAGTTCTCTAGTTAGATCTGATAGATGATAAAAAATGATCTAGGAAACTGATACTACCTAAAAAAATATGGATAATGTGTATCTTATTGAAAAATTATATGTAGATCTGAATAACAAAAAATTTCCTTTCCCATTCATCATAAAAGTTTCCACTAGGGAAAAATACCATTTCAATTTTTAGACACCACCTGGATTTTTAAAATAAGTTACTATTATGACCTAATCTATTTCAGGGATGTGATTGTGGTCAAAATTTCATCCATATAGATCATGAAGGGAATCTATAGTATACAACACAATCACTAGAACTATGGTACATCAAGATGTTCATCCTCCAAAAATGTATTTTGAATTCAATCAATGGAATTTGAAACCCATTAAGATGGAAATATTCAGTCAGGAGGAGGAATGGTAATATCATCAGGTATAAAAAATCAATTAAAAGGAAGCATGTGTGATGAAGGATCCTTAGAGAAATATTGGAGAATCCATTTTAGAACCTAAATTTTTTATTGAAAAAAAGGTACCCAGGGTAAGAGTTATGGTTAGAAGATACCATGTCCCACTATTTATCAATGATGGAATAACTATGATGAAAGTTGGAATCTGTCTTTATAATACAATGAAACATACGTGAGACAAGTGATAATACCATATAAGAATTACTATCTTTAGTAGAATCATGTTAATATCATAACCCATAAAGAGATTTATGTTGGTATGAACTAGTACACGAATCATATACCACATTAACTAAGGAGATATTGTTGTCTATATGACCCACAAAAAATATTGTGAGAACACAATGATTCATGAGACCCACGATCTTGGGATCCTATATTGGTCACATGATTCAAATAAGAAATGTGTTTTTATGAACTCGAACCAGTGTATCCAGTAAAAAGAATTTGGGTAATCATACATATTTTTTGACAAGGATCAAGATATTAATAAATATATATATTATATTACTTTAACAATTCTATACGAAAGAAATTTAATGAAATGGTTCTCATGGTGTGGTATAACAAAGGGGTTATGAGTTGTAAAAGATCAAAAGATATATGGAGGGTAGGTGTAAACGATGAATGATACTACATCAATTAATCTATTTACATGGTCTTATTTTGAATCGAAAAGGTCTCCATGAATAGATTACATCAACCAATAAATTGATTTTTGATTACCCAATGACATAGTGGGAATTTAATTTCTTGACAACCGATCACTTTTTTGTTATGGGTGTCACACACGATGGGGGAATTTATTGAGGCCCACAAAATGAGAATAAAATAATCTAGAATATAATAAATACCCAAAACATGGATTTTATTTTATATTTATCGAGAGGGAAGAATAAATTGGAAAATATACATAGAATATGTAATCCACCAAATATTACATGATCTCATGGCCTTTATAAAGTCATCATAGCAGGTAATGTATGAAAAAAATCCTTCTTTATATATTTTTGAGAACCTAGGACAATCAAATTGTTTCCAATCATTCCTCCAATAAATTCAAAAATAAAGGGGTGGCTTCCCAGTGAACTTTTTCACGTCACATGACATGTCTATCAGAAGACTCCTGACAATAATCCAAACCCATTATAACCTAAAAGGTAAACATATGAAATAATAAAGGCCTTATTCAGTAACATATTATCCTGAGATGCTTCTACATAGTTTAAAAGACAGTAGAGAAGTCATGGAATCACGTCCACTATATCGTTCAAGATATCACTGGCATCTCACCATCATCATATGAATGGCCTATGACAAGTCCATTTGACTATAGGTTTCCCCTACTAGTTGAAAAAGACAAAAAGAATTTGTTTCCATGATTAATCATTCACATCACCACAATACCCTTTATTATTCACGAGATTCATCATGTATGAGGAGAGTTATTGTTTTTAGAAACACACTTATAAATGATCAATTAAAAGGATAGATTTCTCTAATAAAATGAGAAATGATTATGCTTATTCCAGAATGAGATATGATGGACTTTACATAAATGGGCTTATATGACCCTTGAGATCACTAGTGAGTAGTTGGGACCACCTTTACAAGCCAACATAGTCTTGTGAGACCCCTTTTCTTATTATCTTAATCTCATAGATCCTTTTTAAATGATAATATGGTCCCATGGATGGCCCCAAACAATAAATCTCATGTTATGTGAATGTCTTATAATAAGTATCTTTATATAAAAAATGAACATAGATATTTCATCATGACCATAATAAATCCAATTTTGATGTACTTTTCGTTAGGTAAGACACCATTGATCTTCCAAAATATGATAAACATGGAACTAATGGGATGGTCTAATTGTCATTGATCATGATGCGACCCCACCCCCAAATAACCTCCAGTTTGATCATTAAAGAACATAACACCAAATACCTTCTTAAATTATAGCCCAAATCTACGAGATATGTGCCACACAATGAAAAATTTTACTCGGGTGGTGAGGAACATAAATCACCCCACTCATAACAAAAAAGCACCTACACACCAGTGCACGTAGACATCCATGACTCATTATATAAGAAAATGAATTATCAGAGAAGCCAGTCTCAATATCACAAAGGTTTTAATCTAGGTAAAATCTATGGGAAACCTAAATAAGTTAACACATGGAAATATAGGTAATTTATTCAAAAAAAATCATAATAACGAAACAGACATGTAAGACTAATTTAGAGACATATTCATTGAACTTCATGTTCTTCACATAACTCATAGGGATCATGAAAATGCACCAGTACATCTAACCATGTCCAGGAGACCCCTAAACATGATATTTTAATCATATGATATCCTATGAATATTTCAAGAAAGTCACATGATGACCCCATGTAACTCACTTGAGTATCTCAAATTCCTCTAGTCTCACCATCATGATCTTACAATGTCCTTATATTAGTCACCAAAATTATGCAATGAAACAAGTTTAATGACCTCCACTTTTAAAATGAGATATGTTTCATAAAATTGTGTTTTATTTTATTTCACACAACAAAACCATATCAAATTAATAATGATTTATTATTTATAGAGTATAAATGGATATATGACAATCAGGATTTAATAGGTATATAAATGTTGGTCAAACAAAACCATTGGTTAATATGATAATTGGAAATAATAGTCTTGCTATGAATATTAAATGTATAATTAGTGTTTATTAGTTGAAATAAAAAAGGATTATAAATAATGAAAGGAGAAGTGATGTCCTCAACTATAAGGTTAATTTTGTATAAATTCCTTTTTTCAGAACATGGGAGGGATATAGAATCACTAGGTTTATCCCTTGAACAATCCCACAATGAGCTTCAAAATCTGAATCTATAATAAAGTATCATATAGGATAAGTTATAATTATTGTGAACCACCACTTGGTCAATTTTAGATGAACCACCCCATAAATCAATGAACACTGTACACATATATTTGAGGTTATACATTTTTTTATAAGGGGATATGTTTCAAGACATGTTTTCTTAATGTTTAATTCCATTCAATTAATAAAACTTTAATACCATCAATTCAATGTTAAGAATATTTTTACTTTATGGAAATACATGATTAATTGAGATTGAATATGAGAAATTGATTTTTGAACACAAATAGTACTTTTCCTAAAACATATAAATTTTTATATGTTATACTAATATATTTGGACAAATATTAACTTTTAACAAAATAGTACATAAAAAATATTATTTAAATTTTAAATATTAAATAATTTTATTATGCCTTATGAAATTTTTAAGTGTCATAATTTTTACTATTGATTTCAAGAAGCTATTTTTTAATAAATAAAGAATTTTCTATTTGAAAGTGAAAATTCAATTATTTATAAAATTATTCTGATAAATTAAATATAATTTTTTAAATCAGTACATCAATGTTATATAATACTTAATTTATAAGAATTTTTTAAATAAATTATTTTTTCTTGAATGGTAATAAAATATATTTTTTGGTTTTTGGTATGTTTGATAACTTAGTAATTATTTCATAATGATGTAATAATTAGATTACCACAATCAAAGACCTAAATTATGTTATTTTATTACTATAATGTTTATTAATTTATTTAATTTGATTTCTAAACCTATTAGTGAATTTTTAAATTCTAAAATGAAACATTTGATATAAAAACATTACCTTATAAAAAAATTAATTTTCCATGAGAAAAGAAGTAATATAAAATGTTACGTAGTTTGTGTGGTTAAAATAACATAAAACCAAACCAAAATTCCCAAAACAAGGGGAACCCCCATTATAAATCCAATGCTTTTTGTTTCTTCACAACCTAGATTTAAAAGGCATATATTCTAACATTAATAAACAAATCCTCAATTTTTTTATAAATACCCAACCACTCATCCATTTACATTCACTACCAATACATGATCCATGATGTTTTTAATTTTATTCATTTCATGGGGTCCCCCATGTTGTACTCAATCACAAAAGGATTTATTCCACATGGATTAGGAGTAAATCCAGAATCTAAAGAAGTTACGCTTATTTTCTATTCAATTCAAGAATAATTTTATATGTCTTTTAAATATTTTGTTTACACTGTTTTATTACCCTTTATGATCATAAAACTATTAGAAAATTATGTTTTATCAATGGTGGACATTTTCCATTATCATTTAACACTTCTCTAAAAACATATTTTATACACGTAATACAACCAATTTTACAACATAAAATTTCTCTATACAATTAAATAATTTTCAGTCACTTTCTTTTATTATGAATTCCCAAACCACTATATTTTCCTGGGGTTATCACCTATATGTAAAACTGATTTATCTTATTTCGGTAGAAACATAAATAGAACCCATGTTTCCATTTTGTGGGTAAAAATGAAATAATGGTCATGTCTATAAGATTTTTTTGAACACCATGATTTAGATAAGAAAACCATTATTTCTTCTTCACATGTTTCATATGAAATTTTTTATTGTGATCTATGAGGAACTCAAATATTAATTCATTTTAGGTATTCCCTCTGATATAACTAAAATCAATATATTAATGACTTTAATATCTAGATATGGATTTTTTAAAACACATTGGTAAATAATATTAGAAATTTTCATTTACGAAAACTTGGTGTTAAATGTTGGTGACATTATTTTGAATTTATTAATTAAATTTTGTAGACACATTTCCATTTTTTTATTAAATCGTCTTTACTAAGATATTCTAAATGTCCCCTTTCTCATCCATATTTAAATTCCTCTTATTGTTATTTATTTTCCTCTAGATAACATGTAAACTATTTCCCTTTCTTATTCCCTTAGTGGGCCTCATGATCACCCTTTACCTTTTGTGTAGTTACCCAGGATATGTGATGTAGTACTTTTTCATAGTCGGAACCCATGTGTAATCCTTTCATATTTTTTAGAATATTTTTTGATCTTATCTTGTATTATATTCTAAATTTCCATGAGACTAAACATTAAATTATCCTTTATATGAACTGGGTAATGAAAATTAATGTTATAAAAATGTGGGATAAAATATTTGATTTCAAACAGATTTTTAATATTTTGGAGAAATAATAAAAAAAATATAATATGAATAAACCATTGAAAAATGTTTATATATAGGAAACAATCATGTATTTTGTTGAATTATTAAGTAAGTGGTTTTTAAGAAATTAAATCCTTGTTTGGATATGAACAAGTGGATGAGGATAAATATTAGATATTTCTAGGGGCACTTGAAAAATCACATTGAGATAGAATCGATTGGGATCTTGTGCAATATAAAATGCCTTGTTTTACTTCTGTTTTGACACTATCGGATGATATGTATGGTTAATCACATAATTTTTCTGATCTTTTATGAATGATATATACTAAATAAATGTTTTTATAATGAATAAACTATCAAATTATGATGTTTTATGATACAAAATTATTTTATAATTATATGTTTTGTAAATAGAACACATTTATCATGATGGATTTATTCTTATGAAAAACTCGTGGAAATAAGACGAACCTTGTAAATTATAGGACAAAAATACCACATGTTTAAAACACTCAAATAGAATCCTAATTTGAAAACATCAAATGAATGATGAGTCAATTAACTTAATATATGAAAAATTACATGATTCTAAATGAGAAACCAAATTCACCTAGAAGGGACTAACAATATATTGAGTCCTTTATACATCAACAACCACCTTTTTTAGTGTATTTAATGACCCATTGATTTTTGAACACTTGAAAAGATCTATAGAAAATATTAATTATATAATCTACTATTTAGAAAATGATAACGTCACCCAGGAATTGTACCACATAGAGGGAGAAGTTAAAAAGTGGTTGAATATAATTAAAAATATGAATTATATAATGGAGATTGATGTTATTGATTGGGAATAGTTCATGGTTATAATTTTCAATAATTAGTTCCCTAATTTTCATTCAATGAAAATGGAGAAGGAATTACTTTATCTGAATAAAATCTAAAATGAATCAGTGGGAATCATTGAGATAAACATTACAAAGAATTACCATTAAAGAAATAATTTTCATGGAATGAAATAGAGTAGATTATATATTCATTAGTGGAATACGAACCAATAGACAAAATAATATCACCAATCGAGACTATGAGCACCATGAAGTGGTAGTGAATAGTTTTATAATGGTTTAACTATTTTTTGGAGAGACACATTTTTCTCAAAAATAAATAAAAAGAATAGATTATTAGAGCCATACATGGAGAGGAACATTTATAATAGAATAAGTGGAAGGAAATTGTATCTTTAAAAAAGAATAAAATGTTGGAAAAATTATTTGGGGAACTAATTTTTTAGGAGTGAAAAATGATTAAAATGTGGAAGAGATGGCCATATATCTCATAACTACTAGGGTGAGGAAAATTCTCAACATCTCAGCACTAGTGACAAAGAGAAGATGTTGCAGGTTTATTCTATGGTCCAATGAATCATGTTTGAACAGCTGGGTCACATTTCTAAAATCTATCTAATATATGATTATGAGTTGAAATCACAATAAACCTCATCAAATTATAATAGGAATAGGTTGGAATTTTTTTATCCCTATGAATGATGAAGAAACTCTAAATGATATGTTTGTGGGTACTCTATTTGTTCTCTCAAATATTGAAAGTAAGTTGTTTGATTGTGGTTCTGTGAATTCCATTATTTTATCTATGTTTACAAGGAATATATAACCATTCCCTAAACATATATAAGTAGAGATATCATTCAAGACTCTTTTAGGGATTATATCAGTATTAATTGTATATAAAACTCTAGTATTCGAATTGTCAAGCACAATCTCATCACAAATCTAGTATTCATTCCCATGATAGAATTTGACATTATAAGAGGGTTGGAATGGATCTCAAAGTATAATTCAAATATAAAATACAAATGTAATGATATATTCATAGTCTTAAATGGAAAACCTATTATTATTTTCAATGGAAAGATATCCTGATATGAGATTTTTCTAGATGCACCCCATGTATCCATATTTATTGAGATTATTGGAGAGGAGGAAGAATGAAATGAATGTATAACAAAGAAATGTATGCACAGATTATGATTAAATTTATTTATTTTCAATGTGATTTCCTATAAATACCCTTGAAGGTGAGTTTTTTTCTCCATTGAACTCATACATGTCACTAATACGATATCCAATACATCATATATAATAGAAAATTTAGATCAAGAGTAATTAAAATATCTTTTAGGGAATATATTATATAACCAAGTGGGAATACATAGATAGAACCTATAATAATTATGAAGAAGAAGGATGTGTAAATTTTATTAGTTTTCCATTATAGAGATCATTACAAGATCAATGTAAAGTATAATTTCCCTCTCTTAAGAATTGATGGTAAATTTAACCAGATTCATGGGGAACAATTCTTCTTTAAATTGATATTTGATGTGGTTATCATCAGTTGGGTCTGAAGAAAGAATAAATTTCAATGTCCATCTACCTATCAATACAATATCCTTAATAGTTTTTTATATGTTGTTCATCATGGAAAATGTTCCTTCTATATTATTGGATTTGACGAATATATAATTTATTGAAATTCATTATAAATGTTTGTAAAATTTTATTGAATATATTACGATATATTCAACATGTCATGAGAACAATTTGGACCATATAATGGTTTTACTTAAAACAATGAGGAAGGGGATTCTATTTTTAAAATTCAGAAAATATGAATTTTTTTCATAAGAAGTTGATTTCATGGGGAACATTGTAATTGATAATGGAATATTTATTGAGTCTTCTTAGTTAAAGGATGTAGATATTTGGTCTCATATCACAACAATAATAGAGATTCATGGTTACCTCATTTTAGTAGGATATTATTAGTGGATTTTTGAGAAAACATTAATGATTTTATGTTCTATGAAACATGTTAACTCAATAAGGGGATAAGATCATCTGGATAATGGTGTTTCAAAAAGGATTACAAGAACATGATAAGTGATTGGTTACTGCACCTGTATTAACTCTACCATCAATAAGAAAATGATTAGTTATTTTTAAGGAATCATCTATAAAAGGGATGGCGTGAATCCCCCTGAAAAATGAAAATATGATTTCTTATGAATATCAACAGTTAAAGCCTCATGCGAATAGTTATTCAATGCATGAACTAGATATAGATGCAGTTATTTTTTCTCTGAAGATATAGTGGGAATATTTTTATTTAGAAAAATGTGATATATATACATACCACCAATGTTTAATGTATAAAATAATGCAGTAGTAATTGAACATGAGACAAATGAGATGGTTGAAACTTCATAAAGACTATTTATATTCAATTCATTATCACCCTACAAGTGAAAAAATTATTTCTAATTCATTATGTTGGAAGAAACCTATTGTGCTAGAGATTTTTAGGATTCATGGAGATATATTTATTAAAGAACTAGTAATTTTGGACATGGGAGTATTGAGGGATGGGACATCACCAATCATATCCCATATGATTTTTCATCCATTATAACAAGAGAATATCACAAATGATCAATGAGATGAAATTTTTTTAGGATATATGATAGAGGATGTAAAGAACGGGATGTTTACTGATTTTAATATTAATCAATATGGTGTACTAAAATTCTGCACATGGATATGTGTTCCCTCAATTATAGAGATAATGAAACAAATGATAGATGAAAATAATATCTCTACAGTTCCAATACATCATGAATGTTTTAAAATATATAGGGATCTTTTTTATCATTATTGGTTCAATAATATGAAATGTGATATTCCCAAATACACTTCATGGTTCTTAGTATGTCAATTGGTGAATGAATTGTGAACAATATTCTTATGGGGTACTGAAACCACTACCCATACCAACATAGAAGTGGGAAAATATCACTATGTAATTTGTCATTGGACTCTAAAAATAGACCGAGGAATCCTTTTTATTTGGGCTATAGTGGATCAACTCACCAAGACAAACTACTGCATCTCTTTTTAGGAAGGCTTCTCTCTTAACAAAATTTCCAATATTTATAAATGAAAGTTGTGTGGTTGAATAGGTTACCCCATTCTATAATTTTATATCATGATTGAATGTACACATAAAATTATTGGAGAAATATTCAAAATCATTTGAGTACAGATATGAATTTCAATATTACTAATCTCCCCCACAGTAGTGGGAAATTGGAAAGAACTATTCATAAAATCGAGACTATATAAGAACATGGTTAATGTAATTTAATGGTGTATGGGATCTAAATCTCACATTAGTTAATTTTTCCTAACACAAAATCATCCAATTGAGTATTCCAATAGTACTCTATAATGCTCTATATGGTAAGTGTTTTTGAACTCATACTTATGTGGATATATCTGGTGTGAGAAAGATGTTTGGGGATGATCTTGTGCAATATATGATAGAAAAGGGTCACACCTTCCAAAAACACACAAAGTATTCATAAAGTAGGTAGAATATAAATGATTAAATACAATCAATGGAACATGTAAATTGATTTTGGTCATAAACCATTCCTTCGAATATCACCTTGGATGACAGTCTTGCATTTTGGGAAAAAAATTAAGCCTATCACCTAATATATTGACCCGTATAAAATATTTGATTGCATAGAAAATTTTGCCTATCAGAAATAACATCCACCAATTCTAGTTCATGATCAGGATATATTCTAGGAATCTCTATTCAGAAAGAACATAATAGAACCTTTTGATGTTTTGAACAGTATGTGGTACAATTCAAGCATGACCTCTCTTATGAGGAGGAGCTAATGGAGTTTGTGGAGTATAGAGGAAATGATCTATGCAAACAGACAACCCACTTCATATTTTTTTTCATGAACCAAAAACATGATGAATTGTCATGGGAACCGAAGGAAACAATGATAAATTAGTACCCATGCCTTTTCCTAACATAGAGAATTAGTGTAAAATATCGATGATGAAATTTATTTAGGGGGAAGAATGTAAAAACCCAATCATTTTAAACGAAATTTGATTCATAAAAATGTGTGTTATTTTATTTTACTCAACCAAACTACATATATTTAATAATGAATTAGTGTTTCTATATTATATAGGGAAATGTGACCTTCAGGATAAGATCATTATATGAACATTTGTCAAATATGACAAGTTGTTAATATGACTATTGGGAACTATACGACTAGTAATAATTTTAATATTATAACTAGTTTTATAATTACGAATGCTAAAAATAATTAATGAAGAATGGGGAATAGATGGACTCAACTAGTAGAGTAATTCCATATGAATCCCATTTTTCAATACATGGGTGGGAATTCGAATCAGTAGGGTTTTACATTAAGCAAGCCCATGTTATGCTTCAACAAGTGAATATAGGACAAAATCACAAATGCTATAAATTCAAATTTTTTGAAATCACATCTTGGTTGATGTTAACTAAGATTCCCCATGAATATATCATCATTAGACACAATACTATTTGGTTGTATGCGGGTGTAATATTTTTCAATTTTTCTAGGTGTTAGTTATAAAGATTTTAATTTCTATATATAATTAAAATTATTATTCCATTAATTTCTTTTTCAAACTTGTTTTGAAAAATAAATATATAGGATTCATTAAAATCGATTCAGATAAATTGATTATTGAAAAAAAATTGACATTTCAAAAAATATATAAATTTTAATATAATAAACGATTATATTATGAATGATATATATTTTTAATATAATAATAAGTAAATAACTATATAATTTAAATATAAAAGATAATATAAATTTAATATGTCCTAGGAAACTTTTTGACTGTCTGAATTTTTAATATAAATTTAAACCAACTATTTTTTTATTGATTACGGTTTTTTATATTAAGAATTCAAAATTAGAATTTAATATATTTGTTATGATATATTAATCATCACTTTGGATATCATCAAGTATTTTTTTATGGACAACCATTTAGAATTCTATGAAATAATATATTTTACCTTGAATTGTAAAAAAATAATTCTTTTTTCAATATACATAACGAAATAATAAATATTTCATAATTATATAATAAGTAATTAACCAAAATCCAAAACATAAAATAATTTTTTATTAATACTATGTAATTTGATTGATTATAATCAATTTGGAAACATATAAATGACTTTAAAATATCTAAAATGGAAATGTTGATATCAAATAATTTAATTTTTATTAATTTACCAAGCCAAAAGTATTAATATAAAGTGATTCTAATTTATTATTAGATTATATGAAATAAAATATGACCTCTATGTCCAAAACAATTGAAAAAACACATGGACAACCCAATGGTTTATCTTTTTCCACAACCCAGATTTACAAGGATTATATTTGGAAATCATTAAACAAAACCTATACTTTTATGAAAAATAACCCAAATTTCCCTATTTTCTTTCTATCATAACCTCCATTCAATAAATTTCTGGTATTTTTCGTCCCTCATATCCCTATAAAGGTGTCCTTAATCTCTTAAGGTTCTATTCCTTTAGGTTTAGTTGTAACTCTACAAGGAAAGGTAATTATCCTTGTTTTCTCTTCAATTAAAGAACATTTTTAATATTTTTTTAAATTGTTATGGTTACACTATTTTATTAACTAATTTTTTCATACCTTTACTTATAAATAAATTTTTTTCAATGGGGGATAATTTTCCCAACACATTTTTCACTTTTCTAAAATCATGTTTTATATTCATCATGATCCCAAATTTACTTCGGAATATTTCTCCCCCAAATTAATACATTCTGTTTCATTTTGATTTTTGTGAATAAATAACCTCTTTTCATTTCAAGGATAATTCACATAGATATAAAAAATTATTTATTTTATTCACAGATAAATATACAAGAATCCCACATTTCATTTCCATGGGTAAAAAAGGACATAATTTTCTTGTACATAATAACTTTTTAAATGCCATAATTTTTTAAAACAAACCCAGCCATTATTCTACATAGGTTATTTATGAAATGTTTTATTTTTATTTATGAGGATTAAATTAAATAAGATATAACAGGGTTGTACCTGTATTTCACTCCATTTCATTGGGAAAATAATTTAATCTCTAGAGACGACAATTTTTATAGAGCATTTTTTAATAAACCTTTTAATTTTCATTTACAAACCCATGGTAAAAGACCATGCTAATATGTTTATGAATATCTCATTTAAATTTTACATCCACATTTAAAAGTTATGATTCATGAAATTTTTATTAATATATTCCTCATGTTCAAATTCTCATTCAAAAATTATATTTCTCATGTTCATAATGATATTCCTCTTCATCACATGTAAATTATTTCTCATGATTTTTCCCTTAAAATGCATCATTCTCACCCCTTTCCTTTGATGTATCTTCCTAGGATATGTAATCTTTTAATTTTACATTGGATTAATCCATGAATAATATATAATGATGGATTAAACAAATTATGTTTTCATGTATTATGTTTTGGATTTACAAGAAACTGATATTTAAAAGATTCTCTATTTGTACTATGTAATGAAAAGTTATATAAAAAATTGAGAAATGTGATAACTAGTTTGTTTCTGATAGGTTTCAATATGTCCCCAAGGTGCACCATCCAGTTCAGAAGACACCATCCAAGCGTGTTAGTCAAGATTCATGATGACACCAGGAAATGTATGATAGATTACCTGATGCCCCCAACACATGTCATCCAAATCATGACACACCTCCCAGACTTGATAAATGAGATCATGTGATGGACTACAGGATAGTTCATCGTGGTCTAGTGATTTCTTCCAGACATTTCATCCTTAATTATGTGATTTCCTTAAATAATATGTTTTATATTATGTTATGTATATCAAACATGTCTATGAGATCATGCGATTAAATTTGGTAATGTCTGTGATACAACTAGGAAAATCAATACATCTTATGACCTGTTAGTAATAGAAAAAGGTCATGCAAGGAATATAATAAGGAATTTATGGAAAATTACCAAGACAGTTCTACCACGCATCCCAAGGCATGATAACCATTTCCATTATCTATATAGTTAATCCTTAGAGTTTAGTCCTTGATCAGGCACATGATATGATTTACTTCCTTTAATGGGAGCCTCAATGTGTAAGCCCTGATCGGTGGCATGTTATGACTGTCAATATATTCTAGAAGCCTGAGTGTGTAATCCCTATTCCATGGAATGATATTTCTGCCAGTATATCGAGGAAACCTCAGTATATACTCCCCAATAAGTGGCTTCATATGACTAAATATATATTAGGTACCCTTGAGTGTGTAATACCTAACCATTGGAATAATATTACTACCCCAATATTAGGGAAATCATGGTGTGTAATCCCTACTCTATGGCATGATATGGAAACCTTGTATTAGTGAAACCTCAAAAAATAATCCTAGATCAATTTAGCTATGATAAAACTAATTCCTACCATATATAGGATATGTATGGAACCTTATAAATGACCAAGATAAAATGTGTATCCAATTTGGTGTGTGTATCACTAAGTCACTATCATTTTATCCATTAGGACCAAATCATACTCATTATCGAGACATTATTCTTCAACCATCAACAAACCAGGATGAAAAATGAACAATGATAACTATGAATTCTACTATAACAAGGATATATAGAACATCTTCCTTAGGTCTATGATCTATATTAACCATTCAATGGGGTACACCAGCACATATGTCCCACATCCATAGGAATTGATATTTATTAATTACTATCACTTGTTTCTCAAACATAGCATGACTCCTGAGTTATTAGGAAATTTCAGTTATATTATTATTAATATCATGAATATCCAAAATAGAATAGAAACCATAGTATCTAATCCTTGATCCATGAAAATATATGATTACCGCAATATAAAGGCATCCAACCTATGTCTGGTTCCAAGTGAAAAATCGAAATTTAGTGACTCGTATTCCTACTATAACCATGATATGTAGGAAGGCTCCCAAAGGATTGAAGTCAGCTCCTCATGATAAGGTTCCCTCATATATTTATCATTATCATGTTGTTAAACTACTTGAGTTTAATGAACTATGTGGGTTTTGATAACTTTTATAAACATAATACATAGGAAAACTTATTGGGGTTTATTCCCATTATTGATATATTAATTTCTTCCATGTAGGATATAACAATTTAATGTTCATTGTTAAAATAATTAAATATATACAAACACACTCATTAATAAGAAATGTATAAAAAACCTCATATATATACAGATTCAATCACTAATATACCTCCAATTTCATATATTGGGGATCCAAAGACGATCATGTTGTTTGGGTAATAGGTCATGCACCATGACTAAGAAGAGATTAATGAACATATCTTATATCTTTAGGGGATTCTTGGTGAATGAAACAATCCCCCCCAAAAGAGTGTGATGATACATAACTCCAATCCTCTTGACCAATGAGAGTTACTATGATAAATTAGGATTAACCCCATATTGACTGCATTTATTAATTAAAAAAATTTAATGAGTTACAAATGTGGGAAGTGTTTAGAGTTTTTTTTGAAAGATAAGAACAAATTGAATACACAACATGAATAATAGTGCTTAATGTTTATCTCCATCGCAATTTATAGTCGCGCATGTACATGCACAATCATTCCTACAAAATAGGGTTATTCATGTCAAGAAATAGAAAATGGTTGTTTTATGAGTTTTAAAATGAAATAAAATCACTATTGAAAATATAAATGTTGTGGTTCTTGATAATTATATATGAAGACTGAACCTAGATGACACAAGATGATACAATAATATATTATATGATGGATTCACCTTGATAGAAATCAAATTCATTGGGTAATGAATGTGCTCTCTAAATAATTAGATTGGAATTCAACTATATAGTTATTCCATTTTTAAGGTTTCTGTAAGTGTTCTATGATGTTGATGTACCATGATAATGAAAGTATTATCTATCCCTACCATAGAGTTATATGGTTATATATGATGAAGATATATATAAAATGGCTCAAAATTACAGATTCTTATGCATCATTCATTTGTAAAAGTATTATTCCATGTTTCATAATAGATTATTTTAGAATTTATGGGTAATATTATTCTTATGATTTGACTATGCACTCAAATTATTTATTCATAACCTTATTCACAAAGTATTTTCATTTATAAAATTCAATATAAAACTATTATATTTATCCTTACGGACTATTTATCTCAACCCTATTCTTTTACATTGCTAGATATTATAGATGTGTACTGTGAATTATATGTAATAATATTCTAGAAGTAATAATGATATTCATGAAATAAAATTATGTTTAATTTTTTGTTTTCAAATATAATGTAATACAAAACATGTATAGTGATTACCAAGAATACTAAACTATTCAGTCTTTCGGGATTAGTTTCCTTTTATCTTATAGAAATGTGATAATAGATACATTGACTCTTCTTTATTCGAGTTGGAGTCCTTACAGATGGAATCATTGAGATTTTCCCTTGACTAATCCCATGCTATTATTCAAAAACTAAAACATGAGCCATAGAATTTATAGTATATGTTCTATCTTATTGAGATCAGAACACAGACCATGTTCACTGAACCGCCAAAAAATATTCTACCATCACACACCTTTCTCTTATTTCATATTCTTGTGTATAAGAGGTTATATATCTATTCTAAAGGTATATCAATCGTTATTTTCTATCATTAATAAAATATTTATTATATTTATAAATTTTCCAAGAATAGTTTATAGTAATCTCATTTTATTATGAGTTTTAGAAAAATATTTTTTTTATGAAAAGAAATTGTGATTGTAATTTTTGGAAATATATAGCTTTTATTAAAAAAAATTGATGATTTGATTTTTTGTAAATAATTTTTATTTTCAAGAAATGTTGTTAATTTATAAAATTTATTTTAATATAAGTTATTATATAATGTAATGATGTCCATTGTAATTTTTATAAGGTTTATAATGTGTTTTGAATTATAAAAAGTTTTATTTTCCAAAAAATAAATATGTTTATATAATGTTATAAATTTTGATATTTAAAAACTGTTTTGATAAAATAAATATAAATTTTTAAAATTAGTAGGTTTTAGTTTTCCAATGGTAATATTTATATAATTTTCCTTGGGATTTGAATTTTTGGATAAGATATAATTAAAATATATAATGTGTTATATATATTGACATAATAATTTTTAAAAGATGATCTAATTAATAATATAAATACAATTGAAAATAGATATTATATATTTACATTAAAATAATGTTTTTGTGATGTAATTGTCTAAATTTGAAAAATCATGAATGAATCTTATGGAACCTATATTTTATTTTAATGTTTTCAAATCAAGTATTTATGAACATGACTCACTCCAACATCATGAGTTGTATTATTTTATAGAGTTGGGATAATTTAAAAAAAATATTGACAACTACTCAAATTTAGTAGAAACCATAGAAAAAATAATATGTTTTTTTTATTTTGACTTTTTTTCACTAATATCCTAAACCAATGTTTAGATGTAAATAAATAATTCCCCACTCATTATCTATAAATACCCACTAACGATCTCACACTTCATAAAAAACACTCTAATAATGAATATCTTCTACATCTCCTCCCCCCACAATCTATCCTAAGGTGCTCATATTTTCATAATAATCTTTTATCAATATATTATAAATTCCATCAAAATGTTTGAAATTCTCATCCTATTCCATTATATTCAATTAGTATTTGCATAAAATGTTTTTTTGGGTTTTTAAAATAATCATGTTGTAATGTTTTTTACCCATCAATTTACTATCCTTGTAATTCCAAATAAATTATAGACCACATTTCCTTTTTGTTAAACAATTTTTTGATAAATTCTGGAAACATGTTTTTTACTAGAAATTATCCCATAATTTTTCGGCCTAATATTTTATGTTTTGAATAACCAAACCCATTTACACTAAAGGTAATTGACCAAGATGTATTGATCCATCATTAATTGGGAACTTCATTTATTGTAACCCTTACTTTTTCATCATGGTATTAATGGTTATTAAATATGTTATTATGATGTATGATCTATGTTGACAAAAATTCATGTACATGAAAAGAATTTTGTGGGAGAGATAGAATTATATGGATCTAAAATGCATTGTGTAATTTTTTCATCTCATTAGATACCATTTGTAGTGAATGTGAAATTATTATAACTACACTATGTTATGATTCCACATCGGTTATCCATGACATATTTAACTAATTTCATGTTTTATATAGTTACCAGTTTCATATGGATCCATGATACTATTATCTATAATCATATTAATTATTCTCAATCTTACATGTGAAATATATATGGCTCTTGTTTGAAAATAATAATTTTTTTCATTCATTATTAACATCTGGTACATTATATATCAGACCCTTCTCATGTATATCCCCAAGTTATCTCGTGAAATTTCAAAAGATTAATATATTTTCAAAAAATGTTATGGAGTTTAAAATGAATTTATTATATAACTATTTCATGTTTCTACTATAAGTATCTAATTAATTAAATACACTGGGACTATTAATCTTTTAGGGTTTTATTGTGTATCATTAAGTAATAAATAAGTAAATAAAGTATAATATTTGGAAATGTAGACATTTTTTGGTTATCCTTGAATTTATAGCCCATTATGGATATTACAAGTGGTTTAGGCTGTGGTATACATGTACCTAGGTGTAATAACCTAAAAATTTTCATATTGAATATCAAATCGATAAACACTGAGTTCATGACAATGATGCTTAACTACACACTTGGTATGGCAATAACATTAGCTATGTTTTGTTTAACAAAAATCGCTTCATAAAAAATTATGAAATATTTAATTATGGTGATATTTAATTATGTCATGGAACAGTAAAGATAAATGAAGATAGATAAATATGGATAAAACAAATAGTCATTGGTTGAATATAATTTTTCATATATTAATGTCAACGATGTCATAAGGGAAGATATATCAAATTGATGTCTTCATATTCAAATTTTAGAATATATCATAACCTTGTTGGTTTTAATAAATGGTTGATATAATATTAATATGATGATATTGAGAAATGTATGTATCTAGAAACCACTATGTATTATAACTGAATAATGGGGCATATTTAAACTGTCATCAATTTTAGTATATTATTATTTTTTTAGAAAATGTAAGTCTTCCAGTCTCACCTATAATAATGAGACTAATATTTTTTCAAACTAATAGATATTTTCATGAGTGATATTTTAAAAATAAATTATGGTATTACTAAATGTTATGATTATTATGTGAAATATCTATGGGAATTTTTTCAGTAGTTCTAAATTGATTATAGGGAAACAAATATTAAATGGAATTAGTAATATTGAAAATTGATTTCATAAAAAGGTTATATTTTTGGTCATAAATAATGTAAAAATATGAATGTGTTATATATAACTTGTATGTGAAAAATTAATAATGATATTGTGTTAATAAATGGTTTAATGATTTTGAAAAAAGTTAATTATATTGAATTTATAGCCATTGAACTGATTATTCAGTTAATAAAAAATTGAGCCACAAAATAGTTAGTGATGTTTACATTATTTTTGGTATTATGATATATACTTAATACCTTTTGAATTTATGAATTGGTGATTTATACATTATTGGGAAAATTATAGAGTAAATTTTTTTAGAATATATAATGTCATTTTGGTTTAATGCCTTGGTGATCCAATTGGTTTTGGGAATGATATTCTATAGAGATTATATAATTATATTATATACATAGTTAATTATAGAAATGATTATTCTTGTTTTATGATGGATAAGTAACTTTATATGGACTAAAAAATTATGGTAGATTTCTTATTAGTGGTGCTACCCCAAACGATAAATATGTTATGAATTCCCTCACTAATTTTCATCAAAGATTAATAATTAATAATCTATGGACAAAATTTATTTAAGGGGATCGAATGTAAAACCTATAAAACATAATATATTATTACCTATAAATATTTCATTGTTTTTGATATCATGTGCCACATGCAACACCAACCATAAACAAATCAGTTATATATTTATGTCAAAATATAATTATTAATAATGCCCATTAATTCATTTACACTAAATTAGAATGAATGAATATGAATAATTTATTTATTATATATATGAATATGGAATATAATGTGCACATTTAATTTGAATCAAATTCAATTTTTTGACCAAAAATTACTATAAATGTCATTTATTTTTTAGATATTAATTTTTATTAAGATTTCATTTATATGATAAATACATATTTATATTTCATGAAACATAAAATTAATGATAATTTTGGTTTAATATTAATAATTTATTTCCACCAATTTATTTGTTAAATAATATGAAATAATAATAATAATAATCATTAATATTTTAAAAAAAATTTCCACAATTTTTTCCAATTATATTTAATGATTTTATTTCAAAATAGATATAATTTTTTTTAATTATCAACAATTATAAATTAACTTCATTTTTTAATTCCTCATAAAAAATCATTCATTGAAATAATTTTTGATCTTTTTCTTGTATGTGTTGTTTTTAGATAAATGTATTTTTGATAAAAATGTATATTTTATGACATTATCATTGAATAAAAAAGATATATAATAATTAGAGAAATATTTGGCCATGTAATATAAATCTGTGGAATATAATTATTCATTTTAAAATATTATTTGAGCTTTTAAAACATGAGCCTGAATTTTTTAGTTCTAAATTAATTTTTTTTAATAAAAAATAGTTTACATCATTTATTTAAATATTTTATTTAATGGTGAAGTTAATTTTTAACATTCCATGAAATCATAATAGAGTATATATTTATTATAAACAAACAATTTATTTTGTTATAATTTGTAGTTTTAATAAAAATAGATTTCACACAAAACATGATCATAAAAATATCATTTTTCTGAAAAACTATTTTTACACATTATTTGTTACAATATTAAAATTCAAATTTCCATTCCATAGAAATATTATTTGATTGAATATAATTTATATTTTATATCTTAAGTTGAAATTTGGTAAAATTATTATTTTTTCAATTAATATGAATTTAAATGGATAAAAATTAATTACCATGGTAATGTAAATTGAGGTAATGTTAAATCATTAAAGAAAAAGGCATAAATAACTAAAATATTTCTCCCAAAATTGTGATTAATATTATCTTAAATTGAAAATTACTTAAATCCCCTGTTTTCCCATTTTTTATTAATTTACATTGGAATAGTTGCATCACTTTATCGAAAAAATTAAGTGTGCTTCTAATAGTGCCCTTATCCATTCATTTAGAAAGGTAATATAACATCTACTCAAATAAATAACTATTATTCATATTTCTCATTAAAAATAACATTATTTAAACATATTATAACCTTATTCCAATTCCAAATGAATTTGGTCATAGTTATTATCATAAGGCCTTTTCATCGAAGGAAAATTTCAAGGGATATTCATGTATTGACATGTGTAATAATAACTAAATATTTTTTTTTATTAATTATATTAATTTAATTTATTTTAGAAATAAAAATATAATTACATTTTGTATAATTTATATATTTTAATTTCACTATATTAATTGTATTATAATTGTCTATTCATGAAACCCATCACTATGATAAACAAAGGAATGTCAATCTTGTTTATGCATAGACTACAAAGTCTATAAACCGATGCTTTCCATTTTTCATCGCCACATTTTAAGAATGGTATCATGGGTATATTATTTAATTAATATGGTCAATAAAATTTAATTATTTTTATGAAAATTCAAATTATCTTGTCCCATAATTCAGTCTATTTGTTGAGAAATGATATCAATAATTTTCTATATGAGATGACTAAGACCTCCATGTGTGATTAATATAACTTTTTATAACCAACCAATATTGATGATAATAATAATTATTTAAATGGGGATACATGATATATATTAACTTTTTAGGTTTCCTCAAATGTTATTTTAAATCTAAATGAAAAAAAATTCAATTAAATATTATTTATACAATATTGTTTTGTTCAGTTTTACAACCATCAGAAGTAATGTTGTAATGTTTATGTTATTAATGATTACAAAATGTAATATATTTCCAAATCAATGATAAATTTTATTAATGGAATTATAAGAGAAATCTGATTTAGGGTGTTCTAAATAAATGAGTACGGATGCTATCCTCTATAACATGGGAATAAAAACTGGGGTAAAAGTGTATAAAGAATAAGACACCATGAGTGTGAGATCTAAGGTTTATAGATGAGAAAATAAAACATTCATGTGATTGCAATCACACCATTTATGTAGGTCCTCCATGTCTCTAGACAGAACAATGTTTTAGTCATGGATCACATAAGGGATGTGTGATGGGGAGGTAGAGACACCAGTGAGGGAGCTCTAAATAATATTAGAATTCTATTCGACTATAGTCAATATGGTGTTATTTGATTTCAAATAGATAAGTCATTTATCATGGACACACATATACTCTTATGGAGATATAGAGCCCATAAAAGGATCTAAATGAAAAATAAATTGAGCTATCAGCATCACATACCACATCCTAACCTCACATGAAACTATGAAAACATGCAAAAACAATGTTGATCTTTAGTTATTTGGATAGAGGGGACCATAGAACTATGTGTTCCTCCCTTATACTCTGAATGAACTTGTTCAGAGAAGAATCCTCTATGGGAGATGAACAACGGACACACCTAGAGGGTAGATGCGCAACCACGCGGGGACTCATCTCATATAGTTCCATCGAAAACCACCTGATGAGTGGTGTTAAGGGATACCCGGATAAAAGGTAGTTGAAAACTGGCCTTCCAAAAGGACAAGTTCCACGTAGGGCACCCCTAGTTAATTCATAAGGACACCCCTAGTTATATTCCCAAAATATTGATATCACCCCAACCCAATATCCACTGGGATTGATAATTATGCACATGTATATTAACAAATAGTCATTTCCACAAGTATATTGGGGTTCTATCATTCATTTGTTACCCCAACAAAGGCATTCCTATAATAAACTTAACCCTACATATATTGGCCCTAAATAACCTCCCAAGAAAACTTACAATGAATAAATTCCATAGAATGGACCTCAAACCTAACTTCAACACCCCTATGCTCAACTGGCCTTGCTAGTTTACTATAAAAGGACCACCAAAATTTCCTCTCTCTAAGATAATACCATATTAATGCATTTAGGGAACACTAAATCAATTTAATAATGTACATTGAAACCTTTATAATATAATGAATATGGAGGGGAATATATGAAAAAATGTCTTTAACAATCACGATTATACCACCTTATGAAAGTAATTTATTCTTCCAATTATTGATATGATTAATTAAGATGCTAACCATAAAATAAAAATGAATTGTGTGTATCTGGAAACTATTGAGACATGATTCTTATAATGAATATTGATATGAAAAGTATCATTTTGGTGAGTTATAATATTTATTCATGAACTATTTTCATCCATATATGGGGTTTCCTAAACTAAAATTTTGTTTTATAGTCATTTATCTACATTTCTGGGGAAAATATATTTTAATAAAAAAGTTATTATATATACAATGTGATTTTTGGAAAAGAGTATTTTCATTATGTTTTTTAAAAAAAATTATTTCTCATTTATAAATTTTGTCTTCCACATCACAATTCTCAAAGATAAACCTTAGGTATTATCAATGAAATATTATTGATTATAATTTTTAAAATTAATTATTTACAATGATTTATCACATCACCTTTTGAAAAGGACTTTTAGAAGTGACTTGTTACTTCCCCCTCATTGTTAATGATAACAGTGCTTTCTAAAATAAATTTCAATTTTTCAATTCCATTTCAATTTTTATTTTAAATGGATTTACCATTATTGGTATTTTTAACTATTTTTAATATAATATATATGAATCGGATGGGCCAATTAGCCCGTAGCCAAGTGGTAAGGGTTCGTTCTTGGCATCTAAGAGACCTAGGTTCAAAACCAGGTGGATGAGAATTTATGGGTAATGTTGTAGTAATTTAGTAGTTATTGTTCGATATTTTTGCAGCCGGAACTATTCAACATATTTGGGCCTTCGGGCCACCGGTTTGGGCCTATGGGTCTCAAGGGACTTTCGGTCATCAAAGTCCATCATGTAACATGGGTTTTGGGCCATAAAGAACATGAAGTAGCCCAATTCACTCATAACACGCCCCAAAAGAGGATTAGAGCAACAAGAGTAGCGTCCAACAAAAGCAGAGCTAACCGGATTAGAAGAATGAAAGGGAATGGAATCCTTCATCGGTTCCAGGAACCGTGCAGCTTTGTACAAGGAAATGATAGCTAATTAGAAATGCAATGTGGGGAGTTAGGTGATCAATGATGCAGAAGCTGGGGAGGGGCAGTTTGAGTGCGATGGGCCTGTGAGTCATGTATTGGGCATGTTATGCCTCTATGCCTTTGGTTCATATAAGGGGGTCCGTTGAGCCTTATGCCTTGGAACTACGGATCATGTATGGGTTCCCCTTAATCACATAATAGGGGGATTATCCATATTTAAAAAAATAAGTCCTTAAGACCATTCAGGCTTATGTATCAAATGGGGGATTAAACTCAAAGTTATATATAATTATATTATTGATCTCTTATTGTGTGATTTTATATAAATAAATCATTTGAAATAATGTTTTTAATTTATGACAACATCTATATATTTTTATTTGGGGAACATGGGTTTTACCATTTTTTTCTATAAATCATTTTTCCCAGAGGTATCATTATTATGTCATTTCTATATGGTCTTATTCACATAAAAAATTTTGTATACTGAGTGATGATCGAATAATATATAATTCATATAGGATGATTTTCTCCTAAAATTAATATTATTGTATTAACATTTATTATGGTTATTGACTAATAATGGAATTTTTTATTTTTTTCATATTCCTTATACTTCATTATGCATGTTTATATGTCTGTATTAAATATGAATATACAAAGTGAATTTATTTGAAATTCTTATTAAACCTTTTTTTAAATTAATTGGAATTAATTAGGTGATGGGTGTGGAATGATATTATATATCCTCTCTATGCATTGAAAATTTTAATGATAAATGACATGATTCAGTATTAGGTGAATTCCTTCCCAATTCAGTAATATATCTGATCTATAGTCATGATGACATAAAAGGTTTCTTAGAATAATTCCTTAATAACAGTTCCCTAATGATTGAAATTTTGTATTCCATCAACACTATATTAGTAATATTGACATCTATGCATTCATTTTTTACAATGGATATAAAATAAAATCATTTTCAATTTATTATGCATTAATGTTTTTTAATTATTCCTGCAAAAATATTTATGCAATGTTTATTCTATGATTACCATAGTTTTATGTTTTTCCATTACTACAAAATTGATCATATACCTGTGTATTTATTTATTTTCATATTTTGTGATTTTTTTAATTAAATGTAATTTGTTTAATAGGATATCTTTTTTAGAAAACTTATGGATCATTATGATTAATTAGAAAAAATTAAGATGTCTCTTATGATGTGACAAAACATCCATTAGTTGATAAGGACCTGAGTTTTTTTAATGTTTTTTCATAATTCAATAAATCACTAAACATTACATATAATTGAAATGTATATAATATAATAGTTTTTATTTCATGTAATTATTTGATAGTCATGTCAATGAGTCTAGTATTGGTATCCCAACTAATGTGTAAATTATTTATTTACAGAACTAGATCTAGGATTGTAGGTCTTGAGGGTCACAACTAATGGTTGTGTGTGTTTTTGTTGGATGGGTTATAAGATAATGTGATTACATTGAAGCAATCAAGATAGGGATAAAGAAATCCATTTTTAAAAGGTGAACATGGTTTTGCAGACTCTGTAGAATAACCATGAACCTCTTTTCCTTCCAATTTTTTGTATCCAAAAACTTGTGAGTCCTCTAAATATCTTATAATGAATTGTTAAATATCAAAACGCCATCAATCTATATAATTTTACATGAGAAATATAAAAATTATATTGGAAAATGATGACTAATAACCTAAACTACTCTGATAACATGAGTCCCAAATTCATAAATAGCTATGTAGAATCATCCCATAAAATCATCTCAAATTCCGACATTCCAAACAAAAATTTAACAAAATCAACCTATAATAAGTGATATATGATATCATGTATTCATGAACTTTTTTGCTTCCCCCATAAACTAGAATCTCATGATGGACATGGTATATTCCAAAATTCATTTTTAATTCCCAAGAGTTTGTTCAAAGCTCTAGAGAATCAATATATCTATATAAGAATGATTTCTACCGCAAATCATATTTAATAATGGAATAAATATTTATTAAAAAAATTTATGACACATACATAAATTATAATTTCATGCCTATAAATTATGAAGGTGAAAACTAATGATAAAAAACATAACATGATACTTCAAAAACAAACATGATGTGAATATATTTAAAACTAAATTCATGTTTGGAGAAAATCGGGTATACTAGTGGGATGACCGGACCAATACATCCCAGATAAAATAATATTTCCAAATTTCCGGACATGATCTCCATGTGAATCAATGTCCACCATACATCATCCAAATCAATCCACAATGTGAGTGATCTAAAAACCTGTCAAAGGAATGTAAGAGTTCCTTTTTTTTGAAAAAGAAATAAAATTAAAAAAATATGAAATACATGTATAAAATTTGTTATCATTATTTAATGATAACAAAACAATAGTTTTCTTATAAAGTATATCTAAAAATACATCACATATTTTGATGAAATATTTAAAAAACATCTATTATGATCCTTTTTAAAAAAACACTATTGAAATACCATATTTTAACCCAAGTATAAAATTCTATAAAATGGAATACTCAAAAATAACTAAGTGTGAATGATACCATGTAAATTAACATAAACACAAAAATATAAAATAAAATTTTTTAAAATATACCTTGGACGAAAAATAGTATAATTCAATAGGGAAAATAAATAAATAATCCCTAATCTAAAAATGAAGTAGAATAATTGAATAAAAAAATAAAAAAATAGAATATTATTATTGAAAATTATAAACAAAAGAAAAAGATATATTAAAAACAGATAATTTTAAACAATAAATTATCTTGGTATATATAAAAATGATCAATTACCAAATATCCCATGAGTAGTTCTTAGACATACATATGTGGGACCATGTATTATCCTTTTGATGATGACCATATTTTTTACATCAAAAAAATCTACTCTATACTCAACAATAGAATTCAACCAATCCATAATGAAGGAAAAAAAGTAGAATATAGTTAGGCCATCTTTAATAGAGAACAACCATCACGTAATCCCTTAATATGGTGCATTGGATCCACTTAATGATAGATAGAGTATGATTATTTTAATATTTATCAATCATATCACAATATTTCATCTCATAAAGAGACATAAATTCCACATCACCTCATACCATCTCTTTTCACCCTCTAATGATAATCCACTATGTAAAATACACATAATAGTGTTAATAAATCGTATCAACTCACATGATCACAAATAATATAAACATGTCGAATGTCATTAAGGTACTCCGAATTTATAGAAAACATCTATTGAGGTTTAAGAATAGGCCATTGTATTTAAAAATATGTGTATTTTCAAAATTTCATTTTAAAAAAATTTCTAAAACAATGTAACATGAAATTCACTTTTAAAGTGAAAAAATGATTCATTGTTTCATTTTGGAAATATCCTTAGAAGATCCCCCTTTTTAAAATCAATTTTAATCCCATGATATTTAGAAAACTCATTTCTTTTATATACAGAAAAATATTAAAATTCAAACACTACATATATAGCATAAATTTCATTAATTTAACACGATACAAAAATTAATAAATCATCTACTTATGCATCTTGGGAAATGAATATTATTTAACATGATAAGAACATCAAAATCCATGTTTAATAGATTTACATTATAAAAAAATACGTTGAACCTCTAATTCAAATAACATTGATAAATAAAATATTTTAAAGCATCAATTAAATAATTAAACACCTTAATAAAAAATTTAGCAATTTATTAAACACCATTGATACATAGTTTTCTCATAATAATATATTAATTAGTCCATATACATTACCAAAACTATAAATTTGTGATGATGTTATAAAAAAATAATTCCAAGTTAAACAAATTACAAGAACCCATAAATGAGTGGCATTTTAAAAAAAGAAAATTATTTTAAACAGATAATAAATTAATTTGTTGAGGGTTTGAAGCCGATAAATATAAAATATAAAGATCCTATGATAAATTTGTAACACCAAAATATCCCAAAAAATATACTAATTAAAATACCCGGTTTTGAGATCAACAAATAGGGATTCAAATAAAGGATATGAATATGAAAAATGAATTGGAGAAAATAGAAGATAAATTAAGTACATATGTTTTTTTTGAGTATGAAATTAATGGAATAGACTAATGATTGTAATGGGGGGAGTAAAAATAACTAAAAGAACCACTAGTATGTTCATCATTTTCACACCCAGACGTCACCCAGAAGCATCGTTCTAATATTTATGTTTTATCTTATAATTTATTTTGCTTCTAATTATTGTGATTATATATATATATATATGAATTGTGGGATGAGTCTGAATGGGTTTTTGTGATCTTACACTAATAAATGAGTGTTTTCCCTTGATATCATTCATTGTGCCGCTATCAACGCCTCGCTTCCTCATCTAGGTCACCGCGTGGCCTCGCTCGTTTTCCTGAATGTCATCCTGATGATCAACTAATTAAATAAAAGAGTTATTAGTAAAGAAATAAAATTTAAAATAGTTAATAAATGAAAAAAAAATAAGAAATGTGATAAAAATTTAATAGATTGTTTTAATATTTAAGGATACTATTATAATAATTTTTATAAGTTATGTGGAAGATAATTTATTTAAGTTATTATTATTATTCCAATTATTATTATTTTAATTAAAATTATTAACATTCACATTATTATTATTGGTTTTATTATAATTGTTTAGGTTTGTTTTATTCTTTTTAATATCTTTTTTTTCTCCCTCCCCTCTCCTTCTTTCCCGTCATGGCACACTCCACTCCCTAACCATTTTGCAGCACCCCATTTATTTTGAGTTAGCACATCGCACAAACCCCCTTCATCTTCATTGGCCTCCCCTCCCAAGAAGCTCCCCCACAAATTTTCTGATAGCCTCCCATGGGGGACGCGCCTCAGCTATTTGCACGCAAACACCCATGGCACAGTAGTCACACTCCCCACTCTTGTGACCACCACTATCTGTTGGCCTCTCTGCCTTGTGTATCGCCTAGGGCCACTGCTCTATTGGCTTAGCTCCCCCTAGAAACCAACGTCTCCTCATCCTCTCTGTAAGTAGCTCCGGAAAACCACCACAGGCCATCCTACTACCTCACCCTAAACCATGGTTCCTGCTACCTCAATCGAACACCTGTCATCACAGCTCCGTAGTTTTTTTTCTGGTCCGCTCGTCACCCTCCCAAATGCCTACTGCACTAGACTGCCATTTTCTTCCTCGTCTAGCCACACCAGACATCAATGGTTCGAACTCATCTTGGGGAGCCCTAAGACATGCACCGCCTGACCTCTCGGCCATCCCTGTCACACCTTCATTCCCCAAAAAAGTTTCTCCAACATTATCTTTATTTTTTTGGTTTTTCCAGCTTGTAGGGTGTTGTTTTAGGGGTTCAATCTTGAATTTGTGGTCTAATCCGATTGTTTTTTAGGTTACACTAGGTTCCTTGTGGTGGAGCTATGGTGCAGGTGTTGTTTTGTTCAATCTTTACGAGGAATCTTCATGGTGGGTAGGTGGTTCTTAATTTTAAACATTATTTAATTAATTCATTATCATTCTTATTTGGCTTATAATTTCAATAGTTAATTCTTTTGGGTGAATATTTTGCTTTCATGATGTCTTCCATCTGTTAGATTTTCTATTTTATATGTTCATATGTGTGGGTGCGTTAATTGGTTGGAACCATATCTTTAGTCCATCGTTAGGGTTTATTAATGTGTGCAATAGCATTTTATTTGTCCATGTACTGTTAATTTTGTTTGTCATGGTGTTGCATGTTCTTGGTCGTAAGTGAATATGATGTGTTGGTTGATTAGGTTCTTTCTATTAAACCCTATATTTAGCAGTATACAAGTGATTTATAATGTTTGTATTTGTTTTGTGAATGTTTGCAAAGTGTGTGGTTTACGTTCTGGTGTAGTGTTCACATGTGTTTGTCGAGAAGTATGGTTTTAGTGGGCCTTTGGTGTTAAGATTCATGTTTCATATCTTTAATATTGTTAATAAAACATCTAATGATTTATTTAATTTGTAAAATGGTCTTTTAATTGTGTAGTTGGGTTATTAATTTATGTGAGTAGTTATGTTTGTGTTCTCCATGTGGCGTTGGGTGTGTTTGGTAATGATGGAGGGTTGGGTAGGTTTTTTGTGTCAATTAGTGTTATGTTTTTGTGTAAATAAACTTTTTCACAAAGAATTTAATATGTTTTAATAAAAGTTATTAATAATGTGAACTTAATATGTTTAATTAATAATTATTAACAATTATGAAATTTTTTAAATTGAGTTTGGTAAAGTCTTTTAGTGTGCATACTATTTCAAATGGATTTTATGAGTGTGTGAAAGTGTGGTGTTGGGTTTAGTTGACACCATGCTTATTTTATTCATCTAAGTTTCACATGAAATGTTAAATTGGAGCATCTAGCGCACAAAAGGGGAATCCTATAAACTAGGTGGGCTGACTAGATCTAGCATGCTAGTGACACAGAAGAGGCTCTAGCCCGGTTTCACTTAGTCGGTTTGATGATTAGAACACTAACTAAAATTTGGATTATTATTGGATACCACTAGGTTATAGATGAGTTTCCCTACTAGTGGCTCATGCACGTGAATGTATATTCTTGTGATTCATATACTACTCTTCACCGAGACGCGATGTTCTAGGGTCCCATTTTTTTCTAGTACTAATCGGTCCTCTCCCACTTTTGGTTCTCTTGGACTAATATATACTCAACATTGTCATACATTGTAGTTTTGGATTTCCTTGAGGGTTTGGTATTTCTTAAATGAAATGGTTTTTCTTTATTTAAGTTGGTTTTTTTGAATTTGTTTTCATTATAGAACCAATTTCATTAAAAATTTCCAGGATTTGATAAACATTCATTTATTTATCCTGCATATGTATTTGTTATTTAATTTTTTTATGTGGAACCATTTTGTTGGGTGACATCATACTGGGCTCTTGGCTCACACCCTACATACACCATTGGGTGTTTGTAGACCTTTTATTGTATTCTATTTGAGGCATCCTACTTAGTGGTAGTGGTTCTGGATGTTGTTGGTATTTGCATACCGGTTGGTGTTCATACCTTGGTGATGTAGCTTCTTGTGTCACTTAGAGGTTGGTATTGGAGTTTTTGTTCTCTATCATTGTTATTTTTCATTTGGGGTTTTTAGTTGAATTGTATACTTAAACCTTTTTTTAGTTTAAGGTCTTGTTTAGTTATCTATTTTTAGTTTTAGTTTATTAATCTAGTAAATTATTTTGGGTATAATATTTCGGGTAAATTGTTCTCATGTGTTAGTTTTGATACCCGAGATTTTGTGCTAGCCCTTGGGGATAGAGAACGCCCATCGGTCCATGCTGTAGACCGGGTCAGGCACTGCTTCAGATTGAGACTTATATGGGTTCTTGGGAAAATGGTATCGGAGGAGGTTCACTCTCTTGTGTTGTGTTATTTTTGGATAGGGTCACGGTAGACTAGAGTTGTGGTTGTTGGAACTGAATGTTCTAACTACAAGCAAGGTGCTTGGCCAGCACATCATATGGCAAAACTCAAGTTACCAATGTAAGTTGAGGTTTGCCTGCGTATTTCGTCATTGCAGTTAATCATGTATAGGTGAAATAAAAAAGGAGTACGGTCAATCTTCCTAGTGAGCTCGCATGGTCTGCATTCCATGTGGAGCCAGTGATGCTTTCCTAGAATACTCTTTCTGGTAGTGGTGTGATTGGCATATGGATACCCACGATATGTCTCTATCACCCACCAACACTACTCTAATAATGCATCGTTCCTTGACTTATTGTTTTGGATTCATGGAAATATGGTTTTTAAGAAAAAATGTTTTAGTGATTTAATAATCATTAGTTGTGTGGTGTTTCCATGTACGTTGGAAATGATGGATGTGTGGCGTTTCGAGCCGAGAACCCATATAAATGATTTATGTCTTTAGATTTTATTATTATTTATTAGATGATGAGAAAGTGTGTGGCTAGTGGTATATTTTGAAAAGTGTTCTGGGAAGCCCTTGCAATGGTTCCCTCTGCATGTTTAGTGTTTGCTTGTAGTAGGTCATTGACATTGGACAAGTTTTAATGGGTATATAGTTTTTTTTCATGGCTAGTGCCTGTCCCCCCATAAAGGATTAACATGATATTGATGTTCGTGTACTGGTAATTCAATGTTGGATGATCCCTCCAGTTGATTAATGAAATCAATAACCCTTTTTAGTGATGATGCTAAGTATATTCCTTTTTATTTTCGGTCAAGCAGATCCTCTCGTAGTGGGATGACAGATGTGAGGGGAGTTTAAGAGACTTACAGAATTTTTGAGTTTTTTGAGTAGTTGGGTATGATGATTGACACCATTGCATATAAAGGTCCCCTGGAAATGGTGAATTGAATTCTAGAAGTTAAGGGTGAAGGAGGTTTAGAGTTATCAGTGGTTACTAGTGTCGGGAAGGGCCGTGTAGTACTTTCATTGGCCGCAAGGGTCGTGATTGGTGAGGTCTTGCAATGTGAGTTCTCTTTTATGTGCAAAGGTTGATTTCATAAAACCCTATTAGAATATATATTTTTATTGGAGTGTTTCCTCTTCTTTGGGAGTTCTTATTTATTGGTTAAAATGGGGGTTTTTGTCATGCGTCTTTACTTGTTAAGATTCATTATTAAGGTAAAGTGGTGAAGCACGTGTATCATATATACCCCTATGTTTTTAAATGTTCTGTGTGGGAGTAGTTAGATGTCGTGCTGTGTTGTTTTTTCGGTGTAGTTTCAATTTTTGTATGGTTTCCCGTGGACCTAAGAGGTGAATCTTCGTTTGAGAGTCATCTTTACCTGACCACGAGGTAGGAGAAGCTTCAAACATTATTGCTCTATCCATAGTCCTATAAGTGATGTTGGTGTGTGGTTAGGGACCCCAAGAGTGTTTGGAACCCCAGGAGAGTATGTGACCAAATCATTATTACTTTAGTCGATGTTGAGAGATGAACCATTTTAAGTCATTTCCTATAGCTATTATTTTCTTAGCGACCAGTCTGGTTGTGTAAGGTTTCTCGTGGCTAAGAGGTGGCATGTTCGTCTCATTACATTAAGTCTTAGGGGTTGTGTTCTACTAGATATAATCAAAATTAGTGGTCCTTATAGGGTCTGTTTCAGAAAATTAGTCTCAATGTTGAATGGTGTTCATCCAGGGATGTTGAGATGATGGTTTTTCTTCGGCTACGTTTTTAATGCCCAATGGTGGGTCCCCATACTGCACGCCCTTTTTCTGGGGTGTTGGATCATTGTCAGGAAGCCTCTGAGTTCTTGTGTTTTCATTAGTTCCAATGGTAGTGAGACCCATTGGGGGCCTTGCTAAAACTCCTCGGAAATATAAATAGATATTATCCTATTCTTATAGTGGGGAGTATGTTCAGGCCTCCCGTGTCGATTTTCCCACCTCATCTTGGGATTTGATTGGTTCCTAGTGGTGGGGAGCCCCTCGGGTTTCTTATTTTTGACATGTCAGTTTTGACTCTAAATATAGATTAGTGTTAAGTGATAAAAAATGATCCTTGAAAGTGGTTTGATCTTGTCCATTCACCCTATCCAAAAGATGTGGTTTTTGTTTAATGATGCTATAGGGGTTTCATGTTTTTATTTGGGTTTTTGTTGGAATGAGAGTTCCTTTCAATGATCAATCAACTGGAGGTATTATAACTCTTTGGGTAGGATGAATCAAATAAGAATGTCCTTTTACGAGTTTCTTGCAGTTGTAATATATGTCAAATTCTCTAAGCACAATGTGTTTTACTCTTTTCAATTGATTTACTTGGGGATCCTCTTTGATCATTAATCAGGTGTTATTTTATAACTTGGCGTTCGGTCCTAGATGTGGCTTTCTGAGGACGAAAAGCATTATGGTGGGGAAAATAGTCACACCCGGACTTCAGGCTACAAAATGGATCTATTTTTTATGTTTTATCTTATAATTTTATATGGTTCTAATTATTATTTTTATTATTATTATATATATATATGAATGCAATCTGAGTCCAACTGGGGTTTTACGCTCTTGCACAGATAAATAAGTGTTTTGGCAGGGTCATTATGTTAAATCTAAAAAGAATAATATACGTATTAAAAAATAATCAAGTTAATGGAACTGAAATTTTCATGGATTTATGTCATAAAAAGGTTTCATGCTGATCAACGCAGACCCTTATTTCTACTAGAAGGCATTTGAAGATGGGGGTTATATATAATTGTTCATCTATATTGATGATATGATTCCAATGGTGTAAAAAAATGATAAATTTCATAAAAAAGTAATCTATTTTCTATATAACATTACAAATTAAACATTGATCTAAAATGACCCATGAAAGAAATATTTTTAAATATTATGTAGTACATGGAAAAAAGTATAAGAGGATATAAAATAGAATATCATTATACCCAAGTAATTAAATTACCAGTGATGAATGGAACTAACTAAAATGAGAAAATTATATGATTTATACATGTATAAAATAAATTAAATAGGAATATATTGAATATAAAATAATGTAAGAAAACTTTTAACAGAAAATCAATATGTTTCTAAAAAAAATTTTCCTCTTAAAGGGGATTTCATCGTGATTTTAACATAAAAATGAATTTAATATTTACAAATTTTAGACAAATATTTTTAATATTTTATCCCAATATTATATTCATTATTTCATAATTATTTTATGCATAAATTTTAATATTTTTATAAAAATATAAATTTTCTATTAAATAGTGAAATGTAACGATTTTTTCTAAGAATTTCATTTCATTTTAATAAATTAGGTAAAATAAAATTACATTTATTTTCATAATATTATTTAAATTAAAATAATTAGTTTTTTATTATTTAATCAATGTAACTAATTTTTAATCATATTTATTTTTTATTTTAGTATAATTTTGTTTTTTGTCTGAAAAACGAGATTTTTCTAAAAACTATTTTAATGTGCATAATGTTTATATGTATATAATTAATTATAAAATCCCTAACTAGGAATTATTAAAAATAAATTAATTATTATTTATATTAAAATATTAATTTTATTTCACATAATGATTTATAAAGGAAATAGAGTAAATATAAAATAAATTGTTTCTTAAAAATAAAATTCATGAATACCCTATTTTTTTATCACATTTGTTGTTTCATTTTTAAAATAAATTCAAACACTAATTAAAATTTATTATGTAAAATGGAATACATATTTTTTATTATATTAATTTAAATAATATAATATGTTCATCATAATTTTTGGTCATATTGAAAGGTGAAAACATTAAATGTACTTTATTGTAGTTAAGATAGAAATGGATTTATAGAGGGTTATACTGAAAAGATAAGGTTTAAAAAGTTCTATATACTTATATATAATATATATTATATAATTATTTACAATTATAATTTGTATTTATTTATATTGGTCTGTTATTTAGACAATATTTATGTGAAAATAATTGGTATCAATATTTCTTTCAAAAAATTACAAGTTGGTTAGTCACCTCACTAATAATTAGCTAGACTATCTCCTCTACTCTTCACACATTTAAATCATTTTGGATCAACTAATTCACACATATATAAATTCCCTAATTTCCTCAGAACATTTTAAAATCATTGTTTTAATCATAAATCCATCCTGATGAATGTTTTTTATCATAATCAATAGAGGTTCCCAAAGAGGAGTTTTTTTGCAAAACAAAGGGTTTTTTTTTTCATTGCCAACTATTTAACGAAATCAATTCTAGAGATATAATAAATATATAAAAACCCGTTTAATTCTATGTTATTATATTAATATAATAATCTAAATCCATATTCTCTTCTATCAAATGGGATAAAATAATCATTCTTCTATAGGTTGGACAACCGCCACAAGAACTGATGTGATTTTTTTTCGTCACCACATCCCCCAGATGGTTTAGATAATAAATTTAAATTATTTTTATATATATAATATTTTTTACATAATAATACTTATTTAATTAATATATCACATATATCATTTTATGCTCGATGTCGTAGATGATATGATATTATCACCTCGTGAAGTGATGTGATTCATTTTTCACTAATTCATTTCATGGAAGGTTAAATTGACATGATTCATTAATATATTTGTAATAAGTTTTATATTAATGATATTTTTATCATTATAAAATCATATTATATTATTTTAAATCTTAAATTTCCACTCATTGAAAAATAAAAATGCAGTCCATGTTTACTCATCAACCACCACACCAACGAAGCGATGTGATTCTTTTTTCCAGACCACAACACATAGATGATATATATATTTATCTATTTATAGAAATAATATTATAGTTTATTTTAATTAAAAATAAATATATAAAATATAATGCATTTCATCTTTTCATAATGATCATTGGAGAAAGGTAACAGTACTCTTATATACGAAAAACTTATTGTCTCCAAGACTATAAAAAACAACATTTTTCATAACCATATTTTAGGATTTTTTAGAAGTAAAATATATGAATATATATTATAAATATTTGGTAACTATATTTCTAGATGTATTTAAATAATGAACTCTTTTTCCATGATCAACACACAAAATACATTTTCAAACAATGAACAAGAAAAAACTTAAAACACACGATATGATATTAATATCATATAATTTAAATAAGACATTTAATATAAATAAAAAATGATTTAATTATAAGGAATTATACCATTAAATGTTTATTATGTAATATAATAATTTAATTAATGTTATTTTAATAGTGTTCAAGGATATACCTGGAATATTCCAAGTTGAGGTATATGATTTTCATGTCACCTTTATTTTTGCGAGTTATTTGACATATCAACAAAAAAATTTCTCTATAGTTTATATAATTCCAATTTATTTATTTTGTGATTCCTTTAAATATAGTTATTGATATTTAAAAATCCTTACTTATTTCTCCCTTTCTTGATGTTTTAAATATGATATTACCAATGTGGTAAATATTTCTTCTCAATTTAAATTCATTAAGGAATTTTTTAGAAAATAAATTTTTTATACAGTGTATACAATGATAATTTATCATATAATATGATGAATTTTTCATAAATAATGGTATTTCTTGTTTTTAGTTTTTATATTTCCCAATTAAATTTAACATGAAAATTATCATGTATCAAGGAACCTCATCACAATTTATCTTAGTTGATGCATATTTTGATGAAATGCACATAATTTCATTTATATGGATTTTATACTACAACTTTAAAATTATATATCTTGAAAAATTCATAAATAATTTTATTTTATGTTTTAAATTTAATTATTTCTTCCATGTGGGTTTGAATTGAATGTTATTATATGGTAAAGAATTTCACAACTCAATTTCATTTCATTTATATATTAATTAATCATTTAAATTTATATACTTATATGGTGTATGTAATGAATTTTAATTATATTATGTTTCCATTAAAAAAATTTGTCGGTCAAAATATGATATACATAATATGTTCATGGATTAATTATCACTTAAATTTTATGATATTTATAAGGGATTCTTATATAAAATTTTCTTCTTTGGAAAATATGTTATGTTATACCCCTATTTTATTTTATGAGGTGTATCTACAGACACATTGATATGTTATATGATGAATTTACATATGTTTATTATATATAAATTGTATCTAATGTTATTATTTAATGTGTGTTTTTATCAAGGAGTTATGAATTTTTCAAAGGCTTTAGGAAACTATCCCCTTTCATTTAATTATTGTTTATAAGTATGCTGATTTAGGAAGACATAATATGATCATATTTTTTCCCCACTTATATTTTTTATCCACTATATATTAAATATATATTAATGTAAAAGTAATATTTTCTACAATATCGTACTTAAAATCATTGTACAAATGTTTTTATGAATATATTAAATAATTTCTATATTATATACAGAATCATATGACTTCTAAATCCATTTTATTGGGTTTTAATGATTAAATATGAATAATTAATTTAATTTTTCCCTATAAGTATAATTTTTTTTAAATAAAAATTATTTTTTCTTACCTTTTCTACATGAGTTAGTTTTTATCTTTCAAAAAAATAAAGGAATCATTATTTTAATGTAGTCTACATCAGTGAAATATTTTACCGTCTGGAAAACTCGTTGTTTTAATGAATCAAATTTATGTTCCAATTTTAATTTTAAAAGAAAATGTTTTATTTGATTTTTTAGAATTTTTTATATTTAAAATATGTTTTTGAAAATTGGTAGGTATATATTTTTCAAGAAATTCTTCAAGTGATATTTGAAAATAAATTTTTATGATGTATATAACCCAATGATGTTAGTCCAATTGAAAATGTTATTTGTATAAAGAATTTTATAAATGATATATAAGTTTATTTAGATTCATCAATGTTAAAAACATATGATGTTACATATAATCTAGTGAGGTTGCTTTAAAAACCCATGTACATTGAAAATAATTTTTTTCATTCTAGAATTAAATAGTTAAACTTATTATAATTGTATAGTGAAATAAGTTGCATTTATAAAAAGTATATAATTTTATATGATAAAATAGTAACATGATCTTAGGAATAGTTATATGAGAAAAATAATAGTAAACTCACCTAAAAAATAATAAATAATATTTATCCATATTATATGTGAAAATATGATATATTTATATCATTGAACATGTAAATAACTTGTTTAGAATAATAAATTATATTATGATATCCGTTGAGTTCTAAATATTTAATAAAGATTTTATATATAATATAATTATTTAAAAGGTATTTTTTTCATAAAATATATTTAGAAATTATTATTTTGGTTTTCTAGTATTATATGATTCTTTTATATGACTTTAATTATTTTTTAAATGTTTTATAAATAGGTCATTGTTTGAGAACTACAATTTTTTAAATAAATTAAGACTATAATTAAAAATTAAAATTTTGGTAAATATAAAATTAATATAAAAATTGGATTTTTTATGAATTATACACATTTAAATATAGTTATGTGGGTTTTTTTGGAATTTTCAAAAATACATGATGTTTTGGTGTATTGTGAAATATGGTAATTTACGATATAATCTAAATAGATGATTTATCGTGTAATAGACGGTGTAAGGCTGATGTAAGATCAATATATAGAACTATACATCATTATAGTAGTATATTTAGTGATAATGTTCAAAATATTCATAGTATTGAGCCATAATAAGAAACAAATGAATATAATAATGAGACAACACCTCCATCCCCCAATATAAATACTACACATCAACTCCACTTATCCTCACTCAAAAAAACATCTAAAAGGGTTAATTTCTTACAAATTACCTTCCCAAGAACATTTACCACGTCTCTTACCTTATGGCATCACTATAAGGCAAAACAATATGGCCTTATAGAGGTTATTAAGAAGGATAATTGAAGATGTAAAATCCCCATTCATTTTAATTTATTTTTTTCAATTATTTTTCATTTCTTATACTCTATTAACCACAACTTATAAAAGTTGGATAAAATCTCCAATATGTTTTATATATATTAATATTATAATTTTGATGAAAAAACTGATCATTGATCATAATCTCCTCCGACTTTTATTTGAAAAATGAGAACATCATATCTATTGTGTTGATTTACAACCATCATGGATGATACAAATTTATTTTTCATTAAATAAATCAAGGATGATAAAAAACCCATTATTATGGTAATATCATATTTTATTATACATTTTAAATGTTATTTAATGTTCTGGAACAAATATATAATAATTATTTTGAATACAATGATATAGGTTAGTGACGATCCTAAAAAACCTCCAAAATAAAATAAATCATTTTAATAATGTTATATCTAATAATTCAACCTTATTTAAATAAATTGGAATCACATAAAACTATTGAATAATAATATCACAATTTTAGTGCATTTATGATGTTTTTCATGCATTTAATAATAAAATACATCATGAAGAAACCATGGAAATTAAAAAAATGCACCTGAAGCAATGAAAATAAAAAAAATATTATTAATATATGGTTGGAAAGGTGTTGTAAGAATATCATATATGTAATTATAAGTATTAATATGGTTTTATAATATTTTTATAGCTATCTTTAAACTATTATACAAATGTTTGATGTAAGATAACCCCATTATAAGGGAATTATTAAACCAATCTCCATTCTTTATGTTAAACTCATACTTTATTGATTATGTGGTAATAAATGTTTTTGGGAAAATAGTTATTTTATTTTATGTATTATTATGTGTTTTTATAATATAAACTCACATTACATTATTTTCTGAAATTTTAACTTTAAATATAATCAATTTGTTTGAGGACATTCATAAGAAATCTTAATTTAATTTCATTTCTATTTGTAAAGGGAATGCTAGACGCGATGAGAGTATTTTATTTAATGATTATAATATAGTTCATGTTATTTGTTATTATAATGGGTGAGAAATACTTATCCTTCTAATGTATTGGTTATGATTATGATGTATGTCAATATTATGGTAACTCAATGTGTAACTACGATGGTAGCATCAAAAGGTAGTTGTGAGGGGTACATAGATGATCTTGTGGTAAATGAATACCTGAATGATTTCTTGATGAGTTTACCATTTTAATACCTAATTAGAAGTTGGATTTACAATTGAATTAGTTCAGGATGATAAGAATATTTATAAACCCTCATATAGAAGGGTTTAAATGGAGTGTCTTAAATTGGAATGGTAGTTATGAGAATTTCTTGATAAAGGTTTCATTCATCCTAGAACATCAACATGGGGTGCTCCTATTATGTTCATTAAAAATAAATATGGTTTAATGATACTTTTCATTGACTATATATCATTGAATAATAATACAATTAATACTAAGTATTGATTTCATCATATTTATGACTTTTTTTATCTGCACCAGTGAGCATGGAAATTTTTTAAGATTGAATTGAGATTCGAGACCCACCATATAAAGTTGAAGGAGGATGATATATCAAAAATAGATTTTTATACATTAAATATTCATTTAGTGTTTGTTGATATACCCTTTATTTTAGTAAATTCCTCAATCAATATTCAGGGATGATATAAAAAAATATTTCATGAATATTTGAATACGATTTTTGTTTTTTATTGATGATATAGAGTATTTTTTATAACATTACAGGGATCATGAAAAACATATAAGGATTGTGTTTAAAACACTTAGAGAACATATGTTAAATGGAAATTTTAATAAATTTTATTTTTGGTTAAAATATAATTATTTTCATAGGAAAATTGAAAATACTGATGAAATAATAGTTGATCTTGAAAAAATAATCAATGATTAAATGACAATACCTATATATTTTATATTGATTCTTAGTTTTCTTGTATTAACAGGCTTTTACTGATGGTTTTTTACAAAACCTTTTTTTTCTATCCCACTAACTATGCTAACAATAATATTGATTAAATTTATTTGGAAAAAAGAATATGATTTTAATTTTCAGGCACCTATGAAAATATTTTTGAATGATGCAATTTTGGATATGCCTTTCAGAAATGTTGATTTTGTCTTCTACATTATTGATTCATTGAAGGGGCATTGTTGTGTTCTGATAGAAAATGTTTAGGTAATTTCAAATGCTTCAAGACAATTTAAATCACATGAATTAAATTATTCCACACGTGATTTTAAAGTATACTTTTGGGTTTTCTTAATACAAATTTTGAGGAATTCTTTATAGAAGATCAAATGTGAGATATATATTGACCATAAAAACATGAAGTACATATTTAATCCAAATGAATTATAAATGAGGCATAACAGATTGATTGAATTGATAGTGTTATTATTTCGACATTAATTGCCATCCTAAAAAAAGAAAACAATGTGGGGGATGAATTTTGTTGAAAAATAATGCTACATTAAACATTTTATATTTGGAACATGGTCACTTCATTAATGATTTGATGAATTCTTACTTGGATGTTATTAGTGTAGGAACTTTCACTATTTTTTGTTTTATGACTTAGAAACATCATTTAGATAGACATAATTATACAAGATCATAAGAAAGATGTTGAGTTATAAAAAATATATAACTTTTTAAAAGGGTTATGTTTATATAATTTATTAATGATAAAGATTGCGTTTTAATATTTACGAAGAGATTTTGCATGCTTTATGATTTACAGATGGTGAAAAAAATCTTCTGTAAATATCATTGTTCTCTATTTTCAGATTATCATGGTAGCAATAATATGTACATAAACCATGGGGTGTATTTCTGGTGGGATGAAATGAAATGAGATATTTAATATTATACAGTGAAATGTTTGACATGTCAATTGGTTAATGTAGATAAATAACTACCTAAGGGGATGCTTCGACCTTTTCCAATTCCAAAGGGAAAATGGGAAAACATATCCAGTGATATCATGATGGGACTCCCAAATAATTACACTAGAAAAAATTTATTTTGGATTATAGTTGATCAGTTGAATAATTCACATTCCTATTTTCTATTCGAGATACCATGTAATTGGATTGGATTTCATGAATGAACCACAATGATATTGTCTGGATACTTGGCGTTCCTCTATCTATTTTATCTGACGGTGATACTAGGTTCCCTTATAACAATTTTAAATTCTTTAAGATGACCTTTGGGACTAAATTAAAATTTATCATTACCATTCATCGTTAATCTAATGGATAGAACAAGATATATATTAGTCATTGGAATACATGATTCGAGATTGTATTATGGAATTCCTAGAAACATTAGATCATTGTATTTATTAAGTTGAATTTTCCTATAATAATAGAGTTCATTCTAGTAGATAGATGGAAACTTTGAGGCATTAAATAGAAGTTGGTTCAATATCCATTATTTTGGGATGAATTAAGGGATAGAATGTTGATGTGACAATGATAAGTAGAATAAGTGTCCAGGAATGTTACGATTATCCTACAACAACTGAGGGTAGCTCAATGTAGGTATAATGGTTATGCATATAATAAGAGTAAATAATTTTCTTTCAAGGCGGGTGATCAATTTTTCAATAAAATATATCCTTGTAATTGTCTTACAGGTTTTTAAGAATGGAATTCTGATTCAATGATTCAATAAACCATTTGAAATCTTGGAAAAATTTAGACAAGTAGACTACCGAGAAGAATTGCATCTGAGTTTATCTATGGTATAATATGATTCTCATGTTTTTATGTGGAGATTGTTTATTCCAGATCAATCACATCTTTTGATCCTAATAAGTAGATAATCTGGAAGAGAACATTCCTTATAATGATAGGACAATTAATATAATTTCTCATAGAGGGCATTTATTTTCATAATAATGTATTTCACCATGTCAACGTTTTTCAGAAAATACACATGGTTGAAGAAGAAACCTGGGAATATAAAAATGATATGGGGGAAATATAGCCCCACTTATTAATATTTAAAAAAAATGAGAGGATAAAATTTTCAAAAGGTGGGGAGATTATAACAACTCATGAAATTTTTATTTTTATTTTTATTTTTTGAATTAAATAGTTAAATTCATTATAAATGAATAATGAGATATGTGGAATTTATAAAAATAAAAGAATTTAAAATGATAGAATAGTAACATTACCGTAATAATAATAATCTAACCGGTCTAATGGTAACCACATGATTAAAGTTATAAATGTATTTATCCATCTCATATGGTAAAATATGATATATTTATATCATTGAAAAAGTTACATTTTTAGAAAATTTAAAATAATGTGTTGGTATTATTTGTGAGTCATAAATATTTATATATAATATTTTAATTAATATGATAATTTAAAATGAAATATATTTTCATAATATATATTTATTATTTTATTATTTTTTCATTATGAATATAATATAATATTTTTATTCATTAATAAATTGATCAATGTGTTATAAAATTAGTTATTGTTTTATAACTACTATTTTTGAATAAATTGTGATTTTAATTAAAATGTTAATTTCTTATATTTAGAAACTTATTTTCAAAAATGGGTGTAAATTTTTTAATCCTAAACATCTAAAAAATGAATAGGGTGAATATTTGAGACTTTTTTAATATACATGTGTTTTTAGTGAATAGTGAAATACGATAATTTATGATATAAGCTAAATGCATAATTTATTGAGTCATAGATGATATAAAAATGATGTAAGCACAATATATCGAAATCGTCATAATTATTTTAATATATTTATCGATAAATATAAAACTATTCATATTCACGAGTAAAAATAATAATCAAATGAATATAATAACAAGGAAACACCCCTCTCATCCACTATAAATATGAAACCTAATTGTGCCATCTCCTCACACCTCAATGACTTGTATCTTGTTTAATTTCATCTCATTCCCACTAACAAGACACTTCTTCTTGTTGATGAAATACTTATCTCACCAAATGGACATTGTATAGGGTATTAAGGATTTTCTCAAGTAGTAAAATATAAGAGTATAAATCCTCTATCATTTTATTTTATTTTATTTTCAATTCAATTACTTTTAATATTCACACTTCACCTCACCTTATCCTAGTTTCATGGAAACTCTATTATCTTATATATAATTTTATTTTATTTGTTTTATGTAAAAATTCATCATAAAATTTACTCTCTTATACATTTTATTCGTAAAAAGAGTTCATCGTCTATGAAGAGTCGATTTACTACTACCATGGATGATACACTATCATGTTTCATTAGAACCTCTATGAATGGATAAAATCTTTATTATGGTAAAATTTTCTTTTATTATAAACATTATAAATCAATTATTATTCGAGAACAAATATATAAAAATGATATTGAATAAAATGATATATGTTCATAAAGATCATAAATAAAAAGCGAAAATATATTAAATTATTTTCATTAATGTTTTACATAATGATTCATCCTAATAAATGGAAAAAATAATATATGGTATCACATAAAATTATGGAAACATATTAACACCACTTCATTCCACTTTTATAGTTTTAGATCCTTTTAACAATAAAATCTATAATGACCCAACCATGGAAACTAAGAAATTATTTCACTCGAAACAATGAAAATAACAAAATATTACTATTAAATGGGTGGAATGATGATATAATATTATGATATAATTAATTATGTATAATAAAATATATATTTAATATATTAACAACACTATTTATAACATTATTCAAATGGTATTAACATTTTTCAGGTAAGACTAATCTGATGTAAGAGAACTAATCACCAAATTTCCATTCTTTAAGTCAAACTTCTACATTTTTTATTATGTGGTACTAAAATTTTATTTGAAAAGAATTTTTATTACTATATTATTTAGTATCTGTATTTACATTATATAGATTTATTATTTTCTTTTAATAAATTCTAACTTGAAATATATAATATTTTTAAGGGACTTTTCATTTAAAATTCTCTTTTAATTTATTATCAATTTTTAAACTGAATGATTTTATTTATGTAGGTATTGTTTTTTAATTATGCCGGGGTTAATAGTAATTGAATATAATTAATTATGGGACCAATATATCGCTAAAATTCATAGTGTATTCTTATGACAGTGGTCTGCTATGTGGTTATTCCAATTGTAACATCAATGGATGCATCACAAGGTAGACGTGAGGGTTGCATTATAATGTAGTTGTGAGGGTTAAAAAATCATAATGTAGCAATGAAGGTTAAAATAGTATGTATGTAATTCTCTGTGTATCCTATATGGTTTTATTTATGTATTTAATTTTTTATGGGAATCACTTGTTTTCACATTGTAAATATATGATACTTTATGGGTTATAATTATAACTTGTGAAAATGATTTAATAATTGTATAATTATTCATGGAATAATGTTTCATTTACTTCTATTTATACCACTTACTGATATTTTTTAGTTCATCTACGTTTTTTTTAAAAAATATAGGGTTTACGAAATGGTAAAGGATTGGATGGATTAAATATTAAAGTCATATATTCTTGTCAGAGAAGGAAATCAAATTATTTAAAAAATAGTTGTATTGTGAAACTATTGATATCATTTTTGTAAAATCCACTTTAATTATTATAGGTGGATATTTAGGAATAATTTTTTAGTTATTTAAAACTATAAATGAAAAATGATCATTGTTAATGTAATAAGTGTTTTCATGTTAGATTAACTAGATTTTGTATTTTTAAGTTCGGTTCCTTAGAGATGTGTTTTGATGATAGCATAATTATTCATACCCGGGATGAAATGAATGATAATAATGGAACTCATGTCATTTTATATATTTAATAGGGAAATAATAGAACATATATTATTAGTAATTTGATTGAAATTTAAATTCTTCAAACTATTTTATTTGTGATTAATATTTCGACATTATTGATGATGAATTGGTAATCTCGATATATACATTACGATGGGTAAAGCCCATTGTTTCTCATGTTTGAGAAATATATAGATTATAAAATAGGTTCACCCAAATAGAATAGGGTGAGCTCAATATAGCTTATATGATTGGTGCACCCAAATAGTTCTAGGAAATCCTGATATAGCTTAAGTGATAGGTGTAATCATATAGAACCATAATGAAATTGGGGAATATTTCTTGTCTTATTAGTTAAATAGGGAGTTACCTATGGATTTATCTTATTAATTTTAATGGGACCAAACTATTTCTATCAATGGTTTAACATGAGATATTATATAAATTTTCCATGATTCCAAAAAAAATTCATAATTCATTCCATGTATTCTAAATGATTACTTTGAAAAACATTGATATCACATGACTCTTGATGGTTGATTTGGATGAATCTTCATTTATTAAGTCCATATGATATTTTATCACGTTTGATTATACATTTATTGGTGGGTATGAATTTTATTATGAAATTTTTTTAAATTTTATTATATCATCATATCATTATGATCATCTTATTCTCACTGATGAAATTCAATATTTAATGAAAATGTTTACTGTTTTTGAGCATTCAAGCCCACACTTCTTATGTTTTATATAGCCCATGTTATGAAGAGTGATGATTAAAACATTTTTGTCTCAAAATGTTTTATATATTTTTATGTTTACAATACATGTTGAAGACATAATGTCGAATATGAATGTATGGGTATATATGAAAATTTTATCCCCTTAATTCATGTGTATTTATTATGTACATGTTTATCCTAATTATCTAAAAATCTAAAAATAAATACTACTATGGTATGTAAGTGGTCAAATATATCATTTTTATATTGTATATTTTTATTGTAAAAATTCACTCACCTTAATTGGTATTTTAGCTACAAATGTAAATTATATGATTATATTATTCCATCTATGTGTTCTTTTTTGTGATTTTATATTTGGTATTAATGGAATGGTTTAGATAACAATTTATTTTTTGTTATTTTCATGTTATGTTTTCATTGTATTTATGTAAACCAAAACATGTCTACCACATTTTTTTGATCATAAGATGAAAAGATTTACACAATCCATGTTAAGTTATACGCGATGAGATCTTAAAATGATTGTTAATATTTTTGGAGTTGATTTATTTGGTTTAATTATAAGTATTTCTTTGGGTAAATGTGTAGAATAACCGTACAATTTTTTTAAATTTTTTAACTAAATTGAAATCATTTACGGTTTTTATAATCACGAATATTAAAATAATTATGTGAAATTTTTTATAATATATATAACATTGGGATTCAAAATATATTTAGGGTATAATAGAATAATATTATTTCAATAAAAGATCACTATATTTTGGGGAATATATGTTGAAAGGTATGGAATAACAATTAAGGCTAAAAAATATATTTAATGTTGTGTTTATTGATGTTATTTTTGATGTATGGTTATTTATTTATGGAAGGATTTAATTTCAAACCTAGGTAATAATATTGAATTTTGGAATTTAATGTATTATTTAATTATATAAAATTTTACTTATTTTTGTAAATATATTACCATATGGTATATATTGTTTTTTCTTGTTAATGTCTATTGGGTAGAGTAATATATTATTATCCATTTTATGGTGGTTTTATACTTTAAAATTGTACTTTAAATAATTAGACATGAAAATAAATCATCTTGATTGCTCATTATATGGATTATAAACCTTGACTATTATGGAAATTGATTAAATGATGAAATAAAATATTTAAATTAAGTATATTTCATTTTTATCTTACTGAACATAGTAATATAATTCCTCGAATCAAGGAATATAAAATTTAACCAAATTGTTGTATTATTACAGTCAATTGTGATGATTTCAATTATCATTTTCACACCTATTTGGTATATGATTTTTAGTCTTTTACATTCTCCTTTTCATTCACCTTCTTAGGAACAATGATCTATATCACAACCTATAATTATTTTTTAATTAAACCACTATTCAATTTGTATAACATCAATTAATAAAAAAAAATTACTACTTGGTAACCTAGTTAAGTGTAATTCTAGAAGAAAAATTTACAACAATTTCCGTCTTATAAAGAGTATGTTTTGTAAAATATTGTATGGATTTGGGTTTCTAACAAAATATTTTCAAATGTCAGGATCCTCAATATGGAGAATAGTTACAAATTCTGTTGATATAATTTATTAAAGGGGGGTGGAACTAACTGAGTTTTTATTAAAAATAATATATGTTCAATATCATAGAATTTAAGAATGACCAATACTAAATTACCTGAAAATATATTTCATTAAATTGATATGGATACATTAAACAATGAGTAAAAATGAACTATAATATAGTATTTCCTTTTAAAATACGCATTAAATTGCATAGTATAAATATATCTAAATAAATTATAAAAAAATATATGGTTTACACTTGTAAAATATATATTCAAATATATATATTAATTACAAAAAAATTGTAAACTTCATTTTAAATAACAAAAAAGTTTTTTGAAAAAATGAATTCTTTTTTAAAAATCTGTATCATTACTTGTTGTAAAATTTCATTAAAAATAGTTTATAAAAAATCAAAAAAAATTAGTTTGAAAAATATAAATTATTTTTCAACTCATCATATCAACATTATATTAGTGTGATTTTTTTTAGTTTTTTGGAAATATTTATTTTTCAATGAATATTTTAAAATAACATTTTATTAAAAAAAATGCTATTTGTTTTCAATATATTTTGTAATTTAAAAGTCTAATTATTGTTAGAATATGATTTAATGTAACATTAGTATAAATTATTTATATTAAATCCAACTTAATAATTTTTAATCAACTTTATATTGTATATTAGTATTTGTTTGTTTAAAATTGTGATTTTATATTAAAATGTTTTAATATAAATAATGTTCTCCCATTTTAGTTATTAACAACCCATAATGAAGAATGAAGTAAATTGAAGTTATATTTTTTATGTATATAAATATGAATTTAAATTCATAAACTAAATAGAAAAGGGTTGAAATTACGTAAAATGTTTTAGAAAATATATTTTATGGATGTATTTTTATTTTATAATTTCTATTTATCTGTAATGGTTTGTTTTTTTCCTTGTGTCTAATGGAAAATTTTGGTATGGTATTTTCTTTTAAAAATTTATAACTATGGAACTCACTTTATTTATATAATGACACCCCCGCTTCACTCATATTCAGAATGGAATACAATTTATAATGGGAAAATATGTACCCATATACCATAAATAATTAATGAAAATGTAGTATTATCCTTTTTATCATAAATCCACTCCGATAAGGTTTCAGGTGCTAGTTTGTGGAGGTTGTTTGAAAAAGCGTTGTTGTGCTTAATTGAGCATTCTAATTTAATTAATTTTCCACCTCCTTAAAATATTATAAAATTATTATGGAATATTAAAACAATTATATACCATATAAATATATTTTATTATTTCAAATATAGAAAATAAATCATTATCACATTTCATCAAATTGGAAATGAAATCATTTTTCTTGTGTATGGTGAACTACCATGTCGCAGGCCGATGTTCTTTTTTTTTCATCACTACCTCACATGGATGTATAAAATAATTGCTTTAAAGAACATTAATGATATTTAAAAAATATTAATAATTAAAAAATTATGATATCACATATACAGTCATACCTTCCATACCATGGGGGATATGATAAAGTCACTCATGTGTATAATAGACTACCACATCATGAAGAGATATGATTCGTTTATCACAAACGCATTTTATAGAATGAAATAATGATATAGTAAATGAATATATATATTTTAATTATGATATTAGTTAAATATTTTACACTCTAATAAAATTATATATCATTTTCTTTTTTACATTTTCAATCATTGAAAATTGATAACGTAATTAATGAGTACATGTAAACTAATACATACATGAAGAGATGCAAATATTTTTTAATCACAAAAACAAATGTATGAACTATGTAATTATATTTTAAAAAAATAACAATATAATTATTAAATAAATATCATTATATAATTATAAAATAATTCATAAATTATTTCAACATTCAAAATGTAGTAATTAAAATGTTTCTTATGCGTACATATAGTCTAATATCTCCATGATTTTGAAATATTTCATTTATCAAAAAAAATATTTCATATTTGGATTCTAAAATATAATTGATGATTATATATGATATATATTTCACTACTATAAATCTGTATATGTTTCAATAGTCTGATTTTTTACCACATTCAATACACTGAATCCATTTTTAATGATTGAACTAAATATCCTAAAAACACATAATGATAACATATTTGATCATGTATATAAAAATGAAATTAAAAATTAATAAAATATATGGATGAATTATAATTTAATGAACTTGTAATGGTTATTACTTTCTAAAATAATTTATATAATCTTATTATAATGGAGATAAAGTACATACATGGAATGTTTAGACTCGGGGTAAGGGATTTTCCGAAAAAGTATTTATGCGAGACATATACTATATTAGACACATTTTTTATTGTGTGGTTTATATATAGAAAATTAAATTATTTTAGAATTAATTTCCCTAAATTGATGGTATATAAAAATATTTATCAGGTTCTCTATTTCTTGATATTATTAATGGTGATATTGCCAAAGCACAATGGGATTACATCTCAATTTACTTTCTTTGAGGCTTATTTTTTTTTGTTATGCACCTAGTTTCGTTTATATGGGGTATATAGATCATATTATATATTTAATATAATGAATAATTCATACATAATGGTGTTTTATGTTTCAATTTGACTTATTTCTTCATAGGGTATTTGACTCGAAAATAACCTATTGTTAGGCGAATCTTCTCAATTTACATTCATTACGGATTATTTTAATATTATGAATCTAATTTATTTTATATAGTGTTTTCACATTTCCTTTTAATTATAATATCAATAATACAATATATATCAATGTATTTTATGATTTAATTTGATTAATTTCATCGATGGGGATTTGGATTAAAATCTACCATGATTAAAATAATTTCATACTTTGATTTCTTTTCATTGGGTTAAATTACTTCATCATAGTATTTGGAAATATAATATTATGTGTGTAATAAATTTTGATGATATTATAATTTTTACACTTCTTTATATGGACTTACATTGGTTCACATAATCAATTCATTGCTTAATATTAACTACAATGTTATGATCATTCTAATGGATTCTTGTTTCAAACTATCTTCATTGGTAAATTTGTTATCATATATACTTATCTTATTATATGAGTTGTATCTGTAATACATTAATATTTTATATTATTTGTGGCCATTATCTGGATATTTAATGTTTTTGTTATTTTATTATTGGATTTGTCTTATTAGGGAGAAGTTATGAATGTGGAAAAGACATTTTGATACAATACAATATATTTTGCGGATTTCATATATATAATGTTCTTTGGGAAGAAATAATTTGGTATTATATTCATGAAACATACAATTTTTTTCTACATTTTTTGTTAAGTAATTTTTTTATATTACCATTTCCTCTATTTTTCACTTAAAATAATAGTAATATTTTTATAAAAATTTGGCTTCATTTCCCATTTCATTCAAAAATTACCTTTATTCAAATCGATGTTTTCAATTATTTTTTTTAAAAATGTTTTCCAATTATTGTTTAAATTATTTTTTAGAAATAATGTCATTTTAAAAAATCATTTAAAAGGAATATTCCTATCATTTATTGAATGAATAATTTTTTGACATTTAATGAAAATGTGAAAAAATTATTATTTTAACGTACTAGCAATGAATTTAATTTTCCACCACTCTAACCATATATGGTTTTAATGAATTATTTTTATTATCAATGGATATATTAAATGATATTTATTTCTTTAATGTTTGAATTTTTTTTCTGATTTTATATATGTGTATTCAAAATGGAAAAGATATTTTCCTCAAGAAAATTTTCATGTTATCATTCACAATATTTTTATATCTACGATGGAATCCATTTTTTTACTCAAAGAGAAAAGGATATTTTCCTTTGGAATTTATTTAATGAAATTGTGGAATTTCTATTCTTCAATTTCAAAAACACATTATCTGGCATAAACACTATTGTGGATATGATATAGTGATACCGTTTTTATTCTTTCGTGTAATGGATTTTGAGATTGTAATATATCATGTTGCATTTCCATGGGTTAATTAAGAAATTAAAATATGTTGATGATGGTTATTATAGAATTTTAATGTTATACTAATTCTTAATTCATTAATTTTAATTGAAAATTACTTGTGATGAATGGTTGAACCCGAAATATAATATATGAATGGTTAATCACCATTAAATATCACGGGTGTGCCCCACATATCCATTATGATGTTTTCACGTAGATAACACTAGTTGATCCCAATATATCATATAAGATGAGTGAGACAAGATAATGATCCAATAAATTTGGTAAAGTTCATTGTTCTTATAGGCAAGAAAGAGGAAGTTCCAAATGATCATCTCCTTTGAATTTGACTAGGATCCAATTATATATGACATTGGTGTAACACATCATAGGAAGGAAATGTTCCAAGATACCAATATATTTTCATTTTTCTTTCCATGGGTTAAAAATGGATCCTTTTTTCAAGATTTATGACACATGGTTCAAGTTTATTGGGTCTGATTAATTATTCCTTGTTTAGGACTTATTCCATTTTTTCAAGTTTGATGATCCATGTATTTGTGGTTGTGATTATTATTATATTATGCTAATTCAATTTAATTATATCGTCACACCCTAATTATATTCTTTATCTCATGGATGAAATAAATTTTTTGATATTTATGTTTCACTATACTAACTATTTGAGATTACATTTGTCATGTTTCATTTTTCATAGGTTATGATGAGTTTTTAATATATTATTATTGTCTATAAAATGATTCTAATGTTATGATGTTTGTGGGATGTGTTTAAGACCTAATATGTAATATTAAAATATAATTATAGTTTAAAATATAATCCCTTTAAATAATTATAAATAATTATGGAACCCATAATCATAATTATATAAAAATATAATCCTAGATAGTCCATGAGTATGTAAGTGAATCAATATTTCCTTTTTATGTTGTGAGTATTTGATGGAGAAAACAGTATCACCTATATTGGAATCAAAGAAAAAATTATAAATTTTATAATTTTAGTGTTAAATCTCGATGTATGGGTTTAAGGAGGTTATATGTGGGTCCATATATTAGAAGAATTCTACGGTTGAAGAAGCTTTTATCTATATGATTTTTAATGAAAGATATCAATTAAAATTATAAAATATTAGAGATAAATATTAATAATGAATATAATTCCATAAATTGGTTGTTTTATAAGGGGGATTTCATGTTGAAGCTTATTTAAATATAAAATATGTTAATATGTAATCCACTCTCAACCAAACATACTATATTCTTCCATATTTCCATTTTGTGAGAATAAAAAATAGTGTGTGAGTTAATTATGATTTGAAATGGACAATTTGAGTTTACAGTTTGATGTCTAATTCCTTCCAATTTTTTCACTCATATAGAAATTTAAGATATATTGGGGGTTATTATCCATTTCATGTTCTATATGGGGAATAATAATTTGGAAGACATGAAATATTTTATCCAATATCTTAACAAAATAGAAAATATAACCATATGGTTGGGCATGGATGATTCTTTTAGGGGTATGAAGAATAAGAAATTTGTGAATATTTAAAAACATATAAGAATACAACTATTTTTTTTATTTTTCATTTGAATGACTAATAGTGAACTATAAATTCATATTGAAATTTGTAGTATAATTTTCTACACCATAAATAACAATATGTGGTAGAAATAGACATACGTAATGAGTGAAATGATTGAGGAGCCTTTATGTGAACACAAAAAAGTAAATAATGCTGTATTTTTTCCAATGATTGACATATAATAATGAACAATGATAAAAATTTTGTATTTTATCCATGAAAAAATCATAATGATCTGAAATATCTCTTTATGAAGATGATTCTATAATATAAGAATATTAATATATGAAAGATATACATGAATAAAAACGTGTTATTCAGGTTATCCAAGGATTTATGATGAACCCTTGACATGTCATCTTGGAAGCTGTGAATAAAAAAATTCCGAAAAAAAATTCTTTTTATACAATCAACATTAAACACATATTTATTTTATATCATTTTTATTATTTAGACACTCTATGTTATAACTAATACACAATCCTATGACTGAAATGTGCAGTGTCAATGAGGATCAGATGTATATGAAGCATATTATATGATACATGAAAACATTTATCCATAATTAAACCACATTATACTCCCACATATATTTCATGGATGTTATATTAATCATCCAAATATTGGGAATGACAAAATATGTGGGGGGCTCAAATTATCATGAAGGGAAAACCCAGGAAAATTTCATAAAGTGTAAGATTATACACATTTGGAAAAAATGGAGCTGAGGAAAATATATTATTAAAAATAATATGAAACAATAATATCTATCCTAAAGAGATAATATAATAACATAATGTATGATATTATCAAACATATACCATTTCATAGTAGTATAGAAAGAAGAACTACTAAATAAAATCCGTGGATTAACCTAAACAGGAAACAAAGAAATGTGTCATAGTATAAATAACAAGAATCATCACCAAATGTAATAAGAATTAGTGCCAGATTATCATAACATAGTGGGGTTGGGATAATAACCTATTTACTCTCTTGGTCGTGATCAATCAACCTGTGTACCCACATGGACATGTATATAAAACCATCATACCCAATGTCTGGGAATAATACTCCTATATACCATTGGTCTTAGTATAATTTCATTGTGTCCCCTTGGTCTTGGGATAATAATCCCATGTTACCATGGTCAATGAATAGTCCATTATTATACAATTTTCCTTTAGATAATCACCTCCTGTATAGATGGGTATTGGAAAATCATAACTTCTAGCCATAAGGTTGGACTTACCAATCATGTACGAATGAAATAGGACCTAATATCAATGTACCCATGGGCTTGGGATTACCACCCATTTACCCTTTTCAGATCGTCAGATATAAACATTGATAATACATTATAGGTTTATAAAGGATCCAAATTTTCACATAGAAATAAACATTCATATTTGTTACAAAAGAACATTAAAATAATTAAATTTCAAAAATCAAATTATAAATGATGGGTAAGAGATGGATTTTATGTAAAAAACATTGAATATTCAATATTCCATTAATAGAAAGATGAATAATAATGATATAATAACATATAAATTTTTAATATTTGATTTATAAAGTACATTTACATCAATTGAACATACCTTTTCAATATTGTTTGGTATATAAATATTAAAAATATGTTGAAATAAACCTTTTCCATTACAAAAAAGTTATTAAGAATTAAATTTAGTTTGAAAACCATTTTGAAACATGTTATGTAAGAATAATTAATAATAATGATAAAAACATCAAAAAACATTTTCATATAGATTTTATATTTATTAAATATTTTATATTATTTTCATAAAATGGTGCAGTTACTGGTCACATTCAAAATATAGTTTTAATATTGTGAATGGATTATTATTAGAACCCGCTTATTTTTTAAATTAGTATTCTGTATTAATGTCTTAAAATTACATAATATATTTCCAAAATAAAAATGGGGTGGAATATAAAAACAATTATATTCAAATGATGGAAAATATTTTCTTCTATTACATAGAAATACATCTACCAAACCTCATTATAAAAATAATAATAAGATATCATTATAGAAGGTGGTAAAACCTAATATAAGGGAAATATGTGATAAATAAATTTTTGGATAAAAAAATAAAACATTATATTGAAGGGTGAATTTGGACATTGAATATAAATCTTTGATAAATAAACTAATAACCACTCTTAAAAATTTTATAATTTTATGATATAAATATTCACCAAGGAATAATATTTTTTAAAAAATTATGTTTCCAAATAAAAATAAATAAATTACAATAAAAAATCCGTGGATGGAATATAATAATCATAAAATTTTTATACTAATTATGAATCATTTGAATTCAAAGAAAGGGTTTGGGTTAACAAAATCCATTAAAATTTGTTATCTTTTCAATAGAAACCCCATGAAATTTATAAATTAATATGGATTTAAAAATATCGCAAATTTATATAATAAAATGATAAAAATACATATATGGTATATATATAAACTATACAAAAAAAATTGGTGAATATGAAATTGGTTTCAAATAGTGAAAAATGATATGAAAATCCCTTACAACTAAAAAATTATTTTAAAAATATATAATTTCAATTGATATTTTTAAATTTAACATAAAATATATAGTATAGAATATATCTAATGATACTATATATCCAATTTTTAGTTTAGACTCTTTTGAAATAAAGTTTTGGGAAAAAAATAAAACATGACTCAAATAATGGATATTTAGACAAAACACCCATACCTTAATTTTAGAATTCTATTAAATCTATTTAAAGTACAATATAAATAGTAAATATATTATTACTCAATTTCAATAAATTATTTATACCTACAATCAATCATTACATTCATTTATATACCTTTATTATAAATATATTTGTTCAATACATTTTATTTTTATCCTTTTATTTTAATAGTTTCAATTATTTGTTTAGTAATGGATTTATCAAGGATGTTTAGATTATTATTTAGACTGAAAGATACTCATTAAATGAAAATAATAGATACTCAACTAAATCCGTTTTCAGTATTTATAATGTTATAATTACTATTAATATATTTTAAATTATGTATTTTATGATGGATTCTGTAAAATTATTTTTTTGATAATTTATAACGAACAAATGTGGGGTCTTTAAAAATAATTCAAATATTAATAAAAATAACCATGAACCACATACCATAATTTATTTCTTCATTAATTTTTATTAACACCATTATATAATTTTCCAGAAACATCTATAATAAATATATATAACATTGTTTATGTAGGTAGTTAAACTAACCACACCAAGAACAAAATATAATTAACTAGTGAGAATGGTTTGGAAAATGATTCTATTGAAATTATCTATTTAAAAAATATTAAAAATTATATTTTATATATGTTTTATGGTTTAAAATCATATTTGATGAAATTTTAATACATAATAAAGGACTAGATGTAAAATAAAATACTTTTCTTATTGGATAAGGTAGTCCACACGTACACATGGGTGAGACGTTTGTTTTGATGGGAAAAAAAGATAAAAAAATGTTTTCACATTTCATAAAATTTTAATAAAATGAGGAAAATTTTTTCACAATAACCCCCACTTTACAATGACCCATTTATGATATTAATGAAAAATGAAATTGTTCTGTTTTGGGAAGCTGTAGTATGCACATGCACACAAACAATTATTTTATATTTAAAATCAAAAAAAGGAAACAAAAAATTTATGACATGGTATAATATAAAATTTAAGAAAATATCATAATTTTGATAATAATGGGTTCATATTGTTTTAAAGGGTAAGAAATCTATTTTGGAGAAATATTACTAAAAAATATTAGATAACGATTTGTATTCATATTGAGAATTTAAACTTTTCCTTAATGTACATCATAACAACTGAATACTAAGTGGTTTTACTTACATCATGGGCCTTCAAAAGGTATAATAGGTATACATGGAATGTAAATTTTTCATAGTTTCATGAGTAATTAAAAATTAATGAGGTCATGAAGGGGTTGTTGAAGAATCTTTGATGAAATTATGACATTTATAATGTTATATTAAAAAGAAAAGTCAATTTTTCAAACTTTTGTTCTTTAAAAGATAAGTATTTTTAATATAGGTTATAAAACTGATCTCATAGAATATCAATAGTATTTTGAAATATAATATTTCTATGTTAATTAGGGCAATTTATTTTTAATTTATAGTGAATAAATAATTAAATTAAAGGCTAATACAATGATGATGCCCTAATTATTTAATTAGTTGAAAATCATATAATTGGTATTAAAAATACTAAAATAAATATTATTTTATTTTATTAATCTATTAAAAGGAATTTTTGGAATAATATGACATATTAGTGGTATTTTAAAAGTATTTTATAGAATTTACCTTATATTTATGATATTTTTAAAAATTCAGGTAATAAATAATTTAAAAATTGTTATTATTGATATTTTTAGATAAATAATGTTGTATTAAATGATATAATTTTTTTAAAAAAATATAAATTGAATCAAAATAAAGTTTATAATTCATTAAATGTCATAAATAAATCATTTATTGGTCGTTTTTTATTTCATCGTAATTATATTAACCCTCAATCTATAAATTACATGATATCATGGTTAGAGTTAAAAAAAATTAAAACCAAACGATAATGAATAAAAAACAATAAACACTCATATAATATAATTTTATGACTTTTTTCCACCCAAAAATATCCTATATTTTAAATAAATATAATTATACCCATTTTTATATAAATTTATTATACATTATTTTCATATTTTCATGAATTACAATAGTTCACCTCCCCTCCCCTATAAAAGGGAATCCATAATTCTAATTACATAATGCATAAAAATTAATTTGGTTAAGAAAAGTTCTTCCCTTATCCATTACTAGAATCTCTAGCCACATTAATGAAAATTATTTTATAAAGAACACTCTTTAGTTAATTTTAGTTGTTAATCAATCGAGATCGTTCAAGGATGAAGTATAATCTTTAAATAAGTGTTTCTCTTTTGTTTGTTTTTCCAATTAACCAAATCATAATCAACCCGAAATAAATAAATTATATAGTATAATAAATATATTAAGATGTTATAATTTCAATATAATCACTAAAATCCATCCCTACATTCATTAAGTAGAAATTCAATTATTAGTTCATGTTTACGACAAACTACCACCTCACAATGTGATATAATTTGTTTCCATCACCATCTCTCAAGACTAGTCATAAAGATTGAATTAATGTTTATATAAGATATTAATAGAATATTTATCAAAATTAATTAATAATATGTCATTTATATCCATACTATTACATGAACACCAAAACGATAATGTCTCTCGTTCCTATGTGTGAATTATCACCTCCACAAAGCATTGAAATATTTTTTTCATAATCATATCACAAGGATGATATATATAAGTTTATTTAAATTAATAATATGATATTTCCGATATTATTATAATTTTTTAAATATAAATGAATAATCACATTCTTTACATGACGATCATTGAAATATGAAAAATTTACTCATGTGTACGCATGGCCAACTACTTCCATGATTATAACGTTGATGATTATTCATAACTACACATAATTAGAAATATTTAAAATTATAATTTATATGTTAATTTTATTATTATGTTATTAATATTCTTATAGATATGAAGTAGTTATGAACACTTTGACTGTTGATATCATACCAAATTATTTTTGACTCATGTATCAAATGTCGACAAAACATCCGTTATGAACATAAATAATTATGTAATATTATAACATGATAAAAATTAATATAAAATCTATAATAAACTATAATAAGGTACTCATGTATGTAAATAATGGACTTATGATTATTATTTATGATGATAAAAATTATATATGAAGTTTCGAACACAATATGTGGTTCTTTTTTATGTAAAATACATTAAATTTACTATATCTATTATATTTAAAAATTTATAAATGAATGATTTTGAACATATACATCATGAATGTAATTTATAAATTTCATATCGCCTCAATTTTTTGATGTTTCCTTTAAAATTATAGAACTTTATTATCATATGATGTGTTTTCATTTATGAGTGCGCATGTTTATAAAATTGAAATATGATTTCGAAATGAAAATGTAATGATTACATTATGGTTGATTTATGTGTTATGAAAATGTTATGTTTATTGAGAATATTTTTATGAGTATGGTTGGTTCCTTGATAAGATGATGGTGGGTGACCCCATAATATCTCTCCACTACCTTTAATTATGTGATTGAGTTTATCAATATAGTTTCTCTAAATTGATTAAATAAATATAGTATAGTGGGTATTCCAAATTCGTCCTTAAAGGATACACCCTATATAGTCGTGATAGCTACATTAAATTTAATTTCGATATGGAATTTTTTCCACATGTTACCTTTATTATTTATGTGTAATATGTATTTTTATTGAAAATTTATTATTTCATGAATAATGTAAATGATTTTTTGTTTTATGGGTAAAATGTATAACATTTCAAAAATGTCTTGAGGGGTTCAAATATTCATGGAATTTCTATTTCTTCCATTATATTATGTTACATATTAATATTTTGTTTCTCATCCGATGTTTCAAAATTTTCATAGCATATAATGTTGACTAATGGAATGGTTGAATTCCAAGGGAATGTCATTACGATTTTTCATGAAAAAAAATAATTTTTCCTTTAAAAGTATTTATAATACCAATTAAATGGATACTGTTTTATTTGAATCAACATTTAATGAATAAAAAATGTAATTTATCAATTATGGAATAAATCTCCAAAACACTGACAATGAAATGATCGTCAATGTGATATAATGTAAATTTTTTAAAAAACTCCTGATCATATAATTTTTAAGAACGGTTCCTTATATAGATATTAGGTGACTCATTATTAATTTCATAATAAGAATTAAGATAAATTTTAATTTATTACTAAAATTATAAAAACATATTTTCTTACATAGATGGTTACAATATTATTTTAGGGACATACCTTTCACAAATTCATTTTAATGATCCCATTTCCAACAAATTATTAAAATAAAAAACGTAATTATAATCTCATATTAAATTATCTTATGAATAATATAACTCAATCATGTTATGAATTCTCTAATTAAACCATTATTTAAATATGAAATTATTTAGGTTCAACTTTGAATTAATTAGATCCATGCATAACCCCATAATTTTAACCAACTCTATCGTTGTTCATATTATAATTTTTTCAAACCAAATTAGTTATATGGTACCCCCAAAATATTTATTTTAATTTATCACATTGGTTCATAAAGATTATCTAAATCACTAAATAATATCCAATTAGATTTTAAATAAATGTATGTAGCCTTAACCCCACTCATTATGCACAATGTGAAGATCTATTTGATACTCAACAATCATTTTTCATATGGATTACCCATAAACACATCTATGAAATAGCATAAATCAAATAATTTATTACAATATAGGGATATCCATTCTAAAAATTAACATAAAATTGAATTTACAAGAACATTAATATGTTAACTTATGTATATATACTTATCCTAAGGGGATTTCACTAATTTCCTCCAGTCCTAATCATCAGAAAACATTACCAATCTAGAAAAACATAACTAAACCATTCTTAGAAATCCACTAACTCAACCCATATCCATACTCATGAATCATATCTTAAAATAACATTTCATAAACACTACTTTTTACTCAATTAAATCTAATGACATCATTATTTAACATAATTTCAATATGTTATGCATTACATCTCATAAAAAAGTGCACATTCCCAAGAATTGAATGTTTTGCGTCTTTGAGAACCAATTATATAAGAATTATACATTAAGTTTCATTTTAAAATTTAAACATAATCAAAACACAATATTCTTTCTCCAAAATGTCTCATAAGATATACTCCTTTTCATAAACACAAGAATGAAGACATATGAAAGGGGGGAGCTGAAATGATCAGAATGGAAAAAATTCATAAAAAATCATTAATGTTTTGATCATAAACATTTTACAAAATGTAACACCTTTTGATTTTAAAATATATTTACATGTAAATAAATTTTACTTCATTGATTAATTTTCTTATGTGCAACACTGACAGTAATGGAAATGTGATATACAATTAATATATTATTATTTCAAATGATATTTATTACCTGACCATTGGAATTGTGTGTATGAATAAGACAAACTAATTAATAAAAAACTTATTTATAAAAAAATATTTGGTTATCTGTTAATTTTGAATGAAATTCATAATCATTTGAAAATAAAGGAACTTTTTTTCTAAATTTTTTTTATAAAATATGTTATTACCTTAATTAATTAATTAAATCCCTTATTGTGAATTATTTTAATGATATTACTATATTATATTATAAATATATTTTTTTAAATTCAACAAATGATTTTTCTTGTCAAAAAATATGAATAATTATTTTTTTATTCTTTACGATTATTTTACATTATATTAAGAATCTATTTTCAATGCATTTTGAAAACATAATTTATAATGATTTCCTTACATTTAAAGAAATTTAATTGTTATATGTGTATTCCATATTAGTAATATGGAGGTCAAATTATGGTATACATTTCCATATTATTTTTAGGAATTATTATTAGTAATTTTGATAATTTTTATCATCTTAGTAACTGGTAAATAGTGTTAAACTAGGTTAAAACCATATGAAAAAGTCACCATTATTCAAAGAAGAGGAAATAACCTTAACTAATAAATTTACATTTCACATTGTAAATATATCTAATATAAATTAAAGTAATTTATCATAAAATAATAAATTAATTACACTAAATATACTAAAATGGTATTATTATTATGAAACTGAAATTATTCACTCACATTCCCATCAAAAGGGATGCGAATGTATCACTTTTGTAAAAGTACATCTTACCATCTACACATTTATATAATGATTATTTTTCATAAACATATCATCTAGATGGGTATTATAATGTGTTTAATTTTTATATACGATATTAATGACCTAATAATTTTTATGTATTTATGATATCATCTATAACATTATACATTTGAATCTGTTGGAAAACGATAACGTTTCTCACACATAAATGTGGACTACTACCCCCATGAGATGATGTGATTCATTTTTAATTTATAACATACATGGATGCTAATGAGGATGGATTTGATGAATATATATGAATTATATCATATAAAAACACTTCTATATGAGTGAATTATTTTTTACCTTTCGTTTCATCATTCTATTGAAAAGTAAAAACTTATATTCATGTACACGTAAGATCTACCATCTCCATGAATGATGTAATTCATCTTTCTCCCTATAATTTTTTTATGACATTAAGTATATAATGAATATATATGAAATTTATATAATTATAAAATGTATTAATATTATAAAACTAAGATCAAACTATAATGTAAAAAACAACCAAACACAAACATTTAGAAAAAAATTTAGTAGTTTTAAAATGGATTAGTGATTTTAATAATGAATTTTTAATATATGAATGAGAAAATACTATATGTAAATTACTTATGGAAAGATAAATAGAAATATAGTTTTTGAATATATTTATAATAAATTATTATTTATTATGTAGGGGGTTTGTAAGTATGAAAAGGAAATATGACAAAAGGTAATGATTTTATCTTATAATGCCATAATTTGTTGGGATTGTTTATGATTTACTGTTCATAATGAAATATTATTATACCTTTCATGAAACATATGAATTTTATTATACTGTTTTTATTTTATGAAATTACATTTTTCATCTCATTTTCTATTATTTATGTGATAAATATACTAAATGAATATTTTTAAAGAAACCACCCTTAATTTATTTCTTCTGTTGAAAATTCATTTTCATCTATATCCATGTATTTTAAAAATTATTTTATGAATTTCGTTAATTCATCCTATGATTTTTTTAATGATATTTTTACATATGATTTAATTTTTATAAATAATTTCTAAAATTATCTTCTTGTCATTTTCTAAAATTAGTTTCTTTGTTATATTCATATATAATTATGATTATAATTTTCTCTATTTTACATATAAAAAATGAACATAATTTATAGTGATTATAACCACTCATATATTTTGAATTTTTTTTAAAAATTTAATCATCTTTCAAATAATGTATTTTTATTAATATTTTATAATTATTAAAATTTTAATTATGTTATTTAAAATGGAAAATTGGAGTTTTCCCCACAAAATAATCAAAGTGATATTGTAATTGAATCATCATCTATGACAACATACTATATGTTAGTTGTGTTTTATATGGGAAATTATCTTATAATACCATCCATATTCATTCCCTTAATGGTTTATTATTTTTACGATATGTTTTTCATGAAACCCATTTCTTTTCCATGAGTTATTTTATGATGAAATGATAAACTTTTTATGAATCCCATTCCATTTCCATGGAGTAAAATATGTTTATGAAACCCACTTATTTTTAATTAGTAATAATATGATGAATGTTTTATGATCCAATAGAAAATTGTAGGATTTTGATTATGTGATGGGTGGGAATATAATTAAATATCCCTTCAATGCCTTCGGTAAAGATGAATTTCTCATAAAATAAATATGATTAGAATAAAGAGGGAAGTTATTTCAATAAAAGACTATGACCGATGTGATTGTATTGGGTGTGATCAGTGAATGTTATTAGGGTTTTGGTAGTGAACCCTATCTCCTATGATAGTATTAGTAGTAATACATTAATACCATGGAAATGATTTTATATTATTATATCTGTGAAAAACAATTGATGTCTTGTGCCAATATTATTCTCTAATAGAATGTCTTCACTAATTCCACTATGATTTATTTCTTATGAACAACGAATATTTATTCTATGACTAAATAATACGAAATATGATTTGTAGAGTTTGGTTTTTATATGTTATGCGCATGTTCACATACCCGTAAGGTACTGTTATGTTTTTGTGATCATTGATATCTCCATTGATTTATCTTATTACGAATCTGAGCTCACCCTTTATTATTTTTTCTTTCCCGATGTTATGATGAATGGTATTATGTATGATATGTATAAGGGGGTTTTGTTTATGAAAAAAAATATTTAGAATTAATGTAGTTCAATTATGAACTACAAGTTTATTTATCCATGATTCCAATAACACTAGAACTATATTCATTTAGTATGGATCGTTATGTTCTGTAATGAATAATCGTCTTATAAGAAATAATATCTATGAATAAAATAAGTCGTTCACTATAGATGGATGATGAAAAACATTTCATTACATTTAAAACTATGATGAGAAATAATTTGTGGGAACTATGTGGATAAGTCCAAGTATAGGATAACATCATAATATTTTGGTAATGGTTAGGGATGAGCTTCTGTTAAACTGATGTTCTAACAGATTTAAAAAGATGGTGTCATTATTTAGGACTCTAATGTAGTATTTTTTCATTTCATGTCACAATAATTAAATGTTCATATTGTATATACTTACCATTTTATTTATATATTTAAATTTATTATTGAATTATGAGGTTTTTGAGATATTATGTTTTCTAAAAATTGAAGTACCATATTTGAGATTAATTATATGAATTGATATATATTATTTACTGTATCAATGAATGGAAATTAATATGTGTAACACCCCATGAATTCATTGTATGTTATCTCATTAAAGTAATTCATTAATTTGTGATACACGCAACACCGAGTTCGAGCGCACCAAAACATACTAAAATAACAAATCAAAAAGATGTTATGAATAGTATTAACTGCATTTTGAATCTTATATACTCTATATGATTTTTATATCCATATTATGTGCTTCTTACACATAAATTATGAAGAAATTAATTTTTTTAAGAAAAAAGAAGTATTTTTTAAAAAATAGAATTTTACAGTCTTTTAATGGTTTAACCTTTAAAAAAACAATATTTGATTATTATATATATTCAATTTAATGAAATTAAAATTCTCATTAGAAGTGGGACCTAGAAATTAATTTTGAATAATTTTTTGGTAGTTCTCTGATAACTTTCATATTTTGACGAATAGTGAAAAATACTATTTTTCAATTGAAAACAACGCTTTAATCGATATAATTTATAGTGTTAAATTGTGATTCTTAAAATATTTGAAGTATAATTTAATTATATTTTTTTTATTTAATACAATGTAGGACATTATTACTAAATTTTCATTTATATTTTACATAAAAAATGTTAAATTTTTTCATAGTTTTTACTTTTTAAAAAAAACTTAATCTTTTGTTTTCCCAAAGAAATTAATTTTAAATTAATAAATGAAAATTATAAATTTTTAATTTGGTAAAAAAGACTTAATTTCTAAATTAGGAATAACAAAATTATCTCAGGGTAAATTTTTTGAATTTTTCTGAAAACATTCAATTTTGATGAATATTGAAAACCAATGTGTTAATATTTAAAACCAATATTTTATTTAAAGAATTAGTTATTTTATTTTATTTTATTTTTAGTCAAAATAGATATATAATACCTATATATGTTCCATTTAATTCATTGGAGTCAATTTTAATATGTTTAGATATAAAAAATTTTATCGAACTTTTTACCGCCTTTTACCCACATACTATGAGCATTTGAAAATCTGCATAAAACATATTTTTACTTCTTCTGAGAGTTGAATTAAAAACATACAATAGACATGGTTTATATCAATGAGTAAAATTTGGTTTAATAAGATGAAAATAATTTTTGGTGGATAGTAACTTTTGTGTTTTTTTTACCACGGTTAACAGTAAATAGGGTAATTAATGGTAAAAATGATATCTTAATTAACCTAACACATGTTAGAATTCTTTTGTATATTTATAATTCGACCAAAAAAACAACCTTGGAAATATTTTATAACCCCATTTTGGTTCACTTGCATAAGTTTATGGCATTTATTATTATTTTATTTAAAGAATAGTTAAAAGTGTTAAATTCAATGTTTATTAACTATACCATTTATAATATAAAGATAGATATAAGCTAAATTATACAATAAATATTCATTAAAATGATTAATAAATATCCTACATAATTTTACTTTATTTATAATTTTAGATATTAAATATTTTAATTTATTTTTGATACAATGATGATGCAGTAATTACCATATTAATTAATGATTAAAATAATTGAAATTATAAATATCCAAAAAAATGTAATTTGCGACTTATGATAAATTAAACTAATATTATTGGTTAATATGAAATGTTCTATTTTCTTAAAAAAAATTTATTCAATTTTATAATGTTTTTAGAGATTTTAAAAAAAAATCAAATACTAAATAGTGTCGAAATTGACATAATTGAGTTTTTAAAACAAATATTTTATTATTAATTGATATAATAATTAAAAATATACAATATTCTATCTATGGACTTACATAAGGTTATATATATTAATAATTAACTACATGTGGTTTTCTTGGCCTGTTATAGTATGTTTATTAACCATATAATATATAAATACAAAGAGATATGGTAATGTGAAATTATTTAGCTATGAGTTAAATCTAAAAGATATGGTTAATATGATGACCTAAACCAATCTAAAACCTATTTTTTAAGAGTATTTCTACCCATAAATACCTTATGCTTTAAATTATTTATTTTTGAGCCATTAAATACCAAAAAAATTTTATTATAAAATAATATTTCAAGAATTTCTTAAAGTGACCCTCACATCTCTTATAAAAAGGAACTTCCCCTAATCATAATTTCAAACCGCCAAATCCTATTGGCTCATCCAAACCCTTCCCAAATATCCTTTAAAATGTTCTCCTTTCATCATAGTGTCCTTAAATTTGTCATAAATCCATCCTAATGACTCCTTTGGATCAAATCAAAAGGAAGAACCCGAATAAGAGGTAAATATTTCATCACCGCTTCCATGTTGTTTTCTCCTTCCACTTCCTCTTTAAATGTTGTTTAAATTTTAAAATATTAACTCCATTATATTATATATACTATTATGTTGTTATAATAATGGTACACCCATATTCATTATTCTATTCATCCTATAAATGAAAAAATCATTATACGTTCGTACATACCGATTACCGTATTCACGTCGTGGTAGAGTTTGTTATTCAAACACTTTATTATTTGGATGGGTATAAAAATAATTATAAATATTTTAAATAACAAATACATCATGTTAATTGTTTCATATATATGATATACCATCAAATTACATACGATTTTACCATCAATATAATTATATAGTCACTCATGCGTACATATGGATTACCGTCTCCATGATGAGATGAGATTCATTTCAACATTCAACATTCAAAGATGATTATAAAATATATATCATTAATAAATATATAATATATTACATAATAATTATACATGTTATATATATATATATTACTTATATATATTTTACTCACTTAGATCTCTTCAATACGATGTGAAAATGGAAACAACATTTATGCCTACATATGGCTTACCAAATCCATAAACGGTGTTTTCTATTTCATATATATGTCTATTATACATATTTATATTCTAAATATATATTTTACTCACTTAGATCTCTCAAAAAAATCAAAGTTTTATGTGACATGTTGATTAAAAAATGTCTTCAAATGTCTTCCTTTCAAAATAGTTTTACTTTTAAATGTTTTTTAACGAAAAAGATAAATTTATCTCAAAGAGTTTTACAAATAATTATAATCTATTTCAACATCCTTTTATAGATTTTTAACTTATTTTCTGTCGATTTATTATGATAAAAATCGTACCTTTTCTATTGAAGGTTTTGTGATATATGTTCTTTTAGATGTGTTGTTTTTATACCATTCATAGTTTATGGATAAAAAGTTTACATTTTTTATGCATGTTTTAATACAAATTTTTATGTTATGTTTAATCATTTTCATGTGAGGAATGAATTTGACTTTGTATGTGATGGGTGGAGCCCGCTATAGCTCCTCGATGAATCGGTTGGACTCATGAGACAATCTTGTGTCATGGAATAAGGATTTGACAAAATATTATTTTTAGTCTTGGTACAAGGCCATGACTTTGTGGTTATGAAGTTTGGCATTATGAATTCAATTATTATGAAATTGGCTATTGATATTTCATGTGATTATTCAACTTCTAGACTATCCATTTGAATAACTAAATGGAATTATTTTATTTACATTGGCCATATTATGTAGAATTTTATGTTTAAAAGGCTTATTTTTTTAGTATTATAAATTTCCATAAATTTTTATGCTTATTTATGAATGATTCAGAAATATTGTTATCTTGACTGAGCAGCTGAGCTCACCCCTTTTTATGTTTCATTTTCACAGGATTCCAAGAACTGTATTATGATTCATAAGAAGGTTTATTGTAGGGGATTAATGGAATTATCAAAAGATAATTTATGTAGGGTTCCATTTTCTAATGTGTAATGTAACATTCATGTATGTAATCTATTTTCCAAGACTGCTGAACTGATCAGTCTTTGGGACATGATCACTTCTAATCATTCCAATGTATTAAAATAATGAACCTACTCTGGGTAACTAGGGTATGTGAATTAGAGTTGGTATTAGAGAAATTTTAACAACAACATTGGAAATATAATTATATATACTTAATGAATGAACATTACCCTAAGAAAGAATTTGAGGATTAGTATAGAAGAACTTCCTATAATATGGTAATGTAGATATTTTGTTTATTTTCCATGAAATAAATCCCTGTCTAGATACGAGCAGGTCGAGGCGGCTCGGGAACAGATGTATCTACGAGTGAAAATTCTGAAGACTATTCTTGGGCTTGACCTGGATTATCCGGGTGCATGACAATAGGCCTTGTTGCACTATGGGTTATTACACTCCTAGGGGATATGGATAGGATAATTAATATTTTCATTACAATCTGTTATTAAATATTTTTGAGTAAATACATCCTCAAAGAAATCATTTTTTGTGATTATTCATTATATTAAAAACTTTTTAATTTACATTTGGTATTTTACTAGTTTCGAATATATTAATTGTGATTCATAAACTAACCTCATTTATTTCATTTTTTTGAAATGGTTCCAAGTAGATAGAATGAAAAATCCATCAATACGCATGATCCAAAGAGTATGAAGGACCATATCGTTCAGGGTATTAAGCCTACATTTAGAATGTAAATAGTATCCCATGTATTATAATCATATAAGGAAATAATATCTGGTGTTAATAAGATAAGTAAACAAATTTTTGAGTCCTAGGGATTTCAAGGGATTTCCAAGAATAAAATGATGGCAGAGAGAAAGATGGATAAAGATAATATGGGAAAGAATGATTTTCCCATATGTGAAAACTGTGGAAAGAATCACCTTGGTAAATTCGAGAAGGAAATAAGTGTTTTTTATAAGTGTATAGAAAATGGACATCGAGTATGTCATTACAAGTGTAATAAAAAGGATTCAAATGTACTAGGCTTCATCTTCAAGGATTTGGGACAATACGCAAATCAATGTCCAAATCATCAAAGTATAACCCAAATGCTGCTATTGGATAATAATCAAGTTATGATACTACAAAAGGTGAAGAAGAATGATTAAGTGTTCTTATTTTTTTATTAATGTATTGTGCCTTTTACATATTGTATTAATGATGTACAGGTTATAAGAGTTGTAGAGTACAAAAGGGTTGTTATATGGTAATATTTCATTAAGGAATTGAGATTGAGTGAAACCAAGAAAAGTGACTCAATTGGAGGATAAATTTTTTGGAAAAGATATGGTTGAAAGAATGATGAGCCTTAATTTGATTCTGATACTGAGGTAGTGATTTTTGAATAAACATTATTTATTTGGATAAAAAATTTTGGATATTATTGACATTCTTGGCACTGATAAATGATTTGTATATTCCATCATTGTTGGAGTTTAAAACATTTTTGGATAGAAGAAGTATATCTAGTAATCTATAAGGAAAAAGTGAGATTGAATGTAATAAATATAGTTTTATGGAAATTTAGAGTGTTATAGTGTTTTAAAATAATACATGATGATGGGTTTCACATGTTATTATGTGGAAAAAAGGATCTTTATTGAGTTTACCTTTCATATAAATTTTGGACTATTTGTTTGGGAAGAATTATTTTGGATAAGACTAAAGGTTGGAGTCGATTATGTTTGACATTGGATACTATTGTTAAGGTTAAATGATTTCTTGATTTTTTTTGGATTTTCATAAAAAGGAAAACCTGAAGGTCGGGCAACAACCTGTCACATCCACCAAGGTCGTAAGACTTGAACACCACATCTGAAGGGAGATAAGGCTGGATAACCTACCACTAGCATACATGATGTCTTGGTTTGTATAATGTAGTTTTCTAAATATTCTGGAAAATGAATTATAAATTCATTATTCTTTTAACACTGTATGATTAGAATAAATAGAATATTTTTGAATTCTATTATCTTTTTGAATGAATGATGTGTTTGTGGAAGGAATCAGTTGAAGTATGAAACTCTAATTGTAAATTATATATATATATATAAATATATATTTCTTATTCTATGAATAAATTAAATATTATAATTTATGGTAGGGATCCTAAAACCATCAACCTGGTATCCTGATACCTTATGTTTTTCTAACCGATGATATTTTATGTCATCTTAGATTGATGGCATTGAGGCCGTTCAATTTTACAATAGTTTGTGATTTATAACCTCAATCACTCCCAATAAATATTTATGTCTTTCTTAAAATTATGTGTCTCTAATTTACACCAATGTTCTCTTATTCTGTATCATAATTTGGTGGTGACTGTTTCATTTCCCTTTCCCTATTATTAAGAATAAATTTTATTAACCCTATTTCCGATGTGGGTTTTCCAAAAAGTGATTTTTATATTTTTAAACATTTATTTTTGAAGAAAAATTTCAAATCTCAAGGACTAAATTTATTGAATGAGTATGGAATGTAACACCCCCTGAATTCATAGTATTTTATCTCATTAAAGTAATTCAATAGCCTGCGCTACACGCAACATTGAGTTTGAGTGCACCACAAAATACTAAACTAACTATTCAAAAAGAGTTTATGAATAATAATAACTACATTTTAAATCTTATATACTCTATATAATTTTAACATCCATATTATGTGTTTACTAGACATAATATAAGAACAAATTCATTTTTTCAGATAAATGAATTATTTGTAAAAAAATGCAATTTTACAGCCTTTTAATGGAGAACACTTTTTAAAACCAATATCTGAAAATTATATGTATAAAAATTAATGAAATTAAATTATTAATTATAAGAAAGACATAAAAATTTAGTTTGGATAAACTTTTGGTACTTTTCTGATAACATTCATTTTTTGACAAATAGTGAAAATACTATTTTTTTAATTGAAAACAACATTTTTAATCGAAAAAAATTGATATTGATAAATTCTTCATTTGAAGGATTTTAACATATAATTAGATTATATTTTTATCTTTTAATACAATTTAGGTCATTATAAGTAATTTCAAATTTAAATTTGACATAAACACATTTCAATCTTTTTATAGTTTTTTCTTTTTAAAAAACCACGTTTTTTGATTTGGACAGTGGGAATTAATTTTAAATTAATAAATTCAACTTCCCTGTTTTGAATTTTTTATAGTAGATTTCATTTTTGAATTCAGAATATCAAAATTAGCTTTGGGTAATGTTTTGGTATTTTTCTGAAAACATACAATTTTTGATGAATAGTGAAAAACACTTCTATATTATTTAAAGCCGACATATAATTTAAATAATTAGTTATTTTATTTTTAGATTAATTAATAATAGATATATAATTCATATATAATTTTAATGTAACTAATTGGAGTAATTTTATAATAAGTTTATATATATATAATTTAATCAAACTTTTTACCATATTTTACCCACCTCCAAAGAGCATTTGCAAATCGACAAAAAACATAATTTTACCGCGTCTGTGAGTTGAATTTTAAAAATAAGAGTGACAAGGTTAATATCACTATGTATTCTTTTTTTCAATAATATATAAATAATTTGTGGTAAATAGTATCTTTTGGTTTTTATTTACTATAGTTAAAAATTAATAGGGTAATTAAGGCGAAAAATGATAACATAATTACTATAACAAATTTCCGAATTCTATTAGATAAGAATAATTTCACCAAAAAAATTTACTAATAAAATATGACCCCCCTTGGTTCACATGGATATGACTAGAACAGTTATTATTATTTTATTTAAAGTAGAGTTATAATATTTAAATTCAATGTTTAATAACTAAAACATTTTTAATTTAGGGTTATACATAACATAAAATTGAATATAAATATTACTTATAAATATACCAAAATTTACTAGATAATGGTATTTTATTTATAATTTTTAGACATTGAATAATTTAATTTATTAATGAAACAATGATGATGTATTAATTAACTTATTAATGAACGATAAAAATAATTCATATTATAAATATATAAATAAATGTTAATTAAGACATCAGGTGAATTAAACTAATTTTATATGTTAATATTACATGTTAGGTTTAGTTAAATAAATTTTATTCAATGTGATAATATTATTATGGCTTTTAAAATATAAAATACCAAATTGTGTCAAAATTGACAGAATTAAGTTTTTTTTAAAAATATTATATAAATAATTGATATAATATTCATAAAAATATATGTTCTAAAAAGAGCTACATATAAGGTTATATATATTAATAATTAACCACATGGGGTTATCTTGTCTTGTTACTATAATTTTTTTATCCATATAACATAAAAATACAAAGAGACTAGGTAAATGTCAAACTATTTAACTAAGAGTTATATCTAAAAGATATGGATAATATGATGACATAAACCTGTTTTAAAACTATTTTTTGAGAGTTTTTAGACCCCTACAAACATTATCCATTAAATTATTAATTTTCTAGCCATTAGAAAACGAAAAATATTTTATTGTAAAAAAATATTTCAAACTTTTCCAAAAGTGACCATCACCTCTCTTTTAAAAGGAAACTTCCCCTTCTCTTAATTTCACACCTACAAAGCCATTGGGCTCAAAAAAACCCTACCCTAATTTCTTCAAAAATTTCCTCCCTTAATCCTAGTGTCCTTTTTTTGGTCATAAATCCAACCTATGGAGCCCTTTTAACCTAATCAAAAGGAAGAACCCGAAGAAGAGATAAATATTTAGTCACCTCTTCCAAGTTCTTCTCTTCTTCAACTTCTTCTTTCTATGTTATTTCCACTCTAAATTAAAAACTATAGCATATATTATATATTTTGAGGGTATTATAAAAATGGTACAACCATATTCATTATTCTATCCATCTTATAAATGACAAAGTCTCCATAAGTGCGTATGTACGGATTACCATCTCAACATTGTGGTGTAGTTTGTTTTTCAAACACATCGTTATTTCGATGGGTATAATAATGAATATAAATTATGTAAATAATAAATATAACATGATAATGATTAGGTATGTATGATATAACATCCAATTACGTATGATTTATCCATCAATATATTGATATTTTCACTCGTGCGTAAGTATGGCGTACCGTCTCAATGACAAGATGAGATTCATTTCCACGTTCACCATTGAACGATTACTATAATATATTTATCATTAATAAGTATGTAATGTTTTAAATAATAATGGTATGGGAGATATATATATATATATATACGCTTAGATATATCTTATTCACTTAGTTCTGTTCAATGCGATATGAAAATAGAAACATCGTTTTTGCGTACATACGACCTACCATCTCCATAAACGGTGTTTTCCATTTCATATATATCTAGTTTATAGATATTTATATTATAAATATATATTATATATAAATCATGTTTTATATTATGGAATTTTTAAATCATGATCTATGTTATACAATCAAGAGTATCAAGTTAAAACACGTACAATAAAGAAATCGATTATTACCCGGTATATTAATTTATCAGGAAAATTATTATTAAATTAGTAGTCTAAATTCATAAATGAATCATGTATGATATCATAAATTTTAATATGTTTTCATTATATTTAATAATATACTACATTTTTATACGTGAGGTAAAATATACCCTCGACTAAAGGAAAGTGAAAGGTAATGGTTAAATTCACAGTCTTATTATTATCTGAGGTTGTTTATAAGTAAGTATCTATTGGGAAATATTTATTATCCATGTCCATGTTTCATAAAAGCATTTTAAAAGTGATTAGTTTTTAATTAACTTTTTTACTAAAATATCATTTTAAAGATTTTAAATATTTATTCTTCTAAATCATTATCATTAATGTCCATGTTTTCAAAATGGGTTTTAAGGATTTTATTATATGAACATTAATGTTTTTAAAATGTAAATTCCTTTCAAAATTTTCAAAGTGGTATGGGAAAAATTGATTCAAACATATCTTCGAATGTATTCTTTTTTAAATTTTCTTACTTTTCAATGTTTTATGAAAATAGATATTTCTCTCAAAGAGTTTAAACAAAATTAACATATTTCAACATCCATTGATGGATTTTAAACATGTTTGAAGTCGATTATTTATTTTTCAAATCTACCATATTGTATTAAAGGTTTTGTGATATGTTTTCTTGTTTATGTTTTGTTTTTATACCATTCATTGTTTATAAATAATGTATACACATTTCGTATGTTATTTTTATTACCAATAGATATATTATGGTTTAACATTTTCATATGATTAATGTATTTGACATAATAAGTGAAAGGTGGTGCCCGCTATAGCTTTTTGATGCATTGGTAGGTCTCATGAGACAAACTAGTGTCTTGGCACAAGGCCTTGACAAAATATTTTTTGTAGTCATGGCATGAGGCCTAGACTATGTTGTTATGAAGTCTAGTATTCTGTAACCCATAATTATTAAATTGTCTATGGATATTGCATGTGATTATTTGACTATTAAAATATCCATGTGAATAATTAAATTGAATTATTTGATTTACATTGGCCATATTATGTTGAAGGTTAATTTTAAGATGCATATTTTTTAGTGTTATAATTTTCATTAAATGTATATCCTTATTTATAAAAATTTCCTCTATATTGTTATCCATACTGAGTATCTGAGCTCACACCTTTCTTATGTTTTATTTTCCCAAGATTATATGAAATGTATTATGATTGATATGGAGGGTTAAGCTAGGGGATTAATGGAATTCTAAAATGATATTTTATGTTGGGTTTCATTTTATAATGTGTTATTTAAGGTTCGTATGTGTAATATATTTTCCACGACTTCTAAACAGATCAGTCATTCTGGACATCATTCCTTGTAATCATGCCAATGTTTTAAAATAATGCACTAACTTTGGGTAACTTGGTTTGGGGCATTACAATATTCTGAAGGATTAAATATTGTATTGGCAGTGATAAAAACTAATGGTGTATTCACTCATCACATGTTTAAAATTCATATGCAATTGATGTTTTTGGAAATGTGCTTTATAAAACTATCATTATTTTTCCACTAGAAAAATTAAATGTTTTTATGATAAGGGATAAGATTTATTACATAAATATAACATCTATTATTGTTAAAGGGAAGAATTATTTAATATTCCAAACCAATGTATGATATTTTACTGTTAATGCAATAATTATGTACATTTAAGGTAAATTTTATCTAATGTATGGATCTTGATTCGATTCAAAAATGATATTTATCTCAGATGGATTAGGGATAACAAAACCTCAATTGTATTTATTTTGTTGTGGGTTTTTTAATTCAATTAAATAATTTATTCTTAGTATACTATTAGATAATGATGAATTTTTATCAATACAACTCATACTTGGTGATACACCTATTTAAAATAATAATTAAAAATTATCCCCCACCAATTTACTAAATTAATGATTAAATCCTAATAGAATTTTTAAAAGATAATTATTTAAAAAAATTCACATGGTGGTTCACAAGTTCTATTTATAATAATTATTATGGATAATTCTAAATATTATATGTTTATAGGGAACTTAATAAAATATCAATCAATAAAAATTTCTACAACCCTATATTAACTACATAATGGATAAAATTAGTAAAGCTCACTAATTTTCTATGATTTAATTTCATTATATATTTAAATAATTTCAATCCATGATAGAGGATATACACATGATGAAATTACATACAATCTATGCACACAATTAATATATAATGATTCTTTGTTATCTAACAAATTACCCCATTATCATCATAGATATATTGGATAGATTATTTATAGATAAAATTTATAATTTTTTGGTATTATTTATATTTGATAATATTATATATTAAAAGAAAAATAACGGGTAATGGCCCGGACCTCTCCGGTCCATTACATTGAGAAAATGTGGTGTTGGAGGTGTTCCGGGAGGTCAAGGTGACTTATCACCAACACTTTGACAAATGTTGAGTTCTGTGAACAGTGTTCCCAGAATGTTGAGCTCCATCAGTGACCTTTTCTTTCCTTTTCCAAATTTCACGTTTGTGAACAGTGTTTCTAGAATGGTGACCTCCATCGGTGACCTTTTCTTTCATTTTCAAATTTCACGTTTGTGAAAAGTGTTTCCAAAATGGTGAGCTCCATCGGTGACCTTTTCTTTACTTTTCCAAATTTCACGTCTGTGAATAGTGTTTCCAGAATAGTAAGCTCCATCATTGACCTTTTCATTCCTTTTCCAAATTTCACATTTGTGAACAGTGTTTCCAGATTAGTGAGCTCCATCGGTGACCTTTTCTTTCCTTTGCCAATTTTCACGTTTTTGAACAGTGTTTCCAGAACGGTGACCTTCTAAGTATCACTTTTTCTTTCCTTTTCCAAATTTCATGTTTGTGAACAGTGTTTCCAGAATGATGACCTTCAAAGTGATTCATATTATTTCCTTTTCCAAATTTCATGTATATGAATAGTGTTTCTAGCTTCCAATAATTTCTCCACTTTTGACATTTCATTTGATGTAAAATACATTTAAAGCCTTAATTTAAGGACCCTAAGTCTGATTCAAAGGCCATAAATCCTATATTAATTATTCCTAAGGTCAGGATGTATTTACTTGGTCAAACTGTGTGGGTTAATGTGATCTGTTTTTAATGGAGAATTAACCGGATCTTAAACCATTGCCTTGTTAAATCTTCAAAAAGGAACCACATATCATTCTCCCTTATTCTTCCTCTTTGTTCTTGGCTAAGAGACACTAGAACCATTCAATCATTCCCATACGAGTTTCACAATAAAACCCTAATACTCTGATTGGTTCCGCTCTATTTTGGATGCAACCGATCCGTGTCGGCCAATCTTCCCAGTAAGGTATATTTTATCGTCATTCATTTGGGGATCATCTTATCTTGTTTCTCCCTTCCATTTTATACCACGTAATTTCCATGATTCTAATGGTTTTTTCTTGGGGTTGGTTGGTATTGTCGTACCTTGGAATCCTCTAGTGGATGCAGTTGTCGTGAGAAGAGGATTGTGACCCATTGTGTGGATAAAGGACGTCAATAACTCTTCGAGGTAGGGGATTCGTGGCTTCTTTAATTGTATATGTGAAAACATAGAATTATCAGGATTTATCCCTTTCCATCACAATGAAATTTACCAAATTAAATACTTGAACCATATTAAAAGAATTGTCAGATTTCATGTTTTTGCATTGTACCGTGATAAATGATTTTCTCATGTTTTGCTAGATAGAGTGATATCTATAGATTCTTTGATTATTTGTTCATTCTTGATGGAAATTCATAATGAATGTAAAGCCATAATTAATTGTTAATTAATTGGCTATAGATAAAGAGGCATGTAAATGAATATCGTTGTTTCCGTTGTTGTAGTTGTTCTAATTTGAGGTTAATCAAATTAAAGAAGTAAGCATGTTTATTTAATTGTGATATCTTACTGATTAGGTATCCCGTAATTTGAACCTATGAATAAAAAATCGGCTAATTCAATATGTATTAAAGAACAGATTATGTGAGAATTTCGTAAAGGTTTTTGAGTTACCATCTTGATTGTTAAAGGGTCAAGAGCCCATTGATGTGATGTTGTGTTTTCTTGCTGCTTGTGCTGTGATGTGAGCTTGGGTTACTGTTGTGATATGTGGAAGCATGGGACTTGTGGTTGTGGCAGTGGATGATGCCTAGGGTGGCGAGATGCATCAAATTTTTCATGTGGGTGTTGGGGATGACACCAAGGATGATGTTATGGGATGGATGTGATGGCAGGATGTTGGTGGTTATGTTTGGTTGTTTATCTTCTTTACTTTTCCCCACTTCTCAAGTAAGTTGGTCTTGCTTACACTCATTCCGAAGGAGGCAAAGACACATGGGGTATGCCACGTGGTTTCTGTGTTTAGCCTCTCGAGGTAGAATGGGTCTATGCTCTTGATATAGGCGTCAAAGTCTCGATGGGTAGTATATCTACTCACCGTGTTGAGCCCCTTTGTGTTTAGTATCATAGGATGCCTTTCTAGAATGCCTGGGAATATGGGAAAGTAATTCTGAAATGAATGTTTGATTAAATGGTGATAATTCATGGGGTGGGAGATACTGGAATTTAAAGGTGATGTGAATCTTAAAAGGAGAAGTTGACTTTGGTTGTGATTATAATGAAGAGTAATGTTAAATAATTCATGGTTAATTAATGTTTAAAGAATTAATTAACGTACAGTGGAACAAATAAAATGAGAATGGAGTAATCAAATAAATATCTTAAAATGTTTGTGTGCTTATAGGACACCTAGTCTTAGAAGTAGTTGCCTGGAGTCTGAGAGACATTAGCTCCAGATGTATCTATGACTAGGTAATTCACATAGTGTGGATGTGAGTTATATATATATTTTTTAATTTTTGTGTTTCTATATGCTACTCCACCATGTCGGTAAGGGAAACTGACACCCTAGGGATTCTGACCCCTAGGGGGTGTTTTCCGCGACATTCTGATGGGAGGTCGAATGGCTGACTACCCCCTTTGGCCCCGCTCTCTTCTCTTGGTAGATACATGTTCCAACAGGCACAACAGTTAGTTTCCCCATATATGTGTGTAGATGGTTGTAATGGCTTGTGGTTATATCACACACATATATTCTGGATATAGTATCATATGGACTACTATAGGTGTAACTTGTATAGGCTATGATGGTTTGAGTATCCCTACTCGGTGTATGGGCTATAATGGATTGAGGTATTGTACCCGATATATGATACACGTTATGTGGGCTGTGGTGGCTCCTGGAACATACCGGGTTACTTTTGGTTGTGAAGATGCTGTGGCTCTTCTCCCAGGTGTCTGCATGAAAGCCTTTGTGCTGCATGAGGTGCAGATTGTGGATCTTTGCCAAGGTGTCTGCGGGAAATCCTTTGGAGAGAGATACACAAGATGTATGTCATTGGGGAAAAGCGGCAAACCATTGGAGAAGTAGATGTGGGGTACCCTTGATATTTTTCATTATATGCTATATTCTTGTATGCATTACTTAGAGAGAGTGTCCACGGTGAGGTTGGGAACATAGTATACCTGTTTAGGTAACGAGTTAGTTTCACTTGTTGTTCACTGGGCTTTAGCATGATTTCTTTACATTTGCACGAGAGGCTTGGGGAGGATCCTACTGAATATACTGTTATACTCACCCTATGTATATATAAACTGTTTTTCAGGTCACTTGGAGCAGGTTGGAGATCTAGCTGGTTAGTACAGGTTTGTTGTTGGAGGAGCTGTTTGGGCTTGTGGTCACTGCCGTTTTACATTCTTTTGGGTACTTATAGTTTTCCATTAATTTGTAGTACATTTTCAAGACATTTCATATATGTACTTTGGTTTCTCTTATATTTCAGTTCTGAGTTTGAGTTGATTGGTTTTTTTCTTATCTCTCTCTTCCGCATGTGTTCTCTTAGAGCGTAATACGTCCAATTTGTGTGTTTACTATACCCTCTGTAACAGCCCGATATTTTATGATATGTATTCTCTTTAATTTATTTGATGTCATGTTCTTTATGCTACAACAATATTATCTTCTGCTATATGCCACACTGTATTAGCTTTAAGTATACACAACACTATTCTCAGATTATGTTACACAAAATTTCAAGTTTGTTTTATAATAGTCATTTTACGCAACATTGAGTGTATATATATATATATATATCATAAATGTATAAATTAAATATGGTTGGATTCTATTATACAAAACAACGAAGGATTCTTTCATAACACTCAACCCTGACTTGGCATGCATTACACACAATCGCGACTTTCCTCGATAGCGTGTGTTGTACGCAATATCAGGTTTCACTAAACAATGATATATGGTTATAATATTATTACAGACTTTCCTTTATGAATATTATTAACTAAATATTGAATTTTATAACATTATTATTTCATCTTACACATTTTCTAGAACATGGTATGTGAACAAAATAAATTTTTCAAGTAAAATAAGTATTTTTCAAAAAAAGCATTTTTGCCGCCTTTTGAGGGCGCACCCTCTTGAAATCTAGTTTTTGACATGTTTCTAAGTTCAATTTTACAAATTAAACTTCTTCTTTTGAATAACTACATAAAAATTTACATTGGATAATGTTTTGATATTTTTCTGATAAATTTCATATTTTAATGAATAGTAAAAACACGCTATATTTTAATTAAAAACAACCATTGTCATTGTAATAATTTATATGGTTAAATTATAATATTGAATGGTTTTAAATTATAAAACGAATATATTTTTACCATTTAATATAATTTATGTCATTAACATTGATTTTACCTTGAATTCGTATGTTAAATCAATTTAATCTTTTGCAATGTTTTAAACAAAAACCTGTTTTCTTTCGTCAACGGGATTAATTTTAATTTAATTTCTAAAACTTTTCTATATTGAATTTATAAAAATGGATTCCATATTTGGAATAAGTGGGTCCAAATTATGTTAATAGGATACTTTTTATTTTTGGAAATTATGAATAGTAACCACGATAAATTTTATTTACCATAGTTAAAGGTAAATCTGGTAATTATGGGTAAATATAATATTATAAAATTAACCTAACACATGCCAAAATTCTATTGGATGACTAAAAGTCGACCCATATCACCTGAGGGTAAGATTAGATTCATTTAACTGACTTTTGTTCCTGAAAATAATTTATTTATTATTAAAACCATAGAAAGTGTCAACGTGTCACTCTCTAAAATCTTATAAGTATAATAATTTTAATTTAGTGATAAACATCATGAAACATAGAAAATAAGTACTCTCCAGAATGATAATTAAATTATCTACATCGTAGGAATTTATTTATAATTTTTAGGGGTTATATAATTATCATTAATTATGACACAATAGTGATGCAGAAATTGTTTATCTAGTGAGAAATAAAGAATATAGTTTTTATTAAACAAATAGTGACCATAAAATTCACAAAAACCTAACCAAAACTTATTGGTCATGTAAATGAATACCATAATCATCCAATGGTAAAATATTGGACTATTTGGAGCCTTATAAAAGTGATTATGACACTTATATTATTTTATTTTAAATGATGCCAAAGTTGTCACCTTCATAATTTAATTAATATAACAATTTAAATATTATGATTTTTAGATGATAAAATCGATTACAAGTATTATTGTTAAATGTAATAGATTTATATTCATCATAGGATTTTATTTTTAATTTTTATGCAACATATTAGTATATTAAATAATTATACAAATATGTTGTAGTACTTATTTTATTAAGAGATAAACCAAATAAATTGTTTTAAAAATTATAAAGTAAATATTATATGAACTATTTAATGTGCTCCACTAATTTTATAGACACATATGACCTTTTATGAATATATTAATGCTTTTAGTTAAAACATATATTTTGCATATATTTAATTTAAATTCAAATAAATGAATAGTGTCAAAATTGACACTATTGTTATTTTATAAAAATAACATATTATAAAAAAATTTGAAAATCACAAAAATATTTAAAAACTATAAATTTATATTTATATGGTATAAAATGTTATAATATATCCAATTATGGAAAATTCAGAAAAAATAAGTAAGTATTTGTTATAATTTAAAATTTAGAATGTTATTACCACAAATAAAATTAAATTTATTAAATAAGGATAAATCAAGTTGATAATGTTTAAAATAAATTCCTAACATGTCTAAATTTTATTAGTTGATTATATTACAACCCTATCTCATCTAATATTCGGATATGAGTCATTTTGTATGTTTTTAAGTGGGGATTGGATTTAATATAAACTAATATTTCTTATATTTCCAAAGGTGCCCCTCTTCTCCCTTATAAAAGGGCACCTCCTCCCTCTCTTCCTCAAACCACTTTGAGCCTTCAAGCTCGGCCAACCCCTGTCAAATTATCTTCTACACTTCCCTATAAACATCCTAGAGTTTCTGGTCTTCTTCAAAGACAAATTTTAGTGCCCTACGAAGAGGTCTCGAAGAGGCGATTCAAAGAAGAGGTAATGTTCGTTACCGATTCATTCAACATTATTTCTTCTTCCACTTCTTCTTTTTGGGTTGTTTAATTTTGAGGTAATAACATAAGTATCACTAATATAATGATATGTTATTATATGTCTGAAACAACCATATTTCACCATCTATCCATCCTATGGAAAATGAAATAACTGCGCGTGAGTACGTACGGAATACCGTCTCCACGTCGTGGTGTAATCTATTTTCCACCCCCACCTTACTTGGATGGGTATAATGGTGAAAGTAATGAATATATATGATTATTTTAAAGTGATATTTATTATATAATATTATACATACAAATTAATAATGTTCCACGATCTTGGGAATGATATCATCGCTCGTGCGTATGTATGGACTACCTTCTCCACGACGCGATGAGATTCAATCTCCATGTTAACCATTCAAGAATGTTTATAAAGTATATATAATAAGTAATCATGAAATATATGAAATAATAATTCTACTGGATTTATGTGTATATATAAATATATATATATTTATTTATTTCATCTAATTAATTCCATTCAATTCAATAAGGAAACGAAAACAGCATTCATGCGTACGTATAGCCTATCGTCTCCATGAACGGTGTATTTCTTTCCATTTATCAATATTATATATATATATGTATATTCTGAATATATATTATATATAAATCATGTTTTACAATCTGGATTTATGTAATCATGATCTAAGTAATCATATGAATAATTAAAGTTAAAACAAGGACGACAAATGAAACGATTTTCCCCAAAACGCTCTTTAACATGGAATTTACAAAAGAATGGGTAATATAAAGTCATAGGTGAACCATATATTATATCATAACAATGAATATGATTCTTTAATAAGTCAATAACATTATTTAAATCGTTATACAAGAGTTTCGGACACTTACGAAGCAAATCGGACCTATGGTAAGGGATAATTATTCCAATCTCATTCTTATCCGAAATTGTTTAGTTATATGTATTTACTGGGGTTATGATTATTATCCACGTACATATGTTCTCAAAATGTTTTCATAAAATGTTTACTTTTATTCCATGTATATTTAAAGTCATTTTTACCCTTTTCCACTTTTACCACATCATATGGAAGGAATCTTTTTTTTACGAGTTAATTTTTTGACCTTTCTGGAAAAAGCACGAGAAAAATGTTTTTTTTTACTTATACGGCATAAAATAATTTTTACTGCTTTATAATGTAACAACCCTAGATTTTAAGAAAAATATTCTTTTTAATTTTATTAATGTCTTGTGTTGTACACTACACCAAAATGAGCTTTCACAACACATATCCTTGACTTGCCTTGCATTACACGCAATCGCAACCTTCCTCGATAGCGTGTGTAGTACGCAATACTGAGTTTCACTAAACAACGATATGCTATTAAAATATTATTAAAACTAGCCGTTATGAATAGTAATAACCACTTTTTGAAATTTTGAAAATTTATTTTTCAAAGTGGACTTCATTCTTGGATTCAGAATATTGAAATTAGCTTAGGGTGAAATTTTGGTAATTTTCGGATAACTTTCATATTTTGATGAATAGTGAAAATTACTAAATTTTAGTTAAAAACAACTTTTTCAATCGAAATAATTAATAGAGATAAATTATTAATTTGAGTGGTTTTAAAGTATATTTATAATATATTTTTACAATTTAATACAATGTTGGTCATTGGATGTAATTTCACATTTAAACCAAACATAAACAAGTGTCAATCTTTTGATAGATATTGTTCCTAAAAACACGCTAATTGTTTTAACAGCGGGATTTAATTATAAAATTAATTAATGAAACTTCTATGTTATGAATTTGGTAAAATAGACTTCATTTTTGAATTCGGAATATGAAATATAGCTTAGGATGAAATTTTGGCATTGTTCTGAAAACATTCAATTTTTGATGAATAGTGAAACCACTAAGTGGTAGTTAAAAAAACTGAATTGTTCATAAAACATAATTTTACCGCTTCTGTGAGTGGAATTTCAAAAATCCGAGAGACACGGTTGATGTCAGTAAGTAAAATGTGGTTCAATGAGATGAAAATAATTTTTGGTGAATTGTAACTGTTTACTTTTTTTACCACGGTTAAAAGTAAATAGGGTAATTAAGGGTAAAAATGATATTATTATTACCCTAACACATGTCCTAATTCTATTGGATAAGTTTAATTCGACCAAAAACAAACTTAGGAATAAAATATGACCATTTAGGCCCACTTGGATTAGATTAGGACATTTATTATTAATTTATTTAAAGAAGGGTTAAAATAGTTAAAATCAACGTTTAATAAGTAAATCATTTTTAATATTGGGTTATACATAAGATAAATTCGACTATAAATATTCATTAGAAAGATAAAAGTATTTCCAACATAATGGTATTTTATTTATAATTTTTAGACATTAAATATTTTAATTTATTTATGACACAATGATGATGCAGTAATTATCTTATTAATGATATATTGACATAATTGATGTTTTAAACACCAAAATAAATGTAATTTGAGACTTTTTATGAATTACACTAATTTTATAGGTTAATATGACATGTTATTATGGATTTAATTAAATTTTTTATAACTTATCATTCTGTTATGATTTTCACAAAAATCAATTACTAAATAGTGTCAAAATTGACATGAAATAGTTTTTAAAACAAATATTATATTATTAATTGTTATTTTATTCCTAAAAATCTATGGTTCGGCCAAATGACTTTGATATGGTTATATATATTAATAATAAACAATTTTAGGGTTCGTTTGGCTTCTTATAGTAAGTTTATTAACCTTATAGTGTAAGAACACAAGAAGACATGGTAAAAGTAAAATTATTTAACTTAATGTTAAATCAAAATGATAAGGTTAAAATAGGAACCTAAACTTGTCTACATTATATTGTATGAGAGTATTTCGACCCATCCCCACCTTATCCTCGAAATAAATCAATTTGGAGCTATTTAAAACCGAACTTGACTTTATAATAAAATAATATTTTTAGTTATTCCAAAGGTGCCCCTCTCCACCCTTATAAAAGGGCACCTCCTGCCTCTCTTCCTCACACAGCTTTGAGCCTTCAAGCTCGGCCAAACCATGCCAAAATCTCTTCTCCACTTCCCTATAAACATCCTAGAGGTTCTGGTCTTCCTCAAAGACCAATTTTAGTGCCCTAAGTGGAGGACTCAAAGAGGCGCTTCAAAGAAGAGGTAATTTCCGTTACCAATTCTTTCACCTTTATTTCTTATTCCACTTCTTCTTCTTAGGTTGTTTCATTATGAAGTAATAACATCAGTATCACTAAAATTCTGATATTTTATTATAAGTATTAAACAATCCTATTTTACCATCTATCGATCCAACGGAAAACGAAATCACCGCGCGTGCGTACCTACGGAATACCGTCTCCATGCCGTGGTGAAATATATTTTCCACCACCACCTTACCTGGATGGGAATAATGGTGTAAATAATAACTATATATTATTATTTTAAAGTAATATTGATTCTGAAATAGTATACATACACTCCAATACAATCCCACGATCATGAGAACGATATCATCGCTCGTGCGTACGTACGGACTACCGTCTCCACGACGCGATGAGATTCATTCTCCACTTTAACAATTCCTGAATGATTATAAAGTATATATAATAAGTAATCATGAAATATATGAAATAATAATAATACTGGATTTATGTGTATATATATGAATGTCATCTACTTAATTCGGTTCAACTCATTAAGGAAACGAAAACAGCGTTCATGCGTACATACGACCTACCATCTCCATGAAAGGTGTATTTCATTCCATTTATTGATTTATTATATATATGTATATTCTGAATATATATATATATATAAATCATGTTTTATATTCTGGAATTAATTAATCATGATATAAGTAATCATATTAATAATTACAAGTCAAAACACAGACGACAAATGAAACAATTTTACCCAAAACGCTCTTAAACATGGAATTTACAAAAGAATGGGTAATATAAAGTCATAAGTGAACCATATATGATATCATAACAATGAATATGATTCTGTAATAAGTCAATGACATTATTTAAATCATTATACAGGATCTTCGGACACGTACAAAGAAAATCGGACCTAAGGTAAGGGAAATATTACAATCTCATTTTTTTCCGAGATTGTTTATACTTTGGTATTTACTGGGGTGTATTTTATCATCCACATCCATGATTACTCAATATGTAATTTTATTTATATCCACCTACAATTGTTTAAATCCTATTTTACCCTTCGGTGAGTTTTTAGTAAAAGATATGAAAGGAATCTTTTGTCGTTTTTCGTATGAGGTACTTTTTGACTTTTCCGACAAAAGTACGAAGAATGTTTTTTTAACTTATACAGTATGAATGGATTTTTAAAACATTATTTCCAAGAAGCTACCTTTACAAGATTTCATGTTTATTTTTAATCAACTTCTTTTAGTTTAGAATTGTACGACATGTTAAGAAAGGAAAAGTGTTTTTGAAGTAGAATGGATATTTTCCTCAAGAATGAAGTTCAAGTGTTTTATCAAAGTTATTTTCCATCTAAGATAATAAAGGGTTCTGTTTTTATCCCTATTATTACATTGATTTGATTATGTTGTGATGGAATTATTTTTATGAATTCCTTTATCGTATATGAATTGTTTTATGATGTCACGATGTTTAAGAATCGCATTTTTACTACATGGGTTATTCTATGATGTATGGTTTATGATTTTGTGGCACACATAAGAATGGTATCACTATGAGATGGGTGGGACCTATATCTCCCTCCAATGCATTGGGTAAAGATTTTATATCTCATCATATAGACATGGCTGAAATGGTAGGTTATACCGGTTCAATGAAACAGGACGGAAACGAGGTTGACTCGGTTCAGAAAGGGACTTTGTCCACTAACATAGTCTTGGAAATGAGTCTTGACTAACAAGAAATGAATCTCTATGATTATGTGTTTATTCCACAATGTTTCATGTTTTATGTTATGACATTTCACTACTATGATTTATCCCATGTTATGATATTATGATCTCTTTTGCAAGTTAATATTTCCAAAATGTTATGTTCTTATGAATATGATGTGATTGATATGTGTTTTGTTTACCCTTACTGGGCATTTGAGCTCACCCGTTTATGTTTTCTTTTCCCCAGGATATAAAGAAAGGTTTTAGATAAGAAAAAAAAGGGGAAGATATTTATGGGAGATATTGAAGATCTTTCACCATGATTGGAAGATTACGTTCCGAGTTTCCAAAGACACTAAACTATTATGGTCCTTGTGTGTGTGTTTTTGTTATGTACTAAGTATTCTGCAAAAGTAATTAAATGTCCATGTACGTCAAGATTCAGGTCTCTACAGTTGGTATCAGGGGAAAGGTTTAGTCAACCTTTGGAAACTAGGATGCAAAAACGTTAGTGAAATCCCTAGAGATATTTCTAAGGTATGTCTAGGGATGTCCCTAAGGATAAGTATACGTATAAGATACAGTCCTAGAACTACAGTAACGATCATAGAATTTAACCTAAGAGGTAGATATTGAGGATACTCCCCCTTTATATTGTTGTTTTCCCTAGCATGATTTTTTCCTCTCACACTATTCTTTTTGGGTTTTAGAAAATGGCTGGAAACAAGATGAATCACGATAATGGAGGATATGATGCACAATGGAATGATATTTTTCATGAGAAACCAAATGAAATGGGATTTGGAAGTACAAACATCATTATTATGCCGAATCAGCAATCTCATAATATGATCAATAAAGTAAAATTTGGTATGTTTCCTAACTCGGCTAATAAGAGAAAGATGGAGTTTCATGATGATCATAGAGGAAAGAAAGTTCAATTTCCCCTATGTAAATCATGTCGGAAGAGGCATCAAGGAGAATGTTTCAAAGGGACTGGAAGATTCTTTCGGTGTGGAAAATAAGGACACAAATCCAGTAAGTGCAAAGGAAAAGGTTCAGTTAACACTATGGATGAGGATAATGGTATTGCTACGACATCAAAAATGGTTAAGTGTTTTAAATGTGGAAAGTATGGGAATTATGAAAACCAATGTCCTAAGGGAAAAACTCATGAAGAGAATCAGTATGGTCGTATGGGTAGTATTTATGTGGATGATGATGAAGAGACTACAAATGATATGTGAGATGAAAGAATTGTTGAATCTCGGTCAAATGTTTAAGAATTTAGTGGAATGATTACATGTTTATAATGTATAATGTTGTATAAGTAATCTCATGGAATAAAGAGACATCTAAGGATTGTTACACTGTTGTCTTTCCTTAAATTTTGAAAGTGTATGATGAATGGTACTAGTAAACATGAAAGGTTATTCAGATACTTTTGGAAAGTAGATGATATGTGCATAATGAAAGGATAAGAAGATAATGAGATGTTTGACTGTATTCATGAGCTCATGATTGATATAAGGACTAATTGATATCATGGTTTGAGTATATAGAATTTTGAGGATTTTGGTATGTGGAAAGTGTTAACTTTTAACTGCATTCATGTTTTCACTAAGGTTAAATGGGTATTCAAGTGAATACATGATTAAGGCCTTTGAATATTTGGAATGTGACCAACAAGACATATCTTATGATATATGGGGATCAACGACGGTATTAAATCTCTGGTAATCGTTTTCACTATATTATGAGAGTGGACTGCAGTATTATGGATAAGCCTAATGATTGGAATGGATTATGTTGGACATATGTTAGTATTGTTGAAGGATAGAAGTTTTTCGATATTATTGATGGGATGTTATAGTAATATAGCTTTAGAAAAAGGACAACCTGCAGGATGGGCGACAGCCCATCGCGTCAGACAAGGCTGCGGAAATCGAACCCACAATCAAAGTGCTACTAGCCTTTGTCGCCTACCACTGGCCTATAGGAAGTCCATGTTTAGTAGAAACTAGTTTTATTATATTAATAAGTATGATATGTGATGTATAAGTCCATTTTAGGAACCATATATGATTACTCTCGCTATAGAATGACTTATGTATATTTAATAACTTTTGCTAACCTTTTGTTTGAGACAGATGGAATGACCCGTCATTCTATCACATGATTTGATAACACTTCACGAATAACAAATTCAACTTCATTTATTTAAGAGATAAAGTAGAAATTGTTCAAGGCACGAACAACAGTGAGATTGTACCAAAATAAAGTATTTATTCTAATTCAAATTCTTTAACTTTAGGGAAACGATCTTGAAAACCAAAAATGTTGTCCTAGTGCTCTTATATCTGATTAATCAGATGGTACCTTAGATCGTCACAAATTTATGGATTTTTGATTGTTGGCTTTTCCATAGCCATGTTCTCTACCACTCTCCATCAGAACATGATGGTTAGATTTTTCTTCCATATCCATATTTTCACCTATGTTCTCCAATGTGGAAACCCATCGATGAGTTAATTTGGGTAACCGTTACGTTTCATACTTTTGTTTTTTAAAGATTGGTTTTGGTATTCATTTTTATGGTGGGGGTTTCTTTTAAAGAAACTTTCGAATAGTAAACCATTTATAACCCCGATGAATTTCGAGGGCGAAATTCATTTTAAGGGGGGTAGAATGTAACAGCCCTAGATTTTAAGAAAAATATTATTTTTAATTTTATTAATGTCTTGTGTTGTACGCTACACCAAAGGGAGCTTGCACAACACACATCCTTGACTTGCCTTGCATTACACGCAATCACAACCTTCGTTGATAGCGTGTGTAGTACGCAATACTGAGTTTCACTAAACAATGATATGCTATTAAAATATTATTAAAACTAGCCGTTATGAATAGTAATAACCACTTTTTGAACTTTTGTAAATTTATTTTTTCAAAATGGACATCATTCTTGGATTCGGAATATTGAAATTAGCTTAGGTTGAAATTTTGGTAATTTTTGGATAACTTTCATATTTTGATGAATAGTGAAAATTACTAAATTTTAGTAGAAAACAACTTTTTCAATCGAAAAAATTAATAGTGATAAATTATTAATTTGATAGGTTTTAAAGTATATTAAGGATATATTTGTACAATTTCATACAATGTTGGTCATTGGATGTAATTTCACATTTAAACCAGACATAAACAAGTGTCAATCTTTTGATAGATATTGTTTCTTAAAAACACGCTATTTGTTTTAACAGCGGGATTTAATTATAAAATTACGTAATTCAACTTCTATGTTATGAATTTGGTAAAATAGACTTTATTTTTGAATTCGGAATATGAAATATAGCTTAGGATGAAATTTTGGCATTGTTCTGAAAACTTTCAATTTTTGATGAATAGTGAAACCACTAAGTAGTAGTTAAAAAAACTGAATTGTTCATTAACCTTAATTTTACCACTTCTGTGAGTGGAATTTCAAAATTCCGAGAGACACGGTTGATGGCAGTAAGTAAAATGTGGTTCAATGAGATTAAAATAATTGTTGGTGAATAGTAACTTTTTACTTTTTTTTACAACGGTTAAAAGTAAATAGGGTAATTAAGGGTAAAAATGATATTATTATTACCCTGGCACATGTCCTAATTCTATTGTATAAGTTTAATTCGACCAAAAACAAACTTAGGAATAAAATATGACCATTTAGGCCCACTTGGATTAGATTAGGACATTTATTATTAATTTATTTAAAGAAGGGTTAAAATAGTTAAAATCAAAGTTTAATAAGTCAATCATTTTCAATATGGGGTTATACATAAGATAAATTCGACTATAAATATTCATTATAAATATAAAAGGATTTCCTACATAATGGTATTTTATTTATAATTTTTAGACATTAAATAATGTAATTTATTTATGACACAATGATGATGCAGTAATTATCTTATTAATGAAATATTGACATAATTGATGTTATAAACACCAAAACAAATGTAATTTGAGACTTTTTATGAATTCCACTACTTTTCTAGGTTACTATGACATGTTATTATTGATTTAATTAACTTTGTTAGAACTTATCATTCGGTTATGATTTTCACAAAAATAAATTACTATAAAGGGTCAAAATTGAAATAAAATAGTTTTTAAAACAAATATTATATTATTAATTGTTATTTTATTCCTAAAAATCAATGGTTCGGCCAAATGACTTAGATAAGGTTATATATATTAATAATAAACAATTTGGGGTTCGTTTGGCTTCTTATAGCATGTTTATTAACCTTATAGTTTAAGAACAGAAGAAGACACGGTAAAAGTATAATTATTTAACTTAATGTTAAATCTAAATGATAAGGTTAAAATAGGAAACTAAACATGTCTAAATTCTATTGGATGAGAGGATTTAGACCCATCCCCACCTTAGCCTCGAAATAAATCTATTTGGAGCTATTTAAAACCGAACATGACTTTATAATAAAATAATATTTTTAGTTATTCCAAAGGTGCCCCTCTCCTCCCTTATAAAAGGGAACCTCCTCCCTCTCTTCCTCACACAACATTGAGCCTTCAAGATCGGCCATAGCCTGCCAAAATATCCTCTCCACTTCCCTAGAAACATCATAGAGATTCTGGTATTCCTCAATGACCAATTTTAATGCCCTAAGTGCAGGTCTCAAAGAGGCGCTTCAAAGAAGAGGTAATTTCCGTTACCAATTCTTTCACCTTTATTTCTTCATCCACATCTTCTTCTTAGGTTGTTTCATTATGAAGTAATAACATCAGTATCACTAATATACTTATATGTTATTATAAGTATGAAACAATCCTATTTCACCATCTATCGATCCAACGGAAAACGAAATCACCGCGCGTGCGTACCTACGGAATACCGTCTCCACGCCATGGTGAAATATATTTTCCACCACCACCTTACTTGGATGGGTATAATGGTGTAAATAATAACTATATATTATTATTTTAAAGTAATATTGATTCTGAAATAGTATACATACACTCCAATACAGTCCCACGATCACGAGAATGATATCATCGCTCGTGCGTACGTACGGACTACCGTCTCCACGACGCGATGAGATTCAATCTCCACTTTAACAATTCCTGAATGATTATAAAGTATATATAATAAGTAATCATGAAATATATGACATAATAATAATACTGGAATTATGTGTATATATATGAATGTCAGCTACTTAATTCTGTTCAACTCAATAAGGAAACGAAAACAGCGTTCATGCGTACGTACGACCTACCGTCTCCATGAACGGTGTATTTCATTCCATTTACTGATTTATTATATATATGTATATTCTTAATATATATATATATATAAATCATGTTTTATATTCTGGAATTAAGTAATCATGACCTACGTAATCATATGAATAATTACAAGTCAAAACACAGAAGACAAATGAAACAATTTTACCCAAAACGCTCTTAAACATGGAATTTACAAAAGAATGGGTAATATAAAGTCATAAGTGAACCATATATGATATCATAACAATGAATATGATTCTGTAATAAGTCAATGAAATTTCTTTAAATCATTATACAGGAGCTTCGGACACGTACAAAGCAAATCGGACCTAAGGTAAGTGAAATATCACAATCTCGTTTTTTATCCGAGATTGTTTATACTTTGGTATTTACTGGGGTGTATTTTATCATCCACATCCATGTTTACTCAATATTTAATATTATTTCCATCCACCAACAATTGTTTAAATCCTATTTTACCCTTCGGTGAGTTTTTAGTAAAATATATGAAAGGAATCTTTTGTCGTTTTTCGTACGAGGTACTTTTTTACTTTTCCGACAAAAGTACGAAGAATGTTTTTTTAACTTATACGGTATGAATGGATTTTTAAAACATTATTTCCAAGAATCTTCTTTTACATGTTTTCTTGTTTATTTTTAATCAACTTATTTTAGTTTAGAATTGTACGACATGTTAAGAAAGGAAAAGTGTTTTTGAAGTAGAATGGATATTTTCCTCAAGAATGAAGTTCAAGTGTTTTATCAAAATTATTTTCCGTCTAAGATAATAAAGGGTTATGTTTTTATCCCTATTATTACATTGATTTAATTATGTTGTTATGGAATTATTTTTATGAATTCCTTTATCGTATATGAATTGTTTTATGATGTCATGATGTTTGAGAATCCCATTTTTATTACATGGGTTATTCTATGATGTATGGTTTATGATTTTGTGTCACACATAAGAATGGTATCACTATGAGATGGGTGGTGCCTATATCTCCCTCCAATGCATTGGGTAAATATTTTATATCTCATGATATAGACATGGCTGGAATGGTAGGTTATACCGGTTCAGTGAAACAGGACTGAAACGAGGGTGACTCGGTTCAGAAAGGGACTTTGTCCACTAAGATAGTCCTGGAAATGAGTCTTGACTAAAAAGAAATGATTCTCTATAATTATGTGTGTATGCCACAATGTTTCATGTTTTAAGTTATGAAATTTCACTACTATGATTTATCCCATTTTATGATATTATGATCTCTTTTGCAGGTTAATATTTCCAAAATGTTATGTTCTTATGAATATGATGTGATTGATATGTGTTTTGTTTACCCTTACTGAGCATTTGAGATCACCCGTTCATGTTTTCTTTTCCCCAGGATATAAAGAAAGGTTTTAGATAAGAAAAAAAAGGGGAAGATATTTATGGGATATATTGAAGATCATTCACCATGATTAGAAGATTACGTTCTGAGTTTCCAAAGACACTAAACTATTACGGTCCTTGTGTGTGTGTTTTTGTTATGTACTAAGTATTCTGCAAAAGTAATTAAATGTCCATGTATGTAAAGATTCGGGTCTCTACATATAAAGCCTTATTTTTATGAAGCTTCCTAAAAAAGATTTTATGACTATTTTCAACAAAATTCTTTTCATTTAAAATTCCATGGAATTTTGTGAAAATAAAACGATTTTGAAGAAGAAAGGATATTTTCCTCAAGAAATCATTTCAAGTGTTTTATCAAAACCATTTTCCATCTAAGATGAAATTATTTAATATGTGTATGTTTCAAGTATAATGTACCTATGATTTAAATGGTTTCACTTTTCTTATTATGAAATGATATCCATTTATTTTATATGGATTATGTGATGATGGGATGATGTTTATGAAACCCATTTTATTTATTGGGTTATTATGAATGATGTATGTTTATTTTGTCGCATAAGTAAGAATGATTTCATTATGAGATGGGTGGTACCTATATCTCACTCCAATGCATTGGATAAAGATTTATATCTCATGAGACACACATGGATGGAACGGTATGTTAATATGATTCAGTATTACAGGACTGGAATGAGGATTGAACTCGATTTAGAAAGGGACTTTGTCCACTAAGATGGTCTTGGAAGCAATGTCATGGATACTATGGAAATCATTACATGTTCTTAATGGATTCCACAATTACATGTTTTATTCCCAGTATATTTTATCATTATTTATGTCCCATTATGATTTATGCCTTATGTACTTCCATGTTTTATGTTGTTGCTCATGATTTTTAATGTTCATGTTTTTTTAAGTTCAAATGTATATGGTATGTTTTATTTTATCCATTCTTACCCTTACTGAGCATTTCAGCTCACCCTTTTTATATTTTTCCTCTAGGATTAAAAGAAATATTTTATGTAAGGAAACAAAAATGGGAAGATCTTTATGGGAGATGTTGAAAATCTTTCACCAAGATTATAGGATTACGTTCCAAGTTTCCAAATACACTAAACTAATACGGTCCTTGTGTGTCTGTTTTAGTTATGTACTAAGTATTATACAAAAGTAATGTAATGTCTATGTATGTCAAGCTTTGGGTCTCTACAGTTGGTATCAGAGGAAAGGTTTAGTCATCCTTTGAAAACTAGGATGCGAGAACTTTAGTGAGATCCCTAGAGATATTTCTAAGGTACGTCTATGGATGTCCCTAAGGATAAGTATATGTATATGATATAGTCCTTAAACTACAGTAACGATGATAGAATTTAACCTAAGATGTTAGATATTTATGGTACTCTCCCTTGATTATGTTATTTTTCTTGTATAATTTTTTCCTCTCACAAAATTCCTTTTGTGTTTTAGTCAATGGAGGGAACCAGAAAGAATTCGGTTAACATTGAATCCAATGGACAAATTGTTGAATATGAGCAACAGAATTGCGTAATGCCCAGAGAGAAATATATTGTGATTATTCCAAATCAGTCATCGTGATATATGATTAACAAGGTGAAATATAGTGGTATGCCTAATTCATCAAATAAGAGGAAGATAGACTTTTATTCATGTTCGCATGTTGAGGAGCATAAAGAAAAGAAAATTTAGATTTCTAAAGAAGGGAAGAAGAACATTGAGGAATACCTCAACCGGAGGGACATATATTATCTATGTGGAGAAAAGTGACATAGAGTGACAGACTGTTATGGAGTTCAATGTCTTATTTGTGGAGAACATGGGCATTACCCAACTCAATGCCCTGACCTAAAAAGTTACTTCTAAATCAAGGAAGGACTTATTCTAGGACAATCGTTAAAGAGGATTTGAAGTGTTTATGTATTGGTATTCAAGAATAATGTTGTTGAGGTACATTTATGGTGTATTAGAATATTTTTGTATTAGTCTATTGTGGATTTCGATAATTTTATGGTACCGGTAACCATGAAAAGTGATTAAAATATTTTGGAAAGAAGATGATATGCACATAATGAAGGGATAAAGAGAAAATGAAATGTTTGACAGTATTAATGAGCTCATGATTGATATAAGAACAAAGTAGTATCATGTTTTGAGTGTATAGAATTTTTAGGATTTGGTATGTGGAAAATGTTAACTTTTAACTGCATTCATGTTTTCACTAAGGTTCAATGGGTATTCATTTTTTCAAGAGAATACATGATTAAGGCATTCGAATGTTTGGAATGTGACCAATAAGACATATCTTATGATATATGGGGATCAACGATGGTATTAACATGCTTGTTATATGAAATCTCTGGTAATCGTTTTCACTATAATATGAGAGTGAGCTGCAGTATTATGGATAAGCCTAAAGATTGGAATTGTTTAAGGATAGAAGTTTTTTCAATATTATTGATGGTATGTTATAATAATATAGTATTAGAAAATGGACAACCTGCAAGACCGGCGACAACCCATCGCGTCAGATAAGTTTGTGGGAATCGAACCCACAACCGAAGTGCGACTGGCCTTTATCGTCTACCAGTGGCCTACAGAAAGTCCATGTCTAGTAGAAACTAGTTTTATTATATTAAGCATTATGATATATGAAGTATAAGTCCATTTTAGGAACCATATATGATTAATCTCACCATATATGGACTTATGTATATTTGATATCTTTTGCTAACCTTTTTTTTGAAACAGATGGAATGACCCATCATTCTATCACATGTTCTGTTAACACATCACGAATAAAAAATTCAACTTCATTTCTTTAAGGGATGAAGTGAAAATTGTTCAATTCATGAACAATAGTGAGATTGTACCAAAATCAAGAAAGTATTTCTTGTAATTCAAAATTTTCAAATTTAGGGAAATTTTATTGAAAACCAAAAATGTTTTCCTAGTGATCTTATATCCGATGAATCAGATGGTACCTTAGATCATTACAAATTTATGGCTTTGTGATTGATGGCTTTTTCATAGCCATGTTCTCTACCACTCTCCATCAGAACATGATGGTTAGATTTTTCTTTCATATCCATATTTTCACCTATGTTCTCCTATATGAAAACACAATGATGAGTTACTTTGGATAATCGTTACGTTTCATACTTTAGTTTTTAAAATTAAGTTTCAATATTCCTTTTTACAATGTAGGTTTCTATGAATAGTAAATGATTTATAACCCCCAACGAATTTCGAGGGTGAAATTCATTTTAAGGGGGGTAGAATGTAACAACCTGATATTTTATGATAAGTATTCTCTTTAATTTATTTGATGTCATGTGCTTTATGCTACAACAAGATTATCTTGTTCTATACGCCAAACTGTATTAGCTTGAAGTAGACACAACACTATTCAAAGATTGTGTTACACACAATTTCAAGTTCGTTTTATAATAGTCATTCTACGCAACATTGAGTGTGTATATATATAAATATATATATATATATATCTTCAATGTATAAATTAAATATGGTTGTATTCTGTTATACGAAACAACGAAGGATTCTTTCACAACATGCAACCCTGTCTTGGCATGCATTACACACAATCGCGACTTTTCTCGATAGTGTGTGTTGTACGCAATATCAGGTTTCACAAAACAATGATATGTGGTTATAATATTATTACGAACTAGCCTTTATGAATAGTATTAACTAAATTTTGAATGTTATAATATTATTATTTCATCTTACACATTTTCTAGAACATGGTATGTGAACAAAATAAATTTTTCAGGTAAAATAAGTATTTTTCAAAAAAATGCATTGTTGCCGCCTTTTGATGGCGCACCCACATTAAATGTAGTTTTTAAAAATTTTATAAGTTCAATTTTACAAAATAAACTTCTTCTTTTGAATCAAGATATAAATATTTACATTGGTAAAAGTTTTGATATTTTTCTAATAACTTTCATATTTTAATGAATAGTAAAAACACACTATATTTTAATTAAAAACAACTTTTGTCATCATAATAATTTATATGGTTAAATTATAATATTTAATGGTTTAAAAGTATAAATATAATATATTTTTACCATTTAATATAATTTATGTCATTATCATTGATTTTACCTTGAATTCATTGGTTAAATCAATTTAATCTTTTGCAATGTTTTAAACAAACACCCGTTTTTTTGACAACATGATTAATTTTAATTTAATTTCTCCAACTTTTGTGTATTGAATTTTGAAAAATGGATTCCATATTTGGAATCAGTGGGTCCAAATTATGTTAATAGGATAATTTTTATTTTTGGAAATTATGAATAGTAACTACGGTAAATTTTATTTACCATAGTTAAAAGTAAATCAGGTAATTAAGAGTAAATATAATATTATAAAATTACCCTAACACATGAAAAAAATCTATTGGATGACTAAAAGTCGACCCATATCACCTAAGGGTCGGATTAGAATCATTTAATAGACTTTTGTCCATAGAAATAATGTAATTATTATTAAAACCAATGAAAGTGACAACATGTCACTCTCTTAAATCTTAAAAGTAGAATAATTTTAATTTAGTGATAAAATTCATGAAACTTCGAACATGAGTAGTCTCCATAAATCTAATAAAATTTTCTACATCATATAAATTTATCTATAATTTTTAGGGACTAAATATTTATCATTAATTATGACACAATAGTGATGTAGAAATTGTTTCTCTAGTGAAAAATCAAGAATATAGATTTTATTAATCTAATTGTGACCATAAAATGCACAAAACCCTGAACAAATTTATTGGTCATGTAAATGTAAACCATAATCATCCAATGGTCTAATATTTGTCCATTTGGAGCCTTATAAAAGCGATTATGACACTTATATTATTTTATTTTAAATGATGCCAAAGTTGTCACCTTCATAATTTAATAAATATTACAATTTAAATATTGTTATTTTAAGATGATAAATTAGAGTGAAAGTATTATTGTGAAAGGTAATAGATTTATCTTCATCATAGGATTTTATTTTTAATTTTTATGAAATAAATAAGTATATTAAATAATTATACAAAAATGATGTAGTAATTATTTTATTAAGAGATAAACCAAATAAATGGTTTTAAAAATAATAAAGTAAATATTATATGAACTATTTAACGTTCTCCACTAATTTTATAGATACATATGACCTCTTATGAATCTATTTAAGCTTTTAGTTCGAACATTTCTTCTGCATATATTTTATTTAAATTCAAATAAATGAATAGTGTTAAAATTGACACTATTGTTATTTTATAAAAATAACATATTATAAAAATGTTTGAAAATCACAAAAGTATTAAAAAATTCTAAATTTAAATTTATATGTTCTAAAATGTTATAAAGTATCCAATTATGGAAAATACACAAGAAAGAAGTAATTATTGGTTATAATTTTAAATTTAGAATGTTATTAACACAAATAAAATTAAATTGATTAAATAAGGATAAATCAAGTTGATAATGTATAAAATAAAATCCTAAAATGTTTAAATTTTATTGGGTGATGATATTTAAACACTATGTCATTTAATATTCGTATATTAGTCATTTTTGAAGTTTTTAAGCGGGTTTGGGATTTAATATAAACTAATCTTTCTTATATTCCCAAAGGTGCCCCTCTCCTCCCTTATAAAAGGGCACCTCCTCCCTCTCTTCCTCCCACCACATTGAGCCTTCAATATCGGCCAACCCCTGCCAAATTATCTTCTCCACTTTCCTAGAAACACTTTAGAGGTTCTGTTCTTCTTCAAAGACCAATTTTAGTGCCCTAAGAGGAGGTCTCAAAGAGGCGCTTCAAAGAAGAGGTAATGTCTGTTACCGATTCTTTCAACTCTATTTCTTCTCCCACTTCTTATTTTTTAGTTGTTTCATTATGAGGTAATAACATCAGTATCACCCATATACTAATATGTTATTATAAGTATGAAACAACCATATTTCACTATCTATCCATCCTACGGAAAACGAATTCACCGCGCGTGCGTACGTACGAAATATCGTCTCCACTCTGTGGTGTAATCTATTTCCCACAACCACCTTACTTGGATGGGTATAATTGTGAAATTAATGAATATATATGATTATTGTGAATTTATATTGATTCTATAATATTATACATCCACTTTAATACAATTCCACGAACTTGGGAATGATATAATCGCTCGTGCGTACGTACGGACTACCGTCTCCACGATGCGATGTGATTCACTCTCCATGTTAACCATTAAAGAATGATTATAAAGTATATATAATAAGTAATCATGAAATATATGAGATAATAATTCTACTGAATTTATGTATATATATATATATATTTATGTCATCTACTTAATTCCATTCGATTCAATAAGGAAATGAAAACAGTGTTCATGCGTACGTACGGCCTACCGTCTCCCTAAACGGTGTATTTTGTTCCATTTATCAATCTATTATATATATGTATATTCTAAATATATATTATATATAAATCATGTTTTAAATTCTGGATGTAAGTAATCATGATCTAAGTAATCATATGAATAATTAAAAGTTAAAGAATGGATGTCAAATGAAAAGATTTTACCCAAAACGCTCTTTAACATGGTGCAACACCCCAAGCTTCTATGGTGCGTTTCCCTTTGAATAATGTAATAGTGGGTGTTGTACGCAACATCGAGTTCTAACACACACCACAACCAATCAAACTAGCCGTTATGAATAGTAATACCTACTTTTTGAAATTATATATATATATATTTTTAAATGGACTTCATTTTTGGATTCGTAATATCGAATTTAGCCTAAGGTGAAATTTTGGTACTTTTCGGATAACTTTAATATTTTGATGAATAGTAAAAATTACTAAATTTTAATTAAAAACAACTTTTTATATCAAAATAATTAATAGTGATAAATTATGAATTTGAGTTGTTTTAATGTACATTTAGAATATATTTTTACCATTTAATATAATTTTGGTCATTGGAAATAATTTTACAATTAAACCGGACATAAACAAGTGTCAATCTTTTGATAGTTATGATCTCTTAAAACACGCTTTTTGTTTTAGAAACGGGAATTAATTTTAAATTAATTTCTGCCACTTCTGTGTTTTGAATTTGGAAAAATGTATTCCATATTTGGAATCATGATGTTCAAATTGTGTAAATAGGTTACTTTTATTTTTAAACATTTTGAATAATTACTACGGTAAATATTTTATTTACCATGGTTAAGGGTAAATCCGGTAAATAAGGGTTAAAAATAATATTATAATAATACTAAATTACCCAAAAACGTGTCCTAGACTTATTGTATGATACATGTTCGGCCATAGGCATATTTGGGTCGATTTTGTGACCCCATGGATCCATTTTCAAGTGATAATGACACTTTATTTTAATTAAGTTAAAATAAATACAAAAATTACACAAGCATATATCTTTTAGAAAAACAATTGTTACATAGGGTTATATATGTTTAATTTTTGACTATAAATATTCATTAGAAAGATGAAAAGATTTCCTACATAATGATATTTTATTTATAATTTTTCGACATTAAATAAGTTAATTTATTTCTGACACAATGGTGTTCCATTAATTACCGTAATAGTGAAAAATTAAAATAATTGATATTATAAATACCAAAATAAATATATTTCGAGACTTTTATTGAATTAAACTAATTTTCTAGGTTAATATGACATATTATAATTGATTTAAATAACTTTTTTCTAAGTAATCATTCTGTTATCTGTTTCACAAAAATCAACTATTGAATAGTGTCAAAACTGACATAAAAGTGTTTTTAAAACAAATATTATATTATTAATTGATATTAAATTCCTAAAAATCTATGGTTCGGACATGAGACTTATATAATGATAGGTATATAATTAATGGACCACTTGGGGGTCGCTTGTATGTATATAGTATTTTTATTAACTATATAATATAAATATACAATGTGACATGGTAAATGTCAAACTAATTAACTAAGAGTTAAAACTAAAAGATAAGGTTAATATAGTGACCCAAACCTGTCTAAATTCTATTGGATGAAGGGATTTCTACCTATCCCCACCTTATCCTTTTAATAATATACTTTTTAGCCATTATAAACCGAATAATAATTTATTATAAATTAATATTTCTAGCTTTTCCAAAGGTGCCCCTCACCCCTCTTATAAAAGAGCACTCCTCCTTCTCATTTCTTCACACCTTCAAAGCCTTTTGGATCGGCCAAACCCTACTCAAATACTCTCCAAACTTCCCTCACTACAACCTATAGGCCTTAGTTTGATCATAAAGCCAACCTAAGGAGCCCTTTTGATCAAATCAAAAGGAAGAACCCGAAGAAGAGGTAATGTTTTCACCACCCCTTTTCAAGTTCCTTTCTTCTTCCACTTCTTCTATATTTGTTATTACCATTCTAAAATAATAACTCCAGTATCTTATATATACTGTGATGTTATTATAAATATGGTACAACCATATTCAATATTCTATCCACCCTTTAAATAACATGTCACCATACGTGCGTACGTACGGCTTACCGTCTCCACGTCGTGATGTAATTGTTATTCAGTATATTATTATTTGGATTGGTATAATAATGATGTGTAACTCATGTAAATAATAAATATAACATGTTAATGATTCTCTATATATTATATACCATCCATTTATATATTATTTTAATATCAGAAGAATGATATTGTCGCTCGTGCGTACGTACGGACTACCGTCTCCACGAACGCGATGAGATTCATTCTCCATCGTATCAATTATAGTATAATTATCATTTGATGTTTTAAAAATGATGTTTAAGGAATTGATATCATTCTGGATATGAATAAGATACAACCTATCCATAACAAACACGGCTTATGTAACAAAACATATAAAAGAAAATGAGTAATTTAACACCCGAAACGACGATAATTCTACGATATTATTAACAAATCAATGTTAAAAGAACATATATGATATCATATTAATATATATGATTCTTGTATAATTTAATAACAATTATTTCACCATTATACATGAGTTTAACCTACCCTAACGAAGGAAATGTACATGTTAAGGTTTATTTCGCAATCTCTTCATTATCCGAGATGGTTTATACGTAATAATAGACTGGGATCTCTTCATCATCCACATACATGTTTCTTAAAAATGAATTTCAAAACATTTTTACTATTTACTATAATATTGGTTAAAGTCATTTATACCCTTGTTTGACTTTTTATAAGAGGTTTATAAAGGAATCGTTCCGTCATTTTCCAAACAATGTGCTTTTTAACCTTTTCGACAGAATTAAGGTAAGAATGTTTTTTTAACTTATAAAGAGGGTGCGGTTATTTTCTGCCATCATAAAATCGTCTAAGCTTCCCTGAAAATCTTACAAGAATATTTTCAAAGAAAATGTTTTATTTTATAAATATATGACTCTTAAATGATTTCAAAATTGAAATATATATTTCTCTAAAAACAGTTTTGATTTCATCTATGTCAATATCCTTTGATGGATTTTATGCTTATTTGAAGTTGATATATTATGATAAAAAACTTCTATATTTTGTATTGAAGGTTTTTTGATATGTTTGACTATGGATGTTTTATTTTTATACCATTCATAGTTTATGGTGAAAGTATTGACATTTCGTATGATAGTTTTAATATGAATGTTTTTGTTATGTTTAAACCTTTTCATATGGGAATGCATTGGACATAATATGTGATGGGTGGAGCCCGCTATAGCTCCTCGATGCATCAGTAGGTCTAATGAGACAAACTAGTGACTTGGCACAAGGCCTTGACAAAATCATATTTGTAGTCTTGGCACGAGGCCTTGGCTATGTGGTTATGATAGTCTGGAATTATGCATTCCATCATTATGAAAGTGGTTATTGATATTGCCTGTGATTATTCTATTAGTAGAATGTCCATGTGAATAAGTAAATGGAATTATTTCATTTTACTTTTTCCATACTATGTTGAAGTTCATTTTTAAATGGATTTTGTTTTAGTTATATATTGCCTTAAATGTTTAGGCTTATTTTTGAATGTTTCCGCTATATTGTTATCCTTACTGGGCAGTTGAGCTCACCCCTTTTCTATGTTTTATTTTTCCCATGATGTGAAGAAGTAAGTTATGAATGACCTGAAGGGATTTTATGTGGGGATATGAGTGTGAAATATGGAGACTATGTTGTTGTAGTAGTTTTTTCACATTGTGATGTAATGTAAAACTTTATGAATATATCTAGTGTTTCCAAGGCTACTAAACCAATCAGTCTTTCGAGGTTTGATCCTTCTTTTGATCATTCCAATGTTATGTAATAACGCATCGACTCTAGGTAACTGGGGTTGGGGCGTTACAATTGGTATCAGAGGAAGTTTAGTACAAACCCTGGAAGCTAGATTTATATAAACTCTCATTACAGCACGTAGACCTAAGATGAACTTTGAGGAATAGTATAGAAGAACTTCCTAGAATTTTGGTATTGTAGAGATTTTGTGAGTTTTCCAAGAAATACATCCCTGTTTGGATACAAGCAGCTATAGGCGGCTCTGGAACAGATGTACCTAGGGGTAATAACCGAAAACACCGCTTTGAGCTAGACTCAAACGGGAACTGGTGCATGACAACGGGCCTTGCTTGCACTCTTGGTTACGACACTCCTGGGGGATATGCTTAGGATAACTCTCATTTTCTTTACAAATCATTATGAAGGGTTTAGGAGTATATACTTCCTCAAAGAATTCTTTTTTATAATTATGGATTATATCCATAAATAGTTCAATTTATGTTAACTGTTATGTATTTTGATTCATAAACTGATCTAGTTTATGCCATTGTTTAGAAATGGCACCTAGTGGAAGAAATGGAAACTGTAACAATGCACGCACACCATGTAGGGATTTCCCTCCGGCTCAAGATAATTATAGGGAAGCTGGTGATGCAACTGGTGCTGATAAGCTAATCACAATACTGGGACAACTCACTCAGGTTATGAATAATAACCTTACCTGTATGGAGCACCCTGATCCATAGCATGGAGGATCAATGTTAGATCGATTCATGAGGCAAAAACCACCAACGTTCAATGGGACTACAAATCCATTAGTAGCTGAGAAATGGTTATTTTCCCTAGAGAAATTATTTCAGGATTTGGGGAGTAGTGAAAGGGAAAAAGTTATCATAGCAGTTTACCGCCTCACTGGAGAAGCTGATCAATAGTGGTCATTGATTCAAAATACGAAGGAAGATGATGAAGTATCAAATATGGAATGGATGGAGTTCATAGATCTGTTTTTAGAAAAATACTTTCCTCGAGACCATCGAGCAGATATGGAAAGGCAATTTCTGTGTCTGAGACAGAAGGAGGATGAGAATGTCACAAAGTATGAGGCTAACTTTACAAGGTTAGCAAGGTATGTTGGTGATTATATACGTATCCCAATAAGTAATATTGATCGTTTCTTTGATGGGTTAAAACCATTTCTCTGTTGATCATTAGTCTCACAATCCTTCTCGTCATACGAAGAGATTGTCTCATGTGCTATCAAGACCGAAAAGGAATTCTCTAAGTCTTATGACATTAAAGCAACGAAAGAGAAGACGAGACATGCTGATCAAACTGCTAATGGAAATAAGGGGAAGAAGGGAAAGGTTGAATATCCATCCTGTGGTAAATGTGGGAAGAAACACCCTGGTACTTGCTTGAAGGGAATGGGTGTCTGTTACAAATGTGGTGAAAAAGGCCACCAAGCTCGTGATTGCAAAGGGAAGAAGGAAGCTACCAATGTTCAGTGCTACAATTGCAGGGAGATGGGGCATTATGAAAATGAATGTCCTAAGCGTCAGGAGAACTTACATCAGAAAAGGCCAAGGGATCAAGGCCAAGCTTATGATATCACTACTGCTGAGGTAGAAGCTCCGAAAGACGTGGTGGCAGGTAATTTAATGGTTTCATCAAGTTTAGAAAATGCATTATTTGATTCTGGATCATCGCATTGTTTCATATCTTCCCAGTTTTCTAAGAAAATTAGATATTTCCAATTTTATTTAATAAGGGAGTTGTTAGTTAAAACTCCTAAGGGAAGAATCATTGCAACAAAATTTTGTGAATCAGTCCCAATTAGAGCACATAAATGTTCTTTATCTGCTGATCTCATCATCATACCTATGATTGAGTTTGATATAATCTTCGGTATGGACTGGCTTTCAGACTATGATCCGAAGATTTATTGTAAGAAGAAAGAGGATACGATTCTTGATGATAATGATAAGGAACACCTTATCTTTAGAGCAGAATCATCACCACCTAATTCTTATTTAGATCCACCCCCAGTAGCTCAACTAAATTCAATTATTGGGGAGTAAGAGAATGAAATAACTGTGGGTTAGGAAAGGAATGTTCAAATAGAGGATGTACCTATTGTTAATGAATTTTTAGTTGTATTTCCGGAATATTTACCTGGACATCCTCCAGAACGAGAAGTTGAGTTTTCCATTGATTTAATTCCTGGATCAAGGCCTATATCAAAGACCCCTTATAGAATGGCCACTGTAGAATTAGTTGAACTAAATAAACAACTAGAGGAATTGAGTAATAAAGGATTTATTCAACCTAGTGTTTCTCCATGGGGAGCCCCTGTTCTTTTTTCTATAAAGAAAGATGGATCTATGAGGTTATGTATCGACTACCGGGAGATCAATGCTATAACAATAAAGAACAAATATCAGCTACCACACATTGATGATTTATTTGACCAACTGCATGGATCTCAATACTTTTCAAAGATTGACCTTTGATCTGGATACCATCAGTTGTGTGTGAGGAAGGAATACATTCTGAAGACAGCATTTCGAACCAGGAACGGGCATTACGAGTTTACTGTAATGTCTTTTGGATTGACTAATGCACCCTCTGTATTCATGGATATGATGAATATAGTTTTCAAGGAGTATCTTGATGAATTTGTGGTGGAATTTATTGATGATATCTAAGTATACTCTAAAAGCTACAAAGATCATGAAAATCACTTGCACATTATCTCGAAGACTCTGAGAAGACATGAATTATATGGGAAGTTTAGCAAGTGTGAATTCTGGCTTCATGAGATTTCTTTTTTTTTTTGCCATATTGTCTCTAAAGATGGAATCTCTGTTGATCCTTCTAAGACCAAGGCGATCCAAGAATGGTCAGCACCTATGAGTATAACTGAGGTACACAGTTTTATTGGTTTGGCAGGTTATTATCGACGTTTCGTCCAGAATTTTGCTCGATTGGCTAACCCATTAACGAAGCTCACACGTAAAGGGGTTAAATTTTTTTTGGAAAAAAGAGTGTGAAGAATGTTTCGAAGAACTGAAGAGAAGATTAGTCAATTCTCATATATTGACTCTACCATCAGGGAATGATTGGTTCGTTATTTATAGTGATGCATCGAAGAAAGGACTAGGTTGTGTCCTTATTAAGAATGATAGAGTTATTGCATATGCATCAGGACAGTTGAAAATTCATGAACAAAACTATACTACTCATGATATTGAGTTAGCAGCTGTGATCTTTTTTTTTGATGATATAGAGGCACTACCTCTATGGTGAAAAATGTGAGATTTATACTGATCACAAGAGTTTGAAGTATATTTTCTCACAAAAAGAACTTAACATGAGGCAAAGGAGATGGCTTCAATTACTCAAGGATTATGATTGTATGATACACTACCACTCGGGGAAAGCAAACAAGGTGGAAGATGCTTTGAGAAGAAAAGATAATGGAGTTTTGAACAATATGAGAATTGAAAGGGATCCAATTTTCATGAATCTAGTGAAGATTGACATGGGAATAACCAGGGAAGGAGAAAAATCAATGCTTTTTCAAATGGTTTCCAAACCATCTTTACTAGAAAGGATTAAGAGTTCTCAGACCGATGATGAAGAATTTCAAAAGAAGATTAAAGCTGTGAATGATGGGAGACTGAGATACTTTGTGTATGAAGATGTAATTTTGAAATTTGGGAAGAGACTTTGTGTTCTGGATATACCTGATCTAAAAAGGGTATTGTTGGATGATGCTCATAGTTCCAATTTCTCTATACACCCTGGGAGCACCAAAATGTATAGAGATTTGAAGGAACATTTTTTGTGGGATAACATGAAGAGGGAGATTGCTAATTTTCTGTCAGGATGTATGGTTTGTCAACAAGTGAAAGCTGGAAGGCAACATCCTGGAGGAGTCATGCAACCTCTTCCCATACCGGAGTGGAAATGGTACAATATTACGATGGAATTTGTCATGGGGCTACCAAAGACTCCTAGAAGAAACGATGCAATATGGGTTATTGTTGATCGTCTTACCAAGTCGGCACATTTTCTTGATATAAGAAAATATCTACCCCTGGAAAGTCTAGCAAGACTATATATTAATGAAGTTGTGAGACTTCATGGAGTACCCCTATCGATTATTTCTGATCGTGATCCCCGTTTTACTTCACGATTCTGGAAAAGTCTTCTGAAATCCCTGGATAATGAACTTCATTTGAGCACTGCTTACCACCCTCAGAGAGATGGACAATCAGAACGGACTATTAAAACCTTAGAAGACATGTTGAGATCTTTCTCACATGACTTTCAGGGTATGTGGAATCAATATTTACCTCTGGTAGAATTTTCCTATAACAATAGCTTCGATTCGAGTATTTAGATGGAACCATATGAAGCGTTATACGGAAAGAGATGTCGTACACCAACCTATTGGGATGACGTTGCTGAATGAAAACCTGTTGGCCCAGAACTGGTGGAGGAAATGGTGGAAAAGGTGAAGGTAATCCAAAATCACATCAAAGCATCTCAAAGTATGGAGAAGATCTATGCCGATAATCGAAGGAAGGATTTGGAATTTCAAGTCGGTGATCATGTTTTCCTGAAGGTTTCTCCATAGAAGGGAGTCATACATTTTGGTAAGAAAGGTAAATTGAGTCACAGGTACATCGGACCCTTCGAAATTCTAGAACGAATTGGGGCTGTGCCTTGCCGATTGGCAATGCCGCCAAGTCTCTCCAAAGTTCACGATGTGTTCCACGTATCTCTGTTGAGGAAATACATGCCTGACCCAACGCATGTACTCACCTATGAGGAATTAGAACTGGAAACTGATCTGTCTTATTGCGAAGAGCCCATCAATATTCTTGATACGAGAGAACAAGTACTGAGAAACCGGACGACGCGTCTGGTAAAAGTCATGTGGAGAAACCATATGATGGAAGAGGCAACGTGCGAACACGAGAAACTTATGATGAAGAACCACCTGAGTCTTTTCTTGCGGTAGTATTATAGAAATTTTTAGGATGAAATTATTTGTAGGAGGGGAGAATGTAACACCCCAAACTTCTACGGTACGTTTCCCTTTGAATAATGTAATAGCGGGTGTTGTACGCAACATTGAGTTCTAACACACACCACAACCAATCAAACTAACCGTTATGAATAGTAATATTTACCTTTTGAAATTATATATATTCTATTTTCTAAAAATGGACTTAATTTTTGGATTCTTAATATAGAATTTAGCCTAAGGTGAAATTCTGGAACTTTTCGGATAACATTAATATTTTGATGAATAGTGAAAATTAATAAATTTTAATTAAAAACAACTTTTTTAATCAAAATAATTAATAGTGATAAATTATGAATTTGAGTGGTTTTAAAAAATATTTAGAATATCTTTTTACCATTTAATATAATTTTGGTAATTGGACATAATTTTACAATTAAACCGGACATAAACAAGTGTCAATCTTTTGATAGTTATTATCTCTTAAAAACACGCTTTTTTGTTTTAACAACAAGAATTAATTTTAAATTAATTTCTACAACTTCTGTGTTTTTAATTTGTAAAAATGGATTCCATATTTGGAATCAGGATGTTCAAATTGTGTAAATAGGTAACTTTTATTTTTAAACATTTTGAATAATTACTGCTGTATTTATTTTATTTATCATGGTTAAGGTTAAATCCGGTAAATAAAGGTTAAAAAATAATATTATAATAATACTAAATTACCCTAAAACCTGTCCTAGCCTTATTTTTTGATACCTTTTCGGCCATAGGAATCTTTGGGTCGATTTTGGGACCCCATGGATCCACTTGCAAGTGATAATGACACTTTATTTTAATTAAGTTAAAATAATTACAAAAATTACGCAAGCATATATCTTTTAGAAAACCAATTGTTACATAGGGTTATATATGTTGAATTTTAGACTATAAATATTCATTAGAAATATAAAAATATTTCCTACAAAATGATATTTTATTTATAATTTTTAGACATTAAATAAGTTAATTTATTTATGAAACAATGGTGATGCAGTAATTACCATAATAGTAAAATATTAGAATAATTGATATTATAAATACCCAAATAAATATATTTTGAGACTTTTATTGAATTAAACTAATTTTATAGGTTAATATGACATATTATGATTGATTTAATTAACTTTTTTCTAAGTAATCATTCTGTTATGTGTTTCAAAAAAATCAACTATTGAATAGTGTCAAAATTGACATAAAAGAGTTTTTAAAACAAATATTATATTATTAATTGATATTAAATTCCTAGAAATCTAAGGCTCGGCCAAGAGAAATATATAATGATAGTTATATCATTAATGGACCACTTGGGGGGTCTCTTGGATGTATATAGTATGTTTATTAACTATATAATATAAAAATACAAAGTGACATGGTAAATGTCAAACTAATTAACTAAGAATTTAAACTAAAAGATAAGGATAATATTCTGACCCAAACCTGTCTAAATTATATTGGCTGAATGGTTTTCGACCTATCCCCACCTTAAACTTTGAATAATCAACTTTTAAGCCATTAGAAACCGAATAAGAATATATTATAAATTAATATTTTTAGCTTTTCCAAAGGTGCCCCTCACCCCTCTTATAAAAGGGCACTCCTCCTTCTCATTTCTTCACACCTTCAAAGCCTTTTGGTTCGTCCAAACTCTGCTCAAATACTCTCCCTAATTTCCTCAATACAACCTAGAGGCCTTATTTTGATCATAAATCCAACCTAAGGAGCCCTTTTGATCAAATCTAAAGGAAGAACCCGAAGAAGAGATAATGTTTTCACCACCCCTTTTCAAGTTCCTTTCTTCTTCCACTTATTCATTATTTGTTAATACCATTCTAAAAAAATAACTCCTTTATCTTATATATACTGTGATGTTATTATAAATATGGTACAACCGTATTCAGTATTCTATCCACCCTTTGAATAACATGTCACCATACGTGCGTACGTACAGCTTACCGTCTCCACGTTGTGGTGTAATTGTCATTCAATATATTATTATTTGGATGGGTATAATAATGATGTGTAACTCATGTAAAAAATAAATATAACATGTTAATGAATCTCTATATATGATATAACATCCATTTATATATTATTTTAATATCCAAAGAATGATATTGTCGCTCGTGCGTACGTACGGACTACCGTCTGCACGAACGTGATGAGATTCATTCTCCATCATATCCATTATATTATAATTATAATTTGATGTTTTAAAAATGATTTTTAAGGACTTGATATCATTATGGATATGAATAATATAAAACCTATCCATAACAAACACGGATTATGTAACAAAACATATAAAAGAAGATGAGTATGTTAACAACTGAAATGACGATAATTCTACGATATTATTATCAAATCATTGTTAAAAGATCATATATGATATCATATTAATATATATGATTCTTGTATAATTTAATAAAAATTATTTCACCATTATACAAGAGGTTAACATACCGCAACCAAGGAAAAGTACAGGGTAAGGTTTATTTCGCAATCTCTTCATTATCCGAGGTTGTTTATACGTAATAATCTACAGGGATCTCTTTATCATCCACATCCATGTTTCTTAAAAATGAATTTCAAAACATTTTTACTATTTACTAGAATATGGGTTAAATTCATTTATACCCCTGTTTGACTATTTATAATAGGTTTATAAATGAATATTTCTGTCATTTTCCAAACAAGGTGCTTTTTAACCTTTTCGACAGAATTAAGGTAAGAATGTTTTTTTAACGTATACAGTGGGTGCAGTTATTTTCTACTGCCATAAAATCGTCTAAGCTTCCCTTAAAAGGTTATAAGAATATTTTCAAAGAAAATGTTTTATTTTATAAATATATGACTCTTAAATGATTTCAAAATAGAAATAGATATTTCTCTAAAAAGAGTTTTGATTTCATCTATGTCAACATCCATTGATAGATTTTACACTTATTTGAAGTTGATTTATTATGATACAAAACTTATATATTGTATTAAAGGTTTTGTGATATGTTTGGCTGTGGATGTTCTATTTTTATACCATTCATAGTTTATGGTGAAAGTATTGACATTTCGTATGCAAGTTTTAATACGAATGTTTTTTTATGTTTAAACCTTTTCATATGGGAATGCATTGGACTTAATATGTGGCGGGTGGAGCCTGCTATAGCTCCTCGATGCATCGGTAGGTCTCATGAGACAAACTAGTGTCTTGGAACAAGGCCTTGAAAAAATCTTATTTGTAGTCTTGGCACGAGGCCTTGGCTATGTGGTTATGATAGTCTGGCATTATTCATTCCACCATTATGAATGTGATTATTGATATTGCATGTGATTATTCGATTAGTAGAATATCAATGTGTATAAGTAAATGGCATTATTTCATTTTACTTTTTCCATACTATGTTGAAGTTCAAGTTTAAATGGCTTTTGTTTTAGTTATACATTGCCTTAAATGTTTATGATTATTTTTGAAAGTTTTCGCTATATTGTTATCCTTACTGGTCATTTGAGCTCACCCCTTTTCTATGTTTTATTTTTCCCAGGATGTGAAGAAGTAAGTTATGAATGACCTGCAGAGATTTTATGTGGGGATATGAGTGTGAAATATGGAGACTATGTTGTTGTAGTAGTTTTTTCACTCTATGATGTAATGTAAAACTTTATGAATATATCTAGTGTTTCCAAGGCTACTAAACCAATTGGTCTTTCGTGATTTGATCCTTCTTGTGATCATGCCAATGTTATGTAATAATTCACCGACTCTAGGTAACTGGGGTCGGGGCGTTACACACGGAATTTACAAAAGAACAGGTAATATAATGTCATAAGTGAACCATATATGATATCATAACAATGAATATGATTATTTAATAAGTCAATAACATTATTTAAATCATTATACAGGAGGTTTGGATACTTACGAAGCAAATCAGACATAATTTATGGGATAATTATTCCAACCTCATTCTTATCTGAGATTTTTTATTCATAAATATTTACTGGGGTTATGATTATTATCCATGTCTATATGTTATCAAAATGTTTTCATAAAATTTTTACATTTCTTCCATGTATGTTTAATGTCATTTTTACCATTTTCCATTTTTACCACATCGTATGGAAGTATCGTTCTTTTACGAGGTACTTTTTTGACATTTCTGGAAAAAGTACGAGAAGAATGTTATTTTAACTTATATGGAATAAAATAATTTTTACTGCTTTATAAATCATTATTTTCATTAAGCTTCCTCAAAAATATTTAATGAAAATTTTCAACAAAATACTTTTCATTTATAATCCCATGGCATTTTGTAAAAAGAAAATTATTTTGAAGAAGAAATTATATTTTCCTCAAGAATTCATTTCAAGTGTTTTATCAAAACCATTTTCCATCTAAGATGAAATTATTTAATACGTGTATGTTTCAAGTATAATGTCTCTATGATTTACATTGTTTCACTTTTCATATTATAAAATTATATCCATTTCTTTTATATGGATTATGTGATGATGGGATGATGTTTATGAAACCCATTTTATTTATTGGGTTATTATGAATGATGTATCTTTATTTTGTGGAACAAGTAAGAATGATTTAATTATGAGATGGGTGGGACCTATATCTCCATCCAATACATTGGGTAAAGATTTATATCTCATGAGATAGACCTGCCTGGAATGGTATGTTAACGCAGTTCAGTATTACAGGACTGTAACGAGGAGTGAACTCGATTTAGAATGGGACTTTGTCCACTAAGATGGTCTTGGCAGCAATGCCTTGGCTACTATGGAAATCATTACATGTGCTTAATGGATTCCAAAATTACATGATTTATTCCCATTATATTTTATCGTGATTTATGTTCCATTATGATCTATGCCTTATGTACTTCCATGTTTTATGCCGTTGCTCAAGATTTTTAATGTTCATGTTTTTTTATGTTCAAATGTATATGGTATGTTTTATTTTATCCATACATACCCTTATGGAGAATTAGAGAACACCTTTTTTATGTTTTTCCCCCAGGATTAAAAGAATGATTTTAGGTAAGGAAACAAAAATTGGAAGATCTTTATCGGAGATGTTGAAGACATTTCACCATGATTAGAAGATTACGTTCCAAGTTTCCAAAGACACTAAACTATTACGGTCCTTGTGTGTCTATTTTTGTTATGTACTAAGTATTCTGCAAGAGTAATGTAATGTCTATGTACGTCAAGCTTTGGGTATCTACACCCTCGGTGCTTGTAGCCAACCCGGGGCCTACTAGAGGTGGGGCTCGGGGGTCATTATCTTGCTTCTCACATTGCTGGCCCAGGAGGGGTACTCTTTTTGGAGAGGGGTCGTGATAGAGTGGTATTGGAGGCCTAGTTGAGGGATATGATGGAGTTTGGAGTTAGGAAAAGGTGAGGTTTCATGGGATGGTTGGGAAATGATTTCATTCATTTTTAGAAATTTGGGTAAACATTGGATATCGGCAAGGACATAGGCGTTTATGTCCCCCTATAATCTGTTGCACAGACCTTTAAGTTTACGATGGATACTAAACAAAGTGTTACTAGTTGTAGGGTAGAGCCCTGGGAAAGGATCATGCATCATTCTTCTTTGCACCAGTGTTTGAATGGGTAGACCTTTGGATAGGTTAACTTAAAATTAATAAACGAAAACAATTAATTTGTTAATGTTCAGTCATCCATATTCCAGGCTTATGAGCTCTTCAATTTTTTATTCTATAGGTATGGCTCTAGGAAAACGTCCTCATCAGGTTTGTGCAAAAGATGTCTAGCAGGATGTTCCAAAAGATCGCCGCTAGGTAGAGGTTGACGACGATGACACTTGGAGGAAGAAACTCCGAGAGTTTCAGCACCAGAGTCTACAGAAGTACGAGGGATCCATTTCATATGCAGTCACAGAAGACTGGATAGAGGTGGTTGGGATAGTATTCAGTTTGATTCATTCTTGGAAGAATCACTGGGTGTCCTTGGTTGTGATGATGCTGCGTGGAGCAGCAACACAGTGGTGGTTCTTGTTCCTCGGGGATCGTGAGGAGTCAGCGATATCGTGGGAGGAGTTTCCAGACAGGTTTAGAGTTCAGTTTCTTTCATCAACTTCAAAGGTGTCCAGTCGCCAAGACCTTCATATGCTTCGACAGAGGAACTCCAGTGTTCGAGAGTTTGGAATCAATTTCAAGAACCTTCTACGATATGCTTCAGACCTGTTACCAGATGAGGAGGATAGTGCGAGACATTTTGAGGAGGCTTCGCATCCAGAGATCCAACACCAGGTAACACCATTTATGCTGAAGACATATCTTGAGGTGCTAGAGAGGGAATAGGTTGTTGAGAGGACTTTGGCCAGGACTGGATCATAATTAGAGGGTAATAGTAATGATTCCTCAAGAAGAAGATCTATGGTCCGAGGTTCTCAATTTTCAGGGCAGAAGAGTTTTTGTTCACTTGGCGGTAGCTCCCAACACTTCCCCATCTCATTTCTCTAGAGGCAGCAACTCTCAGTACTATGCCAATGGATCCAGCGCTTGTTTTTATTGTGGTGGTCGTGGTTATCAGCAGCAGGAGTGCCCGACATTTCATAGCAGTCATCGTGCACCGGGAACTCTGCTACAGATTCCTCCGTTGAGGCAGCTCCAGCCGAGTTAATAGTAGCAGGTTGCACTAGCATTAGGTCACCAGAGGGTAGATGGAGAAGGCAGAGGACAGCCCCATGACGCTCCAGATCCTCAGAGAGCAGAGTGATGCCATGGTAGTGGTCATCATCAGGGTCAGAGAGGATGTGGAGGATGTCGTGGTCAGCTTCATTATCTAGCGTTTCCAACTGCAGGCGAGCCAGATGTCTTTCGAGGTACCCTTTGCTTGTTTTCTACCTTGGTGTATGCCTTATTTGATTTAGGAGAAACAGACTACTTCATATCACCTAACCTTCTACATGCTTTGGGACTTGAGGTAGAGAGGCTTCCAGTGCCCTTGGCGTTGACTACGCCAATTGGAGGTCAAGCCGACTTGTTTGAAGAATGTAGACACTGTGAGCTAGTGTTGGGGAAACACTTCTCTTGGGGAGATTTTAGGTAAGGAAACAAAAATGGGAAGATCTTTATGGGAGATATTGATGATCATTCACTATGATTAGGATATTACGTTCTATGATTCCAAAGACACTAATCTATTACGATCCTTGTGTGTATGTTTTTTTTATGTACTAGGTATTCTACAAAATTAATGTAATGTCTATGTATGTCAAGCTTTGGATCTCTACAGTTGGTATCAGAGGAAAGGTTTAGTCAACCTTTGGAAACTAGGATGCGTGAACTTTAGTGAGATCCCTAGCGATATTTCTAAGGTACATCTAGAGATGTCCCTAAGGATATGTATACGTATATGATATAGTCCTAGAACTACAGTAACGATCTTATAATTTAACCTAAGACGTTAGATATTTAAGGTACTCCCCCTTGATTATGTTATTTTTTTGTACGATTTTTGCATCTCACAATATTCTTTTTGTGTTTTAGTCAAAACAGGGAACCGGAAGGAATTCGGTTAACATTGAATCCAATGGACAAATTGGTGACTATGAACAATAGAATTGCGAAATGCCTAGAGAGAAAGATATTGTGATTATGCCAAATCAGTCATCGCGATATATGATTAACAAGGTGAAATTTATTGGTATTCCGAATTCATCAAATAAGAGTAAGATAGACTTTTATGCATGTTCGCATGTTGAGGAGCATAAAGAATGGAATATTGAGATTTCTAAAGAATGGAAGAAGAAACTTGAGAAATACCTCAAATGGAGGGACAGATGTTATGTGTGTGGAGAAAAGGGACATAGAGTGACAGACTGTTATGGAGTTCAATGTCTTATTTGTGGAGAACATGGGCATTACCCAACTCAATGCCCTGACCTAAAAAGTTACTTCTAAATCAAGGAAGGACTTATTCCAAGACAATCATTGAAGAGGATTGGTTGAAGTGTTTATGTATTGGTATTCAAGAATAATGTTGTTGAGGTACTTTTATGGTGTATTAGTCTATTGTGGATTTCAATAATTTTATGGTACCAGTAACCATGAGAAGTGATTCAAATATTTTGGAAAGTAGATGATATGCGCATAATGAACGGATATGGAGAAAATGAAATGTTTGACAGTATTCATGATCTCATTATTGATATAATGACTAAGTAGTATCATGGTTTGAGTTTATAAAATTTTGAGGATTTTGGTATGTGGAAAATGTTATCTTTTAACTACATTCTTGTTTTCACTAAGGTTTAATGGGTATTCATTTTTTCAAGAGAATATATGACTATGGCCTTCGAATGTTTCAAATGTGACCAACAAAACATATCTTATGATATATGGGGATCAACGATGGTATTACCATGCTTTTTATATTAAATCTCTTGTAATTGTTTTCACTATAATATGAGAGTGGACTGCAGTATTACGAATAAGCCTAAAGATTGGAATTGTTTAAGGATAGAAGTTTTTTTGATATTATTGATGGGATGTTATAATAATGTAGTTTTAGAAAAAAGACAACCTGTAGGACGGGCGACAGCCCATCGCGTCGGACAAGGCTGTGGGAATCGAACCCACAACCGATGTGTGACTGGCCTTTATCACCTACCACCGGCCTATAGGAAGTCCCTAATTAGTAGAAACTAGTTTTATTATATTAAGCAGTATGATATATGAAGTATAAGTCCATTTTAGGAACCATATGTGATTAATCTCACCATAGATGGACTTATGTATATTTGATACCTTTTGCTAACATTTTTTTTGAAACAGATGGAATGACCCATCATTTAATCACATGATCTGTTAACACTTCACAAATAACAAATTCAACTTCATTTCTTTATGGGATGAAGTGGAAATTGTTCAATTCACAAAAAACAATGAGATTGTACCAAAATCAAGCAATTATTTCTTCTAATTCAAAATTTTCAACTTTAGGGAAATGATATTGAAATCCAAAAATGTTGTCCTAGTGATCTTATATCCGATGAATCAGATGGTACCTTAGATCATCACAAATTTATGGCTTTGTGATTGATGGGTTTTCCATAGCCATGTTCTCTACCACTCTCCATCAGAACCTGATGGTTAGATTTTTCTTCCATATCCATATTTTCACCTATATTCTCCTATATGGAAACCCAGTGATGAGATACTTTCGGTAATCGTTACGTTTCATTCTTTAGTTTTTAAAATTATGTTTCAGTATTCCATTTTACGATGGGGGTTTCTATGAATAGTAAATGATTTATAACCCCCGACGAATTTCGAGGGCGAAATTCATTTTAAGGGGGTAGAATGTAACAACTCGATATTTTATGATAAGTATTATCTTTAATATATTTGATATCATGTGCTTTATGCTACAACAAAATTATCTTTTGCTATACGCCACACTGTACTAGCTTGAAGCATACAGAACACTATTCTTTGATTGTGTTACACACAATTTCAAGTTCGTTTTATAATAGGCATTCAACACAACATTGAGTGTATATATATATATATATCTTCAATGTATAAATGAAATATGGTTGGATTATGTTATACGAAGCAACAAAATATTCTTTCACAACATGCAACCCTGTCTTGTCTTGCATTACACGCAAGCACGACTTTCCTCGATAGCGTGTGTTGTACGCAATATCAGGTTTCAGTAAACAATGATATATGGTTATAATATTATTAAGAACTATCCTTTATGAATAGTATTAACTAAATTTTGAATGTTATAACGTTATTATTTAATCTTACATATTTTCTAGAACATGGTATGTGAACAAAATAAATATTTCGGGTAAAATAAATATTATTCAAAAAATGCATTTTTGCCGCCTTTTGATGGCGCACCCACATTAAATCGAGCTATTGACATTTTTATAAGTTTAATTTTACAAAATAAACTTCTTCTTTTGAATCATTATATAAAAATTTACATTGGATATAGTTTTGATATTTTTCTGATAACTTTCACATTTTAATGAATAGTAAAAACACGCTATATTTTAATTAAAAACATCTTTTGTCATCGTAATAATTTATATGGTTAAATTATAATATTGAATTGTTTTAAAGTATAAATATAATATATTTTTACCATTTAATATAATTTATGTCATTAGCATTGATTTTACCTTGAATTTGTAGGTTAAATCAATTCAATCGTTTGCAATGTTTCAAACAAAAACCCGTTTTCATTCGACAACGAGATTAATTTTAATTTAAATTCTGCACCTTTTTTGTATAGAATTTCGAAAAATGGATTCCATATTTGGAATCATTGTGTCCAAAATATGTTAATAGGCTACTTTTTATTTTTGGAAATTATGAATAGTAACTATGGTAAATTTTATTTACCATAGTTAAAGGTAAATTGGGTAATTAAGGGTAAATATAATATTATAAAATTACCCTACCACGTGCCAAAATTCTATTTAATGACTAAAAGACCACCCATATCACCTAATGGTCAGATTAGATTCATTTAATATACTTTTTCCATGAAAATAATTTAATTATTATTATAACCAAAGAAAGTGACAACATGTCACTCTATTAAATCTTATAAGTATAATAATTTTAATTTAGTGATCAACTTCAGGAAACTTCAAACATGAGTAGTATCAAGAAAGATTATATAATTATCTACATCATATGAATTTATTTATAATTTTTAGGGATTAAATATTTATCATTAATTATGACACAATAGTGATGTAGAAATTGTTTCTCTAGTGAAAAATCAAGAATATAGATTTTATTAATCTAATAGTGACCATAAAATGCACCAAACCCTGAACAAATTTATTGGTCATTTAATGTAAACCATAATCATCAAATGGTCGAATATTTGTCCATTTGAAGCCTTATAAAAGCGATTATGACACTTATATTATTTTATTTTAAATGATGCCAAAGTTGTCAATTTCATAGTTTAATAAATATAACAATTTTAATATTGTGATTTTAAGATGATAAATTACAGTAAAAGTATTATTGTGAAATGTAATAGATTTATATTCATCATAGGATTTTATTTTTAATTTTTATGCAAGAAATAAGTATATTAAATAATCATAAAAAAATGTTTTAGTAATTATTTTATTAAGAGATAAACCAAATAAATGGTTTTAAAAATAATAAAGTAAATGTTATATGAACTATTTATTGGGATCCACTAATTTTCTAGATATATATGACCTTTTATGAATCTATTAAAGCTTTTAGTTCGAACATATCTTCTGCATATATTTTATTTAAATTCAAATAAAACAATAGTATCAAAATTCACACTATTGTTATTTTATAAAAATAACATATTATAAAATTGTTTGAAAATCACAAAAATATTTAAAAATTATAAATTTAAATTTATATGTTATAAAATATTATGAAGTATCCAATTATGGAAAATTCACAATAAATAAGTAATTATTTGTTATAATTTTAAATTTAGAATGTTATTACCACAAATAAAATTAAATTGATTAAATAAGGATAAATCATGTTGATAATGATTAAAATAAATTTCAAACATGTCTAAATTTTATTGGTTGATGATATTACAACCCTATCTCATCTAATATTCGGATATGAGTCCTTTTGGAAGTTTTTATGTGGGGTTGGGATTTAATATAAACTAATATTTCTTATATTTCCAAAGGTGCCCCTCTTCTCCCTTATAAAAGGGCACCTCCTCCCTCTCTTCCTCACACCACTTTGAACCTTCATGCTCGTCCAACCCGTGAAAAATTATCTTCTCCACTTCCCTAGAAACATCTTAGAGGTTCTAGTATTCTTTAAAGACCAATTTTAGTGCCCTAAGAGGAGGTTTCAAAGAGGCGCTTCAAAGAAGAGGTAATGTCTATTACCGATTCATTCAACTTTATTTATTCATACAATTATTCTTTTTTAGTTGTTTCATTATGAGGTAATAATATAAGTATCACTAATATACTGATATGTTATTATATGTATAAAACAACCATATTTCACAATCTATACATCCTACGGAAAACGAAATCATCACGCGTGCGTACGTACGGAATATCGTCTCCACGCTGCGATGTAATCTATTTTCCACCACCACCTTACTTGGATGGGTATAATGGTGAAAGTAATGAATATATATGATTATTGTAAAGTGATATTTATTCTATAATATTATACTTACACTTTAATACAATTCCATGATCTTGGGAATGATATCATCGCTCGTGCGTATGTACGGATTACCATCTCCACGACGCGATGAGATTCACTCTCCATGTTAACCATTCAAGAATGATTATAAAGTATATATAATAAGTAATCAAGAAATATATTAAATAATAATGATACTGGATTTATGTATATATATTTATTTATTTATTTCAACTACTTAATTCCATTCAATTCAATAAGGAGATGAAAACAACGTTCATGCTTATGTAGGGCCTACCGTCTCCATGAATGGTGTATTTATTTCAATTTATCAATCTATTATATATATGTATATTCTGAATATATATTATATATAAATCATGTTTTACATTCTGGATGTAAGTAATCATAATCTATGTAATCATATGAATAATTACAAGTTAAACACGGACGACAAATGAAACGATTTTACCCAAAACGCTCTTTAAAATGGAATTTACAAAAGAACGGGTAATATATTTTCATAAGTGAACCATATATGATATCATAACAATGAATATGATTTTGTAATAAGTCAATAACATTATTTAAATCATTATACAGGAGGTTCAGACACATACGAAAAAAATTATACATAAGTTAAGGGATAATTATTCCAATCTCATTCTTATCCGAGATTGTTTATTCGTAAGTGTTTACTGGGGTTATGATTATTATCCATTCCATATGTTCACAAAATGTTTTCATAAAATGCTTACTTTTCATCCATGTATGTTTAAAGTCATTTTTACCCACTTCATATTTTACCACATCATATGGAACTATAATTCTTTTATGAGGTAATTTTTTGACTTTTCTGGAAAAAGTACGAGAATAGTGTTTTTTTACTTATATGGAATAAAATAATTTTTACTACTTTATAAAGCCTTATTTTCATTAAGATTCCTCAATAATATTTAATGAATATTATCAAAAAAATACTTTTCAATTAAAATTCCATGGAATTTTGTGAAAAGAAAAATGATTTTGAAGAAGAAAGGATATTTTCCTCAAGAATTCATTTCAAGTGTTTTATCAAAACAATTTTCCATCTAAGATGAAATTATTTAATATGTGAATGTTTCAAGTATAATGTCACTATGATTTACATGGTTTCACTTTTCTTATTATGAAATGATATCCATTTATTTTATATGGATTATGTGATGATGGGATGATGTTTATGAAACCCATTTTATTTATTGGGTTATTATGAATGATGTATGTTTATTTTGTGGCACAAGTAAGAATGATTTAATTATGAGATGGGTGGGACCTATATATCCATCCAATTCATTGGGTAATGATTTATATCTCATGAGATAGACATGGATGGAACAGTAAGTTAATCTGGTTCAGTATTAAAGGACTGGAACGAGGAGTGAACTCGATTCAGAAAGGGACTTTGTCCACTAAGATGGTCTTGGCAGCAATGCCTTGGCTACTATGGAAATCATTAAATGTGCTTAATGGATCCCACAATTACATGTTTTATTCCCATGATATTTGATCATGATTTATGTTCCATTATGATCTATCCCTTATTTACTTCCATGTTTTATGTCGTTGCTCAAGATTTTTAATGTACATGTTTTTTTAAGTTCAAATGTATATGGTATGTTTTATTTTATCCATGCTTACCCTTATAGAGAATTTGAGCTCACCCTTTTTATGTTTTCCCCCAAGATTAAAAGAATGATTTTAGGTAAGGAAACAAAAATGGGAAGATCATTGTGGGAGATGTTGAAGATCTTTCACCACGATTAGAAGATTACGTTCCAAGTTTCCAAAGACACCAAACTATTACGGTCCTTGTGTGTTTGTTTTTGTTATGTACTAAGTATTCTTCAAAAGTAATGTAATGTATATGTACGTCAAGCTTTGGGACTCTACACCCTCAGTTCTAGTCACCATCCCGGGGCCTACTGGAGGCCGGACTCGGGGGTCATTATCTTCCTTCTCACATTGCTGGCCCGGGAGGGGTACTCCTTTTGGGGAGGGGGTCGTGACATAGTGGTATCAGAGGCCTAGTTGAGGGATAGGATGGTTTTTTGAGTTAGGCACAGATGTGGTTGCATGGGATGGTAGGGAAAGGGTTTCATTCATATTTAGCAAGTTGGGTAAAAACTGGAGACCGGCAGAGACACAGGCGTTTAGGTCCCCCTATGATCTGTTGCACGGACCTTTAAGTTTACGATGGATACTAAACAAAGTGATACTGGTTGTAGGGTAGAGGCCTAAGAAAGGATCATTATCATTCTTCTTTGCGCCTGTGTTTGAATGGGTAGACCTTGGAATAGGTTAACCTAAAATTTATAAAATAAAAAAATTAATTTATTAATGTTGAGTCTTCCATATTCCAGGATTATGAGATCTAACATTTTTTATTCTACAGGTATTGCTCTAGGACAATTTCCTCTTCATATTTGCGCAAAAGATGTCCAGCAGGTTTTTCCAGCATATCGCCGCTGGGTAGAGGTTGACGACGATGACACTTGGAGGAAGACACTTCGAGAGATTTAGCACCAGAGTCTACAGAAGTACGAGGGCTCCATTTCATATGCAGTCACAGAAGACTGGATGGAGGAGGACGAGATAGGATTCAGTTCGATTCGTGCTCGGAAGGAACATTGGGTGTCCTTGGTTGTGACGATGCTGCGTGGAGCAGCAAGGCTGTGGTGGTTCTTGTTCCTCGGGGATCGTGAGGAGTCAGCGATCTCATGGGAGGAGTTTCCAGACAGGTTTACAGTTCAGTTTCTTTCATCAACTTCAATGGGGTCCAATCTCCAGGAGCTTCTTACCCTTCGATAGAAGACCTCCAGTGTTCGAGTGTTTGGAATAAAATTTAGGAACCTTCTACGATATGCTTCAGACCTGTTACCAGATGAGGAGGCCAGGGAGAGGCATTTCGAGGAGGCTTTGCGTCCAGAGATCCAGCGCCAGGTCACCCCGTTTATGTTGAAGAAATATCTTGAGGTGCTGGAGAGGGAAGTGGTTGTTGAGATGACTTTGTCCAGAACCGGATCATCATGAGAGGGGAATCGTAATGATTCTTCACGAAGCAGAGCTGTGGCCTGTGGTTCACGGTTTTCAGGGCAGAAGAGTTTATGTTCACCTGGGGGTAGATCCCAACACTTCCCATCTCATTTCTCTAGAGGCAGCAACTCTCAGGACTATGTCAATGGATCAGGAACTTGTTTTTCTTTTGGTGGTTGTGGTAATCAACAACGGGAGTGCCCGACTTTTCGTAGCAGTCATCGTGCACCGGGAACTCTGCTCCAGGTTCCTCCATTGAGGCAGTTCCAGCCAAGGAAATAGCAACAGGTTGCACCAGCTTTAGATCACTAGAGGGTAGTTGGAAAAGCAGAGGATAGCCGCATGACGCTCCCCATCCTCATAGAGCAGAGTGTGGCCATTGTAGTAGTCATCATCAGGGTCAGAGAGTACGTGGAGGATGTCGTGGTCAGCTTAATTCTCTAGCGTTTCCAACTACAGGTGAGCCAGATGTCATTAGAGGTACCCTATTCTTGTTTTCTACCTTTGTGTATGCCTTGTTTGATTCAGGAGGAACTCACTCCTTCATATCACCTACCCTTTTCCATGCTTTGGGACTTGAGGTAGAGATCCTTCCAGTGCCCTTGGCATTGACTATGCCAGTTGGAGGTCTAGCCAACTTGTTTGAAGTATGTAGAGACTGTGAGCTAGTGTTGGGGAAGCAATGCTCTTGGGGATATTTCCTATTTTTATGAATACAACCATATGATGTCATCCTCGGCAAGGATTGGTTGTATTCGGTGTAGGCTATTATGGATTGCTACAGGAAGAAGATCTGTTTCATTGATGCAGATGGAGAGAAAGTGGCGTTTTTTGGTGAGCGAGATCCTCGGATGATTCATACACGATTTCAATCATTATCATCCATGATTGCTAAGATGATGTTGAGTTCATCAAAGGTTCAGCTGTTCGTGTTTCCTATTGTCATAGAGGAGTACCCTGATGTCTTTCCATAAGAGGTTATAGTGTTACCCCCTCGACGAGAGATCGAGTTTGGAATCGAGCAACAACCAGGAGCATCTCCAATCTCTATGTCTCCGTATAGGATGGCCCCTTCTGAGTTACGAGAGATACGTATACATCTTGATTTCCTATTATAGTGCGGTTTTGTTCGGCAAAGTGTGTCACCATGGGGTGCGCCAGTTTTGTTTTTGAAAAAGGCTGATGGAAGTTTTTGTTTTTTGCATCGATTATCATCGATTAAACAAAGTGAAAATAATGTACCACTATCCTCTCTAACTGATTGATGACTTATTCGATCAAATGAAGGGTGCAATATGGTTTTCAAAGATTGAATTGCGGTCAGGATATCATCAGATGCGTGTAATGTATGAGGATATCCCGAAGACTGCCTTTAGATGTCGTTATGGGCTTTATGAGTTTGTTGTAATTCCATTCGGTGTGAAAAATGCTCCAGCTTTTTTCATGGGGTTGATGAATGTTGTGTTCTGTGAATTCCTGGAAAAGTTTGTTGTGGTTTTCATCAATGACATCCTTGTGTACTTCATATCTGAAGAGGACCGTGCAGAGCATCTACAAGCTGTTTTGGGTGTTCTTTGCTAACATCAGTTGTTTGGGTAGTTGTCAAAGGGTCAGTTTTGGGCTCGAGAAGTTCGTTTTTTGGGGCATGTTGTGTCCCAACATGAAGTAGATGTGGATCTGTCGAAGATAGAAGAAGTGGTGTCTTTGGCAGCCCCCAAGACTATGTCAGAGGTGCGAAGTTTCCTTGGTCTCACAGGCTATTATAGGAGGTTTTTAGCCAATTTCTCCCTAGTTGCGACTCCTCTGAAAGATTTGAAAAAAAAGGATCAAGCATTCATATAGAATAATCAGTGTCAGATAGCTTTCGAGTATCTAAAGGAGAAGTTGGTGAGTGATCCAGTCCTTTGTATTCCGGCAGAGGGAGTCCAGTTTGATGTTTTCTGTGATGCTTCACATCTGGGGCTACGCTATGTTCTCATGCAGCAGAGGTCAGTTGTTTCTTATGTGTCTCGGTATTTGCATCCCCATGAATGCAACTATTCCACTCATGATCATGAGTTGGAAGACGTGGTGTTTTCTCTGAAGTTGTGAAGACATTACCTCATTGTTGAGAACTTCGTGGTCTTCACCGATCATAAGAGTTTGAGGTATGTTTTCTCCCAACATGGCTTGAACTTGAGGCATCGTCAATGGATGGTGTTCTTGCAGGAATATGACATTCAAATATCAATTACACCTGGAAAAGGGAATGTCGTAGCGGATTCACTGAGCCGAATGTCACGTAATGATGTTGTGCGTGAATCTGGTGATTCCTGGAGAGTGATGGAAGAGCTATCAACTTTTCATCTTGATATGGGAGATATTGGGGATGGAGGTTGTCTTTTCCATATGATAGTGCAGTCATCCCTGATGCAGAAGGTGGAAGAGTCTCAGTTGGGTGATCTAGAGGTGGATGTTTGGAGAGACAGAGTTGTTTGTGGTGAGGCCCCCGATGGTTGGTCAGATGATGAACAACGCGGAGTGTTGTATCATTTTAGGATTTTTGTTTCCTTGGCGATGCGTGAGACGGTTCTCCGAGAGTTCCAAATTTTTCCCATGGCAGTATATCCTAGTGTGAAAAAGATGTTCTGATCCTTGAGGAGTCAGTTTTGGTGGCCTGGGCTGAAGTGTGCGGTTGCAGATTGTGTGTCTCGATGTTTAGTTTTCCAGAAGGTGAAGGTCGAACACCGCGTTCCTGGTGGTCTTCTCCAACACATAGAGATTCCTTAGTGGAAGTGGGAGGAAATCTCAATGGACTTTGTTACAAGATTACCTCGAGCTTCGTGAGGACATGATGATATATGGGTGGTAGTGGATCGTTTATCAAAATCGGCCCACTTCATAGCGATCAAGGAGTCGAGATCAGTGGAAGTTTTGTCAAGGCATTATCTAGAGGAGGTGGTGAGACTTCATGGAGTACCCAGGAAGATCATTTCTGATCGAGATCCTCATATTACCTCCGAGGTGTGGAGAGGTATCCAGCATGATTTTGGCTCTCAAATGTTCCTTATCACTTCTTTTCATCCTCAAATGGATGGTCAGATAGAGCGAACCATCCAGAATCTTGAGGTCATGATGCGCTCTTGTGTTCTTGATTTTGGATGTTCATGGATGAATCACTTACCCTTGGTAGAGTTCTCTTACAATAATAGTTTTCACTCTACCATTGGTATGGCTCCGTTTGAAGCCGTGTATGGCCAGCCATGCCATTCTCCGTCGTTCTGGATTGGGGTCAGAGAGTCAGAAAATCTCGGACCAGAACTAGTGTAGAATATAACAGAGATAGTTCAGGTTATTCGTGAGAGGATGAAGATAGCGCAAGATCATCAGAAATCATATGTTGATCAAAGAAGGTGACCCTTAGAGTTTAATTTTTGGGATCATGTGTTTCTGAAGGTGACCCCCCATCGTGGGTAGTGAAGGTTTGGTCGTGGAAGTAAGATTTATCTCCGGTTTGTTGGGCCTTTTGAGGTGTAGGCTCGTGTTGGTGTTGTGGCGTATCAAGTAGCACTTCCCCCTCAGATGAGTCGGATACATGATGTTTTCCATGTATCACAGCTCCGTCATTATCATCATGATGAATCTCATGTTATTGATTGCAGAGAGATCGATATTGATGATGATGCAACCTTCGAGGAGCGACCTTTGGAGATCCAAGACCGCAAGGAGAAGGTGTTGTGTTGGCGTTCTATCCCCTTAGTTCGTGTCTTGTGGTGACATGGCGGCATGGAGGAGAGTACCTGGGAGCATGAGTCACAAATACGTGCTCAGTACCCAGTGTGGTTTAATGTTTAAATCCTTTCATGTAATGAATTTTCCTTTTTGGTTGGAAGTTTCATGTTTTAATTATGATCTTTTTTTCCTTTTTGTGGCTTTCTCTCTTTTGAGAGGTATCTTGATGGGTGGTTATTTGGGCCCCGTTTCTTTTTTTTCTCTTTAGGTTGGTATTGAATTTTCGAGGACGAGAATGGTTTGAGAGGTATGTGATGTAATGGCCCAGACCTCTATGGTCCATTACTTTGTGAAAATGTGGTGTTGGAGGTGTTCCGAGAGGTCAAGGTGACTTATCCCCAACACTTTGTCAAATTTTGAGTTCTGTGAATAGTGTTTCCAGAATGGTGAGCTCCATCGGTGACATTTTCTGCCCTTTTCCAAATTTCATGTTTGTGAACAGTTTTTCCAAAATGGTGAGCTCCATCAGTGACCTTTTCTTTCCTTTTCCAAATTTCACGTTTGTGAACAATGTTTCTAGAATGGTGAGCTCCATCGGTGACCTTTTCATTCCTTCACCAAATTTCACGTTTGTGAACAATGTTTCCAGAATGGGAAGCTCCATCGGTGACATTTTCTTTCCTTTTCCAAGTTTCACGTTTGTGAACAGTGTTTCCAGAATGGTGAGCTCCATCGGTATCCTTTTCTTTCCTTTTCCAAATTTAATGTTTGTGAACAGTGTTTCCAGAACGGTGACCTTCTATGTATCACCTATTCGTTGCCAAATTTCATGTTTGTGAATAGTGTTTCCAGAATGGTGACCTTATAAGTGCCACATATTCTTTCCTTTGACAAATTTCAAGTATATGAACAGTTTTTTGAGGTTCCAATAGTTTCACACCTTTTGACGTTTCTTTTGACGTAAAATACATTTAATGCCTTATTTTAGAGACCCTAAGCCCGTCTCAAAGTCCATAAATCCTATATTAATTATTCCTAAGGTCAGGATGTATTTACTTGGTCAAAATGCGTGGGTTAATGCGATCTGTTTTTAATGGAGAATTAACAGGATCTTAAACCGTCGCCTCGTTAAATCTTCAAAATAGAACCAAGTATCATTCTCCCTTGTTCTTCCTCTTTGTTCTCGGATAAGAGACACTAGAACCTTACAATCATTCCCATTGGAGTTTCACAATCAAACCCTAATCCTCCGATTGGTTCCGCTCTATTTTGGATGCAACCAAGATGTGTTGGGCAATCTTCCCAATAAGGTATGTTTTATCGTCGTTCCTTTGGGGATCATCTTCTCTTGTTTCTACCTTCCATTTTATACCATGTAATTTCCAAGATTCTAATGGGTTTTTCTTGGGTTTGGTTGGTACTATCATACCGTGGCATCCTCTAGTGGATGCAGTTGTCGTGAGAGGGGGATTGTGACCCGTTGTGTGGATAAAGGACGTCAAGAACTCTTCGAGGAAGGGGATTCTTGGCTTCTCTAATTGTATATGTGCAAACGTAGAATTAGCATGATTTATCCCTATGGATCACAATGAAATTAACCTAATTAAATACTTGAACCAGATTAAAAGAATCGGTTGATCGCATTTTGTTGCTTTATACCGTGATAATAGTTTTCCTCATGTTTTTATAAATAGAGTGGTATCTATGGTCTCTTTTATTAGTTGTTCATTCTTGATGGAAATTGATAATTAACGTAAATATGGAATAAATTTTTAACTAATTGGCTAATGATAAAGAGGAATGTAAATGAATCTGGTTGTTGTTATTGTTGTAGTTGTTCTAATTTGATGTTAATCAAATTAGGGAAGTAAGCATGGTTATTTAATTATGATAGCTTAATGATTAGGTATCCCATAATTGGAACCTACGAATAAAAAATCTGCTAATTCAATATGGATTAAAGAACAGATTGTGTGATAATTTCTTAAAGGGTTCTGAGTTACCCTCTTGATTGTTAAAGGGTCAAGATCCCATTGATGTGATGTTGTTTTTTCTTGCTACATGTGCTGTAATGTGAGCCTCGATTGATGTTGTGATATGTGGAAGCATGAGACTTGAGGTTGTGGCAGAGGATGATGCCGAGGGTGGCGAGAAGCATCAGCTTTTGCATGTGGGTGTCGGGGAGGACACTAAGGATGATGGTATGGGATGGATGTGATGGGTGGATGTTGGTGGTTTTGTTAAGTTGTTTATCTGATTTACTTTTCCCCATTGCTCAAGGTAGCTATTCTTGCTTAGCCTCCTTCCGAAGGAGGCGATGACACGCGGGGTATTCCACGTGCTTTTCGTGTTTAGCCTCTCGAGGGATAATGGGTATATGATCTTTCTATAGGCGGAAAAGACATGACGGGTAGTATATATACTCACTGTGTTGAGCCCCCTTTGTGTTTAGTAGTATAGGATTCCTCTCTAGAATGCCTGGGAATATGGTAATGTAATTCCTTAATGACAGTTTGATTAAATGGTGATAATCCACGGGGTGGGAGATACTAGAATTTAAAGGTGATGTGAATCTTAAAAGTAGAATTGGATTTTTGGTGTGATGCTAATGAAGTTTAATGTTAAATTATTAATGGTAAATTAATGTTTACAGAATTAATTAACGTACAGTGAGACTGATAAAATGATAATGGAGTAATCTAATAATGCTCTTCAAATTTTTGTGTGCTTATAGGACACCTAGTCTTAAAAGTAGCAGCCTGAAGTCTGAGAGACATTAGCTGCAGTTGTATCTAAGACTAGGTAATGCCCATAGTGTGGATGTGAGTTATATATATATTCTGTACTTTTTGTGTTTCTATAAGCTACTCCACCCTGTCGGTAAGAGAAAATGACACCCCGGGGATTCTATGCCCTGGAGGGGTGTTTTCCCTAACATTATGATGGGTGGTCGAATGGATGACTACCCCCTTTGGCCCCACTCTCTTCTCATGGTAGATAAATGGTCCACTAGGCACAACAGTTAGTTTCCCCATATATGTGTTTAAGTGCTGTAATGGCTTTTTGTTATTTCACACACACATATTCAGGATATAGTATCCTCTGGACTACTATAGGTGTAACGTGTATAGGTTGTGATGTCTTGAGGATCCCAACTCGGTGTATGGGCTATAATGGCTTGAGGTATAATACCTGATGGATGATACACGTTATGTGGGTTGTGGTGGCTCCTAAAACTTACTTGGTTACTTTTGGTTGTGAATATGGTGTGGTGCTTCTCCCAGGTGTCTGCGGATAAGCCTTTGTGGTGCACGAGGTGGAGATTGTGAAGCTTAGCCCAAGTGTCTACAGACATGCCTTTGGAGAGAGATGCACAGGACGTATGTCGTTAGGGCAATGTGGAAAACCAGTGGGGAAGTAGTAGTGGGGTACCATTGATATTTTTCATTATATCCTATATTCTTGTATACGTTACTTGGATAGAGTGGCCATGGTGAGGTCGGGAACATAGTATACATGTTTAGGTAATGAGTTAGTTTCACTTGTTGTTCACAGGGCTTTAGCATGCTTTCATTAGTTTTGCACGAGAGGTTTGGGGAGGATTCTAATGAGTAAACTATTATACTCACCCTATGTATATATAAACTATTATTCAGGTCACTTGGAGCAGGTTGGAGATCAAGCTAGTTACTACAAGTTTGTGGTTGAAAGAGCTATTCAGGCTTGTTGTCGCTGCTGTTTTACTTTCTTTTGGGTACTTTTAGTTTTCCTTTTAGTTGTGGTACTTTTTCATGACATTTCATATATGTACTTTGGTTTATTTTATATTTCAGTTCTATGTTAGATTTGATTGGTGTCTATCTTATCTATCTCTTCCGCATATGTTCTCTTAGAGGGTAATGCCTCCCATTTGTGTGTTTACTATACCCTCGGTGCTAGTCAGCAACTCGGGGCCTACTAGAGGTGGGACTCGGGGGTCATTATCTTCTTTCTCACATTGCCAGCCCAGGAGGGGTACACATTGTGGGGAGGGGGTCGTGACAATAAAGGTCACTTAATGACGGTAATGATGACCATATCGGTTGAGATTTTGTGTCAAAATTTAATTATTAAATTTAGTATATAAAAAGTTCATTTTTTCTTTCATATAATCTCAATATATTTCATATTAATATATTGATCAAAGGTGGAAATTATAAAACATTAGTTTAGACTAAATACTAGCAAATATATTTCCAAATTTCATGGTATGGATGGATATTATCGATTTTTTAAACATAATTTCTCATTATTTTCTCATCAATTTATCATGATAACATAGATGGGAGGGTTGTTATGTTAGATAGATGAATTTATATAAAATTTAAATGAACTAAAGAGATGGTTAGTCAATGAAAATGTTGATAAATTACCATACAGTGGATAAGGGTTTGTATTCTATAGTGATGTATTAAAAAATTGAAAATTATGTGTTCTCTTGCGGAATTATATGTTGATAGATTATAGATAAATAAAATTGAATGTTCATTTGAAAAGTTACCCAAATCTAGATTTTAGTAAGCAATAGAATCATTTCCATTATTAATAATGATCCAATATCTTTACAGATAAATATGTGATATATATAAAATATATAAAATTTTAATATTCATTTCAAATAGAATGAGTTGAATATTCACTAGAGAAGATTCCTAGAAGAGATTAAATATTATAACTTCATAATAAATTATATACCTATGAAAGAGATAAATGTTAGAGGTTGTATGAGATGAAAATGTCATTTTAGCTTCTGTATAATGATGATCACAAAATATCCAATATTTTATGATTTTTGAATAATTAATATGGAAATCATGGTGAAAGAGGATAAATATTATATCTATTAACTGAATGTTCGACCATATATCCACATATGGATATACTAATGATTGAAGAAATATGTAAAAATACATAAAAGGTGATAAATTTTCATTATTTAATGTATTATGGTGTTGGAATTATAATTATTAAGAATATTTTAAGTGTTCTATTCATGATATATTTTATGAAGTAATTTTTTGATAAATGACATATTTCAATGTTTTCTATTAATCATATTTGTTAGAACATATTTATGGATGTCAATATATGTTTTTGGAGGGAAAATAAAAAGATATATATTATTGAGTATGTATCATATTTTTTGGTATGTAATCACATTCAGGTTCTAAAACACTATTGACTCGGAAAAATTTTAAAGTTGAAATTCATTTTAATGGGGTTTGAATGTAACACTCTAGGTTTTGATGAATTATTATTTTTGAATAAATTAATATTATTTGATTCCTTGCATTACATGATTCACAAAAATTAATCATTCATTATATTGAAACTCAATTATAATATTGTACTACAGGAATCACTGAGTTCAACATGAGGTACACAGAACACCATGTTTAGCATATGTTATTCCCAATACTGAGTTCTTTTTATAGATTTGGTTACATGCATTTCCACGTTTTAACAAATTATAATATACTGTAAATATTATTATTTAATATGATAATAATCTCATAGACATGGGAATGGTAAAAATCAATTTTTTTAATTAAATAATTAAAATATAATATTTTTATCAATTTATTATTTATCTATTGATATTAAATAAAATTATAATTCTTTAAAATAAAAAGAAATGTTTTCTGAAAACCAATATATTTACTGAAAGATGATTTAGTCATGTTTTGGATCACATTATTTAATATAAAAATATACCAACTTTATATAATCTATTTTAAAAAATATTAATCAATTAAAATTTTATAATTTCAAAATTATCTTTGGTATAATTTTGTTATTTTTATGAGAAAACCATTTTTTGATAAATAGTAAAAAATAGTTAGTGTTAATTGAAAACATCCTATTCATGTAAATTATTTATATAGTAAAATTAGAAATAAAATAAGTTTTAAATTATAATTTGTAAATTTATACATCTATTGATCCAATATAATTCATTGGAATCAATTTTATGTTTAAATTCAATATAAAAACAACGTAATATTTTAATCAGTTGGACTTTTATTCACTGCTTTATCTTCACATTTGCATGATTAATTTTAAATTAATTTTTCTCTCTTATATGATTGTAATCTAGAAAAATTAATTCCATATTTTGATAACAATAATTTATAATGTCTCATATTAACCAAATTATTTTTAATTGTATTATTACTGAAAAAAGTGAAAATATTTAACATTGAGTAAATGAAAAACGAGATTTACAGGGGATTAAAGTTCACATATAAGGGGGGAAATAAAATACAATATATTACATGAACAATTTTATGAGAATATATCAACCCATAAGAGCATAGAATGTATTTTTGTGTGTTATTGGGATAATATCCCATGAATGTGTCCGAGATAATAAGATATGTACAAAAAACTCTAATAATGTACCTTCCATACTTTTAATGTCTAATTATATTTTCAATAATGAAAATTATTGATGTTTAGTTATAAATATTATATTAGAAAATAAATGTGTTATTTTTATCATAATAATGTATATTTAATATTTATAGATGGATTAATTAATTAAAATGATCAAAAAATACCAACACATTAAATAATAAGTTAACAATTAAGAAGAATAAAAGATATTAAAAATATTAAAAATAATGTAAATAAATTATTAATTTAGTTACGTTATAATTTTATATTATAAGATAATGTTAAAAAGGTTTCAAAAATAATGTATTTTAATTCCTTATTTTTTTTATATTTGAAGTCAAATTAAATATATAAAAGAAAAAATAACTTTAATGTTATTACATTATAAATTATATATTTCTATATAATTTAAAATTGCTAAAATTGATATCCTTTACTATGTTATTTTTAATTTTTAATAAATATATAATATATTCCATTAATGGAACAATTTATCTTCTATAATTAACCGAAGTACCCTTAAATAGTAAAAGCACTGATTGGGTAGTTTTGGTTAAATTTTTGTTTTTGCACGATACATGTGTTTCAGTTAAAATTAATTGGTAACATTGATGAGAATGTTATTTTATAAATTGATGGTAATATTTATAATCATATTTATAAATTATATTATATTTCTTACTATTAATTTATTCTTAATTAATAAATTACTTTTGTTATAACATTAGTTTCCATTATAAAAACAAAAATGGTAAAAATAATGTAACATATATGCCAAGGATTGAAACAATATAAATTCCATTATTTTATTTTTAGTTATGCGTGTCAGGTAAAAATAATCACTATACACAATTATAATCAAATTTTAGATCTACATGAGGTAATATATACCTCCCATTATAAAATTTGATTCAATATCTATAATAATTCCACTCATACTCAACTATATAAATGCACTCACTCTCCCACATTCTTCACACATATCACGAAATTTTAAATGAAAAATATCTTCCCAAATAAAATACAAACTTCCCTTTCTTTAATATAGAAGCCTTAAATTAGTACTAAATCCAACCCTGGATGTCCTTTGGTGAAAACAAAAATGAGATACCCCCAAAAGTTGTAAAATACACTGATGAACGTTTTTGTTTTAATATTCTTTAAAATCCTTAAATTATTTTTTACCCAGATTATATAATAACATCAATGTCATAAATATAAATATATGTTGTTATTATATTTTTAAACCCACAGTGATCTGCACTTCCATCAACTGGGCTATGAAATCATCGTCTCTATGTACTGCATATAATCATCTTCAGAACTGATAACATTCATATTTTACTTCAATACCTATAATGTTGGTGTATAATGAAGAAAAATTTTGTTTATATATAATATATATTATATTTATGATGTATTTAGGATTATTATGTTATTATATAATATATACCATCATGCTTTCCCTTTTTGGGAATACGATAATGTTGTTCATTTATATAGAGGACTATAACCACCCTATGTGATGTGATTCATTATTGCATTAAATGAAGTGTATTAAGGATGGTTAATGTAAACATACATGATATATATGAAATAATTGTTCTGATAAAATGTTAATATCTATATATCACTTATTTTATTTCTTTCAATATGTTTTGAAAATGAAAATAGCATCCATGCGTATGTACGACCTGTCGTCTCCATGAATGGTGTATTTTGATTCTTATCCCTAAATTTAATGTTTTACTATAAATAAATATATAATAAATATATTTTATATTTATATCATGGTTTAAATTAGGAAAATTAAAAAATCATGATCAAACTAATCAGACTGGAAATAAGATGTCAGAACATATTCAGAAAACAAAGATATTATTTCAAAAAATGTTAATTTCTCATTGTATTGTTAACAAATGTAAAATATAAAGTCAAACTACAATAAAATATGGTTGGATATATTTTAATATATATTTTATAATACATTTATATATAATACAATTAGATTTTTTATAAATGTTTTTTTAACGTGTTTGAAGGAATTAAATACATTTGTTATGGTATTTATGCATCACTTTTTTTACATTCATGAGACAGAATCTATATCCACAGCCTATTACTAATATATACTATATATAAATCCTACTAATATAGTTTATGATTCTTTTATATTACATTTTTTGTAATTATAAATCTATTTTCTGATATCTCTTTGGTGGGTTTATGATTTCAATGTAACAAAAGTAGTATAAGTGTTTTTTCACAAGTTTTCTTCATTGAGACACATGTTATTATATGAATATATATTCTTTTAATTGTTGTTTATACTACCCATTTTAATGTTATTAAAATTATTTTTCTTTATTTTTATGGTATTTTATGATTCATGTAATTTTATTCATTCATGGTGATTTTTATTCAATTTTTCAAATGTGAAAGATTTTATTATTACAATCTCATCATTTATTGATATTGATTTTGATTATGCATACATTGATGATAAATTATTATCAATTTCTTGTCAATAATCATGATTTTATTTTTACAATGGTTATTCATTATATCATGAAGTAATGGTACCCTTATCTTCTTTTTTACATAATATAATTAATCATTGTTCTTTAAGAAAATATTACATTATTTTTCTATTTGATAAAAAATCAATTTAATTCAAAAACAATGTTCTCTAAAAATGTTTTCAAATTTTTTTTTCAATTATATATTTAACTCATTTTTAAGAAAAAATTAATTTAAAAATTATTTCGTTATCAATTTTTCTAATAAAAATCAATGATTCTTTTATATTATTTCGAGGATAATTTTTTCAATGAAAAATGTTTTTAAAACATTGTATAATATAAAAACTGTTTTCAAAATGAAATGGATATATTACTCAATAAATATTTAATTTTTTGTCAATATTAATTAATAATTATTAAAAGTTATTTTCAAATGAAATTATGATGTAATCATTAAAAATAATTTAAACTATATCATGGAAAAATATACATTCAAATTTGATATAAAAATATATTATTATTTTGAAAATGATTTAGGTATTAAATATTATTTTAAATGAAATATTATTTTCATTATGAAATACAACATGTGATCATTCAAAAAAAATTCACCATCTATGATATAATCCTTCGATATATTTTATGCATTACTATAGATATAATCAAAGGACACCAATCATATTATTTGTTTGATTGTTTTATATGGAAGAAAAAAAATATTTATTAAACTAATTTCTCTTACAAGGGTTATTTAATTATAAAATTATTATTTTATTCCATTCATAGGGTTTTCTATGTTGAAATTGTTATTAAACTTATCAATATCCCCCAATTTATTATGTTATAATATATCAATGATACCAACTTCATTTAATGGGTTATGACATGATGTTTATGAAACCTATCTTTTTTTAACGGTCATGATATGATGAAAGTTCTAATATATGGTAAAACAGGTATTTATGTTTTCATTATGCGATGGGTGGCACCAATATCATTTATTGATGCATTGGAAAAAAAATTATATCTCATTAGATAGACATGGCTTTAAAGGGAAGTGGACTCATTTTAGTATCATTATTTTTCCATTATGATGTTATTGGGAGTGAACCATGACTAGATTGATGGCCTTGGGAGTAAAACGCGACTTCTATGATGGTCATATAAGTGATCCTTCACAACTATTATGGTTTTAGGAGTACTAATATTAATATGATATCCTTTTCAATCATACTTGACTAGTATTAGAATGAATTTATATGTTTATGTGTCTTCAAAAATTCCATGTCTTATTCCTATGTTATTATCTCATAAATTATAATCCTATTTACCTTGAGATTAATTTATTATTATAAATAAACCATTATTCTATTACTCATGTTTATATTATTTTATATGTGGGGAATGATCATAAAATTTTATGCTCAAGTTATCATACCCTTATGTTTCTTTTTTTTATGTATATATTTTACTTACCCTTGTTGACCATCTGATCTCACCTTATATTATCTTCACTCAAAACTAGTAATGAAGAATGGTTCTATGTAAGAGTATTAGATCCTATGATCTATGTATGAAACATTTACGACCAGTCACCACGATATAATGTTGTGTTTCTTATTTCCATAGGAAATAAAATTTTTAGGTACATGGGAATGTACTTTTGTAATGTGATAAATATTTATCTAAAATTATATAATATCAATGTATGAGAATCCTTGGACCATATATAAGGTACTTCATGGAACCCAACATCCTATCGAACATAAATATTCTAGAGATCCACTGCCATCACCGACTCCGTAATGGGAAGAAAATGAAATGATTTTTTCAAATTACTAGAAATCACACTTATATTGTATTTCCCACATAGAGTATATGACAGACAAATCATTAAATACATCAAAATATTATCCCCATTAAAACCATTAATATGAAGGTGTTTCAAAATCCTAGTGGGACTCTGAGAATAATATTTTATACTTTTTTAGGTCATGCATTGAGAAATAAATTCCATAACAAATTTTCTCATTCTAGACACGGATACCTACTCCATAGGGTATAAAATATTTTTGTATCCACAGGGTGAATGACCCAACTCTAATAGTATTCCTCATATGAAATATCTCGACTCAAGATAGAAGTATCAACTAGATGCTCTATAAATAGGATATAACCATCTGGAGACCGAAACTCCTGAGGTATCCCCCGTTAATGATACTACTACTCTTATAGAACATGGTTTTAGATACTCAATCCATACTAACATGATAAATGAGAGAGGTGGTGACTTAAACACTAGTCAAGAATACCTACTCTCTATCCTCTCACACCACTAGATAAAAATATTCAATCAAACTAACCAATCCCCACATGACTACTAATTCTCAAATGGATTGAATTATAAAATTTATACAAAATTAATTAGAGAAAACATTTTATTTCCCTGGTGTATGTAAAATGTTTTGAAAAATTATTGAACATAATATACTCAATGCCTCTTTCTCTAATTCAGATCTATGTGGGTAAAAATATACATCTTGGTTCCATGATCCAAATAGACAATTAAATTTACCACTAAGGTGGTAATAAAAACATATATTCAATACATAAAAAATTTCTTAAAAATCCCTATCATGCGTGGTATAAATATACTAATATCTTCAAAACTATCATTATCCATATGCCACTACGTTTTCATTAAAAATCATCCTGCATCGAATCCCAAAACTAGTGGAAGCAATATACATTTTCTATGATTTCTCAGGATCTATAAGATTCAATAATAAGTTAGATGAAAATAAAGAATTTAACCCTTATGAATAATGTTTATACGTATTAGTTAACTCAAAATACAATCCCTTTCTAGTCAAACCCATAAAAGAATAATATTTTATGGAGAAATCCCAAAAAATGTTTCTAATAACAAAAAAATCTGGAAAATCTTATGATCTAAAATAAACTCTTTGGATTATCTTAAGATATCAGTATATGAACCTTCTTGGGATAAACTAAAACTCTTATCTCGTAAATCACATAGCCTATGAAAGTCAATTTATGAATAAAACGCTAAAATTTGGGTAACTTGTCACATATATGGTTCCCTAGAAAATCTATATATGGAATGAATGATCCTCATCCATATTGGAATACAAAAACATGTCATCATCAAAACCCACTAATATAGAGAACAAAAGTAATTGTATGATTTAGTTAATAAAGTCCTTAAATACAGCATGTCTATTAATTAGGACAAAAGAGCTAAAAAACTCAAATTGACTATATTGGATTTGAAGGTCTGTAAAAGGAACATTGTGACATCCGAGGTAAATAAAGAATAATAATTTTTCATATTTTTGAATAAAATATTATTTTTACATTAATGGGGATTCAATGTTTGATGGCCTACCTAACAGGAAATAATGGGTTTCTTTGAAATCTTATGTTGCACACATCGTTGGGTCATACTGAAAAATAATAATATAATATTATTGTAAATGGAATTAATGCCTAGTCATTGTATTGGGGGGAATGAATATAACTAACTACAATGTGATTATAAAAGTTTCTGAAATGTTTTTACATTTATCCAATAAATTTTAGAGGCTTAAAAATAAAAAAGATTCATATTTTAAGAATAAATAGATAATATTCTATAAAAAGTCAATTTACCGCATTTTGATTGAGAACCCTCATTAAATATAGTTATGGTCAATATTCTGTGTTCTATTTTACAAAATAAAATTCTTCGTTAGAATTGGGACAGAAAAATTAACATTGGGTAAATTATTGGTATTTTTCTAATACAATTCATTTTTGAACGAATAGTGAAACATTATATATTTTAATTCAAAAACATCCTTTTAATCTAATTTATTTTTATGAATAAATTTTATTTTTAATTAGTTTTAATATTTAATTAGATTATATTTTTACCATTTAATCCAGTGTTGGGCATATGAATTAAATTCACATTGAAATTAGACATAAACATTTGTCAATTTTTTGTTAGATATTATTTATTAAAAACAAGTATTTTTTTTGACAATAGGAATTAGTTTTAAATTAATTATTGAAACTTCTATGTTTTTAATTTATTAAAAAAGAAAAAATTTTAAATTGAGAAAATCAAATATAGCATAGGGTGAGTTTTTGGTATTTTTCGGAAAAACATCAATTTTTTATGAATAGAGAAAACACTAAGTAGTTGTTAAAACAGAAATTTTCATTTATATTAAATTATACCCCTTCTCTGAATTGAATTTCAAAAACCTGAAATACACTATTGTTATTTGTATGTAAAATGTGGTTCAATAAGATGAAAATAATATTTGGTGAATAGTAACTTTGACATTTATTTTTTGCGGTTAAAGATAAATAAGGTAACTCATGGTAAATATAATATTATAATATTATTAAATTACCCTAGCATGCATCCTAATCCAAAATGTTGATATATTTCTGACCATGGGTATCCTTGGGTCGGTTTTGGGACCCCATGGAGCCACATAATAGCGGCAATGACACTTCAAATTAATAAATTTAAAGTTAAAAAAATTACATAAAAATATATTTTTTTGCATATAAATTTGTAGAAATCATATAAATAAAATTATTTATGACACAATGATGAGGCAATGATTACCTTATTAATAAATGATTTAAAAAAAATATTATAAAGATTAAAACAATATCCAAAACATATCCAATTATTATTGGATGATTTTAATTTTAACATGAGTCATCTTATCTTCTACATCAACAGGTTTTGATTTTTTAGAAACCGAAAATTATTATATAATAAAATAATATTTTCAAACATTTCAAAAGAGCCCCTCCACCCCCTTATGAAAATCTCTCACCTCTATCCCATTACTCACACCTATAAATCCCATTGGATCATCCAAAATTGGCCAAAATACACTCTCAAGATCCCACTCCTCCCACTAGAAGTGTTTCCTTAGGAAAAATCCACATCGAGAAATCCTTTAGGTTCAAACCAAAAAGAGTTACCCAATTTAAAGGTAACATCATCTTTTAGGATCTTTTATTTTATTTTACTTCTCTAAATCCCTAAACTCATTTTATTACATTATTTTATAACAATACCGGTATCCTCAATATACTAGTTTTATTATAAGGATTATAACTACACATACACACCTCTGTCTAATGGCTAAAGAACATAATGTTTCCGTGGACGAAGAACTACTGCCTCACGAAACGATGATTGTTTAATATTATCCTACCACCTCTTATGGTGGCCATTATAATGGAAATATATTTATATGTCATATATATTATGTTTATATTTTCTCCATGATTCTGTATTTTTCATTTATATCATACTAGTATGGTTTCCATTATTGTCAAAAGAGATAATTTCATTTGAGGAAGTGCGGACTATCTCCCACTCAATGTGATATGAATCCTTCATTCCATACTGGGAAAGTATAGAGGATAGAGTTACTGAAATTAAATATATGATATTATACTAGAATTATAATATACCTATGTTTTATTATGTTTTCATTCCATTAAATATGAAATATAATTTAAAGTAGTGTTCCTGTGTACGTACGGTTGAGCGTCAATATGAAAGGGGCATTTCATTTCATACATCCAAATGATATTTACAATTATAAATACATTTATATATTAGATATATATGATTTATATTATGTATATATTATTAATATCTTTCTGGAGATAATGGAATTTTGACCACATGAACAACTTGTAATTATATGATGATCATTTTTTACACAGGTACCAAATATCGAAAAAATGATCATTATTAACATAAATTATTACATAATGATTAAAACATGGTAATAAGTGATATAATAAGAATAATAAACTTCAAAAATGATTTTATGTAATTGAAAATTAGCTTTAGTTTATTATTTAAGAGTTTAAAGAACAAACATGTCAAGTCAGACACATGGTAAGGGATCTCGTCTTAACCTCTTTTCATTGAGGAATATTTTGTTTTATAGAAGAATTTATCTTATAAAGTGTATAAAAACCATTGAATTTTCTCTTCATTAAAAGGTAATTCTTTTCACCAAGGCATTTTAGGAAATGACAAAAAATAACGTTTCTCTTAACGTATGCAATGACAATGACTTTTTCTCACTACCACGAGTATTATCTGATCTATATATTCCATTACAAGCTGCAATGGTGTTAAAATGAAACTAAATGCCATAATATTTTACATATTTTGGTATTGAAAATGGTTTTGATAATAGATTTTTTATGTCAATATATTTAAACGATATATTGTGATTGAAATGTGGAAATTTTATCTTACATTTACGTTTTCTATGTGTTATGAATATGTTATGGTTCTTGGGTATTGTTTACATATACTGGTGGTTCCATGATAATCCATCGATGGGTGAGCCCAAGATATCTCTCCAATGAATTGGGTACTGATTCAAGGTAAACATGAATGTTTCTTCTAAGATATTTAGGCAATATATTGTGATGTGTATTCAAAATGTAACACCCAACATAGTTGTGAATGCCACAACATAAGTATGTTATGGATTCCACATGTTACATTTATGATTATTGATTACAATGTGTAATTCATAAATATTATTATTTCATGAGGTATATTAAATAGCATATGTTGTTTATGTAATCATGAACTATTGTTTTCATTATTGTTTTTGTAACCCTTACTAGGAATTTTATGTTTAACTAATGTTTTGAACTGTTTTTCACTGGATTTGAAGATGAATAGGGTCAAGGATGGGATCAAGGAAAAATCATGTTGTCTAAAACATATAACTAGACATGAAAGGTTTTTGAAGAGTTTTTTTTTATAAAAAAATTGAAACTGAGTAGAAGTTTCTACTTGGTAATTTTTGAGATGTAATATAATAGTTATGTCTCAATAATCTAAAACTCTAAACCTGAAAAGTTCATCAATGTTAATTATTCATTTAACTAAAGATTATATAAATGTTTAAGGTTGGGTACTTATATTTGGTATCAAAGGTCGGTTTAGACAACATTAGATGTAGGGATATTGTTAAATTGATATACACAAATTATTTTTAATTTATAGTAATATTGAAATGACATAGCCTTTACAAATTACCATGTTCTTTCACCTTAGATATTTCTATGTTTTGAATGGTTTTACTTAGATTAAATAAAGAAACTATGATAGGAGACATCATGAAAAAGACAACCTTCCAAATAAACAACTGGATATGGTCAGAATTGAAACTTAATAGTTTTTTTATTGATGGAATAGTTTACACGAACTGTAAATTGTTGTGGTATCCAAGCACGGGATTTTCCAGATCCACCATAGAACAACCTGTCAGTAGTAGAGCATTTCATGAGGCAGAATCCCCCATAATCCAAACAATCATATGACCATATGCTAGCTGAAGGGTGGATTAAATCACTAGAGATGATTTTTGATGCCATGGGGTGTTTATAAAATCAAAATGTTAGTCTCATTGTTTACCATTTTGAAGGTGATGTCGATCAGTGGTGGTAGATGAAAAAAAATACTCGGGATAGTGAGGAGATTAATGCTCTTTATTGGGATGAATTCAAAGGTTTGTTTATTGAGAAGTATTTTCCTTATATTTTTCATCTTTGGATGGAAAAAAAATTCCTGGGATTGAGGTAGAAGGCTGACTCAGTGGCTTCATAAGAAGAAAAATTCACTCGACTCAGAATGTTTGCTCCAAATTTCATACAAGATCTTAATAGTTAAATCAACAATTCTACTCAAGATTAATGAATAATTATCGATGGGATTTAGCTTCTAGTGAGTTCAAATGTTATAAAAAACCTATTTGATGTGCAGAGAAGGTGCAAATGGAGTTTTATGATGATCATTTGTTCATTTAAAATCAAAAGAATAAGAGGCTGAGGTGGCAAATCAAAAGGGAAGAAATATTGGAAAATCAATGGTGGTAAGAAACATAAGTTTACAGGTTTTCAAAATTTTGGAAAAAATCATGTTGGATAATGCCTTTTGAATTCTTGTAAGTGCTATTTATATTGTAAAATGGGACATAAGGCTCGTAATTGTAATGAAAATGATCAGGGTAATTGTGAGACAAATTAATATTTACAATCAGGAATATGTTTTAACTACAATGGAATGAGTCATTATGAAAATGACTACCCTACGAATAAATCAACTAAGGGAAAGATGCTATAATTCAATCAGAAAGAGTTGGTGAAATCCTTTGCAACTACTTCAACAGAACTTGGGAATTCAAATAATGCAGTATCAGGTTCTCTATCTGTTTGTTCATATTATGGCAATGTGTTGTTGGATTGAGGGTCTACACCCACTCTCATTCCTAAAATGTTTTCTATAATATTGGGAAATCCATCTCAAGATATGATTCATGAAAATATGGTAAAAACACCAGGGTGAAATGTCGAGACAAAAAGAAATTATAAGAACCTTCATGTCCTTGTGTGTTGAAGAAATCTACCTAATAAACTTATTGTTTTTCCTATAGTAGAATTTGATGTTATATTTGGTATGGATTGGGTTTCAGTTTAACAAGCTGATATTGACAACAAAGATAAAATGTTTTACTTTCCAAATGATTTGTAGTTTGTGTAAATGAATAAACCCTTACATTTGATTATATATCAGGAATCTAAGAAACTAGTAAACTATGGAAAGGAATACAATCCTGAACATATAGTTGTAAAAAAAGAACTATTCATATTAATGATGGTCTAGTGGTAAATGAGTACCATGTTGTTTTTTCCTGATGATTGTCCGAGTATTATACCTGATCGGGAAGATGAATTTACCGTTGTCTTAGTTCATGATGCTAATCCAATTTCAAAACCCCCTTATCGAATGGATGAAATGGACATTTTAAACTTAAAGATGAAATTGTAGGACTTATTAGATTAAGGATTCATTCAACCTAGCACATCACCATGGGGTGCTCTTATCTTTTTTGTTAAAAACAAAGATGGTCCGATGATACATTTAATTGATTATAGAGCATTGAATAACATCTCTGTAAGGAACAAGTATCATTTTCCTCATATAGAGGATTTATTTGATCATATCCTTTGAGGTGAGAATTTTTCAATGATTGATTTGAGGTCATGGTACCATCAGTTAAAAATAAAGGAAGCAGAAATTCTATAGACCGGTTTTCGAATAAGATATGGTTGTTATGAATTTTTATTTATTTATTTTGGGTTTACCAATGATCATGCTATATTCATGGATCTTATGAATAGAATTCTCTATGAGTTCTTGGATAAGATTGTGGTGGTGTTCAATAATAATATTTTGGTTTTATTGAAAAGTGAAAATTAACATGAAACTCATATAAGGGTTGTCTTGAAGACATTAAAATAAAAGAAACTGTATGGTAAATTCAGAAAGATGGAATTTTAGTTTCAAAAAATTTCGTCACATGGTCACATTGTTTAATAAATGGCATAACTATTGATCCTGATAAAACAGTTGATTTTGAAGAATGGAAAAGACCCACAAATATATCAGATATCAATAGTTGTCTTTGTTTGGAAGGATATTACTGGAGTTTTGTTTAAAAAATTTCAATGTTATGTAGCCCAATGACTAAGTTAACTCAAACGATGTTAATTTCATATGGACAAAAGAAATTGATGATTATTTTATGAAATTAAAAAAATTATTGGTGACTCCTCATGTTTTGAAATTACCTTCTATAAATGATGAGTTTATTACCTACAATGATGCTTCATTGAAAGGACATGGCTGTGTCCTTATGCAGAATTATCAAGTAATTTCTAATGCTTCCCTTCAGTTGAATCCTAATGAGTTAAATTTCCCTCCACATGATTTAGAATTAGCTGCTATTTTTTACATAAAAATTTTGATGCATCATTTGTATGGAGTCAAATATGAGATATATACTTAAAAAAAGATTAAACTATATATTCACACTGAAAGAATTAAACATGACATAAAATGGATGGCTGAAATTAATCAAGGATTATTATTTCACGATCTATTACCATCTAGGAAAATCATATAAAGTGGATGATTCTTTCAGTCCAAAATGTAATTCTCCATTAACCTTGATGTGTCTGGAATAGGATCCTTTGATTAAATATTTCATGAACATTGGCATAAAATTTGTTGGTGTGGGAATTTTTTTTTATTTCAAGTGTCATTGAAATCATCTCTATCAAACCAAATTAATAAAGCGAAGAAGGAAGATAGTGTGTTACGAAAAAAAGCTATAGTTGGAAACGAAGGGTAATTTTAAATATTATAACATTGATAATAATTGTATTTGGTGATTTGGAAATTGATTATTGGTGCCTTGTGATTCATAGTTGAAGAATGAGTTTGTTATGTGAAGCTTGTAGTTCCCTATTTTCAGTTCATACTAGCAATACTATGATTTATAGAGATCATCAGGAGTATTACTGGTGGGATGGAATGAAAAGATATATTGGTGATATTACTATGATTTGTTTGACTTGTCATCAGGTTAATGTAGAGTAGTAGTTACCAAAATTAATGCTTCAGACATTACCGGTGCGAAAGTGGAAGTTGGAAAATATTTCCATGGAATTCAGTGAGGGATTACCAAAGAAATATGGAATTAATAATGAAATCTAGTTTATTGTTGATCGATCGGATAAATAAGATCATTTACATTCTATTAGGGATACTTTTTCTCAAGATCAACTTTTCCAGCTGTTTGTTAAGGAGGTAGTCAAGTTGAATGGAGTTTCCCACTATATTGAATCATCTTGTGATCCCAGCATTACTTCTAACTTTTGTTAAGGCCTTCATAAGTCATTGAGTACTGAATTAAATATTAGTACAAATTTTCATCTACAATAATGCGGTTAGTCAGAACAAACAATTCATACCATATAGAATATTCAATGTGCTTGTTCACAGGAATACCAATGATGTTGGGATCAACATATTTTTTTGGATAAATTTTCATATAATTTCTATTTTCATTCTTGTATACATATGGCTCTATTTGAGGAATTATATGTGAAGTGTAGTCGAATTCAATATTTTTGGGATGATGTAGGTGAAAATAAACTAATGGGACCAGAATTGGTAAAAGAGACGGAAACAATTTTCAGTTGATTCAGATTCACATGAGAATATATTAGAGTAGGCAAAAAAGTTGTTCAGATAACTGGAGGAAGGATCATTCATTTGAGGTAGGTGATTATGTCTTTATCAAATTTTGTCCATGTAAAATTGTGATGCATTTCGGTAAGAAGGGAAAGACAAGTCTAAGGTTCATTTAACATTATTAAATCCAAGAAAAAGTTGTATCATTTGAAAACATAGTGGCTTTACCTCCATGATTATCCCAGGTATAAAATGTTTTCCATGTTTCAATGTTGATAAATTATATGCCGGATCCATCTCATGTTTTGATCCCATTGGTAGTTCAGTTGGTATACAATATCACATATGAGAAACAACCGGTATAGATTCTTGATGAAAGAGAAAAAGGCTTGCGAAATAAGCTAATTCATCATGTGAAATTTTTGTGAAAACCCCATATGGTTGTATAGGAAACATGGGAATATCAAAATTGTATGAGGGATAAATACCCCCGCATATTTGATATGTGAATAAATATTGTGACGATGGAATTTTCAAAAGGGGGGAAATATGTAACATACTAGGTAAATAAACAATAAAAAAATTATATTTGTTATTCAAATATTAATTTTACTTAAATGAGATGTTTTGTTTGATGGCGTACCTAACATGAAACAATGGGTTTCTTGGAAATATTATTTTTCACTCAACATTGTGTCATACTAAAAAATAATAATATATTGTTATTTTAAATGGTAGTTAACACCTAGCTGTTGTATTGTCTCTAATGAATAGAACTAACTAAAATGTCATTATACATGTTTTTTTAAATGTTTTTATAATTATCCAATAAATTATAGTGTATCAACATAAGAATGAATTGAATTTTAAGCATATATACTCTAATATTCTTTAAAAGGTTGATTTACCAAATTTTGATGGAGAATGCTCATTAAATCTAGGTTTAGTCAATTTTATATATTCTTTTTTTCTGAATATAATTATTTCATAAAGTCAGGATATCAAAATTTACATTCTGTAAATTATTGGTGTTTTTATGATAAAATTCTTTTTACGGAATAGTTGAAAATATTGTATTTTAACACAAAACTTCCTTTTAATATAATTTATATATATGGTAAAGATTATCTATATAAATGGTTTTAAGTTGTAATTATATTATATTTTTACCAATTAATCCAATGTTTTCCATTGGATGTAATTTCACTTTGAAATGGGACTTAAACGAGTGTCAATAATTTGATAATTATTATTTCTTAAAAACATGTTTTTTGTTTTGAAAAAAGGAATTAATTTTAAATTCATTAATGAAACTTATATGTATTAAATTTGGTAAAATAGACAACATTTTTTAATTAAAAACATAAAATATATCTTAAGCTTAATTTTTTTGTATTTTTATGAAAACATCAATTTTGGATGAATAGTGAAAACACTGAGTAGTAGTTAAAAAGTCAATTTTTTCATTTAAATTAAGTTTTACTAGTTCTGTGAATTGAATTTAAAAAATAAACCACTCATGGATGATATTAGTAAATAAAATTAGGTTCAATATGATGAAAAAAAAATTTGTGGAATAGTAACTTTTGACTTATTTACCACGGTTAATGTTAAATAGGGAAATTTATGTTAAAAATAAAATTATAATATTATTAAATTACACTAACATGTGTTGTAATCTTATTCGTTGATACATTTACAACTATGGGAATCCATGGGTTCATTTTGGGACCAAGTGGAAGAACATAAAAGTGATAATGACACTTTATATTAATTAATTTAAGGTAAAGAGAAAAATTAAATAAACATATATCTTTTAGAAATTCAATTTTTACATGGGGTTACATAAGTTTTCTCTTTGAATGTAATTATTCATTTTAAATCTTAAAAAAGAAACTACATAATGGTATTATATTTATAGTTTTTACATCATATATATAATTATTCATGACATAATAATTATGTAGTGGTTACTATATTAATAAATGATTAAAATAAATAAGATTATAAATATTAAAACAATATCCAAAACCTGTCAAATTCACACTGAATTATTTTATTTGAAAAAATAGTAATATTATATTCTACATTAATAAATTTTGGAATTTTGGAAACTGAAAATCATTATATAATAAAATAATATTTTAAAACATTTCTAAAGAGCCCCTCCTCCCCCGTATAAATTCTATCACCTCTAACCCATTACTCATACCATTCAATCCCTTTGCCTCATCTATACTCTTCCTAAATATGATCTGATGATTCCTATCTTCCACCTAGAATCCATACCTTATGCAGAAGGACTTAAAGATATTTTTTTGGTTCAAACCAAAGGGAGTTAACTGATTAAAGGGTAACATCTTCTTGTTAAGTCCTTTTCTTTTATTTTACTTATCCAAAAAAATATACACTTTATATTCCATTATTTTTTAACTATATCAGTATCTTCAATATAATATGTTTATTATGACAATAATTCTAACTACACCTACACAAACCTCTGACTAATTGGTAAAAACCATACTATTTATGTGGACTGCGAACTACTCCCTCACGAAACGATGATTATTCAATCTTCGCCTACCACATATTATGGTGTACATTATGATATAACAATATTTAAATGTGGTATATATTATATTTATATTGTCTCTATGATTATTTATTTTTCATTTATAATATACAATTATGGTTTCAATAATGGTTAAACGTGATAATTTCATTTGAGGATGTGCTGACTACTTCCCCCTCAAAGTGATATGAATCGTTCATTCTATAAGTGGAACCTATAAAGGGTATAGTTCCTGCAATTTTATATATGATACTATAATCGAATTATAATATACCTATATATCATTGAGTGTTCATTCCGTTAAATATGTAATTGAAATGAATGTAGCGTTCATGCGTAAGTACGACTTACCGTCTCCCGGAACCGTACACTTCATTTCTTACTTCTAAATGTTATGTACATTTATTAAAAAATAAATAAATATATATATATATACTGGATATATATGATATATAATATATCTTGGACATGAATATCATTACATAGATATTGTACTTTTTACCACATTAACAACTTGTAATTATAAGAAGTTCATTTTCGAATCAAGTACCAAATATCAACAAAACGACCATTATTAACTTAAATGATTAAATAATGTTTATAACATGGTAATAAGTGATTTTAAAGGAATTATAAACTTGAAATATGTTCTTACGAATGTATAAATTATATTTAGTTTATTATTAAAGCGATTAATGAATGAACGGGTCAATTCATACATGAGGTAAGTGACTTTGTCTCAATATCTTTTCATTGTGGAATATTTTGTTTTATACAGGATTTTCATTCATACAATGTATAGAAACAATGGAATTTTCATTAAATTAAAATGGAATCATTTTGTATGAAGTGTTTAATTGAATGACAAAAATGACAGTTCCTTTTAACTTAAGTGGTGACAACTACCTTTTTTGCAACCGCGAGAATTATTTGATCTATGGTTTCCTTAACAAGCCCTAATGTTTTTAAAAAGAAAATAAATACCATCTAATATTTTACATGTTTTAGTATTTAAAATGGTTTTGATAATGGATTTTTTATTTCAATATATTTCAATGATATATTTTTATTGAAATGTGGAAATTTTATCTTCCTTTTATGTTTTGTTTTATTTGTTATGAATATATAATGGTTTGTGTGCATTGTTTACATATACAGGCAGTTCCATGATAAAATAAGGGCAGGTCATCCTGAGATGGCTCTCCAATTAATTGGGTAAATCAATAAAGGTAAACATGAATGTTTCTCCTTATAGATTTAAAGAATATTCTGTGATGTGTATTCCAAATGTAACTCCCTATTAGCTGTGAATGCTACAACGTAAGTATGTTATGGCTACCACAAGTTACCATTATGATTTGTGATTACAATGTTTTATTCATAAATCTTATGATTTAATGAGTTAGGTTAATGATATTATGTTATTTATGTATTGATGAAATAATGTTTTCATTCCTTATTTTATAACCCTTACTAATCTTTTTATAGTCATCCCATGTTTTGAAATGTTTTCTACATGAAATAAAGATGAATAGGGTCAAGGATGGTATCAAGGAAAAGTCATGATGTCTACAATATGGAACTAGACATGATGTTTTTCAAGAGATTTTATTTTATGAAATAAATGGAAACTAAGTAGAAGTGTCCACTTTGTAATTTTTGAGATGAAATTTAATATATATTTCTTAATTCTCTAAAACTCTAAAACTGGACAATGTGAATTGATCATTTAATTCATGATTTTGTAAATGGATAAGGAGGGGTCCTTATATACATTCTCCTCCTAGACCCCCAACATGTAGTACCCATATATTATGTCATAATTTTAAAACCAATGATCCTCACATAGCTGATCATAAATATAATCATATATGTAAAACATATGATTTTTCATTATTATCACCAAATTAGTCTTATTTTAGTTTTTGTAAATTCAAAGCCTCCAATCCATATTCTATTAAAATTTTAATGCTGATTCTCACCATGACATGATCAATTTATTAAATCCCTTTGTCTCAAGGTCATGCGGCTAATATTTTATCTATGTCATTTCAATCAGATCTATCTGATAAGATTATAATGAACTGGGGTTGTCCTAAGGATCATATCTATAGTGAAATAGATCTATATTTTAGGAGAAAACGTTGAATATTAAACTATGAAATCATGGTGGTACTGTTCCATGACCATTATATAGCAACCCCCTAAAATATACTATGATTAATTGATGAAAAACCTAGAAAACTATATTGAAATAAAAACCATATCAAAAAAAGGTGCATTCTCTACCTAATAAAATACCCCTATCAACCATAATGACATGAGATCCCATCAGATTATAGAAATGTGGACCAACCATGATGTGAAAATATTTGATATTTTATTCTTATCAACCAATCAATGCCAATGATTATATCAAATAATTCCATGTACAACATAAAAAATCCCTAAACAAAATTCCATGTGAGTTATTAAATCATAAAACTCTTGTAGCATAAAACCTTGCACTTTTTTCTACCCTGTGTGGTATTAAAATACATCACAAACACCATCATATTTTCATACATAATAATGTTATTAATAAACATTAGTGAGTAAGAAAAACGGGATTCACATATATCAAATTAAACTAATTTCATAGAGTAATAAATAACTAATGTACCAGCCACTATTGAAAGCATATATTCATGATCTTCTGGTGTCATGATTTTTATGTGGTGAAAACCTAATTCAGATGAACAATGATCCCACTTCACATGGTGTGAATCCTATTTTAATTATGTGTATCATCCTTCACCCGTAAAATCATTAGATCTTACCTGACAACCATTAGATAACGTGGAACTAATGACACTTCCTTACATAGTTACATGATATTAATGATGAAGAATACCTAAACCCTGCCATTTATGGTGAATCCCTATAGCCTTAGGGAAATTACGAGTGGTATGATCAGATTTCCCCCACTGATAAAAATCCTTTAACATATTTCAATAAAAACCACTTGAATGATGCCGGATAAATGCTGATAAAATAGTACAATACCTTGTAATGGTTCAATATTCAGGCTCTTATTACATGTTGAAGGGGTATTTCAACCACACACTGAAGGAACCTGACTAAAACACATTTTCAATGTAATTCATTTCTTTACCATAATCACATTAGTATATTATCGTGAGAAAAGAAGAATAAGAATAGACCTAATAATTACCCTCTATTCCATATAAAATCACTCAACCCTGAGGTAATCATTGATGAGGAGTATAAAATATTCATTAATCATCTCATTAAATCAGGAATCATACTCCCGAACTAAAAGAACCCCATTCCCCAACTTCACATATTTATGGTAGCTCACTTCCCACAATTTATTTGGGTTTAACATCATCATAAATAGACCATTGAAAGTAATAAATATGAGATCCCTATGTCAATCCTCTTACATTATGGATATAAACCCTTTTTTTCTTATCCCTTATAACATATATGTGGAAAATCCATCATTTTTGGTCTTAGGGGTCTTAAAAAATTGAATGATTTAATAGAACTATTCAGAAAAATACTCATGCTTTTTTAATCCCCTATCACAATACCAAACCATTGGATTTTTACAAGTAATCTCATGATTCTGTTTCACCATCCATGTTTGATCTACATGACCATATTTCCAAAAGATTAATCCTACATATTACCCACTCTACCAATACTGGATCAAAATGATGATTTTCCCTCGGGACATGATCCACAACACCCTCATTACTCATAAATATGATAATTATGGGATGAATTTAATACAAAACATAAGAAGAAATCCCAATATGAATAATTGAATTTAATAAACTATAGAATAGTATAGAGAAAACCAATATAATTGGTCTCAAGATAAATAATGAATAAAAAATATTAAAAATCAATAAAGATGAAAATTTACAAAACTTTATACGTTTTTTCACACATGAATTTTTTGTTTCACAATTTGGAAAATCCTTCCACAATAGTGCATGTAGAATTTTATGTTAATAGACAAGGAAACATGGTTTACATGTGGTTACTACAAACATTGTTCCCAAATGGCTTTTCTCTTAATGTCTTCTCCATTTAATCCTTAAAATTATAACAATAAATGAGGTCATCCTAAATCTCTAGATATATAGGTAAATATATAAACTAATAAATAAACAACCCATAAATTTGAATAAAAAATAGAAACAGAACCCGCGAACACTCATAGAACTCCGCATCATACATAAAGAAGAGATAGTCATGCATTCCTCTTCTCCTACAACATGACCGATATTTATTCTACATTCATTCCACTACTAATGACCAATATAGGAATTTCTCTCATACCATTTAATGACAGACAAACTTGATTAAACTCAACCAATCACTTGATTCATCATTCCATGTGAACATATACATGTTCCATATCTAAACATGTTGTTGACAGTCACCAATGAATAATAAATAACAACTTGGTAATGGTTTCACTCATTTGAGTAAGGAAAAAAACAATACATAGTTTTATAAGACCACGCCATCATAATCAGCGTCAACTAAATTTATAAATACTACTACAGTAATATAAACATTACTAAAAATGAATACCCGAAAAAACATCTTACAAACCTACATAACATTCCATAAAATAGATATAAATGTGGTATTTCATGTAAAAATAATAAAACCCCAAAAACAATGATAAATAAACAAACAACAAATAAACACATCCCAAAGTTAAATAAAATCCAAAAATCTCCTCATGATATAACCCTATGATGCCAATGATCTTTTATCAAATTCATCTAATGAAGGCAATCTAAGAGATAAAACTAAAAACCTAGTTCCCTTGAGATTACCTAATTCTGGAAAAAAATATTCTACATATAATAAAGATAATATATAAATTGTTTGTCACAATTACCAATATAATGCCACCATGAATATATTGACAAATTCTGATACATGTCAACCAATAAGTCTAGTTTTAAAAACTCATATTAAAAATACATTTATCTTTCAAAACATTTCACTTTACATCATTTCATTGAAATATATTTGGTAACCCATATAAAAAACATGTTTCCAGTGAATTAACCATCATGGATAAGTTAATTAAATATAACCCACATGGAAGAGAAAAACTCAACCTACACAAACAAGGAAAAAATGTATAATTAAAAAAATCATCAAATTATCAAATAAGTGGGAATTTTCATAAGATAATATATTTCAATTAAATATTTAATAAATAAAAATCATGAAGGAATATAAATAAGAATGGAATAATTACTATCCACCATGTGATATAAATATAAATTTCTAATGTAACATAAAATATAACACAATTTATCAGTCAGTGAAATGTCATAACAAGTTAAGAATCTCTCATGGGCAACCCTGATCCCATACCCCTTGTTCTCTATCATTATCATGGTCATAAAGTGGAAAATATCTCGGTCATCCACCCAAAAATCACTATTAATCCCTTATAAAACACTCTCTCACAACATTGGTATCCCATTTTCTACTCAACCATATACTCATCAATATATCAGGTTTCACTAAAATATCTATTTTAAATCTAGTAAAACACACCAACACAGTCATTTTAATAAAAAACATTAGATAATGTAAATTCCTTTCTAAAACTTCTTTATAATTTCATTTAAACCAATAATACCTATTGGATTCTTTTAATCAAATACATATGGAGAATTAAAACATTTACTCTTCAGAAACACAGATTAAAAATTGATTTTTACATAAAAAAGAAGAAAATATACTTAAATAGATTCAACATAAACTATAAATTAGTTATAAATTAAAATTTTCACATATACCCATATTCAAAAACTATTCCTATAGAGGTAAAATAATTTCTATATCTTGTATCAATTTCAAAGATCACCAGGGATCCTATTGGCATCTTAATATGTTTAGATCTATAAACATAATTGTATGGCCTAGACCATTTTTGGTTATGGACTAATCCCGTTTTTTATGAAACCATTTACTATTGAATTTTTTAAAATTTGATAGTTTTACATTGTGGTGTTTTGGGGGTGAAATTGATGAATTTTTAAGGATGAGGTGTAGTGAAGGGTTGGTAAATGATTTTCTAAAACCACACACCCAGGAAAGAGAACTATGAGAACATTGATAGAGGGATTCACATGGTTGGAACACTTTTTGTCAAACAAACCACCCTCATATAAGTAATCTCGTGACCCTTGAGATGAGGTGCATGCTTGGAATCATATTAAAAGAAAACCTTGCACCACATACAAAAAACAATGCATACAGAAAATTAAACCAAAAAAATTTATTTCAAAATTATTGAATCCCTTAGAGTCACAAAAATTTGACCCAATATGACACTTAATGTTTTACCTCCATTTTTGAGACTCCTTGACGGATCAAATGTCCCTCTATACTTTGTTCATGGAAAATAAAAGATCTATTTTAAATATTTTCACCTCTATAGAAAATATATCTTGTCATGATTGTCTTTCTCACTCTCTCTATTCTTCCTCTCATGCTTTAGAAGAAATTTTTTACTCTAATGGGGATGGATTGATATCATTGTTTTTATATAACTAATCTATTTCATATTGGATCTATTTTATATATATATATATTGTTATTCATTGTGTACTTGATTATTCCCCTTCAATTGTGATTCCTATTGAAGATGATTATCAATTATCTTATAGTAATTGACTTAATTGAAAATCCCAATGTGTTTTAAATTATGTGTATGTAATTGTGAAATTTCATTTTCCATGATTTTGAAATTATATGTCAGAAAACATTTATTTAATTAAACTCCATGTGATATTGAATTGTTTTAATTTGGTGAATTTGTAATTTGACAAAATGGATTTATTAATTGGTTAATTATTTAATAGAATGACATGATTATTGAAATGATGGGATAATGGGATTATGGAATTAGTCAATTAAACGGGATTTCATAGATGGTTAATATTTGTAACATGGGATTGACTAATAATGGGAACAAGGTTAGGTGATTATTATCCGTGAAGGGTTAATGAGTAATGTGAATAAATGTTCATAATTGTTTTACTGATGAATTTTTCATATTATTCCACATGTTGGATGTAATTTATTATTATTTTTGTGATAAATAACAAAATAGGAACCATAGTGAAAATTTTGAGAAAAATTTTTAATGTTGAATACACATGTAATTTTTTATTTTTTTAGTGTTATGATATTTGTACTATATGAGAAAAAGGAATGTAGGACAATGACTAGAGCTCTAAATACCCATATTTTGTAAATAATTGTTGGATAGGGACTAAGGCTACAAATACAAATAGTTGATGTAGAGGTGTGTGAAAGGGACTAATGCTACAAATACCCATATATGTTTGTGTGTTTGTGAAAGGAAGTGAGGCTCCAAATACCCATGTCAAAATGACATGTGGGACAAGGATAGAGGCTTGAAATACAAACATAGGATTATAAATTACATTTTATTCCCATGAGATTCGAATTATACTATGGTTCCAAATACATGTTATATAAAATTAATTTTAGTGAAAAATGATTACAATGGTATTGAAATTGTGATATCCCTTGGGGATAGTTCAGACTCTGACATGGGGTGAAGGTAGTATTGTTGGTGTGGGTGTTATTAGGAACCTATGAAATTTATGGGGTTAATTAAAGAATAATAAAATGTGATAAGTATTTATATTCTGATTTTTTCATTATTCATTATATAATTACACACCCTATTTTTTAATGGAAATTATTTTAGTTTTCATCAGTGGTGTCCTACTGAGATGTAAACATGCTCTGTTTGGGGTAACTAATCATTACTCATATAGAATTCCCATTTTTAGAATTGGATAAGGGCAGTAGCCCAATGTTAAATAGATGTGTTTGGATTGTGAATGGGTGAGGGAACTAGAAAATGTTTTGGGATCTCCATGGGGGAGATTCTAGATTATATATTTTGGTTTTTCATTTTAACACATGACACTTACTTGGAATGACATAAACTACTATTTAGTTAGGTACATTGATTTCATTTTTGGTTCATCATGTGATATTGGATTGTTCTAGTTATTTTATTATTCAATTTGATGGTTACATCATCATTATTTATGTTATTATGATTCATTGATAAGGAGTATATTATGGCCCCATGATGATATATGAGACAATCAATACTATTTAAAAGCCTCTACTATATGGGGTGTCACACTTGAAATCATGTGACAAAGAGGCTTGGCGAATTTGTATGTGGCACAATTTTCGGGATGTCAAAAAGTTCTACCAAAGGGGATTTTTTATCTTATTTTTTCTTATTATTTAAGAAAGTTAGATAAGAGATTAAAATTATTTGTGAGTTGGGCAAAAATACATTCATGTGAATATATAACCCATTTATATGAGTATAAAATATGTACCTAGTTTAGCATTGTTGGTGTTGATCTATGTTGTTATAGTTGGATTTTATTTCCCCTCGAGTGATGAACTTATTGTGTGATATGATAATTATATCTATGATTATTTGCAATTTGTATCTTGGATGAGTATTTATGGTGAATTGTGTATGTTGTTTATGATTCATGGAACTCATGAATTATTGTAACATGCATCATTTTAGGCACGCATTAAAAATCATGTTCTAAGAATGTTGGTATAATTGAAATTTTTTTCATTGATAGTGAAATTGTACTAAATACAATTACCTAAAATTAATTGAAATTTATAAAATGATGAAATATTTGAATATATGGGTATAAAATGAGAAACTAGAATAATGAGAATTAGTTTACCATCTTTTAAATGTGACCATGATGATGGATGGTTAGGGGTAGTGATATTACATAGTTTTTTTACTGTGTGGAAGGGTTTGGGAAATGAATTGTTATGGATTTATGTGAATCCCTTAAATTTTTACAATGTTGTGTTATGTGTCCTATGTTATGTGTTTGAAATTTTAGATAAAATCCTCCTTGATGAAACATTTTGATAGGACTATAGGAGGATAAGGATTGAAATGATCCTCCAACAGAGGAACATGAGGCACTAATAGAGTTGGGTGAAAAGAGAAAAGAGATGATTTGTGAGAACATTCACCACATCGTGTAGATTATTGACATAGACCTATAGAGAATTATGAAGTCTATTTCAGAACATTCATTTCAGTTTCAATTACAACAACATCTGAATCTAAACTAATAGGGAGGAACAATTGTTGGTGAGTACTGGAATGAGTCCATCCAGAATTGGTGGTTAGATGGTATGGTCAAGAATGACTTTTCAGAGAAGTTCCTCAAGAAATTTAATATAGATACACTAAGATAGGGTTTTATGGTAGGACTACTACATAAAGATTAGACTAAAATCATGGATAATGAAGTTGTACTATCGAATTATGGAGGTACAATTCATATTGATTCTATTATTTCTAGATCCTTATATGATCTTAGTGACTCTAGTCATTTTATATTTTCACAAATTTTGAATGGGTTGAGTCTAGTAGTGTAGATATTGATCTGGGGTATGTGGATCGATTTACCATTGGGAGTACAATTGAGCAACTTCTATTTGTGATGGAGGTGATCACATGTGGATGGGAAGTTTCAGTCAATGGTATATTTATATTAATCATATGTCAAGCTTCAAATTAATTTTGGGTACGGACTTTTTTGTGGCGAACTGATCCCACATGAATTGTTGCCGAATTATATTGTCTTTTACATTTCCTATGTGTGAAAATTATATTTACCATGTAGAGTGGGATATCCTTACGAGTCATACATGGCTAATTCATCAGAAAACGATGGAGCACACTAACCATACTGATAGTCTATAATTATATCACAGAGGTGTAGATCATGATTTCATTCCACCCATAGTGGAAAAGTTTCAGGATGTGTTTCCTAAAGAATTCATAGGCCTTCAACATGAGTGGGAAGTGAAGTATATAATTGAGATCATGTTGAGGGATGATCTGGTTTCTGTTATACCATAGATGATGTCACCAATAGAGAATCATAATCATAAGGCTCGACTGGAAGAGTTGATGTATAAGAGGATTATATGTCTATGAACATCACCTTGGTTTTTTCCTTTTTTGTTTTATAGGAAGGATAACTAAACTCAATGATTATTTATTGATAATGAGATTTTGAAAAGGATGACACAGAAAAATGGGTATCCTCATACACGTATCAATGATTTATTTGACTAGTTGCAAGGAAATTGTTCTTTTTGTAAGATCTATATGAGACCAGTGTAACATCAGTTGAGGGTTCGACCTTCTAACATGCCATGGAAATATATTAAAATCATGTAGTTCTTTCATGAGTTCATAGTGTTTCTAGTTGGGTAGAATGATTCTATAGTAGTGTTATTTGACATTATGAATTGAATCTTCCACAAATAACTATATAACTTTGGGTTGTATTTTTTGGTCAAATCATAGTGAAATATAATACCTATAAAGATAATTCCCAACATCTGGATGTCATCCGGAGTGTACTAAGAGAGAAATAAATTTATTTTATGATATAAAAGTGAAAATTTTGGATCAATTATCTATTTTTTTTGTTTATATCATCTTGAATGAGACTTTTTTAGGGGAACCACTAATTGTTTAGGTAGCTGTTTCCTATGATAAGTCCAAAATAGTTTTTGAACTCTATAATTTAATGGGGTTATAGGGTCATTATTGGAGGTTCATCTAGGACATATCTTATATGGAATCACTTCTATCAGTATTAAAAACTATGGGATTTTTTTTATAATGGTCTAGATTGCATAAGAATGCCTTCATGGAGTTGGAGAAGCACTTGAAAAAAACACCAATATTGGTCTTACTCGATGCGGTGCGGATTATATGATGTTTCTATGCTCTTGGGATCAATTGTGGAGCACTGTTGATGTAGAGAGATCGGGTTGTGGTGTATAATTATCTGCCGTTGAGGCCACATGAATGAAATTACCCTGCACATGACCTCATACTCCCTGTAGTGTTATATTCATTGATTATTTTGTTGAATTATTTGATGGGAGAAATGTTTAATAGGTATATTGATCACACGAGATTAATGTATAAATTTAATCATTGAGATTTGAATCTTTGGAAGTGAATATGATTTGAATATATTCAGACAATTGAATTTGATAAATAATTTACATCCAGGAAGCGAAAAATTATGGATTAATCATTATTTAGGAAAACATATGATTTTGTAGTACATGAGTCTAGTTAAGAGTGGAAGATTAGGAAATTGTGGATTATGATGTGGGTTGTAGTTTAGAAGGGAATGTAGGAGAAGACTCTTATATTGGTTTTAGTGGAGTCTTTTCTTTTATGTTGAATCTCGGATAAGAATTATAATTATTTGAATTGTTTTTACTTGAGGTAAAGCATAAATGATGGAGAGAAACCATCATATTCTACTATAAATGAAGATGATATCATCTATGGTAAAAATAATTTCATTGATCCTTTGAGTACATGAAAATAGATAATACTTGAATTCCATGGCTGAAAACAGGGTAGTACATATAGTATTGACCAAAATAAACTATTACATAATACGACAATATTGGTGGTCAGGCTTGAAAAATGAGATTACAGGGCTCTTAAAATGATGCTACATTGATCAATAGGGTATGTATGGGTGTCAATGACATTTTCTTTTACTTCATCCATTTCACATTCCATAATGGAAATGTGATGATGTCACCATGGACATTGTGGTTGGTGTTGTGGGTATTATTTACAATAATGACACTATTTGGGTGTTTGTGGACTAACTAGTGAATGTACTGATTTTCTGGACTATAGAAGATAAATTCTCAGTAGACTAGTTAATTTCTTTTTATGTTCAGAAGATATTCTATCTACATGGGGTTTCATAGTGATTACATTATAATCTTCACCCACATCTTAATTCATTTTTCTATCTGGGCATGTTGAATGCACTATGTAAATAGTTAGGCTGGGCATGCCAAAGGCTCATGGTACATAAGTTTTATAATTACATATTTCCATGAATAGATAAATGGGTTATGAGAGTCTACTATACATGTTTATTATGATATTTTATGAGACTTAGTTTTGGAATATGGTGGGTCTTGGGTGAAGCACCTGGAACATAAAAAACTACACCTACAACAATAGTAATAAATAAACTATACAGATGACACTATAGGAGGAACATAAAGTTATTTCCAGAAGATATATACTATTTTGGATTGAGGTAGGTGAGTCAAAAATGTTGGGACTGGGTCTCATATAGGATAAATTGATGTAGGCTTAGTTGATTCGGGATAATATGGATATTCCGCAGAGTAGGAAGATGTAGAAGGTTGATATACCTTGATGAACCCTATAGTTTATAGTGAGTGATCATGTGTTCCTTCAGGTGTCTCCTGGATTGGATCACTATAGTATTCAAAGACAGGGCCAAACTACACCATGGTTTGTTAGACCGTTTAATGTTTTATAGAGAATCATACTGGTGGTGTACTAATTAGAAATTCTACAAAGGTATAAGTCTACTATTTATTCTTTTCATGTGTAAAATCATTGGTGGTATCACCCAACCATTATCATGTGATCTATGTGAATAATGCTTATCTTGTGGTTTGATGAGTCCTCAGAGAGGAATTTGAAACACGTTTTGGATCATGTTGATAATGTTTTGAGGGTAATAATTTGTCAATTGTTTGTATATTATGGAAATAAGATCATTTTCGAGAGGAATCATGGTAGAGAAAAAATGGTATATGGGCTTGGTGGCTCAATCTTTTTTACTCAGAATTCTATATATGCTTGGTAGTGCAACTCGAGGATGAGATGATATAATGTGGGGATTTGGTGAAATCCCTATCATCTCAAGTGACATATTGAGCTCATTTTGGGTACCCTTTTATCATTTTTCAGTTAATGTTGGATAATTTTTACCTTGTTGAGTTTTATGAATAAATTGGTGAATTATGGGAGGAAGAGGGGAAGTGTATTACTGGTGCATATTTATTCCAAACTATGCACACATGTATGAATACTATGTGAACCCAGATAAAAGAGAATTTTCATAGTTAGTGAATGATTTTTCCGGTTGTGATCCCTCCATGTAGTAACCTTGTGACCCATTCGAGGAGGTTTATGGTTAGTCTCATGGTTAGGGATAATCTATTTTCCTAAACAAGAAACAATGGACACATAAAATTAAATCAATGAGAATTAGTTATACTATTAAAATCCCCCCTTCAATACACCCTAATTCGAACCCACTCAACCCTGTATTTTTTCTCCTGTTTTTGGAGTCTTCGGGAGTGATTCCATGTCCTTCATAACTCCGTTCTTGGTCAATCGAAGGTCCTTTTTATATATATCCTCTTTTCTCAGTCAGAGGTCTCATTATAATTTTTTATACCCCTCTTCAGTCTTCTTTTCATCTTTGGAATGGAATTTTTTCAGACATTTTTTATTTAACTATATATAGGCATTGATAGAAATAATCAATTTGATATTTGATATAGTTTTTGGATAATGATTGTCACGACCCGTCCTTGGGGCCCATACCGTGACTACCCCAAGCCTGCCTTCCATAGGCCAGGGGATGGCGACTAGCACCCAAGACCTAAATCCCAATAACTGGGAAGGCATTGCCTTTATAAAAGAAAACAAACACCACAGAGTACAAGTGGAAGTAAAACACTATGTAAAAAAGAAAGTGATGAAAAGTAAATGGTCCAGAATACAAACCCAACTGAAAGTACTGCTACTACTGAACAAAAGTACAACAGAATATGGCAACAGCTAGAAGAACGGAAGTGGATCTTGGGTCGTCCTCTCAAGATCCTACCTAAAGGGTAGGTACAGATGGCGTAGCTCTTGGATCGTCCACCACGGATCCTACATGAAGGGTAGGTATAGATATCCTCCACAACGATCTCGCCCGTCAACCTCCTCCGTGTGTCATCTCGTCATGTAGTCCACCTCCGAATACTGACTCGTCATGTGGTCCACCTCCGGGTACTGACTCGTCCTCGAACACTCGGCCTCCGTCAGCACTTCCCGTAATCTGCAACCAACACAATGAGGTGTGGGCATAGCCCGTGTAGGGGTGAGTATAACGATACTCAATAGGGACCCTGAGACCCTCATGGTCTCACTAAAACCAACATGGATAACCACAAAGAAGATCTCAACAGATAACCTCTACTTAGGTATATGCCCATACATATACCTACGTTATCAAATAACCCATCTCAATCATGAGGAAACACAAAGATTGTGAAATCAATGGATAACCACTACCTAGGTATATGCCCATACATATACCTAAGTTATCAAGTGACCCATCTCAAACATGAGGTATACAAAAAGATCAAAGACTCAGCTCAAACCAGGATTTTCATTATCGAAACCGTAACTGCTGGGGTACTCCTACTGTGGAGTACTGTGGGTCTGCTGCTACAACCAAGCACTTCCCACTATGGGTCTGCCGCTACAACCAAGCAGTCCCCCTCATAGCCACTAGAGGTACTCCTTCTGTTGAGTACCGTGGGTCTGCCGCTACAACCAAGCGCTCCTCCGTCGTGGGTCTGCCGCTACAACCAAGCGCTCCCCCTCATAGCCTCCAGAGGTACTCCTTTTGTTGAGCACTGCAGGTCTGCAACTACAACCAAGCACTCCTCCGCCGTGGGTATGCCGCTACAACCAATCTCTCCCCACTGGGCTATCCGAAACACACCGAGTCGATCGGTCAAGCAGACGTTTGGTCTCAGCCGGCTACACGGTCTCCGTACTCCGCACGCTCATCTCTGGGAGCGTCCGCTCCACGAGATACTATTCGATACTCCACGAATCACAAGATCCCACTAAGAATTATCTCAAAGGACCGCCTCGTCATAGGGGTCTCAACGCAGCAGACGGCACGTCAATCAGACATCTGGTCTGTGAGTTATTAGCCATTTCTTCCCAGGGGCCAGTTTGGTTTCATGTACGAACCAACCCGACCATATCTCAACTTTACCCAGAACTCACATAGGTTATACTCATAGGTACCGTTTCTGAACCTGATCAATAACGCCGCTGATGGTTCGTCAAATAGACGTCCGGTCTGAATGTTATCAACTTTTCTGTTCCAGGGGCCCGGTTGGATTTCGGGTACAATCCAACCTGACCACTATCCAACTGCGTCAAAACCATGGGTGAAGTATGCCAAAAGTTCCTTCCCAACAAGTGGAATACAACAAAGTCTACGGCACATCAATCGGACGTCCGAAGCTCAAGATATAAGCGTTTCCACTCTGAGGGCCCGGTTGGTTTCGTATCCGAACCAACCCGGCTGAACCCAAAGTTCTCTGAAACCTTGAGTGTAATATACCTAAATGACCACCTCGATCTAAGGATCGCAACAGAACTAATGGTGCGTCAATCAAAGGTCCGTGACCCATGTTATGGGCGTTCGAACAGAAACAATTCGTAATAGGGGGTTTGGGCCCGACCCGGCCCGACCCAACCCCCCTAGGTCAGCCCGAAACGGGCGACCCGACCCGGGTCCAGGTCTGGCCCATCAGGGCGTCGCCCGACCACATGTCCCACCGAGGCTCAGCCAGCGTGGCCTAGTGGAAGCTGCGGAGCGGGGGGGGGGGGGGGGGTTGCGCGACTTCCTCGCTGCTGATTGATTCCCGCGGCAATTTGCGCCACCGCCGTTCCTCCGGGATCCCGCGCGGCCGCGGGATCCCCTTGTACCGGACCACTGCAGCAACCCGCCGCGGTTTGTTTCCTCCGGCGGTGCGCAAGGGCGCCACCGTCTCCTTGCGGCCGGACGGCTCCGGCCGCCGCCACCGGCTGCCGCCGGCGCCGCGTCGGTGGCCTGCACCTCCAGGGTTTCCGCGGGCCACCAGAGTTGCTCCGGTGGTCCGTTTTCAAATCTGTCACTGCCGGTGTTCATCTCTTGTCTCAAAAATTACTGTGTAAGCTTAAAAATTACCTTGCGGCCCCATTTTTCGTCTCCCTTCAATCCAAGCACAACGATCAAAAATCAAATCGCTGCCTCTTCGTGGTTATCTGGCGTGGCGCGACGGCGTCGCGGCTTGTTCGACTTCAATGGCGCATCGCGCTTCTTCGCCCTTTCTCACAGCTTCCGCGTCGTGCAACCGCACCACGCCGCCTTTCACATGTCACAAAAAATTCAAACAAACAAGGTAGGAGGAGGGTCATCCATGTTCATGCGGTCCGACCTCCTCCCGTTATTCCGATACCAGGCTACCCAATTGAAACCATGAAAGGCAACAGTTGAGATCACGAACAACAATAAATAAACCCCTAACTGATGTAAACAATGAACAAAGGGTTTTCGCGGAAGGAGAGGGTTGTTGGCGTCGCGGTACATGGCGTCGCGTCGTCGATCTCCGAGGAAGGCGTCTCTCATCTTCGCCCTTCGTCTGAGGTCTGCGTTCTTCGTTGGTGACGGTGTGTTCTTCGCGTTCTTCAAGGAGGAAGAACGTCCTTCAGAACTTAGTGCTTTCCTCCCCAAATCCTTTCGCACCATCAACTATTCTCCCATGAAATAAGACTTAGTCTTATTTAATTAACACACATGCCAATGGAATTCATTTGAAATTAAAACGAATCCAAGAATTAATTACCTGAAAAACCTACACAATTACTGAGTTGACTTTATTTTAAAAAGGGGGGGGTTTGTTTTTTGAGAGTTACAAAATTAAGGGGTAAAAGTTTTGAATGTTAGGGGAAGGTGAGGGGTTGGGCTCGTGTGGGCCCCACCCCACCGTAATCCTCTAAAAGGTAGTTATCAAAAAGTGGGTCCCACCCATAACTCCCTGACATAGGTTATAACCACAGAAGAGAGAGTAAAAGTGTTGTGACACAACACTTAATCCACTTAACAAGAAAAGAAAATATAATTGTAAAACAATTATATTATTATCCCTCACATTATTTAAACAACTCATCCCGAGAAAACGAAACTCAAGAAAGGGGTATTCTTAATCAATTACCGGTGCTGTGAGCTCATCGGTGCCCTCAGATTTTGATTCCGAACACCGGTTCGAATGTTAAGAAAACTCGCTCATTCGTTCACTGAACTTACCCAAGCTAACATTCGGAAAATGAATCTGGGCACACCGGGCCTCAGAATCAGGTGCCGTGAGAAACTGTGTTCTTGTAAAATTCCAATGAAAATTAATAAAAAAAATTCCATGAAATTTCTGTGTCTTTACATTACACCCACCTCAGGGATTTATGTCCTCGTAAATCATTAACACAAACTATAGATACAAAAAAGCGGTATTGAGAACGCATCTGAGCCTTCCGCTCCCATGTGTTCACTTGGAGGTTCCCGTACTTCTAGTGAAAGCACACAAGATGAATCTACCGTCCTTGTAGGACCGCTCCGGTCGATCATCAAATCCTACTGGAACCCCGCAAAAGTCACCCCAACGCCAAAGTACAGCTCCACATGTTCTATGATATGCGTCGGGTCAAGCATGTATCTCTTCAGTTGAAATACGTGGAAGTCGTCGTGCACCTGGTGCAACTAAGTTGGATGGGTCAAGTGTTAAACCACCTCTCCAATCCTTCTGAGGACCTATAAAGGTCCGCTGATCCTCGGAGATAACTTGCCACCTTTGCCACATCTCCGTAAAACCCGTCGAGGTGAGACCTGTATAAGGACGTGATCGTCATCCTAGAACTCAATAGGTCTCCAATTCCTGTTTAGAACTGAAACTCAAAACTCATTCTTCTACGAGGGTATGATTGTCCGACTCAAGATTGATCGGCCGCACCCTCATATGCATGAGTTTATCCGATGCTGCCTGGGGTTTCCTTTTCACCGACCGAGGAAAACCCATCCCGATGATGTAGTTAGACCACATTCCTTTTTGCCTAATACCGTCAATTTGTGTATGAAATGTGATTTCCCAGTCCATACTCAAACCAACGTCGTAAGGCCACGACGCTGCCACCAAGAGATTCCAACCGAAACTCTCGCCTCGAGGGTCTGACCACACCATCGGCGTAAATGTGGATATTGAGTCTTCTCCAAAGGTATCTCCAGACGTGAGGGTCAAGTCTACGGCTTACTGGAAACTCTAGCTCTGGGACAATATTTGAGGAAGGAAGGAATGATTCGTATCAATTTTGTGTTACTACGACATCTAGTAGTGGACATAGACTATCCCTCGAATCATTCATAGAGCCATTGGGTCACTCTCCCTGACCGCATGCAGCTACTCTCTTCCCCTGCCCTCCAGCTCCCGGAGCCTGGCGGGGACAACTAAGGCGGGTGGTTGTAGCATGATAAAACGTACACCACCTCATGATGCTCTCGTAGCTCTGCCTCCACGTCTCTTTCTTCGCAGACTCATCTCTCCTTTAAGCTTCCTCTTATTGAAACATTTAACATGGCCGAGTCACTAAGACAGGCGCTGGTTTCCCGTTTCTTACTGCACTGTGCAGTCTTCATCCGCTCCTGGATGATCTGCACCTTCTTTGCCTACGATCTGAACGAGCTTCTAAAATTTCTCCTTTGCCAAAAATAGAATCTCGGTCTCATCCCCTGGATGAACCACGCACATTGCCTAATATAGTCAATCCTGACATTAATGATGTATTTATCCCATGGATGACGTCGTAAGGCCTCGACGTTACTACCAAGATATCCAACTATCACTCTCGCCTCCAAGGGTTGAGTCACACTGTTGGCATCAGTGTGACGTCACTGGGTCTCCTCCAGTAGAAATCTCGAAAGTGAGGGTCAAGTCAACAGTCTTAACCGGGACCACTCTGTATTAACCAAACAAAAGGACAGGAACGAGAAAATCATAAAGATATGTGTCTTTTTATTATTTCAGCTCATAGTACAATGACACGAATACAACAACAATATGGAACTAGAAGTACAAGGGATGTATCCACTAGTTCCACTCTTGTCCACCTGCTCACGAAGCTCTACTACCTTGTCCATTGCTCAGCTGTTTCTCAAGCACCCGTCAATGCTTCTACCTCGGTGGCTCCTCCAACGCTTGCGGATCGACTGTTCGGGGGGTTCAGACAGTCACGTTCCAGGTGACCATTCCTGCCGCATTCATAACACCTCCTGCTCCGACTACTATACAAACGGCTATATCAGTGCTAAAAATGGCTTTAACAGCGCTAAAAAAGCATTGTAAAGCTCAGTGCTAATATATGGGGTTCCCTTTTATCAGCGCTATAAAGGCCCCTTTTATCAATGCTAAAAAAATCACTGATAAAAGATCTATTTATGAGGGATTTTTTTAGCGCTGATAAAAGGGGCCTTTATCAGCGCTTTTAAAAAGCACTGATAAAGGTCAAAAAAATAAAAATAAAAATAAATATAATAATACCGGGGAGTGCTTTATCAGCACATCACACCCCATTTATCAGCGCTAGGAGTTCTTTTATAAGCGCTTCACACCCCGTTTATCAGCGCTCAGAGGTCTCCCGCACGCTGCCCTTCCCACGCATCCTAATACGCATGCACCCCCTTTGCTTCCACCCGAACATGAACCTGGGACCTCCCCCCTTTCACTGCTGCACCTTTACCACTATTCCATTTTATTTTGTTCTCTATTTAGTGATATATATATAGTTATATTTATACATATATTGATTCATATATTGATATATATTCATATTAATATAAATATATTTATTCATATATTAATATATATATATAAATATATTAATTCGTATATTAATATATTAATATATATATTTTTAGTTATAATTTTTTATACGTACATTTATTTGTATATTAATATATACATATAAGATTAGTTTTAAATACATTTGTGAAAAAATATGTTTTTTATGTGTGTTTATAAATAACTAAATTCATGCATACATACATAGATATATAAAACCCACATACATATATATATACAACACAAAGAGACACACACACATAAACACACACAAACACATTTATATTTATGAATAAATACATATATATGTGTATTTGAAAATCCATAGAATGTACAGATAAGATTAGTTTTAAATTCATATATTAAAAAAATATCTTTTTGATGTGTGTATATAAGTAAGTAAATAAATAAATACATATATACATATATACAACACACAGACACACACAGAGACACCAACACACACACAGACACATATATATTTACGAATAAATACATATATTTTTGTATTTGAAAAGCCATAAAATGTTTAAATGACCATAAAATATAATCTAGAATTCCGTTCCAACGCCACAACCAGTAAAATCGAAGAAAATGAAACAATATTCGATATGATATGTGGTACAGGCCTAATAGACATCCGGATCAAAAGTTATACTTGTTTTAATGTTAAAAAATCGGGGTTTCCCAAATAAAAACTCAGTTTTGGAGGCATTCTGGACCTTTTTTGGGCTCAAAAAATGTGACCGAGGCTTTAGTTATGTTAGTAGCGCGTAGATCTCATCACAGGCTTTAATTTGATATGCTGTAGAGCTCAAACGTACACCTGGATCAAAATTTATAGCCGTTTGAAGTTTGAGTTTCATTTTCAATGTATTTTAGATATTTTATTAATTGTTCTAATTTTTTTGTCCTCAAATTGTAATTAAATGATTTTTAAGAGATAATAATTAGAAAATTATTGATTAATAATATTTTTTTAAAATATTTTGAATCAATTTTCACTAAATTTCTTATATATTAAATGTAATAGTCTATTTATATGTATTTATAACATATTTAAAAAATATATATTGTATTTATATCAATATAAATATAAATATATAACAAAATATTATTTTTCATGAATTTTTTTTGGAACTCAACATTTATCAGCTCTTCGGAAAAGCACTGATAAATCCCCCCTTTATGAGCGCTTTTTTTAAGCGCTGATAAAGGGGTAGTGCTTCCCTTTCCAGTTTTTGGCATAGTGTCCTCGTACGGCTGCCTCTGGTCCTCTTGGACCTCTGCATCATCTGTCTACTGCCCACAGATGACTTGGCTAGTGATCGAAAATCATGCTGCAAAGGCAGCATCTCCTGTACATGGTCGGGGTGTAGATCTACTGGCACAAGCTCCACCCTGAAGAAGGTCTCGAAATCATCCCATGTGAAGGTCATCCCATCGCAAAACTGGAACAAGTGGCTCCACCACCTGCCTGCTGCTGCCTGAAGAAGGCTGGTATCAAAGATCACCATGAAGTCTGTTGGCATCCCAAATAGCCTGAAGACTCTCACCACAGCCTCCAGCCAATCCTCAACCGCCTGCGGGTCCGTCTCTCCCCGGAACTTGGGTGGCCTATGGCACTGGAACCCGTGTAGTGCGCTCAAGTGGCGTGCATCGCCTACTACTGGGGCTGGTGGCATCGGTGTTCCAACGTATGGTAGTACCGATGGTGCCTCCGCTGGTGCCTCGACTGTAAGAGGGCCCTGTACCGAAACCTCGTCGCTCGGTAGGATATCAGTACGCACATCCCTCTGGGCTCTAGCTGGTCATCTGTGGAATGGCATCCTGAAAGAAACAATGTGACACAGTCAAACGATTATACCTGGTGATCTGACCTGGTTTGAGCTGACTTTTAAAAACTTCTGGTAACACACACGCAATCAGTGTTTTCGTTCACAAAGTCGGAAATCAATTGTCAGGGTCCTGGTGTATGGATACGTCGGCCGCCCGCACCAACACTGGACTCCCTGAACTGAAAACCACAATCGGTACTCTTAACACTATTGCTTCACAGAAAGAAAAATATCAGAGTTATAAGTTCTGCGGTAGAACGAATCCCCTGATACCAATTTGTCACAACCCGTCCTCGGGGCCCGTGCCGTGACTACCCTATGCTCTCCTTCCATAGGCCAGGGGCTAGCGACTATAACCCAATGTGTAAATCCCGATAACTATGAAGGCATTGCCTTTATAAAAGCAAAAAAACACCACATAGTACAAGAGAAGTACATCACTATGTACAAAAGATGTTATGAAAAGTAAATGGGCCAGAATAAAAACCCAACTGAAAGTATAGCTACAACAGAAAAAAAGTACAACATAAAAAGACAACATCAGGAATAATGGAAGTGGCTCTTGGGTCATCCTCCTCGGATCCTACCTGAAGGGTAGGTACAGATGGTGCAGCTCCTGGATCGTCCACCACGGATCCTACCTGAAGGGTAGTTATAGATAGCCTCCACAACCCCTTTTCCCTTCATCCTCCTCCGTGTGTCGTCTCGTCGTGTAGTACACCTCCATATACTGACTCGTCGTTTGGTCCACCTCGGGGTACTGACTCGTCCTCGAACACTCGGCCCTTGTCAGCATTTCCCGTCGTCTGCAACCAACACAACGAGGTGCGGGCATAGCCCATGCAGGGGTGAGTATTAATGATACTCAGTGGGGACGCCGATTCCCTCATGGTCTCATTAAATACAACATGGATAACCACAAAGAAGATCTCAATAGATAACCTCTACTTAGGTATATGCTCATACATATACCTAAGTTATTAAGTAACCCATTTCAATCATGATGAAACACAATGATTATGAAATCAACGGATAACCACTATCCAGGTATATGACCATGCATATACCTATGTTATCAAGTTACCCATCTCAAACATGTGGTATACACAAAGATCAAAGACTCAGCTCAAACCGGGATTCTCATTATCGAAATCGTAACTGTTGAAGAGCCTCGTCTCTGGAGTGTACAGTGTTCCTGTCACGACTACGAGGTACTTCTCACTAACCTAAGACTGTTGGGGTACTCCTACTATCCATTACTGTGGGCCTGCTGCTACAACCAAGTGCTTCCCACAATGGTTCTGCTGCTACAACCCAGCGCTCCCCCTCATAGCCTCCAGAGGTACTCCTTCTGTTGAGTATCGCTGGTCTGTCTCTACAACCAAGCACTCCTCTATCGTGGGTCTGCTGCTACAACCAAGCGCTTCCCCTAATAGCCTCTAAAGGTACTCCTTATGTTGAGTACCGTGGGTCTGCCGCTACAACCACGTGCTCCTCCGCCGTTGGTTTGCAGCTACAACCAAGCGCTCCCCATTGTCTTATCCAAAACACACCGAGTCGATCGGCCAAGCAGTCGGTAGGTCTCAGCTGGCTACACAATCTCCGTACTCTGCACACTCGTATCCTGGAAGGTCTTCTCCATGAGCTACTGGTGGATACTCCATGTATGACAAAGTCCCATTAATAAGTATTTCAAAGGACCGCCTTGTCACAGGGGTCTCAACGCAGTAGACGACGCGTCAATCAGACGCTCGGTCTGTGAGTTTTTAGCCTTTTAGTCCCAGGGGCCCAATTGGTTTCGTGTATGAACCATCCCAACCATACCTAAAATGTACCCCTAAATCACATAGGGTATACTCATAAGGACCGTTTCTCAACGCAATCACCAACGCCACAGATGGTTCGTCAAATGGACGTCCGGTCTGAATGTTATCAACTTTTCCGTTCCAGGGGCCCGATTGGATTTTGGGTACAATCCAACCTGGCCGCTATCCAACTGTGTCCAAACCACGGGAGAAGTATTCCAAAAGTTCCGTCTCAACGAGAGAAATCCAACAAAGACGACGGCACGTCAATCAGACTTCTAGAGCTCAATATATAAGTGTTTCTCTCCGAGGGCCCGGTTGGTTTCGTATCCGATCCAACCCGGCCGAACCCAAAGTTCTCGGAAACCTTGAGTGTAATATACCGAAACAGCCGTCTTGATCCAAGGATCACATCGCAACTGATGGTGCGTCGATCGGAGGTATGTATCCCATGTTATGGGCATTCGAACAGATACAATCCGAAATGGGGGGGTATGGGCCCGGCCCAGCCCGACCCATCATGGCGCGGGCCGCCCGCTTGTCCTTCCACGGCTTGGCCAGCGTAGCCGAGCGGAATCCGCGTTGTGGGGGGGGGGTTGTGTGTCCCCCGTGCCACTGATTGATTCTGGTAGTGGTTTGTGCAGCTTCCGTTCCTCTGGGATCTCGTGCGGCTGAGGGATCCCCCGTGTCGCACCGCCGCGACAAGCTGCAACGGGTGTTTCCTCCGGAGGCGCGCTAGGGTGCAGCCACTTCGTGGTGGCCGGACAGCTCCGGCCGCCACCGCCAGTCGCCGGCAGCGCCGCGCCAACAACCTGCACCTCCAGGGTATCCGCGGGCCACCGGAGTTACATCGGTGGTCCGTTTTCAAATCTGTATGTGCCGGCGTTCATCTCGGGTCTCAAACATTACTATGGATGCTTCAAAATTACCTTGCAACCCCATTTTTCGTCGCTCATGAATCCACACTCAATGATCAAAATTCAAACCGTGACCTATTCGTTGTTTTCTGGTGCCGTGGGACGGCTCCGCGGCTTGTTCGACTTCAACGGCGCGTCACGTCGGCGCCGCACTTCTTCTCCCATTCTCATAGTTTCCACACAGTGCAACCACACCGTGCCGCCTTTCACGTGCCGCAACAAACTCAAACAAACAAGGGGGAGGAGGGTCGGTCGTGTTCCTACGGTCCGACCTCCTCCCGTTATTATGATAATAGGAGGCCCAATTGAAACCAAGAAAGGCGATAGATGAGATCATGATCAACAATAAATAAACCGCTATCTGATGTAAACGTTGAACGAAGGTTTGTCGCAGAAGGAGAGGGTCGTTGGCGTCGCGGTACACGGCATCGTGTCGTCGATCTCCGAGGATGGATTCTCTCACCGTCATCCTTCCTCGGAGGTCGGCGTTCTTCGTCGGTGATGGTGCGTTCTTCACGTTCATCAAGGAGGAAGAACGTCCTTCGGAACATATAGCTTTCCTCCCCAAATCCTTTCGCACCATCAACTATTCTCCCACTAAATAAGACTACGTCTTATTTAATTAAAACACAAGCCAAAGGAATTCATTTGAAATTCAGACAAATCCATGAAATAATTACCTGAAAAACCTACACAATTAATGAGTTGACTTTATTTAAAAAATGGGGGGTTTCTTTTTGAGAGTTACAAAATTAAGGGGGGGGGGGAAGTTATGAAAGTTAGTGGAACATGAGGGGTTGGGCTCGTATGGGCCCCACCCAACCATAATACTCCCAAAGGTAGTTATCAACTAGTCGGTCCCACCCCTAACACCCTTACATAGGTTATAACCACATAAGAGAGAGGAAAAGTGTTGTGACACCACACATAATCCACTTAACAAGATAACAAAATATAATTGTAAAAAAATTATATTATTATCCCTCACTTTATTTAAACACCTCAACCCGAGAAAATGAAACTCAAGAAAGGGGTCTTCTTAAGCAATTACCGATGTTGTGAGTTCATCGGTGACCTTGGATATTGATTCTGAGCACCGGTTCAAAAGTAAGGAAAACCCGTTCGTTCGTTCACTGAACGTACCCGAGCTAAACTTCGGTAAATGATTCCGGGCACACCGGGCCTCAGAATCAAGTGCCGTCAGAAACTGTGTTCTTGTAAAATTCATAAGAAAATTAAGAAAAAAAATTTCTTGAAATTTCAGGGTCTTTACAATGATAACCTTATTCATCATGTTCTTGATCCTTCCACAATAATTGGGGATTATTTTGGAAAATGTTCATAAATAATCTTGAGGTAGGTGGTTTAATTTATAATCCTAAGTTATTAATTTTAATTACTTGTATATGTTTTTAACATATAAATTCCGTTTATTTTTAAATTGTATCCAGGATTGAATTAATAGAATTAAATTTTCTCGTGACATTTAATGGGTTAAATTTGGGGTAATATAAATTTTCTGAATTGGATTAATTTATTGGTTGATTATTTAAGTTAATTATGTCATTATGGAATCCCTATGATTCTAAGATATTTCAATTGGTAAATTTAAAACTATTTTTTAATTGCGTAATTTTGGAGGAATGGGATTGATTGATAATGGGAATTCGGGGATGTTTGAATAAACCTCAAATGGTCACTAGCTTAGGAAAATAAATTTTGATAACTGGTTTAATTATTAATAGGTAATACCATTCCATGTGTTTAATGTAATGAGTTTTAAATTTTGTGATAATGAAAAATGGTAAAAACTAATAAGAATGTTGACAAGAATTTAATTTTGAATAAAATTAATAATTTTGATTTTTGATATATTGTGATATCTATGATATCAATGACAAATGAGTGTGGGATTTTTACTGGGGTTACAAATACCCATATGTGGTAAAAGATTGTGGGATAGAGACTATGGTTCCAGATACCCATATGTGAAATTGAGGTGTGGGATATGGAAGGGGGATCCAAATACCTATAAATGTTAGTGAGTGTCGGATAGGTAATATGCCTTTAAATAATGATATGAAATATAGGTGTTGGATAGGTACTGAGGCACCAAATACACATGGGGTTATAGACACAATGTTCTATTCCCATGATATTTAAATTGGACTATGGTTCCAAATTAATATGATATGAATTTAATTAAAGTTATGTATGATAACTATGGTATTGTGATATTTGATATTATTTATGGATTGTTTAGACTTCAAAATGGGAAAAATAACGTACTGATGGGTTGGGTTTCATTGCGAACCACAACAATTTAGGTGGTTAATTAATGACGAATGGAATGTGATAATTGTTTACATTAATAATTTTAATTCCTTATTTATACTACTTCATAAAATTTTGTTGAGTGGATATTATTTTAAAACTCGTTGGGGGTGTACTACTAAGTTTTACAGATACCATACTCAGGAAGCCTCCTCGGTACCGAAATAAACTTCATGGTTGCAATACACGTTAACAGAAAAGCCATATAATAGATTAATAAGTTAGGATAGACTGTAGATGTGGGAACTAGACATGGTGTCGGGTCCCACTTGTAGTAGTTTTGAGTGTTATTGTTTTTTCATTTCATTTTGAAAATTCACACATACTTGGAATGAATTATATTCTCTTTAGTTTTGGATATTGTATTTGGTTTTGGTTTATCATGTGATACTTGTTTGTTCTAGTTATTGTATCATTATGGTGGTTTTTTATTGATTTAATATTTCAATTTCTATGCTACATTGATTAAGATCGTATTGTCTCCACATCTTGATATATTAGACCCTTTCTATTAGTCAACATCCTTTAGAGTACAAAGAGGCATGTTTGAGGTACTGTGATAGATATTGTTGACACACTAGTGTGTGGCATCCTAGTTGGGATGTTTACAAGTTTTTAAATGTTATATCCATGTATTTACATCAGTTAAATAGTCCAATGTGATTATAAAAATATTTAGAAAATTTAATAACTATTCCAAAATCCATATCGGATTTCCACAATGGCACCATCACAATAATTTTATTTCCACGATGGACAATCATGGTTATAGTGTTAAAAATTACCCAACCAGATTTCAACCCTAGACATCCACTGTTGGAAATCAAGATCATAAACAGTCCTATACAAATTATTAGTGGATTTAATATATATAAATATATATAATTTTTTTGAAATCATTAAAATATGTGGAAAACTGTCGAAATAGGTTCTTTCATGTCATTCCCTTCTAAATATTATTCCCATATGCTTATGTGGGAATCCTATTGCCATGATTTACAAGAACTGAGGATAAAGGTATGATATATAGGCAAACATTTAGATAATTGTTGGTATAACTATTAAAAAAGGTAAATATCTATGTTTTTTAGAAAACAATGCCTTTATGAGTGGCGTGAAATGAATATTCTTCTAAAAAAATGTGGATATAGGGCTATTTTCTAGTATTGATTTAATGGATTGTTTTCAAAAAACCAAAATAAAATTAAATAATTCACATACACCCAAGTAAAATAGCCTTAAATAGAGACACCTAACATGGAAATGGATCCTTCCTTATCCCCTTAAATTAAAACCAATTGATTTATGATCGTGAATTTCTCACACACCTAAACAATAAGAATAATGATAACTCCATTAAACACCATATGTTTTTTTAAACCACCATCATGGGTTTCCACCGATTATGGAAATGGAAGAATAATGAGAAATAAGTGTTTAGGATAAAAATTAAGGACTAATTTGTCCGACCATAAGACAAAACACCAATAAATCATGGAAGATCCACCGATGTTAATGGGGGACTAGATCATAATCTTGGTGACGAAGTTGTACATGTGTAAAAGGATAAAGAAGGGATAAATAATTAAAATATCTTTTTGAAAATAATAATAATTTCTCAAAATTTTAATTATATATACATATCACCTGGTTTGGTAATTTGAATATGAAATCCTTGTGAATATTTCGTGGGACCATTGGTCTCCCAAAACCAATTTGTATGGTTACTACAAAGCCTCAAGTGATTTAACAGACTATGTTCAAACTATCAAAAAGATCACTATCCTTATAACCTCACCCATACACAGTTTTTAACATGATTAGAAAGTCCATGTTCTAATCACACTCCATGTTCTTTTTTTCAAAAAAATAAATCATCCAACCATTATATCTTGGAAACTCTAAAAAAGAAAAATATTATAAATAAAAACTCTGAATAAATGTAAAAGATACCTAATGGGTTTTACAATGGATTATTCTACAAACATAATGATTTTTCAGTATTCTAATAACACATGGTTTATCATGTTTTAATGGGTTAGATATTTTTAGATGATATAGATAGATAAAATAATTATTAGAGAGTGATTAGGTCTTAGGATGAGTGTCAGAATAGTCTAACAAAATAATTATTGTAAATTGAGAACATAGGGGTTTCCTTTTATCATGGGCATGAAAAATATGGGATATGTAACATCTCAGGTAAATAAAGAATATAAAATTTTCATATTTATTAATATTTGAAAATTAAATATATATATTTTACTTTAAAAGAGTTGAAATGTTCTATGGCATACCCGATAAGCAACAACAGGTTACTTTGAAATCATACATTGCACACAATGTTGAGTTATACTGAAAAATAATATAACAATATTATTATTTTAAATAGTATTTAACATATTTCATTTTTGTTGGTGGGAATGAATAGAACATACTTATAAATTATTATATATGTTTGGTTAATGTTTTTACATTTATCAAATTATTTTTAGAGTCTTAAAATAAGATATAATCTGATTTTAAGAATAAATACTCTAATACTCAATAAAAATATCGATTTACCAACTTTTGTTGGTGAACCCTCATTAAATATATATTTTTCCACTTTTATACATTCTATTTGAAAAAATAAATTTATTTTATTGAATCGGGACATCAAAATTTACTTTGGGTAATTGTTTTGTATTTTTCTGATAATTTTTTTTTAAATGGATAGTTAAAATACTGTATTTAAATTCCAAACTACCTTTGAATATAATTTCATTATAAAATTTTATTTTCTATTTTATTGTATTTAAAATTTAATTATATTATATTTTTAATATTTAATCAAATTTTCGTCTTTGGATGTAATTTTAGTTTAAAATTGGATATAAATAAGTGTCAATCTCTTGAAATTTATTAATTCTTAAAAACATTATTTTTGTTTAGACATGGAAAATTAATTTCCAATAAATTTTTTCCAGTTATGAGTTTTGAAATTTTAAAAATCTATTCCATATTTGGAATCATGAGTTCCAAATTTTTATAGTATGTTTCTTATACTTTTAGACAATATGAATATTTATTTGCGTAAAAATTTTCATTTCCATGGTTATAGGGTAAATCGGGTAAATAAGGGTGACAAAATATTATAATAATAATATAAAATTACCCTAAAATTTGTTTTAATCTGATTGGTTGATACATTTTCGACCATGGAAATCCTTGGGTCACTTTTCGGAACCCATGGTGCCACATGGGAGAGATAGTGACACTTTATTTTAATTAATTCAAGTAAAGGCAAAAATGAAATAAATAAATTTCATTTATTAAATACAATTTTAAATGGGGTAATATAATTTATATAAAGACCAGGAAATTTCATGGAAAATTTTTTCTTAAATACATTGGAATTTTACGAGTCTGCGGTTTTTGACGGCATTTGATTCTGAGGCCCGGTGTGCCCGGAATCAATTTCTGATGTTTTTTTTTGGTACGTTCAGTAAACTAACGTGCAAGTTTTTCTATCTATTGAACTGATGCTTAGAATTGAAATCTGAGGGCACCGATGAACTTTCAGTGCCAGTATTTTCCTAAGGGGACCTTTACCAAATTTTCTTTTTATGCGGGGTGATAGTTAATATTTGGGGATTTAGAATAAAATAAATACAATTTGTTGTGTACAAATTTTATTGAGTGAGGTTGGTTATTTCCTCCCAAAGGGAGTTAAAGGGGGGGCTCACACCCACATAACATTTCATGAGAGGATATTTTTGAGGTGGGGCCCACAGAAGCCTAATCCCTTCACCTCCCTTAAACCCCCATATAACTAACCTTATTTATTATTTGACAACTCCCCCTAAATGGTGTTATCTCTTGACCTCCCCTCTAAACCATTAATTTGTGCCAACTCTTTTAATTATAAACTTATTTAATTAATTACTTTAGTTTATAATCATTTTGAATTTGTTGTAAAATCTTTTTAAAATAGGGGAAAGACTCATTTTAATATTTACTGGGATAATATTTTGGTGGAACCTTTGAAATTAGAAGAGAGATTCATCGTTCCATGAAGAATGACACCCTCATCGATGAAGAACACCGATTCCCTGAAGAATGACGATGTGTCTTCCTTTCTCTTCTCTAAAACAAGTGAGGAGACACTTCTTCCTCCTCGGATTCACCCCGACATCATCTACAAATCCTCTTTCTGTGACTCCACTCTAGAAACTGAGGTAGGGGTTTCGTATAAATAATAAGTTAATAAATTATCCCGATTGTGTTGTTTTTTTTGGAATAATATTGGCCATGTGATATGCCTAACGTTTACGGAGCGGGCCGAACGAACACGGCCCGACGACCCTCGGTTGTTCTTGATTTTTAATTCGCAACCGGAAGTGGTGACGATCGAAGGCGGAAACCGCGTGTCGGCAGTGTGTGGAGGAAACGCGGGCCGCTAAGACAATGAAGTACTAACCATCTCATCCATCCATACCAAATAAACGGTGGTGCCACAAGGGCTTCGCGCTATGGAGGACCGCGGACCGCATTCCGCGGGCCACTTCGGTGGTGAACGGGTCGCCTCGTCAGCCGGCTGGGTGATGGAGCAGCGGCACCCAAAGGTGCCGCACAGCAAAACCATGGCCCACCATAGTGGGACGCTTGAGCCAGGAAAGCCGACTGGTTGGGAAGGGCGGTGTAGCTGGTTTAGGAAAGTAGCCCCTCCACTGTGGACCGCTCGGCCCCTTCGGGCCGAGCCCCGGCCAACAGTGTCACGCCCTGCCAGGCCGGGCTGCATCGAGCTGGGCTGGGCCACGCCCAAATGGGTTTTGTCGCACCCTTCCGGGCCAGGCCGCACACCCTTTGGGCCGGGACTCTCCCCGATGGGCCAGGTCGCGCCCCTTTTGAGCTGGGACTCACCCCTTGGGCCGGGCCGCACGAATCATTGGGCCGGTCTAACCCTCTACTGGATCGGACCCACCAAAACCAGGTTGAACCGACCCGCCAGCTCACTGGGATTAACGGGCCGATCCTTTTTTCACTTAAAAGAAAAACATCTCGAAGATGAAATGTTGGATCGACGCACCTCTGTGGCACTGGGACCCTTGCGATAAGGCGGTCCTTTTTCGATACTCTATGTAAGTTTTGAATGACTTTGGAAAACGGCCGAGTTTGGAATGAGCATATTTCTAACCGGGCACCTGGAAAGGAAAAGCCAATATCTTTCTAATCGGGAATTCCGATTGACGTGACATCTATCTCTTCAGGTTCCATTTGATGAGATGGATATTTAGGATACATCAACTCTTGACTTCGTGACATTTGATGTATCGACCTCTGGGTTCGAGGAGCGGACCCTCCCAAAATCGAGGTTGTTGTGTGTGGAAACCCTAGAGCTGGATTCGATGGCAATGACTACCGTAATGGAATTATCCAAGGGTTCTATGACAACTAATACCGTACTGGAATCCTCTGTGGGTTCCACGACGACGACTACTGTACTGGAATCCTCCGTGGGTTCGACGACAATGATTACTATTCTTGTATCCTTTGTGGGTCTAACAGTTTGACTTCTGTTCTAGTATCCTACATGGGTCTGACAGAGTAGATGGTCTAGAATCCTACCTGGGTCTAACAGCATAGCTGGACTAGTATCCTACGTGGGTCTGCCAGCTGAGATGAATCAGTGACTTCATCTGATCATATTTATCACTTTACGAAACATGTATACCTATGTGAGCTGAGTCTTGACTTTCAATCATTACCATCGGTGTGATTTACTTCTTTCCTGTGTGGAATGGGATGTGCTTGGGCTCAAGAGTTGGAGTCGAACTGGAATTGATGACTTAGGTATATGTATGGGAATATACCTAAGTAGAGTTGGATGATACTTCGTGATTGTATCTTTTCATTGTGGTTTATCCTTCGTGGATTCTTGGGATACCTTCAGGGGTCTTGGGGTCCCTACTGAGTATTCTTATACTCACCCCTTCACGAGTTATTCCCGCACTACTTTGTGTTGGATGCAGACAACGAACAACACTGATCATGGTTGAGACTTGTAGAGCTGGACGGTACCCGGAGGTGGACTACTTAGCGGGACGTACACGGAGCAGAAGGAAGGACCCGAGGTACCAAGGAGACCATCTGTACCCATATTTCAGGTGGGATTCCTGGAGTATGACTTTGTGGTTGTTGTTTTACTTTTCTGTTTTTGTACTAGACTTCAGTTGTACTGTACTTTTCAGTTGGGTTTGTATTGTGGCCCATTTACCTTTCATCACATACTTTTGTATACAGTTTTACTTTGTGCTTATTTCGGCTTTTGTACTCTATTGTGTTTTTTTACTATCATAAAGACAATACCTTCCCTTTTTATTGGGGTTTACGCCTTTGTTTCTAGTCTCCAGCACTTGGCCTATGGAATTCAGGCTCGGGGTAGTCACGACATGGGCCCTGAGGACGGGTCGTGACAAATTGGTATCAGAGAAGTCGGTTCTACCGCATAACTGAGGACTCTAATATTTTCTTTCTATGAAGAAATAGTGTTAAGATTATTGAATGTGGTTTCAGTCCAGGGAGTCCAGTGTTGGTGCGGCACCGACGTATCCATACACCAGGACCCTGACCCCGGATTTACGACTCAGTGCACAAAAACACCGATTGCATGTGTGTTACAAAAGTTTTATTTGAGATTACATTTTGTCAGATCACCAGGTATATTGTTTGACCGTGCATCACCTGTTTCTTTTTAGGATGGTCCCACAAAGGCAACCAACTAGGGTTACGAGTCACATGCGAGATGGTAGCCCACCGAGCGACAAGATCTCGGTGCAGGGCCCCATCACAGCGGAGGCACCAGCGGTACCACTACCCACTGAGCCACTGATACTACCAGCCCCAGTAGCAGAGAGTGCACGCCGCCTGAGTGCATTGCATGAGTTTCAGTGATAGAGGCTTCCTAGGTTCTGTGGATAGACGAACACTCAGGAATCCAAGGATTTTGTAATGGTTATCGTCAAAATCATCAGATTGGTAAGAACACTAGTCGGCCTTATTATGATCCTTGTCTCGAGTCTCCTGTACGCAACAACAGGTAGATGGTGGATCTTGATGCTCTAGGTGCATGATGAGGCATCTCTACTTTGGACAGACATTGAGAGTCTCTTCTGCTCAGAGTTTGTTCCTTCCCCCCTCAGTGCAGTGCGGATTTAGGAGTTACTTCACCTACGGCAGGGTAGCATGACAGTAGCTCAGTACTCAGTGAGGTTTACTGATATCTCACACTACTCCCCGGACAAGGTACGTGACCCATTTTTCAGGGCCCGGACCATTGCGTAGGGATTGAGGAACAAGATCAGGGCTTCAATGATCTCCCTCATCATTTCGGCATAGGCGGGAGTGATAGAGTGAGCCCTTCTTGTTGAGAGGAGGGACCTATCAGTAAGAGGAAGAGGATCGACCGTGGCGGTCTGTAGGGAGCAGGAGGATGAGGCAGTGGAGGTGGCCGAATAGCGGGTGGTGGACTATGTTTTGAGTATTTACTACCACCACCACCAGGGGGTCCTACCCGACCACAGGGAGCTAGCAGACAGAGGAAGGATCAACTTCAGGTAGTGGATGCATATGACCACAGCGCACCTGAGATGATTCAAGGTACAATCTGTGTCTATTCCACCCTTGATATAGTACTTATATACATAGATGAGAGTCATTATTTTATTTTCGTTGCCCTTGTTTGGAGCTTAGAGATTCTGATGGAGCCGTTTTCTTGAACCTTATGGTTAGAGACTCTTACGAGAGGAGACTCTATGATTACGTACTGGTGCTGGCAGTGTGAGCTTACTCTTTTAAGCGAGAGCTTCGACTGGGATCTTCTTGTAGAGGCATCAAGGTCTTACGACGTCATCTTGTGTATGGATTGAAATCTATATTCCATGCTCAGATTGAATGTATTAAGAACAAAGTGTGGTGTGTCTACACGGATGGGAGCAGGATCACACTCACCGGTGAGAAGGGATCCTTTGCAGCGCATGATGGACATACACAGAAGAGAGGGCAGCCGATCACACATCAGTTGGATAGTCTTATCCTCGGATCTGTTGATGTGCGGAATCCGAGTTTTCTTATTGTGGTGGATCAGTATGATGATGTTTTTCCTAATGACGTTCTAGGACTACATCCTCACAAAGAGGTAGATTTATACATTGACATGTACCCCGGGAAAGAACTGATATCAACTCCAGCATGTTGGATGGCTCCCGCTGAGCTTCGTGAGCTGTGGGTACAACTAGAGAACTTGTAGGGGAATGGATTTATCCAACCCAGTGTTTCACCCTAGGCTTCTCAGATTTTGTTCACCAAGAAGGAGGATGGGAGATTGTGACTATGTGTCGACTACCGTCTCCTGAATCAGGTGATCGTGAAGAACAAGTACCCACTCCCGAGGATTGACGATCTCTTAGACCAGCTAATGGGATCATGATTTTTCTCAAAGATAGACCTCAGGTCAGGATATCATCATCTTAGAGTTCGAGATGAGGATGTGTAGAAGACAGTCATCAGGTTTCGGTATGGCCACTACGAGTTCTTCGTTATGCCCTTCGGCGTAACCAACGCACCACTAGTGGTCTTGAGTCTCATGAACATGATCATACAACCTTAACTCGATCCTTTTGTCAATTTCTTCATTGACGACATAATGATTTACCCGACTACTGAGGAGGAGCACACCTACCACATGTGGGTTGTACTGGACACACTCCAAGAGCAACAGCTTTATGGTAATATCTTAAAGTTCCAGTTCTGGATTCGAGAGGTTAACTTTCTAGGACACGTCATATTGGAGGCGGGAGTAGTAGTTGATCCGAAAAATATCAAGACAGTACTTTCTTGGGAGCCACCCATGAGCATGACAGATTTTCATTGCTTCCAGGTTCTTGCTGGATACTATCAGAGATTGGTTCGAGACTTCTCAAGAGTTTCAGCAGCGCATTCAGCCGTGAAAAAATAAGGGGAAATGCTTCGTGTGGCCAAATATATATCTTCAGTGCTTTCAGAAGATGAGGCAGTGTTTGACTAGTGCACCCATCTTGTGGTTTCCAGAGGAGGGCATTGGGTACGTAGTTTTCTGCGACGCATCAGGGACCGGACTCATGTGTGTCCTAATGCTGGAGCAAGCAGTGATCGTGTATGTTTCATGGTAGTTGAGACAGCATGGGGAGAACTATGCTACACATGACCTGGAGTTAGCAGCAGTAGACTTTGCCTTAATGATGTGGTGACACTATCTGATGGGTGATCACTTTACAGTCTACTATGAACACCAAAGTCTCAGGTACATCTTCTCATAGAAGGACCTGGACATGAGACATCATTGCTGGCTCGAATTCCTCAATGATTAAGGCTTTTAGATAGTCTATTCTCCTAGTAAGGGAAACATTGTAGCTGATTCTCTTAGAAAGAGATCGAGCATTCAGCTACTAGGAGAGGCGATAGAGCATCCAGCCGCATTGCATATATCCATTGTGGATAGAGATAGGGAAGACTTTCTGCAGTCACTCGGAGTCACTCCTCCACTCGTTCAATGAGTCAGAGAGGCATAGCGTGTGGACGTTCACTGTGAGACACAACGTGCTCAGATATCAACAAGGTAGGCGCCTGATGGATTTTCTGAAGGAGGAGAGCATGGCATGCTCTTCAAGAGATGTACCATGGTACCAATTGCACTGTAGGAGGATGTGATAAGTGAGATTCACACATCCTCTCTATCGATACATTTAGGAGTGGCAATGATGTACCATGACCTTAGACTACATCCCTGGTGGCCGGGTATGAATAAGGTTGTAGCAGATTTCATTTCACGATTCCTCACTTTTCAGCAAGTGAAGGTGGAGCACCAGGTACTAGTAGGCTTGGTAAAACCCTTAGAGGTCCCAGAGTGGAAGTGGGATAGGATATCCATGGATTTCATGATAGAGCTTCCATGTACATCCAGAGGTAACGACTCTATCTAGGTGATCGTAGACCGACTCACCAAGCCGGCCCACATCCTTCCAATCAGAGAGCAGGGCTCAGTAGAGAGCTTGAGATACCTCTACAATATGGATATCATACGGCTTCATGGTGTGCCATCATCTATCTTTTCCTATTGAGATTATTGATTCGTTTTCCAGCTATGGAAGGGGTTACATGATGCTTTTGGGACACAGCTATATCTGAGCACTGCCTTCCATACATAGACGGATGGCTAGACAGAGTGGACCATTCAGACTCTCGAGGACATGCTATGTGCATGTGTCCTTGAATTTCGTCGCAATTGGGAGGATTACCTACACATGGTGGATTTTTCAAACAATAACAGCTACCACTCCACCATCGGTATGGCACCATACGAGGCACTGTATGACCGAACATTTAGATCACCTATATGTTGTACTGACCCTGGGGAGTCAGCACTCGTAGGACCAGAGATGGTTCAGGCTATGACGGAGAAGGTGCATATCATCCAAGACCGGATGAAAACTGCACAGAGCAGACTGAAGTCCTATGCTAATAGGTGTTGGAGACCATGGGAGTTCGAGGATAGAGACCACATCTTCTTACAGGTCTCACCTCGACGGGGTCTATAGAGATTTGACTGGGGCGGCAAGTTATCTCTATGTTTCAGCAGACCTTTTCAAGTCCTCAATATAGTAGGTGAGGTGGCTTAGTGCCAGGCCTTTCCACCTCAGTTGCACCGAGTGCTTGAATTCTTCCACGTATCACATTTGAGGAGATACATGCACGACCTGACCCACATCATCGATCCTGGGTAGCTAGAAATTGATGACAGGGAGGCTTTTTCAGGGGTCCCGATAGAGATCGAGGATCGAAAGGAGTGGTTCTTATGTGTATAGTTGATTCCTCTAATGCGAATTCTATGGCATCATGATAATCTCCAGGAGTGCACATGGGAGCGGGAGGCTCGGATACGAGCTCAGTACCCAATTTTGTTTTCATAGAGTGTGTTGTATCTTTACAGGAATGTAAATCCCTAAGGTTAGATTAATGTAAAGACCTAGAAATTTCAAGGAATTTTTTTTCATAATTACTTTGAAATTTTACGATTCTGCGGTTTTTTACAACACTTGATTTTGAGGTCTGGTGTGCCTAGAATCAATTTATGATGTTTTGTTTGGGTACTTTCAGTAAACGTACTTGCTAGTTTTTCTATATTTTGAATTGATCCTCGGAATTGAAATCTGAGGGCACCGATTAACTCGCATCGCTGGTATTCACCTAAGAGGACCTTTACCGTAGTTGCGTTTTATGCGGGTTGAGAGTTAATATTTAGGTATTTAGAATAAAATAAATAAAATTTGTTGTGTACAAATTTTATTTAGGGTGGTTGGTTATTTCCTCTGAGTGGGAGTTAGAGGTTGGGACCACACTCACATAACCTCCCATGACAAGATATTTGTGAGGTGGGGACAATACGAGCCTAATCCCTTCACCTCTTTTAAAACCCCATTTAACACACCTTATTTATTATTTAACAACTCCCCCATAATGTTGTAATCTATTCACCTCCCCTATCAGATATTAATTTGTTCCAAATATTTTAATTAAAGGCTTATTAAATTAATTAATTTATTTTTGAATCATTTTGAATTGGTTGGAAAATCTTTTTAAAATAGGGGAAATCCTCATTTTAATATTTGCTGGGAAAAAATTTTGGTGGAACCTTTCGAAATAGAAGAGAGCTTCATCCTTCTGCAAAGAACGACACCCTCTTCGATGAAGAATGTCGATTCCACGAAGAACAAAAATCTTCCTTCCTTTCACTTCTCTACAATAAGTGGGGAGACGCCGCTTCCTCCTCGGTCTCACCCCGATGTCGTCGAAAAATCCTCTTTCTGTGACTCTGCTCTAGAAACTAAGGTAGGGCTTTCATATAATTTATATGTGAATAAATTATCTCGATTGTGTTGTTTTCTTTGGAATAATCATGGTTATGTGATACCGCCTAACGCGGAGGGTGCGGGGTGAAAGAAAACGGCCCGACAACCCTCCGTTGTTATTGATTTTTAATTCTCAAAGGGAAGTGGAGACAATCGAAGGCGATGACCGCGCACCGGCCGCGGGCGGAGGAACTGCGACCTGCAACCACAGGCTTGTCAGCCGATGAGGAACGGACTGGATCATCCGGCCGGACCAAAGAAACCACAGCACCCCAAGGGCTCCACCCATTAGAGGACTGTGACACACATTATGTGGGCCGATTTGGTGGCAAACTGGCTGGCCGGGTGAAGGAGCCAGGACACCCGAAGGTGCCACGCAGCAAAACTGGTGCCCGCCCGAGTGGGCCGCTTGAGCAGGGCAGGCCGGCTATCTTCGGTCGGCCGGTTGGGGAGGGCGGCGCCGCTTGGCTCCACCGGTTCCGGAAAGCGGGGGGTCACTCCCCCCCCCCCCCCCCGGACCGCTCGGTCTACCGGTCGAACATGTCCAGGCCGTGACCTTCCGGGCCGAGCCGCGCCCCTCAGGTCGGGCCACGAAAATCATCGAACCTATCCGACCCTCTTCTTGGTCGGACCCGCCAATACCGGGTTGACCCAACACTCCATCCCACATGGCTTATTGGGCCGGGCCCGTTTTCACTTATAGGTGAATAACTAGAAGACCGCGCATTCGATCGATGCGCCATCTGCGGTACTCGGACCCTCGCGACGAGGCGGTCCTTTTGCGATACTCTAATTGAGTTATGGACGAATTTGGAAAATGGCCAGGTTTGGAATGTGCATATTTCCAACCGGTCCCTAGGAATGTAAAAGCCAATATCATTCAGACCGGACATCCTATTTACGCACCGTCTATTGAATCAGGTTCCATTTGATGAGGTGTAACTTCGGGATACATCAAGTCTGGACTTTGTGATAGATGATGTATCGACCGCTTGGCTCGACGAGTGGACCCTACCAGAATCGTGTGTGCTGTGTGCGGGAACCCTAGAGCTAACTGCGACTATAACAACTACCGTACTGGAATCCTGTGTGGGTTTGGTGATTACAACTACCGTACTGGAATCCTACATGGGTTCGTGGATGAAGACTACCCTACTGGAATCCTTCGTGGGTTCGACGACAATGATTATTGTTACTGTATCCTACATGGGTCTGACAGTTTGACTTATGTTCTAGTATCCTACATGAGTCCGACATAGTAGCTGGTCTAGAATCATACAAGGGTCCGACAGCATAGCTGGACTAGTATCCATCGTGGGTCCACCAGCTTAGTTGAATTAGTGACTGCATCTGATCATCTTTATCACTTTACGAAAGATGTATACCTTTGTGAGCTGAGTCTTGACATTCAATCCTTACCATCGATGTGATTGAATTCTTTCTTGTGTGGACTGGGATGTGCTTGGGATTGAGAGTTGGAGGCGAACTAGAATAGATTAATTAGGTATATCTATGGGCATATACCTAAGTAGATTTGGTTGATACTTCATGATTTTATATTTTCATTGTGGATTACCTTTCGTGGATTCTAGGAGACCATAGGGGGTCTCGGGGTCCCTACTGAGTATTATTATACTCACCCCTGCACGGTCTATGCCCACAAGATGTTGTGTTGGATGCAGACCACATACAACACTGATCGCGGTAGAGACTTATGGAGCTGGACGGTACCCAGAGGTAGACCAGTTGTCAGGACGTACATGGAGTGGAAGGTAAAACCCGAGGTACCAAGGAGACCATCTGTACCCACCCTTCTGGTGGGATTCCCAGAGGACCACTCAGTGGTTGCTGTTTTACTTTTCTGTTGTTGTACTATAATTTTCAGTTGGGTTTGTATTCTGGCCCATTTACCTTTTAGCACTTACTTTTTTATACAGTTTTACTTTGTTCTTACTTCAACTTGCATAATCCTTTGTGTTTTTTTACTATAATCAATGAAATGTCTTCCCTTTTTATAAATATTTACGCCATTGGTGCTAGTCGCCAGCCCCTGGCCTATGGAAGGCGGGCTTGGGGTAGTCACGGCATAGGCCCCGATGATGGGTCATGACATGTTATCATTTGGACTATAAATATTAATTTAACAGGAAAAAAATATTTCTTACATCATGGTATTTTTTATATATATTTTGGACATTAAATAAGTAATTTTATTTATGACACAATAATGATGCAGTATTTATCTCATTTATGAATTATTTAAATAACTAATATTAAAATGATTTAATCAATATCCAAAACTTGTCCAATTCTTATTTGATGATTTTATTTCGAACAAGCATCCTGTTTTATTTTACCTTAATTTGTTTTGGACCATTTGAAACCGAAAATCATTATATAATAAAAAAATATTTTCAAGTATTCTTAAAGACGCCCTCCTCCCCCTTATAAAAATCCATCACTTCTAACCCATTACACACATTTCTATAGATCCTTGGCTCATAAAATATCTGCCCAATTATGATCCCTACATCCCTCTAATTCTCATAGAAGGATTCCCCTAGGAAAAAGGAAATTCAAGTAAACATTTTGGATCAAACCAAGGGGAGATACACGATTTTAAGGTAACATCTTCTCTTAATTTCTTTTGTTTTATTTTGCTTCTCCAACCTCATAAACTAATTTTATACATTTATTTTAAAACAAAACTAGAAATATAAATTGGTTATGTTGTTTTTATGAGAGGTATTTGAACTACACTTATATTCACCTCTATCTAATGGGTTAAGAACATACTGTTTCTCTTGACAACAAACTACTACCTCAAGAAACGATGATTGTTCAATCCTCTTCTACAACCTCTCATGGTTGCCATTATGATGGAACTATATTTATAAATGATATATATTATGTTTAGGTTTTTTCTGTTCTTCTGAAATAATTATTTACAAACAAACATTTATTCCTTTCAATATGTGTAAATACGGTAATTTCATTAGAGATAGTACGGACTACTTCCCCCTCAAGTTGATATAATTCGTTTATGACATACATGGAACGTATAAAGGATGGAGTTAATGAAATTATGTAACATATATATCATATGATATTATATTGTAATTATAATATTTCTATGTATCCCTATGTTTTCATAAAATTAAATATGAAATTCAAATGAAAGTTGTGTTTATGCATACGTACGGCTTACCATCTCCATGGACGATGCATTTCATTTCTTATCTTCAAATCATATGTAATATGATAAATACATACATATAATGGATACATATTATATATATTATATCTAAATCATGAATATAATTAAATAGATAATGGACTTTTTACCACATGACCAACTTGTGATTATTAGAAGTTCATTTTTGAATGATGTACCAAATATCGACAAAACGACCCTTATTAACTGAAATGATTACATAATGTTTATAACATGGTAATAAGTGATTAAAAAATAATAATAAACATTATTTTATTAATAAATTATCATTTTTGTATATCTTATTTTTCAAGAGATTAAAGAATGAACGGGTCAAGTCAGACAATAGGTAAGGGGTTTCTTATCTTCCTTTTAATTCCATGAGATTTCCATTGTTCACCACTTAGTTATAGCATGTGGTATATTTTTTACTGACCATTGATATATATTACCCTGATTCACATTATATTCATGTTATTATATAATTCATTTTTTGGTATTACCATTTTTCATACGAATCTATTGATTACAACATGGTAATGGGTTTTTTATCTCACATTTAATTCCACAAGATTTCCCTTGTTCACCACTTATTTATTGAATGTGGTGTATTTTTTAATAAAATTTGATATATATTATCATGATTACCATTAAATTAAAGGTATTATATGATTCTATTTGTGGTTATTAACTTTTGGTCATACTACTCGATTGATTACAAAGTGGTAGGGGGTTTCTTATCTCACATTTAATTCCATGGGATTTCCATTGTTCGCCACGTATTTATTGAAAGTGGTGTATTTTGTACTATCATTTTGTATATAATATCATGATTATCAATATTTTTATGGTATTCTGTGATTAATTTGGTTGTTTTTAAATTTTGGTCATTTGACATGATTGATTCCAATGTGTTAGGGTTTTCATCTCACTTTTTATTCATGTGAGATTCAAGCTATATTTCCCACTATTTACTTTTGTGTGGTGGATGTACTGACCGTGACTGTATTATTTGTGTATTATACATTAGTTTATGGGTATTTTCAATCTCATTGTAGGATCTTTATTTCATGGGGTGTATGTTTCATAAGTTACGAAATCGTTATGGGAACCTTTCACCCTCCTCTTTTTAAGAGACTTCTTTTTGTAATGTCGTTTAACCTAATTCTTCTCATGTTGTGATATGTTTTTATATATCTTTATTGCGATAAATATTATGTTCATGTGATGATATTACCCTTTATATCTGATCAACTCATCTTTTAAGTTTTAAATTGACGTCGTTAGGCTATCAAATTTCTGTATGAGAACTTCTTCATTAAATTTCTATTCTTTGGGTTAAACATCATATTCTTTATTATTTTATTATATTAATATCTCTGAAAAACGAAATATTGTTATAAAATTATTATCCACTTATATTTGGTGTATTTATAATTTTCACACATATTTATGTCATTGATTTATCCTTAATCTAAGGATACCCCCTTTATAAGGGATTTCATCCCAATTTACACTCCATTGAGACTTCATTGTTGTTATGCACCAATTCACATTTATATGTTTTATTTACTATCATTTGGCATATTATACCATGAATACATATATCATCAAGATATTATAATTTTTTTTTAAAATTTATTCCTCAACTAATTTTTTTTCAAGCATCTCTCATTTGGTTAGTTACTCCTTAACTAAAATATTATTTTAAATATTTAATCTTACAAATCTTTCTCATTAATGTACATGTTTTAAAAATGGTATTAACGATTTATTTATTTGGAAATTAATATTTGAAAATGATAACATCTTTTAAATCTTGAAATTGGTAGGGGACACTTTGATTCCAAAATCTCTTTATTAAATGTTTTTAATGGTTTTGAAAATGGTTTAATAAAGAATTGGTTATATAAATATCTTGAGTTGATATATTGGGATTTCAATGTGGAGATTTTATATATCCTTTATTATTATTTATGTGTTATTAATATATTATGGATATTGGGAATTGTTTACCCATATGGGTGGTTTTCTGATAAACCTTTGGCGGGTGAGCCTGTGATAGCTCTCTAATGCATTGGGTAACATGGTAGAGGTAAACGTTAATATTTATCCTAAGAGTTTTAGGGAATATACTGTGATGGATATTCCAACATAACTCCCTACATAGGTGTGGTAGCTACAATGTATGTATGATTTTGATGCCACAAGTTACCATTATGATTTATTATTTCTGTGTGTTATTCATAAATCTTATGATTTCATGACATATGTTATGATTGAAAAGTATCATTTCATTTATTTGTATTTATTTATGGGTTAATGTTTACAATTTTTTTATAAACCTTACAGATATTTTTATTATCACCTCATGTTTTTGAAATGTTTTCCACAACACTTAAAGGCGAATAGGATTCATTGATGGGATCAAGGAAAAGGCATACTGTCAAAAACATGGAACTAGACATTTTTTTAAGAGTTTTATTATAAACAAAATGGATACTGAGTACTAGTGTGTACATGCAATTTTCATGTTGATATGTAATAGTAAGGGACAAATTATCTAAAACTATGAACATTAAAATATCCTCTATGTGAATAATTTATTTAATTCCATATTATTTAATGTTTTATGGTCGGGTCTTTCTTGTTGGAATCAGATGTCGGTTTAGATAACATTATTGGATAGTGTGTTATTTAAGTATAAGTGACCTAACCAAAATGGTTAGCATATTAGAAAGAGTCATAGTTATTTTAGATGGGATAAATTCTTATTATATTTTGGGGTGAAAAATGAAAGGTATTAGTTTACCATTGAGGATAAAATATGTTATGATTATTTTTGATTAATATGACTCTTTTTATTGGATTTTTATGAAATTGTATAGTTTTTGAAAAGTTAAAACATATAGACAGTGTGACAACCTATCACGTAGGAAAAAACTATGGGAATCGTACCCACAAGCAAATTGTGATTGAGATTTATCACCTACCCCTGGGAAATGTGAAGTCCTTAGTTTGTATGACAATTTTTTTTACATCAATAATTTTTTGGATCAACAATAATTTTAATTGGGATGTTATTTTTATAAATTGGAAATACTTAGTATAGGAAAATGATTTAGTGATTAAGAAATAAACGTTATTTTGGAAGACATTCCCTCTTTTGGGAACGCTATATTCTTAAGAAAAATAAAATACTCTGGATTTAATTTCTGAAGTGACGGTTGAAATATTATTTTGAAAGAATGTATGTGTTTATTGTTGAGATGAAGTGATTTGGGTTATTTATTGAAATGATTAATCTATCACAGTGAATATTTGTCTAGGTTAATTACACTTTGGTATGAGACTTTAAGAGTAGTCGATGTTTTTAGAGATAAAGGTTAAAATTTAGTATCGATGACTATGTGATTAAATCCTTCTGAGTTTGGGGCTTTAATCATAGTTTAGATTATTTTGAGGAATTTTAAGGATAATTTTATACTGAATGGTCTTTCATGGACATTGGGTTCATTTTGATGAATTTTGGAGATTAAGAGTAGTATTTTTTTATAAAGGATTATCATTTTGGGGATTATCTTATCGTGTACTAACCAATTTTGGTTTTGGTTGATTTATAAATTTTGGGAAAATATATAGTTCATATTTTGTAGATTATTTGATACTCTATAAGTTTATTCTAGCACTTCAGGTGTTCCCAAGTCATCATGAATACTTGCCATTTAGAGAAAAGATTAGTTTGTGGTAAAATTTTATTAATGGATGGCAATGTACATGACAAGTAAGTATATTACCGTATGATCTTATTATAGTTACTAATAAAATTCATCAATAATATAAAAAGGATCATGAACTAGAAATGTTATAAGATCTCTTTTATCATAATACTTGTACCCAACCTCAAATTTATTGTATTATGATGGATGACTTTCTGTGATCATGTTCTCTATCACTCAATATTAATTTATACGAGTTAGTTTCTATTCTATATCCATGATTTTTTTGGAATCCTAGTATCTACTATCTCAAATGACCTTTGTTTTTCTCTTTCTTTTTTTATATTGATATCTTTATTGTCTCTTTTTGAAGTGGAACACTCAATGAAGTATCTTAACCCAATTTTAAAATTCTGAGGATGCAATTCTTAAGTGGGGAATGATGTCACATCTCAAGTAAATAATGAATAATAAATTTTCATATTTATTAATATTTGTGAATTAAATATTAATTTTAATCTAAAGTGGATGATATGATTGATGGCGTACTCGATACAGAACAACGGTTTTCTTTTAAATCTTATGTCTCACACAACGTTGAGTTATACTAAAAAATAATATAATAATATCAGTATTTTTAATGGTAGTTAACACATAGTTATTGTATTGGATAGAATGAATAGAACAAACTAGAACATTATTTTATATTATTTTATATGTTTTTAAATTTACCCAATAAATTTTAGAGGCTTAAAATAAGAATGAATTTTATTTTAAGAATAAATACTCTAATATTCATTAAAAGGTCGATTTATTACATTTTGATGTTGAACCCTATTTAAATATAATTTTTCTCAATTTTATATGTTCCAAAGGAAAAAATAAAATCCTTCTATATAATTTGGGACATCAAAATTTACATTTGGTAATTTTTTTTATATTTATGATAAAATTTATTTTTTTATTGAATAGTGAAATATACTGTTTTTAATTCAAAACATTCTTTTAATCAAATTTCATTATAAAAATAGATTACCTTTTTAATTGGATTCAAAATATAATTATAATATGTTTTTAATATGTAAACCAATGTTGGACATTGGAAATAATTTTATTTTGAAATTGGGCATAACTAAATGTCAATCTTTTGAAAGTTATTATATCTTAAAATCACACTTGTTTTTTTGACATTGGAAATTAAATTTAAATAATTTTCTTCCACTACTATGTTTTTAATTTTTAAAAATTTATTGAATATTTGGAATCAGGAAGTTCAAATTGTGTAAATAGGTATCTTTTATTTATATACAATACGCATATTTACTTCAGTGAAAAATTTATTTACCATGGTTAAAGGGTAAATCTCGTATATAAGGGTAACAAAATATTATTATAATAATATAAGATTACCCAAACATGTTTACTAAACCTTTGGTTGATACATTACCAACCATGGGCCTCCATGGGTCTATTTTGAGACCCCATGGAGCCACATGGGAGTGATAATGACATATTATATTAATAATTTTAATGTAATGTCAGAAATGACTTAAACATTATTCATTTAGTAAATCAATTTTTACATGGAGTTATATAAGATATATCTTCGACTATAAATATTTATTTTAATGATAAAAAATTTCATACATCATGGATTTTTTTTATAATTTTTAGACATCATATAAATGAAATTATTTGTGACACAATAATGATGTAGTGTTTTCATCATTAATGAATGATTTAAAAAAAATAAGATTTTAAAGATTAAAATATTATCCAAAACCAGTCTAATTTTTATTGGATGATTTTATTTAGAACATTATTCATATTATTTTCTACATTAATGAGTTTTTGATAATTATAAATATAATTGAATTATATAATAACATAATATTTTCAAGCATTCTTTAAGAGCTACTCCCCCCTTATAAAAAGCCATAACTTCTAACCCATTACTCAAACATCTCAAGACCATTGTCTCATCCAACCTCTACCAAATTAATCACCCTACATCCCTATCATACTATTAGAAGCCTAACCTTAACCATAAGGCAATTCAGGTAATTCTTTTGGTTCAAACCAAATAGAGATACCCGATTTAACGGTAAACTATTCTCCTATGTTCTTTTGTTTTATTTTACTTTACAAGCACATAAAATCATTTTATTCCATTATTTTATAACAAAACCAGTATTGAAGAAAAAACTAGGTGGTTTTTATGAGATTTATTTGAACTAAACTTACAAACACCTTCATCTAATCGGTAAATAACATATTGTTTATGTGGAAGATTAACTACTACCTCACGAAATAATGATTGTTCAATCCTCTCCTACCACCTCTCATGGTAAAAATTATGATAGAAATAAATTTATATATGATATATATTATGTTTATTTTTAATCTATTCTTCTTAAATTAATATTTACAAACATACATTTATTCTTTTCAATATGTGTAAATACGATAATTTCATTTGAGAAAGTGAGGACTACTGGCCCCTCAAGGTGATATGATTCATTCATGACATACTTGGAATGTATAAAGGATGGAGTTAATGAAATTTTCTAAAATATATATCATATGATATTATAAATTAATTATAATATTCCCATTTATCATTAGTTTTTCATTCCAATAAATATGAAATATAAATGAATGTTGTGTTAATGCGTACATAAGGCTTATTGTCTCCATGAATGATGAATTTCATTTCCTATATCCGTGTAATATTATAAATATATACATAAACTATATATATGATATATATTATATCTAAATAATTAATATCATTCTATGGATAATGGAATTTTGACCACATGATCAACTTGTAATTATAAGATGTTCATTTTTTACTAATGTACCAAATATCGACAAAACAACAATTATTAACTGAAATGATTGAATAATGTTTATAACATGGGAATTAGTTATATAAAAGTAAAAAATAAACATGATAAAAGTTTCTAGGAATGTATTAATTAACTTTATCTTATTATTCATGAGATTAAAGAAAGAACCGGTCAAGATAGACACGATGTATGGGATATCTTGTCTCACTTTTAATTCAATAATATTTTCATTGTTCACTAGTTATTTATTTCATGTGGTGTATTATATAATTCCATTTGATATATATTATCATGATTCTATTTATATTAATTTTATTCTATGAATCAACTTGTGGTTATTAACTTATGGTCATACGACTCGATTGATTACAACATGGTAAGGGGTTTCTTATCTCACTTTTAATTCAATGGGATTTCCATTGTTCGCCACTTATTAATTTCATGTGGTTTATTTTTTACTACCATTTTATATATACTATTATTATTATTTTATATTCATGGTATTATGTGATTCATTAGGATGTTATTAACTTTTTTTATATGACTCAATTAATTACAATGTCGTAAAAGGTTTTCATCTAACTTTTTATTCCCATGAGATTCATGCAATATTTGACACAATTTCCATTTGTGTGGAAAATTTACTAACCAAGATTGTATTATTTGTGTGATATACATTAATTAATGTGTATTTAAATCTTAATTGAATGATTCTTCTTTCGTTGGGTGTAGTTTTCGTAAGTTACCAAATCTATAAAATGAAATTTCACTCTCCTCTTTTTAAAAGACATCTTTTTGTTATGTCTATTTATTTACATCTTATTATGTTGGGATATGTATTTATATATCCTTATTGTTTTAAATTATATTTCCATGAGGTTAGATAACCTTTTCTCTCTCATCAATTGATTCTATAAATTTTAATGTGACGGCGATAGCCTGTCGAATTTTTGTTAGGTAATTTTTTAACCCAATTTCAATTAATTTGGTTAAACATCTATTTCTTGATTATGTCATTCTATGAATAAGTTTTCATATCCTCTCATAAATTTACAGTTAATATCCACTTATATTGGGTGTAATTATATTTTTCACATAAAATTATGTCATTTATTTATCCTTAATCTAAAGATATCGTCTTCATAATGGATTTAATCCAAATTTACACTCCCTTGAGACACAATTGTTGTTATGCACCCATTCAAATTTATATGGTGTATATACTGTCCTTTGTCATAGTATATCATGAATACATTTATTAAAATAATATTATAAAGTTTTTTATTAAATTATATTCATTAATTATTTGTTTTTAAGCATCTTTCATTTGGTTAGGATCTCCTTAACTAAAATATCATTTTAATGACTTAATCTTCTAAATCATTCTCATTAATTTCAATGTTTTAAAAATAGTTTTAAGGATCCATTTAAATGGACATTAATGTTTTAAAATTATAAGTCTTTTAAATTATTCAATGTTGTATGGAAGAAATTGATTCAAAAATCACTTTATTAAATGTTTTAAATGGTTTTGAAAATGGATTGATAAATCAATGATTATGTCAATATATTAAAATGATATATTGTGATTGCATTGTGGAAATTTTATCTTTCATTTAAACTTGTTTTATGTGTTATGGATATGTTATGGTTATTGGGAATTGTTTACACATATGGGTGGTTCAATGATAAACCTAGGGCGGGTGACCCGCGAAAGCTCTCTAATGCATTGGGTAACGTAACTGAGGTAATCATTAATGTTTCTCCAAAGAGATTTAGTAAATATGCTATGATGGGTATTCCAATATAACTCCATATGTATCTATGATAGATATAATGTTAGTATGGTATGGATTCCAAATGTTACCTTTGTGATTTATGATTTCTGTGTGTTATTCATAAATCTAATGATTTCATGAGGTATGTTATGATTGAAAAGTATGGTTTCATTGATTTGTATTTATTGATGGGTTAATGATTCCTTTACTTATTTTATAACCCTTAATGTTCTTTTTTTTCTCATACCATGTTGTTGAAATGTTTTCCACATGACTTACAGATGAATAGTGTTAGGGATAGGATCACAGAAAATTCATGGTGTTTAAAACATGGAACTAGACATGTTTCATTTTATGTGATTTTATTTTATGAATAAAACGGATACTGACTAGTAGTGTTTACATGTAATTTTCATGTTGATATGTAATCGTTATGGCCTGATTCTCTAAAACTCTAATCCTAAAAATTTCATAAATGTGAATTATTCACTTTATTCATGATTGTAACACCCTGAGATTTTATGAAAAATATTCTTTTTAATTTCATTAATGTCTTGTGTTTTACGCTACACCAAAAGGATCTTTCACAACACGCATACTTGACTTGCCTTGCATTACATGCAATCACGACCTTCCTCGATAGCGTGTGTAGTACGAAATAACGAGTTTCACTAAACAACGATATGCTATTAAAATATTATTAAAACTAGCCGTTATGAATAGTAATAAGCACCTTTTAAAATTTTAGAAATTTTATCTCTCAAAATGGACTTCATTTTTTGATTCGGAGAATCAAATTTAGCCTAATGTGAAATTTTGGTACTTTTCGGATAACTTTCATATTCCGATGAATAGTGAAAATTACTAAATTTTAAGTAAAAACAACTTTTTTAATCGAAATAATTAATAATGGTAAATTATTAATTTGAGTGGTTTTAAAGTATATTTAGAATATATTTTTACAATTTAATACAATTTCTGTCATTGGATGTAATTTCACATTTAAACCAGTTATAAACAAGTGTCAATCTTTTGATAATTATTATCTCTTAAAAACATGCTATTTGTTTTGACGACGGGAATTAATTTTTAAATTAGATAATGAAACTGGTATGTTTCGAATTTGGTAAAATAGACATCATTTTTGTGTTCATAATATCAAATATAGCTTAGGCATAATTTTTGGTATTTTTCAGGAAACTTTCATTTTTTGATGAATAGTGAAACCACTAAGTGGTAGTTAAAAAAATGAATTTTTCATAAAACATAATTTTACCACTTTTGTGAGGGGAATTTCAAAAATCCGAGAGACACAGTTGATGTTAGTAAGTAAAATGTGGTTCAATAAGATGAAAATAATTTTTGGTGAATAGTAAGTTTTTACTTTTTTTACCACGGTTAAAAGTAAATATGGTAATTAAGGGTAAAAATGATATTATTATTACCCTAAAACATGTACTAATTCTATTTGATAAGTGTAATTTGACCGAAAACAACTTTAGGAATAAAATATGACTATTTAGGCCCACTTGGATTAGATTAGGACATCTTTTATTATTTAATTCAAAGAAGAGTTAAAAGAGTTAAAATTAAAGTTTATTTAATAAAACATTTTTAATATATGTTTATACATAAGATAAATTCATTTTTGAATATTAATTAGAAATATAATAATATTTCTTAAATAATGGTATTTTATTTATAATTTTTAGACATTAAACAAGTTTATTTATATATATGACACAACGATGATGCAGTAATTATCTTATTAATGAAATATTGACATAATTGATATTATAAATACCCAAATAAATATAATTTGAGACTTTTTATGAATTACACTAATTTTATAGGTTAATATGAAATGTTAGTGTTGATTTAATTAACGTTTTTCGAACTAATAATTCTATTATGATTTTTACAAAAATCAATTATTAAATAGTGTCAAATTGACAAATAATAGTTTTTAAAACAAATATTATATTATTAATTGTTATTTTATTCCTAAAAATCTAAGTTTCATCAAAATGACTTATATATGGTTATATATATTAATATTAAACAACTTGGGGTTCGTTTGGCTTGTTATAGTATGTTTATTAACCTTATAGTGTAAGAACACAAGAAGTCACGGTAAAAGTAAAATTATTTAACTTAATGATAAATCAAAATGATAAGGATAAAATAGGAACCTAAACTTGTCTAAATTTTATTGGATGAGAGGATTTCGACCCATCCCAACCTTAGCTTCGAAATAAATAAATTTGGAGCTATTTAAAACCGAATATGACTTTATAATAAAATAATATTTTTAGTTTTCCGAAGGAGCCCTTCTCCTCCCTTATAAAAGGGCACCCCTCCCTCTCTTCCTCACACCACATTGAGCCTTCAAGCTCGGCCAAACCCGTCCAAATTCTCTTCTCCACTTCCTTAGAAACATCCTAGAGGTTCTGGTCTTCCTCAAATACCAATTTTAGTGCCCTAAAAGGAGATCTCAAAGTGGCGCTTCAAAGAAGAGGTAATGTCCGTTACCGATTCTTTCAACTTTATTACTTCTTCCACTTCTTCTTCGTAGGTTGTTTCATTATGAAGTAATAACATCAGTATCACTCATATACTGATATTTTATTATAAGTATGAAACAACCCTATTTCACCATCTATCCATCCTACGGAAAATGAAATCACCGCGCGTGCGTACGTATGGAATACCATCTCCACGCTGTGGTGTAATCTATTTTCCCCCACCACCTTACTTGGATGGGTATAATGTTGTAAATAATAATTATATATTATTATTGTAAAGTGATATTGATTCTTTAATAGTATACATAAACTCAAATAAAATTCCACGATCATGGGAACAATATCATCGCTCGTGCGTACGTACAGAATACCGTCTCCACGACACGATGAGATTCATTCTCAATGATTAACCATTCATAAATGATTATAAAGTATATATAATAAGTAATGATGAAATATATGACATAATAATGATACTGGATTTATGTGTATATATATGTATGTCATATACTTAATTAAATTCAACTCAATAAGGAAACGAAAATAGCGTTCATGTGTACGTACAACCTACTGTCTCCATGAACGGTGTATTTTTTTCCATTTACTTATTTATTATATATATACATATTATGAATATATATTATATATAAATCATGTTTTATATTCTGAAATTAAGTAATCATGATCTATGTAATCATATGAATAATTAAAAGTCAAAACACAGACAACAAATGAAACGATTTTACCCAAAACACTCTTTAACATGGAATTTTCAAAAGAACGGGTAATATAAAGTCATAAGTGAACCATATATGATTTCATAACAATGAATATGATTCTTTAATAAGTAAATTACATTATTTAAATCATTATATAGGAGGTTTTGACACTTACGAAGCAAATCGGACATAAGGTAAGCGATAATTTTGAAAATCTCATTTTTATCCGAGATTGCTTATTCATAAAGTATTTATTGGGGTTATTTCTATCATCCATGTCCATGTTTTATAAAAGTGTTTTCATGTATTTTTAAAGTCCTTTTTTCCCATTTTTGAATTTTACTACATGGTATGTAAGGAATATTTCTTTTGTTTATGTTACAAGGTACTTTTTTAACTTTTCCGGCAAAAGTACGAGAAGAATGTTTTTATACTTATACGGCACGAACAGATTTTTACGGTTTTATAAAGACTTACCTTCATGAAGCTTATCTAAAAGATTTCATGACTACTTTAAACAAAATCCTTTTCTTTTAAAATTGCATGAAATTTTTTGAAAAGAGAATGATTTTGAAGAAGAAAGGATATTTTCCTCAAAAATTCATTTCAAGTGTTTTATCAAAACCATTTTTCATCTCAGATGACATTATTTCATATGTGTATGTATCAAGTATCATGTCTCTATGATTTACATGGTTTCACTTTTAATATTATAAAATGATATCCATTAATTTTATATGGATTATGAAATTATGGGATGATGCTTATGAAACCCATTTTATTCTTTGGGTTATGATGAATGTTTTAAGATTATTTTGTGGAACAAGTAAGAATGATTTTATTATGAGATGGGTGGGACCAATATCTCCCTCCAATGCATTAGGTAAATATTTTATATCTCATGAGATAGACATGGCTGGAATGGTAGTTTATACCGGTTTAGTAAAATAGGACTGAAACAAGGAGTGAACTCGGTTCCGAAATGGACTTTGTCCACTAAGATAGTCCTGGAAATGAGTCTTGACTAATAAGAAATGATTATCTATGATTATGTGTGTATTCCACAAGGATTCATGTTTAAAGTTATGATTATTGTGATTACATTACACTACTATGATTTATCCCATGTTATGAAATTATGATCTCTTTTGCAGGTTAATATTTCCAAAAGATATGTTCTTATGTATATGATGTGATTGATATTTCTTTTGTTTACCCTTAATGAGAATTTGAGCTCACCTTTTACATTTTCTTTTCCCTAGGATATAAAGAATGTTTTTAGGTAAAAAAAGGAAGATCTTTATGGGAGATGTTGAAGATCTTTCACCATGATTAGAAGATTATATTCCGAGTTTCCAAAGACACTAATCTATTACGGTCCTTGTGTGTTTGTTTTTGTTATGTACTAATTATTCTGCAAAAGTAATGTAATGTCCATGTATGTCAGGCTCGGGTCTCTACAGTTGGTATCAGAGGGAGGTTTAGTCAACCTTTGGAAACTAGGATGCGAAAACGTTAGTGAGATCTCTAGAGATATTTATAAGGTATGTCTAAGGATGTCATTAAGGATAAGTATACGTATAGGATATAGTCCAATAACTTTGGTAATGATATTAAAATTTAACCTAAGATGTTAGATATTGAAGTTACTCCCCCTTTATTATGATTTTTGCCTCTAATACTATTCTTTTTGGGTTTTAGGAAATGGCTGGAAACAAGATGATTCACGATAATGGAGGATATGATGGACAATGGAATGATATTCTTCATGAGCAACCAAATTAAATGGGATTTGGAAGTCCAAACATCATTATTATGCCGAATCAAAAATCTAATAATATGATCAATAAAGTAAAATTTGGTAAGTTTCCTGAATCGGCTAATAAGAGATTGATGATTTTTCATGATGATCATATTGGAATGAAAGTTCAATTTCCCCTTTGTAAATCATGTGGGAAGAGGCATCGAGGAGAATGATTCAAGGGAACTGGAAGATGCTTTGGGTGTGGAAAAGAAGGACACAAAGCCAGTAAGTGAAAAGGAAAAGGTTTAGTTAACACCATGGCTGAGGATAATGGTATTTCTACGACATCAACAATGGTTAAATGTTTTAAATGTGGAATGTACAGGAATTATGCAAACCAATGCCCAAAGGAAAAGTCTCATGAAGAGAATCAGTACAGCCGTATGAGTAGTATTTATGTTGATGATGATGAAGAGACCACAAATGATATGTGAGTTGAAAGGATTGTTGAAGCTCGGTCAATGGTTTAAGAAGGTATTGGAATGATTACATGTTTATCAAGTGTAATGTTGTATAAGTAATCTCATGGTACTATGGAATAAAGAGACATCTAAGGATTGATACACTGTTGTCTTTCCTTGAGTTTTGAAAGTGTGTGATTAATGGTACCAGTATCCATGAAAGGTTATTCAGATATTTTTGCAATGTATATGATATGCGCATAATGAAGGGATAAGGATAAAATTAAATGTTTGATAGTATTCATGAGCTCATGACTGATATAAAGAAATAGTTATATCATGGTTTGAGTGTGTAGAATTTTGAGGATTTTGGTATGTGGAAAATGTTAACTTTTAAATGCATTGATGTTTTCACTAAGGTTGAATGGGTATTCAAGAGAATACATGATTAAGGCCTTAGAATATTTAAAATGTGACCAACAAGACATATCTTATGATATATGGGGATCAACGTTGGTATTAACATGCTTGTTATATGGAATCTCTGGTAATCGTTTTCACTATATTATGAGAGTGGACTGCAGTATTTTGGATAAGCCAAATGATTGGAATGGATTATGTTGGACATAAGATAGTATTGTTTAGGGATAGAAGTTTTTTTGATATTATTTATGGGATATTATAGTAATGTAGTTTTAGAAAAAGGACAACCAGTAGGACGATCGACAACCCATCACGTCGGACAAAGCCGTGGGAATCGAACCCACAACCGATGTGCGACTGGCCTTTATCACCTACCACTGGCCTACAGGAAGACCCTGTTTAGTAGAAACTATTTTTATTATATTAAGTAGTATGATATATGAAGTATAAGTCCATTTTAGGAACCATATATGATTAATCTCAATATATATGGATTTATGTATTTTTGATGATTTTTATAACCTTTTTTTAGATAGATGGAATGACCAATCATTCTATCACAGGATCTGCTAACACTTCACGAATGAAAAATTCAACTTCATTTCTTTAAGATATAATGTGGAAACTGTCCAAAGAACGACCAACGGTGAGACTGTACTAAAATCACGAAAGTATTTCATCTAATTCTAATTACATCAACTTTAGGGAAATGATCTTGAAAACCAAAAATATTGTCCTAGTGCCCTTATATCCGATAAATCAGATGGTACCTTAGATCATCACAAATCTATGACTTTGTGATCGATGGCTTTTTCATAGCCATGTTCTCTACCACAGTCCATCATAACTTGATGGTTAGATTTTTCTTCCATATCCATATTTTCACCTATATTCTCCTACGTGGAATCCCAGTGATGAGTTAAATTGGGTAATCATTACGTTTCATACATTAGTTTTTAAAATTAAGTTTAAATATTCCTTTTTACGATGTGGGTTTCTATTAATAGTAAATGATTTATAACCCCGACAAATTTCGAGGGCGAAATTCATTTTAAGGGGGGTAGAATGTAACACCCCGAGATTTTATGAAAAATATTATTTTTAATTTCATTAATATCTTGTGTTGTACGCTACACCAAAAGGAGATTGCACAACACGCATCCTTGACTTGTCTTTCATTACACGCAATCACGACCTTCCCCGATAGCGTGTGTAGTACGCAATACCGAGTTTCACTAAACAACGATATGCTATTAAAATATTATTAAAACTAGCCGTTATGAATAGTAATAACAACCTTTTAAAATTTTAGAAATTTTATCTCTCAAAATGGACTTCATTTTTTGATTCGGAGTATCAAATTTAGACTAAGGTGAAATTTTGGTACTTTTTGGATAACTTTCATATTCTGATGAATAGTGAAAATTACTAAATTTTAAGTAAAAACAACTTTTTTAATCAAAATAATTAATAGTGGTAAATTAATAATTTATGTGGTTTTAAAGTATATTTAGACTCTATTTTTACAATTTAATACAATGTTTTCCATTGGATGTAATTTCACATTTAAACCAGTTATAAACAAGTGTCAATCTTTTGATAGTTATTATCTCTTAAAAACACGGTATTTGTTTCGACGAAGGGAATTAATTTTTAAATTAGTTAATGCAACTGATATGTTTTGAATTTGGTAAAATAGAAATCATTTTTGAGTTCATAATATCAAATATAGATTAGGACTAATTTTTGGTATTGTTCTGGAAACTTTCATTTTTTGATGAATAGTGAAACCACTAAGTGGTAGTTAAAAAATGAATTTTTCATAAAACATAATTTTACCGCTTCTGTGAGTGTAATTTCAAAACACCAGGAGACACGGTTGATGTTAGTAAGTAAAATGTGATTCAATGAGATGAAAATAATTTTTGGTGAATAGTAACTTTTTACTTTTTTTACCACGGTTAAAAGTAAATAGGGTAATTAATGGTAAAAAATGATATTATTATTACCCTAAAACATGTCCTAATTCTACTGGATAAATTTAATTCGACCGAAAACAACCTTAGAAATAAAATATGACCATTTAGGCCCGCTTCGATTAGATTAGGTCATTTATTATTATTTAATTCAAAGAAGAGTTAAAAGAGTTAAAATCAAAGTATATTTATTAAAACATTTTTAATATAGGGTTATACATAAGATAAATCATATTGTAAATATTCATTAGAAATATAATAAGATTTCCTACATAATTGTATTTTATTTATAATTTTTAGACATTAAATAAGTTAATTTATTTATGACACAACGATGATGTAGTAATTATTTTATTAATGAAATATTGACATAATTGATATTATAAACACCCAAATAAATATAATTTGAAAGTTTTAATGAATTACATTAATTTCATAGATTAATATGACATGTTAGTATTGATTTAATTTACATTTTTCGAACTAATCATTCTGTTATGATTTTCAAAAAAATCAATTAATAAATAGTGTCAAAATTGACATAAAATAGTTTTTAAAACAAATATTATATTATTAGTTGTTATTTTATTCCTAAAAATCTATGGTTCGAAAAAATTACTTAGATAAGGTTATATATATTAATAATATACAACATGGGGTTTTTTTGGCTTGTTTTAGTAAGTTTATTAACCTTATAGTGTAAGAACACAAGAAGACACGGTAAAAGTAAAATTATTTATCTTAATGTTAAATATAAATGATAAGCTTAAAATAGGAACCTAAACTTCTCTAAATTCTATTGGATGAGAGGCTTTCGACCCATCCCCACCTTATCTTCGAAATAAATCAATTTGGATCTATTTAAAAACCGAATATGACTTTATAATAATATAATATTTTTAGTTTTCCAAAAGAGCCCCTCTCCTCCCTTATAAAAGGGAACCCCCTCCCTCTCTTCCTCACACCACTTTTAGCCATCAATCTCGGACAACCCCTGCCAAATTATCTTCTCCACTTCCATAGAAACATCCTATATGTTCTGGTCTTCTTCAAAGACCAATTTTAGTTCCCTAAAAAGAGATCTTAAAAAGGCCCTTCAAAGAAGAGGTAATGTCTGTTACCGATTCTTTCAACATTATTTCTTCTTCCACTTCTTCTTCTTAGGTTGTTTCATTATTAAGTAATAACATCAGTATAACTCATATACTTATATGTTATTATAAGTATGAAACAACCCTATTTCACCATCTATCCATCCTACAGAAAACGAAATTACGGCGCGTGCATATATACGGAATACCGTCTCCACGCCGTGGTGTAATCTATTTTCCACAACCACCTTACTTGGATGGGTATAATGGTGTAAATAATAACTATATATGATTATTGTAAAGTGATATTGATTCTGTAATAGTATACATACACTCCAATAAAATTTCACGATCATGGGAACGATATCATCGCTTGTGCGTACGTACGGAATACCGTCTCCACGACGCGATGAGATTCATTCTCAATGATTAAACATTCATGAATGATTATAAAGTATATATAATAAATAATCATGAAATATATGAAATAATAATGAGACTGTATTTATGTGTATATATATGTATTTCATCTACTTAATTCCATTCAACTCAATAAGGAAACGAAAGCAACGTTTATGCGTACGTACGGCCTACCGTCTCCATGAACGGTGTATTTCATTCCATTTACTGATTTATTATATATATGTATATTATGAATTTATATTATATTTAAATCATTTTTTATATTCTAATATTAAGTAATCAAGATCTAGGTAATCATAAGAATAATTACAAGTCAAAACACGAATGACAAATGAAACGATTTTACACAAAACACTCTTTAACATGGAATTTACAAAAGAACGGGTAATATAAAGTCATATGTGAACCATATATGATATCATAAAAATGAATATGATTCTGTAATAAGTCAATGACATTATTTAAATCATTATACAGGAGGTTTGGACACATACGAAGCAAATCGGACCTAAGGTAAGGGATAATTTCGCAAATCTCATTTTTATCTGAGATTGCTTATTCGTAAAGTATTTACTGGGGTTATTTCTATCATCCATGTCCACGTTTTATAAAATTATTTTCATGTATTTTTAATGTTATTTTTACCCATTTTTGAATTTTACTTCATGGTATGTAAGGAGTATTTCTTTTTTTTACGTTATGAGGTACTTTTTTAACTTTTCCGGCAAAAGTACGAGAAGAATGTTTTTTTACTTATACGGCACGAATGGATTTTTACGGTTTTATAAAGCCTTAAATTCATGAAGCTTCCTCGAATAGATTTCATGACTACTTTAAACAGAATCCTTTTCTTTTAAAATTGCATGACATTTTGTGAAAAGAGAATGATTTTGAAGAAGAAAGGATATTTTCCTCAAGAATTCATTTCAAGTGTTTTATCAAAACCATTTTTCATCTCAGATGACATTATTTCATATGTGTATGTTTCAAGTATCATGTCTCAATGATTTACATGGTTTTACTTTTATTATTATGAAATGATATCCATTTCTTTTATATGGATTATGAAATGATTGGATGATGTTTATGAAACCCATTTTATTCTTTGGGTTATGATGAATGTTTTAAGTTTATTTTGTGGCACAAGTAAGAATGATTTCATTATGAGATGGGTGGGACCTATATCTACCTCTAATGCATTGGGTAAAGATTTTATATCTCATGAGATAGGCATGGCTGGAGCGGTAGGTTATACCGGTTTAGTAAAATAGGACTGAAACGAGGAGTTAACTCGGTTCAGAAATGGACTTTGTCCACTATGATAGTCTTAGCAATGAGTCTTGACTAATAAGAAATGATTATCTATGATTATGTGTGTATTCCAAAAAGTTTCATGTCTTAAGTTATTATTAATGTGATTACATTTCACTACTATGATTTATCCCATGTTATGAAATTATGATCTCTTTTGCAGGTTAATATTTTCAAATGTTATGTTATTATGTATATGATGTGATTGATATTTATTTTGTTTACCCTTACTGAGCATTTGAGCTCACCCTTTTATGTTTTCTTTCCCCAGTATATAAAGAAAGGTTTTTGGTAAAAAAAGGAAGATATTTATAGGAGATGTTGAAGATCTTTCACCACGATTAGAATATTATATTCCGAGTTTCCAAAGACACTAAACTATTACGGTCCTTGTGTGTTTGTTTTTTTATGTACTAAGTTTTCCCCAAAAGTAATGTAATGTCCATGTACGTCAGGCTTCGGTTATCTAGAATGATTATATAACGTTTTAAGTTCAGGTCATTATAGGATTGGTCTATAAGGGGTGAATAAAAATTCAAAGGTTCGACATGAATTTGAATTACGGTGGCCTTGAGGGGGGTGGTATAAGACTCCTTTTATAAGGGGTAGGGAGTCATATTTATATAATATAAGTGAAAAGTCACTATTCCAGTGTAAAATGGATTCTAGTAATTAAAAATAATGGACAAGAAGATGGGTATATGTAGAACATACCATAAAACATTCATTTTATATTAAAACATTTATATTTTCTTGAATTTTTCCATTACTTTTATATTTTACCCAAATAAACTATTACTAGAAGAAGTCAACCATATCTATCAAAAAAATTTTAAAAGAAAAAAAATAAGAATGGATATAATACCTCATATGAACATATTGATTTAAAATTTGAATATTTTTTATTATATTTTTTTCTATGGTTGAGTATTTTTTTCATTTTAAAATTATCCCCCTAAATGCGTAAAAAATATTTTTTAGAAAAAGTGTAATTTCAAGCCTAATGTTATTGTTTAGGTAAAATGATCATCGTTTCTGGGATTTTAGTCAAACTAATTGAGTTATAATTAATAAATAAAGACTTATATGGATTTTAAAAAAATCTGAAACTGTATTTCACATCGTGGATACATACATAAAAGAAATAGAACAATAATAATTTTTATTATTGAAAAATATTACTTATGTTTAGAAAAATTATAGAAATAGTTTTTATAAATTATGTTTTTTAATAAATATATTATTTTAATTTATAAATATATATTTTGTACAAAAAATTATCTCGTAAACATTTAAATAAATCATGAATTATGTCAAAGTCATAAATGTGACATTATTTGAAAATTTGATATTTTTAAATATTCAGCAAAAATTCAACCATATTAGAAAAATATAATTAAATTATACAAAGTTAATATTAACATGATAAATATAAAAATTTTAATTTTTATCATTTTTAAATCTAGAAATTTTGGAAACAATATTTCAAAATGAAAAAATAGACACGAGAAAGTTCAATTTTTTAAATATTAATTTCGAAATATTATATAACACCACAATATTTCTTGTTATGTGCCCCTATAAATAAAGTCTATTTATTTGATAGCTTATGTTTCCCACAACCTCAATATTAAAATAATTTTAATATACTATTATATAGTAACATAACTTTTGGTATAGTGATATCACCATTAAGAATAGTAATCCAACCAATATAATTGTAACCAAACCAATAAAAGTATAAATAAAACTTATCCATCTTATAAATGGAAAGTTGATATAATTATATCATTGTATAAGAATTTTTTTTAAATGATAAATTAATTGTTGGTATTTTATATAATATAATTGTTTATATACTATTTTATTATTAATATAATTATATAAAAAACTATATTCATAAGATATATTCAAATGTTGATATTTTAATTATTATTATTATTATATTAATTTATGTTTTTTTAAACGTTTCAATGTGTCATAAAATCAATAATTATTTTAAAATTTATATTTTCTAATTAAATAATGATTTTAATTAAAACATAAAACTCCAATAATAATAATTTTTTACATATATTGGACTCAATTTTTTAATTCATCTTGTTAAAAATTTATTAATGTTATTTTTTGGGATTTTTCTAAAATAGTTGATTTTTTTTATGAATAGTAAAATTATAAAATTTTCTGTATAAAAATATTAACCAAATACATGAATTATTGAGTCATGGATGATGTATGGATGAGGTAAGAACGAATTTTCTTGATTTCACATTAAATATTTGTTATATTTAGTCAATAGAATTTTCAAAATTGTTAGTTTTAGAAAAAATAAAAAACCATAGAATAATATAATTTTATAATAGTAGTCTCCTCCAGTATTAATACCACCTCTCACCACCCATTCTCATAAAACATTCTAAGCCATGATGTATGTAAAATTTATTTCCAGTCCTCTTCATAAGCTACTTCATTACATCTAGGATCCTTTGGTCTCAATAAAATTATAAAACCTATGTTTTGTAAGGTGGTTCTCAATGTGTTGAATTCAAGAGGTAAAACCCTCTAATCCTTTTCTTTAATTTTTGTTCAATTACATTTATTTTCATATCCTTATATAAAATATGCTATTAAAACAAGCACCATATATCTAATAACATATATATACTTTATTTATATTAATATAATGAAAAATTCATCAATAAAATGCTTCTCCTCCAGCTCTTGTTCTATAAATCAAAACATCATATGTGATGTGTCATTTTTCTGCCATCTTGGATAATGAATTGTCATTTTCATTTAACAACTTAAATGCTGGTTATAAAACCATTATAATAATTAAAATTTATTTTAAAATATATATTATATATTTTTTATTGTTTTTTAAAAATTATACTTACTTAATATTAATTTTTAAAGAAAAAAATTTCCATGAAGATCGAAAATTGACAAAATAATCTAAATGGATATCATTAACATTTTATCTAATTAATCATCCACATATACTAAAAAATTGATTTATAAGTCCATTTTATCTTCTCTATTTCCACTAATAATATATAATTTTAATTATGGATAATTATTCGTATTTCAAATGATCCTCTATACATGTATACAACTGAACCAATCATGAATAAAAATGAAATAAACACTCTCAAACAAAAAATTTGAATACGTTAACATGTAAAAAAGGCCAAAAATGAACATAATAAAATTATAATAAATACAATTCATGTTGAGTATCTTTTAAATTGAATTTTTAATGAATCTAATTTCATTTATAATGGACTTTAGTGTAATTGACGAACACTACAACCATATGGTAAGATACTCTCCTCGAACTATAGTTTTTCATTCAGGTTACACATTATCTCTATTTACCCCACTGAAATTACTAATTATTACTATTTACTCCTCCTACATTTTGTTTTTGGGTTCCAAATATACGCACCTAACTCAATTATTCTTTATTTTATTTATAAATCTTGTTTTATTAATATCCTATTTCAATTTATCCCGAAAATGCAACTTGATTAAAGGAAACATCAAAATATCATACACATTTTCAATTACCATAATTAATAAGTTCTATGATTACAAAATTTTTCTAAAATAACTCATTTTATTATGAATGAATATTTTTTTTCATTTCTGGTTCTATGAAAACAATTATTTATTTTTTCATTTTAAAGAATCTTTTGTATTTTCCTGTAAAGTGAACTAATGATTATCATTTCTATAGGTTTAGAAACACTAATTTTACATGTTTTTATTTAAAATGAAATTAAATTATCATAATTGATGTCTATTTTCCATTATGAATGTCTAAGTATGATTTAAATCCAATATTTCATGGAAACAGTTATGATATTCCCTTTGGTTATTCATTATTCACCGCAAATTCCTTATGTGTGGTGTATGTATAATTCCATTTTGTTTTTGATTATCATTTATTGGATATTTCATTAAATATGCATATTTCTTATGTCATGGAAATTTTGATTTTCTTATTCATATACCATTTTTTATATGGGATTTTTCTTTGAATGTTGATATATTTCTTCAAATATTGTTGAATATTTACCCTCAACCAAATATAGTTTTTATGATGTGTCATGAATCTATATAGGAAGGATAATTTGTACTCGAATTAAAAGGTGGGGTTTGGTTATATATATCCAATTGATGCATCAATAGGTCTCAGGAGTTGAAACTATTGGCAACAAACCCTTCGTGTTTGTTTTTACTAAGAATAATATGGATTTTTACCTACATACATAAACATTGATGATGGAATAATTGTTCATGAGGCATATCCATGATGTCCAATGATTTTCCTTTTCTTCTTCCAATATTAAATTGTTACATTCAATTATATTTTAACGATGAAAAAATATATGGCTTCATTTACATTTTTAGTTTATTGATTGCCTGTGTTTTTTATTTATTTACTACACCATTCTAAATTTACCATATTGGTATTTTTTCACAATTTATTTATTCGTGCACCCCTCATGGGTTTGTTGTACTCACATGATCATTTTTTCCTTCTCATAGTTATAATGATTAAATCATTCAAAAAGTTTTGATAAATCATTTTATTTTTCTTTATTATGTTCGGTTTCCAGTTACCATTGTAATAATGCTGCCATGTATGTATCTAATTTATCATGACTAAAAAATTGATGGATTTATGGTTATCGAATCTATTGTATGTATTCCATTGTAATAAATTGACCACCGAATCTAGGCTACTAGGGTTAGAGTTGTTACAGTTTGTATCAGAGAAAGTTTAGTAGAAACCATTTTAAAATGATTTAATGTAAACATGTGAATTATAATAACATGTTTTAGTTAATTTTTCAAGATCAATAGTCGTGATTTTTATGATCAAACATAGAGTGTGTCATTATATAGTGATGGATCCTAATGGAAGGATCAGAATTAATATCCACAGTCAATATAGGGAGTTCCCCACTAAGAAAGTCAAGACATTTAGTGTTGGGGATGAGTAGATTAGCAACCTATTAGGTTAAATTAATCCAATTATAAATAATATTTATATTAAAATAATGTTGGAAAATTTTAAGGTTTATAAGCCCCCATAATTTTTTGGAACTACATATCAATTGGTATTTCGGGAGTTGATAAATTCACATGAAAAGTTATTTTGGAATTGGAATGAAATGAAAATGAAATGGAAGTACTGGAAGTGTATTTTCTCTAGGGATATGATGAATAATGGTGGTTTTTGATCTAAAATTATAAGGTAGGATATGAAATAGAACACATGGAATAGAAAAATTTTAAAGAAACATTCTTGAAAAAATATTTCACTCATGAGAAATGAGCTTAAATGGAGAAGAAATTATTTATATTATAGAACGGGAAGAATAAAGTAGTAAATTGTATGAGGCTACCGTTACAAGACTATCTAAATATACTATATATTACATTCGTAATTCTGAAAAACCAATTAATCGTTTCTTTAATGGACTTAATCCATGTCTTCGAAGGTCATTAGATTCTCAAACATTTTCATCATATGATGAAATAATATTATGTGTCATCAAAATGGGTAAGTAATGTTCTCGGTTATGTATAATAAAGGAAAATAAATAGAGGAAGAGTTCTCATGATAACCATGGAAAAGGATAATCATCAAAAAAAATAAGAATATGGGAGTGAATCATTTTACATTAAGTATAAAATGATAAAAGAATCATCTTGGAAAAATCATAAAAGGCATGAGAGTTTGTTATATGTGGGAAGAAAAGGGTAATCGACCAAATAATTTCATAAAAAAAATGAAACAAACCAATGATGTTAAATAATTGAAATATAAAAAAGTGGGTCGTTATTAAATTCAATGTCAAATGCCTCAGGGGAATATGCCAAAGAAGAGGAAAGGGAGAGATGTATAGGCTAATACAATAATTAAAGCTGAGGTGGAAGTACCCAATAATGTGGTCGAAGGTACATTAATATTATATTCGAATCAATCCAATGATTTATTTAATTTGGGATCCATCAGACCCTATTTATATTTACATAGGTTTCCATGAAAATTGGATAGTTTCAGTTTTATATAATAAGGGAGTAATTAATAAATACTCATAAGGGATGTCACATTACAACCAAAATGTGTCGGAAGTCCTATTAATGACACATAAATTTTTTTAATTTTCTGATGTTATCATCATACCAATGGTTTTCATTAATATAATTATTGGTATGGACTAGAAAACAAAATTTTATGCAAAACTGTATTATAAGAAGAATGAAGTTATGATCAATGAGGATGTTGTAGAGTCCCTTCTCATTAAAGATAAAAACACATCATCTGATTCATATCGTTTTCCAACCATTTAGCTATACTAAATTAAATTTATTGATAGGAATATATAAAAAACAATTAATAATTATGTAGGTAATCATTTAATTTAATTTGTTCCAAATTTGTAGGAATAAATTAATGTATTTCCTCAGTAATTTCTTGGGAACACCCTAGAGTTTGAAGTTGAATTTTCCACTGAGTAATAAGAGATTTATTCATTCTAGTGTTTCTCTAATTGGAGCCCTAATTATCTTTCTTAATAAGAAATATGGATCCTTGAGGTTTTGCATTGACTATATATAAGTCAATGATATTACAATAATGACAAAGTACCGTCTTCCTTTCAGTGATGATTTATTTGATAAACATAATTAATCTAAATATTTTTTAATGCTTGACCCTCAGTCCCGATATCATAAATATCACGTAAATAAGGAATATATTCCAAATACATCATTTAAATCCATGTACGGACATTAAGGATTAATAGTAATACCATTTAGACTCACTAATTCACCATATATTTTCATGGATCTCATGAAAAGTGTATTTAAGAAATATCATGAATTTTCATTATATTTACTGATGAAATCTTGTTGTACACAAAAATCTATGATAACCATGACAACCACAAGAGGATTTTTTGATATCTCAGGGGAAAAAAGTTTTATGTGATGTTCATAAAGTTTGAGTTACTATTTTATGTTGATTCTATTCTTAACCATTTTTCAATAAGTATGGAATCTCAGTTAATACTATAAAAGCTAAGGAAATCCAAGAATGGGCTATACCAAAGAACATTACTGATGTATGTATTTCCATTTCATTATCAAGTTAATATTTATGTTTCATCTATAATTTTCATGATTGGATAACCATTTAACCATGCTCACGTGAAAAGGGTTTATATATATATGGATAAAAAACATAAAAAATGTTTGAATCATTTTTAGAGAAGATTGGTCGATGCTCTAATTTTGGATCTTCTATCTGGAAATGATTGGTTTGTGATATATAATTTCTCGTAATAGAATGGAAAGAGTTGTGTCTATATGAAAAGAGATATTATTATTTCATATGAATCAGGGGATTTTACAACACATGGAAAAAAATATCCAAATCATGATCTTGAGTTAGCATCCATAATGATTGATCTAAAGACATGGAGACACTATCATTATGGTGAAATATGTGAGATATATATGAATCAATAATGTTTGAAATGAATATTTATCTAGAAATAATTCATCATATGAAAAAGGTGATGGATCAAGTTAAAAAATAGTATGATTTCTAAACACACTACCACCAAATAAAGGAAAATAAGATTGCATATGTGTTAAGAAATAGTGTTCGTGGACTTCTAATTAAAATGAGGATTGATAAAGAACCTTTGTTCATGGATTTAATAAAAACAGATTTGGTAATTTTATTGGGAATAAGAAAAACCACCCATTTTTCAAAATATTGTAAAATGATATTTAATGGATATGTTAAAAACTTATCACTATGATGATGATAATTTTCAAAAGAAAATTAAAGCTATTAAGGATGGAATATTGGAAGACATCATATATGAGGATGGGGTTATAATATTTTGAATGTGGTTATGCATATCATAAAAACATGTGATTAAAATATTTCTATTAGATGAATCTTATATATCAATTCATTATATATACAACAATAGTATAAATATGTATAGATATATAATGTATCAATTTTTTTGGGTAATATGATGTATGAAACTGATGAATATGTGTTTAGTATTTTAATTTTTCAACAAATGAATGCTACGAGTCAACAACCTTGAAGAGTTATTCAACCTCTACCAATTCATGTGTGTCTGTCGTAAGACAATATGATAGAATTTTTTTTGGAGGACACACTGAAGGAATGATGAAATTAGTGTTCTTATCGATCTTATTATATAGTCAGAACATTTTCATCCTATAAAATAATATTTACCACTTGATATACTAGGTAGTATATATATTATTGAAGTTGTAATACTTCATGGTGCACCTCTATTGATTCATTATGATCAAGGAACCCTTTTTAGATCAATTTTCGGGAAGATTATTTAGATGAATCTGAATATTGAGCTTCATATGAGTAGTTATTGTCCCCATAAAGACAAAGGATAGTCTGAAAAGAATATTCAAACATTAGAATACATATTGGGATCATTTTCACTTGATTTTAATGGTTTGTATTATCCACATTTACCTTTGTTGTAATTTCCGACAATATTTTTTTCCATTCTAGTATTCACATGGAGCCATATAATTCATTATATAGAAATAGATTTAATAATACAACATGTTGGGATGAGGTTGGTGAGAATAAACATATATGACCATAAATTATTGAATAGAAAATGTGAATGGTGAAGACAATTTAGGATCATATTAAAGTAGAAAATATTATGGAAAAGATTTATTTTAACACCTGGAATAATGATATTGAATTTCAAGAGGAAGATATTGTGTTTCTAAATGTGTGTCTATAAAATGGTGTCATAATATTTTGTAAGAATGGGAAACATATCCACAAGTACACTGGAACAATTGAAATTTTAGAAAAAAATGGAGATGTAACTTAGTGATTAATAATTCTACCATGTTTGTCCAATTTTCATGATGAATTCTTTATATTATTGTTAATGATGTGTATGAAAGACCAAACCATGTACTCAACTATGAAGAAATTGTACTGGAACCTTATTTATCTTAACTGGAAGAGAATATCTAAATTCTTGACATAATAGGGAATTTATTGAGAAATCGTATGACACAACATGTAAATGTTCTTTAGTGAATCCACAAAATGGAAGAAGCAACATGGTAACCTGTGGATATTATGAAGAAGAACAACCCTCGCATGTTTAGAAGAAAATATTTTGGAAAAATTTCATTGGTGAATGTTTTGATGTAGGGAATAATATAAAACCATAATATTTTAGGGGATATATCTTATTAAATACACTTAATTAATTTGTTATCATATGTTACAAATAACACCGAGCATAAGAAAAAAATAATATACTATTAAATATTAACATGACTATTGGAATAGTAATATGACCATTATGAATTGTAATCTAGAAAATTGAATAGAATCTATACCTATTAAAGTATGAACAATATTTAGTGAACTCTTAAATATAAATATGATATAATTATATCATAGTTTAGTTAAATAATTTTTTTAAAAATGATAAATTAATTATTGGTATTTATGTGAAAAAAAAATGTTTATTTGATATTTTATAATTATTTTCATTATTTTTTTTAAAAAATATTTTTATAAAATATTTTTGTAAATTTATATTTTTGTCTGATGATTATTTGATAATTTTATTAATACATAATTAATTTTTCAATGTAATAAATTATCGGTTATAATTTTAATGTTTGTATTATTTTTAAGAAATGAAGATTTTAAATGAAAAATAAATAACTCCTATATAGAAAAATATTTTCTTAAGATGGAGTCTAATTTTTATTCTAGACATCAAAAAATGTTATGGATAATTTTGGGAATGTTTCTAAAATTGGTGAATTTTTCATGAATAGTAAAATAAATTTATTTTTATATTAAACATTTCATCTAAATAAATAAACTATTGAGTCATGGATGATGTATGGATGATGTAAGAACCCATTATCTAAATTTCGTGTTCATTATATACTATATTTAGTCTCAAATATCATCACTATTTATAGTCTTTATCCAAAACAAAAAAATAATGAATCAAATATTCAAAAAAACCCAACTCCTCCACTATAAATACCTCCCTTAACACCCCTTCTCGTTAAACATTCATGCCTTGAAAATGGTACAATATATAACCAATACTCTTCCCATGTCTCTCCCCCACACCCTTGAGACTTTTATCTCAATACAAGTCCAAAACACCGGTCCCTTGTAGAGGTTTTCCAGAAGAAGAATTTAAGAGGTAAAACCCTTAATCCTTCAAATTCATTTTCTTTCATTATCCTTTTTTTCATATCCTTCCCCAACCTCCTCTATCAGGACATGAATAACATATCAAGTATATTATTTATACTATAATTTTATTATGTTAATTGAAAATTTATCAACAAAAACCCTTCTCCTCTCCCTATTATTCAAAAAATGAAATCATATTCTGTGATGTATCGATTTACTACCATCTTAGTGGATTCATGTTCCGTTGACATTACCACATAGAAGGCAGCTCATAAAATCATAATAATGTTTAAAAGTGATTTTATAATTTATTTTAAAACTTATTTAGAGTTTTTGAACCAATATATATCCATAATATTTATTACAAAACTTATCTTGACTACGATGATTGAAAACTGGAAAAATAATCTAAACAATTATCATAAACAGTTTATCTAATAAATAATTCCCATGTATAGAAAAAAATGAATTTAAATACCATTTAATCAAATATATGTCTATTAATAACATATAATTTCAATTTCTGAGAATTGATCCTATTTTACTTGATCATTCAAACATGTATTCAAGTAAACCAATCAAAAAAACTATGGAAACGAACAGTCCTGAATGACAAAATTTAATCCATTAAATCATAAAAAATGACATACCTGAAAATAATAAATTTATAATAATTTAATTTTTTTAATAGGAAAATAATTAAATTATTAATGAATCAACATTCATTATCAAAAATATTAACTAAATGCGATGAGAACTTTTAGACAGCCGGTAAAAGAATCTCCCCAAACAACCATTTTTCATTTAGGATACACTTTCTCTCTCACTAACCAAATTAAATTCATAATTATTCTTATGTACTAATACTACACTATTTTTTATGTTAGAAATTTATTTTCATAACTAATTATATATTCTTTGTTGGGAATTAAATTTTTTATAATGTTCCCTTTTCAATTTTACTCTATAAGTATGCCCGATTAATGGGAAATTAAAAATTTATTACCCATTCCAAATTACCATACAAAATATGTTTTAAGAATCTAATATTATTTATAAAATAAAAAATTTTATCATGAAGAACACTTTTTTCAATAATTTTTTTATAAAATAAATTAATATTTTTCAGTTTTAATGACTCTTCAATATTTCCCCTTAAACCTCACTAAAGATACTTATTTATAAAGATCATTAAAAACTAATTTTAATTGTTTTATCATTAGTTTTACTAAATTTTTCATGATATGTAACAATTTTCCATTATGAATTCCCATTAATGATTTTTATACATTATATCATAGACACTATTATGGTATTCCCTTTGGTTGTGCCTTATTCTCAAATTTTTCCTTTTCTGTGGTGTATGTATAATTACCTTTTATTTGAGATCACCATTCATTGATGTATTCATTAAACATAAATATTTCATGTATCATGGGTATTATTTTTTTCAAAGTCATGTAGAATTTTGACAAATGGGGGTTTCATTTCATGCTTTTTTTAACTGGAGGAATATTAATGAATTAGTATCCCTTACTCAATATAGATATTTTGATAAGCCATGAATCTATGTATGATGAATAATTAGGACCTACTGTGTTGGTTGAGGCCTATTTATGGATTGATCATTAGTGCACCTATAGGTCTAATGAGAATAAAGTTGGAAAAAACCCATTGTGTTTATTTCCTTGAAGAATAAGATGGGCTCATAGAGACATAAATAAAACATATAGGGAGTATAATGGTTCATGTTCCACACATATGACGTCCTATGATAAATCATTCGATTCATTAAGTATTCATTTACTACATTCCATGATATTTTCATAATGATGAAGACTATGGAGTATTTATAATTATCTCGTTATTGATGACGTTTTTTCATTTATTTACCTTTCAATTATGATTATACCTTATTGGATTTCATTGACATATTATTGATTTATGTAACCCTTATTGATCTTTTGAACTCATCATTTCAATTGTTTAAATTCACCATGTTATGATGATAATATCTTTTAACAAGCGTCGTAGAATGATTTTATGTTCTTTTTTACCTTCAATATTTAATTACCAAGGTAATAAAGATTTCAATTATATTTCTAGTTCTCTAAAACTACTAAATTGGTAGATCTTTAGTGATATGATCTCATATATCTAAGACATTTTAATAAAAAAACTACCGAATTTGTGCTACTAGTTTAGGTGTTGTCACATATTAACTATTTGTTATTCTTAATTTACACTAATTAAATTAATATTATTAAATTGTTCATATAATAAATTTATTTTCTTAATATAAATCACAAAATAATGCAATTTTATAAAAAATAATGTTTTTCTATAAAAGATATTTTTTATTTGTGCTTCAATAATTTAATTTTATATATTTATTAGCATTAAAAATTAATTTTAATTTTTTTAAAATTCATAATGTGAAATTAATAATGTATATATGATATATAAATAAGTTAATAAAATGATAAATTAATGATTATATAATCATAAATTAAACTTACATAACCCATCAAGATATCTACATATGGTATCAACATATGAAAAATTGTGCTTAAAGTCATGAGTGGTTGTGCAAACATCATGGATCTTGACAAAATTTATATATTCATGAAATTATATCCTACATAATATATCTCATTATGTAATTTTTTATATTTTAATGGGTTTCATGTTTGAAAAACCCTATAAAATATACATCCTTACTAATCCTAGGTAAATAATCATTTTAAAAAATACATCTTCTATGTGATGCCATTTTTTCATTATTGAAAATTTACTAACATGGTTACTCATATTTGTACCCAATAACTTTATATCTAGGTTATTAAAACCAAATTTAAATTTTATGATTTAATATCAATAAAATATATTATATACTTGTTTATGTTTAGTTGTTTATATGAAGAAAATATCAAACTCAATAGCTTTATCTGAAGGAACTATATATAGTAAAATCGTTGGGCATTAAATTATCCCAAATAACAAACTTATATCCCAAATATTTTAATTATTATTCAATTAAAAAATATTATATAATGATTACATAAAAATAAAGATATATTTTTATTGGTAAATCATCGTTACAAAAAGATATACTATGTGACTCATTGTTTCTTATAGAATTTTTTTTTGAGATTGTACATAACTCAATGTGATATAAAAAATATACAGCTTTTGTTTGTTATATGTGTATCTGGGGACATACCATTAAAATTTTCATTTAAATGATCTTATTTCATACTAAATACTCAATGGAAAGTTTTTACGATATTATCAGGGTAAATAATCATATGATTATGAAAACTTAATCATAAGATGGATTCAATAATGAAACAATAATTTCAATCAATGATAAATTTAATTCAACTATGTTATAATTTTATCAACCTATATTTCAAATCTATTTTACCTAGGTTATACAAGGTCATAATAATACCTCATGAAGAACCGAGTTGAAAATTCCAAAAGGAACATGAATTTTGAAATTAATCATGGGGATGATTCCTGATCTGGGTTTCAGAATTGAATTTTATGGAATGTAAGCCACTAATTGAGGAATTTTTTTAAATGGAATGGTGTTTAAGGGGTTTTAATGAAAAATTAGTGGCATATCGAATGAAAATTAGGCTATCAAGGATAGTAGGATACAATCTATAGCCACCAACCAACCGATACTACCCCACTATCTTGCTTGTGGAGTAGGATGTGTCCAAATACCACTGGCTAGCAAGTGGTCTTGTACTATTTAGCTTATAGTGTATTTAATATGGGAAATTAAATTTTCTCATCCTTTTCTTTTTAAGGGTTTCATCTCCCATATCCCCTTATTTTCTCTTGTGAGTACAATTGGATCCCCCATTCTTGTCCCCATATATCCCAATCTATAGGGTTGTTTTAGAGGGTTTTTATTAGTAGATTAAGGTATTTATCCATCTATATTTGTCTTTTTTATCCTTATACATTTTTCATCATTAATTTTGGTTTTTTGGTTTATGGAATTTTTTATAATTTCCTTATATCATGGTGGAATCTGCCTATTCTCATTTGGAAATATTCATCACTCATAAGGGATTCTAGGAAAAAAAATCCACCTTTTAACAGTAATATTTTTAATGAATTTGAATTGTGTAGTGAATTTTCATAGTATTTTTAATTAAAGTAAATTTAATATTATATTAATTTTTAATAAGATATTTGTAAATTTTCTCAATATATTTATAGGTGTGTGTGACTATCATTCCATAAGTGGTTGGTCACATATTGGGTGTGATATGTAGATTTTTTGATTTGGATACTGATATAGTTTCGTGTGTGTGTGACCATCAGTTACACGTGATCATAATTTTGGTATAGGTTTATGTGTTAGGGACCCTATATACATGGGTCGTTGTTGATTGTTTGGGTGTGATATGATGATATGGTGAGTTGGCTAGTGTAAACTCTTTTCATTAAATTGTATTTTTAATTAAATGATTCTACAATCTCTAAAATAGTTACTTACATTATTAAATTATCATCCTTACATGGAATCAATTATAATATAACTGATTAGTTAGGTAGTTTTAAAAAACAATATTATATAAATGATACATATTTTACAATGGGAATAGAAAATAGAATAGGATACAACCAAAATTCAATAAAATTGTATCCTTGAAAGTCATTACTAGAATTAAGCTTCATATCAATGGTAATGGAAAAACAAAAAGGGAGATCTGATATAGACATTAAGTGTATCGTACAATGTAAGTAATCATGAATAAATAAAAAAATAAATATATCAAGGTAAATAACTGAAAAGACATTCAATTTAATTGTAAAACTCAGAATCAAATGCTTTTATATATTTTATATATTGAAAATAATCTATAAAATAATAATTGGAATGAATTAAGTGTGTTATTATCATTGTTCTTGTATGTGAAACATGAAGAACTATAGTGTCAAGATTTATCCTCAAATTGTTTATGTCTGTGGTTACAAAGAATTCTAATTTTTCTTGGAAACAAACATAAATGGGTTTTCACCAACTTATTTCATCTCATGATATTATCGATGAGTCGAAGGTCCTACCTTAACTGTTACCCAACCAAAGCCATTCATGTAAAGATAAATCATCACATATATAAAAATAGATTTAATTCATAAATATGATTCCTTATCAAATATTCTTATTGAGTAAAATATAACTATTTTTCAACACATCAAAAAATAATAAAATTAAATTCAAAGAAACATATGTTTGTCATATTCGAATATGGTCTAATAAATAGTCATATAAATCATAAATTATTGTTGATATTGAATTGGAATGTAATTTATAATTTAATAAAATTACTATATTATTATTATTTCAAGAGAAATTTAATAATAACAAATGAAAGTGATACTACCTAGATGAAATGTACCACTATGTAATGTTCAATCAAGAACCGCTTCGATGGTATATTTCAAATTGAGACACAAAATAACATAAATTATGTGGGATTCATGAAATTAACTAAAAACGGGGCTGTATATATTCCATAGAAAATGAATAAGTGTTGAATTTTTCTTCAACTCATAAATATAAATAATTTAGATGAAAATCCATTACCTTACTGTCCATATTTTGTTGAAATATCTAAAAACCCATGTATAATGGTCTTAATCCTTTAATTGAATTATATTTTAACATTATTAATATTAATGATATCATATATAATCATTTTATAACAAATTGTAACCCATTTATTAATAATAATTTGTCATTTTAATCATTTTATTTTTTTTATTTCCTTTTTTTAAATTATTTGAATGGTTATTTTTGATCTTATTATATAAGTCATTATTTCATAATCTCATTAATGAAAAAAATTTATTTTATAATTATATATATTCATTATATTTTTATTTATTTTAATCAAAAATGTTTCGATATATGAAATGAAATACATCATTCAAGGAAACTATAGGTTGTATGTACGCATGAATGTTGCCTCCATCTTCATATCATATTAAAAGAAGGAAAATTAAATGGTATACATGTATATAGAATTTAAACTATCATATTTATGTCATATACATAAAATATTTTTATTAAAATCATCCTTAATATATTCTATTTAAAGAGTTAACTAATTACATAACTTTGAAGGGACGATAGTCCACACATCCACAAACGATGTAATCAAATTTTCACAAAATATAATGAATTGAGGAACATGTTATATAATATTAAAATTATAATAAATAATTTTTAAATATAATATATATCATTTATAAATTATAAATCTTCCATTATTTCCATCACTGAAATGTGGTAAGGGAAGAACGAATAACATTTACATGTAAGGTGCTAGTCTGTCGTACACATAGAAGGTGATTGTGTATCCCATTTCATGGAATATTATAGAATTTTTAGGTTATAACATTATGATTAAAAAACTAACAGTTTATTTAGGATAAGGAAAATATTATATAAGAAAGATATAATACTAATTTATGTGGTAGAAAAAAATAAAAAATGAAAGAACTTGTGCAATAAGGTAAATTCTTTTTCTGGTAACTTATTTTTCATTATACCAAACATCACCCATTTTTTCATTCTCTTAATCAAGAGGATTATATGATTATGGAAGTATTTTTTCTATTTTATTTTTGGAGTTTTAAATGAGAATATGTTGCTTGATATGTGCAAGTAATAGGAAGATTGAATTCCATTTTATAGTGGAGGTGGCATTATTGTAAATAGAAAAAGTGAAGCACTATTTGGAGGCCTCCCATTAATCATTTGCTTCAAAAATTAGAAAATATTGGATTATATAGTTTTTATGGTCAATCCTCTCACAAAACACTCAAAAATAAAAGAATTTTTAATATTTGAATCCTTAGTAATTATTTATTTTATTTGTCATTTTTGTTTTTCATTTAAGACAATAGTTTTCTAACAGATGTAATTCAATCATTAACACTAAATTAAATTAATAATTACTATAAAATGTAAAAAAATATTCCCAAAAAATTGTACCATACAAGAAATGTTTTTAACATTTATGTGTCAATATGTTAATTATCAATGGTAAATTGGGATGTGAATAAATAATGAAAGTTATATTTCACACTTACACATCACTTGTCTGAATATATGATTTTTAGTAATTTATATCATTTTATGAAATATAATTTATCTTAAAATAACAAAGAATTAAATTTTGAAATTATTTATTTTATTTTAATTTAAAAATATCTAAAAAAATGTAATTAGAATATATTAATTTAATATATTTATATAATGATACATTCATCTAAAAAATAATGTAACATAATAATTAATAAAATTTAGTTTTCTTTTAATGTCTTTAACATAATTTATTTATTTTTATTAATAACTAAATAATATGTGTGTTGGGGTTTGTTAATAATTTAATATAATTGTATCATCTCTGAAAAATTATAATAAAACTGGATTACAATAAAAAAACTAGATTTCAAAATAATATTTTTAGAGGAAAATATGATGTGTTTTCTCTATCTCGAAGATTTATATTTTTTAAAAGAAATTGAAGGTTATTTTTTGTATATTCAATACATTACATATTTTATTGAAATAATTCATGGAAAAGAATACAACTAACACATATAATTAGATAAGAAAGTTTTGAGGTTCAATATCTGATCAAAAAATGGGTTTTAGAAAAGTTATTGGGTCATTTAAACACCTTATATTATGTATTTAATCATTATGTATGATCTTTACAACCATAATCAATGTAATTAGTTTTAAATAAATTCATTAATATTTGTTGTCAGAAAATATTTTCATCTTTTTAGAATATAAATATTATATTGATTCTAATTACTAATTACAATTTTAATGAATTAAATCTATATAAGTGGTTGAATATAATTTGAAGTTAATCCCACCGATGTGATGGGAAAATGAGGTTTTAATGTGCGAAAATAAAAAATTCAATATGTTTTTAATTCTAAATTCAATATAAAAATTAACCAAATGATGTAAATTAGATTACTATATATAAAATTTAACAAATACTAATTTAATACAAATTCAATATATAATTTATCATTATATATTATTTATATGAAAAAACACTTTTCTACTATAATATGTTATTTTCACTATTCATCAAATAATGAAACATCATGGGAAAATAAAAAAATTACCATAAGATAATTTTGTTTTTCCCACATTCATAAATAATTCTTTTTAATATAGAATGTAATAATGTAATATAAAATTAATTTTAAAATATGTGTCCCATTAAAAGGTGACGATACTTCTATATTGAAATGTATGGATTTTTATGCGAAATTTAGATTTGTTATTATTTTATTACAAAATTTTTTTTATTGTTTGAATGTAATTTTTTTATAGAACATATAATATAAATATAAATATATTATAATGTTCTGGTATGTAATGTATGATTCATTTATTGAACTTATTTTTCTTATATAGTATCGAATAATCTAATTATTTTGTGTAACAGAAGGCAACTTAGTGTTACATATAAAAAAAAATAAAGCAAAATTAAATTTATTATGAAATTAAAATATTATAATTTATTTGGTTGTCACATTTTCACCATAATAAATAAATGTCATTCTAACAATTCATGAATAATTTTAGTAATCTAGAGTTTGATATTATAAATTCACATCGATGAAAAACCCCCATTATGAAAGAGTTAATAACAATTCTTCTTAATAGGTGAGAAAAGTAAATGTAATGTCCTCCAAAAAAATTAGGCATTATAATAGGAGAAAATTTGTAAAAACATATAGATTAAATAAAAATATTACTATTAATTTGTATTGTAGAGTGTTAGAGAAAATGTCTATGGGGAAGTTATTGACCGAAAATCCATAAACTAGTGGTTGTGGAAAAGTTCATTAATATCATAAGAAGGATGATAATAGGATAAAATAATTTTATGATCCTTTTCATGTAGTTGAGAATATATTTTACTCTATATAAATATATCTAAATATATGTTTTTATTTCATAAACACAATGGTATCCTTCAGTTTTGCATTGAAATATTTATATTTCATTCCATTGGAATTGTTGGATAATATGGATATGATATACATTCTTATCTAAAAAAACATTGAATGTTCAAATAAATCCATTTAAAAGATGGTTATATTTTACAAATTATTATGATATATGAATTTCTAATCAAGTACTCTAAATTTCAAAACTAAATTTATCGTTATCCTTTATTCAACATTAAGTGTCTTTTAATTGTAACATTCCAAACATGTGAATACCTACATCATGTATTTTCTTGAAACCCGGTAAATAATAAACTAAAAAAATTATTGGAAACATGAATTATTCCTTATTAATTATTTAAATCATTTTTTATTTCATATATTACCTATATTAAATTATTATTAAACTACATCACTGATAATATAATATAAATTGTCATAAAATTACCAATCAAATCCTAGATATTCTATACCATCAAAATTAATTTATAAATATCTATCATCTAAATATAAATAAATCATTATCTCAACATTATGTACATATAAATTATTTTATTACCCTTGATATTTTGTATTAAATGAATCTAAAAATGTTAGTGAATATATCTTCACGTTCATTAGTACCTATTAACACCCAAATTTAATTCCATGATGAAAATTTAATACAGTAAAATCTTCATATATATTAAACAGTTAATATAATTAATAAATCTTGATAAAATAATCAAATTACACAATTTATAAATTGAATCCCAAAATCAATATTCTTTCTTATTTGACCATTGTAGTAGTATAAGCATTTCCATGCCCCATTAGATTCTTCTGATCTTTATTATCTTAATGCATAGGTAATTAATTTCCATAGTACCCCATCTATTTTCAGTTCTATCCTAGAATTGTAAACTTCGTATTATTCCCATTTCATTCATTATCATGGTTACCCTCATCCATTCACTTATAAAAAACACACAATCCCATCATGTACTCTCCTTGGTGATTTTTTTCCACAGTTATCACTTGTTGGAAAACTCTAATTTCCCTTAATAAATTCATCCATGTATTCCTCTATATTACACTTCCTCTCATACTTCCCTTTGACTTTCAATTACGTAGAGAACTATTTATCTATTATGTTAGAAAATAACACTATGTTATCATAATATGATAATTTTTTGGATATTATTCCCATTAAAATTATTATTATAAGATCCTAGAATATATGATCAATAATACCATTTATATCAAATTCATTTTTTGAAGTTGATATTCCTTCTAATATATGTCATTTATAAATGAAAAAAATACCCAATATTTGATTATATCATTATGATACAAAGTGTATAATAACAAAACTAGCGAAATAATTGACATAAATTGAAAAACTAATTCCTATCTGACCTCATAATCATAATATATGTATATTTAAAAAGTTATTCTAAGATTATTCTCAAATTATATCATTGTATTATGTTTCTTAAATAATAATTTCCTAAATATACTTTCCAATATTTATAATAAACATCCTATAATACAAAATCTAACAACCCAACCCATAAATCCTAGAGATGGTGACTTAATTTATAACATTGAAAAGATTACATTGAATCAAATCCCAAAGAACCAACAAATTTACATGTTTTGGAAAACTATGTTACATATGTTATACCCGTTTTAAATTGGGTGTGGAAAACAAATCAAAATAAAAAAGTCTAATTATCTGAATCATTGAAACTCAATCCAAAAATTCACCTTCATAGAATCGTTAATGGAAAAAATAAGTAAGATCATATATTTTCAATATGGGTAAGAATAAAATGGATTTAATTATGATTTAATAGGGATAATAAATATTGAAATAAAATATAACTACACACATGCCATTTAATTAAAAAACTATGAGTAAAATACATCCATAGTTTTTTTCCTAGTGAAAATTATTTATACAATAATAACTCAAAAGAATGTAATTTTAAATTTCATACATCATGAATCAAAACATGTAACACTAGTACTTCAATATAAATCCTCAACACATTTTAGGATTGTGGGTAGAAAACTAACTTATTCTACAGATAATTAAACTAAAAGGGTTTGATGCAAACTGATTTCAACTCATGAGAATACTAATGCATTAAGGGGGTTACATTAACTGGTCCCCAACCTCTTTCATATATGTAAGAATCACTCCTCTTATATATTATAATATATTTCCTTCATGAATAATGTGACTTATCAATAATTCTTATTGAGTAAAGCGTAACTATTTATCAACCATACCACAATTTATCAAATAACATTCAAATTAAATCCTATATGTAAAAATGGAATAAGGTTTATAAAAAGATATTTATATGAAACAAGAATATTTATATCTATGATGAATGTATCTTACAATGAAAATTGAAAAAAATAATTTTATAGTTTCATTAGAAAGTTATCAAACACAAAATAAAGGGAGATTTCCAAGATAATATTTACCACTTTAAAATTTGTTATTCAAAACCCATTGGATGACATAATTTAATATGAGAATTAAAATAACATGATACATTATTGATTAAGGATATTAAATGATAACATGGTAGTATATATATCACACTAAATAAATAAGGGTTCAATTTGACATTTATCTCAGAGTATTACAAATGGATTTGAATAACCCTACCTAATAATCTATTGTATTTTAATTATCAATAACCACTTATATAATGGATTTAAGAATTTTATTATCCTATAATTTTAAAAAATAATTTTTATTGTAACATTTATACTCCTCTTATGATATATCAGAACCCTTTTATTAATAATTTTTCATCATTAGCATCTTTTTTTTGTTAATACCCTTGTTTTTTAGTATGTTTTTACATGTTATTTATTTTCCTATTACATAGATCATTATTTCATAGAATCGATAAAGTATAAAATGATGTAAAAATTATATATATTCATCATCTATATATATAGTAATCGTAAATATTTGGAGATAGGAACTGAAATACCCTATTCATGTACACGGTATGTCGTATGTATGCATGAATATTTTTTTATTTTTTTATCATATTAAATTAATAAAATTTAATTTATTTATATGTATATTTTAATTTTAGCATAATGTTTATTTCATATACATCACACATGTTTGTTTTATTAATCCATAATTCATTCCATCTTATGTTTTAACGCGTAACATTACATTAAGGGGGTGGTAATCCACACATCCACATACAAAATTACAGTATTCCCACAAAATAGAACTAATGGAGGTATAGGTTAAATTTTAATACCAAAAATATTAATATAATATAAATATTATATATATCGTATATAAACTATAAATACATCATTATATCAAACCATGAAAGGTGGTAATGGGAAAACGAATGACATCAGTTCATGTGGTGGTAATCGATCGCACACATGAATGACGACTGCATATCCCAATTCATAGAATTTTTAAAATGTGTAGGTCACACACAAAAGATAAAAATATATCAGTATTTTTAGTATCCTTTTGTTATTATATACGAAATATATAATACTAATTTAAGTATTGGATAATAAAAAAAACAATAGTGATCATTATAAAATGTTTCTTTTCTTTGGGTATGTCCTTTTGATATAAAACAAAAGCATACCTTCACTGTATTTAGTACCATTTTCAGTCCTCTAGGAGTAGGGGAGATATTTTAAAATTTTATTTGGGATGTTTTTTTATGAGACAATGTTGTTTTAGAGGTTGAGAAAGGGGAATAATGACCTCCTTTTTATAGAGGATGATGATTGAAATCCATGAAAATATAAATAGGTATAAACTATTAGGAGGCATATCTTAGATAATGTTTTAAAAATTGTTTAAAAAATTTATCAAATGGGATTTAGGGTCTAGCCACACTGCTCCAAACAAATATTTTTTTTAATTGGTCTTTTTACATCATGTTTCATTTTTTAAATTTTGTGTTTCCATATTGGTAACTAGTCATATAGCACGTGTAATTCCTCCATTTAGACTAAAATAAAATGAAAATTTTATAACATTTAGATGCACTAATTATAAAATATCAACACTAATTTATATGATAAAATACAACATGTGTAAGAAATTAATTTAATTGAAGCGTGCATAAAATTAAAAACCAATTTGTTAAAGCTAACCATGATAGAAAAGTATTTACAATTTATGGGTCAACATGTTAATAACAAAAAAAATGGAACAATAAGGACCCAAATGATATATTTATTAAAACATAAAAATAAAATGGAAGAATATAGTATTTTTAGTAATTTTAAATCACTTATTAAAATATAATTTTTTGTAAAATCACATTAACGTCAATTTTAAAGTTATATTTTTAATATTAATTTAGAATGATATCAAATGTATGGAATCTGAAATATATTTAGAGGTAAGGCATGTGGAATGATATATTCATCTAAAAAATAATTTAATAGAAAAAAACATTATATTGAAACATCTTATAATGTTTTTAGAATCGTTAATTATATTTAATTATTAACAGAATAATCCATTTGTTAGTGCTTGTTAAAGATTTAATTTTCTTATATCATATATTAAAATCAAAATAAATTATTATTATAAAAAACTATTTTTTTCATTCAAAGTAATATTAATATCTGAATATGTTATGATGTTTTCTGATCTCAAATATTTCTAATTATTAATCGAAATTAAGGTTCCTTTTTGTATTTCTCTTTATTTAACTTATTATATAGGTCACTTTATGAAATAGTTCCCCAATAAGTCATGAAAATAAAAAAATGTATTTAGGGTAAAAATATGTCCATAAAATCTATTTTTAATAAATTTTTTTCATTTAAACATATTATATTTGTTGTTTAGTCATTGTGTAATCTATTTCTTACATTAATAACTATAAATAATTTTGACTTTATTCGCAAATCATTATGGTCAATAATTATGTTTAAAATATGATACAATTAACATTATAATGATTATTTATACAAAAACCCAAATTTCCAAATTTATTTCATGGATGTGGATAAAAATAATTTGAATATAATCCTATATACGTGATGGGAAAACATGTTTTTAAAGTAAAAATGTTCAAAAGTTCTGTATGTTTTTATTTAAGAATTTAATTAAATAATTATTCAAATTAACTAAATTTGTGTAATAGATGTCAAAATTAAATAATATCACTTTAAAATAATTAAAAATAAAATTTTAACTTAATAATTATTAAGATGAAAAAATAAATTTCAAGTTAAAATATATTATTTTCACCATTAATCAAAAAATGAAACTTCTAAGAAAAATACCAAAACGTCACCATAAGACATTTTTATTTTCATATTTAAAAATAAAGTTTATTTTGAAGAATAATGTTTGTTAAGGAATGAATTTTTGTATTGAAATATTTGTGAAATTAAATGGTAAAAAAACAACTTTTTTATACAGAATTTCTGGCTTAAAATTGGATATGTTTTTTATTATTCCTATACAATCATTTGGATAAATGTAAAAATAATTGAATGATCATATAATATAAAAATATGTATATAAGATTGTCACATGTTCTAATACACACATCTATGCTTGATTATGTGTTTCATTTATACTATCTATGGAACTCAATATTTTTTGTAACACATGCCAACATTATGTTGTATACAAAGAAAGCTAGATACAAAATTAAATTTAGTATAAATGAAAAATATTGCAATGATTTATGGTGTTATAAATTTAAAAATTTTCTGTGATATAATAATTTTTTTTAATTAAAATTAATTAATTATATTTAATTATTTTATCTCGATTATGTGAGATAGGAATCAAGTGATGATTCAGGTTTAGAAGATAAATGAAAAAACATATAAGTCCTAGGAATCAATTTTGATCCATTCGATTTTTTTTTTAAAATATACCATGGTGGTAGGTGGACATGGTACAATCCTTATGTAATTTATTATTTCTATTGTATTTTTATGGATTTTAAATCCCCCACTAAGGTCATTAGCATTCTTGATTAATTAATTACATTTTAAAAATTTATGTAACAATTTAATATTTAAATGAATATATAGTATAGCTAAGGTAAGGTGAATAAATATATTATGGTCTAGTTCACTATAATTTTTCATCATTCAAGAATTGCCAAGGAGAAGTGAATATATTTTATAACATATATCCATTGACCCCTTTTGGGATGACAATTATGCTATTTGGAATATGTATGTCTTAGTGAACCTCATAAGGTGATTAATGAATGTTTGGAACTAGAGGGATGTAATGGACCTCTCTATAGGTTTTCATTATTATTAGTTTACATAGGAGACCATAGACAAACACATTTGAAAATTTAGAGTCATTAGGCATGTTGAGTTAATAGTGGTGTTAGAGATCATTCCTTGTGAGATATGACCATTCATAGGTTGAAAACCTAAGAGAGATTAATACTATATTTGGGGAGAGGAATGGAATCATGTAACCTTATACCTTGAGATATATCATCACCATCTCATAGACTATTTCCGTAGGTAACTCCCCTTTTGAGGCATTAGGGTTTTAATACTTTTATAGTGACTCTAAGGAAAACGATGTCCCCTGAGCATTATTATTTGAAATTATACCTAAATAAGTATGATGTACCATGTTGGGGTGCCACTTCTTTTTTTTACTAGGGTACCCACAAGATTCCAAGTTAACATAATAACCCTGAGCGAGTTTGAAAGCCTATAGGTATAGATGGCTTCTGGTCTCATCCTTGAGACCAAATTGACATTTATTCCTAATGTGTTCAAAAATATTGTGATGTTTCTGAGAATTATTCATAACCTATATATGTTTTCGTTTGTTAATTTTTTATGATCTGATATTTTTAAAGATTCTTGGGTATCAACCATTGTGAAAAAAATTGATTTTATTATCCAGGATACTCATGAATCACCTATTGAAATGGATGAGACCCTGAGATACATGGAATTAATGGGATCCAATCTCATTGTGTTTCAGGGGTTTATGTAGTGACCCATGTTTTTAATTGTAAGAATTTTAAAAATTTCAAAATTTATTTATAGAGGTAGGTTCTAATAATGTGTGCAATTCTAGGGCCTAGTGTGCTCAAAATTAATTTTACAAAAATATTAAATATATTGTATATTTAACATTCATGGCTAGTATAACTATTAAATGAAATCTTGGATCATAAATAAAATACCACTATTGAGTTTGGAACATGGTTTTAACTCTATGTGAAACATAAAATAGGTTGACATGGGGTTTTTGGAAAATCTGGCCATAGGAAGGTGCATTTATTTATAATAAAGAATTGAATTTAGTAATTTTTATTAAATGACTGTGACCTAGAATTCGTTATAAATAAATGATATGGTATATCATAAAGGCCACCACATAACCTTAGGGCTATTGATAGGTTATTATTTCCACCCACTGTTAGCGAATTAAGGTAAGATGAATATGAATGATTGGATCACAGAGAATCGAAGAACGATAAATGCAACACATTTCCCTTTTTAGTTAGTGTCAGAATTCATAAAAATAGAATGATCCAATATAGAGGTATGGATTTTTATTCTAATTTTTTTCTCTCTATATGGTTATTTTTACTTCCATGGATGACTGATTAAATTTTCCCCTGAATATGATTTCGAAATAATGGTTCTTACTTGATAACTCATCACTTTATCTGACCCCATCTAAAATCTCAAAAAAAATCAATTGATCAAGACAAACATGTTTATTTATGTTTTATTCCCCCCCCCAATTACTTGTGTTTTTACCATTAGTTTATCATTTTACCAATAGTTTGAGGTAACCCAAAAACCTATCAACATGCATCTAAAAAAGTCAATAGTGGATCATATTTTGTGAGATTACGATCGAGATCATGGGTTTGATCAAACCATGGTAATATGTGAACTGATTTAGAATATGGATCAGTTTCATATATGGAATGACAATTTATAGTTATGAGGATTTAGAAATTTATGTAAAAATGATAAAAATCAGAAACCAAATGTCGTGGAGACCTTCATTCTCCAGCATGCCTCTGGCAGTCCATGGGGAACAACGATGAGATGATACTACCAATGGCCCAGGTGGAGGGGTTAGGTTGCCTTATAGGTGGCGTATAGCTATCCAGGTGAAAAATATAGTGTTCCAACCATGTTCTTTTGGTGGGCTAGGTGGCGGCTATCGAAGTTCCATGTTGTGATACCCTGCGTTCTAGCGTGGAATTGAAGAGGTGGATGTGTACTCACCATAGATTCAATATGACCCCCCCCCCCCCCAATTTATGAAATTTATGGAGAAGAAAGGGTGAGGGATAATAATTTTTTATTATTTAATAATTATAATATAATTTTTTATTATTAAAAAATGTTTTATCTGCCATAACACCTCCATCTGACATCAGATTGATGCACAATCTATTGACGTGCTCCCCTGACATTAAGATGGTCGATTCAAGATCAATTTATGATACTTAATTTGGGTATATTGCATAATTAATTAAACCAAAAAATAAATATATTATTATTGTTCCAGGATATCATATCTGATATTCTTCTTCACTGGGTGTCATATAGGAAAACCATATGCACCATCCTGACAATGATATTGAGGACAAAAATTGAGACCAACATTTGGTTTTTAATTTGGACTCATGGTCGGGGCCCATGAGTCTCATTTTTTTGTTATACAGTGAAATTATTCTTTTCAATGAGCATCTACTTGGGGAAATTAAATATTTAATCCATAGTTATTTTCCATATATAAATATAATGTTCCCTCAATGGTGGATTTCGAGATATGATTGAGGAATATTCTGGGAAACATATTTGCTGCAGAAACACCATTCGATGATATTAATCAAGCTAGATCTACCAATACACTCTTACGAGGGTATCCTCTATTAAAGCTGGGTAGTATAGTTCATGGATGACCATTTTCAAGGGTACGCACTAATAGAGCTGGGTAGTGGAGTGCCTCACTAACCTTTTTTTAGGAAACCATCCAATAGAGTTTGGTAGTCGAGATCCTTGATGAATACCAAAGTCAGACCCTCCTATTATACAAGTTCATGGAATCCCTAACAATATATTAGGTCCCCTCGACTGTTTCTCATAGTTAATGGGTTTGATTATACTTTTACAGTTAAGACTACACATGTCAATGAGATATTTTGAATCATTGATGGAAATTTGTGCTATTAAAAAAACTTATTCACATATTGGGCTAAAATATAGAGATCCCCCTACTATATCACTTCGGATTATTTAAAAGGATAATAAATATAGTCTTCCTCTAAACCCACATCATGGAATTGCTTAATCTCCTACAATGGGAGGTGAAGTCATAGAAAGTATTCCATATGAATTCTATGTTTATTTTTTTTGGTTGGATGAGTCTACTCTTCAACTATATATGGAAATGTATTGATGTTTAGTTAATATAATAATTTTTTGATACCCCTTTATTAGGATGAAGTTAGATTCAATGTTGTATGGGTTGGGATATTATATTGATTTCTTTCTTGGAGGTACTATATTTATACTTTCTGTTATATCTCTTAATTCTTTATTTCATCAATAGGATTGTTAAAATAGGTAATTATATACTCACACCTACATGGGATTTTCCATAAAAAATATTGTCTTCTATAGGTCACATAAAGGTCAATTGTGACTTCATAGCATATTAGAGATACTTGTCTCTTAGGACCGCATTGAATTGTCATATCTTTGTAATCCAGAGATAGGAATTCTCAATGTTTACATTTATAGTTCTTTCAAGTTAGGATATATTTTGATTTTGGTGTTTATTTTCCCCGATAATATTTTAGTTTACACTATCATGTTTTGTATTGTTTAGATTTTCAGGCTTTCATGGTTTACATTATAGAAAGGTTTCATCTTTTTCTCATTCCTTCAACACGTTCTCATAGAAATGGTTGTTGGTGTTTGTAAAGGTTCATTGGAAAATGGATACTCAAGAAAGTTATAACTTCGGAAATTACCCCCACACCCTGACCTATGGAGGTCGGATTAGGGTTGTTTTGTTTTGAACATCATCATAAAAAGGGACAAGATAGATAGGTATCAGATCATGTTCATTCCTTGGAACATTTCATAGACATATCCCTTTAATAGGGTTTGGTTGGGTTGAGTGAAGTAGTTCCAAAATGTATTGAGCTCATGTATTGGGATAGGTAGTCCAGTGATGCTGTGGTGAAAAATGTATCCATTCAACAAGACCCTGACTACATTATTCTATAATCTGAATGCAAATAATTTTTTTCTAATGATTAATAGTACATTTATTATATATTTTTGAGTCTTTTACTATCATTCTATTGTCAACATACCATTGTGATTATATGTATAAATTTTTATATGACTGAGGTACTCATTGACAACATTCAGGATGGCTCCACAATGATAGACAAGCTGAATACTTTCTCTGGTTTGTGATAAAGATTCTAGGACTAATGAGGCCTCATTTCAGGGTCCATATCTTAAACCCCTTTATCCATGTGGGTATGTTGTAGAAACTCCACCTATTGAGAAACAAATTGTTCCAGCAGAGTAGGCTAAGGATGTGTGTTGGTTTTGAACACATATTCAGTTTTGGTTCTAGATGCCACTCAGATTCTACAGTGTTCTATATTTTTAAAAAGCAATGTATTGGATAGATTCAGTGGTTCATATATTAATTATTTTCTACAAATTGAATAATTAGATCATTACACTAGAAGAAATTCACTTATATAGAGTAACTGGGCTCCAGTAGATTCTAGCTACTCATATTCACAACATATCGACATTATCATAGACTAAACATCAGTATCCATTTCATGAGGAGTAATACCCCTCATGATTATCCTCATTATAGATCCAGGACCTTCTCGAGATGCAACATTTAGGAATGATGGTGGATGAGTACATATAAATTTTCATAGACCTAACAAAATACTCTCTTAACATGATTTGGGATGGCTAATTTCAAGTATGAATTTTTAATACTGGAATCAATAGAGACATTCAAACTAGAATCATTCTCTTTTATATCCCCACCTAAGTCGAGGTTTTTGAGCATACACTAGTGATTGAGAGATTCATGAATGAAGGTTTCTCGGATGTTGGAGTTGGTAGTGGGCATCATAGAGAGTAGTTGTCTATATCAACAAGATGGTTCCAATCAGTGAAATATCATATTAGGATATCATTTTGAAATAACTCTTTCGAATGTGATCATATGGTGAAAAATTAGAATAGTATTTTTGTGAATCCTAGATATTATCATTACATTACATGTGACAGGTAAGGACACTTGTAACATGACTTCTGGAATAAGAGTCCTATGAAGCACAAGCAGATACATGATGGACTACCATGGTAGAGTAAAAACCATGATTATGGAGGTCCCTTGGGACGTGGATTTTTTAGAGGAGAAGGGTGATCCATCTGTGGTGCATACTGCTATGAGATCTTTCCAAAAGAACCACCTAACAACAGTAGACCAGATCAATGAGATGGCTGTTTGGGCCATATGAAACTAAAGGCTTTGGAGGTCCACAATATTATAGTGTACAAGATGATTATAAATAAATTATGTATTTATTATACTCTCACTTATGTACTTGTAAACATAGGTTCCAATCATTACGTTATCTATCTTCTCCTAGTGTGAAATATAGAGCTCCATGTTGTGGTTCAAGTATAAAAACTTCATCTTGAGGTTCTCATATGGAACACTTATTATGTATCTTTTATCTTAATGAAGTCTGAACTATCGATTTTTGGAGTTTGTTTCAATTTTTATTTTTCATCATAACGATGGAATCTTATGATGTCATCTAGGGTATAGATTTTCTTTCCACAGTCTGAGCCATGGTTGATTGTCACTAAAGATGAATAATATGCCTACTACTAACTGGGTGATATTCTCCATTTATGGAGAGAGAAATTCCATGGAATGGATGGTGGTATCTATGAGATATAAAATCCTTCCCATTACCCATCAGTTATAGAGTGTAACCCTTGGTGTAGTAGGCTCATCAAGTATATGGTTTCCTTTAGTTATGGAGGATTATATGGATGTATTCCTTGATGACATTCCAAAAATAACTTCGAACTGGGAGATAGTGATTCATATTGACATCAATCCTGACACCACTCTAATTTAATCTTTGACATACCAAACGGAACCTAAAGACAACCAAGAGATGAAATTTAAGTTGGATAATCGTCAGAAGATGGATTTTATAATATTGATTGTGTCCCCTAGGTTTCTCCTGGTTTGTTCTTCAAAAAAGGGTATAATATTTTATGACATTGTGTGGATTATCATTTCCTAATCCTAGAAACAATAAAAAGAGAATAATCCTTATCAAAAAATTATTACCTCTTTGAGCAGTTGTGAGATACAAGATGGTTCTTAAAGATTGATCTTAGGTCAGTATCCCACCAGTTGAGCTTTCATGAGACAGATATTCTAAAGTTGTTATTTTTATTTCGATATGGGACCTATGATTTGTTAGTGATTCAATTTTGTGTGATGAATTCCCCCACAATTTCAATGTAATTAATGAACATGGTTTTCTACTCCTACATAGACCAGTTTTTTTTGTTGTCATCATCAACAACATACTCATATACTCTTCAATGGATGAGGACAGTGCATAGAAGTTGAGGATTGTCCTATATTTCTTTTGTGATCACAATATTAATGTCTATCTCTAGAATTTTAGTTTTATATTCACGAGGTTTACTTTTCGGGGAATTTTATTTTTGTCATGGTTTCTTAATAGATCATGAAAAGTTCAAAGCAGTTCATTCTTATGATCCACCAATGAGCATGTCATCTATCTGGATATTTCTTATCATGGTAGGGTAGTGCGTGAGGTTTTCATATGACATATATAGAATCATATCCCCATTGACTAACCTCACATATAAAGGGAATCCATTTACATGGTCTGGCTAGTTCTGGAGGTCCATTCAGGAATGTAATATAGAGGTTCAAGAGTGATCTAGTGTTGATACTACCAGGGGATGGTATAGAGCTTGTAGTCTATTGTGATGTTTCGATATCTGGACTCAGTTCTGTATTGTGGCAGTGATATACAGTTATCATATACAAGTCTATGTAGTTGAGACCCCATGAGAAAAACTACTCAATAAATGACCTAGATATCGAAATAGTATTCTTCATAGTGAGGATGCAGAGACACTAAATTATGTTAGATCACAACTTGGTTTACTCTCATCCCCATAGTCTTATATTTTTTTCACTCAGAGAGTCCTAAACATGAGACAGTATTGCTGGTTAGAGTTTTTATAGAACAATGAATTGAATATAGTCTACACTCTATGGAAGAGAAACATTATTGAAGATTATATTAGAAAAAATTCATTATCTTTAAAAGTGTAGGATTTTTTAAAAAATATGGAAACCATATAGATTATCCTAGTGATGTGTGTTAGACTAAATTTTCTTTAGTATATTTTGTTCACTCATTCATTATTCTAGGGTCTGTGATAATCCATGCTGGGAGACATCAGCTACAACGTTATTTGTGAACATAGATCACTGAGACTTCTCTTTTTGGACCATAGATGGTGTTAATGGTGATAGAAATGGTTTATTCATCAATGAGTGGATGAAGACGACTTAAAGTGGATGCAAATCTAATAGAAGCCATAGTCACAATCCCATGGAGTTTGAATTGGGTGACCATGTTTTCTTGTGAGTCTCCCCACTATTAAATCACGGAGGTTCAATAGGGGAGGTAAGCTATCCATGAGATTCATTTTTATGTTTGAGATCACAGAGAGGGATGGAGAGGTTAATTGCGACCATTCCATCCACCATAACTAGAGATAATGAATGATGTCGTTCATGGGACATATCTGGGGAGATATATGCATGAATCCATGATCATAATTAACTAGGGAGAGATAGTGGTTAAAAATAGAGAATCTTTTGTGATGTACAAATTGGAGATCGAGGATCAACAGAAGAGGTCCCTTCATGCATAGACTATCCCCTTATATCTTTTTTTTGGATTACAGGAATGTGTAGGGTAGGTCATGGGATAGAAAGATCTAGATGTGTTATGAGTATCTCAATAATTTTGGTCAAGATTAGATTTTTGGGACAAAAACATTAAAGGACGGAATGATGTAGAGACCCATTTATTTACTATTATTATGTTGAATGTTTCTAAATATATTTCCAGAGCTATACACTGTGACAACATAAATTATGAGGCCCAGTGTGCCTAGAGTTAATTTTATAAAAATAGTAAAAATATATTATATTATGTTCATGCGGTTATTTAAAGAGAATGGTATAACTCATAAACAGAATCCCATTTCAGAATATGAAACTGTGATTGATCTTAGAATGAGATGCTAAACCAAGGTGTGGGATACAATAGGTTGGCATGTGGCTTTTGGATAATTAAACAATAGGTAGGTGCGTTAAATTAGAATATTTAATCAATTTTTTTTATTTTTATAATATAACCTCATCCTAGACTTCTCTATTAACATAATGTTATGAATGATTATTAGGTTCACTAAATAACCCTATAGACATTAAGAGGATATTCCATACACCTTCCATTAGAGAATCAAGTTTAAAATATAAGAATATTTGGATCAAGTAGAATCGAAGCATGGAAAATTAAATGAAACAACCTTTATCTATGGAGAGTGGATTATTCATCAACGGGCGATCCAATATTAAGGAATGGAATATTATTTCTTGGATATACACCCTGTTGAGTTATGTTTAAGAACATGGATAATTATTCGATATTTCCATTACAAAAATAGGATTTATAAATAATTGGTTTGACTCGATAACTCATTTAATTAATGAAACCCATCGATGATGACCAAACAAACATGACCATTGATCCATATGTACATCATGTATTGTGTTTTATTTATCACTCAAAATTATTCATGCATTTATCATCATTGTCTGGTTTGAATAATGGATCAAGGGTACCAAAAAACTTATCAACCCAGATCTAGAATGTTTTGCAGTAAATCGTATTTTATGAGATCATGATCAAGATCAGGGGTACGATCAAACCAAGGTGAGGTGAGACTGATGTTAAAACATGTATTGGAGTAAAATATGGAGTTTGAAGTCCCAAATGTGAGATCTAAGCACTATAAATGATGGATACCAAAATTAGTGACTGATGGTGGTGTGAACCTCCTTCTTTAGTTTGAATCTGTCAGTCCATGGTGAATTCAAATGTAGAGTGATTATCAGTCGTTTAGGAGGAGGCATGGGGTGGTCATGAAAGTTATGTGTGGGTTTCAGGTAGTAGTGTTTAGTGGATGACGATGAAGAATTTGGCATGTAACACCACAAGATTTCATAATACATTATTTCTTCAATGTAATTCAATAACATGCAATACACGCAACACCGAGTTCTAGCGCACCACGACTTACCAAACTATCAGTTCAAAATCTGTTATGAATAGTATTAACTGAATTTTGAACATTATATATTCTAATATTTTTAGAATCCATATTATGAGTTTCTTAGATATAATGTAATAAGAAATACATTTTTTTCAGATAAAAGAAGTATTTTTTTAAAACACGAAATTTTACCGCCTTTTAATGGAGAACCCTTTTTAAATCAAATATTTGAAACTTTTAAATATTCTATTTGAGAAAATAAAACGTCATATTTATAATATAGACATAATAATTTAGTTTCAATCAAATTTTGGTGTTATTCTGACAACTTTCATATTTGGGTGAATAGTGAAAAATACTATATTTTAACTAAAAACAATTATTTTAATCAAAATAATTTATAGTGTTAAATTATAAAATTTAAGGATTTTAATGTTAAAATAGATTATATTTTTACCATTTAATCCAATACAGTTCATTACAAGTAACTTAACTATAATATTGAACATAAAAAAGTGTTAATCTTAAAATAACACGCTTTTTGGTTTTCACCACGGGAATTAATTTTAAATTAATAAATAGAACTTATATATTTTTAATTTAGTAAAATAGACTTCATTTTTGTATTCATAATATCAAAATTATCTTAGGGTTATATTTTGGTATTTTTCGGAAAAGATTCAATTTTTGACGAATAGTGAAAAACATTACGTTATTAGTTAAAACTGTCTTTTTATATAAATAATTATTTATATAATTTAAATTAATTTTTTGTCAATATAGATACATAATTATTATATTAGTTCAATGTAATATATTTCAGTCAATTTATAATAAGTTTAGATATATAAAAAATTTATTGGGCATTTTACTATCTTTTACCAACCTTCTAGGAGCATTTGAAAATATCCATAAAACATAATTTTACTGATTCTGTGAGTAAAATTTAAAAAATATGAGAGACATGGTTAACCTCATTAATTAAAATGTGGTTCAATAAGATGAATATAATTGTTAGTGAATAGTTACTTTTAACTTTAATTTACCACAGTTAAAATTAATCAAGGTAATTAAGTCTAATAATATTATTATTATTATCACAACACATGTCCTATATAAATTGGATAAGTATAATTCAACCAAATAAAACCTTATGAATAAAATATGATCCTTTAGGTTCACTTGGATTTTAATAGGGAATTTATTATTATTTTATTTAAAGAAGAGTTAAAAGTGTTAAAATATAATTTAAAAACTAAAACATTTTTAATATAGGTTTACACATAAGATAAATACGACTATAAATATTAATTATAAATATAAAAATATTTCCAATGTAATATTATTTTATTTATACTTTTTAGATCTTATATAATTCAATTTTTTTATGACACAATGATGATGCAGTAATTTCCGTATTAATGAAAGATTAAAATAATAGATTTTATAAATTTCCAAATAAATGTAATTTGAGACTTTTTATTAATTCCACTAATATTATAGGTTAATATGAAATCTTAGGGTTGGATAGATGATATTTTTTGAATAAATAATGCTGTTATGAATTTTGAAAACACAAAATACCAAATAGTTAAAAATTGAAATAAAATAGTTCTTAAAACAATTATTATATTATTTATAGATATAATAGAATTATAAATATAAGGATCAGACAAAATACTTCGATAATAAAATATATGACATTAATGAACCAATTGAGGTTTTATTGGCATTTTATTGTGCCTTTATTTACCATATAATATAAAAATAAAAAAAATTCATGGTAAATGTAAAACTATTTAACTAAGAGTTAAATCTTAAAGTTAAGGTTAATAAGGTGACCAAATCCTGTCAAAAACATATCGGTTGAATGTTTTTAAACCCCTACCCACCTTATCTTCCAAATAAATCATTTTGGATCCATTTGATGCCGAAAATTATTTTATTATAAAATAATATTTCAAGCTTTTCCTAAAGTGACCCTCACTTCTCTTTTAAAAGGGAACATCCCCTTCACTCATATTCACACCTCCAGAGCCATTTGACTCAGCCAAACCCTATCAAAATATTCTCTTAACTATCCTCCCCTCATCTTAGAGACCTTCATTTAGTCAGAAAACCAACATAAGTAGCCCTTTTGATCAAATCAAAAGGAATATCCCAAAGAAGAGGTAAATATTTCATCACATCTTTCAAGTTCTTTTCTTCTTCCTCTTCTTATTTCTTTGTTGTTTCCATTATGAAATAATAAATAAAATATAGTCTTTATACTGTGATGTTATTATAAAAATCGTACAACCATATTCTTTATTCTATCCATCATATGAATGACAAAGTCACCATACGTGTGTACGTATGGCTTACCATCTCCACGTCAAAGCGTAGTTTGTTATTCAAACACTTCATCAATTGTATGGGTATTATAATGAGTAAAAATGATGTAAATAATAAATATAAAATGATAATTATTCTTTATGTAGGATATACCATCCAATTATATATGATTTTTATATAAAAATAATGATATCGTCGCTCGTGCGTACGTACGGATTACCTTCTCCACTACACGATTAGATTAATTTCCAGGTTCACCATTCAACGATGACTATAAAATACAAATTATTACTATGTATGTGATATATGGAATAATAATGATAATATATATATATATATATATATATATATCTATGTGTGTGTGTGTTTACATTTATCTCATTCACTTACATCCATTAAATACGATATGGAAATAGATATAGCGTTTATGCGGACGTACGACCTGTCGTCTACATAAACGGTGTTTTACATTTCATATATATATCTATTATACATATTTATATTGTAAATATATATTATATATAAATAATTTTTTACAATCTATAAGTCTTTAAATTATGATCTAAATTATACAATCATGAATAACAAGTTAAAACACGTACGATAAAGAAACCCATTATTACCCAAAATGTTAATTTAACATGGAAATAATTATCAAATGGGTAGTATAAAGTCATAAATGAATCATGTATGATATAATAAATATGAATATGGTTATGGAATAATTTAATAAAATACTGTGGTTGTTATACATGTGGTTAAATGTACCCTCGACCAAAGGAATGTTTAAGGTAAGTGTTAATTCCGCAATCTCATTATTATCATAGATTGTTAATGTGTAAGTATTTACTGGGACATTTTTATCATCCATGCCCATTTTTAATAAAAATAAATTCAAAATTAATATTTTAACGATTTATGAAAGTTACTCTTTATCAGGATCATAATATTAAATGTTTTAATGATTTATCTTTATAAATATTTTTAATTAATGTTCATGTTTTCAAAAAGGTTTTCAGTATTTATTTATATGGACATGAATGTTTTGAAATAATAATTATATTCAAAAGTTTCAAAATTGTACGGGGCACTATGATTCAAAAATAAGTTTTAAATGACTTCCTTTATAAGTGCATTGCATTTAAATGATTTCACAAAAAAGAATATTTTTCTCAATGGTTTATAATGATTATTTTCAACTATGTCAACATAATTTCTGGATATTATTCATGATCACGATTGAATTATTATAAATAAATTCATTAATATTGTATTGATTGAGATTTGATATGTTTTACTGTGAATGTTCTATTTTTATAGAATTCATGGTTTATGGTTAATTTATTGACATTTTGTATGATAGTTTTAATATGAATTTTTATGTTATGCTTCAACATTTTCATATAAGGAATGAATTGGACATAGTATGTGATGGGTGGAGCCTTCTATAGCTCCCCGATGCATCGGTAGGTCTCATGTGTCAAACTAGTGTCTTTATAAGGCCCCATGCCTTAAACCTTACTTAATCTTGAGTTATTACAAGATTACACATTGAGGATCTTTTCAAGTTTAGAGTTTTAGAGAATTAGATCATGAAACTTTCATTACATTCCACATTTAAACAAAGTGGTTACATAAAAGACAGTATTCATTCTTCCCACCAACGGAAACATATTTAAAATATAACACAGATTCTTTCTTGACACATCCTTGACACTATCATCACATCATGTACCTTTCCCTTGACCTGTGAAAAACATTTCAAAAACTTGGGATGAGCATAAAAAGCTCAGTAAGGGTTACAAAAAATATGGAATGGAAACATGAGTTCATATATACATGAGAATGAAATCATACTTTACCCATAAAACATAGGCACTTTAACATACCTCATCAAACCATGAATAAATCATAGAAAACATAAGACATAAAGGTAACTTGACATAAAGGTAACTTGAGGCATTCATAACATTCTTACGTAGGGAGTAACCCTCTTGGATACGTTTGGAATACCCATCACAGTATATTCCCTAAATCTCTTCGGAGAAACCTTAACGTTTCACTCCTTCGCGTTACCCAATGCATTGGAGAGCTATATCGGGCTCACCCGCCCTTAGTTTATCACGGAACCACCCGTTCTTCATAACAATGCCCAAGAACCATAACATAATCATATCACATAAACATGAATAAAGGAAACATAACATTTCCACATTTCAATCACAATATAACATTTTAGGATATTGAAATAATGAATCCATTCAAAAAGAAACCATTTCCAAAACCATTTAAAACATTTAATAAAGAGATTTTTGAATCAAAGTGTCCCATACCACCTTGAAGATTTTGACATTTTAAACCATTAATATCCATATAAATAAATCCTTAAAACAATTTTTAAAACATGGATATTAATAAGAACAAATAATTAAAACATTTAAAACGATATTTTGGTTAAAGGGGTTTTACCAAAATTTGAGAAACTTGAATACAATAATCGAGGAATAAAATTTAGTCAGAACTTAATAATATCATGAGAATAAAAGGATTCATGATATAATACTCCAAAGGACAGTATATACACCATATAAGAGTGAATTGGTGCATAACAACAATGAACCCTCAATAGAAATGTCAAATGTGATGAAATCCCTTATAAAGAAGGTATCCTTAAATTAAAGACAAATAAAGCTCAAAAATATGTGTGGAAAATATATATACAACCAATATAAGTGTACATTAAGTTTAAAACAATAAAAGGTCAATCACACATATTCAATGGATGACATATTCAATGACTACAAGTTGAACCCAACGAAATCGAAATATGGTTAAAAAGTTCCTTTGACAGCCTAACGGCATCACATCAAAATGATTTAATGAGAGATAAAAAGTGTATATCATCACTTGGACATAAAATTTACATCAATAAGGATGTATGAGAGCATATCCCAACATAAAAATATGAAAATTAAAAGACCCAATAAAAGAAGTCTTTAAAAAAAGAGGAGGGTGAAAGGTTCCCTTACCGACTTGGGTATCTTTCAAAACATACACCCCATGAAAGAAAGGCAATAGGTCATTGATGTAAATACTCATAAAGGAAATTATATTACAAAAAGAGTAGAATAATGGGCAGTACATACACCACTCAATGGAATTTGTGGCGAATGTAGCATAAATCTCACGGGAATAAAAGTGAGATGAAAAATCCCTTACGAAAACTCGGTAGCCTAACGGCGCCACATAAAACATCCGAATATGGATTGATGAGATCAAATAGAGTATCTCGTCATATTACAATAGAATTTACAGAAAGTGGAATATAAAATAAAATCCCCCAACATTGCAAGGAGGAGTTTAAAAGAAGTGACATAAAGGAGAGTACTTAAAAAGAAAGAGAGAGGTTAGATCTCTTACGAACGTTCGGCAGCCTAACGGCGCCAATCAAAACTTCCAAAATGGATTGATGAGAGAGAAAAGGGTCTCTCATATCATGAACATAAAAATTACTGTAAATTTAATATAAAATAACATCCCAATCATAAGAAATATGAGCTTAAAATAAATGGCATAAAAGAGTGTACTTAAAAGGAAAGAGAGTTGTAGGATCCCTTACCTCGGGTCCGACTTGACTCGATCGTTATTTAATCTCCTGAATAATAAACTTGAGTTAATTTATAATTCCTTAAGAACCTTTTTCATGTTCATTATTAATTTTATACCACTTATTACCATGTCATAAACATTATGTAATCATTTAAGTTAATACTATTTGTTTTGTCGATATTTGGTTCTTAAGTCGAAAGTGGACTTCTTACAATTACATGTTGTTCGTGTGGCAAAATGTTTATTATATCCAGAATTGTATTCATTATGTAGATATCATATATTTCATATATATCCAGTACATGCATGCATTTATAACATTACATAATCATTTAGAGGTAAGAAATGAAATGCACCGTTCCTGGAGATGGTAAGCCGTACGTACGCATGAACGCTACTTTCATTTCTATTTTGTATTTTATAGAATGGAATAATAATTATATAAAGGTATATTATAATTCCAGTATAATATCATATATAATATCATATTTCCATCCTTTATACATCCCACATATGGTATTTAACGAATCAAATCACTTTGAGGGGGCGGTAGTCCGCACTTCCTTAAATGAAGATATCGTGTATACCCATAATGGAAGTCATAAAGGTAAGACAAAAATGGAAAATACAGAAACATAAATAAAACATAAACATATTATATATCATATATAAAAATAGTGACATCATAATGGCCACCTTTGAAGGTGTTAAATGAGTATTGAACAATCATCGTTTCGGGAGGCAGAATTTCACCATCCACGGAAACCGTATGTTCTTTAACCATTTGATGTAGTTGTGTGAGAGTGTAGCTCGAATAAATCTTATAACAACATACTAGTATATTTAATATACTTTTGTTGTTACAAAAGAAGTAAATAAAAAGAGTTTAGGGGGTTGGAGAAGCAAAATAACATAAATGAACATGAGAGAATGAATTACCTTTAAAAGTGTAACTCCTTTTGATTTGAGCCTAAAGGCTTCCTTTGAAAGGATTCTGCCCAAAGGGAATCCTCTAGGGTGAGGAGAGGGATGTTTAGAGAGTAAATGGGCAGTGGTTGTCCGAGCCAAAGTCTTGAGGAGTGTGTTAAATGAGGTAGAGGTGGGGGCCTTTTATAAGAGGAGAGGAGGGGTACTTTTGGAAAGTAAAGAAATATTACTTTATTTGAAAATGTGTTTCGGTTTCAAAATGCCCCACATTGATATAATTCGTGGATAAGGTGATAATGCTTCTAAATCCTCTCATCCAATAAGTTTTGGACATTTGTAGTTCATATATTTTACATTATCTTTCCATTTTATTTAAATCGTCAAATAATGATGTCATCGCTACATCATTATTATGTCATAAATAATTTAATTTATTTAATGTCTAAAAATTATAAAAAAAATACTATGATGTAGGAAATCTTTTTATCTTTCCAATTAATATTTATAATAAAAAAGATTACTTTTATAACCCCACTTAAAAATTGTTTTGGTAAAACATATCATGTTTGTGTCAATTTTACTTTTACATTAAATAAAATGTTATTTATGTCATTTCCCAACCAAAGTGGATCCTTGGGGTCCCCAAGTTGACCCATGGCTTTTCTTGGTCGGCCATGATACAACAAATAGGTGTAGGACAAGTGTCATGGTGTTTTCACATCATTTTTACCTTAAACTACACTAATTACCTCTAATCGCGATTAAAAACATAATAAGTTACTATTCACCAAAAAATTATTTTAATCACATTGAACCACATTTTACTTCTTAATGACAACCATGTATGTCGGATTTTTTAAAATCAAAACACAATGATGGCAAAATTTTCATTTAAATGGAAAATCAGTTTTTATAAGTACCACTTAGTGGTTTCACTATTCATCAAAAATTGAAGTTTTTCAGAAAAATCCCAAAAATTCACCCTAAGCTATATTTGATATTCTGAATTCAAAAATGAAGTCCGTTTTACAAAATTAAAAACATATAAGTCACATTAATTAATTTAATAATTAATTCCCGATGTCAGGACAAATAGCGTGTTTTATGAAACAATAAGTATCAAAAAATTGACACTAGTTTAAGTCTGATTTCAAAGTGAAATTGATTCCAACGACCACTATTGGATTTAATGGTAAAAATATTTTCTAATTTCACTTTAAAACCAATTCAAAATATAATCTAATCATATAAATAAATTAGATTAAAAAGTGGTTTTGAATTAAAATACAACATTTTACACTATTCATTAAAAAATGAACTTTATCGGAAAGATACCAAAAATTTACACAAAGTAAATTTTGATGTCCCGATTCTTAATAAGAGTTTTATTTGGTCCAAAAGTATGTTTAAGAGTGAAAAAAACTATATTTAATGACGGTTCTCCATCAAAAGGTGATAAGTGAACCTTTAGTGAAAACTAGGGCATATACGCCTAAAATTGAATTCTTTCCGTATTTTAAGCCTTTATCTTTTATTGTATAAATGTAAAAATATTTAAGAACATATTTAATCATATTTTAGTTATTTCTATCCATTCCCGCCATTACAACGGCTACATGTTAACTACTATTTAAAATAATATTATTTTATTATTAGAGTGCAACGTAAGATTCCCCAGAAACTCGTTGTTGCGTGTTGGGTACGCCACCAAGCATAGCATCCCCTTTAAAGTCATATTAATATATTATTCACAAATATGGATAAATATGAAAATGTCATATTCCTTATTTACCTGGGGTGTTACATCCTTCCCCCCTTTTGGGAATTGCGTCCTCGCAATTTTAAAATTGCGCTTGGAAACATCCTTGAACGTCCCACATCGGAACAAGAGTCGGTAAAACAATCACTTTAAAATAAATAAAGATAAGCATAGAGGTCACCCGAGTTAACCCATACTAGGATTCCAAGTATAAAAATATGGACATGGAGGAGAAAACATAGGGTCATGTTCTGATGGAGAGTGATAGAAAACATGTTTAGGAGAAAGTTAACAATAAGAAAATCACAAACTTGTGATAAGTTAAACGGTGTTGGGTTCCCCAGTAGGAAAAGTTAATAGACAGCATTTTTGTATTAAGTTACTTTTTATTGAGGAATTTATTCATAAGGAAGAATAATCACTTATCATGTTGACTTTCAACTTTTACTAGATTCCTTAGTCGAACTCATATTTTTTTCCAAAAGACGAGTATTTAGGGAGACATTTTCGCATTAAGAGTACTATAATCAACTTCTAGAGAATCACCTAATCCCCAAAAGAGAACTATATACATCCCATGTATTTAGGATTTAACCAAACCAAAACCAAAAAGGTTAGTACAAGATCAGATAATCCAGAAAAGGATAACCCATTATAAAAAGAAAATCTATTCTTAATCTCCAAAATTTGTCCAACAAAACCCAAAGTTCAACGAGGACCATCCGATAAACAATTTGTCCATAAAATTCTTCAAAGTAAACCAATATAAGATTGAAACCCAAATATTTGAAGGATTTAGTCACATAGTCTTCCAAGTTAAATCGTAACATTTATCTCCAAACAACATCAGTTGCTCCTAAAGTCTCACATTGAAAAGTAATTATCCTAATCACATATCCTCCAAAATCAACTTACTCTTAATTCATAAAATCATATAACTAAATAGAATCAGTCAAACTAACCAGGGACTTCACGTAGTCCAGTGGCAAGCGATAAATACCAGTCGCACTTTGGTTGTGAGTTCGATTCCCGCAGCATTGTCCGACGCGACGGGTTGTCACACGGTCTGCGTGTTGTCTTTTTTCCAAAACTATATAATTCTCAAATCATTACCCAAAAAGGGATAAAATCATCAAAAATAACCATAACATAATTTAACCTCAATTTTATCTCATGCCTTTCACTTCAATCATAACATATCGTAACCCATAATTACCTCAAAAGTAAGGATCATATAAACGCAAATGGTTCTTTAAAACTATGTCCACAAAAGAAAAGATAACTATTACTTGAATAAAATTTGCCTATATTAAACATCAGGGTTACACATAATATAAAAAGTCTTCTAATGTAACCCCATCATCAAAAGAGACTTAATACTCTTAAGAATTTCACCCTAACTCCCGAAGCCCTTATATGTTGACATCTTACTCATTAAACATTCTTCATGATCCATTATCCATTCCTTTCCAACTTATTCCAAAATACCTCTTTCCTACAAACAAAATCATGAATCATATCCTAAGATTCCAAAATAAGAAAACAATAGTCATGAAATAGTACTTACATTTGATTGGTTATTGTCAGTTTCTTCATCCTCAATCGGAATGGCATTAGGTATTGGTAAACGAATATTGGTATGCTCTTGGTGACCCCATTCACGAAACTTCTTCATAGGACATGTGTTTGCATAATGACCATGCACACCACATTTAAAACATTCAATTGATACCTCAGAAAGAACTTCATTCCCTTTCCTCGATTCAACTGGATGCTTCCTTTTTTCATGGCAGGTTCTTGCTTTATGACCTTCATTTCCACATATATAGCATATTTCTGTCCCTTTGAAACATTTTCCTAGGTGTTTCTTTCCACATCATTGACACATAGGTTTTTGAACACACTTACCTTTATGATTATTACATGTACTTCCGTAGGGATTTGTTTCTTGCATATATGATGCCTTAGAGAAATCTCCAAGGTTTAGGTGGTCAATCATGACTCCAGATAGTTGGTTGAGGATAATCAAAAGAGTTCTCATTGCAGCTCCCATATCATTCAGTTGCTTGCTCAAAAAATTGTCACAGTTTCCTTCACATCCACTGTTTCTTTGGTGCCTGCTAGATCCAGCCATTTACTAAAACCAAAAATGTCAGTGTGAGTATATCAACAAAACCATCATGAACTAATGAGTAAGATAGACAATAAGATATACTTACTCATTCACTTTATCTAAAACTAAGACTCTTTCTGAAATCCTAACCATTATGGTAATTGTCAATTATGCTTAAAGAATACCCTAACCTCTAAAGTTATCTAAACCGACCTTTGATACCAACTATAAGGCCCCATGCCTTAAAACTTACTTAATCTTGAGTTATTACAAGATTACACATTGAGGATCTTTTCAGGTTTAGAGTTTTAGAAAATTAGATCATGAAACTTGCATTACATTCCACATTTAAACAAAGTGGTTACATAAATGACAGTATTCATTCTTCCCACCAACAGAAACATATTTAAAATATAACACGGATTCTTTCTTGAAACATCCTTGACACTATCATCACATCATGTACCTTTCCCTTGACCTGTGAAAAACATTTCAAAAACATAGGATGAGCATAAAAAGCTCAGTATGGGTTACAAAAAATATGGAAAGAAACATGAGTTCATATATACATGCGAATGAAATCATACTTTACCCATAAAACATATTCACTTTAACATACCTCATCAAACCATGAATAAATCATAGAAAACATAAGACATAAAGGTAACTTGAGGCATTCATAACATTCTTACGTAGGGAGTAACCCTCTTGGTTACGTTTGGAATACCCATCACAGTATATTCCCTAAATCTCTTCGGAGAAACCTTAACGTTTCACTCCTTCGCGGTACCCAATGCATTGGAGAGCTATATCGGGCTCACCCGCCCTTAGTTTATCACGGAACCACCCGTTCTTCATAACAATGCCCAAGAACCATAACATAATCGTATCACATAAACATGAATAAAGGAAACATAACATTTCCACATTTCAATCACAATATAACATTTTAGGATATTGAAATAATGAATCCATTCAAAAAGAAACCATTTCCAAAACCATTTAAAACATTTAATAAAGAGATTTTTGAATCAAAGTGTCCCATACCACCTTGAAGATTTTAACATTTTAAACCATTAATATCCATATAAATAAATCCTTAAAACAATTTTGAAAACATGGATATTAATAAGAACAAATAATTAAAACATTTAAAACGATATTTTGGTTAAAGGGGTTTTACCAAAATTAGAGACACTTGAATACAATAATCGAGAAATAACATTTAGTCAGAACTTTATAATATCATGAGAATAAAAGGATTCATGATATAATACTCCAAAGGACAGTATATACACCATATAAGAGTGAATTGGTGCATAACAACAATGAACCCTCAATAGAAATGTCAAATGTGATGAAATCCCTTATAAAGAAGGTATCCTTAAATTAAGGACAAATAAATCTCAAAAATATGTGTGACAAATATATATACACCCAATATAAGTGGATATTATGTGTAAAGCAATAAAAGGTCAATCACACATATTCAATGGATGACATATTCAATGACTACAAGTTGAACCCAACGAAATCGAAATTGGGTTAAAAAGTTCCCTTGACAGCCTAACGACATCACATCAAAATGAGTTGATGAGAGATAAAAAGTGTATCTCATCACTTGGACATAAAATTTACATCAATAAGGATGTATGAGAACATATCCCAACATAAAAATATGAAAATTAAAAGACCCAATAAAAGATGTCTTTTAAAAAAGAGGAGGGTGAAAGGTTCCCTTACCGACTTGGGTATCTTTCAAAACATACACCCCATGAAATAAAGACAATAGGTCATTGATGTAAATACTCATAAACGAAAGTATATTACACAAAGAGTAGAATAATGGGTACTACATACACCACTCAATGGAATTTGTGGCGAATGTAGCATAAATCTCACGGGAATAAAAGTGAGATGAAAAATCCCTTACGAAAACTCGGTAGCCTAACAGCGCCACATAAAACATCCGAATATGGATTGATGAGATCAAATAGAGTATCCCATCATATTGAAATAGAATTTACAGTAAGTGGAATATAAAATAAAATCCCCCAACATTGCAAGGAGGAGTTTAAAAGAAGTGACATAAAGGAGAGTACTTAAAAAGAAAGAGAGAGGTTAGATCTCTTACGAAAGTTCGGCAGCCTAACAGCGCCACTCAAAACATCCAAAATGGATTGATGAGAGAGAAAAGGGTCTCTCATCTCATGAACATAAAAATTACAGTAAATGTAATATAAAATAACATCCCAATCATAAGAAAGATGTGCTTAAAATAAATAACATAAAAGAGTGTACTTAAAAGGAAAGAGAGTTGTAGGATCTCTTACCTCGGGTCCGACTTGACTCGATCGTTCTTTAATCTCCTGAATAATAAACATGAGTTAATTTCTAATTTCTTAAGAACCTTTTTCAAGTTCATTATTACTTTTATACCACTTATTACCATGTCATAAACATTATGTAATCATTTAAGTTAATAATATTTGATTTGCCGATATTTGGTTCTTAAGTCGAAAGTGGACTTCTTACAATTACATGTTGTTCGTGTGGCCAAATGTTTATTATATCCATAATTTTATTCATTATTTAGATATCATATATGTCATATATATCCAGTAAATTAATGAATTTATAACATTACATAATCATTTAGAGGTAATAAATGAAATGCACCGTTCATGGAGACGGTAAGCCGTACGTACGCATGAACGCTACTTTCATTTCTATTTCGTATTTTATACAATGGAATAATAATTATATAAAGGTATATTATAATTCCAGTATAATATCATATATAATATCATATTTCCATCCTTTATACATCCCACATATGGTATTTAACGAATCAAATCACTTTGAGGGGGCGGTTGTCCGCACTTCCTTAAATGAAGATATCACGTATACCCATAATGGAAGCCATAAAGGTAAGACAAAAATGAAAAATACAGAAGCATAAATAAAACATAAACATATTATATATCATATATAAAAATAGTGACATCATAATGGCCACCATTGAAGGTGTTAAATGAGTATTGAACAATCATCGTTTCGGGAGGCAGAATTTCACCATCCACAGAATCCATATGTTCTTTAACCATTTGATGTAGTTGTGTGAGAGTGTAGCTCGAATAAATCTTATAAAAACATACTAGTATATTTAAGATACTGTTTTTGTTACAAAAGAAGTAAATAAAAAGAGTTTAGGGGGTTGGAGAAGCAAAATAAAACAAATGAACATGAGAGAATGAATTACCTTTAAAAGTGTAACTCCTTTTGATTTGAGCCTAAAGGCTTCCTTTGAAATGATTCTGCCCAAAGGGATTCCTATTGGGTGAGGAGAGGGATGTGGAGAGAGTAAATGGGCAGGGGTTGGCTGAGCCAAAGGCTTGAGGAGTGTGTTAAATGAGGTAGAGGTGGGGGCCTTTTATAAGAGGAGAGGAGGGGTACATTTGGAAAGTAAAGAAATATTACTTTATTTGAAAATGTGTTTCGGTTTAAAAAGGTCCCACATTGATATAATTCGTGTATAAGGTGATAAGGCTTCTAAATCCTCTCATCCAATAAGTTTTGGACATGTGTAGTTCATAGATTTTACAATATCTTTCCATTTTATTTAAATCGTCAAATAATGATGTCATCGCTGCATCATTATTATGTCATAAATAATTTAATTTATCTAATGTCTAAAAATTATAATAAAAATACTATGATTTAGGAAATCTTTTTTGCTTTCCAATGAATATTTATAATCAAAAATATGACTTGTATAACCCCACTTAAAAATTGTTTTAGTAAAACATATCATGTTTGTGTCAATTTTACTTTTACATTAAATAAAATGTTATTTATGTCATTTCCCAACCAAAGTGGATCCATGGGGTCCCCAAGTTGACCCATGGCTTGTCTTGGTCGGCCATGATACAACCAATATGTTTAGGACATGTGTCATGGTGTTTTCACATCATTTTTACCTTAAACTAGAGTAATTACCTCTAATCGCGATTAAAAACTTAATAAGTTACTATTCACCAAAAAATTATTTTAATCTCATTGAACCACATTTTACTTCTTAATGACAACCATGTATGTCGGATTTTTGAAAATCAAAACACAATGATGGCAAAATTTCATTTAAATGGAAAATAAGTTTTTATAAGTACCACTTAGTGGTTTCACTATTCATCAAAAATTGAAGTTTTTCAGAAAAATCCCAAAAATTCACCCTAAGCTATATTTGATATTCTGAATTCAAAAATGAAGTCCGTTTTACAAAATTCAAAACATATAAGTCACATTAATTAATTTAATAATTAATTCCCGCTGTCATGACAAATAGCGTGTTTTATGAAACAATAAGTATCAAAAGATTGACACTAGTTTAAGTCTGATTTCAAAGTGAAATTGATTCCAACGACCACTATTGGATTTAATGGTAAAAATATTTTCTAATTTCACTTTAAAACCAATTAAAAATATAATCTAATCATATAAATAAATTAGATTAAAAAGTGGTTTTGAATTAAAATACAACATTTTACACTATTCATTAAAAAATGAACTTTATCGGAAAGATACCAAAAATTTACACAAAGTAAATTTTGATGTCCCAATTATTAATAAAAATTTTATTTGGTCCAAAAGAATGTTTAAGAGTGAACAAAACTATATTTAATGATGGTTCTCCATCAAAAGGTGATAAGTGAACCTTTAGTGAAAACTAGGGCATATACGCCTAAAATTGAATTCTTTCCAAATTTTAAGCCTTTATCTTTTATTGTATAAATGTAAAAATATTTAAGAAAATATATAATCATATTTTAGTTATTTCTATCCATTCCCGCCATTACAACGGCTACATGTTAACTACCATTTAAAATAATATTATTTTATTATTAGAGTGCAACGTAAGATTCCCAAGATACTCGTTGTTGCGTGTTGGGTACGCCATCGAGCATAGCGTCCCCTTTAAAGTCATATTAATATTTTATTCACAAATATGGATGAATATGAAAATGTCATATTCCTTATTTACCTGGGGTGTTACAGTCTTTGCACAAGTCATTGAAAAAAATTTATTTGTAGTCTTGGCACGAGGCCTTGACTATGCATTAATGATGTTCGGTGTTAGGAATTCCTTCATTATGAAATTAGTTATTACATGTTATTATTATACTTTTAGAATATACATGTTCATGTTTATATGGTAATGATTTATTTTTTTCCCATATTATGTTCAAGTAAATGTTCTAAAATGCTGTTGTTTTTATCAAACATCTTTCCTTAAAATTTTATATCTCCTGCTAAATTATTTACCCGTACTAGGTATCTGAGCTCACCCCTTTATTATGTTTTATTTTCCAAGGATTCCACGAAGGGTTTTACGATTGATATGTAGGGGTAAGCTAATGTGAATAATGGAATTCTCAAATAACTATTTATGTTGTGTTTTGTGTTTTAAATTTTAATGTAAAGTTAATTTATGTAATCTATTTTCTAAGACTTGTAAACTAATCGGCCATTCAGGACTTGAATCCTTGTAATCATTCCAATGTATTAAAATAACGTACTGGCTTTAGGCTTCTATGGTCAGGGAGTTACGATTTGTATCAGAGGGAGTTTAGAAACAACCATGGAAACTAGATTTAGATAAACTCTGATTAGTCCCCGTTACCCTAAGATATAAATGAGGATTAGTATAGAAGATCTTCCTATAATTTGATTAATGTTATGATTTATTGAGTTTTCCGAGAAAATACATCCCAATCTGGATACGAGAAGGTAGAGCTGGCTCTTTCACTGATGTACCTAAGGGTATAACCCGAAAACACATCTTTGATCTAGACTCGAACGGGAACTGGTGCACAACAATTTATCTTGTTGCACTCTTGGATACGACACTCTAGGGGGATATGAATATGATAATTCTAATTTTATTTACAAATCTTTAAGAATTATTTATGAGTATATAACTCCTCAACCGAAATATTTTTATGATTGTGGATTTTATCCATAAACTATTCAATTTATGTTAGTAATTTTACAAGTTTGTAATTATATATTATAATTCGTAAATTGACATAGTGTATGCAATTGTATAGAAATGGTGCCTATTAGATGGAATGAGACCTCCAAAAACACGCATTATCCAAAGAGTGAGATGGATCATTTCATTCATAGTGTTAATCCCGCATTTAGAAAGAAAATAGTCTCCCATGTATTATAATCATATGAATAAATAATATCATGTGTTAATAAGATAAGTGAAGAATTTTCTATGTCCTATGGCTTTGTGGAGAAGCCAAAGAATAATAATATGGTAAATGGAAAGATGGATAAATGGAATTAGAGAAAGAATGATTTTCCCATATTTGATAAATGTGGAAGGAATCACCTTGGTAAATGATTGAGGGGAATGAGAGTTTGTTATATGTGCATAGAAAAATGACACCAAGTACATGATTGGAAGGGTAAGAAAATGGATTGAAATGAAAAATGCTTCAACTGCAAGGAATTGGGACACTACGCAAATCAATGTCCCAGTCATCAGAGTATACCACAAATGACGCTACTGGATAATAATCATGTTCTGATACTACCTAATATGAAGTGGAATGACTGGTTTTCTTATGTTGTTACATTTAATTGTTTCATTTTATTGTTGTATCAAAAATATACTTCTTATATGAATTATAAATATAAATAAGGATTGTACTGCAGTACTATTTTATTGAGGATTTGAGATTATATGGTTCTATGAAAAGTGATTTAATGGTAAGCTACACTTTTGAAAAAAAATACATGGTTGAAGGAAATGTATTCCTTAATATGGTCCTGAAAATGAGGTAGTTATTTTGGAATAAGAGATGGTTGATATGGATAAATTATATTGGATATTATTGACTTCCTTGGAAATGATTAATAGTTTTTTTTATTTCATCATTGATGGAATATATAATATTTTTGGATATACATAATATATCTAGTATTATATAAAGGATAATGTATCATGAATTTTATCAATAATGTTTTATTGTAATTCAGTGTGATACCATGTTTTAAAATAATAAATGATGAAGGTGTTCACATGTAATTATGTGGAATAATGGAACTTCATTATGTTTAGCTTCCTTAAAAAATTTTTACTGTGAGTTTGTATAGAACTATTTTGGATAAGTCTAATTGTTTAAATGGATTATGTTTGAAATTTGATATTATGGTTAAGTTTATTTTTGTATTTTTATAAAAAGGACAACCCGCAGACCATGTGACAAACGATAGCGTCGGAAAAGCTGTGGAAATAAAACCCACAAATATAGTGTGATTGTGATTTATTGCCTACCACTAGACTACGTGAAGTACCATGATTGTATAATTTAGTTTTTTTAAGGGTATGATAGGTGAATTATAAATTCTTTTTTTTGGAACCCTATACGAATAGGAGAAAAATAATTTTTTTATTTCCTGTTATCTTTTAGAGTGAAATATGAGTCTGTGGTGGAATTCGTTAAAGGATGGAACTCTACTCATCAAGTATATTTTTTTCTTCTCTTATTCCGTGAAGAAATTAATTTTTTAAACATTACGTATGGGATCTTAAAAAAATGTGTTGTCCTAATACCTTATGTTTTTTTGAACCGATATTTTTTAAATCATTATAGATTGATGGATTTGAGGCCCTAATATCTAAAATAATTTGTGACTGATGACCTCAATCACTCCCGATAGATATTTAAATTGTTCTTCCAATTATGTGTCACTAATTTCCACCAATTTTCTCCTAATCAGGATCATAATTTTTTGGTGACATTTTCATTCCCCTTTTCCTATTATTAAGACTAAATTTTTTGAACCCAATTTCCATTGTGGGTTTTCCCATACATGTATTTTCTATTTTAAAAATTTTATTTTAGAAGAACAATTTCAAATGGAAAGGATGAAATTTATTTATGTAGGGGAGAACATAACACCCCAATATTTCACAATACATTATTTCTTCAATGTAATTCAATAACAAGCACTACAAGCAACACCGAGTTCAAGCGCACCACGACTTACCTAACAATCTGTTCAAAAGAGGTTATGAAGAGTATTAATTTAATTTTGAACATTATATAATCCATTAAATATTATAATCCATATAATGAGTTTCATATACATAATGTAAGAACATGTTCATTTTTTCTAGATAAAAGAAGTATTTTTTATAAAAATTCAATTTTACCGACTTTTAATGGTGAACGTTTTTTAAATACAATATTTGAACCTTTTATATATTAATATCTTCAAAATAAATTTTTTTATTTATAATCAAGATGTAATAATTTAGTTCCAATAAATTTTTGATGTTTTTTTTATAACATTCATATTTGGGTGAATAGTGAAAATACTTTATTTTAACTGAAAACTATTTTTTTAATAAAAAAATTTTATAGTGCTAATTTATACATTTTAATGTTTTGGAATTATAAATAGATTATATTTTTACCATTAAATCCAATTATGTTTATTGCATGTAATTTCACTTTAAAATTGTACATAAACATGTGTCAATCTTTTTATAGTTATTATTTATTTTAAACACGCTTTTTGTTATTGACAACGAGAATTAATTTTAAATTAAGAGATGAAACTTATATATTTTTAATTTGGTAAAATTGACTTCATTTTTGAATTTTGTATAACAAAATTAGACTAAGGAGGAATTTTTGTATTTTTCTAAAAACATTAAAATTTTGAAGAATAGTGAAAAATATTGTGTTATAGATTAAAAATGAATTTCTATATAAATAATTATTTTTTTATTTAAATTTATTTTAGGTCAAAATAGATACATAATACCTATATATGATCAATTTAATTCATTGGAGTCATTTTATAATATGTTTAGATATACAAAAAGTTTATTGAACTTGTTACACTCTTTACCAACCTTCTAGGAGAATTTGAAAATTTGCATAAAAATTATTTTACCACTTCTGTGACTGAATTTTAAAAAATCCTAGAGACATAGTTAACCTCAGTATGTAAAATGTGGTTCAATAATATAAGAATATTTTTTGTTTAATAGTAACTTTTTACTTTTATTTACCGCAGGTAAAAGTAAATAGTGTAATTAAGGTATAAAATGATATTATTATTACACTAACAGATGCCCTAATTAAATTGGATAATTATAATTCTACCAAAAATACATAAGGAATAAAATATTATCATCTAGTTTCACATGGATTAGATTAAAACATTTATTTTTATTTTATTTAAAGAAGAGTTAGAATAGATAAGATCAATGTTTAATATCAAAAACAATTTTAAAATAGAGTTATTCATAAGATAAGTTCTACTATAAATATTAATTATAAAGATAAAAAGTTTTCCTAAATAATAGCATTTTATTTATAATTTTTAGAAATTAAATAATTTAATTTATTTCTGACACAATGACGATGTAGTAATTACAGTATTAATGAATGATTAAAATAATAGATATTATAAATATCCAAATAAATGTAATTTGAGACTTTTTATGAATTCAAATAATTTTCTAGGTTAATATAATATGTTAGAGCTGGTTAGATGAATATTTTGCGATGTAATAATGCTGTTATGAATTTAGTAAAAAACAAAATACCACATAGTCTCAAAATTGACATAAATTAGTTTTTTAAACAAATATTATATTATGATTTGATATAATTGTACTAAAAATATAGGGTACGGAAAAAAGACTTATATAATAATATATTTGACTTTAATGACCCAATAGGTGTTCTATTGGTATTATATATTATATTTATTAACCATATAACATAAAAAGACAAAGAGACATGGTAAATGTCAAACTATTTAACTAAACGTTAAATCTAAATTTTATGGTTAATATGATGACCTAAATCTTTCTAAATAATATTGGTTGTGAGATTTTAGACCCATAACTACCTAATACATTATATAAATCACTTTTTAGCCATTATAAACTGAAAATTATTTTATTATAAAATAATATTTTAAACTTTTCCTAGAGTGACCATAACCTCTCTTATAAAAGGGCACTTCCCCTTCACTGAAATTCACACTTCCAAAGCCATTTCGCTTGGCCAAAACCTACCCAAATATCCTCTCAACGTTCCTACATTGATCTTCGAGACCTTAATTTAGTCATAATTTCATCATAAAGATCCCTTTTAATCAAATCAAAAGAAAGAACCCGAAGAAGAGGTAAATATTTCATCACCTCTTACATGTTCTTTTATTCATCCAATTATTCATTCCTTGTTGTTTCCATTTTAAAATAATAACTCCATTATATTCTATATAATATGATGTTATTATAAAAATGGTACAACCGGATTCATTATTCTATCCATCATATGAATGACAAAGTCACCATAAGTGCATACGTACGGCTTCCCGTCTCCACATCGTGGTGTAGTTTGTTATTCAAACACTTCATCATTTGTATGGGAATAATAATGACTATAAATGATGTAAATAATAAATATAACATGGTAAATATTCTTTATCTATGATATACCATCGAATTATATACGATTTTAATATCAAAATAATGATATTGTCGCTCGTGTGTACGTATGGATTATCGTCTCCACAACACGATTAGATTCATTTCCACATTCACCATTCAATGATGACTATAAAATACATATTGTTAATAATTATGTAATATATGAAATTATAATGCTTCTGGAAATATATATATATATATATGTTTGTGTGTGAGTGTGTGTTAACTTTTATCTCATTCACATACTTCCATTTAATACGATATAAAGAACGAAATAGTGTTTATGCATACGTACGACATACCGTCTCCATAAATGGTGTTTTCCATTTCATATATATATATATCAATTATATTTTTTTATATTATAAATATACATTATATATAAATCATATTTTACATTCGGGAAGTATTTAAATCATGATCTAGATGATAGGATCAATAATAACATGTTAAAACACGTACGATAAAGAAAGTAATTATTAAATGAAATGTTAATTTAACATGGAAATCAATATTAAATGGGTATTATAATGTAATAAATGAACCATGTATGATATAATAAATATTAATATGGTTTTGGTATAATTTAACAACACACTATGGTCATTATACAGGAGGATAAATGTACCCTCGACCAAAGGAAAGTGCAAGGTAAGGGTTAATTTCTCAATCTCATTATTATCCATGATTTTTTATGTGTAGTTATTTATTGGGAAATTTTTATCATCCATGTCAATTTTTCATAAAATTATATCAAAATAAATATTTTAAGGATTTGTGAAAGGCACTCTTTATCAATATTAGAATTTTAAATGTTTTAAATACTTATCTTTCTAAATATCATTAATTAATGTCAATGTTTTCAATATGGTATTAAGTGTTTATTTATATGGGAATTAATGTTTTTAAATAATAATTATTTTCAAGAGTGTCAAAGTGGTATGGGACAATTTTATTCAAAAATCAATTTTAAATTACATCCTTTATAAATTCATAACATTTAAATGATTTCACAAAAAAAAAGTTATTTTTCTAAAAGGGTTTTAATGATTATTTTCAACTATGTAAACATAATTTTTGAATATTATTCTTTATTGAGGATGATTTATTATAATAAAAGATTAAATATTGTATTGAATGGGATATGATATGTTTTACTGTGAATGTGATATTTTTAGACCATTTATAGTTTATGTTTAATGTATTAACATTTTTTAGTGGACTTAGTAAGTGATAGATGGAGCCCGCTATAGCTCCTTGATGCATCAGTAGGTCTCATTAGACAAACTAGTGTCTTGGAACAAGGCCTTGTCAAAAATTTTATTTATAGTCTTTGAACAAGGCCTTGACTATACAATAATGATGTCTGGTGTTAGGAATTACCTCATTATGAAATTAGTTATTACATGTGATTATTTGACTAGTAGAATATCCATGTGAATGTTTTTATGGTAATGATTGATTTATTTTTACTTATTATAATCATTTTTATGTTTAAAAAGGGTGTTGTTTTTATCACACATCTTGTATAAAAAATTTATAGCTTCCGCTAAATTATTTACACTTACTGGGCATCTGACCCTACCCCTTTCATATGCTTTATTTTCTTAGGATTCCAAGAAGGGTATTAGGATTCATATGAAGGGTTATGCTAAAGGAAATAATGTAAATCTCAATGATCTATCTATGCTATGTTTTATGATTGAAATTTTAATGTAACATTATTGTATGTAATCAATTATCCAAGACTGCTAAACTAATAGGTCCATCAAGACTAGATTACTTGTAATAATGCCAATGTATTAAAATAATTCACCGGCTTTAGGATTCTCAAGTCGGGGCATTACATATAGGTCATGTTGATGGAATTTGAAGTTCTATTTGGCATCTTTCAATGGTCTAGGTGGAGATACCCGTTGGTGATGCGTGATGGAGAGAAGGTGTATTGACCTCTCCCATCATCGGTGCCAAAAAGTACCCCCCCCCCACGCATGCACGATTTATGGAGAAAAAATTGCATGGAGGATAATAAATATGTTTTTTATTTAAAAATAAATTAATATATATTAATATAATTCTTATCATTTTTGTTACCAATAACCATTGCTTCCTCCATAACACCTCCGTCCGATGTCATATTGACACACCGTCCAAGATATTATGACCATGGAATTAAGACTGTCAATTAAAAATTGTAGTTGAGTATTTAATTTGGTCTTGTGACTCGAGTACACTAATCACATGATAATGATGTCATTATTGATTCTAGATCTCGTATCTGACACATATTCTTCACACAATGTCGTATTGTAATCCCATGTTCTCCATAATTTCTATAATATTTTGAAAACACTTTTCAATAACAATATAATATATTTAATTTGAATTGTTGGTTAGTACCTTGAGAGGCCATTTTCTGTGTTATATGGTGAAATGTGTCTTTCTTAATTAGAGTTTATTTTGTGAACATAAATACCTCATTCTGAGTGTTTTTAACATAGAATATTTTGGTGCCCTCACTTATGATTTTGGGATATCATTTGAAATTTATTAGGCATGATATGTGATGAGGAAATACCAATTACTATAGTGATTTGGCTAGGCCACAAATAATATTTTCCAAGGCTACCCTCTAGTAGAGATGGGAAGTGGGGTTCCTTGATTAAATATTCTAACCGTACCTTCCATTATAGCTGGGTAGTGTAATTACACAATGACCTTTTATTATGGTACCATCTATTATTGTTGGCTGTGGAGTACCTCAATGGCATTTTTTATGGTACCCTCCAATAGAGCTGGTAAAATGAGTTCGTTGATGGCCTTTTTTGGGTGTACATTCCTTCAAAACTGGGCAGTGGGGTCTATCATTTTCTATAATAGTGTGGACCTCCTGTTTTACTAGGGCATCAAATCCCTAACTAGATTTTTCAACTCGTGGACTATGTGGCATAATGATGAGTCATGATTAGACTTGTACGGTTATTTCAGAGTAGATGCGTGAGATGATGGGAAATTTTTATGTAATTTTGGAACTGTTGGATACTCATCGGTTTGGGATGAGCTGTGATATAGATATCCCCTTACTCCCTTAGTTGATATTCTTTTGACTGATCATAAATATATTTCTCTTTTATAACCAAACTGTAAACATGGTTGCTCTCATTCTGTGTGAGTTATTTAGGGGTAGAGCATTCCATGTGCTTTGAATTTTTATTTTATTATGCTTAGATGAGCCTACTATACTATTATAGAGTTTGTTGTCTGAATAATTATTTAATCTACTACATATTATGGATCCTTGTGTTTGGAAGAGGTTTCTTTCACTTGTGGTTGGGTTGAGCTATTATCTTTGTTTTATCTTGCATCTACTAATTTTATAATTTATTTTCTATCCCTTGATTATATCTCATTATAATTCTGGGAATTCTCATAGGTATGTATATAATCATCCCAACATGGGAGATGATTTCATGGTTCATGTATTATTCTTATGATGGACATGTTTACCTTTAATTTAGAGGACATTAGAGATATTGGGTGCTTGAAACCCAGTATTGTGGTTATAGATTGGGAATAATGATCTGGGACACTCATCATTTATATTTCTAGCTCTGTCAGGTTGCGACATTTATCTAGTTGAGTGTGAATTTTTCCCCTTTAATTTTATTTTACACTTTCTCTCTTTTGTATGATTTATAAGTTAATGCATAATTGGATTACATAATAGCATTGTTGTGTCTTTTAATCCTTCCTTATCTACTTTTCCATTGAGATTTATTTTCTTGTGCATAAAAGTACATTCGAAAAGGCCTCTCAAATTATGTTATGAATTTGGAGCAAGTTTCTACCCCCTCGCCAATGGTTGTGGGATTGTTTAGTTATGACTCATGCCCTGACTTCGATCAGATTATCATGGTGTATTAAATGTATAAATAAGTTCCAATGTAAATGGTGGATGTATTGATTGAATTTTAGTGGTGGTTCCTAGGATATAGAACAAGATCCAATGTTATTTACATGTACAATAATTTATAGTATTGTAGGTGTTTATTTGATTTAGTGACCCCATTATGTATGCTAAGGGTTTGTGGAATATTAACAGTGATACCTTAAGACCAATGTGAGTGCCAAAGAAATCCTACATTTTAATTTCAATATGATGTACATTGATGGAATATATTCATAGGCACAGATACTAGATATCTTTAGGGTTACTATTGGTTCTCCTTAATCAATTCCAATGATAAACCCATGGATCTACTGGTCACACCATATTTGGTTTGACAAAATATATGAGTGATAATGATCTTTTTGTTTTTGGCCATGGGAAAACGAATAAAAATAACCAAATAAATTATTAATTAAATACCATTTTTTAATAAATAGAATAATTATTAAGTAATTTAGATAGATAAAAGGCATGGACTTCTTTGCATATATTAGACCGATATAAAATATATCATTTCAAGTTTAAAACAATGTTTTACAACAAAACCATGTGTAATATGGACATTATATAGTGAACATTATGATTAATATATTAATGATTATGATAAAGTAAAATTAAAACAAATATAATAAGTTATGGAATTAACTTGTAGGATTGTACTATATAAAACCCATTTTTCAGTGATTATAAGGGAGATGAAATCCCTAGTCCATTCCCTTGACAAATACAAAGTTAGAAATCAATAAAAAAAATACGGAATGAAACCAATTACAAGATAATTTCTTGATTATTTAGATCAAGGAAAGAATAATGTAAATTGTACTCCCTCGAGAAAGCACCACCATCACACACCATACCCCTAAGCCATACATGAGTTTAATAGGGGTTTTTTGTCAAACCCTTAGTAGTATGAATTTTTATATTTTAAATTTTAATAAAATAATGATTATATCCCATCATATTAATTATAAGATTATATATACAATTATATATGGTTTTAATTAAATTATGCATTGATACAATGATTAAAATTGTACTTTATAGAAATATATGTTTTTAGTTATAATAATATTATTGAAATATTAAAATAATATTTATAGAATTGAAATTTTCATATAATATTGTAATTTAATGATATTTATTTATATATATAATATAATATAATTTATTAAAGTCCAATATAATAATAATATTCATTAAAAAACTATTATTGTTATAAGAATTATTGTCTTTTCAACAAATGATGATTTTTATTTAAAAATGTAAAATATCATATTTAGTGAGAAATTTTAAAAATATATATATTTTTTTCAATTATCACATCAAAATTATCTATTGCTAATTTTTTAATAATCATTCAAGAGTCAATTTGTGAGATAAAAATTTAATACGGTAAAAATATACTATGATTCTAGTTTAAAGATCATGTGTAAACTGAGTGTACACCAATCTACTGATCGATATTAAAAAAACAAGTATGGATTAACATTGTTCATATTGATTTTCAAATCAAAGGGTGTATGTGCCAAACTCAATAACATGTTGGAATTATAAAATTTTGGGTGGCATGGTTTCTTAGGCAATGGATAAAAATATCATATGTACAAGAATGACATGTTTGATAGAGGAATGTATTAATGTTTCACATGAGGAGAGGTGTTGGTAATGTCGTTGGGTACGGTTTTCTACAGTAAATATTTTGGTGTTGTAACCCTCTTAATGAATTTTGTTTTATATATTTTCTAGGATTCTGTTTCAGTTACCTAAGAATTGGAAAATAAGTTCTATTTCTATTTGATGCTTGAGTATGAGTACATTTTCCTGGTATAAGTATTTCATTTGTTGATATATGTTAATATATATATATATGGGATACATGGATTAAGATCATATATTAATAGTGAAATGATGAGGTTGTTCCCATGGTGGGGAGCGTGATAGTAGTCGTAAATATAACAACACTCATGTGAGAAGGGTCATAGTGGATTTTTATCAATTATTGAATGATATTTTTTTACTTTTTATTCTAATGTATATGTTATTATCAACACATATGTATTTAATAATGAATTCATGATGTAGGATTGATTGTGATATCTACTAGATTCCAAACATTCACATGTTCATGGAATGATTTGATATGATTCCAGTGTGATAATATTTTAGATGAATTAGTTCTCATGTTGGATTGTGGTGACATATTATGGGATATTATTTTAATCGTTGAGTTTCACTGGATACCAAATATAGACTTTAGTGGGAATATTTTAGTAATAATTTGATTCCTTTGTGTATAACGAATCAAATTTCGGTAATTTAAAATAAAAAATTAGATAAATTCGATCCTTTTTTATATTGTCCATCGAGAAGAGTTCCATCATGTGATTTGGAATTTAGTTTTTTTCAGTGAGTTAGAGGACACATTGGACCCATAATATATGATACAAAGAGTGTACTTTTAATGTTCAATGAGGTGTTAATGGAAAATCTAATTGGTTCGGGGCTTATTTTTGGGCAATTAAAGATTGTATGATTTAGTTGGGAATTAAAAATACGGAGTTATTATTGAGATTGTACAGAAATTTTAACTTGTATTTTAATGAAGGTATAAAAATCCAATTTAGTGGAATTTTCAAGACCCTAGTATCATGTTTTGATATATAATTATAATGGTGGAAGGAGACAGGGATAGAATGATTCTTTGGGTGCTAAGTCATATGTTTGAAAGAACAATATAATAGATAACCAATAGGATAAAAACACTAGAATTTCTAAAGATAAATATTTTGTAGGGAGTGATATCTTATAGTTTTAGTATTGAGTTTAAGATATGTATGTTTTTACTAGATTGAAGTTTTTATTTTCTAATTGTTCTCAAAATGAACATTGATTAGTTGATAATAGAATGTGACTACATAGATGGGGAATAGAAACTTGAGTAATTTAGGACCAATGATATAATGCTTTACGATAATTTGTAAGGATGATATGTTCTTTGGTTAGAAGAATATAATAAATCATTTCCATACATATATAAAATTATAAAAAGGAATTTAAATTTTTATATTTGTCGAGAAGATGAACATTTAACAAAGATTTTAAAATAAATTCTGAATGGTTTAACCACTGACAAAATGATTTTTTGATGTACAATAGGTGTCAAATTATGGTTGGGATTAGCATAAAATCATTAAATAAACGTTGAGTTATCCAATCTATAAAATAAATCCACAACATAAAAAATAGTTTATTTAAGGTGGGAAAGTAAATTTTCCTCTTAAATATTTAAAGGTGAAACCAACCTTATACCCCCTCTTTTATCTCATGCGTCCATGGGATTACTTTTTATTATCATAAAATTTAAACCTTATGAAATTGATTATGTTATGGTAAAATTATTAGTATATTAAGGCACACATTGACCTCTATTCATCCCAAATAACGTTCATCATTGTTCTTGATTAATTTTGGTATCTTGGTTTTGGTATTTGATGATGATTATATAAAATAATTCTAGGATAAATTTATTCTCATATATATTTTTTAATCCCTTATAGAGGACATCCCATTACAACTTCCAAAAAATGGAGCTTTCCCTTTAAATGAATGGGTATCACAGAGTGAAATTTTTTATGTAATTTGAAAATAAATTAATTATTGAAATTGTGTAACATTTTGGGAGTTGTTTTCATCATAGGGAGTTCATGAACATACTTCCATAGGTGGTAGATCATAGTTTAGATGTGACACAATGAATCAGTGAGTTGATTGGATTAAATAATTTTGTTTCTACATTATTCATTTTGTTAGTATATATAATTATATTTCTATGTTAAATTTAAAAAATTAAATTTATTTTTTTGAGATTAGTGATGTGAAATTGGAGGTGGTTGATGATATAGATTTATATAGTGATTTAATGACTGTGCAATTACAAAGAAGTATCCTCCATCATGTAGATTAAACTTCATAAAATATTAATTGAACATATATGGTCAAGATAGTAGTCTTATAGAAAAAATGATTTATATTATTTTCATATGGCAATAAAGGCTACTAGTGAGGTTTTTTCCATATTTAATTAATTAAATAATTATAAAATTAAAAATAATATATGTTTAATTTGAAATCAATTTCTAGTATGCAAAAGGATGTGTGTCGGTAGAAATTCTATTCTAGTCTATTTTCTTGAATCTCTAATCATAGATGGCCCAATCATGGACAAATATGATATACCTAAGATTCTTGGATCCCTTTATAGGGTGTTTTTGAAATGATGTAGAATATATAAGCCTTAGTGAAAATTGTGAGGTGGCTAAAGAATGTTTTACCCTATAGGGATGGACTAGGCTTCCCTATAGGTTTCCATTAATATCAGGGGCCTAAGAAAACCATGTTAGGACCATTTTGTGACCATAATGAAATTAAACACACTAATCTAAAAACGGGGTGAGTGAACATACCAAATGCGAAATGAAAAGGCCTATTAGGACATACCTTAGGTAGAATAAAAATGATATGCGGGAGTGGACTGACCTTGAGTTACATTGTACCATTACGTGGGTCATAACCTATATTGTAGTATATGGTCGTATGGTACCACATTTTAATGCCATGGGGCAATTAGATGTTAATAATGATGTTAATGAAAATTATGCACCTAGGAAATCAGCTGTTGACATGAGACCAATATAAGAATAATGACCCTTGAGAGGGCTCCACTTCTTTTTTTAAAATGGTCACTTTGGGGTGCCCCATTAATATTCCAAACCTTTCTGGCTGACAATAGATAAGTATAGAGACTATTATATGAATCACTCAAGAACCATAAATGATGGGGAATCATAATTGGGCTAATATGATGTTGATCAGAGTAGGAATTTGATCTTCCATATATATGTTTTTATTTGATTATTGGTTATTATATGTGATTTCAAAATATTCATGGGAATCATCAGTTGTGCCTTTAATTTGTGTGATTTCTCAAGATTCCATGGAATCATCCTTTGTGTTTGTTAGACCCATATATTATTGAAATTTTATGGATTTGGTCTCATTTTTTAGGGGGTAGATTCCATGATTTAATAACATCCAATGTGTTTGATTGATGTAGTCATGGTTTCTTATAGGTGGTTCTTATGATTCCAAATCAAATCTATTATTGTGCATATGAGTAGTAACGAATATGATTCTATTAACACAGTGGGACCATTGTTAATTCATGAGGGGCTTTCTATTTGAATAGTGGAACCATTATGAAATTTATAATATTTAGAACCTATGAGATTTAAATTATGAAATGAGGTATTTGAGGAAATATATCCCAGAGCATAAATATTATACATCCTGAGGGTGTATGTTGGATTCCCACAATCAATAACCAGTTTATCCACTTCGATTGGGTGGATTCACCAAATATGGTTTTATTAGGGGACAATGTGATAATTGGTTCCAAGGTGACTAATAATGGGATACATTCCAGTATTCCATACACTCACATGTTTTTCCCAAGAATAATTCATTTCTAGGAGTATAGGATTTCTAAGGACCTCCCCCTATAAAAAAGTTGTCATCCCGATAAAGAGAACACCTAGTTTCTAAAATGTGGTTGATCCTGAGTATTTGAGGATCAAAGATGCCAAATGATACCCTATGGTCCACTTATCATCATGGTGGATGTGAGGTAATAGAATTTAAATGTTTTGTATAATGTCCCCACAATGGTAATTCTTATGATCTGATAGATTTCAACATTTTACAAAGAAGGTGTAGTGGATTTGGTTTATAGACCTATTGAACAATGATGGTTTTATATATTGATTTTTTTTCATGTAGTTTATATATTTCAATATTTTGACCATGCCAATTGCACATATTTGTACTTTATTTTTAATGTATGTAAATTTTTTTTTGTTTGCCTATTGAGTTATGTACTCACACAATACATGGGTACTACATACAAATATCACATGGTTTTATGTACATTATTGATGGAGGATTAGATTTAATCAACCATAAGGATGTCGTAAACCAATAATATTGAGTTGAAGAACATCAAAGAGTAGTAAATGAAACCCAACTATTTTTTATTTTATGAATATAAATTTTTATATGTTATTGGACTAGTTGGAAATATATATTTTATTCATGTGTGCTCATATGTCAAATTGTTATATCTTATAAAATGATTCAGCTTTTTTGATTTTTATGTAATAATGTGGTAATGGATAATGTATGATATGTGGTTTTTTATTAAATCATCATTCACTCTGATATAGGGGTTATAATCTTCCTATGATACTTATATATACCATCTATACTAGTCGAAATCCTCATTAATATTTTAGAGGCCCGTCTGAGGTACAATTGAATCCATTATTTTGGAACCAATTCATTGTTTGGGGTGGTGGGGGTGTAAGATAAATATTTCTATGAGGGGTTTTGAACTATCTATTTATATGTCACATCCTAAAATTCAACATCAATACACTCTAATTATTTATAAAGTGTTTGTAAATCACTGAAACATATCCACCAGGAGTTTATAGACAAATATTCAGTCTTAGGCCCACTCAAATTATACCATTTGAATAATAATAGTCATAAAAATATATGTTTGTCAGATTGTTATCCCTAGTTTCATATGTGTATGAACCTACACCCAGTTGTCTATATCCAGAAATGGATTCTATTTTTATGTAACCGCACAATATATAATTTTCTTGAAGATTGGAATTTTATAACAATACTATTGTTATTCATTGGTGTTTCAATAATTTTATTATGTCTTAATCATAAAAAATATATAAATTAGTCACAAGAAAACCATTATCTAATGCACACAAAGGAAGCCTAGACCCAAATCTTATCTTGTATTAAAAATACATTATTTAAAAATTTATTTTGATAAAACCCAAAATAAAAATATCTTTATTTTACAATATTTATATAATTTAATCATTATATATCTAAAAAATAGTTAATACCAATAATGAAAGTATTAGTGTATTAAATGGTCAGCTATATAAAATAATTATTTTATAATATTTATGATAATTTATCCATAATTGAACCACACTAGTATCCCTTTTATAATTGTCATAAATTATACTCAACCTCATAACCAGAGTAATATAAATATATTAAATCTATGAGATTCAAAACATAATAATGGTCATACTAATAAAAATTTACTTATGTGTTATATTACAAGTATGTGAGAAAACATTATCAAGGGTGAAGTGTCTTTATAAAAAAATATAGAACAAAAAGAGTTTTTCTGAAATCATAACATAAGAAATTTTATTCTCATATAATCAATCGTACACCATTACATAAGAGTTTATAAACATGATTCAATGAACATGAACCTTGGTATCATAACATAGTAATATAAAATGGAAATGTTCTATAGGTGAAATCATAGGAATCCATAAAACTATAGATTACAAATTACCACATGGTTCGTTTAACATAATGGGTGTGGGATAATAACCAATGTATCTTTTGTGTCTTGGGATTACAACCCATTTACCCTATTGGTTTTAACCTTACCTGTTATTTACCCTTTGTCTTGGTATATTCCATAGGTGTACAATTGGGATAGGGATAATCCTCTCTTATACAATTGGTATTGGGATAGTCCTACTATATAGATGTTGAATTGGGAAAAATCATCCCACGTACCCTTAGGATTTGGATAATCATTTAGTGTACACTTGCGCTTATGATAATCCTCATGTGTTCCATTAGGATTAAGAGTAAAACATATGAACCCTTGGTCCCATGATGACAGCCCATGTACCCTTGGTCCTGGGATTACCACCTATTTTCTATTTGGATACCATGATAAAAAATCCCATCCAATAAATTGGCAGGATATTATAGACCTAAATATTCCCATAATAACAACCATTCATCTGTGTTCCATTAGAACATGGAAAAAATAAAATTCAAAAAATCACTTAATTAAAAAATGGAAAATATATTAGTTTCATGAAAAATTGCATATTAAATTTAATATTATATCAAGGGAAATAGTTTTTGTGGTGGTACAAGAACATTTACCTTGTGTAATATAAGTGAAATTATGTGTGTTTTCATCAATGAAAAATAAAATTCCAATATTATTGGGTAAAACATGTCAAAATATAAGAAATAATGAACCATTTTTTTAATGAATCATTCTTAACACAGTCTATTTGGTAAGTAATTTTAAAACATATAATGGAATATTTTTTGAAATGAATTTTTATAATAATGATAGAATGTGTTTTCAAATAAAATAGATTTTGAATAAAATTTACATTATTATAAAAGGTGGATGTTATATGTCACCTTCAAAATATATTTTTGAAAAGCAAATAAAATATAATTATAAACAATTACGATAAAAAATAGTCAATATTAAAAACTACTGAAAAGTCAATTTTTTTTTTGAAATGAAATTTGGAGTAGAAGGAAAAGCATTAGATTAAAAAAAGATGGAAATTTTTTTTAACGATTTTGAATTACCCTTTCCCAAAACCCAAATTGTAAAAGGAATAATTAAATTTATCATTGAGAAGATGTAAAAATAAATATGAACTCAACATTGGATTCAAGATAATTAGTTTTTTTAAATAACATTATAATGATGAGAAAATATGGACAATGAAGATAAATCAATGTTAATGAGAATAAATATTATTATTAACAATGTAATAATTTTATGGTGAATTAATTCATAATATAGGAATATTAGGAAAAAAATATAAATTTTCATAGGGAGAAGGATAATGCTTAGTATAAAACTATAGGATTTAAGAAACAAGAATATAATTATTATGTTCTAGATGAAACATTATAACTCAATGAAAGGGGTTTGAATTAACTAGATCCATAAAACCTTATTATCTTTCAAATTGAAACACATTAGAGTGTATAAGATAATATGGATTTGTTAATCAATTTAATTTCATGAATAATGTGAAAAAAACATAAATTGGTATTATATTTCACAAAAAAAATTAAAAAAGTGTTTAATATGAAATATACCTCAATGAAAGAAATTTTCTATGTAAATCCCTTAATACTTCAGAAATATTTACACAATAACCCCTTAAAATAGGGATATTGAAATTGAAAATAAGAACCATTAGAAAAAAATAATTCATTTTATTATATATAATAGAGGAGGTGTACACGCCATTTAAATAATATTTTATCATCATAAACATAACATGTCTCAATCAAATGAAATTTTGATGAAACACCCTTACCAAAATTACATAATTCTACCGAATCCCTTCAACCTAAAATATAAAAATAATATTTCATAATCAACTATTTAAGAAATATATTCATAATTAAATCCCTTTATAAACATCATTTATAACAATACATTTATAATATATTAGTTATTTATATTTTTTCATCATCAGATATTATTAGTATAGATTTTTTTGTTTTGTATTAGTTTCCTAAAAGCAGTGTCAGTTATAGTTTATAGAATCAAACTACTTCACTTTTAGATCAATATACGAACATAAATATATGTTTTTTGATTTTTTATAATGTTATAATTTTATTATATTTTCTTACTTATGATTAATGATAAAAAAAGTCATTTATGAGCATATTTCTACAATTTTTAACTTACAAAAGGATTCTACATTAATAAAAAGTTCACAATTTATATAAAAATTATTGAAAAATAATAATTATTTCCTCATTAATTTAAAAAAATGTAATTAGGATTCCATAGTCTACATTGATAAATATTTCTATCATTATCTATGAAGGTGAATAATCTTATCCAATCATGAATAACCTATAATATATGGGTTATTATGGTTAAAAAATGAAGCCTTTTAGGCAAATATCATTATAATGTAAGATTAATGATATTATTTGGTTGTTTTTATTTGGGTGATTAATATTTTAAGATAATTTTGGTAACAAACCATAATTTTATCAACAGAATATCAAATTTTATAATTAGTTCATATACGATAAAAAATCACATTGGGAACACAAATGGACATTATAAATGAATAATGAATGAAAGAAAATAAATTAAAGATCATTTATCAGTTGAATAGTAACATGACCTTTTATATATTATCATGACAACTAATGAAAGGTAAGTTAGATATTTAAATAGTATCTTCTCCTATGATGTTATAAATAACATTTAACCATCATATAAATAAAAATATGATATATTTATATTATATTTTATCTAAATAAATATTAAAAAAATGATAACTGAGGTGATGGAATTTTTAAAAAACCTAATTTTTAATTTACAATGTTATTAATAATATAATGATTTAAAATTTAAAATTATCTTTATAAAATTTATTCATAAAAGAATATTTTTTTTGATTATATTTTAATTTTAAGAGACCTTATGTAATTTCTCGAAGATTCATAAATTCAATTATAATTTTAAAACCAGTATTTTTGCAACAATTATTGATTTAAAAAATACAGTTTTTAATATATAGAAATTTTTGTTAAATATATATAATTTTTGAACTATATTGGATAATAAATTTTTATTGTGAATTATTCTATTTTTTCTAAAATATTTTTATATTTTAAATAGTGAAATATAATAATTTATGGTATTAATCAAATAAATGATTTATTGAGTCATCAATGATGTATGGGTAATGTATGATCATAAAATAAAAATCTAATTAATTATTTTAATATATCTAATTATAAATTAAAATATATTCATATTCATGTGAAAAACATAAAAAACTAATGATACAAATAAAAAACCCCACTAGCCTCCCATATAAATACCACCCCTCATCACCGATTTTCGTTAGACAAACAAATCCTTGAAGAGTGTCCAATATCTGATCAATATTATTTTTAATACCCTCCCACACTTCCAAGAGACCATGGTCTCAATAAAATGAAATAACAAATGTTACTAGGAGTTTCCCATGGACAATTATTTAGAGGGTAAAATCCCTTTTCTTTTTCATTTAATTTCTTTTCATTTAAAATTCTCTTCTTTTATTCTACTCATCTCCCCCTTTTCAAGGGGTGTGATAACTCTAGTATTTTATATATCATGTAATTTTATTATCTTAATTTAATTATTCATCATCAATCCTCTTCTCTTCATCCTTTTTCCTTAGGATTGAAATGTCGACTGTGAGGTGTTGTTTTATTACCACCAAGGATGACATGTTTTCATTTTAATTTGCATCCTTCATGGAGGAGATTAAAACCATTAAAATGGATGTTAATTATTCAATATTTTACTCTATTAATTTTTTATATTATGGATCAAACGTATATAAATAATATTAAATAATAATAAAAAGAGTCGGTTGTGATCAAAAACCACCAAATTAATTGAAACAATTATCATTTAAATTTTATCAAATTTATAATACACATATCTGAAATAATGAAATATATTAAACCAATTATACATTGGGAAGTTCATTAATAATATATAATATCAATTCTAGATAATTATCCCCATTTTACATGATTTCACATACATTTATATAAGTGAACTTATCGGGAAAAACATGAAAATTAACACTTCATAATGATGAAATGTCACACTATAAATCATCAAAATAGAAATTAATAATTTTAATACAAATTTTATGATTGAAATAAATTTATAATATTTTATATATGTTTTAATTAATTGATATAACTTGATTATATGGGATAATAATGTGAAAAATCATTCGGACATAAGGTAAGGGGATTCTAAAAACCAATTTTTGTTATGTGGGTTATTCCACTTTCGTGCTAAATTTCAATGTGGATGTAAATTTTATAATCTTAAAATAAAATTTCACTGTTCATACCTTTTATTTTTTATGATATATATGTTTCAAATCTGGTATTTTGAAAAATGAAATTATTTCTCCAAAATAACTCTTATGTCAAAAAACACATATTTTACTTCCCTTGAGATTGTTTCTTCTTCTATAATGATTTATTATTATCATAAGAATAATTTTATTCCCTTTTACATTGGAAAATTAATGGTTTATTCATGAATGTATAATTTATTATATTTCCAAGAAACCCATTTCCTTTCGTGGGTTTATTTTATGAATAAAATTGATATACATTCTATGTGGCATTCATGATTATGTAAATGTTATGATATGATGGGTGAACCCAGAAATATATTGCACTCTAATTTATAGGGTAATATCATGTATCTCATGATATAATGTGTAATATTCATTAACATTAAGAGACTGTTTTTCATAATGAAAATGTTATGATTATTCAAATATATTATTCGAGGACATGAGTCCATGTTTGTTTAAAACTGTAAGTGGTATTTGAACACTAAGACATGTTATTTTATTATTATATATTGGCACAATAAATGACTTTATCAAATGATTCCACTCATGATTATCTTGATTATCTCATTGTTATGATATGGTTATAATTATTATGATCGCCAATGTTATATTGATTCATGTTATTATTTATCGTCTTAGTGGGATTTTAGTTTACTCATTTCATTGATGAATATCCTTAGGTGATTACATGAAATAATGAAAATAATATTACCAAAAATAACGTAGATAATAATGAATTAAATAAGGTTTATCTTTTATAATATAAATGTTATGTTTGGTCCTAATATTCCCAAGGCAGTAGATCTTTGGATTTATGTTATGTAACACTATCAAATTATTTATATTTAATATGATGTAATAGTAATCTAAGAATAGTAGGGTATCTATAGTTGGTATCATATAATGGTTTATTTAAACTGGGAATTAGTATTAGAAAAAATAACTAAAAACAATTAGTGTATGTCTAAATATATGAATAGGACAAATAATATTTGTTAATGAAAACTTACAAACACATGGATTTAACAAGTTATGACATTAAATATAATTTCCCAATGGAAAAAATTATTTATTATTTAATTATTGATTGGTATTTTTTTTTAAAAATTATATGATAGAAAATTGTCGGAATTAGGAGAAACCAGGCCAATAACCCATAAGAGGGACAATGAATCAATATAAGGAATAAGATCACTATTGACTTGGGATTTGGAGATAAAAATTTAATGGAGATGCTTACCCATCTATATCAAGTAATGAAAAATATCATAAATAATTTTAAACATACTCATTCACAATGGATGGATCAACATGAAATCGATATATTTAGGAAGCAACAACCTCCGTCATTTTGGGGATCTTTTGATCCACTAGTCACGTAATAGTCGGTCAACTCAAAAGGGAAGTTCTTGTTTGTTCATCACTATTTTGGAGATAGAGAAGGTGACTCGTGAAACATTTCATTTATATGGGGAGGTCTATCAATAGTGGTTTTTAATTAATAACATTAAGATGATGAATAAATCAAAGAGATGGAGTGGGAAACTTTAATTAATTATTTCAAAAAAAAATATTTCCATTGAACTGTATTTAGAAATACGGGGATAAAATTCATAGGTCCGAAGTAAAAAAAGGAAGGTGAATCTATCATAGATTATTAATTATGATTTACAGGGCATTAATGGTACACCTTAGGTTTTGTTATTAATAATTATATAAAAATAAAATTCTTTTTTAGTGGGTAATAATAGCATATTCAAAAGGATATATCCATCTGAGTTATTGGTAGTTATAAATATGTTGTTAGATATTCTCTCAAAGTGGAGGTGGAGTTTGTAGAATGGTCCCATGGCAATGAGTAAAAGATAAAAAATAATGATTCATCCATGTGAACTAACAATATAGGTGGAACGAAAAATCAAGGACTCACATGTCAAAAATATGGGAAGAAACATCCTTGGTGTTGCCTCAAAGTTATGGGGGAAATTCTTTAAGGGTGTGAAATAAGTTCACCATGATCATAATAGCTGAAGAAACATGAGGAAGCTGGAAAATGTTTTTAAAGAAAGAAGAGAACCACTTATGGTTCAATGAATAAATTTTAGGGTTAATGTGCACTATGCAAGCTTATGAACTAATCCACGAGTTCTAGAGGTTAATCAGTATAAAATGAAACTAATGATAAAGGAGAAATGGAAATATTATTACATCACTACTGCTGATGTGGAGCCTACCAATTATTTGGTGACAAGTATACTATTTATTCATTCTAGAAAAGAAAAATGTACTATTTCATTCTAGTTTTATGCTTCACTTCATATCATGATTTTATACATCAAAAATTAAAAAACCACCTCAAAATACATAGGTTTATTTATATTTGAGAATGAAAATCGTTAAATGATTGCATCCAATGTATATATTTCCCCCATAGTTAGTGTTTTCAGACTGAAGCTCTCAGAAAATATTTCTTACTTCCTTTGGTCGAGTATGATTCTATAATGGGCTTGGATTGGCTGTCAGCATATAAATCCAACATCAAATATCGAGAAACGTTTATCACTCATCATAACCCAAGTCATCCAACAATTCTATATAATTTTTTGGATTATGAAGAATATAGTTTGAAATCACCATCTAATGTGTTGAAAATAATACATTATGATTAAGAATATCTAATATGAATGATTAGAATAGAAGAGGAAGTCATATTTGAAGACATTCCCATTGTGAGGGACTACACTGATGTGTTACCTGAAGAATTTCTTGGTCATTTTCCCCACATATTGGTTGATTTCATGGTAGAAATTATTCCAGGATCTCATCTTATATTAAAGAATTCTTAATAAATAGAAACCATTAATTAGGAGGAACAAAATAATTAGTTATAATAGAATCTCCATAAGGGTTTTATATGACCGAGTGCTACACTTATAGGGTGTTCCAGTCCTATTTTTCAAAATGATGTATAGATAAATGAGCATCATAATTGATTATCAAGGTCTCACAAAAACACTATAAAAATAATCCCCTTACATGGATATATGACCTTTTTTATCAACTATGTGGGTAAAAATATTTATATTATGTGAACCTTTATTCATAATATCTCTAATTAAAGGGGAGGAAGGAATTTATACCTGAAATTACATTTTTAACAAGGTATGTACACTATGGGTTCCTAGTGATTGATTCAAGAATCACAAAATCTCTAAAAATATTCATCGACATTATGAACAGATTATTCATAGATTATCTTGAAAAAAAATTGTATTCTTTAAAAGTTATATTCTAATGAACTCCAATGTCAATGGGGAACATGAAGATAATTTAAATAATGGTATAAATACATTTAAGGGAAGAAAATATTTCCAATTTATAATAATTGTGAGTTATAAATAACGGATGTGTCATTCATGGGAAATTCTATCCCCAGAAAAGGAATATATGTGATCCCTTCTAAGACAATAAAAATCAAAGAGTCGATCATCTAAACATCTATAACATAGATCAACTGTTTCCATAGGCAATTGCGGTATTTCAAGATATTTATGAAGAACATATTATAATTTTATATCCCACCACCAATGATAACTCAGTGGGGAGAATTTGTTTTCTTGATAATTTAATGTGTAGGATACTTCAAAGAGTGAATAAAGGATTATCACTGCACCATTTCTCACACTATCTATAAGTGGGGGACACATTTTTGTATAAATTGATGCTTAAATGAAGGTATTAGGTTTTGTACTGATGCAAAATGATATATTGATAGCCTAATCCTCATGAAATTTTTAAAATTGATGATAAAATAAATATATATCGTGATCTGAAGTTGGAAGATATTATCATTGCATTGAAAATAAAGCATCCTTTTATCTATGGTGAGAACAGTAAAATATATACTGATTATAAGAGTCTAAAATATATATTCACAAAAAAAGACATAAATATGAACTAGTTTACATTGTTAGAGATCATCAAGGATTAGAAATTCTCAACCCACATCCAGCCTAGAAATTAATATATAGTGGAGGATTTTCTATTTATAATGAATCTGGAAACATTATAAATAATTTGAACTAGTAATGATCTAATATTTTTATATAGTAAAAATATATACATGGTAATCATTAAGGAAGGAAAAAAATAAATCCTTTCACAAAGTATTGGTCAACCATCCATCTGGGAGAAAATAAACGATGCTCAATGAAATGATTTTGAAATTCATAAGATGGTGGAATCCATTAGAGAGGGAAAATCCGTGAAGATAAAACTCGATAAGTATGGATTTGTATTATTTGGGACATGAATAGGTGTACCATCGAATCCAGAGATAAAGTAAGATCATCTTCCTAACCCAAATATCTCAACCTCCTATATTCAAATAGGGGGAACAAAGATGTATCATGATATCTAAGAGAACTTTTTTAGGATAATGTGAAGAAGTATATCACTGAATATACATAAAAGTTTCTGGTAAATCAGAATGTGATGGCTAAAATGAAAAAAAAATCCTATGTTGATGATGCAATTATTACACCTACCTACATGGAAATAGGAATAATCACTATAGAAATTGTCACAAGACTTTTGAAGATATCATGAAGAAATAATGCTATATGGTTTGTACTAGATCATATCAATTTATCAAATTTTGAGGGGACTTTTCATTAGAACAACTTTCATGGATATATATCATATAAGTGGTATGTCTTCATTGACGAACATTATCAATTGAATTAGATATAGATCTAATATTCACATTGATGTTCTGGAAAAACTTCAAAATTCTCTAATCATTGATCTGATCATAACTATGGATTATCATCCTTAAATAAATTGAAAATAAGAGTGCACTATTCAGAATCTGTAATATATGGTGAGATCATATTCTATAGACATCAATGTTGGATTGGACCAATATTATCATTCAGGATGAATTCTCATACAAAAACCATTTCCACTTGGGCATTTAAATTTCTCCATATAAATATCAATATATGAATATATGATGGTCACTCACATGATTGCTTCATGTCGGTGAACGTAATATTCTAGGACATGAAATGGTCAATGAAATGGTATAGAAGGTGATAACTATTCAGTATGACATTCAAGAATCCCAATGTTGACGTATAATATATATAGAAAAACACCCATGATACCTAGATTTTGAAGATGTATACATTGTATTCCACCATATATCTGCATGGAAGAGGATCCGGGGATTTCGAAAGAAAATAATGATGAGTCCGAGGTATATCATCTCATTCAAAATTCTGGATCATTTTGGAGTTACGACCGATTGACTAGAACTTCTACCCACCATGTCATATGTATATTAGGAATTCCACGTATCCCTCTTGAGGAAGTGGATACAAAATCCCTCATTTCGTACAGAATCTTGCCAGGTTAGAGTTGGAAATGATCTATTTTACAAGGGGAAGTTGGTGAAGATCTAGGAAAATGGAGATAAGGTTCTACACAAAATGAATGCTCACCTGGTAAAATTACCATGTATGAACAATGAGTATGAAGTGTAAACATGGAAAATGAGGGATGTGATAAAGTATATGTGCCCTTAGTTGTTTTCACCATAGTGTGAAAAAAGAAATTTTGGGAGAGAAATTTGATACGGGGGGAAGAATGTAACAACACAAAATTTTATATATGAAATATCCCATCTTATAATTATGTCACATAATACAAATCACTTAAAATCACATTGGGAAAATAATACAATCATTATAAATAGATAATGAATGAAATATGTTTAATTAATGAACCATTATCGATGGAATAATAACATGAAAATTAAGAATATTATCTATCCAATAGGAAAATATCCTCACATATGAATGCATAATTGATAAAAATCCATTTTATATATAAAAATGTGATATATTTATATCATAGTGTAATTAAATTAATGTTTTAATATTTATAAATTTAGTGTTGGATTTTATATAAAAAAAATTTTATTCGCATGATTATAAATAATATAAGGATTTAAAACAATTTTTTTTTCTGAAATTGTATTTAGAAACTAATATTTTATTTCTTTATGATTATAAATTATTATTATTAGACTGTAAATAATTTTTTATAGTGTCATAAAATTAGTTATAATTTTAAATCCAACATAAATCTAATAAATTAAAAATCAAATTAAAATTCCCATTTCACATATTTAGAAAATTAATTTCAGTAAATTGAGTTAATTTTTTAATTTTACACATAAGAAATAGATAGGGAGAATTTTTGTATAGATCTAAAATAGTAGAAATTTTTTTAATAGTGAAATATAATATTTTAAAGTATTCAACGAATACATGAATTATTGGTACATATATGATGTATCTCTAAAGTATTCCCATCATATCAAACTCTTCATCATTATTATAATATATGTAGTTATAAGGGTCTAACTATTCATTGTCCTAATCCAAAAACTAAACTAATGTTCAATATAATAAAAAAATTCCCCTCTCCTCCCCAATATATACCAACCCATGTCTACAAAACTAAACAACCTTAAATATTTTATGATTTAATCCCAATAATCCTCCCACCAACTCGCCCCTTCCAAGATCTTTTTGTCTCAAAAAAATACCAAAAAAATCTCATTGAAAATGTTCAAAAGGATAATAATTAATGTGGTAAAATAGCATTCCTTTTCTTTTAATATCTTTTGATTGTATTTTTTTTATTTTCCTCTCCTCATTTCCCCTTACAATGTGTAATGATAACTCCACTATCTTATTTATACTAATATTTTATTACGATAATGTATTAGTCTATCATTAAACCTCTTCACATCTCCCTTTCATTCTTAAAATGGATATGTCATCCATGAGGAGTAGTTTTATCGCCTTCATGTGTGAAATATTTTCGTTTATATTTAATGCAATTGATGCTGGTCATAAAACTATTATAATGGTTAAATCATATTTGAAAATTTAGGTTATATGTTTTTTTAACTTTTTTAACGTAAATTATAGTCATCATATTAAATAGTAATGAAACACAACATCGTTGTGATCAAAAACCGCAATAATAATCTAAACGAATATCATCAACATTTTACTTAATTTATCATCCTGATATCTAGTTAAAAAATAATAAATAATACCAATTAAACTTTTATAAGTACAATAATAAAATATAATATCAATTTTGGATAATTATTTTCAATTTACATGATCATTCTTACATGTATGCTGGTGAACTGATCATGAAAACCAAGAAAACAAACACTTCCGAACAACGAAACAAAAAACTACATATTATCAATGTGACCAAAAATGAACAAAATAAAATTATAATGGTTAAAATAAATGATTAAGAAGTTATTAATTTATTAATTAGTCATTATAATTTGATTTTCAAGGAATTTAGAATTTTTAAATAATTCAAACATAAGGTAAGGGTATTCTTGAACCCAATTTTCATTCATTATGTCATTCCTATTTCATTCCAAATTTAAATATGGATGTACATATAATACTCTTGAAATGAATTTTAATTTTCTATACCATTTCTTTTTTGAGATGAACATTTTCCTAATACGGTTTTATGATAAATGAAATGATTTTCCAAAATTAACTATTCTGTCTAAAAACACATATTTTACCTCAGTAGATATTGTTCTTCTTTACTCATGAATTATGATTCATATGCCAATAATTTTAATCCTTTTTTTGAACCACAAGTTCTATTCGTGAATTTAATCCATAGAAAAATTTTCATAATTACCATTTTCATTACATTGGATATTTTTGGTCTATGATTGATATATTTTCTTTGGTGCATGCATGATTATGTAAATGTAATGATATTATTAGTATACCTAAAACTATGTATCACTCAAATTCATTGGTCATTGTGATTTATCTCATGAGATAATGTTCAATATGTGTGAACATGATTCAATAATTTTTTTCAGTGAATATTTCATGGTTATGCACATATGTTATGCGTCAACATGATTCTGGCTTTATTCAGAACTATGTTTAGTTTTTGTCCACTAATTTATGTTGTTTCAGTTTAATACATGGAATATTCCTGAAATTCTAAATTATAACTATCATGACTATGATTATGATCCTATGTTTATTTAATGATGATAATGATTGGGATTACCCATGTTATATTGATTCATGTTCTTATATATCTCCTTACTATTATTTTAGCTCACCCATCTCATTTATTTTATGTGTATACATAGGGGATTACTAGTACTAAGAAAAAATTAAGGGCCACTATGGAGGTAGATAATATGGAATTAAATAATGCTAATTTTTTATTATGTAAAAGTAATGTGATATCATAATTTTCTAAAGATAATAATCCTTTTCATCCTGGTTTTATAACACTATTATATTGTTTATTTTTATGATTATGTAATTTTAATATAAGAAATTTAGTGTTTCTATAGTTTTTTAAATAATAAATGAATATATGAAAATAATAATATATTGGTCTATGGTGGTACATTTCAGCACATGAATAGAGTAAATGAGTTCATATAAATATGAATCAAAGGGGAAAAAATATATCTTTACAGATTATTAATACTATTAAAAATATCATATTTACTAATTAAAAAACAATATTTACCGGATATGTATGTCGTTTATGAAAAATATAATGCATCGCTTTATGGTGGGGATACTCCAAACAAACACAAGAATTTTGTATTAATTTTTCTAATGGAATAGGGAAAGGCGGATATGAATTATTCCATAAAAATAAAAATAAATAACTATATAGATAATAATAATTTCAAACTGCTATTATGGTTAATAAAGGTTAATATGAGAAATTTATATTGGCATATATTATAAATTTATTACTACTTACACTGTGAATATTAACATTACCATTAAGTACTTATTCAAAATTGATGAATCATGGATATTCTTAGAATCATGGGGTATCAAAACTGTGAAATAGGGATCTTATAGAAATAAAAAGAACATTGAATAAAAATGAATTCATTATTTTGGTTTTTGTGATAGGGTTTTGTAATCCTCCTTTTATAAGTGAGGTTAGTGACATTTGTATAATAATATAAAAGGAAAAGTCTCAATTTATTAGTCAAATGGTTTAAAAAATATTAAATATTTAATCGAGGGAAGTGGTAAGATAGATAATATTGTCTAACATTTATTTTGGAGACAAAATTTAATTAATTTTAGGTTATTCTCATTACATTTAAATTTTAACAAAATTAATTTTTATCATTCTATTTCATTATTAACCTCAATAATTAAATTTTGCGAAAAAATTATTATTAGACATAAACCTAAATAAAAAATTTGTGTTTAAATTGAAAAAACTATATTTTTAATTGTTTTACAATTGTATATTTCTATATACAATTCTATAATTATTATCATATTAGTTGAAACATTTTGGTTTTCATAGGACACCAAAATAAAATATATTGAAATTTTAATATATTTTAAATAATTTGACCAAATATTTTAAGAATAAATTGTTTTAATATTGATCATTTCGTTATATATAAGATACAAGACCATCATTTTTTTTAGAATTCAAGTCTTAATATTTGTGGGATATAAGGTAGGTCGGCATTAGACATTCCAAGGAAGACTGTTGTTTGAGTGTCTATTAAGAAAATTAATTAAAAAAATAATATTGAATTCATAAATTCTAAATATATAATGAACCTTTATGTATTTTTCGTTATGAAAAATTTCTTGGGTTATCCATATAACACTGAGATATTATGTAGGAGGAGGATGGTAGAGTTCTATAGGTTTTGACGGCTCAAGAATGTTGATCGAGGACAATGATTGAAAGGAATCCTAAGATGAGCAATGTATATAGTGGGGTATTCACCTTCATCACTAGTGGATTGCTTCTTCACCAATGATCAATATATTATTAAGGTATGGATTTCTATTTTTTCCTTTTATTCCATATGCTTAATTTTCTAAGCATGTATTCCTTGTATTTTTTATTTTTTAGATTCTCTATTCATTATATGAGGCCATTTTCATTTATAATTCTTGATCCTAATTTCTTATATAAATAAAACCCTTAATTAAACCATTATTTCTACAATTTTCAATAATTATACGGGATCACATTTACCAATTAAATTTTCAATTCAATATTTTTCTTTCCCACCACTTCTCTTCAATTTCATCATTATTTTCCTAGTTTATGATCAATGAATCAATGGTTTGGTGTATGGTGTTAGATATGTCCTAAATATAGGTTTTAGAACATTATTAAATGTTGTTAGTGTGTCTCATTTAATACTCTTATTCTATAGAACCTAGTGTTGGGTAGTAGATAATCTATCCATCACTAGGAATCTGAATAACTGTTTGTTGACTCAGTATTCGAACGCATCAGTTTTAGGGAAACCAGTTACACATTCATTATATTGGATTGTTTATTATACCTTTTTTGACATTCTTGATCCATATCCATAGATATTCTCATATTAATGTGGTAAGTATTGTTAAATTTTGGGATTTCCAGATGAAGACTGTTGATGCCTGCCAAACAAGAATCGAAAAATCCATACAGGATGAAATAATAAAACATGGTTATTATTTTCCCAAATAATAAAAAGGAATAATAAGGTTTTCATAATAACATGAATCATGTAAACTTGAAGGAGAAATTTGATCCCATGACCTACAGATGTTCATGAATATGTTCACATTCAGTGCATAGACAATAGGAGATCCCCTAAAGCCCTTTTGACATGTCATTATGTTCATGTGAATTCGTCCAAAACAATCACTTATCACAAGGACATATCCAGAAAATCACCCCTAGGTCATGCCAACCATAAATAGGTATTCACCTAAAAAGACATCCAAAAATAATTTGAATGTATAAGGTAAATATCTAAAAGTATGAATCCCCTTATAGTATTAAATTTAATTTGATACATCTCTGATAGGTATGGTTATTTTCATTAGGAACACTCATAAAATTGTTAGTGATCCTCATGCATTTTAAAATAAAAAATGGAAATAAAAATGGGAAATAGGGGAGCCTCATGCGGCTATAAAAATAATCTGACATTCCCCAAGTGGTTTTTAAAATAGTAAAATCCCCTTGTGACATGTTGACCATGCCACATGTGAGTTTGTTGGCGTACCACCTTCATTATGGGAAATTCATGAAATAGGTCAATGTGGTCTCACACACCATCATATGATACTAAAAAACAAAAGGTGTTTTCCAGGATATTTCTTCTATGTTTCCATAATCCAATTTTTTGGTCATGAAAAACATCACTGATTAGGAAATCATTTTCCTTGAAAAAAATCATGAAAATAAATAGAGACATAACTCCATTGAAAAATTAACAAATAAAATAATTATTGTAAAAATGAGAGATTTTATTGGTCATAAAACTCCTGAAGCACACCAGCACGGTCTCACATGACCCCTTAACATGACAGAAATAACTCTCAAAAGACCATTGGAATGATGATCTGATATCACGAGACCCCCTGGAATAATATTCTTGTCATGTGAAAGGTCGAAAAATTTATCTATAGATCAAGGAGAGACCTTTAGACATGTTACATGATCTCATGATGTGCCCTAGAAATATCTTCCTGAAAATATTGATGTCCCTCATCATGTCCTCGTGATTCGGTAAGACCCCATTAATTTGATATAATCTAATAATTAGAGATGTGGAAAAATAGTCTGGAGGTCGCTCAAAATCATGTGACGCCCACGAAATTACCTACAAAATCATATCTTGAAACACATGATATCAATTGCCTCCACCGACACTATCCAATATTATTTTGATATGTACTGCAAAGTGCGTTGAATAATTGGGGTGGAGAGGCCTATAAAACCCCCACCTCATCATAAAAAATGCACAAACATTTCCTTGGATCCTCAATCTGGAACTCCAAGATAAGAGAGTTGTTTTTTCAGAGCATATGATCTTTTGTATGAGAATGTATTTCATCATGCACAATTCAAAAAACAACTAGATCGATCACACTGCATGTTTAGTCACTTTTTCTGATCACTCATAGATCACATGATGGAATTATAGCTAGTCATGTGAAGAACATTCTGCAAACCATCTAGATTACATGAGACTTGAAAATTGTTAAAACTGAAAAAATATAAGTTCTATGTAATAAAATGATAGAACAATGACTAAAATGAAGGTATACTTATGTGATGAACACACACACAGATCCTTATTCACCTCATGTGAACCACCAATTCCACGAGACAAAACCATGACATGTTTTCCATATCACATGATGAATATTTTTAACTAATTTGGTCATGATAATTCATTCGTACAAGTCTTTTCATGAAAAATGACACCTGTAGGCATGTCCCAAGGTCTTGAAAATCCCTTCGGGCTCACCATATAGTCATTTTGATTCCTCTTAGACATGTTACCTCAATCATATAGAAGAATCTCAAGATGTTATCTAGGTCTAGTAATAGATCTTTGGAATGTAAAGTTTCTCTCTTGATTTCCTTTGAGCATCAGAAAAACAAAAAATTAATATATATACCTAAATGTGGGTATTATATCCCCCATAAAAGTAATAAGGTTTCCATGATCATGGAGATCATATGAACCTGTAGGGGACACATGATCATGTAACATGCATAAGGTTATACATATGTCCAAACACATCACATAGTTTGTGAATGATCATATGGATCCCCATTGATATTTTCTTCGTCCCTATAGAATCCATACTATAGACTTTCAGATCATACGGTGGTAGCAGGACAAGAATCCTCGAGTCACCAGAATTGTGAGGTTGTAGGTGGCTGACAAGTCATCCAAATTTTTTTTAAAATATGTGGAAAATATCCTAAATGTTGGAGCCTCTTTTGGTGATAAAAAATCACACAATTAATCACGGATAAGTAGAGTTATTTTCGTTGAAAAAATTCATACAACCTCATGAGATCATCACCATTTTTAAAATAACCAATGGAAATAAAAAGTGTAATTGAGATACCATATTGTGACCGTAAAATTCATTTGATATTACATAGGAGGTTCAAAATACAATACATGGTCCGTGTTACATGACCTACTCGTCATGAGAGATCCCACTGGTGTATCACGAAAATCACATGAGAGGCCTCAGACTTGTCTAGGCAGTCACTCACCCCCTCATTATCCCAAAATAAGCAGAAGGGTTTTCCATGATAAATCTCTTGCATAAACATAATATATTTTGTTGGTCACACGACACATCAAGGATAGGGAAAAATATTATCCTTAATAACATTCAATAAACATCAAAAGACCCCAATCCGTTTAAAATCCCCAAGGAAAATAAAGGTAGAAAATGGAGAGATCATGTTGTGGTCGTGAAACTAATGGGATGCCCTAGTATGGTCCTAGATGACACCTTGAAAAGGAAATAAGACCTCAAGAAATCAAATCGTAATGATATTCTTATCCCATGAATTCCCCATTGAAATTCATACTTATATCACAAAAGGTTCCCATAAAAGTGACCAATGATCATTGGAAGCCATTTTGATAGGCTCTTGGATCTCGCTTTTCCCCTTTAACATATCAGCCTTACAATATAGATGTTTATGGACATGTTATCCGGATACAGAAAGACTCAATTAATTGGAAATATTACACCAAATGGATCCTTGTAATGATCATCTTATGGTCACTAAATATCATGTGATTACCTTGTAATGTCATATACTTGTCTCTTACAATATGAGTGACATCAAATCCATCCACTAACTCCAGCTAGGATTTATGACATATGCACTAAACAATTTATTGAATATTATGGGTGGAAGACCAATACCCCCCCCCCCTCACAGCAGAATGAAAAATTAGAAAACATATCCATGGAACCCCGCACTATTACTCCTTGGAATCAGAGTGAATTTCTCAAAGTGGATAATCTCATGACTTGTAAGGTTTTTTTTCAAGTAATATTCAAAGAACAACATGGGAAATTATGAAATATGTATAAGCATTTCTATTGATCACACATAAATATTGTGGAAGCCTTCTGGAATGTCATGAAAACAATATCTCATATACATGGTATATCATTCGATACATCAGTGAAGAAAACATTGCTCAAATATATAGCACATGAAATAAATGAATGGAAAAATAACTATAAAGTTGGGAGACTTATGTAATTAACATGCACACTAATTCTCATTCAATTTGAGTGGACCAACCAACTGACACAAAAATACCAGGACATGACAACAAACTCTCATGAAAATCACATGTAAAACTATTTTCATAATCAAAAGTACTCCGGACATGTTAGATTAAGCCACATGGCTCCCTTTGGCAGGCCTCCCATGTCCCCCAAATCCCTCAGATCTCACCATCTTGACCATTCAATTCCCCTTATACATGTATCCTTATTCATATGGAATCAACATTACATGTCACTATAGTCTTGTCATATCACACGGGCTTGTCAAATAGATCTCATGATGTTCCCCAGGCATGCATGTCAGACCTCACAATATCCTTTGAACATGACATCTTGATTTCATGGAACCCTCTAGACATGTAATCCTTGATCATGAATCATCCTCTAAACTCGTCTCATTGATTCTTCTGAAACCATCATGGCATGTAATCAAAAATTCATGATGAAAACAAGAAAATAAATATTTAATGTGTGACGCCATCTAATATTGATTGCTATGATTAGGTGATGGCTTCAAGGATTAACACTACATGTTATGCAATGTCCCTAGGACCCCATTTCTATGGTCATGAGATATCATTTAGCAATTATATATAGATTATATGATGTACCGTAGAAATTTCATTTTGATCATCCAATTTTATTTTGAATTGTCATGTAGACATATTCTGATATGTAAATAAGATAATAAATGAATTTTTAAGTGATAATAAATGCATGTCAAGATGAAAATAATGCAAGTTCAAGTGGTAATCGTAGGACATGATATGTCCCTTCAACGAGCATAATGGAAAATGATAGTGTGTAATCCTCGACCAATTGAACTACAATGACACCAATTCATTTTATAACCAGGATATATAGGATCTCTTAAAAGGGATCAATATCTATTTTAAAACATATTTTAGAAAGTCCAAACACATATGTCATACATCCAAAAATAGATAAACTGGTCATTTTCCATCCCGGGTTTCCCACACTGAGCATAGCTTACAATGTCATAGGAAAATGTAATGATCATACCATTTACAAATGGAAATGTCAGTGCGTAAGCCATAACCAAATCAACAATGTAAAAACATATTCCTTCTATAATAATGATACATAGGACTCATTTCTATGTCCTGAGATCCAAACTATAACATCAATAGAGAAATCTGATCACAAAATTCACCCATCCACAAATAGTGATACATGTCATTTCTCAATCCATGCTTCCCATACAGAGGATGGATATTATGGGATTAGGAAATTGAAAATATATTAAAATTAACAAAGGGAGATGTTAGTGTGAATGATATACAAATTGAATTATGATGACTCTAATTCCTCTGATAACCATGATACATAGGTCTCCATCATATGGATGAAGCTCTATATTAAAATACCATACGAGAAATCCCGTCACATTTTCCCCCCATCCAAAAAACGTGAGACTAGTCACTTTATATCCATTGTTTCCCACATCAAGCATATATCATGTGAGGTTATGAAAAATTTAATGATCATATAATTTAGACAGGTAAACATCAATGTTTAAATCCTGATAAATTGAACTACGATGAATGTAATTTTGCAAAAACAAGGATAAATACAATGGATTTCTAAGGCCTAATCTAAAATAGGAATCCGATTAGTTGTTATTCCATAATTTCTCTGATATTTCAACCATCAGGACATTATCTTTCCTATAAGGTGATCATTAAACCTCTTAAATTAGTGTACTAAGGGGACAAAGGAACTACAGAGACTCTGATTCCTCTTATAACTAGGATATATATGATTCCATCATAAGGTCCAACCTCCATATTAAATGTCTTAATGATTTTTGAGGTACATAAGTCCCGCATCTACATACACTGAGATTGATTAATTTTTATCCTTTTTTTCTCACATAATTCATGGATCATGTGAGATTAGAGAGTTGCAATGGTCATATCATTATAATCACGAATCTCTATTTACAAGGAAAAACATAGTGATTAATCCTCGATGCATGGAATGATATTATTACCTCCATATAGTGGCATCAAACATTGTTACAGTCACAAAAGAATTGAAAAAATATAATAAGTCATATTTCTATCATAATTGGGATACGTATAATGGCTCCTTAATGATCATGTTTGAAAAAATAATTTCTATGTTCCCACACATATTTCTTTTCTATATAATATAAAATTACAAGGTATTATAGAAGATAAATTGGTTTTTATACCTTTCATAAATAGGATATGTTTATTCATCATAACAGCTCAATACCATCCACAAAAAAAAATAAAAAACCTACCAACATGGAATGGAATTTCAGAATTCTTGGTTATATAGCTTTATAATATAAGAAACTACTCATTAATCTGAAATGGATAAAGAACTACATATAAATCTATATGGATTCAATAATGAGATTATTTTTTGTTGAGAATAAAAGTGTTCAACCTATTTTAAAGAGTTTGGGGTAACTAGTTCTATATCCTAATCAAGGTTAGATTCACAAACATATCCTTATTGTATAAGAGAAACGAAAAGAAGGAATCATTTTACCCCAAAGGGTGTGATTAGCTTCTCATTCCAACCTCTCAACCAATGTGATTTCTTATGAGCCATTGGGTTCGAAACCCCACCTGACCACCTGCCTGTGGAAAAAAAAATTACCCAATTATAGATGTGGGAACCAATGAGATTTTCTATTAAGAAAATCAATGTGGACCCAAAATAAATGGTTATTCAAGAATACCAACCCCCACAACCAACTGTCAGGCCAAACCGAATTCACCTTAATTGTCAACATTTCCACCGAAACAACATTTGTGAACATAACATGAATTTCTGAAATAACATAATGATATGTTGATCATACATTTGGAAACATTTATTTGAGGATTTTGAATAAATAATAAATATGAGCCTGATGAAAACCCCTCAAATAGAACAATGGTTAGTTTCCATATTTTTGGTTAGTTTGTTGACATATACTACACACAAAAGATGATTTACTAGAAATAAATCTTATAGGAGATCCTCTATAATAAAAGTTCCCTGGAAATAATTCCATCGTCCCTTTCAAAACTCTATGTGATCAGAATTGAAAGATCAAGTATAAAAGGACCATTGTGTAAACCTTTAATATTTGACTAAGAAAGAATCATGCCTATGATATTGCACTAATAAAAAACATTGTTAAATGTTTCTTCATGAATGTAGATACTATTGTCATAAAAAGAACCCCAATTAGAGATAAGAAAAGCTTCCAAAAACCATTCCATGAAATAAAATATCGTTGCAACACATGCAAATTGAAAAATGAACTCACATTCCCAACTGCATCAATGATTGGTGGAGACAATATTTTCCTGGAATCCTATAAAAGTGGTACAATAAACACCCTTGAAGCTACCGGATAGTGTCTCTTAATGTTAAAACCAATGATTATGAATCATCCATGGAAAGATGCATAATTTCCAAAATAACTCATTTCCAAATCCAACAACATTGAGAGCTTATCCTCAGGGGAAAAAAAACTCCACCTTTAGTATCATATGAATGTGGATGAGCGAGTCAACTACATAACCATTATGGTTTAAGAGACACTAATGTGTGATTCCTATCAACCTTCATCACAAGTACCATCCCCCTAATACCCTTATGTCTCATACTAGTTGTACCACCTAACACACTACCACCTCTGATACCCATTCATCGGGAATATGTAAGACACATCAAGTGAGGAAGTTTCTGTGTTACTATAAGTAGGTTAATATAAGAAATCTCAATAATGATGTTTAGAATAGTATTCCAAAATTATGAATTTAGTAGGCTCATATCTCTACTCAATTATAACAAGTCTATGGGGATATTCTTGTAGCAGACATGGGGGAGGAACATATCCTTACACCTATGTGAAAATTCCATCATCATATTCCAATGAATTGAATCAGACATAAACGTTATCATATCCTCCCTTCAATCAACAGTATCTGGAAGCATGTAGTGGAGGAAAAAAATTATAGGATTATATAGCTATCCGCACATTGCTCAAATGCCATTATATTTTAGAAACATCTAATGAACTCTTCCAATATATTCAAACATAGGTATTGATATAAGGACATTCACCTATTCATATACATATTTCTAGTGTATCTCTACACTTGGATTATTATAAAAAAGTGTCTTTTATATAAATATAGACCATTATTTCTCCCATCTGGGATAATTATAGGGAGATTCTGGTAGAGTAAGTGAAGTCCTATTAGGCTCATATACATGTTTTATTTTGGGTTGACCTAGTGGAAGAGGCACATTCCCTAGGAAAATGGAATATGGACTTCAAAAAAGTTTGGAAACATTTCCATAAGGCATAAGATTGGTCTCATATACCCATTATGGTAGGGATCACTATGTGAGCGGGGAACATGCCTATGGACAAGCTCATATTTACATCGAAGCAGACCAATGACATTCTTCAAAGGCTTAGGATCGGGCTCAAATCTCAATTATAGATAGGGATCAACATTTGAGAATAGAATATGCCTTGGGGTACACTCATAGAACTATTTATAAATCAACCTAGAATATTCAATATGATCACAAGATCCAAAAACATATTCTTACATCTCCTGATAAATGACTTCACCGACATCCTTCCAGGAAAATATAAGAAGAATCTAATACCCCTTATCCCATTCTTGGAATCCATCTCCATATTTAAATTAGAAATATGTATTCATACAATGCTAATATACCTTTTATAATTGGGGATCACTAAGGGAGAGTGGAACGTGCTTGAATAAATTCTCATTTACTTTCTGCAAACACCATAAAAATATTCCAAAGGATAATGATCAGGACCATAACACCATTGTGACTGAGGTTAAACCGATGGGAATGGATCCTACAATGGTAATGTTGAACATTCTTTTAAATAATGAGGATTATCATTATTATATTATTGTATCTTCAAAACTACAGACTCGTACTCCCAAAACAATAGACAATTGAAAACATTCATCATAAACTATCATACCACGTGCTTATATCACTACATAATTCTATATGTCAAGTTGGTATATTCCACCCAAAATATAGAATGAGGATCATATCCCTAATTCTATCAATTCAAATTTCCCTAATTTTTTTAAGACAAATTCCTAAAACACTAAGTGTCTATCAAAAATCCAAATGAATTAGAATAAAATCTTTACCAGTATTTTCATTATCATGTAGTGTAGAGATGGATTGAAGGGAAACTACTCCTAAAATCTTCCTTAGTCAACGTTCACTTGGTGGTATGTCCTATGAACACGAAAAGCCTCCCCTATCATAGAATCCTCCATATATAAGGTATTCAAAAATCAAAATCTTTATTATAGAGAGGTTCTTGAAATATCATGTTCAACAATATATGGTTACCCAAATATATATATCATCTCTCCACTCTAGTCAGTGGGAGACCCTAAAAAGTAACATTAGTGGTTTGATTTGATGACGGAATGTATGTCTGATGAAGATGAATATGAAATTGGAATATGGAGAGAGTTAGCTAGAAGAAACCTCCCTATAATGTTGTAGCCCCTCACCACTTCTAAATATGTTGTCTCAGATGATCCAGTAATTGAATTAATGCCTAATGTAATCCAAAATATGTTTGATAATCATCAGTGTATGAATGAAAGACACCTCCCGTATATAAGAAAAAATGTTAATATTCAGATCATTAGGACACTCTCTAATCATCTAAGCCTAGAAGTAATCTCCATGGCCAAGGATCTAGAACTAAAAAGGGATAGTTAAAAACTGTAACATGATTTCTACCATCTCAAGACATCCATTAGACAAATGATCCAAAATCCCTACCAAGCATACAAATTTGAGGATGAGGAATGTATATAGTGTTAAACATACTCGTACACAAGGAATATATGAACCCCTCAATCATGTCTTCCTTTAATGTCATAGCCTCAATGGGAATTTGGCGACTGAGTCATTCTTGGGAAACTTATTCACTATAATATAATTCCCCTTCTTTAACAGTACCAAGGCATCGAAAATAGAGGGAGGGGATATAAAACATGTATTTAAACAAGGATCCTAAAGGGAATGTTTTTTTATTTAATACATGCAAGCTAATGACGAAATAGAACAAAATCATTCCTATAAAAATGATTCACATAATAATTTTTCTTTATCTCCAAACTCTTACACAAGAATAGTTAAACAAAATAATTAGACATAATGGTATCTTCCAAAGTAGCAGTCCATGAGACAACCCATCTCATTGGTCCGGAGGAATATCTACCATTGCATCATAAATTATCAAGGGGATTTGAGACATGTCATCATTAGTTAAAAAACCGATCCCAATGTGTTGGAGACATTTATATCATAATCTCCATCCTAAGGATTATCATTTTATGAAAAAATCCTCATGAAATAAAAGGCAGATCTAGATCAACCACATTTGACTTTTTTGTGTGCATCGATCTCTCATCATTTACACCGAGAGCCAGAAAATCCCTGATTGGAATCATTATCTTCTCACAAGTATAAATTTTCAATGCCAAATATGTCCTTGATCAGACCATAGAATGTTGGGCTGTTTTAATTTTCATCAATATTATCATAGAAATGGGGATCAACCTTCTCTATTAGAATTCTGTATATTCCTCCCACCACAAGAGAAATCTCTATAATTTGGGGCCCACTCAACAATCATGATTGGAACCCCCAACATGTTCATTACTAATTGGTCAATATATGTGTTTCTTATGAAGAAGGAAATAGGACCCTAGTGGGTTCTCATGGTAGGAATACCCAATATGGAATAGTGTTTACTAAACAACCCTGATGAAAAAAGATTACAATCATTAAATTGAATTCAAATTAATGGACCAACCACCATTTCCTCATACAACACTATATATGACACCACTTTCAACACAATGGATATTATAGGAAAAGATGAAACTACAGAGGGATGCAATAGAGAAAACCATCTTCAAGAGGAGGGTGATTTGGATGCCCCAATTGAGGCACTATGAACCCATAACAAGAGGATAATTTGAAACCTAGTATCTCTATATATCGTGTTTCATCTTCATGGCTGAATACTACCAAAAATACATAAGAAGGTGAGTCTATATCCTAATTAATTCCCATATTAATTGATGTTCCTTCCACAGAGAAATAGATTTCACAATATGAGAATGAGATACAAACTGTTATAAAACACCATGAAGAGCTACTGAGGGGAAATATTTTCATTGTGTATCATATTCAAGCTGAGTAAAATATTCTTCTTCCATACATCTATAAAGATCTGAACATATAAGTAAAGTGGAATATAAGCTTAACGGTGTATCTGGATCTAGGTAGCTGGTCTAAATAAATAACTATTTTGAAAATGATAATCACCTACCTCTATTTCAAATATAACATCTTCATTTCATGGAAATTCATCCTATCTTATTAATAATAGAGAATCGTATATAGATGAATGTGGGACGATGTAATAATCACCCACACACTCCCTATAGATGGGAGGCATCCTAAAATGCAGTACCACCAGATCATATTAATGTTATATAGTAACTGGCTACAAAAATGGTATTCATTGACAGGGGATGTGTACCTATGAAGCTTGAGAGGTATCCATAATCGAAGTGGGAGGATGAAACATTCCCCCAACCAAATTATTGGAATATCACATTATCTACCATTGATTGTGTGGGTAACACTGAACAACATCTCTAAATCTTTTTATCCTGATGTGGTCTAATTATGGTCCCCCAAGATCCAAAGGAGTCAACCAAGATGAGTTATTTTGTACAGACTCTAATAAAGACAACCATTATTTGGTGAATCAGTCATCCAATAAAATTATTTGTAGGACGGGGAGACCTTTATAATCAATTAGATTATTATTTCAACACCAAGATATGGAAATTGACTATATTTGATCTGATTAACTACAATAAATACAAAAATGAGAGGGTGTTATAATTAAAAACTAGATTGAATCATTTCATCTATTAACTCGTTATCCCTCTGTCATAGGAAAAATTTGTAGAAGTATATGGTGAAAATATCAAGGTTGAGTTGTAAATGCTTCAGATCCGGTTGAAGTATCGTGGTGGGTTCTGTGAGTTCATATAAATGGTGAAATGATTTGAAGAAACCATTCAGTGAACCCGATCAAAATATCATGTCATGTCCTCGGTGTAGGGGACAATTATATGGAATGTTTAAGTTGTATATACGTATCTTAAACCATCTGAAGTCCCTATCCAATCACCTAGGTAGGTCCAAAATCACCCACCACCACATATCATGTGAAAAAATTAAAAAACAAACCCGCAATAAGAAGAACTGATCTATTACTGACCACTTGGGATTTATGAAATGGATGAATAAATCCATGTCTTTAAAAATGGACAAGACCCAATTTTCATTCTTATTGACATTGATAATACCTTTCCTAAGCTACCACTTCCTAGTAAGCCCAATTTGGTCGACCTCAATAAATTTTCTGACAACCGCTCTTCTCATAGATTTATGGGTAATAATATGTAGGAATTATTTCTCACTAAAGAAGTACATAAACTCATATTTGATTCTATATAGGTTGTCTAATATTTCTCGTTATATTATATGTCTTCCCTAAAACTACCCATCATTAAGGAAATGGTTATTTGAAGAATTAACTGACCTGGTAGGATCAGATGTTCTAGAAATGGATGACTCAAAGAATAGTTGACTGAGACTAGGAAAACTTGAGAGAATAGTTTTGAAGACTAAAAAAAGATACATCACCAGTAAATGGAAATGTAGATATGCCTAATAATAGAAGATGAAATCATTAGAATCCAAAGGAAAGATAAAGGGAATACTCATATTCTACTCCAACACAAGCTCTACATCGTAAATATTTCATCCAGGTAAAATCAAAAGTGTGGGAATCACCCCACCAGATGCAGCCCTAATTATGATGATTATACAAATTTGGTTTTTTAAACATGACACACAATGAATACTTCTTCTTTGAGGATGAATTGTCCTCAGAGTATGAGTTCTCATCACAAAATCAAAGAATAATAGGCCACATGCACATGAACTGATGATATAAGGGACAACATGGGTGGGGTCAGAACTAATATTTTGGACATATCTCCATAGAGGATATATATATAGCTGATACCCTTGTTAATGTGCTCAAAAACCCCAAAAAGATACATAGAGGTGTCTCAAAACCCTCCGTTGGTCATTCACGCCATGTTGTCTTATGGGATTTCCCTGTGGGTGTTGTGATTATCGGATTATCAAAGAAAATATAGAAATCATGTAACAACTGGATGTGTTTATGAAATATTTTATTTAAATAATTTTTATGCTACTTTTATTTTTGGCCATTATGAATAGTAAATTTGGTGATTATTGATTTACTGGGGTTAATGGTAAATCTAGTAATTAAGTGTAAAAATAATATTATTAAAATATCTTAATAGTGGTAGAAATCCAATTAGATGAATAAATTATTCCCTTGTCATCTATTGTTCAAACATTAACCACTTAATGGCCACATACCTATCAATATTACTTGAATTTAATAAAAACTAATGAATGTGATGAAATATCACAATCTCATTTTATATAAATATACAAAATTTAATATATGGATAAGTAGAAGATAATATAGATTTTATATAATCTATGTAAATATTATAGAATTACATACATCATAGAAAATTTCTAATTTTAGAGATTAAATAATTACCATTAATGATGACATAATAGTTATGTAAATTTTTTTACCAGTAGAAGTATCAAATGAAAGGTTTTAAATTTTTTGAAATAAATATTATATGAAATAATTAATGTGATCACTTAATTTTATAGGGTACTGTAACATTTAATAGTATATTATACTTTTTTTATGAATTTATCTTTTTGTATATTTTATTTAATATCAAATAAATGAATGATGTGTACATTTATAATATTTATATTTTATAAAAATAACATTTTATTAAATTAGTTAAAAACATAATATATTTAAAAATTAAAAACTGATAATTATAAGGTCTAATATGTCATAAAATATCCATTTATTATCAACTAAAAAAATATTATTAAATATTTATAACTATTAATAATTTTTAATGTTATTACTATAATTATAATTTAATATAATAACTAAGTGTCAATAAAAATGATATTGTAAAAATTTACAAAATATGTTCCCAAAAATTTATTAGATGATGATATTAAAACTTTATCTCATGTCATCTTTTAATTTTGGACAGTTTGGTGGTCTTTTATAGTGGCTAGATTTTAGAATAAATAATTATTTATGGAGCTTCCAAAAGATCACCACACCTCAATTATAAAAGAGCTCCTCCTCCATCACATATTAACTACATTTTGAGCCATCAATATTGGCCACCCCATTCCCATTTCTTGTATCATCATCCATATATTCATTCAATAGGTTCGGTTCATCTTAAAAGACAAACTCTAGTGCATTAAGAATAGATTTAGAGGAAGCACGTCAAGGAAGAGGTAATCACTTCTATCGATTCTTTCAAACTTATTTCATCATCTACATCCACTTCATTCATTTATTCATTATAATCTAATAACATCATTATCCCTCATTTACTTTCATGTTATTATAAACATTAAAATACTATATTTCATCCTATATCCACCCTATGAAAAATGAAATCATTGTGCGTGCATATATACAGATTACGATCTCTACGCTATGGTGTAATCTGTTTTTCACCACCACCTTACATGGATGGGTAAATCATGGAAATAATAACTATATATGATTATTATAAAATTATACTGATTTTGAAATATTATACATCATTCAATTCAATACCAATCAACAATTTTGGAATCATATCATCACTCGTGCGTATGTACGACCTACCGTCACCATGTTGCGTTGTGATACATTCAACATGATCTTCATTAAAACATAATTATATACATGAATTAAATTAATAAATATGATATATATTATACTAACATCACTCTATAAATTATATATATATAACATAAAAATAGAAAAATAACTTATTCGACAAAACATTGACATGAACATAAAGGATTTAATACCCTAATAACGAGTATGAATGAAATGTTACAAAAAAATGGATGAAAAATCGATCTTAAATGTTATCATAAATATTTTTATGATTCTAGAAAAAATTAGTAACATTATTTTAATAATTATAAATATTTTTTGGATACATGCAAATAATATCAGACCTAAGGTAAGGGATAACTTTTCCAATCTCATTTGTATCTAATATTGTTTATTTGTAGTCTGTACAGGGGTATATTTATTATCTACGGACATTATTCATAAATATGTATTTCAAAATGTTCTTCATTTATATCAATAATTGTTAAAATTCAATTTTAACCATTGGTAATTTTTTAATAAATTTTAGGAATGAATCTTTGGTCATTCTTGGTATGCGGTAAATTTGAAATGTTTTGAAATAATTATGAGAAGAATACTTTTTTAACATGTACAACATGAATAGATTTTTACAATTTTATAATGCCTTATTTTCATTAATCGTCCCCTACAATAATACAAGGTCATTTTCACATAAAATAATATTCTTTTAATTTTTTTTTGTCATTTTGAGTAGGGAAATTTGTTTCGGAGAATATAAGATATTTTCCTCGTGAATTAATTTCAAGTGTTTTCTAAAAATTACATTCCATCTGAGAAGAAACAATTTAGATGGGGTAATATTTATATCCATGTTATTACTATGATTTTATTGTGTTTCATATTTAATTTTATTTATTAAACCCATTATTTATAACAATTATGATGGAATTATTTTTAAGAAATCCATTATATTTCATTGGCAATGCTATGGTAAATGCTTATATATTCTTTTGGAACACGTAAGAATGGGATTGTTTTGAGATGGGTGGTACCTGTATCTCCCTCCACTACACTATTTGAAGATTTATATATCATGAGATATACATGGATGGAAAGGAAAGTAATTTTGGTTCAGCAATACAGGGCTGGAACAGGGAGTGAACTCAGTTCAGTAATGGACTTTGTCCGCTATGATGGTCTCAGAAACAAGCCTTGACTAATATGAAATGATTTTATATTCATATTTGTGTATTGAATAATACTTCATGACTTATGTTATGACTATTGGGATTATATTTCACTTTTATGTTTTATCCCATTACATGATATTATGATCTTCTGTAGGCAGGGATTGATTGTTCAATGATATGTTTAAGAATGATATATCCCTTGTTTACCCTTACTAAGAATTTGAGCTCACCCATTCATATGTTCCTTTTCCCCAGGTCATGAAGAAGGGTATTATGTATGATATGTTAAATATTATTCTTGTTATGAAAAAATAAGTGGGAGACAATGTGGATGTTTTATGAACAAGTTGTTTATGTTTCCTAGTTTCTAAAGACAGTTAACCTATACGGTCCTGGTGTTGTTTTGTTATGTTATGTAATAAATAGTCTTCAATGTTGAGGTAATATCTATATTTAATGAATGGTCTGTTATATATGGTGTTAGAGAAAAGGTGTAGTTATCCTATGGAAACTAATATGATAGATCCTTTGTAATAACCCTAAGGATATGAATTAGTATAGGTTATAATCATATCCTAGTGTTTTAGAGATGTTCAAAAATAACATAGGATATAACCAAATTTGTATTAAATTTAAACTTTATTCTTGATTATGTGGTTTTCCTATTATGATTAGGGTTTATCACAATATGCTTCGTGGTTTTAGAAAATGGATAAATGATTAAGGAACTACATTAATGCTGAGTGAGACCGGCAATGAAATCATTGTCCCCCGGAGCAACCAGATGTCACGAGAGCTAGAATGGAAAATCATATAACCATTCTAACAAAAAAATTCATGATATGAATCATGCATGACTTCCAAATGAGCAAAGGAGGGAGAATAATTTTTTTTAGTCCTTCATGAGACAACGTCTACCTTCATTCAGCAGGTCTTCTGATCCATTTTTTGCAGAACAATGGATCATTACCACTAAAAAGATATTTTCAGTTATACAATTTTCTAAAAATGATAATGTCATATTATCAGTTTATCATATAGAAGTTGAAACTAATCAATGATGTAATTTTATCATGAATATGTTGAAACTATATAAAATTTAGTCCTTGGAATGGGACAAGTTCATGTACTTTTTTTGAATAAGTACATTCCTCATATTCACTGATCTAGATTGAGAAAGAGTTCCATGAACGAATTAAAATGGAATTTGAATATATTGGTACCTATAAATCATATTTTACAATACATTCAAGGTACAGTTGTGGAATTATTATCCAACCTAAGATTAAAATTAATTGATTCATTAGTGGTGTAAAACTAGGACTCTGAAGGGAATTATACATACGAGTCTTTAATAGCTACAAGTAAATATATTGATGTGATCTCAAGGTTGAGATGTGGATTGTAGAAACCCATCTGTCATATGGATTTGATAAGAAGAGAAAAATGGAATTCAATGGAAAATTTAAATACCACACTAAAAAGAAGATAATTTTTCCCTTATGCTCAAATTTTGGAAAGAAACATTGTGGGAATCGTATTAAAGGGACTAGTAAATGTTTTACATGTGGAAAAGAAGTTCATCGGGTTGGTCAATGCCTATGTAATGGGAAAAAATATCTAATGATGCAAAAAATGAAATGGGCACATAGAATTCACTTCCTACACTTCAATGTTACATGTTCACAGAAATGGGGAATTATGATAATCGATGCCCAAATCCAAGGGTCATTGATGAGGAACAACGTTAACAAACTCTTAATGCTAAAGACAATGGAATGTCATATGAAAACACTTTCAGGGATGGGGAGTACAATAATGATATGGTGAATGGTAAACATACCATCCACTCTAATGTACAAAATGTTTTATTTGATTTTGGATCCACCCACAATTTTATTTCTGATTGTTTTTCTAAGGGTATTTGTAGAGACCCTAAGCTTATCGTACATGGAAATTACATTACTTTTGCGGAATACTTAGTACATAACAAAAACACACACACAAGGATCGTAATAGTTTAGTGTCTTTGGAAACTCGGAACGTAATCTTCTAATCGTGGTGAAAGATCTTCAATATCTCCCATAAAGATCTTCCCTTTTTTTACCTAAAAACCTTTCTTTATATCCTGGGGAAAAGAATACATAAAAGGGTGAGCTCAAATGCTCAGTAAGGGTAAACAAAAGAAATATCGATCACATCATATACATAAGAACATAGCTTTTGGAAATCTTAACCTGCAAAAGAGCTCATAATATCATAACATGGGATAAATCATAGAAGTGAAAATGAGATCCCCATAATCATAACATAAAACTTGAAACTTTGTGGCATGCACACATAATCATGGAAAATCATTTCTTGTTAGTCAAGACTCATTTCCAAGACTATCTTAGTGGACAAAGTCCCTTTCTGAATTGAGTAACCCTCGTTTCAGTCCTGTTTCACTGAACCGGTATAACCTACCGTTCCAGCCCTGTCTATCTCATGAGATATAAAATCTTTACCCAACGCATTGGAGGGAGATATAGGTCCCACCCATCTTATAATGAATCCTTTCTTATGTGTGCCACATAATCATAAAACATACATCATCACCTAACACATGTAACAAAAATGGGATTCTTGAAACATAATGACATCCTAAATAAATTCATATAAGATAAAGGAATTCATAAAAATAATTCCATCACAACATGATCAAATCAATTTAATAATAGGGATAAAAACAGAACCCTTTATTATCTTAGATGGAAAATAATTTTGATAAAACACTTGAACTCCATTCTTGAGGAAAATATCCTTTCTTCTTCAAAAACATTTTTCCTTTCATAATATGTCATACAAATTTAAAATAAAAGAAGTTGATTAAAAATAAACTTGAAAACTTGTAAAGGAAGCTTCTTGGAAAAAATCCATTCATGCCGTATAAGTTAAAAAAAACATTCTTCCCGAACTTTTGTCGGAAAAGTCAAAAAGTACCTCGTATGAAAAATGACAAAAGATTCCTTTCATATATTTTACTAAAAACTTACCGAAGGGTAAAATTGGATTTAAACTATTATAAGTGGATGGAAAAAATATTATATATTGAAGGAACATGGATGTGGATGACAAAATACACCCCAGTAAATACTTACGAATAAACAATCTCGGATAAAAAAATGAGATTGTGATATTTCCCTTACCTTAGGTCCGATTTGCTTTGTTCGTGTCCGAAGCTCCTGTATAATGGTTTAAATAATGTTATTGACTTATTCCAGAATCATACATATTGATATGAGATCATATATGGTCATATTATTAGCTTCTTGTTAGTAATATTTCATTGTTACTTGTTACTCGGGTCTTTATAACTTTTTGTTCTTATGCGTGTTTTGTCGAATAAATCCTTATTCTTATCTTTAGGTTATAGATAATTCATTTCCAGAATGGTATTAGTGTAGTATATTCCATATTCATTCATTCAATTCATTTATATAATCATTATGAAATGATGATCATGTAGAACGAGTCGCATCACATCGTGGAGACGGTATTCCGTACATACGCACGAGTGATGATATCGTTCCTATGATCGTGGAATTATATTGGAGTATATATATATTATTTCAGTATCAATATTACTTCATAATAATCATATATAGTTACTCATTACACCATTATACCCATCCTTTTAAGGTGATGGTGGAAAATAGATTACACCACGCCGTGGAGACGGTATTCCGTACGTACGCACGCGCAGTGATTTCATTTTTCCGTATGATGGATAGAAGGTGAATTAGGGTTGTTTCATATTTATAATGACATATCAGTATGTAAGTAATACTGATGTTATTACTTTATCATGAAACAACTAAAGATGAAGAAGTTTAAGAAGAAAGAAATTGAAAAGATCGGTAATGGATATTACCTCTTCTTTGGAACGCCTCTTTGAATCCTCCACTTAAGGAACTAACATTGGTCTTTGGAGAAGACCAGGACCTCTAGGATTATTCTAGGGAAGTGGAGAGGAGAAAATGGCAGGGGTTGGCCGAGCTTGAGTGCTCAAATTGGTGTGAGGAGGAGGGGGAGGAGGTGTCCTTTTATAAGGGAGGAGAGGGGCACCTTAGGAATACCTCAAAATAATATTTTATTTTAAAGTCAAAATCGGTTTATAATGGTTCCAAAGGGTCTTATTTCGAAGATAAAGTGGGGATGGGTCGAAATCCTATCAACCAATAGGATTTAGACAAGTTTAGGTTATTATTTTAACCTTATCAATTAGATTTAACTCTAAATTAAATAATTTAACTTTTACCCTGTCTTTTTGTTTTCTTTCACTATATGGTTAATACACTTACTATAACATGCCAAACGAACCCCAAATTGTTTATTATTAAAATATATATCCTTATCTAAGTCATTTGGCCGAACCTTAGATTTTTAGGAATAAAATAACAATTAATAATATAATATTTGATTTAAAAACTATTTTGTGTCAATTTTGACACTATTTGATATATGATTTTTGTGAAAGTCATAACAGAATTATATATTCGAACCAAGTTGATTAAATCAACACTAATATATCATAGTAACCTAGAAAATTAGTGGAATTCATAAAAAGTCTTAAATTATATTTATTTTGGTGTTTATAACATCAATTATGTCAATATTTCATTAATAAGATAATTACTGCATCATCATTGTGTCATAAATAAATTATATTATTTGATGTCTAAAAATTACAAATAAAATACCATCATGTAGGAAATCTTTTTAGATTTCTAATGAATATTTAAAATCGAATTTATCTTATGTATAACCCCATATTAAAAATTATTTACTTATTAAACATTGATTTTAACTATTTTAACCATTCTTTAAATAAATTAATAATAAATGTCCTAATCTAATCCAAGTGGGCCTAAATGGTCATATTTTATTCCTAAGTTTGTTTTTGGTCGAATTACACTTGTCCAATAGAATTAGGACATGTGTTAGGGTTATATTAATATCATATTTACCCTTAGTTACCCTATTTACTATTAACCGCGGTAAAAAAAAGTAAAAAGTTACTATTCACCAAAAATTATTTTAATCTCATTGAACCACATTTTACTTACTGACATCAACCGTGTCTCTCGGATTTTTGAAATTCCATTCACAGAAGCGGTAAAATTAAGTTTTTTGAAAAATTCAGTTTTTTAACTACCACATAGTAGTTTCACTATTCATCAAAAATTGATGTTTTTCAGAACAGTGCCAAAATTTCATCCCAAGCTATATTTCATATTCCGAATTCAAAAATGAAGTCTATTTTACCAAATTCATTACATAAAAGTTGCATTAATTAATTTTATAATTAAATCCCGCTGTTAAAACAAATAGCGTGTTTTTAAGAAACAATATCTATCAAAAGATTGACACTTGTTTATGTCTAGTTTAAATGTGAAATTACATCCAATGACCAACATTGTATTAAATTGTAAAAATATATTCTAAATATACTTTAAAACCACTAAAATTAATGATTTATCACTATTAATTATTTCGATTAAAAAAGTTGTTTTTAATTATAATTTAGTAATTTTCACTATTCATCAGAATATGAAAGTTATCCGAAAAGTACCAAAATTTCACCTTAGGCTAAATTCGATACTCCGAATCCAAAAATGAAGTCCATTTTGAAAAATAAAATTTATAAAATTTAAAAAGTAGTTATTACTATTCATAACGGCTAGTTTTAATAATATTTTAATAGCATATCATTGTTTCGTGAAACTCAGTATTACGTACCACACACGCTATCGAGGAAGGTTGCGATTGCGTTTAATGCAAGTCAAGTCAAGGATGCGTGTTGTGCACACTCCTTTTGGTGTAGCGTACAACACAAGAAATTAGGGAAATAAAAAAGAATATTTTTCATAAAATCTCGGGCTGTTACAGTATTTCTATATTACATCAATAATTATATGTTCATTTAGTTGTGAAAAATCCTAATAGAACAATAGTCACATCAAAAGATTATAATTATTCTACAGTTGACATTTTTGGGAATTTCTTCCTAAAAATAATGTTATCCTTCATATAGTAGGTTTCGATGTCAGTATTGGCATTTTTTATCTCTCTCTATATGTATCTCATATCAATTTCCACGAAAGGGAAGTCACATTTAATATTCTAGATCAATGTACGATCATCTATCGATGCAAGGATGAAAATAACCATATATTAAATACTTATTCCATACTTTATGTCTTGATTCTAATAAGGTTCTTTATCTCAAATGTTTGTGGAGAAACTCATGATTAAGAATATGCCCATTGTATGGGAGTTTGATGAAGCGTTTCAGGTGGAATTTCAGTGTCTTCCACCAAATTGTGATGTGGATTTTTCTATAGAACTCATACTGGGTTCTATGCCTATTTAAAGGAAACCTTTTTTAATATACCCAATTGAGTTGGATGATTTGATGAACCAACTACATGATGATCTCAAAAAAGAATTCATACATCCTAGTGTGTCACCTTGGGGTGCACATATTGTATTTGTTAAGTATAAATATAGATCAATGAAACTCTACATTAATTATCACAAAATTAACAAGATCACTATTAAGAAAAAATATCATCTTCCCAACATTGATGACATATATGTTGAAATTAAAGGAGCTCAATAATTTTCCATGATTGATCTTCATTCACGATATCATCAATTAGGATTCAAAAAGGATGATATACGAAAGACAACATTCCGTACAAGGTATAGACAAAATGAATTTATAGTTATTCCTTTTGGTCTTACCAATTACTCTTATAGCTTCATAAATCTAATGAATAGTGTCTTTAGAGAATATATTGATCAGTTTGTGGTAATCGTTATAGATGATATTCTTGTCTAGTAATAAAGGATTGTAGAACATGAAGACCACTTGACAATCGTACTAAAGCACCTAAGAAATAATAATCATAATGCCAAATAAACCAAGTTTTAATTTTGGCTTCAAAAGTTTTATTTTTTGGTAACATAATCCCAGGTGAGGGGATGTTTGTGGATCTTGAAAAAATAGTGGTTAATTAAAGATGGTCAAGATCATCAACGGGAACTGAGATCCGACGATTTCTTGGTATGGATGGATATTATCAATGTTTTGTAAAATATTTTTCATGATTATCTAATCCAATAACTAAGATTAATTATAATATAGTGAAGTTCATTTGGAAGGATGAATGTAAATAGAATATCAATGAGTTAAAAAGAAGTTTAGCTAGTGAACCTCTGCTCGCACTACCTTGTAGTGGAGGATAGTTTATGATCAATAATGATGCATTCATGGAGGTGATGTGATGTGTTCTCAATCAAAATTATATGGTGATTTCTTATGCCACACAGTATTTGAAAATCAATGATAAAAATTATTGAACTCATAATTTAGATTTAGCTACGATAATCTTTTAATTAAATATATATAGGAATTATCCTTATGGGGAAAGGCCGCATATTTATCCTAATAATAATTGTTTAAAGTATATTTTTACAAAAAAGGAGCTAAATATGTGCTAAATAATATTTATTTAGTTGATTATTGATTATGACTGGTCATTAAATTATCAACCTGGGAATTTGAATAAAGTGGAATATGCATTCAGTTGAAAATACTATGCTAGATTATCAATGCTGAGGATCATAAGAGATACAATATTTCTGGATTAAAAATGGATGGATCTTGATATTTTTATGGAAGGGGAGAAATAATATCTTTCTAAAATGAATTTTCAACCTTCTATTAAAGTGATGATTGATGTGGTGCATAAGGGAATTTTTAGATCTACAAAAAGAAGGTGAGAACTATTCCGGAACTTAACATTGATTCCAATGAAATAAAGAGGTTCAAGAACCAAGTCTATATTCATTCATTACCAAAATTTAAGAAGGATCTATTACATGAGGCTTATATTTCATCATTCTCTATTCCTCGGGAATCACAAAGATGTACAGGGACCTAAAATAGTACTTCTGGTGGGATGGAATGAAAAGAGATGTCACCGAATATGTCTCATGATACTTGGTTTTTTAGCATGTTAAGGATGAGAGATTGAAGTCTAAGGATATGTTACAACCATTACATGGGAAAACATCTTTATGGACTTTATCATCAAACAACTTAAGAAATCCAAAGGAAATAAAGTTATCTGGGTTATATTTTATCACCTTACGAAGTCGCCACACTTCCTTGATATTTTAGAGGATTTATCACATGATCATCTTTCCAGGACATTTGTTAAAGAAGTGATAAGATTTCATGTGTTAAAACCTTCCATTATATCTGATTCGGATCTAAGGTTTTCCTACATGTTATGGAAAAGTCTTCATCATGCTTTGTATATAGAGGTAAGTTTCAGCACTGCTTATAATCCTTAGGCAGACAGTCAGTTTGGGAGGAAAATTTGAACTCTAGAAGGCATGTTGAGATCTTTCTCTTTTGATTTCGAAGGTGGATGTGATCAACACTTACCATTTGTGCTATTTTCTTACAATAATAACTTTCACTACAATTTTCATATGGATCCTTATTAATCCCTCTATGGAAAGATGAGCATAACTCAAACTTGCTGTGATGATGCGTGGTAAAGAATGATATTATGATTTGATCTTGTTGATGAAATGGAAAAAAGGTCAGATCTGTTCAACAACACACAAGATTATATTAGAGTAGACAGTAAAGGTAGGATGATAGTCGATAAAAATACCTAGAGTTTGATGTGAGTGATAAGGTATTCTAATGTATATCTCCCTAGAAGAGAGAAATAATATTTGAAAAGAAGGGAAAGTTAAGCCCTAGTTATACCGATCCATTTGAAATTATGAGCCATGTGGGGAAGGTAGATTACTGATTGGAGATTATAATAAATATATCTCTTGTTCATCATGTCTCTCATGAATCTATAATGATATTGAACATACACAATTTGTCACATGTACTAATCTCAAAAGTTGTACCGTTGGAGCTTGAACATTATTATGAAGAATAAGTGGTAGAGATTTATGATCATAGAGAAAATATTCTACGAAACAAGACCACTCGATTGATTAATGTTTTATGTATGAACTACTAATTTGAAGAAGGTACATGAGAAATTGAGGATATAATGAGGGAGAGGTATCCTCATCTGTTTGTTTCCAAATAAAGAATATCAAGGGAAAAATTCAGTTCAAGTGCGGTAGAATTTAACACCAAGATGTTGTTATCAAAGATTTTCTTTAAATATTTTTTTCTTAAGTATCTTTCTTTTGATGTACATGTGAGTTTAAACATACCATGAGATAATATTATTATAAAATTACTCTTATATCCAATTCATTAGGATAGAGGGAATAATTATAACTAACTTGTGATAATGCATTCTGAATTCTTTGGCTAGCGATTATATATAAAAAATATAAATAAATTAGATATTTGAATAATTTATTTAATTAATTTTTGTAAATAAAGAAAATATTTTTTATTTTCATCGATTTGAAATTTTAGTCATAGAGTGAGAATATAAAACTATATGATGTATAAAGACCAATTTTTGTTTTTTAAAAAAAATTATTTTTACACCTTTGAATGGAGAAAACCTTTTAAAATAAGAACATGACACATTAATATTATTTATATGACAACATGAAAATTTTATTTATAATCTGGATATAAATATTTATTTCGGTATGATTTCTGATATTTTTTTGATAACAATCATGTTTTGATGAATAGTAAAAATATGTTAATATTTAATTAAAAAACAACTTTTTACATCGAGATAATTAATATGGGTAATTTATAATATTGAATAGTTTAAAAGTATAAATAGAATATATTTTTATAATTCAATAATATTAGTGTTATTATCATTAATTTTACTTTGTATTCCTATATAAAAACATTTCAATCTTTTACAATATTTTAACTTTTTAAACCAATTTCCTCATTTCAACAACGTGATTAGTTTAAATTAATTACGAAAACTTTCGTATTTTAAATTTTGTTAAATTTATAGCATATTTGGAAAATGCAGAAACATACAATGTTAACATGCTAATTTTATTTTTGTGTATTATGAATAGTATCTTTGGTAATTATTTTTATTACCTTGGTTAATTGCAAATCTGGTAATTAAGGGTAAAAATATAATTATAAAATTACCATAACACATGAAAAAGTATTTTAGATGATTAAATTCAACCATTATCATATATTTTTAGAAATGTAATCACTTAATTGAATATTACTTATTAATATAACCATAATTTAAAAAAGAAAATAAATCTCACAAAATATGACAATCTCCTTTTATATAAGTGTATTAATCGTAATATTTAGATAAATAAGATATAACTTCTACTATATATATATTTGATTTGAAGCTATAATAATTACCTAAAAGGTATATATTTATTTATAATATTTATAAATGAAATAATTACAATTAATAATGACACATTAGTGATGTAAATATAATTTAATAAATAGAAATATCAAATAAATGATTTCAAAAAATTGTAAAATAAATAAAATATGAAATAATGAATGTTACATACTAATTTTCTAGGTGAATATGATTTGAAGGGGTTTTATTAAATATTTTTCTCAGATTTATCTTTCGTAAGTATTATATTTAAAGTCAAATTAACGAATACTGTCAAAATTGCAACTATTGATATTTTATGAAAATATTATTTTATTAAATTATTTAAAAATAATAAAAATAGTTAAATATATCATTGTGATGACAATAAGGGAAATTTTTTCATAAAATATCGATTTATTAATAATTAACACCTATTAAGTAAAAATTTGTAACCATTAAATATTTAGAATGTTATTACCACAATTAAATTTTAAAAGAATAACTAAGTGTCAATTAAAAATATAGGGTTTAAATTGGAAAAATAAGTATTCCAAAATTTAATTGATTAGGAGACTAAAACCCTATATCATCTAATAATTGATTTTGGGACACATTGGAGGTTTTTTTATTATAATTTACTATTTATGGAGTTTCCAAATGTACCTCTCACCTCAATTATTAAAAGGAACCACCTCCCTCACCTATTCACTTCATATTGTGCATTAAATTTCGAAAACCCCCTTCCATTGTCCCTTCTCAATGTCCATTTTTTTATTATATAGGTTATTCACATCATTAAATACCAACACTATTACCCTGGGAAGAGATTTAGAGGAAGAACGTCGAGGAAGAGGCAATCTCTTCTACAAATTATTTCAATATTCAATCATCTTCTACTCCATCATAATTATTTATTTCATTATAAAGTAATTACATAAGTATAACTCATATACGTACTTGTTATTATAATTATTAAACAAAGATATTTTACCTTCTATCTACCCTATGAAAAACAATAACACTACACGTGTATAGGTATGGATTATTGTCTCTATGTGGTAGTATAATATGTTTTCTCACACCACCTTAAATGGAAGGGTATAATGATTTAAATAAAAACAGTATATGATTATTATAAAATGATATTGATTCTGAAGTATTATACAACTCCCACTTCAATACAATTCAACAATTTAGGAATGAAATCATCGCTCATTCATACGTACGACGTACCGTCTCCATGATGTGATTCAATTCATTCTACATGATATTCATTAAAACATAAATATATACATGAATTTAATGAATAAATATGATAAATATTATAGAAATATCATTATTCAAATGATATAACAATATCCAAAAATGATTAATAATAACTAATTTGACAAAATGTCTATAAGAACATAAAACAATTAATACCCGAATAATGAGTATCAATTAAATTTTCCTAAAAAAGATGAAAATATGATCATAAATGTTATCATAAAAATGAATATGATTATATAATAACTAATTTACAATGTTTTAATCATTATACAAATGTTTTAGATACATTCAAATCATATTTTACCTAAGGTAAGGATTAACAATTCAAATCATATTTTTATCCTAGATTGTTTTGTCGAAACTATTTACTGGTGTATGTGTATCATTTATGTCCAGGATTTCTAAATATTAATTTAAAAATATTATTTATGACATTATATAATTTTTAAAATTCATTTTTAGCCACATGAATTTTTTTTCAAAATGTTATGAATGGAATCTTTTGTTCATTTTTGGTACGAGGTACTTTTCGACTTTTCCATAAAAAGTACGAGAAGAATGTTTTTTTAACTTGTACAACATGAATGGATTTGTATAATTTCATAATGCCTTATTTCCTTGAATAATTCCATATAATCCTACATGGTTATATTCCAATAAAATTATTAATTATAAAATTTTGTGGCATTTTGATGAAGGAGAACGTTTTTGAAGAAGAAAGGATATTTTTCAGAGGAATTATTTTTAAGTGGTTTCTTAAAATAATTTTACATATAATATGACACTATTTAGAAGGGGATATATTTATATACTATTTATTACTATTATTTGGTTGTGTTTATGATGGGATTTTATTTCGTAAATCAATTTTTTTATCAATTATGATGGAATGATATTTAAGAAACCCATTTTATTTTATGGTCTAAGCCAGGGTAAATGTTTTTATATTTTTGTGGAACATGTAAGAATGGTTTCATTATGAGATGGAGGGAACCTATATCACCCCAAAATGCATTGGTTAAAGATTTATATCTCAGGAGATATACATGACTAGTTCATAATTTAAATGTTTTATTAATATAAGGAAAGAACAATGAGTGAGCTTGGTTCAGTAATGGACCTTGTCCTCTATAATGGTCTTGGAAATGAGCCTTATCTAATATGAAATGATTCTCTATTCTTATCTATGTCTTCCAAGAAATTTCTTGTATTATGTTATGTTTATTGGGATTACATTAAAATTTTATGTTTTATCCCATGACATGATATTATGATCTTTTATATGCAAGATAAGAATTTTAAATGTTATTCTAATGATTGACAATTCCCCGGTTTACCCTTACTGAGCAGTTTAGATAACATTTTCTTTAGTTTCTTTTACACAAGTCATTAATAATGGTATTAAGTATGATATGTCAAAAATGATTCTAGTTATTAAGAAATAAGCAGGAGGAAATGTGGATGTTTTATGAAACATTCATTTATGTTTCCAAAATTTTAAATACTGTAAACATATATGGTACAAGTGTGGTTTTTTTAAGTTATGTAATAAATATTCTTCAATGTTTAAGTAATATCTATATGTAATGAATGGACCCGTATAAGTCTTGTGTGACCTGCACCACTCATCAAATATTCCCCCTAGACCACTACATAGTTACCAGTTTTGTCTACATTGAATTCCTTTGATCCTTAAAAGAATAGTAAAGAGATGCTCTACATTATGATTCACTGACCTTTGGCATGAAATTATGATATTCTAAAACACTTATTGGTTTTTCAATCCATTCTCTCAATATTTTATTCACTCTATCATTATTAATAAATCATGGAATCCCTCGTTGAATCCCTCAAGATCCCATAAAAGATTGATATTGATTCTCTTGAAGTATAGTTATATCAAATTGAAACAATGTTAGTAGAATGAAATGTCCTCATCTCGTTCAATAACCACTATCAATAATAATTCATCCAATGGAACATCATTCCCCTATATGTTTTGGTTAGAATAATAAATGTCAATTTATAAAGGGATCTGATCAAAAATGATATTGGGATCAAATTTTTCATTGTTTGAACCCTACAATGTATGGGATATGAACAATGCTTATGTCTCACACAAACATGACCATTCGTGATTTTGATATGTGTGATAAAATTATTCTCAGTAATATCATGCTCAAACATGATATTAGATATCTCACATATGATGAGAAATTAATGGTTATCTATAAAGAAATCACATACAATTCCCTAGTATAAAGGACTTGACCTCACATCCATGTGTTGGTACCATCAACATTTCATTATTTTCTAAAAAATCCTACCAATTAAAAGCTCGACATAATACATCGTTAAAGTGCCCCTTTTGATACTTGTGAATCCGCATATGATGAAGCATGTTTCTATAAAATATAGGGAAAACTACCCACAGTGGATGATGATAATTATATTGCAGCATCTGATGGATTGGGGACCTCCACTACATATCCTAGGAGTCTGCTGGCCATTGACTATTTTCTCCACATATATTTAGTAGAGTTGATTGATCTGGTCCCTAAGGCCCAATAACTTCCTATCCCTAGTGAAACTGTAAAAAAATCATCTCCAGAAACTATCTATTATGAATTAGGAATTATGGGTAGATAATATCTCTTCTCAAGGACTTTATCTGTCGATAGTGACATAGATGACCCTAGATCATCATCTTTATCATATAATTCCTCCCCAAACTCGGAGGTTGAATAAGAGGAGGGTAACTCAAGGAACTCCCCATTCAAATTCAAGAAGGCATAATTACTACCATTGATGAGATGATGTATGTGAATTTTGGAATAGAAGAAGACATGAGTCCTAAATTTATTACTAACTCCATGCCTCTCGATGATCAATATTTGCACATCACATTTCTAACAAAACAGCAATTTTTGTTCTCTTTGAACTATATAGATATTCATTTATTTAATATAGATTTTTTTACAGTCTATCTTGTCATACATAATGATAATTGAGGCTCTATGAAAGATTCCAAGATTATGGACCCCTCCCATACAAAAAAAATTATATATTTAATTTGATAGACTAATAAAATCCTACATTTTTGAGATGTAGAAGACATAATATGGCTTTCCAAAATTGTCCCAATAAAGAAAAAGTATAGGAAGATTACTATCTGAAATAATTTTAGAGACCTGAATCAGCAATTAATAAATGATTATTTCCCATTGACGATCATATATGCCTTGATTTTTTCAATTTATGGCTTCCATGTTATTTCTTTTGTGTAAGGGTATTCTTGGTACAATCAAATTAATATGTCACCTAAAAATGAAGAATACAAAGGCATCAAAGTACACCAATGATACTTTTTTTATCAGGACATGTCCTTTGGAATAAAGAATATATTAACTACATATCAATTCATTATTTTTCATATCTTTAGATCATTCATAGATGGAATACTCAAATGTTATTTTAATGACATGATGGTCAAAACCCGACAATGATTTGATCAATTCACGAATCTTAAAATAGTCATAGATAATCTCAGATAGAATATTTAAAAGATGAATCCCTTTAAATGTTCATGCGGAGTAACATTACAAATATTCAATGGCTTTTTGGTACGCAACTACATCAATGAAGTTTCCCTTAAATGGATTGTTATATTTTATAAAATTTCTACACCCACAAATCTAATTTAACTATAGGGGATCCAAGGTCACATTCATACATTTTGAGTCTCATCGCCATCTATTCTAGTGAGGATCTCCTCCTCGTCACACTAATGAATAAATGAATATTATACCAATGGGAAAACGACGTCCAACATGTCCGTGAGAGTCCCTAATTGTTCATTCTACACTGACTGGTTTAGATGCCTCTGGTGGAAGGGAAGGACATAAATATTATATGATTTCATCGTGGAACACTAATTGGGTGCACTCATCATAGAGGGAAATGATGTGTGGAGTGAGAATTGCTCTATTTTTTCATCTTATCAATAATACAAACTACTACATGATACTCATATGTCAAGAATAACTTCCTTTCACTCATCACTGTAGTAATGAAGTTTAATCACTACATGTAGCAATACGAATTTCATCAGGTCTCTTTTTTTGAGAAAATCATGTATATACTTCTTCATCCTATGTTGATTGGGTTCATGGATCAATTGGTGTTCATTCTAAAACAATATAAAGTCGTATACAGGTCATAATAGATAGTGAAATGGAATGCCCTAGCCAATTTCCTCATGACGCATCATGTCCTAGAAAATACAATTGTGGGCATTGATCTACCAAACGAGGAGGTATTCTACATCCATTTAAATTCCTATATAAGGGATATGTATTTTTATGGGATCTCCCAAATTGATTTATGTAATAGATTGTATAACCCATGTCTTAGTCAGGTTGGATTAGGAATTGTACTTTTATTTCCTGAAAATATCATTTTAACTATAACATTCTCCCAATCTGAAGGTTGCATGAATAATGTGGCGAAATAGCAAGACCTCATAACTGGATTTCCATTATCCCTATGGCTATTGATAGACTAACTGAATGTCAATGGTGATTCAAAACTAGTTATTAAGTAGATAAATTGTAAATATTTCATAAAAATGAATAATTGGAACCCATCACTCTATATGTTAGTGGAAAAGTTATAGAGTTCCCTATTGAGGACACGTAGAATAATGTTTTCCGATCATAGAATGCTTATTCTGACATATTGGCTAAGGAAACCACATTCCTAGAAAACCCAAGTCAGGAGGAAGAAATATTCTGTATCAAACACCAAATAATGGTCATGTCGATAATCATATAGGAAATGGAATAGATAAATATGGTCAACAGTTCTCTATAGTTTTTTAAAATGAAATCGACTCTTGGATAGATGGAGCCAATAATTGGTTATCTCTAAAACATTGCTCTCCTGAAAGACATAGACGAAAAGGAATAAATATATCACTATACAGTTAACTTTACCCATTAGGGTATTGAAAATGAAAAAAAATCCTCTAAAATAGAGTCATTATGGAAGACTCCTTAGATGCATAATAGAAAAATAGATTTGTGCCATTATGGATGAAGTCTATGTAGACTCCAGTGGCCCGAATTAGTCTGGGAATAGGCTCTAACACAAAATTGGGATTATGGGTTTCTTTTGGAAAACCATGATACAAGACCAATTGGAATTCATTATGATATTCCTGCATTCAGTTTCTTGAAATCAACATCCATATTCCCTAAAATCTCTTCATATAGGTATATATTCTGTGTCATTTGTCATTTGGGGAATGGATGTTCTGGGGCCATATCCCCTAGCCACAACTAAGCAGTTCAAGTACATCCATACTACAAATGGATTCTATTCCAAATGAGATAAGGTAATACCCATCAAAGAATTTCTGAATAATAATTTCATAATCATCATAAAATTTCATCTCATCAAAATGGTTATAGTCCCTCACACAATATCGACGGAAACCAAAACCAAATTATATTAAATAATGTTTAAGAGAACTATACCGTGAGTATAATATCATGCCTAGTCACCCATATCACTTTCATGAATTGAAAAAATGATAGATATTGTCCTTCAAAAAGAATGATTAAAATATACACCAAAATATGGATAATAAGGATAAAAATTCCTATTCAGACAATCTCCTCCATGCATTAGGGTCCTACCACACCACTACATATAATGCTAAATAAAAAATTAAATACTCATTGGTGTATAGGAATGAGGTAGTGTTACCCATATTTTTATAGTTTCCTTTAATCTGAATAACAATTTTTGAATGACTCTCGGATAAATATCAATCACAAATGAGGCTGGATGAATTGGAGAGGCTCAATGCTAATTGGTCACATATATTCCTCATCATTGAAGTATATTAGAATTAGATCACATGAGACTATTATAAAAGGGTTCACCTTTATTATTTTCTCCAAAAAAAAACTATTAATGGATCTTGGGACCCCAAAAATAATAGGCATGTAGCCTCCTAAGTAGAAACCCATGTGGTAAGGGCCTTACATAATATATATTTTCAATCACAATGTAGTTACACACTTTCTAAAATGGATGGGAAACATATCACACCACCACTAATGTGAGGATTCTCAATAAATAATTTTCCTAACATTTATCACGAACCCCTCATCTAGGAATCAATATGTTAAAATAAACCACATACTATATCCTCTAGAAAGTAATTAAACTACATAGAAACTCTAGTGTTGACCACACAAAATTAAATGGTATAGATTCATCATATAATTAATATGTTGAACTACATTAGATCATACATCCTAGTCACCTAATGTTAATATATGCGGGTACATCCTGATGACATGACGTAAACTGTGCAGAGCTATTCCTTACCAACTGACAGATCATGGAATATTTCCTCACTAATTGACAATAAACTACACAATAATCACCATCTCTATGAAATTTCATCACACATAAGATATAACTATTTGAAATAAGGATTAAATTTCCTTATCCTAGGGTAAGGGTGAACTCCACATAGATATTATCTTCATCTAGAATTATGTGTCGATCAATTCCTTCTATAATTGAATATTTTGTGATGAATGGACCTCAATTCCCAGTACCATCCACAATATTAATATCCTTTAACATCTAGTCATCCTTTTCCTTATTAGATTTTATGAAACTACATAGAAAAATGTTGAACTGTATGGTGAAAAATATCATGGATCCACAAAATTCCTCCTCTTTCACATCGACTCACCAATGTCCTTGCCACAAGAAATTTAGCTACATGGATGATGTCTCTTATTCACAACAATGATCTATATGGTTTTCTGTTACTATATATATATATAATCTCATTTCATTATAAAATATATGGATTCATTAATCATATTACATTTTCCATCCACTGCAATATACAATATTCTCTTGTCATATCCTTAATCACTGTTTCATGGAGAGAAAAACCATTTCTATTAATTTTTTCTCACAGTAAACATAGCTCAAATGGGACTAGGAATTTTCATAAATCCTTCCCTACATGAACATAGTATAATAGGTTATAAAAGGTTTAATAGGGTACTAAATGATATACCTAAAAATAAATACCATGACTCCTAACCACATGATGTTAAAATACAAATTTTATTTTGATATCATGACATAATGTTTCACACACCTATGGAACTAACTTAGGAACTAAAATTATCTTCATTCATATTAAAAGAGGATACAGATTGAAAATCCAATTTACGCTATTGGTTACAACCAAAAATGGCCGTTTTATGTTGAGAATCCAAAATCCCTAACATATGATGTCAAACAGAATAGTTCATCAACAACTGCATGTGGCTCGATTCCTGTCACCACATGATACGTAGTGATTCCCAGATCTCGAATCCAAGTCCCAACTACAATAATAAAAAAATACGGATTACATAATATTACAGGTCAATCTTATAGAGCGATTTTCATGTTAATCAACAATGTGTGTTTACATTCCTATTATCAATGTATACATTGTGATTTGTAGAACTCTCATCATGGTACTAGGTACAAAAAATAACAAAAATTGAACCCCAACTACATAGGAGGAGATCTATACAATAAAATTTTCATCATGTATGAGTATGATCTACGTTAAACCTACTTGTGAATGGAATATATCATGCTTTATTTTTCACATAAGTTACAATGCCCTTATTTCATTACACTAAACTAAATGGAAACAAATATGTCATTACCGCATGATCCTAAACTACAAGGAAAGTGTCCTTATCGCACGAGATTAAAAATACACCACAAATACATCCCTATTACATTATGGTAAAATATTCAAACCATCACCCATCATTTTCTTCCATCAAAGTATCATAAGATCATTTCCCAAGTCATCTAGAGTATGTGGTTCTTCCATAATCATTTAAGTACCTCTATCCATAAATCACACATCATGTCTTGAGTTCCATGGGATTCCAGAAACCTTCCATGGAACATGGTAAATGGGTACATATATTCAATGGAACCATTTACTAACTATCCATTTATTCCCAAGGATCTTCCATATGTTCATATGGTTGTCACCAAAATGCTCCACTCTAAAAAAGTGTATTTCTGATCCTTATGAGCCATGACATCACCAGGATGTACTTAACACCTATGTTTTTTATAAGCCACTCTAGTATGATTATCATATATCATTACTCATTTGATGAGATCCTGAATCCATTATTTACAAAATTTTCATCACCCACTCAGAATTGTATTAGGGTAATCCTGACCCTTAGTACCCAAATTAGAATCTTGTGTAACATTCCCCTCATATTACAACCATGTGAATGACTTCCATAAATTACATAATCATTGGTCAAATATGTTCATCCTTAATCAATATTCTATAATGGTAAAAAATAAAAAACCATAAACTACTACTGAAGGAGACACAATAATTTTAATTCTAAAACCCATGAAGAGTTTCCTAATTAATAGTCTCATCTTCACTTGCTAAACACTTCATCTATAGAGTATAGGAAAAAATTGGGGCCCAAATTGATAGGGAAAAAATCTCATATTGAATACATGATAACCCTATTAAAATCCAATCAATGTATGTTTGACCCCCTAGTTGAGAAAAAATTTAGAGTAATGAGTTTCCACAACACTTTATTATGAGAACATGTTCTCTTGGTAGTTAAAAGAACATTAGGGTTCACAAACCCCTATTCAATATTATAATCTCCATAAATAAAACTTCATGTTTTCAGTTCATAAGATCATTGTCGTCTTCTATTGTTATTGAAATGGATACCTAGAATCAAGGGAGTCTTTTTTAATATGATTTTATTCTTATGACTACTAGATATGTGCATATGGTCATAAAAAATTTTCCCTCTATATAAAGTTATTTCTAGTCCTTGTGAGCTCTGATGTCATTATAAATGAACACATAACCTCAATATGTTCTGTGACAATCTTAGTATGATTGTCCCAAACCATCCCAATGAACTATAAACTTTGAAACATGACTTAGAATAATCATAACCAATATTTTCATCTATATTTTACATTAACAGTGTTATATCACTGTGTTTAGTACACTTTCTCATAGTAATAATGTGACACTTCATTACCAAAGATTTCATTCCCAATCATCTTGATTTAAAACCACATGATGTAGGGATCGATTTCCATAATTAAGATATGATCTATCCTTGGGTGACAGAGCCCTTCCTCATTATAATTACCCACACACCCTACCTCATCATCAATATTTTTGAGTCTTCAAGAATCATTCATCTCCATCATAAAGGAATAGAGGTCATAATTTCATTATCATTCTATCGACACATAAGATAATCCACATAATAAACAAATGTATCTCCTCCTTGAAGGAAAAGAACCAAAATAATTATGAGATTCGAAAACACCATAGAGGAACCTAGAATATAATGGTCTTATAGGTAATCCCCAATCTATTTTCCCAATTACAAATTCTTTGACATAAAAATTTGGGGTATGACTTATATCACACATATTTCAGCATTTCAGGTTGACCTAGAATCCCTAGTATTTCACCCATGGCCAATATTACCCTCAGAAATCTTCCAGGAACCATAGAAAATATTGACAAAACCTCTGTTTGAATAAGATACCAGCACATAAAGGGATTTGTACTACCATCCAAAATCATATATTCCTTATAGGAAAGGAAATATAATCATCATGAGCCTGGGAAACACAAAAATAGATATCAACAACTTTGGGTTTTTTTTGTCATTACTGGAATGATGGTACCATATTCTAAGATCATTGATCATGCGATGATAGTAATACATTATAGTACAAGGCTTCTTAAGGATATGGAAAAAATACCCTAACCTATATTGATATAAGGTCTCAGCTGAAATATCTTAAACTAAAGTGATGAAGGGTCTAAGCTAAAATAGCATAAACTATAGTGATAGAATGTTCGAGATGAAGTTCCACAAAATATAGAGAAAGAAGCATTGAACTAAATGACACTAAAATACTATGATAGAAGGTAAAATATAAAATATACTAAGCTACATTGAATGAAGTTACAAGATAAAGGTCCCTAAAATTCTAAAACAAAAGGTCTAATTTAATTTACACTATCCTTCAATTCAACAGTGATACCATCTCAAGGAATGTAAAATATTGTATGGCCCACAATATTTACTTGGCCAAAAATCTGAGCAGATTTTTCAAAAGATAGGGAAATATCTCTATAATATATATATTATACACAAATTAACCATCTAAAAATTATTTGATATCAAGATATCTAGAGTAGACATATCAGGAAAAAAAATCATATAGGTGGGCATTCATGAGAATTCTCAAAAAGATTCTTTTAGATTTATAACATTATGGTACATTAATTATCATTTTCTGGATATTAAAATATGATGAATAACATTGTATATTTATATAACATTGGATAAAATAAGTTTCACGAAAAAAATGAATGAATGAAAATTAGGAAACAAAATAGTGAGTTCAGAAGATCCATTTATTGAGAGTATAATAACTAAAGAATTTCATGATACCAGAGTATCCACAATGAATATAAATGAAAAATAAATGTTGTAAAATTAGAAATAGATCACAGAATGTTCTACTTAGAATCCATGTGCACTAAAATAATCTACCCTATGAAGGTAGTATATTGGTGTAATTGCTCGACATACTCAGTTTCTTCTTCTCAACATGGGGAAACTTCTCCGCTCTAGAAATAGATTCATGTCATGCCTCATTCATAATGTCATAATTTCCTTGTGGCTCTATCAAATTAATCTTTAATATGTTGTGATGTGGTAACATGATAGTAGTAGGGCAAAATAACTCTGATAATCTTGTATCTTGGGATTTAACTTCTCTCATCTCCCTAATTTATATGGATTTCCCTGGAATACCAAATGTTTCTTGGCAGACCAATTGTCATCCAATAGATCAATCGGGGAAAGCACCAAAGCCTCAGGTTTGAATATACAATTTTTATAACAAATTCATTATTCTCTTGGGTGTCGCTCCTTAGTGGGGTTATTTTTTTATTCCTGTCAAATGAGAATAAATAATATACAAAATGTAAAAAATAATTGAATAAAGATATTATATTCCATAGAAAAACATTGAATGATGAAGGTGTTTAGGATCACACGAATTCCCTGAACATCTAGAAAAAATGAAATATCATGAACTTTGGAAGGTCATGTGGATGGTCAAAAGAATCAAATAGACTATTGAAGATCCCAATAATATCCTTTGAAATGTTCTTATAGTATTTTGATCTCATCCCAAATACTCACTGATCACATAGATCTAGTGAAACAAAAACCCACATGTCAATAAAATTGCCTGTTGGCCGGGGCATGACAATCCATCCAAAAATATTTTTAAAATTCTATGTTAATATCCATAATGAGGGACCCTATTACAGGTATAAAATATCATGGGACTCATCCACATTATGTATAGTGATTATCTTCAAAATCATTCATATGGATTAATGAAATACATAGACTTTGTAAAATAAAAAATAAAAAATAAAATGGTCTAATAAGAGAACTTCTTGTAGACATAATATTTATGCGATGTTCCCCATGATGTTCACAAGACATAGAAGGCCCCATGATACATTTCCACCTTGCCACACACGATCTTGATGGTGAATCACTTTTATTTCATTTGCTACCCAGTTCATGTCTAAAGAGTCATTCTCCCCTTTTATTGCTCCAAAAATTGTATAATTATTTTCCATGATACTGCTTTCAAATCACCATAATACCACATTTTTTATTACACAAAAAAAACAAATATAGATTTTTATTTTCCTCAATAACACTAAAGAAACTGATGAGACCAAAAAACATTGTAAAATAAACTAGTAAATTATGGAGTGAAAAAATAAGGGAACCTCTTGTGTTCATAAAACCCATGTGGTGCACCATCACTGTCTCAAAAGATGCCTTGAAAAGGGAGAAAGACCTCACAAAATACCTTCTACTTGGAAACATGATCTATCGAAATCCCCCTAGAAAGAAATATTAATCTTGAAAAAGGTATCAAACAAGTCACCTAAGAACATTTAGTAGATTTTTATAGATTCCCTAATCTCATGAAGGGTGTTGGATATATCGGCCCAATGATATTTAAGTCCCTAATAATGTCTGCATTATTCTACATAACCCCATTAATGATATGTAATCCAATATATGAAGAATTTATTGGATAGTATTGGAGTCACTTAAAATCATGTGACACACCATGAATGAACAACAATAGGTTCTCATGAAACACATGTCATAAAATCCCTCCCTTAACACTATTTTACATTTTCATGATACATGCCACACAAAGTGGTGTATAATTTGGTGAGAATTGAATATAAACCCCCACGCCTAGAATGGATAATTCATGGTATTTTCCTTGTAAATTCTCCGTAGAAAACCCAAAAACCTGATAAGATATCATGGAGTAGCTAATATTTTGGTTTGGAATGGTTTCCATTAGGTATGATCTGGAGAACAACCAAAGAGATCACATAGCATGCATAGGCACTTCTTGTGATCCCTCATAGATCACATGAAGTAATTCTTGCGGGTCATATGAAAAATATCACAAACACCTTTTAGATCATGGTATACTTGAATCATGATAAAATAGAAAAAATCATAATCTCATGCAATAAAATAATGGACTAAATACATAATATATGAGATTATTCTCTGAAGAACATGATATGATATCCTTATACGCTTCAAGTGAACCACCCAAGTCATGCGACATCACCAGGATATGTAATTAAGATATGATGATTATCCTTTGGCATAATATTTTGATCATGTGATATCCTCTATACATGTCAAATAATGTAATATGGTGCCTTCCGAGAATGCCTTCTATGTTTAATGAAGCACTTCATTCTCTCATTCCAAATCATGTGATTCCCATGACACATGATGCCCAAGTAATATGGAAACATCATCCCATGTCATCTGATTCTCTTGGTAACCCCAGGGCATGTCAACTAACTCTAGCGATGTCATATGGTCACACCATCCAGATATCTGATGTCCTCTAGACATGTCAGATATAATTCAATGTTACCTCTAGGCATGTTAGCATATATCAAGCATCACCCTCTAGACATGTTTAAATTACTCTTGTGATTCCATCCAAGCGTGTCCTATAACATCTCAATGGAATCAGGGAATGTTATATTGATCATGCCCATCCCTCAAAGAATATCATCCAAGATCATGTGATGGATTATAGGATAAAACATTCAGGTATTGCAATTTCCTCCATAAAATTCAGTATTTTTTATGTGATGTCCTTCAGACATTCCATCAAGATTATTCGATATCCCTTGTACAAGTCAACAATATCATTCAATTTCCTTTGAAATTTTCATAAAGGCATCTTTAAGATAATAAAGCTAAAAATCATGGATTGTCAAGAATAAAATCAAGGATTTCTAAGAAGACAATTAATATAGGTCAAGAGGGAATACCAAGACCTAATAACCTCCCACGACCTCCATAAATGGAATCATTTGTGTGTTATACCCCAACTTACTGAACTATAATGAATCTAATTATTTATTTATCCAAGATACATATGAAAGATTCCTAAAAGATGATATATATATATATATATATATTAACACATTAGTAGGATAGTCATATAACATAATTCTTACATCCACAAAAACTGAGATTGGTAATTTTTTATTCCTTATTTCCAAAAACAGTCAAATCTCACGTGGGATTAGTAAATTGAAATGATCAATCATTCACAAAAGGTAGCATCAATGTGTAATAATCGACCAATTTAACTACAATGAATAAAATTCATACTATTACTAGGATACATTGTAATCATTCATAAGGCTAGAGCTCCAAATTAAATCAACAGTTGGGTAGTCCCAACACATATGCCATGCATCTAAAAGTAGTGAGACTGGTCATTTTCAATCCCTTGTTTCCACACTGATCATATCTCATGTGGGATTATGAAATTTATATGATCGTATCATGCACAATGTAAAATGTCAATTTTTATTTAAAAAACAATTAAAATATTATTACTTTGATTCCTGGTATAAAAAGGATGTGTTGGGTACCTTCCAAAGGCCTATAAACCATATTAAAACATTCATATGGTAGTCCATGAACATAAATCATGGATCCTAAAATAATAAGATGGGTAATTATTTATCCCTTGTTTCCTACAGTAAGAAAAGTTCATGGTGGATTAGGAAATTCAAATTACCTTATCATTCACAAAGGGAAACCAAAACGAGTATGCCCTGATAAATTTATCTATGATTAATCTGATACATGTAATAACTAGGTCACATAGGATACCTTCTTATTTCTCGATCTCAACTATGAATCCACTTTAATGAATTTACCTTCATGCATCTTCCATTTAAACCATTAGGTTATATTAATTCCCATCATTTTATCATTATACATCATCCTACATCAGAATGGGAAGCCAGCTAAACTATAATTGTAAAAACCCGATCTTTTTTATCAAAAATAGTTCCTTGAAAATTCATTTAAAATTTTTGAGTACTAAAAAAACTCCATCCCATTTTTAATGAAGGGAATACAATTGAAATGATACCATTGGTATTAAAATATTATAATATCATTGGTCAATAAGACGATTAGAATATATACTCTTAATGTTAATATTAGTGATTATAAATAGAAATGAAAATGGTTATTATTGTAGAAAGAAGAGTTGATTACCACATATAGTAGACTCGGGCCATATGATGCCCTATTGAAAAATATTTGAAAGTAGGTAGTTTTTCTAGGATCCGATCTTGGACAAGACCAATTTGAACACCAACAAGTTCATCTTGAACAGAATATCTTATGGGAGAAGATCAAGTTAGTTGAGATTACCACTCGGGTGATGTTATCTGAGCCACCCCAAGAGTCCATCACACATGCTCACCTTACTCATAGGTCAAATGTATGTGTTGTAAAGTGTTATTCAATGAGGCCTTTGTAACATTTCTTAATCCGTTTTTATAAATAAAATTATCATTTCAACTTTTCAATTTAAAAATGTATTTTCGTAAAAAGATATATTTCTTATTGAAACAAAATTGATAAATTGAATTTACAGGTAATGTAAATGTACATTTATTACGATATTAAATTATATATTTATAAAAACTATTATTATAATTAAATATTTTTATAAATAAACACATTGTGGAAATGTACATTCATGTCTCTGTGCATTTTCTTTCCGATGTTATTATTAATAATAATGAATTTTTATAGTTAAAAGTTAAATTTATCATATGTATAAATTTATTAAGATATAAATAATTTCATTTTTTAACTCAAAATTTCAATATTAGGTTACCATGAATTTTTTCTATTTGTATAAAATACCTTGTTTTTTAGTGAATAATAAAAATAATGTTTAGAGTTTTTTGAATGATTAATGACATCATAGATATATAATAATGATGTAATCAATATAGAATTAAGTTTTAAGAATCTTAATGAAACAAAATATGATATTAGGTGTCCCATGTGGCCAATACCATGGTAAAATAGCAAGGTCAAGCCAATGATTTTTCAAATACAACTAATGAGTTGTCCTTTCAAATTAATAAAATATTCCCTAACTTATTATATAAGTACCCATCCATTTCATCATTTAAATAAATTACAAAATCATAATCCAAAAATTTATAGTTGTATTAACTCTAAATGATTCATTACAAGGTTCCATCAAGACCCCAGGTTCCCGATTTATATGTTACTCTACAACATAAGGGAACCATTCAACCTCCTCTTTTAGTCGAAGACTTATTTTATGTTATGTCTTTTAATTTCAACTTTTTTATATTTTGGTATGTTATTATATATATTAATTGTTTTCCATTTTATGTACACGTTTTGAGAGACCAATTTCACCCTCATCAACTCAATTTAGGAGTTTATATGTGATGATGTAAGGCTTCTAAATTTTCATTATGGAATTATCCACTTATCTTTTAATTTCTTGTTCTGTTTTGTGTGGTATGTATTATTATACTGCATACCATGTTATTATATTCATTATATTTTGTCTCTAAACAATGTTATTATTCATTTATTAATGGTTTACACATATCCCCACTCTTTTTAATGTTTTCTAGAACTATGTTGCATAGTAATTTTGCTACAAAATTATCCTCTCAAAATCTGTATCTTTTTATCAGGAAAATTTTTATTTTCCATATTTGAATACACAAACGTATTTCATTTTTAGGGTTAGTCATCAAGAAATAAAAATTAGTTATTTTATACTATAATTGACGTACATAAAATCCTCATCCCCTTTACATGGGTTATAAATGACATAATGATCATGTTTTTATGAACTTTTTAAAACTCCGTGATATTGATATGAAACCCATTTCTTTTGTTCTCTTTGGGTTATTTATGAAATTTTTCATTATTATCTAGGTGGATCGCATGAAAAAAAGGTTCTTATTAAAAGTGAACCCTGATAGAACTCTAATGTGTTGTGTAATGAAATTGTTTTCTAGAGATGAAAAGTTTTACAATGCCTTGGGGAATAAACTTGGTAATTTTTATGAATCCTTGTCGATGGACCATGGTGATATGCTTATGAATGTATAAATTAAAATTTGAAGACAAATATTCATGTTATTATTCGTGATTGTTTTATTATTATATACACGTTTTCCATTCCACAAGTCCTTTCTTATTTCATCATGTTCTTATTGATATCACATGTAAATTGTTTCCCTTGTTTTCCATTACTCGACCTTCTTCTCAACCTCTCCTTTGATTTTTGTACTTAGTTTATGTGAGGCTGTAACTGAACATAGAATGAACCTATTATGAAGCCTTACAAGTTTATTAGATGAATTTTTTAGGTTTTCATGTATTATGTTCCTGATTTCCATGACACTAAATATTAAATATTTTCATTTTGTAATATGTAATAAAAAGTAATGTAATTAAAAGGAGGGATGTCATAGTTGGTATCAGAGGGATAGTTTAGTTATTTGTGGAAATTAGTATTTATAAACATTAATAAGAACACTATATAAATGATTATATATAAAAATTTATCCATGTATTCTTGAGAAATATTAATTATGTGGTTTACAAATAAATAAATACTTGTCTCGATACGAACAAGTAGATGTGGCTCTAGCACAGATATATCTAGAGGTAAAACCAAACAACACAACGTTGAGCTTGAATCGAAATGGAACTAGTACATGAAAATGATGCTTGGTGCACTCCTAGTATGCCACTACTTGGGGATATGTTTTGTTAAACATAATATTATTTTGAATCATTTTGAATGATTGGGAGGAAACATATTCGTTGATATTGAATAATGCTTTTATGAATAATGTTTTATGATGTTAAAATATTTATGATTTACAATATTCTTAAATGGAAAAAGTTTCTCACTGTGGATTTTTTTAGAAAATGGAAGGAAATTGGAGAAACCATGCAAATAGTGACTGCAATGGACCATGCACTGATGACCCCCTAATGGACGAAAGAATAGAAACTCTCATAAGAATGATTAATGAAATGAATCATGTTATAGTGAATAAAATGTGTGAAGATGAGAGATATATTCCACTAAGTAGGGAACAACAATACCTTGAGTCATTTATGAGTTAATGACCACTAATTTTCATTGGGTATACCAACCCATTTATTACATAATAGTGGATATGCTCTACAAATAATATATTTTTTACTTTGTAGTTCTGAAAAAGAGATAGTCACCTTGGTTGTATACTTGATAGAGGGATAAGATGATCTCTGGTGGTAAATTATTATGAAAATGGGGCCAAGAAAGGATATTGAAGCTATAGAGTGGGAAGAGTTCATGGGGATCTTATTTAATAAGTAATTCCATCATTTGATGAGAAAAAAATGGAGGGAATTTCTTGAACTAAAGAAGAAAGATAATGAATATATGGGAAGCTGTGAGATGAACATAACTAGAAATTCCCATTAAACCTCATGATTATTCATGTATCCTAATGTGATGTTTGAAATATTAATAGGTGGACTAAGACCTCATCTTTGAAATATTCTATCCATCCAAGACTATGATAGCTATGAGGAGATCGTGTAGAGTGCTATGAAATTCGAACTAGAGTTTGGTGAGATGTAGTGGTCTCACAGATAAAATTTAATGATGAGATCAATATATAAATTATTGGGGTGAATCATTGATCAGGGAAGATGTGGGGAGCTAGTGGAACTCCCATCATATAATAAATGTGGGATGAATCAACTGGGGAACTACTTTCTATTGAGTGGGATGTGTTACAAGTGTGGAAGAGATGACTATATCACTCAGAATTTTCGTAGTGAGGTGAATATCCAACATCCCAACACTAATGACAATGGAAATGTGGTAAATTCCATACATGATGTCCAATTCTTCATGTTTGGGCCGTTTGGGATCTTTTCCAATCACTGTCTGAATTTGGTGTTAGTGGAGGGGAATCTTCATCATCCTCATCAAAGGCCATGGTAGAAAGGATGTGATTTTGTGATCACGGTAGATAAAGTTGGATCTCTAAATGATGTGGTGATAGGTAGTCTTGTTTTTTTTCAAAGCTACAACGTTCTTTATTTGATCTTGGTTCAACTAATTACATTATTTCTTCCATGTTTTCAATGAATATAGGATCAATCTGAAACTTCTAAAAGTAGTGTTATCAGGCAAGACATCTAGACAGATTATCTGAGCATAAATTGTGTTTATAAACTCTAGTATTTACATTAGTTTGAATAATCTTATCACAAATCTAGTTATCATTCCCATGTTGGAATTTGAGAATATAATAGGGATAGACATGATCTCAAAGTATAATGATAATATCAAATGAATAAGTATGAAATATTATTATTCATTAATGGAAAAACTATTTTTATCTTACAATGAGAGATATATTGACATGATCATTGTAAAGAAGTACCTCTTATTGCCTTATTTATGGATTAGATCAGTGAAAAAGAATAATTAAATGATAGTACAAGGATAATGAATTATCCAATTATTTAGGAATTCATTGATGTACATCCCAAGTAGTTACTTGGACCTCCCTTAGAATGAGAGTTAGATTTATTCATTGAACTCATGCCTTGTTCCAACTGATTTCAAAACCCTTTTATAGAATGGGGAATGTGGAGATGGGAAAATTAAAGAAGCAACTCCGAGATCTATTGGATAAGGGGTTTATTCATCCAATTGTGTCTCCATTGGGGTCACATGTTCCCTTAATGAGTATGGATGGATCAATGCGGTTATGAATAGATTCTAGGGAATTGAATGGGATCATAATAATAATGATCAATTAACTTCTTTCATGAATTGATGCCTTATTTTACTGACTTCATGGGGTCAATTATTCTCTATGATTGATCATTGGTCTGGTTATCATCAATTGAGGTTTAATAATGAAGATATTCGAAAAAAAAATATTCCCATTAACACATGGGAATTATGTGTTTTTTGTTATTCCCTTCTGTTTGACTAATGCTCCTGCTATTTTTTTATAGAATTGATTAATAGGGTCTTTAAGTAATACCTTGAATACATTGTGGTATTTTTTATTGATGATATTATGATATATTTTATTGGATGGGAGGAGAATTATTATCAACTAAGGGTTATTTTAAACAATCTACAAAAAAATATACTTTTTGGAATGTTTAGAAAATGTGGAATTTGGTTACAAAAAGTTTCATTCTTGGGTAACTTTATAACCATTGAAGGAATATCAGTTGACCCTACAAATTAAATGGTTGTGGAGGAGGGGACTAAGACGACAATAATTACTAATATTCATAGATTCCATGGATTATATGGATATTATATGATGTTTGTGAAAATATTTTCATGAATTTCTAATCCATTATCCTAGTTAACTCGAAAAGGGTTCATGTTCATCTCGACAAAACAAATCAATGATATTTTCAATGAGCTGAAGAATAGATTGCCGAATGCATCTTTTTTATCCCTGCCATCAATTGGAAAAAGATTTATTTTAGTTATTGATGCATCTTTAAAAGGGATTCAATGCATCCTCTTGCAAAATGACAAGGTGATTTCTTATGAATCTCAATAGCTAAAGCCTCATGAGAATAATTATCCCACACATGATCTGGAGATGGCTCTAGTTTTTTATCTCTAAATATATTGTGGCACTATATATATATGGATATATATGATATATATACATAGACAACCAAATATTGTATTATATTTTCATGAGAATGGAATTGAACATGTGGCAGAGGATATGGAAGGAAATTCATAACGACTATGATTTTTCAATTCCTTATCATCCCAGAAGGGCAAAAAAATTTGTTGATGAATTATGTAGGTAGACCCTATTGTGCTAGCAATGAGGAGGATTCCAAAATATCCTTTGATAAAATACGTATTAAAACTGGAAATGGGAATCATAAGGTAATGAATATCATTAACCTTATCCCAAATAATTTCACAATCATCATTACTATAGTATATAAAGAATGCTCAAAAAGAAGATCCATTTTTACAGATGAAGATTGAGGATTTGATGATTGTGATGTAGCCTACATTCAATATTGATCTAGAAGGTGTATTGAAATTTATTACAGGTATATATATTCCATCTATTCTAGAAATAATAAAGGATATAATAGATGAAGATCCTAGATTTGAATTGTCTTTAAATCTTGGAAGCACAAAAATGTATAGCGACCTTAATGATCATTATTGGTTGGATAAAATGAAAAGTGAGAAAATAAACTACATTACAAGGTTCCTGGTATGTCAACATGTGAATGCAGAGTGACAACTTCATAAAGAAGTATTACAACCACTACCCATACCAGCATGGAAGTGGGACAATATCACAAAGGACTTTTTCAATTGTCTCCCGTGAATTTACAAATGAAATTATTTGATATGGGTTATATTGGACCTTCTCACCTAGAAATCTCATTTTACCTCTATTCGGGAAGATTTCCCCCATGAGAAGCTTTCCAGGATTTACGCAAGGGATGTTGTGAGGATGAAAGGGGTACAACTTTCCATCGTATTAGATTGTGATCCAATGACGAAATAAAATTTTTGTATAAGTCTTCAACATTATCTATATACGAAATTAAATTTTAGTATATCCCGTCACCCCCAAACAACTTTCAATTTGGAAGGATTGTTTAAACACTCGTGGAAATTATGATAACATGATTAATGGAATTTAAAGGTGGATGGTATCAACATCTACCACTAGTTGAGTTCTCTTACAAAAACATCTTCCACTCGATAATGAAAATCGAACCCAATGAAGCTATATATGGGGAGAGATGTAAAACTCACACATGTTGGGATGAATCTAGTGAAATAAAGCTTCATGGGAATAATATTGTGTGAGAGATTATTGAAAAGGTTTATGCCATCCAACAACACATTAAGACTGCATAGAGTTTCTAGAAGAGCTACTCTAACAACTATTGAAGGGACATGGAGTTTTATGCCATTGAAAAATTCTTCCTTCGAATTTCTTCATTGAAGAGAGTCATGTTGTTTGGAATGAAATGGAAGCTCGGTCCTAGGTATATTAGCCCTTATGAAATCCTTGATCACATAGGAGTAGTGGCCTTTTTGATTGAACTTACTCCTAATATAGATCATGTTTATGATGTATTACATGTATCCCTCTTGAGGAAGTAATTACCTAAACCTTCACATGTACTGAATCCTATGATGGTGAATCTAGAACATGACTTCTCTTTTGAATAGAAACTGATGGAGATCATGGATCGTAGAGACAAGGTTCTACATAGTAAGACTACCTACCATTTTAAAGTATTTCAGATGAACCAAAAATATGAAGATGCCATGTGGGATCCAGAGGAGACTATGAGGTATAATTATACACACATTTTCTCTTCTTAGGGTAAGAGTAGAAATTTTGGGGATGAAATTTATTATGCGAGGGATAATGTAACGAACTAATTTTTTTTATAATAATTGTTTCTTGAAAAAGTATGTTATTTTATTTCGTACTAAATAAAACTCTAAAAGTTTATTAATAAATTGAGTATAATTGAAATGAGACTGTAGGGTTTTGACTGTTGTATAACTATTGGTCAATATGACCATTGGAAACATTACTCTTAATGTTCAGATTAGTGATTATATATAGAAATAATAATGGGTATTATTGCAGAAAGAAGAGTTGATGGACTCATCTAGCAGACTCCGGTCATACGAAGCCCATATATATGAACTTGGGAAGGAGGTGGAATCATTGGGATTCACTCTGGACAAAAACCAAGTTGAACATTAGCACATTAAGACTGTATGGAATTTCATATGAAATAATTTATAGTTAGTAGAGATTACCACATTGATGATGTTATCCCAGCAACTCCAATAGTCCGTAACCATTACACCCCTTACTCTTAGGCCATATGAAGGGGTCATAATGGGTTATTAAACGAGTCCTTTAATTACTTTATTTAATCCCTTTTTATATATAAAAATTCCATTTCATCATTTTCTTTTAAAGAATTGTTTTTCCTAATATGGTATATTTTTAATTGAGAGAAATTTGATAAATTTATTTTAGATGTAAAACTTTTTTACATTTATTACTATTTTAAATTAAATATTTATTAATAATACATTTTATAATTAAATATTTTCATAAAAACAAACATTATTATTTAAAAATGATAAAAAAAATTGTCGAAAATTTTACTATGCATGTCACTATGCATTTCATGTCTGCTATTATTTTTAATAATACATCAATTATTAGCAAAAATTTAAATTTAAAATATGTATATAAATATTAAGGTAATATATATTTCCTTTTTCAATTCAGAACATTGATATATTTTTTTTGTCTTTTTTATGATATTTTAATAAAATATATTGTTTTTCAAGGAATAATAAAAATATAGTTTTGAGTTTTCTATAAGGTCAATGAAATAACAGATACGAACAAATTATGTAATCAAGATGTAATAATTCTAGTCGACTCATATAGAATAAAATACGATATGAGGTGTCCCATGTTGCAAATACCATTGAGAGATACCATGGGAAAGCCCATGGTTTTGTAAATATCCTTAATAACGTGTTGTTTGAAATTAATAAAATATTCCATCAGTTATTATTTAAATACACACCCATTATATAATTTCATTTCATTAAAAAATAATTATATATTAATTTATTCCAATATTAAATCAAAAGGAGTCCTCCCATGTCTCCATAAATCCCCCAATGTCGTGATCTTGTAGTTTTAGAAGTCAATCTTCAAGGTAAGGGAACCTTTCACCGTCCAATTTAGTAAAAGATATATTTTATGTTATGTCTATTAATTTACATTTTATTATGTTGGGTTATGTTCTTATATATATATTTTTATAAAACTTATATGTCCATGTTATTAAGGACCCTTTTCTCTCTCATGAACGCATTTTCTTAATTTTTTTGTGAAACTATTAGGCTTCCAAAATTTCCTAAGGGAATTCCCCACATCTATTTTCCTTTGAATAGATCTTTTGTGTGCTATGTATTTAAAGATTTAATAACATGTTACTATTACAATTATATTCTTTCCCTCAACTATATTATGATTTTTTGATGAATGGGTTACATCTTTGCCTTATTTTTTTTACGTTTTCTAAAACCATGTTACATAAACATTTTGCTGCAGAATTTTCATCACAAAATATCTCTGTTTTTATCAGTAAAATAATTTATTTTCATTATATGAACACCCACATGTCATTAATTTCTAGGTTAATTCATCATTAGAAAAAAAATATTTATTTTATTCTTGTAATGGACATAAATAAAACTCACATTTCATTTTTGTTGGTTATAAATGACATAATGATCATGTTTTTAAGAAAATTTTAAAATTCCATGTTTTTTAAATGAAAACCATTTATCTTATTCTATTTGGGTTATTAATGAAATATTTAATTATGATTTATGTGGATCACATGAAAATAAATTCATATTGTGGTTGTTCCTTGATAGTGATTCAATTCATTGGGTGATGAAATTAATCTATAGAAATGAAAAGTCGTATGATACCTTGGTCAATAACCTGGGTAATTTTTATGACACCTTGTGGATAGACTTTGGTGACACGCATATGAATTTTTAAATTTTATTTTTCATCCATGTATTCACGTTATGATATTTCTATTTTTCCATTTCTCGTTTACTTATATATTTTATCATGTTCTTATAGATATCACAAGTAAATTTATTCCTTTGTTTTGACATATTGGGCCTTCTTCTAACCCTCCAATTTGATTATATCCCCAGGATATGTGATGCAGTAATTGAACATAAGTTTAACCTATGATAAATCCTTACAAGTGGATTAGAAAAATGTTTTATTTTTTCATGTATTATGTTCCTGATTTCCCAAAGACTAAACTTTAAATATATTCTATTTGTATAATGTAATGAAAAGTTATGTAATAAAAAGGTGGTATTACATTATTATAACATTGATTCCTATTAAAACCAGTATACATATGATGTCATCCTATGTTTTTTATTTCATATTAAACACTCTAATGTATTAACTAGTATAGAAGTCATATATCCATATGCAGCGAGGTCGGTTACTTATTAACCATTGTTATTCATATTTGTCATGGATCCTGCGGGATTATGGTGTTTCAATGGTCAAATCATTTGCATCATGAATCTCCTCTAACCAAGGAAGCCTCGGTGTGTAAGACCTGATTATTGTAATTATTTGATTATATCCATCTAGGGGAATATACCTTGGTTAAAGTACCAAGGGTGTGACAGAATTATGATAATTCTAATTCCTATAATAATTAGGGTATATAGGACATCTCTTCAAAACTCTAGCTTTAATACCTGATTTCTATGTTCCCATGGATATTCCATTTCACATGATCTCAAACTACTCGAGGGTTAATGAACTATGTGTGTTTTAATTCCTATAGTAAATATGATATGTAGGATTTCGTTTCGTGGATAAATAACCTCATTGGAATATTTAACCAACACCCTACATTGAATAGAATCTCAATGTTCCTAGTTATTCATCATCTATATATAAACAACTACTCCTTACTTTGAAATGGATGATGAACCTTAGATACATATAGAATGAATCAATGATGAGATCCCCTTCTGTTGCATACAAAATGGTTTAACCTATGATCATATTTAAGGATAAACGCTCTCATATCAGTATGGGAAATAGATTTTCAAACTGAACATAAACTTATAAGAGAGTCTTGAAGTACACAAAATATCCCCCCAAAAGGGTGTGATGAGACTAACCTCTCATCCAGTCATCAAATGATAGTTCCTAGGAATGATTGAGTCTAAAACCAAAACTAACCAGATGCATTTTGAAAGTAGGTATGTATGAATTCATGTATGTTGGAACCATTGGAATCTTCTATTAAGAATGAAAATGGTGACCCGAAATGAATTATTGAGCACTAAGGATTCTATTATTTGACCTATTTAGGGATTTTTTTCAACCAATAGAGCATATAACAATGCTTTATCCAAATGGGAAGTGAATGTATCCACTTCCAGTGGTCTAGGTGGATGAGAAGCCACATCTTAGGTAGTTGAGAGATGCATCTGGGAAGGATGGTGACCTTTTAAATACTCAACACATTAAGTAGTTCCAACAATATAGAATAACTCTTTAGTTTTTGGGTAAGAAAAAATCTCAATTAGCAGAGTAGTATCTTCAGGTAGTGGATCTATTTTTCTGGCCTATTCATACTTTTCAAAAATAGATTGTTATTATTGCTAGGATTGATCATCATGGGGAAGAAAGGTGTTGGTGGGTTTGGATCAATAAGACACATGACTAGATCATTATTTCATAGACATAATTCTTGAATTTTTTCCACAATGATAATTAGCCTTGGATATTTTTCTCACCGTGTTTGTATAATCTTGTGATGTTGTGATATTGTGATATATCCTTGGTTATGTGTTTCACAATGTTTACCGACCTCACAGATTATAGTCCCAATGTGGTTCTAGATGGTAACATCTTGGGGAAAGGTTGTAAATTAGTAATTCATTGTGAAATATTAGCAATAATTGTATTTTTATGCATTTATACATATATTGGACTTATATATTAGGTCATTGTTGGAGAGAATTTTATATAAGAGGTTTATTTTGGAGCTAGTGATGGATGTGGACATCATTGGGATGACTTATCTCTAGAATCTACAAAGCATCTAGCTTTCGGGTCACTATAAATGAAGAATATGCATTACAAGACTTATACTTATGGATCTATGGTATATGGTTTTCATAGAGTGTCCATTCTTCCTAATAAGGGTAGATGTTAGGATTTTTACGAGGGAGGTATCATTTCCGTGATTTAAAAATAATTGTGTAATATATATTGTAAATGAGGTGGAAATAAATTAATTTAGGGGAATCAACTTGATTAGGGATCTCTTATGTGGCCTAAGGGTTGATGCTAGAGAGGTAGTCTCGATATGTGGAATACAATAATATATAGGGTGTTGTTGGAGTTAGTTCCCTAGAAACAACTTCGATTTACTTTATGATTACATTTATTTATTATTAAAAATAATAATAAACTGTTTATCACATAGTTATTGTTCATCTATGTATAATTGTATTTGAAAATCTCATAAGAGTAATTGTCATACAATATGGTCATTGATGCAATTCACTATGATCATAACATAGAAGTTCCACAACATCATTCTTAAAAATACGTGTTCTCTAGATGGATGATGTATTTTAATGGACAAAATTGATATAGACTATAGTGGGAAACTCATAGCTTATTGAGGAACATTCTAATGGTTTAAAACATTTGGTATTATCCAATGTAAGATATTTCGAATGTGAGACATGCTAATAAGAAATCCCAACTTATATGTCTCATTTGTTTTTCAAATCTATAGAAGATTGTATTGATCCTTTTTCTTAAATATTATTATTTATGTGTATTAATTTTTTTTTAATTTGATGTTTTGTTTAAAACTGTAGGATATATGTTCACAATGAGATATGACACATTGGGTCAATCACATGTTCTATTCTATTAATTAATAATGATATAACTTATTTTCCCTTTATGTTCATTAATATAAGTTGATATATCAATCCATTTGAAGAAAATGATATAGTGTAAATTATTACATTGACATGGTGTTTCATATAGATGAAACATTTCCAAAATATTCATGGAACGAGGCATCGAGAACATAGGATGATGGAACTAAGTTGGATCCTAATTGATTAGAGATATTGTGATAAAGGGATCATATTACATAGTAAGAAAATGTATGAGATATTATATCATTATGACATTAACATATTTATTTATTGGTTCCGTTGGGTATTTTTAGACATTAACCTTATAATTTGAAATTCATCACCTGATGCTTCTATGGACAACTCTTGTAGGATCCCAAAATAAGTGTATCATTAATCGTAGTAAAATATTATTCATATTTAACATGTTGAATAAATATTTTTTTGAAATTTCATTTAGTAATTAATTATTTTTTCATCACATATATTCCATCAATAGTTATTTAAGAGAAATTATTTTTGATAAAGTAATATTTAGTAAATATGATTTTTTATTGAATATAACAATTATTTATTTATTATATAATACTAAATTGGTATATATTTATCAAATAATTAATTATTAGTATGGCACAATAAATATTACAGTGGAATGGATGTCTGATTTTAAGGGTCTATTATTTTGAATAAATAATCTATAATTATATTCATAAATTTTGTTCATGTCATGAAATATTATTATTATTATTATTATTATGGGCAGTAATTCTATAGGGATTACAAAAAAATAAATGGAACATGTGAAATTATTATTTTCTAAACCCAGAGGTATATAATTCCATTTATTTAATTTTCGTATGGGATCTATTTCATTTTTTTTTTGAACAATGAGTTTTAGATAGAATAATCTCAAATATATAGTGAGATTACACTTTATGAACACTCTAGAGAATGGAGATTGGTCTGCCACCACCAAAACACTAGTGTATAAATCAATCAACATGAAGGAATCCTTAAATAGATTCTTGGGGTGATCAAAGGAGAATGAATAATACATTAGGATCTACTATTCAAGATCCCAGAGATTCCTATTGCAATGTTTGGAGGATTTTGGAACACATTTGGAATACTACTAAAGGGAATCTTTTATTTATTCTTACAAGGAAATCAGGGAATGAAATAGATATTTTTTCAGATTCATCATCAATGAAATAACTTCTCTCATGGTATTTCATTATTTGGTTGAATTATTTATAATTAATGTGTGACTATCCTTTGCATTGTTTCACAAATTTATATATTTTCTATAGTATTTTATTCAATTCCATTTTTCATGATATTTATTATCACGTAAATCTATGATTTATCATTGATTATCAAAAAATGCAGGTTTGGGAATTCCCCCTCCGTTGAACACACTGACCCCAGAATCTCGGAGCTAGTGACTTACATTATTAAATTGGAATTATTACATGTAATAAAATATTAAAGGACCTATCATTGTAGCTTTTTTGGAAAATTATATTACACACATGACACCCTTACATCATTGATAAATATAAAATAAAGCATAACATATAAAAAAGACTAATAAAATGTATCTCTGAAAATCCTTCGAATGATTAATCTTCATATCCAAGGGAAATGAAACAAATTTACGATGAGGTTAGATGCTCAAAAAGTGTACTTACAACAAAACAAATAATGATTCAATTAGAATAATCATCCTGCCATTGATTATAATAAGTCATAGGTGACATATACATATATTGGTAAGTCCTAATACATATGGAATGGTAGATAAATGAAACACATTCCATTGAATTAATAAATCAAGAATGAAATTAATCCATAGATATTTCAATGAAAAAATATCACGGATAATAATAATAACTAAATTCTAAATAATGGATGTTCTTAATTAGTGGAAGTCATGTTTTGAAGACCCATGATATACTTACCATCATTATTTATTCTCAAGACTGTTTTAACTTACCTAATTTAGTAAATTTATTTATCTAAAGAGATTACTGATGCATGGAGGGGCTCAAATTAACCAGTCCCTAACTGGTATATTTCGTGTCAAAATAATTGTGAATATATTTTAAAAATTGACTGAAATTAGAAATTATGTTCCTTATTAAATATCTATATTGAACAAAATATACTGATTTATCAACAATTCCCTAGTTAATAAAATAACAATCAATGTAAAAATCATATGAAAAAATGGTACAATGTTAATGATATAAAAATATGCATTGCATGATAACATGGATATTTATGATAAATGGAACTAACAATAAAAATTATCATATGGAAGTGAATTTTTAATGTGAATTTTAGTGATTCTAATTTGTGTGAATGTATTTTTAGAAATTATTTGGAAAATGTTTGATATCAGGTGTTGAGATAGAGTGAAATTAGGAGGATTGGTGTGCCCAAAAAAGTATGTTGAAAAATTTTAGGTTTTTAATAGCACATTCACACAATTTTACTGTAAAATTTTAATAACTCTTAAATGGGTATCCGAATTATAAATTTAAGGGCACCTTTGTGTTCAGAGAAGTTTCTTTTGCATATACGAGGCCTAAAATCATCTAGCATGGTCTGAATATGAATGATAGATTTTGGATTTAATCATAAATAAAATAATAAAATATTTTTTTTTACTTTCAAATCCTAATAAATCTTGAATGGAAATTTCAATTGGAAATATGAGACCACCATTTAGTTCGTAATGTGTTGTTTTCCCTAGGTGTGACATAATGGTAGTCACTGTTGGTCTTCTGTGGAGAAACCTGAAAAGGGAATAATCATCCAAAAAATAATTTAAAGATAAATTATTTTGTGGATGCAGGGATGGTTTTATTTAAAATAATAATTATGCATAAATCTCATGGTTAGCTGCATAACCCTATAAATGTCTGAGAATTTATAGGTAGAGTGTGGATAAAGAATCCACTCGAGAGAACGATAACAGATCAAAGATCAGATCATGGATTTACAATCCAATGAAGTTGGAGAATATCATCAGTGATAATGATGCAACCATTATTCCTCAATGACCTATCCAAACTCAAGGGACGATGTTTAATCTCTTCGTGATATTGTTCCTTGATCATAGTTTCAATAATGAAAATGAACCAACCAATGAAAAGTTGATCCACGGTTCAATTGTTCTTATTGGATGGTTAATTTTTGTTAGGGATTACGGGGACATGTATCATTGTGATTATCATTTTATTCGTTCTTTGATATAATGTTAATAGATCTAAGACATCCCAAACAAGGGATGCAGTATGTTCTTCCATCCATTCTTGTGCTTTCCCTCTCACCTGTTCTTGGAGTTCATAACCACTGGAACCTTATGGTCATAGTTCGACTTTCTAAGAAGATTCAAACATGATAAACCCCCCCAGATTGATGGAAAGGAGAAGAGAACGGATGATCCGTGAAGTACATGACTAAAGTATCACAGAAATTCCATCTATTTAAGAAAAAGAGCACATGAGGATAATAGGTGGCCCACAGAAGGGCCATCAGTGTCGTGGTCAGCTGCGTGTGGGTGCAGTGGAAGGTGATAGGCCTCTGGTGGAGGCTGAGGATCCTGGAACAAGGCTCTATAGAGATTTGTTGAAAGGGGTGGTGGAGGTCACAATATGTGACTGGCTTCATGGATTGAGAACTTCGGTAGGATGTAGAGGTGGAAATATGGGAAGCATCTTGGAGTCGATTCAGAGGAACCCAAATTGGTGATGCCGCAGGCCATACAGAGGAGGCTGGCTGGCTATGTGAAATGTGAAATGGTGTTTGGTAGATCATAAAGGGATGTGATCAAGGTGGAACAGGTGCAGCGCTCAAAATGGAACTGCATGTGGTGGGATGGAAAAGATGTAACTAGGAAACTTGGTGGCCCAACTAGATGGGCCGGTTCAGGCTAGACTAGACTGAACTGGGTCAGGTTGGCAGGTGGGTTAGGTCAGACTCGGACCAAACCATGGTCAGACCCTTTAAGATAAACTATTGTATCCTCCAAAAATTTGTTTCTATTTAATGAGCCTTAGTGTCATTGGGAGACTTTCAATGAGATCATCCTTTTTATATAATCTATGTGAGTCGTTATGGAGTATAAATACATATTAATGTATTGAAGAGTTGGTGTTCCTGGTAAAAGAGTGATATGAGTGGAATCATGTGGCTGGCTATGACTTGGTGACTATGTGAGTTTGTGACAATGTGGCTTGGGGGATAAATGACATATCCACACATTGTGTTACTTACAATCTCTGTGTTACCGACTCTTTGTCTGTTGTTGACACTTTGTTTGTTTTATACACGATGTTTGTAATCGACACATTGTTTGTTATTGAAACTCCATGTGCTATCGACAATACAACTGTTATCAAGAATGGGAGTCTTAACATGTCAGAGTTCTTCATCCGTTGGATATGGAGCTCCCTTGGCTGTTGGATTCATATATAAATATTATTCTCATTCAATAGGTTTGGACGGTATCGAGAGAGGATTTAGTGCTCCCTCTATGGGCTGAAGAGAAGGGAACTCCATTTACGAGTGATATATGTTTTGTGGGTTAGTAAGGGTAACTTCCTCCATTGACTGTGGGTATGTTGTGAGGTGTGATTCCCTCCACTCTCTCTTTTCATAGGACTCATTTGGTACTTATTTAGTATAATTATTCTCCAAATGTGTGAAATGGTGATGGGTGAGCCACTTTACTAGGGTTTCTTGGCTTGTGTTGGGTGTAAGATAGTGATGACTAGACACATGGTGTTGGGTTTGGATCAAGACCAAGTAAAACATTCCTGGTGGAGAGAATCTCTTGGAGAGGTTGCATATGTGTTGGCTGATCTCATGGAGTGTGTCCTTCTAGTTTTTATTTCCTCATTCATTCCTATTATGTGAATGATTTTACTTACTATGAGGTTAGAACCTTATGATACAAAGTGTTTGATATGAGTATATCTAGGTGTTCTTGATATATGCCTTCAAGACATATTTCATGGTGGAGCTGAATATACATTATGTTTCTCTTTTTGGTCCAATTCATGTATATATTAGTAGTATTCCTTTATGGTTGTGGGTGTCCTACTAGCTATTTTTTACTAACCCCTTCACAGGATTTTACCACAAAGGTCATGTCTTATGAAGACGATAAATTATTCGACGGAGTCCTAGGTGATCATGTACCTGGTACGACATAGAGAGATCAAATAGTCAAATTTTTATCCTAAGTATTCAGATATTTTTCAATGTAACAACTCTTCAGGTAGAGTTATATGTAGATAAGTTTCAATAAATAGTGTGTTTACTTTAACAAACTCTTACTTTTGGGAGGATTTTATTCTGGAACTTTTTACTTTCTAGTTTTCTACTATCATATTCTATTGTTGGTATTCATAGTGGTATGCATAATTTATTACAAAATATTTTAACATTTCAACATGATGGGATTGGAGATATGTGGGTGTGTATAGGTACTTAGGAAAATCACTCCCTTTTGTGTGATATGCCTACTCGTATCTAGTCTCTATCCCTTGGCCTGTTAAATGAAATCTTGGGGTAGTCACAAAATGGGTCCCTCTAGGATAGGTCGCGATATAGTGGTATCATAGTATGTTTTTCCAAATTATGTACAGAGAGTCTGTGAGATTGGTTTGGGGAAATAATGTTATGTGTTTTGAGTTCATATTATTTTCTAGGCATTCTAGTGTTGATGTGGTGGTCGACGTATCCATATACAATGAGTATGGACACCTATTTTTTAGTCGGTACATGAAAATAATTGATATGGGGAAAATAATGATACCTCCATCATATATGAATGGTTGTGTATTCCATGTCCATCTTGAGTCTTATCTCTTGATATATTCTTTTGACTGTGGTAAATCTTATTTTACATCAAAATGATTCCTTGTAGACATCTCTCTAGGATTCCAAAACATGGACAAGAGGATGATCTATGGGTGACGAGAATTATTTACATGGATTTGTACCAGATTTGCCACCACGAGATGGTGTACCAGTTATACCACTGCATGTAGAGAAGCACACAGTACCCTTAGTTCTAGTGCATGAGATGTGCAGGCTGAGGACACTCCAAGTGGTTCTATAATAGAGACCCCTTAGGTTCTTAGTCAAGATAGAAAAAAAGTTGTTGAGGACTGGCATGAGGTGGTGATTGAGTTTTCCATATAGTTAGTACACCAACAATGTATATGTTAGTCTTGGTCGCGAGCCTTCATTGTGTCTTAGAATAGTGATAGTGGGGGTTAGATATATGATCTTATGATGAGGTGCATCTTCCACGGACAGAACTTTAGAACCATTTTTAGATAACAATTTATCACCTTATAGGATGAGGGAAACACTTTCCACATATCATCTAAAGTTCTAGTAGGAAGACATGTTGATATCTGAGTATTCATCACGGAATATAAACCTTTCCATCTACTCCATGGATATGATACATGACTAGTTCTTTATGGATCAGAACATCCTGTGAGGTCCATGTATGGATATTTTAGATATAATTATCCATCGATTAATTCCTACTTATGGATGGGTGTTAGAGATAACAGTTTGGTTGAGAGTCCCTTGGCTGGGTAGATATAGTTGATGGTAGTTTTCAATGGGTAGATAAGAGTATAGACCTTGGAACAGGGAAGCCAATGTTTGTATCAAAGATGTGGGTCTGTGAAACATTCTGAGAGGAGGTCCCAGGATAGGGGATCTACATTTTAAGGCTCCAATGGTAAGTCCAGTCATCCTCTATAGTGGAAATTATTCTCATGTGGAGATAGGGGAAATCATTCTAGAGATTGTCTAACCCATCGTGAGGCTGAAAGTGAAATGGTTGATGGGAAACCGATATAGATATATTTACAAGAACATATAGATCTATATGGTGGTGGACATAGAAGTGGAGCTGGGAAACTAGTATGAAGTGGTATAAATTTCAACATGCTACAACCAACACCCCCATCTAATCCACACTAGGATTAGGGAGTTGGATAATAGGGAAGGAGATAGCTGCATATAGTTGAGGCGTATAACCCAAGGGAGATAAATGTGATTCGATATACGGTCTGTGTCTATCCTTTATTTTCTTCCAAATTGATAGACACATATTCTAGTAATTATTTTTATACCATGAATCATTTTTGATAATGAAAGATTCTGGTTTAAACGCTAACTTGGTCTTTACGTCTGTAGACTCCAACTAGAGGAGACCTAGTGATGAAACACTAGTATCGATAGTGTGACCTAACTCATAAATGAAATATTTTTGGTTGGGATCTCTTGGTAGAGGCACTGAGGCCTTATAACTTCATTCTTGGTATAGAAAATTTACTCACAGTTCATGATCTGGTTGAATATTTTAGATGAAGAGTATTGTATGTCTATTGTCATGAAATGAGGCTCTCCTTCATTGTGAAAAGGAATCCCATGTATCAATGGGTGGACTCACACATAGAAGGGTGAAAGTGATTAATTATGAATTAGAAAATCAATCCCTTGATGCAATATTTGTCTTGAGTCCTCTATTTCCTATAGTAGTAGTGGGGCCACAATTGATAAAACAATGGTTTAGATAGAGGTTTTGTGAAGAGTTCATCCACGACTATGACATTGAAATGGTTTGAAATCTTGGGAATACCTATTATGTGACATTACATGATCATGTTTCCATAGGAAACGCCCCTAATGAATATTTGAATGTTTGTGGTCCCATCATTATCATTAGGAGACATACCATAGTACCCATTTTGTTGATGTAGGATTTTTAACAAAGATTAATTATAACAACTTCGGAATTACATTAGCTTTTGAGGCATGAGGGGTCATTGGGTGGAACGAACAAATTCCTTGTTTTAGGGGTGATAGCTCAATTTCTCTGTCCTTCTCATTCTACCATTGATTTGAGTTGAGCCTGGGGTCACTGATCATGGAAGAATGTTGTGATATGTGGGGCAGTGAAGGCCAGTTTTTAAGGAAGCAGTGGACTTCTAGAGTGCTGAGATGTATCGCGAAACGCATGCGGGTTTCAGGGATGACACCAAGGGTGACAGAATGGTAGAATCATGGTTTAACAGTTAGTATGAAAGTTGGGTGCTTGTTTTAAAAGGTTTCATGGTTTATCAACTCACCAACTCAAGTCCCTATGCTTGGGAGGGGTTTCCGATTATTTTTCTTTGGGTACGAGGATAGAAGCGAGAAGGTATATTGAAGGACTTCATGATGGTTTTACCACATACATCCAAGGGACATGCTACTATTTTTGTGATCATTGACCGAATCACGAAGTAATCCCACCTTTTATCTATTCAAGAACATATTTCAGTAGAGAGATTTAGACACCTCTATGGAAATAAGATAATTCAACTCCATGTACATCCATATAAAATAGTTTTAGATTGGGATGTTTGTTTTATAAAATATTTGTGGAGATTAAGTATCAATAATAGGGGATCCATCATGTGTGGTCATTTCATAGAGTGCACATTTATTATCGGTAGAGGAATCTACAAGAATGAACATGGGGGCAGGGTGTCTTAGATTCGTGCTCGGAACCCTCATCTATTTGGGTATCCATTGGTTTGGATTTCGGTGATGTAAATCCATATGGTGGGGAGATTGTAATAAATTATATATTCCTAAAACTATTTTTAAATATTATTTCGGAAAATAATGAGACTAAGCACTAAGAAAACATGAATTTCCAAGGCCCGATGTGCCTAGAATAGTTCATTGAAAATTTTATGTTTGTAAAAGCACATGCACGTGATTATCCGAAAAAACAATTATACCTCATAAAGGGTTTTCCAAGTCAGAAATCTGAGGGCATGGTTGTGTTATAATTAGTGGATTTACATTAGGCAGGGCCTATCATTTGCCGATGTGAGCCAGCTATGAAGGACAATTTTTTTATGTATTAGCTAATTAAACAATTAAATTATTGTTATTTTATTTTAAAATATTAATAACTCATTAATGGAGAAATATATTAGAAATTTGAGACCACCGTTGAGTTCATAATGTGGTTTTTTCCTAGAAGTTGCCTAACTATAGTCGGCATGGGTCATTTATAGAGAAATCCAAAATGGACCTAATGGTCAATAAATAATTTATAGATAAATTATAATTTTTTCCCCGAGAAAATTACCTTTAAAATAATATTTATGAATAAAATAATAGGGTTAGTTGTAAAACCATGGAATGATGGAGAATAAATTACGAGAGATTGGAGAAAACAATACTCTCAATTGAATGATGATGGATCGAAGATCAGATTGGGGATCATCACAACAATGATGTAAGAGGATCTCATCAACGATGAAGTCACAACCATTCCTCTTCAACCACAAATCTGAACTCGAGGTAGTTCATTTAATCTCATATTGAAATTAATCCTGATTTTTAAATTCGGCGATGAACACAGACCAACCAATGAATAGGTTAATCAGTCATTCGATTGTTCTTATGGGATGGTTAACTGTTGTAGGGATTATGGGGAGATGTATCATTGAGATTATCATTTTATTATTTCCTATTTGAAATGGAAATGAATCTAATATGACATGAACAAATGCTGAGATTCGTTCCTACAAGTGGTCTAGTGCTTTCTCCCTCCCCCATTTGTTGAATTCTTCGCCGTTGGACCCTCATTGTTGTGGTCTGAGTTTCAAATAGGATCCAAACATTATCGGGACTCTAGATTGGTGAAAAGTATAATAAATGGGATGATCAACAATGTACATGATCGAAGGATCGTAGGTGTGCCATTAAATTGATAAATAGGGTACCGAAGGAGAACTGTTGGCCCACGGAAGGGGACACTAGTGTGCTGGGATGGGAGACTGCTGCATGTGGGTGTGGTGGATTGAGAGGGGATGTCGGGGTGCCCAGAAGGGCTAGAATAGGTCTTTGAGATGAAATATTGATGCAGAATTTATAGGGCATGTAACATGGCTGGAATGTTTGACCGTGGGTCGTGGCAGGAGGATGTGATGGTGATATGGGACGTGGCTCGTAGCCACATCAGAGGAACCTACAGTTGTGAGATATAGCGTATGGAAAAGGGGAAGGTCGGTCAGGTGATGCGGAATGTTGCATTGTTGACCATTTAGTCGCAGGTTCAGGGAAGACCATGTGCAATGCATCAAACAGGCCTGCATGGAGTGGGATTATCAAGTGGGAACTGGGCCGCTCCAGTGGGCCAACGGGCCGGGCTTAGTGGCCCAGTGGACTAGGATGGTTTGAGCCAGACCAGACCAGACCGGTTCAGGTTGGGTCAGCCAATGGGTTGGATCAGGTCCGGTGGGTCGGGTAGGACCCAGACAGTACCCGAACCGAGCATGGGTAGGACCTTTTCAGTAAAACAACTATATATTTCAAACCTTGTGTCTGTATGACGAGTTTTTGTCGGCATTGGGACTCGTGCAATGAAAATATTTTTTTGATTTACTCTATGTGAGTTTTTGTGAAGTTAGACTATAACCTAATGTATTCAAAAGTTGGTTCTACCGATACAAGCGCACTGCGAGCACAATCCTATGGTTCGATTTGAAATGGTGGAACTGTATCTCGTTGACTATGTCTCTTGGTGACCATGTGACATTGTGACCACATGACATGGGGTCTGTATGAACTATAGAGACTCTATTAGTTTCTCACACTTCATATGTTACCGATACTCCATGTGTTATAGACATTCTATGTGTTATCGATTCTCCATGTGTTATCGATAGTTAGTGTGTTACCATATCTTTGTGTGTTACCGAGACTGGGTGTCATATCGAGTGGGTGTAGATCCCACATTAAGGTTGCATTTCCCTAAACTAGTTGATACAATTATGAAGATCATGATCCTCCACTAATTGAATGATTCATAGATATGCACTAGTGATCCATCGATGGACTTTGGTGACATGCATATGAATTTTTAAATTTGAATTTTTAGCCATGTATTCACGTTAGGATTTCTGTTTTTTTATTATGATCTGGCTCTTTCTCCATTTCTCATATACTTATCTATTTTATAATGTTCTTATTTATACCAAAAGTAAATTGTTTCCCTTGTTTTGACTTATTGGGCCTTCTTCTAACCCTCCTATTTGATTTATATCCCCAGGATATGTGATACAGAAATTGAACATAAGTTTAACCTATGATAAATCCTTACAAGTGGATTAGAAAAATGTTTTATGATTTCATGTATTATGTTCCTGATTTCCAAGACACTATACTTTAAATATATTCTATTTGTAAAATGTAATGAAAAGTTATGTAAAAAAAGGTGGTATTACATTATTATAACATTAATTCCTATTAAAACTAGTATACATATGATGCCATCGTATGTTTTTTATTTCTTATTAAACACTCTAATGGATTAAAAAGCATAGAAGTCATATATCCATATGAAGTGAGGTTGGTTACTTATTAACCATTTTTCTTCAATTTTTTCATGGCTCATGTGGTATTAGGGTGTTTCAATGGTCATATCATTCGCATCATGAATATCCTAAAACCAAGGAATCGTCGGTCTGTAAGACTTGATTATTGGAAGTATTTGATTATATCTGTCTAGGGTAAAATACCTTGGTCAAAGTCCCAAGGGTGTGACAGAATTATGATAATTCTAGTTCCTAAAATAATTAGGATATATAGGAAATCTTTTCAAGACTCTAGCTTTAATACCTAATTTCTATGTTCCCTTTCATATTCCCTTTCAAACGATGTCAAACTACTTGAGGGTTAATGAACTATGTGTGTTTTAATTCCTATAATAAATATGATATATAGGATTTCGTTTCATGTATAAATAACCTCATTGGAATATTAAAAAAACACTCTACATTGAATAGAATCCCAATGTTCCTAGTTATTCATCATCTGTATATAAACAACTACTCCTTACATGGAAATGGATGAAGAACATTAGATATATACAGAAAAAATCAATGATGAGATCCCATTCTGTTGCATACAAAATGGTTTAACATATGAACATTTTTAAGGATAACTAATCTCATATCAGGATGGGAAATAGATTCACTATGTAAACATACACTTATAAGAGAGTCCTGAAGTACACAAAAAATCCCCCAAAAACGGTGTGATGAGACTAACCTCTCATCCACTCATCCAATGAGAGTTCCTAGGAATGATTGAGTCTAAAACCAAAACTAACCACATGCATTTAGAAAGTAGGTACTTATGCATTCATGGTTTTGGAACCATTGGAAGCTTCTATTAAGAATGAAAATGGTGACCTGACATCAATTATTGAGCACTAAGTATTCTATTAATGTTCATATTTAGGGATTTTTTTTCATCCAATAGAGCATATAACAATGATTTAACCAAATGGGAAGTGAATGTATCCACTTCCAGTGGTCAAAGTGGATGAGCCGCCACGTGTTAGGTAGTTGAGAGATGCATCTGGGAAGAATGGTGACCTTTTAAATACTCAACACATTAAGTAGTTCCAACAATATAGAATAACTATTTAGTTTTTTGGTAAGAAAAAACCTCAATTAGAAGAGTATTTTCTTCAGGTAGTGGATCTATTTTTCTAGGCTATTCATACTTTTCAAAAATAGATTATTATTCTAGTAAGGATTGTTCATCATGGGGAAGCAAGGTGTTGGTGGGTTTTGATCAACAAGACACATGACGAGATAATTATTTCATAGACATAATTCTTGAATTATTTCCACAATGATAATTATCCATTGATATTTTTCTCTTTGTGTATGTAGGATCCTGTGATGTTGTGATATTGTGATATATCCTTGGTTAAGTGTTTCACAATCTTTACCTACCTCACAGATTATAGTCTCGATGTGGTTCTGGATGGTAACATCTAGGGGAAACGTTTTAAATTGGTTATTCGTTGTGAAATATCAGCAATAATGGTTTTTTTATGCATTTCTACATATATTGGACTCATATAGTAGGACATTGTTGGATATAATTTTATATAAGAGGTTTATTTTGGATCTAGAGATGGATGTAGACATCATTGGGATGAGTTATCTCTAGAATCTATTAATCATCCATCTTTAGGATCACTATAAATGAGGAATGTGCATTACAAGACTTATACATGTGGATCTATGGTATATGGTTTTCATAGAGTGTCAATTCTGCCTAATGAGGGTAGATGTAATGATTTTGATGAGGGAGGTAACATTTCCATGATTTGAAAAAAAATTGTGTAATATATATTGTAAATGAGGTGGAAATAAATTAATTTAGGGGAATCATCTTGATTAGGGATCTCTTATGTGGCCTAAGGGTGGAAGCTAGATAGGTAGTGTCGCTATGGGGAAGAAAAAGATATAGAGGGTGTTGTTGGAGTTAGTTCCCTAGAAACAACTTCTATTTACTTTATGATAACATTTATTTATTATTCAAAATAATAATAAACTCTTTATCACATAGTTATTGTTCATATATGTATAATTGTATTTGAAAATTTCATATGAGTAATTGTCATACAATATGGTCATAGATGTACTTCACTATGATCAGAACATAGAAGTACCACGACATCATTCATAAAAATACGTGTTCTCTATATTGATGATGTAATTTAATGGAAACAATGGATATAGACTATAGTGGGAAACTCATATTTTATTGAGGAAAATTATAATGGTTTAAAACATTTGGTATTATCCAAAGTAAGATATTTTCAAAATGAGACATGCTAGTAAGAAATCCAAACTTATATGTCACATTTGTTATTCAAAACTACAGAAGATTGTATTGATCCTTATTCTTAAATATTATTATTTATGTGTATTATAATTTATTTAATTTGATGTTTTGATAAAAACTGTAAGGATATATTATCACAATGAGGTATGATACATTGGGTCAATCACATGTTCTATTTCATTAATGAATAATGAAATGACTTATTTTCCCTTTATGTTCATTTATATAACTTGATATATCAATCCATTTGATGAAAATGATATAGAGTAAATTTTTACATTGATGTGGTGTTTGATATAGATGAAAAATTTCCAAAATAGTCAAGGAAGGAGGCATCAAGAACATTAGATGATAGAACTAACTTGCATCCTAATTTATTAGAGATATTGTGATAAAGGGATCGTATTACATAGTAATAAAATGTATGAGATATTATATCATTATGACATTAACATATTTATTTATTGGTTCCTTTGGTATTATGAGACATTAACCATATACTTTGAAATTCATCCCCTGATGCTTCTATGGACAACTCTTGGAGGATCACATAATAAGTGTATCATGAATCATAGTAAAAAATTATTCATATTTAACATGTTGAATAAATATTATTTTGAAATGTCATTTAATAATTACTTAATTTTTCATCACATATATTCCATCAATAGTTATTCAAGAGAATTTTTTTTATTGTAATATTTAGTAAATATGATTTTTTTATTGAATATAACCATTAATTATTTATTAGAGACTACGGAATTGGTATATATTTATTAAATAATAAATTATTATTATGGAACGAAAAATATTACACTGGAATGGAAGTCAAATTTTTAATGTTCTGTTTATTTGAATAAATAATATATAATTATATTCATAAATTTTGTTCATTTCATGAAATATTATTATTATTATTATTATGGGATGTAATTCTATTGGGATTACAAAAAAATAAAGGGAACATGAGAAATTGTTATTTTCTAAATCCAGAGGTTTATAATTCCATTTATTTAATTTTCCTATGGGATCTATTTCATTTTATTTGTGAACAATGAGTTTTAGATAGAATAATATCAAATATATAGTGAGATTACTCTTTATGAACTCTCTAAATAATGGAGATTGGTCCGCCACCACCAAAACACTCACGAATTAATAGATCATCATGAACAAATCCTTAAAGAGATTCTTGGGGTGATCAAAGGATAATGACTAATACATTAGGATCTACTATTAAAGATCCCAGAGATTCCTATTACGATGTTCAATGGATCGTGGAACACATTTGGATTACTACTAAAGGGAATATATTATAGATTCTTACATGGAAATCATGGAATGAAATTGATATTTTATTCAGATTCGTCATCAATGAAATAACTTCTCTCATGGTATTTCATTATTTGTTTAAATTATTTATAATTAATGTGTGACTATCCTTTCAATTGTTTCACAAATTTATATATTTTCTATATTATTTTATTCCATTCCATTTTTCATGATGTTTATAGTCATGTAAATCAATGATTAATCACCGATCATCACAAAATGCAGGTTTGGGAATTCCCCCTCCATTGTAACACCCAGACCCTAGAATCTCGGAGCTAGTGACATAATTTATTAAATTGGAATTATTACATGTAATAAAATGTTAAAGGAAATGTCATTGTAGCTTATTTGGAAAACTATATTACACACATGACACCCTTACAACATTGATAAATATAAAATAAAACATAATATATAACAAAGACTAATAAAATGTATCTTTGAAAATCCTTCAAATGATTAATCTTCGTATCCAAGGGAAATGAAAAAAAAATTCGATGAGTTCAGATGCTCAAAAAGTGTACTTACAACAAAATAAATAATGATTCCATTAGAATAATCATCCTGGCATTGAATATAATAAGTCATAGATGACATATACATATATTGTTAAGGCATAATACATATGGAATGGTAGATAACTAAAACACATTCAATTTAATTAATAAAACACGAATGAAATTAATCCATAGATGTTTCAATGAAAAAATATCATGGACAATAATAATAACTAAATTCTAAATAATGGAAGTTCATAACTAGTGGAAGTCATGTTTTGAAGACCCATGATATACTTACCATCATTATTTATTCTAAAGAGAGTTTTAACTTACCTAATTTAGTAAATTTATTTGTCTCAGGAGATTACTGATGCATGGAGGGGCTCAAATTAACCAGTTCCTAATCGGTATATTTCGTGTCAAAATAATTATGAATATATTTTAAAAATTGACCGAAATTATAAATAATGTTCCTTATCAAATATCTGTATTGAAGAAAAGATACTGATTTATCAACAATTCTTTAGTTAATATAATAACAATCAATGTAAAAATCGTATGAAAAAATTGTACAATATTATTGATATAAAAATATACATTGGATGATAACACTGATATTTATGATAAATGGAACTAAAAATAACAATTATCATATGGATGTGAATTTTTAATGTGAATTATACTGATTCGGATTTTCCTTAATGTTTTTTTAGAAATTACTTGGAATGTTTTTGATATCAGGTGCTGAGATTGAGTGCAATTAGGCGGCTTGGTGTGCCCAGAAATGTTTGTTAAAAAATTTTAGGTTTTTAATAGCACATTCACACTATTTTACTAAAAAATTTGATTAATTATTAAATGGGTATCCGAATTATAAATTTAAGGGTTCCATTGTGTTCAGAGAAGTGTCTTTTATTTCTACGAGGCCTAACATCATCCATCATGGTCTGAATGTGAAATATAGATTTTGGATTTAATCATAAATAAAATAATAAATAATTTTTTTTACTTTCATATCCTATTAACTCATAAATGGATATATTGATTAGAAATATGAGACCACCATTTAGTTCGTAATTTGGTGTTTTCCCTAGGTGTGACTTAATGGTAGTCACTGTTGGTCTTCTGTGGAGAAACCTAAATAGGGCATAATCAAAAAATAATAATTTAAAGATAAATTATTTTGTTGATGCTGTGATGATTTTATTTAAAATAATAATTGTGCATAAATCTCATGGTTAGCTGCATAACCCTAGAAATGTCTTAGAATTTATAGGTAGAGTGTGGATAAAGAATCCACTCGAGATAACGATAACATATCAAAGATCATATCGTTGATTTCCAATCCAACGAAGTTGGAGTATCTCATCAGCAACAATGATGCAACAATTATTCTGGAATGACCAATCCAAACTCAAGGTATGGTTTTAATCTCTTCATGATTTTGTTCCTTGTTCATAGTTTCAACAATGAAAATGAACCAACCAATGAACAAGTTGATCCACGGTTCGATTGTTCTTATTGGATGGTTAATTGTTGTTTGTGATTATGGGGACATGTATCATTGTGATTGTCATTTTATTCGTTCTTTGTTATAATGTGAATTGATCTAGGACATCACAAACTATGGATGTAGTTTGTTCTTCTGTCCATTGTAGTGCTTTCCCCCTCACCTATTCTTGGAGTTCATAACCATAGTAACCTTGTGGTCAATGTTTGACTATCCAAGGAGATTCAAACGTGACAAAACCCCCCACATTGATGGAATGGAGAAGTGAATGGATGATCCATGAAGTACATGACTCAAGTATCACAAGAATTCCATCTGTTTAAGAAAAATAGCACATGAGGCTAACTGGTGACCCACAGAAGGGCCATCGGTGTCAGGGTCAGCTGCGTGTGGGTGCAGTGGACGGTGATAGGCTTCTGGTGGAGGCCAAGGATCCTTGAACAAGGCTCTATAGGGCTTTGTTGAAAGGGGTGGTGACAGCCACAATATGTTACTAGCTTCATGGATTGAGAACAACGATAGGATGCAGAGGTGGAAATATGGGAAGCATCATGGAGTCGCATTAGAGGAACCCAAATCGGTGAGGCCACGGGGTATACAGAGGAGGCTGGCTGGTTATGTGAAATGCGACATGGTGTCAAGTATATCATCAAGGGACACGGTCAAGGTAGACCAGGTGTAGCGCTCAAAACCGAACTGCATGCAGTGGGATGGACAAGTGGTAACTAGGAAACAATGGTGGTCCAACTAGATGGGCAGGTTCATGCCAGGCTAGACTGAATTGGGTCAGGTCGGAAGGTGGGTCCGGTCAGACTCGGACCAGACCATGGTCAGACCTTTTTAGTTAAACAATTGTATCCTCCAAAAATGTCTGTCTATTTAATGATCCTTTTGTGTCATTGGGAGCATTCCAATGAGATCATCCTTTTTATATAATCTAAGTTAGTCATTGTGGAGTATAAATACATCCTAATGGTTTCAAGAGTAGGTGTTCCTGGTAAAAGAGTGATATGAGTGGAATCATGTGGCTGGAAATGACATGGTGACTATGTGAGTTTGTGACTATGTGACTTGGGGGATAAATGACATATCCACACTGTGTGTTACTTACAATCTGTGTGTTACCGACTCTTTGTCTGTTATTGACACTTTGTGTGTTTTAGACACGATGTTTGTAATCGACACTTCATGTGTTATTGACACTCCATGTGCTATCGACAATACAAGTGTTATCGAGAATGGGAGTCTTATCATGTCAGAGTGGTTCATCTATTGGATATAAAGCTCCCTTGGATGTTGGATTCAAATATAAAGATCAGACCCATTCAATAGGTTTGGACGGTACTGAGAGAGGATTTAGTTCTACCTCGATGGACTGAAGAGAAGGGAACTCTACTTAGGAGTGATAGATGTTTTGTGGGTTAGTAAGGGGAACATACTGCATTGACTGTGGGTAAGTTATGAGGTGTGATTCCCTCCACTATCTCTTATTAGAGGGGACTCATGTTTTACTTATTTAGAATAATTCTCACTCAACTGTGTGCAATGGTGATGGTTGTTCCACTTTAATAGAGTTTCTTTTCTTGTTTTGGGTGTAAGATAGTGATGACTAGACACTTGGTGTTGGGCTCTGGATCTGGACCAAGTAAAACATTCTCGATGGAGTGAATCTCTTGGATAGGTTGCATATGTGTTGGCTGATCTCATGGAGTGTTCCCTTCTAGTTTTTATGTTTTCATTCATTCCTACGTTGTGAATCATTTTACTTTCTATGAGGTCATAACCTTATGATACAAAGTGTTCAATATGAGTAAATCTATGTGTTCTTGATATATGCCATCAATTCATATTTCATGGTGGAGCTGAATATACTTTATGTTTTTATTTTTGTTCCAATTCATGTATATATTAGTAGTATTCCTATATGGTAGTGGGTGTCCTACTAGGTATTTTTTACTAACCCCTTCATAGGAGTTGACCACACAGGTCATGTCTTATGAAGACGATAAATTCTTCGACGGAGTCCTAGGTGGACGTGTACCTAGTACGGCATAGAGAGATCAAATAGTCAAGGTGTTATCCTAAGGATTTAGACATTTTCCATGTAACAACTCTTCAGGTAGTGTTATCTGTAGATATGTTACAATAAATAGTGTGTTTAATTTTACAAACTCTTACTTTTGGGGGGATTTTATTCTAGAACATTTTACTTTCTAGTTTTCTACTGTCGTATTCTATTGTTGCTATTTAGAGTGGTATGCATAATTTATTACAAATTATTTGAACATTTCAAAATGATGGGCTTGGAGATGTGTGGGTGTGTATAGGTAATTAGGATAATCGCTCCCATTTGTGGGATATGCCTACTCATATCTAGTCTCTATCCCATGGCCTGTTAAATGAAATCTTGGGCTAATCATAAAATGGGTCCCTCTGGGACATGTCGTGATATAGTGGTATCATAGTATGTTTTCCTAATTAAGGACTGAGAGTCTGTGAGATTTGTTTAGGGAAACAATGTTATGTGTTTCGAGTTCATATTTTTGGATAGGAATTCTACTGTTGATGTGGTGGCCAATGTGTCCATATACAAAGACTATGGACACCTATTTTTGTAGTTGGTACATGAAAATAATTCTTATGGGGAAAATAATTATACTTGCATCATATATGAATGGTTGTGTCTTCCATGTCCACCTTGAGTAAGCTCTCCTGAAATATTCTTTTGACTGTGGTAAATCATCTTTTACATCAAAATGATTCCATGTATACATCTCTCTAGGATTCCAAAACATGGACAAGAGAATGATCTGTGGGTGATGAGAATTCTGTATACGGATTTTTACTAGATACACCACCATGAAATGGTGTACCAGTTATACCACTGCATGTAGAGAAGCACACAGTACCCACAGTTCTAGTGCATGAGATGTTCAGGATGAGCACACTCCAAGTGGTTCTATATTAGATACCCCTTAAGTTCTAAGGAAAGATTTGAGGACTGGCATGTGGTGGCGATTGAGTTTTCCATAAAGTTAGTACACCAACAATGTATATGTTAGTCTTGGTAGCAAGCCTTCCTTGTGTCTTAGTAGAGCGATAGTGGGGGTTAGTTATTTGATCTTATGATGAGGTGAATCTTCCATGGACAGAACATTAGAACCTTATTTAGATAAGGACTTCTCACCTTATAAGATAAGGTAAACACAATCCATATATCATATAGAGTTCCGGTAGGACAACATGTTGATATCTGAGTATTCCGCACAGTATATAAAACTTCATATCTACTCCATGGATATGATACATGACTAGTGCTTTAGGGCTCAGAACATCATGTGAGGTCCATGTATGGACATCTAATATATAATTATCCTTTGATTCATTCCTACTAATGAAGTGGTGTTAGAGATAAAATTTTGGTTGAGAGTCCCTTGGCTGGGAAGATACAGTTGATGGAAGTTTTCAATGGGTAGATAAGAGTATAGACCTTGGAACTGGGAAGCCAATGTCTGTATCAATGTTGTGGGTATATGAAACATTCTGAAAGGAGGTCCCAAGATAGGGGATATACATTTAAAAGCTCCAATGGTAAGTCCAGTCATCCTCTATAGTGGAAATTATTCTCATGTGGGGGTAGGGGAAATCATTCTAGAGATTTTCTAACCCATCGTGAGGCTGGAAGGGAAATGGTGGAAAGGAAACCGAGGTAGATATAGTGAAAGGAACATATAGATCTATATGGTGGTGGATATAGAAGTGGAGCTGGAAAAGTAGTAAGAGGTGGTATAAATTTCAACATGCTACTACCAACACCCCCATTTTATCCACACTAGGATTAAGGAGTTGGATAATAGGGAAGGAGATAAATTCATGTGGTTGAGGCATATGACCCAAGGGAGCTACATATGATTCGATGTACAGTCTGTGTCTATCCGTACTTTTCTTCCAAATTGATATACACATATGATAGTAATTTGTTTTATACCACGAATATTTTTTGATACAGAAAGATTCTGGTTTACCCGTTAACTTGGTCTTCATGTCTGTAGACTTCAACTGGAGGAGACCTAGTGATGAAACACTAGTATCGATAGTGAGACATGACTCATAAAGGAAATAGTTTTGGTTGGGATCTCATGTTAGAGGCACTGAGGACTTACAACTTCATTCTTGGTATAGAACATTTACTCACAGTTCATGTTCAAGATGACTATTTTAGGTGAAGAGTATTGTATGTCTATTGTCATGAAATGAGGATTTCCTTCATTGTGAAGAGGAAACCCATGTATCAATGGGTGGACTCACACATAGAAGGGTGAAAGTGATTACTTATGAATTAGATAATCGATCCCTTTGAGCAATATATGTCATGCATCCACTATTTCTTATAGTAGTAGTGGATCCATAATGGATCAAACTATGGTTGAGATAGAGGTGTTTTAAAGAGTTCCTCCAAGAAAATGATATTGAAATGGATTACAATCTTGGGAAGGGAAATGTGGTAAAAAATAATATCATTTAGAGATTAGTTTTTAGTTTTTGAATCAGGTGTCCTAATATTTTTCCTTATTTTAAATATCCTGTGTGGATGGTGATGGAACGACTGACCTTTAGATGAGTGTTTTCACCCTTTCAATTTTATAGTTAGTTGGAGAGCCTCAAATTGGGAATACCTATTATGAGACTCTACGTGCTCATGTTTCCATAGGAAACGCCTCTAATGAATATTTGAATGTTTGTGGTCCCATCATTATCTTTAGGAGACATACCATTGTACCCATTTTGTTGATGTAGTATTTTTAGCAATGATTAATTCTTACAACTTTGGAAGTACATTACCTTTTGAGCCATAAGGGTTTATTGGGTGGAATGAACAAATTATTTGTTTTAGGGGTGATAGATTGATTCCTATGACCTTTTCATGCTACCATTGATCTGAGTTGAGCCCGGGGTCACTGATCATGGAGGGATGTTGTGATATGTGGGGCAGTGAAGGCCAGTTTTTAAGGAAGAAGGGGACTCCTAGAGTGCTGAGATGTATCACGATTTGTATGCAGGTTTCGGGGATGACACCAAGGGTGATAGAATGGTTGAATCTTGGTTTAATAGTTGGTATGAAATCTGGGTTCTTTTTTTAAAAAATTTCATGGTTTATCAACTCACCAACTCAAGTCCATATGATTGGGAGGGGTTTCCCATTGTTTTTCTTGGGGTACTAGGATAGAAGCAGGAAGGGATATTGAAGGACTTTATGATTGTTTTTTCACATAAATCTAAGGGACACGCTACTATTTTGGTGATCATTGACCGATCATGAAGTAATCCCACCTTTTAACTATTCAAGATCATAGTTCAGAAGTGAGATTTAGACACCTCTATGGAAATAAGATAATTCAACTCCATGTACTTCCATATAAAATAGTTTTAGATTGTGATGTTTGTTTTACAACCTATTTGTGGATATGAAGTATCAATAATAGAGGATCCATCATGTGTGGTCATTTCTTAGAGTGCACATTTATTATCGGTAGAGGAATCTACAAGAGTGCACATGGGGGTAGGGGGTCTTAGATTCGTGCTCGGTACCCTCATCTATTTGGGTATCCATTGGTTTGGATTTTGGTGATGTAAATCCATATTGTGGGGAGAGTGTAATAAATTATATATTCCTAAAACTATTTTTAAATATTATTTGGGAAAATTATGAGACTAAGAACTAAGACGAAATGAAATTCAAAGTCCCAATGTGCATATAATAGTTCATTAAAAATGTTATGTTTGTAAAAGCATGTGCACGTGATTATCCAAAAAAACAATAATACCTCATAAAGGGGTTCCCATGTCCGAAATCTGAGGTCATGGTTGTGTTAAAATTAGTGGATTTACATTAGGAAGGCCCTATCATTTGCCAATGTGAGTCTGCTATGAAGGACCATTTTTTTAAGTAATCTCTAATTAAACAATTAAATTAAAGTTAATTTATTTTAAAATATTAATAACTCATGAATGGAGAAATATATTAGAAATTTGAGACCATCGTTGAGTTCGTAATGTGGGTTTTTCCTAGAAGTTACCTAAATGTAGTCGGCAAGGGTCATTTATGGAGAAACCCGAAATGGACCTAATGGTCAATAAATAATTTATAGATATATTATAATTTTTTCTGAGTGAAAATTACAATTAAAATAATATTTATGAATAAAATATTAGGGTTAGTTGTATAACCATGGAATGATGGAGAATCACTCATGAGAGAATGGAGAAAACAATACTCTCAATTGAATGATGACGGATCGAAGATCAGATTGGGGATCATCACGAAAATGGAGTAAGAGGATCTCATCAACGATGTAGTCACAAACATTCCTCTTCAACCACAAATCTGAACTTGAGATAGTTCATTTAATCTCATCTTGATATTAATCCTGATTTTTAAATTCAGTGATGAACACAGACCAACCAATGAACAGGTTAATCAGTCATTCCATCATTCTTATGGGATGGTTAACTGCTGTGGGGATTATGGGGAGATGTATTATTGAGATTATCATTTTATTTTTTCCTCTTTATAATGGTAATGAATATAATATTACATGAACAAATGCTAAGATTCGTTCCTACAAGTGGTCTAGTGCTTTCTCCCTCCCCCATTCGTGGCATTCTTCACCGCTGGACCCTCATTGTTGCGGTTTGAGATTCAAATAGGATCCAAACATGATCGGGACACTAGATTGGTGAAAAGGAAAATAAATGGGATGATCGATGATGTACATGATCTAAGGATCATAGGTGTGCCTTTATATTGATAAATAGGGTACTGAAGGAGAACTGGTGGCCCATGGAAGGGGACACTAGTGTGCTGGGATAAGAGACTACTACATGTGGGTGTGGTGGATGGAGAGGGGATGTCGTTGTGCCCAGCAGGTTTGGAATAGATCTTTGAGATGAAATTTTGATGTAGAAGGTATAGGGCATGTAACATGGCTGGAATGTATGACCGTGGGTCGTGGTAGTAGGATGTGATGGTGAAATGGGACTTGGCTCGAAGCCACATCAGAGGAACCTAATGTTTTGAGATATAGGGAATGATAAAGGGGAAGGTCGGTCATGTGAACTTCGGAAAAATGAATTGTTGACCATCTAGACGCACGTTCAGGGAAGACCATGTGCAATGCTTGAAACAAGCATGCATGCAGTGGGATGATCAAGTGGGAACTAGGCCTCTCCAGCGGCCCAATGGGCAGGACTCAGTGGCCCAGTGGACAAGGATGGTGTGAGGCAGACCAGACTGGATCAGTTTGGGTCTGCCAATGGGTTGGATCTGGTCCGGTGGGTCGGGTAGGACCCAGATAGTACCCGGACCAAGCTTGGGTAGGACCGTCTCAGTAAAACAAATATATCTTTTATACTGTGTCTCTGTATGACGAGTTGTTGACAGCATTGGGACTTGTGCAATGAAAATATTTTTTTATTTACTCTATGTGAGTTTCTGTGAAGTTAGAATATGACCTAATGTATTCAAAAGTAGGTTCTATCGATACAACCGCATTGTGAGAACAATCTTGTGGTTGGATTTGATTTGGTGGAAATGTATCTTGGTGACTATGTGTCATGGTGACCATGTAACATCAGGACTACATGACATGGGGTCTGCATGAACTATAGACACTTTATTTTTATCTCACATTTCATGTGTTACCGACACTCCATGTGTTATAGACACTCTATGTGTTACTCCATGTGTTATCGACAGTTAGTGTGTGGTCTTAACTTTGTGTTTTACTGAGACTGGGTGTCATATTGAGTGGGTGTAGATCCCACATTAAGGTTGCAAGTCCCTAAACAATTGGATACAATTATGAAGATCATGATCCTTCATTAAGTGAATGATTCCTAGATATGCACTAGTGATCCCTCGATGGACTGAGGAAAGGATACTATGTTTAGAAGTGACATATGTTTTGTGGTTTTGTTAGGGGAATGTACTCCATCGACGGTGGGGTAGTGGCCAGGTTAGTGTCCCTCCACTCTCTCTTGCTATAGAATATTCATGAGGTATATAGTTGGATTAGTAAAACCATAACTTTGTGTCGTGGTGCCGAAGATATTTCTCACTTGGTTTTGTTACCTTGTTCAGAGCACAAGGTAGTGATGAATTGACCCCTCATGATGGGAACTAGAGCTGGACAGAGGGAAATGAACCGAATTGAGTGCATCTTTCAGACATGTTCCATTTGAGATAGATGATCATTGGTATTGTTTCCTCCATTTTTTCATGTTACAATTCGATCCTATCATGATAATCATGTTATTGGATAAGAGGTTGGAACCTTATGATACTTAGTGTCTGATATGAGTATATCCAGATGTTCTTGATATATGTTTTGTAGACCGATATCTTTTTGGAGATGACTGTAATTCATGTATTTCATTGTGGTTTACTTTAGGTATTCCTTAATAGTATACAGTTGTGGTTTCAGGGTTTCCAACCTATTATTGTTTTAATAACATAGGCATAGTCTCTGGCTACCTGTGTCATGTCTAGTGAAAACGATTGACAGTTTGATGATGTCCTAGGTGCAATAGGACCAGGTGGTTCTTAGATATTTCAGATAATCGAGGTGTGCTGATATAACTTCATACATCTTTCTCTATACCTACCCTTTAGGTGGGGCATTATCTGGATGTGTTTTAGGAAGATGAGTGTTCTCTTTTAAAAACTCTTACATTTGATACACATTTATTGTAGCCCTGTTTACTTTCTATTTTTCTACTATAATACTGTGTAATTGGTATTCTTAGTTGTATGCATACTACTTTACTTAGAGATTTTATATTTTAGCATGTTGGTCTTGGAGATTTGTGTTTGTGTACAGGTACGAAGGAAAATGATTCCCATTTGTGGGATATGCCTACTCACCACCAGTCTCTATCCCCTATCCTATTAGAGTATGGCTTAGGGTAGTCATGAAAAGTTTTCTCTTAGGGATGGTTCATGACATTAATGTTAATAGTAACTGAAAATGTGGAATTACAATGGTAATATTCACCACTTTATATTTATTAAGTCCACCCCCATTGGATGGGATTGTACATAGTGAAAAATAAAATAACATGATGTATGAGAAAATCATGATATTAAATGAAAAAAGGATTGTATATAGACCAATTTAAAGTTAACTGGTGTAAAATTCCAAATAACAAATAATTGAATGTAAAATGAGATGAAATAATTTTTAACATGGTAAATTTTTTATTTTTATACCCATGAGAGAAATAACATCACGTGAAAATATTAATACCATAAATATAAAAATATTCATCTAATTAAATACAATTTTGTCATTATATACAACACACAAAATAAATATGTGTTGAAAATGGTGTATTCATCATGGAAGAAAATGATATAAAAGAATCCCTTTCATTGGGTTTTCTTTTGGTGGAACGTACATTGACCTCTTATATACAAATTTTAAATATGTTAATTACTTTTCCATAAACAAGCATATAATTCATTATATAATATATTATCTTTTTTTAATATCTTATTACCCATTTTTAATAATATTTCATTATTCTTTCTACTTTCTGTGTTTAATTCCTGGTATTTGGAGTGTTTTTTGATTTGCTTTTCTGTTATTTTTATATCAATAATGATTTCAAAATATACAAAATGTAAATTATGATAATATTATCATAATAAATTTAGTATATATTTATTTTAAAAAATCATTATTATTTAGACATAGGTAATGAAATTCACTATACATGGAGATGGTTGGTTGTATATAAGCATGAACACTATTTTCATTTGTCTATCGTATTAGAAAATTGAAATGTAAGTATTATATATGTAAATTATAATTCCCGTTAAATAATTGTATCATATATATACATATATATATTATTTTATCTAAAATCATCCTATATAAATTCCATGTATAGTTTGAATTAATAACATTACATTGAGGAGGCAATGGTCGACACATCCAAAAATGATGTTATCATAATCCCTCAAAATGGAAATAATGAAGGTATGAGTTATATAAGAATTAAAAAAGCATAAATACATTATAAATATTATATATATCATATTTAATTTATATACACAACATTATATCCATCCTTGAAAGGAGTTAAATTGAAGATCAAATTACATCGGTTTACGAGGTAGTAGTCCACCGTACAAACAAATGATGATTGCATATCACATTATGATTGATGTATTTGATTGTGTATATATAATTATTTTCATAACAACATAAAATTATATTTATCAAATCAGTGTTATTATATGATGATTAAAAAAAATTAATTAAATAGGTTGATAATTAATTGAAACAAAAGGGATCGTTGAAAAACATTACATCTTATATGGGTAACTACTTTTGGTTCTACAAAAAATGCATCCTTATTTTCATTTCTTCCAAAAAATATGAATATAGTATGAAGAGAGGTATTTATTTAATAATTTGTTTCAATTTTTTATGGAAATATTTGTAAAGAACCATAAATTTCAAGGGAAATTTTTTCTTAATTTTCATTGGGATTTTATGAGTACGCAGTTTCTGACAGAACCTGATTTCGTGCCCCAGTGTTCCCAGAATCAATTTCCAAAGTTTAGTTCGGTTATGTTCATTGAACGAATGAGCAGGTTTTTCTATCTTTTGAACCGGTTCTCTGAACCGAAATCCGAGGGCACTGATGGAATCATAGCACCTGTAATTACTTAGGAACACCTTCTATAGAGTTGTGTTTTCTTGGGTGAGGTTATTAAAAAATGGGTTAACTAAGGAAAGAAATAAAAATTTGTGCAACAATTTTTATTTTCAATTCTAAGTAGTTTTAACCTATGCATGGTGTTTGGAGTGGGACCCACTACATCTTAACTCCCCTAGGTAGGATATTAGTGAAGTTGGGCCCACACAAGCCCCACCCCTCCAAATCCCTTACACCTCCCACAAGCACTTAATTGTGTAACTCACCCCCCCCCCCATTTATTGGCAAGTCAACCCTCAAAGATAAATTTGAATATTAAACGCTCTGAAATTAATTTAATTAATTGAATGAGATCTTTTTGAATTTCAAATTAATGTCTTGCGTGAGTGTTAATAATATAAGACATTGTCTTATTTTATTGGGGGTTTGTTTCGTTGTGCGGAAACAAGGAGAAGACTCTTGCTCTCTTGAGGAATGTCTTCTTCCTCGTTGAAGAACGTGAAGAAGGCCGAGTCTACAACGAAGAACTCTATCAAGGCAAGGGAATCGTTGTGCTGTCTCCTCTCCTCTCTGCAGCCAGTGAGAGATTCCTTCTTCGGATAATGAAGACACGCAACATCCTTCTTCGGGCGAACACCGACGACGTATACGGTGCCATCCTCCGCGATGTCGTATTTCGTGATTTCCTATTCCCGTGACAATCCTCGTTCGACGACTTCATCAAGGTAGGGGTTTGAGTTCAAATTTAATGGATTATATTTGCACTTGCTTTGGTGAAGTTATTTATTTTTTGGCCCACCTGTTATCGTTATAATGGGAGGAGGTCGGACCGCACGAACATGACTGACCCACCTCCCCCTTTGTTGTTGAATTCTTTTCGGCTCGATTGAAGGAGGCACGGTGAAACAGCACCGCATGGAATTAAGGAAGAACACGGCGAAGAAGCATGGCGCCGTTGCGCCATGCTGTAGAGGCCAAACGAAGCCACGATCGGAGTCAGGTCGCGGTGAAGGGGTGCGGCGCCATCGCGTCGCACCGTAGGACCACGAAGAGGTCGTGGCCGGAGTAGTGCTGCGGTGGAGGGATGCGACACCATCACACCGCGCCGGTCGGACAAGGCTGTGGCTCAAAGCCGCGGTGGTGCAAGGAGGGGCAGTCAGAACCGCCTACTGTTGACACTTCGGAGGGATGGGAGTGCGGGGTCCTGCGGCGGCAGCACCGGCCGGCCAGCCGGTCTGGCCGTTTCGGATGAACATGGGTTCATAACCCCCGACTGTCCAAGAGGTGGGCCCCCCTCTTGGGGGGCGTTCTTGAATCAATGGGGACCAGCGCGCCCACCCTTTGCGCGACCTCTCGGCCATCACAGAGCCACCTAGGTCTGGCCGCACCGTCCGGGTCGGGCTGCGCCTGGCCGGGCCGGGCCATGCCCTAATGGGCCAGACCCGGACCTGGGTCGGGTCGACCCGGTTCGGGCCGACCCAAGGGGGTCTTGGGGCGGGTCGGTGCCGGCCCAAAACCCCCTAAAACTGGACAGGTTCGTTTAAATGCCTGTAACACGGGCTACGAACCTTCGATCAAGACACTGTCAGTTGCGATGTTATCCTTGGATCGAGAGGACGAATTCATTGTATTACACTCAAGGTTTAGGAGAACTTTGAGTAGAGCAGGGTTGGTTCGAACACAAACCAACCGGTCCCTCGGAGCGGAAATGCTTATAACTTGAGCTCCGTACGTCCGATTGACGTGCCTTTAACTTTGATGGATTCATCTTTTTGATATAGACCTTTTGTCTTACTCCGCTCGAGGTTTGTACTCAGTTGGAGTACGGCCTAGTTGGTTTTGACATAAAAACCAACCGGGCTCCTGGAAAGAAAAGGCCAATAACTCTCAGGTCGGGCGTCCGATTGACGCGTCTTCTGTCACGTTGAGTTCCTTTTGCTGAGACAGAACTTTGGGATACATCAGCTACGTACTATGTGTCAGTTGATGTATCGACCCCTTTGATCGTGGAGCGGACCCTCCCGGAATCGAGCATGCTGTGTGTGGGAACCCTAGAGCTGGCTGCGACTACGACGATGATGACAACTGCACTGAAATCCTCCGTGGGTTCGGCAGCGACGACGACTGCACTGAAATCCCTTGTGGGTTCGAAAGCGATGAAGACCGTTCTGAAATCCTCTGTGGTTTCGACGGAGATTGACTACTATTCTTGTATCATGCGTGGGTCTGGAAGTACTACAGTTCTTGTATCCTATGTGGGTCCGGCAGTGTTGACTATGTTCTTGTATCCTACGTGGGTCTGGCAGAGTAGCTGGTCTTGTATCCTATGTGGGTCTGACAGCTTAGCTAGTCTAGTATCCTACGTGGGTCCCATATTAGATGAATCAGTGACTACATCTGATCATCTCTATCAACTTACGAAGAAGTATACCTGTGTGAGATAAGTCTTGACATTCAATCATTATCTTTGATATGATTTAATTTCTTCTTATGTGGATTGCATTGTGCTTTCCTGTGTGGATTGGGTTGTACTATCCAGTGTGGACATGATCGAACATGGGCTCGGCTGTTGGAGCCAAACTGGAATTGATGACATAGGTATATTTATGAGTAAATACTCAAGTAGGGTTGGATGTTACTTCATGATTGTATCTTTCTTTTGTGGATTATACTCTGTGGATTCTGGGAGACCTTTTTGGGTATTGGGGTCCCTACTGAGTAGCGTATACTCACCACTGCATGGGCTATGCCTGCACTATGTTGTGTTGGATGCAGACGACAGACATCACTAATCATGGTTGAGGCATTTGGAGCAAGTCGGTACCTAGAGGTGGACCACTGGGCAGGACGTACACGGAGTGGACGGCTGGACCCGAGTAGCTGAGGAGGCTATCTGTACCCACCAGTCAGGTGGGACATCCAGTGGACGGCTTGACGTTTCTTCTTTACCTTCAGTTGATGTACTTTCTTTCCAGTTGTACATTACATTCAGTTTGGGTTTGTATTCTGGCCGATTTACTTTCCCCACTTACTATTGTACCCAGTTTTACTTAGTGTTTACTTCTGCTGGCTTACTCTGTGGTGTTTGTTTGTTTTATAAGGCAATGCCTTCCCCTTTTATCGGGAGTTATGTCATTGGTTCTAGTCGCCAGCCCCTGGCCTATGCAATACGGGCTTGGGGTAGTCACGACACGGGTCTCGAGGATGGGTTGTGACAAATTGGTATTAGTGGAGTTCGGTTCTACCGCAGAACATAGAACTCTGATCTTCTTTCTTTGTGAAGTAATAGTGATAAGGGTATTGGGTTTGGTAATCAGTCCAGGGAGTCCAGTGTTGGTGTGGCGGCCAACGTATCCGTACACCAGGACCCTGAATTCTGATTTCCGGCTCAACGCATGAAAACCTTGATTGCATGTGTGTTTCAAAAGTTTTATTTGTGATTAATTTGTTTCTGCTCACCATGTATACTATTTTGACCATGGAACACCTGTTTCTTTTCAGGATGGCCCCACGATGGCAGCCAGCTAGGGTTCAGAGCTTTGTGCGAGAAGACATACCACTGAGAGACCAGGCCTCGGTGCAAGGCCTTTTTTTAGCGGAGGCACCGACGATAACTCTACCCACCGAGCCACCGATGCCACCAGCCCTAACCGCTGAGAGTGCACGTCACCCTAGTGCACTGCACATGTTTCAGCATCAAAGACCACCCAGGTTCCGCTGGGAGATGGCCCCTCAGGCAGCCGAGTATTGGATCGAGGCGGTTGTGTGAGTTTTCAGGTTAGTGGGGACACCAGATGACCTCAAGGTGATCCTTGCAGTGAACCTCCTGCACATGGAAGCAGAAAGATGTTGTAGCTTGATGCTCCATGTGCACGACGAGGCATCCCTCCACTGGATGGACATTGAGAGACTCTTCCTCTTGGAGTTCATCCCAGCCACCCTCAGTGCGGCGCACATTCAGGAGATACTACAGCTATGACAGGGAATCATGACGGTCGCCCAGTACTTGGAGAGATTTACCGATCTCTCGTGCTATTCGACGGACATGGTACGAGACCCATTCTTCCAGGCCCTGACCTTCGAGCAGGGACTGAGGAATGAGATCTGTGCATCGATGATCTCCCTCAGAATTATGACACAGGCATAAGTAATGGAGAAAGCCCTTCTTATAGAGTGCTTTCTTGCTGAGCCTACAATAGCAGCAAGACCTATCGCAGGGCGGCACGTAGCAGAGTCGTCTACAGCTGTTAGTCGACGGAAATAACAGGGGTCCAGGTGGACCAGACCATCATGCTGACGACCTCAGGACACTGGCTCCGAGGTGCGGGGTACACGGTGCAGAGCTAGCTTTCCGAGGAGCAGACAGTTCTACACCAGCGGCGGGCATGGACACATGGCTCGTGAATGCCCGAACTGCTGTGCAGAGGAGCAACAGAAAGTTGAGGGGCCACCCAGGTAGAGGCAGAGGGTCGATCGTGGTGGTCCGCAGAGAGAAGACAGATGAGGCAGGGGAGCTGGCCGAGCAGTAGGTGGTGGGTGACGCTTTGAGGATCTACCACCACCACCACCACCATGAGGTCCACCCCGACCACAGGGAGCTGGCGGACAGAGGCAGACTCAGCTTCAGGCAGTGGAGGCCTACGACCACGACGCGCCAGAGATGATTCGAGGTACTATCTGGGTCTACTCCACCCATACTGCAGTTCTTATAGACACAAGTGCGAGTATTTCTTTTATTTCCGCTACTCTTGTTCAGAGCTCGGAGATTCCGACGGAGCTGTTAGCTCGATCCTTATGGCTAGAGACTCCTACGGGAGTAGACTAGACGATTACGCACTAGGGCTGGCAGTGTGATCTTACTCTAGGAGGAGAGAGCATTGGCTAGGATCATCCTGTAGCAGTGTCGAGGCCTTACGATGGAATCTTTGGCATGGATTTGTTATCTACAGTCCTTGCTTAGATCGACTGTTTTAGGCGCAACGTGTGGAGTGTCCGCACCGATGGGAGCAGGTTCACCTTCACCAGTGAGAAGGGATCCTTTGCAGTGCAGGATGGAATCATGTAGAGGAGAGGACATCCTATCAATCATCAGTTGGCTAGCCTCATCCTAGGAGCAGTTGACGTGTGGAGTCCTAGTTTTCCTGTAGTGGTGGATTAGTATGCATACATTTTCCCTGATGACGTTCCAGGACTACCTCCTCATAAAGAGGTAGTCTTTTATATTGACCTGTACCCCGAGACAACCCCGTATCTCCCCCAGCACATCGGATGGATCCCATTGAGCTTCGAGAGCTGCGGGTATAGCTGGAGAACTTGCAGGGCAAGGTATTCATCTGACCCAGTGTTTCACCCTGGGATTCCCCGATTTTGTTCGCAAAGAAGGCGGACGGGAGATTGTGACTGTGTGTCGACTATCATTGTCTGAACCAGGTGACTGTGAGGAACAAGTATCTTCTACAATGGATTGACAACCTCTTCGATCAGCTCATGGGAGCATGGTGGTTCTCATAGATAGACCTCAGTTCAGGCTATCATCAGCTCAGAGTTTGGGAAAAGGACGTGTAGAAGACGACCTTCAAATGTCGGTATGGACACTATGAGTTCTTGGTTATGCCATTCGGCATAACCAATGCTCCAGTGGTATTCATGAGTATCATGAATAAGATATTTCAGCCATACCTCGATCGATTTGTCATGGTTTTCATCGACAACATATTGATATACTCGACCACTGAGGAGGAGCAAACCTTCCACTTGCAGGTTGTACTGGACACACTCCGAGAGCACCATCATTATGGTAAGCTCTCGAAGTGTTAGTTCTGGTTACGTGAGTTCCACTTTTTGGAACATGTTATCTCTAAGGCGGGTGTTGTGGTGGACCCTGCGAAGATCGAGGTAGTGCAAGCTTGGGAGACACCCAGGAGCGTGACGGAGGTGCAGAGTTTCTTTGGTCTAGTTGGGTACTATCGAAGATTCCTGCCAGACCTCTCTAGAGTTGCGACACCACTCTCAGCTTTGAAGAAGAAGGGGAAACCCTTCGTATGGTCAGACAGATGTCAGCAGGGCTTCCAGAAGCTGAGACAGAGGTGGACCAGCGCACTTGTCTTGAGGCTACCAGATGAGGGAGTAGGGTACGTAGTCTACTGCGATGCATCAGGGACCGGACTCGGATTTGTCATGATACAGGAGCAAGCATTGATTTCCTATGGATCACGACAGTTGAGGAAGCATGAGGAGAACTACGCTACCCATGTCCTGGAGTTAGCAATAGTTGTCTTCGCTCTAAAGATGTGGCGACACTATCTAATGGGAGAGCGCATTACAGTCTTCTCTGACCACCACCGTCTCAGGTACATCTTCTCGCAGAAGGACCTGAATCTGAGACAGAAGCGATGGATCGAGTTCCTCCAAGACTACGACTTTGAGATAGTATAAACTCCTAGAAAGTGGAATGGAGTAGCTGATGCTCTCAGCAAGAGGACGGACATTCAGCTACTTGGGGAGGTGACAGAGCAGCTAGCCACTTTTCAGATATCCTTCATGGATAGAGAAGGATCAAACATTCTTCAGTCACTCACAGTCACTCCTCCACTTCATCAGCGGGTCAGAGAGGCACATCGTGGGGACGTTGACTATGAGACGTGGCGTGCACAGATATCCTCAAGATAGGCACCTGATGGATTCTTCATGGGAGGACAGCATGTCCTCCATTTCAGAGGACATACCATGGTACCAGCTTCTTTGCAGGAGGAGGTGCTGAGAGAGTTTCACACTTCTCCTTTAGCGGTACGTCCAGTAGTGGAAAAAATGTATGAGGATCTCAGATGACAGCACTGGTGGCCGGGTATGAAGAATGTTGTGGCAGAGATTGTTTCTTGATTCCTTACCTTCCAGTAGGTGAAGGTGGAGCACTAGGTACTAGCAGGCTTGGTACAACCCTTGGAGGTCCTAGAGTGGAAGTGGGATGGGATATCAATGGATTTCATGACTGGACTTCCACGTACTTCCAGAGGTCACGACTCCATTCGGGAGATTGTCAACCGACTCACCACGCCAGCTCACTTCTTACCAATGAGAGAGAAGGGATCAGTAGAGAGCCTGGGGCATCTCTACATTCAAGAGATTTTATGGCTTCATGGCGTTCCATCATCTATCTTCTCCGATCGAGATGCTCTCTTTACTTCCCGGCTTTGGAAGGGGTTTCAGGAGGCATTCAACACGTAGCTATGTCTCAGAACCGCCATTCACCCTTAGAAAAATGGTCAGACGGAGAGGACCATTCAGACACTCGAGGACATGCTCCATGCATGTGTCCTCAACTTTGGTCGTAGCTGGGAGGACCACCTACCCTTGGTGGAGTTTTCTTACAACAACATCTACCACTCCACCATCGGGATGACACCATACGAGGCTTTTTATGGCTGACCTTGCAGATCACCTCTATGCTGGACAGAACCTGGGGAGTCAGCACTTGTTGGACCAGAGGTGGTCCATCCCACGATAGAGAAGGTCCAGGTCATCTAGGAGCGGATGAGGATAGCTCAGATCCGGCAGAAGTCTTATGCTGATAGGGGGCGGAGACCACTAGAGTTTGAGGATGGTGACCACGTCTTCTTGCGGGTCTCACCTCGACATGGATTACGGAGATTTGGCAGGGGCAACAAGTTATCTCTGTGCTTCATCGGGACATTCCAGGTTCTCAGCAGGGTAGGTGAGGTGGCTTATCACTTGGCTCTACCACCTCAGTTGCACCAGGTGCATGACGTCTTCCATGTATCTCAGCTGAGGAGATATGTGCACGACCCGACGCATATCATCGACCATGGGGAGTTGGACATTGATGATGGGGTGACTATTAGGAGGTCCTTTTAGAGATCGAGGATCGACAGTAGCGGGTCCTATGTGGGCGGTCGATTCCTCTAGTTCACATCAGATGGTAGCACAAGAACCTCCAGGAGAGAACTTGGGAGCGGGAGGCTCAGATGTGTGCTCAGTAACCCCATTTGTTTCCCTAGTTTATGTTGTATCTTTACGGGGACATAAATCCATGAGGTGGGAGTAATATAAATACCCGTAAATTTCATGGGAATATTTTTCTTAATTTTCTTTGGGATTTTATGAGTACGCATTTTCTTACGGATCCTGATTTCGAGGCCCAGTTTTCCCAAAATCAATTTCCAAAGTTTGGCTCGGGTACATTCAGTATACAAACAAGCGGGTTTTCCTAACTTTTGAACCAGTTCTCGGAATCAAAATCCAAGGGAAACGATGGAATCACATCTCTGGTAATTTCTTAGGAACACCTTTTCTAAGGTTGCATTTTCTCGGGTAAGATTATTAAAAAATGGGTTAACTAAGGAAAGAAATAAATATTTGTGCAACAATTTTTATTTTCTATTCTAATTAGTTTTAACCCATGCATGGTGGTTGGAGTGGGACCCACTACATCCTAACTCCCCTTGGTAGGATATTAGTGAAGTTGGGGCCACACGAGCCCCACCCCTCTAAATCCCTTAAACCTCCCATGAGCACTTAATTGTGTAACTCACCCCCCCCCCAATTTAATGGAATGTCAACCCCCAATGATTAATTTGAATATTAAACGCTCTTCAATTAATTTAATTAATTGAATGAGATCTTTTTGAATTTCAAATTAATGGCTTGTGTGAGTGTTAATAAAATAAGTCAGTGTCTTATTTTATTGGGGGGTTGTTTCGTTGTGCGGAAACAAGGAGAGGACTCTTGCACTCTTGAGGAACATCTTCTTCCTCATCGAAGAATGTGAAGAACGCTGAGTCTACAACGAGGAACTGTATCACCCCAAGGGATTCGTCGTGTTGTCTCATCTCCTCTCTGCAGCCGGTGAGAGACGCCTTCTTCGGAGAACGACGACGCGCCGCATCCTTCTTCGGGCGAACACCAATGACGTATACGACACCGTCTTCCGTGACGCTGTCTTCCGCGATGTCCTTTACCCTCAACGATCCTCATTTGACGACTTCATCGAGTTAGGGGTTTGAGTTTAAATTTAATGGATTAAATATGTGCTTTCTTTGATAAAGATATTTATTTTTTGGGCCACCTGTTATTGTTATAATGGGAGGAGGTCGGACCGCATGAACATGACTGAACCTCCTCCCCCTTTGTTGTTGAATTATTTACGGCTTGAACGAAGGAGGCAGGGTGCAACGGCACCGCACAGAATCAAGGAAGAACACTACGAAGAAGCGTGGTCCTGTCACTCTGCGCTGTTGAGGCCGAACGATGCCGCGGCCGGAGTCGGGCCATGGTTAAGGGGCACGACACCGACGTGCCGTGCTGGAGGACCAAGAAGAGGCCGCAGCCGGATCGGGGCAGCGGCAGAGGGGCGCGGCGCTATCGCGCCTCGTCGGTCGGACAACGCCAAGACTCAAAGCCGCAACGGTGCATGGAGGGGCGGCTGACACCGTCTGCCGCTGGCACTTCAGAGTGAAGGGACCACGGGTTCCTACGGCGGCAGCACCGGCTGCCTAGCTGGGCCGACCGTTTCAGAAGAACCGGGGGTCGTAAACCGCGACTGGCCAAGAGGCGGACCCCACCTCGTAGGCTTCATTCTTCAATCATGGGGTGTAGTGCGCCCCCATTTACGCGACCTCTCGGCCAACGCCGAGCCGCCTAGGATAGACCAGACGCACCGGGCTAGGCCAAGCCCTAATGGGACAGAACCAGAACTGGGTCGGGTCGCCCTGGTTCGGGCCGACCCAGGGGGGTCTTGGGCCGGGTCGGTCCGGGCCCAAAACCCCCTAAAACCAGACAGGTTCGTTTAAATTTCCATAACATGGGTTACGAAACTCCGATCGACACATCGTTAGTTGCGATGCGATCCTTGGATCGAGACGGCCGATTCATTGTATTACACTCAAGGTTTCAGAGAACTTTATGTACGGTAGGCTTGGTTTGAACACGAAACAAACCGGGCCCACAGAGTCAAAATTCTTATAACATGATCTCCAGTCATCTGATTGCTGTGTCGTCGACATTGTTGTATTCCTCTTACTGATACGGGCCTTTTGGATTACTCTGCTCGAGGGTTGGATGCAGTTGGAGTACGGTCGGTTTGGTTTTTACTTAAAAACCACCCGGGCTCTTGAACGAAAAAGCCAATAACTCTCAGGACGGGCGTCTGATTGACGCGTCGTCAGTCACGTTTAGTTACTTTTTCTAAGATAGAACTTTGGGATACATCAACTCTTGACTACATGTAAGTTGATGTATCGACCCCTTGGCTCGTGGAACGAACCCTCCCAGAATCGAGCATGCTGTGTGCGGGAACCATAGAGCTGGATGCGAATACGACGATGATGATGACTGCACTGAAAACCTATGTGGGTTCGGAAGTGACGATGACTGCACTGAAATCCTCTGTGGGTTCAGCAGCGATGATGACCGTACTAAAATTCTATGTGGGTTCGACAACGATTGACAACTGTTCTTGTATCCTACATGGGTCTGGCAGTACTATTGGTCCTGTATCCTACGTGGGTCAGGCAGTGTTTGACTCTGTTCTTGTATCCTATGTGGGTCTAGCAGAGTTGCTGGTCTTGTATCCTATGTGGGTCCGACTGCTTAGCTGGTCTAGTATCCTACGTGGGTCCCAAATTAGATGAATCAGTGGCTACATATGATCATCTCTATCACCTTACGAAGAAGTATACTTGTGTGAGCTATGTCTTGACATTCAATCATTATCTTCGATATGATTGAATTTCATCCTATGTGGATTGTTTTGTGCTTTCCTATGTGGATTGGGTTGTACAATCCTATGTGGACGTGATCAAACTTGGGCTCAGATGTTGGAGCTGAACTGGAATTGATGAGTTAGGTATATGTGTGGGCATATACCTAAGTAGTGTTTGATGTTACTTAGTGATTGTATCTTTCTTTTGTGGATTATACTCTCTAGATTCTGGGTTTCCTTTAGGGGTCTCGGGGTCCCTACTGAGTTGCGGATACTCACACCGGCACGGGCTATGCACGCACTACGTTGTGTTTGATGCAGACGATGGACATCACTGGTCATGGTTGAGGCTTGTGGAGCAAGTCAATACCTGGAGGTGGACCACTGGGTGGGACGTACACGGAGCGGACGGCTAGACCCGAGGAGCTGAGGAGGCTATCTATACCCACCCTTCAGGTGAGACTTCTAGTGGAAGGCTCGACATTGCTGCTTTACTTTCAGTTGTTGTACTTTCTTTCTAGTTGTACTTTACATTCATTTTCGGTTTGTATTCTGGCCCATTTACTTTTCGCACTTACTATTGTACCCAGTTTTACTTAGTGTTTACATCTTCTTGCTTACTCTGTGGTGTTTGTTTACTTTATAAGGCAATGCCTTCCCCTTTTTTCGGAGTTATTCCTTTGGTGCTAGTCGCCAGCCCCTGTCCTATGGATGGCGGGCTTGGGGTAGTCACGGTACGGGTCCCGAGGATGTGTCGTTACAAAATGGATTGACATGTGTGATGGAATCGGAGGGGTCTGTTTATTTTTATATTGGAGGAGTGCTGGCATTCTTGTACATTTTTGAAAGATGGAATTACAACAACTTTTTTTCTAGGTAATGTTCCTAGAATAATAAACCCAATTTTATAAAATGGAAGATATTATATAAACATGTCCACAAATTGGAATTTTATTATTTCTATATGTTAATTTTCCCTTATCATTATGGTTTAGTTCCTTGTAATGATAATTCTTCCATAATTACAGTAATTAATTTCAATCACATTCACAAATAATTTTTTATAAAAACCTAGTGATAACTTACTAAAAATAAATTTTTTTAAAAAATAATAATAAATAATACATTTTTTCAAATTCCAGTCACAAAAGTGGACGAAATGAATATAAAATTAATCATGTTGAGAGAATGACAAAATGAGTTTTTAAAAAAATTGTCAAAATATTAAAATGTTTTTATGTCCCTAATTAATGTAAAATTTTTTACAGTGAAAAAATTGGAATAATTTATTTATAATTGAAATCAATATAATTTGAAAATAAAATTTAAATAAAATTTAACTATATTGAGAAATTTTTTAAAAATGATTTCGATTGAAATCCTGTATTTTTCACTATTCATAATAAATGAAAGTTCCCATAAATAAAAAAATTTACCCGAAACTAATTTATTAATTTATATTTGGAATTTAGAGTTTACATTTCCATATAAGATATATATAATTTTCAATATTATGTTTTAAAACATGTTCTCCCGTAAATGGATGAAAAATTTCCTTGTTAGAAAAAGGCAATGTTTATGTTCAACAATAGATATATTCTTATGTTATGCATTTAAAATATTATTAATGAGTATAAAAAAAATAAATTATTTAATATAATATATATATATATCATTAATATGATTCAATAATAGTACTCAATTTAATTTATTAGGATGAAACACCTTCAGCGTCATAATAATGATTCTTCATAAAAACATTTCCTATATATTTAATTGGTTTTGGTATTCATTTATATTTATTTTTTACCCAATGAGTTCAACAATATAATTCCATAAGATATGTAATCCTATTAAAATTATCCAATTTAATGGATATGTTATATCTTATTAAATTAAAAAATTTATTTTACTAACATATTGTAGTTCAGTAAAACATTATCTTATGAGTAATGAAATCTATCGCCCAATGTCATTCTCACAAGTAATGGAATATAAATCTATTTTTCATGGATTGAATTATATATAATTAATTTATTTACGATGTTTAATATATAATATTGTCTTGGGATATGGTAATATTTTCTACTCTTGGTGTTCTGTGTGACACATTCTAAAAAATACAATGTTCTTACTTAATATATTCATAGTGTTACATTCTCTACAACCTAATAAAATTAGGATCCCACAATTCATATATGATATTGGTAATAAAGGTTATGATTTTCAAAACAAATATTATAAAAAACCCGTTGCCATTTATAATGTTTATAACACATCTTCTTAATAATATAGAATGGGAAATGTTAATGTCACCAAAAAATAGGCTTTCTAATATGAGAACATTAGTGAAAATCTAGATATTGAAGTGTAATATTTTTTATAAGATATTATGGAGAGTTATTGAAAAAATATTGAAGAAAATGATGTTGACCAAAAAACCATAAACTAGATGTGTGAATAAAGATCATTAATATCATAAGAAATTATGATAATAGGATATAAGTTTTGTTTCAAGAAGTTTTTTCCTAGAGTTGAGAATTCATTCATTATCTAGGAATATAAGTTAATACACATACATGATATGTTTATATAACAAAAATATTATACTTTTATCATTACATGAACTATATCTACTTCTATTCATAGCATAGGTTCTATCATACGATGATGTAATACAATAATCTCCAAAACCCAATCCAATGTTCTTCTTAAACCATTACATAAATGGTTCTTCCAATGAATGTTCCATTATTATCATTCAAAACATTAGAATATGTTCTAATTCATTATATAAAATCCAAATTACATTATATATATATATAATATAATTATTAAAGAATCATTATCTCAACTTCTGTGACATATTATGGTTAATCTTTCTATCAACCTGCTTTTGTCCAAAAAATTAAACTTGCTAACAAATCACATTTCATGTTACCATTAAATATATGATATAAATTATTTAATGAAAAATTAAAATAGTACAATTATTATATATTTAATTTTTTATATGATGTGAAAATAATCAATAAAATATATGCTTACAACATATTTCATACATCCAAATATAGAACAAAACTATTCATTCCACTTCGGTTGTGTCAATAACATATTCTTAACCTTGATCCCTTAGCATCTTCTGATGTTTATTCCCTTGATACATGGGGAATTAGTTTACATAGTACACATATCATTGTATTTGTAACACATAAATGAAAATTTTCATTCTTCCATTTTCATTCTTTTTCCTAGTTACCCTTTTCTCCACACTTATTACAAAATCCCAATCCTTTTATGCAATTATCGGGGAGTTTGTTTCCACAGTTGTCACAAATTAGAAAATAATTTATTCCCTTATTCTATTTATCTATTATTTTTTATTCCTCAATATCCTTAAATTGCGTCCCATTAATTCCATATGACTTAGAGAATTCATTCTCTGTCCTGATATCACATAAAACTATTTCATCGTATAAATAGGGGATGAGAATTAAGCACCCATCAAATACATTTCTTAATACCTTTAAATATGTGACCAATATCATACTACAAGTTTCTTATTGAATATGTATCATACCTTAAAAACCATGAAACAGTGGAATCATACTCTAAAACACTTTCCCCCCCCCCTTATCTTTAATTTAATGAAACTTTTATTCATCTCAATTTGTTTCTCATAAGGAAAGTATTTGATAAAAATTATTCCCTTAAGATATTTAAAATCCATTATTTCTATTTATTCTTCCTTTTTATTTTTATGGATTAGCTACCACCATTGATCAATGTCACCATTTATACAATAAACACTTACTGGATCATTTTTATTTTAACCACATCCCAGTACCATGAATATCCTCCCCAAAGACATAATTAATTTCATAGCATCCATTTGGCATTATTCCTAGTAAATGATCAGGTAATTTATCACAAAAATTAGTTGAACATCAAAGAATCACATTCTGGAATAGGTTTCAATATACATTATATAATATTTTCATAACCTGATTAATATGACCTAATATATCCATATCATGCTCTGTTCCAAATACAAGGTAGGTCGACTTGCTCAATAGGGAAACCTCTATATTTTACATGAGTATTGATTCCTTTATTACATTCAGGACCATTTTTAAATAATTAAATTAACTATATTATATCATTACATTAATTAAAAAAATTTCTTATCCCAAAAATAGTGAAATACTGATCATAAATGGGAAGAAATTAATATACGCTCTTATAACAATAAAAAAGGTTTCTTTGGTCATATCATTACATTACAATTATTCATTACACTTTATAAATAAAATTTCATTTATCATAAGAGTATCCCCTATGAGTGTCAAACCCAGTGTTCATTAGGAACACTTTTGGTGTACCAGGTTATGCATGACTCGGGCCTGACACACCCTTTCAATGTTCCTACCCCATTATACATATGTTCTAGAACCACATCCAGTTGTAGCATCCAGACCTAGATATATTACTAGGGAGACAAGCATAATCCCCCCCTTACCAAAAAATATAGGATTTTATTTTATACTTATCATCAAATACTATCATAAAGTTATGTAACATGATCTCTATTTTATAAATGTATTTTTCCATGGTTTCAATTAAACATCCTTTGATAGAAATTGTAATGTCCCAACCCTAGAAGCCAAAAGTTGATTCCTTTATTAATTAAATTTTCATTATTTCAATTTATCATGTATATAAGGACTGATCATTATATTAGTTTTGGAAAACTACATTACATATATTATTCCCAAATTACTTTTGAAAATAGAAAATAAAACAAAACACATAACAAATAATAATAAGTTGCATCCTTGAAACTCATTTTAATAATTTATGTTGATATAGTTGGGAAAATATAATTGTGAGCTCAAATTCTTAGTAATGGTGTGTAGAAAATAATAAACAATTAATCAATGAGAAAAATGCTTTTTTCATGTCAACAACTGATAACACATTTCATATAAATATCTCAAAATGGAATAATCAATACGGTATGGTAGATTGCTAAAACATATTCCAATTAATAAATAAACTAAGAATGAAATGAATCCTATGATACATAAAATAGAAATTATCATTTACTGTAATAAAAACTAAATTCTTAATAAATTCAATGCATAGTCATTTGACATCATGCTTCCCGGGTTAATGATACCATTACCATAATGATTTTTTCATAGGACTACATAAACTATTATGATTTAAAAAACTAATTCTTCTTATGGTAATATGAATGCATTAAGATTCTTAAATTAGTCGGTCCCCTACCCATATATTTTATGTCCAAATATTTCCTCATATATTTAAATAATCAACTGAAAACATAAAAAATTTACCTTATCATATATCTATATTCTATGAAATATATGGATTTCTCAACAACTCCAAAATTATTCTAATTAATATCAACTTATCATCATTCAAAAAATGATATGTAGTTTAGAAATTAATAATATCCTTGTCATGGAATTACGTATATTTACAATAAATTTAATTTACAATAATAATGATCCTGAGGAAAAGATTTATTCTAGAAAAAGTTAAGAATCATAAAAGAATGTGATATTATAAAGACAAATTTTAAAACATGGTATTGTTTAAGTAAAAACATCTTGGATGATATAGTTCATTGTCAAACACAAAATACCAAAATGTATTAATGAATAATGATATTAAATGAAAAACGGGAAGTATATACACCACATTAAATTGAATTTTTCTATAATAATAAATAAGTCCCAATTGAGTGTATATTGAGTTGAAATTCCTTTCAACATGGTACTTTTTTAACTATATTACCCCTGAACGAAATAAAATAAATTGAAATTATATATATCTTGAAGATAAATTTATTCATGATATAATATACTATAGGTCAAGTATATACAACACACAAAATATATAACTGGTGAAAATATTTTATGCCTCACGGAAGAAGAAGTTAGACAAGAATCCCTTAACATGGGTTTTCTTTTGGGTGAAATTCCTTTAACCTATTGTACAAGGAATTTAAACATGTTACCAGAATATAACAAATAATAATAAAATAATTATATCATATTTATTGTTTTTATATTATCTAATTACCCATTTCTTGACTCATTATTTTTACTACATCAACTGATAATTGCATCAATTTTCGACTAAGTTTTGACTTGTAATTTTTGGTTTTATAATGTATATAATTATTTAATCATATATGTAATGTATAAAATGATTTATTTATCATATACATTAATTATATATATTTATAATAACAAATAATATTTGGATATAGGAAATGAAATGCATCTTCCTTGGAGACTATAGGTTTTATGTACACCTAAATGATGATTTCATTTCTCTTTCATATAAATGTAATCAAAAGTAAATTATATATGTATTTAATAAAATTAAAATTTAATAATTGTCTCAAAAAGATAAAATATTTTAATTAATATCATCCAGTATACAATCCATATATGCAATAATGAATCACATCGCTATGAGGATGCGGTAGTCCACACGTCTACAAATGATGTTATCATATTCCCAAAAAATAAAAATGTTAAAGGTGTGAGTTTTATTAGAAATAAATAAAAGTGAATATATTATTAATATCATATTTGTGATATTTAAACTAAATGTAAATCATTATTTACAAATTTTAATCATTTTAAATAGATGGAAAAATGACATCAGTTCGCACGGTGGAAGTGTATCTTACACACAAATGATGACTATGTGTCCCATTTAGATTGATTTATGTGAAATTTTGGAGAAAATATTATACTAAAAAAATAATATTATATTTAAGATGGAGGTGTTATAATATTAGTGTTATATAAATTTTATTAATGTGTGGAGAAGTAAATGAAACAAAAGTGATGGTTGATAAACATTACCTCATATTTGGGTAACTTTATTTGGGTTCATTCCGAAAGACATCCATGGTATTCATTACACTCAATGTAAGGTTTATTGGATATGGAGTGTTATTTTTGTATTTTATTTGTGAAGAGTTTTTTCTATCAAAGGTTCTTCCTAGGTGTGAATAAGTTGGAGTGGTGTGTTCCTTTTGTAGTGGAGGAGAAGTGGCATTCTTTAAAATTATTGGGAGTGAAAATTAAAAACACATTTTTTTAAATGTCATGATACTCACATAATTTAATAATATTAAAATTTGATAAATATTTTTTAAATATAGAAATAAATAATATTTTGGGTATTTTTAAGCCATTCTGTCCATTATGTTTAAGGTTAGTCGCTTATTAAGCTAATATTTCTCTTAATTGATGTAATTATTTTTAATCACATTCATTAATATTTTTACTCAGAAAAATGAAAAATTAAATATATTAAGTTTTTATTATCCCAAATATAGATTAAATTTTTCTAAATTACAATAAAAAAGTGGGAGAAATTATTTTAAAATTGATCTTGTATATGGGGCAATAAAGCTGTGTTTTAAAGTACAAATGTTGAAAATATTGAAATATTTTTCAAACCAATTTAAATATGAAATAAATTCTAATTACATAAATTGGATTCATTTATGTATAATAGAAATAAATATTCTTTAAAAACATATTAATATATAATTTAACTATATAAATATGTTAGATAAAAAATATAGTTTTTATGAAATTCAGTATTTTCTCTATTAATAAAAAATGAAATTTCAAATAAAAACAAAGATCCACCATAACCATATTATGTATTTTATATAAATTAAAATTTTTATATTTATTCAAACAAAATATATGGATCTTCCAATATTATGTTATAAAAATTTTTCACCCTTGAAAGGCTGTGAAATTTATTTTTTTAGAAAAAAAAAATCAATTTTAAGGTAATAATGGATTTATTATTATCTTATAAAATTAAAATCAATTTGATGAAAATAAAAAATATTTTTTTGAATACATAAGATATATATTTCGTTAATATAATTCCCCAATAATTTCTAATTTAATTAATTATGATAAAAGTGACTTTGAAAGCATAAAAATTGTTCATTATATAAACATTTCTTATATATTCTACTAGTTTTAATATTCATTTATATTTAATAGTTATCTAATAAATTCAACAATAAATTTTCGTAATTTATATAATCATATTAATAAACATGAATTTGTTGATTAGGTTGTATCTTAGTATATTAAATAAAAATATTTTAATAATATATTGGTGTACGGTAAAACATAGTATTGCATGCAATAGAAACATTCAAACATAGTTGTTCTCATATGTAATGAAAGAAAAGTTAGTGTTGCTTGAATTAAAATATATATAATATATTTATTTTGTATATAAAATATTTAATAATTTCTCAACACATTACATTATTTTTTACCCTTGGTGATTCATTTCACACATGCTATTAAATGCAATGTCCTTACCATGTAATTTTGGGTTGTTACATTCTCCCCAAATTAATTAAATTGCCTACTATAAATTTAAACATGATCATACAAATAAAAGGATTTATATATTAAAATACTATAATTTAAAACCCCTCATTTTATATAGGGTCTATAACACATATTCTTAATAATAATGGAATTGAATAGTGAAGATCACCACAAAACTAGTTTTTCTAATAAAATAACATTAATGAAAACATAAACATGGAAGTGAAATATAGATATCATGTTCTAATAAAGAGTGATAGGAAAAATAAACATGAGAAAGATGATGATCCCAAAAGCAAAAACCATATATTTGGATAAAGGTCATTCATATCGTAAAAAATTAATAATAAAGGAAAACATTTTTGTTTTTAGACCATTTTTACTATAATTGGGGAATTATTTCATTCAGTAAATATATAAGAAAACAAACTTACTTGATAAATTTATAAAAAAAAATCATATCCATTGTTGATTCCCTAAACTATTTCTATATATTTTCTTAGCACTAATTCCATCGTATGGTGATGAAAAACAATAATCACAAAAACCTCATCCAATGTTAGAATAAACTGCATCATTAATGGTATACCTTATAACCCATCCAAGTATTATTATGCAATACATTAGAATCAGTTACAAGTAGTATATAATATCCAATTTACATTATCCATACCAATAATATCTTCATCCGAGCATCATTATCTCAACATCAGGGATATATTAAGTCTTATCTTTCCCTCAACCATTTATTTTCCATAAAATATATCTTGCTACAAAATCAATATTAATTGTACCGTTAAAATTATTATCTAAAATATATAATGGATAATTATTGTAATACAATACTTATATGTTTCATAATTTATATTTTTATAAAATAATCAATAAAAAAATTTACAGCATATTATTAGATCCATATATAGAATAAAATCAATACTTCCACTTTGGTTGTCTTAATGACATATGATTGACCTCTATCACTTAGATTCTTTTGAGGTATATACCCTTGATGCATGGGTAATAAATTATCATAGTTTTCCATATCTTGGTAGTTATAACACATAATATATTCGTTTTACTTCTTCCCATTTCATTTTTTTCAGGTGACCCTTTTGTCTATACTTGTAACAAACGACAAATACATTTTAGAATTTACTAGTTTAATTCTTTCGATTATTATCAGATGATGAAAAATCGTTATTTCTATTACTCCATAAAAATATGATTTTATATTCCCTATTATTCTTCTCATGAATTCCATTGAATCCATAATACATGGAGAATTATTGCATTATCTTGATATCATGTAAAAATATTTCTTAGAATGAAAAAATACTTTTAGACACTATATCCCTTTACAGACACAAATAATTACCTTCAAATATGCGATCAATATTCCACATTCTGTTGCATATGGAATCTATAGAATACCATTCTATCCTTTAAATGGATGATTCATACTCTAAGATTTAGTATTAATTTTTGTCCTTTAGTCTAAAGAACATAATCATCCACTTATTTTATTTATCATGTGAGAAATATTTTTCAAAATTTTTTTCCTTAAACTATTTCCAATCCATCATTTATATTTATACCTCCACCCTATTTTTATGGATAAATGACCACCATTTATCATCATAACCATTGATATAATACACTATAGTGTAATATTTATCATGTAACCACATCCCAAATCAATGAATATCTTATCCAAATACATAACATAGAGATCAATTTCTATTTGGTCACTAGTCACACTAAATAATGAGGGGAAATTGTCTCATAAATCAATTCAACATTGGAGAATCTCGATGTGGAACAGATTTCTCTATCCATGAAATGTTATCTATAAATACATTATAAATATTCCAATATATATCCTTATGTAGAACAGTTCTGATACTAGCTAAATTATCAATCTTTCTGTAGGAATGCCTCTATATTTTCCATGATTATTGATATTATTATTCATTCTAGTAACAATTTATAAATAATATAAAATACTATATTAGTAATAAAATTATGTAACATAATGTATAATACCAAAAAATTTAAAATTATTCAAAAACATTTGAGAAACATTTCCATAATTATTCTCATAAAAATAATTATGGTTTCATTCACATTATATTCACATTCAAATCCTTCATAATTATTCTAAATTAATATTTTTGTTATCTTATGTGTACCCTATGAGAACTTCAAACCATGTTCATAGTAATGGTAAATCCAATGATAATGTTATGCTCAATTCAAGAATTATGAACCTTTTTTGGAGTTATTACCCCTTGGTACATTTTTGGGAGAAACACATCCACATGTAGTATCTAGAAAATGATGTATTGCTACAAAAGCACACATAATTTATAACTAATGAAAAATTATAGTATGTTATTATATAATTATCCTAAATTTTTATCTTAGGGTTATCTTCCAGATAATATGTTTTATAAATTTGGTTTCCATTTCTTATTCTAAACATCATTGGATACCAAACGTAATGCCCAAACACCAAAAGCCCGGAGCTGATGCCGTAATTTATTCAATTGACATGATTACATGGAATCAAATCCAAATGGAATGGTGAGATTAGATGTTATATGAAACTATATTACATTAATGATACCTATATTAAAATTGTGAAATAGAAAATAAAATATTATATATACCAGAGACTAATAATCTTCATCCATGAAACTCATTCCAAGATTTCATCATTATATCATGGGGATTTTAAAAAAAATACTTTTTATCTCAAATGCCTTGTGAGGGTACATATAATGAATAAATAAAAAATAATTTTGAATTATAATCATGGAATGGAAATTAAACTAACACGGAATCTATATAAATATCTTGATAAGACATAATCAATATGGCCTGATAGGTTATCAAACACATTCAATTTAACTAGTAAACAGAGAATAATGGGCATAGATATATATGCAAAAGAAAAAATATCATGGAAAATGTAAAAAATAAATTCACAATAATGTAATTTCTGAACTACTGGGAATCTCGTTTCCTAGGCACATGAGACCATTACCAAAAATATTTATTCTCTCGACAGTTTAAACCACTCTTATTTGGGTGACTAATTCGACTCAAGAGACCACTGATGAGTCAAGGGGCTTGTATAAACATGTACCTAACTATTCTAGTTCATGTCCAATTTAATCCTAATATATTTAAATAATCAATATAAATCCGAATAAATGTTTCATATCAAATATTTGTATTGAATAAAGGAAACTGATATATCAATAATTCACTAGTCAATCAAATAACTATCAATGTTAACACCATATATAAAAAATGTGTAAATTTTATAAAATAAAAATATACATTTCCTGAGAATATTTAAATTAGAGATAAATTTAATGTTCAATAAAAATTATAATTTGTAATCTTTTTAAATATAAGGTTGAAAATCGTAGAAGTATGTGATACTCCAAAGATAACATTTACTACACGGTATTTTTATATTAAACCCCATTGATGATGTAGTTAAAAGTGAATAATAAAATACCATGATGTATGAGTGAATAAATATATTAAATGATAAAGGGGAATTATCTACATCATATTAATTTGAATAGGATTATAATAACAATAACTCTCAATGGAATGAAATTTGAGATAAAATCCTGTGAAACATGGGAAATATGGAATTATAATCCTCATGAACGAAATTACATCAAATAAAACTATAAATAAGATGATAATTAAATTTTTAATGTTAAAAATATAATATGGTATTTATATACACAACACATAATAAATAAGTGCAGAAATGGTGTATGTCACACAGATGAAAAAGTGGACATGAATATGTTCCCTCGTGTTGCCATTTGGGTGAACTTCAATTAAGATCTTTTATAAGAGTTCTATACATGTTAATAACATATAAAAAAACCATAAAATATTTTAAAATCATATAATAAATTCTTAAAAAATCATATTACTCATTTTTTAACAATCATTCGTTATTTTTACTATTTTGGGTGTTTATTGCTTTCTTATTCATGTATTTTTTGACTTGTTATTTTTCAACTTTCGTACAATGATAATGATTTAAAAATATACATAATTTAAACCATATGTTAATTAATATATATATTCATTATATATTAATTTTTAATATACTATAATATATTTATATATGAAATGAAATGCTCCATTCATGGAGAAAATAAGACGTATGAATCTATGAACATTGTTTTGATTCTCTTGTCATATATAAAGATTTAAAGGTAAATAGTATATATGTATATTACAATTAAATTATAATTATTTTATTATATATATCACATATTCTAATTCAAATCGCCCCTTATAGATTCTATGTATACTGTGAACAAATTTTATAGCTTTGAGGAGGGAGTAGCAAAATATCGAGAAATTATAATATCATATTCCTACAAAATGGAAATCTTAGAGGTATGAGTTATATAAGAAATAAAGAATCGTATAGTAATTAAAAATCTCAATAATATAATATATATTATATAAATCAATTATTATTTCCCACCATTAATTGTGTGGTAAATGGAGTAACAAATGTCATCGGTTTGCGAGGTGGTAGTCCGTTGTACACTAGAATGATGATTGTGCTTCCCATTTTGATGGAATTGTGTGGAACATTATATCAATATAATAACATAAAAAAATTAAATTATATTTAACACACTTATTTTCTTATATAATAATGATATAAAAATAATTCAAGCGGTGGCGAGGTATCTGAAACAAAATTGATCATTGAAGAATGTTACTTGTTATTCGGGTAACTTCTATAGGGTTTATAGATGAAAAATCATGCTTTTTTAATCACAAATAAATGATTATAGGACTAGGATGGAATTTTTGGTATATTATTTGTGTATTTTATTAGAATGAAAAATGTTTATAGAGGTTTGAATAAGTGGTGGGGGTGTGTGTCTTTTTATTATAGGGGACGAGTTGTATTCTTGTAAATTTTCGAAAGAAATAATTCCAACAAAATTTTTTTAGGTAAATTGGATCCAATAAAAACCATATTAAATAAAATGGATTCTATTTTATATAAATAACCATAAAAATTCTTTTTTATTACTTTATATATCATTTTCCCGTTATAATTATGTTTATATCAATTTTTAATATAATAGTTTTCTAAAATACTAAAATTAATTATTATCACATTCACTTATTGGTAAAAAATATTTTGAAAGTATTATAAATTATAATTAATGTATATTATTAACAAGTAATACATTTTGAAGAATTAAAATACCAGAAGTTGCATAAATTAATTTAAAATCAGTACAGTCGATGGGACGACAAAGAATGGTTTTGAAGTAAAAATTGTCTACTGCATGAAATATTTTTTATATCCAATTTCAATGTGAAATTTATTTCAATGACCAAAATTGAGATAAATTATGTCTAATGAGAATATATATACATTAAAAACAAATTAAAATACCTTTAAACTATAAAAATAAAATAAATGATATTTTTTTTCAATAAAACATTTGTATTTTTCATTATCCATAAAAAAATATAACTACTCAGAAAAAAAAAATTAACCCTAATGTAATTTTTATGTTTGTATTAAAAAATAGAGTTTATTGTGTCATATAATATTTATAAAATTGTTACAATTCAATTAAAAACATGGTGTTCTATTAAAAAGAGAAAAATTGTCTTTTTAGAAATATACAAGTTTTATGTGTAAAAATGGATTTGTTATTATCCGGTGAATTTAAAATATATTGAATGATTCTCAAAAATATTTTATTGAATATTATATATATATATATATATTTATTAATATAATTAAATAATATTGATTTATTTCAATTATTTTGATAAAATTCCTTTGGAAACATAAAAATGATTCTTTATAAAATAATTTAAAAAATATTCAATTTAGATTGATATTAATTAAAATTTAATTGTTTACAATTTAATTCAGTAATATATTTCTTTAAGATTTTATATCCTATTCAATAATTCCAATTTAACACCTTTTTTATATCTGATTATATGAAATAATAATATTTCGAAAATTTATTGTTGTTCGGTTAATCATGGTCTTCTGTGTAATGAATACTATCAAACAAAGTCATTATCACATGCATTGAATGATAAATCAGATTTGGGTGAATTAAAAATATATTGAATAGTTTTTTTATTAAATCAAATATTTATTGATGACTCAGGATGTAATATTCCTTTTTTACTCTTAGTGTTTTATGTCACATACTCTATTAAATACAATATTCATACTTTAGAATTTTGGGTGTTATATCCACCCCTTCATACTTTCCCAAAAATACATGTTGTATAATATGGGTCAAATAATTATTTATAATTAATTTAATATAATTTATTTCTATATTAATTTTTTATTATTTTTCATTTTCATTTTAATCATTCATTAATCCAAATTGAGTGTTCTTATTTCCTCAAGTTTAGTACTAATTAATATTATATGATCCACTAATTTAATAAATGAAATAAATCAGATAACCTCATTCGAAGTTTATGAGTATTCTAGAGATAGAGAAAATAGTACATTCTATGTAACCTTCATGTATATGTAATTTACTAGTGATTAATTCCCCCTAAATTAATTCATAATTAATTCAATTTGTGTGCATTTATTAGAATTAGTGAATTTAATTACACATCACAAGTTAACCAAGACAACATGGAAAATATTTACCTCATGTACACACCATGTGACTTACATACATGAAGTGTATTCCTTTAATCATAAAGGTAACATGTTTCCATTTACCCAAGCTACATAGCTGGTGACTATGTAACTCAGAGAACACACACCATATAGATGATTTACTTGTTGTTTACTCCAACATTTTCAATGACAAAGTTACATGTCATGTACCATGTCATGTGTTGTGGATCAATATTTAGAATAACACAGTTGTTGTATCTCTAATATATATGTCGTGTACATTTACAAAATTATTTTAAAATGGAAAAATAATTTTTTATATTATAACATCATTATTGACATGTGCTCTATGATTTCATTATCCATATATTACATTCCATGTTACATGTTATATATATATGATTAGATAATTTATGATTAATTTTGATAATTTTATGTGATTCAAAATTCATATTATAGTCATTAATATATTCACATTAAAGAATAAAATGCAATGTAAAAAACATGTGCTTTTTGTGGTCATCATGTTGATTGTTCATAGAATGAAATTTTGTGATAAGTCATGTATTCCATATATCCCAAGAGTGAATATTTTATTGCTATGATACACACTGGGTATTTTAAATGGTTACTCATTGTGTTTCCTCCATGTTACATTGTTTATACACAATTATTTTTCAATAAATTTATATAACTTTTCAATATTATGATGGATGAGAATATAAGTTAAATTTTCAAGAGAATTAATATAAATTAAATGATTAATTATAGAACATACTTATTTGAATTGAGAAAGTTTGAACTAAAATAATAACAGTTATAATTGAATTTTAATTTCTTTAAATTTTCAATTTCTTGAAAGCATATAGATGATCTTGAGCCTAGACCATACATTTTTATGTTATTTATTTATTTTTATTTATTATTAAACTAAATATTTGAATTGAATGTCATCCCGCCTCCAATTATTCAAGGTATTGTGTGCACGTGGATACTTTTATGTAAACCCCGTAACAAATACTTTTGTTCCCATCACCTACCTTGGGGTAAAATCATATGTAATAGATGCATCTCCAAATATATAGTATTCAGTACATGTTTGGAGTCAATGAGAAAACAATAAAATATATATACATAGGTGGATAGGTGGAATTCTATAATATGAACAATAATGGTGAATGGGTTTTCCCTAGGTATATGGATATTTTACCAAATGAAGGATAAATAAGACATTTGTAATGGTTCATGACCAAACCAAATTATTATTTTATTTCCAACAAGTTGAAATTTTATTTCATTATGTATGTTTTATCATGATCACATGAATTAATGGAATAACATGAATGACATATAGAACTGAAATAAACCTACATATGAATAAAAATCATAAATTACAAGTCAAATTAATTATGTAAATCCAATTATTATTAAAAAGTATGTAGTAAATATAATAAATTAAAATTTATGCAGAAAATATAAAATCCATCAATTATATATATTTGGTCTGTATAACCTTCCACTACTTCAATTAAAACCAAACCATAGTTCAATATTCTTGAAATTACAATTTTGGGATTCTTTCAATTATCATATAATCTTATTTTGATGTTTTCGGTGGCTTTAAAATAGATCACATAATTTTTTTACTTCTAACATGAGACATGGTGTTATAGAGGATAAAAGGTTGATGAAATTTAATTTGAGGATTATAGGATTGGGGATTCTACTCAAAAAATCATGGAACGTTGAGTTAATGCAGTTGGATTTTAGAATGACAACCACAAACACATCAAATTTAACCATTGGAAAAATTAGGGGTAATGAAAAGGGGGATATATTTCATTTCCATATGAATTTTCGTGAAACCAGATATTCAAAATCCAATGTTGGGAGATAATGGGATTCAATAAAATAGTGGAATATTAATAAATATAATATTAATTTATTTCCTTATATTTTCACATATAATGCACCAAAAATATCATCATATTATTTATAGAAAAAATAATAGAACATTCACTTAAAAAATATCATGATGATATATACTAGATAATTATTACCTTCCAACTGGTACAAATTTCCCATCGTAGAAAAGGTACAGACACATTATCCTATTCCCTGAAAAGAAATATTATGTGTTGGAAGTACCTAGTCGTGATGCACCTGTTGAAGAGGTTATTGAGTAAGATTTGTCTCTCTTTATATTCATTTGAATGATTACATATGTGTTCATTCACTCGTTTAATCATCTTTGACCAGTGATGTTATGACGAAAAATGACACCAATAATGCTTATAACATGATGTCTATACATAGGTATATATATCATGAAAAGGTGAGACAAGAGAGATATGAGATATCCGATTCTCTATTTACTACTGACCCTATATATCTAGCTATATATAGTCCTAATATACTCAAGGATATTAGTTACATTTAACTCTTAGACATCTTATGGTCTAAATTGAAAGATAAGGTGAGAATTAATTTACTACTTAATCCACAACACAAGTTGTTCTCAAGTATTATTGAAAATTTTAATGTGATAAATTATAAGAAGATTCTTTCAGAATATCATACTATGATTATACACGTGGACAAGGACATGTGGTGTAATAATCATATTTTCCTTATAGTGAATAATAAATACAAGAAAAAGGATTGGGGGACCAAGTCACATAATAATTCTAAATCTTCCAAAAACATTAATTCCTCGAAGAGGTATATCCGATTGAAGGGAAAATAATTATTTAATACGTTTTTCATGTGGCAAGAAAAGATGCAATTAGGTAAACTATAACCACAAACAAAGGGAACCTAAATTTGTGCTCATTGTCTATTGTAATCTTCCAATATCTACACATTGGGTATTAGAAAAAACTATTGTTTCTCAAATATATATCTAAATATTGTAACAATGAGGATTGTGAAATATTTATAGTGAATATTAGATTTTTGATTGTGAAATAGTGTGAAGTTAGTTTCTATGTACATTGGACACTACCTTCATTCATTTTGAATAAGAATTATATTTATTTATTGAGATTTTAATTATCTACCCATAATTATGAGCAATAATAATTTCTATATCCTTCTTTGAAAAAGATGGTTTTTGTTTTTAATATAGGAATAAGGGTTTTGTATTTTATATAGACAACATATTTTATTTTATGAAATATATAAATTACAGTGTTAGGTATTAAATTACAAAAAATATGTAATTTATATAGATATTAATCATGTTCACATGACTCATATGACATCGAGTTGTCATATCACTTTATTGGTCAAGTAAACCAGGAGTGTTCAAAAATTCCATTTCATGATGTTTATTTAGATTTATTTGAGTTGAACCTCATAAAATAATCCATTCATGTATATAAGAAAAAATTGCCAAACAACTATTTAGGGGACATGGTGAAAGGGTCACAATGCATTGAGTATTGGTACACATTAATTTTTTTGACTATTTTTAGTAGAATCTGTTGGTGGGTATTTTAACATAATGACTTTTACTAATGACATGATTATATATGGATATGTTTAGAAAATGTGGTATAAGAAGGAATTCATTATGAAATTCAAGTAAATGAGGAATGCATTATACAATCACATTGGGAGGAAGATAAATAATCATTGATCATATTATGGAGGTGAATATATTAACTATTATTTTTTCCATATTCTATGAGAGTTTTGGATTCTAACTGAACTGAAACTAACATACAAAACATAGTGGAATAGTGTTTTTGAAAGGAGTAAATATACTATTCTATACATGGTAAGGTATAGTATGAATCATTTATATCTTACATTATCATTTTGGGGTTAGTATTTACAATGTAGAACATGGACATTATACCAATTACTATATATAGATGAGAATAGAATTTTTTTCATGTCATTCGGTGGACATAAACCTATTTAGTCACATGCACATATATTGGGTTGTGGAGAACTTGTTGAAGAATTATTAGGGATCAAAATTGAACACTAAGGAACAATTTTTTTCTTTTTAGGGTATCTTATGGAAATAAAGGGATTCAGCCTATGAAACCCCACAGTCAAATAACTGTCTGTCTCTTAAAAGTCAATCATTCTTGATATTGAGGACATCCTAAAAAATTATAGTAAGAGAAAGAATGAATTTGAGGAATTTGATTATCATTATATAGAAGTGTTGTTATAGGAAAATATTCTATAATTACACATTGATAAAGTAGATACTGGAATAGAAGCAGTGTGTATGAGAACTAGATATATTAGGGAACAATAGTTATAGGATTTTATAGTCACCGAATATTGTGTCTTTTTATTTGTTGATAGTGATTATCCTCTAATATAAAAAATGTTGTAGATATCTAAGAAGCTATAATGTGTCATGAATCTATGAATTTTGAAATTGATTCCATAGATCAAACTAATGTTGGGTTCAAATCGATGTAGAATGTGATATTAATCCCCTCTGTGTAAATGGGTATTAAAAGTAAATCTAAACATGGATGGTTTGTTAAATAATACAAATTAAGGATAGTAGATAAAGGGTTTAACAAATTTGTATGATAAAGAATTTTCAGCAGTCTCCTTGTTTAAAATCATTATAATATCACATCATATACCATCTTACCCTGACTATGAAATTTTTTAGATTGATCTCAAAAAAACATTCTTTAATGATATCAATTAAAAAGATGTCTGCATGGAAAAAAGAAGTTTATATGTACCTATGTAATTCCAAAATTATTTGAATTTTTAAATACCCATTCATGAATTTATGTATGACTATATTTCATGGAACATTCAATTCTATGAATCTATAAATGATTTTTTAATTAATAAGGAATGTGATCTATAAGTTTACTTGATGATGTTTGGTAAAGAATTTAGTATCCTAGTTGTGTATTTTTAATAAATATATCTTATTGTTAATGAAATAACATTCTTGTAGTGCAATAGTTACTAGTTACAATTTTTTTTCCTTTGTGAATTACTTTGGTGAATTATCCAATATTCTATGGTCTAAAAAATGTCATGATAGATTAAGGAGGATTTATAGAGATTTTCATAGTACATACATTGACCAAAAAAATATTATATTATGTATAGAACAACATAGGAGGGTATTGGATATAACACCATGTGATATTTATCATTCTATGAATATGTGTCCTCAAACATAGTAGGAAAATGATATAATGAGTAATATCCCATTAACAATGCTAATAAGATCCAACAATAATGAAATTTTATTTATGGTACATGATGTTGAGTATGAATTGATAATGGTTGGATGATATCAAGAAGTTCCAAGAGAACAATATTAGTTCACTTTCATGGATATCTTCTTATATCTGATAATAACAAAGGATATTATAATAATTTACGAAGTAGAAGAGTAGTTACTTATTTGTGGTCATACTGATGTTATTTTTTCAACTGTTTAGATCAACTAAATTTAATGTGAGAATTACTTTTCTTTATCATTAGAGAAGCTACGAGATATAAGTGTTTAGAAAATCCATTTTCACTGATTCAATACTGGAGTCCGATTATATAGTGGATTCTGATATATCCATAGAATTCATTTGGATACTATAGTTTTTACATGGTCATGATGTGGTACATATTCATAAATACCCTATAATGTTATATTATGGTAATACTATTGTAGTGGATATTGAAAAACTTCGATGATCACAGAAAAAGAGAGAGAAAATATATTGAAATTATCACCTCTTGAGTGACACTTCTCAGAGGGGCGAAGTTGGTACATAAAGAGCACTCAATGTAGAAAATGAGGGGTACACCTTAACTAATGTAATATATTACCATAAGAAGGAGTATCATATGGGATCATATAGAATTATTATTTATAGCAATTAGAAATGGTGTGTTTGGTATTGTATTGGTTTTGGTGACCTAGAACTAACTTCTATATACATTATTGTAACTTGAATTTTTTTAATATTTATAGAATTTTTATCGAAAAGTGTTTATTATACTTTGTGACATAGTTTTTGATAATTTCTTATGAGTTGTTGTCACAATAAATTGTTGTAATGGTTCCCCATTATGATGTGAACACAAAATATCTGTACTGGTATTCTAAAATATATATTTTATATAATTGGAACAAATAATTTTATGAACACATGTGATACATGCTATCATGGGTGTGGATTCATAGGGAATTAACTCACATTATGATGATGTATTATAATAACTTTACTCTTGAATTTCATATTTAATCATGATTTATTTCATAAAATGGAACTTCATACAACTAAAAAATTAGTAGGTCTAGTGTCTTTTCGAAAATATGTACATCTCTTGACAACTTAAAAAATGAAAAAAAATCATTATTGAAAACATTTTTTACATGACCTCAACATTCCTTTGTACTTAACAATTGAGGGGATAACATGAGGACATACATAATGAAGGGGTGATTTATAAACCCAAGTGAGGAAATAAATGTGTAATAAAATGTGGATAATAATACAAGATAGAGGATGAATATAATTGAGTCATAATAGAACATTAATAATAAGGAATGATATAGAATGATAATCATAACATTGAAATGTATAAACAACTTAAAACAATGCATCATAAACATAAGTCAAAGATAACCCGAAAAGAAATAATTTTGGGAAAAATTACCAAAAAATTATCTGGTATACCTATATCCCAATGTGATTTATCTATATACTTTACATTACCCAATTAATTGGAGCACTAATCAGGTGAACCCTTTATAAACATTTCCATCTCATTCTTATCTAGTCGACATAGATCTTATAACATAGATTCATTCAAAATAATAATTTTATTCCATGATATAGAAATGTGAAATACATAAATGTAGGTCCCAAATTAGTAGGATTATGTGCATATAGGTGAATATCATTGATATATAAATTCATATGGAATTCACTGCACATATATTTTGGAATGGGAAATTGTGGTATAATTTATTCCGCAAAACCACGTCATATAGAAATTTGTAAAATGGGTTGAAGATAGAGAAAGAAGTTTCTAATAATTGATAAATTTAATTTATATTATTTGGTACATAGAATGACATTCCCCAAAATATTTAATTTTAAATAGAATTAATAACAAAATAATGAATCGTTAAGAATGAGGAGAGATAAAAAGATATCTTACAAAATTTTGACATGCTAACGAGTGTACACAATGGTTGTTATGAGGGATAAATGAGCATGAAAGGTAATATAATAATTTATAAATAAAATTGTTTGTATGGGTACCATGGACCATAATATCGCAACATTAAGAAGCATAAAATAAAATAATTTCTTGATTGTAAATGAGAAGAGTGAAATCACTTATGGAATTTTGACATAACAACTGTGTAGGTAAGGGACCAACTAAGGGGGGATAAAGGTTCCCTCCTACCAATAAAATCAATTTCATTGAATTTTAAGGATTAAAAATTAATAAAAATACTTGAAATTTAAATTAAAATAACAAATCTCAATGAAGGTTCTTGAATTCAATGTTGAGGGGAGAAATCCCTTACATGGATTTGTGACTCCAAATCATTTGGAGAGGCTTCTTGAAGGCTTGGGGTGCCTTTGGTGGACTCTAGGAAATAGAGGGTGGGGGGGTGTAAAATACTCAAATACTATTAGTGAAGATAATTGGGTGAATGGTATGGTTTATATACGATAGTAGGGGGATTTGTTAATTATTTTTTTTGGAAACTATATTATAAAATATTCAAAACCAAAGATAATATAATTGTTTTATACCATGTTTTATAGAACATTGGAGTGATATAAATTATTTTATGAGTCAAAGGTCCAATACAAATAAAATATTTCCCTTTAATTTGTGGTGGGGAGTAACACTTTTAAAGAAATGATTATAAAATCCTCAAATATATTATATTTGTTGGGTGATTCACTCTAGCTTTATAAAATAATAAAATTAAACATAATATCACATTATTTAAAATGGAAATCCAATAATTGGTAGAAATTATTTTTATAGTATTTATTACATCATTATTGTACTATTATGATGTCATAAAACACACAATATATTTATACATTATTGAATTGTTATCCTAAAATTTGACTGTCTTAGAAAATTATGAAACATTTACAGTTAGATAATTTCTATGTCTTGAATCTAGAAATAATATAAATATTATCTAAATATTTTTATTAATATTTTTATTTTTCACTTCAAAAATAATGATAGACAATTATTTAAAAATTGATCGTTTTTTTTAAATATGAATTTTTATGTCTAAATTTAATTTACATTTATCAAAAAAAATTATCTAATCATTTATGTTTTAAAAATAAATTTAATAATAATATTTCATTAAAATATTTTTTAATTTAAAAAAATCCATTAATTCATCAAAATATATTTCTTAATAGAATTTTAATAAGAACCAAAAATACTATTTTTTACTTTCACAATTATTTACAAAGAAATAACAACATGAAGAAAAATAAATTCACTATTCTATTAAAACTAATGTACATAATCCAATTTATAGGTTCATAAAACATATTGCTTTATTACACCATCATAATACCTAAGAGTAATGTGTTTGATGGATGGGTGTGCATGGGGCCATTCAGTGAACATGGTTTGGGTCATGATCTCGATGATCTTATATTTAATTCGTAAACGGTTTCTCTCAATCTTTAGTTGTTGGATCTCAACATGTTCTTATTCAAGGGTAATTCCCAGAAATATTATCTCCCTCTGAATCCCAATTAAATGGGATTCATATGGACAAATAGTAATGGATGAGTCTATCACATCCATTTCCTGTTCCAAAAAGATTTATAAAAAATCAATATTTATATTTATCACATCATCATTGTTACATGGTAGTGTGATCAATGATAAAGATAATTAATAGTAATTTAAAATAAAATTGGATATAATATAATAAGAGAACATGTTTTCTATATTCATAAGTATTTATATAAAAATATAGGTAATTTTATTTATAAATTTTTGTGTTGTTAAATTTATTCACATGGTAAAATATTTTTTAGTATATTAGGAGAATGAGTCCCAACAATATAAAACCCAGATTCATGAGTGTCATTGGATGTTACTTTTTTGAGGTCATGTGTATTGATCATTTGACTTAAGTATAATTATAAATTAATTCATAATGTTGAATACGATGATGTATGAATAAAAATTGTGATGTCATAAGTCCGCATAGAGGTAGGATACAGTTGGTGCATCACAAGAAATATATAATTAATGAAAAATATGAGTGATGATTTTTATATATTGTTCATTAATGTATGTTTATATCACACTATATTTGAGGTAAATGATATAGCCCAAATAAATCCATTTCTATGTTGATGTATAGGTATGTTTTATTTTGGGAAATTCAAAGAAAGTGACATCGAGCACATAGGTTGATAGAACCAGCATGCAACCTCGATGATTAAAGCTATTGTGGTAAATGGAATATAATACAACATAAGTTTCAATGTAACTAATTATGTCATTTCTACATTAACTTATTTCTATGTGGGTTCCTTGGTGTTTTCCTAGACCAAAACATTGGACTTTAGGTTTTATTTCCAAATGAAACGGAGAAAGAGGCATTGAGGGTCACAACAAAAATTAATCTCAAATATCAGTTAAATAATATTATCATTTAAAAGGTTAAAAAATAATATTATCCCATGTCGTTTAATAATTATTCATGATTTTTTGATCAGTTATATTCCAACACCAGATCATTTGAGAGAATAATTTTTTTTGTGGGTAGAATATTTTATAAATATATATTTTTTATTTATGAATATAATATTTATTAATTTATTGTTGAATAATGAAGAGTTATTGATTTATTAAATATATGTTAATTTTCCAAGGCCCTATAAATATTAATAAGGAATGGGGGACTGAGTTTATCAGTCTAGTGGGAAATAATATATGTTGACTATTATTTGAACAAATGATATCAAATTAAATTATTGAGTTCACATAATGCCAAAAAATAATAATATTATTGTTATATTTATATACATGGGGATCCAGGATGAATACATAAATAAGAAGGGGAGCATGTGAAATTATAAATTTATAATCCTAGGGTTATAAAAACCCAATTATATTATTTTCCTATGAGATCAAATTCATTTAGGTTTTTCAAAATGTGATCTAGAGAGAATCCTATACAATTCTTAATGAGATACATATCTATGAATTATCTCATGAATATAGAGGCATCCCCATCTACCACCATTTTCTAGAGTATAAAGACAGATATGAACCCTTCCTTGAAGCGATTATTAGGGTAGTCAAAGGTGAACGATGATATTATTAGGAACTGTAATGCTAGCACGCAAATATTCCAATAATGATGTCTGAGGATTTATGTAAAATATGTGGATCAGCACTAGAGAAGATATGTAGAGACCCAAATCTTGACGTACATGGACATTACATTACTTTTGTGGAATAATTAGTACATAACAAAAACAGAGACCAAAGGACTGTAATAGTTTAGTGTCTTTGGAAACATGGAATGTAATCTACTAATTGTAGTGAAGGATCATCAACACCTCCAATGAAGATATTCCCCTTTTTTCATACCTAAAGCCTTTCTTTATATCATGGGGAAAAGAAAACATAAAAAGGGTAAGCTCAAATGCTCAGTAAGGGAAAACATATTTAACATAAAACAATCTATAAACATTTTAAAGTAAAAACTTGAACATGAAATTTAAACATAAAAATCATTGGAAAAGACATAAATCGTGTAAGTAGGTAAGGCATATATCATAATGGAACATCAATAATGATAAAATATAATGGGAATAAAACATGTAATTGTGGCAGCCATTCATCCCATGTTATGATTTCCATAGTAGCCAAGGCATTGCTGCCAATACCATCTTAGTGGACAATGTCCCTTTCTAAATCGATTTCACTCCTCATTTTAGTCATGTAACACTGAACCAGATTAATTTACCATTCCAGCCATGTCTATCTCATGAGATATAAATCTTTACCCAATGCATTGGAGGGAGATATAGGTCCCACCCATCTCATAATGAAATCATTCTTACTTGTTCCAAAAAATAAACATACATCATACATAATAACCCAATGAATAAAATGGGTTTCATAAACATCATCCCATCATCACATAATCCATATAAAATAAATAGATATCATTTCATAATAAGAAACATGAAACCATGTAAATCATAGAGACATTATACGTGAAACATACACATATGAAATAATGTCATCTTAGATGGAAAATGGTTTTGATAAAACACTAGAAATGAATTCTTGAAGAAAATATCCTTTCTTCTTCAAACTAATTTTATTTTCACAAAATGAAATGAAATTTTAAAATAAATGAGATTTTGTTGAAAATAGTCATGAAATATTTTGGAGGAAGCTTCATGAAAATAGATTTTTATAAAACTGTAAAAATATTTTCATGCCGTATAAGTTAAAAATAACATTCTTCTCGTACTTGTTCCAGAAAAGTCAAAAAGTACCTCGTATGGTAAAAAAAAAGATTCCTTCCATACGATGTGGTAAAAGTAGAAAAGGGTAAAAATAACTTTAAACATACATGGAAGTAAAATAAACATTTTATGAAAACATTTTGAGAACATATGTACATGTATAATAATCATAACCCCAGTAAATACTTACCAATAAACAATCTCGGATAAGAATGAGATTGGAATAATTATCCCTTACATTATGTCTTATATGCTTCATATGTATCCGAACCACCTATATAATTATTTGAATAATGACCTTGAATTATTACAGAATCATATTCATTGTTGTGATATCATATATGGTTCATTTATGACTTTATATTACTCGTTCTTTTGTAAATTCCATGTTGAAGAGTGTTTTGGATAAAATCGTTTCATTTGTCGTCCGTGTTTTGACTTGTAATTATTCATAGGATTACATAGATCATGATTACATAATTACATAATATAAAACATGATTTATATATAATATATATTCGGAATATACATATATATAATAGATCGATAAATGGAAAGGAATACACCGTTCATGGAGACGGTAGGCCGTACGTACGCATGAACGCTGTTTATCGTTTCCTTATTGAATTTAATGGAATTAAGTATATGAAATACATATATATATATACATAAATACAGTTGAATTATTATGTCATATATTTCCTGATTACTTATTTTATATACTTTATAATAATTCTTGAATTGTTAACATGGAAAATGAATCTCATCACGTCGTGGAGACGGTAATCTGTACATATGCACGGGCGATGATATCGTTACCATATTTATTAAATTGAATTGGAGTGAATGATCTAATATCTTAGAATTAGTATGATGTTTTAATAATCATATGTATTTATTATTTACATCATTATACCCATCCAAGTAAGGTGGTGGTGGAAAAACATATTACACCACAGCGTGGAGACGGTATTCCGTACGTACGCACGCGCGGTGATTTCATTTTCCATAGGATGGATAGAAGGTTAAATGGGGTTGTTTCATATTTATAATAACATATCAGTATATTAGTGATACTGATGTTATTAAAATATAATAAAACAACTAAAGAAGAAGAAGTAAAAGAAGAAATAAAGATGAAATAATCGGTAACGGATATTACCTCTTCTTTCGACACACATTTTTAAAACCCCCTCTTAGGGAACTAAGATTGATCTTTGAAGAAGAAAAAAACCTCTAGGATGTTTCTAGGGATGTGTAAAAGAGAAATTGGCAGGTGTTGGCTGAGCTTGAAGGCTCAAGGTGGTGTGAGGAAGAGAGGGAGGAGGTTCCCTTTTATAAGGGAGGAGAGGGGCACATTTGGAATAACTAAAAATATTATTTTATTATAAAGTCATATTCGGTTTTTAATAGCACTAAATTGAGTTATATCTAAGATAAGGTGGTTATGTGTCGAAATCCTCAAATCCATTAGAATTTAGACATGTTTAGGTTTCTATTTTAACCATATCATTTAGATTTAACATTACGTTAAATAATTTTTTTTTTACCGTGTCTTCTTTTCTTCTTACACTATAAGGTTAATAAACATACTATAAAAAGACAAACAGACCCAAAGTTTTTTATTATTAATATATATAACCTAATCTAAGTCATTTGGCCGAACCTTAGATTTTTTATGAATAAAATAACAATTAATAATATAATATTTGTTTTAAAAACTATTTTATGTCAATTATGAGACTATTTGGTAATTGATTTTTTTGAAAATACTAACAGAATGATTATTTCTAAAAAAGTTAACTAAATCAATACTAACATGTCATATTAACCAAGAAAATTATTTTAATTCATAAAAATTCTCAAATTAAATTTATTTGAGTATTTATAATATCAATTATGTTAATATTTAATTAATAAGATAATTATTGCATCATCATTGTGTCATAGATAAATTAAAATATTTAATGTCTAAAATTTATAAATAAAATACCATTATGTAGGAAATATTTTTATATTTTTAATGAATATTTATAGTCGAATTTACCTTATGTATATTTCTATATTAAAAATGTTTTAATTATTAAACTTTGATTTTAACAATTTTAACTATTCTTTAAATAAAATAATATAAAATGTCCTAATCTAATCCATGTGGGCCTAAATGGTCATATTTTATTCCTAAGGTTGTTTTTCGTCGAATTAAACTTTTAAATTATAATTAGGACATGTTTTAGGGTAATAATAATAACATTTTTACCCTTAATTAGCCAATTTACTTTTAACCGTGGTAAAAAAAAGTAAAAAGTTACTATTCACCAAAAATTATTTTCATCTCATTGAACCACATATTAGACCTTGATATTAACCGTGTCTATCGGATTTTCGAAATCCACTCACAGAAGCGGTAAAATTACGTTTTATGTGAATTTTGAAATTCTCCTAGGAGGTGTGTAAAAGACGGTGAAAAGTTTAATAAAATTTTTATATATCTAAAATTATTATAAAATGACTCCAATGAATTAATTTGAACTTATATAGGTATTATTTATCAATTTTGACCTAAAATAAATTTTCATAAAATAAATAAATATTTCAATAAAAAGTCGGTTTTTAAATACTAACCTAGTGTATTCACTATTCATCAAAAATTGAAAGTTTTCAGAAAAATACCAAAATTTCACCCTAGTCTAATTTTGATATTACAAATCAAAAAATGAAGTCCATTTTGAAAAATAAAATTTACAAAATTTTAAAAAGTGGGTATTACTATTCATAACAACTAGTTTTAATAATATTTTAATAGAATATTGTTGTTTAGTAATACCCGGTATTGTGTACAACACACGCTATCGAGGAAGGTCATGATTGCATGTAATGAAAGCCATGTCAGGGTTGCGTGTAGTGCATGACTCCTTTGTTTTTGCGTATAACAAAATCCATTGAATGTATATATATACTCACTTTTTCATAGAATAACTACTATCAAACCAACATGAAATTGTGTATAACACGATCCAAGATTAGTGTTGCGTATACTGCAAGCTAATACGATGTTGCTTATAGCGCAAGATAGTCTTGGTGTAGCGTACAACAAAAGATATGAAAGGAATTAAAATGAATATATCTTATAAAATCTCGGGTTGTTACATTCTACCCCCCTTAAAATGAATTTCCCCCTCGAAATTTGTCAAGGATATAAATCGTTTACTATTCATAGAAACCCACATCGTAAAAAAGAATACGAAAACATAATTTTAAAAACTAATTTAAAAAAGAAATGTAACAAATACCCAAAGTAACTCATCACTGGGTTTCCATATAGGAGAACAAAGGATAAAATATGGATATGGAAGAAAAATATAACCATCAAGTTTGGATGGAGAGTGGTAGAGAACATGGCTATGAAAAAGACATCAATCACCAAGCCATAAATTTTTTATGATCTAAGGTACCATCTGATTCATCGGATATAAAAGCACTATGGCAACATTTTTGGTTTTCAATATCATTTCCCTAAAGTTGAAAATTTTGAATAAGAAGAAATACTTGCTTGATTTTGTTACAATCTCACTGTTGTTCGTGCTTTGAACAATTTCCAATTCAACTCTTAAAGAAATGAAGTTGAATTTTTTATTTGTGAAGTGTTAAGAGATCATGTGATAGAATGATGGGTCATTCCATCTGTTTCAAACAAGAGGTTAGCAAAAGTTATAAAATATACATCAGTCCATCTATAGTGAGATAAATCGTATATGGTTCCTAAAAAGGACTTATAATTCTTATATCATACTGCTTAATATAATAAAATTGGATTCTACTAAACATGGACTTCCTGTAGGCCAAAGGTAGGCGATAAAGGCCCATCGAACATCAGTTGTGGGTTCAATTCCCACAGCCTTTTCCGACGCGATAGGCTGTCTCCCATCCTGCAGGTTGTCCTTTTTTTCTAAAAATACATTTTTATAACATTCCATCAATAATATCGAAATAGTTATAGCCTTAAACAATACTAACTTATGTCCAACATAATCCATTCCAATATTTAGGCTTATCCAAAATATTACTCTCCAATCTCATATTATAGTGAAAAATATTACCAAAGAGTTCATATAACAAGCATGTTAATACCATCGTTGATCCCCATATATCATAAGATATGTCCTGTTGGTCACATTCCAAACATTAGAAGGCCTTAATAATGTATCCCCTTGAAAAAAAATTTATACCCATTGAATGCAGTTAAAAGTTAACACTTTCCACATTCGAAAATCCTCAAAATTATATATACTCAAACCATGATATTACTTAGTCCTTATATCAATTCTGATCTCATGAATACTGTCAGACATTTCATTTTCTTTCTATCCCTTCATTATGCGCATATCATCTGCTTTCCAAAATATTTGAATCACTTTTCATCGTTACAGGTACCATAAAATTATTTAAAACCACAATAAACTAATACAAAATTATTCTAATACACCATAAAAGTACCGAAACAACATTATTCATGAATACCAATACATAAACACTTCAATCCATCCTCTTCATTGACTGTCCTGGAATAGGTCCTTCTTTGATTTAGAAGTAACTTTTTAGGTCAGGGCATTGAGTTGGGTAGTGCCCATGTTCTCCACAAATAAGACATTGAACTCCATAATAGTCTGTCACTCTATTCCCCTATTCTCCACACAGATAACATTTTTCCCTCCATTTGAGGTATTCCTCAAGGGTTTTATTCCCTTCTTTATAAATCTCAATCTTCCATTCTTTATGCTCCTCAACATGCGAACATGCATAAAATTTTATCTTCCTCTTATTTGATGAATTAGGCATACCACTAAATTTCACCCTGTTAATCATATATAGTGATGAATGATTCGGAATAATGACAATATATTTCTTTCTAGGCATTACGCAATTTTGTTGCTCATAGTCACCAATTTTTCCATTGGATTCAATGTTAACTGAATTCCTTCGGGTTCCCTCCATTGACTAAAACACAAAAAGAATTCTGTGAGAGGAAAACATAACACAAGGAAAATAACATAATCAAGGGGGAGTACCTTCGACATCTAACATCTTAGGTTTACCTATAATATCGTTACTGTAATTCTAGGACTATAATCTATACTTATACTTAACCTTAGGGAAATCCCTAGACATACCTTAGAAATATCTCTAGAGATCTCACGATAGTTTTCGCATCCTAGTTTCCAATGGTTGACTAATCCTTTCCTCTGATACCAAATGTAGAGGCCCAAAGATTGATATATATGGAACATACATTACTTTTGCGGAATAATTAGTACATAACGAAAACAGACACCAAAGGACCATAATAGTTTAGTGTCTTTGGATACTTGGAATGTCATCTACTAATTGTAGTGAAGGATCTTCAACTTCTCCCATAAAGATTTTCGCTTTTGTTTTCATACCAAAAACTTTTCTTTATATCCTGGGTAAAATAAAACATAAAAAGTGTGAGCTCAAATTCTCAGTAAGGGAAAATATAGTGAACATAAAATAATCCATAAACATTTGAATGTAAAAACTTGATCATGAAATTTAAACATAAAAATCATGAGCAAAGAAATAAATCGTGGAAGTATGTAAGGAATATATCATAATGGAACATCAATAATGATAAAATATAATGGGAATAAAACAAGTAATTGTGGCAACCATTCAGCACATTTTATGATTTCTATAGTAGCCAAGGCATTGCTTCCAAGACCATCTTCGTGGACAAAGTCCCTTTCTGAATCGAGTTCACTCACCGTTTCAGTCCTGTAACACTGAACCAGATTAACTTACCTTTCCATCCATGTCTATATCATGAGATATAAATCATTACCCAATGCATTGGAGATTGATATAGGTCCCACCCATCTCATAATGAAATCATTCTAACGTGTGCCACATAATAAACATATATCATTCATAATAACCCAATGAATAAAATGAGTTTCATAAACATCATCCCATTATCACATAATCCATATAAAAGAAATGGATATAATTTCCTAATAAGAAAAGTGAAACCATGTAAATCATAGAGACATTATACTTGATACATACACATATGAAATAATGTCATCTTAGATGTAAAATGGTTTTGATAAAACACTAGAAATGAATTTTTGAGGAAAATATCCTTTCTTATTCAAAATCATTTTCTTTTCACAAAATGCCATGAAATTTTAAAATAAAAGATATTTTTTTGAAAATATTCATGAAATATTTTGGAGGAAGCTTCATGAAAATAAGGCTTTATAAAACCGTAAAAATCTGTTCACGCCATATAAGTAAAAAATAACAGTCTTCTCGTACTTTTTTCAGAAAGGTCAAAAAGTACCTCATATGGTAAACAAAATAATGATTCCTTCCATACGATGTGGTAACAGTAGAAAAGGGTAAATATAACTTTATACATACATGGAAGAAATGTAAACATTTTATGAAAACATTTTGAGAACATATGGACATGGATAATAATCATAACCCCAGTAAATACTTACAAATAAACAATCTCGGATAAGAATGAGATTGGAATAATTATCCCTTACCCTATGTCTGATATGCTTAGTATGTATTCGAACCTCCTGTATAATGATTTAAATAATTTCATTTACTTATTACAAAATCATATTCATTGTTAGGATATCCTATGATATCCTATATGGTTCACTCATGACTTTATATTACCCGTTCTTTTGTAAACTCCATGTTAAAGTGCGTTTTGGATAAAATCGTTTCATTTGTCGTCCGTGTTTTGACTTGTAATTATTCATATGATTACCTAGATCATGATTACATAATTCCAGAATATAAAACATGATTTTTATATAATATATATTCATAATATACATATATATAATAGATCGATAAATGGAAATAAATACACCATTCATGGAGACGGTAGGTCGTACGTACCCATGAATGCTATTTTTGTTTCCTTATTGAATTTAATGGAATTAATTATATGAATTACATATATATATATACATAAATACAGTATCATTATTATGTCAAATATTTAATGATTACTTATTATATATACTTTATAATCATTCTTGAATTGTTAACATGGAAAATGAATCTAATTGCGTCGTGGAGACAGTAATCCGTACATACGCACGATCGATAATATCATTCCCATATTTATTGAATATAATTAGAGTGAATGATATAATATCTTAGAATCATTATGATGTTATAATAATCATATGTATTTATTCTTTACACCATTATACCCATCAAAGTAAGGCGGTGGTGGAAAAACAGATTACACCACGACGTTGAGACAACATTCCGTACGTACGCACGCGCGGTGATTCCATTTTCCATAGGATGGATAGAAGGTGAAATGGGGATGTTTCATATTTATAATAACATATCGGTATATTAGTGATACTGATTTTATTACAGTATAATGAAACAAATAAATAAGAATAAGTAGAAGAAGAAATAAAGTAGAAAGAAGCAGTAACGGATATTACCTCTTCTTTCGACACGCCTTTTTGAAACCTCTTATTAGGGAAATAATACTGGTCTTTGAAGAATACATGAACCTCTAGGTTGTTTCTAGGGTAGTTTATAAGATAAATTGGCAGGGATTGGCTGAGCTTGAAGGCTGAATGTGTTGTGAGGAAGAGAGGGAGGATGTTCCCCTTTATAAGGGAGGAGAGGGGCACTTTTGGAATAACTAAATATATTATTTTATTATAAAGTCATATTCGGTTTTTTATAGCTCCAAATTGAGTTATTTAAAAGCTAAGGTAGGTATGGGTATAAATCCTCTCATCCAATTGAATTATTCCAATTTTAAGTATCTATTTTAACCTTTTCATTTAGATTTAACATTATGTTAAATAATTTTTCTTTTACCGTGTCTTCTTGTTTTCTTACACTATAAGGTTAATAAACTTACTATAAGAAGCCAAAAGAACCCCATGTTATTTATTATTAATATATATAACCTTATCTAAGTCATTTGGCCGACCCTATTTTTTTTAGGAATAAAATAACAATTAATAATATAATATTCGTTTTAAAAACTATTTTATGTCAATTTTGACACTATTTGGTTATTGATTTTTTTGGAAATCCTAACATAATTATTAGTTCTAAAAAAATAACTAAATCCATACTAACATGTCATATTAACTTATAAAATTAGTGGAAATCATAAAAAGTATCAAATTAAATTTATTTGACTATTTATAACATCGATTATGTTAATATTTCATTAATAGGATAATTACTGCATCATCATTGTGTCATAGATAATTTAAATTATATAATGTCTAAAAATTATAACTAAAAACCCATTATGTAGGAAATCATTTTAACTTTATAATGAATATTTATAGTCTAATTCATCTTATTTATATCCCTATATTAAAAATGTTTTAGTTATTAAACTTTGATTTTAACTATTTTAACTATTCATTAAATAAAATAATATTAAATGATCTAATCTAATCCAAGTAGACCTAAATGGTCATATTTTATTCCTAAGGTTTTTTTTGGTCGAATTATACTTATCCAATAGAATTTGGACATGTGTTAGGGTAATAATAATATCATTTTTAACCTCAATTAGCCTAGGTACTTTTAACCGTGGTAAAACAAAGTAAACAGTTACTATTCCCCATGAATTATTTTCATCTCATTGAACCACATTTTAGTCCATGATGTTAACCGTGTCTCTCAGATTTTCTAAATTCCGCTCATAGAAGCAGTAAAATTAAGTTTTATGTAAATTTGGAAATTCTCCTAGGAGGTGGGTAAATGACAATGAAATGTTCAATAAAATTTTTATATATCTAAAATAATTATGAAATGACTCCAATGAATTGATTTGAACTTATATAGGTATTATGTATAAATTTTTACCTAAAATAAATAATTATTTAAATAAAAAGTCAGTTTTTAAATACTAACTCAGTGTATTCACTATTCATCAAAAGTTGAAAGTTTTCAGAAAAATACGAAAATTTCACCCTAGGATAATTTCGATATTCGGAATCCAAAAACGAAGTCCATTTTGAAAAATTAAAATTTCAAAATTTCAAAAAGTGGGTATTATTATTTATAACAGCTAGTTTTTATAATATTTTAATAGCATATCGTTGTTTAGTAAAACCCGGTATTGCGTACAACACACACAATCGAGGAAGGTCGTGATTGCGTGTAATGCAAGACAACTCCGGGTTGCGTGTAGTGAATGACTCTTTTGTTGTTGCGTATAATAAAATACATTGAATATATATATTTATACTCAATGTTTCGAAGAATAAATTTTATCAAACAAACATGAAATTGTGTGTAACATGATCCATGATTAGTGTTGCGTATGCTGCAAGCTAATACGATGTTGCATATAGCGCAAGATAATCTTGGTGTAGCGTACAACAGAAGATATGAAAGAAATTAAAATGAATATATCTTATAAAATATTGGGTTGTTATAGGATATATTATTGATTTATATAATGAAATAATGGTAAGTTGAAAATATTTATTGAGATCAACCAATGAAGAAGGAATTTATCACAATATTATTATTTTATTGGTAAAATTAGTTATATATAGTATGTAGTAATCATTCCCATTAGTTTCAGGCATTATCTATTATCTATATTCGTAGAAATTTTTTTTTAGATAAAGATGTTTATATTAACTTAAATATCATTTTAATCATTGATCACTACAAAATGTTGTGCTTTTCATGCCCCATCAACCCCTTCCTCCATGCCCAAAACCTATAGGATGATCTAGAGTAGAAGGAAAATGCTATAAAATACTCCCACTAACACCACCAAGTTATACACACTAGGCTTATAGATATGGATATGGATTGAATGGTTTGTTATAGGCCATTTAGTGATATGACCAATTTTTTCATGAGATGATTTAAGGTTTTATCAATATCATATATACCATATATTTGGAACTTATAAACAAAGGCACGACTGGTTCCATTATCTCTATATTCCTTCTGTGAGAGCTAAAACTCACAATAGAGTCATTAGACCACATTTTTTCTTTTGGTTCTTATAGGAAGAGACTATTATATATATCACATCTTCCGATAGTGTATGTTTTCACTTTGTGAAAGAATTTTCTTATTGGACCACTTAGTCATTATAATGAAACTTTTTAAGATGATATTTTATATGGAATGGTTCTACATGATGCATTCCTATATTTAATTTAACCATATATAGTTGTATTAATTTATATAGATGTGATGGGAATATCAATAAAAAATGAGAGGGATTTCTGGTCTATTTGAGTTTGGATCATGAGCAAGATATTGTATACTATCTCCCATCAATTGGTGAATCTGTCTCTTATTTCAGCAGGTTCTTCTGAAATATAGATTCAACCAATAGTAAGGGATTAGATGGATTTCATTACCAATAACAACTTGGGTCTTCATATGAGATTTATTATTGACCACAACAATGGATTACACTATGGGACCACACATATATCTTAAATAAAAAAATTTATGGCCTATACTAAGCATTGGAATATAAGGGTGTAGTAAGAGGACCATTAAGAGAAAGGTTATATAACACCTATTGTGACCCCTATGGAAGATATAGTGACATTTTTAAAATGTTTATTGGTATCCTGAGGCTTTATAGTGATTACGGCTACCTAAACTATGTGATGATCTGGTAAAAGTGCCTCTTTTTGAGTATTGATGACATCCTAGAATAAATGGAAGGCATGAGATATTTTTCAATGAACGGTCACATTCATGACTAAAATCTATTTAGGGTTCATGAGGATGAAATGATAAAGATAAAATATCAATGAAACTAAATGTTTTAGGAGTAATTATTTATTACTTTTAGTCCAAATAATTGTCCCTCTATGTTCACAGAACATAAGAGCTGAATCTCTCACCCATACTTGGACCAGTTCTCTATTGTCTTTATATATGACACTCATATATACTCTACATATTTGGAGGATCAAAAAATAATATTTTGATAGTTCTATACATAAACATGAATCCCCAACTATATGGTAAGCTCGAAAAGTGTTATTTTTGAATTTTATAGGTTCAATTTATAGGGAATGCTAACATAAATGAAAATGTAGCTAGGAATCTGTAAAATATTGGTGGAGTTATCACATCATTATCACCCAAGACAATATCATGGGAGAATAGTTTCCTCTATTTAATAAGGGACTATTAAGAGGTTTTCACAGAATTTTATAGTATTGTAACCACTTTGACTTCATTGATGCTGAAAGGGAAATTGTGTTCCTATAAAAGGAAGTGTTCAAGAGCCATCATGGAGCCAATTAAGAGTTTGATGAGTGATTATGTTTTGAGACTAACAGTTCAGGGTGTGTGTAACTTTTTCTATTCCTATATAGCAATTAATGGATATATGTTGATGTAGGGGTAATAAGTGATTCATTATTGGCTTATAATGTTGATTCCTCTTGAGAGAATACCTACGTGACTGAAAACATAGAGTCTTTATAAATAGATTTCTCCATGATTATGTGGATGAATTATATTCCAAGAATGAATTTTATTATTTAATGAACCATCAAGAGTCTTATCTATATCATCACATATAAATATTTAAAACTGATATACATCAATTGGAGGAATTTAATGTAATTTTGTGACACAAATATTGTCTACACCATGGAGAAGGAAAACTTGGTAGAGGATAAACATTTTAGGAAATTCCATTCACACTTACGGGATGAGGACTTAGAATACTTTACCTAATTGTATATAAAACTTGTGTATGATATGGGTGAAACATATCATTAATTTACGGGAGTGGCTACACTAATGATTCAGAATGTGAAATAATATCATTTTGAAGATTTAAATTATGAGGTTTTATCATGACCAAATACGCATAAAAGATTCACCAGTTTTATTTTTTATTCAATGGTAGAATGTCATTAATTTTCATAGATATATGGTAATACTTATCACATTACTGGATGAGGTATTGAGGTTGTATCGTTCCACTACCTTGGATAAATATATAGGAATGTAAAATATATAATATTACTTCTGAGGAATGTTTTTTTTGGGTTGGTTTGAGGTGGAGAATTGATGAGATTCATCTTTTATGCCACGTGTGTCAGTAGGTAAAGGATAATCATCATTTCCTTGTAGGTATTAATCAACCTATAAAAATCACAAAATATAAGGGTCTAAATTATTAATATTTTTTCTTGGGGATTCCATAGATAATGAATTTTTGTGATGTTATATGTGTAATTATAGACCAAATTACCAACTCAGTACAAATTCTTTCTGTAGGAGATTTGAGTTTGTTTGTGTTTCTAGGGTGTTTGTATATGCATGATATAATCCGAATTCATTTTATAACAAAAAAATTCATCTCTTACCATGATTATTATTTCAAATTATCATTGTCAAGGGGTTTTTGTGATGCTTTTCAAACCCAGTTGGGGATGAACATGGAATTTCACCCCTAGAAGGATAACCAAACAATGAGGAAAATTGATGTTTTAGAGGTTATCCTCAGAAAATGTGAGTTAGAATTTGTTCATACCTAGGATTATTAATTTATATTGGCGGAGTTAACTAATAATAAGACCAATCATTCCACTTTTAGTCCAAAAACATTTGAGTAATAGTTTGGGTGACCCATCAGGTCAGCATAATGATGGGCTGAGATTCGAAATAAATCTCTTGTCTAGATAGCGACAGTACAAGAAACAATATTGATAGTTTAGGTTATCCAAACTCAGATGAGGATACCCATATATGAAGATAACAATATGGATATGATGTTGTTGTCAATTTAAGTTCATGAAAGAATACTATGTTTTCCAATTAGTCTCCCCCAATGAGGTCATTATATATTTTCTTTTAGAAAAATGGTATTCTAGATGTTAATCATGATATTCATTATCCGTTAGAGGGTTTTTGTGTTTTTTTAGCACCTTACCTTACCACCATAGTTACTAATAGTGTATGATATCTTCCATGTTTTATATCTGGGGAGATATGTACACAACTCGCTGGGTGTCATTCACTATGGTGTGTGGACATAGGACATGGAAACCATCTTGGAGTCCCTAGTGAAGATTGAGTATTAGTAATAGAAGATCATACAAGGATGTAATTTTCCTCTGGTTCAAGTACATTTCCTGAATGAGTGAGTATAAGAGATCTCATGGGGGCATAATAGCCATATAAGCTCTAATTAAACCCAATTGTTTTGTAGCTTGCGAGTTTTGGGGTGAAAATTAATGGACTATGAGAGAATGTAACAAATTTGGATTCCATAGTTTTATGCATTAAATAATTCTATAGATAGATATCTAAAATTCTCCCTATAGATGGTTCTATTATTTTAGTGATTTTGGATCCCATAATTTAAATATAAAAAGATTTATTATAAATTTAAACATGTGTATCTATCTTTTCTGAAAAAATTATTTTCCAATTTATAGAGTTATGGGATGATATATTTGAGAGCATGGTTTTTTCTAGAATGTGAGGTTTATACTATGGATGACATATAGATGGTCAACATGGAATGATATAAAGAATAGAGTTGTTATTGGTAATGTTATGTAAATTAAATTATTTATTTTTTATACTTCTAACTGACCAAAATCCAAATTCTATCTTTATATAACATTATAATGAATATATAGTGTTATATGGATAATCTTATGAAATTAAGGTGGGGTGTGGGATATATTTTTTGGAATTGGATACATGAAAATGTGGATCAGTGATAGAAATTATATCAATCATGAGATGAATGACCTATGAAACATGGTCTTTTTCTTCATCCATAGTATATGTTTTATTCACAAATAATTCATCCATTATTATAATAGGGATAGTTATTTTTTGGAATTACACCCTTTGATTTATTTCTAGGAGTGGATTTCATATAGTTAATTTTTTTTCTACATTTTGTATTCTTTTAATTGGCCCTATTTTAATTTCCACTATTTAACCAAACTAATTATATCTTTTTCACCCTTCATTCCCCATTTGTTTTGGAATTTTGAAATTAGTTTCTAGTAACATATTATTGAATTGTGATTTCATTTTGTTTTTTTCTTTTCTAACAATTAATAATCACATTATTTTTCATTTTCCAATGTGGCCATGACTCCACATTCCCTTGATGAATTTGATCATAATCAACCTCCCCCCCTCATTACTTACATATTAATGAGAAACATAGTTATCCATGTTTATCGAGTGGATGAAAAATGATTCGGGGGATTAGGTTGATGTATTCAAATATCGAGACCCAAATGATAGTGAAATATGTGATGGTTAGCACATGGGTGATTATAATATATTTTTCTTCCACTGGAGTCTGGGGAAAAAATATTGAAGTTGATCTATTTTGGATTTTTCAATTTTAACTGAGTTGAATTGCAGTGGATCTGGTAGAAATGGACGATCTGGCCTCCACCGGAAGACTATATTTACAATCTTTGAAAAACAAGACTAAATGTAGGGTATCTTAGAGGAACACACACCATATATATTTGTTACTCATATTGTCTAGGGATTTAACCCAATTTATTTATCACACACCATGAGGCATGACCCAAAAGTCATGTGACACTACCCAAGTATCCATAAAATAGACTTAGGGAACATTCCCAAGAAATAAGATGGGGAGACACTTCTTGTCTAGGTGGGGGATATTCCATGTGGATGCACATGGATACACAAGCCCTGTTCTGAGAGAATACAATCAATAAACCATGTTAATATACACATTGTGTTACCTTAGGGACACCCCATGTAGAGACACAAGGTTACTGAAGTTTCATCCATTGGAGGAAATGCTCACGCATTCAAGCTAGGTCACCTAACATTTGACAATATATACATCCTATTTACTTTTACTAAGAACATATACTATGTGTATATTATTCATTAGGACTAATATTTAGGCCGAAGAATAACCAATAATTTGATGTTTTCCATGTAGGATATGATGGTGGCCTTCAAGGAGGATAAAAACCTATATCAATAGAGTGGTAGTCACCCCACATTATGCTTTGAAGAGGAGATGGTCCTATACATGAGTTAGTACTCCCTCGACTATGGAGCATAGTTGTGTGTTTTGGGCCCTCCACCATGATTTTTTTGTGGTTTCACAAGCAGATGAACATAAAAAATTGGACCATTTCTAGTTTTAGGCTAACTCATCATTAAAATATAGTATTGTGTATTAAGATTACCTTACATACTTAGTTTTGGATTGTTTTTATGAATATCTAATATTAGGATTCTCTAACATAATATTATATGGTTCGATCCAACAATCTTATTCTATTTATTACCATATGGTTTGGGGGGTATCCTAATAGGTATAATTATACTCTGTCCTAATGGGAAATACATGAATGTGTTGTGTATTATGAAAATGAAGTAAGATCAACATTGACATTAGTGGACCTCATATTAATGGAGCATAGTGGTACATAGATATGTTGACCTTATATAGTGCGAAACCAATTATAAATTATACTATGATCAATTATGATTGACCATTTCCTTGTATTTCAAAGTTACAACTACTTTAGTATAGGCCCATTACATTCAGTCTTATGAGTAATTGAATCTTTTTACCAACACCTAGCCTATTAAAGGTGGGATTGGGAGTCACACTCATCAAGCTAATGACCCATGTAGGGTTTTTGAGGTTCATTCATGACATGATTATTGAAAACTGTTTTATTAGATATGATTTTTGAGGATGATAAATTTTAGTTTCATAAAAAGCACACATGATCCGTCAAAATTGTTTTTTAAAAATGTTTATTTTTATGCATAACTTATATTTTCTATAAAATTATCTCCATTTTTTATTTAATGAGACCTAATTGTTTAAATATTAAAAGAATAAGGTTTAAGTGTCCATTAAAGAAAGATAATTCTAAATTACACCATTTTTAAGAAAAGTTCAAATTTGTAGATATAAATAGTTTTTGTTAATGTAAAATATTACTTATTTTTTCAAATTGAGAAAAAAAGTTTCACTATTCACCCAAAATTAATTTTTTTTTAAAAACATCCAATATTAATATTAATCTTATACTAGTATCATATATATAAAAATTATGTTCATTTTTAAAAAATTTTATATAACAATTTGGGAATTTATCTTTTAAATGAAAAATGAAGATATAAAGAACCATTGTTATAAAAATCCATCTTTATAAATATTATCAATTTTTCATTATTATTTCAAAATAATTAAATTTGTGTTAATATAATATTCAAATGATATATTTGTTTAAATAAAGTGAAAGAATAATTTTTATAAAAAAATATTTTTATTATGAAATTATCTTATTGGTTAGATTACAACATTAAATTGAACTTTCAATACACATTAGAATTAAAATTAATTTTAATATAATTTTAAAATAAAAATGTTAAATAAATAACAAAAAATTGACATATAAATAATTTATTACATTGTTAATTACATGTTTACATCATCTTACATTAATATCAAATAACCCTTGATAATCTCTATATAAGAGAATATAATAATATTTGATCTATTTTAAGTCATTGGTGGTGCTTCATATAAGCGTAATATCATAAAAATTTCCATGTTCTAGAACATATTTCAAATAATTCTTTTCACACTCCATAATTTATAGAGTTTGTCTTTGTATTATTTTAGTGAATCCCATTGTGAATGTAACTCATTATAATTCAATGAAAAAAATCCTCATACGAAATATGTATTCTAATTGATGCAATTGATTAATTTTCATAAAAATCAAAATTTTTGACTCCTTTCATTATAAAACATTATATTTTTTGGAATATATTTTTTCAAATAATTTTAATATTTTTTAAATCATTCATTACATGTATCATTGAGATTAAATATCTTTAAATGCATCAATGGGTTAGGATTTCATAACATGTAATAATAAATTTCTATTTAATTATACAAAAAACTAACTATGGATTTTGTTACACACAATACTATGTTTAGAATGTGTTAAATGCAACAACGAGATTGAACAAAATGTTACATAGTATAAAAATATTGTTATTTTATATCACAGTCATACTTTGACCATTATATTGTACATTAAGAAAATTATTCTATAATTTATGAATAAATATAATTTATATATTAATATATATTGAATTATTCAGTGTCAAACAAATTTTAATTTCATACAAACAACTTTTGAAAATAATGGGTATATTTTTCAGGAAACCTATTTTTGTGGACACAAAAAAGTTTTTCATCAATAAAATAATTGAAAAAATTAGTATATTATTTTATATATATATATATATATATATATATATATATTATTCAATCAAATTTTTAACATTATTCATATGCATTTTCCAGATATGATTTAAGAAAAAATCTAATTTTATGTTCAAAACTATATTGTAAAAAAACAATTTTCATCCATCTTAATTTGTTAATTTTAAAATTAAATTTTACAAAATTTTAGAAACATTATTAGAATAAATATTATCCATTTTTTTAAAACATCATATAACAATTATCTTAGGGTGATTTTTTGTGATATTTTTGAAATGTTTCAATTTTTGAGGAGTAGTGAAAATAATAAATTTTAATTATTGATTTCCCATTAATTTAATTTATTTAAAAACATAAAAACAATTATAAAATTTTTAAAAGTAAAATATGTATAGTATTACATTAAATAATTATATTTTGGTATATTTAATTATTTTTTTGTTAAATTTTTAGAAAAAAGAAACTTAATCCATTAAATATTTTATCAACAAAAACTGTCTTTCTCACCACATCCGTGAGAATAATATCTAATTAATTTTTTTAATTATATTAATGTTTTTTGGAATAAACTACATCATAATATCAATCAGAATAATTTAAATTATCTAAAATGTTCGACATAATTTTCTATGAATTTGAAAAATAAACGATTAAAAAAATTTATCACGTTTGCAGAGAAATTTGGTTTACCCTGGGATTAAAAAAATAATTATTCAAATGAACTATATTCTCTTATAAAATATATATTATAGGAATATTTAGAACATAATGTTTTAGGATTATAATATGTGAAATTTTGGATCCTTTTTTTATTTTAATAATGAGGGTACACCTTTTTATCTTCAAAACATTTCGAGTACATCACTTATAAAAGGCCACCCATATCCTTTGTTCTTCACACCAAGATAAATTTTTTTTTTAGAAAATAAATTATAAAACCACCTATAAAATTCTCTCCTCCCATTCTAGAGGAATTAGTTTTTGAGTAAATCTGTCCAAGATGGTATGTTGGTGAAAACATATAGATAAAACCCTTAGATGTGGTAAGTTCATCAACTCATGTTTTTGTATTATTTCTTCCTCCACCACTTTAAATCATATTATAACATGTTAATATAATAAAAACTCTATATTCCATATTATATTACTATTTATCTTTAATTAATTACATAAAATAATTTCCAATTCCATCAAATGGGAAAAAAAATTATCATTCGTGTGTATGGTAGACAACCATATGTCTAACTAATGTCGTTTCCTTCATTACAACTTATGAAGTATAGATATAATGATTTATATATTATTTTATTATATAATAATACATTTTCAATTCTTATATCACATATTCCATCATAATCTATATCTTTTGACAATACGATAACGTCGCTCATTTGTACAATAGATTATCACTTGGCGAATGATGTTATTCATTATTGCTCTACAAGACATGAAATATGTATTATTATAAATAAAAAATATGATATATATGACATAAAAATGACACTAGAGTGATAATATAAAAATTAACTTTCATTATTTTCAAACATTGAGGAAATGGAAAAAACATTCATGTGTATGTACAACCTACCATCTAGATGACCAGTGTATTGAATTTATCATAAATAGATTTTATAGATTACTATAAAAAAATATATAAAAAATATATATAATATTAATATTCAGGGTAAAATTATCTATATTAATAAATAATGATCAATTTAATAGAACCAAAAATAAAAAATCAAATCATCTATGACAAACAATGTGGGTATTACCTGAAATGTAAAATTAACATGGAATTGAAAATAAAAGTGTAATAATCGTAATATGTAAATCATATACGGTATGATATATTAATATATATATAAAAATATACATTAATGGTTCTATAGTTGATTAATATTAAATTTATATGTATTAAATATGATATTTTAAAGTGTATGAATGAATTCGTGACTTAAGGTTAGAGATTAGCAGTCTCTCTTTTAGTTTTGCGAGACATATAGAAAATAACCATTTTTATGGGTTGTATATAACACCCTATTGAAATGTTATATCATGAATATTTTTATTTAAATGATATTTAATGTTTAATTTTATGTCGTTGGTTATTTGGGATTATTATTCCTGAGATTACTTTGGTGGTACGAGATTTATGTATCACATTTTACTTCATTCAGACATATGCCATATTCACCAACTTTTTCATTTTTGTTGTACGTATAATTCCAATTTTTAATTCTTTTTATCCTTAAAATTATATTTATTTTAATGACTATATAGTGAACTATCATCCAGGGAGTTTATCGTTTAAATGCTACCAAATCAATATGTGATTTTTGTCTAAATTTTCCTTCTTCAAGGCATATGTTATGTTATGCACCTATCCACATTTATGAGTTGAATATACATCCCCTTATAAATATTATATCTCGAATCTCATTATTTTTTTGTTATTATAATTTTCATTTAATTTTATTCCTTCAAGGGGCTTATGATTGATTATTACTGACATTTTAATGGTTTTATGCTACAATGTCACTATTTACCATGTTCGATTATGTTTAAAAATACAAAAGTGAAATATTATGATATATATGTCATGAAACTCTAGATATGTCTCCTAATATCATTATTTAAATTTCATATTTTCTTTATATTCATCTTTCTTTTTGTATTTAAACCTGAAATCAAAATTTTTTTAATCAAAATATTATTTCTATCTCTCTTTTGTCAAAACCCGATTTTTTTACAAAAATACTTTTTCTAAAAGAGTTCTCAAAAATTTTTCTAACATTCAAAATATCTTTTATTAAATTAAATTTTTCCTAAGTTTTAATTTACAAAAATTCCAAGAAATTTTCGTTTCATTTTCCAACCACTGTCCATTTGGACATTATGGAAATTATCAAATGAATCTTTGGTTTTAATAGTCACAGCATGAAATGTATTTCCCAATGCCATAAATTCTTAATGTTTTCTAAATTCCATTAAATTATTTTAATAATATTTTCAAAGTAATTTTTTTCTATTCTATTGGGATAATTTTTTATATTTTCAAAAATAAATTTAAAAATTAAAAGTATTTCGAAAATTATTTATGTTTAATAAATTTTATTTTAATGAAGAATTTATATTTTTTTTAAAAAAGTTGGTTTTTTTAATTCATACACTGTGTGTATTCAATGTTATTTTAATATAAATTAAATGTAAACATGTTATATCTTTTTAAAAAATGCTTTTTTGAGATAGTATATTTATCTTAACAAATATTTCATGTGATATTTCAATATCCTTATCCTCCCAAGATAACATATTTTGATGATATTTATGATTCACTAGTGATATGATCCTGGGATATCCTTCTTATTCTTTTTCTGAATGGATTATATTTATGAAGAAGTTATTTTTATAAATCTTCTTTCTGTTCAACCGGTTACAACATGTTATAAATATTTGGAAGATTAATTTTTTCAGAGGTTATTCCGTGATTAAATGATAAAATTATAATGAAGTCATTCTCTTTTCTATAGGATATGATATGATAAAATATTTATGAATACCGTCTAATTTCATGTGTTAGGGTATGATGAATGTTTTATGACCTTTTGGAACACATGTTTATGATTTTCAGTATGTGAAATTGTAAAACTCTTATACCTCTAATGAATTTGGTAATAATAAAGGTTCTATGAGATCAAATGGTAAATAGGTGGTTATTTAAATCCCATAAGTTGGGTACAAGGTTGGAAATCCCAAACCTGAAAAATATGGTACAAATGTGGTTATCCTAAAAAAAATTGGTACTTGGGTGTTTATCCCAAGGATGATATTTTATGAATGATTTTGTTGGTATCCATGATATAATATTTCCAATGATTATGTTTATTCGACAAATCTATGTCTTATTCCAAGATTATGATCTTATGGATTATGTTCTTTGATTCACTTATGATTCATCCCATATGAATTTCACTACTACAAACAAGGCCTTTATCAGCGCTAAAAATGGCCTTTATCAGCGCTAGAAAAGCGCTGATAAAGCCATCGTAGATAATGGGGGGGGGTTCCCTTTATCAGCGCTCTGAAAAGCGTTGATATAGGACCCCTTTATCGACGCTTTTTTTAGCCCTGATAAAGGGGTGCTATATCATCCCTTCCTTTATAAGTGCGTTCGTTTTAGCGCTGATAAAGGACCCTTTTATCAGCGCTTTTAATCAAGCGCTGATAAAATATTAAAAAATTAAAAAAAATTAAAAAAATTAAAAAAAATTAAAAAATACTGCCAATCGGGGGGGGATTTTATAGCGCTTGAACCCCCCCCCATTTTACAGCACTTTTCGCCCCCTGTACAGCACCCCATGCACCCCACGCACCCCCCTCCACCCTTTAACAGTTCTTGCTCGAATATTCCCCATGCGCGCGCACCCCTGCCTCCACCAGGATTTGAACTCGAGACCTCCCCCCTGCGCGCCTAAGCCCTTACCACTACTCTATTTTGATTTGCTTTCCAATTCATGATATCTCTCTCTCTATATATATATTTATATATTTAGTTATATTTATTTCTATAGTAATATATATTTATATTAATATATATATATAGTTATATTATAATATATATATATATAGTTATATTATAATATATATAGTAATATTAATATATATATATATAGTGGTATTAATATATATCTATATCTATATATATATATATTTAGTTATATTAACATATATATAGTTATATTAACATATATATAGTTATATTAACATATATATAGTTATATGAATATATATTTATATAGTTATATTAATATATATATAGTGATATTAATATATATATTTATGGTGATATTAATATATATATTTATAGTAATACTAATATATATATATATATAGTTGTATTAATATATATATAGTTATTAGATTAATATATATATAGTTAGATTTATATATAGGTATATAAATATTCATTGTATTTTAAATAAAATCGATGTTATTTATTATTTAGATAAATCTAATATATTTTATATGTAAATATATTTTATTATTTATTTAAAAAAATTAATATTTAGGTGTGAATATTTAAAAAATATGAATATATTGTTATATATTTGATCATAAATAGCAGTGCATTATAAAAAATGATGAAATTTCAAAGACACAAAATCAATATGAATGTAATACCTTGGAATAAATTCAGTCCCCGCACAAAAAAGACAATAATACCCTCTTAAATGAGTTTGAAAATCCACAAAATGTTAAAAAATCTGGGTACCCCGACAAAAAACTCAGTTTTGGAGGCCTTCTGGGCAACTTTTGGACTTGAAAAACGCTTGACCGCGGTGACCCCGTGTCACAGCGACGTAGAGCTCATCGCAGGCTTCGATTTTATATGTGGTAGAGCTCAAACGGACACCCGGATCAAAAGTAATGGCCGTTTGAAGTTTGAGTTGCGTTTTCAACATATTTTGGATCTTTTTTTAATTTTTTTAATTTTTTTAGTCCTCAAATTGTTATTAAATGAGTATAACTCCATAATGATTAACAAATTATTAATTAAAAATATTTTTTTAATTTTTTAAGAAGTCATTTTCACTAAATATCTTATATATTAAGTATAATAAGTGTAAATGTACATTTATACATATCTAAAGTATATATAAAAATTATATATTGTATTTATATAACAATATAGATATATTTATATATTAATATATTAATATATTTTTAAATTTTCTTTTTGAAGCTGACTCTTTAACAGCTCTTTTAAAAAAAGCGCTGATAAAGGCCCCCCCCCTTTATCAGCGCTACTAAACAAGCACTGATAAAGGGGGGAACTGCGAAAAACTGATTTTGTGGTAGTGTTTCCAATAATTATGACATGAATCAAGATTATGATCATCGATATAAATGTAATGGTTTTGAAATAATATTCTAATGTTATCATACCCTTATGTTCATTTTATACTTACATATCTTTCTTGATTAAACTTTCTATGAAAAATATCTCATCCTTTATTTTGTTTTACTTCTTCGGGTCAGGGAGAATTGTTTTTAGGTTATTTATAATATGCGTACATAGTGTTACTATCATTGTGGGAGACATTTATCATATTTTGGAAATTCAAAAATAGTATTTACCTAGTCATATAATACACTACAATATTATATTCCCTAGGATTGTGTTTATGTAATGTATTGGATATTCATCTAAAAAGATTAAATATTTTTATGAGAATCCTCAGTCACTATAGTTGGTATCAGAGAATAGGATTTGTAATCCTTCTTAATATATGATGAGAAAATTATTGAGAAAATATATGTATATTTCTATGGATATGTCAATTGATGTCTCAAAGGTTATTCATAATGTTGAGTCAGTTTTTTGGAAAATATAATTGAATTTTGGTAAAGGATTCCCCATGTGGTTTCCATGAAATTACATCCCTTTTGATAGGGAAAATGTGTGTGGATCTACAACATATTTAAATAATGTTAACAAAATATAAAAGGGTAAATTTATCAAGAATATATTTTCACATGGTGCATGATATTGGGCTGTGATGTGCACGTAGTGTGACACTCTTGATGGATATGCTTTGGAAATTTACAAATTCAATAGAAACTATCCTGATTGATTTAAATAGATTATTACTATGAATGTCTAAGGATAAACATATTATTTCTTGGATTAAAAATAATTTTTCATAATTTATTAATCATATAAGTAATATTTGGGATTATTAGGTTTCCCATTATGATTATCAGTTCTCAAAGTATTATTTTTCATTTTATTCAATGGTTGTAACTAAAAGGAACATCTTTATCATTGAATATGGATGATGCTTTTTTATGATAATATTAAAGTGATGGTTACTACATTAATGGATTTTATGATTAAGAATATTTATTTATCACATAACATGATTAGAAACATGAACCTAAACCAAATCTCATACTCAACAAAGAAGACAAGTATAAAATCCACTATGATTTTGAGTAAGGGTTTCTAGAGAGAATGAAGTTTAATTTTTTTATATATCACAAAAGTGGGAATAATAACTTAAGGGAATTTATTAGAGGTAAGAAACTATGATTTCAGTATTGAAAAGAAAGAGCCAAATCAAGATATTTTAGGGAAAATGACAAGTTCGGTTAATCTAATGGATAAAAAATGGTCTCCCTCTAGTGTAATTTATGTTTAAATGTTTCACATGTGTGGTGTATGATAATTGTAAAAATATATATCTTAATGGTATTCATAATGAAGAATTTTTGAATGGTTTTATTATTAATGTTTTTATTGATGAAGATAAAGAGACAAAAAAGGAATATGAATTGTATAAGTGTTGATGAATAAGATGAAAAATCATTGTTAATAGTGTATGATGAATGTGGAATGATTTATTTAATGATTTATTGGGAATTAAAGAATTATATTCTTATACATGGTATTTGTTCCATTTAATAATGAGTAATAAATTAATTGTTCCATTGTAATTTTTCATGGAGGAATTTCAAGAATATATTAATTAGAACTGATATATTAGAAAGGTGATTTCATTGAAATGAGGTATTTTATTTTTGGAAGTTAACCCTTTATATTTTTATGGTGTAGACAAAATGTTGTTTAGTTTGGATAAAGGTATGATTTATATAGATAAATTAAATTGGATAGTATTGATGACCTAAAAAATGATAATGAATTTGGTCACAATGTGGTTTATGTTCTCTTTTATGGAGTTTAAAACATTATTATTAAAGTAATTAGATGTCAATGAATTACATAACCATATAAATATTTATACTTATTCTATAAAAATTGATAATAATTTTTGTTGTGATGATATATAAAGATATATGTAACAACTATTCCTTCTATTTTTCATTTCTTTTAATCAATTAGTTATTCTAAAACAAAACTTCACCTTTATTTATTGGAGTAAGAGATGAATTGGAAATTAAACAAGGCACAACCAAAGGATGAAATGTTTCCTATAAAGTAAATGATATCATGTAGTAAATTTTCATATGGTATCGTTATAGATCGAAAATCTATTCCTAAACCTTAAAATGTGATCTAGAAATAAAATAGTGTCATGCTGTCATCATTTTTTATGATATCTATTATTATTTTCATGTGTATCTGCTTTATGTAATTTTGGACGTCAACATTATATTCACCATGTTCTCTATCACTATCCATTACTGTTTGGTTGAAAATGTTCATTTATTTTTCTATATTTTAACTTTCCAACTATGTACTCCTATATGCAAACATAGTATGTGTTATTCTAGAAGACTTTTTCACATCCCTATATATTTTTCAAGATGATGTATTATTAACCCTTTATATAATTCTGGATTATATGAATGAATTTTTAAATGTTATACCTTTTTTATTGTCAATTATTTTTAGGTTGAAATGCATTTTATCGAAGGGAGTAGAATGTAACCCCCCCAAGATATTTTGAAATATATTTTATCAATTGAATTTAATCATATTTGTATTTTGGGTTAAAAGTATCACTGATATTATCATGAATTCCTTGAGTAACTATTTTTAAAATATTTTACATATAACATTGATGTTATCTTTGGCTAAATTCAACAACTCATTTTTATTTTATTACACTTGATAACGAGATTATCTTCTATTACACCCAACATCAAGTGGAATCATATCATGACAAGCTTTTAAAATATTTTTAGTACATATAATAGTTATCACATAAGCATCGAAACAGTGGATTTGAGTAGGATTAAAAAATTATGAAAATATAATGTTTAAAATTTTATATATAATGAATGTTTTGGTGACCAAATAATTAGAAATTATTATAAAACCCATTTGAAACTGAAGGAAATAAATCTATGGAAAAAATATTTTTATGAATAGAAAAAAATATTAACTCAAAAAACTAAATTAATCACATTTAGTGAATGAAACTAATTAAATTTACCAATTATATAATCAATTAATTTTTTATCTACAACATTATCAATTTTTTAAAAAATTTAAATTAAATTATATGCTTAAAATATTATTTTCTATGAATTTTTATTCCCTTGGGTGAAAATATTTAAAATTTAATTTTTAAAATGTTGAGGGTTTTTTTTTGAATTTTTTTAATAAGAAATTAATGTTTTTATTAGAGTAATCTTTTTATATTTTCTTATAAGATTTATTTATTTATGAATAGTGAAAAATATTAAATTTTAATTGAAAACAAAATTTTGAGCAAATGTATTTATAATTATAAATTATATTATAAATTGGTCATAAAGTATCATTACTGTTGTAGTACATACATTGATCCTATTTATCTCATAAAATTAATTTTTTTTAAATTTATATTTAAATAACAATTCAATCTCTTAGACAACATAGCTTTAAAACCATGTTATCTCATCACATATGTGTGAATAATTTTATCTTTAAAACATTAAAACCATATGTAGAATTTGAAAAAAATAGACACCATATTTGAAATCTACATATTCTATATTATCAAATAACATCAACATAATTTTTGGTGAAAATAATTTCTAAGAAAAATAAAAAGTATTTCCCACTGTTAAGGTAAAAACTGTTTTAATAGGGTTTTAACTAAATTTATAAGAGTTAAAAGAACCTATATAATTGAATATGATCTGTAACATCCCAGGTAAATAAAAAATATTGAAATTTCTAATTTATTAATATTTGTAAATTAATTATTAATTTTACAGTAATTGGGATTCTATGATTGTTGGCATACCTGATACACAACAACATGATTCTTTGAAATTTTACGTTTCACACATTGTTCAGTTGTACTAAAAAAATAATAATATATTATTATTTCAAAAGGTATATAACCCCTAGCAGTTGTAATGGCTGTAATGAATAGAACTAACTAACAAAATTTTATACATGTTTTTTAAATATTATTACATTTATCCAACAAAAGTTACAGGCTTAAAATGTGAATGAATCTAATTTATATTAAAAGGTTGATTTATGGACTTTTAATGGAAAAACCATCATTAAATATAGTTTTGGTAACTTTTATTTTTTATTTTTGATAAAATAAAATTATTCTATAGAATTGGGACATCAATATTCACTTTGGGTAATATTTTGCTATTTTTCTCATAAAATTCAATTTTTAATGAATAGTGGAAATTACTGTATTTTTTTCGAAACTGCCATTTAATATAATATATTTATATTGTTGGATTATGTTTTAAATTTTTTTAAAGTTTAAATAGATTATATTATTACTTTTTAATCTAATTTTGTTCATTGGAATTAATTTTACATTGAAATTGGGAAAAAACCAGTGTCAATCTTTTAATAATTAATATTTCTTAAAAAATATGCTTTTTGTTTTGAAAACAAGAAATAATTTTAAATTAATTAATCCATATTATAAGTTTTGGATTTGGTAAAATAGACTTTATTTTTGTATCCATAGTATCAAAAATATCTTACGCTAAATTTTTGGTTGTTTTCTGAAAAACACCATTTTTGGATGAAAAGTCAAACATCTATGTAGTGGTTTAAAAAAGATTTTTCATTTAAATAAAATTTTACCGCTTCAATGAACTGAATTTAAAAAATCATAAATAAATGGTTTTTATTAGTACGTAATATGTTCTTCCATAAGATGAAAATAATTTTTGGTTAATAATAACATTTTATTTTATTTACCTCGATTAAATGTAAATAGGTAATTCAAGGTAAAAAGAATATCATAATAATGAAAAATTACCTTAACACATTTCCTATAATTATTGGATGATTCCTGGCCGACCATGGGCATCTTTGGGTCAATTATGAGACCCCATGAAGCCATATAAGAGTGATAATGACAATTTATTTTAATTATCTTTAAGTAATAACAAAAATGAATTAACGAATATATTTAATTAAATGATTTTTTACATAAGGTTATTTACGTTAGAATTTCAATTATAAATAATATTTGAAATGATAAAAATATTTACAACATCATGGTAATTTTTTTATAATTTTAATAGGTCTAAAAAGATAAATTTCCCATGACATAATAATGATGCAGTATTTACCTCATTAATGAAAGAATTAAACAAATAAGATTATAAAAATTAAAATAACTTTTCAAACCTGTAAAATTCATATTGGATGATTTTATTTTGACAATAAGTCATCTTTTCTTCATATTTAAAATTTTTCGATCTGTATAACCCGAAACTCGTTATATAATTAAATAATATTTTCAGACATTCCTAAAGAGCCCCTCATCCCCCTTATAATAAAACCTCACTTATAACCCATTACTCACTCCTCTCAAGCCCTTTGGATCATCCAAACCATGATCAAATAAGTTCTCAAGATCTATCTCTTCCACTTAGAAGCCTGATCATAGGCAGAAGTCACTTTTAGAAGTTTTTTCGGTTCAAACCAAAGGGTGTTAACCTAATTAAAGGTAACAATTTCTCTTAAATTATTTTCTTCTATTTTACTTGTACAAGACCTGAAATCATTTATTCTTTTCATTTATAAAAACACCAGTATCCTTAATATACTAGGATTTTGTTATGCTATGTATTCGAACTAAACTTACACACACCTTCATCTAATGGGTAAAGAAGATATTGTTTCTGTGGTTGGAAAACTAATGCCTCAAAATACAATGAATGTTAAATTATCTCTTTCTGCCTCTCATGGAGGCCATTATGATAGCACTATGTTTATATATTATATAAATTATGTTTATGTTTTCTTTATTATTATGTATTTTAAATTTATATCATACCATTATGGCTTCCATTATGAGTAAACATGATGATTTCATTTGAGAAAGTGCGGACAAAAACCCCCTCAGAGTGATATGACTCGTTCATTCCTTACATGTAAAGTATATATGATGTAGTTAATTAAATAATATATTATATTATACATTAATTATAATATACCTATGTATAATTAATTTTTTATTCCATTAAATATAAAATAGAAATGAAAGTAGCATTCATGTGGATGTACGACTTTCCGTCTCTATGAACAATGCATTTAATTTCTTACCTCTAAATGTTTTGTAATATTATAAATAAATATATATAATGGATATATATGATATAGATGAAATATAAATCATGAATATTATTCTGGAGATAATGGACTCTTGACCACATGGATAGTTTGTGATTATAATTTTTTCATTTTTTACACAAGTATAAAATATCGACAAAATGACTATTATTAACTTAAATTATTACATAATGATTATAACATGATAATAAGTGTTATAAGAGGAATAATAATATTGAAAAAGGTTATTAATCAAGTATAAATTAACAGAAGATTATTATTAAGGATGTAAAAGGAAAAAACGAGTCAAGTCAGACATGAGGTAAAGGGTTTCTTATCTCACTTTTAATTCTATGATATTTCCATTGTTCACCACTTATATATTGCATGTCATATAATGTGTATGGCCATTTGATATATATTATAATGATTCTATTAATATTCATGGTATTCTCTGATTCATTTTGTGGTTATTATTATTTTTTCAAATGACTTGATTTATTATAACTTTGTAAGGGGTTTTATTCTCACGTTTTAATCCCACAAGATTCATGCTATATTATCCACTATTTCCTTTTCTGTGGTGTATGTACTGCCAATGATTTTATTCTAGGTGTAAAAAAAAATTATATATGGTTATTTACATATTTATTTTATTATCCTTCTTTCTTGAGGTGTATGCTTCATAAGTTACCAAATTGGTAGGGTAATTTAAAATTTCAATTTCCACTCATTGGGCTTTACGCAAAGTTCATTTATTATTTTACACCAAAATTATGTGTTAAATCACTATTTATTTACTTATGTAGTAATTTATACTCCCCTTTGTGTGGATATACTTTTGATACACAAAATCAATCAATTGATAAATTCTCAAGTCATCGATATAAACTTGATAAGAGTAATTTAAAGTCAATTTTCATTCATTGAGTTAAACATCCAAGTCATTGGTGTAGTTTTTACAAAAATATGTATGAATATTCTCTGATTGAATTACACAGAATATTCAATAATATTGAGTGTATTTATATTTTCACCCATTATTATGTTATTGAGTTATCGTTAATCTTAGGATACAATTGTATAATGAATTTCTTTTCAATTTACATTCAATTGAGACTTTATTGTTATTATGCACCAATTAACTCTTCTATGGTGTATATATTGTCATTTGGAATATTATATAATTAATACATTTATTATCATGATATTTCAAAGTTTTGATTCAATATTATTATTCAATTGTTTGTATTCAAGAGTCTCTCATTTCGTTAAAAACACTTTAACTAAAATTTTATTTTAAATGTTTTAAGAATTTATTAATCAAAATCATTAACATTTATGTCCACGTTTTAAAACTGATTTTAAGGATTTATTTATATGAATATTAATGTTTTCAAATGATAATTTTTTTAAAAAAATTAATGTGTTATGGAAAAATTTGATTCATAAATACATTTATTAAATATATTAAATGGTTTTGAAAATGGTTTGATAAAGCATTGATTATGTCTATATCTTGAAATGATATGTTGTGATTGCAATGTGGAAATGTTATATTTCCTTTAATCATGATTAATTGTTATGAATATGTTATGGTTCATGGGAATTGTTTATGAATATGGGTGGTTATGTGACAAAAATAGGGTGGGTGAGCCCGAGATAGCTCTCCAATGAATTGGGTAACATGACAGAGGTAAACGTAAATGTTTCCCCTAAGAGATTTAAGGAAAATACAATGATAGGTATTCCAAATTTGAATCTCTGTGTATCTGTGGTAGCTACAATGTAAGTATATTATAAATTACATAAGATACCTTTATGATTTTTTATTTTTGATTGTTATTCATAAATCTTATGATTTCGTATGGTATATTATGATAAAAATGTATGGTTTCATTGATTTTTATTTATTGATGGGCCAATATTTTATTTCCCTATTTTATAAACCTTACTACGCTTTTATGCTCATACTATGTTTTTGAAATTTTTTCCACAGGACCTAAAGATGAATAGAGTCAATGATGTGATCCAGGGAAAGTCATGTTGTCTAAAACATGGAACTAGAAAAGTTTCTTTTTAAGTGTTTTTAAGTCATGTTGTCATGTTGTCTAGTGTTTTTATACTAGTAGTTTCTACATGTAATATTATAGTTGTTATGTTATAGTTATAGACTTATTCTCTAAAATATAATCATAAGAAGATCATCAATTTCAAATATTAATTGCATTCAGGATTATGTAATGCTTATGGTTGGGTCCTTATAGCGGGCATCAGAGGTCAGTTTATATAAATTTAGAGGCTAGGTTGTTCTTTAAGCATAAGTGAAATTACCATAATGCTAAGGATTTTAGAAATAGTCATAGTGATTTTAGATACTGTTAATGAGTTTAATATATCATGAATAAGTATATATTAGTATTTTACCTCCTCATAAGATATTATATGATGATTTTACTAATATACTTAAAAATACCTTTTTGGTTTTCGTAAATGGATGAATCTAGTAGGCACAAAAGTAATAGTTGATTTGAAGATAACCATGAAAGATTTATGAATGAGAAATCGAATGAAATGGGTGATATAATGGTTACTCTTGTTTTTACTCCCAACCAACTATATAGAGTCATTATTGACCACCTGAACATGGTGTTTTTATAAGGAATCATATTTGCGAGAAACAAATCCCCACAGAATTTCCTGTAATAATCATAAAGGTAAGTATATTCAATATCCTATGTGTCAAGTATGCTGAAATAAACACATAGGAAAATGTTTCAAATTGGCGGGAAGATAATATAGATGTGGAAGTGATGTTCATAAAGAAAGAACCTTCCATGAAAATAGGAAGCATCTAATTTACTCTAGGAAATAGAAAGAATTTATTTCTAAGGGGTCAATTTAATGTTTTAAATGTGGTGTGAATTGTCAATATACAATCAAATGTCCTACAAATAATCTTTGAAAATGGGATCACTAGGATCATACAAATATATTTTTACCAATACATAATTCCATTACAATTGAGGATGAGGAAATTGATAATGACCACTGAAAGGTATGGACTATTTCAGAATTTATATATTGTCATTTTTGAATCATAGGATATGTGTCATGATTTTTTTTGTATGACAGAAGTATTTTAGAATATGATGAAAATAAATGGTTAATGGATCATTAAGAAGGTTGAATTAGTACGAAGTCAACATATAAGGGATTCAAGTGTTATGGTATATTTTAGGATAATGAAATGCTTAAAAGTATTAAAGGTCTTTTCATTATGGGATTACATTAGAAGACGTTTTATAGTATGTGTAACCCTGATGCTTGATATGTGAAAATTTTATTCAAGGGATAATAATCTTTTCTTTTGTGGATATAGATATAAAGAACCATTTGGGCATATATGATCCTTGAATTTGAGGAAATTCCATGTTAATACATTTTGGGATGCAAAATGAATGTAATTAGATATCTTTTCTGGTAATAATATTTTATGGTTATTTTTTATGAATTTATCTCTTTTTTGAGAATGATATAAAATTATATAGTTTTTTAAAAAGGACAACATGCATACCTTGTGACAACTCATCGTTTCGGACAAAGATTCGAGAATCGAACCCACAACCAAAGTGCGACTGAGATTTATTACCTACTACTGTGCTACATGAAGTCCATGGTTAGTATGACTAATTTTTTTTCGTTAAATGATTTTATGAATCAAGAATAAGTTGATTTTGGGTTACCTATGGAAATTTTTAATCTATCATGGATAATACGTGATGAGGTTAATAACATTTCAATATGAGACTTTAAGAGTACCTGATGTTATTTGAAGATAAATGTTAAGATTTATCTTAGAGTTCTATGTGATCAAATCCTTATGAGATTTGGGATTCAATCTTAGTTCTAATTACATTGAGGGATTTTATGGACAATTGTTTATTGAATGGTATTTGTTAAACTTTGTGTATTGTTTGTCATTTTTTTAGATTAAGAGTAGTTTTTCTTTTTGTAAAAGATTATCCTTTTTGGAGATTATCATATCTTTTTAACCATATTAGTGTTGGTTGATTTATAAATACATAGGTAAAAATTTAGTTCATATTTTTTTATATTATGTGATTCTATATAAGTTGATTATAGTTATTTCAATGTGAACAATTCATCTTAAGTACTCATTGTTTGGAGAAACGATGAGTTTGTAGTATTAATTAAGTAATAAATGAAAGTATACATTTCAAGAAATTACAGTTTATTATATTTTTAGTTAAAATCTAAAATAAATTCCTCATCATTATAAATATTAAATAAAATCAAAACGGTTGTCTGTTAACTTTTCTTTCTGGGGAATCAATGTCTATTTAACCCATCACATGTTTGTGATTTTGTGGTTGTTAACGTTCTCTAAATAATTTTTTCTATCACTCTCCATCAGAACATGATGGTTTTTTACCAACTATATCCATGATTTCATGAAATCATAGTATCATTTGTCTTGTGTGACCTATTTATTTCACTTCTTTTAATTTAACATGATATATTTATTGACTCTTTTTTCTGATCTGGTACTTTCAATGAAGATTCCAAGACCAATTTAAAAATTGCGAGGATGCAATTCCCAAAAGGGGGAAAGGATGCAACATCCCAGGTAAATAAAGAATATGACATTTTTAAATTTATTGATATCTGTAAATTAATTATAAATTTTACTTTAAAGGGTATGCTATGTTTGATGGAATACTTGATACCCAACAATGTGATTCTTTGAAATCTTACGTTGCACACAATGTTGAGTTATACTGAAAAATATTATAATAATATTATTATTTTAAATGGTATTTAATGGATTTTCATTGTATTGGAGAGAATAAATAGAACTAAATAAAAAATTATTATAAATGTTTGTTAAATATTTTTACAGTAATCGAATAAAAGTTAGAGGCATAAAACGTGAATGAATCTAAATTACTTTAAAAGGATGATTTAAAAACTTTTAATGGTGAACCATATTTACATATAGTTTAGGTAACTTTTTTTTATTTTTACAAAAATAAAATTATTCTTTAGAATTGGGACATCCAAATTTACTTTGGGTAAAATTTTGGTATTTTTCAGAAAAAATACAATTTTTGATGAATAGTTGAAAATACTGTATATTAATTCAAAACCGCCGTTTAGTCTAATTTATTTATATAGTTATATTATCTTTTTAATTTTTTTTAAAGGTTAATAATATTATATTTTTACCTCTTAATCTAATTTTGGTCATTGTAATTAATTTCACTTCGAAATTTTGTATAAACAAGTGTCAGTCATTTGAGAGTTAATATTTCTTAAAAAACTCTATTTTTGTTTTGACAATGTGAATAAATTTTAAATTAATGAATCCAAAATCTATTGTGTGAATATGATAAAATAGACATCATTTTTTAATTTGGAATTTCAAATATAGCTTCAGCTGAATTTTTGGTTGTTTTCTGAAAACATCAATTTTCGATGATTTGTGAAACCACTAAGTAGTAGTTAAAACTGACTTTTTCATTCAAATGAAATTTTATCACCTCTGTGTATTAAAATTTTAAAATCCAACAGACATGTTTGTTATTAGTATGTAAAATATGGTTCATTAAGGCGAAAATAATTTTTGGTCAATATTAACTTTTGACTTTTATTTAACGCGATTAAAGGTAAATATGATAATTCAATGTAAAAAATATTCTAATAATACAAAATTACATTCACAACTATCCAAACCTTATTGGATGAGTACTGTCTAACCAGGGAATATTTGGGTCGATTTTGGGACCCTATGGAGCCACTTAAAATTGATAATGACACTTTATTTCAATTTACAAAAGGTAAAGACCAAAATGATATAAACAAATATCTTTTATTAAATTAATTTTTACATAGGTTTATAAAGTTATCTTTTCAATAATAATTATTCTATGGAAATATAAAAATATTTCCTACATAATGATAATTTTTTATAATTTTGAAAAATATATAAATAAAATTATATATGACGCAATAATGATGTCATGTTACCTAATTAAAAAATATTTAAATAAATAATATAATAAAGATTAAAAAATGTAAAAACCTATACAATTATTATATGATAATTTTATTTCGACCATTATTCATCTTATATTTAACTTTAATACCTTTTGGACCTTAATAACCTTAAAATCATTATATAATAAAATAATATATTCACACAATTCTAAAGAGCCACTCCACCTCTTATAAAAATCCCGGACCTCAAACCCATTACTCACACATCTCAAGCCCCTTGGCTCATCCAACACCAGACCAGAAAATCTCTCAATATCCCTCTCTTTCACCTAGATTCCTTACGTTTGTTAGAAGGCACTTCATGAAGTCTTTTTTGTTCAAAGAAAAGGGAGTTACGTGAATTAATGTTGACAAATTCTCTTAAATTCATTTATTCTCTTTTACTTCTCCAACCCCTAAAATCCTATTATTCTGTTCATTTATAAAAAAACAGTATCCTCAATATACTAGTATTTTGTTATGAGATGTATTCTAACTATAATCACACACACCACAATCTAAGGGTTAATGAACATACTGTTTTTGTTGATGGAAAACAAACACCTCATGAAACAATGATTATTCAATTATCTCCTACTGCCTTTCATGGTGGCCATTATGATTGCCATGTATTTATAAATGATATATATTATATTTATTTTTTCTTCATGATTATTTATTATTCATTTATATAATTTCTTTATAATTTCCATTATGGGTAAACGTGATAATTTCATTTGAGGAAGTGCGGACTACTGCCCCCTCAAAGTTAAATGACTCGTTCAAGCCATATGTGGGACTTTAAATAGATGGAGTTAATGAAATATTATATTATATTATGCTGGAATTATAATATCCCAGTGTATAATTATTTTTCCATTCCATTAAATACATAATATAAATGAAAGTAGTGTTCATGCTTACGTATGGCTTACCGTCTCTGTGAACGGTGCATTTCATTTCATACATCTAAATGTTATTTAATATTATAAATACATATATATACTATATACATATGATATATATGATTTATAAATCAATAATATCTTTCTGGACAAAATGGACTCCTGAACACATGAACAACTTGTAAATATAATGTGTTCATTTTTGACTCAGGTACCAAATATCGACAAAACTATTGTTATTTACTTAAATGATTACAAGATATTTATAACATGGTAATCAGTGATATAAAAGTAATAATAAATTTGAAAATGTTTATTAATCAAGTATAAATTAACATATGTTTATTATTCAAGAAGAACAAGGAAAATACTTTTTAATTTGGACACGAGGTTAGGGGTTTCTTATATCACTGTTAATCCTGTGAGATTTCCATTGTTCACCACTTATTTATTGCATGTGAAGTATTATATACTACCATTTGATATATATTACCAAGATTCTATTTATATTCATGGTATAATGTAATTAATTTGGTGGTTATTAACTTTTTTTCATATGACTTATTTGAATACAACGTGGTAAGGGTTTTTTATATCACTTTTTATTCCCGTGAGATTCATGATATATTAGCCACTATTTCATTTTCTGGGGTGTATGTACTACCCATGATTTTATAATAATTATAAAATACTTTAATTTATGGGTATTTACATATTTATTTTATCATCATTCTTCCAATGGTGTGTATGTTTCGTAAGTTACCAAATATGTATGGGAATTTATAATTTCAAATTTCAATTTCCACTCATTGAGCTTCACGCATACTTCATTGATTATTTTAAGCCATGATTATGTTTAAAATATCTATTTATTAACTAATGTAGTAATTTTTAGTCTCATTTTTTGGATAAACTTATGATACACATAATAAAAACATTGATAAATTCTCAATTCATCGATATGAACTTGATAAGAGTAATTTTAACAAAATTTATATTAATTGAGTTAAACATCCATGTCATTAGAGTTATTTTTTAAAAAAATATGTTTGAATGTTTTATTATTGATTTACACTTAATATCCATTAATATTTAGGCTATTTATATTTGTCACGTGTTATTATGTAATTGATTTATTAATAATATAAGGATACAGTTTTATAATGGATTTAGTATCAATTTACATTCCATTGAGACTTCATTATCATTATGCACCAATTCACTCTTATAAGGTTTATATATTGTCCTTTGTCATATTATATCATGAATCCCTTTATTCTCATGATACTATACAGTTCTGATTCAATTTTATTCAAAAATTATTTTAATACAAGATTCTCTCATTTTGATAAAAACACATAAACTAAAATATCATTTTTGATGTTTTAGTGATATATTCTTCTAAATATTTATCGTTAATGTCCATGTTTTAAAAATGGTTTTATGTAATTATTTATATGCACATTATGTTTTTCAAATGATAATTTATTTTAATGTTTCAAAGTGTTATGGGAAACTTTGATTAGAAAATCCCTTTATTAAATATTTTAAATGGTTTTGAAAAAGTTTTGATAAAGCATTTATTATGTCTATATATTGAAATGATATGTTGTGATTACAATGTGGAAATGTTATATTTCCTTTATAATTGTTTAAAGTGTAATTAATTTGTTATGTTTCATGGGAATTTCGTACGTATATGGGTAGTTCCGTGATAAACTGAGGGCTGGTGGGCCTTAGATAGTTCTCCAATGCATTGGGTAACGTGACAGAAGTAAATGTTAAAGTATATCCTAAGAGATTTAGGGAATATACTATGATGGATATTCCAAATGTGTCTCCCTATGTATCTATGATAGCTATAGTTTAAGTATGTTCTGAATTTCATAAGTTACCTTTATGATTTATGATTTGTGTGTGTTATTAATAAATCTTATCATTTCTTAAGGTATATTATGATTGAAAAGTATGGCTTCATTGATTTGTATTTACTGGTGGGATAATTTTTTCCTTCCTTATTTTATAACCCTTACTGAGCTTTTATTCTCATCCCATGTTTTTGAAATGGTTCTTATAGGACAAAAAGATGAATTGTATCAAGGCTGAGATCAAGGAAAATTCATGTTGTCTAAAACATATAACTAGACATGTTTTTAAGAGTTTTTATTTTCTGAAAAAATGATACATAGTAGTAGTGTCTACATGTAATATTCTAGTTATTATGTAATAGTTATGGCCTAATTATCTAAAACTCTAATCCTAAAAATATCCTCAATGTGAATTATTCCTTTAATTCAGAATTATGAAATGTTTAAAGTCGGGTCCTTATAGGATCTATTATATGTCCATATTTAGACATTATAATTTTTAAGTATTTAATTAAAGCCATTTTATACCATTGTGGTATGTGAAAAAATGTGGGTATAATTTTTTTCAAGAAAAGTATAATAGTTCCACTCAACTCACTTAAAAAATAGCCACCACCTCTCCTACTTGATAAATAGAATAAAACTCATTTAGTTATACTAATACCATCCAAAATCACATTCTATATTCACTCCTACCATCCTAAAATCCTTATATGGGACAAACATCCATCAAACGAAGGATTTTTATAGAAACATAAATAGGATACCCGAATAAAATTTAACATTCATCAAAAAGTGATTTTAATTTCTACATCTAGCACATTTAATTATTATTATAACTTTTTGATTTAAAAATTTAGAATCTTAAATAGAATGATATTTTTTATATATTATATCCATGTCTTATAACATTTTCCACTTCAAATAATGTGTAATGAATTCATTGTTCACATGTACTATGGACTACGTCGTCACAAAATGATTTCATTCATTTTCCCATTCACAAATAACAATACAAGTCATAATTATGAATTTCTTATATTTATATGATATTTTTTATGTTATTATAATTTTGGAACTATTATATCTCATGTAAAATCATATTCACCATTATTTTGTAAGTAGATAACATTTCCCGTAAGTAAAATGGACTACCACCTTGTGAAGCGATTTGATTCCATCATGCCATACATTTTTGTTAATACGGATTGTTTTTCAATAAAAAGTGTCATATATATGACATGAAAATGATTCTAGATTATTAATATTTCAATTATCATACATTCTTTTAATACTTTTGGATAATGTAAATAATTTTCAAACATGCATATAACATTCCATCTTAGTGAAAAATGTATTTCATTGTCTATCTCTTTATTTTATGTGTTACTATAAATATATGTAAAATGAGGGTATATGGTATTTATATCATGATCCACATTTTTGATAATCTGAGATCATGGTCAATTTTATATACACATAAATAAAAAATAAAATCATATATGAAAAATAAAGAGGTTGTTGTTCGAAATGTAACATTAAAAAGGACATGTTTATAAACCTGTAATAAAATGTCATAAGTAAATGATATAAGGAAAGATATATATAGTGACCCCGTATTTTCATACAAGGATATTACAACATTTTAGATTAATATTCCGAATGTTATAATAATACATGTCCGAGGAGCATAATATTTATGTGTCTTTGGAAAAATTGAACACAACCTTTTAATCTGGTGAACGATCTTAAATGTTTACATTAAATATATTTCCATTATCTAAACCTACATAATATCTTTTTTATAACATTGGGAAAGGTGAAAATTAATAAATGTTGATATTATATTATCATTAATTATAAATAATGTATATATGTATGAATAAACTAGATCATAAGGTTATAATAAGGAGATCGTAACATTATAAGATCACACCCTTCATATAAAATATCATAAACATGAATCAATGACAAATATTGGCAGTTCATAAGATAATAATCATAAGGGAAAAAATTTAATAATCCATGATAGAATTACCAAGGAATAATACATGGAATTGTTGTTAGAAACATAAGTATATTAAATCCTATGTCAAGGATACCTACCAAGACCTAGAAAACATTTTAGGCATGGGATTATCATTTGTGTACATACTTATGGATTTAGATGAACACTTATGTACCCTCTTTTTTGGGCTTTGTATCCCCCCATGTACCATCTTTTTTTTGTCCTTGGGATTAACTCCCATGTAACATCTTATTCAAGGATTCGTATTCCCTCAGGTGCACCCTCTTGTTTTAGTCTTGGGATCCCCCGTCACAAACACTCTTGTTTTATGAATAATATTTCTTCTTTTTAGGATTAGTATTCCTTCATGTATACCCTCTTTTTTGTTGGTAGTATCCCCTATTTTTGAATTTTTATTCCATTATATATACCCTCTAGAGCACATAATACATGTATGGTTACCCATTATATTAATTGGAGATATAAGTACCACCCATCAAATAATGAAATCATAAATGCGCGTGCCAAAAGATAAAAAAATATTCATCATATCATGTCCCATAAAATAGATTGGCCTCATTAATATTTTATAATAAAACCTGAAATTAAATGTATATCATAACAATTTCATTATATTACTATTTATGAAGAATATATAGTTTTCATAATAATTTCATCAAAAAAATTACTCATTAAAATAAGTGTGTTTCAGAAGAATATAACCTATATAAGAGAAATGGTCCCCATAATCATCATTTCATCAAATAATAACCCATTCAATAATGTAATATTTAGGTCATGTCCCAAATAAATCATAATATATGTCATCAGATTCCAAATTAGATGGGGAAGGATTTTGAAATACAACTTGAAAATTTTATAAATGAAAAATATTCCATTGAAATTCACTTTATAAAACATAGAACATATTCAAAATAATTTTCATTAAAAAAACACTTTTAAAACATATAAGTTAATCATTAAAATATTTAAAATAATTTTTATAAGAATATATCCAACATTTTAAAAAAAAAGTTATTTTAGAAACATAAAAGCATTATACTGTCCCAAGAATAACATATATCAATATTACATCATTTTAGATGAATATTTAGTACATTAAAAAAATACATGCCCAAGTATCATAATAGTTGAGTGTCTTTGGAAACGTGGAAAGAAAATCTTCTATCCTGGTAAAAGATCGTCAACATATCCAATATAGATCTTCATTATTATTAATTATTCATAAATACATTGTTAGTAAATTGGTAATCTAAATAGAAGAAATTGGTGAGCTCAAATGCATCGTAAATGAAAATAAGGGAGATATTATAAGGACCCGACCATAAACATTACAAAATATTGAATTAAGTGAATAATTCACATTGATGATCATTTCAGGTTTTTAGTTTTAGGGAATCATGCCATAACTATTAAATTACATTTCAAAAATTACAATGTAGACACATATACCCTGTTTTAATTTTTTCATTAAATAAAAACTCTTGAAAAAAAGAGTCATGTATAGACCCCTGTTTTTTATAGCATGACTTTTCCGTGATTCTATCCTTGACCCAATTCATCTTTAGGTCTAGTGAAAAACATTTCAAAACATGGGATGAGAAGAAAAATCCCAGTAAGGGTTATAAAATAAATAAGGAAAAAAATAGTTCATAAATACATACACAAAATAAGATCATTAACATACCTCATGAAATAATAAGATTTAAATAGTTAACACAAATCATAAAGGAAACTTTTGGCATCAATATCATACATACGCTGTAGCATTTATAGCTATGTAGGGAGTTAGATTTAGAATACCCATCACATTATATTACATATATCGCTTAAAAGGAACATTCATGTAAACCTCCATCATGTTACCCAATGCATTGGGGAGATATCTTAGGCTCACCTGCCCACAGACTATTATGGAAATAACTATATACGTAACAATGTCTATGTACCATAACATATTCATAACACACACAAAAAACATAATGGAAACATTACATTTCAACATTTCAATCACAATATATCATTTAAATATATTGACATAATATATCCATTATATAAACCATTTTCAATACCAAAATACGTAAAAGATTATATGGTATATATTTTCTTTTTAAAAACATTAAAACTTGTTAAGGAAGCTAAAGATCAAATAATACCCACAGTGGTAGAAAGGTCGATGTCACCGCTTATATTGAAAGAAACATTATTGTTTTTCATTGAGTAAAATTATTAGTATGGAAGAGTTTCATTTTTAATAAAAGTAAAAGTCAATGTAAATTATACACCATATAAAAGAAATTCGTTAATAAAACAAAATATGCCTCGATGAAATGAGATTGAGAGGAAGTCCCATACCACATGTCAGACTTGACCTGTTCGATCATTAATATCCTAAATAATAAACTAATGTTAATTTCTACTTTCATAATATCCTTTTTCTTGTCTATTTTTCCTTTTATATCACTTATTACCATGTTATAATCATTATTAAATCATTTAAGTTAATAACGATCGTTTTGTCAATATTTGGTACGTGTGTCAAAAATGGAGTTCTTATAATTATATGTTGTTCACGTGGTCAATTGTTCATTATATCCAAAATGATATTCACGATTTAGATATCAAATATATCTTATATATCCAGTATATATATTTATTTATTAAAGTACATAACATTTTGAGATAAGAAATGAAATGCATCATTCATGGATATGGTAAGCCGTATTTACACATGAATGCTACTTTTAGTGCTATTTCATGTTAATTAGAATTAAAAAATAATGATACATATGTATATTATAATTAATGTATAATATCATAAATAATTTTATACACTTCATCATTTATACATCCCACATATGTCATTAACAACTCATATCACTTTGTCGGGGCAGTAGTACACACTTCTTCATATGAAATTATTGCGTTTACCCATTATGAAAACCATAATGGTATTCTATAAATGAAAAATAAAGAATTATAAAGAATACCTAAACATAATATATATCATATATAAATATATTTCCATCATGATGGCCTCCATAAGAGGTGGTTGGAGACAATTGAACAATCATCGTTTTGTGAGGCGTTAGTTTTCCATCCATAGAAACAATATGTTCTTTACCTATTAGACAAGGGTGTCTAAATGATTAGTTCAAATCATTCACATAAAAAATTATAGAATATTATGGATACTGGTGTTGTTATAAATGAAAAGGATAAAAATATTTTAGGTTTTGGAAATGTAATATAAAATCAAAGAACATAAGAGAATATGTTACCTTTAAATCTGGTAACTCCCTTTGGTTTGAACAAAAAGGACTTCATAAAGTGCCTCCTACCTAAGATAAAGATTCTAGGTGGATTTGGAGAGATCTTGAGAGATTATTTTGTAAGTGTTTGAATAATCCAAGGTGATTGAGAGGTGTGAGTAATGGGTTAGAGGTGAGGGCTTTACTTAAGGGTGGGAGGGTCTCTTTAGGAATGTGTGAAAATATAATTTTATTATATAATTATTTTTAGTTTATAAAGGTCTAAAACTAATTATTGTTTAAAATAAGATGCCTCACGGTCGAAATAAAATCATAAAACAATAATTTGATAGGTTTTGGATATTATTTTAATATTTATAGTATTATTTATTTAAATCATTTATTAATGAGATGAACACTATAACATTATTGTATCATAAATAATTTTATTTATGTGATGTAAAAAAATTTATAAAAAATTACCATGATGTAGGAAATGTCTTTATATATCCAAAGAATATTTATAGTCGAAAAGATAAGTTATATAATCCAATGTAATATTTATTAACTAAAATATATTTGTTTTTGTCCTTTTTGTTGTTACTATAAATTAATTAATATAAAGTGTCATTATCATTTCAATGTGGCTCCATGGGGTCCCAAATACGACCCAATGATGTCTATGGTATAATAAGTATCTATAAAAACTATTATAACACATGTTAGGGTAATATTATATTATAATTATAAAATTTTATTATCCTTATTTAACAGATTTACCCTTTAACCATGGTAAATAAAATTTTTACGAATGTAAATATTCATAATTTCTAAAAATAAAACATAAATATCTAAAAAATTTGGACTACATGATTCCAAATATTAAATCCAATTTTCCTAATTCAAAACACATATGTGGTGGAAATTAATTTAAAATTAATTACTGTTGTCAAAATAAAAAATCAATGTTTTTTTAAAATATTAACTATCAAAATATTGACCCTTTTTATGTCTAATTTCAATGTGAAATTAATTCCAATGACTACAATTGGATTAAATGGTAAAAATATAATCTAATTACTCTTTAAAACCAATTAAGAATATAATCTGACTATATAAATAAATTAGAATAAAATAAAATTTTGATTTAAAATACATTACATTTCAATATTCATTAAAAATGTATTTTCTCATTAAAATACCAAAAATTTACCCAAATTGAATTATTATTTTATCGTTATAAATAATAATTATATTTGGTCAAATAGAACATATAAAAGTGACCAAAAATAGATTTAATGGTGGTTCACCATCAAAAGGCAGTAAATCAACCTTTTAAAGTAACTTATACAATAATTTAGATTCAATCACAATTTAAGCCTCGAACATTAATTGAATAAATGTAAACACATTTAAAAACCATGTATAATCATATTGCAGTTAGTTCTGTTCATTCCCACCAATTCAATGGAAATGCGTTAACTACAATTTAAATTTACAATATTATATTATTATTGTGCAACGTAAGATTTCAATGAATCCTATTGTTGCATATCGGGTACGCCATCGAACATAACAACCACTTTAAAGTAGAATTAAAATTTAATTTCAAAAAAATTAAATTAAAATGAAAATGTATTATTCTTATTTACTTGGGTTGTTATATCCTTCACCCCATTTGGAAATTTTTTCCGCCCAATTTTTATTCACTTATCAAATAAGTGGGGGTATTTATCCCTCATAGTTTTTTAGATTCCCAAGTTTCCTCTTCAACCATCTAAACTTTCTACAAAAAATTTACCTTTTAAATTATCTTATTCTGCAACACATTCTCTCTGAGCTCTAGAATATGGACTAGTTTTTCCTCATAAGGGTGAATCTCTTCAAACTAAACTACCTCTGGACTAAAAACTTGAGATGGACATGGCATATAATTTCTCAACATTGAAACATAAAAAAAAATTGTTTACCTGGGATAAACTTAGAGGTAGAACCACTCTGTAAACAATTGATCCAATATTCTCCGAGATTTTATATGGTACAATGATCCTCAAACTCAACATTACCTTCTTACCAAGACGCATCACACTCTTCCAGGGAAAAACTTTGAGAAAGACATGATGAAATCACTCAAAAGAAAAATCATTCCTCTGGTAATCCATATAATTTTTTATCCTACTTAAAGAAATTTTCATGTGCTTCTGAATTAACTGATATTTTTCTATGATATCTTCTACTAGTTGTAGTTCCATCAGTTTCCTTTCACCTACTTCATCCCAAAAAGCTGGAGTTCGACATCGCTTCCCATATAATTCATCAAAAGGATCAATCTTTATACTAGAATGAAAACTATTATTATAAAAAATTTCAACCAAAGAAATATGTTTGTCTCAACTTCCATAGTAATCTAGTGAACCTGCACGTATCATATCCCCCAAGGTCAAAATTTTAAATTCTGACTGCCCATCTGGTTGAGGATGAAAAGACGTACTAAAATTTTACTGAGTTCCCAATGAAATCTGAATGCCTTCCCAAATGCTAGATGTAAACAAGGAATCATGATAAGATACAATGGACTGGGGACCACCATGAAACCTAACTATCTCTTTAACATACATCCGAGAAAGATGATATAGAGACAAAGTATCTTGAATATTATGGATATGATCATTTTTAGTCAATCGATCGACAAAAACCCAAATTGCATTATTACCTCGAGATGTCTTCGGTAATTCGAAAACGAATTCCATGGATATATTTTCCCATTTCCACTTTGCACCGCTAAAGTCTGAAGTATCCCTTTCGGTAACTGTCACTCTACTTTAACCTACGGACAAGTCAAACACTTCACAGTAAAATCAGAAATATTTTATTTCATTCCATCCCACCAGTAATACTCTTGAATATATATATATACATCTTAGTACTTCCATGATGAATAGAAAACACGGAACTATGAGCTTCACATAACAACTCATTCTTCATCTTTGAGTCAAAAAAAACACAAAATCTCTTTCAAAATATCAAAACACAATCATTATCAATGTTAAATTAATGTGAATTACCATTATGACCTAACTCAACATTTTTTTACAACTCAATATCTTCCTTCTGTGCTTTCTTTATTATTTCTGATAGAGATGATTTCACTGACACCTGAAATAAAATAGAATAATTTCCTACACTAACAACTTCTATGCCAATGTTCATCAAATCAAAACCAATTGATCTTGTTCAAATGTAGCATGGTTAATGAAAAATTTCTTTTTCATCTCAAAGCATCAACCACTTTATTTTTATCGTAGATGGTAATGGATAATACAATCATAATCCTTGAATAATTCCATTGATCTCTTCAATCTCATTTTTAATTTAATCTGAGTGAATACAGAGGTCAAACTTTTCTGGACATTATATATTTCACATTTTAATCAATATAAATGCTGCTTCCAAATTAAAAAAATAGTAGCTAATTACAAATCATGTCTAGGGTACCTCAACTAATGAGGTTTCAATTTACATAGAGTATAAAAAAATAAATGATCATTATGCATAAGGAAAAAACTAATTCCATTCAATAAATCATCTTTGTAGATAAAAAACATATCATTTATAAATGGTATTACAAAAAATGGAGGATTTAACAATATTTTTTTCAATTTTTGAAAACAATTATCACATTCTTTTGTAGAAACGAACGTAACACCTTTTTGATTTTACTTAGTCAGTGGTCTACATAACCATGAAACCGTTTCAAAAAACCTCTAGTAATAACCTTCCAAACCATGAAAACTACCAATCTCTGTTATATTTGTGGGCCATGGTCATTCTTTAACAACTTATAATTTAGCAAGATCAACAGTTATTCAATTTTTTAAAATAATGTGACCAATGAAAGAAATTTTATGTAACCAAAACACACACTTTCATAATTTCACAAATAGTTTATTTTCTTTTAAGGTTTTCAAGAAAACCCGTAAATAAATTTCATGATCATATTTACTATTAGAATAAACCAAAATATGATCAAACTCTACTAGAGGAAAAACAATAAGGTTTGTCGGTAAATTTTATCCATAGATAAGGACATGAAGGTTCTTATAATTTCTTTTTATTGGAACATTTCCTTCAGGTGTTTTTACCAAAAGTTCATGATTCATATCTTCATATGGAATTCTTAATTTAATAAAAATCAACATAGAAATTAACTAATGTGTAGACTCCAAATATAATAACACATTGGGATAATCTGAACAAACAAATAGGGTACCTAATACTACTTCATTTGATTGCACAAAATCTACTAAAGTATTTGAAAATCAATTCACAACCCCTTTGTGTTTGTATTCTAGATGCTTTACCTCATTTTAGTTCTTTGTTGGACACTCATTTTCATAATGACCCTTTTCATTTCAATTAAAGTAATTTACTTATTGTAAATAAAATTTTATCTTACCAATACCTTTCTCTTTTTCAGTGCAATTACGAGCCTTATGTACCATTTTACCACATTGGAAGGACATACCAGAATTAAAAAGACATTCCCCATCATTATTTTTACCATAATTGTCACAAACTATTAACATAAGTTTTTTACTATCATACTTTTTTGAAGTGTTATTACATTTCCTCTGGAACCTAGACCTCTTACTCTGTTTTTTTTAAAGAACACCTGGTCATCGAAAAAATCCATTTCCACCTTATCTACCCATAGAACATGTTTTTCATAACTTTTAAACTAACAAAAAGATAAATCCCTTAGATACTCTGGATTTTATCCTGAGTAAAAATGGCTTATTTTATTAGCAAGATCTCATATGAAATTTGGAGAATACCTTTACATTCGAGTGAGTTTTTCTTAATAAATAGCCACATATTAATCCTCTGGCCACAATTCGTAGAATTTTATTCCATCCTAATATGAACTACCATAAGAAAATATTTCACAAGAAACACACCTTTGAATTCATCCCAATCAAGAGCATAAATTTCCTCACTATACCTGATATTTTCCACCATCGACCACCAATGATCAGCTTCACTTTTAAAATTGTAAACAGTGAGACTAACTTTTTGATGTTTTTAACACCCCGTGAAATAAAAAATATTCTACAGGGCTTCAATCCACCCTTCAGCTAGCATAGGGTCTGATTATCCTTTGAAATATGGGGGTTGTTTCCTCATGGAATGATCCACTACTGACATGTTTTTCTGTGGTTGATCTGGCTGATCTTGTGCATGGATACCACAACCATTTATATTCTGAGTCAACTATGTCGTCACTCCAACAAACTGTTCAGTTCCAATTCCGACCATCTATAGTTGCTGATTTAGATTGTTGTCTTCTTCCTGATGAAGTACATTTTTAGCTTCCTTGTTTCCTCTCCGGAAACCCATTCTAAACACAGAAATATCATAGGCATAATAACATGGTATTTTTTAAATTTTATATCTTTTAAATATTAATATAAAATAATTTATGGATATTAATTTTATAATACCATAATTCCTATTGTTATCATAAACTGACCTCGGATACCAACTATAATAACCCGGACAAAAAAATTACACAATCTTGAGTTAAATGAATAATTCTCATTGAGGATATTTTCATGATTAGTGTTTTAGAGAATTAAGCCATAACTATTACATTAAATCTCAAAAATTACAAGGTTGAAACTTCTACTCAGTTTCCATTTTTTTCATAAAATAATAACTCTTGAAAAAAAGAGTCATGTATAGTCCAATGTTTTAGACAGGATGCATTTTCCTTGATCTCATTCATGACCCTACTCAACATTAGGTCTTGTGAAAAACATTTCAAAACATGTGATTAGAATAAAAACCTCAGTAAGGGTTATAAAATAATGAATTAAAACATGAGTTTATTAATATATACATAACATAAGATCTTTAACATACCTCATGAAATCATAATATTTATATAGTAATCAAAAATTATAAAAATAACTTGTGGCATTAATAACATACTTACGTTGTAGCATTCACAACAACGTAGGGAGATACACTTGGAATACCCAACACATTATATTTCCTAAATATCATAGAAGAAACATTCATGTTTACCTCAATCGTGTTACCCAATGCATTGGAGACCTATCTCTGGCTCACCCACCCTAGGTTTATCCTGAAACAAACCATATACGTAACATGCCCATGAACCCTAACATATTCATAACACATAAAACAAACATAAAGGAAATATAACATTTCCACATTTCAATCACAATATTTGATTTAAATATATTGACATAAAAAATCCATTATAAAAACCATTTTCAATATTAAAACATGTAAAAGATTATATGGTATTTATTTTCCATTTAAAACCATTACAACTTGTTATGGAAGGAAGAGATCAAATAATACTCGTGGCGGTAGAAAAGTCAATTTCACCGGTTAGGTTAAAAGATTTTTTTTGTTGTTTAGTAAAATTCATAGTAGAGAAAAGATTTATTTTTTAATAAAAGTCAAATTCAAAGGGTTTTATACATCGTATAAAATAAATTCGGGTATAAAATATAATATCCCTCAATGAAAGAAGATTGAGAGGAAGCATCTTACCTCTTGTCCAACACAACCCGTTCGTTCTTTAATCACCTGAATAATAAAATAATGTTAATTTCTAAAGTCTTAATATATTTTTTCTAGTTTAATATTCCTTTTATATCACTTATTACTATGTTATCAACATTATGTAATCATTAAAGTTAATAATGGTCATTTTTTTCGATATTTAGTACTTGAGTCAAAAATGGACTTCTTATAATAATAAGTTTTTATCATGGTCAAAGGTTTGTTATTTCCAGAATGATATTCATGATTTAGATATTATATATATCATATAAATAGAGTTTAATTTTTTATTTATAACGGTACATAACATTTGGATATTAGAAATGAACTCCACCATTCATGGAGATGGTAAGTCGTACGTACGCATGAATGATACTTTCATTTCTATTTCACATTTAATAGAATTATAACATAATTATACATAGATATATTATAATTATAGTATAATATCATATATTATATCATTAAATCCATACTTTATACATCCCACAAATGGCATTAATGAGTCATATCACTTTGTGGGGGATGTAGTCCGGACATCTACAAATGAAATAATCATGTTTACCCATAATAGAAACCAAAAAGGTATTATATAAATGAAAAATACAGTATCATATAAAAAACCTAAATATAATATATATATCATATATAAATAAAGTACCATCATAATGGCCAACATGAGAGGCGGTAAAAGATAATTGATCAATAATCATTTTGGGAGGTGTTAATTTTCCATTCACATAAACAATAGGTTCTTTACCCATTTGATGGAGGTGTGGAAAAGTGCAGTTTGAATCATTTCTATAAAAATATACTCATATATTTTGGATACCGGTGTTGTTATAAAGGAAATTAAAAAAAAGAGTTTAGGGGTTGGAGAAATAAAAAAAAGAACTTCAGAGAAGATGTTAGCTATAAATTTGGTAACTCCCTTTCGTTTGAACCGAAATGACTTCTTGATGTGCCTTCTGCCTAAGTAATGGCTTCTAGGTAGAAGAGAGGGATCTTCAGAGATTATTTGGGTAGGGGTTGGACAAGCCAAGGGTCTTCAGATGTGTGAGGAATGGGTTGGATATTAGGGATTTTTATAATGGCGAGGTGGGGCTCTTTAGGAAAGTGTGAAAACATTATTTTATTATATACTGATTTTCAAATTATAATGGTCCAAAACTAATTAAATTTGCATATAAGATGACTCATGGTCAATGAAAAATAATCTATTTAATATTGTACCAGTTTTGGATATGATTTTAATCTTTATAATGTTAATTATTTAAATCATTTATTAATAAGGTAAACACTGCATCATTATTATGTCATAAATAATTTTAATTATTTGATGTCCAAAAATTAAAAAAAAATACCATGATGTCGGAAATAATTTTATCTTTTCAAATAATAATTATAGTCCAAAATATAACATATATAAACCTATGTAAAAATTGGTTTACTAAAATATATTTGTTTATATCATTTTTGTCTTTACATAAAATTAATTAACATACAGTGACATTATTAGTCGCATGTGGCTCCATGGGGTCCCACAATCGACCCAAAAATTCCCATGATCAAATATGTATCAAAAAATAGGATTATTACACATGTTTCGAAAATTTTATATTATTATAATATTATTATTTCACCCTTATTTTTAATATTTACCCTTGAACCATGGTAAATAAAATTTTTACTAACGTAAATAATCATAATGTCTAAAAATAAAAGTTACCTTTTTTCACAATTCTTACATCCTGATCCCAAATATGAAAAAAAAATCCATATTCAAAACATATAAGTGGTAGAAATTACTTTAAATTAATTTCCTACTGTCAAAATAAAAAACCGTGCTTTTTAGAAATATTAACTATCAAAATATTGACAGTTGTTTGTGTCCAAATTCAATGTGAAATTAATTCCAATGACCAACATTGGATTAAATGATAAAAATATAGTCAAATGACTATTTAAAAAATTTTAAAAAATAATATAACCCCATAAATAAATCAGATTAAAAGAATGTTTTGAATTAAAATAAATTATTTTTCACAATTAATTAAAAAATTATTTTTATCAGAAAAATACAAAAAATTTACCCAAAGTGAATTTTAATGTCATAATTCTAAAGAAAAATTTTATTTGATCAAATAGAACATATAATAGTTACTGAAACTAGATTTAAATAGGGTTCCCAATCAAAAGTCTATAAATCAACCTTTCAATCTAAATGATTCATAAATTTAGATTCATAAAAATTTTAAATTTCATTCATTTATTGGAGAAATGTAAACACATTTAACAAAAATTTGTAATCATATTGTTGCTATGTACATTCAGTACTGCCAATACAACGACTAGGCATTAACTACCTTTTAAAATAATAATATTAGATTATTATTTTTCCACTTAAAATTTCAACGAAACTCATTGTTGTGTATTAGGTTAGCATCGAACAGAGCAGCCCCTTTATGGTAAAATTAATATTTAATTCACAAAATATTTATTAAAATGAAAATGTATTATTCTTATTTACCTGGTATGATACTGATATGTAAGTATATTTTTAATAAATATGGTATTCAAAGATGATCATTATAATAGAATATCATAAATTTTATATCAAAGATCACATTCAAGAATCATGAAATAAATCATGGTATTTCATAAGACATTAATCATAAGTAAATAAATAACATAATCCATGATATCATGACAAATGAATAAAACATGGACATGTCGTAGACATAGAAGTCTATAATATGATTTCCATAGTATAGAAGGAATCACATAACGGTGAATATTGGTAGTTTGGTTTCACTCCCTATACAATATTGATAGTCACGGTTCTCATTCATGGAAATCTTAATAGCATAAGTTTACTCCTCATACCATAATGGTTGTTATGGTTCACTCCCATGGCCATCTTAGTTGTCAAATTTCATTCACAAGACCATAATAATCTATTTTATGAGATATAAATCTTTACCCAACTCATTAATGGGATATATAGGTATCTCCATCTTATAATGAAATAATATATACATGTTTCACCAAATCATAGATAATAATATCATAACCCATTAATGATATTGGTATTATAAGAATGTAATAAAATCATAACCTATAAATAAATATATTATTCAAAATAATTTGATCAGAATTATAACCCATGTAATTAAGTGGGTTTAAAAAGTATCTCACCAATGAAAACAAGCGGATGATGAAATCATATAACCCATGAAAGAGAAATGGGTTTCATACACATCATTCCCTTAGTCACTATGGATTCACAAAAATAAAATGAATTGAACCATTAGACCATTTTTTAAAAGTGCATGACTAACGTAGGTTTTTGTCATCACAAATGGAAAATAAAGTTAAAATTGCATTAAAAATGTTTCTTGAGTAAAATATACTTTATTCTTTGAAAAAATAATTTTAATATAGAAATGAATTTAATAACCATTATCTTATAAAACAACATGAAAACATACCAAGTGGACTTGAAATAGTTTTGAACACATATTCCTTAAAAACATATAAAATAAGATTTAAAAAAATTAAAAAAAATTATTTGAAAACAAATTTTTAAAATTAAAACAAATATTGAATAAGTTTTGAAAACAATTTCATAAAAAATTAAATGAAGACATAAAATGAAATATTTAAACATTTTGAAAAAAAATTACATTAAAACATATGAATCGATATTGAAAAAAATAAACATAATTTCATTAAAATTTAATTCTATAAAAAATTATTATAATGTTTTCTTTTAAACATGGTTACAAAGTTGATTAAAAATGACAAAATGAAAATCCATACATTTGATATGAGGTAAAAATGAATATTCATTTTACACATTATAAAGGTATGGAAAATGAATTGTTTAGAATGTGACTGGAAGATTCATTGAAAAAATTTGAAAAAGAAAATAAAGGTACAAATTTCTGTTAATTGATTTTGGAGAATAATATAATATTCATGGAAACCCATTTTAGAAACTCTGGGTTTGATAGAGCATTGATTTCCAACCTAATAGAGGGTAAATGCGTACTTCCTTAAAAACACTTTCTTAACAATATTATGTACAAAATAGTGAAAGAAATATTACCAATATATTAATAAATCATTAATTACTATAGGAGAAATAAAAATAATTAATTATCATGAGATGTGGATCATAATATACCTTCAATGGAATCATAAACATAAATTATCTTGAAAAGTGATCATATAGTCTAAATAAAATCTTTTAGCATGGTAACATGGGATCATACACTCCATGTAAGAAAAGGAAATTAAATGAGGTTTAGAATATAAACAGAAGAATTAAATTATTGATATTACAAGTAAAATGTATGTATATACACCTTGAAATTGAATTTAGGTGTCCAACAAAACATGAGTCTCAAAGAAGGAATATTGAGACAAAACTATTTCACCAATTTGGTATCTTTTGAAAAATAAACCCCATGAAATAAAATCATAAATAAGATATCTGAATACCCATAAAATTATGTAAATGATACATAGAATAAAATAATTTGAATTACATACACAATAGAAATGGAAATATAGGAAAACATGGCTTGTATCTCATATAAATAAAAATTGAGATGAAATCCCCTTACCATGGGTCATGAATTTCATTGTACTCATCCAAACTACCAGTATAAAATATATAAATATATTATAAATATTTTATAGAAGAATATTATTTTATATAATACCATTTTTGGTTTTATTATGACCATATATTACCCTCTTTTAAACCCTCCTATGTTTAGGTTTCACATCAAATAGTATTCCCTTTCTTCTTCGCATCAGTCTTAAATTGTTATATCTTTGATCCTTATACTTATTTCATAATTCAATAATGTAAAACCTTAAATATATATCACACATATATATAATATTTATATTATAAAAATTTATAGAATATATAATTATGAAATCAAATACACTCTTCATGGCGATGGTTAGTCGTACATACGTATAAACTATGTTACCATTTTTATTGTCGTATAGAAAGAGAGAATGAAATAATCATATATGTATATTTTTTTTAATTTAATTTAAATAGAATTATAATGTTTTATATCATATAATTTTACTAAACCCAACCTTAATACATAGCATGTTGTGTGTGAATGAATTACATACCTTTGAGGGGGGTGGTAGTCCACACATCCTCAAACGAAATTATCATATTTATACCAAATGGAATGTATGAAAGATATGTGATATAAAAGGAATAAAGAATCATAAAGACATAATAATTATAATAATATATATATATAAATATATTATGTGTGTCCAAAAAATTTCCACCAAGATTGGCGGTAAGGAAAATTGAACAATCATCATTTTGGGTGGTGGATGTTCGTCGTACACATAAATAATATGTTCAATTCACAATAGATTGGGGTGTGTGTAATTTTATGTAGAACCCATAGAATAAAAAAAATACTAGTATATTTTGTATACCAATATTTTTATTCATTCATGGAATAAAGTGATTTCAGGTATGGAGATGGAATATAAAATAAATGATCTTGAGAGAAGGTGTTACCTCTTAATCGGGTAACTCTTTTTGTTCTGTTTGAATCACTTGGTTGGAAGGCTTAATGCCTAATGGTATTATTAAATTAATAAGTTAGGTTTTTTTTTAATATTATTTGGTCAATAATGCCCAAAAAAATTGGGTTTTTGATGTTTTAGGAAGATGGATTATTTGAGGCCTTTTATTGGGATGGGAAAGCACACAGTTAGATTTTTTTAAAAAAATTTAGATGTATCTACATTTTTACAAAAAAAATATCTTAGAAACATAGACAAAATAAATAGTATAAGGTCAATGGATGAATAATTTCCATACAATTAATGTCTGAAAAATTTATTGTTTGTTTGGGGTGTGATATTTATGTTTTATTTCATAGTTACAATTAATTTTAACTTAATCGATATAGTAAATTTTAATAACTTTTATAATTATTTTGGTCAAAAACAATTTTGAACCTTTTAGAAATTATAAATTATGATTATTAAAAATATTTAATCCATTTTCCTAAAATCTAATCACATAAGTGGATGAAATTAGTTTAAAATTAATCCCATAGTTGGATAGACAATGCAGATATTGAATTAAAAAATTTAAATATACTGCTATGTTTTTAAAAAAATTAAAAATGAAATTTGATAAAATTTCATATATTATATTAATTAAAAAAATTATAATCTAATATAAATTTTCAACAAATTTAAAATATAATTTATCTTTATAAATAAATTAGATAAAAAATTATTTTTAAACTAAATGTTTTTATTATTAACTACTAAAATGATAAATGAAACCTTACCAAAAAATATCAAAACATTATGATAAGAATTTCTTTTTGTTTCACTTCAGAATAAAATTTTTCTTTTGAAATATTAAATTTATAAATATATCAAAATTTTATTTTAAATGGGTTATTCATTAAAAGGTGGAAGAAATAACTCTATAAAAAATATCGGTTTTTATAAATAAAATTATGTTTGTTCTTATCTTATTTTTATAAAATATATAGGATGAATACCCAAAAAAATTATTGAATTTATAAAATATATATTAAATTAATATCACCCACCAATTGTTTCTAATTTAATTTATTAGATTAAAATAACTTTATAATCATACAAATAAAAATATTTCATTTTATATTTAATTGGTTTTCATATTCATTTATAATTACTTTGTATCCTGTGAATTCATATTATATTGTGTAAACCAAATATTTTAATTAATTAGTTAATAATTTTCATATCATTTATATTAATATCTAGATAATATTACATTATATTATATATTCATATTTTAATAATATATTTTGTTCTGTAATCCTCGTTCTTGTGTGTTAAGCAATAATTTTAGGAAACTCATTATTTCATTTAACGCAAGATAACCAAGGTGTTCAATGTGGAGAAATATAAAGTAGATGATAAATTTTAGGCATGATTAACTTTTTGTTGTGTATAACACATTCCAAACACAGTGCTTTAATATAAAATATGTTATCTTCATTATTGTGTAAAAAGAAACAATTTATAATAGTTAAATTAAATTGAAAAAAATAGCTTACAAAATCTCAATGTGTTAAATTATACCCCCCTAAAAAATGAATTTCTCCATCAAAATTCATCTATGGTATCATAGCTTTAATACATGAAAATTATATTCATAGAAAACCACATTGTGAAAATGAATAATTAAACATCCCTTAAAAGGAATCATTGGGTCTATAACGATTTTCCAAAGTAACATATAATAGGATTTTCAAATATGAGAACATGGGTTGGGTGTGAGGAATGGAATTGGAGGAAAAGTTTAAATGTTTTTATCGATTAATTGTGGTCATAAATGAAAAAAAATGTAAATGGTAATATATAACTTGAGGGCGTCAAAGAAATTTATCTGTGATGTTTTAAATGGACATCAGTTCAATAAAATTAATGTATTAAGAATATACATTTTATCCGAACATTATCCTATCATTGAGTAATAATTTTATTGTCGAAGAATGTAATGAAAAATACAAACATGATATATTTATATATAAAAATTTCATTCTCAATTTTTACTTTTATCAATTATTAATTAATTTATTACAACATGCAATGGACATCTAGAAATTAACTTTGATTCCTAAAGTGCTAAAATACACTTTTAGGAGATCATATGGAACATAATAAATTTAAAAGTATAAATATTTTCTACAAATATTATTAATAATCTATTTTTATGATACATTAATCTCAAAAAATAAAATGTAACATTATTATTTCATAATAAATAATTATTCATAAAAAATAATTATACATTGACCAGTAAATCATGTAGGTCAGTGCTTGGCATGAAAACCTTATTGTCTATCGATCATGGGATCATAACCTGTGGATTTTCTAGACATGATGGTATTCTCCCATAAATACTCGACTTCCCTTTATAAAAAAACAATAATCTAATTTCTATAAATAAATATGACAGAAATCCTAAAAAAGGGTTAATCCATATGTATCTTTTGAAATATGATTTTCAATACGAACTCAGTATGTAAATATTTCCTCTGAAATTTCACATGATATATTCATGAATTTTTAACATTATAAACCTTATCCATCATGACAATATAATATATTATAATGAGAATCATGAAATCTGCTTAACATTGATCCCCCATATATCACAAAGGATCTCCAGTTTTTCAAATTACAAAAAATGAAATAAACTCATGGTAAATTATCTTGGGACATGGAAACAACCTGAATTCCATTATCAAGGCTACCTCATCCTATTACACAAATAAATAAATGCTTTTGTTATTCAACTTTATCATAATTCCATTATCAAGGCTACCTCATCCTATTACACAACACCACTTTTATTTTATATTTTTCTGGTACCCTCTTCGTCATCATCATTGCAATCATTACTCATGCCACCATTATGATCCACATTAGTAGTATTGATCTTAAGACATTGAGTTAAATAATGATTGTTTATTCCACACATTAAACACTTAACCATCAACGTTGACTTATGGAGTCCTATATTTTCATTGACTTAGTTTATTCACTCAACATTTTTTCCCTATAGTAACTTGGTTTGTCTCTTTTTTCTACATTCAAAACATCATTTTATTCCTATAATAAATTCACTTAGGTCTTGTTTTTTGAATTTTTTTAAAAAATTAAACACAATATTCTTTTATCTAGGTTCTTTATTACCCAAAATCTGAGAAAAATTCTTCTTTATGTTCCTTAGTGAGTTTGAGTTTTCATTATGGTATACATTGTTAAAAATTTCCCATAAATACTGAATAGGCTTGAGCACAAAATGAATCACTATCATGATCATACCAAGTGAATTATCATAAATAGATCTCCCATCACATTCAATGTTAATCCAGTTCCCTCATGCTTCTACCATTGAATCAAACCATAATCATATATTGAGGATTACATATCATAGCAGAAAACCAATAGACATGAAGATACTAAAATATATGATGTCAAAATCATTTTACCTTTTTTAATCAAACACCCATTTTTCTCATCCATGGATTCCTAATGAAAACTTATATTTAAATTCACCATAATGGTTTGTGAATATTTTTGTAATTAACAAATCATAACCCCATATATTTTCATACTCGGTGTGGAGAAAGGCTCATTACCATGTACAAGATTACCCCATGTTAAAATCATAACATATTGTCATATTTTTTACCCCTAGGTACATCTATTCCATATACACATCCACTATTTTTTAGAAAGATATTAATTTAGTGGAATCTATATACTATATCCTTTACCAAAAATCAAGATCTTATTCATAAATGATAACTATTCATTATCTATAGATATATCCCATGTCATTTCCTTATAAATATTACCTGGGATCTCAAAAATCTTTTCTCATACTAGTTTCTAAAGATTCACTAAACAATTCATTTGACCCAAAATATAAAGACCTGGGATAAATATTTTTGTACATCACATCATTTTAGAATAATATTCATTACATTACAAAAATACATACTTGAGGAAAGTAATAGATTACTGAATTTGGGAACAAGGAAAATAAATATTCTGTCATGGTGAAAATCCTAAAACTATCTCATAATGATATAAACCTATATTAATTTTACCAAAAACCATTATTCATATCCTAGGAAGATGAAATAGAATAATGGTGTGAGCTGAAATGCCCAGTAAGGGTAAATAAGGGAGATATGTAAGGATAATTATGGGTATACGGTTATGATTACATGATCATGAAAATATAATAACATGCCCTACATTTAAAATATATTATACAAGAATTCCAACATCAATCATGATAGGTCATAGGACATGAATCCTAATGAAATAAAGAACATAAGACATAAAATCATATCATAGAAATAAAACAAGTAATTGTGGAAGGAAAATAAGCATGTGATATTATTTCTTGAGTGGAAAAGGAATAACTGTGACTACCATCTTGGTAGTATTTTTTCACTCCCTATACCATCTTGGTAGTCATGGTTAACTAACATGGCCATCCTAGTAGCATAAGTTAACTCCTCAGATAATCTTGGTAGTCCTGGTTCACTCTCATGACCATTTTTGTAGTAAGGATTCATTCCCAAAACCATATTGTTCTATCTCATTAGATTTAAATCATTACCCAAGGCATTGGTGGGAGATATAGGTCCCACTCAAATCATAATTAAATCACTCATAAATGTGACAAAATATCACAAATAATCATTTTATAACCCATGAAATTAAATGGGTATTATACACATGTAATCATATCATATCCTATGTAAAATACAAGCTTAATAATAATTTAATCCCAAATAAAACTTAGTAAATGAAGTGGGTTTCAAATGATTTTAAACCATTAAAAGAACCATGTATTTAAAGCAAATAATCTGGGAAGGAGAAAAATTTTTCATAAACAACATTCCATTAATCATAACCCTTTGATAGAAATAATATGAATGAAAAATTTAGATCATTTCCTAGAAGGAAATTAATAACATCAACGGGTGTCATCATACATGGAAGATAATTTTTAAATATCTTTTAAAACAATTTCATTTGTGAAATATCCTTTCATATTTGAAATAGTAGTTTTAATATATAAAACCATTTGAATATTATTTTCATATAATATACATTGAAAATTATAAAGTAGACTTAAAAACATATTGAAAATATTTTTCATTGAAAAAATCTAAAATAAGATTTGAAACATTTTAAAAAAAATTTCTTTGAAAACACCAGGAAAACATTATAATAAAATATAAAACAATTTTGATAATAATTTCATAGGAAATAATATAAAAATTTATTATTAAATATTAAAAACATTATTAAAACAATATTACTAAAAAACTATTAATAAAGCATGAAATCCTTTTAAATAGAATTTTCCTTCAAAATTACCTTTATAAAAAAATTCATAAAAACACACCTTTAAATTTTTTTAATTGAAGCTTCAAAAAAATGATGGTGGGTAAATATGTATATGTTTAGTGAGGTAAAAATAATATTACTTTTTTAATGTATAAATGTAATAAAAATGTGTTATTCCGAAAAAATAGTATTCCTTTGAAAACATTGGAAAGAAACAAGGTGGTTAAGACTTTAATTTACTGAATATAGGATAATAGTACAATATTCATGGAAACCCTTTTTAGAAAATATGGTTCTGATGGAACATTGATTTCTGACTGATGATAAGGTAACGTTGGGATTTCATTGAAACACATTATTAACTATCCTGTTTACTAAAGAGTGGATGAAATGGTACCAATATATGAATAAATCATTAATAACCAAAGTATAATAAAAATAAGGAATGTTCATGAAATAAGGATCATAGTATTTTATCAAAGGAATCAAAAACATTAAAATCATCCAAAAGAGATGAGATTGTCTCAATAAACTCATATAACATGGAAAAATTGGATCATTATCTCCATGTAAAAAATGGAAATTACATGAGCCATAAAATATCATGAAAAGAATTAAATTCATGATATAAAATGTAAAAAATAAATATATACACCTTGAATGAAAATTTAGGTGTATAACAAAACATGAGTCTCAAAAAAATGTAAATTGGGAAAAAACTATTTCACAGATTTGGTAACTTTTGAAACATAAATCCCATGAATGAAATATTGTAAAATGGATATGTTAATTATCATAAATTTAATTATAATATGCATATAATCCAATTATTGGACATATATACACCACATAGAAGGAAATTGTGGTGAACATTGCATATGTCTCATGGAAATAGAAACTGAGATGAAGTCCCCTTAACCTTGTGACATGACTCTCACCGTACATGATCCAACCACCATTAAAATAAATATAAATTTAATAAAAATATTTTAGACAACCATATTAATATATTTAATACTATATATGGTTCTATAATTATGTTATATTAACCTATTATTAACCATAACTAGTCATGGTTTCTCTTCACATAACATTCTCTTTTTTCTTTTCAGGTGTCATAATTTATTATATTAGTTTCACTTATACTTATATCATGATTCTAAAATGTAAACCATTATATAAATTCAATATTTATCTTGAATATTTTTATTATAATGTTATATTTAATATAGATGTACGAAATGGAAAGCACCATTTGTGGAGATGATAAGCCATATGTACGCATGATCATTGATTCCATTTTTATGGTCATGTTGAAAGAAAGAAAAAAATGACATATATTTTTATATTCATATGATATCATTAAAGAATAATTATAATTTTATATATATCATATATATTATCCAATCCATTCCATAATACAATCAATGTAGTGTGTGAATGAATCATATCGCTTTGAGGGGGAAGTAGTCTACACTTCCTCAAACAAAATAATCGTATTTACACTATATGGAGAGTAAAAAAGCTATGTTTTTAAAAAAGGAATCATAAATACATAATTAATATATATATATATATATATATATATATTTCCGATCATAATTTCCACCATGAGAGGAGGTATGTAAAGTTGAACAATCAACATTTTGTGAGGTGGAAGTTCACATTATATTTAAAAAGAATGTTTGTTACCCATTAGATATAGGTTTGTGTATGATTTAGGTCTAAAACATATCTTAAAAACATCATAGTTTATTTATATTAGTTATCATTTAAAAAATCATGGGATAAATATATTTGAGACAATAGTAAAGGAAAATAAAATAAAGGATCTTGAAAAAAAGGTGTTTCCTCTTAATCGGGAAACTCATTTGGGTTTGTTCCCCAAATATTTCTTTCAAGAGTTTTTTTGAAGTGGGATTCTTAATGTATAAATTAAGGGATATTGCGATGAGTATTTGTAAGAACATGGCAGAGCCTATGTTTTTCAAGAGGTGTGAATATGAGGCGATGTAACATCCCATGAAAATAATGAATAAGAAATTTTTTATATTTATTAATATTTTTGAATTAAATATTAATTTTACCTTAATTGGGTTGCTATGTTTGATAGCATACCCGATATACAACAACGGAATTCATTGAAATCTTATGTTGAACACTAATAATATAATATATTTATTTTAAATGGTAGTTAACTCCTAGACGTTGTGTTGGAGGTAATTAACAAAACTAACTACAATATTAATATACATGTATGTTAAATGTATTTAAATTTATCTAATAAATGTTAGAGGATTAAAATTTGAATGAATCTAATTTTAAGTATAATTTACATTAAAAGGCCGATTTACCGCCTTTTAATGGATAACACTCATTAAATCCAATTTTGGTCATCTTTATATGTTATATTTGACCAAATAAAATTCTTATTTAGATTTGGGACATCATATTTTAATTTGCCTAATTTTTTGGGATTTTTCCGATAAAGATCATTTTTTAATGAATAGTGAAAATATTGTATTTTATTTCAAAACCGTGTTTTAAACAAATTTATTTATATATATAGATTATATTATAAATTTTTTTTAAAGTGTAATTAGAATATATTTTTAACATTTAATCTAATATGGGTCTTTGGAACTAATTTCACATTGAAATTGGACATAAACGGGTATCAATCTTTTGATAGTTATTGTTTATTAAAAACACGCTTTTTGTTTTGATAACGGGAAATAAATTTAAAATTAATTTATTCCACTTATATGTTTTGAATTTGTAAAAATAGACATCATTTTTGAATTCATAATATAAAATATATCTTTGGCTCAATTTTGGTATTTTTCTGAAAAATGTCATTTTTTGATAAATAGTGAAACCACTTAGTGGTAGTTAAAAAAACTAACTATTTCATTTAAATGAAATTTTACCACTTTTATGAATTTAATTTCAAAAATATGACATACATGGTTGTTATCAAGTAGTAAAATGTGGTTCTTTAAGATAAAAATAATTTTTGATGAATAGAATCTTTTGAATTTTATTTACCACGGTTAAAGGTTAATAGGGTAATTCAAGGTTAAAAGAATATTATAATAATTCAAAATTACCTTAAAAGTTGTCCTAACCTTATTTGATGAGTATTTTCCGACCATGGGCATACTTGGGTTGATTTTGGGACCCCATAGAGCCACATGGTAGTGATAATGTCAATTTGGATTAATTAGTTTAATGTAAAGACAAAATTGACATTAATAAAAATATTTTAGTAATTAATTTTTATAAGTGGTTATATAAATTATCATTTCAACTATAAATATTAATTGTATAGATAAAACGATTTCTTATATGATGGTATTTTCTTATAATTTTTAGGCAAGAAATAAATTAAATTATTTATGACATAATAATGATGCAGTGTTTACCTCATTAATAAATCATTTAAATAAATAAGATTATAATGATTATAATATTATCCAAAACATGTCCAATTCTGATTAGATGATTTTATTTTGCCCATTAATCATCTTATCATGATCTTTAATGATCTGTGGAGGTTTCTAAATCGAATATATGTTTATAATAAAATAATATTTTCACACTTTCCAAAAGAGCCCCTCCTCCACCTTATAAAAGGACACCACTTCTAACCAATTCCTCACCCATCTCAAGCCATTTAGCTCTTCCAAACTCTACCCAATTAATCACCCTACATACCTCTACTCACCCTATAAGCCATACCATAGGCATAAGGCACATCATGAAGTCCTTTTGGTTCAAACCAAAGGGAGTTACCTAAATTAAAGGTAACGATTTCTCCTAATTTGTTTTCTTTTATTTTACTACTCCAACACATAAAATATTTTTATTCATTTCTTTTGTAAAAAACCAGTATCCTCAATATACTGGGATGTTTTTATGTTAATTATTTTAACTACACTTACACACACCTCCATCTAATGGGTGACGAAATAATGTTTCTATGGATGGCAAACAAACGCCTCAAGAAATGATGATTGTTTGAATATCTCCTACCGCCTCTCATGGTGGCCATTTTGATGGAACTGTAATTATATATGGAATATATTATGTTTCCATTTTCTTTATGCTTCTATAATTTCTATTTATAGCACGCCTTTGTGGTTTCCATAGTGTGTAAATATGATAATCTCATTTTAGGCAGTGCGGACTACCGCCCCCTCAAAGTCATGTGACTCATTAATGCCTTATTTGGGATATGCAAAGGATGGAGTTAATGATATTATATATGATATTATTCAGGAATTATAATATACCTATGAATAATTATGTTTTATTTTTGTTAAAAGAATAAATTGAAATTAAAGTAGCGTTCATGCGCACATACGGCTTGCCGTCTCCATGAATGGTGCATTTTATTTCCTAACCTCAAATGTTATGTACTATTGTAAATACATGTATATATTGGATATATATATAATTATATGATATCTAAATCATGAATATCATTCTGGATTTAATGTACTATTGACCACATGGACAATTTGTATATTTAAGGTGTACATTTTTGACTCAAGTACCAAATATCGACAAAACGAAAATTATTAACTTAAATGATTACATAATGTTTATAACATGGTAATAAGTGATATAAATGGAATAATAAACTTTAAAATGGTTCTCAAGCAAGTAAAAATTAATTTTAGTATATTATTCAGGATATTAAAGAATGAACGGGTCATGTCGGACATGAGGTAAGGGAACTTCTTAACCCAATTTCTGTTCTTTGGGTTGATCTTCCTTTTCTTATTTATCTAATTCTTTGATTGTGTGAGAAATGAATATTTATTAATGTATACATTCTTTATGTGTGATTATATTGAATACACATAATAGATCTATTTTATTTACAAAATGATATTTGTAAGGAACTTTGTCTCAATCTCCTTTCATTAAGGCATATTTTCATTAATACCCAACATTCTTTTATACGGTGTATTATCCCCTTTGACATTTACATTTCTTCAAAAAGAATCTTTTTCTACAAATCTTTTCACTAAAATAAAAAAATAATGTTCCTTTTAATGTAAGTGGTGACAACGACCTTTTCTGCCGCCATGAGTATTATTTGATCATTGGCTTCCTCAACAATCCATAATGTTTTTAAATGAAAATAAATAGCTAATACCCTTTTACGTATTTTTTCTATTGAAAATGGTTTTGAAAATGGATTTGTTATGTCAATAATTTTAATTGATATATTGTGATTGAAATGTGGAAATTTTTTCTTTCCTTTATATTTGGTGTATGTGTTATAATTTTATATTGGTACTTGGACATTTGATGGGTGGTTACATGAAAAACCATATAACGACCCATACTTTACATACATTGTTAATACTTCGAAATTGAAGCACACTTATTACAACATATGACAAAACCACAAAGGACCGTATAGGTATAGTGTCTTTAGAAACTGGGAAACATAAACAACTGGTTCATAAATCTTCTACAGTGTCTCCCATTTATTTCATCATATCTAGGGTCCCTTTTAGCATATTCTACTTAATATCCATCTTCCTGACCTGGGGAAAAGAAAACATAAAAGGGTGAGCTCAAATGCTCAGCAAGGGCAAATAAAGGAAATAAAAATCATATCATATCTTTATGAAAATCAAAACCTGCAAAAGAGATCATAATATCTTAACATGGAATAAATCATAGAAGTGAAAATGAGATCCCCATAATCATAACATAAAACTTGAAACTTTGTGGCATGCACACATAATCATGGAAAATCATTTCTTGTTAGTCATGACTCATTGCCAAGACTATCTTAGTGGACAAAGTCCCTTTCTGAACCGAGTTCACTCCTCGTTTCAGTCCTGTTTCACTGAACCGAAATAACCTTCCGTTCCAGCCATGTCTATCTCATGAGATATAAATCTTTACCCAATGCATTGGAGGGAGATATAGGTCCCACCCATCTTATAATGAATCCTTTCTTATGTGTGCCACATAATCATAAAACATTCATCATCGCATAACACATGTAACAAAAATGGGATTCTTAAAACATCATGACATCATAAATCAATTCATATAAGATAAAGGAATTCATAAAAAAAATTCCATCACAACATGAACAAATCAATTTAATAATAGGGATAAAAACAGAACCCTTTATTATCTTAGATGGAAAATCATTTTGATAAAACACTTGAACTCCATTCTTGAGGAAAATATCCTTTCTTCTTCAAATACATTTTTCCTTTCATAACATGTCATACAACATTAAAATAAAAGAAGTTGATTAAAAATAAACTTGAAAACTTGTAAAGGAAGCTTCTTGGAAACAATGTTTTAAAAATCCATTTATGCCGTATATGTTAAAAAAACATTCTTCGTACTTTTGTCGGAAAAGTCAAAAAGAACCTCGTATGAAAAACGACAAAATATTCCTTTCATATCTTTTACTAAAAACCCACCAAAGGGTAAAATTGGATATAAACTATTGTAGAATGATGGAAATAATATTACATATTGAGGGAACGTGGATGTGGATGATAAAATACACCCCAGTAATTACCAAAGTAAATACAATCTCGGATAAAAGTGAGATTGTGATATTTCCCTTACCTTAGGTCTGATTTGCTTTGTTCGTGTCCGAAGCTCCTGTATAATGGTTTAAATAATGTTATTGACTTATTCCAGAATCATACATATTGATATGATATCATATATGGTCATATTATTAACTTCATGTTAGTAATATATTTCATTGTTACTTGTTACTCGGGTCTTTATAACTTTTTGTTCTTATGCGTGTTTTGTTGAATAAATTCTTATTCTTATATTTAGGTTATAGATACTTCATTTGCAGAATGGTATTAGTGTATTATATACCATAATCATTCATTCAATTCATTTATATAATCATTATGAAATGAAGATCATGTAGAACGAGTCGCATCACCTCGTGGAGACGGTATTCCGTACGTACGCACGAGTGATGATATCATTCCTATGATCGTGGAATTGTATTGGAGTATATATATATATATTATTTCAGTATCAATATTACTTCATAATAATCATATATAGTTACTCATTACACCATTATACCCATCCTTGTAAGGTGATGGTGGAAAAATAGATTACACCACGGCGTGGAGACGGTATTCCATACGTACGCACGCGCGGTGATTTCATTTTTCCGTAGGATGGATAGAAGGTGAATTAGGGTTGTTTCATATTTATAATAACATATCAGTATGTAAGTAATACTGATGTTATTACTTTATCATGAAACAACTAAAGAAGAAGAAGTTGAAGAAGAAAGAAATTGAAAAGATCGGTAATGGATATTACCTCTTCTTTGGAACGCCTCTTTGAATCCTCCACTTAAGGAACTAAGATTGGTCTTTGGAGAAGACCAGGACCTCTAAGATTATTCTAGGGAAGTGGATAGGAGAAAATGGCAGGGGTTGGCCGAGCTTGAGTGCTCAAATTGGTGTGAGGAGGAGGGGGAGGAGGTGCCCTTTTATAAGGGAGGAGAGGGGCACCTTAGGAATATCTCAAAATATTATTTTATATTAAAGTCAAAATCGGTTTATAATGGTTCCAAAGGGTCTTATTTCGAAGCTAAAGTGGTATGGGTCTCAATCCTATCATCCAATAGGATTTAGACAAGTTTAGGGTATTATTTTAACCTTATCAATTAGATTTAACTCTAAGTTAATTAATTTAACTTTTACCGTGTATTTTTGTTTTCTTTCACTATATGGTTAATACACTTACTATAACATGCCAAACGAACCCCAAATTGTTTATTATTAATATATATATCCTTATCTAAGTCATTTGGCCGAACCTTATATTTTTAGGAATAAAATAACAATTAATAATATAATATTTGATTTAAAAACTATTTTGTGTCAATTTTGACACTATTTGATATATAATTTTTGTGAAAGTCATAGCAGAATTATATGTTCGAACCAAGTTTATTAAATCAACATTAATATATCATAGTAACCTATAAAATTAGTGGAATTCATAAAAAGTCTTAAATTACATTTATTTTGGTATTTATATTATCAATTTTTTCAATATTTCATTAATAAGATAATTACTGCATCACCTCTGTGTCAGAAATAAATTAAATTATTTGATGTCTAAAAATTACAAATAAAATATCATCATGTAGGAAATCTTTTTATCTTTCTAATGAATATTTACAATTGAATTTATCTTATGTATAACACCATATTAAAAATGATTTACTTATTAAACTTTGATTTTAACTATTTTAACCCTTCTTTAAATAAATTAATAATAAATGTCCTAATCTAATCCAAGTGGTCCTAAATGGTCATATTTTATTCCTAAGTTTGTTTTTGGTCGAATTACACTTGTCCAATATAATTAGGACATGTGTTAGGGTAATATTAATATCATATTTACCCTTAGTTACCCTATTTACTATTAACCACGGTAAAAAAAAGTAAAAAGTTACTATTCACCAAAAATTATTTTTATCTCATTGAACCACATTTTACTTACTGATATCAACCGTGTCTGTCGGATTTTCGAAATTCCATTCACAGAAGCGGTAAAATTATGTTTTATGCAAAAATCAGTGTTTAACCTACCACTTAGTGGTTTCACTATTCATCAAAAATTGAAAGTTTTCAGAAAAATACCAAAATTTCACCCTAGGCTAATTTCGATATTCTGAGCCCAAAAATGAAGTCCATTTTGAAAAATAAAATTTATAAAATTTCAAAAAGTGGTTATTACTATTCATGACGGCTATTTTTAATAGCATAATGTTGTTTAGTGAAACTCGGTATTGCGTACGACGCAAGCTATCGAGGAAGGTCGCGATTGCGTGTAAAGCAAGCCAAGCAAGTGTTGTGTAGAAAAAGATTCCTTTGATGATTTATATAACATAAAAGTCTCGGGTGTTACATTCTACCCCCCTTAAAAAGAATTTCGCCCTCGAAATTCGTCACTTTGTAACAAACAGATGAGGATAATTCTCCCTCATCATATCCTCAAGCTCCCATGTAGATTCTTCAAGTTGGTGGTTCCTCCATAAAACTTTCACCATGCGAGTGGTCTTGTTTCGTAGGACTTTTTCGCTACGATCCAGAATCTCTATCGGCTGTTCTTCATAAGAAAGATCTTGCTCCAGCGGTACAACTTCTGAGCTGAGTACATGTGAAGGATCTGGTATGTACTTTCTCAGGAGAGATACATGGAACACATCGTGAACTTGAGAGAGATTCGGTGGAAGCGCCAATCGGTAAGCTACCTTCCCAACACGATCCAGTATTTCAAAAGGACCGATATATCTAGGGCTCAACTTCCCCTTCTTTCCAAATCACATAACCCTCTTCCAGGGAGATATTCGTAAGAACACTTTATCGCCCACTTCAAACTCTAGGTCTTTTCTTCGGTTGTCGGCATAACTTTTCTGTCGACTCTGAGCTGCTCTTATGTGTTGTTGAATAGATCTGACCTTTTCCTCCATTTCATCAACGAGATCAGGTCCTAATAGCTTTCTTTCCCCAACTTCATCCCAGCAAGTTGGAGTCCTGCATTTCTTTCCATAGAGAGCTTCATAAGGAGCCATCTGAATACTGGAGTGAAAGCTATTATTATAAGAAAATTCCACCAAAGGTAGGTGTTGATCCCAACCTCCTTTGAAATCCATAGAGCAAGCTCTCATCATATCTTCCAGGGTTTGAATTGTTCTCTCAGACTGACCGTCTGTCTGGGGATGATAAGCAGTGCTGAAACTCAACTCTGTATCCAGAGTATGCTGAAGACTTCGCCAGAACTTCGAGGTAAATCTCGGATCTCGATCAGATATAATAGAAAGTGGTACTCCATGCAATCTTACCACTTCCTTTACATATATCCTGGCAAGCTGATCTAGAGAGAAATCCTCTCTAATAGCAATGAAGTGTGCAGACTTTGTAAGACGATCAACTATGACCCAAATAGCATTATTGCCTTTGGATGTTTTAGGAAGTCCTGTGACAAAGTCCATAGTGATGTTTTCCCATTTCCATTTGGGTATGGGTAATGGTTGTAACATCCCCTTAGACTTCTGTCTCTCAGCTTTAACTTGTTGACAAACCAAGCATCGAGAGACATATTCAGCAACATCTCTTTTCATGCCATCCCACCAGAAGTACTCTTTCAGGTCCCTATACATCTTCGTGCTTCCAGGATGAATAGAGAATGAAGAACTATGAGCCCCATCCAGAAGCTCCTTCTTTAATTCGGGGATGGGAGGAACAAAAACCCGATTCCTGAACTTTATTATCCCATCACAATCAAGGTTGAATTCAGGAACATTTCTCACCTTCTTTTGTAACTCGACATCTTCTTTCTGTGCCTCTTTAATCTTCACATGTATAGATGGTTGAACATTCATTTGAGAAAGATAAGATTTTTCCCCTTCCATTATAATTCCAAGATCCATCCTTTGTAAATCCATAAATATTGGATCTTTTGTGATCCTCATCATGGATAAACTGGCATGGTCTTGTCGACTTAATGCATCTGCCACCTTGTTTGCTTTCCCAGGGTGGTAATGGATTGAGCAGTCATAATCCTTAATCAGCTCCAACCATCTTCTTTGACGCATATTCAACTCCTTTTGTGTGAAAATATACTTTAAACTTTTATGATCAGTATAAACATCACACCTTTCACCATAAAGGTAATGCCTCCAAATCTTTAATGCAAAGATTACCACAGCCAACTCCAAATCATGTGTTGGGTAATTTTTCTCATGGATTTTCAACTGTCGTGAGGCATAAGTTATCACCATATCATTTTGCATAAGAACACATCCCAATCCCTTCTTGGATGCATCACTGTAGATCACAAACCTTTCTCCACTACAAGGCAGTGTGAGCACAGGTGCACTGGATAACCTTCTTTTCAACTCCTTGAAATTCTCTTCACATTCCTCTGTCCAGACAAACTTAACTCCTTTCCGAGTCAACTTGGTGAGTGGATTAGATAATCGTGAAAAATCTTTTACAAAACGTCAATAATATCCAGCCAAACCAAGAAAACTTCGAATCTCAGTTACTGTTGTTGGTCTCGACCATCTTTCGATAACCTCTGTTTTTGCTGGATCCACAGATATCCCCTCTTTTGAGATTATGTGACCAAAAAATGCATCTTTTTGAAGCCAAAATTCACACTTGGTAAATTTGGCATAAAGCTTCTCCTTTCTCAGGGTCTTCAATATAATTCTCAAGTGATCTTCATGCTCTTCCTTGCTCTTTGAATAGACAAGAATATCGTCAATAAAGACTACCACAAATTGATCAAGATAGTCTCTAAAGACTCTATTCATTAGATCCATGAAGATAGCAGGGGCATTTGTAAGACCAAATGGCATCACTATAAATTCATAGTGTCCATACCTTGTACGGAAAGACGTCTTTGGTATATCCTCCCTTTTGACCCTTAATTGATGATACCCTGAACGAAGATCAATCTTGGAAAAGTATTGAGCTCCGCGTAGTTGGTCAAATAAGTCATCAATGCGTGGGAGAGGATATTTTGTTCTTGATAGTGGTCTTGTTAAGTTCTCGATAATCAATGCAGAGTCTCATTGATCCATCTTTCTTCTTAACAAATAGAACAGGTGCTCCCCAAGGTGACGCACTAGGGCGTATGAATCCCTTATCAAGATTCTCTTGGAGTTGCTTCTTCAATTCCTGCAACTCAATTGGGGCCATTCTATAAGGTGTCTTTGAAATTGGAAAAGCGCCCGGTACGAGTTCTATTGAAAACTCAACTTCACGATTTGGTGGAAGACCTGGTAATTCCTCCGGAAAGACATCATCAAACTCCCGTACAATGGGCATATTATTAATCGTGAGTTTCTCACCAACCATTTGAGATAAATAACCTTAATTTAGTGGAATCAATACCCATAAGATGGAATAAATTTCCACTGGAAGGTTATGTTCATCCTTGCATTGATATACGATCGTAGATTGATCTGGAATATGAAATGTGACTTCCCTTCTTTGGCAATCGATATGAGCTCCATGTAGAGAAAGCCAATCCATGCCAAAAATCACATCAAATTCCACTAAAGGAAGGATCACAAGATTTGCAGGAAGCACTTTCCCACAAACTTCGATCGGAGAAGAAATATAAACTTTTGATGCGATTGATGTACCATTAGGTGTTGTCACAGCTAACTCAACATCTAATTGTTGAGGTAATACGGTGATACCCTTAGCAAAGTCTTCAGAAATAAAAGAGTGGGTGTATCCAGAATCAAATAAAACATTTGCTACTTTAGAGTGGATGGTAAGTGTACCTTTCACCACATCGTTATCGTACTCCACATCGCTGATAGAAATTGCATGTGACTTTCCTTTGTCTTTAGCCTTAAGAGTTTGTTGATGTCGACCATCATCATCAACCCTTGGATTTGGGCATTGATTGGAATAATGCCCCATCTCCTTGCACTTGAAACATTGAAGTGTAATAGGATCATTCTGCGTATCCCTTCCTTTGTTTGAATCATTGGACATCTTCTTCCCATTATCACGGCATTCAAATGCCCGATGACCTTCTTTTCCACATTTAAAACATTTACTTGTCCCTTTAAGACAACTCCCTCCATGTTTCTTTCCACACTTTGAGCATAAGGAAAAGCTCATCTTCTTTTCCATGTACTCTTTAGATTTTTCTTTGAATTCCATCTTCCTCTTCTTATCAAACCCATGTGACTGATGGGTTACTCCAATGTCCATCTCGACTTTGAGAGCACATTGAACGATTTCCTCGTAGCTATTGAAGTCCCTTATGGCTAACGCCCTTCGAAGAATTGGTTTTAAGCCACTAAAGAATCGATCGATCTTACTCTCAGGTTGGATAATAATACCAGAAGCGTACCTTGCAAGTCTTGTAAAATTTGCTTCATAGGTACCAACAGATTCATCATCCCTTTGCTTCATTTCAAGAAACTTTTTCTCCATCATTGTTCGGAGAATACGAGGGATGTACTTATTGAAAAATAAGTTCTTGAACTCGTCCCATTCCATAGACTCAATTTCATCCCTTTGCCTCGTATTCTTAACAAGATTCCACCATTGATCAGCATCTCCTTCCAAACGATACACTGCTAGGATGACTTTATCATGTTCAGAACATTGAAGAACTGAAAATATCTTTTCAGTAGTACTAATACATTGTTCAGCAACTAATGGATCAGTAGACCCGCTGAAAGAAGGTGGACGCTGCCTCATGAAGGATTCAACAGAATGTTGCTCCCTCCTTTGCTCGTTTGGAAATCCTGCATGATTCATAGCTTGAGAAAGTTGTGTGAGCATGGCTACAAGATTTTTCATTCCAGCTCCCATATCGTTTGGTTGCTCAGGGGGACAATCATTGCATTGCCCATCGCATTCCGCATTAACACGGTTCCTTCGGGTTCCAGCCATTGACATAAATCAAGAAGAATAGTGTGAGCAACACTAATTATAATAGGAAACCACATAATTCAAGAATAAAATTTTCATGCTTAAGGTCTTATCCTAGGTTATTCAAGGCCATTTCTAAAACACTAAGATTGTGTTCTATGCTTAGACTTATCCTTAGGGTTCTTACTAAGGCTTTCACATCCTAGTTTCCAAAGGTTGACTATACCTTTCCTCTGATACCAACTATACCGACCCATACTTTACATACATTGTTAATACTTCGAAATTTAAGCACACTTATTACAACATAGTACAAAACCACAAAGGACCGTATAGGTATAGTGTCTTTAGAAACTGGGAAACATAAACAACTGGTTCATAAATCTTCTACAGTGTCTCCCATTTATTTCATCATATCTAGGGTCCCTTTTAGCATATTCTACTTAATATCCATCTTCCTGACCTGGGGAAAAGAAAACATAAAAGGGTGAGCTCAAATGCTCAGCAAGGGCAAATAAAGGAAATAAAAATCATATCATATCTTTATGAAAATCAAAACCTGGAAAAGAGATCATAATATCTTAACATGGAATAAATCATAGAAGTGAAAATGAGATCCCCATAATCATAACATAAAACTTGAAACTTTGTGGCATGCACACATAATCATGGAAAATCATTTCTTGTTAGTCATGACTCATTGCCAAGACTATCTTAGTGGACAAAGTCCCTTTCTGAACCGAGTTCACTCCTCGTTTCAGTCCTGTTTCACTGAACCGAAATAACCTTCCGTTCCAGCCATGTCTATCTCATGAGATATAAATCTTTACCCAATGCATTGGAGGGAGATATAGGTCCCACCCATCTTATAATGAATCCTTTCTTATGTGTTCCACATAATCATAAAACATTCATCATCGCATAACACATGTAACAAAAATGAGATTCTTGAAACATCATGACATCATAAATCAATTCATATAAGATAAAGGAATTCATAAAAATAATTCCATCACAACATGAACAAATCAATTTAATAATAGGGATAAAAACAGAACCCTTTATTATCTTAGATGGAAAATCATTTTGATAAAACACTTGAACTTCATTCTTGAGCAAAATATCCTTTCTTCTTCAAAAACATTTTTCCTTTCATAACATGTCATACAACTTTAAAATAAAAGAAGTTGATTAAAAATAAACTTGAAAACTTGTAAAGGAAGCTTCTTGGAAACAATGTTTTAAAAATCCATTTATGACGTATATGTTAAAAAAACATTCTTCGTACTTTTGTCGGAAAAGTCAAAAAGTACCTCGTACGAAAAACGACAAAAGATTCCTTTCATATATTTTACTAAAAACCCACCGAAGGGTAAAATTGGATATAAACTATTGTACAATGATGGAAATAATATTACATATTGAGGGAACATGGATGTGGATGATAAAATACACCCCAGTAATTACCAAAGTAAATACAATCTCGGATAAAAGTGAGATTGTGATATTTCCCTTACCTTAGGTCCGATTTGCTTTGTTCGTGTCCGAAGCTCCTGTATAATGGTTTAAATAATGTTATTGACTTATTCCAGAATCATACATATTGATATGATATCATATATGGTCATATTATTAGCTTCATGTTAGTAATATTTCATTGTTACTTGTTACTCGGGTCTTTATAACTTTTTGTTCTTATGCGTGTTTTGTTGAATAAATTCTTATTCTTATCTTTAGGTTATAGATACTTCATTTCCAGAATGGTATTAGTGTATTATATACCATATTCATTCATTCAATTCATTTATATAATCATTATGAAATGAAGATCATGTAGAACAAGTCGCATCACATCGTGGAGACGGTATTCCGTACGTACGCACGAGTGATGATACCATTCCTATGATCGTGGAATTGTATTGGAGTATATATATATATATTATTTCAGTATCAATATTACTTCATAATAATAATATATAGTTACTCATTACACCATTATACCCATCCTTGTAAGGTGATGGTGGAAAAATAGATTACACCACGGCGTGGAGACGGTATTCCGTACGTACGCACGCGCGGTGATTTCATTTTTCCGTAGGATGTATAGAAGGTGAATTAGGGTTGTTTCATATTTATAATAACATATCAGTATGTAAGTAATACTGATGTTATTACTTTATCATGAAACAACTAAAGAAGAAGAAGTTGAAGAAGAAAGAAATTGAAAAGATCGGTAATGGATATTACCTCTTCTTTGGAACGCCTCTTTGAATCCTCCACTTAAGGAACTAAGATTGGTCTTTGGAGAAGACCAGGACCTCTAGGATTATTCTAGGGAAGTGGATAGGAGAAAATGGCAGGGGTTTGCCGACATTGAGTTCTCAAATTGGTGTGAGGAGGAGGGGGAGGAGGTGCCCTTTTATAAGGGAGGAGAGGGGCACCTTATGAATATCTCAAAATATTATTTTATATTAAAGTCAAAATCGGTTTATAATGGTTCCAAAGGGTCTTATTTCGAAGCTAAAGTGGGGATGGGTCGAAATACTATCAACCAATAGGATTTAGACAAGTTTAGGGTATTATTTTAACCTTATCAATTAGATTTAACTCTAAGTTAATTAATTTAACTTTTACCGTGTCTTTTTGTTTTCTTTCACTATATGGCTAATACACTTACTATAACATGCCAAACGAACCCAAAATTGTTTATTATTAATATATATATCCTTATCTAAGTCATTTGGCAGAACCTTATATTTTTAAGAATAAAATAACAATTAATAATATAATATTTTATTTAAAAACTATTTTGTGTCAATTTTGACACTATTTGATATATAATTTTTTTTAAAGTCATACCAGAATTATATGTTCAAACCAAGTTGATTAAATCAACATTAATATATCATAGTAACCTAGAAAATTAGTGTAATTCATAAAAAGTCTTAAATTACATTTATTTTGGTATTTATATTATCAATTTTGTCAATATTTCATTAATAAGATAATTACTGCATCATCTTTGTGTCATAAATAAATTAAATTATTTGATGTCTAAAAATTACAAATAAAATATCATCATGTAGGAAATCTTTTTAGCTTTCTAATGAATATTTACAATTGAATTTATCTTATGTATAACCCCATATTAAAAATGATTTACTTATTAAACTTTGATTTTAACTATTTTAACCCTTCTTTAAATAAATTAATAATAAATGTCCTAATCTAATCCAAGTGGGCCTAAATGGTCATATTTTATTCCTAAGTTTATTTTTGGTCGAATTACACTTGTCCAATATAATTAGGACATGTGTTAGGGTAATATTAATATCATATTTACCCTTAGTTACCCTATTTACTATTAACCGCGGTAAAAAAAAGTAAAAAGTTACTATTCACCAAAAATTATTTTTATCTCATTGAACCACATTTTACTTACTGATATCAACCGTGTCTGTCGGATTTTCGAAATTCCATTCCCAGAAGCGGTAAAATTAAGTTTTATGCAAAATTCAGTGTTTAACATACCACTTAGTGGTTTCACTATTCATCAAAAATTGAAAGTTTTCAGAAAAATACCAAAATTTCACCCTAGGCTAATTTCGATATTCTGAGCCCAAAAATGAAGTCCATTTTGAAAAATAAAATTTATAAAATTTCAAAAAGTGGTTATTACTATTCATGACAGCTATTTTTAATAGCATAATGTTGTTTAGTGAAACTCGGTATTGCGTACGATGCAAGCTATCGAGGAAGGTCGCGATTGCATGTAAAGCAAGCCAAGCAAGTGTTGTGTAGAAAAAGATTCCTTTGATGATTTATATAACATAAAAGTCTCGGGTGTTACAAACCAAATGGCGGGTGGTGTCGTTAATACCAGGACTGGTGGATACATTATAACCTCCAATGCATTGGGTATGGAAGTTGGCTATATGGCTATTCCATTTAGTGATATGTGTGGAAGTCAACCGTATGGTTATTCCATTTATATATAATTATGACCCAAGTTACCTTTATAAGTTATGTGTTCTTTATATGGGTTTTATGGTAATATTTCAGTTTCAAAAGAGTAAGTAATGATCTTTTATTCAGTGAAGAGTATTTACTACTTCATAAAGGTGAAAAGTGTTACTTATGTTAAAGTATTCATGTTTCACTTGTTATTTTGAAAAACTAACAGCATTAATTGTTTGTTTAATCCTTATTAAGTTTTTTTTGCTCATCCCATGTTTTTGAAATGTTTTTCATAAGACAAAATGTGGAATAGGGTCAAGGATTGGATCATGGAAAAATAATTTTGGCTTAAACATGGAACTAGACATGACTATTTTTTTTCAAGAGTTCATGTTTTGTAAAAAAAATGGATACTGGGTAGAAGTGTCTACATTGTAATTTTTTTAAATGCAATACTTATGGTATAACTCTCTAAAAATCTAAACATAAAATGATCCATAATGTGAAATATTCCATTAATTCAATATTATGTAATGTTTTAATGCTAGGTCCTTATAGTTGGTATCAGATGTCAGTTTAGACAACATTAGGAGTTAGTGTATTGTTAAATTAATATCCATAAAGATATTTATGGTAATATGGAAATGATATAGCATTTACATATTACCATGTTTATTCGCCTAAGATATTTCTCTGTTAAGAATAATTTTTTTAGAGGAAACAAAAAAACTTTTCTGGGAAGGAATACAGAGGGAAATGACATTCCAAATCAGCATCCGGAGAAGGCACAATCAGAGTTGAACAGTTTATTACAGTGATGGATCAGTTGACTGAGGTGATTAATTTCAGTTGTGTTTATTGATGATATTTTGAATTATTCAAAAAGTAAATAAGAACATGATATTCATTTAAGTGTTTTCTTGAAAACCATAAAAGAAATAAAACATTATGGTAAAATCATCAAGTGTGAGTTTCGGTGACAACAAATTGTATTCCTTTGTCACATTTTTAAAAAAAATGGAATAACTGTTGATCTTACTAAAATGAATGTTTTTGAAGAATTCCCAAGACCCACAAATATAACCGAAATTCGTAGTTTTCTTGGTATGGAAGGTTATTACCAGAGGTTTGGTGAAAATTTTGCATGATTATCTAGTCCAATGACTATGTTAACATGAAAAGGGGTTATGTTCATTTGGACAAAAGAATGTTATAATTGTTATAAGGAATTTAAGAGAAGATTGGTGAATGCTCCAGTTTTGGCACTACCGTCCAGAAATGGTGAGTTTTTTATCTACAGTGATGCTTCATTGAAAGGATTGGGTTGTGTCCTAATGTAGAATGATCAGGTAATTTATTATGCTTCATGACAGTTGAAACCACATGTGTAAGATTACCCTCCTCATTATTTGGAATTAGCTGTTGTTTTTATTTCTTTAAAAATTTAGAGGTAGCATTTGTATGGAGTATTGTGTGAAATATATACTGAACCAAAAAGTTTAAAGTATATATTCACTAAAAAATAATTGATCATGAGATAGAGGAGATGGTTGGAATTAATCAAGGATTATGATTTCACGATCCTTTTCCATCCGAGAAAGGAAAATAAAGTGGCTGATGCTTTGAGTCAAAATATTAATGTTTCATTAACCATGTTACATTTGGAATGAGATCCTATGGTTTTTGATTTAATGAACTTTTGCATAGAAGTTGATGGTGCAGGAAATTTTTCTGTTTTGTATCAGGTGTTAGTGAGCTAATTTCTATCAGATAGAATAAAGAAAGCACAGAAAAAAAACAATGAGTTGCAGAAAAAGGTAGAGTTGGTTCAGAAGGGTAAGTTACCATAATTTAACATTGATAATGATTGTGTTTTGTGATTCGGAAATAGAGTATGTGTACCTTGTGATTCACAGTTGAATAATGAGTTGTTATGTGAAGCTGTTAGTTCTCTGTTTCCAGATCATCCTGGAAGAAACAAGATGTACAGAGATCTCTGTGATTATTACTAGTGGGATGGAATGAAAAGAAATATTGATAATTTTACTGTAAATTGTTTGACTTGTCAGCATGTTAAATCAGGGTGGAAGTTACCAAAAATAATGCTTCAGCCTCTACCGGTGAGAGAGTGGAAATGAGAAAATATATCCATGGAATTCATTGTGGGATTACTGAAGACATCTCAAGGTAATAATGCGTTCTGGGTTATTGTTGATCGATTGACTAAATCTTCTCATTTCCTTCCTATTTGAGATTATTTTTCTCTATATCAACTTACTCGGATGTATGTTAAAGAGATAGTCAGGTTTTATGTAGTTTCCCTCTCCATTGTATCTGATCGTTCCCCCAGATTAAATTCTAACTTTTGGAAATGCCTTCAGAAGTCATTGGGTACTGAATTAAATTTCAGAACAGCTTTTCATCCACAATCAGATGGGAAATCAGAACGAACAATTCAGACCTCAGATGATATGTTGCGTTCTTGTTCGATGAATTATCAGGAAAGTTCGGACCAAAATATTACTTTGGTTGAATTTTCTTTTAATAATAGTTTTCATTCTAGTATACACATGGATCCATTTGAGGCTTTATATGGAAAGCGTTTTTGAACTCCAGCTTTTTGGGATGAAGTAGATGAGAGGAATCTGGTGGGACCAGAATTGGTAGAAGAGATGGTAGAGATAGTTTAGTTGATTTAGAAGAACATGAGAACAGCTCAGAGAAGATAGAAAAATTATGTCGATAACCAGAGGAAGGATCTTTCTTTTTAGGTAGGTGATCATGTCATTCTCAAAGTTTCTCCATGGAAATGTGTGATGCCTTTTGGTAAGAAAGAAAAGTTGAGTCCGAGCATTATTGGACCTTATGAAATTTTGGAGAAATTTGGATCAGTTGCATACAGAGTGTCTTTACCTCCATGATTATCCCAAGTACACAATGTATTTCATTTTTCGATATTGAGAATGTATATACGAGATCCATCTCATGTTTTGAGCCTAGTGGTAGTTCAGTTGGAAGAGAATCACCCTTATGAAGAACAATAAGTCAAGATTCTTGACCATAGAGAGAAAGTGTTGCAGAATAAGCTAATTCACCAGGTAATGGTTTTGTGGAAAAACCATATGGTTGAAGAGGCAACGTGGTAATTTGAAAATGTTATAAGGGATAAATACCCCCAACTTATTTTTATAAGTGAATAAAAATCACGAGGACATAATTCCCAAAATGGTGGAATGATTTAACATCCGAGGTAAATGAAAAATAAGGCATGTTTCATATTTATTAATATCTGTGAATTAAATATTAATTTTACTTTAAATGGTGTTCTTTGTTCGATAGCGTACCCGATACAAAACAACGAGTTTCATTGAAATCTTACGTTGTAGACTAATAACATAAAATTATTATTTTAAATGATATTTACCTCATAGAAATTTTATTGGTAGGAATGAAAAAAACCACCTTCAATATGATTATACATGTTTATTAAATGTATTTACATTTATCCAATAAAAGTTATAGGATTACAATGTGAATGAATCAAATTTTAAGCATAATTTACATTAAAATTCCGATTTAACGCCTTTTAATGGAGGACCTTCATTAAATCATGTTTTGGTCATCTTTATATGTTCTAATTGACCAAATAAAATTATTCATTATATTTGGGACATCAAATTTTACTTTGGGTAATTTTTTGGGATTATTCCGAAAAACTTCATTTTTTTAATAAATAGTGAAAATATTGTATTTTATTTCAAAACTGCGTTTTAATCTAATTTATTTATATAGATATATTATATTTTTAATTGGTTTCAAAGTGTAATTAGAATATATTTTTACCATTTAATCCAATTTTTGTCTTTGGATCTAATTTCACTTTCAAATTGGACATAAATAAGTATCAATCTTTGGATAGTTATTGTTTCTTAAAAACACGCTATTTGTTTTGATAACGAGATTTCATTTTAAAATTAATTAATTCCAATTATATGTGTTGAATTTGAAAAAATATACATCATTTTTTAATTTAGAATATCAAATATATCTTAAGCTAAATTTTTGGTATTTTTCTGAAAAACTTCAATTTTTGATGAATAGTGAAACCACATAGTGGTAGTTAAAAAAACTGACTTTTTCATTTAAACGAAATTTTAACACTTCATTGAATTGAATTTCAAAAATCCGACATACATGGTTCTTATCAAGAAGTTAAATGTGGTTCATTAAGAATAATATATTTTTGGTGAATAATAACTTTTGACTTTTATTTACAGCGGTTATAGGTAAATATGGTAATTCAAGGTAAAAGAATATTATAATAATTCAAAATTACCTTAACACTTTTCCTAACCTTATTGGATGAGTAGTATCCGACCATGGGATTACTTAGGTCGATTTTGGGACCCCATTGAGCCACTTTGTATTGATAATGTCAATTTTGATTAATTAATTTAATGTAAAGACAAAATTGACATTAAAAAATCTTTTTGTAAGTAGTTTTTATAAGGGGTTATATAAATTATCATTTCAAATATAAAATTTAATTTTAAATATAAAAATATTTCCTATATAACGGTATTTTGTTTAAATTTTTAGGAAGAAAATAAATTAAATTATTAATGACATAATAATGATGCACTGTTTACCTCATTAATAAGTCATTTAAATAAATAAGACTATAATGATTATAATATTACCCAAAACATGTCCAATTCAGATTGGATGATTTTATTTCGACCATGAGTCATCTTATCTTCATATTTAATGTTTTTTGGTCAATTTTAAACTGAAGATAAGTTTATAATAAAATAATATTTTCACACTTTCCAAAAGAGCCCCTCCTCCACCTTATAAAAGGAGACCACTTCTAACCAATTACTCACACCTCTCAAGCCATTTGGCACATCCAAACTATTCCCAATTAATCTCCCTACATCTCTCTGCTCCCCCTAGAAGCCTTATCTTAGGTTGAAGGCACATCATGAAGTCCATTTGGTTAAAACCAAAGGGAGTTACCCAAATTAAAAGTAAATATTTCTCTTAATTTGTTTTTTTATTTTACTTCTCCAACCCCTAATCTCTATTTTTCCATTCTTTTGTAACAACACCAGTATCCTCAATATACTAGGATATTGTTATGTTAATAATTTTAACTACACTTACACACACCTATATTTAATGGGTGAAGAACATAATGTTTCTGTGGATGGAATACAAATGCCTCACGAAACGATGATTGTTCGGTTATCTCCTACCACCTCTCATGGTGTAAATTATGATAGAACTATATTTATATATGATATATATTATGTTTATGTTTTTTATGTTTTTTTAATTTCCATTTATTGCACACATTTGTGGTTTCCATGGTGGGTAAATACGATAATCTCATTTGAGGAAGTGTGGACTACTGCCCCCTCAAAGTGATGTGACTCGTTAATGAATTATGTCGGATGTATAAAGGATAGAGTTAATGATATTATATATTATATTATTCTGGAATTATAATATACCTATGTATCATTATGTTTTATTTCTGTTAAAATAAGAAATAGAAATTAAAGTAGTGTCCATGTGTACGTACATCTTATCGTCTCCATGAACGGTGCATTTCATTTCGTACCTCCAAATGTTATGTACTATTATAAATACATCTATATACTGGATATATATTATATATATGATATCTAAAACATGAATAACATTCTGGATATAATGGACTATTGACCACATGGGAAACATGTAAATATAAGGTGTTCATTTTTACTCAAGTTCCAAATATCGACAAAAGGAACATTATTAACTTAATGATAACATAATGTCTATAACATGGAAATAAGTTATATAAAGGCAGTAATAAAGTTGAAAAAGGTTCTTAAGCAAGTAGAAATTAATTTTGGTTTATTATTCAGAACATTAAAGAATGTATGGTTCAAGTCGGACACAAGGTAAGGGATCTTCTTAACACAATTTCTGTTCTTTGGGTTGATCTTCTTTTTCTTGTTTATGTCATTCATTTATAGTGTGAGAAATGAATTTTTATGTATTTATACATGATTTATGTGTGATTATATTGAATACACATAATAGATGTATTTTATTTTAAAATTTATCTCTATAAGGGACTTCGTCTCAGTCTCTTTTCATTGAGTCATATTTTCATTAATACACAACTTTCTTTTATATGGTGTATAACCCGCATTGACATTTACTTTTATTCAAAAGGAATATTATTCTACAAAGTGTTTTACTAAATGACAAAAATAATGTTTCTTTTAACATAATCGGTGATAATAACCTTTTCCTCCACCGTGAGTATTATTTTATCTTTGGCTTCCTCAACAAGCCATAATGTTTAAAAAAAATTATCTTATACTCTTTTACGTATTTTTGGTATTTAAAATAGTTCTAAAAATGGATTTGTTATTTCAATATATATAAGTGATATATTGTGTTTGAAATGTGGACATTTTTTCTTTCCGTTATATTTGTTGTATGTGTTATGGTCTTATATTGGTACTTAAACATTTGATGGGTGGTTACGTGATAAACCAAATGATGGATGGTGTCGTGAATACCAGGATGGGTGGTTACATTATAACCTCCAATGCATTGGGTATGGATTTCGGCCGTATGGCTATTCCATTTAGTGATATGTGTGGAAGTCGACCGAACGGTTATTCCATTTAGGTCTGTTTATGTCCCAAGTTACCTTTATAAGTTATGTGTTCTTTATATGGGTTTTTTGGTAATCATTCGGTTAAAAAAGGGTATGTATTGATCTTTTATTTAGTGAAGAGTATTTCCTACTTCATAATGGAGAAAATTATTACTAATTTTAATGTATTAAAGGGTTACTTGTTGTTTTGAAAAACTAATATTTTTACTTCTTTGTGTATCCATTACTGAGATTTTTATGCTCATACCAAGTTTTTGAAATGTTTTTTTACAGGACATAATGTAGAGTAGGGTCAAGGATGGGATCAAGGAAAATTCATGTTGTCTTAAACATGGAACTAGACATGACTCTTTTATTTGAAGACTTCATGTTTTGTAAAAATAATTGATAGTGGGTAGAAGTGTCTACTTTGTAATTTTTTGAAATTTAATAATTATGGTCTAACTCTCTAAAACACTAAAACTGAAAAAAATCCTCAATCTGAATTATTCAATTAATTTAAGATTATGTAATGTTTTAAGGCTGGGTCCTTACATGATAGGCGGTGGCATTTTATAGGGAAGGGAAAAGACATGCTTTCTATTTTTGAAAACAAGTTGTGTGTACCGACATTTTTACCTAAAAAGGTCATAATAAACCAAAAAACTCAATAATGGATGGTTCATGCCTGAAATAATGGCCATTAAATGGGGTTTGGACATGTTTATTGGTTTTTTGGGGTCTTATATTTAATTGTATGTCTTTAGATAAGGATAATGTAAACATAACTGATGTATTTAATTATAATTACATTCACAAATAATATTTTTCAAAAACTATATTGAACTTTTTAAAAATTATAAATTATTATTATTCCAAATATATAATCCATTTTTCCATATTCTAATAACTTAACTAGAAGATATTAATTTAAAATTAATCCTATAGTCGGGTTGACAATATGAGTTCTTAAAGTTAAAAAATTCAAATGTTTTCTGTGATTTTATATTCAATTTCATTTTAAAAGGGATCCAATATACTAAATTGGACTAAATTATAAAAATTTAATCATATTAAACTTTTAAGTAAATCTAAAATATAATTTTACCATATATAAAAATTAGATAAAAATTCTATTTAGAACTAAAATTCATTATTTTTACAAATTCATTAACAAAACATTGTATACTAACACCCAAAATTTATCATATCCTATATTTTATGGTTCTATTTCAATTATATTGTTCATTTTGATATATTAATTAAATAAAAGTGAAAAATTTTTGTATAAATTTTTTTCTCCGTTAAAATGTTGTAAAACTACACTTATAAAATGATATTGGTTTTTATGAATAAAATAGGGTTTGTTCTTATATTATATCTATCAAATATATTGGTTTGAGGCCAAAAATATTTTAGTTAATATATGAAATATTTATTTCATTATTATCACTCAAAAATTATATTTAATGTTTATTAATAGGATAAAATACCTTTTTGATCAAAAAAATAATAATAATTCTTTTTATATTCAATAAGTTTACATATTGATTAATAATTAATTGGTATGCTATGAATTTATTTAAAATTTTGTAAAATATATATTTTCATAAATTATTTAATAATATTCATAACCTATAATTTCACTTATTTGTTTTATCTTATTATATTAAATAATCAATTTTTCTTAATATTTTATTTTTCGGTAAACCTATGTCCTTCGTGTAATCAAATCCTTTAAGGAAAGTCATTCTTGCATGTAATGAATTTTAACCTCAACGTTAATTGTAGAGAAAAAATAAAGCGTATGTTGAATTTCATTTATTATTATCGTGGAGTTTCATATAAAAAATTCCAAAAATAGTTCATTAATATACACTAAATTATCTTCAGTGTTGTCTAAAATTAAAAATATCACAAAGGTAAAATTATTTAACAAATAATAAATCACAAATTATCGTGGTGTTACAATCTTTTCAAAAAAACATTATTTCAAAATAAAAGTTGCGAAACATACAAAAATAAATTCTTAAACAATTGGAAAAGAATCATGAAATCATTTTTAAAGCCTTTTTCACTAAACATAATATTATAGAAACAAAATAAGGCTTAAAAATCATTTTGTAGGTTCTTTTTTAAAAATGGTTTTGCAAACAATTTACAAAAGATTGAAATAATTAAATTCTATTGAATTGATGTCAAATTTGATGAAGTACTAATTGTGCTTTGAATGTCATTTACAACACTTTTTACACATAATTTTTTTTGAAATCCTTTTTTAGAAAAAATGGTTTTGGAAGAATAATGATATGTTACTAAAGAGTGAAATATAGTCTGGGTTTTATAACAACATTTTAAAATTTATATAAAGAACCAAAGAATGAAATAATGGCACAATTACATGGATAGAATATTAATAAATTGAATATAAGATAACTGAAGAGATTTATTAATATATTTATCATAATATTTCATCAATGGCACTCTAATCATAAAAAACCTCCATAAATGATGAGATTGCAGTAATAGACTCTTACCAATTTGTTAACATTAAATCATAATCACCATGAGATAATATCATTACATGAAATTTTTATACCATTAATGTAATAATATTTGTGATTTAACATTGGAAAGAGAAATTATATACTTATTATAAAATATTATAGGCACATTATATAACATGTGTCTCAAATTATGACAAATTGAGATAAAATTACCTAACTAATTTGGTAACATTTAAACCACAAAACCCAATAAATACATATCATGAAATATATATATATATATATATACCAATAAATTTACCTACAACCATCATATAATAAATTACTAGGAATTATATGCACTACAGAAAATTAATTAGTGGTGAAAATGGAATTATCTCACGGATATAAATAGTGATATGAGAAAACCATTGGTGTAAGTCTTGAATTTTATCACACACATTTAGAAAACATGTATAATAATAATAATTTAATTATAAATTAAAATTAAAATTATATTATTTTATATAATCCAATATATGATTTGGTTATGGACATATATTAATTGTTTTTTAAAAACACTATTTTAATGTTACATTTTTGGTAATATCAACTATTTTTGTAAATGTTATGGCTTGTTATTATTGATATCTCTTACACAGAAAATGATTTACATTTTTAAATAATTTAAAAAATTATATAAATATAATATATTTATAATATATATGTATTTATAATAATATATGAATATTGAAATATGAAATAAAATAAACAGTTCATGGAGACGGTAGGCCATACATGCGCATGGAAGATGCTTCCATTTTATGATCACAATGTAAAAAATAATGTAAATTAAATATTTTTTATAAGTCCATTATCATTAATGTATCATTATAATATCCAAAATACCATTAAATTTCACTAAAACCATCCTTTACAATTTCCATGAATATTTTTAATGAATCACATCGATATGAGGTGGCCTTGTCCACATATCCACAAACTAAGTTATCATTTTTTTAATTGAATATCATGAAGATATGCATTATATAGTAATAAAATATTCATAAATAAATCATAAATATAATATATATCATATAAATATAGAGTGTACATCATTATTCCCTCCATTGAGTGGTGGTTAAGAAATAGTGGACCTCATCGTTTCATGAGGCGGTAGCCTACCATACACACAAATGGTAAAATTTTCCCCAATACATGGAAGTGAATGTATATGTAGTTTAACCACTATAATAAAATCATATAAATATAATATGGATAATTTTTTATCATATAATCATTTAATAAAATTATTTTTGTGGGTGGATAATGACAAAAAAAAGTTCTTTTGTAATGATGTTACATTTTCTTAGGGATACTCATCACGGTTTGCAGACAAGAGATTCCATCAAATGATTTATATGAAATTAGAGGATTCCAAGATGAAATAATGGATTTTTGAAGAATATTTATGTTGATTTTGGATGATCCAATTTGCATGAGATTTTTGAATAGGGGTGGGGGTTGAATGTTTTTTATAGTGGAGGAAGAGTAAAATTCATGTATATTATTAAAATGTGGTTCTCACCAATGTTTTTACAATGTAATGTGTATCGATAATATTATAAATCCATATAAATGGAGTATATGTACAATATATAATCATAGATTGTATTTGTGACGTGTTTACAGGTCATTTGTGCCTTATGTTTATGGTTTAGTTCTTTGATAAACAAATATTTTTTTTAATCACTATAATTAATTTAAATAATCTTCAATTTTATGGTAAAAATAGTGTTGAAATTATTTGAGATTAAGAAATATTATTAGTAGAATTATTAAAATCAATTTTCCAAATTCTAAACACATACATGGAAGATGATAATTTAAAATTAATCCCACAGACGTGTTGTGAAAGAGGGTTTTTAAAATGACAATGTCTGATTGATTGAAATGTTTTTATATAAAATTTCAATGTGAAATTGTATCTGATGACATAAATTGGATTAATTCATTTATAATATATCAAATTATAATTCAATACAAAATTAATACATCATTTATCTATATAAATAAAGTTTTTAAAAAATAGTATCTGAATTAAAATTTAGTATTTTTTCGTATTCATAAAAAAATGAAACTGCACATAAAGATACAAAAATTTTACCCAACATAATTATTCATATCCCAAAATAAATATGGAAAATGATTTTTTAAATGAAATTTTTAAATGTTACAAAATTTATATTTAAAATGAGTTATCCATCAAATGGTAGTAAAATTACCTTATTGAAAAATATATATCATTATATGTAAAATTGTTATTATTATATTATTTTGTCAAAAAAACATAGGATAAAAATCATTTTTTTGAATTATTATAATATATGTAATTATTTCATTAAAATAATTTACCAATATCTTTTTAAATATATTAATTTGGAAAAACATGTTTGATTTCATAAATATTATTTCATAGAAAAATATTTCCAACATTTTCAAAAGGGATTTATTTTCATTTCAAGTTAACTGGTCACCAATTAATTGTTGTTATAATCATGTGTAAACTCTATTATCATGATTAATTTAATCTTATTATTAACAACCATTCCAATGTGTATGAAAAAACTAAATTAATATTTTTTATATAATATTAATAGGTGATTATAGTTTTAAAAATATAGATCTTATGTGTAACATAAGTTAATAAATGAACGACAAATTGTGTGTACTAAAAGAAAAATATATTGATTAATGTACTAAAAGAAAATCTATGTAATTCATGACGCATAAACATAACAAGTTTTTTCATGAAATGAAAACATAAAAAGTCAATTTATATAACAATATATATTTAGTGTTTTGAAAAATTAAATATATTGAATAGATTAAATTAATTCAATAAATCACAGAATATCTGGGTGTTACATTATACCACAATTAAAATGAATTTCTATCTTTAAATTCATCAAGGTTATCAAATCAACAAACTTCATTGTTCCTTCCATAGAAACCCACATTTAAAAAATGAATACCAAAAATTTGTTAAAAATTTGGAATGTTAGAAACATTATTGTTACCTAATGTAACTCAAAACAATGATTACACATAAGGGAAGATCTGTGTAATTTAAAAACATGGTCATTACAGATAAAAGTAACTATTATTTTTTGTTGGAGACAGATAGAGAACACATTCTGGATAAAGTTAACAATAAAAATCTATAATCCCAAGAATCTTGAAACATGTTATTTATATCATCCAAAAAGATAACAATGAGAAATTTTTTATTTCATGACCCTTTCACTAAATTTTGACGAATTTTATAAAGGATACCTAATTACATGATTTCATTTAAAATCATATACTCAATCTCACCCTTTGGTATCTCATTGATCAATTTAAACTTCATATCTTACTCCATGAAATAAAGGTGAATTTTTTATCTCTGAAGCACTAGTTGAACATGAGTCTCTTGGATATACCAACAATTCATTCAATCCATATTCAGGTATCATCGAAACCAAATTTTATTATAGGTTATCCAATAGAAATAAAAACTCCTATGTGACATAGAACCATCATATCTATTAAAAATATGTTTTTTTAATTATACAAGTCAATAAATTTTTAACTATGTAACCCTTCAAAAATATAATTCACCATTAATTCCATAAATAAGCTCTTTTCTTAATCCAAGCCTATTTCATTAAAACATGGCTACATCCTTGTACTGAAATAATATTAAATGTGATTTTATTATCCAATATTCCATGTAGAGTTAGATAACCACATGAATCTTTACTAATGTATGAACAATTTTATTTTCATAGGGATTATTCATACAAAAACCAATATACAATTACAAACATAGATGTAGAGGATAAGTGTCCCTTAATTATAATGATTAAAATCCTCCATTTTGATATAATTTTATTTAACTTTATTTTTTGACCTAATAGATTAATAATGTCGATTATCTTTATTAGCCTTTGTTTTAAGGAACTGTCTAGAATAATTCCCATGCTCCTTAAATTTTAAAAACTAAATTTCGGGAGGGCGTTATATGGAGATTTATTTATGTTCCCACTACCTAAACATTCATCCACTGAATGATATTTCATTCCACACATAAAACATTTATAATTTCGACTAAGACAATTTCCTCCATGTTCTGTTACACTCATTGAGCATAATGTAAATGAAATATTCTTCTCTCGATAGGTTTTCGAGTTTCTATTGAACACTAAACTAATTTTCATTCCATAAGAATTATATTTATGGGAAAAATTAAATTTTTATAAGAGGAATATAGGAATATAATTAGATAAAAATAAATTATTGAACTCTTACATTTTAGTATAGAAAATTTTATCTGGTTCCCTCAAATTCTTGATAATGGTCCATCACTTATTTTCTTTAACATCGAGGAGATAAATTCCCAACATAAATTTTTCACTTATGGGATAATTGTGAATGAAAAAAATCATTTCCATGGTACAAATAAATTTCTCAAAAACTAGTGGATTGTTCATTCTCGTAAAATAAGCTATATATTACATTAAGAAGGATTTAAGAAAATGTTATCCCCTCTTTTGGTCATTTTAAAACTCAAAAAGTTTCATGGATTGATAATGCTATGAGGTTATAAAATGTGGTTATTCGATTTATATTCCATAATGTTTTTTTGTAAAAGGAGGATCATTATTTCATTTTAAATTTCATTACTCATTAAAATAGTTTTTTATGGATTTATTCTATGAATACAACATGAAATTATATGATGGAAAACTGTTATCATATAAGAAAACAAAATAATTATGAAATATGGATTACTATATGTTTTAAATCATAACACATAATTAATTAATATATAAAATATTAGATTTATCCATGGTTATTAATATTAATATTCTATTTAAATCATTCCTGATGGTTTGTATAGTGTTTTTAAATTTCAAAAGCTTATCCCTTGAGAGTGTCAAACAAGGGGTGTAGTAAGGCTCTTTTTCTTTCACGAGTTCCTAATTGAGAATAACTCGATATGGTGTTCTTGTGGTTTTAACACTATTTTAATCTATGCAAGATACATATCCACTTTTTGTATCTATATATGGATGCATTTCTACAAAATCAATCACTTTATCATTTACTAAAGTACCAAGAAATTTTCTAATACATTAACATGTCCATAGACTTATCGATAGAGGAATCCCATAAAATATCCTTTGAAATATCCCTAGGGATATAATAAACATTTTCACAACCTATTTTTTTTGTTTATAAAACAATTAATTTGATTCCAACTATAGATAATAGTTTTAACATACATGGATATTACCTCATTTTAGATGAATAATAATCACATTACAAGAATACTTGTCTATGGTCCACAATAGATTATTGTATATGGAAACATGGAAAACATCATTCTATTCTATTGAAATATATTAAATGTATTCAATGCAGATCACCTGATTTATTAATCATACTTTAAAACATTATATGAAACCTAGGGAAAGGAAACATGTGAAAAAGTAAGATTAGATGTCCAATAAGGGTAAATAAAGGGGATATATTAGTTTAAACCTACTCATAAAGTTATAAAAATACAATAATAATAATATAAGATCATACCCTTCATATAAAAGATTAAATATATGAATTATTTTTTAAATTTTTTTTTCTTAAATAACATTTATTATATGGTAATCATGAGGATAACCCAAAAAAATAACATATGAATAGGAAATTCAATTTTTGAAAGTCACATGACCCTATAAAATCCTAAGTAAAGGATGCCTATAAATAACATAAAAACATGTTATTATTTTCATAATAACATCTGTTCCCCTTTATTATAGGGATTCACTCATGTTTACTCTCTTGTTTCAAACTTTGGATTCCCTCTCATGTGCCAACAAATTCCAGCCATGAGATTCCCTCCTCTGCACACTCTTCTTATAGTCTTGGGATGCCCTCTTATACACCCTATTGTTTGGGGCATGGGATATCCTTCAGTATACCATATTGTTTTGGGTATCATAATCCATGTTGTTTTGAGCATGGGATAACCTACCATATACCATCTTGTTTTGGTATTATGATTCTTTTATATTTCATGATTATAATTGCCCTATATATACCCTAATAATCTTATCAAAAATTTATCATTACCCACTAAATTAAAGGAATGTATAGGTCCCACACAAAATTTAATGAAATAATACATACATTTCACAAAATAAAACATATCATTAAGCATATCATGCAAAATAAAAAGAGGTGGGTTTCATAAATATTATATAATAAGCTACCAAATGAGATGGAAATCAAAAAATGTTCATAATGTCATTACCTATAGAGAAGATATGGATCTCATAATCATTTCCTCAAAGTGTAACTCATGAAATGAAGTGGGTTACATATGCATATAACATATATTTGAAAAATAGTTTTTATAATCATCATATAATAAAAAAAACCATTCAAGAAATATTATGAAGGGTAGTTTTAGATCATTTACCCAATAAATCATAATCTATATCAATTTATTACATATTAGAATAAGAACTATTTTAAAAGATCATAAAGATTATTTCTTAATGAAAATATCTTTTATTTGAAATTTATTTATTAAAAAATAGAACAGATTCAAAATCGATTTCATAAAATAAACATTGAGAATATATAATGTAAAAAATAAAATCATTTAAAAACATTTATTTGGAAATTAACTTTTCTTATTTGGAAAAAATCCTTCTATAAACAAAAAATACATTTAGTACAATTTGATTTGAAAATAAACATATAGAAAATTAAAAAACATTTTTCATTCATGAATTAGATAATAATATTACAAAATTTGGGTAAAAATACCATTGAAATTTCTTTTAAAACATAATATAAGCCTGGAAATCATTTTGGAAACCCTTGTCTAGAAAACGACATAGAAAACTTATAATAAAATATGGAAATCAATGAAATCCATTTGTATTAATATAAAAATATGAGAAAAAATTATCGAATCATTGAAAATAAATTAAATCCCTTTTTCCCCCTTTTCTAGAATGCATGGTTTCAAAAGAACATAGATATCTGACCAAAGAGAGAAATATGGTCGCGTTTTCCTAAAAATATTTTCTGAATCATATGAAGAACCAAACAGAATAAATTCAAATAATTAAATAGATTTAATCTTAACAAATAGAATAGAATAAAATTGAGGATAATTATTATGATATGTATTACAATATTTCATCAATATAAGAATAATCATAAACAAACTCGATAAACATAAAAATTATAGAAATAAACACTTACCACATGGGTAATAATAAATAGTAATCCCAATGAGAGAATAAAATTTGATGAAATGGTTAACGTCATTCAAAATTATAAGACTCCTGAAATAACATTACAAAGTGAAATAATATAAATCTTATATAAGAATATAGGTGCATAATGTAACATGTCTATCAAAGAAGGGATATTGAGATAAAAATACCTAATCGATTAGGTAACTTTCGATCCATAAACCCTAGGAAAGTGATTTCATGAAATATATATATAAATACCATTAAATTAATGTACAATAATAATATAATTCCTAAATTATAAGTACATTATCCACAAAAAATCAACTAGTTGTTAATATGAGATGTTTCTCATGGAAATAAAAAATGAGATGGGAAACCCCTTACATTAAGTACTGAATTTTATATAACACATTAAAAATTCATGTATAATATTTATAATTTTAATTCAATTCTACTATATAACAATATTGTTATATATAATACCATATATGCTTTTTATATGACTTTATATTATCTATATATTAACTACTATATGATAATGTTACGTTTCATGTAATATCTGTTGAGTTTCTTCATATATTGATTTTTTTGTTATTATTAATCATCATACATAGGAACTGATTTAATTATTTTTAGAATTTAATAAATGAGATAAATATCATATAAATTATGTATATATGTATTAATAATAGCTTATAATATATAAAAAAAATTAAATTCAATACACCATTCTGGTAGATGGAAGGTTGTACATACGCTTGAATGATATTTTTGATTTATTTTCACATTAAAAGAATTGAATTAAATTAAATATATGTATATATGTGTATATAATATCATTAAGGTACAATTATAATTTCATATATGTCATATAATTTCATTAAACCCAACTTTATTACCTTCCATTTAATATGAGAACAAATCACATTGCTTTGAGAAGGCTGTATTCCTCAAGTTCACGAACAATGTTGTCATTTAAAAAAATTAAATTATGATGATATTTTTATAAAATAATTTATGGAGAATATAAAGTATCAAATATCATATATATAATATAAAAATACAGTTTACATCAAAATTTCTACCCTGGATTGCTTGTAAAAGAAGAAAAAACAACAACGTTCTGTGAGGTGGTAGTCTGCCATACAGACGAACGATATGTTAGGTACCCATTAGTTATGAGTGTTTATAAGTATTGGTATAACCCTAAGAATTAAAATATATAATTATATTTAGAATTATTTTCTTATAATATAATAATATTATACAATTAATTTAGGGGCGGAGAATGAAAATGAAACAAAGAGCCTATGGATGTTTGTTACCTCTTCTCTGGGTTACACCACTTGGTTTTCACTAAACGGATTCCTTGATTTGATTTATGTCTAAATTGAAGAATCGTTGACTATGTGAGGGGTTATTGGAAGAGATTTGGGTAGTGTATATAAGATCCAAACATCTTGAAAGGTGTAAATTATTTAAAGGGGTGAGCGTTATTTTATAGTGGAGGATGAGTGGAATTCTAGAAAATTTATGAAAATAGAATTCCAACCATGTATTTAACAAGTCATTTTTCTAGAATTATGGTAAAAATGATAAAATGTTTTATAGGGTCTTAATATTACTTTTATATATCTTTTGGATTGTTTTCAATTTCATTTTGGGCAATAAGAATAACGGTTATTCCATTGTTAATCAATTTTTTCTCCCAATCACTATAATTATTTTAAATAAATTTCACTAATAATTTAGGTAAAAATATAATTTTTTTAATGAATGATATTTTTTTAATTGAATTATATATTAATTTTATAAGATGTCTTATTATGAAATTAGGTTATAAAAAACACATGCACTAATTTTATTTTATTTAATCTATTTTATTTTAAAATACCATTAATTATCATTATCATTGATAATATAGATGTTTAATAGTGATGACATGATTTATATATATATATTGGGTTTTAAAAAATCTACTTGACAAATAAAATTAAATTTACGGTCTCAACTATAAGGATTTCATCCTATGAATCATATTTATAAGTGATTTCATGAGAGATATCGTCACTGGGTGTAAGGAACCGATAATAAAACATTACAGAATATTGATTATGAAATGAATTTTAATTTATTTAAATTTGAATATTTTTTCTTGGTAATAAAATTATAAAATTTTTCCATAAATTAAATTTTTTTAAAACCATATTAATAAAAAGATGACACTTCCAAACATTGTCCATTTTTTCAACCAAATTAAATCCTTTTAAAATAAAACATGATTTCAATTTGGGGCACTACTTAGATGATTTCATCTTGAAATCATCTATGTCCTTAAAAATATTTGGCCCATGGATAACATTTTAAAACATAGTATGTTAGAAAACTCAATAAGGGACATAAAAGAAATAATGAAACTTGTAGTCAGTGAATAATTTAAACCCGTGAATATATTTTACAAATTTATATTTTTCACCCATAATATGTAAGCTATTTATCATAGCTCATGAAATAATATGATTCCAAATAAAACTCTATATAAAACATAAATCATAATTTTCAATTGAATAATCAATTATATTTCACTATTACAGTATTTTTCATAGCTATATATGGAGTAACCTTCATGGTCACCTTTTGGTATATATATCACAATATATTCCCTTAATCTATTAGCAGAAACCCAACATGTTAACTATGTTTCATTTACCAATGCATTGTAAAGATATCATGGGATCCCCATCCCTTGGAATATCATTAAACTACCTATATTAATTAACAATTTAGATGAACAACATAATAATCAAAACAAATAATACAATATTAAAGGAAAAAATTTACATTTCCACTTTAAGAACATTTTTACAAAGTTGTACACAAAACAATGAAAATTATGTATTTCAAAATAAATGTGTATTTTTGTAAAAAAACTATAAAAACTTTAAAGATAAATGATATCAAGAAAAAATATCCCTTTTGTCTTTTATAAAAATAGTTGAACGAGTAAGAATAAAAGTGGGTTTTAAAAGAAAATCTCTTACCTTGATTCTGAAACAGCATGTACATTATTTATAGTCTTAGATAATAAACATATCATTATTAATTGAGTCACTGAGAACCTTTTTTAATTTATTATATCTTTTATATAAATTATTAACATATTATAAAAATTGCATATTTATGTTCATGTTGGATGTTTTAATGAAATTTAGTATATTAGCACAAAATGTTTTTGGTAAGTAAATACTGTCAAAGAAGTCATTAGTAATTCATATAAAGATTAATATTTATTAAAAATTAATCATTTTGTATAAAAATTATATGTTTAATTCCATTCATTAAATATGGTTATAAAAAATGGACCACATTACAATCATGGAGATTGTAATTCGTACGCCCGAATGAGTAACATTCCCATTATTGATTGATCACTATAGAAAGAATATTATTATTATATTATCATGAAAAAATTAAAATAATATCATCAATATAATGTTAATAATTTAAACATACATATATATATCATCCATGTGATGTGGTGATGAAAAAAGAAAAACATCGCTTCCCGGAGGTGGTAGTTCTCATGTATAAAGAAGTGATGTCATAATTTTCATTTTAATGAAAAGTAAAAATTAATAATTGATATATTATTATATATTAATGATAATTATATATTTAATATCATATTTGAACATTAATTACATCATTATAACTATTATTGAAATAAGATAATTGCAAACCAACTGTATCAGTTTTTAGAGGTGATAGTTCACATGTATGCTAGAACGATTATTTATTTCTAAATTTGACGGATGTGGAGAAGGATTAAGCTGATTTTATTAACATATTAACGTCAAATTACTTTAGGGATAAGGGATTTATTATTTCAATATTGTTTAGGAATATTTTAAAGAAGTGGAAAAATACAACAAATACATAACTAAAAACAATGTCTTTTCCTCAAAATATATTTTTTGACTAACACAATAACACATAAAAGGTGACATTTTATCCTAAGTTAAGATATCTACAATTTGGGTAGGGATTATAGTATGGTATTTTGGTAGATTATTGACATTAAAAATTGGTTTTTGTGTGAAAAAATGATAATAATGGGTTCCTTTTTATAATAGGGGAGGGATTCTTTTTGAATTTCACCAAGTATTAAAATATAATAAAAATGTTCTAGATGAAAATATATAGAAATTTCCCATAAAATAATGGTTGAAGATATATATGGCCATATATTATCCTCTTTTTATTATTTATGATTTGTTTTACTTTTAAATAATTTAATAAAAAATTAATTTAACATGATATCATTATTTCCAGATTTAACACTGTTCATTTAATTTTATTTAAAATACATTGAGACAACGTGAATATTAGAATATAATTATTTATAATTTCAACAATACATCTTATAGATCTATTAAATTCATCCAAGATTCACCATGTGGTCCTAAAATCAAATCATGGGTTATTATGGTCAGAAACGACTCATCCAATTAAATTATGGAATTTATTAGGGTAATTTTATAATACTTATAATATTCTTCTTCCTAAAATTACACTATTTTCCCTTAAATATGGTAAAAAAATTATTATTCCCAAAAATATTATATATTTCTTATTATTCAAAACATATCATACTAATTACAAAAATCTGTGCATTCTTTTCAAAATTAAATTATGGAAATTTGTATAATTAACTTAAAATCAATCCCATTGATGAAATGAGAAATGGATTTTTAATGTAAAATGTTAGAATTCTCACATAGTTTTTATATCCAATTTTCAATTTTAATTTGATTAAAATTATCTAAAATTGATTAAATTTTTTAAATAAAATTATAATTATACAATAATTATATTTAAAAGGATAATATAACAATATGAATATATTAGATGAAAACATAGATGGGAAATAAAATTCATAATTTTTCATTCATAATTAAAAATTGAATACTATTAGAAAAATTCCAAAAAATCTTCCAATGTAAATTTTAAAAATCTTATTTATAAAAATAACCACATTTTGTCAAATAAAACATATAAAAGTTTCAATAACTATATTTAGAATGGGTTATCTGTCAAAATGTAGCAAAACTACCTATTTGTTAATAATACTTATTTTATGCATAAAATTGGATTTGATCATATATCATATCTATAAAATATATAACATGAATTTTTAACAAAATATTGAATATTATATATATATATACATATTTCATTAATATAATCCAATAATAGTGATTTATTAAATTATAGGTACAAATAACATTTTTTCACAATTAAGCAGTTTTTCTGAAATATATTTTAACTTATTTTAAAAAGGGTTTTATATTACATTATAATAATTTAAAAATAAAAAATATATTATTTTTACCCGTTTAAGTTAATTTTTTATAATTTAGTAAATAAATTTCATTCCTTCTATTCTAACTGCCATGTAATAATGGAAATATTTATATAAATTTATTTAGTTTCTCGTTTTATAATTGATGTGGTGTATCATGTGCACTATAATTAATAGTGTTTCTATTAAAAAACTAGATATGTTAAATTGTACCCCATTTAATAAATTATCCCCTCACAATTTGAAATCATGATCGAAACTTGGGGTTTGAATTTTCAAAATTAATGTATTGAAATCCCATATCAAAAAATGATAAATGATACTTCTGCATTAATATAATGAAAGTGAGGTACAATGGTTACCATATTTAATGTATACTAGGGTTACATATAAGAAGTCATAGATATAAAAGAAAATATGAGCATCATGTTATGATATAGAGTGATATATAACATGGTTATGAGAATGTTACCAAACAAAAAATTGTAGATCTTTTATTGGTTAAAAGGTTGATGGTTTCTTAGTATCAAAAGTAAAAAGATAATTATCTTTTAAGATAATTTTTGTTGAGTTGATGAAATAATTTACTTCCTAGAATAAAAAAATAAAAAAATATAATTACATGAAAATTCATATTTCATCTATTTATCAAATTCCCCTTCAACGTCAACTTTGTTTCCAAATGATTAGTATTTATGATTATTTTTTCACACCAGAAGCACTAGTATAATTTTATATAGTATAAAATAATCCACAAAGACTAAAATTATATTTATAACAAATTGAATCATTAACCAAAACCAAAATGGTTATTAAAAGGTAATATAATTCCACAAAACAATAATCCTTTATTTGATTAAAAACTACTTTAATCCCAAAAATAAATTAGTTGTATCTAAAGTTCATCATAGACCACCCAAAATATAACAATCCATAAATTTCCTAAAAAATATTAATATCTATGATTGAAACCATAAAAATAGAATTAATTTATCACATAATCATTCATTATATATTTAAGAATTATCTGAAAATAAAATCAATCACTTTTAATGTCTCTTAATAGAAATGTAATTTCCTAAATCACATAATCTTAAATATATGATAAATATTTCTGTAAATTTCATGAGTCAACATAAATCTACAATTAAATATTATATTGTTCGAAAATATAATTCAACATTTACTCATCAATTAAAATCCAATAGTATCTTATTTATAAAAATCATATAATGGTCCCAAAATAGATATTGTCATCCAAATTAATATTTATCACTTAATCCCCAAATCATTTTCCAATACCAAGGATATCCATTTGATAAAACATATGTTCCCAAAATAAACTTATTTTTATTTATTCATCTCATTTAACTAAGATAAGAAATGAATACCATCCAAGGACTTCATGCAGTCCATCGGTACATGTTTCACCATTGTCACCCTTCGGTTGTGGGTTTGATTTCTATAGCCTTTCTAGACGTGGATGGTTGTTACACAGTATGCTGGTTATCCTTTTTGAAAAATAATATAATTTTTATAAAATTTAGAAAAAATATGATAATGTTTTAAATAGTATATATACCTTATTTTATCCTCAATTTTTATCTCATACCATTCATTTTGCATCCAAAAAAGTAAAAACCCATAGTTATAAAAACAATGTCTGTAAAATTAAAATTATTCACTTTCAAATTTCGTGACCAAAATCCTAAAATGTTACTCAAAGAGATTAAGCATATAATTAATTGTAATATTATAATCACTATATGGTATAACTAACTCTTAAAAAACATTCAAATATCCATAGTTATCTAAACCTCCCATTGATACAAACTATATTTTACCAGTCATAAAACATTACAAAATCTTGATTAAGGTAATAAATTTACATTCATTCACATTGATGATATTTTCAATTTTATATATTTTTAATGATATAACATAACTCATATATTACATTACAATATAAATATGTCGTGTATATTACCATATTTTATCTATTTTTCCCATCAATTGAATCCTTTTTAAAATAAAACATGATTTATTTTCCAGACATATCTTTGATACATTAAACATGGAATCATATTAATATTTAACAATCAAGTGACTTGTGAATACAAATTTTAAAACATATTATTAGAACAAAATGATCAATAAGACACATACTTTAATTAAATAAACCATTAGTCCATGAATACTTTAAAACAATGAAATCTTTTCCAAAAAGTTATACTTTTCACCCGTAAAACAAAATCACTTTAGAATACCTGATGAAATAAAATAAATTATTGTTAGATGCCATAGAATAAATAAATCTTTTAGGTAACTTGTGGAATCAAATATGTTTCACTCTTATAGTATATTTCACGTCTACATGGGGAGTAACCTTCATGGTCACATTTGGAATACTCATTGCGGTATATTATTTTAATATCTTAAGAGAAACCAAACCAGTTAGCTTTGTCTCATTATCCAATGAATTTCAATGATATCATATGTTCACCCACCCATGTTTTATTAGGGAACCACACATATTCATAAAAAATTCCCATGAACTATAAAATTATTATAACAAATAAAAAAATATTAAAGGGAAAATCACATTTTTTCTTGTAAATAATTTTTATAAAAACACACACACAAAGATTGAATTTTTTGAAACAAAATTGCATTGTTTACAAGGAATAACCATACCATTAATGGGATGTAAATTAGTAAAAAAAATGGTATTTTTTATAAATATTTTCACGAGTAACTTTAAAAGTGGGTTTTAATTGAAAATTAATTTCCTTAAGATCTAATCATCACATACAATCTTAATAATACAGAATAACAGCCATAGATTAATTATATACATTATTGAGGAACAATTTTAAGTCTATTATACATTTTATATCACTTAATACTTTTTTATCAAAATTACTCAATTAAGTTCCCATTGGAGGTTTGGAGGATATTCAGTGCATCATCCCAAAATGACATTAATAAGTCAAATAAGGTCAATGATTTTATTAGTCCATCATCCAAAGATTAATATTAATTACATAATATTCCATTTTACAAATAAATTCTACTTCTAAATCCATTCATTAAATATTCATATGGAAAATTAACAATGTCAAAATGATGGTGATAGTAAGCCATATATACACATGAATAATGTTCCCATTATTCATTGATAATTATGGAATAAAACTAATTATGATTTTAACATTTCAAATTGAAAATAATAAAATCAATTTGAAATAAATAATTTAAATCTAAATATATATTATCTGTTTAATTTGGTGATGAAAAATGAATCACATCACATCGTGGAGGTGATTGTTTACACGAACAGACGAATGATGATATCATTTCCTTGTGCATGAAAATTAAGAATGAAATTGTTATATTATTCAATAATAATGATAAATATTTCATTAATGTCATATATAAACAATATTTCCATTGTTATATCCAGCTTTTAGAGATGGTAACAAAAATCAAATTAAATCGGGTTGTGGAGGTGATAGTTCACATGTACGAGTGAACGATTAATTCTTTTTACATCTGATGGAAGTGGAGTTGAATTTACATGTGGATATTATAATAATAACATCTACGTATATTTAAGATAATTGAGTTATTATTTCATCATTTTTAAAAATGATTTAATGGAAGTGGAGGAAGAAACAAATCAAAAACACTTATTTAAAATGACACATCTTCCACAGATGATCTCATAGGATAAACACCTTAACACCTCTAAGGTAAGTTTTATGCCTAAAATATGAGATATATAATGTGGGTAGGGAATATAATAAGGTATTTTTTAGGATTATATATGAAATAAAAAAGTTTTTTATTTTTCAATATATGAGAATAATGGGTCCCCTTTTATAAGAGAGGGGAGGGGTAGTTTTGGAATTCATCAAAGTAATAAAATATAATAAGACTATTCTAGATCGAAATACAAAAAAATGTCATGTAAAACAAGTTAAAAGATATATTTGACCAATTTATATCCCCTTGTGATTATTTGTAATTTTTTAACACAATTTAATTATAAATTAATTCAGTGAGATATCATTATTTTCAAATTTAGTAATTTCCATTCAATTTCACATCAAATACATCATTAAAAAGTGGAAATTTAAGTCTAATTCTTTAAAAATATATAATAAATATTATAAATATATTAAATTCGTTAAATATGTTGCCTCATCCAAAATATATTAAATTCATATTTTAATCTGGATTATTGATTGCTATTAAATAAATATATATATTTCTAGCATCGAATAATCAATTACAGTAATTATATAATTTTTAAAAGCACCAAATAAATTCATATAATGAAATAAATATCATTTATGTTAATTTATAAATTTATTATTATTCATATCTTGATATTATATTTATATGAACACATAAAATATATTAAATGTAAGAGAGCGGTGTTCTGTAACTATCTTAGAATTTACATAATATATAATTTATTTTCATAGAAATGTTTCCATTAAAAAATAAAATATGTTCATTTTCTGATAAGGGTAGAATGTTATTCATCAAATAATTTTTTATAGGTTCTTATAATTATTTAATCATGTTGTGTTTGTTTTAACACTTATTTAACCCGTTTATAACTTACCGTTAAATTATGTAATTTAAATATTGAGGGTAATTAAAATTACTATATCATGAAAAACGGTCAATAAATGTGTTATTATTGACATTATAAGACTTATCAAAACTGTTTGGACAAATATAATGTTATTATAAATTATATATCATTTAATAAAATTATTTCTAAATTATAAATATCATTACTGTCAATTTTAACACTATTCAATATTTTATTTTAAAAAAATATCATAACATCGTGATATCATCAAAAGAACTAAATTACCAAATATCAAAAATTCCAAATTTAACATTAATTTTTTTTATCGCATCAATCATATCAAATTTTATATTTTTTAACATTTTCAGTATCATTTATATGAATCATTCTTTGGTGAAGGTGTTACTACATCATCATTGTACAAAATTTTTATTTAATTATTTAATTATTTAATTCTTCACAATTATAATTAAATTTCCATGATATATGTAATCATTTAATATTTATAATGAATATTTATTCTTAAGGATGTCCCTCTATAACACCATATTAAAAAACCAAAACATGCTAAAAACAAGTGTTTGACAAAATTGGCTTTTCATTGAATATAATATTACAAATGAATCAAATTCACCAATATGGATCCAAGTGGTCCTAAAATATATCCAAATATGGATTTGGTTAAAAATAACTCCTCCAATTATATTATTTCAACTTTTAGGGCATTTTTATAATTCTTATAAAAATAATGTTACCCTTAATTACTAGACAAACTCTTAATTGTGGTAAAAAAAATCTAAAGCTACTATTCAAAAAATATTATGTTATTTTTATTGGGCCACAAATTTATTAATAATTACAACCATGTATGTACATTTTCCAAAATTAAATTCATAGAATCGTACAAAATAATTTAAAATTAATCTAATTGATTAAATGATAAAATGAGTTTTGAAAGTAAAACATTCAATATTGACATAGTTTCTATATCAAATTTTCAATTTTAAATTGATTCCATTGATAGAAAATGGATTAAATAGAAAATAATAATCCAATTATTCTCTAAAATTATTTAAAATGTTAATTTAAAAATATAAATAGATTATAGGGAAAAGATGTTTTCAATTAAACTACTTTATTTGTTAATATTCATTAAAAATTGAATCTCATCAAAAAAATAATAAAAAATAATTCGAAGTAAATTTCGATAATACTACCTCAACAAGGGTGTATATTTAGTAAAATATATCTTATAAAATTTTCACAAAAATATATTTGGATCTATTTCTCCATCAAAAGGCTTTAAAACTGACTTTTTTTAAAAAATACTTATTTTATGGATAAAATTATTTTTCTTCTCATATAATTTATAAAAATAAATAAGATTAATTTGAAAATTGTATTTAATAATTTATATATATCTCTCTCATTAATATAATTCAAAAAATAGAAATTTATTAAATTATTAGTATAAAACACACTTGTAGACATTTCAGTATTTTTTTAGAAAAAACATTTCTTTTTATTTTAGAAAGGGGATTATTTTAATTTATAATTAACTGATAACTAAATATCTATTTATATATAAACTTGTAAACCATATTTTAATAAATAATTTAGTACTTTTAATTCCTGCAATTCTAATATATAGGTTTTACTGGTTACATTTAAATAACAATATTTAATTGTTTTTTTATGATTGATGTGGTGTATCTTGTATGCTATCATACACAGACTTCTCATTTAAAAACATGTGATGGTTTATTTGGATTTTCAATTTACCTATATCATGTTAATATCAATCCACATAATCATGAGAAATACTATTTATGGGAGATGTAAAAGCACATCAATATCATAAGTCTAACCCTGTACACCGAAGCACCCTATGAAATTACCACCATCAAACACCTTAACCTTAATGTTTTTTTGGGAGTATAAAATGGTTATGTATCAAGACCATAGAGTTATTTGAAGGATCAGTTTTTTTATAAAAAATGAATATATTTTCATTATATTATTGTTTCATTATAAATTATTTTTTTGATTTAATAAGTCATAAAATGTATTTTTTTGTAATATATGGTTTCAATTATGGATTCTAATTTGATGAATAAATTTATTTTTTAAATAAATAAAATTATAAAAAATACTATCCTTGATTTTTTAAATATAAATTATCATGTAATTTTCATGATGACAAATGTAATTTTTATAATGTATAGAAAACTTTTATTGTAAAAAAATAATTTCCTAATAAATGTCAATTTTATTTTAAATATGAAAATTCACATATTTTTAGAATAATTTGTATGATATAATTAATATTTTTGGTATTATAATTTTTATATTATCCAACGGTTAATTTTTTATAATATTTTGAGATAGTTGAATTTTTAGGTAAAAATTGAATACCTTATAAATATAACTTCGGTATCATAACATCATAATGACCCAAAGGTTTTTTTAATAATTACTATAAATGGTATCAAATATTAAAAAAATTATTTAAACTTTAAATAATTAGTTTTAATGTTTATTTCATTTTCAATATAAAGTCGTTATGAGTCCTCCAAAACTTATAATATATTTTAATGATTTAACATTATTTTTTTAAGATTTTGACAAACCTCAAAATAAGAAGGGGAATTATTTTATTATTTTCATCCTATAACATTATACAATAGTGGTAACCAACCATATTTGGATGAAACCATTAGAAAAAACCATGGTATTGTTTGTGGTTTGGATTATTTTATTATGTTGAGTCCAAAACCTAAATAATAATGAAATCCCATTCATTTATAGAATAACCCCACCAAATCATTGATTTATCTTCACAAAAACTCCTTATAGAACGTCCATATTACTAATCAACTCACTATAGTCCTCCAAAGGTACTAATAATATCTAAATTAACCCCTCACAAGCATTTGAAGTCACAAACTCAAGTATAGGACCTTCATCCCCTCATTTTAATTAAATCACACTATTTAAAATTAGCCATCTTAATCTCAATTATTTTAAATTGAATTGAATTTATAATAATTAAATTATTATCTTAATAGATGTTATATGAATGAGAGATCATTTATCCCCCTTCAATTTGACTCATACCTATTCCATTTCCATGCCAAAATTCTGCAAGGGATTTATCACTCTATTGTTTTTATAAAGCCCTTATTTTTGTTATGTCTCTTACATTCAATTTTATTATGTTGGGATATATTATTAAATTTTCCACTTTTTTCCAATTTATTAATAAATAATCAGAGACTCCTTTTATTCTCTTTATGCCTCCCATGATCTTTACTACACATGTTAAAATGCTTAAGTATAGTTAGGATTCTTTTCATTATTCAAGTCTCTTCATTATGTTATGCCTTATATTTATAATTAATAATAATGGGATATGTTTTTTCATATATATACCACTCAAAATTTTATATATATGTGATGATATATCCCTTTATCTCTCATCACCCCATAATTTTGATTAATTTTGTGATGTCGTCATGGTGTCAAAATTTCACCATGATTTTCCATTCCAAGACATTGGTGTATTGAATACCATACCAATTTCTTATCAAGGGTGTTCAAATTTATGAACATATACTTATTATAGGAAATGTAAATTTATTTATTCTAAAGACATTAATATTTGAATAAAATATAATGATGAATGAATCCATTTTGTATGATCAATGTGGCTGACTTATAAATGACATTGAAAAGAATGGGGCAGGTGCACCCAAGAATTATATAGAACTATAAAGAATTGGGTCATGTTTAGTATCATGATATGTCATGTTGGGATAGGTAGAGAAATAAATTCAATTATATGAATATTTTAACCATGATTTCTCAGTATTATACACTTTACCTATGTTTAAGATATATTTTTTAAGTTGTTTAAACATTTTTCATGTTATGGTTATCATGTTATATCATGTTTAATTGTTAATGTTTATGATTCTCACTATTTTGATTCCATGTCTATATTTCTATTTACTGACATGTATCACTTTATAATGAGTTTATGTTATTATCATCTTCATACATCACCCATTTCTTATGTTTGTCCTAATATTATCCCATGTAGTTTTAAAAATTCATTGACTTTTTGAATCATGTTAGGGTTGTTTTTAATAATGTTATTGTATGCCATGTTCATGATGTTAGGATATGTATCTAATTCCCAAATACACTATACGTTTGTATCATTTTGGCTGTATTATTATTAATTTTATGTAATAATGTTTGAATTATTTGGGAATAAAGTGTATGGTTGTTATAATTGGTATCACTATGAATGTTTAATTAGTTTTTTGATTAATATTAAGAATCTATAGCTAAAGAATTAGGGATAAGACTATGTATAATAAATCATCCCAAAATTTTAATAAGTATTGAGTAAATTTATTATCAAGAAAATACATCACTGTCAAGATACTACAAGTGGACAAGGTTCTGGTACTAATGCCCCTTGAGGTAACAACTCTAAAAAGGTGTGTATGGCCTAACTCGGTGTATCTTGGTACACAAAAAAGGACCCTACTGGGCACCTAGTTTTATATTCCAGGGGGTTATGGTTTGGAAGATTCATAAGCTCATTATGAACCACTATTCATGAATCAAGAATTCCAATAAGATTACATTTTATAAAATTGGTCATGGATAACATCGATTAAAGCCAGGAAATTCATACTTTCATATATAAATTTAATTTATAATTTATCCTTTTAATGTCATTAGATTACCCATTATGTGTGTAATAGTTTTAAAAAATCGTCATCCCGAATTTTACATTTATTATAGTTAATGGATGTAAATAGAATAAATCATGTAAACAATCAATGTGACATAAAATTTGATGACTGAACCAATGAGATGCACAAACTGATGCGAGCAGTAATCATGAACTTTTTTATGATTCATCATCAGATAGCATAGGTAATAAATAGAAACCTAGATCCAAATGAACATTCAAATCCCCATAATATAGGATAGGATGTGATTGAGAGATTCACCGATTAAAGGCCTCTGTTTTTTATTGGATCATCTAATACCTTAATCATGGAACATCATATCAACTCCATTGAGAATATCTTCTTCATCCTTCAATTTTTTCAGAAAGATAATATTATATTTCATTTTTATCATATCGATGAAGAAGATGATATGTGGTGGAAATTGATCAATTATTTCATCCTTGAATAAAAGATCAAATAGATAGAGTAAAAATAATTACGTAAAATGTTTTTTGATAAATATTTTATGCACACACATCAATATAAAATAGAAATTTATTTCTTTTCCATCAAGAAAAAATTTGGCAATTCTATCAGGGTGTATAATGAAAAAATAATAATACATTCATGATATGCCTCTTACTTTTTCATTACCACTAAATTCATGGTTAACTGCTACATTAGTTGGATAAATAATTTTATATTAAAATCAATGGTGATTTGTGACTTTGATAGCTATGAGTAAATTTTCGGATTTTCCCTAAAAGTTGAAATGGAGGTCGGAAAATTTCAATGGTATCATAGAGATAATAAGATGGAGGTTTATTTTAATTTTGGAATAATTATGGATAAATATGAGGGTTGTATGATATTTCTTCATCCTACTTGCCAAAAGTGTGGATTGAAGCTGATTAGAAATCGACTATGTGGAGTGAATAAATGATTTCAGTGTGGGAAGTATGTAGATATAACTAGAAATTACTGATATGATAATATAAATTATGAGACTAATTAAATAAATCCTCTAATCATCCTTTTGTCCATTGGTCATTGCTTCAATTTCAAAGAATCATGGAACTATGGAAATAAATGAACTAAGCTGAGGGGTTTTCGGAGACAACCAACAACCTCCATGTTATCAATAGTGAGATTTTATTCATCACATTTGCTGAGGTGGATCCTGATAATGAAATGGTTATTGGTAGGATAGTTGTTCATTCTATAATATAGAACATACTTTTTAATTATGGTTCCTTGAATTCATTCAATTAATAAAAGTTGGTATACCCATTTAAGAGACACAACAATTCATGGATGTAGAGATGTCGATGAAAATGGAAAATGGTGAAATTATGACACGGCAAGTATATCACTCCTCCCTTATCAGAATATGTTGGAAATAATTCCTAGAAAATAATATCGTACTATATTTTGTGCAATTTGATGCAATTTTCGGTATGTATTGTATTTTCCAATATAGTGTCAACATAAATTTCCGTTATAATATAGTCATACTCTTTATTTCTAATCCACCCATGACTGTATACATGTCTATGGAGGAAGATGAATCTTCTTTAGAACCAAAATATCAAGAATGTATATTATACCTTGGTGAGTAATCATATCTAGCTAAAATGATTTAGTCTAAAGGATGAAACATCCATGAAGATATAATTCTTTTGATGGAATACACTAATGTGTTTCCCAATGAATTACTTTTTCCTCCTCTGTATCGAGAGGTTTAATTTTCAATCATTCTTATACCTAGGGAATTTCAATTATCCAAGACTCCATATAGAATGGATTTTGGGGAACATGATAAGTTCATGAAACAATAATAATAGATTATAGAAAAGGTCTTATAATACTAATTTCATCACCATTGGGAGCAGTATTCCACTTCTTCTATAAGAATTATGGGTCGTCGGGCCTTTCAATTCATTATCACGAGCTCAACCAAATCATGATAAAGAAAGTATGATCATGAAGTGAATCTGAGTACTGTGAAAAAGAAATTACGAAAAGAGAATCATTATTACATGAAATATAAATGTTAGTTCTGATTTATGGAAGTTTCATTCATGGGGAACATTATCCCAAGAAATATGATATTTTTATATGCCTAAAAAACAATAGAAATTAAACGATGGTTGAGGACAAAATCTATGAAATATATCAGCAGTTTCCTTCGATGAGATGGGTATTACCTTTGATTTGGATTAATTTATCATGATTGTAAACCACTCTAAATATTCTAACTCAGAAGGGTGACATGTTTCCGTGGAATTATATATGTGAAGAATGATTCAAGGAGATTAAAATAAGGTTTATCACTTATCCTATTCTTACACTACCCCTAAGTGTACATCCATTCGTAGTATTCCTGGAGGGTATGATGAAGGGATTGGGTATTGTGTTATTGTGAAATGACAATGTGATAACCAATGATTTAAGGAATTAGTTTGTTATAAAACAATAATAACAAAAACATGATCTATATATGGCTACATTAATCTCCTGGTTCAAAATATTGGGGAATTATATCTTTTGATAGAAGTGTGAAATATATACAATTCATAAAATACTCAAGTATATAATCACATATAAAATTATGAAAATGGAAAAAAGAAGATGGTTAGAGTTGATCCTAGACTACGACAGCTCAATGAACTACCATCACGGAAAAGCGAATAAAGTGTTAGATGATCTACGTTTAAATTAACATTTAATTCTATCATTGATGACAATTTATAGTAATTTCATCTACATAGTATTGGAAATGATGGAAACAAGAATGATAAAATAAGGTAAAAAATCATTCCATTCATAAATAATTTCTCAACAATTTCATCTAGAGAGGTTAATGGATGGTGCAATAGGTTAAGTGGGAATTTATATGAAACTGGAAACAAAAAAATGATAAATTATTGGATTAAAATGTTAATGAAGAATGATTTTTATGATTTGGTTTATGACTATGTCAACCATCAAACCACATGCTAAAGGAGTTATTGGATGATTCACATTGTTCAACCCTCTCTATCCATCCTGGAAGCACAAATATGGTACAAGATCTCAAAGAGCACTATTGGAGAGAAATTATTAAGAAGTAGATCTCATAATATAAATCAATTTTGCAATTATTCTATAAAGTGAAGTTTTTTAGGTAATATTATATGGGGATGATGCAGATATTACACATACCAACATTGAAATGGGAGAACATCACCATGGTCTTTTTCACTAGAAATCGGAATTTATCCAGTGATACAATTCTATACTGGTTGTTGTAGAATATCTTAATAATATAGATATATTTATATGAATTCAATAGGTATTTTCACGGGGTCAACTTGCATAGAGATACAAAAGAGATTTTATAAGGATTCATAGAGTACCAAAGTCAATTGTATCCCATTGAGATTCAAGATTCACCTCCATGTTATGGAAGAGTATCAAACATGCTCTATACAGTAAGATGATCATTTATATAACCTATCATCCTAAAAAATAGTGGAAAAAATAATTTTAATATTCATAAATGGGAATAAATTTTGTGAGAATGTTCTAAAAAATCTAAGGAGGATGGAGAAAACATCTTTTATTGGACGACTTCTCTTAAAAAAATCATTTTCATTAGCAGATCAAAATGAAACTATATGAATCCATTAATAAGAATATATTTATAACAAATTCATGATGGGAATATTTTGAGGAATAAAAACTTCTATGTTATGAAATGGTCATGGAAATGGTAGATAATGTTAATAAAATTCATCAACACAATGGTTATTCTCAAAGTTGATAGAAGAGTTATGATGAAAATAATCAATCATACCAACAGTTTGATGCGGGAGTTGTGTTATTTCTCTACATATCTCAATGGATTATTCTTATGAGATTTTATAAAAAGGGAACTCTTAGTCCAAGATACATCAACCCCTTTGAGATCCATGATCATATTTGAGTTATCTCTAACAAACTTTCACTCTTACCTAACTAATATCAAGTACATAATGCATTCCTTAAATTGCTATTGATAATGTACATACCAGACCCATCACATGTTCTCAATCAAGAGGCGGTACTATTGGAGAATGATATATCATATGATGAGTAGTCGATGATGAAATTAAAAAGTAAAGACAATGTTATAAGAAAAGACAATGCACATTGTCAATGTATTGTGGAGAAACCAAATTTTTTAAGAAGAAATTTGGGAACTAGAGGAAGCGATGAAGTATAGTTACCCCTATTTTAGTATGGGATATAAAAATTTAATGGGTGAAATTTCTTTAGGGAAGAATATTTTAATGAACAAAACATTTATAAATAAAATCCCTATTTTTACATGATAAAATGTATTATTTGTGATGTGGATATAGAAAATACATTTACTTATTTTGTTTTATTATATGTAGTTGGATTTATAATACCATTAAGTATCATTTCCATATATAATGATGCCAATTAACAGTGATCACATGATTTTTATAAATATAGTGTTTTAATAAATTCAATTATAACACACAATAGAATATATGGCCTCAATCTGTAGGATTAAACCCTATGAATCCCATTTATCAAAGCTTATGATGGTGATTAAATAATTTTTATTTAGACATGAATAGGCCCAGATTTTTTCGAACAACTAATGTGTGAGAAAAACCAATCATGGGATTTTTCCAATCATATTGGGATCATGACCCAAACCATGTATATCGAACCTCACCATGAAATTCCCACCATCATGTACATTACTCTTTGGGCTTCTACTAGTGTATTAAAAGGATATATATCAAGGACATGTCATTATGAGTATGTATATTATTTTTTATAGAATAATGAATATATTTTCATTCTATTATTATTACATTATAAATGATTTCTATGTGTTGCAATATAAATGAAACTAATTTTTTGGTTAATATAAAAAATGAATTAAAGAATTTATTTTAATTAATTGATTGATTATTCAAATAAATAATATTTTGGTAAAAATTATATATAAATATTTTTTTAATATAAATGATCATAAAATTTCAATGAATAAAAATGAAATTTTTATAATTGTTAAAAAAACTAATATTGCCTAAAAAACCCATGATTTCTTAATAAAAGATGATTTTATTAAAGAAAAAAATCACATATTTAGAATATTATTTTGAAAAAATTAATATTATTTTTTGAAATGGAATTTCATAATTATTAAGTGGTAAGTGTTTCAAAATTTATAGATATTGTCATATTTTCATGTAAATATGAAATATCGTATAAATATACTTTCTATATTATGACATCCAAATTTCATAAAAGTTAAGTAATAATTACTATAAGTGGGATCCAAGAATGAATATATTTTTTCCATTTAAAATAATGTGATTTAATATTTATTTTATTTTTTTTATAATTCCATTATGATTCATCCCAAACTTATAATATATTTTATGGTATAAAAATATTTTCATTATGAGTGTGACTCACCTCCACATAGGAATTTTAATTAATTTATTAATTAAATCTCTTGGAATTACTAAATAATGAGAGACACCCCCATATGGTTGGACAAAATCAATGGAATTTTTTTTGTTATTTTATTATGCAAATCCCCATCATTTCCTATATAAGACCCCCAAAGCACCAATTGGGGGATGTTAGGGACAACCTTAGGGATCAATGAGACTTTTTAGAGTTTAATTAATATTATAAAATGTTATTTTAATTGATTATTTTTCCAAACTTATTTTAAAGTCATTTATACATATTGTTCTCTTTCAGCACATGGACATGGATTTGTAGTTATTGAGCCTTTAAGTTAAATTCATGTTGATTCTTGAGTAAACATTTTGATAAAAAGGATTATATCTTTTTGAGGATCATCCTATTATAAGACCATATCCGTAGAGTATTACAACTAACGACAAAAGTGATATGTGTTCTATTTTACCAATGTGTTTCTATAGAACAATGATAACATGTTATTGTAGCCTTCCCCTTAAAAAACATCTGATAGGATAGAGATAGAGGTGATGTATGGATATTTTGTATTTTTCATCAAGGATCAGTGATATGATTTAGGGTACAATAGAATAGTGATGATTGTTATTTAAATATGTTCTGACATATTATTTATTTTACCCATTTGATTTATCATGGGTTGGTAATTAAATTTTAATTTTTCACCTAAGATCTACATTGACTATAAATATTTATTTCATTTTTATTTGGTGGTTTACATTAATGGTTAGTACATATTTGAATTCCTATTATTTTAGATTGATGATATGATCATTATTTCCCAAGATATTTGGTGTGATGGTAATTGGGAGGTTATAATATAACTTGTTGGTTAGGTGGATCTCTAAATAGAGAATCATTTTTGATAAGGTGATACCTTTTTTGAAACACATCTAATTAGGTGAGAGTGAAAATGTTTTAGAAATCACTAATACATCATGGTATATGATTTAGTGATTTTGGGTAGGTGTGGCCTATCCTATGTTGGGTATAAAATTGAGTATTTTTGTTAAGTTTTTTTAATTCTATGATGACTTTTTGTTATGAATTTTATTTAAAAATAACATCATCGTTTTTTAATTGTGTTGAGGTATACTCACTAAAAAAGTTAACTCATAGAGAGATTCAAATATAATCACTTGATCACTAGTACATTGGGATTTTAATCATGTGGGGAAATCATTTTGGGTTATTGGACACCCCCCAACCTAAATACTTGATATAATGTTTTATGTAAGATTATTGATAAGTATATTTTCTTCGCACCCATGTATCATCTTAGATATAAAGACTCATTTCAAGATTACAATGGTGAATTAGGTAAATTATTTGATAGGATTTTAAAAATGAGTTTGGTCAAAATGAAATAAAAACACCCTAAAATTACAAGAATCCTTTGAAAGATTTTCACCTTGCTCAGGAAAATTACCCACAGTCACCTGAGGATACTAAAAATTATTGAGGTAAGAAATCACCATATAGGGGAACAATTTCCCTCAAAGGGAACTAATTTCATAAGTTAAATTCCTAAAGATATATATTAAGGAAAATTATCAATTAATATATGAATTATGGTGTTTAATGGAACATAACATCAATAAAGACATGAAATACATTTGGATAAAATAGAATAAATAAAAAAATATACACAAAAAACTAAATTTTTTAAAACTATTATAAATCGCCAAAAAATACCAACATTATCCATACATGAATTATTTTCTTTTTATATGGATAATAATAATGATAAATAAATCATAGGAAATATAAAACAATAAAAAAATCAACATATGAATTGGATTCTATTTGAAATGTGTGACTGACTGACTGAAAATTATTTTTTATTAATAAAGACACTTTTGAGGAAAAAGTGAGAAACCATAAGTTCCAACAAGAACCAAACAACGACAAGAAAAAGATCAGAAACAACCTCACCCAAGCAAAAGCATCAACCGCAGACTCCAAAGAAGGACCACTCGGCGATTCCATGCAAGCATTGTCCCTCTTGATGGCAAGCCATCCCTCTGTATCAACCACATCCCAAATGGCCTGCAGGGGAACAAACTGCATGCTCTAGCCTGTCTGAGCCGAACTGACCCTTCCACATTCATCACACAACCAGGTCGGTAACACAACATAGCATAAGTTAGGAAAGAAGTAAAATAGAATCATTGAAAACCAGATAAATTATACCAGAGTCAGTGTCTCTAAACAGTCTTCAGGATAAATTAGATACCTGCAGAAGTGGATCCCCCCTTATCAGGTCTTCAAAGGATGATGTCAGTGTATTCCAGACCTACATATATTCCTCAAGACTGATCACCCCCTTGTTGAAACCTCTAACTAGGATCGTGTCCTGTTTATCCACCCAAATATACTGGTCCTCATTAAGCTCCACTTCAAGATTCCTACCCATCATCTTGGATTCATCCTATTCCGAGGTGTTGAGGAATAACACCGGCTCTGACACCATATCACAAGAGCTTAAAACGAAATCCAGGGAGGGATCATGCTGTCCAGCTGCCTTTTGGTGACACCTGAACACCTTATCTGGCTTCTCCACCAATATTTTCTTTGGTGAACGGGTCTTCATAGGAGGAGGTAATGAAGAGTAATCCTTCTTACCCCTCCTTCCTCGCTTCCTCCTGATCCTCCTCGAACCAGATTCTGCTTCTGAGAAACATCTACAGACCACGTTGTGTTCATTTCCCCTTCCACCATCATCATACTCTGGATAGGAATTTCCCCTAATCCGATCTTCCAACAATAATCGATCAACACTCCCCCTGTTGTCCTTACCATCCTCAACCAAGGTAGCTGGTTCAATTCTATATTCCTACTTAGCCATCATTCCATACTTGTTGCTCAAGGTGACTGGAGTCCAGACTGAAGAACTAGCCCATGGCCGACAGGCAGCACTCAACCCCCCTATATCTACAAAGTCAAATCTTGTTGATCTTGTTTGAATTATATATAAAAATGTTACTACCATTTATGTTCTTAATTAAAAACGTAAAAAATGTTTAAAATTTAGGTATCCACATAAATAAAACATACTATTCAAAATTTTATGCTATTTTATTTTCATTTCATCTTTAAAAAACAAGCTTAATTAATTCAACTCATTAGGTCATGTAAAGATTTTAGGGAATACCTCCATTGGAATGGAATGGAAATCATTGTAAATAAATTTATAGAATCTTGATTCCATTTAGAAAATGTATTAAGAAGAATCACGTCCAAATTTGTAAATATCACAAGGGTTCACCGTGTTCATATAACAAGAATTCTAGGGGATCATCATATTCTTGTAGCAATATTTCTAAAATGATTGTCATTTTCCCTCAATTAGTTTCCATAATGGAGAACCGTGTCCCTTTATAGAAACCATGTTTTCCTATGTTATAAACCAAAATTCAAGTTGTTCATGTTATTTAAAAACTTTTTTTAAAAACATCATTAAATTTACAGAAATCCTTCATGAAGCATTTTAATTGTTCCTTATAAATAATATAAATTTTTTTAATGTAATGACAACCCATATTTATATTTTTTTTAAAATAATTTGTAATTTACAAAAACAATTAAAATTTATTTATATTTTATGATCACAATTAATGTATTTTAAAGATATAATACCCCACTGATCAAACCATGACAATATTAAACATTAATTATTATCCCAAAAATTTTCACATATCATGTATAATTATTATTCAATAAAGGAATTTTAAAACTATAAATTATATATGTATCATCAATTTATAATTTATTATTAAACCCAATAACTATTTTTGTTGATGAATGAAATAGACTATCTAAAATCATGGAATGAAATCCATTTTTCAAAAATAATAAACCATATTTAATAATCAATATAATGTTCAAATTTAATAAATATGGTTTATTCAGGGAATAAGTATAAGAATAATCATTTAATAGTGACTTGAAAGAAAGAGAGAATGAGATAGAGTACAAATGGACACTAGGTTCATCGTCTGTCCACTAGATACCAAATCTTGAATTATATTTGAAGAAACAAGACATAATGAAATTTACAAGGTGAGTAAAATTATATATATTCGTACCAGTAATAAATGAAACATAAAAAACACTATTAATGGAATGTGAATGTATCTGAGGGTCGCTATCTACCCATTTTAACGGATATCCATATAAAAATAAAGGGTTATGGAATGTTGTGGTTAATATACCAACAAAATTTCCCTAAATGAGTTGTAATTGACATAATAGGGGATTATGACAAGAAGAAGAAGAATAAAAAATGTATCTAACATATATTTTTCAATTTTATCTAACATAAATAATGAATAAAGATAATGAGATTGAAGGAGTGTCGGGGGAGTACCACTCCCAATAATATACTTATAACAACACAAGTGACTGAGAATAAGTTATTTTTAACTAATACCAATGTTTTTAATAATAATAATAATCCAGATTGATCTGGGGTATGTGATGGTATACTAACCCATACTCATAAGAATTCAATAATTACCATAGAGAATGGATATTGTTCTTGGTTGGAAATGATCAGTAACTAATATGATAAACACATTATTCATGTTAAATCCATTAAAATACAATCATTACGGAAAAAACATCATAATATATGGATGCGTAAATGTATTTCATATTTACATATCACTAGATTCATATGATCAACCCTACCTAATAATATTAATATATTATTTACTTCCAGTTAAACAAGGGAAAAAGGGAAACCTATAAATTTTATATCACTTTTGGGAGCCACAAAAATGCATCTTTATTACAATATAGACAACTTTATATATTTTTTGAAATAAAAATATGATCTTTTATAGAGATTTTAAGTGTTTTAGTGCATATATACACATATGAAAATATTATTACCAATTACACATTAAATTTTTTTTAAGATATATTTACTACCTACTTCACTTTATGAAACATGAGACATGTTATAATCTCTGAAAAAATATCATAAAAGCTTCATAATCCCCAAAATGACATGAATATTAGATTTAATCCTTAATCCATAATAGAAATAAAATTTTAAAAATGATTTTAAATCCTTATAGATCAATCATATATTGAATAGAAAAATATATTAATCATCATAATATTAACGACTATACAATATATTAATTAAAGGAAGCAATAGATGATTCTAAATTTGAATTAATTTTAAAATCCAATTGTATATTCTTGATCATATGATATTTAAGACACAAATATTTTTTTAAACTATATAAGACAAAACTTTGTTAAAAATAATGGGTTTTACAACTTCTATGAAATAATAAATTTCATCCATCAACTGAGAAAAATCATGACAAACATTCCAAATATTAGATGCAATTTCTTCATCATCATATATGATCGACCTAGCCAGTTCATCATCACATTAATCTTGACACACATCCTTATATTTGTTTGATTCAATATTATACTTATCATAATATTATCCAATAATAACAACATGTTTTTGAGATAAAATTATAAACTTATCTGGTACAAAATAATTTGTCTTCTATTATATGTATTTTAGATGATCGAGTAAAAAATTTCTATTATGTAATATTATTATCACATTTTGTTTATATTTCACATTGAAATAACCAATTGGATTAAAATGATGTTTTATAAAAAAAATTGAACAAGAATGGAGATAGACTTTATCAATGTTAATTTAATATGGTTAGTAAAGTTGAGAGTATTTATCCTTAACATCTATTTTAATTTTCTCTAACATAGCTTCAATCACAAAAAGAAGGTCAAAACATAAATAATAAAAAAATAATTGTTATTATTATAATATGAATATATTTTCCTTTATAATAAACTCCCACACTTCACTCACATATAATTATAAATAAAAAACTTAAAATCGAATTTTAATTTAATTAAAATCACAAATTATATTTAATGCATTAATTTGGTAAAAAAATAATAACATAACAATTATTAAAATTAAAATTAAATCATTAAAATTTATACACATTATTGTTATAATTACTATGAAATTATTATATTTAAGTAATTATTTTATATAGGGTGGTATAGAGGCATGTGTCTTCATTTTTTTTCCTAAAATGTATATCCCAATGGGTTATCCCTAATTTTTAATTTATCATGATACTGGTTACATATGTATGTTTATTATTCTATTAATCAATCATATTTTTTCTGTTACATTAATTGTTTACTTTTATATACTCAACTAGATGATGTTATCTTGTCCCCTTGTTTTGTAAAAAAAATAATAGGAATGTTCGTTATATTAAATGGTCATGTAAAATTTTATGTAGAGATAAGAATAAACCATGTAGTTTATATTTAAGGGAATGTAATTTTGATGAAATATTCAGTACCAGTATTATAATCCTAAAAATCATTAATATATGGAGGAATTCATGAGGTTAAATGAATGTTTTACATTGTTACTATCCAAGCTTGTTAGGCATGGATATTATAGAATTAGTACCAATGATTGGTACACAGAGTGACCTCATGTGTGCATTATCTTTCTCTAGAGGATATAAACTAGTGATAATGGTCCATTTACAACCTTGGGATATGTACCCTCATGGTAACCCATAAATTAAAAACTATAATCAATTTAATATACTGAATTAAATAATTTATTCATATGAATGTTATGTTACATTAACTTCACCATGATGAGTATAATATGTTACCCACTCAGATAAAATGATACTAGTTAAAGATTAAGTCGTGTATAATATGATAAATAAGACAAAAATTGGATTTATATGTCTCTCATGATTTCACAAATACCATGGTGTATATATCCTTGAAAATTTTCACATAATATTGTGATGTGTTAGAGAGAACCTTTTTTTAGGAGTAATTTATCACCGCAATTATTTATGAAACTTTTTTAGAATAAATTATATTCCTTTGATGTATTGAGTTATAAAATACACCATGTTTTATTGAACTAAACCCAATACAAACATGTATTTTTAAAAATGAAACAATAAGTTACTCCAAAATTATATGTTTCACAAAATAATTGAGTTCTGTCGAAAAACAATATATTTTTAATATTATTATTTTAAGTGGTGTTAATCGTTTATTCATTGTATAAAGATTGATTGAATAGTAATAACACTATTATGTTTAAAAATGTATATTAAATGTTTTTACATTGATCCAACAAATTCTATAGGCCTAAAATAAGAATAAACCCAATTTTCTAGATAAAATGAACTAAATTTTTATAATGTAGTTCAGCATTCTTTTATTAGAAAAAACATTTTATATAAAATTATTGAAACATTAATAATATTTTAAAGAAAAAACAATCATATTTTTTTTTGAATTAAAAATATCATAATTTACATGGGGTGAATTTGTTGCATTTTTTTTAGAACATTAGTATTTGATGAATAATGAATAATACAGATTTTCAGTTCAAAAACTAATTTTTCATCAAATTTATTTGGATAGTTAAATTATATTTTTGTTGGATTTAAAACATAATTTAATCAAATTTCAATCATTTAATCTAATATAGGTCTTTTATATAAATATCACATTGAACATGGATATAAACACAATTAAATCATTCAAATGTTTTCACATTAGAAACATGTTTTCCAATTTTGTTAATGAGATAAATTTGAAATAAATAGTAGAAAATTACAAGTTTTTAATTGTAAAAATTGGGCTAAATATTTGGAATCATGAAGTCCAATTTTTTAAATTTGGTCCTTTTTTGGAAAATATGAATAATATGTCTGATAATTTTTATAACTATGGTTAAGGGTAAATTGAGTAATTAAAAGAAAAAATTAATATTATAAATATTATAAAACTACCATGTTTGTTTCTTAAATGTTACTATATTAATTTAATTCAATCCATAGCACCTATTTATTCTAAATTTAATTATTTAATGGACACTTGTAAAAGAAAATGATTTAGATTTTATTAGAAACAAAAAAAAATTGACAATATAAAAACACTATTACATTTAATAAATATAATATTTTTTAGTATGGGAGTAAATAAAAACTATTCAAGAAAATATATTTTTTATAAATTATAAAATATTTATCTACATCATAGAAATGTATTTTTAATTTTTAGTGGAGAAATTATTATCATAAATAAATACAAATGAATATGTAGTAATTATTCAATTAATGAAACAATCAATTAAATGATATTAGTAATATTAAAAGAAATATAATTTTACATAAATAAGGTTTTAAAAAAAGTTGATGATATAATATGACATGTTATGGTATTATTAAATTATTTATTCATTGTTAATTTTTTTTATTTATTTTCATAAAGTAAATGTAATGAATAGTGCTGAAATTGACGCTAATGATATTTTAGAAAAATAATGTTGTATTAAATTATTTAAAAATCATAGAAAATTTTAAAAATACACATGAATTATAATATGGTCCAAAATTTAATAAATTAATCATTTATTATTTAATTAACATCACATTGGTAAAAATTAAACCCTTTTCTTATTGAAGGGTTGTTACCATAGTTAATATTAAAATATGATAACTAATGATTAAATAATGATATGGTTGAAACTAATATGAAAACATGTATAAAATATACTTGTTGATATTAAAAAACTATATCATATTTTATTAAAATAAATGGCCCCTTAGAAGTATTTTTGGAGAGATTTAATTTATTATATATTTATAATTTGAGGAAATTCCAAAATTTCTGCTCACCTCTCTTATTAATGGGATCTTATATTTCTCTTATTATCACACTTCAAAACCCATTTGGTTCAACCAAAATCAATCCAAATATCGAAAAAACTACCTAAATTAATATTATACTCCTATATTTGGTCATTAATATATACAAGTAATCCCTTTAGTAGAAACTAAGTGGAGCTACCCAAAAAGAGGTAGCATCCTTTCACAAGCTCCGTTGTATTTTTAAGTCTCTATAACATCAAATATTCTTATTCCATTAGTATATAATAAGATAAATATCCATAATATAAAAATATTTTTATTAATATATTATTTATACCTTCTCTAATAGATAATTCAATCATATGGTTAACGAACTTATTGATCTTCTCTAGGGAGAAATACCATATCAAGAAGTGATGTTGTTCATTTTTTCATTACCACCTCTCACTGTTGGAAATTATATTGGATAGAGTTTTTTGATATTACATATATGATGTATTTATACATTTTTAATAAATATATAGATATATATTGATATATTTAATTAATTTTATTTTTCTTTCAAAATTATCATGAAAATGAAAAAACAATCATTCTTATATACAACCTACCATCTCAATAAATAGTGTATTCCATTTCATATTTATTTTGATTATAAATTACAGATAATATTTATTTAAACAATATATTATATTTACATCATGTTCCAAATTATCAAAATTTCTAAATCATGATATAGGTAAGATGATCTAGAATGAAAATTCAAAACAATATGATATTAGCTAAAATGTCACATGAACATGGAATGGTTAATAAATGGATAATATAAGGGCATAACTAAATTATATATGGTATGACGTAATTGAATATTTTTATTTAATTTATGAATAAAAAACGTATATTTATTATACAAGTGGTTTGATTGAATTTAATGAGAGTCAAGAAATAAAGTTAGGGATATATGTCTCACCATTATTTTTGTGGGGAGCGTGCCTTATAATCTACTTATTTCATTTTCATAGTGAATATATTGACCATTTATTTATAATATAAGTGTTATCATAAATAATATTTTATGTTTATATAAATGTAATTTTAATTATTTCATGGGTCAAATTATATACGAATTTTATTGTGATGTGTACTTTTTTCAAAATCTCATCAATATTTGTGGCTGTTGCATTTTTAGACTCTATTAGGGAATATTTATCTTCCATTCCCATGATTTCAAAAAATATTTTGTAAAAGGTTTTTATAAATATCCTATGTTGTTTTAAAGCAATTTTTACCAATTTTATAATTTTTTCTACCAGGTTTGAAAGAATTTATTTTGTTTTCCAAACAAGTTACTTTTAAGCTTTTCCTACAAAAGTACAATTGGAATGGTTTTTTGACTTATATAGGATGAACATAATTTTATACCTTCATGAAAAAATAATTTTTTTTATATTTCCTTACAGTATATATATTTTATTTTCAATAAAATGTTTTTTTAAAATTTAAGAGAAATTTAAGAAAACAAAACTTTTTCAAATAAAGAAGTATAATTTCGTTAATAATTGTTTTCAAGTGATCTCTCAAGATTTCATTAGGGCTAAGAAAAAATTATTTGATGTTATTTATGTTTTTATGGGTACATGATTCAAATATTTATTCTTATTCTTTATAAGAATGGTTAATGTTTATTATGTTATGATATTTATGGAACCCATTTCTATTCCATGGGTTATGTTGTGATTAAATGATATTTATGAAATCCATTTTATTACATGGGTTCAGATATGATGAGTGATTTATGTTCTTGTGGCACACATATCAATGGTTTTCATTATGTGACAAGTGAATCATATTTCTCCATAAAATTAAATGGGTAATAATTTATATATAATTATATAAGGAAGTGAATCATGTTGGTTGGATTAATCCTCTATGAAATATGGGAACACCTGAATCATTATGAGAATATGGGGAAACATGATCATTTACAGGGAATGGACAATGATAGGTAATGGTGGAGTTCTCTGCCAAATATGTGTAGTCCCCATAAAGTGAAATATTTTATTTTGAAAATGAAACTTATCTTATATTAATTGATATTACATGTAACTCTTTCTTCCAAAAATTAAGAATTATATTCAAAAGTTATGATTTCATGGCTTATTATCTTCATTCCATTATTATTAATGTCATATGAAATTCTAATATTTATTCCATGAATATTATTTATATTTTTTGATATACTTGTTTTGATCTTCTTTTTTCACAATCATATTTTCAAACCTTTAGGTTTATGATACTCATACATATGTCCCTTTTCACCCTTACTAATAATATGATCTCAAAAAAAATTTATCGTCCATTTCCCTATGTTATTGACATATTTATTATGTATAATTTGTATAGTACATGAATAATATAATGCATGAAAATATATCACATATATGTACCAGTTTTGTAGTTTATAGGTTTCCAGAGGCACTAAACTTATATGGTCTTTGGGAGTGTAGTTGTGTATTCCACAAAAATGACGAAATTGAAATGTTTGAAAATTAGGGGTCACTATAAGTAGTGCATATATTTCAAATATTATTGAAGAAAAGTGATCTATAGTGGTAAAATTATTTTTAGGACTTATATGTATATGTATAAAATTTAGTATTGTTAATAACAATATATAATAGCACAACTCATTTCATAGAAATTTATATGATATGTCATGGAGTGAAAATTTACTTAGTAATAAAATGATACGATCATTTTAAGATTGAATGTTTTGATGGTGTTTTTTAAATCCATGCCCATGTAGATCTATAAACACACCAAAATAAACCATGGATTGCCTCAAACCCAATTTAATTTACATCCATGTGATCATTCAAAGATCAAAATTCATATCTAGATTATCCATTCCAATTCTAACACCTTTTAATGATTGAATCTATTATAAATAAAATTGAGTTATTCGATTTAATTAAATGTTTAATTATATAATATGGATATTAAAAAATCATGAACTTTTTTATTTTTATTATATCTAATTGTATTTTAAATACCGTTATGTATCATTACCACTAACAATATACTTATTGAATATTTATCATATGATTAGTAGAAATACATGCTATTAACAAAATTAACAATGATAAAGGAAGGGATGTACTCATCTTGTCGGATTGTACCCTATGAAGCCTATTTGTCAAATACAAGAATGAATAGAGAATCCTCGGAAATTTCCCTTTACCAATCTAATGTATAGATTCATCAAATTATGAATGAGAGAATCCATTTAGGGTATATTTCCAAGCACATCGAGATCACGACCCAAACAATCTATTCAGAATAATATAATGAAAGTCTCACCATTTTGAAAAAAATTCTTTGGGGTTATTTTGATATATTAAATTAATATGTATCATGTCCCTAGAATTATGAGTATATACATTATTTGTTATATGATTATTAATATTTATTCATCCTATTATGGTTACTTTATAAATGCTTTTTATTTTGGTATAATAAAATTGAAATTGTATTTTGGGTAACATTAAAATTCCACTATGGAATTTATTTTTATATCAAAATGGAATTTTTTAAATAAATAATATTTTAATAAAATACTATTATTGAATATTTTTCATTAAATAAAAATGATCATATATATTTTTGGATGTTAAATGTAACTTTTATATCGGTTTAAAAAAAATTGTCAAAAAACCCCATCATTTCTCAATAAATGTAGATTACTATTTAAATAATAAATATTCACATATTTGAAAAATAATTTAGATAAAATGAATATTATATTTGGAAACATAATTTTGAAATTATCAAAGAGTTAATTATTTAAAAAATTTCTAGTGTAGTCAAATTTTTAGGTGAATATTATTTAATGTCTAAATATACCTTGTGTATTACGACATAAAAATGACCAAAAAGTGAGGTAATAAAAATATAATGGTTATTTAATAAAAAATATATGTTTTAAATTAAAAATAATATGATATTTATTTTATTTTATTTTATTAATAACTCTTCTATGAATCTATATAAACCAATAATATAATTAAGGGTTTTAAATCAAATTATTTAAGAGTATTTATAACCTTGACATATCAAAGGGTATTATTTTATAATGTTTTTACCTAGTACATATAAAATAATTCTATCCAATACCATTTGTAATTATTCATGGGAAAAACAAAGGGTTGGGTTTTGGTTTTGATTATTTTATTATGAAGATTCCATAGCCAAAATGGTATTGAAATCTCCCTCATTTACGATATAAAACCACCCACAATCTCAGTTTTTCTCGCAATGAAAAACATAGAAACATGTACTAACTATTTCTTCCGATATATATAATCCTACAATGGTGCCTCCAACTTCAAAAATATCTCCTTCAAATTATTTTCAGTCACTAACTCAAGTAAGGTATTTTTTTCTTCTCATTTCTATTCAAGAACTTATTTTTTGTAATGTTGCCCAAATTACATCTTCGATATTTAGGATATGTTATTAAATATTACACATACATTTTAGTTAACTAATAAATTATTGGATCCAACTTTCACTCTCATTATTCCTCCAATGATCCTTTATGTACACTCACTATCATATCGATATATAGTTAGGATTCATTTATTTATTAATGATTCTTCACTAACTTTTGACTTCTATTTTTAATATATAAGGATGGGATATGTTTTTAAATGTCTATATTAATACCCATTTTAGTTATATGATATTGTAAACCACTTTAACTCTCATCCATTCAATTTTATGAATCTATAAGTGACATTGTTATGATGACAAAATTTCAATACGATTTTTTGTTCCATGGTAATTTTTCAGTGAATACAATAACCATTTGAAATATAGAAGATTCAAATTTATGCACACATACCTTTCTAATAGAGACATAAAAATATTTATTCTACACTCCATTATTGTGGAATACATTATGATGATTAATTAATCCTTTTGGTATAATCTATATCTAACACATAAACATATGAATTAATTAAATGTGATGGGGGTCCCAAAATTATACAGTGTTCAAATGCATTGGGTGATGTCTAGTCTAATGAGATTTCATTTTGGGATAAGCAGTGAACTTGATTCCTTTTTCGTACTTTTTTCATTATTATTTATCAAAATCTAACCCTAACCAATGTTTATTATATAGCGTTTTATGATTTCCAACATTACCCATGTTTTGATTATCATGGTATATCATGCCATATTATTCATGTTTATTTTAATCCCCACTAATATGCTTATTATTTAACTTGTATTTCCTAATCCCATGATCATTCCATTATATAGCTTTATATCTCACCCCATTCCTATGTATGTCCCCAAGTTATCCCCTGATGTTTTAAAGGTTATTGTATTTTAGAATCATGTAAATTATGGTTTCAATAATGATGTTATATCTGATGTTCAATATTTTAATATATGTACCTATTTAATAATGAAATAAGACTTCTCAATATTCTATGTTTTATTTTGTGCATTATTTTTTAATAAATTTTTTATTAAAATGTAATTATCATAATGTTTTTTATAGTTGAAATAAAAAAAAGTTTAATTATTTTTGGGATTAAAATTTGAAATATCTAAGAAATGACATAAGGATAAGAATAAATATACAGAAAAATAATTAAATTTTGTTAAATATTGATTCAATGTTTTATAATTAAAATTCTTCCTCTTATGTATACTACATGTGGATGAGGTTATAGTGTAGATATAATAGCGTTAAAAACTCAGACATGGTGTGTCAGGCCCGACACATTGTAACCTAGGACACAAAAAATGGGACATACTTCACGACTCATTTAAAACTATGGATATAAAGGCATAGGTAAATTCATAATATAATTATGATCAATTTCTATGGGAACTAAAAATTTTAATAATAATATATGTTTTAAAATAGATCATGGATAATATATATTGATACATAGAAATTCGTAAGTTAAGGAAATAAATATATGATAAATGTTATCCACTTTAATGTCAATAAACTATTGTTTATTTTTTTAATAGTTGAATAGTAATCATCCCTAATTCCTCAATTATTAATTCAAATGGCCTGAAATAGGAGGAATCAGGTAAACAATCAATATTAACAGAAATGTGATGCCTTCTAAAATGATATACTGAAACCCGTGGGAGAAGGAATCATGATCTTCGTGATGATACTCTCGTAGATGACTCATGATTTCAATAGAAATATATATCATGAAGAGAATCCAAATCCTCCTAAGATAGAACAATATAGTATTGGTACCTTTATGTGATAAATGCCTCTTATTCTTAAATGATCATCGAACCCCTTAATCATAATACAACAGATCAAATACTTTGAGAATTAATTATTTATCCTTCAATGTTCTTATTAAGATAAGGTTTTATGCATTGTATATCATATAAAGGGAGAAGTGGAACACTTTTAAAATTGACAAAAATAAATATCCCGAGCAAGAGATGGAATCGATGGGGGTGAAGGAATCCATAAAATTTCTCTCGATACACATTTTCCCCATAGTATCCATATAAAAATGGAAAGGGATTTCATTTCCCTCAAAAAGAAATATAATGATTCTATATGGGAATTTGAGGAAAACATGAAAATACATTACCAATATTCTTATGTGTTTTACATTATCGAGTAATGTAAGTTTGACTGCTTATTTAGTGGGATACACCCTAGTCTACAGAAAGACCTGATGATCCATGACCATAGAATCTAGGAAGAAATTATCTGATGTATCCTAAAATTCAAAATAGAGATCAAATAATATAAAGGTTATCATGGGGATAAGAAGTTGAATACAAAATATAATTTTGGTGGACTAATAGACAGATCTAATAGCGCTGTGAATTTTAAACATCCCACTTTTCAATGGTGCTGAAAGAAGCACCCTAAAAATATCATAAGGGGATGTAGAAATGATTTAGGTGTAGGAATGAATAGAACCTATATTGTTCATCTCGATAGGATAAACCCCCTAATTTAGAGGAGAATATGAATGATCCAGTAAACCCTTAGTGAATTATTCATTACTTCAACTGTATGGAACTGGGAAACTATGACAATCAATTCACTAAGATAAGGGTTTAGAGAGAAAAAAACTACCTACAAGGCAATAAGGGATAGATTTATCCATCACAAACATCAAGTTTGATCCTCTATATTATGTTGTGATAGGTACGTTAGTTATTATTTCACGAATAGAGTTCATACATTTTGACTATAGTTCAATTAAATTCTTCATTTTGAGCAAACTTTTTTGAACTATTCAAGAACCTCCACAAAGCCAGGAAGTAATGTTGTTGGTGAAAATGTAAAATAGGGAAATTATTCCACCCCAAAAATATAACACCTTTTGGGTCAAACATTTCCTACTAAACAACCTAAAAAACTTTTCATCCACAATTTTCTAGAATTTGATGTAATGTTGGGTATTTATTGGCTTTCCCTATATAGATCAAACATAAATAACCATGAAATGGTAACCACTGTTTATATTAGGATTCAATGCCTTATTCTTTATTGGTGCAAGGAGGTGGTTGAATTTTCTTTAACACCAACATCTCATGAATGAGTATTATTTCTATATAAGAATTCATATCTGGCACAAATTATTATTTCTATTGATTAAATCATCCTAGAATACATTCATGCTTTGAGGTAATATAATGATGTGTATTCTGAGGATTTTTTGGTCTTCTTCATAGCTAAGAGTTCTAATTCTAAATTTGGAATCTACTTGGTGTTGTTCTATTATCCATGACTCCATATAGAATGGATATTTTGGAATTTGAGGTTCTATTGAAACTACTATTGGTAAATCTAGATAAAGGGTTAATACACCAAAGTGATTTACCATGGTTTATAGCGGTCCTCTTCTCCATGAATTAGGATTGTTCAATGTGCCTTTATGTTGATTATCATGATCTAAAATACCACGATAATGAATAAGTATCCTCTCGATAAGTTTAATGACTTTTTTCGATCATCTACATCAACAAAAATACTTATCCAAGGTGTATATTTGGTCAGGATATTATATTGTATGTGTGAAATGTGAAATATCCTCCAGAGAGATTTTCGTACAAGGTATTAGCAATATGTGTTCATAATAATGCCATTCAGACTCACTAATTATCATAAAATCTTCATGGACTTTATATATAGAGTATATAGAGATTAATGTGAAAAAATAGTAGTATATATATATATATGATATTCTAATTCACTCAAAAATCAAGGAGGATCATGAGGAGCATCTGATCACGATGCTAATGTCCCCAAAAAATAAGATGATTTTTCCCAAGTATAGAAAATGTGTGTTCTATTTGAATTAATTCTCATTATTGGGGTATCACATAACAAGAAATAAGAAATTTTTGGACCCTTATAAGACTAAATAAATTTATGTATACCTAAGTCCAACATCTATGATATATAAATTTTTTTCCCAATATTAGCTGGGTATTACAGCTTATTTTTGAGAAGCATCTCTCAATTTTTAAACCATCAAACCAAGATAACTCATAAGGTAATTTCCATGGAAATATGAATGTTTAGAGATATTCATGGAATTAAAATGGAATCTAATCAATGGAATTATTATCACACAACTTACAAGTGGATATCATTTTCTCGTTTTCAGTGATGCTTTTGAATAATGGACTGGGTTTTTTGTTAATACAAAAGGACAATGTCATAACCTATACTTCAATGATGATTAAATTTCACAAACAGAACTACCCACCACATGATTTGGATTTGGATTTGGATATAGTGATATTCATTTTGAATATATGGTTGATTTATCTCTTGGGTTATATGTATGAAATATATACATATCATAAAATCCTCATGTAGATATTCACATAGAAAGAGTTGAATATGAGCCAGCATAGATTGTTAAAGTAGATCAAGGACAATGAATGTTCAATTCACTATAATATTGGGAAATTGAATATTGTTTAAGATTATATATATAGAAAATATCAAGAAATTTTGTCCTTGATGAGAACTGAGAAAGTTCATCTCTTCATACACATGATTATGATAAAATTGGGATTCATAATGAGGTGAAAATCATTATTTATTTCATAAATGATTGCTCTACTGCCTCTTATCGAAATGATAAATGATTATTAAAATGATTATGTAAGAATTCATAATAAAGTGGAAACTATAATGAAATGGAAATTCATATAGTTTAGTTTAAATGAATAATGAATTATTAAATTTGGTTCATGACTATATTTACCATCAAATACTATGATAAAGAATGAATTATTAGATTATTTCCATAGTTTGACTTTTCTCCATTAAATTTGAAATCTAAAAAATGTATCGAGAACCTTAAATCCCTATTTGTGGAAAAATATAAATATTTATATTACTAAAGATAAATAAAAGTTTATATTATTATAAAAATTAATTTTTGATAAGAATAAATCTAAGGGGATGATGCAACCATTACCCATACCATCATATGAATGGGAAAACATCACAATGGAATTTTTCACAAGATGTCCAAATAAATTATGGGGAAAAAATTCTATATGGGTTTTGTGAATCATATTGCAAAAATAATGTACATGTACTCAATCCATATGTGTTACCATTTGAGAATGATCATTCCTAAGAATAGAAACTTGTGAATATCTTAGATCATACTTACAAATTTATATGAAATAATACAATTCATAAAGTATAGGTGTTGTGGAAAAACTAAATGTTTGAAAAGTGATGTGGGCATTGGAGGAAGTTCTGAAACAATATTACCCTCATCTATTTTCTTGTGGGAAAAAATTTTCAATGGTGATGTTTCTTAAGGGGTTGGATTGTAATGACCATAACTATTATAAATAAAATCCTTCCATTTGATTTAACTCGATTTATTATTATGTAATATGATTATATAAATCACATGATTTTTTTTATATTTAATTTGATTTTAAAAAAATTAGTATCATTACCATTGATAATATGGTTAATTAATTTTTATCACATGATTAGTATAAATTTATGGCTTTAACAAATCCAAATGGCACTAAATAAGAAACAGATAGCCTCAACTAGTAGGATCATACACTATGAAACCCATTTCCCAGATCATCTGAGGGAGTTATAATCATTCCCTTTTTCCATTGACCAAGAAAATGTGGGGATCGAACAACATTGGTATGAGAAAAACTTTTAACGATATAAGTTTATGCTCATCGAGATCGTTTCCCAAACCATGTACGCAAAACCACCCCACAAAAGTCACAATTTCGTGCACATTAGTATAATGTAATTTACTTGTATAATAAATGGATATGTATCAACACCCTACCATTAGGACTATTTACATTACTCTATATATAATGATAAATATAATTTCATCATATTGTGGTTACTTTATATAATTATTTTTTATTTAATAAAAAAAAGTAATACATTTCGGTAATATGAAAATTAAATTAAGGATTTTATTTTCATTATTTAATATATTTTTTTAATTAAATAATATTTTCATAAAATATAGATACCATATAATTTTATGGAAATTTATATTATCATATGATTTTTATGGTGTCAAACGTAATTTTATACGGGTTGAAAAACTATTATTTCTAGAAAACACAATACTTCTCAGTCAATATTGTTTTCTAATTGAAAAGTAAAAATTCTCATATTAAAAAATTATTAAAATAAAATTAATTATATTTTTTTAATCAGAACATATCAATTATCTACTGGTAAATTTTTCATAATTTTCTGAGACAATAGAATTTTTATGTAAAAAATAAATATCATATTAATATACATTCTGTATTACGACATCATAGTGACCCATGAAGGAATCTAATAAGTACTATAAAAGGTATAAATTACTTAATATATTACTTAAATATAAAACTATTTTATTTTATGTATACAAGATAAATTTATAAATCCCTTATGAATCCTCTAATACCATTAATATATTTAATGTTATTAAAAACTTCATTAAGAGTATGTCTAACCTCTAAATAAGAAAGGTTATTGTTTTATTAATATGAATCCTTTCACTTATAAAATATTGATAAATACTCCCATTTGATTTAAACCATTGGAAAAAAACATGGGATGGTTTGTGTTTTTGCTAATTTTGTTTTGTAGAGTTGAAAATATAAATAATAAATTATTCCCCGTAAATTCCCATATAATCCCACCCATGATACCATTTCAATTCACTAAAAATATTGGTAACACATCCTTATTATTCCCTCAAATCTATAGAATCTTCCATTGAGGCCTCCAAGGTATCAAGAAGCTCTACTAAATCTTTTTGAGTTATGAACTCCAGTAAGGAATTTCTCTCTTTCCATTTCCTTCAAGCACTTCTTTTATATTATGTAATTTTAATGAAATATTATTGTGTTGGGATATTTTCATACCAATTCACCATTCTTCATATTAATTTATAAATGATTATTATTCTCATTTCACTCCCATTAAGACTCCCATTATCGTTTATTTACACCTCTTACCGTGCCAAAATATAACTGGGATTATTATTTTACTCATGTTTCATCATTAACTTTTTCCTTCCATTTCTAGATTTTAATATTGGGATATTTTTTCTATGTCCCCATTAATTATCATTTTATGTGTTCATTTTTCGAGCCCCCCTTATATCTCATCATCCAATTTTTATGAATCATTACTTTATGTTGTAATGCTTCTGAAATTTTAACATGATTTTCCATTCCAAAATAATTGTATAGGGAATATAATTCACATTTTCTAATAAGGGTGTTGACAATTATCAAAATATACCAATTTATTGGGGACATAAATATATTTAATTTACACTCATTGATAAATGAATAAATTACTATTAATAATGAAACAATGTTTTGTGATCCCTATGGAACACTTACGAGTAAGAATGAAATGAATGTGACTTGTGAACCTATAATTATATAGCACTCCAATTCAATAGGTAATCATTACTCTCATGAGACATCATGTTGGGATAAGAGAAAGCCTGATTACTTTATGGGATTATTTAAATTATAATGTATTAGTAGTTATCCTAGACCTATTCTTATGATGCATTTTTTAATATCTTTCCACATTTCCCATGTTATTATTATCATTCTATTTCATTCCCTATTATTATTATTCCTTTTATTCCCTATTTGTATGCAAATTTTAAAAAATATATTTCCTTATCAAATTATTATTCCATTAATAAAATTAATATCTCACCCATATATTATGTATGCCCTAAGTTATCCAATACAGTTTGAGAATCCATGGAATTTTATAAATATGCTTTGGATGTTTCCATGATTTTGTTGTGTCCCATGTTCAAGATTTTATTCTATATACCTAATTTTCAAGGAAACTATACTTCTTGATCATCCTAGTTTTATTATGTGTATTAATATGTAATTTATAATTTATTAATGAATACTAAAGAGCATGGTTCTTATAGACCCTTCTCTATGTTTTCTGGATGACACCCTATATGGGGTTCCCAATTTTATGTCCCTACATCACATGTAATGCCTCGTGCTCTGAGCCTCGATTTCCATAACCCAGGTGCATATCATTGAAATTCCATGAGTTTTTCAAAACCATTAAATTAGAAAAAAATATTATGATTTTACTTATTTCAATATACCTCATACTTTTTCAAGCCATCTTTATAATCTCTGACAAGTTGGCATTGTGCTACACACAATACATACTTGGATTGTGTTACACGCTACACCAAGTTTCAATGAAAAAAATGTTATTACTATAATTATTAAAATGAGATAGTTATATCATTGACATTGAAATTATTAATATAAATAGTAATAAAAAAATTTAAAATATTATTTAGAATAGTTTTATATATAAAAAAATTGATAATACGACATTAGATTTTAGAAATGTATTTTTATGTTTCAAAAGACTATTTTCTTAATATAATTAATTTTTATTCCTTTTTTGAAAATTAATGAAATTAATATTAGACACAATTATAAATTGTAATAGTAAAAAACTAATAAATTTTTAAGTCATTCTGTAAAAATTACCTTACTGTGAATTTTATTGTATTTTTATGAAGAACATCATTTTGTGCATGAATATTGAAAAATAATAAATTTTAATTGAAAACTGATTTTCAATATAAATTATTTTTTTAGTTACATTATATTTTATATTAGATTTATAGTAAAAATAATCAAATAGAAACATATTAATTCAATTTACTCTCTTTTAATCATTTTCATATTGAATTTAGATATAAAATCATAAAAAACATTTGATCATTCTCACTTTCAAAACATGATTTCTCTCAATGTCTTCGGGATTAGAAATATCCATAATTTAATAGATTATATGAACTAGATTTCCATGAATGGAAATTAATTTTTAAAAAAGTATAGTATTTACATTCAGATGATATCAATGTAAATCTTCAACCAATATATTAGTGAAAGTCAATAAAATTAAATATAGATACTAAAGTAAAATTAGGATTAACAAGAGAGTAAACCTTGAAAATAATGTAAAAATGACCTATAAACTTGTAAAAATCCATTTTTTGGCGATATATCAAAAATGAACATTAAATTATTGGGTTATTTTAGTTTTTTATGACTTTTTTATGTAAAAACATGGGTACACCAAACTTGTTTTAAAAAATTTCGAGTGTGTCCCCACCGTCCATTATAAAAGGCCACCTCATATACTCCTAAATAAAACCATTAATTATAAATATGTTCAGAAAATATATAAGCAGTTCACTTAAATACCCTCCCTTCCTCCTTGAATCCTCCATTTGGGTAGAAATACAACCAAGGAATCCATTTCGTTCAAACTAAAAACAGTTATCCAAAGAAGAGGCTACATCATTATTCAAGATGTATTCATTAACATTCTTTCTACGCTACCTAAAATATTCGTATTTAATGAATATACAATATACATAGTATCATAGATATTTTAAAATATTTTTATGGTAATGGATTGACCCACACTTACACACACTTCCATTTAATTGGTAACAAACATTCCATTCTTGTGTACGTCAAACTACCACCTCACGAAATGATGTTGTTCTTTTTTTCTTTAGCACCTCTCATGGTTGGTAATTATGATTTAAAATGTATTTTTATAAGTTATATATGACAGTTATGATGTATTTATGATTCTATAATTATTATAAAACACATCAGTTCATGATTTCTATTTTATAAATTATTATATTCTTTTTGGGGAAGTGTGGAATACCACCTAATAATGGTGATGATATTTGTTCACACAACACATAAAATGTATTAAAGATGGAATTAGTGAAATTATATTGTCAAAAAATTAAATAATAAATATAAATTGATTATATTATATATATACAGATATTTTATTTACATTCCATCATTTAATATAAAAAAAAGCAGAAATGGTGGTCATCTTTACATACGGCCTATAGTCTTAATAAACAGTGTATTTTTTCATATACATATATATATATATATATATCTATTTATTATATAAATTATTATAAACAATTATATACTGAATATAAATGATATATATATATATATATATATATTTAAATTATTAAAATCTTATATATAACTAAAATTATAAAAAATAAAACAAATTAAGACACATGTGAAAAAAACATAGAATTTTACCTGAAATGAATCCATAACTTCGAATTGTTGTAAAATAGATAAAATAATTTCATTATAAAACCATTTTTTTATTATATATAATATTATTTTCCTTTATATTATTTATAATTAATTTATATTTACTATTCATGAGGTTATTTTGAGTATAAATCGATTCAAGAGATAAGGTAAGAGGTGTGTCTAGTCTCACATTAATTTATATGATATTTATGTATTATTCACCACTACATTCATTTTTGTGGTGTAGAAATTCCCCATTAATATATTCTACACTTGTTTCCTTTATATTTCTCGATATTTCCATATTTATTTGATCATCTATCTTTCATTGGGTTGATGTTTCAATTGTTAGCAAATCGGTAAAGTGGTTTTCATTCAATTTTCCTTCTTTGAGAAAATTTCTTTTAAATACAAAAACAAGATATTAAAAAAAAAGTTTTTTAATAATATATTTTTATCTCTTTTTCACGAAAGAATGATTTTATTTTTTTATGGTTTTCAAATAATCATTTATAATTTATAAATTGTTTTCAATGAAATGGTGTTTACAATGTTTTCATTATTTATTTATATGTTTTCAAGATGGTTTCAGTGAAATGGTTTTCAAAAAAATTTTAATCCTTATTTATAATATTCCAATTTTATTTTAAATGAAAATATTATTCAAAAGGATATATTTTTTAAAAAAATTCAATTCATAAGGGATATTTACCTAAAGAAATGTTTTTAAAAGGATTTTCAAAATTATTTACCATCTAAGATGACATAGGTTGATCATAATCACAACTTTTTGGGAAAATTTTTCTCTAATACCATTCATATTATTTTTTAAATGGTATATGTCTTAATATAATGTTTTTTATGACAGTATTTTTCATACGTGGGTTATATTATTTTGAAACCCACTTCTCTTCAAAGATTATGACTTCATAAAATGAGTAGGAATTCTATATTTTTTATATAGTCTATAATGTGATGATGTTATTATGATCCCAATTTAATTTCATGTGTTATGATATTATGTTTCAAAAACCCATCTCATTTTATGGGACAAGATATAATGATTGTTTTATTATTTATAGTATATGTCGGAATAGTTTTAAAATATGATGGGTTAGACTTATATATCCCTCCAATGCATTAGGTGTAAATCTATATCTTATGATATAATGATAGGAATTAAGTCAATAGTCTTGATCGAATTTGGGAAGTTGGGGAAACTGGATCCCTAACAAGGAATGGACTGTGACTGGGGATAGAGGTGTGTCCCTCCCAATAGATGTAGTCACCATTAAGAGGGAAGATGGGGAAACCGTGTACATAAGGGGAAGATAGAGAAACTGGACTAACTACGGGAAGATGTGGAAACGTAATCCCTTAAATGTAAGGACTATGACTGGAGATGGTTGTCTTCCCACCCAGAAGGTATACTCCCCATGAATGGGACAAGATAGGTTCATGTAATGGATCGTGACTTATAGGTAATGATATTACTAATTTATCTGTATACCACAATTCCATTTATTATTAATACGTTAGGATTTCATGGCTCAATATCTTGATTCCCATATGATTCATGTCTCCTGAACAACTAATCTATATTCTATTATTTACATTTTGGATTTCTGATATGAAGTGTATGATATTATAATGTTTCAATCACATTCTCATAATAATATGCTCACTTTTATACAAACTTATATCACTAGTTTACACATACTAGTATTATGATCTAACCCCTTTCTATTACCTTCCCTATGAAAAAAAGATATTTACTATGCATGTTGTGTCTATGAAGGGTTCTAATGATGAAGAACCTAGTGTAAGATATTATAGATAACATATGTACCAATGTTAATGTTTTCATGTTTTCATGTCAACAAGACTAATATAGTTATTGGGCATCTGTATTGTGTAATTTATTATGTATTCTAAAAAGCTGATTTGATGTTAATATATTAAAAATGAGGGTCACTATAGTTGGTATCAAAGAAAATTGTTAGTAATCCTCTAGAATCTATGATAGGAAAACAATAGTGAGAACCCTTAAGAAACGACTAATGATAAGTCAAAGAATGAGAAAATATATATGAAAATGTCTTCAATTTTTATTAAAAGGTAGACCATGTATATTTCTATAAATACATTATTTTTATGATACTAGAATTTGATGTTGTCATGCAATAGATTTATTTAATAGTAATGACTTTGAAAATGTGTGTTTAACTTGACTCGAGCGTAACTAGGTACATGACAACGAGAATTACTATACACCTAGTTGGACACTCCTATGGCATATTATTTTGAAGTTAAAAAACTCTTCATTAACCTGAGTAAAGGATTTAAAATTTATTTGGCTATGAATATCCTATGATAATAATTTTTTGTCATAGATAATGGAAGGTATAAAAATATTTCCATCATATATCAGGTTTTTCCTGATTATGTGGTACCCCAATTTGAAAAATTTTTCATACTCCATTTTTTTTTGTTATAGTGAATCCATGATACCTGATTGAACCACGTTATTGTTTATTACGATGGACAGTGAAGCATTTTTTCTCCTGGGCATGTGAAAGGTATTGAAGCTAGATTAAAAAACCACATTGTTTTGCTAACACAACATTCTCAAGATATGAATCATTGTGATCTTCCAAATGGGAAAATGAGGGAACAAAATTATATTGATTCCATAATGAGATAACATCAACCTTATTTCTGTGGGTCAAATGATACACATTTTTATGAACACTCTGCTAATACCACTCAGATGATATTATCCTTTCTCCAATGTTATAATAATGAGAAATTCATTTTAACAATTTATTTTTTAGATGTTTATACAGACTACTGGTGGAATTTAATCAATAATATGAGGAACCAAGAATAAATCGAATCCAACAATTGGGATGAGTTTAATAACATAGTATTCAATAAGTACATTACTCATGTCATTTATAAAAAGATATAAATGTAATTCCATGAGTATAATAAAAAGGATGATAATAATATTGTTACCTATGAGGATAATTACACAACACTTTCGAGGTACACTTATGTAATTATCATCCAATCTGAGAGTAATGTTGATAGGTTCCTTAGTGGATTAATGAAAATTTACATAAGGGTGTTGGTTGAAATGGGAATTAGCAGCTATGATGTTGCTTTATGTTGTGAAATAAATGTTGAAATGGAGGTTAGAGTTATATATCAATCTCATATTTTTAACAGGACAATGAATACAATGTTAAAATGAAAATCTAAAATAGATGAAGTGAAGAATATGAGCCTTCATTTATTCTACTTATATAGAATGAATAACGGGGGAAATTATATTATGGGTACAAAAAATTGTTTTTTTATTTATCTGAAGTACATAGAAAAAATTATTGTTGTAATGATTGGATGAAGTTTGAATGTGATTTAAATAAAGGAAAATCTACAAATAATTCACCATCCAAACATCAATTATTCATGTGTATTTAGAATGGGGATAATTATAACATGTTCCACAACCCAAGGGTTGGTGATGATGATTAGGATCCTTGATCTTCTAAATCAAGGGACATGGGAAAATGTCACGAGATAACAATTTCTGATGAAGGCTTAGAAAACGACACTGTGAGATGTCCAATTACTATCCAATCTAGAACTTATAATGTATTATTTCATTCTAGATCTAACCACTACTTCATATATATTTAATTTTATAAGGGTATTAAGATTACACAAAAATTATTAGCTGTGGAATTATAATTACAATCCTTTAAATGTATTATGCTTTTTTCTCATGTATTTGATTCCTCTCCATTTTAATTTTATGTTAATGTAATTCATGTGTATATTTTCATTCTTCCTCTTGTTGAATTTGATTACATTATAGAAATGGATAAAATTTGTCTATAAAAAGGCCACAACTATTGTTTATTAAAGGATGTTACTTTTGATATCTAAAACCAACCTATGACAATATATCAATGTTATGATAATTATTAACTTATGGAGATTACATCAATTGTATGGGTCTTAATTCCAATTCAAAATGAATTTTTGAATAATGTTTTTATGGAGAAACTCAACATCAATGATATTCCTATAGTTTGGGAAATTGTGGTTGTGTTCACAAAATAGTTGCCTATCCTTCTACCAAAACATGATGTTGAGTTATCGATAGAACTCAAACCTTGTTACCCACCAATTTCAAATAATTCCTATAAAATATCCCCGATAAAGTTGTAGGAATTGTTGAAGAAACTATACTAAAAACCATGATAGGGGATTAATTCGGCCATGTGTTTCCCCATGGGGAACACCTATCATCTTTTGGAAAAACAAATACTGGTTAATGAGAAATTTCAGTTATTATAAATTCATGAACAAGATCACAATTAAGAACTAGTATCATCTTTCCTATATTGATAACTTGATTGACCAATATCGTGGATCTCAATACTTTTCTATTATTAACATCTATTTTGGATATCATCAATTGAGGATCAATAAAGAGTTTATACATAAGTCAAGATTTCAAAAAATGTATGGAAACTATGAATATATATAGACCCACATTGGTTTTACTAATTCCCCTCATATCATTATGGATTTGATGAACAGAGTCTTTGAATATTACATAAATCATTTTATGGTAGTATTTATATATGGGATTATTATTTATTCCACATGAAAGAAATATTATGAATACCACACATGAATTTTACTAAATACCCTGAATAGATTCATTTTTGGATCACATAATCCCAATAGACGGTATATCAGCAGATCAATCAATGATGGAGGCTATTCAATGTTGGTGTGGACCCACCATGGGGAATAAGATCAATATTTTTTGGGAATTTTCTATATATAATCCATGGGTTTCGGAGGATTTTTTAAGACTGTTGAATCCTTAAAACATGATAACTTCGAAGGGATGTATGTTCCTTTTAATAGTTGAATATGAGGAAAATTTCAAGTTACTAAAGAGAAGGTTTTCAAATGCATTTATGCTTACATTGCAATATATTGGATAAAAATTTGAAATCTAGAGTGATACATACAAGAATGGATTGGGATGTGTTCTTATGAATAATAACTTTCTTATTATTATCCTTATTATTATATTAGGATGTATAAGAAAAAATAACCAACTTATTTTTTGGAGCTGGAGTTGTAATGATTGAATTAATGATATAGAGAAATTATCATTATGTAGAAACCTATGATATATATAATAATTATTAAAAAATAAAATAGATATTCACACCAAAAGAGTTGAACATGAACAGTATAATATGGTTATAGCTGATAAAGTCTTATGATTACTCAATACATTACCGCCCATGGAAGGAGAACAATGTGGCCAATGCCTTGAGAGAAATATATTATGCCAACTTATACCTAATGATGATCACAAAATATCTGTATTTTATTAATTTTAAAATGATAGATCTAGAAATATGGAAGAAAGAGGATATATCTAACCATTTTCAATTGAATGTTCAACAATTTATCCAATTGAATAATAAGGATTCATATAAGTAATATGTTGAGCTATAAATGGAGAGAATAAATGTTACTTAGTTTATCCATGATTTGGATGATATTACAAGGTTAAAGAACCATGTATCTGTTCCTTCTATATAGGATTTGTAAAAGGAGTAATTACAAGAAGATCATAGTTCATTATTCTATATACATCTTAGATGTAAAAATATGTATATAAATTTCAAGGAATAATTTCACTGGGAAGGTATGAAGAGGTATATCATAGATTTTTTATCTAGATGCTTTCTATACCATAAATTTAAGGACAAATAAAATGTGTACATCGATGTTGCATCCATTACCCATTTTAAAATAGAAATTGGAGAACATCATTAGGGATTTTGTTGTTGGTCACCACATAACATTTAAAGTGTCTACTTTTTTATGTTTGGTAGTCGATAACCTTCATAATTTAGCACACATTATTTCTATTTGAGAATAATTCTTTCTGGATCATCTTCCCTGGATAATCATTAAAAAAATTTAAGGTTCCATGGATTACCACATTCCATTGTAACTGATTAGTTTCCATGCTTCAATTAATTTTTTGGGGATGTCATAAATAGTAACGTGATACAAAATTGAGTTTTAGAACTTATTATCATCCTCATACAGATGATTAGTTTAGAAAAAGAATTCAAACCATAAAATTTATGTGGAGATCTTGGTCATTGAATTTCAATGGTTTTTCAGTTAAAAACTCCATATTGATGAGTTTTAACAAAATAATAAATTTCACTCAATAATTTATATGGAACCTTATTAATCTCATCATAAGAAAAAATTTATAGCTATAATTTGCTGGGATGGTGTTGAAAAAATAAAGCTATTGGGACTTGAGATAGCTGAAGAAAAAGCCCAGAAGGGTAGAATCATTCAACAAAATATCAAGGAAATACAATGTGAACAAAAAATTAATGTTTATAAACATTATAATTAACTATAATATGAAGATAGTGAGAAGATACATTTATGAATATATTCTTGGAAGATGTTTATGTGGTTTTGGAACAAAGGGAAATAATTACCTATGTATATTGGTCTATTTGAGATCCGTGATCATATCAGAATGGAAGAATAACTATTAGATCTTCGTAAAAATATATCTCTTGTGCATGATTTATTACTCTTATATACCTTGATAAATTACATACCTGACCCTTCCCATGTGCTAAAATGACAGTTCATACCACTAGAGCAGGATTTTTCTTACATGGAACAACCTATTGAAATTCTGGATCATACACATAATGTTCTAAGAAACAAGTCCACTCACCTAGTAAACGTTTTTTGGATAAATAACAAGTTATAGGAAGCTAATTGGAAAATTCATGATAATATTACGTATAAATAATCCAATTTTCTTTATCAAAATGATGAATTTTGATGGAAAATTTTATTTTATGGGGGGGGGGGGGGGGGTTGAATGTAACACCCTTAATTTTTATGAACCATTTTTTATAATAAATTATTTTTAATTGATTTATATAATTATTTTCCACACTAATTCAAATATTCATTATATTCTTCCCCATTTTAACCTTTTTCTACATGAAACATCAACTTTGATAATGTTAAACACAACACCGAGTTACTATAAAACAACATTTTGTTATTATGATTATTTAAATGAGATATTTATAACATAGACATTAAAAATAGTAATATAACATTTTTAAAATATTAATTATAATGTTTTCATATAAATAAAACATATTGATAATAATACATACATTTCTAGTAATGTCTTTATATGTTTGAAAATAATATTTTTGTTAAAGAACTACATTCAATATACTTCTTTGAAAAAAAATTAGAAACGTTTTGAAATTGAATTTGATAAAATATAAATAATTTTTTTATTTAAAATTTTAAAATTATCTTAGAGTGATGTTTTGGTATTTTTATGAGAAACTATATTTTTGGATGAACATTGAAGAATACTGAATTTTAATTCAAAACTCAATTTTTTCTCTTTTTTATTTATTTAGATAAATTTTATTTTATCCTTGTTGTAGTGTCACAATATTTAACTTATAAATACATTAATACAATTTAAGTCATTGGAATAAATTATAAAATGAAGTTAAATAGAAAATCTTAATGAACATTTTAACGTTCTCACATTAAAATCTTACTTTCTCATCGCGTCTGATGGATTAGCATTAAACAAAAAAATTTATAATTATGTTAAATAAATTTTAAAGAAATTTACAAACATGGTCTCAATATGTATAATATTTTTTACAAATAATTTTAACATAATTTTTTACAAAAAACTATAGTTTAAGTAATTAAAATTATTTAAAATGATTATGGTATAACTAAGCTTAAAATGGAATAAACCATAATCATTAAGGCTAAAATGCCCCATCCTGTTTTACAACACCAATTTTATTTCCATATTTAGGCCATATACATTTTTTATTGATTTTAGTTTGTTTATTAATAAATTTTTAGGTTAAATCGTGGGTACACATAACTTTTTTTCAAAAATGAAAAGTGTATCCCATCCCTCCATTAAAACTGCCACCACATATCCCCCCTATTCACACCAATCAATTCACTTACTTTTGGAAAATATATTCCCAATTAACTTCCCCACACCCATCCATTCACCCTTGATTCCTTTCTATGGTCTGAAATCTATCCAAGGAATCCATTTTGTGAAAACAAAAAAGAGTTACCCAACGAAAATATAATACCCTTCCTCAAGCTTATTTCCATTAATTTATCTCCTCAATAAATAAATTAATATTATTCCATGAATTTATCATAATACAATAATTCAAAATTTCATAATTTTCTTTATAAGGTTTTAAAAAATCTTACACACGCTTCAATCTTATGGGTAAAGAACTTACAGTTCTTTTGTACGATGAACTACTACCTCATGAAATGATGTGATTCATTTTTCCCATACCATAACACATTGTTGATATTTTGGATGGAAACCATATTGTTATACATAATATATGATATTTTTCTATCTATTTATTATTATTTAATTGTTGTATTGCATTTACCATCATGCATTCCATTTTTTGAAAATATTATTATTTTTATTGGGGAAGTGTTGACTACCCTCTCCTCAAAGTGATGTTATTTTCTCACATGCTACCTTGATTGTATTAAAGATAGATTCAGATCGTTTATATTATACATAATAAATTTACACAATAATATAATGATTATATATATATATTGAATTTAATTTTTTTCATTGAATATGAATAAAACAAAAATTGTGTTCATGCACACAAACAGTCTACCATCTCCATGAACGATGTATACCATTCTGTATTAACATATTATATAAATTATTATAAATCCATATATAATAAATATAATTTATATTTAAATATTATTTTAAAACATTTATATCATAAATATGTATAAGGTCCAAAACAATAACAAATTAAGACCCATGTGAAATACAAATTGGATATTACCCGAAACAAAAAAATTACATGTAATTGTTAATACATGGGTAATATAAAGTCGTAAAAACCTGTATTTGATATTTGATATAAGAATGTGGTTGTATAAATTACTTTTTGAAAACATATATTTATTATAAGTGAGGTTTGTATGAGTTTGAATATATTCAAGACATTATGTAAGGGGGATTTCTAGTCTCACATTTATCTCTACATGATTTTTTCCTTTTATCACAAATCATTTATTTTTTATCCTGTATATGCTTCCCAGGAATATATTCTCTGATTTTTATACTTAAATTTATCGATATTTTCAAATCCATTACTTTACCTCTCTTTCATGGGGTTTATTTATCAAAAGATACAAAATTTATAATGAACATTTGTCTCAATTTTCCTTTATTGAGACACATTCCCTAAATTAAAAAACCATGTTTTTGAAAAGGTTTTTAGAAATATTTTTGAATATTAATTTTTATGAAAAATATGGAAAATGAATTATAAAAAACATTTATTTTTTTCAAATAGTCCATTATAGGTTTTCAATGTGTTATCAAGAAAATATTTTCAAAAAAATCACAAGCATTCAATATAGGTTTTAATGTTTATTTTCAAATAAAATGGTTTTAAAAAGTAGTTACTATATAAAAATTATATTTCAAATAAAAAAGGATTTTTTTCCAAAAAAATGTATCTAAAATGTATTTCAATTTTTTCCCATCTATTATGACATCCATTGATGTTACTCATGCCTTTCTAAGGAAATTATCCAATAATACTATTCATATCATTTGTTTAATGATTTATTACATAATACCAATATGTTTATGACACCCATTTCTCTTTCATGAGTAATATTATTTTGCAGCCCACTTATTTTCATGGGTTATTCCTTCATGAAATGATTTTGAAACATATATATCTTCTATTGATTATGATGTGATGATATGTTCAGGATACCCATTTAATTTCATGGGTTATGATATGATATTGATGAAAACAATGTATTTTTACTGGACATGATATAATTAATTTTGATTATCTTGTGAAACAAGTATTAATGGTTTTATTATGTTATGGGAGATACCAATATCTCCCTCCAATTCATTTTATAAAGATTATCATATCGTGAGATAATTAAGGGCATCAATTCGACGAGCTTGATCCACTCTGAGAATAAGGGGAAACCCGATTCCATATAGGGAATAGACTATGACTAGGTATGGTGGTTTCTACCATCCTATAGGTGTAGTTAAAATGAAGATAGAAGTTGAATAATCCTGATCCCTTACTTCAAAAGGACTTTGACTATTGTTGGTGTCATGTCTTGCCATGTTGGTATAGCCTCCTAGAAGTTCCCTAAAATGATATATAAGTTTTTCTTGACTTATAAGGAATTATATTTTGTGTTCTTATATATTCCACAATCCCATTTCTAATTCCTATGTTATTATTTCATAGATCATTCCATTTATTTAAATTTGATTCATATATTATCAACTAATAATCTATAATCCATGACTTATGTTTATTATCTTTTATATGAATGGTATGATCTTATAATGTTATGATCATGTTATCTTACCCTTATAATCATGTTTATGATTAATTACTTCTGATTTACCCTTACTAATCATCTTAGCTCATCCATTTTTATTTTTTCTTCCCCAGGATATGAACATATTTATTAGGTTTGATGTGTCTATGGAGTGTTTTAGTCACCAAGAACCTAGTGCCATATAATGTAGATAACATATGTACTAGTGTTTGTGTTTCCATGTTTCAAAATAAAATATATTTATACAGTCATTAATAATTTATTTTGTGAAATGTATTAAGTATTATTTAATAATAATGCAATATTATTGCATGAAATTATAGGTATTATATAATCATCATTCCCAACAATATACACCCACACCAAAACATGGGTTCCAAAGGTTGTTATGAGTGGTTACCCGTAATAGTTGGGTGTCTAGAAAAGGTTTTTCTATAAAAGGGCCATATTTTCCCCCATTTTTTGGTAAATGTGGAATCCAAAATGAGAAAACTTGGGTACATAGGGAAAATAGTTACTTCCCAATACTCTATGAACTCCTTAAGGTTATTTTTAAATCCAAACGTAGGGAGAGGTGATAGAAAACTATATACCCATACTATCAAAATTGGAGTTGATCCTAAAGTACTAGACTAACTTAGAACAAAGAACATTGGAACCATAGCACATGTGGTTCATCTACCAAGTCATATAACACATAAAACCCTTTATAAAACAGCACCTTATCCCCTAGGTCACTAAAAATATTAACTCCAACTTCTTTATGTCCTACTATAATAGAACCCATTTTCTCGAGTCACAAACATGGGTACCCATTCACCTTGTAATCATATATAGGAACCCACTTCTCCAAGAAATGTTACCTATAATCACATTAATTGAGTCCAAATACTTGGGAACTCATTTATACATTCATCATACCTGGATTATATTATCAAAATTTTAATACCCTTCATCCATTGTTCACATAGTTCTAGAGTAGTTTAGAACCAACTACTCCTTAACCTACAACATGGGAAACCATTCGTGCATGCTCCAGCCCAGTTTCCTATTATCCAAGGTAACATTCCAAGATTTATATTCTCTTAGGTAATACTTTTTTCTTCCTAACACAACCTAGATGGCCAATAACATAGGGTATTTACATTAAAACCATAGTTAATGCAGGTTAAAACATTTGGCCTCATGACATTTTCTAGATCCCAATACTTCAATCACATTCCTTCATGAAAAATCAATAATTATATCATAAAATGTTTTGGTTATATTAATAATTATTTCAATTATCTTGCATAAAACCAAAATTTGATCCAGGATAATACATTAATTTGATAACTTCACCTTAGTTTTACAAAAATAAATTTATTTGAGATAATTCTTATTGTAACCAAAAATAAATTGAGTTATGATACATCTCATGGTGTCCTCATATAGCTTTAGTTTAAATTATCCTTTATCTTTGCATTCATAACATGGGTAGAGTTCTCCTTTAGGTTTCCTTATATCCAAGATTAAAATTATCCTCTTTCTTTTTCATAAAAACATGAATTGTTATTATCCTTTTAGTTCCTAAAAAATTAATTCATGTAAATAATGTGTAAACTTAAAATGGATAGGTATTTGGAGGTATAATTCAAAAACTAACCATTTATAGGAACAATTCTCCTAGTCTTCCACTTCATATTAACTTATCATTCATTGATTTTTTCATTGATATATGACCATAAATGGAAACACAATTCAATTTTTATATGACCTTGAATGGTGAAATTTATCCTATTAAGTGGCATCGAACTACATGTGTCCTATTTCCTGTCATATATATATGTAAGAATCCCATTTCTGGGGAATGTTTCCTACCCCACAAGTCTTCCAATCTCCTTTCATAGGATTCCAATAACAAACCATACGTTTCATTCAAATATATTACATCAAAATTGAATAATATTCATTACATAACATATCGAATTTATGGAATAACCCTATAGTTTAACATTATCTAGAAACTGAGATATATATACTAAATTGGTTCATAAAACAAAAAAATAATATCTATCTTATTTCATCATAATATGAACCCCTTTGGACACATCATACATTGTATCATTATTCATATCCTGGGAAAATAAACAAAAGAAATGGTGAGTTCAGATGCTTAATAAGGGTAATCAAGGGGGATATAAATCATATCATAAACATTAGACATAAAAATGTAATCAAAAAATTTGAAATTTATATCCTTCGTATCAATGTTAGTGATATCATGCCATGGGATAATTCATATATTTTCCTAAAGAACATATTTCATGAGATCATATAATAATAAATTAAATTCTGTATAAACATAGGCATATAAAATAATTTACAAATTATTTTACAAAAAATTCCAAGACCATCATAGTGAAAAAATTATTTTACAAAATAGGGTTCACTCCCCATTCCAACCTTATGTTTCCATAAAGAGTTTACTTACAGTTCAAATCATGTATTAATAAATTTAGATATTTTATCATTCCAATTATATCTATATCAATATATATAAATCATTATCCAATTAGATATTGGGATATATAGGTACAACCCTTCAGATAATTATATCTATACATATGTGTTCCACATGATTATAATTATTTCAAAGAACACATAAAAATAAATGGGTTCATAAACATCATTCAACAATAACATAAACCATGGATAAGATATCAGTTTCATAAATATCATTCAATAATAATCATAAAACAAATATGTAATGAATGATATCATATATGGAAACAAAATTTGACAGATCACATGAATATATTTGTTAAGGAAAATATCTTTTCTTCTTGAAACAATTCAGTTTTCTGAAAAAACCACACAATTTTAATAGAAAAAAATTTCGTTGAATGTAATAATTAAATATTATATGGAAAAATTCATGGAATTAATTCATCATGAATGAGTAAAAATATATCTTGGTCGTACTAGTTAAATAAAATACTATTCTCATGTTTTTTCTAGAAAATCCATAATATAGATTGTTTTGGAAAATGACAAAAAGATACCTTTTAGATATTTAGAATAAATTCACACATGGGTAAAAATTAATATTACACATTTATAAAAATAGTAAAAAATATTATTATGAAACATGAACATGGGTGATAAATATTTACCATTTGATAATTATATATAAACAATACTAAATAAAATTTTGATTCTAAAAATAAACCATGACATAGGTATGGATTCAATCATACGTACTTGGAACTGCTCTATAAGGGATTAAATAATGTTATTAACTTATTATATAACCATATTCATATTATTTATATCATATAAATTTCTATTATCACCAATTTCATTATAATATTTCATTTCTACTCTTCTTTCGATTGTAATTGCTTCATTTTCCTATGCAAGTTTTATCCTGTTATTCCTAATAGTTGTGCATGGGATATATTTCTGTAATTTGGAAAATTATATATACATCATATAGATTTATATAATATTTTTTTGTTAATTTATAAATTGAATCACATCATGTTGTGGAAATTATATGTCGTATGTATACAAAAGTGATGGTATCATTCAATTAATTTAAAATGGTGTGGACATGGATAAAATATACATTGTTAAAAAATATATATCTAGTTATTTTTATTATATAAAAATATTATTTCCATATTTATACACATATAGGTAATGTAGTAATAGAAATCATGTTTCCGACACTTTCATTAGGGTGTGCATCATCATGTTGTCATGCACTGGTTGTTTCCCCATTGTCTAATGTTATAAAGACAGGTGGCATCCATCGCTTATTCCGGGATGTTTTCACCCTGATTGAAATTGGATGATGGGTTGTTGGTATCTCCATCAACGTTTTCTTCCATGGAATTCAGCACTTAATTCATTTATCCTTTAAATATTAAGAAGTTGTTAGTGAAACTCTTCATAGTGCCACATCATTGAGGACATCGGTTAATTACATTACTTCTATGAAAAATCCCACGGGGTGAAGTCAGTGTAGCATCCTTTGGTCAAAGTATTGGTCACCTTAAGCAACGATGGGAAGTCTGGGTGCTGGAACACTAGTCAACCCATATTTCTTCCAAATATGATTGTATTCAAGATGGTACAGAAGCCCATGGAATCTAACATCAACTGCGGGGAATTGTATTCCATAGGCTTGTCTCAATGGTTTTCCTTGGATTCACATGTTTTTCCTAGGGTATGTCGTGAGTTTAATGTCTACCATAGATAGATCAAACATATGAGAACACTAATGGTAGTGGATCAGATGGTTACATCCCTATAAGGGAGAACAAGGGAGGTTAACTAAATTGGTGGATCAATATATTCAACGAGGAAATATTTGATGTCCATTGGATTCATGAAACGGGGACACTATGGTTTAATATTTGTTGGTATTGAATCTCATGGAGGCCTCCGACATGACATGTATAGAAGATAGGAATCCAAACCCATGCAGTTCGAGAGGGTGAATCATGGGATCGGGCTATACACAATAGAGAACAACCTGAAGATATACCAGGGCTCACTCATGGATAGTGTCCCATAATTATAGATGCCAAAAAGTGATCAAGTGCTGAAGAAAGATTCCAAATGACCAAGAGAACTCATATTCAGACCCGGGGACCCCATCTGGGGAGCCAGAAGGGGCCGTAAAAAATAAATTCATAGGAACGTGAAACAATTATGCCATGTGCTGAATGTTTCGGGATTCACGAGAGTTCTGTGGTGGGGGCACGAAATATTCTGGGACCTACCTACGCGGTTGACATTTCGCACCGTCGTCCTCCATCACGTAATTATTACACGCCAACCAGGTTTTCATGCCATCATATTCCTACAAATATATGGCAACCCCCTGCCACTTCGTGGCTTAAAATCCTGAACCATCTCTCGTGCGCGAAATTCGTCTTCCGCGTGCGCAAAGACGACCATCTGGTACGATTATTTTCGCCCCATGTCACCCCGGGGTCTGCCTTCAAGATAGATCCCCATGGTTTAGACTTAATTCCAATCCATATGGGGTTCAACCCTTGTGGGAAATCTCATCCTCTTGTGTGTAGGACAGCCTAATTACACGCAACCCCTTCCATTGCACGCACCCCGGCCAATTGCGCGCAATCGCTGAAATTGTGTGCACCCCTAGTCATTGTGCGCATTATCTCCCACTTGCGCACATTTAAGAGCCTTGCGCACAATCCTTCTAAGTTTGCACAAAACCTCATCTCCATTTATGCACAAGAATCACATATTTCACACGAGACTGGTGTTTTTCACGTAGTTCTAATTTTTTCGTGAAAACCTTAAAGGTTGTGTGCAATCCCCCCGGGACCTCCAACCTCGTTGCTCCCCGGGCTCCCCCCATTCGTGAGTGCCCGATGCATTTCTTTTGAATTTCATTCACAGGTACCACTCATGCCCCAAACATCTACATCATGCACTATTTCCCCATACAATCTTCTAGGCTTCTACGAAGTAACTTCAAAGACCCTTGGATGACACCGCCAGTTGGGTTGCTTTGCTTCATGCTTCTTCGCATATGCATATTAACGGCTATTTCTTCTTCATATATGCATGCTAATGTTGACCCCTATATGGTTCTATCTAACAAACCCCATTGCTATGGCGTTGCTGATTCCTTCTCTCCCACAAAGAGCAGAGGGTACCCTTTATGAAAGTCCTAGGAGTGTGGAGAAAACCCACCACGTTCGAGCTGTGGGATGTTAAACTGCCAAGCACCATCGTCCTCAACACATGACATTAAAATATGACATGTCCCCAAGCCTCACACGTATGGTCCCCCCGCCTTGGACATTATCCACGCACACTCATCTCCACAGGGATGGGATCACCCCTCACTGGGGGATAATATCATCTTTATTAGAGTGGCATTTGTCTGTGGGGAAAGGGCTGCCACCTCGGTGTAAGCCCCTAGTTTTCCATCAAGGAGGCAGTATCCCTGATCCTCCTTTCATCTTCGGTCCTCAAGGCCAGCGGAGGGTATGATAGGGAATGGAGCTCCTCCTTTCATCAGTCCCAAATCCCTCTCCTATTTCCCCTTTTCTCCCCCGGGCCTCCATCCTAGAGTAAGCCTCGACTTCATCGGAAACTAACGACACGTAAGACCCGGTTTCCTCTTTGGGCCGCTCCATGCGTAAGCCCCACTCCATCTCCGATCGTCTCACCTTTCGCGACATGATCTTCATGTATTTGCTATCTCTTGTTTCTCACACCGAGCCTAGCTCACGTGAGCTTAAAAAAAGCACCGGCCATGACCAAAAACCTTGGGCCGCCTCAGAGTGTTAGCCCATATCCATTCCGATCTATAGGGACCTTGATCCATGTCATGGAATGGTACGCAAGAAGCCTCTAAGAGGTTCAATCCCAAAACCATGGGCCACCTCAGAGTGTAAGCCTCATTCCATCACAAACTATGGGGACTTTGATCCATGTCAAATCATGGTACGTAGGAAGCGTGCATGAGTTTCAAGCCCACCACCCAGTCATTCCAACCATGTTGTTTCGCCAACACCTTTTTCCATCTCTGAGTGTAAGCCCCAATCCATCTCGAACTACGGGGACTTTGATCAATGTCCAGTCATGGTATGTAGGAAGCCTACATGTGGTTCAAGCCCACAACCCAGTCGTTCCGACCATGTTGGTTCACAAAAACCTTGGGTCGCCTCAGAGTACAAGCCCCAATCCATCCCAAACTATGGGGACTTTGATCCATGTCAAGACATGGTACGTAGGAATCCTTCACGAGGTTCAAAACCCAAACACCTTGGGCCACCTCAATGTGTAAGCCCCAATCCATCCTGAACTATGGGGACATGGATCCATGTCAAGGCATGGTACATAAGAAGCCTCCATGAGGTTCAAGCCCCAAACACCTTGGGCTGCGTCCGAGTGTATGCCCCAATCTCTACCAAACTATGGGGACATTGATCCATGTCAAGGCATGGTATGTAGGAAGCCTCTACGAGGTTCAAACACCAAACATTTTTTCCACCTCATAGTGTAATCCCCAATCAATCCTGAACTATTGGGACTTTGATCCATGTCAAGGCATGGTATGTAGGAAGCCTTCAGAAGGTTCAAACACCAAACACCTTGGGACTCCATAGAGTGCAAGCCCCAATCCATCCCAAACTATGGGGACTTTGATCCATGTCAAGGAACGGTACGTAGGAAGCCTCCACGAAGTTAAATCCCCAAATATCTTGGTCCACCTCAGAGTGTATACCCCAATCCATCTCGAACTATGAGGACTTTGATCCATTTCAAGGCATCGTACGTAGGAAGCCTCCGCGAGGTTCAATCCCACCACACGGTCATTCCGACCATCTCGGTTCACCAAACACATGGGCGGCCTCAGAGCATAATCCCTAGATGCCGTCTGAACTACGCGGACATTGATTTCCTACCATTAATATACATAGGAAGTCTCCATGAGGTTTGATCCCATGAATCATGACTCATCTTGATCTCTCCCTCGAGCCAACATGTCTCGGGAAGTTCATCACCTCAACTGGAGGTTCCACTTCTTCTGTGTCCCATCCATGTGTCCATTCTCACTGGTGGCCTCTTCTGGTGTCCCATCGTTTCACCAAACTACGCGGACTTTGATTCCCCACCACGGGGATAGGTAAGAAGTCTCTTCGAGGATAAATCCCAAATCCATCATCCATCCAGATTATTACCCATTCTACCACATCCCGGTGAGATCATGCCACCCCATTCCTCATTTCGTTTGATAGCATTTGGGAAGCGACCAGCATGTTGGGCCCAATATCAGTGTTCCCTCTATGGGGTTCCTCAATCTTGATCCACCCTAATCATTGTTCTGATCAGTCTGATCCATCCCTGCTGAACGTTTAAAATGCGTAATACCCTATGTTAAACATGGGTAGCTGAGGAAAACCTTAGAAACATGTCAATGTAATATGATTCCTTATGTTCGACAAGGGATGCCTCAGGCTTTGGTTCCCTCAAGAAGCCTTATAATAAGATACAGAAGATAGAACTTCCAATCCCCCACTGTCAAGACACGCCAGTGGTGCCCAACATCACTACTCTTCTAACCAAAGGTTTCTTCCCTAACTGGACCCCTTGGAACATCCTGACAAAACAAGCGTAATTTACTAGTGTACATGAAGATATGGAACTGGGACGAGTTTCACCAACAACATCTTAAATCTATGAGGGATTCACGGACTAGGTGACGAGCTCAAAGATGGAATTTACGAAAGGAAGAACCGACATCCCATCATCTCGTTTTGATCATGGATATGACGTCCCTGAATAAGAAGCAAATGTCACCCGCCTTTGGAAAGAGGGAATACGGGGTAACAGCTATGTGTCCTCTGCGTGACGGATGTGCGCGCCCCGGCGAAAGAGTCAGACACATAAATGGTGAAAGCGATGTAAAAATCTTCACCTCAACATGTAGGAAGGTAATTTTTGAGGAAACAATGGATTAGCATGTTTGCAGACCTCGTCATCTAGAACTAGGCCCCACCATGAAAAAATTGGGTCTGATGTGAAACTCTCCAGAAGTTGGGACAGTCAGGACGTTGAGAATTCTATTCTGCAATTTTGTCCGCATTGATCCATCTTACTGGAAATTGAAGATGGAATGACACATGGGCACTAGTAGTCAATTTCATTGCCTAGAATTATTAATCAGTTCATCTTCCTGCTTCCAGGAACCAGGTTCTTGCATCTGGAGCTTGATCACCTGCCCACCGGCACAGGGGTAGGGGAAATATCGACGTGGCTACCCGCACAGTTCGTCCTCTTCAACGACGGCTTCGACCACCACGATTGATGGGTGCCGACACCCCATCTCCCCATCATAAATTATCTAGAGAATGGTAATTAATGACCTTGTATGCAGGTACGAGGAGGAGAGGATCATCCCCTCCAGGGATATGGCCCGCTCAGATCTCAATACGGCTGCACCTTGCTGTCAATGCTGCCCCTGAGGGCCGCACAAGGAGCCGCTTCTCCCACCCCCTACATTCAATCGTTTTTGTAGTTTGTCCCCAGAATACCTTGAAACCTACCTACCCTGCACTGATGAGGTAGGGTATGTCCGGTTTGGCCGAATCAGAGTTCCTCTCCAAGGGATCTCGATGAGGGATCCCACCAGGCTTCATCAACGATGCCGCACGGTTCTCCGAGCCAAGGAGCATGTAGGCCATGCACCTGCACCACCGGCTCTAGTACATTTGACCCGATGCCATCGTCAGGCACAAATGGAAGAGGGATCCAACCATGGGGCGTCAACATTAGCAACTATTATGGTATGATCCACTACAGACTCATATCCCCAACTCCCTTCATACGTAGAGCTAGGACAACTATACGCCCAACCTGGATCGAGGCCCTGACCACCCCACGAGCAGGCTTGGTCAACTCTCTCAGTCACCGACACATGTGATTGTCGCTGCAGACCAATCTAAGGTAGTGTCACCCAGTTTGAAGGCCTACTCCATATTGCCACTATTGAAGGTACGGGTCCTCCATGCTTCCAACCTCAGATTAGAGGTCTACCATGTGCCACCTTCAACTCAAGTGATGGTATCCCCCATAAAAGCAACACTCCGTATGGGGGTCTCTCCCAGGCTCACTACATTGGGTATGGGGTCACTTCCCCTACTGCAGACTGCAAGAATGGAGACATTTCATGTCTGGTCACCCGCCAACATGGAGGTCCTCCCGGTGTCCCTTTCGACATTTTTTAGAGTGCTCCTAGCACCCCGGCTTTCTCGGGTGGGCACCCTCTCCGCCCCAGCACCCGTGCAGCCAGAGGACCCCATGTCGGAGACTAGCCCTATCCCAAGGATCCACCCAGGGGTCGAAAGGCGGGTCCTCGCCACACAAGAGGAATTATGGAGTAGTCCGTACATGAATCATACCATTACGCTTCTCGTACTCTGAGGCAGAGTACGACTCTGCGCTGGAACCCTCCCCTCAGTCCTCTGAGTCAAGGGTTGGGACAGAAACGAGGGGCATCACCCTCATAGTCTTGGAACATGAGATCCATAAGATCCTTGTTCCCCTCTGATGGTATATCCAAGAGGACGAGAACTGGGCATGTCCCTAGATTTCGGTCGCACAGTCAACGTTGTCATCTCTGAGAGCACCTTTTGTATTGGCTAAAGTCTATAGAGAGATATTTTGGGGGTCAACGGCGGAAGATCCATGACATATCTCACACTAAAAAAGTGATGATTTTATGTCAGGCTATTTCTTTACTGGTTCATCCTATCGTGATATAGCTGCCAGGTCGCTACATTCCTCCGATGACAGCCTAATGTTTGGCGGCCAGTCAGGCCGCTCACTATATTCTCCACTAGCTAGCATGTCGTCCCAGAGGTCTTCCTCAGTGTTTCTTCCAATTCCTTAGCCATCACCAGTTTGACGAGTGGGGAAATCGATGGCCAGACCCTAGATCTGATCTGAGGAGCTTCTGTACTATCCTCACAGTGGGCCACTTCCCTGGATGTTTTGGCCGGTTCCTATAACGACCCATACTTTACATACATGGTTATTACATCAAAATTGAAGAATACTTATTACAACAAATAACAAAACCATGAAAGGACCGTATAGGTATAGTTTCATTTGAAACTGGGAATCATAAACAACTGGTTCACAAAGCGTCTACATTGTCTCCCATTTATTTCATCATATCTAGAGTCCCTTTTGGCATATCCTACTTAATAAACTTCTTCCTGACCTGGGGGAAAGAAAACATACAAAAGGGTGAGCTCAAATGCTTAGTAAGGGTAAACAAAAGAAAAATCAATCACATCATTTTCATAAGAATATATAAATTTGGAAATATTACCCTGCAAAAGAGATCATAATTTCCTAACATGGGATAAATAATGATAGTGAAATGTAATCAAAATAATCATAACATAAAACATGAAGCTTTTTGTAATACACACAAAACCATAGAGAATAATTTTTTATTAGTCAAGACTCATTTCCAAGACTATCTTAGTGGACAAAGTCCATTTCTGAACCGAGTTCATTCCTCGTTTCAGTCCTATTTCACTGAACCGGTTTAACATGCCATTCCAGCCATTTTTATCTAATGAGATATAAAATCTTTACACAATGTATTGGAGGGAGATATAGGTCCCACCCATCTCAAAATGATACCATTCTTATGTGTTCCACAAAATCATAAACCATACATCATAGCATAACCCATGTAATAAAAATGGGATTCTTAAACACCATGACATCATAAAACAATTCATATAAGATAAAGGAATTCATAAAAACAAATCCATCACAACATAATCAAATCAATGTAATAATAGGGATATAAACAGAACCCTTTATTATCTTAGATGGAAAATAATTTTGATAAAACACTTGAACTCCATTCTTGAGGAAAATATCCTTTCTACCTCAAAAACATTTTTCCTTTCATAACATGTCATACAATTTTAAACCAAAAGAAGTTGATTAAAGATAAACTTGAAAACTTGTAAAGTATGCTTCTTGGAAATAATGTTTCAAAAATCCATTCATTTCGTATAAGTTAAAAAAACATTCTTCTCGTACTTTTGTCGGAAAATTCAAAAAGTACCTCGTACGAATAACGACAAAATATTCCTTTCATATCTTTTACTAAATATTCACCGAAGGGTAAAATTGGATATAAACTATTGTAGAATGATATAAGTATTATATATTGAGGAAACATGGATGTGGATGATAAATATTCCCCAGTAAATTCTGAAGTATAAACAATCTGGGATTAAAATTGAGATTTCGAGATTTTCCCTTACCTTAGGTCCGATTTGCTTCATAAGTGTCCGAACCTCCTGTATAATGATTTAAATAAGTTCATTGACTTATTCCAGAATCATAATCATTGTTATTATATCATATATGGTCATATTTTTAGCTACTTATTAGTAATAATTCATTGTTACTTGTTATTCGGGTGTTTATTGCTTTTTGTTCTTATGAGTGTTTGGTTGAATAAATTTTTATTATTATTTTTTGATTATAGATAACTCATTTACATAATGGTATTAGTGTAATATATAACATATTAATTCATTCAATTCATTTATATAATCATTATGAAATGAAGATCATGTAGAACGAGTCACATCACATCGTGGAGATGGTATTCTGTACGTACGCACGAGCGATGATATCATTCCCATGATCATGAAATAGTAATGGAGTGTATGTATACTATTTCATAATCAATATCACTTTACAATAATAATTCATTGTTATTATTTATACAATTATACCCATCCAAGTAAGGTGGTGGTGGAAAATAGATTACACCACGGCGTGGAGACGGTATTCTGTACGTACGCACGCGCGATGATTTCGTTTTCCTTAGGATGAATATATGGTGAAATAGGGTTGTTTCATACATATAATAACATATCAGTATATGAGTTATACTTATGTTATTACTTCATAATGAAACAACTAAATAAGAAGAAGTGGAAGAAGAAATAAAGTTGAAAGAATCGGTAACGGACATTACTCTTCTTTGAAGCGCTTCATTGAGACCTCCTTTTAGGGCACCAATATTAGTCTATGAAAAGACCAGGACCTCTAGGATGTTTCTACAGAAGTGGAGAAGATAATTTGGTAGGGGTTGGCCAATCGTGAAGGCTCAAAGTGGTTTGAGGAAGAGAGGGAGGAGGTGCCTTTTTATAAGGGAGGAGAGGGGCACATTTGGAAAAACTAAAAATATTATTTTATTATAAAGTCATATTCGGTTTTAAATATCTCCAAATCGATTTATTTAGAATATAAGGTGGGGAAGGGTCTAAATCCTCTCATCCAATATAATTTAGACAAGTTTAGGTTCTTATTTTAACGTTATCATTTAGATTTAACTTTAAGTTAAATAATTTTACTTTTACCGTGTCTTTTTGTGTTCTTACACTATAAGGTTAATAATCTTACTATAACAAGTAAAACGAACCCCAAGATCTTTATTATTAATATATATATCCTTATCTATGTTATTTGGCCGAACCATAGATTTTTATGAATAAAATAACAATTAATAATATAATTTTTTTTTAAGACTATTTTATGTCAATTTTGATACTATTTGGTAATTGATTTTTGTGAAAACCATAACAGAAATATTAGTCCATCAAAATTGCATTAAATCAATAATAACATGTCATATTAACATAGAAAATTATTTTAATTCAAAAAAAGTCTCAAATTCCATTTACTTGGGTATTTATAACATCAATTATGTCAATATTTCATTAATAAGAGAATTATTGCATCATCATTGTGTCATAAATAAATTAAATTATTTAATGTATAAAAATTACAAATAAAATATAATTATGTAGGAAATATTTTTATATTTCTAATGAATATTTATAGTGGAATTTATATTCTGTATAACCATATATTAAAAATTCTTTACTTATTAAACATTGATTTTAACTATTTTAACCCTTCTTCAAATAAATTAATAATAAATGTCCTAATCCAATCCATGTGGGACTAAATGGTCATATTTTATTTATAAGGTTCTTTTTGGTCGAATTAAACTTATCCAATAGAATTAGGACATTTTTTAGGTTAATAATAATATCATTTGTACTCTTAATTACCCTATTTACTTTTAACCGTGGTAAATAAAAGTAAAAAGTTACTATTTACCAAAAAATATTTTCATCTCATTGAACCACATTTTACTTAATTAAATCAACCGTGTCACTTGGATTTTTAAAATTCCACTCACAGAAGCGGTAAAATTAAGTTTTATGTAAATTTGCAAATTCTCCTAGGAGGTGGGTAAATGGCGGTGAAAAGTTCAATAAAATTTTTATATACCTAAAATTATTATAAAATTACTCCAATTAATTACATTGAAATTATATATGTATTATGTACCAATTTTGACCTTAAATAAATTTAATTAATAAAAATAATTATTTAAATAAAAAGTCTGTTTTTAAATAGTAACCCAGTGTTTTCACTATTCATCAAAAATTGAAAGTTTCCAGAAAAATACCAAAATTTCACCGTAGCCTAATTTCGATATTCCGAATCCAAAAACGAAGTCCATTTTGAAAAATTAAATTTTCAAAATTTCAAAAAGTTGTTATTACTATTCATACCGGCTAGTTTTAATAATATTTTAATAGCATATCGTTGTTTAGTGAAACTCGGTATTCCGTATGACACAAGCTATCAAGGAAGTTCGTGATTTCATGTAAAGAAATCCAATCTAGTGTTGTGTGTAGTGAATTATTATTTTGATGATTTATATAAAACAAAATATTTCTTATAAAAGTCTCGGGTGTTACATTCGACCCCCCTTAAAATGATTTTCGACCTCAAAATTCGTCACTTGTAACAAACAGATGAGGATACCTCTCCCTCATCATATCCTCAAGCTCCCATGTAGCTTCTTCTAATTGGTGGTTCCTGCATAAAACATTCACCAAGAGAGTGGTCTTGTTCTGTAAGAATTTTTCACTATGATCCAGAATCTCTATCGGCTGTTCTTCATAAGAAAGATCTTGTTCTAGAGGTACAACTTCTGAGCTGAGTACATGTAAAGGATCAGATATGTACTTTCTCAGGAGAGATACATGGAACACATCGTGAACTTGAGAGAGATTCGGTGGAAGTGCCAATCGGTAACCTACCTTCCCAACATGATCCAGTATTTCGAAAGGACCGATATATCTAGGGCTCAACTTTCCATTCTATCCAAATCTCAAGACCCTCATCCAGGGAGATATTTGTAAGAACACTTTATCACCTACTTCAAACTCTAAGTCTTTTCTTCGGTTGTCAGCATAACTTATTTGTCAACTCTGAGCTTCTCTTATGTGTTGTTGAATAGATCTGACCTTTTCTGCCATCTCATCAACAAGATCAGGTCCTAATAGCTTTCTTTCCCCAACTTCATCCCAGCAAGTTGGAGTCCTGCATTTCTTTCCATAGAGAGCATCATAAGGAGTCATCTGAATACTCGAGTGAAAGCTATTATTATAAGAAAATTCCACCAAAGGTAGGTGTTGATCCCAACCACCTTTGAAATACATAGAGCAAGCTCTCAACATTTCTTCTAGAGGTTGAATCATCCTCTCAGAATGACCGTCTGTCTGAGGATGATAAGCAGTGCTGAAGCTCAACTATGTATCCATAGTATGCTGAAGACTTCGCCAGAACATTGAGGTAAACCTCAGATCCCGATAAGATATAATAGAAAGTGGTACTCCAGGCAATCTTACCACTTCCTTTACATATATCCTAGCAAGCTGATCCAGAGAGAAATCCTCATTAATAGTAATGAAGTGTGCAGACTTTGTAAGACGATCAACTATGACCCAGATAGCATTATTGCCTATGGATGTTTTAAGAAGTCCGGTGAAAAAGTCCATAGTGATGTTTTCCCATTTCTATTCGGGTATGGGTAATGGTTGTATCATTCCCTTAGAATTCTCTCTCTCAGCTTTATCTTGCTGAAAAACCAAGAATCGAGAGACATATTCAGCAACATCTCTTTTCATTCCATCCCACCAGAAGTACACTTTCAGGTCCTTATACATCTTCGTTCTTCTAGGATGAATAGAGAATTAATAACTATGAGCTTCATCCAGAAGCTCCTTTAATTCGGGGATGGGAGGAACACAAAATTGATTCCTAAACATTATTATCCCATCACAGTCAAGGATGAATTTAGGAACATTTCTCACATTCTTTTGTAACTATACATCTTCTTTATGTGCCTCTTTAATCTTCACATGTATAGATGGTTGAACATTCATTTGAGAAAGATAAGATTTTCCCCCATCCATTATAATTCCAAGATCCATCCTTTGTAAATCCATAAATATTAGATCTTTTGTGATCCTCGTCATGGATAAACTGGCATCGTCTTGTCGACTTAATGGATCTTCCACCTTTTTTGCTTTCCCAGGGTGGTAATGAATTGAGCGGTCGTAATCCTTCATCAGCTCCAACCATCTTCTTTGGCGCATATTCAACTCCTTTTGTGTGAAAATATACTTTAAACTTTTATGATCAATATAAATGTCACACCATTCTCCATAAATATAATGCCTCCAAATCATGTGTAACACCCTGAGCTTCCATGATACGCTTCTCATTCAATAATGTAATATCTTGCATTGTACGCAACATCGAGTTCTAACACACTACAACTAATCAATGTAGCCGTTATGAATAGTAATAACCACTTTTTAAATTTATAGAAATTTTATATTTCAAAATGGACTTCATTTTTGTATTTCTAATATTGAAATTAGCCTATGTTGAATTTTTTGTAATTTTCTGAGAACTTCAAAATTTTTATGAATAGTGAAAAATACTTAAAACAACTTTTTTAATCAAAATAATTTATAGAGATAAGTTATACTATTGAGTGGTTTTAAAGTATAATTGGAATATATTTTCACCATTTTATCCAATGTTGGTCATTAGAATTAATTTCACTTTGAAATTGGACATAAACAATTGTCAATCTTTTGATATAAATTGTTTCTTAAAAACATGCTATTTATTGTGACAGCGGGAATTAATTATAAAATTAATTAATGCAAATTATATGTTTGTAATTTCATAAAATAGTCATCATTTTTGAATTTGGAATATCAATTATAGCATAGGGTGAAATTTTGGCATTGTTCTGAAATACTTCAATTTTTGATGAATTGTGAAACCACTAAGTGGTAGTTAAATAACTGATTTTTCGTTTAAATGAAATATTACCACTTCTGTGATTTGATTTTCAAAAATCCGACATACATGGTTGTAGATAAGAAGTAAAATGTGGTTCAATGAGATCAAAATAATTTTTTTGGTGAATAGTAACTTTTAAGTTTTTAATCGCGATTAGAGGTAATTAGTGTAGTTTAAGGTAAAAATAATGTTTCAATAATATGAGATGAGCTTGAAACTTGTCCTACTCCTATTTTATGAGTCATGGCCGACCAAGAAAACTCATGGGTCAACTTTGGGACCCCATGGAGCCACTTTGGTTTGAAAATGACATTAATATATATATATATATTTAATGTTAAAATTAAATTGACACAAACATGATTTGTTTTACTAAAACAGTCTTTAAGTGGGGTTACACAAGTCCAAATTTTGATTATAAATATTCATTAGAAAGATAAAAAGATTTAATACATCATATTATTTTTTTTATAATTTTTAGACATTAAATAAATTAAATTAATTATGACATCAAGATGATGCAGTGATGACCTCATTATTTAACGATTTAAATAAAATGGAAAGATAATGTAAAATCCAAAGCGTACACTTGTCAAAAACCTATTGGATGAGTAGATTTAGAACCCTTATCATCTTATCCTCGAATTATATAAGTGTGGGACCTCTAAAATCCGAAACTCATTTTATAATAATGTGAATTTTCTTTAATTTCCAAGAGTGCCCCTCCTCTCCACTTATAAAAGGCCCCCACCTCTCCCACCTCATTTACACTTTCAAGCCATTTGGCTCGGCCAATCTCTGCCCAAATACTCTTCCAACTTCCCCCTCTTACTCCTAGAAGCCTCACTTTGGGCAGAACTCTTCCCAAGGAATCCTTTGGCTCAAATCAAAAAGAGTTACCCTATTTTGAGGAGGTTAAAGAACGGTCGAGTGAGGACAAGACGCAAGGTAAGGGAACTTCTTAACCCAACTTCCATTCTTTGGGTTAATCTCCTACTTTCAAATTATGTCATTATATTATTATGTCTTATTTTGTATTTTTACTTTCTTTATGTGTACCTATAGTGAATACACATAATATATCTATTTTATTTTAAAAATGATCTTTGTATGGGACTTCGTCTAAATCTCCTTTCATTGAGGCATATTTTATTTTATACAAAACTTTATTTTATATGGTGTATACACCCCTTTGACTTTTACATTTATTCGAAAGAAATATTTTTTATACGAATATTTTTTCTAAACGACAAAAGGGAATGTTTTTCTTTCCGTACTTATGCGGCGACAACGACTTCTCCGCCGCCGTGACCATTATTTGAGTTTCGGCTTCCTCTACAAGCCATATTTTTCTAATGAAAAATAAATACAAAGTTTTAACTTTCTTTTATTTTGGTATTGAAAATGGTTTTGAAAGAATTTTTATTATATCAATGTGTTGTATTGATATCTTGTGATTGAAATGTGGAAATTTTATGTTTCCTTTATGCATGTTTGATGTGATACGATTATGTTATGGTTTATGATATGTTTAAACCTATTCATATGAGGAATGTATTGGACATAATAAGTGACGAGTGGAGGCCGTTATAGCTCCTCGATGCATCGGTAGGTCTCATGAGACAACTAGACGTGGAATTGGCCGAGGCCCTTTCCCAATTTGATTTATGGTTTTGGCCGAGGCCTTAATCATTTTAGACGTCTTGGCCTAGGCCTTGACAAAATGTTTCAGAATGTCCGGCATTATACATTCCGTCATTATGAAAGTGGTTATTGATATTTCATGTGATTATTCTACTAGTAGAATATCCATGTGAAGAAGTAAATGGCATTATCTCATTTTACTTTTTCCATATTATGTTGATGTTCATGTTTAAAAGGCTTTGGTTTTAGTTATAAATTGCCTTAAATGTTAATGTTTATTTATGAAAGCTTCCGTAATATTGTTATCCTTACTGAGCATCTGAGCTCACCCCTTTCAATGTTTTAATATTTTCCAGGACGTGAAGAAGTATTTTATGAATGACCTGCAGGGATAGTCAGAAGAGTATATGAGTGTGGACTATGAACACTTTGTTATTAGTTTTTCACTTTATGATGTAATGTAACATTTATGAATGTGTCTAGTGTTTCCAAGGCTGCTAAACTAATCAGTCTTTCGAGACTTGATCATTTGTGATCATGCCAATGTTACGAAGTAATGCACCGACTCTGGGTAGCTGGGGTCGGGGCGCTACCATTGGTATCAGAGGCAGTTTAGTACTAACCTTGGAAGCTAGATTTAGATAAACTCTGATTAGAGCACATAGCCCGAAGATAGACTTTAAGGATTAGTATAGAAGAACTTCCTAGAATTTTGGTATTATAGAGATTTTGTGAGATTTCCGAGCAATACATCCCTGTCTGGATACGAGCAGGTAGAGGCGGCTCTGGCACAGATGTACCTAGGGGTAAAACCTGAAAACACCGCTTTGAGCTTGACTCGAACGGGAACTGGTGCACGACAATTGGTCTTGCTGCACTCTTGTTTACGACACTCCCGGGGGATATGATTTGGATAATTCACATTTTCTTTACAAGCCACTATGAAGGGTTATGAGTATATACTTCCTAAAAGAAAACATTTTTTATGATTATGGATTATATCCATAAATAGTTCAATTTATTATAAGTGTTTTCAAGTTTGTTATTATGTATTTCGATTCATAAACTAATCTAGTTTATGGCATTGTATAGAAATGGCGCCAAGTAGAAGTAATGTGAACTCCATCAATACGTATGATCCAAAGAGTAAGAAGGATCATATCTTTCATGGTATTAAGCCAATATTTAGAAGGGAAATAATCTCACATGTGTTATCAACATATGAAGAAATAGTATCATGTGTTAATAAGATAAGTAGAGAATTCTCTGAGTCTTATGGATTTGAAGGGATGAAAGAGAAAAAAGGATGGAAGAGAGAATGATGGATAAAGGGATGAGGGAAAAGAATAATTTTCCAATATGTGATAATTGTGGGAAGAAACACCTTGGAATTTGCCTGAAGGGAATGGGAGTTTGTTATATGTGTGGAGAAAAAGGACACCAAGTGCGTGACTGCAAGGGTAAGAAAAAGGTTTCAAATGTACAATGCTTCACCTGCAAGGAGTGGGGACACTACGCAAACCAATGTTCAAATCATTAGAGTATGCCCCAAATGATGTTATTGGATAATAATCAAGTTATGATACTACCACAGATGAGGAGGAATGATTAGAGTTCTTATGTTGTTATTAAAGAATTTTGTAATTTGAGTGTCGCATCAATGACGTACTGGTTATAATAATTATGGAGTATATAACGATTGTACTGCAGTACTATTTCATCTAGGACTTGAGATTGTGTGGAACCAAGAAAAGTGACTCCACAGTAGGTTAAATTTTTGGAGAATATATGGTTGAGAGAAAGATAACCGATAATATGGTTCTGATACCGAGATAGTGATTTTGGAATAAGACATGATTGATTCGGATAAATTATGTTGGATATTCTTAACATCCTTGAAACTGATTAATGATTTGTATACATTTTTGGATAGAAGGAGTATATCTAGTTTCTTATAATGAATAAAGGATCATGAATGTAATCAATAAGGATTTATGGTAATTCATTATGTTGCAGTGTTTTAAAAGAATACATGATGAAGGTGTTCACATGTTGTTACGTGGAAAAAGGATCTTCATTATGTTTACCTTCCTTATAAAATTTGGACTGTGAGTTGGACAGAAGTATTTTCGATAACTATAAAGGTTGTAATGGATTAAGTTGATCTTTGGATAGTATTGTTTAAGGTTAAAACATTTATGAATATTATTTTTGGAATATTATAATACTATAGTTTTAGGAAAAGGACAACCTACAGGGTGGGGCATAACCCGTCACGTCGGACAAAGCTGCAGGAATCGAACCCACAATCAATGTGAGACAGGCCTTTATTTCCTACCACTAGCCTACAAGAAGTCCCTGGTTGTTACAAAATAATTTTACTAATCTAAATGGTATGTGTTAACATTTGGAACCTTATACAATTAGGATAAGTATAATATTTTTGAGTTCTATTATCTTTTTGAGTGAAAGATGAGTTGAAGGTTGAAACTCTAATTGTCAAGCATAAATATATATATACCTATCTCTTATTCAATGAATAAATTAATTCTTAAACTTTAGTAAAGGGATATTAAAACAAAAAAATGTGTTATCCTAATACCTTATGTCTTGTTGAACTAATGATATTTTAAATCAACATAGATTGAAGGCTTTGAGGCCCTCAATTTGCTAGTTGATTGTGATTGATGACCTCAATCACTCCCTACAAATATTTACGTTTTTCCTCCAATTATATTTCTCTAATTTCCACCAATGTTCTCTTAATCGAGATCATAATTGGGTGGTGACTTTTTCATTTCCCCTTCCCTCTTATTAAGGCTAAATTTTAATAATCTTATTTCCAATGTGGGTTTTTCTCAAAGGTATTTTCACTTTTCAACCTTTTATTTTCAAAGAAAAATTTCAAATTGACAGGACGCAATTTATTAAAGGAGGGGAGAATGTAACACCCCGAGCTTCCATGATACTCTTCTCATTCAATAATGTAATAGCTTGCATTGTACGCAACATCGAGTTCTAACACACTGCAACTAATCAAAGTAGCCGTTATGAATAGTAATAACCACTTTTTAAATTTATAGAAATTTTATATTTCAAAATGGACTTCATTTTTGTATTTATAATATTGAAATTAGCCTATGTTGAATTTTTTGTAATTTTCTGAGAACTTCAAAATTTTTATGAATAGTGAAAATGCTTAAAACAACTGTTTTAATAAAAATAATTTATAGTGATAAGTTATACTATTGAGTGGTTTTAAAGTATAATTAGAATATATTTTTGACCATTTTATCCAATGTTGGTTATTAGAATTAATTTCACTTTGAAATTGGACATAAACAATTGTCAATCTTTTGATATAAATTGTTTCTTAAAAACACGCTATTTGTTGTGACAGCGGGAATTAATAATAAAATTAATTAATGCAAATTATATGTTTGGAATTTCATAAAATAAAAATCATTTTTGAATTCGGAATATCAATTATAGCTTAGGGTGAAATTTTGGCATTGTTCTGAAATACTTCAATTTTTGATGAATAGTGAAACCACTAAGTGGTAGTTAAATAACTGATTTTTCGTTTAAATGAAATATTACCACTTCTATGATTTGATTTTCAAAAATCTGACATACATGGTTGTCATTAATAAGTAAAATGTGGTTCAATGAGATCAAAATAATTTTTTGGTGAATAGTAACTTTTATGTTCTTAATTGCGATTAGAGGTAATTAGTGTAGTTTAAGATAAAAATAATGTTTTAATAATATGAGATGAGCTTGACACTTGTAATACTCCTATTGGATGAGTCATGGCCGACCAAGACAACCCATGGGTCAACTTGGGGACCCCATGGAGCCACTTTGGTTGGAAAATGAAATTAATATATATATATATAATGTTAAAATTAAATTGACACAAACATGATTTTTTTAATAAAACAGTCTTTAAGTGGGGTTACACAAGTCCAAATTTTGATTATAAATATTTATTAGAAAGATAAAAAGATTTAATACATCATAGTATTTTTTTAAAATTTTTAGACATTAAATAAATTAAATTAATTATGACATCATGTTGATGCAGCGATGACCTCATTATTTAACGATTTAAATAAAATGGAAAGATAATGTAAAATCCAAAGCGTACACTTGTCAAAAACCTATTGGATGAGTAGATTTCGAACCCTTATCATCTTATCCTCGAATTATATAAGTGTGGGACCTCTAAAATCCGAAACTCATTTTATAATAAAGTGAGTTTTCTTTACGTTCCAAGAGTGCCCCTCCTCTCCACTTATAAAAGGCCCCCAACTCTCCTACCTCATTTACACTTTAAAGCCATTTGGCTCGGCCAACCTCTGCCCAAATACTCTTCCAACGTCCCCCTCTTACTCCTAGAAGCCTCACTTTGGGCAGAACTCTTCCCAAGGAAGCCTTTGGCTCAAATCAAAAAGAGTTACCCGATTTTGAGGAGGTTAAAGAACGGTCGAGTCAGGACAAGACGCAAGGTAAGGGAACTTCTTAACCCAACTTCCATTCTTTGGGTTAATCTCCTACTTTCAAATTATGTCATGATATTATTATGTATTATTTTGTATTTTTACTTTCTTTATGTGTACCTATAGTGAATACACATAATATATCTATATTATTTTAAAAATGATCTTTGTATGGGACTTCATCTCAATCTCCTTTCATTGAGGCATATTTTATTTTATACACAACTTTATTTTATACGGTGTATAACCCCCTTTGACTTTTACGTTTATTCAAAAGGAATCTTTTTTATACGAAGCGTTTTTCTAAACGACAAAAGGGAATTATTTTCTTTCCGTACTTATGCGGTGATATCGACTTCTCCGCCGCCGTGACCATTATTTGAGTTTCGGCTTCCTCTACAAGCCATCTTTTTTTAATGAAAAATAAATTCAAAGTTTTATCTTTCTTTTATTTTGGTATTGAAAATGGTTTTGAAAGCATTTTTATTATATCAATGTGTTGTATTGATATCTTGTGATTGAAATGTGGAAATGTTATGTTTCCTTTATGCTTGTTTTATGTGATACGATTATGTTATGGTTTATGATATGTTTAAACCTATTCATATGGGGAATGTATTGGACTTAATAAGTGACGGGTGGAGCCCGCTATAGCTCCTCGATGCATCAGTAGGTCTCATGAGACAACTAGACGTGGAATTGGCCAAGGCCCTTTCCCAATTTGATTTATGGTTTTGGCCGAGGCCTTAATCATTTTAGACGTCTTGGCCGAGGCCTTGACAAAATGTTTCAGAATGTCTGGAATTATACATTCCCTCATTATGAAAGTGGTTATTGATATTTCATGTGATTAATCGACTAGTAGAATATCCATGTGAAGAAGTAAATGGCATTATCTCATTTTAATTTTGCCGTATTATGTGGATGTTCATGTTTAAAAGGATTTTGTTTTAGTTATAAATTTCCTTAAATGTTAATGTTTATTTATGAAAGCTTCCGCAATATTGTTATTCTTACTGAGCATCTGAGCTCACCCCTTTCAATGTTTTAATATTTTCCAGGATGTGAAGAAGTATTTTATAAATGACCTGTAGGGATAGTCAGAAGAGGATATGAGTGTGGACTATGAAGACTTTGTTATTAGTTTTTCACTTTATTATGTAATGTAACATTTATGAATGTATCTAGTGTTTCCAAGGATGCTAAACTAATCAGTCTTTCGAGACTTGATATTTTGTGATCATGCCAATGTAACGAATTAATGCACCGACTCTAGGTAGCTGGGGTCGGGGCGCTACATCATGAATGCAAAGATTATCGCAGCTAACTCCAAATCCTGTGTTGGGTAATTTTGCTCATGTATTTTCAACTGTCGTGAGGCATAAGCTGTCACCATATCATTTTGCATAAGAACACACCACAATCCCTTCTTGGATGCATCACTGTAGATCAAAAACCTTTCTCCACTACAAGGTAGTGTGAGCACAGGTGCACTGGATAACCTTCTTTTCAACTCCTTGAAATTTTCTTCACATTCCTCCATCCAAACAAAATTAACTCCTTTCCGAGTAAATTTGGTGACTATATTAGATAATCGTGAGAAATATTTCACAAAACGTCAATAATATCCAGAAAAACCAAGAAAACATCAGATCATAGTTACTGTTGTTGGTCTTGACCATCTTTCAATAACCTCTATTTTTTCTGGATCCACAGATATCCCCTCTTTTGAGATTATGTGACCCAAAAATGAAACGTTTTGAAGCCAAAATTCACACTTGGTAAATTTGGAATAAAGCTTCTCCTTTCTTAGGGTCTTCAATATAATTCTCAAGTGATCTTCATGTTCTTCCTTGCTCTTTGAATTGACAAGAATATCGTCTATAAAGACTACCAAAAACTGATCCACATAGTCTCTAGAGACTCTATTCATTAGAACCGTGAAGATAGCAGGGGCATTAGTAAGACCAAATGGCATCACTATAAATTCATAGTGTCCATACATTGTAAGGAAAGCTATCATTGGCATATCCTCACTTTTGACCCTTAATTGATGATACCCTGAACGGATATCAGTCTTGGAAAAGTATTGAGCTTCGCGTAGTTGGTAAAATAAGTCATGAATGCACAGGAGAGGATATTTGTTCTAGATAGTGATCTTGTTAAGTTCTCGATAATCAATGTAGAGTCTCATTGATCGGTTTTTCTTCTTAACAAACAGAACAGGTGCTCCCCAAGGCGACGCACTAGGGAGTATGAATCCCTTATTAGGATTCTCTTGGAGTTGCTTCTTCAATTCCTGCAACTCAATTGGGGCCATTCTATAAGGTGTATTTGAAATAGTCAAAGCACCCTGTACGAGTTCTATTGAAAACTCAACTTCACAATTTGGTGGAAGAACCAATAATTCCTCCAGAAAGACATCTTCAAACTCTCGTACAATGGGCATATTCTTAATCGTGAGTTTCTCACCAACCATTTGAGATAGATAACCTTCATTTAGTGGAATCAAGACCCATAAGATGGAAGAAATTTCCACTAGAAGGTTATGTTCAACTTTGCATCGATAGACGATCATAGATTGATCTGGAATATAAAATGTGACTTCCCTTCTTTGGAAATTGATATGAGCTCCATATAATGAAGTCTAATCCATGCCAAGAATCACATGAAATTCCACTATATGAAGGATCACAAGATTTGCAGGAAGCAGTTTCCCACAAACTTCAATCGGAGAAGAATTATAAACTTTTGATGTGATTGTTGTGCCGTTAGGGGTTGTCACAGCTAACTCAACATGTAATTGTTGATGTAATACGGTGATAACCTTAGAAATTTCTTCATAAATAAAAGATTGGGTGGATCCAGAATCAAATAAAACATTTACTACTTTAGAGTGGATGGTATGTGTACCTTTCACCACTTCGTTACCATACTCCACATAACTGATAGAAATTGCATTTGACTTTCCTTTGTCTTTGACATTAAGAGTTTGTTGATGTCGACCATCATCATCAACCCTTGGATTTGGGAATTGATTGGCATAATTCCCCATCTTCTTGCACTTGAAACATTGAATTGTAGTAGGTTCATTTTGTGTAACCCTTCCGTTGTTTGCATCATTAGACATCTTCTTCCAATCATTGTGGCATTCAAATGCCCGATGACCTTCCTTTCCACATTTGAAACATTTACTTGTCCCTTTAAGAAAACTACCTCCATGTTTCATTCCACACATTTAGCATAAGGGAAAGCTCATATTCTTTTCAGTGTGCTCTTTAGATTTTCCTTTGAATTCCATTTTCCTCTTCTTATCAAACTCATATCACTGATGGGTTACTCCAATCTCCATCTCAACTTTGAGAGCAGATCGAACGATTTCCTCGTAGCTATTGAAGTCCCTTATGGATAATTCCCTTTGAGGACTTGGTTTTAAGCCACTAAAGAATCGATCGATCTTACACTCAGGTTGGATAATAATCCCAGAAGCGTACCTTGCAAGTCTTGTAAAATTTGCTTCATAGGTACCAATAGATTCATCATCCTTTTGCTTTAGTTCAAGAAACTCCTTCTCCATCTTTGTTCGGAGAATATGAGGGAAGTACTTATTGATAAATAATTTCTTGAACTCGTCCCATTCTATGGACTCAATTTCATCTCTTGGCCTCGTATTCTTGATAAGATTCCACCATTGATCAGCATCACCTTCCAAACGATACACTAATAAGATGACTTTATCATATTCCAAAAATTGATGAACTGAAAATATCTTTTCAGTACTACTGATCCATTTTTCAGCAACTAATGGATCAGTATACTCGCTGAACGAAGGTGGACGATATCTCATGAAGGATTCAACAAAATGTTGCACCTAACTTTGCTCGTTTGGAAGTCCAGCATGATTAATAGCATGAGAATGTTTTGTGAGCATGGAGACATGATTTTTTATTCTAGCTCCCATAATGTTTGGTTGCTCAGGGGGACAATCATTGCATTTCCCGTCACATCCCGCATTAACACAGTTCCTCCGGGTTCCATACATTGACTAAAACCAAGAATAATAGTGTGAGAAACACTAATTATAATAGGAAAACCACAAAATTCAAGAATAAAATTTCACACTTACGGTCTTATCCTAGTTTATTCATGGCCATTTCTAAAACACTAAGATTGTGTTCTATGATTAGACCTATCCTTAGGATTCTTACTAAGTCCTTCACATCCTAGTTTCTAAAGGTTGACAATACCTTTCCTCAGATACAAACTACAACAACCCATACTTTACATACATGGTTATTACTTCAAAATTGAAGCATACTTATTACAACATATAAAAAAACCATGATCGGACCGTATAGTTATAGTGTCTTTAGAAACTGGGAAACATAAACAATTGGGTCATAAAGCATCTACACTATCTCCCATTTATTTCATCATATCTAGAGTCCCTTTTGGAATATCCTACTTAATAACCTTCTTCCTGGCCTGGGGGAAAGAAAACATACAAAAGGGTGAGCTCAAATGATCAATAAGGTTAAACAAAATAAAAATCAATCACATTATATTCATAAGAACAAAACAATTTGGAAATCATACCCTGTAAAAGATATCATAATTTCATAACATAGGATAAATCATGATAGTGAAATGTAATCACACTAATCATAACTTCAAACAAGAAGCTTTGTGGAATACACACATAATCATAGAGAATCATTTCTTATTAGTCAAGACTCATTTCCAAGTCTATCTTAGTGGAAAAAGTCCATTTCTGAACCGAGTTCATTCCTCATTTCAGTCCTGTTTCACTGAACCAGTTTAACCTTCTGTTCAAGCCATGTCTTTCTCATGAGATATAAAATCTTTACCCAATGCATTTGAGGGATATATAGGTCCCACCCATCTCATAATGATACCATTCTTATGTGTGCCACAAAATCATAAACCATACATCATAGCATAAACCATGTAATAAAAATGGGATTCTTAAACATCGTGACATCATAAAACAATTCATATAAGATAAAGGAATTCATAAAAATAATTCCATAACAACATAATAAAATCAATGTAATAATTGGGATGGAAACAGAACCCTTTATTATCTTAGATGGAAAATAATTTTGATAAAACACTTGAACTACATTCTTGAGGAAAATATCCTTTCTACCTCAAAAACATTTTTCCTTTCTTAACATGTCATACATTTTTAAACTAATAGAAGTTGATTAAAAATAATCATGAAATCTTGTAAATGAAGTTTCTTGGAAATAATTTTTTAAAAATCCATTCATTCCGTATAAGTTAAAAAACATTCTTCTCGTACTTTTGTCGGAAAAGTCAAAAAGTACCTCGTACGAAAAACGACAAAAGATTACTTTCATATATTTTACTAAAAATTTACCATATGGTATAATTGGATATAAAATATTTTAGAAGGATATAAATATTACATATTGAGGAAAAATGGATGTGGATGATAAATATTCCCAAGTAAATTCCGAAGTATAAACAATCTCGGATAAAAATTGAGATCGCGAGATTTTCCCTTAACTTAGGTCCGATTTGCTTCGTAATTGTCCGAACCTAATGTATAATGATTTAAATAATACCATTGACTTATTCTAGAATCATATTCATTGTTTTGATATCATATATGGTCATATTCTTAGCTTCTTATTAGTAATATTTCATTGTTACTTGTTATTCGGGTGTTTATTGCTTTTTGTTCGTATGCGTGTTTTGTCGAATAAATTCTTATTCTTATTTTTGGGTTATAGATATATCATTTCCATAATGTTATTAGTGTAATATATATCATATTCATTAATTAAATTCATTTATATAATCATTATTCAATGAAGATCATGTTGAACAAGTCGCATCACATTGTGGAGACGGTATTCCGTACGTACGCACGAGCGATGATATCATTCCCAAAATCGTGAAATTGTAATGGAGTGTATGTATACTATTTCAGAATCAATATCACTTCACAATAATAATTAATAGTTATTATTTACACCATTATACCCATCCAAGTAAGGTGGTGGTGGAAAATAGATTACACCAGGGCGTGGAGACGGTATTCCGTACGTACGCACGCACGGTGATTTCGTTTTCCGTAGGATGGATATATGGTGAAATAGGGTTGTTTTATACATATTATAAAATATCAATATATGAGTGATAATTATGTTATTACTTAATAATTAAACAACTAATGAAGAATAAGTGGAAGAAAAAATAAAGTTGAAAGAATCGGTAACAGACATTACCTCTTCTTTGAAGTACTTCTTTCAGACCTCCTTTTAGGGCACTAAAATTGGTATTTGAAGAATACCAGGACCTCAAGGATGTTTCTAGGGAAGTGTAGAAGAGAATTTGTCAGGGTTTTTCCAAGATTGAAGGCTCAATGTGGTGTCAGGAAGAGAGGGAGGAGGTTCCCTTTTATAAGGGAGGAGAGGGGCACCTTTGGAAAAACTAAAAATATTATTTTATTATAAAGTCATATTAGGTTTTAAATAGCTCCAAATTTATTTATTTAGATGATAATGTGGGGATGTGTCTAAATCATCTCATCCAATAGAATTTAGAAAATTTTAGGATCCTATTTTAATCGTATCATTTAGATTTAACTTTAAGTTAAATAATTTTACTTTTACCGTGTCTTTTTGTGTTCTTACACTATAAGGATAATAAACTTACTATAACAAGACAAACTAACCCCAAGATGTTTATTATTAATAAATATAACATTATATAAGTAATTTGGTTGACCATTATATTTTTAGAAATAAAATAACTATTAATAATATATTATATTTATTAAAAACTATTTTATGTCAATTTTGATACTATTTGGTAATTGATATTTGTGAAACTCATAACAGAGATATTAGTTCAAAAAAATTAAATTAAATCAATACTAACATGTCATATTAACATATAAAATTATTTTAATTCATAAAAAGTCTCGAATTACATTTATTTGGTTATTTATAACATCAATTATGTCAATATTTATTTAATAAGATAATTACCGCATCCTCATTGTGTCATAAACAAATTAAATTATTTAATGTCTAAAAATTAAAATTAAAATATAATTATGTAGTAAATCTTTTTATATTTCTAATTAATATTTATGGTCGAATTTATCTTATGTATAACCCTATATTAAAAATGATTTACATATTAAACTTTGATTTTAACTATTTTAACCCTTCTTTATGTAAATTAATAATAAATGTCATAATCTAATCCATGTGGGCCTAAATGGTCATATTTTATTCCTAAGGATGTCTTTGGTCTAATTACACTTTTCAAATAGAATTAGGACATGTGTTAGGGTAATAATAATATCATTTTTACTCTTAATTACCCTATTTACTTTTAACTATGGTAAATAAAAGTAAAAAGTTACTATGTACCAAAAAATATTTTCATCTCATTGAACCACATTTTACTTACTGACATCAACCATGTCTCTCTAATTTTTTAAATTCCACTCATAGAAGCGGTAAAATTATGTTTTATGTAAATTTGAAAATTCTCATAGGAGGTGGGTAAAAGACGGTGAAAAGTTCAATAAAATTTTTATATATCTAAAATTATTATAAAATTACTCCAACGAATTACATTTAACTTATATAGGTATTATGTATCAATTTTTACCATTAATAAATTTAAATAAAATAAAAAAAATTTAACTAAAAAGTGGGTTTATAAATAGTAACCCAGTGTTTTCATTATTTATCAATAATTGAAAGTTTCCAGAAAAATATCAAAATTTCACCCTAGGCTAATTTCGACATTCCAAATCCAAAAACGAAGTCCTTTTTGAAAAATAAAATTTATAAAATTTCAAAAAGTGGTTATTACTATTCATAACCGCTAGTTTAAATAATATTTTAATAGTATATCGTTGTATAGTGAAACACGGTATTGCGTATGACGCAAGCTATCAAGGAAGATCGCGATTATGTGTAAATAAAGCCATGGTACTGTTGTGTGTAGTGAAAGATTCCTTTGAGGATTTATATAAAATAAAATATTTCTTATAAAAGTCTCGGGTGTTACAGTCGCAGGACGAAATTTTGGTACGCCAGAATCGCTCACCCAGGAGGAGTATGAATGTTGCTGCCAGACCCTTTGTGAGACCCACGTCCGTCATCCCCACCATTGAGTGACTTATCTTGGGATCCAAGACCACCCCAAAGGGATCGACGAACAATTTCGTCTGGTTGATCTAGCCACACTCCCTGTTGTCCAGTACCCTGAGTCATCTTGTCACTGCCGGGCCCTCCAACAACAATGCATTCAGAGTTTCCAAGTACTCTGCAAAGTTACTCAGGAGTTTACCCATCATGAGAAATTCCATGGCTGGGGGAAGTACGATTCCCTCCACTTCAGTGTAATTCTCCGGCAGGCCGACTCGCTAGGCAACATTGAGGATTTTCCCCTGAGAAGAGTTGCGGTCAACATGAACGATCTATCAGGAGGGGAAAATGAGATGGAACTTCATGATGGGAACGTCCCCTTGATAATGTGCCACATCTACTAGAACAATAGTGGAGAATTACTCATCAGTAGAGGAACCTCATAGGTCTCCCTCTGCCCACTGAGGCACTAGTCCTCAGCCAGAATTCCAGTAAGGGAAAAGAGCACATCGGAGCTATCAAGCACTCTGACTCGTCGATCTCAGTGTAATAGAAGGAGGAGGATCCTAAGAAGGCCACATTGAGAAAGCAACTTGCTGAGCAGAATAAGTTGGTTGATGAAATCTTGGTTGAATGATCTGTAGAGAGACGACCCGACTACGGTGATCCTAGGTTGGGGTAGTAGGGGCATGGACAACTACTCCTTATCAAGCTGCTCCCACGCAACCATGATCATGGCGCACTCACTGATAGGGTGGAAGCCAGAGGTCATGGAAAGAGGGAATGGTATGTCTTTCCAAACCCTCATGAGTAGTGCGACAACCCATAAAACCCTGCCCGGGCTCCCCCAGCCACCCGAAGGGTAGCTCCACCAGCCGCTCCACGGGCCGCTGATCTTTTCAACCGCATTGAAGAACCTGTCAACACACTCGTGGTTAGGGACCCCCACCAGGATATGTACCCAAGTCCAAGTGATCCAATGGTGGCACTCATCTCCCACCTAGAGGCTTTGGAATTGCGACAGGTGGTCATCTAACCTGATTGCAAGCCATATCCGACATGGGTGGATGATATGCCATCACCCCAAGGATTCGAAAACCCCACCTTCTTCCACTTTAATGGAATGGGGGACCTTCCGTAGAACCTGGACCATTTTAACTCAAGGTGTGGGCTTAAATTAGGGACCCCAACATAGCAGGAGGCCACCAAGATATGTTGTTCTGTTCAGACACTGGAGGGGCCGACTTTCGTCTGGTACAGCCGGCTCCCCTTCGCATCTGTGACTAGATGGGAGGTCCATCAAAGACAATTATTCTACCAATTCTATTATACCACCTGAAATATGAGTATATTAGACCACTTAAATTGAAATCAAAGGCCTGATGAGTGAGTGGAAGACTTTATCGCCCGATGGAAGGGTCTCACATACTCCCTTGAGTTTCCACTAACTCAGAAAAAATTACTGACGATGTGTGTGGGGAATGTCAACACAGAACTGGTTCCCTCCCTGATCACTTCAAACTATCCCGGGAGATTCCGATACATCCTAGATAAGACCCAGTGCCTCGAAGAATCCCTACAACAGGTCGGCTTGGCCCATCCACTTTCCCTTGTGATCCCAGCATGGAGGCCTGGCAGAGCCAAGCCCACCCCGGTGGCCCAGATAGAGGACCCTAGGCAGTTAGAATTGCTACAAGTGGAGCCGGAATTATATCCCCGTAGAGGTCCACCATCACAGGAATAGCTTCCGGCCCAGCAGTGACCACCTGAGAATCAACAGGCGCCTTGATAGAGCATTTTTACATTCATATTTTTGATCAAATAATGAGTATTTTTTACTTCTTTTCAATTATAAACCCAATTTATTTAAATGTTTTATTAAAATAATGGGTAATTTGAATTTCATAATGAAAATGTGAAAAATTGTTTAATGTGCATAATTCTAGATTTTTGGACAAATTTTGACCACAAGGGTATTTTCTTTGTTTATCATATAATATATATCCAAACATTGTGATAAAAATTTTGTTAGAATACATATTTTATTTCCTCAAATTTTTTCTTCTGGAGCATGAGCTGATTCTGCCATCTAAAGGACCTAAAAATACATTGAAGTTGGAAATTTGTTCGGGCGGATAGCGTGAACCCCACCATAGCAACGGATGAACAATTCAGTATCCACAACTAAAATTTTAGTGATATTACCTGGATATGAATGAGGACTCATAGGCGCACTCATCCAATATATTCCACGGATTTTTTAATACATTAAGGTGGATATTGATTGTTTTATATATAATTTAATGTTCACGGAAATTTCGGCCTGAAAACGTTCTATTAAAAAAAATCCATACCTACTACATATGGTGGCTAAATTAGCTACTATTTTGAGGGGAGAGAACCAAGAAATTTATGAACATCTTTAATGTAGGAGGAAATCCAATACAAAGTCATTAATGAGGGATAAAATGCGTCAAATTCAGAAAGATTAATTCTTCCTATAAAAGGAGAAGAGCTCTTACCTCTGAATTCATTCCTTCGCATCCCAGTCCAGCCAGCGATAAGCATCCAAGAGAAGGAGATCGTCCTCCTACTTGTTCTTACCTCATAATTCCTTCCTCCATCTCTATTTAATACTTTCATTCAATGACCCCACCTTTCATAGAGGGGTAGCATATTTTGTGATTGGGTGAAGGGATGGGGGACCACATTTTGTGATATTTGAGTTTTTGAAGTTTAATTTAAATGAATTATTTTCTTTTAAATGAATGATTATTAATTTAATTTATTTTGGAATTTAAATTAAATATGATTGTATTTTGATTTATTCTTAAATATTAAATTTCATTGATTTAAATATAATTCTGCCCTTGCGTGATCTATTCATTTTTACACTGATTGGTTAATCTGTGAAGAAAATCTACTAAGGCAGTGATTTGGTGATTGCGAAATCTCGTGGACAAATGAAGATAGATTAATTTAATTATTTAGAGAAATAAATACCAGATTTGATATTTACTAGGTAATTAATATTAATCTTTTAATATTTTTACACCTTGATAAATAATTAAATCAATGGTGAAAAGAAGAAACAAATATTATTCAATTCAATTAATTATTTTTTTCTTAAACCAAAGGATTCACGTTTTCTTAAAAACTATGATGACATCACAAATGTGAAAAACCAACCTAAATCCAATAACTTCTCTCACATATTATATTCATAAACATTTTTTATGAAAACCTCTTACTTTATTAAATCATTGAATCTTGTTAATTTTTAAGTGACACCAAGATTAAAACACTGCTCTTAGGAGAACGACATTCTGGTTACCATTCATACTACACCCTTAGTGGTATTTAATTGTTTTTTACACTCCTCATGACAAGAGTGTGTCGAAATTGGTGTTGTTGTCAGGGAGTAATTGTAAATCTCCATGACTAGGACCTCTAACTGGGAACTACTTGATTTCGGCCATGAGATAAAAATAAAATTGTTTACTAGGCTTAGGAATCTCAATCATGAAATAAATTTTGAAGAAATAAGTTTAGAAAACTCAAGTGTCCAATAAAAACAACCAATAATGTCAAAAAACCCATGAAAAACCCTAATGGACCTCTAGGCCACACAATTTTCTAACCAGCAGAATCGGTTAAACATGCATGAAAAACCAAATGATTTTTAGTTACTAGTAAACCTGATTTCCATGCTACCGAAATTTCATGGCCTTACAGGTGAGGATCCAAATTATCACATTCATGAATTCATCCATGTGTGTTCATGCTTCAAACCAAGAGGAGTACCGGAGGATCAAGTGAAGTGGAATGCATTCCCTTTTTCACTCGAGGGAGCATCGATGGAGTGGTTTTATACCATACAATATGGAGAAATCCAAGACTAGGTTGTTATCCAAAAAGGATTCATGGAAAGGTTCTTACAAGCCTCCCAGAGTATAGTAATCAGGAAGGATATATACACCATTAAAAAAGCTACAGGTGAGACTCTTTATGAGTATTGGGAAAAATTCAAGAAGCATAGTGTGAGTTTACCACACCAAGTAATAGAGGAGCACCACGTCCTTGACTTTTTTTACCAAAGACTCCTGGACAACGATAGGAACCTTTTGGATGCATCCTCTGGAGGAGAGTTGATTGAAAAATTACCTGGATAAGCTTAACGCCTGATTGATAAGATCTCCCTAAATTCCCAACAATTCAGTTTATGAAGCACTAGTATAAGAGGGATGCATGAGGTAAGAACATCTGACACATCTCCTCTTCTGAAAACAAAAAATCAATAAATAACAAGACTTGTGAGGAAAATGGACATCAAGCAGGTGAATGAGAATCCATCTCTACCTCATGTATGTGGGTTATGTTCATCCTCAAATTATAACACTTAACAATTTGCTGAGATACATGAGACAGATGGTTTTGCAGCTATATTCCAACAAAGCCAATTCCCACAAAATCAACAATGGAGAGAAGGTCAAACCCCACAAGGATACGGAGGACAACAAAACAAAGACATTCCACCATTTCAACAAAAATTTCATAACCATACACTATTCAAGAATCCCTTTAAGGCACAAAAATAATTTCAACCACCACCTTTCCAACAAAGGAATTTTGAATAGCCTCAAACAAATTTAGAGAAGTGCCACCATGAAACCAAGATTGATGAGTTGAGGAAGACTATGAAAAATTTAGACAAAAATTTTGATAACCTTATGGATCTTCTTACCAGGAATCAAGGTAAACTCCCATCATAAACTATCCCAAATCCAAATAAGAATGTTAGTGAAATAACGACTTGAAGATTTAGGGAGCTTCCACCACCTAATAAAAGTAAGTTGGATGATTCCAAACAAATAAATGAAGAGAAACGCATCTGCCCCAAGAAGAAGGTAGAAACAAAAATTCAAAGGAAATAAAGAGAAAAAGGAGGAAAAAAGGTACCATTCCCTTCTCCACTAACTTAATCATCAAATGCTGAAGAATAACAACTTCAAATGGAGATCCATGAAACCTTCCAAAAAGTGGAAATTAAAATTCCCCCGCTGGAGGAAATCTGCCAAATACCCAAATATCTAATATTGCTGAAGGAAATATGCACTAAGAAAAAGAAGCGTGATGATGGTGGAAAAATCAGTTTTGGAAAGAGTGTCTCAGCCGTTTCCACCCAACCATTACCCAAAACATGTCAACATCCAGGGACATTCTCTATTCACTGTACAATGGGTTCTTTATATTTCTCTGATGCTTTGTGTGAAATTTGTGCATCCATAAATGAAATGTCTAATTCTATTTTCTCTTATTTGAAAATAGGTGAGTTGAAGCCCACAAGAGTGGTTATCCAACTAGAAAATGGATCCACTTTTTATCTAGCCGGAGTTGTGGAAGACATGATAGTAAGAGGTAGAGAACTCATTTTCCAGTAGACTTTTACGTACTCACCATGGAGGAGGACAATGCGCCGAGACATTCACCCATAATTTGGGGCAAACCATTCCTGAAAATGGAAAAAATAGTCATCAATGTAAATGAAGGAACTCTGACCATGGAGCTGGGAGATAGCAATGTTAACTTCAATGTCCTTGACTAAAAAAGAATCCTGCCAAGAAACCATTCCCTTTTTGAAATTTCCCATGAAGAAGGTAGTGACTCCATCGATGATTTCGGTATGCTTCAAGAATTCTTAGATTTAGAAGATCACACCATGAAAGAATATAATACTCAAAAATTGGAAAATTTGGAAAAACCTATAAATCCTTTGATAAATTGTTGGAAGAAACTGTTATGATACCCTTTGTCAAGGGAATCCAAGATTTTGATGTAGGGGGATTTCATTCATTCGCATGCATTGAACAACCACCAATTCTTGAATTAAAACCTCTTCCATGTGATTTGAAACATGTATATCTATTGGTGGGAGACAAAGTACCAATGATCATTTCCATTAATCTATCTGGGACCCAAGAGAAAACACTAATTTAAATTCTAAAAAGAAATTCTTGAACCATAGGATGAAGTCTAGGGGATATACTCAGGATCAAGCCCAAGGTCTTCTCACATAAAATCTTTTTAGAATAAGACTCTCATCTTATCAGTCATCCCCAGAGGAGATTAAACCCCACCATCATGGATTTTGTGAAAAAAGAAGTTGAAAAGTTGTTGGTGGCTGATATAATTTACCCAATTTCTGACTCTCAATGGGTCAGCCCTATCCATGTGGTTCCAATGAAAACGGGTTTGACCAATGTGGAGAATGAGAAAAATGAATTAATCCCCATGAGATTCTAGAACAGTTAGAGGGTATTCATTGATTATATAAGACTAAACCAAGTCACCTGGAAAAATCATTTCCGAATTCAATTTATTTATCAGTTGTTAGAAAGAATGGAAGGTAGAACACATTACTACTTTTTGGGTGGATTTTCTGGATATTTTCAGGTTCTGATTTCCCTAGAAGACCAAGAAAAAATGACCTTCACCTATCCTTTTAGAACCATTGCATACAAGAGGATGCCTTTAGGATTGTGCAATGCCTCTGGTACATTTAAATGATGTATGGTATGAATTTTTTCGGATCACATAGAAGACTTACTGGAAGTATTTCTCTATGAATTTTCATTTTTTGGTAAATCATTTGATCCTTTCTTTGGAAACCTTGACAATGTTTTGAAAACATGTATAGAAAAAAACTTGGTTTTAAACGTTGAAAAATGCTACTTTATGGTTGAAAAAGGAATTCATATAGGACATATCTTTTCTAAAATGGGGGATGATGTGGATAAATCTAAAATTTAATTGATCAATTCATTACTATACCCCACTTGTGTGAGACACATAAAATCATTTCTTCAGCATTGTGGGATTTTATAGGAGATTCATAAAAGATTTTAGTAATATTTCACTTCCACTCTAAAGATTTCTATTGAAAGAGGAAGAATATGTTTTCAATGATAATTGCAGGAAGGCATTTGATGAGCGTATATAGATGTTGATCACCCCACCGATAATGATACCCCTCAAATTGGGAGCATCCATTTGAGCAGCTTTGTGATGCATCAAATCAAGCTGTTGGAGTAGTTCTTTCCCAAATAATTGATGTAAAACCCCAAGTCATAAAATATGATTCAAGAAACCTGGATTCTTATCAAGTCAACTACACAACAATTGAAAAGGGGTTTCTTTCCGTTGTCTTTTCATTAGACAAATTCAGGTCATATTTACATGGAACTAAAGTAGTGGTATTTTCAGACCATGCAGCACTCATGTATTTGATGAAGAAGGATGATTCAAAACCATGACAGGTGAGATTGATACTTCTCTTATTGAAGTTTAATATGGTGATTAAAGACAAAAATGGAGATGATAACCATGTGGCGGATCACCTCAGCAGGCTTCCCAACACTGCTAAAATAGGAATTCCTGAGCTAAACCCACTCAATGATCACATATCCAGGGAGAAGCTATACATCATGGAGGATAAAGTTCTATGTTAGGCTATCATAGTCAATTATATGGCTAAATCTCAGGTACCTTATTCCCTTAACTCCCATAAAAACATAAACTTATGTCTGAATCATGATTCTATATCATGGAGTATCCCTTTCTTAGGAAAATATGCAATGACCTAGTCATAAGAAGATGTGATGGTATGAACATCCCTTGATTCTCACATCGGGTAAGACCCATGTGAGCTTAAGATTGGGTTGCCATTTATTTAAAGATTATGGTTGAACACGTTAAACCCAAAAGATGAGTAAATAAATTTGTCCATACATACAGTTACAAAATAAAAATCTATAAGGCGAGATATGTTTATGGGTTCAGCCAAAACAAGGCCCATAGGGGTCGGATTCTTGGATGTATATTTCTAATGTTGCTACCTTGTAGATGGTGGCCTCCAGAAATGATTCCCACCTCTTGAAGACTCTCTCTTCATCAGCGACTGTGGAGCGCAGTTCGCTGACCCTAGCTTATGCTCGTGCCTGTTCAGTTTGGAGCTCAGTTATTTGGTGACTCACTTCCACTAGTTGCACTTGGGAATCTGCAAGCTGGGCCCTCAAATGCTCCATGATCCCAGAACAGTTTGTGATTAATATTTCTTTTCCTTTATCTTGTTCTTAGAGGTGTCGAACCTCCTACTCCACCATCAGAAAGGATCGGGTACTCCCCGTACCCTCCAAAAAATGGGCGACGTCGGAGCACCAGCTTCTCTCACGCATCTTCATGGAAATATAATCACAGACCGTCAGGTGAATGTGTTGAGTATCAACCCCTCCATCACACAGGAAACGTAGCCAGGTGTGGAGTGACCCCATCCGCCTCATCCATTATGTCTGAGGCTGACTATGAAAATGAAGGATGCACTTCAACCCCTTGTGTTGCGTCATCCTGCTCTCCTTAGCCACTTCTGAGTCTGAATCATCAATTTCATGGGATTAGCAGGCTGATAGATAGTAAAGATATCTTACAGGCTAGTAGTAGGGTCATCCTTAGATATTCCTCCTAGGGGGATGGGCTCTTCAGCATTTGAGCAACCTTCCCCTCTCACCTCAACCCTAGTGTCACTTTTGTTAACTACTGGACTTGCCCCGACAGTAGCGCCACAGGTGTCCACCGCTCTCTGCTCAACAACAGTTGGGGAAGACTTGGTTTGGGAGGCATGTTCTGGATGTGGTGGTACGTTTGTCGTCGGTTCGCTCACAGATGGTTCGGGTTCAGCAGCCTGATGAGCCTCTAATGTTGTGATCAATGTACAAACAAGGAGCACCATGTTCAATTGATTCCTCTAATGGTAAGTACCAATATTAAAGTGAGGAACATATAGGATCCCAGGGTGCCAGCCTCCAGTTTTATGACCGCTACAAGAGCTGTTTTAGCGGGGGATCCCTTAGAGCTCGTCAGTTCGATAATGGGAATTGGTTTCCCACCTTGTCCCATTGGTGTTTCTCCCCCTCTTTTGACTAGGGATTCTTGATCAGCACCAATATGCTTCTCAATAAGACAAGGAGGGTGGATTAAGTATTGTAATGGAAATTGGATAATAAAGAATGATAGATAAGGGTTAAATCATACCTCGAGCAGTTCAGTCACATTCATATTGGATCCAACTATCTCACGGCTCTCTTGGAGACTCCCTTAGATAGATTTCCCATAAGACCCCTCACCTTCGAGCTCCTCTTCTCTTTCACCTTCTCCTTCTACCTCCTCCTCTTCTATCTCGCCGCCCTCCAACTTATCATTGCTCTCATCACCCCTGACGACATCTTTTTCGGATCATGCTCCTAGCCGAGAATCACTTTCACCAGGAGAAGTGGCTCTACATGCCGACACTGTTGCAAAGCATACATGTCCATGGACATTAGATATGCATGTTGGTGATGGAAGTTTACTCTATCGAAAATCTGGAAAATTCCGACTTTTGGTAGCTAGACCACGTCTCATGCTTTCTTCTTCCACAGGGCTTCGATGCTCATCCACATCCGCATGGATAGCCAAGCCGACCATATCATTGGGAATATTGAGTCAAGAAATGGTTGAAGCAGATATTTTGTTTTCTTCTCTGTAAGTTCTCTGGCTGATCCGTGGGGCCCTTCTCCCATAGGCAATGATGGAGTGGCCTCTCCATATGATGTCCCCACTGCTGAGGTCCTAGTTTTTGCAAGCCGCGTTGTCTGACGCGCTTCTGATCCTCCCCATCTAGCGGAACTCTGCCTGCTCTCTCGCTACCCAGTTTCCACACTAGTGACCTTGAGTTTTCGAACTCGCTTCCACAAGATCCCATTAGGGTATGCTATGGACCATTTTTCGGTATACTCGGTTGAGAGACCAGCGTCGACTATGGTGGGACTAAAGGTGATCATGTCCCTGAAGCTGTAGGTCATGAACATCAGCCATAACTGACGTAGAACACAGGGGTTCCTTTATTTCTGGACATCAATGTGTACACTTGTCAGCATTCACTATAGGCACCCAAACTACCTAGCAGACCAGGATGACACATAAGGATCACAGAAGAGCTTTCCATCGATCTAGGCCACAAGAACCCCTCCTATAATGCTTTGGAAGTACTCCCTCTACTCAATTGAGACATTCTCGTTGTCTATCATCTAGCCAGTTTGGGTGTGGAATAGGGTGAAGGAGAAGTTGTCATGGATAACAATTCTGATCCATACTCCCTCCTCATTGAGCATTAGCGGTATGACCCCGGTAATTTTCAGTAGGGAGGTCACATGCCATTTCCCAGAGGACGGATGACATTCGGGAAGGTGTATCCAATGCTGTAAGACGAATCCCCAACATGGAAAATATAAAAGGGGTTGCAGACCCTCATATGTGACCCCCCTCAAGATGTGTCCCAAAATGGCATACAACCGAGGTAGCACGGGGAATCCTAGGTTGAATCTTTTATTAGCATCAATGATGCCATCCATCACCAGGGTCTTTGGATGGACACCCATCCTTGCGTCCCTCACAGGCAAGAGCCACCCACTCAGGAATGTAGTGAGAAATCCGGAAAACAAAGCATTCAGGTCCCGACTCTCGTTTATGTTGTAGAGCCATGACTGGTAGTGCCTTACCTCTAGGATCCTTCAGTATGATCCAATCATGCTCCTCTGTGCCGCGGTTGGACATCGTCTCCCCCGCCCTAACATAATTACTTCCATATCCCTCTCAATGAAAAGGATAAACCAATCTTTGTAGGGGATGTCCTTCAAAAATTCCTTGACCCCTTGCTTCTCCTTGGCCAGCTTCAGCAGGTGCCATGTCAGTATGGGGTCTGTGATCTGTCTCCCCAGGTGTTCAGCAGCGGAAGTAATTAGTTGTATTGCTGTCCTTCCAAATGGATACCCCCGATAGATTGAATTTCCCAAAGACTGATACCGACTTCCCCATGATGAAGATGGAATGTGTTGGTATCAGGGGACCACCGGGAGAACAGCTCTGGCCCGAGCTCGTGCTGGAGGTAGAAGTGAAATTGTGATGTCCATAACGCCTCAAATAAACCAATATGCCGCTTCTCAGACTCAAATTGATCACATGAATGGTGAACCCAGTATACCTGGGCCTATTCACTGGTGATGTTTCCTCCAGATCTCAGGTCCCTGTTCATCAGGCAGCCCTTAGTCTCGTCAGGGATGCTCTGATGAAAGGTGATCACGTAGAGGGTCAGGGAACTCTCCATGATAGGGTCACCCACAACAATGGTCCTAGTCCTCAGATATAGGACATATACATCCATGTGCCTAGTTTCTCTGGAAGGATGACTGTTGTTGGTTATGTTGTACCTAGGATGATCGTCCTCACGGGTCACCCATAAACCGCAGTGTATCCACATCAATTCCTGGAAGAGGAACCTCCTCTGGAATACCAAAGTCTCAGAGTGGTAGATTTTTGGACAAGGCATACTCTTTTTGGGATGGGGTTAGCATATTTAAGAGGGAATGGTTATTGGAAACAATACTTTTGGTGTCTTAAACCTCTGGATTTTCAACCATTTAGGCCCTTCGAACATCGAATTCTCCCTCACCAGCCTGGTTTCCATCCATCTTCTTCAAAAAAGTGTTTGATTTGTTGGCGCGAAATAGGATTGTGTGTAAAATGACAACAAATCATGGTGGAATGAAGCACGGCCGGAGTAGTTTTCCACCTAGGGCTGGAGAAAATTTCACGCACGAGAGTGTGGACCCTGTCAGGTGAAATAATTCGTAGAGATCATGGGACTCGTGGCTACTTTTTATAGGAAAATCCCGGTGTAGGAGCCCGCGTGAATTGTGGATACCGCGCCTTCCCAGATTTTGTTGACTGATTCAGATTTTTGCATGCATGGACCCCATGGAGCCCTGTATGTCGGAATTTCCACTAGAATACTACCGTTCTGACCTCTCATCAATCCAATTCTGAGTGGGGGAGGGCATTTTTAGATGCCGAAAAGTACTCAAGTGCTGAAAAAGGTTTCCAAATGACCAAGAGAAGTCATATTTGGATCCAGGGACCCCGTCCGGAGAACGCGGAGGGGCCGCGTGAAATAAATTCCTAGCCGTGCGAAAAAATTATGCCCCACATGGAATGTTTCGGGATTCCCGAGTGTTCTATGGTGGGGGAGTGAAATAAATTCATAGGCGTTCGAAAATATTATGCTCTGTGTGGAATGTCTCAAGATTCATGACAGCTCTGAGGCAGGGACGGAAAATATTTCGTTCCCCGACTTACACGATGGACATTTTTCACCACCATCCTCCATTGCACAATTATTATGCGCCAACCTAGTTTCCATGCCACCGGACACCTATAAATAGAAGGTGACCCCCTTCCACTTCGGGGATGAAGAATCTGAACCGGCTCTTGTGTGTGAAATTTGTCTTCCGCGCATGCAAAGATATCCTTCAGGTACATTTCATTTCATGCCATGTTGCCCCAAGGGTCCGCCTTCGTGTTAGATCCCCATGGTTTAGACTGAATTCCAATCCCTCCAGGGTCCGACCCTTGCGGACAATCCCTTCCACTTGCATTCAGGCCAGCCAAATTGCACGCAACCCCTTCCATTGTGTGCACCCCTTCCAAGTTCACGCAATCCCTGAAATTGTGGGCACCCCCGGTCATTGCTTGCAGTCTCTCCCACTTGCGCGCATTTTCGCACCTTGAGCTCAACACTTCTAACCGTGTGAAAAACCTCGGCTCTAATTACATGCTGGAAACACCGATTTCGCGCCATCCCAGTGTTCTTCATGTAGGTCTACATATTTCACACAAACCTAAAAGGTTGCACATAATCCCCCCAGGACCTCCCACCATGGTGCTCCCTGGGTGCCCCCCTTTCGTGAGCGCCCAATTCTATTCTTATGGATGACATTCGTGGGTGCCTCTCACACCCTGTGCATCCACATCATGCACCATTTTTTCATATGACCTTCTAGGCTCGTATGAAGTAACATCAAATTCCATTGGACGACACTGCCCATTTCGTTGCTTTGCCTCATGCTTCTTCGCATAGGCATGCTAATAGCTATTGATTCATTTCATATCCACGCTAATGTGGACCCCTAGATGGTTCGCCCTAACACACCCCTTCGCTACGACGTTGTTGAAGACTTACCTCCCACAACAATTAGAGGGTACTAGTTTTGTAATTATTAGGAGTGCGGAGATAACCCACCTCGTCCGAGGTGCAGAACTTTAAACTTACAAGCAACTTCATCCTCTTCACATTACATTAAACTATGACCTAGCCCCATGCCTCTCATGCAGGGTCCCCATACATTGGACATTCTCCATACCCACTCGTCTCCACGGGGATGGGATCACCCCTCACAGGGGATGATATCCATCTTATTGGAGTTGTGTTTTTCCACGGGAAAAGGGAATCCACCTTTGTGTAAGCCCCTAGTTCTCCTCCCAGGAGGCAGCATCCCTTCTCCTCCTTTCATCTTCGGTCCTCAAGGCCAGCATAGGGCATGATAGGGAACGAATCTCCAAATTTCATCATTCCCAAATCCCTCTCTAGTTGTGCTTTGTATCCCTCGGGCCTCCATCTTGGAGTAATGCCTGTCTTCTCGCGATGCTAACCACATCTAAGCCCCTAGTTACACTTTGGGCCACTCCATGTGTAAGCCCCACTCCATATCCCATGGATGAACCTTTCACGATGTGATAATCAGGTCTCTGATATCTCTTGTTTCTCACACCGAGCATGGCTCACGTGAGCTTAGAGCAAGCACCGTCCATGGCTAAACACCTTGGGCCACCTCAGAGTGTAAGCCCCAATCCATCCCGTAGTATGGGGACATTGATCTATGTGAAGGCATGGTACATAAGAACCATCCATGAGGTTCAAGTCCAAACACCTTGGGCAACCTCAGATGTAAGCCCCAATCCATCCCAAACTACAAGGAGTTTGATCTATGTCAAGTCATGGTACGTAGGAAGCCTCCACACAGTTCAATCCCACCACCCGGCAGTTCTTACCATGTCGGTTCACAAATAACTTGGGCCGCCTCAGAGTGTAAGCCACAATCAATCATGAACTATGAGGACTTTTATCCATGTCAAGGCATGGTACGTAAGAAGCCTCCACGAGGTTCAATCCCACCACCCGGTCATTCCGACCAAGTGGGTTCACCAACACCTGGGGCCGCCTTAGAGTGTAAGCCCCAATGCATCCTGAACCATAGGGACTTTGATCCAAGTCAAGGCATGGTACGTAGGAATACTTCACAAGGTTCAAGCCCTAAACGCCTTGGACCTCCTTAGAGTGTAATCCCCAATCCATATCAAACTATGGGTACTTTGATCCATGTCAAGGCATGGCATGTAGGAAGCCTCTATGAGGTTCAAGCCTCATACACCTTGGGCCACCTCAATGTGTAATCCCCAATCCATCTCGAACTATGGGGACTATGATCCCTATCAATACATGGTACTTAGAAAGCCTCAATGAGGTTCAAGCCCCAAACACCTTGGGCCACCTCAGAGTGTATGCCCCAATCCATCCCGAACGTCAGGTACTTTTATCCATGTCAGGGCATGGTACATAGGAAGCCTTCACGAGGTTCAAGCCCCAAACACCTTGGGTCGCCTTAGAGTGTAAGCCCCAATCCATCCCAATCTATGGGGACTTCGATCCATGTCAAGTCATGGTATGTAGAAGGCCTCCACGAGGTTCAAGCCCCAATCACCTTGGGCCGCCTCAAAGTGTAATCCCAAATCCATCCTTAACTAAGGTGACATTGATCCATTCCAAGGCATGGTACGTAAGATTCATATATGAGGTTCAAGCTCACCACCCAGTCGTTCCACCCAAGTCTGTTCACCAAACAGATGGGCCACCTCAGATCATAATCCCCAAATTCCATCTGAACTGCAAAGACTTTGATTCCCTTCCACGGGGATACGTAGGAAGCCTCCATGAGGTTCGAGCCCATCACTCCTTACTCATCCTGATGTCCCTCGAACCCATGTGTCTTGGGAAGTTCATGCCCTAACCAGGAGGTTCAACTTCCTTTGGGTCCCATCCATGTGCCAATTCTCACGGGTCACCTCTTCAGGTGTTCCATCATTTCACCGAACTAAGTAGACTTTGATTTCCCTTCACAAGGATATGTAGGATGTCTCTTTGAGTCTCAAGACCAAATCCATCATCCATCCTGATTCTTACCCGGGCCGCCACTTCCCGGTGAGATCATGCATCCCCATTCCCCATTCCGTTTGACAACATTTGGGAATCCACCCATTTATTGGCCCCAGTATCGGTGTTCCCTCTAGGGGTTTCTAAATATGATCCACTCTAATCAGTATTCTGATCAGTCTGATGCATCTCTACTGGACTTTATACTTTTGGCATACCTTTTGTTAAACAAGGGAAGGTGTGGAAAACCTCGAATACATGCCAATGGAATATGATTCCCCACGATCGATGTGGGATTCCTTGGGCTTACGTGCCTCGATAAGCCCTATAATAAGGGACAAAAGACCGACATGGAAATCCCTTGGCATCCAGACATGCCAGTGGTTCCCAACATTACTACTCTCTTAATCGAAGTTTTTTCCCTGACTGGACCCCTTGGAGCATCCTGAAAGAAGCAATGTAATTACCTAGTGTCCATGAAGATATGGCGCTAGAAAGAGTTTCATGAAAATCGTCTTAAAACTATGAGGGTGACCCGGAATAGGTTACGAGCTCCGATGAGGAATCCATGGACAGAAAAACCGACATTCCATCATCCTGTTTTGATCAAAGATAAAATGTCCCAGAATAAGAAGCAGATGCCACATGCCTTTGTAAAGAAGGAGTGTGGGTTAACAGCTATGCGTCCTCTGTGTGATAGATGTGCACACCCCAGTGAAAGCATCAGAAAGAATCACAATAGAGACACTCATGGTTGGATGGTTTTGAATTGTGTGGGAATTAGTATTGGTTATTTCCCTATAAGATGGCATGATTTCACTAGGATGTGGTGGGCTAGTTAATAATCAAGATTTATGATGGATGGTTGAGTTATGTGGATGGGATGAACAGAATGGAAAAGATGTGAAAATGACAGTGTTGTTGGGCTTAATGCTCAATTTTTTATCCTACATATCCCTTAGTGGGTAATAAATTTCCATGTAGTTTAAAATAAGGCCATGAAATGGAGTGTACAAAAAGGACAGTGACCTGAAGACAAAATGGGGATTATGCATAGCTAGAATCCCATCACAAGAGAGATACTCTTGGATGGAGAAGTGTGAATTAATTGTGGGGCATATGTATGGTAGCTTCCCGATATTTGGTCTGATTCCCCTAACCGAAAGACCAAGGATGTGGGTCCCAAAATGGGGGACACCAATGTTTACCAGTGTTTGGGGTCGAAACTCAAGGAGGATTCCTACATACCCTTCCACGTAGATAGGTATCAAAACCCACATAGATAAAATGTGTACAATTTTAACGTCACATGGGAAAAAAGATGAATACAGTTTAACATCATGAGGGATGAGGGTAAACTGACGTGATGTGGTTGGGACTGATTGGTGGTGGGCATGAACCTTAGATAGGATTCTGTTATACCTTCCCTAGAATGGGATATTATCAATTTCCATGTTTTTTTGAATGGGGTGCACGAGGAATACATGTTGAGGTGGCTTTGAGAGGATTTCATGGTCACATTTTAATCTATGCTCACAGAATTCATGCTCGATGTGAAAAACAAGAGGCAGCAAATACCTAACAATCATGTTGTGAAGGGTGAATCTGTGAGGAATGGAGTCAGTATTACGCGTGGTTAGAAGACCAGGTAGATGGAGATTGGGACTTATTTGGTAAGGGAAGTCTGATGAGAAAGGAGTGTGTCCATACATAAGAGAATGATATGTCCATCAAATATGAATCATCCAATCAAAGGGTATTAGGGATTACGTTGATACTTCACGAGGTGTGGATGGAGAAAAAGATCAGAGGTATAGTGAAGTGAGAAGGCCCTGGTGCCCATCCCTTTCATACTCCTCCCTGTACTTGTCTCTTATGAAGTGATCATAGTTTAACATCTTGTGTTGTGGGGTCAGGTGCTTGGAAGTTCAATGTTCGATTGCTTGAACGATGAGTGTTCACTCCCCTCCAATTGGACATACAGAAATGGATCACATCAACTCATGGTAATGGGAAGGAACCATAAATTCTCTGTGGAGATGGTATTGTGAAGTGATGAATTGAGGGGATCATGTTAGCATGGCTATTCAAAGAATAAATATCTATTAGCATGCCTATGTGAAGAAGGATGAGGTGAATCAATTCAATGTGAAGAACCTCACAAGGGTCCCTGATTTCACTTTGTACAATCCTTGAGGGGTAGTATGGGAAAAGGTTCCATAGAGGAAAAAGCCTCACAGATAGTGGCATTGAAAAGATCATGGGATCGCAGAGCACAGGGCTTCGTAAAGTTCAAGGATTTGAAGAGATAAAATGCTCACAATGCATAAGGGATCGTAGAGATCCTTGCTTCACATAGTCCAGTGGCTCACAAAGGATAACAGATTGCATATCACCTAGCTTTTCATTGCATAGGGGATTGTAAAGGATAATGACTCGCAAATAACCTGGCATCGTATAGTAAATGGATTTTAAGAGAACAATGGATCATGGAGGATATGACATTAAAAAGAGGAGAATGTTTCAAAATCATAGTGTCTCAGCCCTATCCTAGAGTATACATGTGTTTGGTGGGTTCTTTGTGAATCTTGGTTATACCACGATGTCCCAACTACCTAAAGGGGTATCTTTCCTTAGAGATGACCCATAGGCTTCATGAAGGAAATCCCTCACTAAAGAGGGGGTAAATTTGAGTAAATAGAATGGGATTTTTCACTGTTCAAGTACCACATATGATTTACTTTTTTGATAGTTTTCAAAGGAAGGGGAGAATTGTAATTTTGGATATTGGAAGGTGAATGGCCAGTGTTTCAATCTTTTTGGAGTATGGGAGTCATGTATTTAGAAGCACTAGGGATTGGAAATACTTGATCGCATATCATGATTCTACTAGTGCTTCTCTATATGAGGAAGAAGGTTTCATGTTCATCGTAACTGCGTAGTCTACCGTCTTACCCTCCATGGAATAGAGGCTTCTTTAGTTACCTCCATGACACCTGTAGTGGCTTCCATCAATTCAAAAAGAATCTGAGAGGTGGCTATCTTTTTTCGATGGTGTGATGCCTTACATGAGGCTCATTTTAACAGTGTAGTCGACCACCACCTTCCTCTGTGTTGGGTGAAGAGAAGGTCTTGGTGTTTTCCATTCACGGTGATGCAAGGCTTCGTGAAGGTGCTTTGCGATGCATCCCCTTTCCTTCATGTTGCAACCTTTTCTTATCATTCCCACACACATATTTTGGTGCTGAGAAATTTCCCTCCCAAATATTTTGATTCGAGGAAAGAATTAGTTTCAAATTATGAGGGTATATTTCCAATCTTATTGGTAGATCGGGAAGTGAGTTTGCAAAGTAGGGTTGTAATGTAGATAGACAATGTGCGGGTTGAGAAGTCTGGAAATCTCACCATGTCTAGACGTTCCATGAAGCATGGGTGTGGTTGCCTATAAATATGTGATGACGAACCGTATTTTGTCCTTATATATCTATAAATCTTTTTTCCAATGATCATGATTTTAAAATATCTAGGTGTTCTGTGATCGATCTTTGTGAACTAGGAAATTCTTTTCTCTACATTGCATAGTGAATTGTGATACTATACGATTGTGTGCTCTATGAGTTCTGTCTGTGAGATCTGTGGCAGAACTCTCTATCTGGTATTTGTGATCAAGCTCTATGTTTGAGCTTTGAGAACTAGAAAAAAAATTTCTAAAGTCTTGGGACTAAATTTCCATCCAAGAAGATTATCAGGTGCTCCTTGTGTATGTTTTGTGAAAGGGGAGAGATTTATGATAATATTGGCCTTGTGGAACATGTTTAAATCCATTCAAACCCTTAATCCCTAGTTGGTCTCTTGTAAGAAAGCCAAAACAACTATCCTCTATGAAAAATATTTCTTCTGTATGAATTTGGTCTGGGGAATTATGTATACAACCCTAAATCATGTAATAATGAACCATATTATTGGTTCAGTAGTATGTTGTTCTAGCCCCGGTGGTTTAGGGATGTCGATGATCATACATTGGAAGATAACACACCTTATAATACTGAATTATTTATAATAATGTCAATAATGTTGATGGGAAGGTGTTGGAGCTAGATGTATCTTCCCCACAGTACCAAACTAGCCTCAAGGTGGATTTTGGGAACTCAGAGAAGGGGTAGGAAGAATACTGGGACTTGTACCAGCGCAACAATTTTAGGAAGGATTAGGCCTAGGATTATTTGGTTTGGGCATCCTATGAAGAATTCGAGGCAGTTATGATACGTTTGGTGCTGTGTATAGCTGCATGGGCCTCCAAATTTGACATTTATTATCCAACACATGAGATCCCGGAGTTTCTGAGCAGGTGTACATTGAGGACCAAACGTTTTCATCAGGACCATAGGAAGGTCAGCATCAACCTCTAGTACCATCACTAGCACTTAGGGATTCTGACCTTAGAGGTGATGTATAAAGAGTTCCTCCCTGCTGATAACACAATAGAGGATATTGAAAATATTCCACAGTTGGAAAAGGCACTGATGGTTCTGGTGTCAGATAAGGATAATCATTCAATAAGGGATGTCTACTTCATGTATTGGTTAATGGGTTTTATAAACATTCCATCAAGGACTACATAATAAGGGGAGTAATAATCAAGGAAGATACCATTAATTTCTCCCACCTATCCAAAGGGACCCTAGTTTAGTACTGAGATTTATTATTGGATTAACATAGAGGAAATCCAATGGAATTGGTGGGGTTACATCCTCAACACCAAACAGTAGATGGTGGTTGTGATGGTAGGGTTTTTATCTTCACTTATCGGTGGCTGCATTTTTATGGTCTAGGACAAAAATACAGGTGTACAACCATGAACGTTCATTTTGGAATCAATGATGGAAAGGGGGATCATGTCCGCATGGGGATCCCAGATATGTGAAAACAATACTAGGTGTTGTGGCACATCAGTAAGGGGAAGAATCCACATAGGGTTTTCGGACTGATCAAACTTTTATACAGATGGAGAGTGGAGCACATGGATGCTTTTGAATATCCAAACCCTACTTCCCATCATGATTTAGACTTCTGGGGATTTTTTCATCCAAGCTGACTCTGCAACAGGTGCTGAATGGAGTCTAGAGAGTGTATGAACTTAACATCCATCCACTTCTATTGCCAACACGTGTGTTCATCGATGATTTCCAGGTAATTGTGGAGAATCATTCTTATCTCCTTGAATTTTTGGGTGGTGTTTTGGTAGCACAGATTGATCATGAGCCTATCTGTGTTCTATAACTCCTACACCACTTTGCGAGGCACATATGAGGAATTTCGAGGTTTTCCTCACATTTTTACTTGGTAGTAATCCATGTGGACCATCCATGTGTGATGTGGATGATGTGGATTGTGTTCACACGGGAGGCTGAGAAGATGTGGAATGAGATACATCCGCCCACATCTATCTACGGACTAGTAAAAGATAATTACAATAGCTGAAAGGTATCCTACCCAAGGGAAATGATGAAGGTGAAAACTGTTCATGCTAGTGGCAAGGCGCCTCATCATCCTCGAGGTCTGGTTAAGAAAGTGGAAAAAAATGATGTGGTGTAGGGGCTTCATTAGTGATGAGCCGAATAATTATGGGACCTACACCGATCAAACAGAATGTGGTAGTGAAAGAATTAGAAGTCCTATAAGAGAAAAGTGAAAAATAATGGAGGCCACCTAAGGATTTTTGCAAGATACCCACTCAGGCTCCAAAGATGTGGGTATTCCACATAGACCTTCTTGATGATGTTGTTTTCCTAAATTTTTGTGAAATCTCGGAGGTTAACTGACTATTATTCAATTTTTCCATGTTGTGTAACCATATTAACTATCATGGGATGGATATGTCAGAGATCGGCCATGATATGGATAAATTTTTTGTGTCCTAAGAAGATGGGAAGCAGTACATCATATATCTAGGGGACATTGTGCACTCTCAAGGTACTCAACAAGTACTGATAAACTGGGTAAAAGTTCTAATAAATCAAACAGTCCATCCATAGTTGTCTATTGCTAAATTGTTGTAGTGATTCCCCTTACTCAAATACAAAGAAGAGTCTTCCTAGGGGTAACATACTAACATAGTGTTCCCCATAGAGTAAGGTGAGGATTCATACTCAGATATGGAAGAGTTTTCTTAGGATCTTTAGGTGAAACCTAAAACATTAATGTGTGGTCCTTATTCAGGTCACCTAGGACTTCTCAACTGAAATTTTTCTATGTAGGATAATCTCAAACATAAAACCCATTTTGTCTTAATAAAATATTTTGGTTCGGTCTCTGAACATGTGAAAAAGGTGATTACCGAATCTAGTAGGGTTGGGACACCAAGGGTGGTTCTCATAAAGTATATATATTTCCAAGTAATATATTGGGGATCATGCATCGGGGTTCAAATAGTGGAAGCCTATGCAAGAGACTAATTATTCTATCTCTATAAGTCCTCTCCTTCAAGGAATCTGTTGCTGTTATCCATTGGACCATGCCAACTAACATCTGTGTGTTCATATATGCATAGTACTTCAAATGGTGTGGGCCACATTTGAAATAATGGATGGGGATCTCGATGCTCCCTTTACCAGGGGAACACTGATTATCATAAAAGTGGATACCCATTTTGATCAATCCATTGCAATCATGATTATAGATAGGACAACTAGAAGGACAGAACCTAAGATCATCGAGGTAGATTATGGTTATCAGGATCAATACAATGATATGGGACCCGACCTACCCGACTAGACACTTCAGGAAGCTCCTTCTGATAAATTTTTGGAGGTGTTCCCCGCATACAAACCTACCAACCCCAGGGATCAAGATGTGACTACTTCCAATGAAGATGATAGAAAAGTATTCCATCATTGTTCATGGAAAATGAAAAAATTCTTCATCAATGAGTCCGTAGAAGTAGAGTGGATAAGATAAATGGGGTTTCTTTGTTCTCTTTTGGGTGAACTATGTGTTGGAGGAGTGGGTTCCCAATGTCCTCATATAATCATTCAAGATTACATGGAAGAGAAAATATAGGAATATGACTGCAGCCTTGGTGTGGGTTGGTGGTGGAGGAATTCCATCAACATCATGGAACATTATGAGGCTAATCAGGAGATCCCACAGATGAGGAAATGTGTGACCAACCATTATTCTTTCCTCGATACACAATTGGGACTCAAATCAAGACTGAAGGAATAGTTGAAAGAGGCTGGGGAACAGATGTGTCAAGCATCCCATGAGATGGATATTATCCTAACTGATATGGATTCGGATCGGATCCTAGTAGATGAACTATTAACCATTTAAATCATAGAGGGGTCGGAGCTAAACACGTGATAGTAGATCATGGATGTCACAAGCCAGAGAGTGGTGGGGCAGGGACACTCCATTGAAGAGTCCAATCCATATATTGGAGTGGACAATACATGCACTTGTAATTGGGGTGAACTCCCAAACATACTTTTATTTGTTATTTTTATTTTTGGTAGGGTGAATGAGTCATGTTATCTGCATTGATTACTGCATATCAATTTTACCTTTAAAATTTTTGTTGACCAATCCCTATGCTTACATGGGTCGTTATTGATGTGGGAAACAAAGGATGACCCCGCCATTTTTCCCCTTACATATGAGTGTTCCAACAAAAAACTAGACATCTGGGGTCTGAATGACAATATCGAGCTTTTGGTATGGACAAGGGTGGCCATTGTTAGAGACTGGGGTCCTCAAAATAGCCAAACTGCTCTCTCCCAATGTGCTCTAGAGCACGTATGAGATAATGTGGGGAGGGGGGGTGTGGCGTAAATCTAAAAGATGAATTAAGAATGAGAATCACGAAAACCCTAATACAAGGAATAATGAGGATGGAATGATGATATTTGGTTGATGTTGGCCACATTTAAAACACATAATTTGTATCACATTATCATTCAATGGGAACATGAAAATGAGGGAAGACCACTAACCATATTCAAAAACATGGGTCCAAACACGGAGTGTCATCATATGTCCTCTAAAATTTTGGCTCAAGATGGTAGGCAAGCCATAAGGATGAGAATCCCAACCATTACAGGGTACCATCTGATGTGAGAGGGAATGAGGATCCAAAATAAATGACATGTAAATTGTGGTGATTGGATGATAAATTTTCTGAATAAAACCGAGCACTCTTGAAAATATAAAACTATAATGATAGCACAGTGGATGATCATATCAGTCTGAACAAAGATTAAAACTACTCTAGAAATTACCTCTCACATTAGGGCCTATAATGGCCTGCAGTATACATCATGAAAATGAGGACGACGCATGGAACATTTTAACATTGTATGATCAAGACATTGTAGGTATTTAAAGTTTATACTACCTAGACCTTTCCCAAAAGAATAATGTCATGTTATTTAGACTGGGAATCCCTAGTTTAGTTTCATGGAGTTCAGACCAGGATTATGAGAGGAGAACAATGAAATTCAACGGTCTTCGGGCAAGGCCCAAGGAAAAATCCCTAGGCATTGGTGTGTTTCCCATAAGGATGAGAATCATTAAAAACGTAGTTCCTGATCATAACATTGTTAGAGGCCAATTTTTGTAGGGAAAATTCTTTCTGGCAAGGTAGCTAAAGTGTCTCATAATTATCATTGGGAATCCTGAACATGTTTAGTGTAGAACCACAATTTATATTCATTTGTCATGGACAAGGGTACCCCAATGGAGAAATGTGCAGTGTGGTTCATAAACCGATTTGAATGAGGAATAGACATTTCCTTAAGACACATCATATTCTTGATAGGGAATCTGTGGATGGGAAGAACAAGATATGAAGTTAATCATTTATTTGGATAGACCTGGGAATCAGATGCCCAATTGTCTCTACATATCCTATGAGGAAAAGAATCAAACCATACATTGTTATTTTTATTCCAAATAGTTTTACATCATGAGATAAGGATGATAGTTTCACAGTTTAAGGTCGTATGGAAGGACCAGTGATTCACAACCTCTCGTATATAGATATTACCCTACCAGAACCTCTAATCCAATGTGAGATATGCTTGGTGTATGAAACAAGGTTAGTTGTTAGGACTTCCCCATCTGACAAAGCATGAAACGATGGAAAGTAAATGATGAGTGTGGAACTTCCCAAGTGAACCCTCATTCCTAATCATTGTTTGTGAATGCACGGCTTTACAACACGAAGGGTTTTGAGGGTCTATAAAATGGGAAGGGGAATTGAACATGCAATTCACAGAATTACATATTGAGGATTTAATGGGAGACACGTGAAGATGGAGGATAATTGTTGCCTATTTTCAAAACAAAACACCAATTTCAAATTATTCTATAATTGGAATGAACAAATGAGTGTCGACAACTGACCATATTCTAGATGCATGACTTGTGTCAAATTGTTGTTTGAAATCATTTGGGGCATTGGCCTAGGATGGTAAGAGAGAACTAAGTCATATATTCCATTCTGTTCAGGGGCCCCTTCCGATGTGAAAGATATCGAAGAACCAAAATGAATGAAGGTGCAAGACACGAACATTACCCACATGGTTTAATTGTCATGGTGGACTAATGAAAAGAGTGGTAATCTCAAATAAAGTACCTAGTAAAATATTTATAAACCTGACGTGAATAATGACCAATGATTTCTACTTCACATCATGTACTTTTAAGAGAATCCAAATGAGAAGGGGGGTTGGGGAGAATGTATTTGTGACTGGACCATAGATAGGATGTCTGGACATCACTACGTATCCATGAAGAACGTGAATCAATCCACATGTAGTTTGTGGAGGAGTTATGGCATGTGGAAAATGCTACTAATGTGAAATTATTCGATAGTGAAGACATATAATTGCTAAATAATTCTTTGTTATACATCCTCAATGCAGAAGGGGTATTTTTGTGTCATATGATAAGGATATAAGAGATTATAGATTTAATGGTCATAGAGCTTGGACTAGGAATAAAAATATTCCTAAAGTTGATATATGTGACGTGGTTCCATAAAGAGACCTAATGTTAATGAGGAAAAAATAGTCTACACCGCACCACACATTTATATAAGAGTTCTCAAAGTTTTATTTCATTATTCCAGAACTAAGGGAATGGATATCTAGTTTAAAGGTAATGGAGTTTGGAACAAAAGAATTGTGGTTCTCCCATGTAAGCACAATCCCACCCACATCACTAATCCCATGTGATCTATGCTCGATGTGGGAAACAATGGAAGATATGTTCCATGAAACACATGGAATACACAGCTAGGGGAGACTGTGTGGAGTCATAGATGACCCTCACGATGCGGATTCATCCTTTTTAACAAGCATAGGTTCACGGAGGGATAACACCATGGGTGTCAAAATTCCACTAGAATATGATGGAGTGGAAAATTATGTGAATCACACGGCCAATATTTAAGGCTTAATGGGGCGGCATAAAGATGAAGGATAACTGTTTATTGTGTTTCAAAAACGACATGCATATCATGTAGCCAGAAATGGGAACAAAAAATGAGGGTCGACCGCTTAGTATATTCGAATTGTCGAAACTCTCATAAAACAACATTCAAAATACTTTGGGATGTTTGCATAATGTGATATCTGATATATAATACCTGAAATATATACTGTATGGGGGTCCACTCCAATGTGAAATTTGATATAAACCTGAATAAAGGTACATGTGAAGCTTGGAAACAAATCAAATCATGTCCATGCAGAATCTAAAAATCTATGTCCAAGACCACAGTGCCTATAAGCATAGTGGTGAGGCATAATACATAATGAGTAGTCTAGATGAGGAGAAGAAAAATGGGTTGATAAACCTATGGAATTACCCATGGACAAAATGTATGGGTGCTCTTACATAACCCATGAGGATAGGTATCAATCCCTATATATTTCATGAATGTATTATGCAGTTTATCGTCGTTTGACAAGGATGTAAGGAGAGTGGAAGGAAGATCCACAAAGGGAAGTATATGACATGGCTATTATAAACCTGAAATGAATGAATACCTAAAATTTCATCCCCACAAAATGTGCTTCCAATTGAGTTTAGGACAAGGGGACTGAATAGATGGTAGGATTTGAGGTACCTAGGGCTAGAACTGAAGACGAAATGTTCGGGCATTCTTACATATACAATGAGGATGGAAATAAAGCCACACCTAGTTTTTGAAAAAGTAATAGTAGGGTACCAATGGCAGGGGAAATACTATCATGAAGGTCTAGCCCATGCACAGAAATAAGTGTCATTTGATGTATTTTGTTTTCTCTTTAGTTTTGGTGTGTGTTTTTTATGAAGCAACAGACCCATGATAAAGAATTTAGGCGTCACCAATGGCATCAAGCCATATGTAGGCCTTGAAAAATGGCATGGTGGATGGCCAATACCAATCATTATGTCCTCTCAAGAAAGGACACCACAATTCGGTGTCATTTTTCATCATATATCCAGGATGACAGTGTCATAGATTAGGTTTGTTTGATAGGACCAACCCATCCATTAGAACATCATGCAGTAAAGTCAAAATAGTTTAATGTTATTTGGGACTAGGCATCATAATTTAATTTCATATGAATTGGATGCACACAAAAGAACAAGGTTCTAAAGGGAATGATCATGGTGTGACAAAGAATACTTGACATGAATGAGAAAACTAGACCACACCACACTACGTGCAACCACGGGGAGAGGGGACCTCACACCAAGGGGACAGAAATGATCAAAGGATATGTGGATGGACCCGAATATGACTTGTCCGGGAACTCCTACATATCCGATGAGTATGGGATTGAAGCCGTACATAGTTCTAAAAAATCCATACAGTTTAACATCAAGTATAAAGGATAGAGATATAAGGGACTATCCCAAAATGGGAAGTATGTGGTAAGGCTATTATAGACCCGACATGAATTATGAAATAAGTCCACATACACCACACCATGAAATAATATAAAAATCATAACCAAAGGGAAAAATAGAAGATATAATTAGTGGATCCTAATATAGACTCAAAAACAAATTATTTGTGTGTTTCAATGTATCCCATATGGTTGGGAATCAATCCATATATGGTTCTCATAATTTTTGCAGTTCAATTTCTTACAGTAAGGATGAGGGGGGGCTTACCATAATTTTGTATAGCTCAAACTTAATTATAAACATTCTTACAAATGGGCATAATCCATGACCATGTCCTTAATCCCATGTGAGCTATGCTTGATGTGGGTATCAAGGGAGGAGATGATCTTCACAACACATGGAATACACAGTAAGGGGAAATAGTTTGTTTCCACGGATGACCCCACGATGTTGATTCATCCTTTAAATGTGCAAATGTGAATTGAGGGATAACACCAAGGGTGTCAAAATTCCACTTGACCATGATGGAGTGGAAATGGATGTGAATTAGATGACTAATATTTAAGGTTCAATAGGGGTGGCACAACAATGGAGGATAACAATTGACCATTTTTAAAACATGGTACTTGTATCACGTTGGCCTAAAATGGGAACAAAAAATGATGGATTGACTATTGAACATATTCAATACATGGAACCTATCACATAATGTCGTTAAATATACTCCAGGATGTTGTCCCGAAGTGATAGGTGATCTATAAGGCTTAGCATTCATTACTTCCGGGGGTTCTTTCGTATGTGAAATATGATGGAAACCCAAATAAAGTGATACATTTAGCATGGAAATGGATGAAAGAATTTCCATGCAGAATCCAACACTTTGGGTCCTAAACAATAGTTCATCTAGGAACGTTGTTGAATTGCTAAAAAGGGTCAAGGGTCCCAATTGAGAGAAAACGACTTGTGGTGATGATTTGTTGAAAGGGAAACAGAGATATCATAATAAAGAGATTCATGGTGTGGTTATTGAAACCTCAATGTGGATGAGTACATAAGTCCACACACACAACACACACCCTGGTGAACATAGGCCAATGGTCCATAAGAGAGATAAATTTTCTCAAAAACTAAGCTGGACCAAGAACAAAATGATCAGGCGTTTCTATGTTACCCATAAGGATGGTAATCAAGCCACATGTAGTTCTACAACCCTATGAAGTTTAACGTCAAACATTACATAAGTAAAAAATGGGTATCACAAATAGGAATGGTAATGTCATTTCAAAAAACTCAATGTGAAGGCGAATATAATTCCAAATATGCAACCATATACAATCCCTCAAAGAGAAATAAACCTAAGGGGGAGAGAAGATATATTTTGATAGACCCAAATAAGAAATGATTGACTATTTTTATGTATCTCACAAGGATGGGAATCATGAAAAAAATTATTCTTAAAATTTCATATAGTTTAACATCATGTGACAAGAACGCAAGGAGGAGTGTCTCATGTGTATGTGTGTGGTGTGGGAAAAAATCAGGCCTTTAATAAGGACATAGGATCCATACCAAACCACACATTCTTAATTGAGATCTTGGGAAAAAAGGCCAGAAAGGGAGAGGAACATGAGAATGGTTCATGGATGAAAGGTTTAGGAATTTCAATGTATCCAATATTTATGGGAATAAATCCATACATAGTTCTTGAAAATAAAATGAAGTTTAACATCATACTACAGGGGTGTAGGAGATATTAGTTTATGGTCATAGAGATCAGACCATTTATAGTTTAACGTCTTTATGGATGAGGATAGGTAGTTTAACTTTTTTCTAGATAGTGATGAGTAGTTTATTTTCTAGTATGATGGTGATACAATTTAACATCATGCGGGACAATTATACAGTTTAACTTCATGAAATATGTTATTCGCTCACCAAAATTACTGATTGAGGTATTTGACGTTTGTGTGGGGATTAACATGCTCCCCATTAATAGAAACTAGTGATTATGCACAATATGGGTAACCTTGTAAATTATCTATGGTACCTCACATTTTGGCATCCACCATAGTTGGATTCCGGACTAATATCATTAGAGTTCTTAAGTCCATCACCACGTCACTTTGTAAGAAATAATATAGGTGAAAATTCATATTGAATGCTCTGGATATCATGAGTTGATGCCTCTCTAGATTGTGTAGGGCATGAACCATGTTCTCGTCAAGCTCTTCCAGTTCATCCGGATAGATTTCAACTAGTTTTTCTAGTGTCATCTGATCATAGACAGTTGTCTATGATGAGGATAACTGAATCTCAAAGGGAATGACCAACTCTATTCCATATACCTTGGAAAATTAAGTCACCTGAGTGGAATTACGAGTCATCATACTGTTATACTAGAGATCATTGGGGTGTTTTTCCATCCAAATATTTATGTTCTGACCAAATATCTTATGAAATATGTTATAGAGTGATTTTTTAAACACCTCAATAATCCATTTTTCTTGTGCATGGTAGTGAGAGGCATGATTAGAACAGATGTTTTAATTGGCTGAAAATTTATTCATCTTGACTGCCCTTATGTTGGTGATGTTATCTTCGAGGACGATGTGAGGGAATCCATATTGGTGGATGATATTAAATCTCACCAAGTAAACAATAGAATAGGTATTGATATCCTTGATCTAAATTGCTTCTTCCCACTTGGAAAAGAAATCTATTGAGGTTTGGATGATCCAGCACTAGTGAGCTGTTATCAGTGGATATGGTCCCACGACATCGAGTCCCCATACCAAAAAATTGAAAAGAGTGCATGGTATTATGGAGAGGCTCTAGAGTCCAATGAAAAAATTAGCATAGATCTGCTATCCATGGATCCTCTTGGAAAACTCGATAGAGTTACAGATCACTATGGCCAAAATAACCAAATCGTTGCATCTGAGGAGGGGGTTTCAGCCCTGTCTGATGAGCCGCTTAGGAACTGACATGAATTTCTCACATGACCTAATATATATCAACTCCTTGAATGCAATGGAAAAGAATCCCATGAAACCCTCCTTTGTAAAGGATCTACTCATGACACAGACCACTCTAGAGGGTAAAATGAAATATGTGTCAATGGAATCACTCATGTTATGTCCGGTCTATCAGGATATTATCGTTGTGAAGATACTTGAAAAAGGGAGTCGTCCATCCAGGTGTCCCTTCCAACAACACGATATGGGGACTTGGAGGTCCTGATGTAGAATAACTGGTGTTAAAGTGGCTTAACTGTCGTCTATCATCATCATACAGCGTGAAGATGAAGATTAATCTTCGATGTGCCACTAAGAAAACCAAATCATTTTGGCCAGGCACTGCAAGAGATGAGGCTAGGATGGACAAGGCATCAGCTCGGTCATTTTATGATGAAGGGACATGAGTATGTTGTGGTCGAGAAGGGAATGTGTAAATTATCTGGCATGTACACTCTAACAGGGGTACCATCCATGGCTTCCTGACGATGTAGTCACAATAGATCAGCTTGATGACCAGTTCAAAGTCCCTTTTCACTTGAAGGTAGGGAATATCAATATATATAGCTAGCTCGAGACCAGTGATGAAGTCTTGGTACTCTTCCTTATTGTTGGTAAAACCGTTAAAAACCATGAACAAATTCTAAAGGACATCTTGTGCACGTGTGATGAAGATGATATCATGATCCACTATTTTGAGTCTAGGATCATTGAGTCTTATTCAAATAGGGCTTTAGGAAGCACCATAAAAGTGTATATTCAAAAAAAAATATCTTGATACACTGAGAAAATTTCATCATCTAGAAATTAAAGATATATAGACTATTCTGTGGGGGATAGATGGGTGGAAAAAGAGTTCCAATTCCAGTCCCTTGATATCCTTCATGGGTACAAACTGAAAATCATAATGTTGAAGGATCAAATCCCACCGAGCTAAAAAGCCTGACGACATGGAATGTTTTACAATGTAATTTAATAGATCCACTTGGGACAATAGCTATATCTCATGGTGTTGTGTGTAATGTTGCAATTTCTGCACTATAAATATCAGAACACGGAAGCACTTCTTGATAGAGAAATATCTATTCTCTATATCATGTTGCAGGGAATTGCGATGGTATAAACTATTATTTATTTCCTCACTATTATTATGTTATATAAAGGAGACAAGGGATAATTTTAGATCAGTCACATAGAATACCAGTGATTTTCACGAAATAGGTTTCATCATAAACGAAGGTTGTAGTAGGAAATTCATTATTTGCACCAAATCCATCGGACACCCCTCATCTCATTGATAATCGGAACCTTTAGTCATGATTTGGGAAAAGTTATTACACTTTCCAAATATATATACAATGAATCATCATTTGTAGGAAAAGTGTCCTTGAATGACATGGAGATAACGAATTTTACCCAGGGGAGGCATCTGAATGATGGCCTTGATCTTTTCTGGATCGATATCAGTGCCTTTGTATCTATAAATAAAGCCAATAAGATTTTCGAAGGTGACCTAAAAGGCACACATCAAGGCTTTAATCTTAAAATGGAGGGAATGGGGGAAGATAAACCCTTTATAAATAACTCTAAGATGGTCCTAACATGAGTGGGATATTACCAGCAAATTTTCCACATAGAATTCTACTAATTTTTTCAGGATTGTCTTGAATATGTGGTGCATAGCATGCTGATTGGTGGAAGCTAAATTATTTAGACAAAAAGTAATTGCCTAGTTGCATAAAGTACGTTGTTGTTCCTTGAAGGAAGTAAACTCTTCATCCTCTGGGCCATTCAGATTAGTTTATTTCATGAATACCCATCCATGAAAAAGAGATCTTAGAACCTAGTAGTGGTTCCGATCAACTGTTTTTTCATAGGAAGGGGAAAACCATTCTTTGGAATGTGGCAATTGAGATCATGGTAGTTGAAATAGACTATAATATTCATATTTTACTTCATGAAAAGAAAAATCTTAGCTAACCATCTTGGGTGAAAGAAATCTTCAATGATGTTGTATTTTAAGAGGTTATCAACTTCATCCTTGACTAAGGTAGCCTGAGAAGGGTAAATCGTTTTTGGAGGCTGTTTGAAAACATGATGATTTTTTGGGATACTGAGATAGTGGATGATGACCCAAGGATCTATCTCTAGAATTTCTTCATAACTCTAGCAAAATACATCACATTGCTACCTTAAGAAATATATGTATTGTGGTTCTTCTTGTGTAGGACTAGAAGCAATGATCAATGTTGTTTTTGAAGCCATCTCGTTACCGAGTTTTACCGATACCAATTCATCAACTGTAGATGAGATACCCTTATATAATGTGGTATGGGTGTCTTATAAATCCACTTCTTCATCCATGGTGAGAGGATCATCAATAGGAGGAAAATTATCCAAGTTGACAAATCCTGATGGGACACCGGTGCGAGCCTAAGCGATGGTGGACACCACATCTGGGGGCTCCTGCATTTGTAAACCCATGGTGACGAAAGCCTTCGACCTAATACCATCTATCCTTTGAAACGCGGGGCCAAATATGAATATATAAATGAAATATTTGTGTGTTGGAATGAGAAAGTTTGTCCTATCCTAGTGAAACAATAAATTATGATGTATTGATGTTTCCATGGGGAAAAATCTTAATACCTTATAGAAGTTGGGGTCTCTAGGACCACTCAAGACTAATTTCTATTATAATACGAGGTGATATGATGACATTACATATACTTGGGAATTCACATTCCCTTCCTTCCAGAGGAAACTAAGCATTTCCCCACATCTGGGGTTGTATCCTCCAATATATTAATCAAGAAAATGTTGCTTCATCTAGGTATGTCCATGGGTCTGTCACAACCATAGTGTCTCCAACCATGTTATCCTGAATCTACTTTTCCTTGTTTTTTGATAGTCTAAATCAATGTAGTGGAATTCACATGAGTAAAAGGGAGATGAATCACCTTGGAGTCTTCCTACTTGACCATTAAAAAAATACTCAAGGAATTGGTGATATCCGGAATGGACTACCACATACATGGGGAGCCATTCTCTACCCATCAATGTGTTATAAGTGGTGTCATGTGGCAAAACCATGACCTCGGTACTGAATATTAGGCCACTGAACATGGTCTTCAGGTGAATCATGAAAACATGTTTTTTACATCCTGTCATAACCGTGAATTTTCATGTCAGGTAGACTAAGATCTATTTATGATAACCCCTTCTTCTAGAGATTCATGTTGGGAAACTGTTGATCCCACCGCTCGTGTCGATAAGACAGCGGTGGACCTCTATGTTGTTGAATTGTCCAGTGATGTAAAGTAGGTGTACATGACACTATAAAGGAAAACATTCTTCTTCTCTAGAGAAAGAGATGATAGCCTACAATTTTGAATGACCAGCTGTTTCACCATGGAAGGATTTTGCGTCTTCTTCTTATATCTCTAACTGGAGAAAGATTCTTAAAGAGACTTCAATGTATTCACGTATATCCACTGATAGGTGGAGAGACTGAAGGATAGAGTTCTTCACAAGAATTCAGGTAAGAAACATGAGGATATCATACTTCTATTTCATGCTTACACTTCTCCTGACAGGAGGTGGCTCTATGACTGGGGGTCTGACAAGAAATTCTAGTTGAATTGATAGATTCTGGATGGTGTTGGGAACATCCCGCTCGTCACTAGTTGAATCATATAGAGTGGATACCAAACAACAAAAAGATTACTATGTTCCATCCACAATAGAACATAGATAATCATAGCATGAATGTGGTGGATCATCGAGATCATGTAGCATAAACAGTGGTGGAATCAGATCCAATGAATAGAGATGAGAAGGCTATGCATGCTGACCTCTCTGTTGGTCCTTCTTTCTGGTCTCGTTGGCAGACAATTCTTGGTTGGTAGCACAGGCTAATGCATTCTGGATAGTAACATACCCATGTCTAAGTCGACGTCGACATCAACTGGGGATTTTGGGAGGGTCTTTTTGGCCCTCTTTGTCATTTGGAAATATATAGGGATTTACCAGTTCCACGGTATTCACTAAATCGTAAACATGGTGATAAGTTGAGGAATAATCCCTTGTTGGGATGATTTTAGAGTTATTCCCCATCTCTGAGGGAATGATGTTTCCAATAGTACTGGATGACGATGGAAACCATGGGGGTCTTTGATTTTCCTTGCTTCATTGATGCATTCCCTTCTTGAAAGAGGAAGGATGAGATGTTGAAACAAAATGAGAGGATGTAGTTTTCTCAAAAATAATTGAAGGCTTAAGTCGATTTAAATGCGTATAAATGATACCATGGGCACGAGCGACTGCCTTACGACCCATTTAGTCATAATATGTTTTGAGAACCATGATAAGAAACCTACTTCTATTTACCCTCTCTATCACTATCAGGATTTATAAACACACAATCCAGATGTTCCAGGACTAGTCCCAACCTGACTATATTTTTAATGACCTGGTCTTGGAGGAAGTCTTTGAACACATAGCATTTCCTTAGGGTGTTCCCATGGAACTTGTGATAGAGATAGTAATTGGGGAGATCAGTTATATATACCTCTCTGGGAATCTTTATTTATAATAACAGTAGGATTCCTTGGTCCAAGGTGCATCATATGTAACGAGGACAATGAGACTCATTAAATGAGTAGGTTTGGTTCCTTCTTTTCAGGAAAGGGTCTCTTGAAACATGGCCCTAAAGAGGGGCTGGAGGAGCCATATGAGGTGGAGGAACCATATTTTCTCACCTAGATGGAGGTGGCACATTACATAGGGGAGCCTGCCGATTATGATGTAGGAACTACTATGTCAGAGGATGTGCCTGAGGCGGTGGTACTCGACGATGATGTGGAGGTGGCTCTTCCAGTAACAATTCCCACTACTTGGGGGCCTCTATTTATGTTATCATGACAGGCTCGGCCTAAGAATCTATTCATATGGGAACTAAAGGAGGTAATGGACATTCCTTCTTCGATTGTATCAAGGATTCTTCTAGATGTTGGGATTTTTTGTAGATGTCTAAAACAAACATGGGATGTTCTGAGTGATTAGAGAAGGGACCAGTTCGGTCTTCTCATTCCCCATGAACATTGTCAGTAGCTTCTCTTAGGTTAGTGGAATATCAAGGGAATATATGAGGCACTTCTTCCTAGAAACCACATATTTTACTCAATTATCATGCCTCTATTTTAATTTTAAGAGGTTAGTAATTATTGTCTTATGGGTGGTGGAACTTAACTAGTAGAGAAAAATTCTATAGTGTTCATCCCAACTGGCTACTGACTAAAATTGTAACTAGTTGTACCAAACAAATGTGGGCCTTTATAGTGTTTTCACAAAACTGAAGAGCCTAATGACCTCTTACTGTGCTGGAGTTCCCATATGGGTTCAAACCATAAAAATTTTGGGCCAGATGCTGCAGTGGGGAGCCCATCCCATTATAGGGGGAGAAAGTAGGATTTATAAAACCCAGGGTGCTTTCATATCTTCCACCCATTCCGAATATGGCATTCCATTATGCCATATTTCAACCTATCGAGTTTCCATGTCAACATGGCGAGCAGTAAGTGTTAAAATAAAATAATATGGATGAGGTTTCTTATCTTGGTGATGGTCCCGGACCACCAACACGTTTGAAAGTTATTCAATGTGGTAAAATTCCCAATGTCTTGTGGAGAAGATGGTGGCATGACATAGAAGACTACTGGTAAAATAACCTATGGAATAGTTGGTTGAAACTGATCTGTGTCCCGGGGAGGATTATAAGGCATCTCATGTAGAATAGGTGATTCATATCGTGCCCTCTTTCCATAAATCCCAACATATACTTTGTCTATATGTGTAGGACGCTTTGGGTCACCAGGAGGTAACTCACCGGGGGAGGATATACCTTCACATGATGCCCTGATCTGGTATTATCATAACTTGGTCGTCGTTATACAACACATTCATTGAGAATTTCATCGAAAATATTTTTATGTTCTGTGAGAAATTGATTCAACACAACCTTTTACGGTCATCTTCTATCTTTTTCATTGAGTCGGAAGGGTCAGAGGGTCGGATGGTCCCAGTATTATCATTACCCTTGTTGGGGTCTAGACATAAGGACAATGACTCGAAAGTTACAAAAACACAAATTATATTTTATTAATGGCATGTAACACTAAAAAAGAATCCAATAGATGTGGACCCACCTAGGACTATGTTATCAAAAATAATTTATAGATCAGTTTCTTTCTCTGATTGGTTGTCCATGTTAAATATGATAATTCCTAGAGGAAAATATGCAATATCACCTAGAATGTTGGGAGGGCGATTGATAGGACAGAAATGAAGTGTAGCATACTACTCCCAACTATGGGTTTGAATGTGGGTGGAAGCCTCCAAAATAATTATTCGAAGCATAGTAAATATATAAATTCACCATTTTGGAGTGTCCGATGATGACTGGGCATCACAGGGTGTAACACCCCAAGCTTCTACATTACGCTTCTCTTTGGATAATGCAATATATTGCACTGTACGCAACTTCGAGTTCTAACACACCACAAAAAATCAAACTAGCAATAATGAATAGTAATACCCACTTTTTAAAAATTTATAAATTTTATCTTTCAAAATGGACTTAATTTTTGGATTTGGAATATCAAAATTATCTTACGGTGAATTTTTTGTATATTTGTGATATTTTTTTTGTGATGAATAGTGAAGAACACTGAGTTAATGATTAAAAAAAATTATTATTTAAATAATTATTTATATTATATAAATTTATTTTAGGTCAAAATAGATACATAATACCTATATATGTTCAATTTAATTCATTGGATTCATTTTATAATAATTTTAGATATATAAAAAAATTTATTGAACTTTTTAACCTCTTTTACCCACCTCCTATGAGATTTTTCAAATTTGCATAAAACATAATTTTACTACTTCTGTGAGTTTAATTTTATAAATACAAGTGACATTGTTGAAATCAGTAAGTAAAATGTGGTTTAATAAGAATAAAATCATTTATAGTGAATAATAACTTTTTACTTTTATTTACAACGGTTAAAAGTAATTTGGGTAATTATGGGTAAAAATGATATTATTATTATCCTAATACATGTCCTAATTCTATTGTATAAGTATAATTCTACCCATAAAAACCTTAGGAATAAAATATGAACCTCTCTGGTTCACTTGGATTAGATTTGGACATTTATTATTATTTTATTTAAAGAATATTTAAAAGAGTTAAAATCAATGTTTAAAAATTAAAACATTTTTAATATGGGGTTATACATAAGATAAATTAGATTATAAATTTTCATTTGAAATCTAAAAATATTTCCTACATAATTTTATTTCATTTATAATTTTTAGACATTAAATAATTGAATTTATTCAGGACACAATAGTGATGCAGTAATTACCTTATTAATGAAATAATACAATAATTGATATTTTAACTACCCAAATAAATGTAATTTGAGACTTTTAATGAATTAAACAAATTGTCTATGATACTATGACTTTTTAGGGTTGATTAAAAGATTTTTATTTATAGTAATAATGTTGTTATGAATTAAAAAAACAAAATACCAAATACTGTCAAAATTGACATAAAATAGTTTTTAAAACAGATATTATATTATTAATTCATATTCTATTCCTAAAAAATCTATGGTTCTAAAAAATGTCTTAGATATGTTTATATATATTAATAATTAAGCACATGGGGTTCTCATGTCTTGTTATGGTTTGTTTATTAACCATATAATATAAAAATACAAGAGAATGGTAAATGAAAAAATATTTAACATAGAGTTAAATATAAATGATATGGTCAATATGGTGACCTAAACCTTTCTAAAATCTATTGGTTGGAAGGATTTAGACTCACCCCCACCCTATACTCGAGATATGTAACTTTGGATCCATTATAAAAGGAATATGAATTAATTATAATGTAATATTTCAAACTTTTCCTAAGGTTCCCCTCATCCATCTTATAAAAGGGAACTTCCCCTTCTCTCTAATTCACACCATAAAATCCTTTTGTCTCAGATAACCCCTGCCCAAATATCCTCTGAACTTCCCTAAATTCATCATAGATGCCATCATTTAGTCATAAATCCAACTTAATGAGCCCTTTTGATCAAATCAAAAGGAAGAACCAGAAGAAGAGGTAAATATTTCATCCCCTCTTACAAGTTCTTTTCTTATTCAACTTTCTCTTTCCTTGTTTTTTCCATTTTAAAATAATAAATCCAGTATTTTCTATATAATATGATTTCATTATAAATACTGTACAACAATATTCATTATTCTATCCATCCTATGAATGACATGTCACCATACGCGCGTACGTACGGCTTACCGTCTCCACGTCATGGTGTAATTTTTATTATATAAATTATTATTTGGATGGGTATAATAATGATGTCTAACTGATTTAAATAATAAATTTAACATGATAAGGATTTTGTATATAAGATATACCATCCTATTATATATTATTTTAATATCAAAAGAATGATAATGTCGCTCGTGCGTACATACGGATTACCGTGTCCACGAACACGATGAGATTCATTCCCCATCATATCCATTCAATACAAATTTTCATTTGATGATTAAAAATAATGTTTAAAGACTTGATATTATTCTGGATAAGAATAAGAAACATCCCATCCCTTAAAAACATGACTCACATAACAAAGCATACAAAGGAAAATGGATCAGTTAACACCCGAAACAACGATAATAATAAGATATTATTAACAAAGCAATGTTAAATGATCGTATATGATATCATATTAAAATATATGATTCATTTATAATTTTATAACAACTATTTACCCATTATATAGTAGGTTAACGTATCCTCAAACAAGGAAACGTATAAGGTAAGGGTTTATTTCACAATCTCTTCATTATCTAAGGTTGTTTATACGTAATTATCTACTGGGACTTCCTTATTATCCACATCCATGTTTCTTAAAAATGTTTTTCAAAACATTATTAATATTTTATAAACTATGGGTTAAAGTCATTTATATCATTATTTTAATTTTTATACGATTTTTATAAAGGAATCTTTTTGTCATTTTCCAAGCAAAGTCGTTTTTATCCTTTTTGACAAAATTAAGGAAAAAATGTCTTTTTTTATCTTCTATGGAAGGTGCGGATATTTTCTACCATTTTAAAATAATCGAAACATCCCTTACTATCTTATAAGAATACATTCAATGTAAATGTTTTCTTTTATAATTATGTGACTTCTAAATGATATTAAAAAAGAGATATTTCTCTCAAATAGTTTTGATTTCATCTATGTCAATATCCTTTGATGGATTTTAAGCTTATTTGAAGTTGATTTGTTATGATACCAAACAAACATATTGTATTGATGGTTTTGTTATATGTTTGGTTGTGGATGTGTTATTTTTATACCTTTCATGGTTTATGGAGAATGAATTGACATTTATTATGCTCATTTTAATGCCAATGTTTATGTTATGTTTAAACCTGTTCACATGAGGAATGCATTGGACATAGTAAGTGATGGGTGGAGCCATCTATAGCTTATCAATGTATCAGTATGTCTCATTAAACAAACTACTATTTTGGCACAAGTCCTTGAAAAAATCTTATTTTTAGTCTTGGCCTAAGGCCTTGACTAGGTGGTTATGAATGTCTGTCATTATGAATTCCATCATTATGAAAGTGGTTATTGATATTTAATGTGATTTTTCAACTAGTAGAATATCCATGTGTATAATTAAATGACATTATTTCATTTTATTTTGGCCGTTTTATGCTGAAGCTTAATTTTAAAAGGCTTTTGTTTTATTTTTACATTACCTTAAATGTTTATTCTTATTTATGAAAGTTTCCACTATATTTTAATGCTTACTGAGCATCTGAGGTCACCTCTTTCTATGTTTTATTTTACCCAGGATGAGGAGAAGTATATTATGATTGACCTCTAGGGATAGTCTATGGGATTTCAGTGTTGTCTTTTGAAAAAATGTTGTAGTAGTTTTCCATTTCATGATTTAATGAAAACCTTATGAATATATCAACTCTTTACAAGGCTATATAACTAATCGGACTTTCGTGAAATGATCTTTTGTGATCATGACAATGTTATGTAATAATGCACCAACTCAGGATAACTATGTTCGGGCGTTACAGTTGGTATCAGAGGATGTTTAGTCCAAACCATGGAAACTAGATTTAGATAAACTCTAATTAGAGCATATAGCCCTAAGATAAACATTGAGGATTAGTATAGAAGAAATTCTAAGAATTTGTGTGAGTTTTTCAAAAATTCATCCCTATATGGATACGAGTAGGTATAGGTGGCTTTGACATAGAAGTAACTAGGGGTAAAACCCAAAAACACTGCTTTGAGCTAGACTCAAACATGAACTCGGGCACGACAACAGGTCTTGCTGCACTCTTTGTTACGACACTCCCAGTGGATATGCTAAGGACAATTCAAATTTTCATTACAAACTGTTATGAAGGTTTTATGAGTATATACTTCCTCAAATAATGTTTATTATTATTATGGATTTTATCCATAAACTGTTCAATTTATGTTAAGTGTTTTCTAATTTTGGAATTATGTATTTCAATTCATAAACTAATCTAGTTTGTGACATTGTTTAGAAATGGATCCTAGTGGACGGAATAGAAATAGTATCAATGAATGGAATACATGTAGGTATTTCCCTCCTTCTGAAGATAATTATAGTGGAGATGGTGATGTAACTAGTGTTGATCAGCTAATCACCATACTAGGACAACTCACTTAGGTTATGAATAATAACCTTACCAATATGGAGCACCCAGATCCACTGTGTGGAGGATCAATTTTAGATTGCTTCATGAGGAAACAACCACCAACATTTAATTGGGGAACAAATCCACTAGTAGTTGAGCAATGGATAAATTTCTAGATAAAATATTCCACTCCTTGGGGAGTAGCGAAAGGGAAAAAGTTGTCATGGTAGTTTACCGCCTCACTAGAGATACTGATCAATGGTGGTAATTGATTCAAAACATGAAGGACGATTATGATGTTTAAAATATGTAATAGAGGGAGTTTAAAAAGATTTTTCTTGAAAAATACATTACTCATGACCATCGAGCAGATATAGAAAGACAATTTCTGAGTCTGAGGCAAAAGGAGGACGAGAATGTTGAAAAGTATGAGTCTAACTTTACATGGTTAGCAAGGAATTATATAGATTATATATGCAAGACATGATGTAAGATTCATTGTTTCTATGATGGTTTAAAACTATTTCTTTATCAAGAATTAGTCTCACAATACATCTCATCATACTAAGATATTGTCTCATGTGCTATCAAGACAGAAAAGTAATTATCTATTTCTTACAACTTTAAAGAAAAGAAACAGAAGAAGATATCTACTGATCTCTCTGGAAATGGAAATAAGGGGATGAAGGGAAAAGTTTAATATCAATCCTGGAGTAAATGTGAGAAGAAACACCCGGATACTTACTTAAAGGGAATGGGAGTCTGTTTCAGGTGTGGTGAAAAAGGCCACCAAGATCGCGATTTCATGGGGAAGAAAGAAGTTATTGATGTTCAATGCTACAATTTTTGGGAGATGTGACATTATGCAAATGAGTTTCCTAAACTTCAGTAAACTTACCTCTGAAAAGGCCAATGGATCAAGACCAAGTTTATGCGATAAATACTACTGAGGTTGAAGCTCCAAAAGACGTGGTGGAATGTAATCTAATGGTTTCCTCAAGTTTATCAAATGCATTATTTGATTCTGGATCGTCGCATTGTTTCATATCTTCCCAGTTTTCTAAGAAAATTATATTTTTACAATTTGATTTGACATGGGAGTTTTTAGTAAAAACTCTTAAGGGATGTATCATTGCATCAATGTATTGTGAGTTCCCATTAAGGCATATAAATGTTATTTATCTTATGATCTCATCGTCATACCAATGATAGAATTTTATATAATCGTCGGTTTGTATTGGCTTTCGGACCATGATGATAAAATTTATAGTAAAAAGAAGGAGGATACAATTTTTTATGGTGATAAATTGTACCTTATCTTTAGAGTAGAAATGTCACCACATAATTCTTATCTAGATCCAACCCCAGTAGCTCAACTAAATTCAATTATTGGATAAGAAGAGAATGAAATAATTATGGGAGAGGAAAAGAATGTTCGAATAGTGGATGTACCTATTGTGCAAGAATATGTTGATGTTTTCCTATAGGATTTACCTAGACATCATCTAGAACAAGATATTGAGTTTTCCACTAACAGAATTCGTTGTTCAAGGACCATATCGAAGATCCCTTCTATAATGGCCACTGTGGAATTAGTGGAACTAAAGAAACAACTAGAGGAATTGAATATTAAGGGATTTATCCTCCCCAGTGTTTCTCCATGGGGAGACCGTATTTTATTTGTTATGAAAAAAGATGGATCTATGAGCTTGTGAATTGACTACAGGAATATCAATGCTATTACAATATAGAACAAGTATCCCTTACCTATTATTTATGATTTATTTGACAAACTTCATGGAGTTCAATAATTTTCTAATATTGAACTTCGATCTGGATATCATCAGTTGTGTGTGAAGAAGGAATATGTTCTGAAAACAGCATTTCAAACCAGGTAAGGGAATTATGTGTTTATAGTAATGCCTTTTGTATTGACTAATACATACTATGTCTTCATGGATGTAATGAATAGAGTTATCAAGTAATATCTTGATGAATTTATAGTGGTATTTATTGTTGATATCTTGGTATACTCCAAATGCTCTAAAGATCATGAAAATAACTTGCGCATTATCATGAATACTCTTAGAAGACATGAATTGTATAGAAAGTTTAGCATGTGTGAATTCTGGTTTTAGGACATTTCGTTTCTTGTCAATATTTTCTCTAAGGATGGAATCTCTATTGATCCTTCTAAAACCAAGGAAATCCGAGAATGGCCAACACCGAAAATTATAACCGAGGTACGCATATATATTGGTTTAGCACGTTATTATCTACGTTTCGTCTAGAATTTTTCCGGATTAGCTAACTCATTAACGATGCTCACAGGTGAAGGGGTTAAATTTGTTTGGAAAAAGAGTGTGAATAATTTTTTTAAGAACTGATGATATGGTTAGTCAACGTTCCGATGTTGAATCTACCATCGGGGAATGTTGGGATTGTTATTTATTGTGTTTCTTCAAAGAGATGACTTGGTTGTGTCTTCATGCAGAATGATAGGGTTATTTCATATGCATCACGACAGCTAAAAATTCAGGTGGAAAACTATCTTACTCATGATATTGAGTTAGCAGCTGTAATATTTTTTTAAGATATAGAGACATTATATCTATGGTGAAAAATGTGAGATATATACCCATCACAATAGTTTGATGTATATTTTCTCACAGAAATAACTCAACATGAGGGAAAGGAGATGGCTTGAACTACTCCAGGATTATGATTGCACCATACACAACCACCCAGGGAAAGAAAATAATGTGGCAGATGCTTTGAGCAGAAATGATCATAGGGTTTTGAACTATATGAGTGTTCAAAAGCATCCTATATACATGGATCTAGTAAATATGGATATGGTAATGACCATGGAAGGTGAAACATCACTGATTATTCAAATGGTTTCCAAACCATATTTACTAGAAAGGATAAAATGTTCTCACGATGATGATAAAGAGTTTTAAAAGATGATTAAAGCTGTGAATGATGGGAGATTGATTGACTATGTGTATGAAGATGGAATTTTGAAATTTTGGAAGGGGATTTTTGTTCCTGATCTACCTGATGTAAAATGGAATTGTTAGACGATGCTCAAAGATCCAATTTTTCTATGCACCCTGGTTTCACTATGTTGTATAGATATTTGAAGGGACATTTTTGGTGGGACAAAATGAAGAGGGAGACTATTGATTTTGTGTCATGATGTATGGTTTTTCAACAATTGAAAGCTAGAAGGAATCAACCTAGTGGAGTCAGGAAACATCTTTCCATACCTGATTGGAAATGGGAAAATATTATGATGGACTTTGTCATGGGACTACCAGAGTATCCTAGAAAAAACAATACAATATGAGTCATTATTGATCATCTTACCAATTAATCAGATTTTCTTACTATAGGAGAAGATCTACCACTTGAACATCTTGGAAGACAATATATTAACAATGTTGTGATACTTCATGGATAACCCCTATCGGTTGTTTCTTATCATGATCCTTGTTTTATTTCAAGATTTCGGAAAAGTCTCCAGGAAGCCCAGGATACTGAACTTCATTTGAGCATTACCTACCACCCCCAAACTGATGGACAATTAGAATGGAGTATTCAAACATTAGAAGACATGTTGAGATCTTGATCACTTGACTTTCAAGGTATCTGGGATCAATATTTACCTCTGGTATAATTTTCCTATAAAAATAGCTTCCATTCAAGTATTCAAATGGCACCATATGAAGGGTTATACCGAAAGAGATGTCAAAGACCAACCTGTTGGGATGATGTTGGTGAAATAAATCTCATAGACCCTGAGCTTGTGGAGTAAATGATGAAAAAGGTAAAGGTAATCGAAAACCACATCAAGGCATCTCAAATCAGGCAGAAGAGCTATGCTGACAACCATAAGAAGTATTTGGAATTTCAGGTAGGAGATCATGTTTTTGTGAAGGTATCTCAATGGAAGGGTGTTATACGTTTCGGTAAAAAGGGAAAATTGAGTCCCAGGTACATCAGACCATTCAAAATTATAGAATTAATTAGGGATGTAGTTTACCATTTGGAAATTCCACCAAGTCTCTCCAAGGTTCACGATGTATTCAATGTATCACTGTTTAGAAATACATGCCTGACCCAACACATGTACTCACCTATAGGGAATTTGAACTGGATCCCGATCTGTCTTATTGTGATGAGCCCATCAGGATTCTTGATACAAGAGAACATGTTTTGAGAAACCAGATGACTCAACTGGAAAATGTTCTATGGAGAAACCATAAGATTGAAGAGGCAACGTGGGAACCTGAGGAACTTCTAATGAAGATCCACCGAAGTCTTTTTATGTAGTAATATTCTAAAAATGTCTAGGACCAAATTATTTGAATTAGGGGAGAATGTGTCACCCCAGGCTTCCATGGTATGCTTCTCTTTGAATAATGCAATATCTTGCACTGTACGCAACTTTGAGTTTTAAAACACCACAACCAATCAAACTAGCCGTTATAAATAGTAATATCCACTTTTAAAAATTTTATAAATTTTGTCTTTCAAAATGGACTTCATATTTGTATTAGGAATATCTAAATTATCTTAGGGTGAATTATTGATATTGTTCTAAAAACTTTCAATTTTTAGTGAATAGTGAAAACTCTGAGTTGTTGGTTAAAACCAATTTTTTTTTTAAATAATTAGGTATATTATTTAAATTTATTTTAGGTCAAAATAGATACATAATACCTATATAAGTTCAATGTAAATCATTGGGGTCATTTTATAATAATTTTAGATATATAAAAATTTTATTGATCTTTTTACGGTTTTTTACCCACCCTTTAAGAGCTTTTTTAAATTTGCATAAAACATAATTTTATCGCTTCTGTGAGTTAAATTTCAAAAATTCGAGTGACATGGTTGATATCAGTGAGAAAAATGTTGTTCAATAAGAAGAAAATAATTTTTGGTGAATAGTAACTTTTTTCTTTTATTTACCACGGTAAAAAGTAAATAGGGTAATTAAGGGTAAAAATGATATTATTATTATCCTAACACATGTCCTAATTCTATTGGATATGTATAATTCGACCAAAAAGAACCTTAGGAATAAAATATTATCCTATTTGTTCCACTTGGATTAGATTAGGACATTTGTTAATTTTTTATTTAAAGAAGAGTTAAAATAGTTAAAATCAATGTTTAATGACTAAAAGATGTTTAATATAGAGTTATACATAGAATAAATTCGATTATAAATTTTATTTATAAATATAAAATTATTTACTATATAATTTTAGTTTATTTATAATTTTTAGACGTTAAATAATTTAATTTATTTATGACACAATGGTGAAGCAGTAATTATCTTATTAATGAAATATTAAAATAATTGATATTTTAAATCCCGAAATAAATGTAATTTTACACTTTTAATGATTTAAAGTAATTTTATAGGTTATTATGACATGTTAGGGTATATTAAATTAATTTTATTCTATGTAATAATGCTGTTATTAATTTAATAAAAACAAAATATCAAATAGTGTCAAAATTGACATAAAAGAGTTTTTAAAACAAATATAATATTATAAATCGATATTCTATCCCTAAAAATCAATGTATCGGCTAAATAACATAGATATGGTTATATATATTAATAATGAACCACTTGGGGTTCAGTTATCTGATTATAGTATGTTTATTAACCATATAATATAAAAATACAAAGAGACATGGTAAATGTCAAAATATTTTACTAAGAGTTAAATATAAATGATAAGGTTAATATGGTGACCTAGACTTGTCTAAAATATATTGGTTGAAAAGATTTAAACCCATCCCAACCCATGATTTGAAATAAGTCGCATTGGAGCCATTATAAACCTAATATGAATTTATTATAAAATAATATTTCTATCTTTTCCTGAGGTGCCCCTCACCCCTCTTATAAAAGGGAACTTCTTATTCTCTCAAATTCACACCATGAAAGCCTTTTGGCTTAGAAAACCCCTACCCAAATAACCTCTCAAAATCCCAATTTACCCAAGAGGACTTCCTTTAGTCAGAAAGCCAACTTATGGATCCCTTTAGATCAAATCATGAAGAAGAATCCAAAGTAGAGGAAATTAATTCATCACCTCTTCCAAGTTATTTTCATCTTCCACTTCTTTTTTCCATGTTGTTTCCATTATAAAATAATAACTCCAGTATATTTTACATATTGTGATGTTATTATAAATATGGTACATCCATATACATTATTCTATTCATCCTTTTAATGACATGTCACCATACATGTGTGTGTACGACTTACCGTCTCCACTTCATGGTGTAATTGTTATTCAATACATTATTATTTGGATGGGTATAATACTAATGTGTAATTGATGTAAATAATAAATATAACATGATAATGATTCTGTACATAAGATATACCATCCAATTATATATTATTTTAATATCAAAAGAATGATATTGTCGCTCGTTCATAGGTATGGATTACAGTCTCCATGAACGCGATGAGATTCATTCCTCATCGTATCAATTCTAGACTAATTTTCATTTGATGATTAAAAATAATTTTTAAAGACATGATATCTATAACATCCCTTCTTTTTATAACATAAACTTTCATTACATTACACAAAACTGAGGATCGTTAAGGTTTAGTGTCTTGGAAACAAGGATCATAATACATAAAAAAACATAAAACATTCTTCTTAAACACTTGAAAGGCTTCTCCTTTAGTTCATCCTATGTTCATTATGCATCTCATAACCTGGAGTCATACATCAAAAGAAAGGGTGAGCAGAAGGCCCAGTAAGGGAAACAAGAGAAACATTTTACAAGTGAACTTGAGATACTTCAATAAGGACATGAAAAGAACTTTAAGGCATGAGAAAGAAATAATGAGTTACATCATAATAAAAATAACATTTTTCATAACTTGAATATGTGGCTGCAACATTTAATATTGACAATCGTTTCGTTTCACCAAGGTCCATCCCCAAGGTGTCGTTAAAAATTACCAAGGTTATTCACCAAGGCGTCGTTAAAATGGTCATCTCAAGAGATTAAGTCTTTACCCAATGCATTGAAGCGCTATCAGGGCGCACCCTTAAATTTGCCTTTATTATCATCTGAGCCACATATATCATCATCAAACATTTCATAAATAACCCATATAGCATAAAATAAATTGGTTTCATTTCATAATCATAGCGTTTTAAAAACTGCTTTAAAGACGTGATCTTTACATTACTTTAAACCCACGGAAAGGGAAAGCGGGTATCATGTATGTAAATCCCAGAATTTAAAATAGAACATTTTCATATATATGTGAATACCCCTGTAGAAATAGGAGATTTGAGTATTCACTTTATAACATAAAATAATTTTGAGAAGAGAGAGGCATTTTGAGACGAAAATTCTGCAGCATAACGGCTATGTTACAAGGTTTTAGAAAACTTTGAAAAGAGAGGGAACATGGGTCGAACAATCATAATTGACCCATAAAACAGTAGAGGGACATAATAAGAAGTATATATGGACATGGTGATGAAACTTTAAGGACATACCATTTGAAATGAAAAACATGGAAGGAAGACAAAAATTTGATTTCTCTTATGACAATTCGGCAGCCTAACGACGTCACTTAAGCTTCAATAAAAATGAATTGAACAAATCAAATAGGGACTCTAATCATATGATCATAAGAAATAAGTATGATAGATATAGAGATCATACCCCAACATAATAAAAATAGACTTGAAAGATTTGACATGAAAATCGAACTTGAAATATGAGAAGGGTGAAAGAATCACTTAAACATTCGGCAGCCTAACGGCGTCACTTAAACTTTCATAAAACGAAATGATGAGAGTAAGAGGGGATCTCTCATCATATAAACATGAAAGGGAAGTAAGAGGAATATAAAAGAACATCCTATCACATAAAAACATGGAGTATAAAAGGAATGACATAAAGGAGGTTACATGAAAAGAAAGAGAGGGGTTAGATCCCTTACCTTAAAACGTGACTCTTGAAACTCAAAGGATTGGACCTTGAGGGCTTGGGGCACCTTGGGAGGACTCCATGGAAGGTATGAAGTCTAGAAATTCGTTGGGGGAGAGTTTTGAGTGAAAACCAAAGGAGGAAAGTGTGGGTATTTATATGGAAAGTGAGGGGACAAGGCATTAATGGCCAAGGGACACCTCACATGTGCTTTTCTCAAACCCATGTGCCCTCCCTTGGAATTTATCAATGATTTAGGCCACATGGGGCCCCCAAAACAAGAATTCATCACCCTTGGCCGGCCAACCCTCAAAAGATCTCATGACATCATCATGACACCGTTATAATGTCATTAAACACACCGAAACCCTAAAACTGTAATTTTACTATTCACTGAAAATTCAACTTTCTCAGAATAATCCCAAAATTTCACCTTAACCAAATATCAATGCTTTTATTTCAAAAATGAAATCCATTTTATAAAAATATTTTTCTAAATATTTTTAATTTAATTTTTAAATAAAAACACTATTCATCGAACATTCATTTTTTTCAGAAAAATCCCCAAAAATTACCTTAACATAATATCGATGCTCTGAGTTCAAAAATAAAGTCCTTTTTATAAAAATAATTTTCTAATTATTTTTAATTAAATTTTTAATTAAAAAACACTATTCATCCAAAAAAACTAATACTTGATTAATAATTTATGAAATATTTATTTACCCATTTTATTGAATCACATTACTGAATCTAGGTGTCTGAATTATATTAAAACTTTCTTTGAGTGAAATTATCAATCCATTTGGTTACATTACTAATCCTAAGCGTAAAATCACTATTCATAATTTACTATTCATTAAAAATTAATTTGATCTTATTAGACTCCAAATTCCTTACTGAACACTTTTGTAGAAGACCATTTTTTGAAAATCATTACACATCATTAGTTATTTAGGGTTTTCATAATTATTTTAAAATATCCTTTTTTCGAAATTCATCAATAAATACATTCTAAAATTATCTAGACATTTGAAATTTCACAAACATCACGAAAGGAAGAAATCTCAATTTATTCACCCAAAAGGATTACACAAGGAAGCTAGGGTCTCGTCACATATCCCCTTATAACACCGGCATAAGACCTAAGTGTAAGGTGTGCTATGGTGAGAGAATCTGAGGGAGGCTCAGATAACATTTCCCTAGTAGTAATCTCTACTAACTTGAACTTCTCCCGCATGCGTTTCCGTTCAAGCTTGACACGCTGGAGTTCGGCTTGGGCTTGGTCCAAATCGAAGCCCACAGATGCTACCTCCTTCCCAAGCTCTGATAAGTGGGCTTCATAAGGGTCGAGTCTACTGGATGAAGCCATCGACTCCTCTTTCTGCATTAACCATTAACATCTTATTAAATCAATAAGAATAAGTTAATATACTACTCAAAAAGATTGGGTCGTTACATTCTTCCCCCCTTAAGAAATTTCGTCCTCGAAATTTACACTTGAGGCCTAGTTGAAAAGGTGAGGGTACTTTTGCTTCATTGTTTCCTCAGGCTCCCAAGTCGCTTCTTCATACTTGTGATTCCTCCATAACACTTTCACAAGGTGGGTAGTATTGTTTTGTAGGACCTTGTCTCTACGGTCCAAGATCTCCACTGGCTGCACCTCATAAGAGAGGTCATGTTCAAGTTGTACCACCTCTGGGTTCAGTACATGGGAAGGGTCGGGTATGTACTTCCTCAAGAGAGATACATGGAAGACGTCATGAACCTGTGCTAGGTTCGGTGGAAGTGCTAGACGATAGGCCACTGCTCCTATGCGATCAAGGATTTCATAGGGGCCAATGTACCTAGGGCTGAGCTTCCCTTTCTTCCCAAACCGCATGACTCTCTTCCATGGAGAAATTCGAAGGAAGACTTCATCACCAACACCAAACTCCAAGTCCATTCGACGATTGTCAGCATAGCTCTTCTGCCGACTCTGAGCAGCCTTTATGTGTTGTTGGATGGCATGAACTTGTTCCGTCATTTCTTGCAAGAGATCAGGCCCAAGAAGCTTCCTCTCACCAGTTTCATCCCAACAAGTAGGAGTTCTACACCGCTTTCCATATAGAGCTGCATAGGGTGTCATCTGAATACTCGAATGGAAGCTGTTGTTATAGGAGAACTCAACTAATGGGAGGTGTTGATCCCATCCACCTTTAAATTCCATTGAGCATAATCTCAACATGTCTTCGAGTGTCTGAATAGTCCTTTCAGATTGGCCATCAGTTTGAGGATGATAGGCCGTACTAAAATTCAATTCAGTATTCAGAGCATGTTGAAGACTTCTCCAGAATTTTGATGTGAATCTTGGGTCATGATCAGATACGATGGATAGTGGTACCCCATGCAGCCTTACCACTTCCTTAACGTATATCTTGGAAAGCTGATCCAGAGAGAAATCTTCCAGAATAGAGATAAAATGTGCTGTCTTGGTGAGACGGTCCACAATAACCCATATCACATTGTTTCCTTTGGATGTTTTTGGGAGACCAGTTACAAAGTCCATGGTTATATTATCCCACTTCCATACTGGTATGGGTAGCGGTTGTAATACCCCCTTAGGAAGTTGTCTTTCTGCCTTTACTTGCTGACACACCAGGCACCTTGTAGTGAAATCAGCAATCTCCCTCTTCATGTTATCCCACCAATAATGATCACGAAGGTCTCTATACATCCTAGTGCTTCCCGTGTGTATAGAGAATGTAGAGATATGAGCTTCATCTATCAATTCTTTCTTTATCTCCGGAATAGATGGAACACGTAGTCTTGTACGATATTTCAATACACCTTCTTGATCAATATTGAAATCAGGGAACTTCCCATCCTTTACAGCCTCAAACTTCTCCTGCAGCAAAGGATCTTCTTTTTGAGCCTTCTTGATCCTCTCTAGTAATGTAGGTTGAGAAATCCTTTGGAATAGGGTTGATGATGTCCCTTTCCTTATAATTCCCATGTCCAGTTTTACTAGATCTTTAATCAAGGGATCTCCAAAGATCCTCATTGTTGCCAAAACAACAGGATCTTTCTTGCTTAATGCATCCGCGACTTTGTTTGCTCTTCCCGGGATATAATGAATTGAACAATCATAGTCTTTAATAAGCTCCAACCATCTCCTTTGTCTCATGTTAAATTCTTTCTGTGTGAAAATATACTTTAGACTTTTGTGGTCACTGTATATATCACATTTCTCCCCATAAAGATAGTGCTTCCATATCTTTAGAGCAAAAACAACTGCCGCCAGCTCTAGATCATGCGTAGGATAATTCTTCTCATGAATCTTCAACTGTCGAGATGCATAAGCAATTACCTTGTCATTTTGCATGAGGACGCACCCAAGCCCTTTCAGAGATGCATCACTAAAAATAACGAATCCTTCTCCGATAGAGGGTAGTGTTAACACAGGTGCAGTAACCAATCTATTCTTCAGCTCTTGGAAACTTTCCTCGCATTCCTTTGTCCAGATGAACTTAACCCCTTTTCGAGTCAACTTGGTTAGTGGATTATAAAGCCGTGAAAAGTTTTTCACAAACCTCCTATAATATCCTGCTAAACCAAGGAAACTACGAATCTCAGTTACTGTTGTGGGTTGAGGCCACTCCTCCATAACCATTGTCTTTGCAGGGTCAATAGAGATTCCTTCATTGGTTACGATGTGCCCCAAGAAAGCCACTTGTTGTAACCAAAACTCACACTTGCTGAACATCCCAAAGAGCCTCTCCTTCCGCAGAGTTTTCAATATAACCCTTAGATGATCTTCATACTCCTCGTGACTTTTTGAAAAATCAAAATATCATCAATAAAAACTACCACAAAGTTATCAAGGTAGTCCCTAAAGACTCTATTCATCAAATCCATGGAAATAGCAGGAGCATTAGTCAAGTCGAAGGGCATAACAGTAAACTCATAATGCCCATATCTTGATCGGAAGGCAGTCTTTGGAATATCTTCCTTCTTCACCCTCAGTTGATGATAACCAGATCGAAGGTCAATCTTAGAGAAGAATTGATCCCCACGAAGTTAGTCAAATAAATCATCAATTCTTGGAAGAGGGTATCTGTTCTTCACTGTGATCTCGTTCAGTTCTCTATAATCAATGCATAGCCTCATTGATCCATCCTTCTTCTTCACAAAGAGAACTGGTGCCCCCCAAGGAGACACACTCGGTCGGATAAACCCCTTCTCCAACAAGTCTTTGAGTTGTTTCTTTAGCTCTTCTAGCTCCACATTTTCCATTCTATACGGAGTCTTTGATATCGGTTGAGACTCAGGTACGAGTTCAATGGAGAACTCTACCTCTCTTTCTAGGGGAGGTCCAGGTAACTCCTCAGGAAATACATCCATGTATTCCTGAACAATCGGAACATCTTCTATTTGTATGCTCCCTCTTCCTTCTTCATCATCACTGATTAACTCCATAAAGAAAGCTATAGGAGGTGCTTCTAGATAGGGATCAGTTGAGGATATCTCTCCTTGGAAGATAATTGTAGGTCGTTCATTCAAGACTACTGAGATTTCCTTACTTCTGCATTTGATCTTAGCATTATACTTTGAGAGCCAGTCCATCCCTAGTATAACGTCGAATTCCAACATGGGAATGACTAATAGATTTGCGATAATATTGTTCTCACTAAAGTAAACACTAGAGTCTCTAAACACTATTGATGCATGGATAATCCCACATGGAGTCTTGACTGACAACTCTACCTCTAGAAGTTCAGGGATTGATTCTATATTCCTTGCAATCTTGGAGGAAATAAAGGAATGCGTGGAACCAGAATCAAATAAAGTACTCGCTAGTTTTGAGAGGACGACAAGAGTACCTGCTACCACATCGTTTGGAACTTCAACTTCAGTTGTTGTGATAGCGAAAGGACGACCTTGCTCCCTTGGCCTCTGCTGAGGTTGATGGTGATTCCCCTCCACCGCCCTCGGATTTGGACATTGGTTAGCATAGTGCCCAAGCTATCCACACTTGAAGCATGTGACTTCAGGTAGGGCCAGAACCATCTTTCCTCTGTCGTTAGTGTTGGGAAGCTGAGGCTTCACCTCACTATTACAATTCCGAGCAATATGGCCTCCTCTTCCACAGTTGTAGCACTTTCCACTTCTGTTTAAGCAGTTCCCCAGATGAATCTTCCCACATTTATTGCATGTGGTAAGTTGCATTTGCTTTCCACCTCTTCCCTGATCAAAAGACTTCCCTAAACTGGGCTCCAACGATCTCTTCTTTTCATTTGGCTTATGAGACCACTGTGTCTCACCAAACTCCATCTCGACTTTCATAGCACTTTGAACTATTTCTTCATAGCTATCATAGTCCCTGTTGGCTAGATTCTTCCGCAGATGGGGTCGTAGTCCTCCAAAAATCTATCAACCTTCCCATTAGGGTCCATGACAAAGCTTGAGGTATAATGGGAAAGCCTTGTGAAGTTCATCTCGTAGCTTCCGACAGATTCGTTCTCCTTCTGCTTCAGCTCGAGAAACTCTTTCTCCATTCTCGTTCTCATGGAACGAGGGAAATACTTGTTAAGGAAAATTCCCCGAAATTCTTCCCACTCCATAGCTTCTATCTCTCCTCGTGGCTTCGTGTTTTTGATCAGTGACCACCACTGATCAACTTCTCCCTCTAGGCGGTAAACAGCAAGGGTGACTTTTTCTTGTTCCGAACAATGAAGTATAGAAAAGATCTTTTCAATGGAGCTTATCCATTGTTCCGAAACCAATGGGCCAGTAGATCCACTGAAGGTTGACGGTCGTTGACGCATGAAGGACTCAACAGAGTGTTGTTCCCTTCGTGGTGAGGTCGGCCTCTCAGCTTGATTCAAGTTATTACTCATAACTTGAGTCAGTTGGTTCATCATTATCATGAATATTTCCATTCCAGCTTCCATCGGAGGGCCGTCAGCTCATGGTGCATTGCGGTCACTATCGGCACGGTTCCTCCTATTGCCCGCCATTTCATAAAAGAATAAAACCTTAGTAAGAAACTTATTTCATTTATGAATCTTTTAACTGAGACTTCATGCTTAGGAAATTACACTTTTCTATAATTCATTCATAATGATTCATAAAAAGCTTGTGATTAACCAAACATATCCCCCGGGAGTGTCGTAACCAAGAGTGCAGCAAGGCCCGTTATCGTGCACCAGTTCCCGTTCGAGTCTAGATCAAAGCGGTGTTTTCGGGTTTTACCCCTATGTACATCTGTGCCAGAGCCGCCTCTACCTGCTCGTATCCAGACAGGGATGTATTTGTTTGATAAACCACTTACTCAATAATTACCAAAATATCAGGAAGTTTTCCTATATTTAAACTTTTCTATAGGGTTATTCCTAAAGTTTTTATATCCTAATTTACACAAATAACTAAAACATCCTTTGATACCAACTATAACATCCCGTCTTTTTATAACATAAACTTTCATTACATTACACAAAACTGAGGATCGTTAAGGTTTAGTGTCTTGGAAACAAGGATCATAATACATAAAAAAACATAAAACATTCTTCTTAAACACTTGAAAGGCTTCTCCTTTAGTTCATCCTATGTTCATTATGAATCTCATAACCTGGGGACATACATCAAAAGAAAGGGTGAGCAGAAGGCCCAGTAAGGGAAACAAGAGAAACATTTTACAAGTGAACTTGAGATACTTCAATAAGGACATGAAAAGAACTTTAAGGCATGAGAACGAAATCATGAGATACATCATAATAAAAATAAAATTTTTCATAACTTGAAGATGTGGCTACAACATTAAATATTGACAATCGTTTAGTTTCACCAAGGTCCATCCCCAAGGTGTCGTTAAAAATTACCAAGGTTATTCACCAAGGCGTCGTTAAAATGGTCATCTCTAGAGATTAAGTCTTTACCCAATGCATTGAGCGCTATCAGGGCGCACCCTTAAATTTGCCTTTATTATCATGTGAGCCACATATATCATCATAAAAAATTTCATAAATAACCCATATAGCATAAAATAAATGGGTTTCATTTCATAATCATCGCGTTTTAAAAACTGCTTTAAAGACGCGATCTTTACATTACTTTAAACCCACAGAAAGGGAAAGCGGGTATCATGTATGTAAATCCCAGAATTTAAAATAGAACATTTTCATATATATGTGAATACCCCTGTAGAAATAGGAGATTTTAGTATTCACTTTATAACATAAAAAAAAATTGAGAAGAGAGAGGCATTTTGAGACGAAAATTCTGCAGCATAACGGCTATGTTACAAGGTTTTAGAAAACTTTGAAAAGAGAGGGAACATGGGTCGAACAATCATAATTGACCCATAAAACAGTATAGGGACAGAATAAGAAGTATATATGGACATGGTGATGCAATTTTAAGGACATACCATTTGAAATGAAAAACATGGAAGGAAGACAAAAATTTGATTTCTCTTATGACAATTCGGCAGCCTAACAGCGTCACTTAAGCTTCAATAAAAATGAATTGAACAAATCAAATAGGATCTGTCATCATATGATCATAAGAGATCATTATGATAGATATAGATATCATACCCCAACATAATAAAAATAGACTTGAACGATTTGACATGAAAATCGAACTTGAAAAATGAGAAGGGTGAAAGAATCACTTAAACATTCGGCAGCCTAACGACGTCACTTAAACTTTCATAAAACGAAATGATGAGAGTAAGAGGGGATCTCTCATCATATAAACATGAAAGGGAAGTATGAGGAATATAAAAGAACATCCTCTCACATAAAAACATGGAGTATAAAAGGAATGACATAAAGGAGGTTACATGAAAAGAAAGAGAGGGGTCGGATCCCTTACCTTAAAACGTGACTCTTGAAACTAAATGGATTGGACCTTGAGGGCTTGGGGGCACCATGGGAGGACTCCTTGGAAGGTAAGAAGACCAGAACATCGTTGGGGGAGAGTTGGGAGTGAAAACCAAAGGAGGAATGGGTGGGTATTTATAGGGAAAGTGAGGGGACAAGGCATTAATGGCCAAGGGACACCTCACATGTGCTTTTCTCAAACCCATGTGCTCTCCCTTGGAATTTATCAATGAGTTAGGCCACATGGGGCCCCCAAAACAATAATTCATCACCCTTGGCCGGCCAACCCTCAAAAGATCTCCTGACATCATCATGACACCGTTATAATGTCATTAAACATACAGAAACCCTAAAACTGTAATTTTACTATTCACTGAAAATTAAACTTTCTCAGAATAATCCCAAAATATCACCTTAACCAAATATCAATGCTCTGATTTCAAAAATGAAATCCATTTTATAAAAATATTTTTCTAAATATTTTTAATTTAATTTTTAAATAAAAACACTATTCATCGAAAATTCATTTTTTTTCAGAAAAATCCCCAAAAATTACCTTAACATAATATCGATGCTATGAGTTCAAAAATAAAGTCCTTTTTATAAAAATAATTTTCTAATTATTTTTAATTAAATATTTAATTAAAAAACACTATTCATCCAAAAAAATTAATACTTGATTAATAATTTATGAAACCATTATTTACCCATTTTATTGAATCACATTACTGAATCTAGGTGTCTGAATTATATTAAAACGTTCTTTGAGTGAAATTACTAATCCATTTGGTTACATTACTAATCCTAAGCGTAAAATCACTATTCATAATTTACTATTCATTAAAAATTAAGTTGATCTTATTAGACTCCAAATTCCTTACTGAACACTTTTGTAGAAGACCATTTTTTGAAAATCAATACACATCATTAGTTATTTAGGGTTTTCATAATTATTTTAAAATATCCTTTTTTTCGAAATTCATCAATAAAATACATTCTAAAATTATCTAGACATTTGAAATTTCACAAACATCACTAAAGGAAGAAATCTCAATTTATTCACCCAAAAGGATTACACAAGGGAGCTAGGGTCTTGTCACATAGCCCCTTATAACACCGGCATACGACCTAAGTGTAAGGTGTGCTATGGTGAGAGAATCTGAGGGAGGCTCAGATAACATTGCCCTAATAGTAATCTCTACTAACATGAACTTCTCCCGCAGGTGTTTCCATTCAAGTTTGACACGCTGGAGTTCAGCTTGGGCTTGGTCCAAAGCGAATCCCACAGATGCTACCTCCTTCCCAAGCTCTGATAAGTGGGCTTCATAAGGGTCGAGTCTACTGGATGAAGCCATCGACTCCTCTTTCTGCATTAACCATTGACATCTTATTAAATCAATAGGAGTAAGTTAATATACTACTCAAAAATATTGGGTCGTTACAATATCATTATGGATATGAATAAGATACATTCCATCCATGATAAATATTACTCACATAACAAATCATAAAAAAGAAAAATAATCAGCTAACACCCAAAACAACAAAAATACTAAGATATTATTAACAATTAAATATTAAAAGATAATATATGATATCATATTAATATATATGATTCTTGTATAATTTAATAACAATTATTTCACCATTATATAGTAGGTTAAACTACTAGGACCTCTTTATAATCCACATCCATGTTTCTTAAAAATGATTTTAAAAAAATTATTACTATTTTATGGACTATTGGTTATATTCATTTATACCCTTGTTTAACTTTTTATAAAATTTTTATAAAGAAATGTTTCTGTCATTTTCCATGAAAGGACCTTTTTATCCTTTTCGACAAAATTAAGGTAAGAATGAATTTTTTTAACTTATATGGAGGGGTGGATATTTTCCACCATTATAAAATCATCAAAGCTTCCCTTACAAGCTTATAAAAATATTTTCAAAATAAATATATTCGTTTATAATTATTTTACTTTTAAATGATTTAATAAAATAGATATTCCTCTCAACTAGTTTTGATTTCATCTAAGTCAACATCATTTGATGGATTTTATGCTTCTTTGAAGTATATTTATTATCATAAAAAACATCCATATTGTATTGAAGTTTTTTGTGATATGTTTGATAGTGGATGTGTTATTTTTATACAATTCATGGTTTATGGGGAAATTATTGACATTTCATATGCTAGTTTTAATACGAATGATTATGTTATGTTTAAACTTGTTTATATAAGGAATGCATTGGACTTAGTAAGTGATAGGTGGAGCCTTCTATAGCATCTCGATGCATCGGTAGGTCTCATGAGACAAACTAGTGTCCTGGCATAAGGCCTTGACAAAATCATATCTTTAGTCCTGCCACAAGACCTTGAATATGTGGTTATGAAAGTCTAGAATAATGCATTCCATCATTAAAAAAGTGGTTATTGATATTTCATGTGATTATTTGACTAGTAGAATATCCATGTTAATAAGTAAATGGAATTATTTAATTTTATTTTTTCAATATTATGAAGAAGTTCATGTTTAAAATGCTTTTGTTTTAGTTATATATTTCCTTAAATGTTTATTCTTATTTATGAAAGTTTCTACTATATTGTTATCATTAATGAGCATCTGAGCTCACCCCTTTCTATGTTTTATTTTTATCAGGATGAAAATAATTATATTATGAAGGACCTATAGAGCTAGGCTATGGGATCTTAGTGTTTTATTTGGAAACAATGTTGTTGTAGTTTTCCATTTTATGATGTAATTAAACCCTTATGAAGGTATCTAGTGTTTCTAAGGCTACTAAACTAATCAGTCTTTCGAGACTTGATCTTTAGTTATCATGAAAATGTTATGTAATAATGCACCAACTCTTGGTAACTGGGGCTGAGGCATTACACAAGGAGCTATTCCATGGGGAGTGCATCAAATTCAACCATGTGGCATTGCTCGCCGATGTCATCTTAGTGTTTCTAGATCATGGGGTAATCTAGGTGTCCATGGTGGAGAGGGAAGTGTGTTTCCCAGAGCGTGTGGAGAAAGCACATGAAATCCTCCTAGGTGAGAGATTTTTGAATACCAAAAACTACTACTGTAATAGGCTATAACATCTTAGGTAAATGATCTATGGAAAAAAGGTTATACAAAATTCTCATCTCAGACTTGCTATATGGACCTTGGTTTCCCAATTCATCAGTAGGGGAGGTTGTGGGAACAGTAATCACAAGGAAGTTGACCGTTGTGATTGTAGACTGGTCAGTAGATTGTATGGCACATGAGCTCAAAATTTGACGCATCATAGGATATATTCTTACAAATTCACTTACTGTCCCAATACATCCCTTTAAAATGTACTAACAACCACTTCCTCCAACGAAGAGGGATGCAGTCATTGGCGGTGAATCATGTTGTTTCTCTTCCCAAATTTGTCCCTAAAACAACACTCTATGATCTCTGGTTGATGTAGAGAATGATAATATTGTTCATATAGAGGATTGCACAGCCAATGCCCTAGAAAGGGGCCAAATTCTCCTTATCATGTATGTATATACAGAAGGATTTGAGTGTTCCATGTACCTCACTTTTGAGGAGAATGAGGCCGATATGCCGAGTCCAGGCCCCAAACCCCATCATAGAGGACCGAGGTGCGGGATCCATTATCTATTCACACTCTTATTCAGAGTCCTAAAATAAGAATTTTTTATTTAGATATGATGTTTCCCAAGATTTTTCCTTTGGTGGCTGCGACCCGCCTACCTTCCCCGGGTTGGTTCTTCCGGGCATGGTTGGTTTTTGACATATGGAGGTCCATTGAGTAGATTGGTGCTAGAGTGGGGGGGGAAATCTACCTAAACGTGATGGGATATAAAGAGGGACTTCATATTGGCTACTGTTGATGTGGGGAGGAACTATACTATGATGAGCTGTGGACCAAGGAGAACCCAATAAAAGTCGAATGGAACATGGGGGGGACCTCCATGATTGATAGTGTTGTCGTAGGAGAGCGTCCATTGAAGTTGGTAAACACATGGGAAGGACCTCCATGGTGACTGTACATAGTACAGGGAGGACATTTGCATCGGTTGGCTTGATAGAAAGTGGTAAAAGAGGTCATTCGTACTGATTATGATATATAAGATATTGAACTCTATAGTCACTATTGATGAAGTGGGGAGGGCCTCTCCTTTGGTGATTACTGGCATAGGGAGGACATCTTCCAAAATACATCAACATAGGAAGAGGACCTCCATACTGTTGGGTGATTGGGAAAGGATAACCCTCATGAGGATTACCTATAATCTGAGGAAAATGTCTTCACCTGAGATCCAACATAGTGTGGAGAAATTCATTCTTGGTGTCAACAAGATGATTAGGGCCTCTGATTAGGCTGATGATAGTTTTATGGGGAGGGTGTATCTTCCGAATGTCACTGTCATAGGTTTTCCTACGATGGATGCTGATTACCCCGCTAACTGGGAGAGCTTGTGCAACCTACTCACAAGGTGACTAGTACTTCAAATTTTGATAGGCTTGGAAGCTCCCCAGCTCTGTAACTGGGAGGTTCCCATACATAAAAACGACATGGGATTGAAAGATCCCACCAATAGTTTCTCATGACACTGAATATGTGGACGATGATGCCCCCAGTGGGCATACCCTTGAGATTTCATCTATAGTTGATGTGGATTCAACCCAACTAGATCCAATTGTGTAGGCAGATGGACCACCTACTCTTTGGTCTATAAGATTGGATGGTGACACTGACATGGCCGGGTCAGAACCCTATTCAATGGCTCCATAGTTGAAGTCCTAGCCAGGTGGACTCAGACATACAATACATTTTCATCATAAGGGTGTGAGTCATATGACTACTCTAGGGATAGACTTATAATGTTTTTAAAGATCAGAGTGTGGATATGTGGCTCCCTACGGGGCCCTTCGAGAAGGAAACATTGATGGGGCACTGATTCCTCTATGTCTTGCTGGCCCATGTCCCTCGTTTGGATGACTCCTTCCTATTAATATCATCAAACAAGACTATCATTCACCTTCCTATGATTAAATTCACAGGGTGATAGGGGTCACGGGTGCCCAGTATCAATTCTCATGGGAGCTATCATAGAGGGGATGAAGCTGTAGGTAATTTCATTATTCACTCTTCCCCTACCCCTACATCTGCAGGGGCAGCTGATCGATTTCCGATTGCTTAAGGATGGGTCTTGGAAAAGAGAAAAAATAACTAGTCAGTATAGAAAATAGTAAAGTGATGCATAGTTCCCTAGTGTCATTCAAACATCCATGGATGAAGAGAGGGATCCATACTGACAACATCACAGATCAAAATTCCCAACGATTAACTGCCCCATCCTTTTTTGAGTTTCCTAGAAAGTCCACTATTTTCTTAGGCAGGACCTAGAACTGAGTAGCTGGATCATGTGAAATTATTATCTAATGATGTATCTAATGCTACTAATCTTCATATTGAGGAAAATATTCATGTCATGTTACCCATTTTTGTTTCTGAGGCTTTCTCTGAAGTACACATCATCATGTTATGACGTGCTGGTTGTTGTTCTGCATTCCCACATTCCAAAGGCGGGCGACATCTATCAATTATTCCAGGGCTTTTAATCCTTGATCAAAATGGGATGAAGGGATGTCGGTCTTTATTTCCATGGAATCCACCTCATAAGTGATCACCTAATTCGGGTCTCCCAAAAAAATTAAGACATTGTTCATGAAACACTTCCTTGTCACGTATCTTTCTGGACTCCAGTTAATTACACGGTTTCTGTCAGAACTTTTTTTATGGTCAAGTCAGGGAAGAATCATTTGGAAATGGGAGTAGTCATGTTAATAATTTCTGGCATGTATTGGTGTTGGAACACTATTACACTTGGATATCTTCCCCATATGATAGAGATTCTCAAGGTCATGGAAGCCCGAGATCCCACATCGAGTGCCAGTAATTTTATTCAATAAGAATGTCTCCATAGTTTTCCTTAGATTCCCATGTTTAGAATATTCTATGTCATGAGTTTAGAATATATCAAAGACATATTGGACTAATCATATCCCTGATGGGAGTAGATCTGATGGGTATATCCATAGGAGGGAGCACCAAGGTGGTTTACTAAATGGGTGCATCGATACACCGAATGAGGATGGTTCGGAAGATGACTAGGCCCCGGAATAGGGGAAACCAAGGTTTACAATAAGCAGGGGTTAAACCCAATGGAGTCCTTCTACATACATTGTATTTAATATTGGAATAAAACCCCACATTGTTAGAGAGGGTGAATCATGGGATATACTATACAAAATAGACAATAACCCGATGATGTGTTGGGGACTACTCAGGGATAGAAGCCCATCACAAGAGGGACACTCTTGATTGGATTTTTATGGATTTTGTGAGACTTATTCATGGTTAGATTCCCAAAATGGATGGCATGATTTCATCATGATATGTGAACCCAAGTAAGAATAATGATGTATAATGGATGGTTGAGTGTAGTTGATGGGTTGAATGGGTTGGAAGCGACATCAAAATGACAGTGTTGTTGGGATTGAACAATGTAGAGGCTTCCTAGGTATCCATGTGGTAGGAAATAAAATCACACATAGTTCATAATGATGCATATAATCAGTGTGTACGTAAAGGGTAGTTACTGAAGACATGATGGAGCTTATGCATGGTTTGCATCCCACCGCAAGATGGACACTATTATATGGAGGACTGTGAATTGAGTGTGAGACTTACACACAGCTAGATTCTTGGGAGCTAGTTTGATGCCCCTAAGGGAATAACCGAGGATATGTGTCCCAACTATGGGGACATAGAATTTTACCAGTGATTGGGGTTCAACTGAAAGGAGGAATCATATGTACCCTACATTGGAGGTTGGGATCAAAACCCACATAGATCGAATGTATACGGTTTAACATCATTCATGATAAAATATGCATACATTATAATGTCATTTGGTATGAGTGTAAACTAATGTGAAGTGGTTGGGAAGGATGGGTGTAAAGTCCCATGTTTTTTAATCGTGTTATAATACGAGGTATTTCGAATTTTTTTAGGTTATCAACTACTCATTTTTTTAAACCGAGCTCTTGAATTTTATTCTGAGTATTGAATCACCTAAAGGTTTTGTTTTTGGAATTGTGTAATTACCCTATATTTTTTGCTGGGGTCCCTATGAGTCGCAGGATCACCAGATGTAGAAAAGTCTACTTTAATGGATCTGCATGAGTAGTGCATGGATGTGATCCAACTCGCACAATTTACCTTATATAATAAATAATATAATTTAATTAAATAATATTATATGATATATTGTGATTAATTAAAAAAATTAATAATAATAATAATGTTATTATTATTATTATTTTGGTCATTTAATTTAATTGATCATAAAAAATTAATTAAATAGAGGTTGAAGAAATTAGTGTGGCTTTTAGGATTATAAAATAACTATTTTTATTATAGGAAAAGTTTCATAGTCATAAAAGGACCATTTTTGTTAAATTGAGGTTCTGAGTTAGAGTTTTTATCATTAATAATGTAATGATAAATTGGGAGTTATGGTCTTAATAAATGAATGGTAATGGAAATAATACTAATTATACTATGATTATTATTTTTATACATATTATTATGGTTATATTTATTATAATTAATAACTTATTACCTTTTTTCTATAATTAATAATAACTATACTAATAATATATTTTTTGGGGATTCTGATTTAAATAAATTAATGTTGGAATAATAATAATAATGATTTTATTGTTATTGTGTTTATTTAAATAAATAAATGTAAAAATAATTTAATTAATGTATTGAAATAGAGTCTCATAATTTTTTATGAAATGTTTATAAAAAGAATAATAAATAAAGATGTGTTTTAATTAATTGGAGAGTTTTTCACATATTAGATAAGTGATAACTGTGTATTATAATAACAATAAAATGAGTGTTTTTATTATAATAATTAAATTCAATAAATTAATGTTAATTTAGGGTTTTAATATTAGGTTTTTAATGGGAAAAACCAACGAATGTTGATCTCTCCCCTTCCACTATGCACAAGAGGTGCGACCCCTCCCAGGCACGACACACCAGCAGGAAACACCCTTGTGCACCCAGCCTCCTCCTTTGTGTTCCCTTATCCCTACCTCCTCCATGGATAGATCTACCTCAGTTGAACCAACTCTTTCTGGTGGCGTGACCTGCAGTTGTGTGTGACTCTTTTGGTGTGACCTAGTAGTGCACGACCCACCCCGGACGACCCCCAAGAGCAATGCTCGACCCTTGTGGTGCGACCCATTCTTTGTCTAAGGTGTTTTTCATCCCATATTTTATTGAGTTTAGTCTGATTATTCAAGGTAGGATATTCTATATGGTGCTTTTTCATCTCTTACGTGAATTGTTTTTTTTTTCAATACCCGATTTGGTTTGTCTGATTTTATGGATTGATGGAAATACCATGTTTTGATGTAATTCCTTCATTATGTTGTGCATATGGTTTTTTGGGGTCCTTTATTCCATAATTTGGCGTCATCCTCAAAGGGAGAGGTAGATGATCTCAAATATTTTGGCATCCTTTGGTTCAGATAAGCTTTTAAGAATGTTATTTGGTTTTGCACTGGTTAAATTAAGGTTTGTTAATTTATTATGAGACCCATGTACCAAGTTAGAGGTGTGTTGATTATTGATTCTTTGTTCCTCATTAGGGGTTTAATATTTTAAATATTTTTTTATTAATTTAGAACACATGTACACATATATATATGTCAGTCTGCTTGCGTGCGACTGTGGACCAGTTGTTGATTGGTTGTCAATATATGATGAAGTGAAATGTTTTTTGGTTCAACCTAGAGGTGGGGTCCCAAATCACTATCAATTTAATTAATAATTATTTTCTTCATTAAATAATGTTATAGTATGAGTTTCCATGATTTTTTTAACTGAAAATTTTTCAGTAAATAACGATTAAAGATAAATTTTAGTTTGGTGGTAATGTCATATCATGCATTAATAAGGTTGGGATTTTTTATGTATCCATGTTGATGTTGATAAATGATATTTTGATGCAAGCCTTTTGATTCTACTGAATGTATCTTTCCACGTGTGATAAATGGGGAAATTTGCTTGTGTAGGTGTTAAGAATTTATTGCTACTATTACAAATATGTTGATATCATGGACTGAATATTAAATGGTTAGACACGAAGCACACATGGGTGTTTCTTGTAAAGGAGACTGCAATGGAGATATAATTGGACACCCTTAGGTGTGCCTTTGTAACCCATGTCACAGAATGATAATTAAGAAAACCATGATATATCAGTTAGATAATTAGATGTTTTAATGGGGAGGGATGGATGATTTGTTTATTAATTGAAGAATTAATTATCTAGTCATGATTACATTTATTTAGCATTTACTGAATATTGATAATATTGAATATTTTTACATGTTCATATTATAAATTGGAAACTGGTAATTATTAATGGATGAATTAATTATTATATAAAATATGATCAACATTTAATTTATGGATGAATTGGTAAAAGAGATATGATTTAAATAATTAATTTTCATGAATTAATTAAATATTGTAAATTTATTGGACTATTATGACTATTGGCCAATAATAACTTTTTCCATGTGTTTTTTACATGCCTTAAGTTGTATAAGAAAGATTTGATTAAAAATATGATATGCATTGTGCGATTGTTTCTAAATATGTTTGCCTTGTTTAGCATGTTTAACATGATATGTTTACGAATTGCATGTTAAATTGTTAAAGTCTTTGATGAAACACAGTTTCTGTGGAAGGGTTCAGACTAGTTAATGAATTGGCAATATTAATTAAGAATAAATAATTGTTAATTATTAATTAATTATTTTTATGTTGAATGGTTAAATGACTTTATAATTACGTGACGGGGGTTTTATGTTGTTAATTAGATGTTGAATTAATTAACAGATTTAATTAATAAATTTATGAATTAATTAATTAATGGTTTGGGGTTTTAGACATGGCTTTCTACAATAATGATAAATATTATGTATGATTTATAAATGGGTTGTAAGACCTGGAAAGATTCTAAATATACTCATGATGTTCTAGACATGGTGTTCTACATCTAGATTTCATAAAAACATTCTTTTATTGGACATGGACTGATTCTCCAAACACCCATGTGCTGTGAGACAAGGACTAACAAACCAAATACTCATGAGTGAGCTAGAAATTATGTTCTATGCCCATTTATTGGAATTAGTCTATGATTCCAAATGGTCATACGTGCAATGAATTATTTGTTTAATAAATAAGGACGTGACATAATGATTTTTGAATTGAATATGAGAAAGTGTTTAGACATATCAATGAATTGGGTCAATCACTGTTAGTGGGTACACCCCAGAGTAAATCACGTTTTTTAGTGGATGGGCCCAGACATAGTAAAAAATATATTAAATTGAATATCTTATAACACGTTATCCAAGCCAAGCGCAATATTTGATTCAGTTTTTTCTTTTTTTATTTACATGGTCTTTAGAGACATCTGTGGGGAGTGACTTATACAGAGGATGTCTGGATTAGGCCGGATCTTGAGAATTATGGAATATAACGAGGTTTGAATAAATGATAAATGAAAATGAATTTGTGATGAATGCTAAGTATATATGAAAAATTTATAGTGTAGGTTCAGACACAATCTGAGAGCTGAAGTAGATACTTTGGTTTATAGTTACATCGTACTTCTTATTTTAATTATTCATGCCTTCACACTGTTTATATTATTTATTGAATGTCTGGATTTATGGTAGACACCAGTTTCCCTGGCCGACTAGGATTTATATCTCACACACTACTCAGGCCACCATTCCAATGGGGTAGCTGAGTAGATTACACTTGATTGTAGGATTGTGCAGTTAGAATATTCTTGGTAGATTTGAGTAGAGGACTGAGCAAGAGCTCGGGATTCTCGAGTTGAATTCCCGTAGGGCGTGGATGACGTTTATTTGTATTTTACGGGATGTGTAAATCATGATGTATTATTTAATTATTTCAATTATGTATCCACAACACGAAATTCATTCATCTAATGTATTATTGGAATTTTACACATTTATAGATAGAGTATTATTTAGCTTCCACTATTTTGTCAATTATGTATTAATGCTTCTACTATTGTTTGTTATTTACTCTAATATACTGATGTTCAACTCTGATAAGAGGGAATAGTATACCCACTGACTATCCTTGGACACTTGGTACTATTCGGCAGCCTCTAGCGTATGGGGAGACGTGATTGAGGTCATGTGGCGATCATTCCACCCACCAATTTATGGGTGAGTCGAGTTGAGATGTTACCAAGATGTATCATAGGGATTCATTTCCCTTTTCCTTTTTGTTTTGTATTTGGATATAGGATCCTAGAAAAGTGTCAACGATTGGGTTAATAGTCGTGCTTGGGACTGATCACCCCATGTACGGGAAATGATCAATTTTATAGGGATGTGAATTGATGTTTGTATTATATGAGGTTACGTTTCATATGCTTTCACCTTGAGTGACTAGAGTGTTTCGCACTTTTTATTGATTTAGAGAATTTTAAAAAATAACTCGGTTGTCCTGATATGGTAAAGAAGTTTCCTACATGCATCATCTTAGGCAAAAAAAGATTAACATGTTATGCTTATAACATTCCATGTAATTGCATTCGTAGGATGCCTACTAATTTGGATTGTGTTCCATGGGTGCAATGTCATGTTTTGATATGATTTATCATGCCTCAGTATATAGCATTTTATGGTGATAGATTTAACATGATTGATTGATTATATGCCATACTACCTCAGTTATTAGAATTTTTTGTTGTTGTTCAATGATTCTGTGTTATATAAGGTTCATTTGGCTCACATTTATCACATGAACTTTAATTTAACAGTTTAAAACTACTGAAAATGACTGGCTATATGGTTCCATAGTAGTGTATGAAACTTATATAACTATAGTATGTATCAAAATGTTTATAAATTTAAAACTGTTGCATTTTTAGTTATATGAACATCTGTTGGGTTGTTTTTTGAAGAAATTGTATTGAATAAATGGGACCCTCGAAGGCCACCTTCTTGGTAAAAATAATTTATATTCCAAATTCCCTGTTTAAATTTAAATAACAATGAATATTAAATATCTAACGAGGATGTTTGTGATAGAATGTATATTTTTCCATAGTAAATTGTTTTAAAAAAACAAATGACTTGTTATGAAAAAGAACATTTGTGTTTGATGAAATTCATTAAAATGTTTAAATCGTGAAATGAATTAATTAAAATGGATAAAAAATGGGGCTTTTGAATCTTGGGATTATTGTTTTGTGTGACTAGGATATACAGTCGACGTTTATGTTTCGTAAGGTTCTAACTTGTGGTATGTAGTACCATTATAATGTTCTAGGTCATTAATGTATGTTTGGCCCATTGCATGGGATGACTTTTTAGGACTCATATTTTAGGGTACACTGATAGGTTTATGTTAAGGATTTTATTATCAATGTTTGACGTGGTGATCATGGATTGAGGAACCTCACATGAATGTGTTAATGTGTTCTAAAATAGCGTGATGGTGTGTGGTTGATCTTTTCTTACTATGTCATGGAAAATCGTAAGGTGGGTAGTGTCACATCATTTTCAGAAAACGTGTCTGCAGGAGATTCATAGCATTTAGAACAGAGTTTTCCAATAGTACATTTACTGATCTACTTAACGACCATGGTTTTCCTTTTAGTACACACTTCTGAATACGACGATCATGTACCATATCTGGACCTCGATATGGAGACATGAATATAGCATTGTTCTTATATCGTGCTTCATTTTAAATGTTTTTGGGATTGATGAGTGGTTATTATTGGGGTAGTATGAGTAATGCATGGTTTTTTTGGGCTACTACTTTACTCGTGTTGTGGAACAGTTTTTTTAAAAAAATATTGCCTTGTGATAGCTTGAATTGAAAAAATTTCTACAGGTCTGGTAAGGACATTGTTATAGAAGAAGATTTATTTGGAGTAGTTTTAAAGGCACATCGTTAAATAAAGGGAATATCTAGGTTTTGGGTTCGTGACTTCTTTAGAGGGAAGCATGTGAAACCTGTTCAGTTGGTGGATCGAGATTCAACCATTATCGTTGAAAAGGTCCCTGTGAGGGCCTCAGATATAAGCTATGCTTCAATGATTAATCTATAAAGTGAGATTTTTCTCTTGTTTTAAAGGCTTAGCCATTAGTCTTGTGACGAGTTAATGGTGTGTTTGGAATTAGGGACACAACCTGTCAGTTCTGAGGAGGTTAAATGACCATGGTAGGTTGGTTGTTTTAGTAGTGGTTCTGTATGGATTCTTATAGACACGATGTTTTTATGGTGGGTAGATTTTAAAGGCCCGTGTTTTTAAACATGGTTAAAATATGATGGTTTTTGAATTGTTTTTTGGTTTATCAATGGTTTAGTTTTTTAAACTAAGCTCTGAACTATTATTATGAGTGCTCGAACAACTAAATGTGTCATTTTTGGACAACTGTAATTACCCTATAATTTCAGCAGGCATCCCGATGAGTATCGGGAGCACTAGATCTAGAAAATTATACATTAATGGATGCGCATAGGTAGCACACGGTTGGGGTCCAACCCGTGCAGTTTACCCTATTTAATAATTTTTTTAATTTAATTAAATAATATTATATGATATATTGTGATTAATTAAAAGAATGTTTTAATAATAATAATAATAAAGTTATTATTATTATTATTATGGTAGTTTAATTAAATGAAATATAAATAATTAATTAAATGACAATTCATTAAATTAATGTAGCTTTTGGGTTTATCAAAGAACTGTTTTAATTAAATAACAAGTTTCAGAATTATTAAACGACAATTTTTATTAAATAGAGGTTATGAGTATGAGTTTTTATCATTAATGATGTTACCATAAACTGGGAGGTATTATATTAATAAATGAAGGTTAATGGAAATAATAATAATGGTATTATGATTATTATTAATATGTACATTCATATGGTTATATTTATAACTAATATATATATATATATATATATTGGGGGTTTGGGTTTCAAATAAATGAATGTTGGAATAATAAAAATAATGATGTTATTATTATTATTGTGTTTATTTAATTAATTAAATATTAAAATAATTTAACTAAATTATTAATAGGATGTCTTATAAATTATTATGAAACATTTATTAAAATAATAATAAATGAAGATGCGTTTTAATTAAATGGGGAGTTTTTTCACTTATTAGATAAGTGTTAAATGTTTATTATAATAATAATAGTATGAGTATTATTATTATTATTATTATTACTTTCAATTAATTAATGATAATTTATAGTTTTATTTTTTGGTTTTTAAATGGTAAAACCAAAGGAAGGGGTTCTCTCCCCTTCCTCCAAGCACATGAGGCATGACCCCACCCAGGCGTGACACACAAGCATGGATCCCCCTTGTGCACCGAACATCCTCCTTTTCGCTTCCATCACCCTTCCTCCTCCATGGAATAATTTTCCTTGACCTAACCACCTACTCTATGTGGCGTGACCTGTAGCTGCACGTGACTCCTGTGGTGAGACATAGAAGCACCCGACCCACCCCAATGCCTCGTACAGCAGCGCGTGACCCCAATGGCGCGACCCCTTCTCCATTCGTTGTGTTTTTTTTCATATATTACCATGTGTTTAGTTTGATTAATCAACTTAGGATCTTCTATAAGGTTATTCATTTTCACATTGTCGATTTGGTTTGTTTTTTATACTGGGTTTGGATTTTCCGATTTTAGGGTTTGATGCAAAAATTATGTTCTGATGTTCTTCCTTCATTACAGTGTGAAAAATGGTGTTTTGGGGACTTTTTCCATAATATGGCATCCACCACCAAGGTAGAAGTGGACGGTCTCGAATTTGTTCACCTCTTTTGATTCAGGTAAGCTTCTAAACACAATATTTGGTTTTACACCATTAAAATTAAGGAATGTTAATTATTTATGAGTCCATATTACCATGTTAGAGGTGTGTTGATCATTACTTCTTTGTTTCTAGGTACCAATTTAATGTGTTGAATATTTTTTCTCAATTTAGACAAAATGTACATATATATTGATTTATGTGTATATATATATTAAGGTGTGTGTGTTTGTGACTGCAGATCAATTGAGGATTGGTTGCCAATGTATGACGAAGTGTAGCTTGTTTTGGCTCCACCCTGAGGTAGGGTCCCAAATCTATATCACATTATTAAGCATTATTTTCTTCATTAAATAATTTGGGAGTTTGAGTTTCCTTGATTTTGGAAACTGTTAAATTTTCTTTAAATGATTATTAACGATTAGCTTTTAGTTGGTGGTAATTTAATAACATTATTGCTTAAGGAAGGGCTTTTGTATGTATCCATGTTGACGCTAATACATGAATTGTTGATGCAATACTTTTGATGTTACTAAATTATTAATTCCATGTGTGACAAATGAGAAAATTCCCATGTGTTGGAGTTAAGAATGTATTACTGCTATTGAAAATATTTTGAGTTTATTCCTGGAATATGATATGGTTAAACTTGAAGCACCTATGGTTTTTTCTTATAAATATGACTTAAATGGCGATGGTAGTGTACACCCATAGTTGTTCTTTTTTAACCATTATCACAGAATGATAGTTATGGAAACAATGATATCTCATTTGGTGAATTAGATGTTTTAATATGGTAGGATGGGTGATTAGGTAATTAATTAAAGAATTGTTTATCTATTCTTGATTTGAAAAAAATCGAGGCATTTGATGAATATATAGAATATTGAATATTTTGACATGTTCAGATTATAAATTGAAAATTGGTAATAATTAATGGATCGATTAATTATTACACGATAAATTATCAATTGTTAATTAATTGATGAACTGTTTAAAGGGATATTATTTAATTAACTACTAGTTGAATTAATTAATTTGAATGCATTAATTTAAGATTGTGAATTGATAGAATTGTTAGGATTGTTTTCCAATAATAACTTTTTTCATGTTTATTTTCCATGCCTAATGTTATTTAGGATGGAGATTTTTAAAAATATGATATGCTATGTGAGATTGTTTCTAAATATGTGGGCCTTATTTAGCATGTTTGACTTGAGATGTTTATGACGTTCATGTTAAATTGTTAATTCCTTGGACAAAACACTAATTTAGTGGATGGGTTCAGAATTTTTAATGATTTGGGATAATTAATGGGGAATAGTTAATTGATAATTTTTTATAAACTATAATGAAGTTTAATGGTTAAATGATTGTAGAATTATTTGACTGGTATTTTATGGTGCTAATGTGTTGTTGAAATAATTAACTGATTGGATTAATTAATTAATGGATGTTTCTGGGATGTTATACATGGAGTTCTACACCAATTATATATATTATGTACAATTGAAAAATAGGTTGTGAGATAGGGACTGATGCTCCAAATACTCACGTGGTGCTAGACACGGTGTTCTACACCCATCTTGCATAAAAACATTCTTTTATGGGATAGGGACTGATACTCCAAACACCGATGGGTTGTGAGACAAGGAATGATGCTCCCAATAATCCAATGGGTGCTAGAAAATATGTTCTACACACATAAATTGACATTGAACTAGGGGTCCAAATGGTCATACATGAAATGAATTTATTGGTTAAAAAACTGTTGTGACATAATGATTTTTTAAATTAATATGAGAAAGGGTTCAGACATATCAATGAATTGGGTGAATAACTATTTGTGGACGAACCGACGTGCGAATCAATTTTTTTAGTGGACGATCTCAAACATAGTATATGAATTATTAAATAGAATATCTTATGACTCTTTAACCAAGACAAAGAATAAGATAGGATTCGGTATTTTTTTTGTTTACTTAGACGGTCTTTAGATAAATCTGTGGTGAGTGACTTATATGTTGAATGTCGGGCTTAGACTGAATCATGAGAATTAGGTAATTTATCATGGTTTTGATAAATGATAAATGAAAATGAATGTGTGATGACATTTGGTATAGATGACAACTTTGTAATGAAGGTTAAGACACCATTTGAGGGATAAATAAGATACTTTAGTATGTAGTTACATTGTACTGCTTACATTAATTATGCATGTTTTCGGACTCGTTAAATAATTATTGAATGTTTGGATTTGGGGTAGACACTGATGGTGCCAACCTACTAGGATTTATATCTCACACCCTACTCATAACGCCATTTAACTGGGGTACCCGAGTAGACTATATTTGGTTGTAGGATTGTGTTGTTATCAAATTCTTAGAATATTTGAGCAGAGGTCCGCACGGGAGCTCAAGATTCAGGAGTTGAAACATTATAGGGCTTCGTTGTCTTTTTTTTATTTTACATTTGGTGTAATTAATTTTTTATTGTTTATTGAATTCAATTATGGGTTCATAACATTTCATTCATTTCTCTGATGTATAATTGGCATTGGCCACTTTTCTAAAATGAGCACTATTTTTCTTTTGCTGTTTTTTCAATTAGGTATAACTACATTGCTATTGATGGATATTTACTCTAATATACCATTGTGAAACTCTGATTCTAGGGTATTGTCTCCCCATATAATATCCACAAACCCTCATGGATAGTCAGCAGACTCTGGCATATGGGGAGACGTGCTTGAGGTCATGTGGTGACCGGTCCTGCCACCAATTCATGGGTGAGATGGGTCTGGATGATACAATGGGTTATGGTCTTCAACTTCATAAAGTAATCACACATACCATTCTTAGAACGTGAAAACATAAATGTCCACTTATTTCAGAATGGGGGGCTCGGGGCTTACACGCTATGGTGGCCCGAAGAGTATCTAATGGCCACTGTTTACTCAAATCTCACATGAGTAGTGCATTTTGTGAGAAACAAGAGTCATCAAAGACCTGAAATTCACGTCGCAAAAGGGGAATAATCAAGGAATGGAGTGGGGATTATGCATAATTAGAGGCCCTATGAGATGGAGATTGTGACATATTCTTGGAGGGAGGGAGGATGAGAATGATGGGTGTTCATATGTATTAGGAGAATATGGCTATCCTAAATGAGTAATAAAATCAAAGGGTGTCGGGGCTTACATGATGTTTTCTTGAGGTTTGCATGGTGTACATACTTAAAGTAAGTGTGGAGTGAGAAGACACTGGGGCCCATCCCCTTCATGGTCATCTCTGGACATGTCTCTTATGTGGTGATCCCAATTTATCATATTGCTTCATAGAAATGGGTTCTAGGCAGTTTAAATTCATGCAGCTCGAATAGAGAGGATTCACCCTCCACCCATAATACTTACATAACTGGAACACTTCAACCCATAATGAAGGGAAGGAACCCGAAATGTCATGTTGGTATGAGGTTGTGAAGTGATCCATTGGGGGATCACGTTAGCGTGGCTATGTGAAGAAACAATAACGGTTTGCATACCTATGTGAAGAAGCATGAGGCTAAGGAACACTACATGAAGCACTACCCAAGGGACCATAATGTCACTTCATACAAGCCTGAACGACCTTATAAAAATGGTTCAAAGATCAAGGGGACTCATAGAGATGGGATTTTAATATCTCAAGTGGTCACGAAGAATAGTGCTTCACAGATCTCATGGCTTTGCTGAGATCAGGGGATCTGAGAGCATAAGCTCATGTAGATCACCTATCTTTACAGAGCACAAGGGATTGCAAAGGATAAGGGCTCACAGTGCATCTGAAATCATAGAGGATAGGGTCTGGAAAAGGAAAAGGGCACGCAGAGCACCTAGAATCACAGAGCAGAGGACTTCGTAGATCATAAAGCCTCGTAGAGGATATGAGTCTACAAAGTGGAGAAATTTTCAAAGCATAGTGTATAAATCTCATAATTGAGATATAATATGTTTGTATGGTCCTTTACTAAGCTTGGGTGATTCAAAAATTCCCTAGTACCCCAATAGGTATCCTTCCTTGGAGATGAACCATTTGCTTCCTGAAGGGAATTCCTCCTTGAAAAGGGGTAAATTTTAGTAAAGTGAAACTTATTTCTCAATGCTGAAGAACCTCAGATGATTAATTTCTTCAAGGTTTACATTGAAAACAATGATTTGTGATTTTGGGGCTTATATGGGAAAAGGTCATGGACTTTATCCCTTTACAGTGGGGGAAACTGGGTTTTTATAGGTTCTAGGGGTGTGAAGCTCTGATGGTGTGCTGAAAAGCCTCTCGTGCTTTACCATCGAAGGAATGTTGCATCATGTTCATTGTAGTCATCCCCTACACAGTGTAGAGGCTTCTTTAATTCCCTCCATGGAGATCGCAAAACATTCCAATGGTTTTTATGGAATCTCATGGGTGATTGTCTTCCCTCAGCGGTGCAAAGTATTCTATCCAGCTCATCGTAACCACATATTCGGCCGTCACATTTCTATAGGGAGGGCGCATTGATTATCATGGTTTTGCACCAACCGTAGTGCTGATGGGATTCGTGTGGGTTCTCTGAGAAGTTTCCCCTTTCGGCCTTATTTTTACATTTTCTTATATTTCCCACACACATATTTTGGTGCCAACAAAACATATTACACCACATCGTAGAGATGGCAAGTCTTACGTACGCACGCATGGTGCTTTCATTTTTCATAGGATTGATTAAAGGCGGAATATTATTATTCGTTAATAATAATAAAATTATCAAATATATTGGATACAATATTTATTACCATAAAATATAAAAAAACGAAGAGTAATTATAAGAATAAATAATCATGGAAGAGTTGTTAATGACGATTACCACTTCGTTGAAGGAATTTCGTTTGATATCCTCAAATGGAAACTAGGGATAATATTTTGAGTAGAAGAGAACCTCAATAATCTAGATTGGAATTTTTATAAGGAATCATTATAGGATATGGTCGAGAATTAAGACTCAAAGGGATATGAAAAATTGATGGAGGAGGTTCCCTTGTATATTTAATGTGACAGGTTGTTTTGGAATTTAAAAAATAATAATAAATTCAATATCAATCCAAATACTTCCAATATGACATGTATTCGAATATAAGATGATATAACATTATAATCTCATGAAATAATATATTTTATATTAGGTTTGTTATTATTTTAAACCTTATAATTTTAATTAACCCTTTCTTAACCTATTTTAATTTCAACCAAGGTAACAAACATTATTAATAATAAAAGGCGGTAATTTTTACTTATTTGATGTTAATTAAGTCATAAATGAAACTTTTTTGACATATTATACCGTAATGTTTTTTATTTTTAATATGTTCTATGATTTTAAAATAATTTAATAACATATCTTTTTATAGAATATCATTATTTTCAATTATGAGACTATTAAATACCTGGAAACTTAAAAATACCATTATACGATTTTTACATCGAAGACAATATTTGATTATAAACCTAAGGGTAAATTTTATCTTTAAAATTCACTAATAACATTAATTATATAAAATTATATTTATTTTAATACTTTATAACATTTGATTGATATTTCCATTAGTATAATAATTATTACATCAGTTTTGTGCAATTATTTTATATACATATTTGTTCAATTAAAAAAACCCATGATGAAGATTAATATTCAAGATTTCATAATTACATTTTGAGTAAAATATATGTTTTTATATGCCTATAATAAATGATATAGAATTTAATACATGAATGTGACATAAATCATTTTTTAATTAATAAAATATTTTGACTACGATAATTTCAACATTGAGACCAAAAAAGTAAAAAAAATTACATATTGAAAATATTTTTACTATGATAAAAATTTACCTAAGGATGTGTTTGTATCATAATGTTGTCCCAATGTGGACAAAGAAAGGATATTAGAAACAAAGAAAATGATATTCAGTTTTTTTCTTTGATCTAAATATTATATATGACATTTTCATGGAAATGTGTTAATTAAATGATATAATATCTATCATTAGGTTCTAAGGGTCAATTCTTCTTCATCAAATAAAATTTTGGCATGTGTTAGAGTCTTTTTATAGTCATTATTTTTTTTAAACATATATTTATCAATTCACCCTTTGTGATGGTAACAAAATATACCCATTTTTCTATTCATATTCTCTATAAATATAAGGAACCTATTCACTAAATTTTTCCATTATAATATATAATCTTCAACCATTTGTTAGAATTAAAAACATAGAAGATGCAGAATTTAATTTAAAATAATAACGATAAAATGCTATGAATATTTTTTTCGAAAAATATTCCCTATAAAATATAATATGTTTTTACAATATATTCATGTATAAAAGAATATTTTTTTAAAAATGGATTATTTTAAATCATAATTATACGGAATTTCTCAAAGGAATAATTTTTTATTTATTTTTTTGATAAACCCCCTTTTACGGGAAATGGGGAAAACCTCCCATGACTTCAAATACATAGAGACATAGACGTAACCCAGAGTCGTAAGGTACGAAAACCACCTAGAAGAAGACTACATATAACTACCTATCCCCAAAATAAACAAAATTATATAAATACTCCATCAATTCATGGATACATTGCGAGTCGTCCCGTGCAAAAACAGGCATGGGCCTAGTACCCATGAATGGGCCATTCCCTGTCAATCTTCTGAATCTGGATAGACATGCACACCAAAAGATACCTTCTCTAAATACTCTTATGAAGAATTTAATTATTATAATTTCTAGTATAATCCATCATCACAAATGAAAAAAACACAATATTCACACTCAATTCATCAATTCCTCCATCAACAAGCCTGAAAAATTGCTGCTCTACCACCCACAACTTCTCAATCTCAGAATCAAACATCAATAATAAATATGAAGCCACTAAAACATCATAGAATGATCCATTTAAATATCATCCATACCCATAACATAAAAACAGGAAATAAAAATAAAAAATACAAAAAATAAAAGGTTTCACACCAACGTAATGAAAATAATCATTCACGATAACGCCATTATAGGTTCCTCTCTATAGAAAATCCTCAAAACACTACCTCATTCCCTAGAAACTCAATGAACAATAGAATGAAACACACAAAAAAGGATAATCACCCAAAAATAACACATATTAAAAAAATAGAGAAATGAACAAAACGTGAAAAACTGATCCAGGATCATCCAAAAGTTGAAGGCAAGAGTCAATTATCAAGATATCATCACCTCCTCGAAGTCCACCAGATCTCCATGGATCACCGGACCCCACCACAATAAAGTACCCAAATCATATCGCTACCTTCCAAAGTGACACAAAGAAAATAATGGACCACCAGACACACTCATGGTAGACGAGGCAGTAACCCATAAACGCATAAATTTGATCTCGTCCACTAGACCATCACCGCAACACCTTTGGAATCCATATTTAGCATTGGTTGATTGAGAAGAAAAGAAGGCCATAAATAGTGATAAATTCCATGTCATCTGATCCCACGAGGTCACATGATGTCGTTGTAGAAGGGGGAATCCTCAATGAGCACAATGATCAAGCACCGAGTAGGGGCGAGCTGACCCGAGACAGAAGGGATGGAGGTGGTGATGGGGAAACCTTAGCTACGGAGCTCCCCTTATGTGCACATTTCATTGGATGGGTAGGGCTATTATTTCTAAATAAATATAAATTAATTATTTAAATTTCAATATAATCGAAAATATAATTTCACCTTCTAATGTCATCATATGAAAAATATTTTTTTCAATATTTTTTTTTTCAGTAATCCATAAATGTTTTCAAAAAAATATTAAAAAAAATCATTTAGATAGTTTTAAAATGATGAATTCAAAAATTATTTTTTTTCAAATATATTTTATATTGATTAATAATATAAAATAAATAGAAAATATTTTTTTAAAGAAAATTTATTTTTTAAGAATAAAGTGATTTTACTAAAAATTGTCTGATCATTTTTTATGCAATTAATATATTCATGTTGATATATATTTATTTCATAAATTAGTTATTCATATTTATTCTTGCCAATTTATTGACATTGCTATAATGGTTATTGTATAGTAATAGTTGATCTTATTTCGTTTAAACTCATTATAGTGTCAAACACAAGATATTGGATAAGTAAAATAATATAAAGAGAAATATTTATTAAAATATTGAGGTGTTACGTTCTACCATGTAATAGCACGACCCGAGAAGCTCAGATCCGGTGCATTTATTATTACATTAGTATGATTAAAAAGAATGAAATATTAAAGGAATGATCGGTTTAGTATTCTTGAAGAAACTAGATACATTCATGAAACTAATATTACAACGATAAGGGTAAATAAATATAATAGGTAATAAAAAATGATAAACTACATCCACAAGAACTCAATAAATAGTCTCCCCTTCATAACATGTTGAAGGTAAACAAATTAAAGGGGTGATATAAAATTTTTAGTAAGGGTTAAAAATAGTGGAATCATGGATAATAAATAACTGAATCATAAACAAATTTTCATATTCAATATGCCATATTGAGTAAATGATAAATACACACTATTAATAAAATGAGAATGAAACTGCATCAATTGATTTAGTCATAGTGGTAGTAACAAATGAAAATAAATTATGAAGATGATTATTAATTGGACTTCATGTATCTAGAACATGATTCACTATACCATCGAAATGGTTTAAGTTTGTGTATATAAACCATCCTAATTTTTGGAATAAATTCTGAAGGGGTTTTTGCCAAAGGAATTCTCTCATGAGACCTTTCTATTCATCGAGGGGATATAGAGTGCCCCGAACATTTCTTTAAGTCCAAATAATTTGTTTTAAATAGATTTAATACATTTAAAATTTTCCTTATCAGTATCCGTATATAGTAGAAGATAATGATTCATTAATATTTCTACAGGTAAAACAACACTTCAAATAAACACTATTTGTAAAAGGGTATACAGCAAAAGACAATAGTCATATCCATGAAACCAGAATATGAATTTAAAATATTATTACAATTCCAAATTTAACATGATGTCAAATGGGTAGTTGAAACACCACATAAGAAATATTTAATGGAAAATACCAAGTAAATGACAATGAAATTGATATTGAGACAAATTCCCTTACCACATTGTAATCAATCGAGTCATAAGACCAATAATTAATAGCAACCACATGAATCATAAAATACCATGAATATAAATATTACTATGATAGTATATATCAAATGTAAATAAAAAATACACCACATGAAATAAACAGGTGGATAAAAATGGAAATCTCGAAGAATTAAATGTGAGATAAGAAACCCAATACCTTATGACCAATTGTGTTTTTCGATTGATCTTGTTGACCTGAATAATAAAAATTAACATCATTAATTAATAATTAAATAATATCCCCTACTTTTAATTTATTTATTTCAACTTTATTAGGATCATTCATGTCTTTTTTATGGATTTAAGATGGTCACTTTTATTGTTGTGGTAGCATTTTCTTCCTTGGTTTTCATAGTCTGATTACTTGTATTCATAAATAGAAGTTCTTTTGGAATGTTGATAAAAATCCATAATTGTTAATATCTATTATTATTAATATTTAATAGATAAAAATGATTTTATAATGATTTTGGTTATATAACAGCAGGATGACTCATTAAGAAAAAAGTTATTGATAAACACTTGGATTAACATTATGGTTTTGTGGATAACGAACTTGTTTTGTATTATTATTTTATATTATGATTCTGTAAATATTATAAAACATTACATAAAATAAAAATATATATCCAGATCATTTTCAACCATTACAAAGGTTTCATGACAAGTATTGAAGATATTAATGCAAATTGAAAACACTTCTTCCTTGAACGTGATAATTTATAACATCTCAGATAGTGCTTTCAATTATAGTATAACAGAAGGAAAAAGAAGAGATGATGATGGTATTTTGAAGGGACCATGGGTTGTTGGACGTGGGGGAGAATAAAAGGGAGAAATTTTTGAATAATTTAATAAATTCTTGAAGTGTGATATGTGTTATGTAATGATGCTGTGAGCGACTGTATTTATATTGGAGGGGAGAAGGGTTTTCTTAATATTACATTCTGTAATTTTTTATTTCTCCACAAGAAAAGAAATATTGAGAATTCTAAGACCTAGAATTGGAATAAGTGTATGTTACTTCAATATTTAAGCGATACATCACTCATGAATCTAGGAATAGTGGATATAAATTATAGTGTATTTTATGGTAAATTAATGTATTTTACTATTCACAAAAAGTCAAGTATTAAAGAAAAATTGAAAAATTCACCCTAAAAATCATTCAACATGTAGAATTCAAAAATTAACACCATTTTTTGCTAATAATTTCCTAAATATTATTAATTTAATTTTTAAATAAAATCATAATTATTTCAAAAATATCTATTTTAAATACAAAACTCTTTTTTTAACACATTGAAAAATTAATCAACATCAAATTACATTATCACCATATGAAAATAAAATAATAATATTATTTAATATTCATATGGGTCATATTAATTTTCATATTACTATTCATAATAGAATGTTAATATTTTTCAATAAAAAAGTTCATACTATCAGACTCCAAATAACTTACTGATCACAACCTTATAGGAGAGTTTTATAAAATTCAAACCATAGGTGTGGAAAATTTATGTTTAATAGATCTGTTATAAATTTATATTATAAATAACCATGTGTTGTTTCATAGACACGTAGTTCTTCATGCAATATATGTTATATATTGAATAGAAATTATTTAAGAGAAACAAACCACAATATGTTTGGGGTGTTATATTATTCCCCCCTTTGAAAATGTATCCCTTGAAATTTTCCATGTATAAGACTATTCAAAATGATTTGGGTGGTTCTTATTCATAACATCCTTAGGTTCACATGATGCTTTCTCTATTTTATGGCTTCTCTAAATGACATTGACTAGATGATTTGTCTGTTTTCTCAATACCTGCTCTATGGTATTAATAATCTCGATAGGTTTTTTCAATTAGGAAAATTAGGTTTTAGATCTATTTATACATTTATGTGTACATGCATTTGATTTGGAATTTATTTCTTAGACAATGACATTGGGAACACAATATGAATATTTGGGAGACTTGGTTGCATTTCAAAATGTTATGCTATAGCTCTGATCCTTTTCAGAATTTTAAATGGTCTGGTATACCTGGGGTTTAGTTTACCATTATTTCCTAACCTTAAGACACCCTTCCACGAAAATAATTTTAGAAATACATGATCTCTTAATATAAATTACAAATAAATTATACAATTTTCATCATTACTCTTTTACCTAATTTTGGTCTCTTTAATATAGGCCTGAATTTTCATTACCTTTGCAGTTGTCTCATCAATACGTTCTTCACCAATAAGTTCCATCTTGAAAACTTCACCTTGACAATATGTAATTTGAAACCTCTTACCATATTATGCTTCATATGGTGAACATTCTAAATAATTTAATACACTAGATTAAGTTTTGAATATTAATTTATATTCTCAAATATAAAATTACTTATCATTAATTAAAATTTTATATATAGCTAATCTCATAAGCATTGTTTCATTGAGGAAAAATTTACATTTAAATCCTTTCTAATGGCTTATAATTAATATGTGAAATTTTTTAAGCATATCCCACAAGAGTCCCAAACCAAGAGTGCATCATGGCCCATTTTCATGCACTGGGATACCCCAGGTTAACCCTAAAAACCCTTGTTAGAGTTTTTACTCCATAGTACATATGTTCTAGAGACACCTCTACTTGTTTGTATCCAAATAAGGATGAATTTTTTAGAAATTTCCATAAAATAAATTCCTTTACAACATTCCAGGACGTTCTTGTATATTTATCCTCAAAGACTACCTTTGGGTTTTGTTCCCTAATTTATATTTTCTAATTGTGTTTCAATGTTTTTTTTATTAAAACATCTTCCAATACAAACTGTAACACCCTAACCTTAGAACCTCAGAGCCGGTGCATTTATAATTACATTAGAATGATTAAATGGAATGAAATCTTGGAGGAACGATCAGTTTTGTAACCTTGAAGAAAATATATACATACATGAAACTCGTATTATAATGACAAAGGTAAAACAATATAATACATAAAAAAATGCTAAAATGCATCCATAGGAACTCAATAAATTGTCTCCTCTTAATAACTTATTGAAGTTAAAAAATGAAATAGGCGAGCTCAAATGCTCATTTAGGGTTAAAAATAGGAGAATCATGTTTCAAAAATTATTGAATCATAAACCAATTGGTATCGTCAAAATGCCACAGTGAATAAACGATAAACAAATTCCATTAATAAACTGAGAATGAAACCTCATCCAGAGATATTGTCATAGTGAAACATCAAGGATGGTAAAAATTAACAATTAATAAAGAGAATTTTTATTAGATGTATTTTATTTATTTGAAACAAGATATAAATATATCATCAAAACAATTTATGTCTTTGGATAGAATCCTATTTTATTTCTTTATACAAACTTGAATGGTTTTGCACCAATTGATTGGTCTTGTTGGATATGTCGATGCATCGAGGGGATCTAGGAAGCCCCTCCCACCACTAAAATTCTAAATAATTCATTATACATTGATTTCATAGAATTAAAATATGCATTCTCAATATCTATATAGAGTATAGGATAAAGATTCAACATTATTTCCATAGTTAAAACAACATTCCAAATAAACATTATATGTGAAAGGGTATACGACATTAGATAATAGTAATATACATGAAAAAAATATGGATATATAAAATATATACAATTTCAAATGAAAAATGATCTCAAATGTGAATTGTATACACTACATAAGAAATATTAGGTGCAAAATAACAAGTAAATGACAATGAAATTGAAATTGAGAAAAAGTCCCTTAAAACATTGTAACCAAACGAGTCATATGACAAACAATTAAAAAAAATGAATTAAATAATACCTTGAATATAAAAAGTATAATAATAATATATATCAAATGGTAGTAAAAAATAAACAACATGTAAGAAATAATTGGTGAATAATTGAAATCTCATGGAATTAAATGTGAGATAAGAAACCCATTACCTTAAGCATGAATGTGTTCTTCAATTGATATTAATTACCTATATAATAAAATTTCTATTAATTAATTAATAATTACGGAACCTCTTGAACATTTAATTGATTTATTTTAACCTTATTTGGTTCATTCATTGACTTATTAGGGGTTTATGATGTTGAATTTTATTGTCTTTGAATCATTTTCTTCCTTAATTTTTAGTATCAGTTTAGTTGTATTCATGAATGGATGTTCATTTGAAATGAGGAGAAACATCCCTAATTTTTAATATATGATATTAGTGAAATTACATAGATAAAAATGATCTTATAAAGATTTATCTTATATATAATGAGGATGGATGATTAGATTAAATTTAATGATAAACGCTTGGATTAACTTGGTGGTTTTGTGCATAATGAACTTGTTTTGTATTATTATTTTATATTATAAGTTTGTAAGGATTTCAGAACATTATATAAGATAAAATTAATATATTATGAATTTTTTCAAACATTATAAAGGATTCAAGACCACTATAGAATATATTAATGCAAATTGAAAACCCATCTTCCTTAAACGTGATAGATTAAGACATCTCGGATGGAGCATTCATTTATTGAATAAAATGAGGCGGAAAAGAGATGATAATGGAATATTTCATTATCATAAGAACATTACAGTACATATAAGTTACTTTATTTTCCATAAATTGTTTTGGTTATAGATGTTAATAGGAATGATGATAATGGATCTTGAAAAGAAATCATATGAATTGAAAAGAGGAATTGACCTCTGGAATCTATCATTCTATGAGAGAATCCATAGGTGATAGGATTTCGAATTTTGAGGAGTATAGTGGATTTTGTACTTGGGGAGGAGATTAGATAGATATTTTAGCATAATTTACCAAATTATTGGAGCTTTAAAGGTGTGATGGAATGAGGGTTTGAGGGTTGGTATTAATAGTATAGGGAATGAGGGTCTTCTTAATATTATATTAATTTGTTTATTTTTTCTCCACAAGATTAAAATGAGTGGGGATTCCATGACCTATAATAGTAATAAGTGGATTTGATTTCTAGATTTAGGATATTACATCACTCATGATTCTAGGAATAATGGATTAAATTATAATACATTTATGTGGTAAATTAATGCATTTTACTATTCCCAAAAATTTCATGTATTTCTGAAAAATCCTAAATATTCACCCTAACTATTTATTGACATGTAGTATTCAAAAATGAACTAATTTTTTGGAAATAATTTTCTAAATATTATTAATTTATTTTTTAAATAAAATCAGAATTGATTCAAAATAAATAAATTCAAATCTATAATTCGTTTTAACACCCTGAAAATCTAATCAATATATCATTACCTTATAAAATTAATAAAATAAAACAATAATATGATTTACTATTCATAAGGTTCATATTTTTATTCATATTACTATTAATATGGGTATGTTTCTATTCATCAAAAATATTAGTTGGTTCTATTAAACTCTATAAAACATAATAATCACTACTGTAGAAGACTATTTTTTAAATTAAAAACACAAAAGTAAAAAATATATGTTTAATGGTTAACTTATGAAGTTCTCCTATAAATATCCATGTTTTGTTTCACAGAGGAGTAGTGCTTTATGAAATATAGTCTATCTAATAAATTGATATTATTTTAGAAAATATACTATAAAATGTTTGGGGTGTTATACACCCCTATAAAATGAATTTCTCTATAAAAATTCTTCACATGGATAAAAAAAATATGGGGATAACTCTACCACATGGCATTCTCATATTCTTACATAGATTCCACAAATTGGTGATTCTACCATATATCTATATCTACGAATGTGTTCTTGTTTCATACAACTTTCTCTCTACAATCCACAAATCATTCTTGGTAGTTCTTCATAACAAAGATATTTCTCCAAACGTATGACATCTATGTTTTGTACACATGAATTATTAGGTTCCTATTTTCTCATGAGAGATACATGGATCACATCATTAACATGACAGAGATTTTGTGGAAGTTCAATCAAGACGCTACCTTCCCCACACGATGAAAAATTTCCCAAGAACCAATATACCTACATGTAAGATTTCACTTATTTAAAAATACTATCACCATCTTCTAGGGAAATATTGGTAGAAATACCATGTAATACACTTAAAATTGTAGATCTATTCATTAATTTTAATCATAACATTCATTGTTTACTCCGATATGATCTTATGTATTATTGAATACATATAATATTCTCCACCACCTCCTCAATTAGATCATTTCCCAATATAATTCATTATTTATATTTAATCTAGTGTTTTGGGTTTTTACACTTATTACCATATAACTCTTCAAATGGTGGCGTTTGGATACATAGGTGGAAGATAATTTTGTTCAAAAATTCTACCATATGTAGGTGTTTATCCTATAAACAATTGAAATCCATAGATAATTTTCTCAACATGTATTCTAATTTTTTTGATTTTTCTGGATAACCATATGTACAAGGATGATTAGTAGTGCTAAAACATAACCCTATGTATAGAACCTACAAAATAATTCTCTATAAGATCGAGGAAATTCTATTATCTTGATTAGATATAATGTAATGTGGTATTTGATGCAATCTTACCACTTTCTTAATATATAATATGGAATACTGTTCAAGATAAAAGTCTTCTCTAATCCAAATAATGTTTGTTAACATATTAAGGTGGTCAACTATAACACTTATATAATTATGGCCTTTATATTTTTTATGATGTTTAACAACAAAGTCCATGGTGCTGTTTTCCCATTTCAATTTTTGTTTGGGTAATGGTTTTAATAACACCATAGACTTCTATCTCTCAGCCTTATGTTGATGAAAAAAATGAATAGAGAAAAATAATCCTAAATAGGTTTATTTATTCCATCCCAACCAAAAAACTCTTTCAGATCGTAATATGTATTCTTGATTGTAGGATTAATAGAGAATAATGAACAATTAGACTCTTCATAGAGCTCATTTAAATGTTGTATTGGGGAGACACAAACTTGATTTTTGAGCCTTATTATATCATCAGTGTTAATATTGAACTCAAGAAAAATTCTCAACTTTTTTTGTATCTATATATCATACTTATCCACAACAATAATACTAACTTGTGTAGATAGTTGAAAATTCATTTTATCAATATAATATTCCTCCCCTTCCTTTAGGTTTTCTAGATCCATCCTTTGAAAATCGAGAAATATTGGATATTTTTTATCCTCTTCAAATATTAGCTAGAATGATCCTTTTATAACGCCTGGACCCTAGATTCCAAGAGTTGATGCGTTAGTTTAATACATTGGAATGATTATAAGAAATAACATCTTGAAGCACTAATCAATTTAGCAATCATGGAAAATATGTTGCATACATGATCATTACAGTAAAATTCAATAAAAAATATGAAAAATGGATAATTCATTGATAAAACAATTATTATCCATGCTTAATCATGCATATAAATTATTAATCACTTCATGGTACCCAGGGAAATAAAACATAATAAAGGGGCCCGCTTTGATGCTCAGTAAGGTTAAACAATACAGCAGAATCTTTCCAAATTAATTATAAGAATTAAAAAAAGTATAAAACTAAAACAAAAGCCTTATAAACATTATATTAGACATTATATTTTATGAATAAATCAAATAATTCTATGTAAAAATTAACATGTATATTTTATTAGTCGAATAATAACATGTAATATCAATAATATGCCATGTAATGAAGGAATATATAATTCTGGACATACTGTCAAGGACTCGTGCCAAGACTATATAAGGAAGATTTTAGTAAAAACCCATATTAGTATTTCTCATGAGAAATACCGATTCATTGAGGGGATTTCATTATCTGGTCCCCAACCCATCAATATTTCATTATAAAATCCTATCCTGTTTATTTCTAAATCCATTGGATTACCCATATGAAAATCTTGAAAAATAAAAAATATAAAAATTCATATTAAAACTAATATACAAAATGTCAATTCGTTAACAACAAGCCATTAATGGTTTCAATATAAAACATCCATATAAAACCAAAACAATAACTCTTAAGTAGAATATGGTAGATTTTATCATAATAAATCTACCTCAAATAAACATAAAATTCAATAAAAGATGTTTATATAGACGAAAATATTCTAGAAAATTCATTAATAATTTTTGAAAGAAATAAACATTTTTACATTGAAAAAATTTAAATGCATGTGCAATTATACAGTAAAAAATTTATTTTTAAAACAAACTTGTAATCATTGAAGGGAATCATAAAAATGTTAAGGCAATATAACGGTTGAAAATATACACTCATGATGTATTAGTTTAAAATTAATTCTTTCCATAAATTTTCAAAATTTTCATCAAGTATAACATTTGGAAAATGGTGGAAATATTCCTTTAAAAATGTTTTTTAAAAAGTAAAACATGGTAAAAAATGACTTTAAACTTGTTTTGGTAATATTTTGACATAAATTTTAAGAAAAATGGACATGGATGATTAATATTACCCAGTTGATACTTATATATAAATAACCTCGTTTTATAACGAGATTGTGAAATCAACCCACAAATAAAGCCATTAATTTTTTTGAAAACATTTGAATGATCATAAGAATAGACAAAAAAAATATTTTATTATATTTTTTTTATATCCATAAAAATGTTTTTGTAAAATAATACCAAAAATAATGAAATAAAGATTGAATTATTTCTTTAATAATTTAAATTTTAAAATACCACATTAAAAATTTAATTCATAATAATCATATCTACAAATTAATATGTAAATAACATAATGAAGATGTATTAATTATATGGAATATAATATGTGTAGTGAATAAACCACACACAAGAAATAGTTGGCAATCGTGGATTATATATCACAAAAATTAAAAGTGTGACGTATTTCTCTTATCATAGGTCTGATACTCCCTGTATGTGTCTAAAACTATGTTATAATGCTCATAAACAAATTATTAACTTCTAAAAACCCGAAAATAATATTTTTTATATCATAAATGATTCATTTATGAAAATATATGACATGTTTTTTAATAATTTCCAAGTTAATGCAACATTTCATATAACAATCACTTTGTTTATTGTACGTGTTTTGACTTGTTATTACAAATATTATTACATAGATTAAAATTTAATTACTTAAATAATATAAAAAACACATATATATCATATATATTCTATATATATATAAATTAAAGGGAACACACCATTAATGGAAGAGGGAGGCCGTACATACGAATGAATGTTGTATCTAATTTCTTATCATATTGAATGGCATTATTTAAATAAAATATATGCATATATATATAATACCAGTATAATTATTATTTCTTATATTTCATACTTATTAATTAAATATTTTATTATAATCATTCTTGAATGGTTAATGTGGAGAATGAATCTCAATGCATCGTGGATACGGTCAGGTGTATGTACACACAAGCGATAGTATCATTCCGTCGATGGTTAAATGATTGGAATTAGGTGGTATATTAATAAAAAAGAATCATTATCTTGTTATAATCATTATTTATTTCCATTTTTCTCATAATAATACTGATTAAAATAAAATATTTTTTAATAACAAATTATACCATGGTGTTGAGATGGTAAGTCGTACGTACACACGTATGGAACTATTTTTATTCATGGGATGGGTAAAACAAATAAAATGGTTTTACCATGATTATAATAAAATATTTTCATATAGATGATGCTATATTTATTAATATGATATGGAAATAACATAGAAAATTTATGTAAATAAACAAAATCACATTGAATGAGGTTATAAAACAATTACTTATTTTTTATGTTTCTCTTTTTGATTTGTACAATATTACTCCATAGGATTGATATCATCCCAATGTATATCCTCTATGTTTTTGTAAGGTACATTGTGAGAGTAAAAGGTCAAGGAATACCTATTCCAAATGGATTTGTAGGGGTGAACTAAAGGGAAGTGGAGGTTTCCTTATATAAGAAAGGCGAGGGGGACTTTTGGATGATCTTAAAATACTAATTTATTTTAAATTGATTTTCACTTTCAAATTTCCCCAATGAGATTTATTTCAAAAGTATGATTAGGATGGGTCTAAATACCTTTAACAAATTATTTTTATAATTTGTATGGAATAAAATTAACCTTATCTTTTAGATTTATCCCTTAGTTAAGCTATTTACCTCTTACCACGTATTATTGTATTCTTTCACCATAGGGTTAATATAGTGACTATAAAATTTCAAAAGAAGAAAAATTGGATAATTTTAGAATTATTTGAAATTATCCAAGTCATTTTTACAAATCTTATTTTTTATGACTTTTATATCATTTAATATAATATTATTTATTTTAAAATATCATTTACGTAAATTTTAATACTATTTAGTATTTTCATTTGTAAAAATATCAAACCAACATTAAAACATCAATCAATTATATAATATATGTATCCAAATTATATGAGTTATCTATAAAATTTGTTTATGTCATTAATTAAGTGAAATAATATTTGTTTTAACATTAATAATATCATTTAATTGATTCTTCCTTTATTAAATCAATTGCTACATCAACATTGTGTCCTAATTAAAAAATCTTATTTAACGTCTTAAAGTAATAAATAAATTATAAACTTGTAGATATGATTCTTATATTTCTAATTATTATTTCTATTATAATTTATCTAATGTATTTCCCGATATTACAAATAATATTGCTTGTAAAATTTTAATAGGTCACTTTTGGCTCTTCTTTAAATAAAATGTAAAAGATGGCATAATCTACCACAAGTAACATAAAAAAGACCATATTTTTGGACTAATATTTCTTTGGTAAAAAAAATATCCAATAAAATATGGAAAATTTTAATAGAAATTTTCATTATTATAATATTTTTTTTACCTTTAATTACCTTGTTTATCTTTAACCATGGTAAATAGAATTCATAAGTTACTATTCACCCAAAATTATTTTTAACATATTGAACAAAATTTTTCATACCGATTACAACTATTTATGTATCTTTAAAGAAATTAATTTTATATAAGTGGTAAAATTATTTTTAATGTTAATCAACAAATGTGTCTAGAAGGTAGGTGAAAAGATGCTAAAAAAGATCAAAAATATTTATATCTAATTCTATTATATAAATGACTAAAATGAACTAAATTGGGGTAATATTTTTATTATTAATCTATTATGACTTTAAAATTAATTTATAGTACAATAATTATTATATGAAAAAGTTTGGTTTTACCAACAATGCAGTGTTTTCACTATTTATCGAAAATTGATTGTTTTCAGAAAAATACCAAAAAAATAATCCTAGGATAATTTTGATATTCTGAATTCATTAATCAAGCCTATTTTACCAAATTCAAAATATTTTCTAAAATTAATTTTATTATTTCTCACAAAAAAACATAAAAACTAGTTCCATTATTAAAATTGTATTTATAAACATATAACTATTTTACCAAAACATATAAATTTCATGACAAATATTTTTTATTTTTGTGAAAAAATTGAAAATATTATTTATATATTATTTATTACAATTTATTACTATTTTAGTTACTATATTTAATGGATATGTTATAAATATATCATTTAAATTATTTTAACATTAAAATATTTTTTTGTAGAAACTTTTCCTTAATTGTAACAAAATCCAAGTCAATGTTCCTTTCACCAAAAATATATAAAGATAACATACCATGATATATTGGGGTGTCAGATTCTCCCATATAATAAATTGCGTCCTATTAGATTAAATTATTAATCAAAAACTATGGGTTGGACTTTTCAATAAATCATTATTGAAATCCCACAACAGAAAAGGATTAATGTGACCACAATTTTAAAATACTTAATAAGATGTATTATGGTAACCATAGGTAACACATAAAAGGGTTCCATGTAGAAAAAAATGTAAATTAAAGAAAATTTAACCATCATGTTCTTATTGAGAGTGATAGAGAACATTATTAGTAGAAAGTGAACATTATAAAATCTATAAATTTACAATGATCTATGAGACAATTTGATTCATCGAAAAATAAATTAATAAGAATTTTTTTTTTGTTTTATGTTCATTCATCTAATGTATTAGAATTAAATTAATTCATAGAATAATAACATAATGAAGCTTACTCACTTACTTAATTAGTATAGTTTCTTCCATTAGCCATTTTCCACCATAGACTAATCTTTTTCTAAAAACAATGAGTGTCTAAGATGATTTTTCAATCTTCAAGCACTACATTAATCTTATAGATAATATCATAATTCACAAAATATTAACTATCATTCATCATTAATTAAAATTTTAGTACATGATAAGTTAATTTTAAAAGGTAATCTGAATAAAATTTATAGTAAAACCCAAAATATCTTCATAGATCATTCAGAGAATAACTAACCATCCTTGAAAATATTCTTGACTAAAACTGAAACCAAAATTTAGAAGGATTTTACGGCACCTTATTCCTGAAATATCTTTAACATTTATCTCTATATAACATTATCACTCATAATGTCTCATAAAAAATGTAACTAACCTAAAAAAATATTCTTCAAGATAGGATAATCATTTTCAAAAATAACTATTATCCCTAAAAGTCCATAAAAAATTCATCGATTCTCTTAAAATAATATTCAACTATTACTCCTCAAATAAAACCAATATTATTCCATATTCTGTAAATATATAAAGTTAACGAAATAGTCAACATTTTTCAAAGTAATTAGTATCAAATAATTTCCAAATAATTTTATAATACCAGAGATATAATTATGATAAAACAAAAGTTACCAAAAAACATATTATTATTTTATAATCACTTTTAATCAAAAATAAAAAGTCATACTAACTAGAGACTTCACGTTTTCTAGTTTTAGGAACTACAAACATGTCTCCCATCGATTGTGGGCTCAGGACCCACAACATTTCTAGATTTAATGGTTTGTTATATTTCCTATAGGTTTTATATTCTCTATAACTATATAATATTTATAATAATAAAAAAATGATATAAAATTTAAAAAAATAACTGTAACATATTTTCATCCCAATATTTATATCATTCCCATAATTTTGTATCCCAAAATGTAATATACAAAAATTAATTCAATATATATAATACATAAAGGATATTTATACCTTTATGATTATTTCTGCACAGGAAAAGATAATTTATTCTTTGAATAACACATTCAAAATATAAACATAATGGTTACACAAACTAAATGAAATTATTCGAATGTAATCTCATCATCAAAAGACTATTAATATTTTTAAACATATCATCATACACTTATTTCCATATAAGATAGTCCATTTCATAGTAGTTATCCAATAGAATAGGTCATTGACTTAGGTAATTCCCCGGTCCCCTATATTTGTGGAAATTGAATGTAAATAGATTCATAGGATAAACTTTATTTTCTTCCATTATAATATTTATTTTTATTTCATACTCCTTTGTTGTATTTCCTTATTTCCCGCATAAAAATCATTTCTTTTTTCCGTTGAGATACTTTCCTCGGTCTGTCATTCATAATTTTCTGCATAATGGATATTTCACATTCTTTTCAACATGGTCTCCACCACTGGAGCTCTTAGCATGCTCTTCCATTCTCTTATTTGGTTAGTTCAGAAGTTGGTTAATATATATGTTGTTAATAATATTTTTTGAAAATTTATTAGGAATAAGTATGATATCATTAATACCTATCGACATTCCATTTTATTTCTCATAACCACCACCCTTTCTATCTTGTCAATCATATTCAATGTTAATATAACTTCATTGTGATCAAACCATTTTCTAAAACCAAAAAACTGAGTGTCAGTAACAATAGTCATAAATTTTTTTTCAAAATATCATGACACCAAATTTTTTATATAGAAAACCTTATAATACATCAATATTAATCATTTTCATATTATATTAAATTCTATTATATTATATTGTAATCAAATTTTGAATTATCCTAAGCTTATCCCTAGGAGTGTCAAACAAGAATCATAGTAAGGCATGTTGCCATGCAATTATTTACCCTGATTCAAGCCTGAAAAACCCTTTTAGAGTTATTACTCTTAGGTATATACCTGTTCTAGAACAATATCCACTTAGAGAATTCATACAGGGGTGTATTTTTTAGGAATACCAACCTATTCCCTATATTAACAATGTTTTAGGATTTCCTTATATACATCTCCTAAAATTATATATTAGGGTTATGATTCCTAATCTATATTTTATAAATCTAGTTTCCAATGTTATTACTAAACATACATTGACACGATCTATAAAGTCGCAACCCATGATTCTCGAAGCTAGTGGATTATTTTAACACATTGGAATCATTACAAGGAATCCAATTCTGAATAACCAATCAGTTTTCAGTCATGGAAAATAGCTTACATAAATAAACAATACATTAAATTTCATTAAATAAAATAAAAAACTAATAATTATTTGAGAACACCATTATTTTCTTCGCTTAACCCTGTATATCCATCATAAAACACTTCTTGGATTCCATGATAAGTAAATCATAAGAATGGGGTGTGCTCAGATGACTAGTAATGTAATACAATACAATAAAAAATTTCATAAATAATCATAAAACATTAAGGCATGTATAAAACTGAAACATAAGCCTTATAAACATAATGTTAAGCATAACATAGAAAAAATAAATCAAATAATTCTATTTAAACATTCTCACTGAAATTATACTAGTTTAACAATCACAAGTAATATCAATAATCTAATAATTAGGAAATGTATAATATCTTACATACCATTAAGGCCACATTCCACGAAAATACGAGTAATATTTTAGTCAAAACCCAAATAGTTTGTCTTATAAAATCTACAGATTTATTGAGGGGATTTCATTAACTCATCCCTCAACCATAGGGCTTTCATTAACAAGTCCCCAACCTAGAGGGATTTTATTAACTATTCTTCGACCTATTTAATTCAAACTCAAATTCATTCCTCATATAAAAAGGGTGAAACATATAAAATGAAAACATTTTTATTTAAACAAGAATAAGAAATGTTAATAATTTAACAATAATCCATGAATGGTACAAAAATACCACATCTACAGTCAACCATATCATAAAATCTTCAATACAATATGGAAGGGTCTATAATAATAAGTCAACCTCAATTAGGTAAAAAATCCAATAAAGGATGTTGACATAGTTAAAAATAATCTAAAAAATTCATTAACACACTTTGAAAAGAAATATCCACTTTTTAATAAGAGTTAATTTAAAATACTATGAATGTATAAAAGAAAACATTTATTTAAAAAATAACCTAGTAAACTAATAAGAGAAGATTCAAAATGTTATGGAATCTTAACTGTGGAAAATAGCCACTCATACTATATATGTTAAAAACATTCTTTCTTTAAATTTTCAAAAACACTATAATATACCTCATTTGGAAAATTATGGAAAGATTCCTTCAAAAACGTTTTATAAAAAGACATACATTTGTAAAAAGTAATTAAACCTTTTTCAAAAATATTTTCAATTTATTTTTCCTAAAACATGGAAAAGGATAATAAAGATGACCTAATAGATACTTACCTATAAAAAAACTCTGATAATAATGAGACTATAAAATTAACCATTACATAAAAGCTTTAAAATAATTATATTTTAAATTTTTTTAATGAACATAGAAAAATACATAAAATTTATTTTATAATACTTATATATCCTTATAAATAGTTTTGTGAAATAAAATGAATAATAATGAAATGGAGAAAGGATTAATTATTTAATCATTAAAATCATAATCCAGATATCATGAAATTATCCATTAAATATGATGAAGAAATTTTATTCTTGATATGAAATATAATTGGGGTAGTACATACACCAAACAAAAGAAATTGGTGGTGAAAATGGATTATATGTAATAAAAAATAAAAGTGAGATGAAATTCCTTTACCATAGGTCTAATAATGGTTTATGTGTCCGAAACTCTCATATAGTGTTTTTAAACATATTATTAACTTCTAACAGAACCATAATAATATTTATGATATCATCCAGGATTCATTTTTGAAATTATATTACCTTTTTATTCATAATTTCTATGTTAAAGAAACATTTCGAGTAATAATCGATTTGTTTATCATACATGTTAATACATGTCATTCTTGATCTTATTACCTAGATCATATTTTATTTAATTCCATAATATTAGACATGATTTTTATATAATATATATTCAGTATAAAAATATATATAATAAATAGACAACTGAAATGGAACACATAATTCATGGAAACGATTGGCCATACATTCGCATGAACGCTATTTCTGTTTTTTTATCATATTCAATGGAAGTAAGTAAATAAAATATATGTATATATATATATAATATATATATAGAATTATTTTTTAAATATTAAATATTTATTCTTAATATATATTTTTATAATCATTATATAACGGATAATGTGGAAAAGGAATCCCACCGCATCATGGAGATGGTAATCCGTACATATAAACAAGCGACGATGTCATTCCCTTTAAAGATAAATGGTATAGAATTGGGTGGTGTGGTAATTATGAAGAATAATTATCATGTTATATTTATTATTTATATCCATTATACTCATCATCATACACATTACAATTAATTAGTTTTGAATTACCAATTACGCCATGGCATGGAGGCAGTAAGTCTTATATTCGCACACATGATGATATTAATATTTATATGATAGTTAAAATGAGTAGTATGGTTATACCATGATTAAAATAAAAGATTAGAATATTATTGATACTTAATTTATTACTTGGTTATGGAAAAAACACAGAAAGATGAAGTAGAGGAAGATAAAAACATTCAAATATGTGATAAAACAATTACCTCTTTTTTAGGTGTCTCTTTCTGATTTCCTCAAAATGACTCCATATGATGGCTTTATGCCCAATTTATGGATTCTAGGATGAAATGGGGGAATTTATTAGAGGAAATGGTAAGGTTTTTGGCCAGGAAAAATGGCTTTGGAGGTGTGACATAAAGAGAAGGAGAAATGCCCTATTATAAGAAAGGTGAGGGGAACTTTCGGAAGAACATAAATTATTAATTTATTATAAATTCATTTTAAGATTCATATTTCTCAAAAGTAATTAATTTCTATTCTAACACTACTAAAAAATAAACAATACACATGGTTCAAAATCATGGGTATTTACCCAAAAATCATGGGTAGAGGCTATACCCACGGTTTTGGGAACCGTTGAAAACCGAGGTGTTGGTACGGCTCCACGGCCTATACCCACGGTTTTCCAAACCATGGGTATAAGTGTTTCCCACCGTTTCATAGCTCTATACCCATAATTTTTACACTTTCGGTATAGGTTTTCAATGAAATCCCGCCATGAGAATTGATCTCTCGACCTAGTCATCTAACACCCAGGGCCTCACCACTCATTCTACATAACTTATGCTTACAAACATCTATATATAGCTAAATATATTATTATAAAATGTGGTTATCGGAGGGAAAACCATGGGAATTGGTGTTCCTGTGCATTTATTTTGGGTACCATGAAATAATATTCCCATAATAACATGGGAATGATATACCCACTAATTTTAAAACCATGGGTTTACGTCATTAAAGAAACAACCACATACCCACGGGTTTACAAAAACCGTGGGTATATGTCATGAATATCAACCCTATACAAACAGTTTTCCCAAAAAAATAGTTATAGGTCATAATAGTCAACCTATACCCATGTTTCTCATAGAATATTGGGTATAGGTGTGTCTATACCCATGATTTTCCAAAATCGTGGGTATATGCTCCCAAATTATACCTAAACCCATGGTTTTGGAAAAACTATGTGTATATGGTTACCTATACCAGCATGCTTTTACCAAAACCATGGGTATATGATCATTTTTTGTAGTGTAATGTGATGATGAGTCGAAATTTCTTTATCCAATGAATTTTATACATGTTTAGGTCATACAATTAACCATATATTGGATATTTAATCCTTAGTTAAACAGTTTAACTCTTACTGTGTCTTCTGGTATTTTTACACTATAGGGTTAATATAGTTACTATAAAATACTAAAATATACCCAATTGGATAATTAATTGCATATTTTACATTATCTATATTATTTTATCGAACCATATATTTTTATGACTTTTATACAATTAAATAAACTAGTATTTATTTTAAAATATCATTTTTGACACTTTTTATAATATTTTAAATATTCATTTATTAAAATGTGAAAACAAAATGGTAATATCAAACAAATACATCCAACATTTAATTAACATGTCTATGTTTTCTATAAAATTTTTGGCTATTAGTTATTAATTAAAATTAAATTTATATTAATATTATTAATATCATTCATTTTATTCTTCCTTTAATAAATCAATTATTTCATCATCATTTTATCACTATTGAATTTAATTATTTAATACCTAAATGATATAAAAAAATTTCATGATTTAGATAAATTTAATATATTTATAATTAATATTTTTAAAAGAATTTATCTTGGGAATTACCATAAATTAAAAAATATTTACTTATTAAAATATGTATGTGATACTTTTAACTGTGATTTAAATAAAATAAACATAATCTCTTAATATGACCCAAGATTCTTAAAAAGGATATTTTTGTACATAATATTGATTTTTGTCGAAAAAAACTTATTCAATGAAAATAGGTCTTGTTTTAGGGTAATTTTATGTATTATGATATTATTTTTATCATTAATTACCATATTTACCTTTAACCTTGGTAAATAAACTTCAGATGTTAATATTCACAAACATTTATTTTGATCTCATTGAACCAAATTTTTCCTACTGATAAAAACAATGTTATTCTATTTTCTATATTAAATTCACATAATTGGTAAAATTGCATTTAATTATAATCTATAAATGTTGCTAGATGGTGGGTAAAAGACTTTAAAAAAGTTCAATGAATTTTTATATCTAATTTTATTATGAAAATTATAAAAATAATGTTAATTAGGTTAATATTTTTATTAGTTTTATATTGTGACATTAAAAGCAATTTAAGGTAAAAAAATTATTTAAATGAAAAATTTAGTTTTTAACAATAATGATGTGTTTTCACTATTCATCAAAAATTGTATGTTTTTAGAAAAATACCAAAAATTCAACCTACGTTAATTTTGATTATCTGATTCAAAAATTATGTAAATTTGACCCAATTACATTTCCATGAGTTTCTAAATAACAATATTGTTGTACATAATAGACATAAAAAGTACTTTAAGAAAATAGTATTTCAAAACGAATAAATATTTTACAGAAACATATACATTACATTATAAATAAGTTATATTTATGTGAAAACATTATAAATAACATTTAAAAATTATATATTTTAATTTATTTTACTATATTTAATTTTTATGGTATAAATATATCATTTAAATAACATTAACACTAAATTGTTTTTTCCCAGAAACTCAATCTTACCTGGAACACAAGCTAGGTCGGTGTTGCGTGCCACATAAGCTATTGAAGATAATGTACCATCAAATACTGGAGTGTTACACTTTCGACTCAAATAATCATCCATATAGTTCTCTTTTAAACTGTGTTAACGAATTGAGCAATGTTAATCTTTAATCACCTCTAACTCTCTAATTTTGTGTGTATTAAACTTCTTTTCAGTTAAAATATACATTAAAATATTATGATTAGTATATTTATCACACTTTTTTTCAAAAAATAAAATTCCACGAAATATTTAATGAAATTATTATCGCAACTAACTCCAAATCCTGAGTAGAGTAATTTTTCACATGGATTTTCAATTTTCATGATGTATTAGCTATCACCATGCCATTTTTAATGAGAACACATCCCATTACCATGTAGGATTCATGACTTTGGATCAAAACCATTTCATCAATATAGTGTAGTATGAGAATATGTTTACTATGTAAGATTATTTTCAACTCTTTTAAATTCTCTTCACATTCCAGAATACATCGGAATAAAATTCCTTTTCAAGTCAATATACATAATTTATAAGATAATCATAAGAAATAATTCACCAAACAGCGATAATTCTTATCCAAACCAAGAAAAATTTAGATTTCAGTTTTCATTTAGGTTTATAGCAATGTTCCCTAACTTCAGTCTTTTCTAGATCCATAAATATACCCTCTAATGAGATATGTGACCCCAAAGTGAAACATTATGAATCCAATATTCCCAATATATATATTTTTCATAAATATTCTTCTTTATCAATGTCATTAATAAAATCCACAAGTTTTCATGATGATATTCCACAATCATTGAATATACAATTATATAATATATAAATACTACCACGAAATGTGAAATATAGTCTTTGATAACTATATTTATTAAATTCATGAAGATAATGGGGGAACACATTAGACCAAAATGCATCACTATAAATTCATTGTGTTCATTCCTAATATAGAATTTCATATTTGGAATATAGTTATTATTAAAACATAATTTATCTTATCAAATATGATGATCAATATATGGAATGTATCGATCTCCACATTGTTAGACAATTATTTCATCAATATAGGGAATATGATATTCGTTCTTGATTTTGATCTCTTTATGTTCTTGAAAATTAAGGCAGAGTCTAATTGATCAATACACATTTTTAAAAAAATAAAAAAGATGAACCCTATGGTGACACACTAGGGCATAGGAATCCGTTGTCATATTTTTTTGGAGTGGCTTCTTCAATTCCAAAAAAAAATTCGGGCCATTCTATATGCAGTCATTGAAATAGGCATAAAACACGATATGATTTCTATATAAAATTAAACATCATGATTCGGTGGAAGACATGAAAATTATATTAAAAATACATCATCAAACTCCCATAAAATAGGTGTATCCTTAAATCTAGGTTTACCACTAACTATCTATGATAGATAAACTTTATTTATATGAATTGAGACCCAAAAGATGGATGTTATTGAAACTGGATTTTCATATTCATCATTTCATCAATAGATGATTATAGATTCATTAGAAACATGAAATATAAATTCCATTCCTTATAAATTGATATGAGAACCATATATAGAAATCCAATCAAGGAAAATAATCACATCAAATTTAACTAATTAAAGGATCAAAATATTTGTCGGAATCATTTTATCACAAACGTCAACCAGAGAAGAATTATAAACATATGATGTGACAATTTTTATTTTATGTGTTTTCATAGGTAACTCATCATCAAATTGTTTAGTTAATATGGTTATACACTTATAATATTATTTAGAAGTAAAATATTGTGTGGATCTATAATAAAATAAAACATTAGCTATTTTAGAGTGGATGGTGAGTGTACCTTTCACATCTTCACAATCATACTCCACATATCCATTAGTTATTACATGGAATTCTCCTTCTCATATATCCTTAGTAGGTTAATGATGTGGATCACCATAAATAACCATTGAACTAGGTCATTGGATATCAAAATTCCTTTTTTCCTTGCACTTGTATCATTTAATTACGGGTGGATTATTTTTTGTATCACTTTCTTGATTTTCATCATTTGTTTTATTTTTTCCATTACATCAGTTGTCAATTTCCGGAAGACCGTGTATACCACACACAAAACATTTACTCGTACCATTAATACAGTTTTCGCTATATTTAATTCCACATTACGATCATAAAGGAAAGCTCATCATTTATTTTTGATGTGTTTTGTATTTACCCTTGAATTCCATTTTTCTCTTTATATCAAACTCATAATATTGATGGGTGACTCTAATATCCTTCTCAACATTGATAGAACAATGAATGGTATCCTCATATCAACTGAATTCTCTTATAGAAAATTCTTTTTGGAGTCTTGGTTTTAACACACCGAACAATCAATCATCATTACTCTCATTTTGAATGATAATATTATAAGAATACCTTGCATGTCTTGAAAAATTTTCTTCATAAGTTCAAATAGATTCATCATATTTTTTATTAATATCAATAAACCCAATCTATATCATTATATAAAGAATATGAAAATGAACTAATTATTGAAAAATATGTTCATAGAATCATATCATTCCATGGGTTCAATTTCATCTCATTGACTCAAACTATTGATGAGATTCACAATTTATCCTCTTCACCATCAAAAAGATATAATTCCAAAAATAATTTCACATGATCTGGTCATTGGATAACTAAAAAAATATTTTAGGTGGTACTGATCAATTGTTCATCCACTAGTGGATCAGAATACGCACTATGAAAAGGTGGATTCTACCTCATAATGGAATCAACAGAATGGTGTCCCCTCCTTTTTACATTTGGAAGTCCACCATTATTCATAGATTGTGAATGTTGTGTGAGCAAAGAAAAAATATTTCATTCCAACTCCAATTACATTTTTTTCAATAGATGGAAATAATTACATTACCTATCACATTCAGTATTAATGTAGTTATTTCATGGTCCATATCTTGACCAAAACAAAAAAATCATAGTAAAATAAACACAAATCCTAATGGGAAAACCACATAATCATGAATAATTAGTTTAATATTTCAATAAAGAACACCTTAGGTTTTTTCCAAGTTTATTTATTATATTAACCAGAACTCTAGGATTTTATCCTATAATTAGAATTATCAAGATGTTTCTTACTAAGTATTTCTCATCCAAATTTATAAAAGGTTAAATAAAAACATCTATAATACCAAATATAATGACAGATAATTTTCTTACATTGGTATTACATCTTAATGGAAGAATATTCATTACATAACATTTCAAAATTACATCAGAAAAATTTATTTTTATGGTCTTTATGAAATTGGAAACATAAAAAACTACTTCATAATATATCTATATATTATCCTTCTTATTTCATAATAATTAGAACCTCTTTTGACATGTGTTAATTAATACCTTTCATCGTATGCTGTGAAAAGAAACATAAAAAAATGGTGATCTCAGATCCTTGGAAAAGTTAAAAAAGGTACATATCAATCATATTATAATCATGAGATATATGAATGTCATAAAAACATGTGAAAATTTCATTCTTAATATCATATATAATGATATCATGTCATGGGATAAATCATAGAAGTTTAAAAATAACAATTTTCATGATATTAGAACACAAAAAATGAAATTTTGGTATATAGATAAGAATATAAATCATATATACATTAGTATGCGCTCATTCCCAAGACCATCAAGGTGGACACGGTCCATTACTGACCCTAGCTCACTCCTCGTTCTAGCCCTATGATACTGAACCTAGTTCACTTCCCATTGCATCCCTGAATTTGTAAACCAAAATATTTTATTATTATATTCATATATATCTCAGGATATATAATTTTTTACGCAAAGAATTTGATTGAGATATGGGTCCCACCCACCACATATATAAAACCACACATAAGTATGCCATAAGTACAAACTTAATTCATATAAACCATAAAATGAAATAGTTTTTATAAACATCATTCCATTATAACATAGCCCATGTAAATGCCATGGGTTTCATAAATACTATTAAATCATAATAATTACACAGTAATATAATTCTAGTTATCATAAATATAAAATAATTTTGATACATCACGTGAAAATATTAATTGAGTAATATATGCTTTATGCTTGAAAATACACATTTTTTAAAAAAAAATTACAATTTTGAAAGGAAACAATTTCATTGAAACTAAAAATAGAATCATATATGTGAATCTTTATATACTTATGTCATCATGAAAACATAAATATCCATTCATTTTGTATAAGTTAAGATAAATATTCTTTTTGTACTTTTTCTAGAAAAGTCAGAAAATACCTTGTTTGGAAAATAATAAAAAATTCCAATCATACTATTTAGTAAATTTTCAAACATTTTTAAAAATAAATCCAAAATTTTTATAAAATAAGTGAATTTTTTTTATGAATCATGGTAATTGATGCTAGATATTCCTAAAAATATTCTTAGAAATAAATAATCCTGAATAAAAACGGGACTGTGAAATTTACCCTTACCTTAGGTTTGATTTTTTTTCAACATATTTGAACCTTATGTATAGTGGTTTATGGAATGTTATTAAATTATTTTTGAACCATATTCATTTTTATGATATCATATATTATAATATAATTAACCATTTGTTAATAATATTTCATTAATAGACTTCTTTTAGTGTGTTAATTGTTTCATTTTCCTAAAAATGTTTATTCATACAAGTTCCAATTATTATGAATAAGACATAGTTATAAAATTTCCAAAATTATATATCCATTATATTAATTTATATAATCATTCTTCAATGGTAAATACAAAAATTGAGATATATCATGTCATGGAGAGGGTAGGTCGTACATGCACATGAGAGATAGTGTCATTCCATTAATTATAAATTGGTATGGTAGTAGATGATGCATACTTTATTCCAGAATATATCTAAAGTAATAATATATATATATATATTATATCCATCATTATACACATCCAGGTAATTTATTGATGAACAAAATATTACACCATTATTTACAGATGGTAAGTCAGACATACGCATGCGTGGTGCTTTTGTTTTTCATATAATGGATAAAAGGTAGAAAATGGTTGTTCAATAATCATAATTTCATCTCAGTATAATATTAATACATTAAATATTAAATTATAGTGGAAAAAAAGTCTAAATATAATGTAAATGAATAAATAGTCTATGAATAGTTGATAAATATGATTACCTCTTCATTGGTGAACGTTTTTTCGAACCCTACTTAGGGACACCAGGGCTGTTATTATGAGAGTACCAGAGCGTCTAGAATGTGTCTAGGAATGTTTATAAGAAAAATTTTCATGGGATGGTATATCATAAAGGCTTAATGAGATATCAATAAGTGATTTTAGAGGTTTCCTTTTAAAATTTATGTAAGGGGAACTTTATGAAATTCAAAAAAAATTAATTTATAATAAATATAAACCCAATAAAAATATTTTTGAAAAGGAAATGTGATAGATAATAAAATTACATAAGTATATAATATAATCAACAAATATATATTTCATATGTTTTCTAATTCTTTAAAATGTTTTAATTTTCATTAACACTAAGTTAACCTATTTTAATTTTCACTAAGGTAGCAACTTTTTCAATATGAATCTTTTTTAATTGTTAGATTTTAGATATAAATTAATTTATAAAAGAAAAATTGTAAACACTTATACTTTATTCATTTTTATTTATTTATAAATAGGTTTATTATTTTAATAAAATTTCATAAAATATTATTTTTATAAGATATAATTAGTGTTAATTAAAACATTATTCAATACCTGATCATTTAACAGAATCAATATAAGATGTCAAATGACATAAAAAAATTATTATATCCCCAATAGGTCAAGGTTATCTATAAAAGTCTTCAATCACGTTAATTTTCTAATATTATATTTATTTTAAAATTTCTCTAACATTTATATGATATTTAAATTAACTAAATAAATACTACACCAGTGTTGTGTAATTATTTATAATACATATTTGTTCCCTAAAAAAGAAAAAGAAAATAACTAATATTCTTCTATAATTATGAATAATACTTACAGTCTAATATATCATTAAAATAACACTATAAATAAATACATCATATTTAAAAAATGATTGTAACATCCCTAAAATTTAAATTAAATAAAATATTATAAATACCATAATTTCATCAATGTGCCCCAAATGTTCAAAAAAAATAAATTTAATACAAATATGTTTATGAAGATAAAATTTAATAGAGAGACTCATAAATAACATTAATTTTTCTAGGTTGAAACATATGGAATATTAAATAAAAATAATTTGGCATTTTATGTCATTCATTGATAAAAATATTATATAATTCATTTAAATGTATTTGTGTCTACTAAAGAACATAATTCATATATTTATATGTTAATAATATATTTTAATTTATCCAATAAAATGTTTTCTTGTTTTAAAGTCAATTTATAGTAATTATAATATTATTTTTAACCTAAATTACTGAATTTACACTTTTTGTGGTAATATAATTTACCCAAGTTACTATTTATATTGGAAAAATATAAGGATATTAATAAATAAATATGGACCATGTTCTTAGATATTTTTCATCAATTTTTGAAAATTCAAAACAAAGTAGTTTTGGAATATAATTTAAAATAATACTAAAAATTCCATGTAAATTAGTTTTTTAAATGACCTTTTCAAATATAACTTGTTTTTAAAATAAATTCATGCATAATTTTTTTTTAAAAACCCATAATTGGGTTATTTTAAATACAAATGAACTAATTAATATTTATAACTGATCCAAAACATAATTTTAAATTTTGAAGAATTTAAAAATATTATAGATTTCAAAAAAAAACATTATTTTCACTATTATTTATTTGTTTTCCAAAAAATTTATAAATATAAAAATTTAAGATAAATTTTAAATGGTTAATTCGAAATTTAATTTTTTTTATCAAATCCATTTTTTATAAGTGAAAAAATAAAAAAATATACAATTATTTTTAAAGAAAACTTATTTTTTATGAATAATTTAATTTTGCATAAAAATGGGTAATCATTTTAAAAAAAATAATATATTCATATTGAGTTATATTTCTTCCATAAATTATTTATTCATATTTAACCCACAAAAGTAATTTCTTGTTTATAATGGTAATTTTATACTAATCGTGGCTCATAGTTTTGGTAAACTCACGGTTCCGTGCAACACAACCTGTTGAAAAAGAAAAATAATATATTGAGAAATATTTAGAAAAATATTAGGGTGATATAAGTATAGTAGATCCGATGATGGTGATAAATTCATGAGTAACAACTAAATTGTCTCAAAACTATTGAGTGACCGAATATTTGAATCATGCAATGTACATTATAATTCCCATATGCAATGTCCTCTTATATTTATGTTTTCAATCAGTCAATTTCACTTATGGTTCATTTTTGTTGTGACTAGGAAGGATTCAGAAACATGTATTCAATTTATAAGATATATATATTTTTGGAAATATGTCCCTCTAAGGGATTTCATGAATTCATATCCTCTATTCTAGCAATAGGTTTCACCATCACCACCATAAGTGATCAAGAGGCAACCCTCCTTCGGAATGTGAGAGAGAAACATGAGATATTCAATGAATGGAACGAGGACCTGGTAGTGGGAAACAAAAAAATATATATAATGGGGAATATAACATGAATCTTATAGGAATTATTATTATTGACCATGTATTTTTTCTTGTGACACATCAGAGAGGGATTTCATGTTTTTCCCACATAATCAAATTATAATCCACAATGAATGTAAAAAAATTGATCAATATCTCAAATAATCCATGAGTAAATCACATTAGATGGTTGGATACTATTAATAAAAGATGATGGAAACTCGATATTATTCTATTGTTGATTCTATATAATCCTAAAATATACGACACCGAGTGAAAATGTCGTTTATCCAGTGTCTCCAATAGTATCTGGTAAGTACAATGTTGTAAGGATACCCCTATGAGTGGATAATTATGTAATTGGTAATCACACATGAAAATATAGAGGGACAAAAGACCCAAAGGCTATCATTTGGGAGAAAAATCTGCACGGGTAAGTTTCCCCCATGTCAATATCAAATTGTTTTCCAGGTCTCTCCCCAGATAAATTTAATACCCACTTTCCTTATTTTAGGGAGGTAAAGGAACATGTCTACATTGTCATAGAAACAACACATGAATTTTTAGGGGTGATTATATTAAATATGGAAATCATGATCATTGTTTAACTCTTGTTAGTTAATAAGATATAGATAAATCTATACTATACTAGTTTATCCTAAATAGGGCCCCTAAATGGATATCCCATAAGAGGAATCCAACCATAACTATTGAAAAATATCCCTACATCCAAATTACTTCCAAAATCCCTATGTTCCATAGACATAACTGGAAAATCGCATAGTGATAATTCCATGTAACTGTTACCAAGAAGACTTATATATCCCGAAATATGCACTTTGTTATTTATTCAACAATGAAATAATCAATATAAATGATCATTAAACCACATTGAGAAATTATGACACACCATATCTAAAACTTAATAAATATGAGACTCAAAAATGAGAAGAGTTGCATCTTTATTTAAAATATCTTATGGAAAACCCTAATCTAAAATGATGTGGGTGTGTGTACCCTAATATTGATCCCCAGTATCATCTATTCAGAAATAATATACATAGAATACAAAAACACCTCTATTATGGAAATCCATGTTTTATAACATGTTGTTCACACTAGTAAATTTCATCACTTTTGACACGAATGATATTGTATAACATAATACTATTGATGAACATTACAAAGAGACAAAATAAAATGAAAATGAAGCGTTGATAAATTTACATGAGTAATGAGAACATTATCAGTTTCATATTAAAACCTATTATTTAAGAACCCCTAATATAATTACAATTTAGAACCCTTATTATATTTGAATTGAAGTTACTGGAAAATGTGTGGCTATATCTACATACCACTGACCACCCAACGATGGTCTCCATGGCTCGGCCAAAAATAAAATTTCACACTATGAGTAAAAAAATAGAATATTCTGTTTATTAATGTATAATTTACAAAGGGAACATTACACATTGAGTATGATCTACATGATGATGTTTTCACGAATCATTCTGATTATACTATTCCAACAGGATATATAAATCAACTCAAAATGGTTATATTATGCCAATTAATCAACTTGAGATCATTTAAACGTCATCATTTGAGTATTGTTCTGGTTGATTATCAAGAGTCCTCAACACTATGGAAGAATGAACTCAGGATCAGTAAAATCACCCAAGTCATACATTGATGGTGGTTTATTAGAAATTAATGGATTATCAAACTTTTTAGATGGATTCTATGGAATTTTTATTTGAATAGGTAGAATTATAGATGGAACCATATCTTAAATGGGATTTTTTTGAATCCTTTTCCAACCAACTCTATGAAACCTAATTTATCAATATTTGATGTAATTGGAGATTCAAAGTAGCATATCATAAGTGTTTAGTCCGAATAAAACCCCATGTTATGAATCTCTGAATAATTAGAGTTAGTCAAATTTATATTCCTTGTGCAATCCAGAATAGTTCTTACATTTTTTGGTTGAATAAATTGACTGATATGTCTAAAAAGCATTAAATATCTCATTCCTGAATTCCTCTACCAAAATAATCTGTTCAGAATAAAGAAAATATGTCCCTGAAATCATTATTTTTAATATAAGGGAGAGTGAGAGAGTTTAGATTTTAATGGAAGCTTTGATGGTATAACATTCTCTATGTAAATATAAATTCTACATGAACAATGGTTGGAGATATATATGGAGAACCTATAGGAAGAGTTAGAACCCATTCTCATACCTTAAAGTTTCATGGTCAATTCTGATAAATTGTGGATTTAGAATAGAATCTAAAGGATTGTATTCATATAAAAAGGAACAGATATCACCATGAACCACCATCACATATATATAAACAATAGAATTCAGAAAAAATTATTATCACAAATAAGTTTACATGGTTCTGTCTATGTGACTTTAAAATATGAATGAATAACATTTATTCATTCTATAATGATCATTCTCATTATTATATCACCTTTTTAATTTAAAAAAAATGAAATAATTTATATAAATCAATAATCTAGATGAAATAGGGAATAATGATCACATAAATTACTACCATTATAATCATATATTGGGTAAAATTATAAAACAATTATTCCTCTTCAACGATATATAGTAAAATATGGTCAAATAAAAACAAGTACATTTTTGATAGTCCTAAGGAACATGTTACATAACTATCATCAATTCTCCCCAATTGTTGAGGCCAATGGGAAGTTTCACTATATGGGAATAGATACAAGTTTGATGAGTAGATGTTTTAGAATAGAGTGAATCATTCTCATGAAATACTCATGGAATGGTTGAGTAAAATATTTATGAAAATAATTCCATATATAACACATATTGTAACACATTAAATTTCTCATCCTCCTAAAACATAATTCAATAAGCATAGAAATGGATTAGAAAAATAAGATTTCTTTGGGATTCAATAACTAATCCAAACTCAAATGGAAGCTATGTCCCACAAATTTGGTGTTAGTGAACCATACCTACCAATGAAACCATGGGCACTATACCACTATCTGAAACCATATACAAAATCACTACAAACATGTTCATCTTCTTGGAGGTGATATCAATAAAAATCATCCCTCTAAATGGGACAATATTTTGATAAGAAGCTCTAGATATCCTATGTTAATTTTATTTTACTAACAAACATGTTGACTATGAAAGGGATTTTTTTATCAAATGGGTGCCATTGTTTTTATAAAAATATTATCAAACAATAATTAATGTAATGATTAATTGGATGAATTTGTAAAATGATTTTATACCCCTTCTAGTACTAAATTATTTTATGTTGACAATATGTCATTTAATGTTTCGGTATCTATGGAAATAATAAATCATACAACAATATAGATAGAATTTGTGGGTTCCTAATACTAATGGAGGATTAAATCACTTGGGTACACACCTGAACTTCCATCATATGCCACAAATAATATCATTAGAAAAGGTAAGGGTGTTATAATGTAATTTTATAGACCTCCCTCTAAATCTATCAAGGTCTTATTTAATAAATAATAATATCTAATTTACAATGATAATGTGGAAATATTTGGGGAAAAATAATTGAGTTACATTAATAAAGAACACCCATTGGTGATGTTTTTTAGGTTACAGAAAAAATCATTGGATGGACTTTTAAAAAATCATCACATTATATTGAACCCCACTCAGGATGATATTCATGTATGTTCCTACCATTGTGAGATGTAAAAATACTACTAATATGGTTCTAGACGTATTAAATTACCCCATACCATAAGTCTTGGGGTATTTTCATTTAATTCACCACCTCATCAGGTGTATTATTGACATTGTATAACATGGTTTTTAGCCACATAGTCCCTATGATAATAAGAGATCTTTGTTATTGGGGTATCACCATCAATGTACCAATCATAAATGAATTCAACAAAAATAATGAATTTATTGTGATTAAGGTATTCCTACCCCGATCCCAAATTCAACAATGTACCCAAGTTTATCAAGTAGTATGCAACAAAAATGGGTAATAGTTTTTTTAAAATAAAAGAAGTAGAAAAATGAAATTTATATACTATAAAACATGAGAATGTTTCTATGTATTTCTCCAAATCTATAAAGATTAATTTGATTTATCATACATGGATTGGGGGACCGTAATATTCTTGATTCTATATACAATACTGATTATTGCCCCAATCATCGATTTTTAAGTAATATAACCAATGGGTGATTAAAATTTATATATTTTATTTAGATGTATATATATAAAAGGTAGTAATGGATCAATTGTCCTCAAAATATCTTAATCATCTCAATGATAAATCTAATCATAAGATAAAAAATGTTTTAAATAATTACGGAATTATTTTTCTTAGTGATTGATGAAATAAGTTTTCTTCCATTATGACCAAGTATGTGGCTACCTATTTTATCTTTTCATAAAACAATATAAAATCATGGGTGTTCAATAATAAAATGAATAGAGGAAGAATTTATGAATGATCATCCAAATTATTTTACGAACATCCACATCTTATGATATATGATTGAAAAATTATTTTGTTTTTATGGATGAGCTTCAATATTTCATAAAAAAGGACATATTAGAGTTTCAGAATTATAATACATGTGAAACATGCATGTGAGTCATTCTCACTCTAATATAATATCATCATTCCTAACAGGTCATCTCAAATAAATAAATTATTTATTGCATGTTTCTTAAGAGGCCATCAAATGGAACTTATTGTACGGACATAAATTGCATGATGTAGGAACCTCACAATAATGACTAAATATATATGGAATAAGGCCCTTTTTTTAAAAATATAAAAATCATAATTTTATGTCATAATTTCAAGACCCTAAATTACATGACATATGGTCCGTAAAACATATCCTTAAACTATGTGGTGAATGGTCCATCCCATATGGCCTCAAAATGCTCTGAGTGTTCCATAATATATTTAATTGAACTATATTACCTCAATTTTATAAAGTATAATTATTAATAGAATCTTCAATTTTAATTTGGGGGACCATAAAGACAGGTAAAAACCCATAAAGTTTCCAAAAAAATAGACTTTTATATAACAGTTGAACAATATTCCCCCAATACATCATGACTCAACAAGAATTTTCCTAGAGAGGTTTTAATTATCCTCCATTTTAATCATATTATATTCATTTTTTTTATATTTAAAATATATAATATGATAGTGTAGCTATATTATATTCCAAACCATTTTATAAATTTACTCTTCCACTTAACTCATGTTAAATCGTTGATGTCTGAGTCATCTCTAACCAATAGCCTTGTCTCGTGATTCTCTATTTTAATTCCCAAAAACCATGAGCATATCCTATATTCTTACCTTGTATGAATAATCAGAAATGGGTTCACTAACTCATTCTAATGAACTACTGAAAGAATTAATGGTAAAAAACAATTTTATTCATATTTTATGTAACCATAAGGAAATTTTCTCATTCATGAAATATTGTCCCCGAAAATCCATGTTCTATTTATATATTGTGCAATAGTGGTTTGTAAATTACTAATGATCAATCAATTCCCATCATCCAACATTCTATTATGTATTATTTATAGATTAAAAGACATTATATACCAAATATGATTCCATTTTTCTCATGAAGATTTTAAATATCTACAAATTGTTTTCCCTCATGCATTAGTGACCTTATTGAAGAGGATTTATGTATAATGATCAATAACTATATGAAACGTTTGTCAAATAATTTTATAAAATATTACAAGTTTCAGAATTACTCATCAAATTACATTAAACTATAATATAGGGGGACTTTTTCATAAATCCTTAAACTACATAACATGTTCTCTTTATGGCCTTACTATAAAATGTATGGTATGTACTCCATCACATATAACATTAGATTATTCAATGGGCTATATCCTATTTCTTCCAAAACTAAATACATTGAAATATTCTATGTGATCTAAAATTATAAAATACCCCCTTATGCAAGAGATCAATTAACATGACAATTCTCCTTCATATTAAATTTTATGGCTACGACAACATCTAAATGACAAATTTTCCTAGTACACCCAACCTATGCAAAAATAAACCTTTTTTCATAACAAAATTTTGGTCTATCCATTTTTAAATGGGTTATATAGTGATTCTTGGATCTCTAATTAATGTCTCATATATTGATTCCAGTTCCATGTAATTATATCCCAGTGATTCGACCATTACCCGCTCACAACAGATCTTCCCATTGTCATTCATTAGGATGGAACTATTTTAGTTTGTCTTAATCATGAGACATTATTAACAATAGGTTTACTCCATTATATCATTAGTGTAATTATATTTTTCACTACTATATCCCATACTCATGAATTTTAACAATTCAGAGACACACATTCCTTGAACACTTATAGATTAATTCTAGTTGTCACAGGATATATATTGAAACACAAATTGCTTATTTTTGGTGCATCCAGAAAATATTCATCATGTCAAATACACAAACCTATCAAAGTGAATTTGTTTTAAAATTAATGTTTGGTTTCCTCCAATAAATCTTCCATATGATGAATCTATTCTCTTTCTAGAAAAATGTATTATTTTATTCCTATTATGACTTGATATAAGTTAATGAATATATTTTTCATTCTACAACCAGTCATAAATTTCATTATTATCACACACCTTCCTAATTTATACTTTGCTCAACATGTCGAGTAGTTCTCTATTATACTATATGCAGGGATGCTATATTTTATACCAAAACAATATATTTTGTGAATCCTTTTACTATATGATGTGTAGTATTTTATCTTATCCTATTATAAAGTATGATAATATTTTATTTCCCATTTTTTCCCCATTTACACCATCAAGTTCATATCATACCATGTTTTTTTTGTATCTGGCCAATTATCCCATTTCTAGTGTTCCTCAGGAATTTCATTCCATTTTCCCCATGAATGATCCACATCATAGAAAAGGTACTTAAGGAACCTAAACTAGTCATTGAATTGTGAACATAAAATAAATGTTCCTATGTTAGTTTTATTATGTATTGATATGTTAATTTTCCTTGTTTACACCTGGTTATAACCTTTCTATTATCAATAAGAACAATTCCTTATATTTTTAGTCTAATAATAATTACGTAATACTAATTGAATCTATAATTCAGATGGAATGTATTAAATTAGTCAATGAATCCGTAGTTTTATTCCTTTACATTGTTTTAATATAAATTTCCCCAACGTTTGGTAAATTTTGTATGACATTATAATATATCAACCCTTGGTTAAATGTTTTGGACAATCAATATAATAATTCCAAAGTAAAGATAAATTTTACTTTCTAGGTTGAAAATGCAATAATGGAAAACTAGGAAAAAGGAATTTATCCTATCTCAATTATAGTATATCACATATCCATGTTAAAATTAAACTTCCCAAAATAGTAGAAAAAAATATATATTAATTTGTTGAAAATACAAAATGGAATTCTAAGAAAACCCTGGGTTCTTACTAGCTAATTATATTCCCTTTCAATAATTAAGGGAAAATTATGGGTAGTAAATAAAGTATAATAAGATATTTAAGATACCATATCATAATCCCAGAAAAAAAATTATTCTATTCTCTTTGAACCCATTTTTTTAGTAATATGAGAAATGAAATGTTCTATAATGCCTACAAGTGAGATTAAGATGTAGAATTTTTATATGATCATTCATGACAATGCTACCTTTTAACATTTATAAATAATTACTTTTAGATAATTTTATAGATATGAAATTTCATTTAATATAAATCTACCCTAAAAATTTTTTATATACCATTTTGAATAACATATATGGTTCTTGAACCCTTCTTGAATTTCATTTTATCCACAAACATATGATATCTTCTTGATGTTTGAAAAATCACAAACAGAAATCATTGTGACATGGTTCTCTTATTAGAATACCTAAAACCAATATCATATCCTATTAGTTCTACCATTAATTTAAATTTTTGTTAGTTTTTCATATTCCAACAATTACTCATGTGATTGGTACTGACAGCCATTTTTCATATTTATCATGAAAACTAGAGTCATTTTTATCCAATAGAGAGAATCCTCTAATCCCATGTCTTATTTAATAATGGCATAGTTGATGTATACCAATTATCAATAGTTAACATATTCCCACATGTTTCAATTAACTCAGGTAATATTCTATTTTAATTCACAAGATCCATAAGTCAACTATAAAATCTGATTTAAATATCCTTGAGGTGACACATTAAAGAACCAGAACCATATTGAAAGTAAGAATATACCATAATACTTTTTTACACTTTTATATCTGATTATGGAGTATCTATGAAGAATATAATTCGATGATTTGAGATAAACCAAATTTAATCTATAATTCCTTGTTTTTATATACTTATCTTTGCATAATGATTTTTTAGAGTTTAGATACTCCACATGGAAAAAAAATTCCTTATGTTGAGATACTCCTATTGGAATACAAAATTCATTGAGTGAGGATAATACTCTCTGAAAAAATGAATCTTTTAATTCATATTATCCATATGGAATATTTATATTGGTATCTTAGTCTCCCATTAAGGAATCATACTACATGAAATGATTATCCATCTAGAACGACCTTTAAATTATTAGCGTGTTCCAATCAATTTAACATTATTTGCTTCGGTTGGTGCTATAAATATATCAAAATTCCCATTGGGTGAGTTTACTAATTTATGTTGGATATTCTTCAAATAGTCTATAATATGATAACAACATTTTAATTCCTCCTTTTATTGATTCTATGATGTATATTGTATTCATTATTCCAAATAGTTGTTTCCTTGATTTCTATTATTATAGGATATATTGTGATGTTTGGACCACTAATCCAAGTCCAAACCATCATACCAAATTGGAACCATTTCCCTAATATTGCGATATACACAAATATTTTAAATTTTTTATATATGATCCATACACTATAATATTTTTTTTATGAAACTTGAATATAATATTCTTTGTAAAACCATAAATATTATTTTATATATGATCCCCTATCAGAATGAAATTTCCTTTTCAAAAAATAACTATGTCTTGATTCATTTTTTCATATGATACATTGTGATTTTCATGTGTCCAATTATAGATCTAAAATAAAATTTCCCTTTAATTCAAATCACCATGCTATTATCAAATTTAGCTTGATTAATTCACATTGGGATTTTCCCCATTAACATTTTTAAGTATATCAAATTTCATATTTTTGTTATTCTGTTATAAATATGAAATCTTAGTGTATATATCCTCCCAAAAGAAATAAAAAATTATTATTTGTTACCAATTCTACTCTAAATAAAATAGCCTTATGTTGAGATCCTATACTAAGAAATATAAAATATTTGAGAGATATTTTCCTCCTCAAAATACAAAATTCAAAACTCAAAGTTTTTTTTAATAAGTATAACTTAATTTATGATTCTCCTTTAGGAAACAAAAACACCTTGACTTGAGATTATCCCTTTGGATACAAATTTTTATGAGTATGTATCCTCTTCAGGGGGAACATATAACTATGGAAACATCTCTAGAAACATTCCTAATATATGAAGTTGATCTGTATTACTTACATATTTGATTATTTTCATTGTGATTGAATTTAATTCTAGGGTTATTTTTTATGGCACCCAATAGATGAGTCCCATGAACTTTTTAGAAATTATGATAATAAAATATTCACTCAATTGAAATTATTTGACTTCATGATAAAGGAGTTACAAACAAAATGTTGAAAAATCCAGTAAGATCTCCATCTGTTAAATGATTTCTCACATACAATGGGATGAATACATTCAAAAATGTCGTCCAATTTGGTTATGTGGTGGTGGGAACCTCTCATAAAGAGTGGACCATATATTTCATCCATTCTTGTAGAAAATGGTAATATAATCATTAGATGAATTATTAGGCCCCTTTATCATGTAAAACATATACTATAGGAAATCATTATAATGAGGACACTTAATCATTTCATTTTCTTTGATTTGACAGTCCTTGATTAAAACCAGAGTTATAGATAAGAATAAATGATTATTTGAAGTTGGTATTTCTCGAAAAGTACTATTGAAGTCCCTGACCATGATTATCTCAATACTCAACTAGACATTACATGCCTAGTCTCATGCCTAGTTTCACCCATTCTCGATTGATTTATACGTAGATGGATTCTTGATTTTGAAACATTTATTTTCAGTCCTTGCTTCATGTGATTTTTCACACACATCCATCACTGCACACCCAAACCCATGAATTATGCCCATACATAGCTGATAATGGTATTTAGGTGTTGTTATTGTATATAGTTAGATAGAAATAATGGGGATTGCCTATAAAATTACCCCCATTGAATCCAATTTTGGAGAGGAATTATAATGCATGATTATAGTCATACGATGTTCAAATGAGTGCACCGAGAATATTCCAACATTCCAAAGACTCCATGAACTCCTTTCAGTGATTTTCAATTAAAAATATTTAATATATGGGAAAAATAAGTGCAGAATTAGGGCCTTATAATTAAATCTATGACATGGGGACCATAGTATATTGAAAATACCCACCTATGTACAACACCACCGAAGTTCACAATCTCCCATGTCATTGACTACCTACGTGCTTAGTTCACCCAGGGATGCAACTTAGGATCCCACATCACTGATGTAACATACATACGTGTCCATTAATCAATGATTTTTTCCTAGGTTCTTACATAACCCATGTCACTTAATTGTGATTCTATTAACCCATGGATCCAAATAAGAAAATTCCCTAAAGCCTTATATGTACATAAGTAATATACCATTTAATTGAAAATTTTATTTGAATGCCAATTGAATTTATGAATATTGAAAAATGATAATCATTAATCATATATTAATTATAAAATAGAGGTTGTAATTAACTAATTGTTTCATTAGATTTAAAGAATGGAAGTAAATTAATATGACACATCAAACATCCATGGTACTTATTATTTTGTTTCAGTAAATGGATAAATATGAAAAAATATATGAGTATCCTTGATTACCTATATAATATAATACCCTATAATGATCATGGAAGATACTTTAGATACTCATGCCTTGCCAATATTCCCTTCCTCATTGTTTCCATTCATATTCCTCCTCTATATATAGAGGTACTGTTATTCTATGTATAAATAGTGAATCCCATCTGAATGATACTGGATTTATTTCTGCCCATATATACCCCAAGGAGATTGGATGATCATTACAGTCAATGATATTTACCAAAATCATGTGATTGTGTGTTCATTTTTTGTAGATTCTCTTCGTTGTATGGTATACTTATTCCAATTAATTCTCCATTTCAGTGTTTCTAATATAGTTACATATTTTCTATCATGTTAGACCCTCAAATAAGGGTATTAATTTATTCCTCTTAATCTGATAACTGTTATTGGACTCTAAAACATATTTAGTGGTATTATAGGAAACCCATGATACAAATTGTTTAAATATATAGATGGAATTAAGAATGATAAATAAAATAGATCATCATTTTCAGGTTTCATGAAAATGTAGAAAATCCGTTTTACCCCCATGCAATTGGGTACTGTAAATTTCCTATAGAATTACCCTTACATAAAGTGCACTATATGAGGATCGTCTCACATTAACAACTCATTGATCACTCTATGTAATGTTAAATTGATCTTAACTATATTTGCAAATGATTATATAATGGTAACCCAGTAGTTTACCCAAACACAGTGAATTTTACATAAATATCATACCCTTACACATAAGGATTGTGTAATGGTTAACTTCTTTTTTCCAGTACATTATTTTTTAAGTGAATTTAGTACCATTATTTAGTATTTAAATAAGGTCATGTGAGGATAAATCGATACCTACACTTATATGATTCACATTTATAAAAGTTTATGTCATATATACCCTTACATAGAATGAGATGTGTATAGTTAATATTCATATTAACTATATATAGAGAATTAAATTTATAATTTATGAAGGTATATAATGGATTACCAATAGAAAATGTCTTTGAGATGGCCCACATAATTGAATAAGGATTTACCCTTATACAAGAATACCATAATGTGTAAATGTAAAACGATATTTTAAAAAATGTTAAATTTTTAAATGATTTTATGAATTTATGAGATGTGTATAAATCATTATAAATTTTATTTTCTGAATATTTATTTTATAAAGAATTTATAATTTTATTATGTGATTAAAATTCTACGATAATTAATTAAATGATTTTTTTAATTTTTATTTTTTCTAAATATTAAATGTTTATATTTGAAGTACAATTTATCAAATTATATTGAAATTCATATGATACTGAAATAAAAATATTTTTTTAGAAATAATAATAAAAAATATATACTGAATTATAAGTAATTAAATATGGATAAAATATAAAATGTTAATAATTAAATTATGAGTTGTTATTGTTAATTATTTAAAACAATTAAAAATAAAAGGGGCCCTATTAAAATATTATTTAAGATACATCCAAAAAGCTTTGGTTATTGATATGATTTTAGTTTAAATAATAATTATATATATGATATTTCTATATTGTAAAATTATTAAATAATAAACATTAGATTATAAATTTTTCTTAAATCATATGATATCAAATATTTGAAATGGAAATGAGTTAAAATTGGAATGACTATAGAATGGTGATATTGAAAATTATGGAATGCCAATAATTTTAATTTTAGAAATTATAAAAGTATTAATAATTTACTTTGATTTATGAATTGTTTATAAGTGTTTATATGATGATTAAATATTATAATTTCTCATTAATTTAAATGGTTTTCTCTTTTATATACAGTTTTAGTTCATTTTTTTAACAAACATGAATATTGCATATTTTTTAATATAAAATGTTAAAATTACTCATGGATTTATCATGACATTAAATACTAGTATTGACTCGCAATTTAATTTAGTTATTCATTTCCCTTGACCATTGTTTATAATTGACATGTTCATCTTGAATTCAGTTGTTTCATATAATATGTGCATATTAGTTGTTGAAGTTATGTGGTAATTTATTATCACATGATTTAAGAATCCCTAGGTAGGGGTATATGTTGTTAGACTACCTACTTATCTAGAGGCCTCACACATTTATTAGAATGTGAATGGGGTTGGTTATCTATCACCTTCAACATACGCATGATAAAATATCCTATCTCATATAATTATAAATAATTTATGGAAGTTTTAATGTACCTTATAAATTTTATGAATCTAAATAAGTATTAATATTTTTAACTTCTATTACTAGTTATGTGAAACAAATAAGTTGCTTTCTTAATGAGTTACACATCAATATGGTTTGAATAAAATTATTATGTTCAGGGAATAAGATTAAAAAATAATGTCACTAGAAGTAAAAATACATAAAGTGAATATCATGATATAGGATGGTAGGATAACATCCCCTATAAATACTTTGTTTAAGATTCCTATGATATTGACCCTTTTTATTAACTCGATCATCCAAATGTGTAAAATCACAAAACAGTTTGGGTGCCTTTGGATTATCATGTTTATGAAAATCTTGGAATGAGTTAAAATAGAAAATAATTTTGTAGTTTCACACAAAATAGGGGTTCCATTAGATTTTATTATGACTAGATCATTTTTATATATGTTTTGGGTTATACAAGGATAGAGACCCCAAGGGTTGGGACACTAGAAGATATGTGTTTGGTTAATCAATATGATGGATTGGAAAATGATTTTTACATTAAACTATCAAGGATTATTATATGAAATGACTTGGATGATTCCAAAGCTAATGAAAATAGAGGCTTGATACATGCCAATGTGGGGCCATTTTATTTTTGAAATATTGATCTTAAATCACTAATTTTTATGATGAATTTTAGGAGGTTTCATAATTTTATTTTGAGCTAAACTAATAAAATTCGTTATCATATGGTTAATAATATATGGTATTCATATAATAGAATTTTTTTTTTTTATAATATCATTATCATCGACAAGAACAACATATTGATAAATAATTGAATGTGTAATCATAAATAATATAAATTTATTAATAATAACATAAGAAATGTTCCGAGCTACAATGGATACTTTAAAATATTCATTAATTAATGTTTCATCTGTTATAAGAATTCTATCCTCAATATTTTAAACTATTCTACATGTGAATCTAGATTCTTATGTAAGAATATAACGGTTAATTTAAGATTTCAAGTGCTGTAGATGAATAATTACTAATAGAATATTGTTATCTACTGAACTACTCATTATGATTTGATACATTAATGATTTTTAAAAAATCATGAACTGGAAATCTTAGATCAAATGCTACAAAATATTTATTTACATTTCCCTCATTGATACTAAATAATGTGAACAAAGTTTCTCTATACAAAATATACAACATCATATTATAAATATTTGGTCATTTATATCATCAATGTCCTTTGAGAGTTATTGTTTTAGTGAACATGGAAAAACGTTTACATAAATAATAATCACGTCTTTAAATGATCAGTTCTCCCAAATAATCCATATTTTATTTCTTTCACATTAAGTTATCATCATCATATATATGGAACACTAATATAAGTAATTCATTTAACTTAATTCATGAAAACTTTTTTAAAAACAATGGTTGAGGTAAAAATATTAGCAAGGGTAAACATATACATTAAAATTTTAATTATATCAATGAGAATATGATGAGTATCAGTGTAACGACCTAAACATTCATTAATGCAAATCCCTCTTGATCTTATTAAATGTATGTTTATGTAAAAGTTTTAAAAAAAAATCGACTTCTTTGGTTTTATGATTTTGTATTTTAATATACTTTTAATAATTTTGAATGTTTATAATATATCCGTTGAACAATGATCACATGATTAGTATAAATATAGGGCGTTAGAAACCCCACTACACTCAGAAAAAGGAAGCGATGGCCTCATTCAGTAGACGTTCCCCACACAAAGTGTAACATCCCAAGTAATGAATAATAGATATTTTTATCTATGTCTTTTAATGATTAAGATAGTGTTATAGAGGCTTAAAATGAAAATAAATACAATCTTATGCATGGAATACACTAATATTCTTAAAAGATTGTTTTACTGCCTTTTGATGGAAAACCATTTTTGAATCTATATTTTGAAAATTTTATAAACTATGTTTGTCAAAATAAACTTATTCTTTATGATTGGGACATCAAAATTTACCTTGTGTGAATTTTTGGTATTTTTCTGACAATGTACATTTTTTAATGAATAGTGAAAAATACTGGATTTTACATCAAAACTGTTTTTTAATATAATTTATTTATATGATTAGATTATGTTTTGAATTGGTTTTGAAGTGAAATTAGAATATATTTTTACCATTTAATACAATGTTGGTCATTGGAAACAATTTCACTTTTAAATTAGACTTAAACTGGTGTCAATCTTTTGATACTTATTGTTTTGTAAAAACACGCTATTTTCTCTGGCAGTGGGAATTAATTATTAAATTAATTAATGTGAATTATATGATTTTAATTTTTTTAAAATAGACTTCATTTTTGAATTCGGAATATCAAATATAGCTTAGGGTGAATTTTTGGTAATTTTCTGAAAAACTTCAATTTTTGATGAATAGTGAAACCACTAAGTGGTAATCAAGCAAACTGATTTTTCAGTTAAATGAAATTTTACGACTAATGTGTATTGAATTTTGAAAATCCGACATACATGGTTGACATTAAGAAGTAAAATGTGGTTCAATGAGATTAAATTAATTTTTTGGTGAATAGTAACTTATTAAGTTCTTAATCGCGATTAGTGGTAATTAGGGTAGTTTAAGGTATAAATAATGCTTTAATAATAGCAAATGACCTAGACACATGTCCCAACCTTATTGGTTGTGTCATGGTCGACAAAGAAAAGCCATGGGTCAACTTGGGGACCCCATGAAGACACTTTGGTTTGGAAATGACATAAATAACTTTTTATTAAATGTTAAAGTAAAAATGACACAAACAAGAGATGTTTTACGAAAAAATTTTTTACATGGGGTCATAAAGATCAGATATTTGATTATAAATAGTCATTGGAAAGCTAAACAGATTTCCTACATCATAGTATTTTTTTTTATGATTTTTAGACATTAAATAAATTAAATTATTTATGACATAATAATGATGCAGCGATGACATCATTATTTGATGATTTAAATAAAATGGAAAGATAATGTAAAATCTATAAACTACACACGGCCAAAACCTATTTTATGAGTGTTTTCGAACCCTTATCACCTTATCTACAAATTATATCAATGTGGGACCTTTTGAAACCGAAACACATTTTCAAATAAAGTAATATTTCTTTACTTTCCAAAAGTGCCCCTCCTCTCCTCTTATAAAAGGCCCCCAACTCTACCTCATTTCAAACACTCCTCAAGCCTTTGGCTCGGCCAACCCCTGCCCATTTACTCTCTCCACATCCTTCTCCTAATCCTAGAGGATTCTATTTGGGAAGAATCCTTTCAATGGAATCCTTTAGGCTCAAATCAAAAGGAGTTACACTTTTTAAGGTAATTCATTCTCTAATGTTCATTTGTTTTATTTTGCTTCTCCAACCCCCTAAAATCATTTTATTTACTTATTTTGTAACAACACCAGTATCTTCAATATACAAGGATTATGTTATAATATTTATTTGAGCTACACTCTCACACAACTACATCAAATGGTTAAATAACATACGGTTTCTATGGATGGCGAAATTCTGCCTCCCGAAACGATGATTGTTCAAAACTCATTTAACACCTTCAAAGGTGGACATTATGATGTCACTATTTTTATATATGATATATAATATGTTTATGTTTTCCTTAAGCTTCTGTTTGTTTTCATGTTGGGTATACCTTTATGGTTTCCATTTTGGGTAAACACGATATCTTCATTTTAGGAAGTGCGGACTACCGCCCCCTCAAAGTGATTTGATTCGTTAAATACCATATGTGGGACATATAAAGGATGGAACTATGATATTATATATGATATTATACTGGAATTATAATATACCTTTATATCATTATGATTCCATTCTATAAAATACGAAATAGAAATGAAAGTAACGTTCATGCGTACGTACGGCTTACCGTCTCCATGAATGGTGCATTTCATTTCTTACCTCTAAATGATTATGTAATAATATAAATGCATGTATGTAATGGATATATATGAAATATATGATATATACATCATGAATAACATTCTGGATATAATGAACCTTTGACCAAATTAACAACATGTAAGTGTAATAAGTCTATTTTTGACTTAAGAACCAAATACCGACAAAATGAATATTATTAACTTAACTGATTACATGATGTTCATAACATGGTATAAAATGAATAATGAACATGAAAAAGATTCATAAGCAAGTAGAGATTAACTCAAGTTTATTATTCAGGAGATTAAAGAACGGTCGGGTCATGTCGGATATGAGGTATGGGACTTCGTCTCAATCTCCTTTCGTTGAGGCTTATTTTATTTTATACACAACTTTCTTTTATACGGTGTATAAACCACTTTGACTTTTACGTTTATTCAAAAGGAATCTTTTTTATACGAAGAGTTTACTAAACGACAAAAGGGAATGTTTTTGTCGTACGTATGCGACGACAATGACTTCTCCGCCGTCGTGACTGTTATTTGAGTTTTAGCTTCCTCTACAAGTCATACGCTATTTTTAAAACGAAAAATAAATACCATGTTTTACTTTGGTATTGAAAATGGTTTTCATAATGTTTTTATTATATCAATGTGTTGTATTGATATCTCATTATTGAAATGTGGAAATTTTATGTTTCCTTTAAGCATGTTTTATGTGATATGATTATGTTATGGTTCTTGGGCATTATTATGAAGACGGGTGGTTCCGTGATAAACTAAGGGCGGGTGAGCCCGTTATAGCTCTCCAATGCATTGGATAACGCGAAAGAGTGAAACGATAAGGTTTCTCCGAAGAGATTTTAGGGAATATACTGTGATGAGTATTCCAAACGTAACCAAAAGGGTTACTCCCTACGTAAGAATGTTATGAATGCCTCAAGTTACCTTTATGTCTTATGATTTATATGATTTATTCATGATTTTATGAGGTATGTTAAAGTGCCTATGTTTTATGGGTAAAGTATGATTTCATTCTTATGTATATATGAACTCATGTTTCCTTTCCATGTTTTTTTTATAACCCATACTGAGTTTTTATGCTCATCCCAAGTTTTTGAAATGTTTTTCACAGGTCAAGGGAAAGGTACATGATAAGATGATAGAGTCAAGGATGTGTCAAGAAATAATCCATGTTTTATTTTAAATGTGTTTCCATTGATGGGAATGAAGAATACTATCTTTTTGTAACCACTTTGTTTATATGTGGAATGTAATGCAAGTTTTATGATCTAATTCTCTAAAACTCTAAAACCGAAAATATCCTCAATGTGTAATCTTGTAATAACTCAAGATTATGTAAGGTTTAAGGATGGGGCCTTATAGTTGGTATCAAAGGTCGGTTTAGATAACATTAGGAGTTATAATTCTATTAAATGATTATCCAAAAATATTTTTTTTCGAAATGATATACCATTTAAAGATTACCATGTTGCTTCATCTAAGACATGTTTGTTCAGAATAGTTTTCCGCAGGGGAAATAGGGAAGCAGTGCTAGGAAGGAATACAGAAGGAAATAACCTTCCGAATCAGCATCCAGAAATGGTCGAAATTGGAACTGAACAGTTTTTTGCAGTAATGGCGTAGTTGACTCAAGCGATAAATGGCGGTGGTATCCATGCACGAGATCAGCCAGATCAACCACAGAGGAACATGTTAGTGGTGGAACATTTCATGAGGCAACATCCACCATCATTCAGAGGATCATCTGACCCTGTGCTAGCTGAAGGGTGGATTAAAGCACTGGAGAAGATTTTTGATGTCATGGGGTGTTCACACAATCAAAAGGTTAGTCTTGCTATTTACAGTTTGGAGGGTGAAGCAGATCAGTGGTGGTCTATGGTTAAAAATATCAGGGACGCCGATGAGATTGATGCTTTTGACTGGGATGAATTCAAAGGTATGTTTCTTGAGAAGTATTTTCCTAAGGCTGTTCAACTTAGGATGGAAAAGAAATTCTTGGAATTGAGGCAAGAGGAAGACTCAGTGGCTGCCTATGAAGAAAGGTTCACTCGATTGGAAAGGTATGCTCCAAATTTTATCCGGGACCTTGATAGTAAAATCAATCGTTTTTACTCAAGATTAAAGCCAAAGTATCAAAGGGCATTAGCTTCTCGTGAGTTTAAAAGTTATGAAAAGCTTGTTCGATGTGCTGAGAAGGTGGAAATGGAGTTTTCCGATGACCAAGTTTTCTATAACAACTAGCAGAAGAAGAGACCGAGGTGGCAGGAGAAAGGTAAGAATTCTTCAAAAAAGTCTGATGGTAAGAGAACTAAGTTTCCAGTTTGTGATAAATGTGGCAAAAGGCATGCTGGGGAATGTCTTCTGAATTCTGGGAAGTGCTACCGATGTGGTAAGATGGGACATAAGGCTCGTGATTGCACAGAAAAGGATCAAGGTGAAGGTAAGAACAAATTTGATTTATAGTTAGTGAAATGTTATAAGTGCAATGAGATGGGTCACTATGCAAACGAGTGTCTGACAAGGAGCTTGAGTGATGCGAAGCAGTTAGACTACAAGCAAAAATGGGTGGTGAAATCCTTTGCAACTACTTCAGCAGATGTCGGGCCATCAAATGAAGTGGTATCAGGTACTTTGTTTGTTTTTTCAGATTATGCCAGTGTGTTGTTTGATTCGGGGTCTACACATTCTTTCATCTCTGAAACCTTTTCTAGTAAAATGGGAATACCATATCAAGAAATGAATCCTGAACTTTTGGTAAAAACACCTGGGGGGAATGTTGAGGCAAAAAGAATTTATAAGAATCTTCTTATCCTTATCTGTGGAAAGAACCTACTTACAAACCTTATTGTTCTACCTCTAGTAGAGTTTGATGTTATCCTGGGTATGGATTGGCTCTCTATTTACCATGCTAAGATTGACTGTAGAGCTAAAGAATTTTCTTTTCAGAAAGACTTTCAGTTTGTTTACAAGAATGAACCCTTACTTTTGATAACATATCAAGAGGCCGAGAAACTTGTAAAAGATGGAAATGAATGTTACCTTGCACACGTCGTTGAAAATAAAGGAACTGTTCAGATTAATGACGTGGCAGTGGTAAATGAGTATCCTGATGTTTTTCCTGATGAGTTGCCTGGAATAATACCAGATCGGGAAGTTGAGTTTACTGTTGACTTAGTTCCTGATTCTAAGCCAATTTCAAAACCCCCTTATCGAATGGCACAAATTGAACTTTTAGAGTTGAAGGAGCAATTACAAGATTTATTAGAGAAAGGTTTCATTAGACCTAGCACATCACCATGGGGTGCTCCTGTTTTATTTGTTAAAAAGAAATATGGTTCTATGAGACTTTGCATTGATTATAGAGCCTTGTATAATATCACTGTTAAGAAAAAATATCCTTTGCCTCATATCGATGATTTGTTTGATCAGCTCCAGGGAGCTCAGTTTTTTTCATAGATTGACATGAGATCGGGGTACCATCAGCTGAAGGTAAAGGAGGCAGATATTCCGAAGACTGCGTTCCGTACGAGATATGGCCATTATGAATTTGTAGTAATGCCTTTTGGGCTAACCAATGCAACTGCTGTATTCATGGACTTAATGAATATAATTTTCCATGAGTTCTTGGATAAGTTTGTGGTGGTTTTCATTGATGATATTTTGGTGTTTTCTAAAAGTAAATAGGAGCATGAAAAACATTTAAGGGTTATCTTGCAAACCTTAAAAGAAAAGAAATTGTATGGGAAATTCAGCAAGTGTGAGTTTTGGTTGCAACAAATTTCTTTCCTTGGTCACATTGTTTCTAAAGATGGAATAATTTTTGATCCTACAAAAACAAAAGTTGTGGAAGAATGGCCAAGACCAACAAATGTAACCGAGATTCGTAGCTTCCTTGGTTTGGCGGGCTATTACCGAAGGTTTGTTAGAAACTTTTCACGGTTATCTAGTCCAATGACTAAGCTAACTCGGAAGGGTGTTACGTTTATCTGGACAAAAGAATGTGATGATTGTTTTCAGGAATTGAAAAGAAGATTGGTGAATGCTCCAGTTTTGGCACTACCTTCCAGGAATGGTGAGTTTGTTATATATAGTGATGCTTCATTGAAAGGACTTGGTTGCGTCCTAATGCAGAATGATCAGGTAATTTCTTATGCTTCACAACAGTTGAAAACTCATGAGGTAAATTACCCTACACATGATTTGGAACTATCTGCTATTGTTTTTGCTTTAAAAATTTGGAGGCATCATTTGTATGGATTAAAGTGTGAAATATATACCAATCACAAAAGTTTAAAGTATATATTCACTCAGAAAGAGTTAAACATGAGACAAAGGAGATGGCTGAAATTAATCAAGGATTATGATTGTACAATTCATTACCATCCGGGAAAAGCAAATAAAGTGGATGAGGCTTTGAGTCGAAAAAGTAATGCTTCATTAACAATGTTGTGGTTGGAAAGTGATCCTTTTGTTAACGATTTGATGAACTTTGGCATAGAATTTGTTGGTGCAAGAAGTCCTTCTGTTTTGTTTCAGGTATCAGTGAGATCATCTCTATCAGATAGAATCATGCAAGCACAGAAGCAAGACAGTGAGTTGCAGAAAAGGGTAGAGCTGGTTCAGAAAGGTAAGTTGCCTGAATTCAACATTGATAATGATTGTGTTTTGAGATTTGGGAAGAGATTGTGTGTGCCTTGTGATTCACAGTTGAAGAGAGAGTTGTTATGTGAAGCTCATAGTTCTCCGTTTTCAGTTCATCCAGGAAGTACTAAGATGTATAGAGATCTGCGGGAGTATTACTGGTGGTATGGAATGAAAAGAGATATTGCTGATTTTACTGTGAAGTGTTTGACTTGTCAGCAGGTTAAAGCAGAGCGGCAGTTACCGAGAGGGATGCTTCAGCCTTTACCAGTGCCAGAGTGGAAATGGGAGAATATATCCATGGACTTTGTTGTTGGATTACCAAAGACATCTCGAGGTAATAATGCAATCTGGGTTATTGTTGATCGCTTGACCAAATCTGCTCATTTCCTTGCTATACGAGATACTTTCTCTCTTGATCAACTATCGCGTTTGTATCTCAAAGAGATAGTCAGGTTACATGGAGTTCCTCTCTCCATTGTATCATATCGTGATCCCAGGTTTACTTCTAACTTTATGAAAGGCCTTCAGAAGCCGTTGGGTACTGAATTAAATTTTAGTACAGCTTTTCATCCTCAATAAGATGGGCAGTCAGAACGAACAATTCAGACATTGGAGGATATGCTATGAGCTTGTTCTATGGATTATCATGGAAGTTGGGACCAACATCTTTCTTTGGTTGAATTTTCATATAATAACAATTTCCATTCCAGTATACAGATGGCACCATTTCAGGCATTATATGGGAAGCGATGTCGAACTCCAGCATTCTGGGATGAAGTGGGTGAAAGGAAGTTGATGGGACCAGAATTGGTAGAAGAGATCGCAGAAAAAGTTCAGCTGATTCAGAAACACATGAGAATAGCTCAGAGCAGGCATAAGAGTTATGCGGATAACCAGAGGAAGGATCTATATTTCGAGGTAGGTGATCATGTTTTTCTCAAGGTTTCTCCTTGGAAAAGTGTGAGAAGATTTGGTAAGAAAGGAAAGCTGAGTCCAAGGTTTATTGGACCATACGAAATTCTGGAAAGAGTTGGATCAGTTGCATACCGAGTGGCGTTACCTCCGAGTTTATCTCAGGTACACAATGTTTTTCACGTTTCGATGATGAGAAAGTATATGCCAGATCCATCTCATGTTTTGAGTCCAGAGGTAGTTCAGCTGGAAGAGAACCTATCTTATGAGGAACAACCGGTCTAGATTCTTGACCACAGGGAGCAAGTGTTATGGAATAAGGTGATTAAGCAGGTAAAGGTTTTTTGGAAAAACCACATGATTGAAGAGGCAACATGGGAATCTGAAAATGCAATGAGGGATAAGTACCCTCATTTATTCGATAAGTAAATAAATTGCGGGGACACAATTTTCTAAAGGGGGGAAGGATGTAACATCCCAAGTAAGTAATGAATAATAGATATTTTTATCTATGTCTTTTAATGATTAAGATAGTGTTATAGAGGCTTAAAATGAAAATAAATACAATCTTATGCATGGAATACACTAATATTCTTAAAAGATTGTTTTACTGCCTTTTGATGGCAAACCATTTTTGAATCTATATTTTGAAAATTTAATAAACTATTTTTGTCTAAATAAACATATTCTTTATGATTGGGACATCGAAATTTACCTTGTGTGATTTTTTGGTATTTTTCTGACAATGTTCATTTTTTAATGAATAGTGAAAAATACTGCATTTTACATCAAAACTGTTTTTTAATATAATTTATTTATATGATTAGATTATGTTTTGAATTGGTTTTGAAGTGAAATTAGAATATATTTTTACCATTTAATCCAATGGTGGTCATTGGAAACAATTTCACATTGAAATTAGACATAAACTGGTGTCAATCTTTTGATACTTATTGTTTTCTAAAAACACGCTATTTGCTCTGGCAGCGGGAATTAATTATTAAATTAATTAATCTGACTTATATGATTTGAATTTTGTAAAATAGACTTCATTTTTGAATTCAGAATCTCAAATATGGCTTAGGGTGAATTTTTGGTAATTTTCTGAAAAACTTCAATTTTCGATGAATAGTGAAACCTCTAAGTGGTAATCAAGCAAACTGATTTTTCAGTTAAATGAAAGTTTACCACTAATTTGTAATGAATTTTGAAAATCCGACATACATGGTTGTCATTAAGAAGTAAAATGTGGTTCAATGAGATTAAAATAATTTTTTTGTGAATAGTAACTTATTAAGTTCTTAATCGCGATTAGTGGTAATTAGGGTAGTTTAAGGTATAAATAATGCTTTAATAATAGGAAATGACCTAGAAACATGTCCCAACCTTATTGGTTGTGTCATGGCCGACCAAGACAAGCCATGGGTCAACTTGGGGACCCCCTGGAGACACTTTGGTTTGGAAATGACATAAATAACTTTTTATTAAATGTTAAAGTAAAAATGACACAAACAAGAGATGTTTTATGAAAACAATTTTTACATGGGGTTATAAAGATCAGATATTTGATTATAAATATCCATTGGAATGATAAAAATATTTCCTACATCATAGTATTTTTTTATTATTTTTAGACATTAAATAAATTAAATTATTTATGACATAATAATGATGTAGCGATGACATCATTATTTGACGATTTAAATAAAATGGAAAGATAATGTAAAATCTATGAACTAAACATGGCCAAAACCAATTGGATGAGTGGATTAATAACCCTTATCACCTTATCCACAAATTATATCAATGTGGGACCTTTTGAAACCGAAACAAATTTTCAAATAAAGTAATATTTCTTTACTTTCCAAAAGTGCCCCTCCTCTCCTCTTATAAAAGGCCCCCACCTCTACCTCATTTCACACACTCCTCAAGCCTTTGGCTCGGCCAAACCCTGACCATTTACTCTCTCCACATCCCTCTCATAATCCTAGAGGATTCCCTTTGGGAAGAATCCTTTCAAAGGAAGCCTTTAGGCTCAAATAAAAAAGAGTTACACTTTTTAAGGTAATTCATTCTCTAATGTTCATTTGTTTTATTTTGCTTCTCCAACCCCCTAAACTCTTTTTATTTACTTATTTTGTAACAACACCAGTATATTCAATATACAAGGATGTTGTTATAATATTTATTTGAGCTACACTCTCACACAACTACATCAAATGGTTAAAGAACATACGGTTTCTGTGGATGGGGAAATTCTGCCTCCCGAAACGATGATTGTTCAAAACTAATTTAACACCTTCAAAGGTGGACATTATGATGTCACTATTTTTATATATGATATATAATATCTTTATGTTTTCCTTAATATTCTGTTTTTTTTTCATTTTGGGCATACCTTTATTGTTTCCATTATGGGTAAACACGATATCTTCATTTTAGGAAGTGCGGACTACCGCCCCCTCAAAGTGATTTGATTCGTTAAATATCATATGTGGGACAAATAAAGGATGGAACTATGATATTATATATGATATTATACTGGAATTATAATATACCTTTATATCATTATGATTCCATTCTATAAAATACGAAATAGAAATGAAAGTAGCGTTCATGCGTACATACGGCTTACCGTCTCCATGAACGGTGCATTTCATTTCTTACCTCTAAATGATTATGTAATAATATAAATGCATGTATGTAATGGATATATATGAAATATATGATATCTACATCATGAATACCATTCTGTATATAATGAACCTTTCACCAAATTAACAACATGTAAGTGTAATAAGTCTATTTTTGACTTAAAAACCAAATACCGACAAAATGAACATTATTAACTTAACTGATTACATGATGTTCATAACATGGTATAAAAGGAATAATGAACTTGAAAAAGATTCATAAGCAAGTAGAGATTAACTCAAGTTTATTATTCAGGAGATTAAAGAATGGTCGGGTCAAGTTGGATACGAGGTATGGGACTTCGTCTCAATCTCTTTTCGTTGAGGCATATTTTATTTTATACACAACTTTCTTTTATACGGTGTATAAACCACTTTGACTTTTACGTTTATTCAAAAGGAATCTTTTTTATACGAAGCGTTTACTAAATGACTAAAGGGAATGTTTTTGTCGTACGTATGCGGTGACAACGAATTCTCCGCCGTCGTGACCGTTATTTGAGTTTCAGCTTCCTCTACAAGTCATACCCTTTTTTTAAAACGAAAAATAAATACCATGTTTTACTTTGGTATTGAAAATGGTTTTCATAATGTTTTTATTATATCAATGTGTTGTATTGATATCTTGTTATTGAAATGTGGAAATTTTATGTTTCCTTTATGCATGTTTTATGTGATATGATTATGTTATGGTTCTTGGGCATTATTATGAAGACGGGTGGTTCCGTGATAAACTAAGGGCGGGTGAGCCCGTTATAGCTCTCCAATGCATTGGGTAACGCGAAGGAGTGAAACGTTAAGGTTTCTCCGAAGATATTTTAGGGAATATATTGTGATGGGTATTCCAAACGTAACCAAGAGGGTTACTCCCTACGTAAGAATGTTATTAATGCCTCAAGTTACCTTTATGTCTTATGATTTCTATGATTTATTCATGATTTTATGAGGTATGTTAAAGTGCCTATGTTTTATGGGTAAAGTATGATTTCATTATTACGTATATATGAACTCATGTTTCCTTTCCATGTTTTTTTTATAACCCATACTGAGTTTTTATGCTCATCCCAAGTTTTTGAAATGTTTTTAACAGGTCAAGGGAAAGGTACATGATAAGATGATAGAGTCAAGGATGTGTCAAGAAATAATCCATGTTTTATTTTAAATGTGTTTCCATTGATGGGAATGAAGAATACTATCTTTCTGTAACCACTTTGTTTATATGTGGAATGTAATGCAAGTTTTATGATCTAATTCTCTAAAACTCTAAACCCAAAAAGATCCTCAATGTGTAATCTTGTAATAACTCAAGATTAAGTAAGGTTTAAGGCTGGGGCCTTATAGTTGGTATCAAATGTCGGTTTAGATAACTTTAAGAGTTAGAATTCTATTAAATTATTTTTCCAAATTTTTTTTTTCGAAATGATATAGCATTTAAAGATTACCATGTTGCTTCATCTAAGACATGTTTGTTCAGAATAGTTTTCCGTAGGGGAAACAGGGAAGCAGTACTAGGAAGGCATACAGAAGGAAATAACCTTCCGAATCAGCATCCAGAAATAGTCGGAATTGGAACTGAACAGTTTGTTGCAGTAATGGCGTAGTTGACTCAAGCAATAAATGGCGGTGGTATCCATGCACGAGATCAGCCAGATCAACCGTAGAGGAACATGTCAGTGGTGGAACATTTCATGAGGCAACATCCACCATCATTCAGAGGATCATCTGACCCTGTGCTAGCTGAAGGGTGGATTAAAGCACTGGAGAAGATTTTTGATGTCATGGGGTGTTCAGACAATCAAAAGGTTAGTCTTTCTATTTACTGTTTGGAGGGTGAAGCAGATCAGTGGTGGTCTATGGTTAAAAATATCAGGGACGCCGATGAGATTGATGCTCTTGACTGGGATGAATTCAAAGGTATGTTTCTTGAGAAGTATTTTCCTAAGGCTGCTCGACTTAGGATTGAAAAGCAATTCATGGAATTGAGGCAAGATGAAGACTCAGTGGCTACCTATGAAGAAAGGTTCACTCGATTGGCAAGGTATGCTCCAAATTTTATCCGGGACCTTGATAGTAAAATCAATCGTTTTTACTCAGGATTAAATCCAAAGTATCGAAGGGAATTAGCTTCTCGTGAGTTTAAAAGTTATGAAAAACTTGTTCGATGTGCTGAGAAGGTGGAAATGGAGTTTGCCGATGACCAAGTTTTCTATAACAACCAGCAGAAGAAGTTACCGAGGTGGCAGGAGAAAGGTAAGAATTCTTCAAAAAAGTCTGATGGTTAGAGAACTAAGTTTCCAGTTTGTGATAAATGTGGCAAAAGGCATGCTGGGGAATGTCTTCTGAATTCTGGGAAGTGCTACCGATGTGGTAAGATGGGACATAAGGCTCGTGATTGCATTGAAAAGGATCAAGGTGAAGGTAAGAACAAATTTGATTTACAGTTAGTGAAATGTTATAAGTGCAATGAGATGGGTCACTATGCAAACGAGTGTTCGACAAGGAGCTTGAGTGATGGGAAGAAGTTAGACTACAAGCAGAAAGGGGTGGTGAAATCCTTTGCAACTACTTCAGCATATGTCGGGCCATCAAATGAAGTGGTATCATGTACTTTGTTTGTTTTTTCAGATTATGCCAGTGTGTTGTTTGATTCGGGGTCTACACATTCTTTCATCTCTGAAACCTTTTCTAGTAAAATGGGAATACCATCTCAAGAAATGACTCCTGAACTTTTGGTAAAAACACCTGGGGGGAATGTTGAGGCAAAAAGAATTTATAAGAATCTTCCTATCCTTATCTGTGGAAAGAACCTACATGCAAACCTTATTGTTCTACCTCAAGTAGAGTTTGATGTTATCCTGGCTATGGATTGGCTCTCTATTTACCATGCTAAGATTGACTGTAGAGCTAAAGAAGTTTCTTTTCAGAAATACTATCAGTTTTTTTACAAGAATGAACCCTTACTTTTGATAACATATCAAGAGGCCGAGAAACTTGTAAAAGATGGAAACGAATGTTACCTTGCACACGTCGTTGAAAATAAAGGAACTGTTCAGATTGATGATGTGCCAGTGGTAAATGAGTATCCTGATGTTTTTCCTGATGAGTTGCCTGGAATAATACCAGATCGGGAAGTTGAGTTTACTGTTGACTTAGTTCCTGATTCTAAGCCAATTTCAAAACCCCCTTATCGAATGGCACAAATTGAACTTTTAGAGTTGAAGGAGCAATTAAAAGATTTATTAGAGAAAGGTTTCATTAGACCTAGCACATCACCATGGGGTACTCCTGTTTTATTTGTTAAAAAGAAAGTTGGTTCTATGAGACTTTGCATTGATTATAGAGCCTTGTATAATATCACTGTTAAGAACAAATATCCTTTGCCTCATATCGATGATTTGTTTGATCAGCTCCAGGGAGCTCAGTTTTTTTCAAAGATTGACTTGAGATCGGGGTACCATCAGCTGAAGGTAAAGGAGGCAGATATTCTGAAGACCACGTTCCGTACGAGATATGGCCATTATGAATTTGTAGTAATGCCTTTTGGGCTAACCAATGCACCTGCTGTATTCATGGGCTTAATGAATATAATTTTCCATGAGTTCTTGGATAAGTTTGTGGTGGTTTTCATTGATGATATTTTGGTGTTTTCTAAAAGTAAAGAGGAGCATGAAAAACATTTAAGGGTTATCCTGCAAACCATAAAAGAAAAGAAATTGTATGGGAAATTCAGCAAGTGTGAGTTTTGGTTGCAAAAAATTTCTTTCCTTGGTCACATTGTTTCTAAAGATGGAATAATTGTTGATCCTGCAAAAACAGAAGTTGTGGAAGAATGGCCAAGAACAACAAATGTAACCGAGATTCGTAGCATCCTTGGTTTGGCGGGCTATTACCGAAGGTTTGTTAGAAACTTTTCACGGTTATCTAGTCCAATGACTAAGCTAACTCGGAAGGGTGTTAAGTTTATCTGGACAAAAGAATGTGATGATTGTTTTCAGGAATTGAAATGAAGATTGGTGAATGCTCCAGTTTTGGCACTACCTTCCAGGAATGGTGAGTTTGTTATATATAGTGATGCTTCATTGAAAGGACTTGGTTGCGTCCTAATGCAGAATGATCAGGTAATTGCTTATGCTTCAAGACAGTTGAAAACTCATGAGGTAAATTACCCTACACATGATTTGGAACTAGCTGCTGTTGTTTTTTCTTTAAAATTTGGAGGCATCATTTGTATGGAATAAAGTGTGAAATATATACCGATCACAAAAGTTTAAAGTATATATTCACTCAGAAAGAGTTAAACATGAGACAAAGGAGATGGCTGGAATTAATCAAGGATTATGATTTTACAATTCATTACCATCCAGGAAAAGCAAATAATGTGGATGAGGCTTTGAGTCGAAAAAGTAATGCTTCATTAACAATGTTGTGGTTGGAACATGATCCTTTGGTTAACGATTTGATGAACTTTGACATAGAAGTTGTTGGTGCCGGAAGTCCTTTTGTTTTGTTTCAGGTATCAGTGAGATCATCTCTATCAGATAGAATCAAGCAAGCACAGAAGCAAGACAATGAGTTGCAGAAAAGGGTAGAGCTGGTTCAGAAAGGTAAGTTGCCTGAATTCAACATTGATAATGATTGTGTTTTGAGATTTGGGAAGAGATTGTGTGTGCCTTGTGATTCACAGTTGAAGAGACAGTTGTTATGTGATGCTCATAGTTCTCCGTTTTCAGTTCATCCGGGCAGTACTAAGATGTATAGAGATCTATGAGAGTATTACTGGTGGGATGGAATGAAAAGATATATTGCTGATTTTACTGTGAAGTGTTTGACTTGTCAGCAGGTTAAAGCAGAGCGGCAGTTACCAAAAGGGATGCTTCAGCCTTTACCAGTGCCAGAGTGGAAATGGGAGAATATATCCATGGACTTTGTTGTTGGATTACCAAAGACATCTCGAGGTAATAATGAAATCTGGGTTATTGTTGATCACTTGACGAAATCTGCTCATTTCCTTGCTATACGAGATACTTTATCTCTTGATTAACTTTCCCGTTTGTATCTTAAAGATATATTCAGGTTACGTGGAGTTCCTCTCCCCATTGTATCGGATCGTGATCCCAGGTTTACTTCTAACTTTTGGAAAGGCCTTCAGAAGTCGTTGGGTACTGAATTAAATTTTAGTACAGCTTTTCATCCTCAATCAGATGGGAAGTCAGAACGAACAATTCAGACATTGGAGGATATTCTATGAGCTTGTTCTATGGATTATCAGGGAAGTTGGGACCAACATCTTTCTTTGGTTGAATTTTCATATAATAACAGTTTCCATTTCAGTATACAGATGGCACCATTTCAGGCATTATATGGGAAGCGATGTCGAACTCCAGCATTCTGAGATGAAGTGGGTGAAAGGAAGTTGATGGGACCAGAATTGGTAGAAGCGATGGCAGAAAAAGTTCAGCTGATTCAGAAACACATGAGAACAGCTCAGAGCAGGCAGAAGAGTTATGCGGATAACCGGAGGAAGGATCTATCTTTCGAGGTAGGTGATCATGTTTTTCTCAAGGTTTCTCCTTGGAAAAGTGTGATGAGATTTGGTAAGAAAGGAAAGCTGAGTCCAGGGTTTATTGGACCATACGAAATTCTGGAAAGAGTTGGATCAGTTGCCTACCGAGTGGCTTTACCTCCGAGTTTATCCCAGGTACACAATGTTTTTCACGTTTCGATGTTGAGAAAGTATATGCCAGATCCATCTCATGTTTTGAGTCCAGAGGTAGTTCAGCTGGAAGAGAACCTATCTTATGAGGAACAACCGGTCTAGATTCTTGATCATAGGGAGCAAGTGTTACGGAATAAGGTGATTAAGCAGGTAAAGGTTTTGTGGAAAACCCACATGATTGAAGAGGCAACATGGGAATCTGAAAATGCAATGAGGGATAAGTACCCTCATTTATTCGATAAGTAAATAAATTGCGGGGACGCAATTTTCTAAAGGGGGGAAGGATGTAACATCCCAAGTAAGTAATGAATAATAGATATTTTTATCTATGTCTTTTAATGATTAAGATAGTGTTATAGAGGCTTAAAATGAAAATAAATACAATCTTATGCATGGAATACACTAATATTCTTAAAAGATTGTTTTACTGCCTTTTGACGGCAGACCATTTTTGAATCTATATTTTGAAAATTTTATAAACTATTTTTGTCAAAATAAACTTATTCTTTATGACTGGGACATCAAAATTTACCTTGTGTGAATTTTTGGTATTTTTCTGACAATGTTCATTTTTTAATGAATAGTGAAAAATACTGCATTTTACATCAGAACTGTTTTTTAATCTAATTTATTTATATGATTATATTATGTTTTGAATTGGTTTTGAAGTGAAATTAGAATATATTTTTACCATTTAATCCAATGGTGGTCATTGGAAACATTTTCACATTGAAATTAGACTTAAACTGGTGTCAATCTTTTGATACTTATTGTTTTCTAAAAACACGCTATTTGCTCTGGCAGCGGGAATTAATTATTAAATTAATTAATGTGACTTATATGATTTTAATTTTTTAAAATAGACTTCATTTTTGAATTCGGAATATCAAATATAGCTTAGGGTGAATTTTTGGTAATTTTCTGAAAAACATCAATTTTTGATGAATAGTGAAACCACTAAGTTGTAATCAAGCAAACTGATTTTTCAGTTAAATGAAAGTTTACCACTAATGTGTATTTAATTTTGAAAATCCGACATACATGGTTGTCATTAAGAAGTAAAATGTGGTTCAATGAGATTAAAATAATTTTTTGGTGAATAGTAACTTATTAAGTTCTTAATCGCGATTAGTGGTAATTATGGTAGTTTAAGGTATAAATAATGCTTTAATAATAGGAAATGACCTAGAAACATGTCCCAACCATATTGGTTGTGTCATGGCCGACCAAGACAAGACATGGGTCAACTTGGGGACCCCATGGAGACACTTTGGTTTGGAAATGACATAAATAACTTTTTATTAAATGTTAAAGTAAAAATGACACAAACAAGAGATGTTTTATAGAAACAATTTTTACATGGGGTTATAAAGATCAGATATTTGATTATAAATAGCCATTGGAAAGATAAAAAGATTTCCTATATCATAGTATTTTTTATTATTATTTTTAAACATTAAATAAATTAAATTATTTATGACATAATAATGATGTAGCGATGACATCATTATTTGACGATTTAAATAAAATGGAAAGATAATGTAAAATCTATGAACTACACATGGCCAAAACCAATTGTATGAGTGGATTTCGAACCCTTATCACCTTATCCACAAATTATATCAATGTGGGACCTTTTGAAACCGAAACACATTTTCAAATAAAGTAATATTTCTTTACTTTCCAAAAGTGCCCCTCCTCTCCTCTTATAAAAGGCCCCCACCTCTACCTCATTTCACACACTCCTCAAGCCTTTGGCTCGGCCAACCCCGGCCCATTTACTCTCTCCAAATCCCTCTCATAATCCTAGAGGATTCCCTTTGGGCAGAATCCTTTCAAAGGAAGCCTTTAGGCTCAAATAAAAAAGAGTTACACTTTTTATGGTAATTCATTCTCTAATGTTCATTTGTTTTATTTTGCTTCTCCAACCCCCTAAACTCTTTTTATTTACTTATTTTGTAACAACACCAGTATATTCAATATACAAGGATGTTGTTATAATATTTATTTGAGCTACACTCTCACACAACTACATCAAATGGTTAAAGAACATACGGTTTCTGTGGATGGCGAAATTCTGCCTCCCGAAACGATGATTGTTCAAAACTAATTTAACACCTTCAAAGGTGGCCATTATGATGTCACTATTTTTATATATGATATATAATATGTTTATTTTTTACTTAATATTCTGTTTTTTTTCATTTTGGGCATACCTTTATTGTTTCCATTATGGGTAAACACGATATCTTCATTTTAGGAAGTGCGGACTACCGCCCCCTCAAAGTGATTTGATTCGTTAAATATCATATGTGGGACATATAAAGGATGGAACTATGATATTATATATGATATTATACTGGAATTATAATATACCTTTATATCATTATGATTCCATTCTATAAAATACGAAATAGAAATGAAAGTAGCGTTCATGCGTACGTACGGCTTACCGTCTCCATGAACGGTGCATTTCATTTCTTACCTCTAAATGATTATGTAATAATATAAATGCATGTATGTAATGGATATATATGACATATATGATATCTACATCATGAATACCATTCTGTATATAATGAACCTTTCACCAAATTAACAACATGTAAGTGTAATAAGTCTATTTTTGACTTAAAAACCAAATACCGACAAAATGAACATTATTAACTTAACTGATTACATGATGTTCATAACATGGTATAAAAGGAATAATGAACTTGAAAAAGATTCATAAGCAAGTAGAGATTAACTCAAGTTTATTATTCAGGAGATTAAAGAATGGTCGGGTCAAGTTGGATACGAGGTATGGGACTTCGTCTCAATCTCTTTTCGTTGAGGCATATTTTATTTTATACACAACTTTCTTTTATACGGTGTATAAACCACTTTGACTTTTACGTTTATTCAAAAGGAATCTTTTTTATACGAAGCGTTTACTAAATGACTAAAGGGAATGTTTTTGTCGTACGTATGCGGTGACAACGACTTCTCCGCCGTCGTGACCGTTATTTGAGTTTCAGCTTCCTCTACAAGTCATACCCTTTTTTTAAAACGAAAAATAAATACCATGTTTTACTTTGGTATTGAAAATGGTTTTCATAATGTTTTTATTATATCAATGTGTTGTATTGATATCTTGTTATTGAAATGTGGAAATTTTATGTTTCCTTTATGCATGTTTTATGTGATATGATTATGTTATGGTTCTTGGGCATTATTATGAAGACGGGTGGTTCCGTGATAAACTAAGGGCGGGTGAGCCCGTTATAGCTCTCCAATGCATTGGGTAACGCGAAGGAGTGAAACGTTAAGTTTTCTCCGAAGAGATTTTAGGGAATATATTGTGATGGGTATTCCAAACGTAACCAAGAGGGTTACTCCCTACGTAAGAATGTTATTAATGCCTCAAGTTACCTTTATGTCTTATGATTTCTATGATTTATTCATGATTTTATGAGGTATGTTAAAGTGCCTATGTTTTATGGGTAAAGTATGATTTCATTATTACGTATATATGAACTCATGTTTCCTTTCCATGTTTTTTTTATAACCCATACTGAGTTTTTATGCTCATCCCAAGTTTTTGAAATGTTTTTCACAGGTCAAGGGAAAGGTACATGATAAGATGATAGAGTCAAGGATGTGTCAAGAAATAATCCATGTTTTATTTTAAATGTGTTTCCATTGATGGGAATGAAGAATACTATCTTTTTGTAACCACTTTGTTTATATGTGGAATGTAATGCAAGTTTTATGATCTAATTCTCTAAAACTCTAAACCCGAAAAGATCCTCAATGTGTAATCTTGTAATAACTCAAGATTAAGTAAGGTTTAAGGCTGGGGCCTTATAGTTGGTATCAAAGGTCGGTTTAGATAACTTTAAGAGTTAGAATTCTATTAAATTATTTTTCCAAAATTTTTTTTTTCGAAATGATATAGCATTTAAAGATTACCAAGTTGCTTCATCTAAGACATGTTTGTTCAGAATAGTTTTCCGTAGGGGAAACAGGGAAGCAGTACTAGGAAGGCATACAGAAGGAAATAACCTTCCGAATCAGCATCCAGAAATAGTCGGAATTGGAACTGAACAGTTTGTTGCAGTAATGGCGTAGTTGACTCAAGCAATAAATGGCGGTGGTATCCATGCACGAGATCAGCCAGATCAACCATAGAGGAACATGTCAGTGGTGGAACATTTCATGAGGCAACATCCACCATCATTCAGAGGATCATCTGACCCTGTGCTAGCTGAAGGGTGGATTAAAGCACTGGAGAAGATTTTTGATGTCATGGGGTGTTCAGACAATCAAAAGGTTAGTCTTTCTATTTACTGTTTGGAGGGTGAAGCAGATCAGTGGTGGTCTATGGTTAAAAATATCAGGGACGCCGATGAGATTGATGCTCTTGACTGGGATGAATTCAAAGGTATGTTTCTTGAGAAGTATTTTCCTAAGGCTGCTCGACTTAGGATTGAAAAGCAATTCTTGGAATTGAGGCAAGATGAAGACTCAGTGGCTACCTATGAAGAAAGGTTCACTCGATTGGCAAGGTATGCTCCAAATTTTATCCGGGACCTTGATAGTAAAATCAATCGTTTTTACTCAGGATTAAAGCCAAAGTATCGAAGAGAATTAGCTTCTCGTGAGTTTAAAAGTTATGAAAAACTTGTTCGATGTGCTGAGAAGGTGGAAATGGAGTTTGCCGATGACCAAGTTTTCTATAACAACCAGCAGAAGAAGTTACCGAGGTGGCAGGGGAAAGGTAAGAATTCTTCAAAAAAGTCTGATGGTTAGAGAACTAAGTTTCCAGTTTGTGATAAATGTGGCAAAAGGCATGCTGGGGAATGTCTTCTGAATTCTGGGAAGTGCTACCGATGTGGTAAGATGGGACATAAGGCTCGTGATTGCATTGAAAAGGATCAAGGTGAAGGTAAGAACAAATTTGATTTACAGTTAGTGAAATGTTATAAGTGCAATGAGATGGGTCACTATGCAAACGAGTGTCCGACAAAGAGCTTGAGTGATGGGAAGAAGTTAGACTACAAGCAGAAAGGGGTGGTGAAATCCTTTGCAACTACTTCAGCATATGTCGGGCCATCAAATGAAGTGGTATCATGTACTTTGTTTGTTTTTTCAGATTATGCCAGTGTGTTGTTTGATTCGGGGTCTACACATTCTTTCATCTCTGAAACCTTTTCTAGTAAAATGGGAATACCATCTCAAGAAATGACTCCTGAACTTTTGGTAAAAACACCTGGGGGGAATGTTGAGGCAAAAAGAATTTATAAGAATCTTCCTATCCTTATCTGTGGAAAGAACCCACATGCAAACCTTATTGTTCTACCTCTAGTAGAGTTTGATGTTATCCTGGCTATGGATTGGCTCTCTATTTACCATGCTAAGATTGACTGTAGAGCTAAAGAAGTTTCTTTTCAGAAATACTATCAGTTTGTTTACAAGAATGAACCCTTACTTTTGATAACATATCAAGAGGCCGAGAAACTTGTAAAAGATGGAAACGAATGTTACCTTGCACACGTCGTTGAAAATAAAGGAACTGTTCAGATTGATGATGTGCCAGTGGTAAATGAGTATCCTGATGTTTTTCCTGATGAGTTGCCTGGAATAATACCAGATCGGGAAGTTGAGTTTACTGTTGACTTAGTTCCTGATTCTAAGCCAATTTCAAAACCCCCTTATCGAATGGCACAAATTGAACTTTTAGAGTTGAAGGAGAAATTACAAGATTTATTAGAGAAAGGTTTCATTAGACCTAGCACATCACCATGGGGTACTCCTGTTTTATTTGTTAAAAAGAAATTTGGTTCTATGAGACTTTGCATTGATTATAGAGCCTTGTATAATATCACTGTTAAGAACAAATATCCTTTGCCTCATATCGATGATTTGTTTGATCAGCTCCAGGGAGCTCAGTTTTTTTCAAAGATTGACTTGAGATCGGGGTACCATCAGCTGAAGGTAAAGGAGGCAGATATTCTGAAGACCACGTTCCGTACGAGATATGGCCATTATGAATTTGTAGTAATGCCTTTTGGGCTAACCAATGCACCTGCTGTATTCATGGGCTTAAGGAATATAATTTTCCATCAGTTCTTGGATAAGTTTGTGGTGGTTTTCATTGATGATATTTTGGTGTTTTCTAAAAGTAAAGAGGAGCATGAAAAACATTTAAGGGTTATCCTGTAAACCATAAAAGAAAAGAAATTGTATGGGAAATTCAGCAAGTGTGAGTTTTGGTTGCAAAAAATTTCTTTCCTTGGTCACATTGTTTCTAAAGATGGAATAATTGTTGATCCTGCAAAAACAGAAGTTGTGGAAGAATGGCCAAGAACAACAAATGTAACCAAGATTCGTAGCTTCCTTGGTTTGGCGGGCTATTACCGAAGGTTTGTTAGAAACTTTTCACGGTTATCTAGTCCAATGACTAAGCTAACTCGGAAGGGTGTTAAGTTTATCTGGACAAAAGAATGTGATGATTGTTTTCAGGAATTGAAATGAAGATTGGTGAATGCTCCAGTTTTGGCACTACCTTCCAGGAATGGTGAGTTTGTTATATATAGTGATGCTTCATTGAAAGGACTTGGTTGCGTCCTAATGCAGAATGATCAGGTAATTGCTTATGCTTCAAGACAGTTGAAAACTCATGAGGTAAATTACCCTACACATGATTTGGAACTAGCTGCTGTTGTTTTTTCTTTAAAATTTGGAGGCATCATTTGTATGGAATAAAGTGTGAAATATATACCGATCACAAAAGTTTAAAGTATATATTCACTCAGAAAGAGTTAAACATGAGACAAAGGAGATGGCTGGAATTAATCAAGGATTATGATTTTACAATTCATTACCATCCAGGAAAAGCAAATAATGTGGATGAGGCTTTGAGTCGAAAAAGTAATGCTTCATTAACAATGTTGTGGTTGGAACATGATCCTTTGGTTAACGATTTGATGAACTTTGACATAGAAGTTGTTGGTGCCGGAAGTCCTTCTGTTTTGTTTCAGGTATCAGTGAGATCATCTCTATCAGATAGAATCAAGCAAGCACAGAAGCAAGACAATGAGTTGCAGAAAAGGGTAGAGCTGGTTCAGAAAGGTAAGTTGCCTGAATTCAACATTGATAATGATTGTGTTTTGAGATTTGGGAAGAGATTGTGTGTGCCTTGTGATTCACAGTTGAAGAGACAGTTGTTATGTGATGCTCATAGTTCTCCGTTTTCAGTTCATCCGGGCAGTACTAAGATGTATAGAGATCTACGAGAGTATTACTGGTGGGATGGAATGAAAAGATATATTGCTCATTTTACTGTGAAGTGTTTGACTTGTCAGCAGGTTAAAGCAGAGCGGTAGTTACCGAAAGGGATGCTTCAGCCTTTACCAGTGCCAGAGTGGAAATGGGAGAATATATCCATGGACTTTGTTGTTGGCTTACCAAAGACATCTCGAGGTAATAATGAAATCTGGGTTATTGTTGATCACTTGACGAAATCTGCTCATTTCCTTGCTATACGAGATACTTTATCTCTTGATTAACTTTCCCGTTTGTATCTTAAAGATATAGTCAGGTTACGTGGAGTTCCTCTCCCCATTGTATCGGATCGTGATCCCAGGTTTACTTCTAACTTTTGGAAAGACCTTCAGAAGTCGTTGGGTACTGAATTAAATTTTAGTACACCTTTTCATCCTCAATCAGATGGGAAGTCAGAACGAACAATTCAGACATTGGAGGATATGCTATGAGCTTGTTCTATGGATTATCAGGGAAGTTGGGACCAACATCTTTCTTTGGTTGAATTTTCATATAATAACAGTTTCCATTTCAGTATACAGATGGCACCATTTCAGGCATTATATGGGAAGCGATGTCGAACTCCAGCATTCTGGGATGAAGTGGGTGAAAGGAAGTTGATGGGACCAGAATTGGTAGAAGAGATGGCAGAAAAAGTTCAGCTGATTCAGAAACACATGAGAACATCTCAGAGCAGGCAGAAGAGTTATGCGGATAACCGGAGGAAGGATCTATCTTTCGAGGTAGGTGATCATGTTTTTCTCAAGGTTTCTCCTTGGAAAAGTGTGATGAGATTTGGTAAGAAAGGAAAGCTGAGTCCAGGGTTTATTGGACCATACGAAATTCTGGAAAGAGTTGGATCAGTTGCCTACCGAGTGGCTTTACCTCCGAGTTTATCCCAGGTACACAATGTTTTTCACGTTTCGATGTTGAGAAAGTATATGCCAGATCCATCTCATGTTTTGAGTCCAGAGGTAGTTCAGCTGGAAGAGAACCTATCTTATGAGGAACAACCGGTCTAGATTCTTGATCATAGGGAGCAAGTGTTACGGAATAAGGTGATTAAGCAGGTAAAGGTTTTGTGGAAAAACCACATGATTGAAGAGGCAACATGGGAATCTGAAAATGCAATGAGGGATAAGTACCCTCATTTATTCGATAAGTAAATAAATTGCGGGGACGCAATTTTCTAAAGGGGGGAAGGATGTAACATCCCAAGTAAGTAATGAATAATAGATATTTTTATCTATGTCTTTTAATGATTAAGATAGTGTTATAGAGGCTTAAAATGAAAATAAATACAATCTTATGCATGGAATACACTAATATTCTTAAAAGATTGTTTTACTGCCTTTTGACGGCAGACCATTTTTGAATATATATTTTGAAAATTTTATAAACTATTTTTGTCAAAATAAACTTATTCTTTATGACTGGGACATCAAAATTTACCTTGTGTGAATTTTTGGTATTTTTCTGACAATGTTCATTTTTTAATGAATAGTGAAAAATACTGCATTTTACATCAGAACTGTTTTTTAATCTAATTTATTTATATGATTATATTATGTTTTGAATTGGTTTTGAAGTGAAATTAGAATATATTTTTACCATTTAATCCAATGGTGGTCATTGGAAACAATTTCACATTGAAATTAGACTTAAACTGGTGTCAATCTTTTGATACTTATTGTTTTCTAAAAACACGCTATTTGCTCTGGCAGCGGGAATTAATTATTAAATTAATTAATGTGACTTATATGATTTTAATTTTGTAAAATAGACTTCATTTTTGAATTCGGAATATCAAATATAGCTTAGGGTGAATTTTTGGTAATTTTCTGAAAAACATCAATTTTTGATGAATAGTGAAACCACTAAGTTGTAATCAAGCAAACTGATTTTTCAGTTAAATGAAAGTTTACCACTAATGTGTATTTAATTTTGAAAATACGACATACATGGTTGTCATTAAGAAGTAAAATGTGGTTCAATGAGATTAAAATAATTTTTTGGTGAATAGTAACTTATTAAGTTCTTAATCGCGATTAGTGGTAATTATGGTAGTTTAAGGTATAAATAATGCTTTAATAATAGGAAATGACCTAGACACATGTCCCAACCATATTGGTTGTGTCATGGCCGACCAAGACAAGACATGGGTCAACTTGGGGACCCCATGGAGACACTTTGGTTTGGAAATGACATAAATAACTTTTTATTAAATGTTAAAGTAAAAATGACACAAACAAGAGATGTTTTATAGAAACAATTTTTACATGGGGTTATAAAGATCAGATATTTGATTATAAATAGCCATTGGAAAGCTAAAAAGATTTCCTATATCATAGTATTTTTTTTTTTTATTTTTAAACATTAAATAAATTAAATTATTTATGACATAATATTGATGTAGCGATGACATCATTATTTGACGATTTAAATAAAATGGAAAGATAATGTAAAATCTATGAACTACACATGGCCAAAACCAATTGTATGAGTGGATTTCGAACCCTTATCACCTTATCCACAAATTATATCAATGTGGGACCTTTTGAAACCGAAACACATTTTCAAATAAAGTAATATTTCTTTACTTTCCAAAAGTGCCCCTCCTCTCCTCTTATAAAAGGCCCCCACCTCTACCTCATTTCACACACTCCTCAAGCCTTTGGCTCGGCCAACCCCTGCCCATTTACTCTCTCCACATCCCTCTCATAATCCTAGAGGATTCCCTTTGGGCAGAATCCTTTCAAAGGAAGCCTTTAGGCTCAAATAAAAAAGAGTTACACTTTTTATGGTAATTCATTCTCTAATGTTCATTTGTTTTATTTTGCTTCTCCAACCCCCTAAACTCTTTTTATTTACTTATTTTGTAACAACACCAGTATATTCAATATACAAGGATGTTGTTATAATATTTATTTGAGCTACACTCTAACACAACTACATCAAATGGTTAAAGAACATACGGTTTCTGTGGATGGCGAAATTCTGCCTCCCGAAACGATGATTGTTCAAAACTAATTTAACACCTTCAAAGGTGGCCATTATGATGTCACTATTTTTATATATGATATATAATATGTTTATGTTTTCCTTAATATTCTGTTTTTTTTCATTTTGGGCATACCTTTATTGTTTCCATTATGGGTGAACACGATATCTTCATTTTAGGAAGTGCGGACTACCGCCCCCTCAAAGTGATTTGATTCGTTAAATATCATATGTGGGACATATAAAGGATGGAACTATGATATTATATATGATATTATACTGGAATTATAATATACCTTTATATCATTATGATTCCATTCTATAAAATACGAAATAGAAATGAAAGTAGCGTTCATGCGTACGTACGGCTTACCGTCTCCATGAACGGTGCATTTCATTTCTTACCTCTAAATGATTATGTAATAATATAAATGCATGTATGTAATGGATATATATGACATATATGATATCTACATCATGAATACCATTCTGTATATAATGAACCTTTCACCAAATTAACAACATGTATGTGTAATAAGTCTATTTTTGACTTAAAAACCAAATACCGACAAAATGAACATTATTAACTTAACTGATTACATGATGTTCATAACATGGTATAAAAGGAATAATGAACTTGAAAAAGATTAATAAGCAAGTAGAGATTAACTCAAGTTTATTATTCAGGAGATTAAAGAATGGTCGGGTCAAGTTGGATACGAGGTATGGGACTTCGTCTCAATCTCTTTTCGTTGAGGCATATTTTATTTTATACACAACTTTCTTTTATACGGTGTATAAACCACTTTGACTTTTACGTTTATTCAAAAGGAATCTTTTTTATACGAAGCGTTTACTAAATGACTAAAGGGAATGTTTTTGTCGTACGTATGCGGTGACAACGACTTCTCCGCCGTCGTGACCGTTATTTGAGTTCCAGCTTCCTCTACAAGTCATACCCTTTTTTTAAAACGAAAAATAAATACCATGTTTTACTTTGGTATTGAAAATGGTTTTCATAATGTTTTTATTATATCAATGTGTTGTATTGATATCTTGTTATTGAAATGTGGAAATTTTATGTTTCCTTTATGCATGTTTTATGTGATATGATTATGTTATGGTTCTTGGGCATTATTATGAAGACGGGTGGTTCCGTGATAAACTAAGGGCGGGTGAGCCCGTTATAGCTCTCCAATGCATTGGGTAACGCGAAGGAGTGAAACGTTAAGGTTTCTCCGAAGAGATTTTAGGGAATATATTGTGATGGGTATTCCAAACGTAACCAAGAGGGTTACTCCCTACGTAAGAATGTTATTAATGCCTCAAGTTACCTTTATGTCTTATGATTTCTATGATTTATTCATGATTTTATGAGGTATGTAAAAGTGCCTATGTTTTATGGGTAAAGTATGATTTCATTATTACGTATATATGAACTCATGTTTCCTTTCCATGTTTTTTTTATAACCCATACTGAGTTTTTATGCTCATCCCAAGTTTTTGAAATGTTTTTCACAGGTCAAGGGAAAGGTACATGATAAGATGATAGAGTCAAGGATGTGTCAAGAAATAATCCATGTTTTATTTTAAATGTGTTTCCATTGATGGGAATGAAGAATACTATCTTTCTGTAACCACTTTGTTTATATGTGGAATGTAATGCAAGTTTTATGATCTAATTCTCTAAAACTCTAAACCCGAAAAGATCCTCAATGTGTAATCTTGTAATAACTCAAGATTAAGTAAGGTTTAAGGCTGGGGCCTTATACAAAGCCCATTTTCCAGATCTTGGAAATGAAGTTGCGTCTTTGGGCTTCGATCTTGACCAAGACCAAGCCGATCTTGAATATGTTAAGCTTGAGTGGGACCACCAATGAGAGAGGTGGATGTTTATAGAGATTACCACCCGAGTAATGTTATCTGAGCCACCACAAGAGTTTTTCAACATTGCACACATTACACTTCGGTCTTATGTGGGTGTTATAAGGGGTTATGTAACAATTCCCTTTTACTATGGTTATGTACATTATTTTTGTATATAATAATGAATATACTTTTATTTTTTATTGTTACCTTATAAATAGTTTTTAAAGCACAAATAGTATTTTTAGTTTATGTTCTACTAAGAAATCTATTTTGATGAATTAATGGATTTTTGAATTAAATTATATTTTAATAAAATATTATTAATATTATTAAATTAATTTTCATTAAATATAAATGATCGTATAATTTTGTGAATGCAATTTTAATTTTTATTAACGTTTGAATGAAATTTTTGTCAAAACCAATGAACTTTTTATAAATGTTGCTTTTTATTTTAAAAGTAAAAATTATAATATTTAGAAAATTATTTAGATAAAATGAATATTATTTCTAGAATATGTATGTTGAAATTATCCAATGGTGAATTTATCATAATTTTCTGAGACAATCAAATTTTTGGGAAAAAATTAAATACCATTTAAATATATAGTGTGTTTTATGACATAATAATGACCCAATAGTGAGGAAATAAAATACTAAAAGCCTTATGTTCTACGAATATATGTTTTACCATTAAAATAATGTGTTTTTAGTTTGTTTGAATCATTTTAAAAATCATTAATGGACCCTTCAAGACTTATTAAACATCATTTCATTTAAATTGTTTTCCTTGGGAGTGTGATTCACCAATACATAAGAATCCACATTTTTTAGAAGTTCAGACATTGGCCTTATAAAGTATTTTTTTCCAAATCCCTTTTCCAAAAACCATGGGAATAAAAATTGGTCTGGTTTGTGGTTTGTATTAGTTTAATGTGAGAGTCCCAAACCTAAATAATAATGAATTCTCTCACCATTCCGTTATAAACCCACCCAATATCCCACTTACACCTCACTCAATGCCTTTGGAGTTCGTCCACCATCATCCCTCCTCTCTATAAATTCCTCCCAAAGTGTCCCAACCTCTCAAGAAGCCTCTCTCAAGCCTCTCTCAAGCCTTTGGAAGCACAATTCCAAGTAAGGGGTTTTCTTCCTTTCTAATAATTTTCAAATTTTCTTAATGTTGTTATGACCTTTAAATTTCAACTATAAATGTTGGGATATGTTTTCTCACATCCCCCATACTATCTTATTTTTGTTTGAATGATGGGAGACCCCTTTTTCTCTCATTAAATGCCTCCCATGTACACACGTTACTATGCCGAATTTCTAAAAGGAATTTCTCTCTCATCATTTACATTCAAGAAATACTTTTGTATCACGAATCAAATTTCAATAACATTTATTGGGACATATATATATATAACCCATTACTTTCCATGTCATTTAAATATGATGATACACCCCTTTATCTATCATCAACCAATTTTATGAATTCTAATGTCACGTCATTACGCTGCCGAAATTGCAATGATTTCCCAAGGAAATATCATTGTGTAGTGAATACAATGCCAATTTCTCTATCATGGGTAATCAACTTTATGCAGATTTACTTATTTATTATAAATTTTCATGTATGAGTTCCATATTACATTATTTTGGAATAAATTAGGATGTTTTATGAATCTATGTTATATGATCAATGTGGCACAGTTATGCATGAAATGGAAAGTTTAAGAAGAGGGTACCCTTATAGCGCTTCAATGCATTGGGTAAAGTATTGTTTCATGATACATCATGTTCAATGGGCGTTGAATCGTGCTAATTAATGTGCAAATAGGTTTTACTCGTCCTTCATGTGAAATGAGGGTTTACTCATGCTCCATGTGCAATGAGCCTTGGCACGTGCTAATTACATGTTAAGTGGTGTTACCACATTTCCATGTTATGATTATCATGCTTTATCATTCCATTATTATTATGCTTCTATTATGATTTATTGATATTCCTATTGTCTAACATGTATTATATTCCTCGCGTTATTCCATGATTATTCCCTTACTGGGATTTATAGCTCACCCTTTTTTTCATGTTTTCATGTTATCCCATGAAATGTTATGTACGAGGGAATGTAGTGGCCATGTAAAGGAATTTTTCAATAAAGATGTTGTTTTTCTTGATTTAAGTGGTTATGTAATTATTATAAGCCACAAAGACACGAGACCTATCTATCTTCTATGTTTTATCAAGTGAAGTTTATGTAATAAATTATTTTTAATTGTGTAATAAAAGAGCAGGGTTGTTATAGTTGGTATCAGAGGATAGGTTAAGTTATTTTTGGGATTAGGATTAGAAAACACTAGTAAATACTTAGAGATAAGACTGAATACAATAAAAACATCTCTATGTTAACGTGAGTATTGAGTTAGTGGTTTATCAAGAAAATACATCCATGTCTGGATACGTGTAGGTAGAGGTGGCTCTGGCACAGATGTATCCAAGGGGTAAAACCCGGAAACACCACATTGAGGTAGACTCAAACTAGAACTGGTGAACGATAACGAGCCTTGTTTCACTATTGGTTACGGCACCACCAAGGGATTTGTTGTGGTAAATTAACAATCTCAGTATGAATCATTATTAAGGGACAAAAAATTCCCTAATAATAAATGTTAGAAAGTAGATCATGGATAACATAGACCGAATCCAATATATTCATATGTTAAGGAATTAAATGTTATTTGTTACTCATATGTTTTTCCCTTGTATTACCCTTTATGTGTTACACCTAACATTCCTTTTATTCCAGCCAATGGCTGGAAATAGGAGGACTCGAGAAAACAACCAATGTAAAGATCAATGTGATGACTGTACTAATGAGATGCCCGATCCAATGGGAGCGGGAATCATAAAAATTGTCATACATATCCCTCATCTAACTCAATCATTTAATAGAAACATCAAGAAGAACATTCACCCCACTAGAAAGAACATGTCGTTGTCGAGAGCTTCATGAGACAAAGGCCTCTTACATTTAATGGATCATATAACCCCTCAATCACTGAACAATGGATGAACTCCATTGAAATTATCTTCTCCATACATCAATGTTCTGAACAAGAGAAGGTTCTCCTGGATGTTTTTCATATGGACTGTGAAGCTAATAAATGGTGGATGTTGATAAAAAATATGAAGCCTGAGGAGAATATCAAGGTGTTAGAATGGAAGGATTTCTGAAAGATGTTTTTCGGTAAATACATTCCTTTCACCCTCCAGATTAAGATGGAATGGGACCTCATTTCCCTCATGGAAAAAGGCAACGAATCTATTGGAGCATACGAGGAGAACAACCCAAGGCTTTCACGATATGCTTCCGAATTTTTCGTTACCTCTGAATGCAATGTTGACCACTTCTTTGGTGGGATTAAACCTAGCCTTCAAAAAGCTCTGGTAATCCATGACATCAACAGCTATGATGAAATTGTCCGATGTGCCCCCACGGTCAAATAGATATTGGATAATCTCAAGGGTATCATGGGGATAAGAATCATAAGGTGGACATCAATGTTGTATGTCCGATTGATAAATCCAATGGTGCTAAGATGATCCCTCACCCCACATGCCAAAGGTGTGGAAATAGGTACCCAGGAAACTAGATGATGGGGATGAGGAAATGCTTCATGTGTGGAATATAAAGGCACCTAGCTATTAACTATTGTCAAGAAAGACCTGTGCCTATGATAGAAGAGATGAATACTTCGTTCAAACCTCAATGTGTGGTTCATTGCTACAACTGAAAACAAATAGGGCATCATGAAAATTAGTTCCCTAATCCAAGGGTCTTTGGAGGTAACCAACAACCTCCAAGGTTGCAAGGGAAATCTTTTTTCATCACTACTGATGAGGTGAACCCCGAAAACGAATTGGTGACATGTACACTAGTTATTCATTCAAGAATATTGAATGTAATTTATGATTCAGGTTATATGCATTCTTTTATATCATGAAATTTTAGTAGAACAATCACAACACAACCACAAATCATAGAAGTGATGATGTCGGTGAGTACGGAAAATGGGGAAATCATTGCATCTCAGGAATACAACTCCTCCCCTATCAAAATATATAGATTAAACTTTCCATAGAACGTCATCATACTCCCTCTGGTGGAATTTGATGAAATTCATGGATTGGATTCGTTTTCTTTATATAGAGCCAAAAAAAAATTCTGTGAGAGGGAAATCACTCTCCATGTGGAGAATCCACCCCTGATTCTTTACAAGTGCAAGGAGAAAGATGGACCTTCATTATCTCCATCATCTCATGTGTGGATATTGTTGCCCTATGAGTACGTGTATCCGGCTCAAATGATTGCGTCTAAGGATGAAAGCATCCTAGAATACATGCCTATTGTGCGGGAATTCGCTGAAGTATTTCCCGAGGAATTACCTGGTCTTCCTCTAAGAAGAGTTGTTGAATTCTAAATTAATCTTATACCTAAGGAATTTCCAATATCCAAGACTCCGTATAGAATGGATGTTGTGGAGATTGAGGAGCTGAAGAAACAACTATAGGAGAATCAAGATAAAGGGTTTATACGCCCATGTGCTTCACCATGGGGTGCACCAGTCCTCTTCATCATGAAGAAGGATGGGTCATTGCACCTTTTCATCGACTATTGTGAGCTTAACAAAATAATGATAAATAACAGGTATCCTCTCCCATGAATTGATGACATGTTCGATCAGCTATGTGGATCACAATACTTCTCCAAGGTGGATTTGCGGTCGAGATATTATCAAGTAATGGTGAAGAAGGAAGATATCCCCAAGAGTTATTTTCATACAAGATATGGGCACTATGAATTCATAGTAATGAATTTCAGAATCACTACTGCTCCATCAATCTTCATGGACATGATGGATAGAGTCTTCAGAGATTAACTTGTCATATTTTAGGTATTTTTTATAGAAGATTTTCTGATATACTCCAAAACCAAGGACAATCATGAGGAGCATCTTAGAAATGAACTAGTGACCTTATGGAAGGAGAATCTCTATGCGATGTACAACAAGTGTGAGTTCTTGTTGAAGGAGGTATAAATCTTTGGAAATATCATCACAAGCAATGGGATATATGTGGATCCATCCAATAAATATTCAATTGAGGGATGGATGTGGCCAACTTTGATAATGGATATCCATATATTTTTTGGATTAGCTTGATATTATGAACAATTTGTGGGAAATTTCTCACGATTGTCCAACCCTCTTACTAAGCTATCCTGAAAGGGTGTTAATTTTTCTTGGAGTGATGTATAATGACCCATACGTTACATACATTGTTATTAATTCATAATTTAATAATACTTATTACAACATATAAAAAAACCATGGTAGAACCGTATAAGTATAGTGTCTTTAGAAACTGGGAAACATAAAAAACCGGTTCATAAATAATCTACATTGTCTCCCATTTGTTTCATCATATATAGAGTCCCTTTTGGAATATCCTAATTAATAACCTTCTTCCTGGCCTGGGGAAGGAAGACATACAAAAGGGTGAGCTCAAATTCTCAGTAAGGGTAAACCAAGGAAATATCATATTCATAAGAACATTGAATTTTGAAAATAATAACCTGCAAAAGAGATCATAATACTATAACATGGGATAAATCATAGTAGTGAAATGTAATCCAAATAATCAAAACATAAAACATGAAATAGTGCAGAATACACACATAATTATAGAGAATCATTTCTTAGTAGTCAAGACTCATTGGCAAGACTAAATTTGCAGAAAAACACCATTTCTGAACCGAGTCACTCCTCGTTTCAGTCCTCTTTCACTGAACATGATTAACCTACAGTTCCAGCCATGTCTATATCATGAGATATAAATCTTTACCCAATACATTGGAGGTATACATAGGTCTCACCCATCTCATAATGAAATCGTTCTTATGTGTGCCACAAAATCATAAATCATACATCATAGCATAACCTATGTAATAAAAATGGGATTCTTAAACATCGTGCCATCATAAAATAACCCATATAAGATAAAAGGACTTAATAAAAATAATTCCATCATATCATAATAAAATCAATGTAAAAATAGGGATAGAAACAGAACCCTATATTATCTTAGATTGAAAATGATTATTTTAAAACACATGAACTTTATTACTGAAGAAAATATCATTTCTACATAAATTTTTTTTTCCTTTCTAAAACATGTCATACATTTTTAAACGACAATAATTTGATTAAAAAAAACTAGTAAACTTGTAAAGGAATCTTCATCGAAATAATGATGTAAAAATCCATCCATTCTATATAAATTAAAAAGCATTCTTCTCGTACTTTGGCCGGAAAAGTCAAAAAGTACCTCGTACTAAAAACGACAAAAGATTCCTTTCATATCTCTTACGGAAAACTCACCTATGGGTAAAATTGGATTTAAACAATTGTATGTGGATTGAAATAGTATTAAATATTTAGGAAACTTGTATGTGGATGATAAATATGCCCCAGAAAACTCTGAAGTATAAACAATCTCGGATAATAATGAGATTGTGATATTTTCCCTTACTTTAGGCGTGATATGATTCGTATATATCCGAACCACTTGTATAATGATTTAGATAATGTAATTGACTTATTATAGATTCATATTCATTGTTATGTTATCTTCCATGGTCATATTTTTATCTTCTTATTAGTAATATTTTATTACTACTTGTTATTCGGGTGTTCATTGCTTTATGTTCTTATGCATGTCTTGTCGAATAAATTCTTATTATAATTTTTAGGTTATATATACCTCATTTCCAGAATGTTATTAGTGTAACATATATTATATTTATTAATTAAATCCATTTATATATATTCATTATTCAATGAGGATCATGTAGGACGAGTCACATCACATCGTGGAGATGGTGGGCCGTACATACACACGAGCGATGATATCGTTCCCATGATCGTGGAATTGTATTTAAGTGTATGTATAAAATATCAGAATAAATATCACTTAAAAATAATCATATATAGTTATTCTTTATACCATTATACCCATCCAAGTAAGTTGGTGGTGGGAAACAGATTACACCATTGTGAGGAGACGGTAGTCCGTACGTACGCATGCGCGGTGATTTTGTTTTCCGTAGGATGGATAGAAGGTCAAATAGGGTCGTTTAATATTTATAATAACATAAAAGTATATGATTGATAATGATTTTATTACTTCATAATGGAACAACAAAAGAAGAGGAATTAAAAGAAGAAATAATTTTGAAAGAATCGGTAACGGATATTAACTCTTCTTCGACACGCCTCTTTGAAACCTCCTCTTAGGGAACTAAAATTGGTCTTTGAAGATTACCAGGACCTATAGTATGTTTATAGGGAAGTGTAGAAGATAAATTATCTGGGATGGGCCGACCATTAAGGCTCAATATGGTGTGAGGAGGAGAGGGAGGAGGTGCCCTTTTATAAGGGAGGAGAGGGACACCTTAGGAAAAACTAAAAATATTATTTTATTATAAACTCATATTCGATTTTTAATAGCTACATATTTATTTATTTTGAAGCTAAGGTGTGGATGGGCTTAAATAATCTCAACAAATATATTTTAAACATGTTTAGGTTACTATTTTAACCTTATCAATTAGATTTAACTCCAAGTTAAATAATTTAACTTTTACTGTGTCTTCTTGTTTTATTACATTATATGGTTAATAATCTTACTATAACAAGCCAAAAGAACCCCATGTGGTTCCATATTAATATATATAACCTTATCTAAGTCATTTGTCCTAACCTTATATTTTTATGAATAAAATAACAATTAATAATATAATATTTGTTTTAAAAACTATTTTACGTCAATTTTGACCCTATTTGGTAATTGATTTTTGTGAAAATCATAACAACATGATTAGTTCTAAAGATGTTAATTAAATAAATAATAACATGTAATAATAACCTATAAAAGTTTTTTAATTCATAAAAAGTCTCAAATTAAATTTATTTTGGTATTTATAATATCAATTATGTTAATATTTCTGTAAAAATGTAATTACCGCCTCATCATTGTGTCATAAATAAATTATATTATTTAATTACTAAAAATTATAAATAAAATACCATTATGTAGGAAATATGTTTATAGTTCTAATGAATATTTATAGTCTACTTTTTCTTATGTATAACCCTATATTAAAATTTTTTTGTTATTAAACTTTGATTTTAACTATTTTAACTCTTCTTTAAATAAAATAATAATAAATCTACAAATCTAATCCATGTGGACCTAAATGGTCATATTTTATTACTAATGTTGTTTTTAGTCCAATTAAACTTATCTAATGGAATTAGGACAAGTGTTAGGGTAATAAGAATATCATTTTTACCCTTAATTACCCTATTTACTAATAATTGTGGTAAATAAAAGTAAAACGTTGCTATTTTCCAATAATTATTTTTATCTTATTGAACCAAATTTTACTCCTTAATATTAACTGTGTCTCTCGGATTGTTGAAATTTCACTCACATAAGTGGTAAAATTATGTTTTATGTAAATTTTCAAATTCTCCTAGGAGGTGGGTAAAATACAATGAAAATTTCAACAAAAATTTTTAGATATATAAAAATATTATAAAATGACTCAAATGAATTACATTGTAATTATATATGTATTATGTATAAATTTTGACCTAAAATAAATATAAATAAAATAAATAATTATTTAAATAAAAAGTCAGTCTTTAAATAGTAACCCAGTGTTTTCACTATTCATCAAAAATTGACAGTTTTCAGAAAAATACCAAAAATTCACCCTAGGATAATTTAAATATTCCAAATCCAAAAATGAATTCCATTTTGAAAGATTAAATTTATAAAATTTCAAAAAGTGGTTATTACTATTCATAATGGCTAGTTTATATAATATTTTAATAGCATATCGTTGTTTAGTGAAACTCGATATTGCATACAACACATACTATCGTGGAAGGTCGTGATTGCATGTGAAGCAAGACAAGATAGTGTTGTGTGTAATGAAATATTCCGTTGATGTTTCTTATAACATATGACATAAGAAAATATATACTTCTCATAAAATATCAGTGTGCTACATTCTACCCCACATAAAATGAATTTCACCCTCAAAATTTGTCGCTTCGTAACAAAAAAATGAGGATACCTATCTAACATCATATCCTAAAGAACCCATGTAGCTTCTTCTAATTGGTCGTTCCTCCATAAAACATTCACCAAGCGAGTGGTCTTGTTCCGTAGAACTTTTTCGCTACGATCGAAAATCTCTATCGGCTTTTCTTCATAAGAAAGATCTTGGTCTAGCGGTACAACTTCTTAGCTTAGTACTAGTGAAGGATCGGGTATGTACTTTCTTAGGAGAGATACATGGAACGCATCATGAACTTGAGAATGATTTTGTGGAAGCACCAATCGGTATGCTACCTTCCCAACATGATCCAGTATTTTGAAAGGACCAATATACCTAGGGCTCAACTTTACCTTCTTTCCAAATATCATTACTCTCTTCTAAAGAGATATTCATAAGAACACTTTATCACCCACATTAAACTCTATATCTTTTCTTCGGTTATCAGCATAACTTTTTTGTCGACTCTGAGCTGCTCTTATGTGTTGTTGAATAGATCTGACATTTTCTTCCATATCATCATCAAGTTGAGGTCCTAATAGCTTTCTTTCCCCAAATTCATCCCATCAAGTTATAGTCATGCATTACGTTCCATAGAGAGCTTCATAAGGATCCATACTAATACTGGAGAGAAAGATATTATTATAAGAAAATGCCACCAAAGGTAGGTGTTTATCACAACCACCATTGAAATCCATAGAGAAAGCTCTAAACATATCTTCTAGAGTGTGAATCAATCTCACAGACTGACAGTCTGTCTGAGGATGATAAGTTGTGTTGAAACTCAACTCTGTATCCAGATTATGCTGGAGAATTCGCCAGAACTTCGAGGTAAACCTCGGATCCCAATCAGATATAATGGAAAGTGGTACTCCATGCAATCTTACCACTTCCTTCACATATATCCTTGAAAGCTGATCTAGATAGAAATCTTTTCTAATAGAAATAAAGTGTGACAACTTCATAAGACGATCAACTATGACCCAAGTAGCATTATTTCCTTTGGATGTTTTAGGAAGTTTGCTGATAAAGTCCATAGTGATGTTTTCCCATTTCCATTTAGGTATGGGTAATAGTTGTAACATCCCCTTAGATTTCAATCTCTCAACTTTAACTTGCTGACAGACCAATAATCGAGAGACATATTCAGAAAAATCTCTTTTCATGCCATCCCACCAGAAGTACTCTTTCAAGCCCCTATACATATTCGTGCTTCCAGGATGAATAGATAATGAAGAACTATGAGCTTAATCCAATATTTACATCATTAATTCTGGGATGGGAGGAACAAAACTCCGATTGCTAAACCTTATTATCCCATCACAATCATGGTTGAATTCAGGAACATTTCTCACCTTCTTTTGTAACTCTACATCTTCTTTATGGGCCTCTTTAATCTTCACATGTATAGATGGTTGAACATTCATTTGAGAAAGATAATATTTTTCCCCTTACATTATAATTCAATGATCCATCCTTTGTAAATCCAAAAATATTGGATATTTCGTGATCCTCATCATGGATAAGCTAGCATGGTCTTGTCGACTTAATGCATTTTCCACCTTGTTTGCTTTCCCAGGGTGGTAATGAATTGAGCAGTCGTAATCCATAATCAGCTACAACCAACTTCTTTGGATCATATTCATCTCTTTTTGTGTTAAAATATACTTTAAACTTTTATAATTAGTATAAATATCTCACCTTTCACCATAAAAATAATTCCCCCAAATATTTATTGCAATGATTTCAGAAGCTAACTCCAAATCCTGAGTTGGGTAATTTTCCTCATGGATTTTCATCTATCGTGAGGCATAAGCTATCACCATATTTTTTAGCATGAGAACACACCCCAGACACTTCTTAGATGCATCTATATTGATCACAAACCTTTCTCCACTACAAGGCAGTGTGATAACAGGTGCACTGGATAACCTTCGTTTTAACTCTTTGAAATTCTCTCCACACTCCTCTATACAAACAAATGTAACTCCTTTTTTAGTCAACCTGGTGAGTGGATTAAATAATCGTGAAAAATCATTCATAGAACATCGATAATAACCATCCAAACCAAGAAGACTTCAGATGTCAGTTACTATTGTTGGTCTCGACCATCTTTTGATAACCACTGTTTTTGTTGGATCCACTATATCCCCTCTTTTGAGATTGTGTGACAAAAAAATGCAACTTTTTGAAGCCAAAATTCACACTTGGTAAATTTGGCATAAAGCCTCTCCTTTATTAGGGTCTTTAATACAATTCCCAAGTGATCTTCATGTTCTTCCCTGCTCTTTGAATAAATAAGAATATCGTCTATAAAGACAACCACAAACTGGTCAACATAGTCTCTAAATACTCAATTCATTAGATCCATGAAGATAACAGGGGCATTAGTAAGACCAAATGGCATCACTATAAATTCATAGTGTCCATACATTGTACGAAAATCCATATTTGGTAAATCCTCCTTTTTGACCCTTATTTGATGATACCCTAAACGAAGATCAATCTTATAAAAGTATTGAGCTCCACGTAGTTGGTCAAGTAAGTCATCAATGCGCGAGAGAGGAATTTTTTTGATAGTGATCTTGTTATGTTATCAGTAATCAATGTAAAGTTTCATATATCCATATTTCTTCTTAACAAAGAGAATAGGTGCTCTCCAAGATGACGCACTAGGGTGTATGAATCCTTTATCAAGATTATCTTGGAGTTGATTCTTCAATTCCTGAAACTCAATTGGGGCCATTCTATATGGTGTATTTGAAATAGTCATAGGAAAAGGTAAGAAATCTATTAAAAATCAACTTCAATATTTGGTGGAAAACATGGAAATTCCTCCGGAAAGACCTCCTCAAACTCCCTTACAATTGGAATATTTTTAATCATGAGTTTCTCTCTAACTATTTGAGATAAATAACCTTCATTTATTGGATTCAATAACCATAAGATGGAAGAATATTCCACTAGAAGGTTATATTCATCCTTGCATCGATAGATGATAGTAGATTGATTGTGAATATTAAATGTGATTTCTGTTCATTGTAAATTGATATGAGCTCCGTATAAATAAAGTCAATCCATGACAAGAATCACATCAACATCCACTATAGGAAGGATCATAAGATTTTCAGGAATCCCTTTCCTAGAAACATCAATTGGATAAGAATTATAAACTATTGATGTGACTATTGTTCCCATAGGGGTTGTCACAGCTAAGTCAATATCTAACTGTTGAGGTAATATGACGATACCCTTAGAAAAGTTTTCACAAATAAAAGAGGGGGTGGATCCATAATCAAATAAAACATTTGCTACATTAGATTGGATGGTAAGTGTACCTTTCACCACTTCATTATCATACTCCACATTTCTGAGAGAAATGTAATTTGACTTTCCTTTGTCTATGGCTTTAATAGTTTTTTGACATTTATAATCATCAACAACCCTTGGATTATGTCATTGATTTTCATAATTCCCCATTTCCTTGCACTTGAAACATTGAAGTGTTGGAGGGTCATTCCGTGTAACCCTTTCATTATTCTCATCATTAGATATCTTCTTTCCATTATTTTAACATTCAACTGCCCTATGACCTTCTTTTCGACACTTAAAACATTTACTTCTCCCTTTAAGATAATTCCATCCATGTTTCATTCCACACATTGAGCATAAGAGAAAACTCATCTTCTATTCAGTGTGTTCTTTAGATTTCCCTTTGAATTGAATTTTCCTCTTCTTATCAAACCCATATGACGGATGGCTTACTCCAATATCCATCAAATCCATGATAGCACATTGAAAAATTTCCTCATAGCTATTGAAGTCCCTTATGGCTAATGCCCTTCGAAGACTTTTTTTTAAGCCACTAAAAAATCAATCGATCGTACTCTTAGGTTGGATAATAATTCTGGAAGTGTACCTTTCAAGTCTTGTAAAATTTTATTTGTAGGTACCAACAGATTCACCATCCTTTTTCTTCAGTTCAAGAAACACTTTCTCCATCTTTGTTCGAATAATAAAAGGGAAATACATTTTGAAAAATACGTTCTTGAACTCGTCCCATTCCATGGACTCAATTTCATCTATTCGCATCATATTCTTGATAAGATTCCACCATTGATCAGCTTCACCGTCCTAACGATAAACTACTAAGATGACTTTATCAGGTTCAGAACATTGAAGAACTGAAAATATCTTTTCAGTTTTACTGATCAATTGTTCAGCTACTAATGGATCAGTAGACCCGCTGAATGAGGGTGGACACTGCCAAATGAAGGATTCAATAGAATGTTGCTCCTCACTTTTCTCTTTTGGAAGTCCTTCATGATTCATAGCTTTAGAATTTTGTTTGAGCATGGCTACAAGATTTTTCATTCCAGCTCCCATAATGTTTGGTTTCTCAGGGGGAAAATCATTGCATTGCCCGTCGCATTCAGCATTAACATGGTTCCTTCGGGATCCATCCATTGACTAAAACCAATAATCATAGTGTGAGAAACACTAATCATAATAGTAAAACCACATAATTAAGAATAAATTTTCATGCTTTAGATCTTATCATAGGTTATTCATGGACATTTCTAAAACACTAAGATAATGTCCTATGCTTAGACATATCCTTAGGGTTCTTACTAAGGCTTTCACATTCAAGTTTCCAAAGGTTGACTATACCTTTACTCTAATATAAATTATAACTACCCATACATTACATACATTTTTATTACTTCTTAATTGAAGCATACTTATTACAACATATAACAAAACCATGGTAGGACCTTATAGGTATTGATGCTTTAGAAACTTGGAAACATAAACAACCGGTTCATAAAGCATCTACATTGTCTCCAGTTTATTTCGTCATATCTAGAGTCCGTTTTGGAATATCCTACTTAATAACCTTATTCTTGACCTGGGGAAAGAAAACATACAAAAGGGTGAGCTCAAATTCTTAGTAAGGGTAAACAATGGAAATATCATATTCATAAGAACATAGCATTTCGAAAATCTTAACCTGCAAAAGAGATAATAATATCAAAACATGGGATAAATCATAGTACTGAAATGTAATCCCAATAATCATAACATAAAACATGAAACTTTCTGGAATACACACATAATCACATAGAATCATTTCATAGTAGTCAAGACTCATTTCGAAGACTATCTTAGCGGACAAAGTCAATTTTTGAACCGAGTTCACTCCTCGTATCCGTCCTGTTTCACTAAACCGGATTAACCTGCCATTACAGCCATTTCTATCTCATGAGAAATAAATTTTTACCCAATAAATTGGAGAAAGAAATAGGTCCCACCCATCTCATAATGAAACCATTCATATGTGTGACATAGAATCATAAATCATACATCATATCATAACCCATGTAATAAAAATGGGTTTCATAAACCTTGTGCCATCATAACATAATCCATATAAGATAAACGGACTTCATAAAAATAATTCCATCATAAAATAGTCAAATCAATGTAAAAATAGGGATAGAAATAGAACCCTATATTATCATAGATGGAAAGTAATTTTGATAAAACACTTGAACTTCATTCTTGAGGAAAATATCTTTTTTACTTCAAAAACATTTTTCCTTTCTTAAAATTTCACACAATTTTAAACAACAAGAAGATGATTAAAAATAAACTTGAAAATTTTTAAAGGATTCTTCATGGAAATAATTTTCTAGAAATCCATTCAGGCCGTATAAGTTAAAAAAACATTCTTCTCGTACTTTGGCCAGAAAAGTCAAAAACTACCTCATACTAAAAACAAAAAAAGTTCCTTTCAGATCTTTTACTAAACACTATCCAATGAGTAAAATTGGATTTAAAAAATTTTAGGTGGATAGAAATAATATTAAATATTGAGGAAACATGTATGTGGATGATGAATATGCCCCAGTAATTTCTGAAGTATAAATAATCTCGGATAAAAATGAGATTGTGAGATTTTCCCTTACCTTAGGTCTGATATGGTTTGTATGTTTTTGAACCTCCTACATAATGATTTGGATAATTTCATTGACTTATTAGAGAATCATATTCATTGTTATGGTATCACACATGGTCATAGTCTTATCTTCTTATAAGTAATATTTGATTGGTACTTGTTATTCGGGTGTTCATTACTTTATGTTCTTATGCATGTATTTTAGAATAAATTCTTATTCTTGTTCTTAGGTTATAGATTCCTCATTTCCAGAATGGTATTATTGGAACATATATTAAATTTAGTCATTCAATTCATTTATATATATTCATTATTTAATGAGGATCCTGTAGAATGAGTCGCATCACATCGTGTAGACGATAGACCTTACGTATGCATGAGCGATTATATCGTTCCCATGATCATGGAATTGTATTTTTGTGTATGTATATTATTTAAGAATCAATATCACTTTACAATAATCATATATAGTTTTTCTTTACACCATTATACACATCCAAGTTAGGTGGTGATGGGAAAAGAATTACACCACGACTTGGAGATGGTATTCCGTACGTACGCACGCGCTGTGATTTTGTTTTCTGTAGGATGGATAGAAGGTGAAATAGGGTTGTTTCATATTTATAATAAAATATCCATACATGAGTGATATGGATGTTATTAATTCATTATGAAACAACTAAATAAGAGGAAGTATACGAATAAATAAATTTGAAAGAATCGGTAAATGATATTACCTCTTCTTCAACACGCCTCTTTGAACCCACCTCTTAAGGCACTAAAATTGGACTTTAAAGAGAACCAGGACCTCTAGTACGTTTCTAGGGAAGTGGATAAGAGAATTTTTCAGGGTTTTTTTGAGCATTAAGGCTCAAAGTTTTGTGAGGAGGAATGGGAGGAGGTTATCTTTTATAAGGGAGGAGAGGGGAACCTTTGGAAAAACATAAAATATTATTTTATTATAAAGTCATATTCGGTTTATAATTGCTCCAAATTGATTTATTTATAAGATAAGGTGGGGATGGGTCGAAATCCTCTCAACCAATATATTTTAGACAAGTTTAGGTTTCTTTTTTAACCTAATCATTTATATTTAACTCTAAGTTAAAGAATTTAACTTTTACCATGTCTTCTTGTTTTCTTACATTATATTGATAATAAACATACTATAACAAGACAAACGAACCCCAAGTGGTTCAATATTAATATATATAACCTTATTTACGTAATTTGGAAGAAATTTATATTTTTAGGAATAAAATAAAAATTAATAATATATTATTTTTTTTTAAAACTATTTTATGTCAATTTTGACACTATTTGGTAATTGATTTTTGTGAAAATCATAACAGAATTATTAGTTTTAAAAAAGTGAACATATCAATACTAACATTTCATATTAACCTATAAAATTATTTTAATTCATAGAAAGCCTCAAATTACATTTATTTGGGTATTTATAATATCAATTATGTTAATATTTCATTAATAAGGTAATTACCGAATCATCATTGTGTCATAAATAAATTAAATTATATAATGTCTAAAAATTAAAAATAAATTACCATTATGTATGAAATCGTTTTATCTTTATAATTAATATTTATAGTATAATTTATCTTTTTATAACCCTATATTAAAAATGTATTAGTTATTAAAATTTGATTTTAACTATTTTAACTCTTCTTTAAATAAAATAATAATAAAACTATTAATCGAATCCAATTGGACCTAAATGGACATATTATATTCCTAATGTTGTTTTTGGTCTAATTAAACTTATCCAATAGAATTTGGACATGTTTTATGGTAATAATAATATCATTTTTACACTTAATTACCCTATTTATTTTTAACCGTGGTAAATAAAAGTAAAAAGTTACTAGTCACCAAAAAAAAATTTATCTTATTGAACCACATTTTTATCCTTCATATTAACCATGTCTCTCAGAATTTTAAAGTTCCACTCATATAAGAGGTAAAATTATGTTTTATGTAACTTTTCAAATTTCCTAGGAGGTGGGTAAAAGACGGTGAAAAGTTTAATAAATTTATATATATATATATATATAATTATTATAAAATGACTCCAATTAATTACATTGAAATTATATAGGTATTATGTATCAATTTCTACCTAAAAAAGGTTTAGGTAAAATAAATAATTATTTAAATAAAAAGTCTTTTTTTAAATAGTAACCTAGTGTTTTCACTATTCATCAAAAATTGAAAGTTTTCATAAAAATACGAAAAATTCCCCCCAGGCTAATTTCGATATTCCGAATCCAAAAATGAATTCCATTTTTAAAGATTAAATTTATAAAATTTCAAAAAGTGGGTATTAATTTTCATACCGGCTAGTTTATATAATATTTTAATAGCATATCTTTGTTTAATGAAACTCGGTATTGCGTACAACACACGCTATCGTGGAAGGTTGTGATTGCGTGTAAAGAAAGCCAAGCAAGTGTTGTGTGTAGTGAATGATTCTTTTGATGTTACATATAACATAATACATAAAAAAATATACTTCTCATAAAATATCAGGGTTTTTCCCGATGAATGCGAAGAATGTTTCAAGGAGTTAAAAAGGAGGCTTATCAATGCACTCATGGTCACATTACCCACAAGTGGAGGACTTTTTTTTGGTATTTAGTGATGCTTTAAAGAAGGGCCTGAGATGTGTGTTGATGATAAATGAAAAATTCATTGCCTATGATTCAACGAAATTGAATGTTTGTGAACAAAACTATCCAAAACATGATCTCGAGTTGGTTGCAGTGATATTTTGTTTGAAAATTTGGAGACATTATGTCTTTGGGGAGAAGTGTGAAATATATACAGATCACAAAAGCCTCAATAATATATTCACACAAAAATATTTGAGCATGCTCCAACAAATATGGTAAGATATGATCAAAGACTATGACGTCTCAATCCATTGCCACCCTGGGAAAGTGATCAAGTTGGAAGATGCCCTAAGTAGAAAGGATCCAAATATTTTATCATTGATGAGAATTGAAAAGGATCCAATCTTCTTAGATTTAATGAAGATGGACATGGGAATCATAAAGAAGGGAACATCATCAATCCTTTCACAAATGATTTCTCAACTGCCACTTTTGGAATTGTTAAAGGATGCTCAAAAGGATGATGTGGGAATTCAAGATAAAGTGGAAGCTACCAGAAAAGGGATATCCTAGGAGTTTAATGTTAATGATGAAGGAATTGTGAGATTTTAGAAAATACTATGTGTTCCATCATGTCCAGAGATGAAGAAGGAAATTTTGGATGATGCACATCATTCAAATTTTTCTATTCACCCAGTAAACACAAAGAATTATAGAGATCTCCAAGAGAATTATTGGTGGGATAATATAAAGTTAGAGATCGCTAAATATACATCAAAGTTCCTGGTGTGTCAGCATGTGAAGAAATAATGGCAGATGTCTGAAGGGATGATGCAACCATTTTCCATACCAGAATGGAAATGGGAGAACAGCACCAAGGACTTTTTCACTGGACTTCTGAAGACATCCAAAAGCAACAATGCAATATGGGTTGTTATGAATCGTCTTAAAAAGGTTGCACACTTCATTGTTATTCAGGAGGATTTCTCATCAGATCAACTGGCACGGATATATTTCAGGGATGCGGTAAGGTTGCATGGAGTACCACTATCTATTGTGTTCGATCGAGATCCAAGATTCACCTCCTTGTTTTTGAAGAGTCTTCAACATGCTGTGAATACTGAACTGAACTTCAGTACATCCTATCATCCTCAAACTGATGGCCAATCCAAGAGGACTATCCAAACACTTGAGGAAATGTTGAGAGCATTCTCAATGGACTTTAAAAGAGGTTGGGATCAACATATTCCTCTGGTTGAGTTCTATTATAATAATAGTTTCCACTCAAGCATCTAAATTCCACCATATGAATCCCTTTATGGGAAAAGGTACAGAACACTAGCGTGTTGGGATGAGGTCAGTGAGCATAAGATTCTTGTACCAGAAATGGTCGATGAAATGGTGGAGAAGGAGAAAACCATTCAGCAGTATATCAAGGTTTCCCAGAGTCGACAGAATAGTTATGTAGATAACTGTCGATGAGTCATTGAGTTTAATGTTGGAGGCTTGGTATTTCTTTGCATATCTTTGTGGAAGAAGGTCATGAGGTTTGGAAATAAATGGATGTTATGTCCAAGGTACATCAGCCCCTTTGTGATTCTTTATCGTGTTAGGGTTGTGGCCTATCGACTAGCACTTCCACCTACCATGTCCAAGGTACATGATGTATTTCATGTATCCCTCTTAATTAAGTACATAGAAGACCCTTCACATGTACTCTCTTAAGAGGTGGTATAGTTAGAGGATGATCATTCTTATGAGGAGGGACCATTGATGATCTTTGATTGTAGAGAAAACATTCAATGAAATAAGACAATGCCCGACATCACGGTTTTGTGGTGAAACCACAAGTCTGAAGAAGGGATGTGGGAATCAGAGGAAATGATGAAGCATAGTTACCCACATATGTTTTAGTGTGGGAAAAAGAAAATTCAAGGGAAAAATTTCTTAGTGGGGGAATATTGTAACGAACCCAACATTCATTAATAGAAATCCATAGTGATCTTACTAAATTTCTCTTTATGTAAAATTTCCTCTTCTTTGGTTTTATGTTTTTGGATTTTAAAATACTGTTATGAATTGTGACCATTACTAATATTGTTGTTGAATAGTGATCACATGATTAGTATAAATATAGGGATTTGAAAAATCCAATTTACTAAGACAATAGAAGTGATGGCCTCATCTGGTAGACGTGCCCCTTACGAAGCCCATTTGTCAGAACTCGGAAAGGAGGTTTCATATTTGGGCTTATGTCTTGACCAATCCCAAGCTGAGCTTGAATTTGTTATACTCGAGAGGGATCTCCTATGAGAGAAGTAAATGTTGATTGAGATTACAACCCAAAAAATGTTATCCAAACCACCCCAAGAGTTTGTCACCACCGCACACCTTATACATTGGTCTCATGCAGGTGTTATATGGGGTTATGTAACAAGTCCCTAGTACTATGGTTTTATGCATTTTTTTTATATAATAATGAATACACTTTCATTTTATTATTGTTACCTTGTAAATAGTTTTTAATGGACAAATTGTATTTTTAGTTAATGTTCAACTAAAAAATCTATTTTGATGAATTATTGGATTTTATAATTAAATAATATATTACTAAAATATTATTATTTTTAAATTAATTTTTATTATATTTAATGGATTGTATAATTTTATGAATGCAATTATAATTTTATTATAGTTTGAAAGAATTTTTTTGTCAAAACCCATTAATTTTTGATAAATGTCAGTTTTTATTTTAAAAGTTAAAATTAACATATTTAAAAAATTATTTAGATAAAATTAATATTATTTCTGCAATCTGGACGTCAAAATTATCCAACGGTGAATTTTTCATAATTTTCTGAGATAGTCAAATTCTGGGGTAAAGATTTAATACTGTTTAAATATATAATGTGTTTTATGACATTATCATGACCCAATATTGATGTAATAAAATACTGTAAGCCTTATGTTAGGCCAATATATATTTTACCATTAAAATAATTTGATTATGGGTTTCTTTGAATTATTTTACAATTCATTAATGGAACCTTCCAATATTTATTAAACATCTTGTCTTTTTAAATTGTTTTCCTTTGTAGTGTGACTCTCCTCCACATAAGCAACTCTTTTATTTTAAGAAGTTCAGACATTGGCCTTATAAATATTTTTTCCACTTCCCTTATCTAAAAACCATGTGAAAAACCAAGGGATGGTTTGGGGTTTGGATTAGTTGAACGTGAGGGTCCCAAACCTAAATAATAATGAATTCCCTCACCTTTCCTATATAAACCAACCCAAGCTCCCACTTCCTCCTCACCCAAAGCCTTTGGTGTTCATTCATCCATTTCCCTTCATTCTCTTCAATCCTTCCAAGGTTTCCCAAGCTTCCAAGAAGCCTCTCTCAAGCCTCTCTCAAGCATTTGAGAATATACTTCCAAGTAATGGATTTTCTTCTTTTGTCATTTTTGTCCAATTTTCTTAATGTTGTTATGCCCTTTCAATTTCAATTATAAAATTTGTGTTATGGTTTATCACCTTCATAATAATTCCCTATTTATTTTTGAATAATGGGAGACCCCATTATCTCTCATTAAATGCCTCCCATGTGCACCTGTTACTATGCCAAAATTCCGAATGGAATTTCACTCTCCCAATTTACATTCAAGAAATTATTTTGTATCATGAATCTAATTTCCATTACATTTTTGGGACATGTATCTATATGAATCCCTTACTTTAAATGCCATGTAAATATGATGATACCCCAATTTCTCTCTCATCAACCATTTTTATGAATTCTTACATCATGCCGTTACGCTGCCGAAATTGCACCGATTTTCAAAGCCAATGCCTTTGTGTAGTGAATACCAAGCCCATTTATGTATCACAGGAATTCACTTTTAAGTACATTTACTTACTTATTATAACGTTTCATGTATGAATTCCACATTACTTTATCGTGTAATAAATAATGATGTTTTATTAATCCATGTTATATGATCCATGTGGCACACTTATGCATGAAATGAAATGTTTAAGAAGGGTGCACCCTTATAGTGATCTAATGAATTGGGCATTTTATAGGATCATTATAGATATTGTGAAATAGTTGTTTTCTCATGATAATTCATGTGCAATGATTTTTTACTCGTGCTTCATGTTAAATGAGGATTTACTGATTCTCCATGTGCAATGAGCCTTGGCTCAAGCTAATTCCATGTTAAGTGTTGTTTCCACATTTCCATGTTATGATTATCATGAATTGTCATTCCTTTATGTTTATGATTCTCTTGTGATATATTGGTAAGCATGTTTTATAACATTTATTGTAATCCTCGTGTTATTCTATGATTATTTCCTTACTGGGCGTTATAGCTCACCCGTTTTTTTGCATATCCCCAGGTTATCCCATTCAATGATAAGTACGACGGAATGTAGTGGTCATTTAAAAAAAAATTCAATAAAGATGTTGTTTTACATTTTTTATGTGGTTATGTAATGATCCTAAACCCAAAAGACACTACACCTATTGATCTTCAAAGTTGTATGAAGTGATGTTTATGTAATAAATTATGTTTAATTGTATAATAAAAGTGCATGATTGTTATAATAAGGGTATCATGACAAAATCATTGTGCAATATCATAACATAATATAATTCATACCAAAAAACAAACAAATAATCAAACATGGAACCATATAACCGAGACTTAATAAAGGAATGATTCATCAGAATCACTGATCCTAAGCTATGTGATACAAATCTTGATCAAAGGAATCATTTATGACCTATAATAGTCATAATGAATATGTGATATTATATTTGGGAATCAAAATCAGAGAACCATTAAAATTGGAATAACCATATTTACAATATAAAATATTGTAATTTGGAGAACATAATAATTAACTTATTCATTGAAATACTATACGGGTGCACACATCTTATATTATCTATCATGAACACCTTTTATTATCTTGTTAGTACCATCGTATAACATATAATGGTATCTCAAAACAATATCTAGTCCAACTACCAATTATATTAAATTTCTAATTAAAATTAATGAATAAAGTATAAAGATAATTAATTTCAGCATTATATAATAGAAAAAACAAAAATTCATTTTAGTTCATGATTTTCTAAAGGAAAGGAAATGAGTTCTCAAAAATTTTCATTAAAACATGATTAATCCAGGAAATGGAAATGGTTTCCGTAATAGTATCTAGAAACATGATTAACTAACGTAAAAGAAATTAGTTCCATTGAAATATATTTGAAACAAGATTAACCAATGGAAAATAAATATGTTCTCTAAAATCCTCTATGAAATATGAATGACCCATGGAAAAGTAATCGGTTCTATAACAAATCACCTGGAAACAATCATAATGCATCTAGAGAATGAATGGGTATGGTATATTAAAAACACATCTACAGTATAGCATAAGTTACATCAAGGTTATTTTATTTTAATGAATGTAAATACCATTATATTATTATAAAAATCATTATTGATGAAAATAAACTTTCTATTATGTGTAACAATAAATTATATCATTATATTAGAGAAATGACTATGTAATATCAGAAAGACTATATCTTTAGAAAACATTCATTTCCATTTTGAAAAAACATATTTAAAATAAAAAAATATATCATTAAAGAAGAAATTTTATTTGAAAATAATCTTTGAAATTTTTAATTGAAAATTTAAAATATTGACTACCCATGATAATAAAAAGTTACCATTATAATTAATATTTTAAAAACAAATATTCCTTTTACATTTTTATAATTAAAGTAAAAAATTCATCTATCAGAAAATGATAAGGAGTTTCTTTGAAAAAAGTTTATGGATGTTTTTGGTAATAATAAATATAATCATCAGTACTATAAAATTTTGGATAAAATTTTTTCAATCACATTAGACAACATGTATATTGGATGAAAATTAGTCTCGATCTAAAAGTAGATACAATATCAACATCAATTTGAAATTAATTTAACTAAATTTCGTCAATAAATAATGGAAGAAATGTAATTTAGAAATGTGAACCAGATTAATGAAATATTATTAGAAATTAAATGTGTTTTAAGTGTATAAGAGTATGTTATTCCCTTCAAAATAACCATAAAAAGAAAAAATACAAAAAATGGTGATTTTAATAAAAATTATTTTACACTTTTGTAACACATTAATCTTAAGTCTCATGAATGAATAAAGACCAATGAACCATTAAATATCAAGAACATATATATTTTATGTTATAACATTGAAATGTGATTTATATACATTGTTTAAATGAATATAAGTGAATATCATAAATTAATATCTCATAGAAAGATAGTTTAAGATGAATAACCCTTACAAAAAATTTACCACTGAATTTGAGATTTAAAAAATGAATAGCTTACCTATTTCAAATATAAATTCATATTAAAAAGATTAAATAGAAAAATGTAATAAAAATTCAATACACAGATAATCATATAATATCAAAATTAAATTAATAAGTAATATAATATTTTAAAATGAAATTAAGTAATGAAATTCTCTACCACTTGGTAACATCCATATTAATTCCCCTTGAATAAAATAATTGAAAATTAAAATTAAAATACGATGAATTTTGATAGAATAATGACATTAAATATAAATTGTTAAATATATACACCATAAAATATAAATAAGTGGTCAATATATAATATTTCTCATAGAAATAAAAAGTGAGATTGGAAACCCTAACCTCGTGTTGTGAACATCATTGTGTTTAATTTAACCCCTCAATAATAATCGTACATAAATTATATTATTTCTTAAGAAAGTTTTCTTGGTTTATTACATTAAACATAAATCATATATTTTTTATTTTTAATGAAATATAAAAATAGCTAATGAGCTATGTCCATGATGGATGTTTTGAGGATGTTTTGTGCATTGTTTAAAAATTTGATCCATGTGTTAAGTGTATTAAAAGATTTTATTGATTCAAATTATCAATAATAATAATATTGAAACACTTTTAATATTTATATGATCATAAAAGTTTTATAAATAATCATGGAAAATGGATATTGAAATTGAACTACGTTGCCATCATGGAGACAGTAGGCCATATTTACAAATGCAAAATATTCAAATTTTCTAATAATCATTGTGGAAAGAAGAAAAATATTATTTTACCCTTAAATAACTATTATTATAACATTTATACAATTTTATTTTTTCTATATAAACATATTTTATATAATTTATTTTATGTGTAGATGATAAAAGAATAACAACACTTTGAGGAGGCGGTTGTCCACATAGACACTAAAGGTGATATAATTTTTTACTATAAGAAAGAAAATAATACATTTACATTCCAAAATGATATATATTTCATTAATATAATATTTATTTCATGTATGTAACATATATTAATTAAAAAAAATTTATTATCTACAATGTAAGGAATTAGTAAAAAAATCACATCACATCATGAGATGGTAGTCTGCTATACACACGAGGGACATTATCACGTTTCCCATGGAATGGAAAGTGAAAAAATTTATATGCTATTAAAAAATAAATATGTATAAAAATGGTAAAAATATAATATATATAATTTAAATACATAATAATGAAATCCATGAGTGACGACAATGGATAATGAATTTCATCGGTTTATAAGGTGGTAGCCTCCAGTACACACAAATGATGATTTCATATCCCATTTGATCAAAGAGGATATGGATTTAATGTTTTACATTAAAATAATAAAATAACTATATATTTAATATTTTAGTAATTTAATATAATCGAAATTTAATTATATTTTATGGATCTAGAAAAATAAATAAAATAAAGGCGCTCTTTTAAGCACAATACTCTTACTTTGAGAAACCTTCTTAAGTAAGCACCAAAAGCCATATTAAGATGTAATTATGAACAAAATAATTGTTCAATGACATGGGGATTTATATAAATAGATATTTGTATATTTAATGGTTATGAAATTTTTTTTGAAGGTTTGAAGAGGATAGGACAATGGGTGGCCTTTTATAAGTGAGGTGAGTGACAAACAAGTAATTTTTTAAAATAAAAAGGCATAATAATTTTCAGAAAATGAAAAAGGATAAAAAAATATACCATTATAATTTATTATTCATTGAAAATTATTTAAATTTATATAAAATATAATCTGGATATGTTTTTAGGTAATTTTAACACTTATCCTTTTTTGTTTAACAACTCGTAAATTCATATTTACCATAAATGCAGTGGATAATTTTTTTTCTATTTTCACTATTCATTATAGTATAAAAATATCATCACATTATTGTATAGTATAAATTATGATTATTAAACATTTGGAATCCTGTTTATAAATACAAATATTATAAATGTATATATTTAATTTAAAACAAAACCAGAAGACATGATGAAAAATAAAGGTTTGAAGAAGCCAATTTTTTTGAGCAAAAGATGATTTTATATTAACTATATAATGAAAAAAATTGTTGAATGAAAATAAATTAATAATAATATATATTTAATATATATATTAGTTCAATATTTTATCATTATTTTTTATTATAATTAATTAAAATGTGAAACATTATGCAGTTTTAAAAGGTTTTAGGAGAATGCAATTTTAAATCACAAAACAAAAATTACAATTACAATTAAAAGATGATTAAAATGTAATTATGTAGATTAAATAAAACTAAAAAATAGTTAATTTACATGTAATTATATTAAAACTATAATGGGACTTTTAATTTTCTTAATTTATTGAAATGAAATGATTTCTTATTTTTTTTTTAATTTTTAAAATCATTAATGATTTAATATTTTCGAAAAAATAAAAAATAACTATAAAAATTGAATTATTATATCATAATTTATATAATTAATTTAATTTATTAGACACATATTCAAATATTTATAAAAATTAATTATATTTTGTTCTCAAAAATTAAATAAATAAACGTTTTTTACAAAACCGCTTTTTTTTGAAAAAAAATCCATTAATACTAATTATTGACTAATTATTTAACAATAATTTATTATTAAATTTTATTTGGTATGACATATAAATATTTCACAATAAATTTAATATTATTAACTTATAGAAATTTAAGTTTTATGTTAGAAAAATTATATATATTTCATGGGTCGTTTATGTTTGTTGTTGTATTTTGAATAAACTATCAAACATAATTACAATATTTTTAAAATATCAAGGTCTTAAATACCCCTTACCCATTTAACAAAACACGTCCTAAAAAATTAAACTTCAACTAGGTAATAAAAGTATTTAAATTTTAAAAAAATTATATATTCATGAAACCCAATTCATAAAAATGGGTAATAAATCATACTATTTGTAAAAGAAAAATGGAAGTCTAGGGGTTATCTAAACAAATAATTGTGATCTATATAGGATAAAATATTTTCATTGTGAATAAATGGAAATGTAATTAAATATTAATATCAAAATGATGATATATATTCATACATATCATTGATCTCAGGAATGTGAATCATTATGAGAATGTTAGAAATGAAAAAACCATACATTAAAGAGATATGTAAAAGGTAATTGATATCATCATAAATTAGGGTAATAAAACTAAATTTTATTTGAGTAACCATTTCATAGGTTTGTGGGGATCCATTCTTTCTAGAATAATTAAATAAAGAAATATTTATACTAGATAAATTTATATTCATTAAATTAATAAATTTCAAACACAATCTCATCTTTTACTACAAAAAAAAGTATTCAAGACAGATTTTTCATGATCAGGGAATTGAATTCAATTTTTAAAGGACCACATTACCATAAAATGTATAATAATTCTATTCCACCCAACAAGATACATTAACAGAAAACATAATTGTTAGTACATTGTAAATTAATTTTAAAATGAAATAAACCATCATATGATGAAATAATGCATTAATGTAAAAACATCAATAGTAATTCCCAAGTGTTAATGTTACTCATTCCATATATAAATAACCCTATATCCCATATAATATTAACTAACATAAAATAAAATAATTTTTTGACCATATTTTTTATATTATATATTTTATCTTACAATCCCAAAATTATAATGATATTCATCTCAAATAACATTATTCACATAGTAACCAAATCACTTATCAATACCATAGTCATCTATGTGATAAAACATGTACCCCCAAAATTACATCAATACCCAAGATCAAATGAATACAAATTTTTAATAATACCATAAATATTATATCCATAAAAATTAATTGAATACTTCACATTAAACTAAATATTTACATTTACAGGATCCCAATTAAATGCCGCTTAAATATCCTTTAGCCACATTTAAATATCTTCAATTATAACCTCAAAATGGGATTCAATGACATTAAACATATGATAAACTATAATATTCATGGATTGTGATGGTATCCAAAAATATTAATATAACATCAAATGAAAACATCCTAATATCTAAAGATATATAATTCCTCCTTTGATACCAACTCTAACAATCCTGAAACCACACTCCTAGACGTGGCGCTGAAAAAATTATCTATTCATTCTTGATTTTATATTTATTAATATGAATAAAATTATTCCAAAAAAACATAAAAAATAGAAGTAAAAATATTGGATCACTTATATTATCAAAGGCCTTTTATATATAGAGTTTTATAAAATAATATCAAACTCTTATATAATCATTAACCATGTCTTTAAATGATAATTTAGTCAACATAACACATATTTTCATTTATTTCCTTTCGTCATTATAATCCTTCATATGAAACCCATATACACATAATTAATTTAACATCATTATCGATAACATGGGGAAATGAAAACATTAGAAGGGTTGGAGAAAATTCTATATAAGGATTTACAAAAGAATTATTAGTTGAATTTCATTAGTGAGAGCAAGATAAGTATAAGTGAGTGACGACATAATAAATGGGTATGATAATAACATAATGGAAAATATACTCATTAATACCAGGATTATAATTAATTAAAACATGGAATATGTATTTGAAAAAGGAATGATTCATCAAAATCAATAATCATGATCAATGTGATATAAATGTAGTTCAACAGAAACATTAGTACACCTAACAAGAATAATGAAAACATTTTTATATCTTGGGAAAACGTCATAATTGAAACCTTATAGAAACCTTTAAATTATAATATCCATATGGATAACTTCCAATATGATTTTTGGATAATATAAACATTACCCAATTCATTGGTTCACTTTATAGGTCCACCAATCATATATGTTAAATCATGCTCACAAGGATCTATCTTGTGGACCCATTTTATAAGCTATAACAAGATCACCTGATTTTTTTGGGTAAACCTATGACCAAAAAAATGATCAAATACTATTCATGAATAATGGAACATTGCATCTATTTAATTCTAAACTCATAGAAACAACCATTATTATTTTCATAAATTTTATTAACATGTTGTGAAGAAACATGTCCCCTTATAATCTCTTTCAAAAATGATTAAACCATATAAATGAAATGAGATACCTACAAATATCTTCAAACATGATTAACCAATGGAAAATAAAGGGTTTAATGATAATATCTTTGAAAAATTATTTACGCATGGAAAATAAATAGTTTCCATGATAATCACTTTGAAACATTATTATCTATGGGAAAAGAAATGGAATCCCTTAAAACATAATTTATATAATAATAATCCATCTATGGAAAGAATAATGATGATATCGTTACAACATATCCAATGTGGTAAGAACGTATAAACATGGGTAGTTGATTTTGGTGAATGGAAATACAATTAAAATAATATAAAACTATTTATAGAGGAATAAAATATTTTCAGTTAATGTAATTTTAATAGACACCATCCTATATAGAAAATGATTTTGAAATATCACTTAGAATCATTCTTGATGAAAATATCCTTTCTATTTTGAAAACAATAATTTAAAATAATTTTTTTAGTAAATAAATTATAAAAATTTAAATTAAATTTTAAAATATTAAAATAAATCTATAAAATGATGAGTGTTTTGAATGGAAGAATGTTACTTTGATGATGAATACATTAATAACAAAGATTAATTTATTATTTTTACATGAAGAGTAAAAAATTGTTTCATTTGAAAAATAATAGGAATATAAATTTTAAAATTATTTGTAAAAATAATATTATGGCTTAAAATGTTTTTAAAATTCCACGGTAAACCTTTTTTGAAAACAGTTTAAACAACATGGATTTTTGAAGATAGAGACTCCACATTTTAAAAAACATGCAAGATCATTATCAAATACAAATGAATTTCTAGATAATATTTCAATAAATAATGGAAGAGATGTAAATTAAATATGTCGACCACATTAATAAAAAGTAGATAAGAAAATAAATGAGTTTAAATAAAATAAGTAAATATGGTTTCATCCCAAATAAAATGAATATAATCAATCTTTAAACATTTATATTTTATAATAAATCCTTGGTCAATAAGGTAACACAAAATTTGTAATAACTGTGAAACAATATCATCAAATGGTACTTAAAATATAATGAAAATATGTTTTTTAATGGTATACCAAGTCGAATGGTTGTATATACACCATATAAATGAATACAGTTTAATATCATAAATGTATGTCTCGAAGAAAGTTAATTTGAGATGATTAACCCTTACAAAATTCCTAACATTGAATTTGATGTTTAATGAATGAATATATTTTCAGTATCAAATGTAAATCAAACACATTCATGTGTAAATACAATATAATGTAATCAATAGTAATTACACAGATATCCATTGAATATCAAATATAATGAATAAGTAATATTACCTAATTAAAATCAATCAAGTTACTTAATTTTTTACCACTTAGTAATGTTCAGGTAAAATCAATGTAGATGAAATAATTTAAATTAATACATAAAATAACATAATGTATAATGGATTCATGATATTTCATGTTATGATATCAGTATATACATCACAAAATATAAGTAATTTTTGAATGTATAATATGTCCCATAGAAAAAAAAGTTAGACTAGAAACGCTTACTCATAGTCTATAATATCTTTTTATGTAATTTAACTCATATATAGTAAGATTAAATAAATTTTTTTATTTTATAATAACATTTTATAGGTCAAAATATTTATGTTTATATCATTTATTTTATTTTTTTAATTTATTTAGAAATACTTAATCATTTAATTCCACATTGGGTGTTCTGAAGATATCCAGTTCATTATTTCAAAACACAACAATCTACTGAATATGGTCAATGAGGTCATTATTTTAAAATATATATAATAATAATAATAACATAATTATCATATTTATTTATCAATTATTATTTTAAAACCAATCCTGAAATATGGTAATGAAAAATTAACTACATTATTCTCATTGAGAAGCTATTCTATACGTACTAATTCGTGATGCTTCCATTTTATAATGATCATTATAAAAAGTAGTTAAGTATTATTTTATCATAAAAATATTTAAATAATATAAAAATTACCCTATTATTTCTTCAATTATACATATATATATATATATATCTCTTTTTTTGATTTGATTATGAATAGGGAATCACAATTCTTTGTGGAGGTGATAGTTCATATTTACACGGTCGACACTATCACTTTTCAGTGTAAGAAAGAAAGTGAAATATTATCCTCTTAGAATGATAATTTTTTTATATATTAAAATTATAACATTTATATAACATGCATTCATTATCATTTTCCATATTATATTCCATGTTATGTGCTAGTGAATTACTAGTCACATTGCTTAGCGAGTTAGTAGCCTGATTTACACATGTGTGATGTCTTCATATCCCCCGTGGAATAGAAAGTAAAAAATTCTATATGTGATATCATAAATAAAGTGGTATAATTTTTTTATAAATATAATATTCATAATTTAAATAAATGATTTCAACAAGCTGTGATAGGTGATGATGGATATTAAATGACCTCAGTTCATGAACTAGTAGTTTATTGTACATATTAATTACGATTTCATATCCAATTCTATAGAATAGGAAATGGATTTCTGTTATTTCCCTACTAAAATAACATATAAATATATTATATATATAGGTCTTTTTATGTATGAATAATAGAAGAATATTTAAACTATATGGATGGAGAAATAAAATAAAGACACTCAGTTAAATAAGATTTCTCTTCTTCGGGAAACCTCCATTGGAAAGCATCGAAATCATTCATAGGATGATGTTATGATAAAAATAAGGGATCCAGATCATGGTAATTGAATCATGGAAGATATATCTGTAGTTTTTGTATTATCCAATGGTATTTCAAGGTTTTACGATTAGAGGATAGGGGTTTCCTTTTATATATGAGGTGAGTTGCACACATGAAATTTTTTAGAAGAAAAAGTTGTACCCACATTTTTAACTTGAAAATGCGATCTGTAACAGTCCATTAATGATAATTATACATAATAAGGTCTATATACTCATAAATAATTGTTTTTATAAGTATTAAGTCATTATAACCCTTTTTTTATTACTTTAACCACTGTTAAATCTTTTTACCATATCCAAGATAGTTAATTTTTAAAGTTATCAAAATTAATTTTTGAGAAAAATTATGATGAACATATTTTAATATATAAATTATGATTATTTAAAATGTTTAATCCATTTTACCATATTAAATTCATATATTTATGTAAAAATTTAATTTAAATCACAATCTAGAGATGCGATGAAAAAGTAGATTTCAAGAGGTGTATTTTTTTAGAAAAAGAGGATTTCATTTCTACACTTTGAATAAATATAATTATTTTCTGAATATAATTTAATAATAATTATTAAAAAAAATATACATTTAATTTAAAATATTTCCCATTTTGTATTAATTTAATTAATTAAATTGGAGGGATATTATTTACATTAAGATAGTTTTTAGAAAAATTCCCCATAAAAAAAATACTAACATAAAATATAAATATTTTTATAATGTAATTAATTGGGTCAAATATATCTACATAATATATATTTTAATTGACACAATTTTCCATATATAATGGAAATATTAAATATCTTCATTAACGGAAAATAAATAACTTTTCTACAAAAATCTGTATTTTTCACTGGTCACTGAGAAATAAATATTTCCAAAAAATATATAAAAATATCACCCTTATTTATTTTTTTATGATTATATCATAAATTAATATAATTTGATAAAATATATTTTTTAAAATTTCTGAAAAATATTTATATTACTTCATAAAAATAAGAATAAAATAAAAAAACAATTTTTACAAAAAAAATCATAAAGAATAAAATCACATTAAAAAAAATAAATGATTTTTTAAAATAAAATTATCATCATGTTAATTTGAGTATGAAATATATATATATATAATATTTTTCTATACTATTCATATCTTTCAATTTAATATCTAGGCTATAACAGTTATATATTTTGACAGTTGATTAATCTCAATATTGCATATCCAATACACTATAGAATATAATAAATTTTTTAAATTATCTAGGTGAAAATATATTAGTCTCTTATAAACAATATGAAATGGTTTGAAAAATTATATTCAATATTATTTAATATACTAAATTACTTTTTAATAGAAATTACATCCTTTAAAAATTAATTATTATAGAAATAAATACTATTATTCTGACTCGATATTATCAGTGTTTTTCGAGTATATATAAACCATTCATACGATTTTAAGGTTCTAATGTACTATATAGACATTAAAAAATTCTAAAATTTAAAATAAGGAATGAAATTTTATGAAAAATAGAAACAATTTTTCTTTAAGAAACCATTCAAGTTCATTAAAACCTAGGGTTGTCAGTATAAAAGTGTAATAATTCAATATGATTAGAGTAAATATGATATATCTTAAGGGGTTTGTGAAACTCCAATGAATTTACATTCCATAAATTGATGTTATATAAATTAATTATTCAATTTCTTTTTCTGTGTGACATTTAATGTATGGTTTACAAATTGTTATAAATATACATAATAAAAAATCAATGGAAGAATGTATTAATCATGTAGTTTATTTTAGTGATATAATGTAAATTATTATTAAATCAAGTTATTTAATCTATATTATTTTATAAATCTCTAATTATTTAATTAAAATATGTGTATATTTATCGAATTTCTCTAATGTTATAAGTATGAATGTTTGATACTAAATAGTAATAATTTACTTATGTGAGAAGATTAAATTAAAATACATAGTTTATGACTCATAAATTTCTGTAAGATGTTATTAGAAGAATACATTCATAAACTTTTTAATATCTGATAAAACATTTTCAATCAATTTGATAAAATTTTAGGGAATTTCTTCCTTCCTCCCATTTATTGTATATTTTAGTGAAGCATTATTTTCAAATAAAAATGTTACAAACATTTAAAATACCAAATATAATACTCTTTTAATTTCCTATTATTAATACTGAAATGAAATAAATTGTACTTATTAACACAAAAGAGATTCTGTATCATTGATAGATATTTTGAAGAAAATTTAGTATCTAATTAGCTTGTGGGAGTATTTTTGGAATAAAAAAACAAAATAACTAATAAATAATTACACAAAACTAGGTTTAATGGGAAATTTAATTTATCTATTGATAAAGTGAGGATATATTAGTGAAAAATACTACAATTGGTTATATTATATCACGGAAAATGTTTAGTGGAATGGGGCTCTAAATATGATGATGAAAATATTAATATTCATAAGTAAAGAATAGAACATGAAATAATAAATGTTTATGATGTGATTTTAAGAAATTTTAATATGTTCATGAAGATGAATAGGTAGGAATATGATTCCAAAGTTTCACCATTATCCAAAACAGATTTCTTTGTTTTTTTCTCAATAATGAGTTAAGTGGGATAGTTTTATTAAATAGTTTAATTTAGAAGTGAGATGAATTATATATAATGTAAAGAGTTATCAAAACCTAGAATGTGTAGAAAACTTCAGAATGATATGGTAATTTATCATATATGATATGATAAACTATTGTTGATGTTTTTTATTAAATACCGTAAATGATATTAAAAATGTAAAAATTTAATATTTTAAATGAAAAACCAAATTTATCTTTCATTAATGTATAGTAAATAAATAAATATATAGATATATATTTCATGATGTAAAATGAAATTGAACTCAAAACATATGGACTATATATTCTCCCTAACAGATGTTGATTAAAAAATTTATAGTTTGTGAATAAATATTAAGGTTTGGGTGAGTAATATCCTTTCTTAGGGATATAAAAAAGACTCATGAGGTAGAAAGAATAAGAATAATTTTATTTTGTGCTCTAGATGACGTACTATGTATATCACATTGAATTCCATATATATTTATTTGGTATTCTAGGGGTGAACGGATCATATTTGAGTCCCCATTACATATGGTTTGTGGTATATGTAGAATTAGAAACTTATATACATTTATACCCTATTTAAAAATCATATAGACATTAACATAGATAATACAAGGGTGTTTGGTATTGTTTCTAGTCATGTTGTTAGTTGGAGAATAACCAATATGGGATGTATCTTCTAATATGATGTGCATGATACCTGGTCCCTTGATTGAGATAGTTTCGTTGATTGTGATACCACACCATGATATTATATATTTATCTGAATAAGGTACATGTGATGTTATTATCCATAAGGATGTATGAAATTTGATAGATTCATCGATCAGATCAGTCTATAGTGAATTTATTCAAAAAAATATCAATTTGTTATATGGGATTGACATATTCTATATCACCTGGTCATTTAGTGTCTTAGTGAAAGGTAAAATGTTATAATGCATGTCTATATTTTATGTAGAAAGGTGTACACATGTATAGTGATGTATGTATTCGATGGAGGTCATTCCATATCTCATTATATATTTTTTAGAATTGGTGCTCTGATAGTGGTGGCTCATTTATTACATATACAAATCCAGAGTTTTTTTAATTATAAACACTATAAAGGCCCATGGGATCACACTTTATGGTTTAATAAATGTGTATTGAATTTCACCTAGATAGAATATATGAAGTCGATTAAGAGATAATCCAGGTGTGTTTTAATCTGTATTCATAAGGTATTTCAAGCATTTTAATATAAGGTGAAGTTGTTGATGGATTTACCAAAATGATTTAGAATATATAAAAAAGGTTTTTTTGAATATGATTTCATTAGTTATTTTTTATGATGTAATAAAATGTTAAATTACATGATGTCTTGTAGGATTTATTGTATGTTGTAGATTTATCAAAATACTCCCTAAAGCCTCATATATATATTATATATATATATATAATCAATACCATATTGCATGAAATTTATGATTTTCATGACCATGTAATTTAATTTTCTTGAAAAATAATAAATTGCAATCATTTATTTATTCCCCCGAAGAAGCTATAGTTATAGAACTATATCATTAGATATAACATTTGGGAGTAAATTAATATGATGAATGGACTGACCATAGTATTTATTTGTGTTTCGAATCATCAATTAATGAGACAATAATCTTGGAGAATACTCTATTTCCAATTAAATCTATAACCATATGATGAATGTTGGAATGTATTTAGATCATAATGCTGGGCTGATACTCCATAACCAATTTACATCATTGATCTACCTTTTTTCTTATAGAGGTAATAACATACAATAGAGATATGTATAATCCCATATGACCATTATATTATTTATTTTATTCTATCGATACACCACATATGTGGGATGATTTTTACACTTAGTTATATTTATCATACCCTTGTGATTTTGTCTATGGATATAAAATATTTTGTTCAGTGTATAGTACACTTCTTGACATCAATTCTTCATTTTAGTGTTTTATAAATAGTTTAATATTTTATTCCATTAGATATCCTACAAAAGGGATCAAATCAAATTCTCTTGATCTGATAATGGATGTTATACTCAATTAAACTATGTCACCTCCTACATGTGAACCCATTCTCCAATTAATCCTACATGGCTTTCCATTCACCTTAGATTACTACCTGAGAGGCCACATCACCCTAGGTGATGACTATCTAAGTGACTAATCTTTCCTTGTTCATAACCTGGGAATATAATCCCCATGGCCTCCTTTCAGGGAACATATTTATCCAGATCTCATAGATAGGATCCAATTCAACCAAGTCGGATTCTCGAGAACCAATCCAAAAAATATAGTATATACCATGTGTGATATTCACCTGAACCCCTGAGTTTGGATCAGTAATTAGATATGGTATCATGAATTTGTTCTGATCCCTTAATAATTAATACTGACGCCCTTGATAGATTAACATCAACACCAATTAATTTTAAATATGATTCAAACTTGATTTTCATTGTGATATCAAAAATCCCAACCCCAATCATAGAGAACACCATATGTCAGGATCCTCCCCTTGAATTAGCCAAAAATATTAATTTTTTAAGCTATTATTTTTTTCAACTCATTTCATGAATATAAATTCTCATCTTAGTTTCCTCATATTCCATGACTCAATATTCTCCTCCTACCTTCCTCATATGACTTGAGTATAGATTGTTTTATTGGTTTCATTAAATACATTGATTCAAGAGACTCCTTTTGGTCCCTAAAATGAATTCTTCTAACTCATTAGTAAGGTTAAACCATATATATATGCTCATCTCTAGGTCCCAAATAAATCATTTCAATGTAACCATCAATATTTTTCCACTACAATTTCTTTTTAACCATATATAATTGGTCATAGATGGATGACCATAAAACTACCCACTATTGACTTTGACATAACTCAATATATGTTATCGTGTGTCACATTATATGAAACTGAACTATATATGTTTCTATTTATTTCATAGGAATACATTGGAATACCCTTTAATGGTATTGATCCAGACATCATAACACCTCCTTGTTTTTCTTAAAAGATACTAACACCTCTGTGGATAGTGATAAATTCTAATGTCCCCACCTATATGGATTAATAATGTAGAGTCATTAGATAAATAGATCAAATGAGATAAAATATTATGCATATAATTAGTGATATAATAAATGAATGTCCATAGTTAATAAATTATCCCAATATTTTTCTTTGACATGAATTAATTCTATAATAGTGTTTCAAACTAGGAATCATGACCCCTTGAGGGATGATCTGACTTCCCATATTAATATTTGAAAAAATATTCCTTTATAAACACCCCATGTTACTGATTGGCCATTCACCCATGGAAATAGTGAGAGTTTTGTAAGACTACAAAATCTAAATAGATCTATAAGAAACATAAATCTATCAGAAACAAAAATGCATAATTTTAATATAACAAAAAATAATTAACAATATAAGTATCCAATACTGGTATCCCAATATCCATTATATGAAATAAATTTATTATATGATGGATTAATACAACTAATAGGTTAGAAATAAAATAATATGAATCATAATGAATAAAAAAATAAATAGTAACTCTATATAGACAATCCATATATAATAAAATAATATAAATAATGATAGAACCATATCCAAACCAACTAACTATAAAGTATCCTCCAAAATCATCAATGTCTATAAAAATACCCATTCATACTTAATACCCAAGATCCATACTTATACGTGAACCTAGAATGAAACATGAAGATATGCTTATGTACCTCAAAACACGTATCACATACACAAGTATGAATTGAGTCCAATGACTCACTACGATTCCCCCACCCACATATAATCCCATAGTACTAGTGATATAATTGATTAACCTAAATTCCTATAGGGAGTGTCACTCAATCCATAAAAAATATATACCATTTATTTACTTAAAATCTTACCATAACACTATTTAAGCAATGTGTAGAAGTTAAATTCAATCCAATGAAATGAAATCATGCTTCCAAACTATATTATAGGTTATATTTAATGATTACTATTGGAACATATTTATAGATTACTTATTGAGATAAAATAATTCAACAAACACTAAACTCATTAGAAATCATAATGATATCTCCTCATACAACCACTATATATTTTCTGACTAAGCTCATTAGTGTACTGTCTTACCCATTGATCAATTATGCACTCATTAATATCCAGAGGATAAAAGATCAGGTGAAATAACAATAATAACTTCAAATATCATATCATTTATTAAAATTGGTCACGTACATCAATACACAATAATATAACAAAAATTATAAACATTAGTGTAGTTAATGTGAGACCAAAGTATTAAATAAGGGAAAAATATAAATCTCATGAAAAAAATTGTGGAAAAAATTATGTGGAAAGTTGAATGAAATAATAGATTTATAAAATATCTTACAATTACCCATATCCACACAGTAGTCCTTTCTAGAGTTATCTAGAAGAATACCCATATAGTATCTTTAACTGTATCCCTTGTATTGCAAGTTTTCATAAAGGTTAGATCCTGTAACACGATTATATAACAGCTTGGTTACAAAATGAACCTATAAATTGAATACTTAGAATCATCATAAATATATCAAAGACTATTGAAAATATCTTACCATGATCTATCATATGGGATAATAAACATCCTCTAATGTTATTAATGTTATATCAGTGGGTAATTTTACCCACACTCTATATATGAAAATATATAGTATCTCCATTTTTAGTTACCTATAGGGATGAATTATGTTAGGAATTCTCTGTGATTAATAGTGTGAAGAGTCACCCATTCTAAAAAATGTACAAAGAAAATAATTCATTATTTTTAATATAATTTAAATATAATATTTAAACTAATCAATCACATTGGTAGCTGAAAAACATTGAAAAATATCACTTCCTACTTGTAAATGTTAGTAGTCACACTATGTCATGCATGGAAAAAGATAACCACCACAATTAAGGAACCTACTACACTATTATAGAAATAAAATAGAATAAGTGAGATTTATGAAAAATAAATGGGAATATATTATTAATTAGGCTTATCCATACATGGAAACAACTATAAATCTTACAAATAACGTCAAAAAATACCCTCAAATTCATTGGTGAACATAATAAATATATTTGAAGATATATTAAGGTTTATAATTCCATTATGAATATTTTCCCTTTACAAAATCATCATCCATGAGTGACCACTCATAAATTCAAAATTATATCCCAGGGAATATCTCTAATAAATCAAGGAACTGAAGAATACAAGACTTTATAACAATCCCAATAGTTCTTAACATAACATCTCTCAATGTGGCCTCACATGGTCAAAGGGTTCAGTCTTGTGTGTCTTCGCAGGAAGACCTCTAATTTTCATTATTTTAGTTACTAACTCTTGGAAGGATTATCGCACACATTGTAGTTTTTAGATTAATAAACATGTAAACATCCACATGTATCAGGAAATAACATATCTAATGAATCATTAGATATATAATCAAACATTAAAGTATATTTCATTCAAAAAATTACAATACACCAAAAGTCAACAAAAAAATAAAAACCATATAGATGAAATAAGTCAAACCATACAAATATATAAATGTTACAAAATAACTATCGATACTGGAAAGAGATTACTAGACATCACACTAGCTCCCAATAATAACAATTCAGAGATTTTCGTCACTATGAACCACGAAGATCCATCTTCACCAAATCCATGTCATACCTAATCAACTCTGAACTATCAAAACATTTTATAAAACCATAAACATGTTGGTGTGTTCTCATATGTGGGTGATTATAAACATGCCTAATGGGACACCCTAAAAGGGGAGTAAGTGAATAAACAATCCATAATTAAATGAAATACAAAAAAAAATAACAAAAAAGAAAAAAAATATGTATTGGGGATTAATATAGTGAAAGATGTAGTGAAGTATCAATATCACATATTATCTTTATGAAGATAATAAGGTGTGATAAAATTGAGATACCCTTAATATCATGAGACTCAATGAATCATAAGTACTCATATTCCATATCCCCCACATAAACATTGTTAATTGATAATGGGGGACCAACAACTCATCAAGGTATAGGAATGCTGATCTTCAGAGTACTACCCCAACGGGGGACTTCTACCCCATCACGGGAAATGTAAATCAATCAAGGGAGTATTATATTCATGGATAAAAGAACAATACCATGAAATAAAATAAACTAAATAAAATTAATATTTCTAATGGATTTGTCATTACCTATCATGAAAATATATATAGGGGAGTATCAAACCACATATCCAAATAAATAACTCATGACCTTACACTAGAGGCAGTACGACCTCCATAATTCATGCAGAGGATCTATTCCTAGTAGAAAGTATTTCATTAAAGGATTTCTAACAACGTGTCTTCTAAAAACTCTTTTCCAAAATCTATTGCTCCCTTCCATTAATATTATATACTCAAATTTCCCCAAACTTCAAATAAACTACCTATACTAGTTATGAGAACCCCATATGAATTCCATGGGAAAATCAAATAAAACTGACTATTAAATCATCTTCTTCTAAACAATTGTTATCATGTTGTGAAATCTATATTAAATACAAAATTGTATGACATATAATCCACCTTGAAAGATTTATTCTCGTAGGATACTCATTAAGTTTCATCTTTGAATACTTAGTTTCCCTAAATTTAATAACAATGAAATATAAATTAAAATGATTGAGTTTCCATAAAAAATTAGTTCATTTAATCAAAAACACATGTTTACCTCCAACATTCCATTCAATATATATGAAAAATAAGTGAATGAAAACCCAGATGGAGATAGAATGGCGGATGATATTAGGTATGATACATTATGACCCCTCATTTTAAGGTAACATGACCATAACAGACTCTACACCAGCCCATGTAACATATTTCCTAAATTCATCCATTTTCATAATATGGCATCAAACAATTCTTATTTTTCTTCCTAGTCCCCCTAGACCTCAGAATCACTTTTACTCTTCATTATATTATGATTCATAACCACAATGGTACATTTTAGAATCCCGTGTAAAAAAATTAAAATCCAATACCTTCACCTTCAAATTTCTTTATATGGGGTTTCACTAAATTAGTGTCAAAAAAATGGGGACCATTAAAATTATCATATAATAATTAAAATTAAAAAACAGAAATAATAAACAATAAAAAACAAATTACATAAACATCAAATGAATCTCATAACACCATTGAAAAAGAAAATAACATATCTATGGTTCATAATTGTATGTGACATTTAAATAATAATATAATTTAAAAATATTTAATTTAATGTTCATATGGCTCCATTTTCATCCATGAAACCTAAAAATATGAATTTTTAACATTCATTCATGAAACCCTAGAATTTCATTGTTATGATTTCTCCTCGTTATAATATTTATTCCATCATCCATGAATAAAAATGAATTATAATTCAAAAATGAATCTGATAGTGACATAGCATTATAGTTTCACCAACCTTATTTCCCTAATGAGTGTTATCATATGATCCTATGGTGATCACCATTGATCAATCATATACTCCTTATATTTATTATCCACAATTTAATTTTATTATTACATGTTTCACAAAGAGTTTTCTTATTTGTGATTATTGAGAGGTTTTAATGATCTAAAATGACATATTAATAGTGTACCATGATTATATCCACATGTAAATTCGTTAAAATTGTCTCCCATAAATGACTAAGATATCTAGACATTAAATATTTCACTATCGTTAATTAAATCATCCCTTTCAAATACCCAATTTAATATTCTAATATTCCATGTCAATTAAATAAAAACACCTCGATCTATGAAACAATATAATATATCATCATTGTAACCACCAAAATATATCAATTCAATTTTATTTATTAAAAATAACAATTATATTAAAATTTAAAACTAAATTAAATAAATAATAATACTTAACTGTTACCCAACGTCATTGGTAAAACCAAACTATCTTGAAAATTACCAAATTCCTAGGTATGGGTAATCATCATGTCTTAAAATTAATACATAATTAAATATTTCATTCTATGAGTTATTAAATTTCCATTTTAAACTTATTTTTTGACCATAAAATCATTTAATGAAATATAAATAAAAAATTTAAAGATCCAATGAATAATTTGTGTTATTATATCCTCCCCACATCCAAAGATTTCTATCATAAAAAGAAAAACTCCTTGAATGTGATAACCGTAACAACATCACATAGTATTCTCACACTCCTATGATCTCACTAAAATATTACAAACATACCATTGGATAAATACCAGTGTTATCAACCACACATAAATTATCATCTATAACCCATCCTTGGTCACCACCAATTACTATACAAATATGGTTTAATCCTTAATGCCCATCTCACCCTAGTCACTATTTTGTGATTTTCCATACACAAATCTCATAATTTTGGGAATCTGGAAGATATTGTTAACCCAATCTATATATTTAAATAATACTAGATGATAATCAACGTCTCATACCCTATGTGGGGTGTGTAAATATTTGATGAATATTACGGAGATCATTCATCTTAGATTCAACCTCATCAAACAACATTATTCAAAGTACTATAAAATAAATGATCTCTTCCCTTGAACAATTATGTCCATATTCATTGGTCCATGTAAGAATTATTATTAATTTGAGATAAACTCATATTCTCATTGGTCACCAACACCTTATCTATTATGAATTTCATAGAGATTGACATATATTTGTTTTCTCCCAAATATAAGTCCAATACTATGTTGAACTATGGTGTGTACAATATATATACTCAAAATATTCTTAGATGACATTGGAGTGGTAGTTTTTATTATATATGAACTCCCTTAGTAGAGGGAGATCATTTCAGTTCTAAAAATCAAGAACATAAGCACATTTAATACCACTGAGAACCAAAATGGTTATATGGGATTGGTCAAAATTATTTTGTTAGAATAATATACTCAACTAAAAAACGGTATCAAAGGTGTCTTTTAGGACTCACCATAATCATGAAGTGAATTAAGGATGTCAATTACACATGGTTTTCAAGGGTACAAATGGAAAATTCTGGATTCTATCCATGTATTTCTGACTCAATATCTTTTATAAACATTACATTAAATATAGAAGAAGTCATATTACTTTTTCAATCAATATAAAATGATCCAAAATGTTTTATTATGCACTATTTTTCATAGAATCTATATCCTTGAATCCATTAATATACTTTCTAATGTCAACTACTAAAAATTATTTATTTACCATGCTTCAAAAACATAGAAACATGATACAAAACCATGACATTATTATTCCATCAAAGCATTTAAATTTGTTTCTTGTTGATAGGTCTATATTAATGGATTTTATCAATTTAAAATTATATTTACTCTATATACATGTTTTGAAGAATATGAATATATTGATTCATACGATCATGGTTTGTGAAATATTTAAATTATTTTAAAACATTGCACATATGCACCCAATAATAAATTGAATAATCAATGATTAGTTTTGAACCATGAATATTTATGTTGTTATAGGGAGTATTTGACCATAGTAATATGAATTATTTTCTTTATGTGTCTATTTCTATATATAATTTTCAATAATTAAATACTTAATATCATTATTAATAAAATAACAATTTATAATAATATTTCAACTACAATATTTTTTTAAAATAAAATCATTATATGATATGATTGTTTTCTGTCTTTGAAATCCATGATCTTAAATAAAACACACCATCAAATATTCATAAAGTCATGTCTGTATTTCCACCACAACCTCCTATAATTACATTTTCCAAAAATTATGTCCATAGCTCATCATATAGTCATGTATTTAATGATTCATTCCTTTGAGTGAACTACGACCATGGTTATAAAATAAATGAATAAACTTAAAAGGTCATTGCTCCATTTAATAGAATATTCAACTCTAGAACCTCAAGTGGCATTCTCAAATTGACTGGAATCAGTTGTTCTACTATAACTCTTTAGTAGTTTAGGTACTAAGACAAAAACTATGAAACACCTCTTATTATGCCTAACATCAAATATTTATCCATTTTATAATGTAACGTCATCGTAAAACCTAAACATACTACCAAGGAGGGAGAATAGAATATCCTAAAAACCTCCTCACACAACACAACCAGAACCACTATTCATCTATATAAGAGGGTAACCTTATCCGTACATATTGAGAATCTATCCAAAAATCTCTTATGGATATCTATTCACATAAGTCATCTCTATAAAAATAACTATATTTCAAAATTTCTCACTCAATATATTACTGTATGAGGCACCAGTATTACACATATGTAAAAAAACACAACACCTTGATATTTTATGATATAGTTTTTTTATAAATAAATTTTGTTTCTTCTATTTCTTTCTTTACAAGAAACACCAAGTGAAAAATAACTAAAATACTCTATCGAAATATATTTATTTATTATAACAAAATTCTCTTATAAGTTTTATGATAAGGTATGTATAATACTAAATAAATAATGAATAATTAATAGTATATATATATATATATACAAATAATTTATTATCAAATGGTTGATAATGAAAATAAAAAATAATTTGAATGTAAAATATATGTTATTTTGAAAAGAATTATGCATGAATTTTTTTAAATTAATAATTTACGTTAATAAGTATTTTTTAATGATTATAATGTAATTTACATATTAAATAATCACTAATATATTTTAAAATTAAACGAAATATTTTTCTAGGCATGAGATATTTATAAATACAATTTTATGCTTAAAATGTATTTTTATAAAAATTATTCTTCATTATTTTTTTCAAATATACTTAAAAATAAGTTTATAATACATATAAATATTTAATGATTAAAAATTGATTCTATATTTGGAATAATGTGGAATAAATTTGTTAAATAAGTTTCATTTATTTTTATTTCAATATAAATCATAACTGGTTTTAATATTGATCACCATGGTAAGGGTAAAATGGGTGAAATATTTTAAAACAAGTGAAATCAGGTCTCAATGTTAACCCAAAAAACTTTATTATTTCATTAGATGGAATAAATTATACCATATAAATCCAAAAAACCTTTTATTTAAATTGTTATTCATTTTCATATGATATATATATATATATTATTATTTTAACTAATGAAAAATTGAAAATGTTAGTCACTCGAATTTAATATCTCTAATTTTTTTTCGTAATGATGAATAGGGGATATTTTCAGTTATAAATATTTACATAAAATATAAAATAAATATTTTTTTCATGGTAATTTTATTTATATTTATTTATTAAATAATTACCTCAAATTCGTGGACATAATTGTAATAGTGCATGTGCATGTAGAAGAAAAAAGTGGTTATGTTAAAAATTAAAAATGTATTTGTTTATGTATAGTTTATACTGTTCCAAAAAAACTATTTCTAAATTAAATATTTTTCTATTTTTAAAAATGTTTATATTTTAATTACTTTGTTATCATATTGTCTTTAAAGACAAATTAAATGAATATATTCAAAAATTTCATTAATTATATTTTATGTTAAGAAATATATTATTTAATTATTCAAAAAAAATAAATATAGTAAAATAAGAAAAATAAGATGAGTAACAGTCAGAAAATTACCCTTTTCTATTTATGATATAATTTTTTACTTATAAATGTAATTAGAACACTTTATAATTGAAAACGTATTTACCACATTTAATTTTTATAGAGGTTAATGAAGGGGTTAAACGAAAAGATGAATTTTAAAATGATACCCAAACCTATTAGAAATTCACCAGATGATGAAAATTCAATATTAGTATATTTTTATTTTGTTATCCAGCTATATGGAAGCATATTTTTATAATATCAAAATTATGTAATAATAATTTGGTTAATTCAATGTGTGACCATTACATCCAATATAAAAGGACATAAATTATCTATTTTATTCATACCTCCTCGATCCATATATCACAATTTACCCCTATCATATTATCTTATGAAATTGAATACCAATTATGTATAGGTTCTGGTATTAAATGAAGAAAATTCCAAGGTTCCATAATAATTGATCCAAGGGATGCCAATAAGTGAAGAGATAAACTTCTTACATAACATATTTAAATTTATTTTTATTATAAATTTTATAAATATATAGGATTAAAAATAATATAAGAATTTATATATCCTCAATAATATAACATTTAATTAATATTATATAACAACCATTATTCACTAGATTTTCTATCATATGTGAAGTGAATGTGTGACTCAAGCGTATTTTTAGACTATTACCTACATGTTTCGATACATTTCATTTTACATAACTATCATTAATTGATGGTAATTATGATGATATTAGTGTTTATATATAATATTTAAGAAATATTTATTCTTGGGTAACTATAATTACATTTCTACCATCTCCTCTTCCAATCCATTGAAAAATTATAAAATATCTCGTGTGTATGTGTGGACTATGACATCATTGTCAAAACTATTTTTATTTCACATTATTCAATGATTTCTTACATAATATTACACTTAACAAAACCGATAAGATCGATAATAATATTATCTTTGGGAATTAGTTACATAACATAATTATCTAAAACACGAAACAAATCACCTTTATTGAAAACCTTTTTAACATGATCATATCATTAATTAATACTTCACACTACATGAGATAACATGGGGACCGACATAAGAAATTCTTGAACTAAAAGGCCAAATACAAGAATAAACATTGAATAATAAGAATAATGTAATATAATTTAGAATATATGCCTATCAATGTGCCATAATTGAGGTGAGAATCATAATCAAGACAAACGAGGCATGTTATAGAATGATAAAAGTGAGAAAACATGGGATATGTGGAAACAACATAAAATAAGGTATCTGAAACATTATTCAAGCATAACCACTTGGACATCATGATGGAAAAATCACCATAAAAGAATCAGGTTTACTCTCTGTCCCAAACTAACATATCATGAGACTAAACATTACCAAATGCATTGGTTCACAATATAATTTTGGTCACTGATGTCACATTAATTCTATTATCATTATTATGTTTTCTACATATATCCTAAAACATATAATCATTTATCCTCACATTTTATTCCTCTATCATTTTCACACCCATATTTTTTCTTTCATCCTTTATTTTGGTCCATCATTTTCATCTTAGTTTTCCACTAGAGTTCTATGGGTCCAATGATTTGGATTTTAGGTGTTCCTTTATTTTTTTTTGTATCATGTTTATTATTTAGATTTCCCATAATTTTATGGGGAAAATATCATTGATGTACATTGATGTAGGTGTCTAATGGTTGGAGGATAGTTATAGGAAATAATTTTACATGCTCCTAGAAACTATCCAAGCCTTGGTATGACTCTGGTCATTGTCAAACGACCTACACATACATTGTAAATATATAAATAATGAGTATTCATGGATCTAAAATTTTGGACAAAACCATGTCACATGATCATCATATGGTATACAAGACCATGCATCCATACCATGTGAGTTCCCTATTTGTCCAGTAAGGGGGGCACAATTGTCTGACGGTTTGGGAAACCATACTACTTAACTATCAATAGTGTTTGGTTCATTAAAAATTTGATTTAAATTGTCTACCCTCGCAGATTTTTAACACCAAAAAACATCCACTCTTCCATAGGTGTTTTGTGTGACCCAAATTGTGTCCCCATCATATAGGGACCAATCCTTAAACATTTACATAATCTTGAATTATATGAATAATTCATATTTGGGATTTTTTAGGTTTAGATTTTATGATAAATAGGCCATAACTATTACATTACATCTTAAAATTTACAAATTAGACACTTCTACTATGTTTCAATTTTTCCATATAATAAAAACTCTTGAAAAAAAGGTCCAATGTCTATTTCTCATTTTAGACAGCATGTTTTTTCAATTATCCCATCCCTAACCCTATTCATCTTTAATTCCAGCGAAAATAATTTCAAAACAATGTATGAGCATAAAAATATTAGTATGGGTTATAAAACGAATAATGAAAATAATAGTTCATCTATACATACATTACATATGATCTTTAATATACCTCATGAAATAATATGATTTATGAATAACACATAGTAAACACAAATCGTAAATGTAACTTGTGGCATCCAAAACATACTTACATTGTTGCTTTCACACCTTCGTAGGGAGTTACATTTGGAATACCCATCACAATATATTCCATAAATATCTAAGGAGAAACATTGAAATTTACCTCGGTCATGTAACCCAATACATTGGAGAGCTATCTCTGGCTCACCTGCCCTAGGAATATCATGGAACCACCTATATACATAAACAATTCCCATGAACCATAACATATTCATAACACATAAAATGAATATAAAGGATAGATAACACTTCCACATTTCACTCACAATATATCATTAAAATATATTGACATAAAAAATCCAATATTAGTATCATTTCCAATACCAAAATATGTAAAAGTGCATATGGTATTTAATTTCCTTCTAAAAACATTATGGCTTGTTAAGGAAGCTATATATAAAATAATACTCAAAACAGTGAATAGGGTCATTGTCACCGCTTATATTAAAAGAAAAATTATTTTTTTCATTTAGTAAAAAAACCCTCATATAATTATATTCCCTTTAAATGAAAGGAAAAATCAAATTTTTATTATAAACCATATAAAAGTAAGTCATTTATTAAAAAAACTATGTCTTGATGAAAGGTGATTCAGACAAAGACCCATACCTCGTATACGACTTGACCCATTCGTTATTTAATCTCCTAAATAATATACTAAAGTTAATTTATACATTCTTAAGAAACTTTTTCGAGTTTATTAATCCTTTTATATCAATTATTACCATGTTATAAACATTATTTAATCATTTATCTTAATAATTTCCGTTTTGTCGATATTTGGTACTTAAGTCAAAAATAAACTTCCTGTAATTACAAGTTGTTCATGTGGTAAAAATTACATTATCTCCAAAATGTTATTAATGATTTATATATGCTATATATCCTATATATCCAGTATATATATTTATTTAAAATTTTACATAACATTTTTAGGTAACAAATGAAATGAATTGTTCAAGGAGACGGTAAACCATAGGTACACATGAACGCTACTATCATATCTATTTCTTATTTAATGGAATGAAAATATAATGATACATAGGTATATTATAATTATAGTATAATATCATATCTATAATTTTAGTTACCATATCCTTTATACATTAATCATATGGAATTAACGAAGTATATCACATTGAGGGGGCAGTTGTCCGCACTTCCTCAAATTAAATTATCGCGTTTACACATTTTGGAAACAATAAAGGTATGATATAAATGAAAAATACATAAGAATAGAAGAAATATAAATATAATATATATAAAATATAAATAAATATTCATCATAATAGATTCCATAAGAGATGGTAAGAGAAGATTGAACAATCATCGATTCGCGAGGCAGTAGTTCCTTGTCCACAAAAACACTATGTTCGTTACCCATTAGACAGAGGTGTGTCTTTGTGTAGATTGAATCCTTATTATAAAAACTACTTAGTAAACTAAGGATAATTTTTTTGTTATAAAATAAAGGAATAAAAATAGATTAAGGGGATGGATAAGTAAAATAAAATAAAAGAACTTAAGAGAAGATACTACCTTTAAATCGGGTAACTCCCTTTGGTTTGAACCAAAAAAATTTCTTGAAGTGCCTTCTTCCTAAATTAAGGATTATAGGTGGATGAGAGTGACATTTGTAGCTTATTTGTTCGTATTTTGGATGATTCAAGGGGCTTTATAGGTGTGAGAAATGAATTATAGGTGAGGTATTTTTATTAGGGGGGAGGTGCTCTTTAAGAATGTTTAAAAATATTATTTAATTATATAATGATTTTCGGTTTAAAAATATCCAAAAATTATAAAGGTATAAGATAAGATGAATCTTGTTCGAAATAAATTCATCCAATAATAATTGGATTGGCTTTGGTTATTGTTTTAATCTTTATATTCTTATTTATTTAAATCACTTATTAATAAGTTAATCACTGCATCATCATTGTGTCATAAATAATTTTAGTTATTTGATGTCTAAAAATTATATAAAAAATACCATAATTTCGGAAATATTTTTATATTTTATATATGAATATTTATTTACAAACAATTAACTTATATAACACCATGTACAAATTGAATTACTAAAAGTTTTTGGTTTATGTAATTTTTGTCTTTACTTTAAATTAATTATTATAAAGTGTCATTATCACACTTAAGTGGATTCTTGGTGTCCCAATATCGACCCAAGGATGCCCATGGTCATATATGTATCAACCAATAGGATTATGACATGTTTTAGGGTAATTTGATATTATTATAATATTACTTTTACCTTGAATTACACGATTTAACTTTAATCGTGGAATATAATAATCAAAAGTTACTATTCCTCAAAATTTATTTTCTTCATATTAAAAAAAATTATACATATTAATAACAACCATGTATGTCAGATTTTCAAAATTCAATTCAAAGAAGCGGTAAAATTTCCTTCAAATGAAAAAAATCTTTTTTTTAACTATTACATAGGGTTTTCACTATTAATCAAAAATTGATGTTTTTCAGAAAAATACAAAAACATCTGTCTAAGATATATTTGATATTATAAATTAAAAAATGATATCTATTTTATCGAATTCAATAAATATATGTTGCATTAATTAATTATAATGTAATTCTCGTTGTCAAAACATAATATGTGTTTTTAAGAAATAATAACTATCAAAATATTTACACTTTTTTATGTCCAATTTCAAAGTGAAATTACATCTAATGCCCAAAATTGGATTAAAATTTTAAAATATAATCTAATTAAACATTAAAACTATTTAAAAATATAATCTAACCATATAAATATATTATATTAAAATGAATTTTTGAAGTAAAAAAAGTATTTTCAATATTCATTCGAAAATGAATTTTATCATAAAATACCAATAATTTACCCAAAGTAAATTGTGATGTCCCAATTATAAAGAATAATTTTTTATATCAAATAGAATATATAAAAGTGATAAAAACTAGATTTAAATAAATTTCTCCCTCAAAAGGCGGTAAATCAACCTTTAAATGAGTATTATAGTATTTAGGAGTAAAATTGGATTCTTTCTTATTTTAAGCCTCTAAAATATATTGGGTAAATGTAAAAACAATTCAAAAACAAGTATAATCACATTGTAGTTATTTCAATTCATTACCACAAATTCAACAGCTATATGATAACTACCATTTAAGATATTAAGATATTAATATTTTTTATTATGAAAAAACGTTGTATGAAACATATGATTTCAAAGAAACCAGTTGTTGCATGTCAAGTAAGCCATTAAACATGGAATCCCTATAAAAGTAATATTTATATTTAATTTAAAAATATGAAAATGTATTATTATTTATTTTCCTATGATGTTACATCCTTCCCCTATTTTGAAAATTTTGTTCTCGCAATTTTATTTCTCTTATCAAATAAGTGGGACTATTTATCTCTCACAGCATTTTCAGATTCCCACATTACCACTTCAAAAGTATAGTTTTTCCACAAAAAATTTTCCTGATTAATTACTTTATTCAGAAAACATTTCTCTCTTTATTCAATAATCTAGACTAGTTGTTCCTCATAAGAGAGATACTCTTCCAACTAAACTACCTCTAGGCTCAAAACATGAGAAGGATCTGGTATATAATTTCTCAATATTGAAACATGAAAAACATTTTGTACCTGGGATAAACATGGAGGTAAAGTCACATTGTATGCAACTGTCCCCACTTTCTTTGGGATTTAATAAGGTTCAATGAACCTCATAATCAATTTTCTCTTCTTACAAAAATGCATCACACTTTTCCATGGAGAAACTTTGAGAAAGACTTGATAACCTACCTCAAATGAATGGTCATTATTCTGGTTATCCACATAACTTTTTCTGCCTGCTCTAAGTGATTCTGATGTGCTTATGAATCAACAAATTTTATTTTATAATATCTTCTACCAATTCTGGTCCCATATGTTTCCTTTCACCTACTTCATCAAAAAAATCTAGAGTTCGACACTTTTACCCCTATAATGCCCCAAATGGAGGCATCTGTATACTGGAATAAAATATGTTTATATCAGAATATAAAAAAAATAAAGTTAATGGTACCAACTTCCCTGGTAAAACTATGAAAAAGCAATAGCATATCCTCCATGGTTTGAATATTTCGTTCTAACTACCCATCAGATTGAGGATGAAAAACTGAACTAAATTTTAATTCAGTACCCAACGACTTCTGAAGGCCATTCCAAAAGTTATAAGAAACCTGGGATCACAATAAAATATATTGGAGTGTGGAACTCCATGAAACCTGACTATCTTTTAAACATACAACTGAGAAAGTTGATCTAGGGAAAAATTATCCCAACATGGAAGGAAATGAGATGATTTAGTCAATTGATCAACAATAACCCAAATTTCATTATTACTTTGAGACATATTTTTTAATCCCACAATGAATTCCATGGATATATTTTCCCATTTCAACTCTGGAACTGGTAAAGGCTGAAGAATCCATTTTGGTAATTTCCACTCTCCTTTAACCAGCTGACAAGTTAAACACTTCACATAAATTTCAGCAATATCTTTTTTCATTATATCCTACCCGTAATATTATCGAAGATCTCTATACATACTAGTACATCATGTATGAACTGAAAATAGATAACTATGAGCTTTAAATAAAAAACTCATTTTTCAACTATGAATCAAAAGGAATAAATAATATCGTTCCAAATCTCAAAATACAACAATTATGAATGTTAAAATTACGATACTTTCCCTTCTAAACCAACTCTACATTTTTATTTAAATTGTTGTCTTCCTTCTATGCTTTCTTAATTGAGTCTGATAGAGATGATTTCACTGAGAGCTAAAAAAATAGAGGAATATCCTAAACCAAAAACTTATATGCCAATTTTCATCAAATCTTCAATCAAAGGATCCTCCTCCATATATAAAAATGTTAATGTAGCATTACCTTTTCGACTCAATGTATCATCCACATTATTTTCTGTTCTTGGATGGTAATAGATCATGAAATTATAATCATTTATTAATTCCTGCTATCTCATTTGTCTCATGTTTAATTCTTTTGGAGTGAATATATACTTCGATCTTTTTGGTCAGTATATATTTCACATTTTACTCTATACAAATAATGCCTCCAAATTTGTAAATAGAAAATAACAGCATCTAATTCCAAATCATGTGTATGGTAATTTAACACATTATCTTCTAATAGATGTGAAGAATAAGCAATTACTTTATCATTATGCATAATAACACAACCATGTCCTTTCACCGAAGCGTAATTGTAGATAACACAATCGCCATTTCTGAAAGGTAATTCCCAAACAAGAGCATTCACCATTCTTTTTTTCAATTCTTAAAAAAATCATCACATACCCTTTTCCAAATGAACTTAACACCTTTTGGAGTAAAAATTGTCATTGGGATAGATAACTGTGAAATTGTTTCAAAAAACATCTATCAATAAATTGAAAACCCATGAAAACTATGGATCTCAGTTACATTTGTGGGTATTGGACATTCATTTACATATTTTGTCTTAATAGGATAAATAGTTAAGCTATTTTTTATCAAAATGTGACCAAGGAATGAAAATATTTGTAACCAAGACTCACACTTGATAAAATTTCTATATAGTTTCTTTTCATTTAAAATTTTCAATACAACACTTAAATGACATTAATGTTTATCTTTAATTTTGTATGAAACCAAAATATCATCAATGAACACAACCACAAACTAATCCAACAACTCATGGAAAATTCTATTCATAATATCAATGATTACATCAGATGCATTGGATAACCCAAAAGGCATAACTACACATTAATAATGGCCATATCTGGTAAGAAATGTGGTCTCTAAAATGTATGCTTACTTTACATTCAACTGATGGTAACCCAACCTCAAATAAATCTTTGAAAAATACTGAGCTTCTGGAAGATGATTAAAAAAATCATCAATATGAGGCAAAGTATACTTATTCTTAACATTGATGTTATTCGATGCTCTATATTCAATGAAAAGCCTCTCTAAACCATATTTTAAAAAAAACAAGACACGAGCACCCCATGGTGATGTGCTAGGTCAAATGAAATATGTTTCTAATCACTCATGCAATTTCTTCTTTAACTCTAAAAGTTCAATTTGAGCCATTTGATAAGGAGGTTTTGAAATTTGAATAGCATCAAGAACTAAGTCAATAGTAAATTCAACTTCCCGATCAAGTATAATACCAGGAATCTTTTTAGGAAAAACATCAAGGTACTCATTTTCTACTGGAACATCATTAATATGAACAGTTCCTTTGTTTTCAACAATATGTGTAAGGTATTATTCATTTCCATCTTATACTAGTTTCTCATATTCTTGATATGTTATCAAAAGTACTGGTTCATTCGTGTACACAAACTGAAAATATTTTAGAAAATAAACCACTTTAGCTCTGTAGTCAATCTTATCATGATAAATATAAAGCCAATCCATACACAAAATAACATCAAACTCTACTAGAGGGAAAAAAATATTATTTGGTGGTAGATTCTTTCGACACACAATGATATGAAGGTTATTATAATTTTATTTTTTCTCAAAATTTCCACCTGGTGTTTTTTCCATAATATCTGGACTCTTATCTTGAGATGGAATTACTAATTTACTAGAAAACTAATCATAAATGAAAGAATCTGTAGACCCTAAATAATATAACACATTGGCATAATTTGAACAAACAAACCCTGTACCAGATACTCCTTCATTTGATGCCCAATATTCTGCTGATGTAGTTGCAAGGTATTTCACCATCCCTTTCGGCTTGTAGTCCAGTTTCTTTACCTCATTGGAGTTCTTCATTGGACACTCATTTGCATAATGACCCATTTCATTACACTTAAAACATTATACTGATTATAAATCATATTTTTTCTTACCATTACCCTAATCTTTTTCAGTGAAATTACGATACTTATGTCCCATTTTACCACATCGGTAGAACATTCCAAAATTTAAAAGACATTCCCCAGCAAGCTCTATACCAAAATTTTCACAAACTATAAATAAAATTACTTACCATCATACTTTTTTGAAGTGTTCTTCCATTTTTTCTACCACCTCAACCTCTTTTTCTGTTGTGTGTCAAAGAACACCTGATCATCATCAAACCCTATTTCCACCATCTCCGCCATTCGAACAAGGTTTTCATAACATTTGAAATCATGAGAAGCTTATTGCCTTCGATTCGTTGGATTTAATCAGGAGTAACAAATGGTTGATTTCACTTTCAAGATATCATATGAAATTTTGAGCATACCTTTCCAATCTAGTGAATTTTTCTTCATAAGTAGACACAGAGTCTTCCTCCTGCCTCAATTCAAGTAATTTGTTTCCATCCTTAGACGAAACACCTTAAGAAAATATTTATTAAGAAACACACCTTTGAATTCATCCCAGTAATGAGCATAAATCTCTTAACTATCCTTGATATTCTTTACCATCGACCACCATTTATCAGCTTCACCTTCAAAATGGTAAATAGCGAGACTAACCTTTTGATCTTCTAAACAACCCATGGAATCAAAAATATTCTCCAGTGTTTAATCCACCCTTCATCTAGCACAGAGTCAGATGATCCTCTAAATGATGGGGGATGATGACTCATGAAATGTTATACTATTGACATGTTCCTTTTTGCTTGATCTATCTAATCTCATGCATTGATACCACCACCATTTATATCCTGAGTAAACATTGCCATTACTGCAACAAAATATACAGTTCCTATTCCAACCATCTCAGGTTGAATATTTGGAAGGTTTTCTTCCTCTTGATGTAACCCCATCATAGAAGCCCGATTTATTTTATGGAAAACCATTATGAACACAAAATATCTTAGATGAGGAAACATGGTAATCTATAAATGCTATATCATTTCAATCTTACCTTAAATTAATAATAATTTGTGGATATTAATTTAATAATATCCTAACATATATTGTTGTCTAAACCGATCTCTGATACAAACTAAATGGATCCAGCCTTAATCATTTACATAATCATGAATTAAATCTATAATTCACCTTGAAGATTTTTTAGGTTTAGAGTTTTGGAGAATTAGGCAATAATTATTACATCTCATCTTATAAATTACAAATTATACACCTCTACTCAGTTTCCATTTTTCATTAAATAAAAAATCTTGAAAAAAAGTGTTATATATTGTTCCAAGTTTTAGAAAACATGACTTTTCCTTAATCCCATCTGTGACCCAATTCACCTTTAATTCTAGTGAAAAACATTTCAAAACATGGGATGAGCATAGAAAGCTCAGTAAGGGTTATAAAAAATGAAATAAAACATTATTTCATCAATACATACATAACATAAGCACTTTAACATACCTCAGGAAATAATAATATTTATGAATAACACATAGTAATAAAAAATCTTAAAGGTAACTATTATAATCCATAACATAATTATGTTGTCTCTTTCCCAACTACATATATAGTTACATTCAGAATACCCATAAAAATTTATTAGCTAATATCATAGGAAAAAATTAACATTTACCACTGTCATGTTACCCAATGCATTGAAGAGATATTTCGGGCTCACTTTCCCTAGGTTTGTCAAGGAACTGCCCGTATACGTACACAATTCCCAAGAACCATAACATATTCATAACAGATAAAACAAACATAATAGAAAGATATAATTTCCACATTTCAATCACAATATATTATTTAAATATATTGACATAACAATCCAATTATAAAAAAATATATTCAATAAAAAATTATGTAAAAGAGTATATGGTATTCATTTTCATTTTAAAAACAATACATCTTGTTAAGGAAGCCATAGATCAAATAATACATTCGGTGGTGAAATAGGTCATTGTCACCGCTTCTGATAAAAGAAACATTCTTTTTTTCATTTAGTAAAATGAAATATAGAATAAGTATACCTTTTAATTAAATGAAAATTCATAGGTGTATATATATAGAATAATTAAATTCATGTAAAAAACCAAATACGCCTCAATAAAAGGATATTTAGACGAAGTACCTTACCTCGTATCTGACTTGACCTGTTCATTATTCAATCACATGAATAATAAAATAAAGTTAATTTCTATATGGTTAAGAACATTTTTCATGTTTAATATTCATTTAATATCACTTATTACCATGTTATAAAAATTATTTAATCATTTATGTTAATAATGGTCGTTTTGCTGATAGCTGGACATGAGTGAAAAATGAACTTCATATAATTAAAAGTTGTTAATGTGGTTAAAAGTAAATTTCCTCCAAAATTATATTCATGATTTAGATATCATATATATCATATATATCCAATATATATATGTATTTATAATAGTATATAACATTTGGAGGTAATAAATGAAATGCACCATCCATTGAGATGGTAAGTCTTACGTACACATGAATGCTACATTCATTTCTATTTCATATTTAATGGAAGTAAAACAAAATGATACCTATGTATATTGTAATTATATTATAATATCATATTTAAACGTTCAGTAACTCCATATTTTATACGTTGCACTTATGTAATGAACGAGTCATATTACATTGAGGGGGTGGTAGTCTGCACTTCCTGAAATTAAATTATCATGTTTACCCATTATGGAAACCATAATGGTATAATATAAATGAAAAATAAAGTGGAATTGAATAAATATAAATATAATATAAATAACATATAAATACAGTACCATAATAATGGCCACCATAAGAGGTGGTAGAAGAAGATTGAAAAATCATCATTTCGTTAGGCAATAGTTCATTGTCCACAGAAACAGTATGTTCTTTACCCCTTAGACGGAGGTTTCTATATGTTTAGTTAGAATCCTTATAATAATAACAACCTATTTTATTAAAAACACTTTTTTTGTTATAAAATAATGGAATAAAAATGGTTTACTGGGTTAGAGAAGTAAAATAAAAGAAAAGAACTTAAGAGAATATGTTACCTTTAAATCAGCTAACTCCCTTTGGTATGAACCAAAATGATTTCTGGAAGGGACTTTTGCCTGAGGTAAGGCTTATAGGAGTAAGAGAGTGATATTGAGATATTATATGGATAGAGTTTGGATGATCCAAGGGGATTTATGGGTGTGAGTAATGGGTTATAGGTGAGGCCTTTTTATAAGGGGGGTGGGGCTCTTTAAGAATGTTTGAAAATATTATTTTATTATATAATGATATTTAGTTACTAAAGGTCCAAAACATATTAAAGTCTAATATAAAATGACTCTTTTTAAAAATAAAATTATCCAATAATAGTTGGATAGGTTTTGGATATTGGATTAATCTTTATAATCTTATTTATTTAAATCATTTATTAATAAGGTAATCACTGCATCATCATTCTGTCATAAATAATTTTATTTATATGATGTCAAAATATTATATATAAAATAATATTATTTAGGAAAGATGTTTCTATTTCAAATTAATATTTATAGTCAAAGAGATAACTTATATAACCCCATGTAAAAAGTTATTTAATAAATGATATATGTTTATGTAATTTTTGTCCTTACTTAAATTTAATTAATATATATTGTTATTATCACTATTATGTGGCTCCATGGGGCCCCAAAATCAACCCAAGGATATCCATGGTAATAAATATATCATCTAATAAGATTATGACACATTTTTCGGTAATTTAAAATTTTTATAATATTATTTTTACATCGTATTACCCTATTTACCTTTTTCTCCAGTAAATAAAAGCCAATGTTACTCTTTACAAAAAAATATCTTCATCTTATTAAAAAAAATTTAAAAAATAAAAAAAATTGTATTTCATATTTTCTAAATTCAATTCATAGAAGTGGTATATTTTTCTTTAAATGAAAGAGTTGTTTTTTAACAACTTCTCAGTGTTTTTACTATTCATAAAAAATTGAATTTTTCAGAAAAATACCAAAAGTTTACCCTAATATATATTTGATAATCCTAATTAAAAAAGATGTCGAATTTACCAAATTAAAAACATATAAGTTGAATTAAATAATTTAAAATTAATTCACATTGTCAAAATAAAAAACTTATTTTTATGAAACAATAACTATCAAAAGATTGAAACTTGTTTATGTCCAATTTCAAAGTGAAATTACTCTCAATGACCAAAATTTGATTAAATTGTAAAAATATAATCTAATTACCATTTAAAACCAATTAAAAATATAATCTAACCATATAAATAAATTAAATTAAAATGCAGTTATGAATTAAAATAGTATTTTTCACTATTCATTAAAAAATAATTTTTTTCAGAAAAATACCAATAATTTACCCAGATTAAATTTTAATATCATTATTTTAAAGTAAAATTTTATTATGTTAAATATTACTTATAAAAGTGACCAAAAATAGATTTAAATAGGTTTCTCCATCAAAAACCAGTAAATCGACCTTTTAATGAATTTTAGAGTATTTATGCTTAATATTAGATTCTTTATTATTTTAAGCCTCTAAAATATATTGGATAAATGTAAAAACATTTTACAAACATGAATAATCACATTTTAGTTATTTCTATTCATTCCCACCAACACAACATCTAGGTGTTAACTACCATTTAAAATAATATTATATTATTATTTTTACGTATGACCCAATGTTGTGTGAAACATAATATTTCAAAGAAACCTGTTGTTGCCTGTCAGGTATGCCATCAGACATAGAATCCCATTTAAAGTAAAATTAATATTTAATTCACAAATATAAAGCTGTATTAATCTTTATTTACTTGTGATGTTATACACCATCATCTAAAAGGCTCTCCTCCTCTCCCATGTTCTGGATATAGAGAATTATTCTAATTTTAAGGGAGATAAATAAATGTAATATGTTCCTTTTATCATATTATTTTTTTACTTTTTTATCTAGTTCTTCTTATCCTATTTTCATGTGGATCTTTGTTTCCTGATTATTTTGGAATTAATTTATGTTTTGTGTGTATACTATTCCCTTAGATTCTCTTGCTTACGTATTCCTTCATGAGGTTGCTTCAACTGTGCATTATTGAACCATTGGGGGTATAATGTTGGTTTACCTTTGAAGTTTCCATTTAAATTTGTGTTCCCTTGAATTTATTTGTTTTAATGCTTCTTTTCATATCAAATACTGATGTAATGTTTTTAAAATAATTGTTTTATGGGAAATGTGTTGGTTTAAATAATTATGTCGAGGTATATCGAATTGTTTTATTATGTGATGCACGAAAAGTGTTTGATAAAATGCGTGGTTGCATTTCCTGCATATTTTTTTAGTTTTAATGAATTGTTTTTATTATTATGTGTATTTTATCATTTGAAGGATTGTTTGGGATTACTGAATGATTTTTCTAGGTGGTTTTAGATTTAAAATAGGTGTGTTATTATCTTATGAAAATCATTTGGCATGTGACAATGGTTTGTGGTCCATTTAGTATCCAGATGAATGTGGATCAGGTTTGAAAATGTGGTATACATCATTAAATGAAAATTTTAAATGATTCTTAAATGAAAAATTTTGTACTTTAACCTTTTTGGAATGATTCGTTTTGGTCTCCAAAAACTAGTGACTTCTCAAGGGGTGTTTGTGGCCCATTAAGAACTTTTGTTAATTTAGTGGTCTTGAAAACTATACATGGACAATTATCATTCCTTGGTTATGTTTATTATTGTGGGAGGCCTAGAATAAGAGGATCCATTATGATCGAATGGTTTAATGGAAATAAGTATATCATTGGGGGGGCTCAAGGGTAACATGTTGAGTTAGTTTCTTATATATGATATATGTTTTTGTGATTGGATTCCAGGTTGGAATTGTTGGATCACCCATACTTTACTCCTGTCCTGGGAACCTTTCATAGAAAGAATATTTTAGATGAATCTTTGTTACACTAGCATAAGATGTCACTCTGTCTCGTGGCCCATATAAGGGTATATGTTATTGTCTTTTTTTAATGGGATAGTTCCCCTCAGTCAGACCATGTAGGGTATGATCAAACATGTGGAAATTTTTTGATGGAATTGCGTGAGGCATGCATTTAGGGTGAGTCGATCTGTATTTTATGTTCTAGATTATTCTACTGAAATCCATGTTTCTCCTATACTATTTTGAACATATTTTTAAGAAGAAAATGAATAAGATGCTTGGTTGGTTGGTTACTTATGCATGATTATTTTTCAGTTCCCCTATTATGTGATCATTATAGTTTCTCTCTTGTGTTGGGGTAGTCCTTCTAAAATGTGATCAGTTGGTTTTCATAGGCTTATGGAATGTTTTCTTCCAATTTATCAGAAATTCATTATAATCTTTTTAATGAAAACATATTATTTATCTTCAAAAATGATTATTTATACCTATTGGAAAGGATCATGATTTCAAATACAAAATGTGAAATGTTATGTGTTTGGTTTTTAAGATGAAAATGGTTGGATTATCCTAGCTTTATATATTGTATTTTAAACCTGAAATTGATATTTCTATTATTTAAAGAAATTCATTATGAATGGATTTTTTCAGTAATTCCTACTATGTTTTAATACTCATGCTTAGAGTATTTCTTCTTTTTAGATTTTGTTGGTAGTTTCATGTTGGTTTTGATCTTAATGGCTTATTTTTTGTTTTTGTGTTGGAGAATGACTATATGTGTAACATGGATACATTATGTTCATAAGGTTAATTTTTAGTTTCATTATTTTTTTTATTTTGAGTTATTTATAAATCATGATGAATTTTGAATATTGTATTTATTTCTAGGTTACTTTATGTATTTTTTCTATTCTTCCTATTTACATTGGGAAAAATTATTCAATTTTTTCACTACATATTCTCTAGAACTAGTTTACCATTTATAAGGATCAATAATGTCTCTGTGTCCTTGTCGTGAATCATATTGGGTGATAGGGTTGAGGTTGGCCAATGTTTGTTTGTGAAAAATTAGTATCGTAGGAGGCTGGTTCATTAAAGGACCATTCTTCTAGATCACCCTTTTTAATTGTGATGTCATGGTAGGAGGATTATGACTAGAAAATAATAGGTTTCATCTCTGGTAGAGTGTCTTGTAATCACATTTTGGACCAAAAATTGAGTTTTAATGGGATGTCGGGATTGGTTTAGTTTGTTTGGTTCTAGTGGGATATTTTGTACTTTTGAAAAGAAAATGGAGTTGTGATGGGGTTGTCAGTGAGCTCCTCGTTCATGGAATGACATGTAAAGATGGGGAAATCGTCGAATAAGTCTCTTCGTGCTATTGGCATTATTGGCATGTGGCTGCAAACCATATGACCAAGTCACCCATCGATAATAGTTTCACATTGTGAGTTCATTAGGGTTTTCATTGATTATGAAATTTTTTTCTTAAACCCTGATTTTGAAATTGTAAGATATATATTTAAAGTCATAATGATTTTGTTATGAAATTATGGAAAATCATTTTTCTAATTTATTTTGATGAAATAATTAGAAATTTTATTTTTATTAAAATTATATTTGGTTTTAGAAATATTGAACTTTTATATTCAAAACTTTATGTTTGTCATCAATTGTTTTTTTAATTGTTATTTATGGTAAAACGATTTTTTAAAAATATTTTAAAAGATAATGATTTTTTTATAAAATGAGTTTTAATTAAATGAATTTTGATGGGATAAGATTTCTTGTGATGTTGAAAGAATTTAAATGGGTTGAAGTAAATTTTTTATGGAATCCATGGTATTTTGATTTGAGTAAGAAAAAATTAAATTGTGTGTAGAGTTTGAAAATGGGTTTTTACATGTTTGTTATTGATAAAATGAAATGTTCCTTGAATTTTGAAATGGGTAGTAAATTGAGAATATTAAAATTTGGTTGATCATTTTTTAGAAAATGGTATTTTTTACCTTTCTTTCCCATGAGACATCACATGCATAGATGGTTGTGAGGAAGTGGATTTTTGATGAATGTGAAGATGAGTACCAAGATTGTTTTTTTTTTGATGGTTTCCTGGGGTGGTATGGGATTGTGTATGTGTGGGTATTTAGGGAATACCATTAGTGACTCTGAAACCCACTATGTTTTTATTTATTTTCAAAAGTGTTTTCCAAAGGAAATGTATAATTTTCTTTTGAAACAAATGGTTATGTATAATATTTAAACATGATTTGGGAATATTAATTATATGTCAATTTGTGATTGAAAACTATTATTGATGAATTGTTTTTAAAATAATGGTTAGTATGTTATTTTGAAATATTTTTTCGGAAGCCTTTTAGTTGGTTCCCTTTTTTATTGGCATTTAATTATGGTGGTTTTTGGTTGATGAATTAGTTTTTCCTGGTTTTTGTATTTTTTTTAGATCATGTATACTGAAAAAAAAGTCTCTATGGAAATTGTTGTTGTAGATACAGGTTTTTCACTGTTATAGGACATTCTAGTCGATCAATATAAAGACTTCCTTCTTGTGTTTTGAAAGATAAATTCTCATCTAATTTATGTCCAAGTGGATCTTCTCGATGAGAACAAGTGGTTGGAGAAAATTTATAGAAACTTTAGTTACCTTAAGATTATGAAGTTTATAAAAGTAATTTTTTATACCATTACGCTCGAAGGTCTGATCTAGAAGTGGCGGAAGTTAGTCTCTCGAACCAAGCCTTGTGAAGATCATACATGGGAGTTCATCAAGGATTCATTCATCCATCAATATTTCTTTTAGAGATTAAAGATAAGTAAGAGAATGAATATGTTATCTCCCAATAAATGTGGTTGATTAATGATTGAGTACATTTTTTATCTTTCTGATCTTGTTCGTACCTTTTGGATTGGGCAGCAGATGATTCCTTGAAGGCTCGATGTTTTATGAATGGGATATATATTTATCTATTGATAAACGTGTTGAAGTTCGGTCTAACCATTTCCCCCAACATTTAAAGGCATGTTGTTTGTGTTAAAGTTATGTTAAAAATATTTTTAGATGCAACCAACCTTCCTCTAGTCTCTGTTTTGATGAAGGGAATTATGAGAAGCATATTAAAATGTGACCTGATACTTTTTGTGTTGTTCGTAGAATTAAAGGGAATTAAAATCTTTTGATAGATTTTTCTATCTACATGAGAATGGGGGTGTCATCAGTGTAGAATAAATATCATAAGAATATTTTATGCGTCAGTTATCCAAAAACCTTCCATACCTATGGATTCGAGGTTAACATTGATGGGATCTATCATGGTGTTTCTAAGAAGAATCATAGAGCAATATCCACACCATTCAAATGTAAACCCAGCCCTGCTGCGGGACTAGGGTGTTATTCTGGGATAATTTTAAAGTCCATTTCATTATAATGAATGTTTCATTATGGGGGTCATATGATTCAGTGTCTTGTGATGTTTTATATTCATTATATTAAAAAAGTGGAAGTTGTGGATAACTATATAACTTATGTTATAATGAAATCATGTATTTTTAGAAACTAGACAATTTCCCCATCCTAAATGGAGGTGTCTTATGTGGGAACTATGTTTTTTTTTCATTTTATGTAAATGGGTTGATACATGTGTATATCTTGAAACCCAACCTTGGAAGATGTGTCTTGTTGGACAAAGGTCAGCTTCATGGCATGTCATCTCTATATGGTTCTACCTGGGATGTTGTGTGGCTATTTAGGACACAAAAATAAAGAGTTCTAATCAGTTATTTTCATCTCCTAACTATGTGGTAACATATAATTTAGGATATCATGGCCCTATCCATAAGTCCTATAGTGAATCACTTCACAAAGTTAAGAGTCACCATGACTGTGGATAACCATGTCTCATCTCTTGTATCCACTATTGTGGTGTAGGTAACCTTGATTTTATTTTTCAAGCATTCCTTATCATTATATTTTCCTCCTTTTGGATCAATTTTTTTTGATTTCTTATCTTTTAGTGATTGTTGCAACATATAGAGACAAGGAATCATGGTTTCAGATTGAATATTGGGTTGTCGTCTCTTATGTAGGGATCCCCCATGTGGTGGGAATAGGTTGTCTATTATGGAATGTTTTATGGTGTTGAAAATTACATGTATACTCTTTGATGTGTTTCCCATGTCATCCTTGCGGTTTGGCCATGATATTATTCTTTGTATCATTCCCAGGTCATTCTACACTGATTGATTAATGCTAGTTTGTTCGTTAACAGTAGGAGACCCAACATAGATATTGTTGTTGTTTTTACAGTATCTGGTCGGTTCTTGATAATTTCTTATGGTGGGGAGTTCATTTGGGCCACCTGTGCTAATAATACAGTTTAGTTTCTAGTGTTGTCATGGAAATGGGTGTTTTCATTGAAGTAATCAAATTTCAATTTACTATATTTTGTGAATGTTTAGCTTTAGGATCACACCCAATAATTTTATCTATAGATAGTTTGTGTGGGTTGTGGTTCAAATATTATATAATTTCTAGAGAAGTGGATTGGGTTCATTGGTTCATTTTTGGATGCTGGTATGAGTTTTGTTTATGTGAGGTTTGAGGAGTCCATGGTTTGAGAGGTTGGAGCATGAGGTTGTGAGAATCAATTTTCCATGGTTAATAAAATGGAAAATTTTGTGGATATCTAGAGAAAGAAACCATTATACAGGAAATAATTTTAACACATGGATTTTTTTACACTAATCCTTCCTTCCGGGTCTTATTTTGGATCCTGATTTTCCTCATGATTTATAGGTCTTCCATGATTTTTTGAGGTATAACATAGTTTATTTTTGGTTCCATGTTTATTATTTAATTCCACCATGAGTTTTTTATGAGAAATAGAGGTTTTATGTTTTGTATCAGGTGTGACATGATTGGAAGACATGTAAGGAAATACTGTGACATGGTATTATAAATTCGGCAAGCCATTGGATGCTTCTGGTCATGGGCACATCCCATCCATTGTGAGGCAACCCCCATGGAAGGAATTCACAAGGATATTATATTATATACATAACCATATTGCTTGTTTGGTGAACATTTTACCAAATCATGGTGCCAAACAAAGTGAGTTCCCATTTTATCAAGGAATGGGTGAATAGTTGGAACACTATTTACGAAACAGTGAGGCCTAACTATTCACAGTGCCAACTCATAAAAATTGTGATTTTACCATTCTCCCATTTCATGGTTTTATCCCAAAACACATCGTAAATATATTCCTTGGTCTATAAAACCCAAAGGGTATCCCTACCTTTTCTGTAAGGCTCCCCTCCCCTCCCATGATGTGGATCTAAGGGTTTATTCTTATTTTAAGGGTTATTCTTCAATGTAATCTTTTCCGTTATTCTTTTTCTACATATTTCATCATTTGTCTCTACAGTTACTCTTATCCCATTGTCTTGGGGATATATATTTCATGTTTATTTTGGTATTAATCTGGATTTATGTATTGTTAAGGTTCATCATTGATGTTCTTGTTTACTTCAGTATTCATGGGTTTATTTTAGTTCTCTAGTGTTGATGAGATGTGAGTTTAAGGTTACTTTCCATCTTCACATTCCCATTAAAATAAATATTTGGTGATTTATTTTGTTAAAAACATACAATGGATTTTAAATACTGATTTATAATTTTTATAGTAATTTATTGATGTGAAATGAGGTTGTTTCCAAAAAAATTGAGGTATATTGAATAGGTTTGATATGTACTAAAATCCAAGTGTACGATAAAATTAATGGTTGGATTTTTTAAGTGAATTATAATTTTTAAACCATTTTTTAAAATATATGATTATTTCTAAAATTTATAATGATTATTTGGGTTTCTTTAATGGTTTATCCAAGTTGTTTTGGATTTAAATGAGGTGTGTTCTTGGATTTTGAAAATGGTTTGGCTTGTCAAAAAGTTATGTGGCCCATTTGAAGACTAGAAGGAGGATATATGGTTTTGATAATTTGGTTTGAGTCCTTAAATGGAATTTGATAAATTATTTTGACATGAGAAATGGGAAACATTCGTATTTTTGGAATGGTGGATTTGTATCTTGGAAATTGAGTGATTTATCAAAGGATATTTGTTGCCCGTCTAGAACTTTTGTGAATTTGGTAATCTTGAAATCTCTCCATGTAAAATTAGATCAAATTGGTTATGTTTACTATTGAATGAGGCACATGTTATGTGGCTCCCTTGTGATTATATGGTTTAATGTAAATAGATCGTTCTCTGTGGTGGCTTAGTTGGTGACTTTTTATGTGAGTTACATGTATATGATACATGATCTTATTATATAATTTTTGTTTAGAATTGTTGGGTCACACTACATTAATCATAACATGGTATTATAGTATAGATATTTTATTTTTGTTGAATATTTTCCATGATATCATAGTATTTTTCTTTTGATAGTGGCATAAGCCAGTGGATATGATTTTATAATGTGGGATACTTCCCCTTGGTCAGACCAGGTAGGGTGTGATCGAGCATGTGGTACAAACATGATTTTATTGCGTGAGGGATTCCTTAGAGATATTTAAAATGCATAGTATGATCTATATTATTCCAGTGAGATCATATGTTTTCCGATGTTCTTTGGGAAATGTGGTTTCAATGGTAGGTGATTGATATTCTTGGTTCGTTGGTTACTTTGGTGTGATTTTTTCTATTTCCCTTGTCATGTGATCATTGTTGTTTCTATCTTTTTTAGTATAATTCTTTTGTAATGTGATGAGTTGGTTTTCAATGTCTTAAGGAAAATATTTTTCAAAATTACTTCCCTTATCACCATTTTAATAATGAACCATTGTTTATCTTTAAGAATTTTAATGTATGCTTCTTAGAATAGATGGTGGATTTAAATGGAAAAAGGGAAGTGGACCTTGTATGGTATCAAATAATTAAATGCATAAAAACATTAGTTTTATATACTGTATTTCAAACATAAGAATTATTTTTCTATAATGTAAATGGATCTAAATGAGGAATAAATTTGTTTGGTCATACCTATAATGTTATTATAGTCATCCCTATAGTAATTTATTTTTATTATCTATTGGTAGAGGTTTTATAATGAGTTATATCACTAGAGGGGATGTTTTATTTTGTAATTGGAGAGTTACCTTCATGGTCACATGGATATATTGTGGTGATCCAGTTTAGTTTGATTTTTGTTGTATCATTTTGTTTAATTTCTTGTTTTTTATAAATGATGTCTGATTTGGGATATTTTATTTATTTTTCTTTTTCTCTATTTATTTCCAAAATTATGTTTTTAAATATTGGGGGAAACCATTCCTTTGTTTTTACCTATTGATTCCCTGAAACTAGCTTCCATTCCAGGAGAATTCGGAATGCCTCTTCAGCCTTAACACAGACTGGCTCAAGTGACTGGTTCGGGATTGACCCGAGTTCATTCATGAAAATCATGATGTTTGAAGTACATACATGTATATACCCAATAAATAATAAAAATTTCATAATGTGGAACACCATTTATAGTAAATATTTTTTATTCACTACACAATTTCAGGGAAAAGAAAATCATGGTGGAATTTCGGTAGCATAATGATGTCACAAAAAATCATAAAATTGGTTACAGAGATTGAAAATGATATCTCAAAATTTGGAAAAAAAATTTACAATAATTGGGATGAAAAAAATATATCCTAATAATATTATTTGTGAATAGAACAAAAATGTTAATTATGAAACCTAAATTAAAGGAATAAGGAATTGATCTATTATGAAATTTCTAAATGGAAAACAGGTGTACATAAAGGTAAATGTGAGGGATTGATGAGATTGAAAGTGGTATCTAATAATTTTTACATAAAATGGATGGATTATTAGTATAAAAAACCCAACAAGAAAAAAATATAAATTAATATATATAACATAGAACATGAGTTTGATAAAAAAATAAGAGATTAAAATATCCCTTACAAAATTTTTTCATGGTAAAGGGTGCACATAAATATTAATGGGAGGGATTCAAGGGAGAGAAGGGGTTAAATAATAACTCATAAATAATAATAAAATTATGTGGGTTTTAGGTAAGCATTCACAAATAACCTCAAATTGAATATAATAAGATTATCATAAAATAGATTCTAGAATGTAAATCATAAGATGGTAATTACCATATCAATTTTCATCATAGAAACGACTTATATAAGGCCCCAGCCTTAAACCTTACTTAATCTTGAGTTATTACAAGATTACACATTGAGGATCTTTTCAGGTTTAGAGTTTTAGAGAATTAGATCATGAAACTTGCATTACATTCCACATTTAAACAAAGTGGTTACATTAAAGACAGTATTCTTTCTTCCCATCAACAGAAACATATTTAAAATATAACACGGATTCTTTCTTGAAACATCCTTGACACTATAATCACATCATGTACCTTTCCCTTGACCTGTGAAAAACATTTCAAAAAATGGGGATGAGCATAAAAAGCTCAGTAAGGGTTATAAAAAATATGGAAAGGAAACATGAGTTCATATATACATAAGAATGAAATCATACTTTACTCATAAAACATAGGCACTTTAACATACCTCATCAAACCATGAATAAATCATAGAAAACATAAGACATAAAGGTATCTTGAGGAATTCATAACATTCTTACGTGGGGAGTAACCCTCTTGGTTACGTTTGGAATACCCATCACAGTATATTCCCTTAATCTCTTCGGAGAAACCTTAACGTTTCACTCCTTCACGTTACCCAATGCATTGGAGAGCTATATCGGGCTCACCCGCCCTTAGTTTATCACGGAACCACCCGTTCTTCATAACAATGCCCAAGAACCATAACATAATCGTATCACATAAACATGAATAAAGGAAACATAACATTTCCACATTTCAATCACAATATAACATTTTAGGATATTGAAATAATGAATCCATTCAAAAAGAAACCATTTCCAAAAACATTTAAAACATTTAATAAATAGATTTTTGAATCAAAGTGTCCCATACCATCTTGAAGCTTTTAACATTTTAAACCATTAATATCCATATAAATAAATCCTTAAAACCATTTTGAAAACATGGATATTAATAAGAACAAATAATCAAAACATTTAAAACGATATTTTGGTTAAAGGGGTTTTACCAAAATTAGAGACACTTGAATACAATAGTTGAGGAATAACATTTAGTAAAAACTTTATAATATCATGAGAATAAATGGATTCATGATATAATACTCCAAATGAAAGTATATACACCATATAAGAGTGAATTGGTGCATAACAACAATGAACCCTCAATAGAAATGTCAAATGTGATGAAATCCCTTATAAAGAAGGTATCCTTAAATTAAGGACAAATAAATCTCAATAATATGTGTGACAAATATAAATACACCCAATATAAGTGGATATTAAGTGTAAAAAGGTCATTCACACATATTCAATGGACGACATATTCAATGACTACATGTTGAACCCAACGAAATCGAAATTGGGTTAAAAAGTTCCCTTGACAGCCTAACGGCATCACATAAAAAGGAGTTGATGAGAGATAAAAAGAGTATCTCATCGCTTGGACATAAAATTTATATCAATAAGGATATATGAGAACATATCCCAACATAACTATATGTAAATTAAAAGACCCAACAAAAGAAGTCTTTTAAAAAAGAGGAGGGTGAAAGGTTCCCTTACCGACTTGGGTATCTTTCAAAACATACACCCCATGAAAGATGGAAAAAAGATAATTGATGTAAATACTCATAAACTAAAGTATATTACACAAAGAGTAGAATAATGGGAAGTACATACACCACTCAATGGAATTTGTGGCAAATGTATCATAAATCTCACGGGAATAAAAGTGAGATGAAAAATCCCTTACGAAAACTCGGCAGCCTAACGGCGCCACATAAAACTTCCGAATATGGATTGATGAGATCAAATAGGGTATCTTGTCACATTACAATAAAATTTACAGAAAGAGGAATATAAAATAAGATCCCCCAACATTACAAAGAGGAGCTTAAAAGAAGATACATAAAGGATCGTACTTAAAAAGAAAGAGAGAGGTTAGATCTCTTATGAAAGTTCGGCAGCCTAACGGCACCACTCAAAACTTCCAAAATGGATTGATGGGAGAGAATAGGGTCTCTCATCACATGAACATAAAAATTACAGTAAGTGTAATATAAAAGATCATCCCAATAACAAGAAAGATGAGATTTAAAAGGAATGACATAAAAGTGTGTACTTAAAAAGAAAGAGAGGAGTAAGATCCCTTACCTCGGGTCCGACTTGACCCGATCGTTCTTTAATGTCCTGAATAATAAACTTGAGTTAATTTATAATTCCTTAAGAACCTTTTTAAAGTTCATTATTACTTTTATACAACTTATTACCATGTCATAAACATTATGTAATCATTTAAGTTAATAATATTTGTTTTGCCGATATTTGGTTCTTAAGTCGAAAGTGGACTTCTTACAATTACATGTTGTTTGTGTGGACAAATGTTTATTATATCCAGAATTGTATTCATTATGTAGATATCATATATGTCATATATATCCAGTACATTCATGCATTTATAACATTACATAATCATTTAGAGGCAAGAAATGAAATGCACCGTTCATGGAGACGGTAAGCCGTACGTACGCATGAACGCTACTTTCATTTCTATTTCGTATTTTATAGAATGGAACAATAATTATATAAAGGTATATTATAATTACAGTATAATATCATATATAATATCATATTTCCATCCTTTATACATCCCACATATGGTATTTAACGAATCAAATCACTTTGAGGGGGCGGTAGTCCGCACTTCCTTAAATGAAGATATCGCGTATACCCATAATGGAAGCCATAATGTTAAGACAAAAATGAAAAATACAGAAGCATAAATAAAACATAAACATATTATATATCATATATAAAAATAGTGACATCATAATGGCCACCTTTGAATGTGTTAAATGAGTATTGAACAATCATCGTTTCGGGAGGCAGAATTTCACCATCCACGGAAACCGTATGTTCTTTAACCATTTTATGTAGTTGTGTGAGAGTGTAGCTCGAATAAATCTTATAACAACTTCCTAGTATATTTAAGATACTTGTGTTGTTACAAAAGAAGTAAATAAAAAGAGTTTAGGGGGTTGGAGAAGCAAAATAAAACAAATGAACATGAGAGAATGAATTACCTTTAAAAGTGTAACTCCTTTTGATTTGAGCCTAAAGGCTTCCTTTGAAAGGATTCTGCCCAAAGGGAATCCTCTAGGGTGAGGAGAGGTATGTGGAGAGATTAAATGGGCAGGGTTTGGCCGAGCCAAAGGCTTGAGGAGTGTGTTAAATGAGGTAGAGGTGGGGGCCTTTTATAAGAGGAGAGGAGGGGTACTTTTGGAAAGTAAAGAAATATTACTTTATTTGAAAATGTGTTTCGGTTTCAAAAGGTCCCACATTGATATAATTCGTGGATAACGTGATAAGGCTTCTAAATCCTCTCATCCAATAAGTTTTGGACATGTGTAGTTCATAGATTTTACATTATCTTTCCATTTTATTTAAATCGTCAAATAATGATGTCATCGCTGCATCATTATTATGTCATAAATAATTTAATTTATTTAATGTTTAAAAATTATAAAAAAAATACTATGATGTAGGAAATCTTTCTATCTTTCCAATACATATTTATAATCAAAAAGATAACTTGTATAACCCCACGTAAAAATTTTGTTAGTAAAACATATCATGTTTGTGTCAATTTTACTTTTAAATTAAATAAAATGTTATTTATGACATTTCCCAACCAAAGTGGATCCATGGGGTCCCCAAGTTGACCCATGGCTTGTCTTGGTCGGCCATGATACAACCAATAGGTGTAGTACATGTTTCATGGTGTTTTCACATCATTTTTACCTTAAACTACACTAATTACCTCTAATCGCGATTAAAAACTTAATAAGTTACTATTCACCAAAAAATTATTTTAATCTCATTGAACCACATTTTTCTTCTTAATGACAACCATTTATGTCGGATTTCTGAAAATCAAAACACAATGATGGCAAAATTTCATTAAGCGGAAAATCAGTTTTTATAAGTACCACTTAGTGTTTTCACTATTCATCAAAAATTGAAGTTTTTCAGAAAAATCCCAAAAATTCACTCCAAGCTATATTTGATATTCTGAATTCAAAAATCAAGTCCGTTTTACAAAATTCAAAACATATAAGTCACATTAATTAATTTAATAATTAATTCCCGCTGTCATGACAGATAGCATGTTTTATGAAACAATAAGTATCAAAAGATTGACACTAGTTTAAGTCTGATTTCAAAGTGAAATTGATTCCAACGACCACTATTGGATTTAATGGTAAAAATATTTTCTAATTTCACAATAAAACCAATTCAAAATATAATCTAATCATATAAATAAATTATATTAAAAAGTGGTTTTGAATTAAAATACAACATTTTACACTATTCATTAAAAAATGAACTTTATCGGAAAGATACCAAAAATTTACACAAAGTAAATTTTGATGTCCCGATTCTTAATAAGAGTTTTATTTGGTCCAAAAGAATGTTTAAGAGTGAACAAAACTATATTTAATGACGCTTCTCCATCAAAATGTGATAAGTGAACCTTTAGTGAAAACTAGGGCATATACGCCTAAAATTGAATTCTTTCCGTATTTTAAGCCTTTATCTTTTATTGTATAAATGTAGAAATATTTAAGAACATATATAATCATATTTTAGTTATTTATATCAATTCCTGTCATTACAATGGCTACATGTTAACTACCATTTAAAATAATATTATTTTATTATTAGAGTTCAACGTAAGATTCCCAAGAAACTCGTTGTTGCGTGTTGGGTACGCCATCGAGCATAGCGTCCCCTTTAAAGTCATTTTAATATTTTATTCACAAATATGGATAAATATGAAAATGTCATATTCCTTATTTACCTGGGGTGTTACATCCTTCCCCCCTTTTGGGAATTGCGTCCTCGCAATTTTAAAATTGCGCTTGGAAACATCCTTGAACGTCCCACATCGGAACAAGAGTCGGTAAAACAATCACTTTAAAATAATGAAAGATAAGCACAGAGGTCACCCGAGTTAACCCATACTAGGATTCCAAGTATGAAAATATGGACATGGAGGAGAAAACATAGGGTCATGTTCTGATGGAGAGTGATAGAAAACATGTTTAGGAGAAAGTTAACAATAAGAAAATCACAAACTTGTGATGGGTTAAACGGTGTTGGGTTCCCCAGTAGGAAAATTTAATAGACAACATTTTTGTATTAAGTTACTTTTTATTGAGGAATTTATTCATATGGAAGCATAATCACTTATCATGTTGACTTTCAACTTTTACTAGATTCCTTAGTCAAACTCATATTTTTTCCAAAAGACGAGTATTTAGGGAGACTTTTTCGCATTAAGAGTACTATAATCAACTTCTAGAGAATCACCTAATCCCCAAAAGAGAACTATATACATCCCATGTATTTAGGCTTTAACCAAACCAAAACCAAAAAGATTAGTACAAGATCAGATAATCCAGAAAAGGATAACCCATTATAAAAAGAAAATCTATTCTTAATCTCCAAAATTTGTCCAACAAAACCCAAAGTTCAACGAGGATCATCCGATAAACAATTTGTCCATAAAATTCTTCAAAGTAAACCAATATAAGATTGAAACCCAAATATTTGAAGGATTTAGTCACATAGTCTTCCAAGTTAAATCGTAACATTTATCTCCAAACAACATCAGTTGCTCCTAAAGTCTCACATTGAAAAGTAATTATCCTAATCACATATCCTCCAAAATCAACTTACTCTTAATTCATAAAATCATATAACTAAAAAGAATCGGTCAAACTAACCAGGGACTTCACGTAGTCCAGTGGTAGGCGATAAATACCAGTCGCACTTTGGTTGTGGGTTCGATTCCCGCAGCTCTGTCAGACGCGATGGGATGTCACACGGTCTGCGTGTTGTCCTTTTTCCAAAACTATATAATTCTTAAAACATTCCCCAAAATGAGATAAAGTCTTCAAGAATAATCATAACATATTTTAACCTCAGTTTTATCTCATGCCCTTCATTTTCCATCATATCATATAATAACCCATAATTACCTCAAAAGTAAGGATCATATAAACCCTAATGGTTACCTTAATAATTATTACCTGAATTTCCACATCGAGTTGGCCATCTCGTACATGATGCATTAGAGAACTCACCAAGGTTCAAGTGGTTGATCATGACTCCTTGATAGTTGGTTTTGAAAAACCATGAGATTCCTCATTGAATCCCCCATCTCATCGAGTATCTTAATCAGAGAACCACCACAGTTTCCTTCAAACCCATTGTCACTTTGGTGCCTGCTAGATCCAGCCATTTACTAAAACCAAAAAGGTCAGTGTGAGTATATCAACAAAACCATCATGTACTAACGAGGAAGGTAAACACTAAGATATACTTACTCATTCACTTTATCTAAAACTAGGACTCTTTCTGAAATCCTAAACATTATGGTAATGTCACTTATTATTAAAGAATACCCTAACCTCTAATGTTATCTAAACCGGCCTTTGATACCAACTATAAGGCCCCAGCCTTAAACCTTACTTAATATTGAGTTATTACAAGATTAAACATTGGGGATCTTTTCAGGTTTAGAGTTTTAGAGAATTAGATCATGAAACGTGCATTACATTCCACATTTAAACAAAGTGGTTACATAAAAGACAGTATTCATTCTTCCCATCAGCGGAAACATATTTAAAATATAACACGGATTCTTTCTTGAAACATCCTTGACACTATCATCACATCATGTACCTTTCCCTTAACCTGTGAAAAACATTTCAAAAACATGGGTTGAGCATAAAAAGCTCAGTAAGGGTTATAAAAAATATGGAAAAGAAACATGAGTTCATATATACATAAGAATGAAATCATACTTTACCCATAAAACATAGGCACTTTAACATACCTCATCAAACCATGATTAAATCATAGAAAACATAAGACATAAAGGTAACTTGAGGCATTCATAACATTCTTACGTGGGGAGTAACCCTCTTGGTTACGTTTGGAATACCCATCACAGTATATTCCCTAAATCTTTTCGGAGAAACCTTAACGTTTCACTCCTTCGCGTTACCCAATGCATTGGAGAGCTATATCGGGCTCACCCGCCCTTAGTTTATCACGGAACCACCCGTTCTTCATAACAATGCCCAAGAACCATAACATAATCGTATCACATAAAAATGAATAAAGGAAACATAACATTTCCACATTTCAATCACAATATAACATTTTAGGATATTGAAATAATGAATCCATTCAAAAAGAAACCATTTCCAAAACCATTTAAAACATTTAATAAAGAGATTTTTGAATCAAAGTGTCCCATACCACCTTGAAGATTTTAACATTTTAAACCATTAATATCCATATAAATAAATCCTTAAAACCATTTTGAAAACATGGATATTAATAAGAACAAATAATTAAAACATTTAAAACAATATTTTGGTTAAAGGGGTTTTACCAAAATTAGAGACACTTGAATAAAATAGTTGAGGAATAAAATTTAGTCAAAACTTTATAATATCATGAGAATAAAAGGATTCATGATATAATACTCCAAAGGACAGTATATACACCATATAAGAGTGAATTGGTGCATAACAACAATGAACCCTCAATAGAAATGTCAAATGTGATGAAATCCCTTATAAAGAAGGTATCCTTAAATTAAGGACAAATCAATCTCAAAAATATGTGTGAAAAATATAAATACACCCAATATAAGTGGATATGAAGTGTAAAAAGGTCATTCACACATATTCAATGGACGGCATATTCAATGACTACATGTTGAACCCAAAGAAATCGAAATTGGGTTAAAAAGTTCCCTTGACAGCCTAACGACATCACATCAAAAAGAGTTGATGAGAGATAAAAAGATTATCTCATCGCTTGGACATAAAATTTACATAAATAAGGATATATGAGAACATATCCCAACATAACGATTTGTAAATTAAAAGACCCAACAAAAGAAGTCTTTTAAAAAAGAGGAGGGTGAAAGGTTCCCTTACCGACTTGGGTATCTTTCAAAACATACACCCCATGAAAGAAGGACAAAAGATAATTGATGTAAATACTCATAAACGAAAGTATATTACACAAAGAGTATAATAATGGGCAGTACATACACCACTCAATGGAATTTGTGGCAAATGTAGCATAAATCTCACGGGAATAAAAGTGAGATGAAAAATCCCTTACGAAAACTCGGCAGCCTAACGTCGCCACATAAAACTTCTGAATATAGATTGATGAGATCAAATAGGGTATCTCGTCACATTACAATAAAATTTACAGAAAGAGGAATATAAAATAAGATCCCCCAACATTACAAAGAGGATCTTAAAAGAAGAGACATAAATGAGAGTACTTAAAAAGAAAGAGAGAGGTTAGATCTCTTACGAAAGTTCGGCAGCCTAACGGCGCCACTCAAAACTTCCAAAATGGATTGATGAGAGAGAATATGGTCTCTCATCACATGAACATAAAAATTACAGTAAGTGTAAAATAAAAGATCATCCCAATAACAAGAAAGATGATCTTTAAAAGGAATGACATAAAAGTGTGTACTTAAAAAGAAAGAGAGGAGTAAGATCCCTTACCTCGGGTCCGACTTGACTCGATCGTTCTTTAATCTCCTGAATAATAAACATGAGTTAATTTCTAATTCCTTAAGAACCTTTTTCAAGTTCATTATTACTTTTATACCACTTATTACCATGTCATAAACATTATGTAATCATTTAAGTTAATAATATTTGTTTTGCCGATATTTGGTTCTTAAGTCGAAAGTGGACTTCTTACAATTACATGTTGTTCGTGTGGCCAAATGGTTATTATATCCAGAATTGTATTCATTATGTAGATATCATATATGTAATATATATCCAGTACATTCATGCATTTATAACAATACATAATCATTTAGAGGTAAGAAATGAAATGTACCGTTCATGGAGACGGTAAGCCGTACGTACGGATGAACGCTGCTTTCATTTCTATTTCGTATTTTATAGAATGGAATAATAATCATATAAAGGTATATTATAATTCTAGTATAATATCATATATAATATCATATTTCCATCCTTTATACATCCCACATATGGTATTTAACGAATCAAATCACTTTGAGGGGGCAGTAGTCCGCACTTCCTTAAATGAAGATATCGTGTATACCCATAATGGAAGCCATAAAGTAAGACAAAAATGAAAAATACAGAAGCATAAATAAAACATAAACATATTATATATCATATATAAAAATAGTGACATCATAATGGCCACCTTTGAAGGTGTTAAATGAGTATTGAACAATCATCGTTTCGGGAGGCAGAATTTCACCATCCACGGAAACCGTATGTTCTTTAACCATTTGTTGTAGTTGTGTGAGAGTGTAGCTCGAATAAATCTTATAACAACATCCTAGTATATTTAAGATACTGGTGTTGTTACAAAAGAAGTAAATAAAAATATTTTAGGGGGTTGGAGAAGCAAAATAAAACAAATGAACATGAGAGAATGAATTACCTTTAAAAGTGTAACTCCTTTTGATTTGAGCCTAAAGGCTTCCTTTGAAAGGATTCTGCCCAAAGGTAATCCTCTAGGGTGAGGAGAGGTATGTGGAGAGAGTAAATGGGCTGAGGTTGGCCGAGCCAAAGGCTTGAGGAGTGTGTTAAATGAGGTAGAGGTGGGGGCCTTTTATAAGAGGAGAGGAGGGGTACTTTTGGAAAGTAAAGAAATGTTACTTTATTTGAAAATGTGTTTCGGTTTCAAAAGGTACCACATTGATATAATTCGTGGATAAGGTGATAATGCTTCTAAATCCTCTCATCCAATAAGTTTTGGACTTTTGTAGTTCATAGATTTTACATTATCTTTCCATTTTATTTAAATCGTCAAATAATGATGTCATCGCTGCATCATTATTATGTCATAAATAATTTAATTTATTTAATGTCTAAAAATTATAAAAAAAATACTATGATGTAGGAAATCTTTTTATCTTTTCAATGAATATTTATAATCAAAAATATGACTTGTATAACCCCACTTAAAAATTGTTTTAGTAAAACATATCATGTTTGTGTCAATTTTACATTTACATTAAATAAAATGTTATTTATGCCATTTCCCAACCAAAGTGGATCCATGGGGTCCCCAAGTTTACCCATGGCTTGTCTTCGTCGCCCATGATACAACCAATAGGTGTAGGACAAGTGTCATGGTGTTTTCACATCATTTTTACCTTAAACTACACTAATTACCTCTAATCGCGATTAAAAACTTAATAAGTTACTATTCACCAAAAAATTATTTTAATCTCATTGAACCACATTTTACTTCTTAATGAAAACCATGTATGTCGGATTTTTGAAAATAAAAACACAATGATGGCAAAATTTCATTTAAACGGAAAATCAGTTTTTATAAGTACCACTTAGTGGTTTCACTATTCATCAAAAATTGAAGTTTTTCAGAAAAATCCCAAAAATTCACCCTAGGCTATATTTGATATTCTGAATTCAAAAATGAAGTCCGTTTTACAAAATTCAAAACATATAAGTCACATTAATTAATTTAATAATTAATTCCCGCTGTCATGACAAATAGCGTGTTTTATGAAACAATAAGTATCAAAAGATCGACACTAGTTTAAGTCTGATTTCAATGTAAAATTGATTCCAACGACCACTATTGGATTTAATGGTAAAAATATTTTCTAATTTCACTTTAAAACCAATTCAAAATATAATCTAATCATATAAATAAATTATATTAAAAAGTGGTTTTGAATTAAAATACAACATTTTACACTATTCATTAAAAAATGAACTTTATCGGAAAGATACCAAAAATTTACACAAAGTAAATTTTGATGTCCCGATTCTTAATAAGAGTTTTATTTGGTCCAAAAGAATGTTTAAGAGTGAACAAAACTATATTTAATGACGGTTCTCCATCAAAAGGTGATAAGTGAACCTTTAGTGAAAATTAGGGCATATACGCCTAAAATTGAATTCTTTCCGTATTTTAAGCCTTTATCTTTTATTATATAAATGTAAAAATATTTAAGATCATATATAATCATATTTTAGTTATTTCTATCCATTCCCGCCATTACAACGGCTAAATGTTAACTACCATTTAAAATAATATTATTTTATTATTAGAGTGCAACGTAAGATTCCCAAGAAACTCGTTGTTGCGTGTTGGGTACGCCATCGAGCATAGCGTCCCCTTTAAAGTCATATTAATATTTTATTCAAAAATATGGATAAATATGAAAATTTCATATTCCTTATTTACCTGTGGTGTTACAACTTAGGTAACAATCAAAACGATAAAGTATAAATGGTATATAGTTGAAATAAAATAAGTTGGAAAATAAGGTAATCTATATAAATTAATGAAAATATAAAAAAATTATATTAAAAACTAATTTAAATGAAGGTTATTAAATTGAATAGAGTAGATGAGGGTCTATTACATTGACAGTGTGATTCCAAATGCTTTGTAAGAGCTTCTTGAGAGCTGAGTGGAACCTTGGGGGTAAAACAGAGATTGGAGGTACAGTTTAAGACATTATCCGAGGATTTTTTTAAGATAAATGGGTGCGTGGTGGGTTTATATAGAAAGTTATTGTGGAATTCGTTATGACTTCTCAAATAATGCTCTTTGAATCTATATGTTAAAATTACCAAACCCTCAAACCTTAAACTATTTTTCTATTAGTTTTAGGAAAAGGGGAGTGGTTTACATTATTTTATAAGCCCATGGGATTATATTAATAAAATAACAACATTGATGATTTTGAATTGTGTCAAACTCTTAAATAAATTATTTTATAACAATTAAATATATTAATAGTTTCTGAGGATTGATAAAGGCTTTAAACATTTAATAAAAGAAAAATAAAATAAAAATATTTTCAAGGGAAATATAAATTTCATCTTGGATCCCCTTATAGTATTTATTAAATATCTTATGAGTCATTATTGTGTCAAAAAACACACCTTAAATGGGTACCATGTTTAGTTTTTTAATGAAAATTTTGATAGTCTAAAAAAATTATGAAAAATTTACTATCTAATAATTTTAACAAGATAAATAAATAAATAATATAAATTTTATAAAAGTATTTCTCTATATATAATAGTTTTCCTTTTTAAAATAAAATCATTATTCAATAAAAAATGGTGGGTTTTTTTATAATAACAGTTTTCGAACCCTTATGAAAATTATATTTGACATTATAAAAATTTAATGCTCATTTAATTTTTTAGAAAAACTAATATTTTCGTAAAATATTATTTATTTCTATAAACCATTAATTCATAAAAAATGAATGTATTAATTGAAATTTAATATTACCTAAAAATAAAATTTTAGTTTTATTACATACAATCATTTTTAACAAAATGATTACATAATCATTTATAATAAAAAAATAAGAAATTAATATAATCATTTTTTAAATGAAAATTAAATTTAAATACTTATTATATTATGGTTAATTTTTTTCTAGATTTTGTTAAATTATTTTTACCAATAATTATCATAATTTCTTTTTACTATGAGAATAAATATTTAGTAAAGTTAATATTCATGTTGTTAAAAATTTATGTTTACATAATTATATAATATTAATTATGATGAATATGAGTAATATTTCCATTTTATATAAATCAATTCATATCTTTGGAAGAATTTTCTTTTATATAATACAATCATGCACGATGGAAAGCAGTTTCCCAAAAAAGACCTTATTTAAGAGTAAAATGATATTATTTTAACATTATTACTAGTAACATTAATTATATGAATTTCAGTTAATATATATATATATATTTATTTATTTATTTTTTTATTTATTTTATGTCATCACAAATTAGTCAATAATAAAATTATTATAATGGATAACATTAATCTTTTTAAATCTGTTCTTAGAAAAGTTCATTTTTAATACTAATAATCAACATATACACTAATCAGATATAAAGAGGATTTAAATCTAATACATTAAATTAAATATAAATAAATAATATTTGTGTTACCTAGAAATCACACTAAAATTATATTCGGACATCTATGGTACATAATTTATTAATAGAAAAAACAATTTTACATAAAAAGTGTATTTTTAATCTACACAGAAAATTCTATATTTTCTAAAAAATCCAAAAATATAAAACCATATTAATTTTGATATTATGATATAAAAAATGGATTTAATTTTATCAATTACATTATCTAAATGTTCTATAAATTACTTATCATTTATTTTTTCAAAAATAAATAATCTATCACTTTTTATGAAAATATATTTTTGAAGTGTCTATTGTAATTAATTTTTTTTATAATTTGTTACTAAGAATATATATATGTATTTAAATATATTTATATATATATATCATAATTTAGTAAATCATACTCATATTTATAAATTTTAAAAATCTTTATAAATGGTCATATTTTATTATTCATTGTTTGTTTCGGTTTAGTGTAGTGTATCACATATGTTATCCAAAATGGTTTCATCTTTTAATAACTGAGGGCAATAAATTATTCAACTCTTTAATAAATTAAATACTTTAAAATTAAACATGAACATGGTGGGGAGTGTTTCTATACTAGAAAATATCATTATTTTAAAACCCACATCTGAAAAAGGGTTACAAAAAATCTACATCAAAAGAGGGAAAGGGAAGTTCAAAGGTCATAAAAAAACAAGGTTTTGAAGAAGGAGAACATTAATGGGATTTGAAAACATAAAAATGGTAGGATTTTTTTTAAAAATAACTTATAAACTATTATATGGGGAATTTCTAGGTGATTTTGAATGTTCCATAAACCATAAATCCTTGATGGGGGAAAATTCCACCTATTCATCAGAAATGATAATAATAGAAAAAAATTGTTTCCATATTTTCTTCCTAGAGTTATTGAATTTATTTTTCATATATTCTAGGAAAATTAGTAAATATACATTATTAAAAATTACAATTTCATCCATTAATTAATTTCAACCATTATCTCATCTTTCTCCAAATGATGAATACTCATCATAGGGTAATTATGTTTAAATAACTATAATAATCTTCTAATTAATCACACAATATTCTAATTAATAATGAGCTACTACTGCTATAATTATTAAATCCCAAATGGTTATCATAAAGTAATAAAATAAATTAACACAATAATCCTTGAAATTCCAAAAAAACCTAGATGATTAACAATAATCATTCATTAAATTTATATGCTTATATAAAACTAATAACATAAAATTTAATAAATGATTTATAATGAAAGGTTGTCTCATACAATTCATATTTCACTTACAATAAAAAAATATAATATTTATCAAATAATCATAATGGGTAAATGTACCATAAACCAATAAAAAATATCTGGTAAAATCCTTAATCACTTCAAAATAAAAATGATTTGATTATGTAATATGTATCGAGAAAAAATACATAATCACATTAATAATTGAAAAATTTATCAATGATTTTAATGATTATGATTTTAAATATCATAAAATTACTCTTTATCTCAATACCATATTAAAAAACTTATTATAGTTTATCAATCCATTAAGAATGTTTTCTTAAAATACCACCTTATTAAAAAATCACATTTATTTGTAATTGGAAACATTAAAAATATGTTTCAAATTATTAATTAAAACAATTTTCTAATAATCCTTATATGTTTCATGATTCTTATATTGAAAGTTTATTGATAAAATACTTCTTGAACACAAAATTCAAGTACCTTAATCATTTTAATAATTATAGTGTAATGATTTCCATAGAATAGGTCCTTAGTATAAGATTTAACCCTTGAATTATAAAATTGCCTCTGATAATTCCTATATTCTCCACACATAATATATTAAAAAATAATGGGTATGGTATGATTGTATCTATTCCCTTCCCCCATAATCGTTATTAGTTTTTCGGGAAACTAGCTACTTAGTGACCAATTTTTTAATGCATAAAACACATTTGAGATCCATTTTGGTAGTCGTTATGGTGTTGTTACCTACATTAATACGATTTTTTAAATTGAAAATTATTTCATGTATCACATTTTCTATATGAACATCTTTGAGATGTATTCCCCTTCTTCATTTATATATTTATACATTCAACTATGTGGTAGTAGTTAATTTTTGTTTTTTATATATGGTTCAGAGTAATCGCAATGTGCTTTATGTGAGCTCATGTTATGTTAGGAATATCACTTTTCTAGTCACTGCATTTCCCATAATATTGGTTCTAATTCGGTTCTCCATATTTCGATCGATTTTCTAGAATAAAATAGATATTAGATATCATAAATATTAAAATATTAAACACAAAAATGATATTCCAATAAAATTAATTGGATAACATTTAAATTACATGTATTTCCTTAAGATAATAATCTCAATCCTTTAATCTAAGCTAACCATTACCTATTTCTTGACATATAAAACAATTTCAATTATTGTTCCCTTAATGATTTTTCATAATGAGCTTCTGAATATAACAATGCATATCCCCCAAGAGTGTCAAATAAGTTTTGCAGAAATGATTGTTTTCATGCACTAGTTCACAAATGAGAATAGATCAACATGGTTTTTCAAGAATTTCTCCAAGTTCCATCTAGGACAGAGCCACATCCACTTATAGTATATGGACAAAGATATATTTTCATATTTTCTACATAATATATAAATTACCAATATTTAGGTATGTATTCTTATATTTAGTCTAATACACAAGGATTTCACTACAATTTTATAATCCTAATCCAAAATATTACTAAATATTCCCTTTGAAACCAATTATAAAAAACCTTATATATGCTACAGATTATTCCAAGTTATATTACATAATTTATAAAATAGTACAATTAGGGAGATATATAATCTATGTGTAATTGGGAATTTAGTACATTAAATAACAAATTAAAACTAATAATATATCATATTTATGGAAAAAAATCCCAAACATGACAGCATCATTCATTTTAAATAACACTGCATGTAGTAGCCTGGGACATACATAAGAAATTTTAGAGCTATAAATCTCATTAGGGGAACAGAAAAGTCATAACATGATGATATTAATACATGTAAGAAACTATCAACGCGACATACAATGAAAGACGTTATGATTCTACGACTTCTACGGGTTGATAGCATTTTTCACCAACTGTGATGCACTTATGATGTTTTTTGGCAACCACCATTATCTGGAGAGATAAAAGATAATTTGGATGACACTTCTAAAAGAAATTTGGGCCCCACCAGATGTGGCTCCATCACCAGGAATCATCTTGGTCAGATCCTCGGGTGCTTCATTGGAATCTGTCGTATTGCCTTATCTCAAGAGGTTGAAATATTGAGTTTGATCACTTCTATTTCTTTTGATAATCACAAGGGATTTAACATCATATGGAATGAATGTGTTTTTATTATCATAGTGCATGTTATTTGGAATGGTGTGATTTATCTAGATTGGTCGATTACTACATGTCGGATGGATTGTCTCTATTATCCCCACGTAATCTACCTTATTACCACTCATATCTATCGTGAAAAAATAAGATTTCATATGGAATCTTCAAAAAATGAGTATTCAAAGATTTTTACTTGCCTGGATGATATCCTGGAATATTTTCTACCTATTTATGTGAATGATTGTAATATGATCCCATCTTTTTGACTCGTGTAGGAACTTTTTGTATAGTAACTTTTTCTTTCAAATTTTGGGCAAGCCACCTCCTTCTTCAAAATAAAGTTTAAAATGTGGAAATATTGATGAATTTGTATCCACTACTAAATATGAAAATTTATCATCCATATTAGTTTATAATTTAATTGTTTTTTATAAGATAACTTCGGACATTCAGTTATGGTCAGGGCTCGCTATAGCCCCTCAATACATTGAATGTTCTCATTAGACAAAATTGTTAGAAACAAACCCTTCTAGTTTGATTCAAAAACATAATCATACATGTTTCTACCCATATACATAGACCATATCAATGGTATGATTGTTCGTGTTTTGGATACATGATGTCAAAATAATAATCATTATCATTATTTGGAATTTATTTTTCACTTTCCATGAGGTTTTTACTATGACAAAATATATGGATTCATTTTCATACATAGTTTATTAATCGAATGGGTATTTCAATTATTCACTACTCAATATTTATTATGTCTTATTTTTTATTATTCACATAATATTGATTCATTATTCCTCTATATGTAACCTTTACTGAGAATTTATCTTCACCCTTTTCATTTCTTTTCTTCCCCATGTTATGAAGAAGATACCATTTAGTGAGTTTTCAAGGATGCAGTTTTTAATTTTTATTATGTATTATATTGTGTTTTCTTTTCCAAATGTAAAATGGGTTCCATGTATCTATCTATTTTCTTCAATACTACATAACTAATTGGTCCTTTGGCATATTATTCCATGAAATATTTCCTATGTAATAAAATAATGCACCGACTCTAAGAATATAGAGATGAGGCATTATAGTTGGTATTAGAGGTTGTTTAATAAAATTTATGAATCTACATTTAGAAAAAATTAATTAATGAAAAATCCTCAAAGATAGGCATTGAGGATAAGTATACAAGAATATCCTAGAATTATAGTAATGTATAGATTCTGTGGATCTTCCTAGTAAATTCAACCATGTCTAGATACTAGAAGTTGATGTGGTTCTAGAACAGATGTACCTAGGGGTAATAACTCTTACAAGATATTCTTATATTGACTCAGGTTAACCTGGTACATGAAAATGGTCCCTATTGTTCACCTGGATTGACACACCTGGGGGTTATTTTGAGGAAAATTCATATTTTCCTAAAATACCATTATGAAGTATTTATGATTATAATGTAACCAATGTATATTGATCTAGGATTTACGATGTAGATATTGATGTTATGTTCTATACCATTTTATATTTATATAATGTTTACAATTTTATATCCTAATCTTTTATATGGAATTGTTTAGTAATCAAACCTAGTAGAAGGAATGAGAAATCTACCAATGCACGTGATGAAAAGAGTTTTAAGAATCATATCATTCATTGTCTTAATACAAATTATTGAAGGGAAATACTCTCTAGGGTATCCTCATCATATGAATAAATAGTATCTTGTGTTAGCAAGATAAGTAATGAATTCTTCGAGTCCTATGGATTTTATGGGAAGAAAGAGAAGAAAATAATGTAAGAGAAAAAGATGAATAAAGGGAATAAGGTAATGAAGGGTTCTCCCACATGTTATAACTGTGGAAGGAATCTCCCTAGAAAATGATTTAAGGTAATGGGATTTTGATATAATTTTTGAAAAAGAGGACCCCAAGTTCATGATTACAAGTGTAAGAAAAATAATTATAATGCACAATTCTTCAAATGTGATGATATGTGACACTATGTGAATCAACATCCCAAGAGTCAAAGAAATATACCGAAATGATGCTATTGGATAACGATCAAGTTATTCCACTTCCCCATATGAAGAATAATAGTAAATATATATATTAAAAAATTATATAATTTGAATATTTTATCAGAAATGTACTAGTTATAAGAATTTTGGAATATATGAGGATTGTAAATCAGTACTTTTTCATTATGGATTTGAGACCATATTTTTAATGGTACCAAGATAATATATTCAGTAGAATTTTAAACCATTTTGAAAAAAATTATTATTAAGGGAAAGAAATCCTTAATATATTTATAATGCGGAGATAATGTTGAAGAAATGATTTATTTGGATATGTACTAACTAACTTAGAACTTATTATTAACTTTTTGGAAACTATTTTATAACATCATCGACATAGTTTAGAAAACTTTTGAATTTAAGGAATATATCTAATAACTTGTATTCCAATTATGTAATAGGACAGAAATAATTTTTCCAATAATGTTTTTTGGTGAATTGAGTTATTACCATATTTCAAGAAGATACAAGACGAAATTATTGACATGTTTGGAATTTCAAAATTTAAGGTTGCATTGTGTTTTTATAGGTAAAATGATAAGTTCATCATGGATATTCAGTGACCTTCATTCAAAACAATTGCATGACTATATTTTGGAATTTTTAACAATTTATGATTTTTTAATGTAGATCATTGAATGAGGTTTTAGGTGTTAATGTGTTACTTCACCCCAAGATGAAAACTAGGCTATGTGATGTAGTTTATATTGTTTATGGTTCAATAAAAGGATAGGATTATATTTATTAAATAGAAACATATATTTATACTCTTATTGAGTGGAATAATTCATGAACTCAATGAAAATAGTATGAAATAAAAAAAATTTCTTATTATCATAATCATTTATAACATTAATGAATGTTTTTTTCATTACATTAGTTTAGAGTTTTATAGTACACAACCTTCATCCAGGCATGTTCTCTATCACATTCCATCATAAATTCATTGTTTGATGTTTTCATCCATGTCTAGGTTTTTACATCTAACTATTGTCACCCCATTTGAAAGAATAATTTTTAGGGGGACAACCTCCTTTCCATTAACCTATTTAAGAGAATATTTTAATAACCATATTTTTTATTTGGGTTTCCAACAAGAGAATTTTCATGTATCAATCATTAACTTTCAAAGTAAAATTTTTAATTGTGAGGATTAAATTATGTTGAGGGGGGAATGTAAAACCAGAGAAATTTGTTTTCTAAATTTAAATACATTATGTTATGAAAAAAATTATTTAAATTTGTTTTTTTGTTTATAATAATACTTATAAATAACTATAATTATTCTATTTCAAAATAATTAATTAATATTTACAAAAAATTAATATTTTTCACTATTGTTTTGTGTAAAACAATATTTAAATATGAATATATGTTTTTAATCCATAGATTATTAAATTAAATATTTTATATAATAATATATATAAATATATATTGATTATTATAAGTATTTTTGTAAATACCAAACTATGTTATGAATATATTCATTATTAATCTGACACCCCTAGATTTTATGGTATGTTTATTCATAAATAATTTCACTTAATTTGATATCTTATTATGAATGAAATGTTATGTCTCTATAAAGAAAAAAATTTTTATATGAGATAGTTATATACTAGTTGTGAAACTCAATTTTCCCACTTCTGTGATTTGGATTTCGAAAAATGAACATACATGGTTGCGTTCAGTAAATTATTTAGAGTCTGATAGGATGAAATTATTTTTTTGGGGAATTATAACATACCCTTATGAATGGTAATGTTACCTTTATGAATTGTTATGTTATACTAATGAATAGTAATATGACCCTTTTGAGTAGTAACTTCACCCATGAATTTACAAAAAAACTTTTTTCACCTTATAAATGAAGTTGAATATTTTAAAAAGTAATAATTAAGTACTTGTATTTTTGTGAATAATAAATTTTTATTCAAATTTTATAATTAATATAATGATTTAAAATATTATAAAATATTCTACAATTTATTCATAAATAAATACTTTCTCTAACTATGATTTTAGGAAAATTTAATGCAGTCTTAGTTAATTTTTCAATGTGTTACAAAAACTGTTTTAATTTTAAAATTTGTATTTTTCTATTAAATATTGATTTTAATTAAACATTAAATTTATCATATTTAGAAAATTATTTTTCTAAAATAAAGGTAAATCTTTAATTCTATATATTGAAAAATTATTATGGTAATTGTTTTAGATTTTTCTGAGCAACATAAATTTTTTGGGAATAGTAAACTATGGTAATTTACAGTATGAATACATTACATGTTAAATACACTATTCCCTGCATCATAGTTAATTTAAAAAACTATAATTTCTAACTGACATGCTCTATTTACATTATTTATTCACAATATTTAATGATATTTATTTTCTAGAAAAAAATAATAAAATATTGAATAAAATATTGAGAAATCACCCCTCTCCTCAACTATAAAAACCCCCCCTCACCCCCTCTTCGCGTCAATCCTCTAAGACATGAAGAATATAAAAGATATACCCAAATACATTTCCCTAGAATATCCACATGTTCTGGATCTCCTGTTCTAACGAAATAAAAAAACCAATCCACTTAAGGTGGTTCTCAAGGTGGAGTATTCAAGAGGTAAAATCCTCTTCCTTTTCCTTTTAATTTCTTTTCATGTTCATTCAATTCATATTATATCCTCATATAATCTTTCCAAATATTCAGGATAAATATATTATCATATATATTCTATAATTATATCATATTAATGGATGATATATTATCAAATTTTTTACTCTGTTTCTTTCATTTGAAAATTGAAATCATATTTTGGGAAGTGCTGATTTACAATATTCGTGGATGACGAACTGTCTTTCTCTAATTTCTCCTTCATGACTAGTAATGATACCATTTTTATGGTTGAAAAATATTTTAAAATGTTTATTATATCTTATATAATTTTTTTAACCATTTTATACACATGATATTAAATAATGGAACTAAATTAGTTCGTTGTGATCAAAAATTGCTAAAATTAGGCTTAAAGAATATAACTAAATTTTTTATCTATTAATTCATCCTCACACCATATAACCAAATGAAATTTCATATAATTTAAACTTATTTATTCTTTTTAATTTCATATAATTTAAATTTTTTAGAATTATATCCATTTTACAAGAACTTCATTACAAGTATACAGGTGAACAAATCATGAAAACCAAGGAATCGAACGATCCCGAGCGATAAAATAGGTTCATATAACTAATAAAAAAGTACATAATGAGCATAATGAGATTATTCTAAATCAAATAAAGGTATATACGGTTATGAAAAAATTAATTAATTAACCTAATTTGATTATCTAGGATATTAAGTTCAAGTGAAGAGCACTTTCCTATATATAGTAAGGGGTCTCTCATCTCACATTTATTTCTATGAGATTTACATTCTTCTCCACCTTTTATTGTTTTTTGGTGTATGTATACTGAAAATTGGTATATGATATAATTATTATTTATATATTCATGATAATAAATGATACATTTTATGATTATTAAATTTTGGTCATGCAATTAGATTGATTAGGATATGTTAAGGGACTTCACCTCAATTTCTATTTATTTGAGACATACTTGGAATTGTGCAGATACACATTTTCATGTTGTGTATCTACTACCCCTTTGAAAATTTTTTCATTTTAAATTAAATTCCTATTAAATATTCATATTATTTTATAATGGATAAGATTGTTTCTTTATTCATATACCCTTCTTCATATGATGTTTATTTTAGATGTTGTTTTAACTTTGGAAATATTGAGAAATATATCTCCCCTACTCAATATGGATATTTATAAGCCATATTGTTCTGGAACTAGATGTTTTTACATAATATATCTTTCCAATTTTTTTAATGGGTAGGGCCTACTATATCCCCTCAACACATAGACAGGTCTCATGGGACAAAATTGTTGTTGACAAAACATCCAATTTTATTTCCAAAACATAATTAGATGGGTTTCTACCAACAATCGTAAACCACTTAAATGGTATGATGATTCATGTTCTAGATACATGACATCAAAATAGAAATCATTATCATTATATAGTATTCTATTTTCTCTTTCGAAGAGGTTTTCACTATGATAAATTCTATTGATGCATTCTCATTCGATGTTAATTGATGATCTGTGTTTTTAAATTATTCACGATTCCGTATTGATTTTGTCTAATTTTTTATGATTAACTTGTTATGAATTCATTTTTTTATATTACTGACCATTACTAAACATTTTAACTGGACACATTCATTTGTTTTCCTTCCAAAGGTTAAAAAGAATATATCATTTATTGAGTTTTTAATTATGAATTTTTTTGGCTTCTATTAAGTATTATGTTTTCATTTCTTTTCCCAATGAAAAAAATGGTTCAATTTATTTATCTAGATTATTCAACACTAATAAATTGTTCGGTCCATAGGTATATTATTCCTTTTCATCATGCCAATTTAATAAAATAATGCTCCAAAACAAGGCTTATAGGTTCGGGGTGTTATAGTAAAAATCATCAAAAAATGCATTGTTCGGAGAGAGATAATAAAATTTCATTGAAAACATTTGTAAAATAAAAAAGGGTAAAAATATATTAACTAATTAATGATAAAAAAATATTAATACCTTTTTAGAAAACATATTTTTTAAAATAAAAAAGGATCTCTGTCTAAAGAGAGAAATGATGTCAGGAATTTTTTAAAACATTTTCAAAAATATTTTTTTTACCAAAGAGTGGGAAAATTGGAAATTAACATAATAAATTTCCTGAATAACCATATGGGAATTAAATTAAAGGTTTTAATAGATAGTTAATAAATAATTTCAAATAATAGAGATTTAATTGTAAATAATTCTAAACAAAAGGATATTGTAAAGAAACCCCTTGAAAATATTACAATATTTGAGTGAGAATCAATCAATGAGTAGATAATGTGTATCAACATTAAATACACATATATAAGTTGGAATACATCAATAGATAGTCAAATTCATTATACATATGATGAGAAAATATTAAATACAATGAAGATTTAATATATTGAAATAAAAAATGGGTTATGATATTCTTTTCCATTTGGTAACTTTTAAATCAAATACCATTAAATTAAATAATTCAAATATCAACAAAAAATAACATGAATAATTACTGAATCGTGATATTTTATGACAAATTTGTCTTATACGAACCATATATATGAAATTTTGTGCCCAAAAATAATTTTATTGAATCAAGATAATGTTAACAAGAACAAAGAGAAGTGAGATTGCAAATATAATAATAAAAAACATTATTTAAAATAATAATCATTAAAAATTTCAAATTTATCATACCACTTGTAAATATTTAAATCATAATTTCCATGAAGAAATAAAAATAAATTTATCATATAATAACATTAGAATAAATATTTTCTTGATATAAAATTTCAAATGGATTTATATACACCATATAAAATAAACTACATGCATTACCACAAATAAGTCTCAAAGTAATTTAAATTGAGATAAAATATCTTACCATGTAGTTTCTTATGGGTGAAAATCCATTAAATTCATGTATAGTAAAATTATGTTAATTATTTAATTTATTGGGAATATATTTTTGTTTATAATTACATATTTATAACATATTACCATGTTCAATAAAATTATTTAGTCAATTATTTTTATGTCGGGTGTCTTGAAAAAAATTGGCTTATGTGTGAAAAAAAATTTTGTTGGTAAACTATGGTCAAAGGGTTAATTATATTACATAACCATAAAAATAATAATGAAATAATTATTAGATTTAGAAAAAATTACACATTTAAAAGTGATCATTGAATATGGATTAGAAAAATGAATCCACATTATAATCATGGATACTGTAGGTTATACATACACATGATTAATATTCTCCTTTTTAATTATCATTATAGAATGAGTTTTTGTAGAATTATATCATTATATACTAACAATTATTTCATAAATACCATATTATTTAATCATATATACTTATATATTTTATTATTTTAAGAACCAAATTTTTTTCTATGAAAGACTTTGGAATAATCCTGATGATATTGCAGAGCAGTGATTTCAGACGGAGTGCAATTTTGAGCCCCGGTGTGGCTGAAATTAAACGTTCAGTGTGTTCACATTGGGCGTGCCAAATAAATGAGATAACTCCTAAACGGTGATCCAGATCCGAAATTTGAGTGTACGGATGGGTCCAAAATGGGGTTCTTACCCTAAGAACGACATAAAGTCTGTCGGCGCGGGACGTCTGGACCCCTCGCCCGCTACCAGAATGTTAAACAGATTAATTATTTAATTAACATATTCATTTAATGGTTAAACTCAATTATATCATAAACGGTATCCTGGATGGGAAAACTGAGGACACCGTTGAGTCCGGAGCGTGCCGTGTACCCTAGGAGAGGTGTAAGTTTCGCGGGCGCGGGTCGTAAGTGAAAAATGGCACCAGGGGCGTTTTCGTAATTTGGAGCCCTCGGGCGTCGAGTTTAATAAAATTTGAATGGAAGATCCGATTCAATTATGAGTTTTGAGCAGCTTTCAAATGTCCGGCGAAGTTCACGGTTATTTGTTTTTTTTTTTCGAGCGAGCTCCATCGGCGGCGGCGAGCTCCATCGGCGGCGGTGCGGGTCTTCCAGGCGGCGGAGGCCTTGTCTCAAGAGGATGGCAGGGCGGTAGGGCATTCGGCTTAGGCGGCTGGCGCAACGGCCTAAGGGGGGCGAGGCAGCTCTCGCCGGGGTGAGACAGAAGGTCGGGGTCACGGCACGCGACCCCGCGGGGGAGACTAGACCCGCCGAAGGCGGGTCATCATGCGGCAGGCGCGACCGGCCCTCATGGCCAGTGTGCACATTGACCACGAGTCCATGTCCGGCCCGTGTGGCTAAGCCACGGGCCGGTGCTGTGAGCCGGGTTGGCCGGCGTGGGCCAGCCCAGGCCGGGAGGATCGGTCGGCCCAGGCCGGTTCGGCCCAAGCGGCTTTGTCCTTTCCGACTTCAGACACTCGTAACATTCTCTACGGGTGTCTGTTTCACATGTCGTCTGAGAAAATATTTTCTTTGCTCGAAGAGTATGTTTTTAGATGGTTTCAAGGATTTTTAATTATCAAGACGAGGGTTTCGGCGGCGCGACACGCCTTTAAGTGGATGATAATTTTCTCGGGGGTTCTTGTTTAGGACGGCGCGGACACATCCGACATCTATTTTGAGCGCCGTCAGTGGCATTGGGACCCTGGCGTCGAGGTGGTGTTTCGCAGTGTGGTTTTGGGTATGGAAGCTAGTGTTGAGATGTGGGCCCTACAGGCCGTCTTTGAGCAGCGTGCATCATTTTTGCACCTTTTTCTTCAAACATCCATTTGGGGTGTGCGAGTAGTTGATTTTGGGTGTTTTTACGAGGGCATTGCAATGGCGCAATACGCCCACATTAATTCGGCATGATAGTGTGGGCCCCACGGGGGCCGTTTTCAGAGTTGGCAGTAATTTCTAACTTTATCAATAGGTGTCTATTTCAGACAAGTGATTAGCTGAACTTCTGTACTTTTTCGAGAGGATCACAACAGTGCGATCAGTTTGTAGCGCTTCTGGACTGGGGTGCGGGTCCCACAAAAAACCGCTCGTGTGCGGTTTGACGAAATGCATATTTTTCTCTGGAAATCTGTTGTGCTTAAGTGATCAGTCCTTTTGATGTGTTTTCCCGAGGGGATCGAAATGGTGCAATGTGCCCGACTGTTTTCGGGGCCAAGGCTCGGGATCACGAAACGTCGGTTGTGCGTAAAGCGGTGTTGGCGACTTTTTCATCGGATAACCATTGGAGGCGAGTAAGTAGTCGATCTCCCATGTTTTTCCATGAGGATTACAATGGTGTAATCTGTTCAGGCAAGCGGAGCCTCTTACGTGATCTTATTAAATGTGGAAATATGAAAGTTGTACTAGTTGTGGTTCTTCCTGTGCTATTTGTAGGGAACCCTTGGCGTGTGATCATGTTCACTCCTGGGAGAGTGAAGTTGGTGTATAAAGATATGTATTTGGCCGTGCCTAGGCTGATGAGGTGGCTTGTTGGAGTTTTTATGTTTATTCCCTTTGCGTTGACATTGGGTGTCATGTGCAACATAGCCTTTGGGCTGGAGACATGGCATACTCTGTGAGTATACGGGAATGCTTGGAGGTAAATGGGATTGTTTGTACCTGATGACGTTTGTGCCCTTGGTTGGGGGTTGAATCAGGGCCACATGTCGTGTGGGCCCCATGTCTGTGTCGTGTTCTGATTTACGTACTTTTGACCTCTCGCAACATAGTGGGTCCCTTTGTTCTCGTTTTTCGATAAGCAAGGTTGATTTTTCCCCTGGTTCTGTTCTTGTTTGGCCGGAATAGATGGTTTGGTACCTATGTTTCTTCAGCTGTGAGGCGTTTCAGTACTGTGCCCCTTTAATCGGATTGTGGAACCATTTGTGACTATGTGTGATTGTACAACATGGGTGTTTTCCCATATTCTGGGGTGAGTTGTCTCAACCTCCTTCGACAGTGACTCATCAGATTGGAGCGTGATCACCCTGAGAGTCATGGGTAGTCTCTCCCATCCCTTTTTTTTCCCTGGTAGAGTTCTTGTAGATTCGGTGTGACCAAAACTTTACGTGGGAACCGATCCTCTACCCAGGAGGTTGTTTCCAGCAGGGTTGGCCAGGAGGTTGTACCATCTAGCAGGGATGGCCAGTGGGACACCGTCCAGTAGGGATAGCCAGTACAATAGTATTCACCGAGCTGTACCATCTAGACGGGATGGCCAGAACGGTTCCGGGTTTACCTCCAGCGGGGATGGGAAGTGGTCCCAGATGTCGGGTTTACCTCCAGCATGGCTGGGAAGTGTTCCCCGATGACGGTTCTGAGCCTCCCTCCAGTGGAGTACCCTTTTATAGGACTGGTTATTGGGAATCATCGACAAATTTAGTTGTGTCTCCCTCCTGTGGTTACCCTTTTACGGGACTGGGTTGTGTGGCACCCGTTGACTCTTTCCTGGTCTCCCTCTAGTGGGAACCCGTCGACATCCAGGGATTACCCTCCATCGGGGCTGGGCAGGGAGTCGCCTTTCGACTTTGAGGAGACCTCTTAACTGTGGCATAGTGTCGAGGTGTCTCTTGACATTCCCACAGAACTCTCAAGTATGAGGGACGCTTTCCCCATTGAGACGCGTCCTTGCGACGTGACCTATAACCGGGCGAGCGATTCAGTGCCGCCCAAAGAGAATTGTTTCCAGTTGCGTTGATTTGAGCCTTGGAGTTGCAGTTTGGGGAAGACTTGCGGGATGCTGGGCATCGATGGTGTTTACTTCTAGGACTGTTGGCTACTCACTTTCTTGGGCTGAGCTATGGGATGAATGTCCCATTACGATATTGTTCGGGCTTCTTGATTGATCATATGTATCTGTATAACTTGTTCCAGTACCCACTCCTTGGGTTATGTAAGATCTCCTTCTAGGGAAGGCGAAGACGCACGGGGTATGCCATGTGCTTTCTGTTTATAGCTTCACATGGTTGGATGAGTCAACTATCCTTCTATAGGTAGCGAAGACTAGACGATAAGTTCATCTTCTCACTGTTCTAAACTCCATGTGTTTGGACAAGTCTACTTACTTTCTCTTGTTAGTTTGAGCTAGACACCATACTTTATTCATTACTGCACTTTCGGTTGTACTCCTTTACTTTTCCCCTATTCGATCTACTGCTCACCCTGCGGTACCTCCATTGTTTCTCCCTTGAGCCTTCAGGGTATCCTACTATGTATTCTTATACTCGCCCCTACTCAGGCTTTTCACACACTTGGTGTGCCCTTGTAGATGACAGATAGGTTTGTTGTGACTTTAGTGGAGCTTAAGAGTTCAGGAGCTTGGACCATGTGCGGTGGTCGGAGTCAGGTTCCAGGTGGGGGACCCTTCCAGCTTTTTTCCTTTTGTTTACTTGTTTCCAGGTTGTGGCACCTTTTCTGGTTGGGCACTTGTTTTCCCCTTTCCTTTTTCAGTTTACCTTCATCACTTTATTTTTACTTTTGGAGGTCGATGCACATTGTGGTTTATTTATATCAGTTGGTACGTTTCTTTTCTTTTTACTCTGCACTTTTTCATTGAGTGTGTTTCATGTGTGTGTACAGGTAATTAGGAAAAGGCCTCCCCGAGTTGTTTTTCCTTCGGCGCTGGTCTTCAGCCCCTAGCCTATAGAGGCGTGCTTGGGGTAGTTGCGGCTCGAGCCCAGGTAGGGTCGGGTTGTGACAAAGAGGTATCAGAGGTGGTTCATTCCTTGGGACAAAGTTAGGATGTCCCTAAAAAAGGAATTAGTTGAGATTTAGGGCAACAATGTTAATGTGTCTTCAGGGTGGATCATAGGCCAGGGAGTCCAGTGATGTAGTGGTAGCCGACGTATCCATTGACCAGGACCCTGATAACCCGCTTGTCGACTCGGCATGTTGAGACACTTGTTGCAGGGAAAATTAGCCGTGCATCAAATAGGATTGAGTCTTCACTGTACTTCTTGAGTTAGCTCCCCATTGTTGTTGTTGTGATATACATATATGCACATATGATCGTGACACTCCTTAATAACATTCAGGATGTCTCCGTGAAGACCGCCAGCCAGAATACCAGTTTGGGTTCGTGACGACGATCCTATGAGCTACAAGGCCTCAGTCCAGGACCCATCATGCTATCCCCTTTCTCCGGGTGGGCCGGTAGTAGCACCCCCACATGGTGAGCAGCAGAGCAGACTGATCTTGAGCATAGGTTGAGTGTCATCCATGAGTTCTAGTGACAGAGACCGTTGGGGTTCAGTGGTGAGCCAGACCCTCAGGTAGCAGAGGTTTGGCTAGAGATAATAGTTTGACTCTTCAGGATTGTGTAGAGGCCGATAGATCTTATGGTGGATTTGGCCGCCCGTGTAACAACCCAAGCTTCAATGGTACGTTTCTCTTTGAATAATGTGATAGCATGTGTTGTACGCAACATCGAGTTCTAACACACCACAACCAATCAAACTAGCCGTTATGAATACTAATACCTACTTTTTGAAATTTTATTAATTTTATCTCTCAAAATGGAATTCATTTTTGGATTTGGAGTATCAAATTTAGCCTAAGGTGAAATTTGGGTACTTTTCGGATAACGTTAATATTTTGATGAATAGTGAAAATTAATAAATTTTAATTAAAAACAACTTTTTTAATCAAAATAATTAATAGTGATAAATTATGAATTTGATTGGTTTTAAAGTATATTTAGAATATATATTTACCATTTAATAAAATGTTGGTCATTTGACATAATACCACAATTAAAATGAACATAAACAAGTATCAATCTTTTGATAGCTATTATATCTTAAAGACACGCTTTGTGTTTTGACAGTGAGAATTAATTTTAAATTAATTTCTGACACTTTTTTGTTTTGAATTTGGAAAAATGGATTCCATATTTGGAATATGGATATTCAAATTTTGTAAATAGTTATCTTTTATTTTTAGACATTTTGAATAATTACGTGGGTAAATATTTTATTTACAATGGTTAAAGGGTAAATCTGGTAAATAAGGTTTAAAAAATAATATTATAATAATATAAAATTACACTAAAACGTGTTATAACCTTATTTGTTCATACATGTTCGACCATGGGCATCTTTGGGTCGATTTTGGGACCCCATGGTTCCACTTGTAAGTGATAGGGACACTTTATTTTAATTAAGTTATAATGAATATAAAAATGACCCAAGCATATATCTTTTAGCAAAACAATTTTTTAATAGGGTTATATATATTGGATCTTCGATTATAAATATTAATTAGAAAGATAAAAAGGATTTCATACATAATGGTATTTTATTTATAATTTTTAGATATTAAATAATATAATTTATTTATGACACAATGGTGATGCAGTAATCACAATAATAGTGAAAACTTAAAATGAGTGATATTGTAGATACCCAAATAAATATAATTTCAGACTTTATATGAATTACAATAATTTTCAAGGTTAATATGACATGTTAGAATTTATTTAATTAAATTTTTTCGAATTAATATTTCTGTGATGATTTTTAAAAAAATAAATTATTGAATAATGTCAAAATTGACATAAAAGAGTTTTTAAAACAAATATTATATTATTAATTGATATTAAATTCCAAAATATCTAAGGTTCGGGAAAAAGACATATATCATGATATTTTTATCATTAATGGACCACTTGGGGGTCACTTGGATGTTTATTTTTTGTTTATTAACCATATAATATAAAAATACAAAGAGACATTGTAAAAGTGAAACTAATTAACTAAGAGTAAATACTTAAGGATAAGGTTAATATAGTAACCCAAACAAGTCTAAATTATATTGGTTGAGTGTTTTTCGACACATACCCACCTTAACATTTAAATAATACTCTTTGGAGCCAATAGAAACCGAATATTAATTTATTATAAAATTATATTTCTAGCTTTTCCAAAGGAGCCCCTAACCCCTCTTATAAAAGGGCACTCCCCCTTCTCATTAACTCACACCTTCAAAGCCTTCTGGTTCGCCCATACTCTGCCCAAATACTCTCTCAACATCCCTCATTTCATCCTAGAGGCCTTCTTGTAGTCATAAAGCTAACTTAAGGAGCCCTTTTGATCAAATCAAAAGGAATAACCCGAAAAAAGGTAATGATTTCACCACCCTTTTTCAAGTTCCTTTCTTCTTCCACTTCTTCTTTCTTTGTTATTACTATTCTAAAATAATAACTCCAGTATCTTATATATTATGTGATGTTATTATAAATATGGTACAATCATATTCAGTATTCTATCTATCCTTTGAATAACATGTCACCATACATGCATACGTACGGCTTACTGTCTCCACGTCGTGGTGTAATTGTTATTCAATAAATTATTATTTGGATGGGTATAATAATGATTTATAATTAATGTAAATAATAAATATAACATGATAATATTTCTGTATATATGATATACCTTCCAATTACATATTATTTTAAATATCAAAATAATGATATTGTCGCTCATGCGTACGTACGGACTACCGTCTCCACGAACGCGATAAGATTCATTCTCTATCATATCCATTCAAGTATAATTATCATTTGATGATTAATAATAGTATCTAAGTACTTGATATCATTCTGGATATGATTAAGATACAACCTATCCATGACAAACATGACTTACGTAACAAAACATATAAAAGAAAACGAGTAAGTTAACACCCGAAACAATGATAATACTAAGATATTATTAACAAATCAATTTTAAAAGATCATATATGATATCATATTAAAATATATGATTATTGTATAATTTAATAACAATTATTTCACCATTATATAGGTGGTTAACCTACCCCCATCAAAGATAGTGTATAAGGTAAGGGTTTTTTCACAATCTCTTCATTATCCGAGGTTGTTTATACATAATAATCTACTAGGATCTCTTTATCATCCACGTCCATGTTTCTTAAAATTGTATTTCAAAACGTTTTTACTATTTTATCGAAAAATGGGTTAAAGTCATTTATATCCTTTTTTTACTTTTTATAAGAGTTTTATAAAGGAATCTTTCAATCATTTTCCAAACAAGGTGCTTATTAATCTTTTCGTCAGAATTAAGTTAAGAATGTTTTTTAACTTATAAGGTGGGTACGGCTATTTTCTGCCATTATAAAATCGTCGAAGCTCCCATTACAAGATTATAATAATATTTTCAAAGAAAATGTTTTATTTTATAAATATATGACTCTTAAATGATTTCAAAATAGAAAGAGATATTTCTCTAAAAAGAGTTTTGATTTCATCTATGTCAACATCCTTTGATGGATTTTACGCTTATTTAAAGTTGATTTATTATGATAAAAAACTTCTATATTGTATTGAAGGTTTTGTGATATGTTTGACTGTGGATGTGTTATTTTTATACCATTCATAGTTTATGGATGAAGTATTTACATTTCGTATGCTAGTTTTAATACGAATGTTTATGTTATATTTAAACCTTTTCACATGGTAATGCATTGGACTTAATATGTGACTGGTGGAGCCCGCTATAGCTCCTCGATGCATCAGTAGGTCTAATGAGACAAACTAGTTTCTTGGCACAAGGCCTTGGCAAAATCGTATTTGTAGTCTTGGCACGAGGCCTTGGATATGTGGTTATGATAGTCTTTCATTATGCATTCCATCATTATGAAAGTGGTTGTTGATATTGCATGTGATTATTCGATTAGTAAAATATCCATGTAAATAAGTAAATGGAATTATTTCATTTTATTTTTTCCATACTATGTTGAAGTTCATGTTTAAAAGGCTTTTGTTTTAGTTATACATTGTCTTAATTGTTTATTCTTATTTATGAATGTTTCCTCTCTATTGATATCCTTACTGGGCATTTGATCTCACCCCTTTTCTATGTTTTATTTTTCCCAGGATGTGAAGAAGTAAATTATGAATGACCTGCAGGGATATTATGATGGGATAATAGTGTGGTCTATGGAGACAATATGTTGTTCTAGTAGTTTTTTAATTTATGATGTAATGTAAAACTTTATGAATATATCTAGTGTTTCCAGGGCTACTAAACCCATCAGTATTTCGAGATTTGATCTTTCTTGTGATCATGCCAATGTTATGTAATAATGCACCGACTCTTGGTAACTGGGGTTGGGGAATTACAGTTGGTATCAGAGGAAGGTTAGTACAAATCTTTGAATCTAGATTTAGATATAATCTGATTAGAGCACATAGATTTAAGACGGACTTTGAGGATTAGTATATAAGCACTTCCTAGAATTTTGGTATTGTATATATTTTGTGAGTTTTCCGAGTAAAACATCCTTGTCTGGATACGAGAAGGTAGAGGCGGATCTGGCACAGATGTAACTACGGGTAAAACCCTAAAAACACCGCTATGAGCTAGGCTCGAACGGGAACTGGTGCGCGGAAACGGGCCTTACTGCACTCTTGGTTACGACACTCCTGGGGGATATGCTTAGGATAACTCTCATTTTCATTTAAAATCATTATAAAGGGTTTATGAGTATATAATTCTCAAAGAAAACATTTTTATGATTATGGATTATATCCATATATAGTTCCATTTATGTTAAGTGTTTTATAAGTATGGTATTATGTATTTTGATTCATAAACTGATCTAGTTTATGCCATTGTTTAGAAATGGCGCCAAGTGGAAGAAATTGAAACCGTATCAATGCACGGACTCCATGTAGGGATTTACCTCCTGCTCAAGATAATTATAGTGGAGATTGTGATGGAACTGGTGCCGATCAGCTAATAACCATACTAGGACAACTCACTCAGGTTATGAATAATAACCTTACCCATATGGAGCACCCTGATCTGCAGCATGGAGGATCGATGTTAGATCGATTCATGAGGAAACAACCACCAACATTAATTGGGAGTACAAATCCCTTAGTAGCTGAAAAAATGGATAAATTTCCTAGAGAAAATATTTCAGGCTCTGGGGAGTAGTGAAAGGGAAAAAAGTTATCATGGAAGTTTACCGCCTCACTGGAGATGCTGATCAATGGTGGTAATTGATTCAAAACACGAAGGAATATGATTAAGTATAAAATATGAATTGGCGGGAGTTCAATGATCTATTTTTAGAAAAATACATTCCTCATGACCATCGATCAGATATGGAAAGGCAATTTATGAGTCTGAGACAAAATGAGGATGAGAATGGTGCAAAGTGTGAGGCTAACATTACAAGGTTAACAGGGTAAGCTGAAGATTATATACATAACCCAAGAAGTAAGATTGATCAGTTCTTTGATAGGTTAAAACCATTTCTCCATAGAGAATTAGTCTAACAATCCTTCTCATCGTACGAAAACATTATATCATGTGCTATCAAGATAGAAAAGGAATTCTCAAAGTCTTATGACTTTAAAGAAAAGAAAGAGAAGAAGAGATCTACTGATCAATCTGGGAATGGAAATAAGGGGAAGAAGGGAAAGGTTGAACATCAATCCTATGGTAAATGTGGGAAGAAACACCCCTGTACTTGCTTGAAGGTAATGGGCGTCTGTTACAACTGTGGTGAAAAAGGCCACCAAGTTCATGATTGCAAAGGGAATAAATAAGCTACCAATGTTCAGTGATACAATTGCTAGGAGATGGGACATTATGCAAATGAATGTCCTAATCGTCAGGGGAACTTACCTCAGAAAAGGCCAAGGGATCAAGGACAAGATTTTTATATCACTACTGCTGAGGTAGAATCTCCAAAAGACGTGGTGGAAGGTAATTTAGTGGTTTCCTCATGTTTAGAAAATGCATTATTTGATTCTAGATCATCGCGTTGTTTCATATCTTTCTAGTTTGCTAAGAAAATTAGATATTTCCAATTTGATTTAACAAGGGTGTTGCCAGTTAAAACTCATAAGGGAAGTATCATTGCAACAAAGTTTTGTTAATCAGTCCCCATTAGAGAACATAAATGTTCTTTATCCACTGATCTCATCATCATACCGATGATTGAGTTTGATATAATCCTCAGTATGGATTGGCATTCAGATTACGATGTGATGATTTATTTTAAGAAGAAGGAGGTTACGCTTTTTGATGATGATGATAAGGAACACCATATCTTTAGAGCAGAATCATCACCACATAATTATTATCTAGATCCACCCCCAGTAGCTCAACTAAATTCAATTATTGGGGAGGAAGAGAATGAAATGACTGTGGGTGAGGAAAGGAATGTTCAAATAGAGGATGTACCTGTTGTGAAAGAATATGTTGATGTATTTCCGGAAGATTTACATGGCCATCCTCTAGAACGAGAATTTGAGTTTTCCATTGATTTAATTCCTGGATCAAGGCCTATATCGAAGACCCCTTATAGAATGGCCACTTTAGAATTAGTTGAACTAAAGAAACAACTAGAGGAATTGAGTAATAAGGGATTTATTCGCCCTAGTGTTTCTCCATGGGGAGCCCCTGTTCTTTTTGTGAAAAAGAATGATGTATCTATGAGGTTATTTATCCACTATAGGGAGATTAATGTTATAACAATAAAGAAAAAGTATCCCCAGCACGCATTGATGATTTATTTGACCAACTACATGGAGCTAAATACTTTTCAAAGATTTCCCTTCGATCTGGATAACATTAGTTTTCTGTAAAGAAGGAAGACATTCCGAAGACAGCATTTTGAACCAGGTATATGCATTACGAGTTTACAATAATGCCTTTTGGATTGACTAATGCACCCTCTGTATTCATGGATTTGATTAATAGAGTTTTCAAGTAATATCTCGATGAATTTGTGGTGTTATTTATTGATGATATCTTGGTATACTCCAAAAGCTACGAAGATCATGAAAATCACTTGTGCATTGTCCTGAAGACTCTGAGAAGACATGAATTATATGGGAAGTTTATCAAGTGTGAATTCTGGCTTCATGATATTTTATTTATTGGCCATATTGTCTCTAAAGATGGAATCTCTGTTGATCCTTCTAAGACCAAGGCAATCCATGAATGGCCAGCACCTACGAATATAACTGAGGTACGTAGTTTTATTGGTTTATTAGGTTATTATCGACGTTTCTTCCAAAAAATTTCCTAATTGGCTAACCCATTAACAAAACTCACCCGTAAAGGGATTATATTTGGTTGGACAAAAGAGTGTGAAGAATATTTTGAGGAACTGAAGATAAGATTATACAATGATCCTATATTGACTCTACCATCGGGGAATGATGGGTTCATTATTTGTAGTGATGCATCGAAGAAAGGACATGGTTGTGTCCTTATGCTGAATGATAGGGTTATTACCTATGCATCACGACAGTTAAAAATTCATGGGAAAAACTATCCTACTCAGGATCTCGAGTTATCAGTTGTGATCTTTTCTTTGATGATATGGAGGCACTACCTCTATGGTGAAAAATGTGAGATTTATACTGATCACAAGATTTTGAAGTATATTTTTCTCACAAAAAGAACTCAACATGAGGCAAAGGAGATGGCTTGAATTACTCAAGTAATATGACTGTATGATACACAACCACCCGGGGAAAGAAAACAAGGTGGCAGATGATTTGAGCAGAAAAGATCATGGAGTTTTGAACAATATGAGAATTGAAAGGGATCCAATTTTCATTGATCTAGTGAAGATGGACATGGAATTAACCAGGGAAGGTGAAAAGTCAATTCTTTTTCAAATGGTTTCCAAACCATCTTTACTAGAAACGATTAAGAGTTCTCAGACCGATTATGAAGAATTTCAAAAGAAGATTAAAGCTGTGAATGATGGGAGATTGAGAGACTTTCTGTATGAAGAAAGAATTTTGAAATTTGGGAAGAGACTTTGTGTTCCCAATATACCTGAACTAAAAAGGTAATTTCTGGATGATTCTCATAGTTCGAATTTCTCTATAAACCCTGGGAACACCAAAATGTATAGAGATTTGAAGGAACATTTTTGGTGGGATAACATGAAGAGGAATATTGCTGATTTTGTGTCAAGATGTATGGTTTGTCAACAAGTGAAAGTAGGAAGGCAACAACCTAGAGGAGTCATGCAACCTCTTCCCATACTGGAGTGGAAATGGGACAATATTACGATGGACTTTGTCATGGGGCTACCAATGACTCCTAGAAGGAACGATGCAATATGGGTCATTGTTGATCGTCTTACCAAGTCATCACATTTTATTGCTATAAGAGAAAATCTACCACTAGAACGTCTATCAAGACTATATATTGATGAAGTTGTGAGACTTCATGGAGTAACCCTATCGATTGTTTCATTTCGTGATCCCTGTTTTACTTCAAGATTTTGGAAGAGTCTTCAGAAATCCCTAGATACTGAACTTCATTTGTGTACTGCCTACCACCCTCAGACATACGGACAATTAGAACGGACTATTAAAACCTTAGAAGTCATGTTGAGATCTTTCTCACATGACTTTCAGGGTATGTGGGATCAATATTTACCTTTGGTAGAATTTTCCTATAACAATAGCTTCCATTCGAGTATTCAGATGGCACCATATGAAGCGTTATACAGAAAGAGATGTCGCACACCAACCTGTTGGGATGACGTTGGTGAAAGAAAACTTATAGGCCCAGAACTAGTGTAGGAAATGATGGAAAAGGTGAAGGTAATCCAAAATCACATCAAAGCATCTCAAAGTAGGCAGAAGAGCTATGCTGGTAATCGAAGGAAGGATTTGGAATTTCTAGTCGGTGATCATGTTTACCTGAAGGTATCTCCATGGAAGGGAGTCATACGTTTTGGTAAAAAAGGTAAATTGAGTCCCAGGTACATCGGACCTTTCTAAATTCTAGAACTAATTGGGGCTGTAGCTTACCGATTGGCAATGCCACCAAGTCTCTCCAAAGTTCACGATGTGTTCCACGTATCTCTATTGAGGAAATACATGCCTGACCCAACGCATGTAATCACCTATGAGGAATTGGAAATGGATTCAGATCTGTCTTATTGTGAAGATCCCGTCATGATTCATGATACGATAGAACAAGTACTGAGAAACCAGACGACGCGACTGGTAAACGTTTTGTGGAGAAACCATAAGATGGAAGAGGCAACATGGGAACCCGAGGAACTTATGATGAAGAACCACCCAAGTCTTTTCATGTGGTAGTATTCTAGAAATTTCAAGAATGAAATTATTTGAAATAGGGTAGAATGTAACACCCCAAGCTTCTACGGTACGTTTCTCTTTAAATAAGGCGATATCGTGTGTTGTACGCAACATCGAGTTCTAACACACCACAACCAATCAAACTAGTCGTTATGAATAGTAATATCTACTTTTGGAAATTTTATAAATTTTATCTCTCAAAATGGACTTAATTTTTGGATTTGGAGTATCGAATTTAGCCTAAGGTGAACTTTTGGTACTTTTCGGATAACATTAATATTTTGATGAATAGTGAAAATTACTAAATATTAATTAAAAACAACTTTTTAAATCAAAATATTTAATAATGATAAATTATGAATTTGATTGGTTTTAAATTATATTTAGAATATATTTTTACCATTTAATACAATGTTGGTAATTGGAAATAATTCCATAGTTAAACCAAACATAAACAAGTATCAATCTTTTGATAGTTATTATATCTTAAAAACACGTTTTTTGTTTTGACAGCAGGAATTAATTTTAAATTAATTTCTTCCACTTCTGTGTTTTTAATTTGGAAAAATTGATTCCATATTTGAAATCAGGATATTCAAATTGTGTAAATAGGTAACTTTTATTTTTAGACATTTTGAATAATTACTTCGGTAAATATTTTATTTACCATGGTTAATAAGTAAATCCGGTAAATAAGGGTTAAAAAATAATATTATAATAATAAACAATTACCCTAAAACGTGTCCTAAAATTATCGGTTGATACATGTTCGACAATGGGAATCTTTGGATCGATTTTGGGACCCCATGGTTCCACTTTTAAGTGATAGGGACACTTTATTTTAATTAAGTTAAAATGAATAGAAAAATGACACAAGCATATACCTTTTAGAAAAACAATTATTACATTGGGTTATATATGTTGTATTTTAGACTATAAATATTAATTAGAAAGATGAAATTATTTGATAAATAATGGTGTTTTATTTATAATTTTTAGACATTAGATAATTTAATTTATTTTTGACACAATGGTGATGAAGTAATTACAATAATAGTGAAAAATTAAAATAATTGATATTGTAGATAACCAAATAAATATAATTTGAGGATTTTTATGAGTTAGGCAAATTTTCTAGGTTAATATGACATTTTATTATTGATATAATTAACTTTTATCGAATTAATCATTCTGTTATGATTTTAAAAAAAATCAATTATCGAATAGTGTCAAAATTGGCATAAAAAGTTTTTAAAACAAATATTATATTATTAATTGATATTAAATTCCTAAAAATATAAGGTTCTACCAAGTGACTTATGTCATGATAGTTGTATCATTAATGGACCACTTGGGGGGTCTCTTGGATGATTATTGTATGTTTATTAACCATATAATATAAAAATACAAAGAGACATTGTAAAGTGAAGCTTATTAACTAAGACTTAATACTTAAATATAAGGTTAATATAGTAACCCAAACCTGTCTAAAATCTATTGTTTGAGTGTTTTTCGACCCATCCAAACCTTAAGATTTAAATAATCCACTTTGGAGCCATTAGAAATCAAATATTAATTTATTATAAAATAATATTTCTAGCTTTTCCAAAGGTGCCCCTCACCCCTCTTATAAAAGGGCACTCCCCCTTCCCATTAACTCACACCTTCAAAGCCTTATGGATCGTCCAACCTCTTCGAAAATACTCTCTCAACTTCCCTCACTTCATCCTAGAGGCCTTCCTTTAGTAAAAAATCCAACATAAGGAGCCCTTTTGGTCAAATCAAAAGGAAGAACCCGAAGAAGAGGTAATGATTTCACCACCCTTTTTCAAGTTCCTTTCATCTTCCACTTCTTCATTATTTGTTATTACCATTATAAAATAATAACTCCAGAATCCTATATATACTATGATGTTATTATAAATATGTTACAATCATATTCATTATTCTATCCATCCTTTTAATAACATGTCACCATACATGCGTACGTACGGCTTACCGTCTCCATGTCGTGGTGTAATTGTTATTCAACAAATTATTTTTGGATGGGTATAATAATGATTTATAATTAATGTAAATAATAAATATAACATGATAATAATTATGTATATATGATATACCATCCAATTATATATTATTTTAAATATCAAAAGAATGATATTGTCGCTCTTGCGTACGTATGGACTACCGTCTCCACGAACGCGATGAGATTCATTCTCCATCGTATCCATTCAATTATAATTCTCATTTGATGATTAATAATAGTATCTAAGTACTTGATATCATTCTGGATATGATTAAGTTACAACCTATCCATGAGAAACACGACTTACGTAACAATACATATAAAAGAAGACGAGTAAGTTAACACCCGAAACAACGATAATACTAAGATATTATTAACAAATCAATGTTAAAAGATAATATATGATATCATATTAATGTATATGATTCCTGTATAATTTAATAACAATTATTTCACCATTATACTAGAGGTTAACTTACCCCCAACCACGAAAAAGTACAAGGTAAGGGTTATTTCACAATCTCTCCATTATCTGAGGTTGTTTATACGTAATAATCTACTGGGATCTCATTATCATCCACATCCATGTTTCTTAAAAATGTATTTCAAAGCGTTTTTACTATTTTAATGGAATATGGGTTAAAGTCATTTATAAACTTGTTTTACTTTTTATAATAGTTTTATAAAGGAATCTTTCCGACGTTTTCCAAACAAGGTGCTTTTTAACCTTTTCGACAGAATTAAGGTAAGAATGTTTTTTTAACTTATACAGTGGGTATGGCTATTTACCGCCGTTATAAAATCTTCGAAGCTTCCCTTTCAATCTTATAAGAATATTTTCATAGAAAATGTTTTGTTTTATAAATATATGACTCTTAAATAATTTCAAAATAGAAAGAGATATTTCTCTAAAAAGAGTTTTGATTTCATCTATGTCAACATCCTTTGATGGATTTTACGCTTATGTGAAGTTGATTTATTATTATACAAAACTTCTATATTGTATTGAAGGTTTTGTGATATGTTTGACTGTGGATGTGTTATTTTTATACCATTCATAGTTTATATATGAAGTATTTACATTTTGTTTTCTAGTTTTAAGATGAATGTTTATGTTATGTTTAAACCTTTTCATATGGGAATGTGTTGGACTTAATATGTGACGGGTGGAGCCCGCTATAGCTCCTCGATGCATCGGTAGGTATCATTAGACAAACTAGTGTCTTCGCACAAGGCCTTGGAAAAATGCAATTTGTAGTCTTCGCACGGGGCCTTGGCTTTGTGGTTATGATAGTCTGGCATTATGCATTCTATCATTATGAAAGTGGTTATTGATATTGCATGTGATTATCCGATTAGTAGAATATCCATGTGAATAAGTAAAAGTAATTATTTCATTTTATTTTTTCTATACTATGTTGAAGTTCATGTTTAAAAGGATTTTGTTTTAGTTATACATTTCTTTAAATTTTTATTCTTATTTATGAAAGTTTCCTCTATATTGTTATCCTTACTGAGAATTTAAGCTCACCCCTTTTCTATGTTTTATTTTTCCTAGGATGTGAAGAAGTAAATTATGAATGACCTGCAGGGATATTATGAGGGGATAATTGTGTGGTCTATGGAGATAATATGTTGTTGTAGTAGTTATTCAGTTTATGATGTAATGTAAAACATTAGAAATAAATCTAGTGTTTCCAAGGCTACTAAACCAATTGGTCTTTCGAGATTTGATCTCTCTTGTGATCATTCCAATGTTATGTAATAATGCACAGACTCTAGGTAACTGGGGTTGGGGAGTTATAGCCAGCTATTTTCACGGGGAATCATGTCGTTGGTTGAGTCCGGTGACCCAGTTTCTTGTCGATTCATCGCTTTCGTGGGGTGAATTTCAGTTTTTGTTTTGTAGAGGTGTTTTCCCCCTCCTTCTTGCGCTATGTTCAGATTCAAGAACTCCTTCAGTTTCAGCTGGGAGGGATGACGGTGGCTGAGTACGCAGCTAGTTTCACAGACCATGCACACTTTTACCCTGACATAGTCCATGATGATAAATTCCGAGCGTGGAAGTTCGAGCTGGGACTCCATAGAGAGATTCGTTCATTCATAGTACCCTTGGGAATTTACACATATGCCGGGGTGCTAGAGCAGGTGCTGGTGACAGAAGGATTCCTGTCGCGTTCTATAGTCGGTGGTGGCAGCAGGCTCGATGAAGCCGAGACGTCTACCGCACCTAGCGGGTGTTGGTAGATAGAACCTCGACACAGGTGGCTTTTGTATAACCAGACTCAGGGGCGTGGTCTTACACCACAGTGGTGCCGGAGGGCACCAGTGCAGCCCAGAGAGAGTGGTGTTATTCTTGCTGTGGCCTTGGTCACATTGCACGGGACTTCCCAACCATGCACGCTGAGAATATCAGGCATGCAGCAGGTACACCACCCCGGTAGAGGCAGTGCTGTGATCAGAGTAGCGCCTAGGGATGTGGTGTTCGTAGAGAAGAAACAGAAAATGGTAGTGGGGGGATGACCCTATGAGGTCTTCCCATCACCACTAGGTTGTCCACATTAGGCTCCGGGAGCTGACAGTTGGGACCACAGACAGCAGCGACCTTTGTATTTCTACGATCCTACAGAGCATGAGGTGGTAATAGGTATGCTCTACAACTCTACTACTTTTTGTAGTAGAATTGCAAGACTCTGTGTGTGAAATGATTTTTCTCCATTCTCCTTGCATGAGTTGTTACCAGGGTGGCACGGGGCATTAGTGTAACCCTTTGTTGGCAATGTAAAAGGCATGGGACCTTTTCTTCTGTTTATGGTGTTTACTCTTTCACTCTCTGAAGATGTAAGAGGGTTTTGGTTGCGAGAAATCGACTGTGAAACCTTGGGTGACCAGATATCCTTGTGTGTTCCACTACGTGGATATTTTGAATGAGGGAATCACCGGGCCTTGTTCGAGGTGTGGGTGGTGATTCCAGTCACGGCATGCGCCATAGAGGTTTGATCGGGGAGGTGAGCTACACCCGAGAGCCTTCGGGCCGTTTGAGACCATGAAAAGGGACGGTGAGGTTCCCTACCACCTTCCCTAACCTCAAAGTCAAGAGTGGGTGCACGAAGTCTCCCACGTGACTCACCTAAGAGGAACTGTGTGTGCTTCTATACACGTCATCGACAAGGGCATACCTCGCGTGAAATAGATCAATCCTTTGGTCTGTGCAGGGTTGCGCGGAACTGTGCAAGAGTTCTTTTGGGTACGGAAGAGCTAGGTGCTACCTTAGTACCCTATGTTGTTCCCTGGTTTTTCTTTTCGGGGACGAAAAGCATGAAGGTCAGAATGATTTAAGAACTGGGATTTTTCTATGATAGAATTTGGAATAATCATGATGATATTCCAGAGCTGTGCCTTTAGACGGCGTGCAATTCCAAGCACTATTGTGGCTGATATTAAACATTAAATGCGTTTACACTAGGCATGCCAAATAAATTGGATAACTCATATATGGTGATCTGGATCAGAAATTTGAGTGTACGGATGGGTCGGAAATGGGGTTTTTACCCTAGGAATGACATAAAGTATGTCAGCACGGGACGTTTGGACCCCTCGCCTGCTACTGGAACGTTAAACAGATAAATTAATCAATTAATTTATTGGTTTAATGGTAAAACTCATGTATATATTAAACAGAATCTCATATGGGAAAAATGAGGTCAAGGTTTAGACCGGAGCGTTCCGTTTACCCATGGAGAGGTGTAAGTTTCGCGGGCGCAGGCCGTCAGTGAAAAATGGCCCCGTGAGGGTTTTCGTAATTTGGCAACCTCGGGCGTCGAGTTTAATAACTTTTTAACTACAACTAGGAATCAAATTCCAAGACCAAAGTTGTGCTCAGGAGGTGGTGTTTGGCTTAGGGGAGGCTTAATCTCGACCCCATCAGAAGTTTGAGTTCGGGCCGATGGGCAGTTAGTTAAATGTGTTTCTATTTAAACACATACCCCGCCTCTCTCCCCCTTTGTTCACCACCACCCCCCCGCCAGGAGCTCTCAAGGAGTAACTTCTATTCTCTTCAAACTCTCCGGTGAGGCGCGACAACTCCGGAGAGGCGCGACAACTCCGGCGAACCCTTGCGAAGCTTCAGGCGAAGCACATCAAGGTAGGCGGTTGTTTTTTTCGTTTTTAATTCCCAAGAATCCTTTGAATCCCATCTATAGTGTTTATTTTTTTGAAATTTCTTCGATAAAATCCCATGTATGCGTAGTATATTTAATGATCTTTCTGAAGCTTGTTACGGTTTTCAATTCGGAGTTCCTAGAAGCACGCAATTTTCTGGTGATGTTCGCAGGTATTTGGTATTTTTCCCGGCCATCTCCAGCGGTGGCGACGAGCTCCATCGGCTGCGGCGTGGGTCTTCCAGGCGACGGTGGCCTCGGGTCAGGCGGATGGCCTGGTGGCAGGGTGTTCGGCTTCGACGCCTATTGCGACAGCCTTAGGCGGGCGAGGCGACTCTCACCAGGGCGCGACGGAAGCCTGGGGTCGCAGTACGCGACCCCGCTGGGGAGACCGGACCAGCCGAAGGTGAGTCTTCATACGGCAGGCGGGACCGGCCCTCGTGGTCGGTCTACGCATGGACCGCGATTCCATGGCCGGACCATGCGTATAATCTGTGGGCCGGTGCTGCGATCCGGGCGGGCTGGTGCGGGCCCGCCCATGCCGGGCGGACCAGCCGGTCCAGACCGGTCCAGCCCAAGGGGCATTGTCCCTTCCGACTTCAGACACCCGTAACCTTGGCTACGTGTGTCCGTTTCATATGTCGTCTACGGAAGTGTAGTCCTCGGATCGAGGAGTATGATTTTAGTTGGTTTTGGGGATTTTTAATTCCCGAGATGAGGGGTTCCGTGGCACGACACGTCTTTAAGTGGACGAGCATTTTCTCAGGGGTTCTTGTTTTGGACGGCGCAGACACATCCGACGTCCATATTTAGCACCGTTAGTGGCGTTGGGACCTTGGCGTCATGGTGGAGTATCCCAGTTTGGTTTGAGGCATTGAATCCGGAGTTGAGATGTGGGCCCTATGGGCTGTCTTTGAGCTGTGTGCATGGTTTTTGAACCTTTTCTTCAGACGTCTGTTTGGGGCGTGCAGGTAGTCGATTTTGGGTGCTTTTCCGAGGGCATTGCAATGATGCAATCTGCCTGTATTAATTCTGCACAATAGTGCAGACCCCACAGGAGTTGTTTTGAGAGCTGGCGGCGATTTTTATCTTTATCACCGGGTGTCTATTTTCAGACAAGTTTTTAGTTGAACTTGTGTACTTTTTTGAGAGGATCGCAATGGTGTGATCCGTTCGTAGCACTTCGGGACCGGGGTACTGGTCCCACGTAAACCTGCTCGTGTGCGGATTGATTAAATGAATCTTTTTCTCCGAATATCTGTTTCACTCAAGTGAGTAGTCCTTTTGACGTGTTTTCCTGAGGGGATCGCAATGGTGCGATGTGCCGGACTATTTTTGGGGCCGAGGCTCCGGATCACGAGACTTCGTTCGGGTGTAAAGCGGTGTTGGCGAACTTTCTGTTGGATAACCATTGGAGGCGATTAAGTAGTCGATCTCGCATGTTTTTCTATGAGGATTACAATGGTGTAATATGTTCAGGAGAGCATAGCCTCTTAGGCGATCTTATTAAATGTGGAAATATGAAAGGTGTTCCGATGGGGGTTCTTCCTGCGGTGTTTGTAGGGAACCTCTAGCGTGTAATCACATTCACTCTTGTGAGAGTGAAGTTTGTGTTTAAAGAGATGTAGTTGGTTGTGCCTGAGCTAATTAGGTGGCAAGTTGGAGTTGTTACATTTACGCCCTTTGCATTAATGTTGGGTTCCGTGTGCACGATAGCATTTGGGCTGGAGAAGTGGCATACTCTGGGAGTATACGAGAACGCATGGAGGTACATATGGTTGTTTGTACCTGAGGACATTTGGGGAAATGGTTGGGGGTTGACTTGGGTCCAAACGTAGTGTGGGCCCCATGTGAGATTCGTGTTCTTCTTTACATACTTTTGACCTCTCGCGACGTAGAGGGTGCCTTTGTACTCGTTTTCTGATAAACAGGGTTGAGTTTACCCCTGGTTCTATTCTCGTTTGGCCAGAAGAGATGGTTTGGTTTCTCTGTTTCTTCAGCTGTGAGGGGTTTCAGTACAGTTCCCTTTAAATCAGACTGCGGAATAGTTTGAGGCTACGTGTGCTCGTACAACATGGGTGTTTTCACACTTTCTTGGGTGAGTTTCCTCAGTCTTATTTGACAGTGACTCAATGGATTGGAGCGTGATGACCCTGAGAGGCCCGGGGAGTTTCTCCCATCCCTTTGTGTTCCCTGGTAGAGTTCCTAGGGATTCTGTGTGACCAAAACATTATGCGGGCACCGATCCTCTACCTAGGAGGTTGTTTCCAGCAGGGCTATCCAGGAGGTTGTACCATCCAGCAGGGATGGCTAGTGGGTTACCATCCACCAAGGATGGCCAGTACAATGTTCACCGAGCAGCACCATCCAGCCGGGATGGCCAGAGCGGTTCTGGGTTTACCTGCAGCAGGGCTCGGAAGTGGTCCATGATGCCGGGTTTACCTCTAGCAGGGCTGGGAAGTGGTCCCCGATGACGGTTCTGAGCCTCCCTCTAGTGGAGTACCCTTTTATGGGACTGGGTATTGGGACTCATCAATGACTTTAGTCGGGTTTCCCTCCAGTGGTTACTCTTTTATGGGACTGGGTAGTGCGGCACCCGTCGACTCTTGTCGGGTCTCCCTCCAGTGGGAACCTTTCAACTTCTGAGGATTACCCTCCAGCGGGGCTGGGTAGGGGTTCGTATGTCGACTTTGAGGAGACCTCTAGACTGTGGGGCAGTGGCGAGGTGTGGCTTGACGTTCCCCCAGAACTCTCATGTACGAGGGGCACTTTCCCCACCGAGACACATCCTTGAGACGCGACCTAAAACCATGATGGCGGGTCAGTGCCTCCCCAAGAGAATAATTTCATGGTGTGGTGATTTGATCCCTTGACTTGCAGTTTGGGGCAGACATGCGGGATGCTGGGCATCAATGGTGTTTACTTCTAAGAATGTTGGCTATTCACTTTCTTATGCTGAGCTACAGGATAGAGATCCCATTACGATCTTGTTCAGGCTTCTTGATTTTGCATATGTATATGTATACCTTGTTCCAGTACCCACTCCTTGGGTTTTTGATGCTATCCTTCCAGGGGAGGCGAAGACGTGATGGGTTTGCCATGTGCTTTCCGTTTCCAGCTTCTCGTGGTTGGATGACTCTACTCTCCTGCAATAGGTAGCGAAGACTCGATGAGAAGGTCATCTTATCACCGTTCCCAGATCCTTGTGTTTGGACGAGTCTACTTCATTTCTCCTGTTGGGTTGATTGGGACACTTTACTATACACATTAATACACTTTCGGTTGTAATCCTTTACTTTTCCCCGGTTTGGTCTACTACTCACCCTTTGGTACCTCGTTTTTTTCTCCCTCGAGCCTTTGGGGTATCTTACTGAGTATTCTTATACTCAACCCTGCTTGGGCACTGCCCGCACATGGTGTGCCTTTGTATATGACAGAAAGGTTGGTCGTGACATCAACGGAACATAGGATTTCAGGAGCTTGGATTGTGTGTGGTGGTTGGAGTCGGGTTCTAGGTGGGCGACCATTCCAACTATTTTTCTTTTGTTTGCTTGTTGCCGAGTTGTGTCACCTTTTCTAGTTGGGTGCATTTTTCCCCTTTCTATTCTTAGTTTACCTTCTGCACTTTTTTTACTTTTAGAGTTCAATGCACATTATGGTTTATTTATAGTAGTTGGTACTTTTCTTTTCTTTTTACTCTTCACTATTGCATTGAGTGTGCTGCATGTGTGTGTACAGGTACTTAGGAAAAGGCCTGCACGAGTTGTTGTGCCTTCGGCGCTAGTCGCCAGCCCCTGGCCTATGGAGGGGGGCTTGGGGTAGTAGCGGATCGAGCCTGGGTAGGGTCGGGTCATGATAGTTATTGTTATATAAAAATAATCACATCTTGTTGTGGTGGAAATATCACACACGTCCAAAAATGATGTTATCATTTTTCATGTCTACATATGGAAATAAAAAATGATATATTTATATATTATATTTAAAGAAATATAATTATTTAAATAATATCTTATAGTTGTTTTGATATCTCATATGTTAAATTATATTCTCCATTTATATATTCCATGTATCGTCTGATCGAATCAAATTGCTTTTAGGGGGTGGTATCCACACTTCCACAAACAGTGTTATTGTATTTTTAAAAAATATAATGTATAAGGGTATGCATTATACAATAATTATATATATATATATATGAAAATAATAATTATCATATATAACATATATAAACATTTTTTTCAAAATAATTACCACCATGAGTGGTGGTAAAGGATGACCGACCATTCATCTTTTCATGAGGTGGTAGTTTGCCTTTAACATAAACTGTATGTTCGTTACCCATTAGATAGTAGTGTTTATGTGTAGGTCAAAAAAATAATATAAAAACATAATAGTATATTTATGATATTTATTTCTATATAATGATGGATTAATAAGTGTTTAGGGGTGTGTAATGGAAATAAAAATATGAAGCTTAAGGAAAAATGTTACCTCTTGATTAGATATCTTCTTTTGGTTTGTACCAAAAGGCTTCCTTGGATTGATTTATGACCAAGGGGAGGATTATAGCATGATGAGATAAATTTTGATCATATATTTTTGTCATATATTTGTGAATCCTAAGATTCTTACTATGTGTCAATAGGTTTGGGTATATGATGTCATTCTATATTGGAGGAGGATTGGCACTCCTGAAATATTTTGAAAAAAGAATTTCGTACACATTTTTCAAATTAAAAGTTTCTCCTGTAGTGGGTAAATTTAGATAAAAGTGTGTATAGGGAGTAAATATTTCTATGAAAATTAGTTTTTACAACTTTTCTAGTTATTTTGTCCCTTAAGATTAATGTTTAGTCCCTTATTACGTTTAATTTTAGACTAATTGTTGTAAATAATTTTAACTACACTCACTAATATTTTTTCTAAAAAACTAAGATCTGATTATTAGAAATTATAATTTATACCTATTAAAAATATATAATCAGTTTTACCAATTTACAATCATATAAGTGGAAGAAATTAATTTAAATTTAATCCCATAGACTAGGTGACTTTATATGTTTTTGAAGTAAAAAGTCTGAATGTTTGGTATGATTTAATTGTAAATTTCAAAGTAAAATTTATTAAAATGACCTAAATTAGTTTAGTTGATAAAATTATGGTCTAATTAAAAATTTAAAAAATATATAATATATTTTATCCTTATAAATAACTAATATTGAAAATTAGTTTTGAAAAAATAATTATTTTTCAATATTCATTAAAAAATGAAACATCACAAAAAATAACAATGATTCTCCCAAACCTAGTTTTTTCTCTCTAAAAAAATATTATTTTGACATATATAATTTTTAAAAATCCAAAAAATTAATTTAAATTATGTACTCCATTAAAAGGAAATAAAAGAGAGGTAATAAGAAATTAGTATTTTATGTGTAAAACTATGGTTGTTCTTATCTTTTGTCTATCGCATATATTGGATGAATATGATAAATATTTAAATGAATAGAAATAATATATATATATATATATATATATGTCATAAATTAATCTCAATGTTTTTAGTTAATTTATTTTATTAGGATAAAATATCTTTGTGAGTATAAATATATTTTTCTATGAAATAATCTTTTTATTTTAAGTTGGCTCTTATATTCATTTCTAATTATTTTGTAACAAATGAATTCATATTATATTTGTGTAATCCATATTTTTTTAATTTTTATATAATAATATTTATAATGGCTAGTTTATGTTTTATTATATTGAATAATATTATTTTATTAATATATTATTGTTTGGTAAACCTCGGTCTTTCATGTAACACAAGCTTTGAAGAAACATGTTGTGGCTTGAGAGGTATTCTAACTTAGTGTCGCGTTCATTGAAATATATAAAATATATTTTATTTTTATAATTTATTAAATATATTATAAATACATGGGATATTGTATATCATTATGTTATTGGAATTTTATTTTATACATGTTATATAATACAATGTTCATACATTACAGTTTTTTAGAATTATAGATAATTCATTGGGTAACGATAGATATATCACTAGATAATAATGTAACATGAGAAGATTATGTGAAAAAAAAATTTCAAATAAATTTTATATTTTTGTTAATTTTCATTATAATAAACAATGTTTTTTATTATTCATTACACACAAAACTATGTTTCATATTCATTACATATAACAAAGTGTGTATCTATCATTACATGCTACCCATAGTTTAAAAAAATGTCATATACTATTAAAATATTATTATTTAATTTGGTAGTTATAAATTACCCATTATTATAGAGTGTATGAATGTGATTAACTAAAATTTTAAAAATATATAGTCTAAAAAATTAAATATAATGAATTATTTTCTAACGAATTAAACAGAAATGAATATAAAAATGATCTGAAAACAAAAAAAAACATTTTTTTCAAAAACTATTTTGATGAGAAAAAACACTTTTTAACATTTAAATTGCACAAATAAATTTGGGTGAATTTTTCTGATGAAATTTATATATTATATATTCATTTTAATTTAGAACAATCATCTTATATTATTTCTATTCAGTAGAAAAAAATAAAACTATTTTTGTAATTAAATTTTTTTTTCAATGCTTTGTTTCAATTTGGGAAAATTTATCAAAATTATTCATTTCCATTATTAGAAAATTTATTTAATAAAATATATAATAATTTTAACATAATTATGTATAAAATATATTAGGGAAATTTTTTATAATAACTTTAGAAGATCATTTTTTCGATTTATAGTGATAAAAAATGTTTTTTATTAATAATTTTCATTTCATTCACTGCATTTGAAAAAAAAAATTGATTTAATGTGATATTAAAAATACATTTATTATGATTATGTATTTAACAACACAATTTAAAATATTTTAATAAATGTTATATTTATATTTATTTCAAATAATGTTTAATCTTTTTGAACATTTTATCCTTGAAAAAATAACTTCTTTTCCCTTCTGCAATATAAATATTTTATTAAAATTGTACACTTATTAAAATTAGATTTGTGTCAAAATATTTCATATTTTTAAATTAATAATTTTTATTTTCTAATAAATTCAAATTCTTTTTTTATAATTATTAGTAGTAAAATTAGTACAAATTAATTATCATGTTTAAAGTAAAAATGAGTTTACAGGGAGGCTAAACTAAAAATATAAGGGTAAATATTTACCCACAAAATTTTCAACACCAAATGGATAGTCCTATATCCACCTTATGTCTAATATTTTCATGAATACATCATTTTGGATCCTTAGGGTATGTGATAAATGTGGGTACACCTTTATCTTTTTAAAAATTACAAGTGTTTCAATCTCCACATTACTAAAAGGACAGCATCTCTCGTCTCCTCTTAAAACATCCAATACCTATTATTTAATCCATTATATACTAAAATATCTTCCATAATTATATACTTCAATATTATAATCCTTAATTTGGTGATAAATCCAAACTCAATATTATTTTGGTGAAAATCAAATGAATCTATCTGAAGAATAGGTAACATATATAACTTACCATTTTATTTAATTTATTCCTCCAACTCCTAGAAATATTATTAAAATAGTTTTATATAATAAAATAAATACCTGAAATCTAAATTTATGGTTTTATATTTTGGTAATAATCATAAACCATCTCTAATTCCATCAAATGAGAAAGGAAATAATCATTCTTTTGTATGGGATAGAACCACCTCATGAACAGATGTAATTCTTTTATCGTCACCACATATAAAAGATGGATATAATTGTGAATTTAATATTTATATATCATTTTTTTAATATAATTATTTCCTCTAAATTATAATACCACACAAAACTTTTTTCCACCCAACCCATAAAAAAACAATAATGTTACTCATGTGTATGAAGGACTTCCGCCTTGTGAACCGATGTGATGTGTTTTTAATTTTTTTTACATAGATAGTAAAAAAGATATAATATATATATATATGATATTTTTTACATAATTAAACTTATGTAATTATTATATCCTATATAACTTTTTAAATTCCATTATGTTGGATATGATAACATCATTTGTGCGTACGTCAGACTATGTCCTCACGATGTGATGTTATTCATTTTTTCAATAACATTTATTCATGTGAGGTAATTATGGAAAATTAATGAATAAATGTGATATATATGAACTATAAATTATTTTATAAAACATAAATATTATTTACCTTTCTTCTTTTCATTCATTAAAAAATGTAAACATCAGTCATGCAAACGTATGGTATACTATCTCCATTAATGGCATATTTCATTATCTATCACTAAATTTAATGGATTAATCTAAATACATATTTAATAAATATATATGATATTTATATCATGGTTATAATTATGAAGATTTTGTAAATATTATCAATGTAATATAACTAAAAATATCAAATCATAACAACCATGAATCATAAAACAATTATTGCCAAAAATGTGATTTTAACATAGAATTGTTAATAATCATGTGATAAAAGGTATTAAAAATTAATATATGGTTTGTTATATATATTTATTTTTTTATAAAATGTATAATAAATGTTTATTTACTATACATGAGTTTATAATGTATACAGTGGAACGTGAGACTTAAGGAATGATATTTTTAATCTCTCTTTTATTTGTGGGAGACATATAATATTTCACCCCTCATTTATTTTATGGGTTTTATATAATTAACCCTTGATATTTCATATCATTAATATACTTAAATTAATGATATTTATTGTTTTATTTGATGTAATCAATTTTTTACTTATAATTAAAAATATTACCAATGTAGTGGGGTATTTTTTTTCTCATTTTTGTACATTTATGAGACACATGCAATCTTCCCCTCATATTTCTTTTAGTATCTCTATATACTATCCATTAATTTATTATTTATTTATTGAAGTTGTAACACCTCATGCTTAAACAGTACGTTTCCCTTTGAATAATTCACTAGCTTTCATTGTACGCAACTTGGTGTTTTAACACACCACGACCAATCAAACTAGCCATTATGAATAGTAATACCCACTTTTTGAAATTTTATAAATATTATTTTTCAATATGGACTTCTGTTTTTATTTTGAATATTGAAATTGTCTTAGGGTAAATTTTTTGTATTTCTTTGAAAACATTCAATTTTTTATAAATAGTGAAAAACACTACGTTATTGTTTAAAACAGACATTTATTTAATTAATTAGTTATTTTATTTTAATTTATTTAGGTCAAAAAAGATACGTAATACCTATATATGTTCAATTTAATTCATTGGTGTAATTTCATAATAATTTTAGAGATATAAAATTTTATTGAACCTTTTACCTTCTTTTACCCAGCTTCTAGGAGCATTTGTAAAGTTGCATAAAACATAAATTTATTGGTTTTGTTTGTTTAATTACAAAAATTCAAGAGACACAGTTAATTTCAGTATGTAAAATGTGGTTCAATAAGATGAAAATAATTTTTTGTTAAATATTAACTTTTCAATTTTTTTTACCACTGTTAAAAGTAAATATGATAATTAAGGGTTAAAATGATATTATAATTACCCTAACACATTTTTTAATTCTGTTGGATAAGTTTAATTCGTCCAAAAAAACATAGGAATAAAATATGATCCTCTTTTGTCCACATGGATTAGATTAGGACATTTATTAATATAGTATTTAAAGAAGAGTTAAAAGAGTTAAATTCAATGTTTAATAACTAAACCATTTTTTATATACGTTTACAGACAATATAAATTATTCTATAATTATTCATTAGAAAAATAACAATATTTCCTGAAAAATGATATTGAATTTATTATTTTTATACATTAAATAATTTAATTTATTTACGACACAATGATGATGCAGTAATTACCTTATTAATGAAATATTAAAATAATTCATATTATAAATATCCAAATAGATGTAAATTGAGACTTCTGATGAATTACACTTAATTTATAGGTTAACATGAAATGTTAGGATTGATTAAATAAATTTTTTTTGAAGTGATAAAGATTTTATGGATTTCAAAAAAATCAAATACTAAATAGTGCCAAAATTGACATAATTGAGTTTTTAAAAACAAAAACTATATTATTAATTATTATAATATTCCTAAAAATCCATATTTTGGACAAAGGAATTAGATATGGATAAATATATATTAATAATGAATCACTTGGGGTTCACTTTTCAGTTTATAGTATGTTTATTAACCATATAATATAAAAATACAAAGAGACATATTAAAAGTCAATCTATTTAACTAAGAGTTAAATCTAAAATATAAGTTTAATATGTTGACCAAAACCTGTATAAACAGTATTGGTTGATAGTTTTTCGACCCATTCCCACCTTAGCCTCAAAATAAATCATTTTGGATCCATTAGAAACCGAAAATGATTTTATTATAAAATAATATTTCAGGTGTTCCCTGAAGTGACCCTCACCTCTCGTATAAAAGGGTACTTCCCCTTATCTTAATTTCACACCTCAAAAGCCATTTGGCTCATCCAAACCCATCCAAAATATCCTCCCTACATCTCTAACATCAATATATAGTCATTATTTTGATTAGAAAGCCATCCTACGGAGCCCTTTTGATCAACATAAAAGGAAACACACGAAGAAGAGGTAATAATTTCACCACCCTCTTTCAATTTCTTTTCTTCTTTCACTTTCTATTCCATTGTTAATTCCATACCAAAATATTCAAATCTGTTCCTTCTACATATTTTGATGTTATTATAAATATTTTACTACAATATTTGTTATTCTATCCATTCTATAAATGAAAAATCAACATATGTGCGTATGTACGACATACCGTCTCCACGTCATGGTGTAGTTTGTCATTCAAACACATCATTATTTTGGATGGTATAATAAATATTATAACATATGTAAATAATAAATATAACATGTTAATTATTCTTTATATATGATATACCGTCCAATTAAATATGATTTCACCATCATTATAATGATATTATCGCTCGTGCGTACGTACAGATTACAGTCTCCACGAACACGATTAGATTCATTTTCCATCGTAATAATTCATGAATAATTTTTATTTTCGGATTAAAAATAATGTTTAAGAACATAATATCATTCATTATATGAATCAAATACATCCTATCCATTAAAAACATGGCTTACGTAACCAATAATATTAAGGAAAATGAACATGATAACACCCGAAACGATTATACTATAGAAATATTATTATCAATGAAATATTAAAGGATCGTATACGATCTCATATTTATGAATATATTTCATGAATAATTTAATAAAAATGTTTTAACCATTATATAAGATGTTAAAATACCATCAGCTACGTAAATGAACAAGGTAAGAGTAAATACTACAACCTCCTTACTTATCCGAGGTGGTTAATACTTATATATCTACTGAGACCTCTTTATCATCCACATCTATGTTTTCCTAAAAATGTAATTCAAAAAATTATTAATATTTACTAGAAAATGGTTTAAATTCATTTATACCCTCATTTGACCATATATATTTTGAAAGGAATATTTCCATCGTTTTCTAAACAAGGTACTTTATGACCTTTTTGACAAAATTAAGGTAAGAAACTTTTTTTATCTTATATGGTGGGTGGGGCTATTTTCCTCCATTATGACATTGTCAATGCTTCCCATACAAGCTGAAATTATTGTTTTAAAAATAAATATTTCCTCTTATAATTATATGACTTTTAAATGGTTTCGAAATAGAAAGAGATATTTCTCTAAAAAAGTTTGGATTTCTTCCATGTCAACATCCATTGATGGATTTTATGTTTGTTTTAAGTTTATTTTTTATGACATAAAGCATCAATATTGTATTGAAGGTTTTGTGATATGTTTAATTGTGGATGTGTGATTTTTACACCATTCATGGTTTGTAGATAATTTTTTTACATATTGAATTCTAATTTTAATAATAATTTTTATGTTATGTTTAAACCTTTTCATATGAGGAATGCATTGAATATAGTACGTGACAGGTGGAGCCCACTATAGCTCCTCAATGCATCGATATGTCCCATGAGAAAAACTACTGTATATGCACAAGGCCTTTAGAAAAATTATTTGTATTCTAGGCACAAGTCCTTCACTATGTGGTTATGAAGTCTGGCATTATGAATTCAATCATTATGAAATTGGATATTTACATTACATGAGATTATTAGACTAGTAGAATATTCATTTGAATTATTAAGTAGAATAATTTGATTTATCATTTCCATATTATACATAATTGTAAGTTTAAAAGGATTTTGTTTTAGTCTTATACATTTCTTTAAATGTTTATTCTTATTTATGAAAGTTTATGCTATATTGTTATCCTTACTGAGGATCTGAGCTCACCCCTTTCTTTGTTTTATTTTACCAAGTATGCGACGAAGTATATTATGACCGAAATATAGGGATAGAATAAGGGATATGAATGTGATAAATGTAGAAAATGTTGTTACAGTTTTTCATTTTACAATGTAATGTAAAACTTATGAATGTATCTAGTACTTCCAATGATACTAAATTGATTTGTAATTCCGGATTTGATCCCTTATAATCAGGACAATGTTATGTAATAAGGCACTGACTCTATGTAACTAGGGGAGGGGCATTACAGTTTGTATCAGAGTAAGTTTATTACAAACATTGTAATCTAGATTTAGAAAAAAACACTGATTAGAGAACATTACCCTAAGATAGACTTTAAATATTAATATTGAAAACATCCATGAATTTTAGTAATATAGATCTGTTCTAATATTTCCTTGCAATACATATCTTCTGGGATACTAGAAGGTAGAGGTGGCTCTAGAACCGATGTACCTAGGGGTAAACCCCAAAAACATCATTTTGAGGTAGACTCGAATGGGAACTGGTGCATGAAAATAGGCCTTGCCACACTCTTAGTAACGACACTCTTAGGAGATATGATTTGGATAATTCACATTTTCATTACAAACCATTATGAAGGATTCAAGAGTATATACCTCCTCAAAGAATTTTTTTTATGATTATGGATTTTATCCATAAACTGTTCAACTTATGTTAAGTGCTTTACAAGTTTCGAATTATGTATTGTGATTCATAAACTATTCTACTGTATGATATTGTTTAGAAATGGAACCTAGAAGAGGGAATGTAAACCGTATCATCCCTGTAATTCCCCAACCCCAATTACCCAGAGTCGATGCATTATTTTAATATATTGGCATGATTACAAGGAATCAAGTCCCGAAGGAACGATCGGTTTAGAAGTCTTGAAAAATATATTACATAAATGAATGTTACATAATACTTTATAACATACAAAACAACATACATAATCCTTTATGAATTCCATTATTCCCTTGGCTTATCCTTTCATATCATTCAAAATATACTTCTTGAAATCCTGGGAAAAATAAAACATCGAAAGGGGTGAGATCAGATGCTCAGTAAGGATAACAAATTCATCATAAAATTCCATAAATAAGGATAAAAATTTAAGGCAATTTATAACTAAAACAAACTCCTTTTAAACATGAACTTCAGTATAATATGGAAAAAATAAAATGAAGTGATTTCATTTACTTATTCACGTGGATATTCTACTAGTCGAATAATCACATGCAATATCACTAACCACTTTCAAAATTATGGAATGAATAAGGCCAGAATATCATAACCACGTAGCCAAGGCCTCATGCCAAGACTACAAATAGGATTTTTTCAAGGCCTCATTCCAAGACACTAGATTGTCTCATGAGACCGATCGATGCATCGAGGAGCAATAACAGGCTCCACCCGTCACTTACTAAGTCCAATGCATTCCCATATGAAAAGGTTTTTACCTATCATAAATATTCATAAAAAAACTAGCATATGAAATGACAATACATTCACCATAAACCATGAATGGTATAAAAATAACATATCCACAGTCAAATATATCACAAAACCATCAATACAATACAAATTTTTTGTATCATAAAAAAACATCTTCCAACAAGTTTAAAATCCATCAAAGGATGTTGACATATATTAAAATGATTTTTATAACTCTTTGAGAGAAATATTCATTTATCAAGAAACATTTTAATGTCACACAATTTAGAAAGAAAGAAATTTAAAGAGATTTTTGAACCAACGTGTCCCATACCACTTTGTAACTTTTGAAATTAACATTTTATAAACATTTATTTACATAAAGATAAATCCTTAAAAACAATTATGAAGACATGAACATTAATGAGAATGATTTAGAAGAATAAATATTTAAAACATTTGAAATGTTGTTTTTGTAAAAATTGCCTTTAAAAAATATCTTTGAAAACTCTTTCATGAAACATGGAAATTGATAATAAATATGTCCCATACACAAATAATATAATTATGGGCAGTACATACACCACACAAAAGGTAATAGTGGCAATATGACACGAATCTCACGGGAATAAGGAGTGAGATGAAAACCCATTACCTTGCACTTTCCTTTAGTCGAGGGTACATTTAACCTCCTGTATAAAGAATGTAGTATGTTATTAAATTAGACCAGAACCATATTAAAATTTATGAATTTATACTACCCATTTAATAATAATTTCCATGTTAAATTAACATTTCGGTTAATAATCGCTTTCTTTATCGAACGTGTTTTAACTTGTTACTCTTGATTGTATCACATAAATAATGATTTAAATACTTCCAGAATATAAAACATCATATATATTTTGAATATAAATATTCATAATAGACATATATATGAAATGGAAAACACCATTTTTGGAGACTTTACACTGTTTGTACGCATAAATGATGTTCTATTTTCATAACGTATTGAGTGGAACTAAGTGCACATAATATATGTAATTACATACATATACATACATAAATATATTTATTTATTTATTTATATATATATATTTGCAGTAGAATTATTATGTCATATATTACAAACATAATAGTAATATATATTTTTATAATCATCGATGAATGGTGAATATGGAAATGAATCTCATCGCGTCGTGGAGACAGTAATTTGTACATACGCACGAGCGACCATATCATTTCCTTAAAGGTGTGGAATTGGATGGTATATTAATTTTACAGAGACAATATAATGTGATTTTAATTACTTATATACATATTACTCATCATTAGATCCATCCAAATAACATAGTGTTGAATAACAAATTACACCACGGCGTGGAGACGGTAAGACGTACGTACGCACGCATGGTGACATTGTCATTCAGAAGATGGATATAATAATTAATATAGTTTTTCAATATTTATAATAAAATCAATATATATAGAGGATACTTGATTTATTATTTTTGAATGGAAATAATAATGAAATAAGAATGGATGAAGAAAGGAACATGAATGAGGGTGGGGAAATCATTACCTCTTCTTCGGTTTCTTCCTTTTGATTTGATCAAATGGGCTCCTTAGGATGGCTTTATAATCAAAATAAGTCCACTATGTTGAAGTTAGGTAACATGAGAGAGTATTTTATCCATGGTTGGCAGAACCAAAAGGCTATGAAGGTGTGAAAAATTGGTTAGAAGTTGTGTCCTTTTATAAGGGGGGGGAGGGGCACTTTAGGAAAAACATAAAGTATTAATTTATAATAAATTTTTATAAGTTTTCTAATGGATCTAAAGTAGATTATTCAAATTCTAAGTTGGGGATGGGTCGAAATACATTCCACCAATAGATTTTATATTGTTTTATGTCATTATATTAACCATATATTTTAGTTTTAACTCTTAGTTAATTAGATTGACATTTACCATGTCACTTTGAATTTTATATTATGTAGTTAATAAACATACTATATACATCCAAGAGACCCCCAAGTGGACTATTAATAATACACCTATCATTAGAAATGTCTTTTGGCCGAACCTTAGATTTTTAGAAATATAATATCAATTAATAATATAATATTTGTTTTAAAAACACTTTTATGTCAATTTTGACACTATTGGGTATTTTATTTTTGATAAATTCATAATAGCATTATTACTCCATATAAAATTCATATAATTAATAATACGATGTCATATTCACCTAGAAAATTGTTTTAATTCATAAAAAGTCTCAAATTACATTTATTTGGATATTTATAGTATCAATTATTTTAATATTTCATTAATTAGGTAATTACTGCATCACCATTGTGTCATAAATAAATTAAATTATATAATGTCTAAAAATTATAAATAAAATTCCATTATATAGGAAACCATTTTATCTTTCTAATTAATATTTATAATCGAATTTATCTTATGTATAACACTATATTAAAAATGTTTTAGTTATTAAACATTCATTTTTACTCTTTTAACTCTTCTTTGAATTAAATAATAATAAATATCTTAATCTAATACAACTGGACCAAAGTGGTTCATATATTATTAATTAGGTTGTTTTTTGTCGAATTATACTTAAACAGTAGAATTAGGACATGTGTTAGGATAATAATAATTTCATTTTCCCCTTAATTACCCTATTTAATTTTTACCGTGGTAAATAAAAGTAAAAATTTACTATTCACCATAATTTATTTTTATCCTATTGAACCACATTTTACTCCTTGATATTAACCGTGTCTCTCAAATTTTCGAAATTCCACTCACAGATGTGGTAAAATTATGTTTTATGTGAATTTTTAAATTTTCCTAGTAGATGCGTAAAAGACGGTGAAAAGTTCAATAAAATTTTTATATGCCTAAAATTATTATAAACTGACTCCAATGAATTACATTGAACTTATATAGGTATTACGTATCTATTTGGACCATAAATAAATTTAAATACAATAAATAATTATTTAAATAAAAAGTCGGTTTTAACCAATAACTTTGTGTTTTTCACTATTCATCAAAAATTGAAAGTTTTCCGAAAAATACAAAAAATTCACCCTAGGATAATTTTAATATTTTGAATCCAAAAATGAAGTCCATTTTGAAAGATAAAATTCATAAAATTTAAAAAAGAGGGTATTAATATTCATAACAGCTAGTTTGATTGGTTACGGTGTGTTAGAATCTCGAAATTGCGTACAATGCAAACTATTGCATTACTCAAAGGGAAACGTACCGTGGAAGTTTGGGGTGTTACATTCTACCCTCATTCCATAAATATCATCCTCACAATTTGAAATTTTTCTTCAAAAATAAATGTTCGAAAATAGAAAATATCTTTTTGGAAAACCCACATCGGAAATAGGGTTAATAAAAATATAACCCTAAAAGAAAGAAAGAGAAGTACAAAGGTCACCTGAGATATCCCATAATAGGATTCTATGAAAACATGGATATGGAGGAGAAAAAAACCATCATGGTCTGATGGAATGTTGTAGAAAATAGGATTATAAGAAAGTTACCTACAAGAAAATCACAAACTTGTGATCGGTTAAATGGTCTTTCATTCCCCAGTAGAAAAATTTTTCCAACAACATTTTTGTTTTAAGTTACCTTTCATAAAGTTGAATAATTTATTTATGATATATACTAAGAACGTAAGGAAATATACTTACATATCATGTAGACATTCGTTCATTACTAAATTTTTACCACAAACTTATCTTTCACTCTCAAAGGTAATAGAACTAAAAAATATTCTATTTATCCTAACAATATAGGGTTCCAAAAAAATAAATTTATAATTCATCTATCAGAACTTAAAAAACTACATTATTCAATCTAGGACATCACGTGGGTCAGTGTTAGGTGATACACCCTTGTCACCCTTCGGTTGCGGGTTCAAGTCTCGCAGCCTTGCCGGACGCAACGGGTTGCCGCCCGACCTCCGAGTTTCCCTTTTTATGGAAATCCATAAATAATCTCAAACTAGAATTATCCAAAATACTTCTTTCCAGACTCATAGTAAAAAATTTATATGGAATTTAAACACAATGAAGATCCTTTTTTCCATGTAATAACATGTGAACTCAATTATCATGTATTCTTTTTAAACACTACAACATCTTGAATTACCCGAAAACCTTATTGATTACATTCATGCTCCCTTATTAATTATAGAATTCTAGATATACACCTTCTATCCAAAAATTTTGTAAACTCAAACAATGATGGAATATATACAAATCATTAATCAGTTTCAAGGTAGTGATGAATATCCAACATAATTTATCCAAATCAATCATGTATTATTTCAAAATCACAACCTCGGTATCAAAACTATATAAGGGTTTATCTTTCACTCAACCATATATTTTCCAAAAATTTAACCTGCTATTGAGTCACTTTTCTTGGTTCCACACAATCTCAAGTCCTTAATGAAATAGTACTACAGTAAAATCCTTATATACTACATAATTATTATAACCAGTACATTGTTGATACCACACTCAAATGACATAATTCCTTAATAACAACATATGAACTCTAATCATTCCTCCTAGTCTTTGGTAGTATCATATGTTTATTATTAACCAATATCATCATTTGGATCATACTTTGATGATTTTGAAATTGGTTCATGTAGTGTCCCATCTCCTTGCAAATGAAGCATTGTACATTTGAAACCTTTTTCTTACCCTTACAGTCATAATCATGGTTTCCTTTTTCTCCACACATATGACAACCTCCCATTCCCTTTAGGCAAGTTACAGAGAGTTTCTTCTCACAGTTACCACATATGGGAAAATTCTTCTTTTCCCTCTTCCCTTTATCCATCTTTCTCTCTTCCATCCTTCTCTTCTCTTCATACCCTTAAAATCCATAGAAATCAAAGAATTCTTTACTTATCTCTTTAAAACATGATTATATTTCTTCATATGTTGATAATACATGGGAGATAATTTCCCTTCTAAATGTTGGCTTAATACTGTGAAAGATATGATCATTCTTACTCTTTGGAGCATACGTATAGCTAGAGTTCACATTCATTCTAATGGGCGCTGTTTCTACACAATAGCATAAACTAGGTCAATTTATGAATTGCAATGAATAATTCTAAACTTATAAAATACCTAACGTAAATTGAATAGTTTAGGGATATAATCCATAATCATAAAGATGTTTTCATTAAGGTAGTCAATACTCATAAACCGTTAATTATGGTTTTTAAATAAAATGAGAATTATCCGAAGCCTATCCACCAGGAGTGTCGTAACCAAGAGTGCAGAAAGGCCCGTTGTTGTGCACCAATTCCCGTTCGAGTCTAGCTAAATGTGGTGCTTTTGGGTTTTACCCCTAGGTACAACTGTGCCAGAGCCGCCTCTACCTGCTCATATCCAGAGAGAGATGTATTTCATGGAAAACTCACAAAATCTCCACAATACCAAAATTCTAGGAAATTCTTCTATACTAATCCTCAATGTCTATCATAGGTCTATGTGTTCCGATCAGAGTTTATCTAAATCTAGCTTCTAAGGTTATTTATAAACTTCCTCCAATACCAACTGTAATTCCCCGACCCCAGTTACCCAGAGTCGGTGCACTATATTAATACATTGGCTTGATTACAAGGAATCAAGTCCCAAAGGACCGATCGGTTTCGCAGTCTTGGAAAATAGATTACAAACATAAATTTTACATTATACTTTATAACATAAAAAACAATATAAATAGTTTTTTATGAACACCATTATTCCCTTGGCTTAACCTTGCATATCAATCCCAATACACTTCTTGAAATCCTAGGAAAAATAAATCCTAGAAAGGGGTGAGCTCAGATGCTCAGTAAGGACAACAATACAGTAGACACATTCATAAATAATCATAAACATTTAAGGAAATGTATAACTAAAAAAGCCTTTTGAACTTGAACATCAGCATAATAAGGGAAAATTAAAATGAAGTCATTCCATTTACTTATTCACATGGAAATTCTACTAGTCGAATAATCACATGCAACATCACTAACCACTTTTATAATGATGGAATGCATAATTCCAGACTATCATAACCACGTATCCAAGGCCTCAGGCCAAGACTACAAATATGATTTAGTCAAGGCCTCATTCCAAGACAGTAGTTTGTATTATGAGACATATCGATGCATCGAGGAGCTATAGTGGGCTTCACCCATCACTTACTAAGTCCGATGCATTCCCATATAAAAATGTTTTAACAGAACAAAAATATTCGTATTAAAACTAGAATACAAAATGTCAATAATTTCACCATAAACCATAAAGGGTACAAAAATAACACATTCACAATATAACATATCACAAAACCTTCAATACAATATAAAAGTTTTGTATCATAAAAAATCATCTTCAAACAAGTTTAAAATCCATCAATGGATGTTGACATAGATTAAAATTATTTCTAAAACTCTTTGAGAGAAATATCAATTTATCATGAAAACATTTGAAAGTCACACAATTTAGAAATGAAGACATTTAAAAAAAATTTAGAATCAAAGTTTTCCATACCACTTTGAATCTTTTGAAATTAACATTTTAAAAACATTCATGTCCATATAGATAAATCCTTAAAACCCATTTTGAAGACATGAACATTAATGAGAATGATTTAGAAGAATAAATATTTAAAACATTTGAAATGATGTTTTTGTAAAAAGTGACTTAAAGGTATCTCTTTGAAAAATCTTTCATGAAACATGGTCATGGATAATAAATATGTCCCATACACATAGAATACAACTATGGGCAATAAATACACCACACAAAAGGTAATAGTGGACATATGGCATGAATCTCACGGGAATAAGGAGTGAGATGAAAACCCCTTACCTTTCACTTTCCATTAGTCGAGGGTATGTTTAACCTCATATATAAAGACCTAAGTATGTTATTAAATTATACCAGAACCATATTAACATTTATGACTTTATACTACCCATTTAATAATAATTTCCATGATAAATTAACGTTTCGGGTAATAATCTCTTTCTTTATCGAATGTGTTTTAACTTGTTACTCCTGATTGAATCAGTTAGATCATGATTCAAGTACATCCAAAATATAAACCATCATATATATATTTAGAATATAATTATGTATAATAGACATATATATGAAATTCAAAACACCGTTTATGGAGACTGTACTCCGTACGTACACATAAATTCTCTTTCCGTTTTCATAACGTATTGAACGGAACTAAGTTAATATAATATATGAAAGAACATATATATATATATCTTCAGAAGAATTATTATTTCATATATTACAAACATATTAGTAAAATATATTTTTATAATCATCGATGAATGATAAATATGGAAATGAATCTCATCGCGTCGTGGAGACGGTAATCCGTACGTACGCACGAGCGACAATATCATTTCATTAAAGGTGTGGATATGGATGGTATATTAAATTTACAGAGACATTAAAATGTTATTTTTATTATTTATATACATATTAATCATCATTATATCCATCCAAATAACATAGTGTTGAATAACAAATTACACCATGACGTGGAGACGGTAAGCCATACGTACACACGCATGGTGACATTATCATTCATAAGATGGATAGAATAAATAATATAGTTGTGAAATATTTATAATAAAATCAACGTATATAGAAGATACTTGATTTATTATTTTTTAATTTAAATAACCAAGAATTAAAAGTGGAAGAAGAAAAGAATGTGAAAGGGGGTGGTGAAATCATTACCTCTTCGTCGGGTTCTTCATTTTGATTTGATCAAAAGGGCTCCATAGGTTGGCTTTATGATCCAAATAATGCAACTAGGTAGGAGTTAGGGATGTTTAGAGAGTATTTTTACAGGTTTTGGCTGATCCAAAAGGCTTTGAAGGTGTGAGTAATTGGTTAGAAGTTGTGTCCTTTTATAAGAGGGAGGAGGGGCTCTTTAGGAAAAACGTAAAGTATTAATTTATAATAAATTCATATGTGATTACTAATGTATCAAATTGTATTATTTAATTTATAAGGTTGGTATGAGTCTAAATCCATTCATCCACTTGATTTTAGATGAGTTTTGGTTCAATAAATTTGCCTTAATTTTTAGTTTTAACTCTTAGTTAATTAGATTGGCATTTACCATTTTACTTTGTATTTTATATTATATTGTTAATTAACATACTATATACATCCAAGATACCCCCAAGTAATCCATTAATGATACACATATCATTATATAAGTCTTTTGGCCAAACCGTAGATTTTTAGAAATATAATATAAATTAATAAAATAATATTTGTTTTAAAAACTCTTTTATGTCAATTTTGTCACTATTGGGTATCTTGCTTTTGATAAATTCATAAAATCATTATTACTTAGAATAAAATTCATATAAACGATAATAATATGTCATATTAACCTATAAAATTATTTTAATTCATAAAAAGTATCAAATTACATTTATTTGGATATTTATAATATCAATTGTTTTATATTTCATTAATCAGGTAATTACTGCATCAACATTGTGTCATAAATAAATTAAATTATTTAATGAATAAAAATTATAAATAAAAAACCATTATGTATAAAATATTTTTATATTTCTAATGAATTTTTATAATTTTATTTATTGTATTTATAACCCTATATTAAAAATATTTTAGTAATTAAACTTTCATTTTAACTCTTTTAACTCTTCTTTGAATTAAATAATAATAAATTTCCTAATGTAATCCAAGTGGACCAAAGAGGTTTATATTATATTAATAATGTTTTTTGATCTAATTATACTTATCCAATATAATTATGACATGTGTTAGTGTAATAAAAATTTATTTTTTACCCTTAATTACCCTATTTACTTTTTTGTGTGGTAAATAAATGAAAAAAGTTACTATTCACCAAAAATTGTTTCTATCTTATTGAAGCACATTTTACTCCTTGATATTAACCATGTGTCTAGGATTTTGTAAATTCCACTCACATAAGTGATAAAATTATGTTTTATGTGAATTTTCAAATTTTCCTATGAGATGGATAAAAGACGGTGAAAAGTTCAATAAAATTTTTATATGCATAACATTATTATAAACAGACTCCAATTAATTAAATTGAACTTATATAGATATTAAATATCTATTTTGACCTAAAATAATTTTAAATAAAATAAATAATTATTTAAATAAAAATTCGGTTTTAACCAATAAGTTCGTGTAATTCACTATTCATCAAAAATTGAAAGTTTTCAGAAAAATACAAAAATATCACCCTAGGATAATTTTGATATTCAGAATCCAAAAATGAATTCCATTTTGAAGGATAAAATTTATAAAATTTCAAAATGTGGGTATTACTATTCATAACAACTAGTTTGATTGGTCACGGTGTGTTAGAATCTCAAAATTGCGTACGCTGCTAGTTATTGAATTATTCAAAGGGAAACATACCATGGATACTTGGGGTGTTACAAACACATGTAATCCATGTAGGTTATCTCTCCTACTAATGATAATTATAGTCGATTTGGTGATGCAACTGGTGATGATCAGCTTATCACCATACTGGGACAACACACTCATGTTATGAATAATAACCTTACCCGTATGTAGCACCCTGATCCACAATGCTGAGGATCAATGTTAGAGCGCTTCATGAGTCAACAACCACCAACATTAAATGGGAGTAAAAATCCATTAATAGCTGAGAAATTTATAAATTCCTTAGAGAAAATATTTCATGCTTTTGGGAGTAGCAAAAAGGAAAAAGTTGTCATGGAATTTTATCGCCTGACGGGAGATGCTGATCAATTGTGGTAATTAACCCAAAGAAAAATTTAAGATGAAGAAGTATTTAACATGGAATTGAGGGAGTATAAAATATATTTTCATAGAAAAATATTTTCCTCGGGACCATCGAGCGGATATGGAATGATAATTTCTGAGTCTGAGGAAAAAGAAGGATGAGAATGTCGCAAAGTATTAAGATAACATTACAAGGTTTGCAAGGCATACATCATATTATATATGGATCCCAAGGGGTATGATTGATAAATTCATTTATGGGCTAAAAAATTTTCTTCATTGAGCATTAGTCCACAATCCTTCTCATCAAACTAAGATATTGGCTAATGCGCTATCAAGACAGAAAATGAATTCTCTAAGTCTTATGACTTTAAAGAAAAGAAAGAGAAAAATTGATCTACTAAACACTTTTGAAATTGAAATAAGGGGAAGAAGGGAAAAGTTGAATATCCATCTTCTGGTAAATGTTGGAAAAAACACCCTAGTACTTTCCTGAGGGGCATGGAATTCTATTACAAGTGTGGTGAAAAAGGAGACCAAGCTTGTTATTTCAAGGGGAAGAAAGAGGTTTTCAATGTTGAATGCTACAATATTAGAGAAAAGAGGCATTATGCAAATGAATTTCCTAACGCAACTACAAATAACCCCTTTATCAGTGCTAAAAACCCCCTTTTATCAGTTCTAGAAAAGCAGTGTTAAAGTCGGCGATATAAAGGGGGGGTCCCCTTTATCAGTGCTCCAAAAAGCGCTCATAAAGATACCTTTTATCAGCGCTAAAAAAAGTTCTGATAAAAGGGTCGTTTATCAGCGCTTAGTTTTAGCCCTGATAAAAGGGTCCTTTATTAGTTCTTCCTTTTTCAGTGCTTTTAAAAAAGCGCTGATAAAAGTTAAATGAAATTAAAAAAATTTAAATAAAAATAAAAAATTTAAAAAAATTGTGCCAATCAAGGGAGATTTTATAGGTCTTGAGCCCCCCTTTTTAGAGCACATTCCTGCCCCCTCTAGCTCCCCCACACACCCCCTCCACCCTTCATCAGCGCTAGCTCCGATATTCCCCAATGTACACGCGCCCCTACCTCCACCAGGTTTTGAACTCGAGACCTCCCCACTGCCCGCCTAAGCCCTTACCACTCCTCTTTTTTGATTTATTTTACATTTCATGATATATATATATTTATATTTATCGGTATAGTAATATATATTTATATTAATATATATATAGTTATATTAATATATATATAGTTATATTTATTCGTATAGTAATTTATATTTATATTAATATATATATATAGTTATATTAACATATATATTTATAGTTATATTAATATATATATTTATATTGATATTAATATATATATTTATAGTGATATTAATATATATATTTATAGTAATGTTAATATAAATATGTCGTTATATTAATATATATATATAGTAAGATTAATATATATATATAGTTAGATTAATATATAGGTATATAAATATTCCTATATTTTTATTTTAAATAAAATGTATATTAGTTATTATTTTGATAAATATAATATATTTTATATGTAAATATATTTTATTATTTATATTTATAATTTAATTTTTATGTGTGAATATGTAAAAAATATGTATATATTTTAATATATTTGTTTATAAATTGCAGTGCATTATAAAAAATGATAAACTTTCAAAGACATAATATCAATACGAATTTAATACCTCAGAATAAATTCAGTCCCCACCAAAAAAATAAAATAATACACCCTAAAATGAGGCTGAAATTTCACAAAATGTTAAAAAATCGGGGTACCCCTACTAAAATATCAGTTTTGGAGGCCTTCAAAGTCGTTTTTGGCATTGAAAAATCCTTGACTGGGGTGCATCCTATCACAGTAATGTAGAGCTTGTTGTAGGCTTCGATTTGATATATGGTAGCAAACGGACACCCGGATCAAAAGTTATGGTTGTTTGATGTTCGAGTTGCGTTTTCAACATATTTTGGCTCTTTTCTTAATTTTTTTATACTCCAATTGTTATTAAATGACTATTACACCATAATAATTAGAAAATTATTAATTAATTTTTTTTTAATTTTTTATAATCCATTTTCACTAAATATCTTATATATTATGTTTAACTATATATTTACACTTATCTAAAATATATTAAAAATATATATATTATATTTATATCAATATAACTATATCTATATATTTAAAGAATAATATATTTTTTAAGGAGTTTTTTTGAAAGTAGACCATTTATCAATGATTTTAGTAAACCACTAACAGAGAACACTATTTATCAGCTCTAACGAAAAAGCACTGATAGAGGGGGGTCCATTTATCAGCGATAAAAAAAGTGCTGTTAAAGGGGGTACCTTTATCAGTGCTAAAAAATGATCTGATAAAGGTGTACTTTTATCAGCTCTTTTTTTAGCACAGATAAAGGTACCCCCCCTTTATCAGTGCTTTTTCGTTAGCGATGATAAAAGTGTGGCACTGGGAAAACTGTTTTTTTGGTAGTGTAAGTTCCATGGGAATATAGCTCAGAAAAGGAAAAGGGAGGAAGGCCAAGCCTATTAGATAACTACTATTGAGGATGAAGCTCTGAAGGACATGTTGGCAGGTAATTTAATTATTTCCTCAAGTTTATCCAATTTTTCATTTGATTCTAGATCATCATATTGTTTCATATATTCCCAGTTTTCTAAGAAAAATCGATATTTTCAATTTGACTAAACAAAGGAGTTGTTAGTCAAAACTCCTAAGAGAAGTATCATCCAAAGAATATTTTGTGAATCAGTTCCCATCGGTGAATATATATGTTCTTTACTTTCTGATCTCATGTTCATACCCATGATTTAATTTGATATAATCCCCATTATAGATTTTCTTTAAATCCATGATGGAAAAATATATTGTAAGAAAAAGGAGGTTTCAATTTCCAATGATGATAAAGAGTACCTTATCATTAGAACAAAAACATTACCACCTGATTCATATCTTGATCCACCCTGAGTAGCTCTAATATATTCAATTTTTAGGGAGGAATAAAATTAAATAAATATGGGTGAGGAAAACAATGTTCAAATAGAGGACATTCCTATTTTGGAAGAATATGTTGATTTGTTTACAGAGGATTTACCTAGACATCCTCTAGAACGAGGAATTGAGTTTTCCATTTATTTAATTACTAGTTTAAGGCTTATATCAGAGACCCCTTATTGAATGGACACTGTGGAATTGGTGGATTTATATAAACAATGAGAGGAATTGGGTAATAAGGGATTTATTTTCCCAATTGTTTCTCAATGGGGAGCCCCTGTCTATTTTATTAGGAAAAAAGACAGATCTATGAGGTTGTTCATTGACTATAGGGAGATCAATGATATAACAATAAAGAATAAGTATCCCTTACCTTGCATTGATGGTTTATTCTACCAACCTCAAGGAGATAAATATTTCATAAAAATTGACCTTCGATCGGGATATCATCAGTTGTGTGTCATGAAGGAAGAATTTCTGAAAATATCATTTCAAACTAGGTATGGCTGTTATGAGTTTACATTAATGACTTTTGTATTGACGAATGCACCCGCTGTCTTCATTGATCTAATGAATAGAGTTTCAAAGAATATCTAGATGGATTTGTAGTGGTATTTATTGATGATATCATGGTATACTCAAAAATATACTAAGATCCTGAAAATCACTTGTGCACTATTCTGAAAACTCTCAGAAGAAATTAATTGTAAGGAACTATGAATTCTAGATTCAAGAGATTTCTTTTCATGGCCATGTTGTCTCTAAGGATGGAATCTCTACTGATCCTTCAAAGACCAAGGAAATCCGTGAATGGACAACATCAACGAGTATTACATAGGTACATAATTTTATTGGTTTAGCAGGTTATTATCAATGTTTCATCTAGAATTTTTTTCGAGTTGGCTAATCCATTAACCAATCTCACACATAAAGTGGTTAAATTTGATTATAAAAAATAGAGTGAAGAATGTTTTAAATAACTGATGAGAAGATTATTCAATGCTCTTATGTTGACTCTACCTTTAGGGAATGATGTGTTTGTTATTTATAGTGATAATTCAAATAAAGGACTTGTTTATGTCCTTATGCTGAATAATAGAGTTATTTCCTATGCATCACGATAGATAAACATTAATGAGAAAAATTATCTCCCTCATGATATTGTGTTAGCAGTTGTCATCTTTGTTCTGAAGATATGGAGACACACTCTCTATGGTAAAAAATATGATATTTATAGTGACTACAAGAGTTTGAAGTATATTTTCTCACAAAAAAACACAACATGAGGAAAAAGAGATCGCTTGAACTACTCAATGACTATTATTGCAGTATACTCTACCACCTAGGGATGAAAAATAAGGTGGCAGATGCTTTGAGCAGAAATGATCATAGAGTTTTGAATAAGATGAGAGTAAAAAGGGATCCAATTTTCATGAATCTAGTAAAGATGGATATGGGAATAAAAATGGAAGGTGAAACATCAATAATTTTTCAAATGCTTTCCAAACCATCTATACTAGAAATGATAAATTGTTATTGGACTGATGATGAAGAGTTTCTAAAGAAGATTAAAGCTATGAATGATGGGATATTGAGTGACTTCCTGTATGAAGGTGGAATTTTGAAATTTGGGAAGATAATTTGTGTACCTAACAAACCTGATTTAAAAATATAATTTTTTAATGATGCTCATAGCTCCAATTTCCCTATACACCATGGGAGCACCAAGATGTATAGAGATTTGATGGAACATTTTTGGTGGGACAACAGGAAGTGGAAAATTGAAGATTTTGTGTCAAGATGTATGTTTTTCCAACAAGTGATATCTGAAAGGAAACAACCTGGATGAGTCATGAATCTTATTCCCATACCTGAGTAGAAATTGGATGATAATACGATGGACATTGTCAAGGGGCTACCAAATACTCCTAAAAGGAATGATGCAATATGGTTCATTGTTGATCATCTTACAATGTAAACTCATTTCCTAGATATAGGAGAAGATTTCCCACTTATCTTTTAGTAAGACCATATATTAATGAAGTTGTAAGACTTCATGGAGTACCCCTATCAATTGTCTCTAATAATGATCCCCATTTTACATCAATATATTGGAAAAGTCTTCAGAAGGCCCTGGACACTGAACTTTGTTTGAGCACCGCATACCACCCTCAAACTGATGGACAATCATAACAAACAATTCAACCCTTAAATGACATGTTGAGATCATGCTCACATGACATTGAAGGTATGTGGGATCAATATTAATCTCTAGTAGAATTTCTATATAACAATATATTTCATTCAAGTATGCAGATGGCACCATACGAAGCTTTATATGGAAAGAGATGTCGCACACTGACTTGATGGGATGATGTTGGTGAAAGAAAACTTGTAGGCCAAGATTTTTTTGAGGATACAATTGACAATGTGAAGATTATCAAAACCCACATCAAAGCAGCCCAAAGTCGGCAAATGATCTTTGCTAAAAACCAAAGGAAGAATTTAGAATTTCAAATAGGAGACCATGTTTTCATGAAGTTATCTCCATTGAAGGGTGTTATACGATTTGATATGAAGGGTAAATTGAGTCCCAGGAACATCATACCTTTTAAAATTCTAGAATGAATTAGAGTTTTAGCTTATTGTTTGGAAATGCCTCCAAGTATCTTCAAAGTTCATGATGTGTTCCACATATCACAGTTGGAAAAATACCTACCTGACCCAATTCATTTACTCACCTATGAAGAAATAGAACAAGAACCCGAACTGTCTTATTGCGAAGAGCCTATCAGAATTCTTAATACTAGAGAATAAGTGTTTAGAAACTGGATGACTCGTCTACTAAAATCTCTATGGAGAAACCATATGATGGAAGAGGCAATGTGGTAACCCTAGGAACTTATGATAAATAACCACCCAAATCATTTTATGTAGTAATATTATATAAATTTTGAGGATGAATTTATTTTAAGGATGGGAGAATGTAACACCACAATCTTCCATAGTACGTTTCCCTTTGAATAATGCATTTGCTTGCATTGTACACAACTTGGAGTCTTAACACACAACAACCAATCAAACTAGTAGTTATGAATAGTAATACCCACTTTTTGAAATTTTTTTAAAAAAAATCAATATGGACTTCATTTTTGAATTTGGAACATTTAAATTAGCTTAGGGTGTATTTTTCCTATTTTTCTTAAAACTTTAAATTTTTTATAAATAGTGAAAAACACTACGTTTTGGTTTAAACCAGACTTTTTATTTAAGTAATTAGTTATTTTATTTTGATTTATTTTAGGTCAAAATAGATATATAATACCTATATATTATCAATGTATTTCATTGTAGTCAATATATAAAAATATGAGATATATAAAATTTTATTGAACTTTTTACCGTCTTTTACCCATATTCTAAGAGCATTTGAAAATTTTTATAAAACATAATTTTACCGTTTCAATGATTCAAACTTAAAAATTCCAAGATACATGGTTAATATCAGTAATTATAATGTGGTTCAATAAAATGAAAATAAATTTAGGTGAATAGTGACTTTTGACTTTAATTTACCTCGGTTAAAAGTAAATAGGGTAATTAAGGGTAAAAATGATATTATAATTACCCTAAAACAAGTCCTCATTATATTGTATAAGTGTAATTATACCAAAAACAACATTAGGAATAAAATAAGATCCTATTTGGTCCACTTGTATTAGATTAGCAATTTATTATTATTTTATTTATAGAATAGTTAAAATTATTAAATTCAATGTTTAATAACTAAACAATTTTTTATATTAGGTTACCCACAATATAAATTCTACAATAAATATTCATTATATATATAAAAACTTCCCTAAATAATGGTATCTTATCTAATAATTTTAGACATTAAATAATTTCATTTATTTATGACATAATGATGATGCAGTAATTACTTTATTAAAGAAATATTAAAATAATTGATATTATAAATATTCAAATAAATGTAAATTGAGACATATAATGAATTCCACAAAATTTTCTAGGTTAATATGAGATGTTAGTATTGATTAATTAATTTCATTCAAAGTGATAATTTTTTTATGGCTTTCAAAAATATCAAATACTAAATAGTGTCCAAATTGACAAAATGAGTTTAAAATAAACTATATTATTAATTGATATAATATTCCTAAAAATATAAGAATCATAAAAATGACATATATATGTTTATATATATTTATAATTAACCCTTTGGGGTTCATTATTCATTTTATAGTAAGTTTATTAACCGTATAATATAAAATACAAAGAGGCATGGTAAATGTCAAACAATTTATCTAAGAGTAAAATCTAAAAGATAAGGTTAATATGGTGACATAATCCAGTATAAAATCTATTGGTTGAATTTTTTCTACCCATACCCACATTATCCTAGAAATAAATAATTTTGTAGCCCTTAGTAACAGAACATGATTTTATTCTTAAATAATACTTCCAACTTTTCTTAAAGTGACCCACACCTATCTCAAAAAAGGGTACATCCTATTCTTATAATTGCACACCTCCAAAGCCATTTGGATTGGACATCCCCTAACCAAATATTCTTCATACTTCCCTCACATCAATCTAGAGTCTTTAATTTGATCAGAAATCCAACTTATGGAGCCCTTTTGATCAACTCAAAAGGAAAGACCTGAAGAAGAGGTAATAATTTCACCACCCTCCTTCAAGTTCTTTTCTTCTTCCACTTACAATTTCATTGTTGATTCCATACAAAAATAATAACTCTAGTACCTTCTAAATACTGTGATGTTATTGTAAATATGGTACAACCATATTCGTTATTCTATCCATCCTATAAATTACAATGTCACCATATGTGTGTACGTACGGCTTACTGTCTCCACGTCGTGGTGTAGTTTCTTATTCAAACACTTCATTATTTTGGATAGTTATAATAATGAGTATAAATGATATAAATAATAAATATAACATCTTAATAATTATATATATATGATATACCATCCAATTACATATGATTTCACTATCAATATAATGATATTGTTGCTCATGCATATGTACGGATTACCGTCTCCACGAACGTGATGAGATTCTTTCCCCATCATAATCATTCAATTAAAATTTTCATTTTATGAGTAAAAATATTGTTTATGAACATAATATAATTCTCTATATGAATCAAATACATCATATCTATAATAAACATGGCTTACATTACCACACATAAAAAAAATGAATTAGTTAACACCTGAAATGATGATACTATGGAAATATTATTAACAATGCAATATTTTAGGATCATATATTATATCATATTTATGTATATAGTAATTTTATAATTTCATAAAAATATTTAATCTATTATACACGAGGTTAACTTTCCATAGACTAAGGAAAAGTACAAGGTAAGGGTTAATTCTGCAATCTCTTTACTTATCTGAGGTTGTCAATACCAAAGTATATACTTGGACCTCTTCATCATTCACATCCTTGTTTTCTTAAAAATATTAATTCCAAACATTATTACTATTTACTAGACTATGTATTAATGTAATTTTTTCCCTCATTTGACCATAAATGTTTTGAAATGAATATTACCGTCATTTTCCTAACAAGGTACTTTATGACTTTTTTGACAAAATTAAGGTAAGAATGGTTTTTTAACTTATACGGCGGCGGCGGCTTTTTTACTCCGATATTACATCACCAAAGAATCCTGTACAAATTTATAAGAATATCTTCAAAATAAATATTTTCTTTTTTAATTATTTGACTTTTAAATTATTACCAAATAGAAAGAGATATATCTCTACAAAAGTTTTGATTTCATCTATGTCAATATACATTGATGGATTTAAACATTATTTCAAGTTGATTTATAATGTTATAAAAATTCAATATTTTATTGAAGGTTTTGTGATATTTTTTATTGTGCATGTGTTATTTTTAAACCATTCATGGTTTATGAATAAAGTATTTACATTTCATATGTTATTATTATATGTTATATTTAATCCTTTTCATATAAAGAAAGCATTGGACTTAGTAAGTGACAGGTGAATCCTGTTATAGCTCCTCGATGCATCGGTAGGTCTTATGGGACAAACTTGTGACTTGGAAATAGTCCTAGAAAAATTCTTATGTTTAGTCATGGAACAAGGTCTTGAATATGTGGTTATGAAGTCTTGTATTATGGATTCCATCATTATAAAATTGGATATTGATATTACATGTGATTATTCGACTAGTAGAATATTAATGTGAATAAATAAATTGAATTACTTGATTTATATTTTCTGTATAATGCTGATGTTTTAGTTTAATAGGATTTTTTATAATATTATACATTTCTTTAAATTTTTATGCTTATTTAGGAAAGTTTATGCTATATTGATATCCTTACTGAGCATCTGAGCTCACCCATTTCTTTGTTTTATTTTTCCCATGATGCGAAGAAGTACATTATGACTAAACTCTAGGGATAGTCTGAGGAATATGAATTTGGTCAATGGCGACCATGATTTGGCTGTTTTTCGTTTTATAATGTAATGTAAAACTTATGAATGTATATAGTACATTCAAGGATACTAAACTGATCGATCTTTCTGGAGTTGATCCCTTGTGATCATGATAATGTTTTTTAATAATGCACCGACTCTTTGTAACTGGGGTCGGGGTGTTTCTGATATAAAATTTATTTTTTTTCATATTCATTTTACTATCTATCTTTCTTAGGTATTATGTTATAAAAAGTACCAATGTGGTAAAAAATTACATCTCACTTTTTATTTTTTGTGACATATATTAGGGTATACACCCATTTTATTTTAAAAGGTTTATATACAGCCTATTTGAAATATAATTCCATTAATGCATTTATTCTAATGATATTTTATGTTTGATTTAATTTATATCTTTAATAGGTCTTACAATTTATTTATACCGATATTTAAATGATTTCATTTTAAAATCTAATTGTTTATCAAGACTATTTATATTTTTTATTAAAATAATTAAATCATGTGATATATAACTCAATAATGGCATGAATTTTCTTATCGTATGATTATTTTAATAGAATGAATTTATTCCAGTAATTACCATCTCTTTATGTACTCATGATTTAGAAATAAAATTTCAATGAAAATTAAAAATAAATATTTCTTCATTAAATATCATTTTCTTTCCAAAATAATTTTTTCTGCAAATGAATTCATAAGTATTTATAAAATTACTAAAATTAATTATTAATGAAAATTTATCAATGTTTTAATTTTTATTTTCTTTGAATAAAATATTTATTTAATTTTTAGAGTAATTATCATTTGTATTTTAACAAAATTGTGACTAACATATTTTTTATAACATATTTAGAATGAGAATGACTTCCACTATTGGGACAATTATTTGATTTGATGATTCCATTATAAGATTATGATTATATTCCTAAAAAAATATTCTTAAAAATTTACTATTTTAATTTGTTTCAATGTATAATGGATATATTATTTATAAAATATTCTAAATGATCATTAAATAATCCTTTATATGTTTCAATGTTTATTTTTGAAGAAAAGGAATTTCAAAAATTTTTATGTTCAAAAATGTGTCTTTGAAAGTGAAAATTATCATTTCCTTTAGAAATGTTCTATGTGATCTTTAAAAATCTATTTACTTCAAAAATTAATTATTATTTTTTATTAATTCTGATTTACTAGGGATATGATCAAAGGATACCATTCTTATTCATTCATTGAAGGGTTTATATTTTTAATGACATGATTTTTATGAAATTTTCTTTTTTTCGATAGGTTATAATCTGATGAAATGGGTAAATGATTATGAAACTATTTCATTTACTAAGGTTATGTTGAAATAATTATGAAACCCATTTCTTTTCATGGGTGGAGATTTGAAGAATTTTTTTTGAAGACCATTTATTTTCTAGGGTTCTAATATGATAATTGTTTAATTATCTTATAAAACATATGTGATGTATATTCATTATGGGACTCTAGTTACATTATAACCAACTATTTTTGATACATAATAACGAATGATGGTTTTTTCATGATAACCAATATGAGTGGGACCTGTGTATATATCCAATTAATTGTTTTAATATTAATGTCTCATAACAAAACGAAGACCAAATTGAAGAGTGAACCCAATTCAGTATGGTTCATTGTCTATAATGATAGTCTTTCGAGTGAAAGATGAATAATATAAGGGATTAGTGAGTAAAACCATTATAAAAATATTGTCTTCTTAATGAACCTTAAACTACTATGGAAAATTGATTCTATACTTATTTTTACACCATAAATTTTTTCTTAATTCCAATGTTATGTTCTTATAGTTCATGTTGTTTGATTATATTATGATTCATGTCTTATGAAATACCAATTTTCTTCTATGAATCATGTTTACGATATATGATATTCATGGTACGATTTTAAAATGTTTTTCACATTTTTCTCATACCATTATGAACATGATATTTTTTTATATCACCTTTATACTCTTACTGAGCATATGATCTAATCCTTTATTATCTTTATTTTCCCCATGTTATGATGAAATATATCATTTATGATATATCTAAGAAGGGTGATAGTTATGGAGAACATATTGGGATATTATGTAGCTCATTTTGGACTAGATTTTTATGTTTTCGTGTTCATATAGGCACAAGACCTAACTTATTTTGGAAATGATTGTTATGTAATTAATGAATATTCATATATTACGATGTAATATTTATGTATGGGAAGATTGGGTTCCTATATTTTGTATCCAAGAATGATTTAGTTAACCATATGAAACTAGAATGATAAAAAGATAGTGATATACCAAGAGATAATTTTAAGGTTACTTCTACAGATATATATAATAACAAGTCATTGGGAAAGTCAATGTGTAGAAAAATCTCCTAGAATATTAGAAAAGGATAGAGTGAGTGGTATTCATTAAATTACACATTTATCTACCAAATACAAGTACATGTGTCTATGTGATAAAGGTACCTAGGGGTAAAAAATATAAAAATGGAAAATTGAACTGGACTCAATCATCCCCTGGAGCATGAAAATTTTCCTTGATGAAAACTATGTTTGAAACTTCTAGGGGATATGATTTGGAAATTAAAAAACACTTTACTAAAAATAATGATGGATATATATGGTTGATGACTATAAATAATCATTGATAAACCTACATATTCATATATTGAAAGAATGGTTGATCACTATGACATAATATAAGTTATATTTAGTTGTTATTTGGTTCCCTAATATGAAAATTATTACTCACACTATAATTTTTTCTTTTGGTAAATATAGGGAACCAGAAGATTCTAAATTAATGATGAATGTGATATAAAATTTGTTGATGATAAAACAAATGGGATGCTTACAATAGTGAAGGTTATTATGATTATTTTTAATCATTTATCACAAAAAACTATTAACAAAATTCACCTTATGAAACTCTTGTACTCATCAAATAAAAGAATGAAATATTTTTATGATGGTTTTGGTGTTGGATACGATATAAGAATGTTGATTTTTTCTCATAAATGTTTAAAATGTGGAAATTAGAACTCAAATGAATTCCTAAAAGGATTTATAATATGTTATCTACGTGGAGTATAAGTTAATAGATTAATATTTTAATAGGTAAAAAAAATTCATGTAAATGAAATGAGTGAGAATAATGGTCTTTCTAGTATATTGTTTATGGATGAATGAATCAACTATAAAATGTATTAATAGTGTGATAATCGATGTCTAAAGTGAAAATATAAGATACTTTATTAGGAAAGTATTATGTGTATAGGTAATATTGAAGACGATAAAGAAGATATAAATGTTATATAAAATGAATGAAGTGTTGTGGAAGAAGATAATGATTCATGGTTAGTAGTTTATTAAGGAATTGGAACTGTTGGAGTGTTTATGTATATGGAGATGTGATATAAGGAAAAGGTTAAACTTCATAGAAAAAAACATGTCTAACAGAAGATATTTTTGAATATTTTTCAAGTATTGAGAAAATTATATTTGGAAAAAGAGGTGATGCATAAGAATAATGAAAATTGGATAGTATTGATGACCTAGGAACTTACTAATGTTTTTTAGAAAAACGTTATTTATGTTATCATGGAATATGATTACAAAATCATTAAACATATAGGATATATTAAATAATATGTGGTTTTATTGATGTAACTATGTTGTATGCTGTTTTTATTATGTTTTTATGGTAATTATTGTTATAACCATGTTTTAGGAAAATATTTAACTAAGGTATTCACATATTTGCGCATGTGACAATAATGGGATAATTTATGATATTTTGGTGAATAATTTTATGTTGAACTTCTTTATAAATATTTAATTTTGGAAGGGTTTTAATTTTTCCACATTTATGGAATGGTTTTAGTTAAACATTGGATAATATTAATTAGATTAAAATATTATTTCACAATATAATGTTTTATGTATATTGGATAACATGTTCTATCAATTTTTCATAAAAACTAAATATTAAAATAATAAGTTATCATTATTTTGTTGATATTTTTGAAAATTAGTGATTCAGAAATGGAAAATTAGCCTCTTAGAGTAATTGAAAAAATATAAATAGGTCAACAAATATTGCAAGTATGGGATTTGTGATTAAAAAATTTGATGAAATAACATAACTATATCTAACCATGAATTTAACATTATTAGAAATCCTAAATTCAAATGTAAAAAATATAGCTTATTTTCTGATGAATGAATTTAATTTTAAAAATCATAGATTTATGTATTTCTGGACATTAACATTTTCCTAAACATGTTCTGCATCCATTTCCATCAGTTTTTGGGTGCTATGTTTCTCTTATATGTGAATGGTTTTAGATTCCCACTTTATTACCCTATTTAGAACCATAATATGTGTTATTCTAGATGAACATCACAAATTCCTTTGACTATTTAGAAGAAAATGTTTTTTAACCCATTTTTAGACATGGATTTACCTAAAATAGATTTTGTAATGATAAATCCTTTTTTACAAATAATAAGATCAAATTTTGAAGACATAATTTATTTAAGGGGGTATAATGCAACACATGAGATTTTGAAATTTTTTTGTAAAAAAAATGTAACACTTTTAATAATTTTTTTACAAATAGAATTTATTTTATATTAAATTACATGAAAAACATAGTATATATTTCATTACATGAAACACTAAGTGTATCTTATGTTACAGACAATACTGTGTTTAATGAAAAATAGACATACTTTAAAAGAATTATTATTTAATATGATAAATATCACTTAACCGATGGAATGTGGTGTATGAATAAGAATAAATATGTTATTAAAATATATTGTTTTCTCATTTGAATATAATAAATTCATTTTTGGATAATTTATTATATGTTATACTAAGAACCGTTTTAAATTTAAGGAATTCATTATTTTTTGTAAAAGTGTTTTTCTATGAACAAACATGTTTAACCTCAATAAGTTTTAAAATAAAAATTTGGTTGGTGAAACTAATTAATTTTATATGTTACATATTCAATTTAATGTATAAAAATCATCTTATGTGTTTTCAAGACAAGAGATAATAATAAAACTAATTTTGCACTTAAAAACTTGTGTTGGTCTAAAAATTAATTTTATAACCTTTTACACACATATTTTAAATTTAATTTTTTCAATTTTTAGAAAAAAAATTACAAAATAATATTATTTTTTAAATTATTAGTTTCTAGTTTATATTATTGTGAAATTATGATAATTTTATAGAAAGATAAATTTTTTAATGAATTCTGAAAAGTATATGTTTTTATTAAGAATTTTTAATTATATATAATAATTTCAAAATAAAAAAAAAGTTTTGATATGTGTTTAAAAGTAAAATAAGTAAAATTGTTAATATAAAATATCAATATAAGTTATTCTCAACAAATTAATACATAGTTTTGGTGTAAAATCCTATTAAAATTTTAACATTTTCTCTACGCAAACTTTTTTGGCATCATGTATATGGGGTTAATTTAAAATTAAAAAATTTCACTTCTGTAAATGTAATTCAAAAATATTATTATATCTTCTGAGTCCTAGCCATTTATTTTTAATAATATGTTTAACATAATTTAAAAAAATTATTAATACTAAAATATGTGAAAATTAATTACCAAGGATAATGTAAAAAATGGGTTTTCTTTGTGATAATGAAAAAAGATAATAGCTAAAGATCACCCAAAAATTTTTCTAACCCCATTTAATATATTTAAATTTACCTTATATCTGCTCGGATCTAAAATGGACCCTATTGGATCCCTGTGGAATTTGTGAAAGGTTTCTTTATTTTTTTTCTTTTCATAAATTGTCTTATATACTAAAATATATTTTTATATTGAGATAATGATCTAAAACCATCCCCGCTTCCATCCACTGGCATATGAAATCATCATTATATTCTACAGAGGACTACTATATCGTGAACTATTGTTATTCATTTACATCACCACCAGACATGGAATGATATAATATTTTATTTAATGTTATATATTATATTTTTAATATTATTATAAATCTATAATTACAATACAATGTATACCTTCTTACAATCAAATCTATTGGAAAATAATAATGTTGCTCGTGTGTACAGCGCAATAACCCCTCGTGAACAGATGTGATGTTTATTTATTTATATTTTACATGTATAATAATATGGATAGATTAAATGAATATATATATTATATTTTACATTATAATACTTTAGGAAATATTATATCACACATTCCTTTTGGCATTCCATTCTGTGGGTGATGTGATAAAAATGTTCAGTTTTATGGCGGCCTTCCACTTCACGAAGCGATATGGTTCATTTTTTAGTAACACTTTTAATAGAAGGTTATTATGGTATATATAATGAATATTTTTGTTATATATGACTTGAAACATATTTTTTTGGTAATTTTTTATTTATGTATCTTTTATTTCATCCATTGAGAAATTGAATCAACGTTCATGCGTATGTACAGTCAGCATTCTCCATTAATATTGTATTTCATTTTCTATATATAAAAAGTATGGATTTTTATAAGTATAAATATACTGAATATATGTAATATTTATAACATTTTTAACAGTCTGGATATGATGGAACCATGATAACATTAATTGCTCCAAAAATAAAAAATCATAACATACATGCAAAACAAAGGAGTTATTTCCCATAACATGAATATAACAAGGAATTGTTAATAAACGGGTAAAAAAATGTCATATACAAGAATTATATGCTAATATATATATATGTTTATTTAATAGATATATAATAAAATTATATTTATTGTACATGATTTTTGAATGTGTATGATGTAATTCAATACTTAATGTAAGAGATATATAGTCTCCCTTTTATATCTCCGAGAAATATACAAATTTACCACTCATTTTTTGTGTCATTTTTATAAATCACTTGGAAATAATATATCATGAATATCCTTATTTTCCTTATATTTAAATTTTCATTTTATTTTATTCTTTAATGGGACTTTTGAATAAAAATATTTCAAAAGTGGCATGGTATTTCTCTATCACATTTATTAACTTTTATGAGACACATTCCATATTCCACACCTATTTCTTTTATGTGGTGTAAATACTACCCATTAATTTTTTTAACTAATCAAATAATAATAATTTATTTATAAATATCCATTTTTATATCTATATTTTATTCTGTATGAGGTTAAAAATACACAAAATCATTAAGGGATTTGTGTCTTGATTTTCCTTCTTTGATACATATGTTATGTTATGCACCTACCTTAATTTATGAGGTTTATACACTACTAAGTAGAAATTTTATATCAATAATTTATTTATTATCATTTAATTTATAGTTTCATTGAATTTTATTCATTCACAGGGCTTATGATTTAACATTTCCCAAATTTTAATGGTCTATGGTGTAATGAAATCATTAATCATGATTGTGTTTACACTCTAGATAATGGAATTGTATGATCAATCACTAAATAAACTCATGAATTCTATTCTCCTCTAGACATTTATTTATAATACAAGTCTTCTGTTATTTTTACCCCCTTTATGTAATCATTATTAAAAAAATTAAAATTAAACCGATTTCACATATTTCTTCAGTCAAAACCCATTCTTCATCTAAAATCATGTTTTCTAAAAAAGATTTCACAAATTTTATTAAAATCATTGAACTCATTTATTAAAAAAATTAACTAATTTTTTAAATTTTTTTTGAACGGGATATTCTTGACATTTTCCAAACAATGTTTGATTTTATTTTACTTAAAATGTTACCAAATATTTATTTTAACTTTTACCACAAGAAAACGATCTCCAACATCATGATTAATATTTTCCTAGAAGATTCTATTGTATGTTCAAGAGTTTATTATCAATAATTTTTTTTTCTTTATTGATTATTGTATATAATTTATCTTCAAATTGGAAAAGGGTATTTTCCTTGAGAAATGTTTTGAATGATATTAACAATTTCCATTATTAGTTTAAATGTTTATTTTCACTTAAAATCATTTTGAAAATTTTGTACGTTTTAAAAAAATTTACTCAAAGTCGAAAGGGTATTTTCCTCAATAAATATTCCAAGTGATCTTTAAAAACCATTTTCTATCTATAATAATAGATTTCGATGTTACTTATGATTAATAGAGGTATATTACAATGATACTATTACTATTATTTATTTTAATAGTTTATTTGTATGATAACATGATGCTTATGAAACATGCTTCTTTTTTAACGGGTTATACTATAATAAAAAGATGAACTGATTATGAAACCTTATTCTTTTACATAGATTAGGATATGATGAATTGTTTATAAAACCAATTTCTTTCTATAGATTCTGATATGATGAATATTCTTTGAATCATAGTTTTTAATGGGTTCTAATATGATTAACATTTTATGATCTTAGGGAACCCATATGTATGACTTTCCTTATGTCACAAAAATTACATTATAACCAAGGAATGTAGATAATGTTTAACACTGGATGTTGGTTATGTTATAACCTAGATGGGTGGGACCTATATACACCTCCAATGGATTGGGTAATGATTCATATCTCATGGGGTAAACAAAAATATAATGGGAGGTGATCCTAGTATTGTAATGTAATTTTTCCTCTATAATAATATTGTGACTGAGCCTCGATTACTATGATGGATTGGGGAGTGAACCAATTCCACTATGATAGTGTTGGAAATAATCCTTGAACTGCTAAGTAAAGGATTTTATATTCTTATATGCATGCTAAGAATCTATTCCTTATGAAATTATTTATTCTTATGCTTCATGTTATTTTATTCAATTATTATTCATGTCCCTTGAACATATAATATTTATTCCATGACTCATGTTTATGGTCATTGATATGAAAGGTGTAGTTTTCAAATGTTCATCGCATGTTACCATTTACTTATGCTAATTATATATTGATATATACCTTTTTTTACATTCAGATTAGAGCTCATGCTTTTTTATGATTCCTTTCCCTGCGTTTTGATGAAATCTATTATATGTGATATCTCTAATATGGTGGTAGTTATGGAGGACTTGGGGGGTGATGATGTAGATCGATTATCGACCAGTTTTTTATATTTCCAATGGAACTAGAACAAAATAATTATTCTTCTTATTATTATGTAATATAAGGAATATTAAAATATTAAGATATAATATTAATTTATGATAAGTTTATGATACAGAAAATAACTACTAGAATGAGGAGTGTACATAGTTTAGTAAGAGACTTTTCCACTATCATAGTATTCATAGTGATATTTGATTCATGATAAGATGAAATGGGGAGTGATCCCAATCCATATGAAGATATTTAATGTGATCCTTAACTAACTAAATGATTTTATATATTTATTTGTATCCAAATATTTTCTATTAATCCAATGTTATTCTCTTATGCATCGGGTTCTTTAATTAATTTATTATTAATATATTATAAACTGCCAATATTTATTTAATCACGAAATAATAAGATCATTGATATGTATAGTATAAATTCCAAATGTTATGATTATGTTCTCATACCCTTATGTTCATGTTATGTTTAGTTAATCATCGATATCTCCCTTTATTCCCTAATTGAACATCCTTCTTCACCTTTTATTATGATTCCCTTTCCCAGGTTATGGAGAAAAGTTATAATTATGATGGTTCTAAGAGGGGGTCTAGTTACAATGAACTAATTTAGAGATGATTTAGATCTTGTAATAACAAGTATTATATTTATCAATGATTCCGAAGACACAATACCTATATTATTAATGAATGGATTTCAATATTATGTATTGAATATTTATCAAATACAATGTAACATTTATGGATGAAAATTATATTCACTATAAAATCACATCGTTCTTCTACTAAAACCAAATACATTAAAGTTAATTACATTGGGAAATCATAAAACAGTTGAGTATGAGATTACATGCTAAGGGAATCATCCATTTTATTCATATTTACAATAGTATATATGATGTGAAAAACATTATCTCTTTGAAGAACTATTCATCTATATAACCTATGTTTGAGGTCTCACGTAGGTAAAAATTACATGAAATTATTATAATCCTTTTAGACTATAAATAACTAACTAAAAATGTAGTGTCTATATTTTTTCAAGGAAAACACATTATACACAATATTTCATTCATTTTCCATGTATTCATACTCATTGGGTATCATCTTTTTAAAACCATATGTAGTCACTTCCTACCTCTATATTAATATAAAACCAATCTCTGTACTAAAGGAATCACAATTTTATATGTACTAAATATCATAATATGGAAAACAGAAGATGTCATGAATCATTAATGTAATTTTCTTTACCGAGTGTCTCCCAAATGTTCCACCTACTCGAATGGTCACATGACCTCAAGCACATTTCCCTAAAATGCCAGAGGCTTCCGACTAGCCATGAGGGAAAAATTCTGATAATGGAGAAACTATTCCCTCATTGGAAGAGTATATATAGTGAATAAAAAATAGTAAATAATAGTGGATTTAGTAATGTCATATAACTGAAGTAAACAGTGGAAGACTAAAAGTAAATCTAACATATTCCACAATATATGTGTGTGTGTGTGTGTGTCTGTATATATAATGCATGTAATATGCATTTAAGAAAACATCTAAACAAGTCACAATGCTATAATGTAATACAAAAACAAATGTACTGAAGAAAAAAAGTAAACTCCGGCTACATAGAAACCCTCATCATGGTTCCATTCTATAGATCTCCATCCTCAATCACGTACCTAATGAGGAAGATCGCATTCCCTTATCTATACCGGAAACCATATAATCTGTTTGGGTCCATATAATGACCCAAACCAGGTGGTGAGATGAATCCCATTAGGTAACCTCCAAAAGATCTGTGCCTAACTATCCTTGAAAATATGTAGTAAAAAATATGTATAAATTAAGAAGTAAACTAGGAAGTACTCAAAAGTTAACAATCCTGCAATTTTCAATTACATTCATTTGTATTGATTATTCAATCCATTGAATCATGTAATCTTGGTATCTCTCCTAAGCTCTATATCTCCCTATGTATAGTATTAAATCTGATATCCCAAAATACCATCTTGAAAATCATGTCAGACTGAATCCAAGCTTGTTCTTTGGCTAGGGAGACAATTTACAATCATTGAATTATTCAATAACAACCCTTTCGGAAATTTCTCACAGTCTAATCCCCCTAGTCTAACGTAACAACAATGAAGTTAATAATTATCGTTTGGGAAGCTCTCATGGTCTAACCCCTTTTTTCTAACTTAGAACTATTCATATACAAATGACCACTTGAGATGCTCTCACTATCAATACACCAAGGTCAACATAGAATAAATAAATTATAAATGACCAACTAGTATGCAATCAAAGTCTAAACCCTCAGGTCTATGAACACCTGGTAGGTATCACAGTCAATACCCCTAGGTCAATATAATAGTAAAACATACATAAATTACACTACATTGGGAATCCATTTGAGTCAAATTCCCCTTTTTCAAGATTCAATAATTCATATCATAGCCATCCCATGTATTCAATAACTCTATCCTGAAAAAATAAGGCATAAAAAATAAGGAAATCCTAACAATAATTCTAGAACAAACGCCCATAAACAATCAAACAAGGTAAATTCACCCACGATGTGTCCCATAAAAAATGTATCTATCATTATGTATATGAAACTACCCAATATAAATCAACCAAACCATAGAAATTAATAAACTGGGTTTAGTTCCAAAACACGTCATACCCCAAATGTGGGTTTGTGGCTCATTCATCACATATAATTCAAAGAAAAACAATGAAAGTCACAAACCACCTTCAATGAAATATTATGATCAATATACCTGAATGTTGGCCCTTGAATAAGAATGAATCGGTATAGACTTAAAAAAAGTGAAAACTTTTAACTATGAATAACTCACGAGAGAGGAGAAATCTAGAAGAAAAGATCTAGGGGTTTTGAGAACACATTGGGGTGATTCTAACACACCCAACGATGTCTCAATCGGAGATTGGATAGAGAATCGAGAGGGTTTTGAAATTCATTGGATGTTCCATCACTCTCTTGTATGATATATGGGGAGAAGAAGACAGTTACAAACATGATACACAACCACGCTCTGATATATCAATTAATAAAAAACTAAAATGTGTGTTCATTAAACGTACACACTGTGTAGTAGCTTTAATTTTACCCACCTTATGAAGTCTTCCAGGTTATAACAGAGGCATGTACTCGGCTGTTAAACTGATACTACGCAGCTTCACGTGACAACAGGGTACATAGCATGTACTCATAATTACATGGTCTATACATAGAAGATCCCCTTTTCATCCTTCTTCCCAAAAAACAACCGAAAAACAAGATCCATACCTATAATAAAGCTTTAGGTTCTTTCAAAATCCCCCCCCTAAAGAAATTCATCCCTGAATATCTGATCCATGTGTCGAGAAGAAAAAAAATCAAACCCTTCTAGCCACTGTGCTCGCACATCAACCTCCCTCTCTCAAGTCTTATCCTGCACTCGCCTGTGTTGCCATAGCACCAGTACCAAAGGAATAGACATGCCAGGAAGAATATTTTTTCTACAATAAAAAATCCAAATACGGTTCTCCTAGAAGGATACATCCTCCACCAACTCAACCTCCATGAGTTAAAAAACATGAGACGTGTCTAAACAGTAATGTCATAACTGAGAAACATGACTGAAGTCAGGCATAGACCAATACCTCTGAGGCAATTGAAACCAATTGGAAACTTGTCTAACCTCTCCAAAACCTCAAACAGCCTAACGTATCTTAGTGAAAGCTTCCCAAATCCCCTATTCCTACTATGCCCCAACCTTGGTGTGTCATGTAAGAAAACCTGATCTCCAAACTCAAACTCAAGTGTTCATCTCCTTTAATCAGCATAAGATTTCTGGTTAGATAGTGAAGTAGACATCCACATCTAAATCAATTCCACTTACTCAGTGGTATCATGGACATGGAGAGGTCCTGGTATAGCTACATCTCTTGCCTCCATCCAACATAGGGGTGATTGGCATGGCCTACCATAAAAATCCTCAAAAGGTTCCATCAAAATTTTTTCTTAATAACTATCATTGTATTTGGTATTTACCAGGGGCATGTGTCTCTCCAAAGATCCCCTGAAATCTTGGATACATTCTCGAAGAATGTTATCAAAAATGTGAATCATGCCCTAAGACATTCCATCTTTATAGGGACAGTATGTTTTACTCATAAGTACATGTGTACCCAAAGCCCTATTTAGTACCTTCCATACATGAGTAGTAAACTGGGAATTCTTGTATAAAACGATGAAGTGTCGAACCCTATGGAAATGTACTGTCTGTTTAATGAAAAAAATCAAGGTCATCAACACTAAATGTTTCTTTGATCAAATAGAATTTGACAACCATTGTGAGTCCGTCAATAACAACCCATGTAGCTTCATTTCCTCTAGGATACCATGTTAAACTAATCAGTGAATCCATAACGACATCCTTCCACATCCACTCGAGAGGGGGTAACTGATGTAACAGCTCTACCGGTTGTTGTTGCTCCACATTCACCTGCTGACAGGTGGAACATCTCATAACAAAACCATATACATCCCTCTTCATTCCTGACCACCAATACTGACGATATAGATCTCGATAAATCTTGGTGACATCGGGAATAACATCCCATACTAAGGCATGAAAATCTCACAATATCTCCTCATGTATGTTTGCTGACACCCATACACAACCATTACAATATTAAACGTCATCCTCACCTATGATCCATCCATGTGTAGGTTCCTCACCTGACACACTCTCCTCTAGGACTAGGCCTTTAGAACCGGATAGCTGCCTCATTCGAAATAGTTCCAGTAGAGTAGACTTAACACATATATAATATTTAAATGTATTACCTTGTTTTTCATGCACCTCCAAATGCATCCTAAAGAATAGAGCTATAATCTTCCACGCATTGTTGGACACCTGAACTATCTGTATCTGAGTTAGTCTGCTCAACGCATTTGCTAAAGTGTTTCCTTTTCCAGTCATGTAGGAATGATCAATGTCAGAAGTTTGATGGTAATCAACCCACCTTTGCTATATCATATTCAGATCTCGATAAGTAAATATATACTTGAGGAATTTTTGGTAATTTTATACCACATAATTCTCTCCCAAAAGAAAATGTCTCAAATAGAATAAATCATGAACATCTGTAGATATCTCGAGATTTTGAATTAAGAAATTCTTCTCATGTGGCCTCAACTACCGATACTCATACATATTGACTCCTTCCCCCCTACAGAAACACTGCTCCTATCCCGATACCTAATGTATCGCAGTAAACGGTGTAATTATTTCCTAGATCTGACAAAACCAGTATTGGTGAAGAAGTCAATCTACCATTTAGCTCCTCAAAACTCTGAATCACAATAATCAATCCAAATGTACCTTGTACCCTTCATATTTAGACTTATAAGTTGCACTTTTATGTGAGAAAAGTCCAATATAAAATGTTTGTAGTAACCATCATTCCCTAGAAAACGTCATACCTCAAAGAAATTCTTTGTATTCTTCTAGGAAACTACTACTCCCATGTTTCTCTACGTCTAATGATACTACTGACTTTATGATGAAATGAACCAAAAGTGAATTTGGTCCATCCAATAGTGTAGTTTTAAGATCATAGAATATAAATGATGATCTCTCAGTGTACTCAATACAATATCAAGATGGATTCCATGGTCGTGTTGAGTGTGAGAGTACACCAAGATATTATCTATGAAGACAACCACAATAGAATCGAATTAAGGATAAAACATTGAGTTCATTAGATCCATGAAGACTATCGATACGTTTGTGAGATTGAACAACATAAACAAATACTCGTATAGACCATACCCTCTGCCAAAGGCTGTAAGAGATATATCTGATGTCCTAATGTGCAACTGATGAGAACTGGATCTCAAGTAAATCATTTAGAAGATCCAAACACCTCGAAGCTTATTAAAGATATCATAAATCCTTATCAATGGATATCATTTTTTGACCACCAACTAGTTGAGCTTCCAATAATCCACACAAAGTCTCAGGGTACGGTCTACCTTCTTATCAAAAAGGATAGGAAAACCTCAAGAAGATGTAGTAGGTTGTATGAAACCATTTTCCTTAAACAACTCTAAATGATCATATATAACTCAGGAGTATCTATCCTATAAGGATAAATGCACAACATCTCTACTCCTAAAAGAAGAACAATAGTGAAATCCACCTCTCACTCTGAAGGTAAACCTGAAGAGTTGTTTGGAAAGACATATGTGAAATGATCCACCATTGAATGAAATTTCATCAATGAAGTCCCCTTTTAATCCCAATATAGACTAGAAATTTGGATTGTAATTCCTCCAAACCCATGATTCTCAGGTCCATCACTCCTCGCTTAGACATCCCATTTTCCCTTGTGTCGAAATTACCTACCCTCAGGTGACGTGCAACTCACCCTGTGGAGATAGCAGTAAAAAAAGGCCTAATTGGAGACAAACAGTCCATTCAATGAATGAAAACGAATCCTATCATGCCTATACATAGATTCCCCACATTAAGTAACACCCACCAACCTCAATAGGTAACTCCTTTTGTTGACGTACACTAGTCATCGTAATACCCAACAAAGTGTCTAGTTTAATAACATCATTAGACTTAATGATACATGGACCAAGGCTCTACACAATGACAATAGATATAAAACTATGGTATCCCCCTATATCAATTAGAGAAAAATATAAAACTTAGGAAACTATAATTGTACCTCAAACCATAGAGGGTCTTGGATGCTGCTCTTACTGGGTCTGTTTCATTGCAAAAGTACGACTTGTATTGCAGCCCTACTTGGAATCCCTGAGCTGGTCCACCATCTTATCAGTGAGAAAATATCGTCTGGATACCATGACCATGACCACATACATCTCCAGAAGAACCAAAATTCCCTAACTGATGAGAAACTAGTGGTCCAACGCCTGTACGTGGAGTCATTACAGATCCTCTCTCACTTACTGCTAGTGAGACATTCCTGCAAAAATATAAATGTTGCTCATTAGGCTACAAGATTGGGACTCAACATGGTCCTTCTTCCATGATGACTCATATTCTCACTCCTCCCACATAGGTAACACACAATTGGGATACTTGATGAAACATCTTGTGAAATCTCCCTATGGCACTTCCTACTATCGGTCGAAAGTGTATCAAACTTGGTTGCTGAATCGCCATGTCTGACAGAACCTAACTCCCTAAAATTACACTCCTTAATCAGTTCCTGGATTTCTATAGTAGTCAATGAATATATCCTAAAAACATTCACCTTCGATTGGATGTCTTTCTTGAGACCAACCACAAACCGCCAAGCCAGTGATAACTTATCACCTCCCAAAATAGGTGGGAAACTATAAATCTCTATAATGAATGAAGAGTAATGCATCACTAAAAGAGAGAAATTATCCAAATTCATGAAATCATGGGCTCAATAGGTGCTCAATGTCTCGAGGTAGAAGTAATCGTATAAGGTCATATGAAACTCATCCTATCCCATATCCCGATGATATAACGCCTGTGAGATAACATCCCACCATATCGTAGAGGAATCACGTAGCATGTTTGTCTTAAGATTCACACTTATATAAAGTGGTGTCTCCATATTCATTAATATAGAAATCATGACCTCAAACCATGAATCTACAACCTATGTTCCTCCATCCCATAAAAAATTTGGAGGATACTACTGTTGGAATAGCGACATCATCTCTACCATAGTCTTTGAAGGTTGTGAGATTCTGTTAAAAGATGTAATCATCCTCATAAAGCCTTCACAGAACTGTGCATAAACACTTGCATCTAGTAAAACAGTCAGTTCCATGATGGGCATGAAAAAAAGCTATACTCGTAGTCCCTGATCTACCATTTTTATTGTTTGATCATCTCCCTTAACCTAGTGTACAAACGTAGGATTTCATGGTGGAATGGCTCCACATGGTCAAGACCACACCATAGATCAAGATAATAAAGCATGATAACATAGTAGTGCAATAAGAGAACAATAGAAGGAAAGCTTTCATGTTTAAAAAATGGGTTACATGTTGGGTTTCTTTTAAACCATAACTTGGGATTATACCCCTTCATACCAGGTCGTGTGATACCCCATACACACGACATGTCCCTCATCAGACCCGACATGTAATTGAATATTCCCTCCTACCAAAATTCTTATACATGGCTAGGATTACACGGTTCTCTCATAGTGTAACACTATGCAGTGTGATCACCCTAGACATGGCGTTTACAACAAAATATTCATCCACCCATGTAGTTACTCACATGGCCAGATACTGGGTCGATTACTACACAATATGAATAAACTAGACACGATGTGTACAACTAATCTTTCATCCACCCGTGTCGTTAGAAACATAGTCCAATACATGGTCTTTTACAGCACGCCATGATCTCCCAGTACATGGTCTGTTCTACCAATCATTTATCAACCTTGTGTATCTACTCACACATTCAGTCACACAGTCAACAACTATACAGCGTGTACATACATTACACAATGTGTACATATGAAAAGATAGTTATTCTAGAACATAAGAACACATGGAGTGTGTTCCGAACATCACACAATTTTTTGTCTGGGTTTTCTGATAGTAAGCTTCTAAAACATCTACAGAACCCTTAAAAACATAAAATTTAACCAAGTCATGCCATGTTCTATTCTTTGAGACCAAATACTCCTAAGGAATCATATTTTTTCATCATTATCTATATAATATTAATATAATTCAATTAATGTTCAAACATAATCCACCAAATTTATATCCAAGAGGGCCCATAACACCTCAGGGACCAATGATTCGAGTCTATACAAATTAATCATTACATATAAAAATACCCTATCAAAATATTTGGTATTTATAATACTAAATCCATCACAACAGAATGCATATATAGTACAACATCTATCATAACAGCATGAAATCAGTAATACATCTTAAATGGAATGACACGAATATAGGACATGTGATCTCTTGAAAGTTCTTATATGATATCTGATATGGAATACCCCCTCTAATAATGTTCCAATAGAAATAGAACCTCAAGGACATCAATCATATTAGCACAAAACAATTGATTCTCCCAACAGTGAAATCAAATCAACTGTAACAATTTTCAAAATGAAATGAATTTTAATATTTGAGGTGACATGAATTTTCCATATAGAAGGGTTAGCTACTCTTGAGCATAACTTATTACCATCTTCTTATTTCTTTCTGTCCTAATATGTTGGCTCTAAATATAATGGACGAGGGGGAGTTAAAATTCCTTATGAACCCCCTTTGTAAAATTCAGGATCTAAGTGCCGCCCAATGGTGCCCTATACCCAGTTGGTCACATGACCTCAACCACATTACCTCAAAGGCCAGAGACTGCCAACTAGTAGCGAGGGGAAAATATGATAATGGGGATACTATTCTCTCATTGGTAGATTATTCCCGACATAAAACAAAAGGTAAAAAATTGAAGAATAACTAATGTCATATAACTGATGTAAAGAGCGGAATACAGAATGTAAACCCAATAGAAGCTGCAATATATATATGATACATGTAATATGTATCTAATAAAACATACAAACAAGTCACAATTCTAGAAATCAAAACATAATCCAAAATACAAAATAAAAAAGTAAACTCTACCAGCATCACAAGCCTCTGCTTGTTCCTAATCTCTCCATCTCCAACAACAATCAAGTACCTGATAAGGAAGAGATATTTACCTTACCTATACCTACAACCATATAATCACTTTGTGACAAAATCATGACCCAAACATGATGTGAGATTAATCCCAAGAGTCAACCCCCAAAAGATCTGTGCCTTACTATCCATGATTATATGTAGTAGGAAATATGAATAAATGAAGTAATAAACCAGAAAGTACACAAAAGTAAACAATCCTAAAATTTTCAATTCCATTTATTTAAATTATTTATTCATTTTGTTGAATCATGTAATCTAAGGATGTATCCTAAGCTCTATATCTACTTGTGCATAGTAACAAAATATATGTCTCATAATACCATCTGGAAAATCAAGTAAGAATGATTCCAAACATGTGCATTTGCAAGGAAATGCTTCACAATCATTCAATTATTCAATAACGACCCTATGGGGAAGTTCTCACAGTCTAATCACCATTGTATATCATAAAAATTGTTTAGTTCGTAATGATTCTCTGGGAATCTCTCATGGTCTAACCCCTTTTTGGTATAACATAACAATAATCATTTAAAAACGACCGTCTGGCCACCTATCACTATCAATACCCATTGGTCAATATAGTATCATTAAATTATAATAACCTACCCCAGAATCTCTCATAGTCTAAACCCCTTAGCCGATGACCACCTGGAAGATCTCACAGTCAATACCCCTAGGTCAAAAAATAGTAAAACATACATAAATTACCCTACCTTGGGAATCTCCCATAGTCAAATTCCCCTTGGTCAAACATCCACAATGCATATCACAAACATCTCATGTAATTAGTAACTTCATCCCTAAAAAATAATGCATGGAAAATGAGGTAAGCCTAATAGGAATTCTAGACCAAATGACCACAATTAATCAATCAAGTAAAATTCACCCATGATGTGTTCCATAAAAAATGTATCTAAACTTACACATATGAAACTACCCTTTATTAATCAACCAAACCATAACAGGTAATTAAAAGTGTTTAATTCAAAAACCTACAACACCCTAAACATGGTTATGCATCACTATTAGAACATATAATACAAAGACGATAAACAAGAGGCACAATCCACCTACTTCGATATTGTACGATCGATATACTTGAACGTTGGCCCTAGAATCGGCCTAAATCGGTGAAGATCTATAAATATTTGAAAAATGATAAACCATGAATAACTCACAAGAGAGCAATAAACATGAAAAAAATCTAAAGGTTCTTAGAGAACTCACTATTGAAATTCTAACACACCTGACGACATCTCAATCTGAGCTCAGACTGAGATTCTAGTGGGGTTAGAAGTTCATCAGCTATTCCATCGCTCTCCAGTATAAACCATGGGGAGAAGTGAACTGTTCTAGACTTGAGACGTGACCCCACTCCGATATATCAATTAAAAATAAAACTACACGGTGTTTTCATTAAATGTACATGATTTTTAGAATCCTTAATTGGCCCCCTCCTTAAGCATTCAGCTTGGTCACCACACAGCTATGTACTCAACCGTTTCACATCCAGTACGTGGCTTCACATGGATACTTGGAACACATTGTGTACTCATTACTACATGGTGTGTACTTAGAAAATACCAATTTCATTCTTTTACCTATAAACAACCCAAAAAAATATCCTTTCCTAAAATTAAGATCCAGGTTCTTACAACTAATATCCTTTAAAAACACACAAAATATTCATAATATTATCCAAATTTATAAAGAGAATCCATTTTTAGGTATGTGTATTCATGAGAGTTCAATCTAACAGAAATTCACAATATATATCTTGTAATATCATATAACCAATAATGTTTTTCACCTTGAAGACATTTCTATTTTTTCACCATGTAATCATAGCCAAAATAATTTTCAGGTCAACTACTACGATACTCTATGAGATGAAGTGACATAGAAAATTAACTTCTTAAATAAATAATCTCTACATTGGAAGTTTACCAAAAACAGTTCTCAAAGTGAATATCCAAACTAACCCACACATGTCATAATTATTAATAATTTTTTATATAATTCAGGAGGATATAATTTATGAATATTACCATGAACTATTCTAGTATAGTTTATATTATGAGGTTCATATGTCCCATGTACATAGTTGGAGTTCTCATCACATTTAACAACATCACCTAGAACTCATAATTCTTAATGTAACACTACAATTACATCTTTAAAATACTCACATTGTTAACCCAAAACTGGTCATATTCGAAGCTGAGGAAAATATTGAAAACCCAATTTATAAAATTTAGTTTTACATAGCTATCATTAACACCAAATAGAAGGTATTTTTAATTTATCTTCAGATATTTTAGGGTGAAATAGTCTATAAATATCATTAGGATATAATAAACCATCATAAATAATAAAAATAGAGTATTATAATTTTAGATTATGGGACTGATAAAACATTTACTCAAAATGGCCCCTAACTACACACATATCTCTCGGATCTCATATGGCTCCATTTGATATATTTTTTACGATATTTGTGTAGTATCGGGATAAACAAATAAACAATTGATCACTTGGTAAGGAAAAAATAGTATTAAACCCCCTAGAAAATTCAATATATACTCCTCCATTAATAATAAAAGTTAATCCCTATAATAATTAACTACATAAAAAATAGAACTCACTAACTAATGATTGATTGGATTCAACTTCCTATAATAAGGACCTGCTCATCTAGATTTAAGATGACAGTAACCCTGAAAAGAGAACCTCGATCAATTGTCTTGATATCACACCACTCTTTAAATATATAAATTTATTTGGGAATTAATGTCGTATAACCTATTTTCACTATGTCTTATGTTGTAGGGACTCATCTCAACCATGATGTGATTCCCAAAAAACAACCCCTAACTATGTTCAACTATAAAACACTTATAGATGTGGGTGGGAATTTGTTTTCCAATAGAAATAGTATACATATGAAATGGTCAAGATAAGGGACCCACTAGAACCGTTAACCCAATAAACAGAAATAATGTAATAAAATAATTGTATGTTCTCATGTCATAACATTCATGTTCTATGGTAAAGAAAATAAAGATCATACCGTAGAGAATGTGGGGCTCTTATTTTTCAAGAACCTTCATAAAATGCATCTATCCGTGAAATTAACGTCCAATATCTTGATCAATTAATACACTACAAGAATATGGTGGTGATAGAACCGTGTTCAATAATTATCTATCTCTTTCTCATCCTTTCATGCTACCAGCCCCTCTATCAAAAATGTTATTTGGAGGATAACTTCATCCCCCATTGGGATGCACTAAATATCGATTTTTCCACTAACATATTGGCCCATATATTTTTATTCATATATACCCTCAATTTTATGTCTTTGTAGATATATTATTTCCATGTATACTTGTCCTCAAAAAACATATCAATGTATATCTCCCTACAGGGTTGATCCTCTGCCTAATTCTTAAATCATCATTCCCGAAAAATGGGCTCATGAATGTTCATTCCCCCACTTGTGGGATCTGACTTCTTATCATCATCTAGACGATACATACAAAATTTAACTTAAAGAATCTAGACCATTTCCCAATCCCTAACATTTTCTCTCTCATTAAACATTCAATAAGAAGGGTCTCTCTAGAATTATCATATAGATGGAGATGAATATAGAAATAATTGTAGCTTGAATTTCTCTCTCAATACATTCCTACTACATTAAATGTTTTGAAATCCCATCACGTACCATGTTGAGTGAGTATCCCATGAGGTATATAAACCTTTAAGAATAATCAAATATGGTCATAGCACCCTTATAGAGGTCAAAAATCAATTAAAAATATCTCATTCTATGAGTGATGGGGTATCACTACTCATAGAAAAATAATACATTCTTTTTAATATTGAAAAGTTTCCCTTTATTCATATTCATAGTCAAATCCAACCAATGACTTAATGAATATTTATTTAGCCAAGATTACGTAATCATTATATTTTTAGAGGGTGTTGGAAAAAATTATTACATTCAAGTAACCACCCACATTCACCCCTTAAATCCTAAGAGATCGAATCACCAATAAAATATTTTGACAAGTTAAATCCAAAGGGCTCATTTCAATTTATTCTCTCTATAAGTTAAACCATAGATATACCCAATCATAGAGTAAATGTTTTTTACATGAGAATCTCCCTACGATATTTTTATATTAAATGATAGAAAAAAATGAATCATAATCAATTCACAAATTCTAATACGACACATATTCAATTAAAATAATAAGTCACTCAATATAAAAATAAAAAAAGGAAAAAAAGTGTTGTATATGGTTCAAACATTATTTCATAAGTCATGGGGATAAAATCATTATTTCTCAATTAATTATAAAATAAATATTTGTAAAATTCCCATTATATATTTCTAATATTAGAAAACTTTAATCCAAATGACTATATTGATGCTCAGGTGGACCCACCACAAATTTCATGTAAGGCCCAATCAGTTATTCGATAACATCAATGAATAAAATTCATGTGATTCTATTCATTGATCCCAAATAAATTATGATACACTATATATTTCCTCAATATAAATTCCAACTACCATTAGTGTAGGTTATACTTTATCCTTGACTACAAAACATTCTAAGGAGATCTTTACATGAATTTCACTTATCCCTCCTTCTAGTGAACTGGATTTATTTAACACATGTATCAAAAGTTCATGTCTTCAAACCAACCCACATTCCACTAAAATTCACAAAATCCACTAGAAACATACATGATGAACATTACCTTTTAGTATTATCTCTTAAGAATTTAATGAAATAAAACCTGAAATGGGATTAACATTCCTATAAATCTCACACATGAATAATATTTCTATGAATATTTTGAAACCCATGAATAGTTATTATAGTTCTAAGAAATAGTACATCCATATATATCATATAGTGTTGTACTTACATATCCTTCTCCCTAGTTGAAAAATGTAATAGTGTTTCATAGGATTTTTTTATTAGAGCCTATTTGAATATATAATTGAAATCATTTTGTTGGTTATCTTCTGTAACATCAAATTTTATTCATATAGTATGTTCTTGATGAAATCAAAAATAATTTCAATGTGTTACTTTATTACCTAAAGAAATAGATTTTATGATAGCCTAAAACACTATAACTATTAAAATATAGTACTCTCTCTACTTTAAATCCCCTAGGATTCTTCTTTATGCACATCAACCTAATCATTTACTCACATTATTTTAATTACACCTTATATTCATATTCTATAGTGTAAAAAGTAACATCAAATTGAAATTGAGGCATCCAAATGAGCTATTATCCTCATAGTAAATCCTAAAAAATGTAGTGTTATTCTAATTTTCCTAATCTTAATAATTTTTTTCATCGACCAACTGTTATAATGGATTATTTTCATTAATGATTGAAATTTTATCTTATGACCCCATTAGGTCCTATATAATCCCTTTAACAAACCTATTGTGTTCCTATAATAGTTTTTTTTCTAAAAAGACTATCAAATGCCCCTATAAATGAAATCTATGTTCATTTATATTACACTAATTATTTCATACATTCAAAAACTAATAAAAATTAAACTCTAAGGTTGTAAAAGACCTCATTATCTGATGTAAGAGCATTTCATTAAATAAAATGAATCGTTTGACCAATGTGGAGTATATTAGATTATAATTTATATGTAGTGCCTCAAGGATTGTACATATGTTTCAACCTTACTATCTATATCAATTCTCATTCTCATAATTATCTAGGCATGTTTGATATTTTTTCTTAAACTTTCCATTAGAAATACCACAAACTCTTGCATATTTTTTTGGAATATAATTTAATGTATCATCCACCTATATAAATATAATGATTTAACTTATATAATACTGTGATTACATTTTAATAATAATGATATGTGTTTCTCCATAATAATCCATCTTCATCCAAATGAACATCAAATAACTGGTTCCATTTTCTAGGATCCCTACTTCAATCTATAAATATATCACTCAAATATATAGATAGGGAATAATATTTAATGATCATAAATATCATTAAGTTAGTTTATATAAATATTTGCGTCCAATTATCCATGAAGGAAGGTTATATTTATATCCATCTACACCATGTGTATATAATCAAAATCTATAATAGATAGCATTGTCTATATGATAGTTGTAAGACCCCGGGACACCCTGAGAGGGGAGGGGTGAATCACGGTTTCATCTTTTTTGTTTAAAAAAAAGGATCACGTTCCCACGTTGGTAGAAACTAGTTAAACCAATATGATGAAAATGATCAGCAATGAATAATTCATATGCAAAGAGATGACACAATAATTTTTACTTGGTTCACCGCTAAGGGCTACGTACAAGGAGCATATGACAACTTATTTTTGGTCGTACCAAATTCCACTAATCTTCACTAGTTGTGGATTAAAAAGGTTCAAGAACAGTCACACTATCCCAGGCTCACTGCCTTTACAAAAGTTAAGGGATAGCTCACTGCATCCCTCGAGTCACTCCCATTGACTCCCCCTGGCTCACTGCCATTGGTGATGTCCCACTCAGTTTATAGATGTGAAGGTCTCTTCATCATTGCTCAATGAATGCATCCTCAGCATTATGTGGATTCTTTATTGATGTCCAACTATCACCTGTGAACTGATCTACATCTTTCATGCAGCACCAAGACAATCGGCTAGCCTCAATAGCATCTGGAGTGAAACTCAAAGGCGGCGTGCATGTTTCAAGGATGGCGCGCAAGTTATAACTATCGCGCAAGTCCACCTCCAACAATTTCACTATTCAGTCTTCTTTAAAACCAAACTTGCGCGACTCAACTTATTTTCAAATCATGAAAATTTTGAAACCTAATGGAAACCTGTCGTGAAACATTAATTCTAGCGCCCAAGTATCACCAAATCACTTGCGCGACTAGAGGACGGGCATCAAACAACTGTCGCGTTGCTCCACCTTACGCGAGCCACCAAAACCTGTGCAACTTTAACACCTGCGTGACGAGAACTCTGAATTTCTTCAAGTCCAAAGTTCATCTTGAATGAGTAGGGGTGTTCCTCTATTTATAGGAATTCAGATACCCTACGCGGTGGCACGCAATTCTTCCCCCGGTGTGCCTGTCTCGGCGCGCAACCATTCTGTCTTCCTAGACACATACACAAACAACTTCCAATCTTGGGCGCCCCTATTTACTTTTCCATATTTTGATGATCAAAACATGATTGTCAAATGGCATGCAACTTTCCTGTATAGAACCATAAATTTAAAGGAAATTTTTTTCTTAATTTTCTTTGGAATTTTACAAGAACGCAGTTTCTGACGGCACCTGATTCCGAGGCCCAGTGTGCCCGTAATAATTTTCCAAAGATTGGCTCGGGTACGTTCAGTGAACGAGCGAGCTGGTTTTTCTAAATTTTGAACCAGTGCTCAGAATCGAATTTTGAGGGCACCGATGGAATCGCAGCACCAGTATTTTCTTAGAAACGCATTTTCCGGAGTTGCATTTTCTCGGGTGTGGTTTTTAATTTTTGGGGGTTAAGTGAAAAAAATAAAATAAAGTGGTGCTACAACTTTATTTTATTTCACTTAAATCCACATAAATCCACTTAAAGATACTTAAGCTAAGTTGAAGCGGATAGGGTGCAATCCAAAAAATCCTACCCACTTGGTAGGATATTTGTGAGGTGGGGCCCGCATGAGCCACACCGTTTCTTTTCCTCTATGTAATGCACCCGCGAAAACTACTCTTTAATGAAAGTCAACTAACACATTTTCTAAATTCTTAACGCCCTTATTAATTGGGCGGTTGTTTCGTTGCAATTAATTCTATGAATTAATTTGTTCGTTACTTATCATTGAAATCAATTGTTGGCATGAGATTAAAAATTAGACCAACACTTGTCTTTTGAGGGGTGTCTTTTTTAGAGGATTTGGAGAAATCTCTGAAGCTAGAAGATCATCATCTTTCTTCGCGAAGAATGGGATGAACGCGAAGAACTCCGGCCTTTGACGAAAGGCGACGAAGAACGCCGACGATTCTCCTTCCGTGACGCTTCTTCCGCGACGATTCTTTCCCCACGAAAAATCTTCTATCAACCGATTGAGGTAGGGGATTACGGATCTTTTAAATTTTCCTTTGTGGATTTTATCCTTAAAATGGATTTATTTCGTGAAATTAAATCTGTGTGTTTTCATTAACCCTTAGAGATCGTCGACGCGACGCCGTATACCACGATGACGTGATGCCCTTCCGCGATGCGACGATCCTCTTCTTCCACGACGGTCAATTCCGCGAAGAACTCTTGTTCGACAACTACGATGAGGTAGGGTTTTTATTTGAGATTAATATTTATTCCCATGGTTGTTTCCTTCTAAAACAAAGAACCCAGATCAACTCATCATCAAGTTGATCCGCGTTTGCTTTTTTTTATGCGGGACGAGATGTTTTTTGTACGAGAGTTTTTTTGGGAACTAGATTCAATTTTAATTTATTAAAATTGTGCCTTGTTATGTTTTCATGTGTTGATTATTGTTCCCAATTGTTATCACCTAATGCGGAGGGTGCGGGTCAAACAAACACGTCCCGAAAACCCTTCTTCGTTTTTCATTGATGCATGGATTAATGGCGTTTACGAAATGGGATCGGAATGGCGATTGGAGGCCTTCGCAGCAATGTTCGGATCCCGGGAGAGTCGTAGGAGCAAGGTGCGATGTGTACGCACCGACGGGAGCAGGTTCACCTTCACCGGTGAGAAAGGAGCCTTCACAACACAGGATGGGCTTCCGTAGAGGATCGGACAGCCCATCACTCATCAGTTGGCTAGCCTCATCCAAGGAGCAGTTGACGTGTGGAGTCCAAGTTTTCCTGCAGTGGTGGATCAGTATGCGGACGTCATTCCCGATGATGTTCTAGGGCTACCTCCTCGCATAGAGGTAGACTTTTATATTGACATGTACCCCGAGACAGCCCTGATATCGACTCCAGCGTATCGGATGGCCCCCGCTGAGCTTCGAGAGCTACGGGTACAGTTGGTGGAATTGTAGGGCAAGGGATTCATCCGACCCAGTGTTTCACCCTGGGCTTCTCCGATATTGTTCACCAAGAAGGCGGATGGGAGTTTGCGATTTTGTGTCCACTATCGTCGTCTGAACTAGGTGACAGTGAGGAACAAGTATCCGCTACCGAGGATTGATGACCTCTTCAATCAGATCAAGGGAGCACGGTGGTTCTCGAAGATAGACCTCAGGTCAGGCTATCATCAGCTCAGAGTTCGGGACGATGACGTGCAGAAGACAGACTTCAGGTGTCGGTATGACCACTATGAGTTCCTGGTTATGCCATTTGGCGTAACCAATGCTTCGGAAGTGTTCATAGGCCTCAAGAATAGGATCTTTCAGCCATACCTCGATCGATTTGTCATGGTCTTCATTGATGACATTTTGATATACTCTACGACTGAGGAGGAGCACGCCTACCACTTACGGGTTGTACTAGACACACTCCGAGAGCACCATATTTATGGAAAGCTCTCGAAGTGTTAGTTCTGGATACGTGAGGTCCACTTCTTGGGACACGTCATATCTGAGGTGGGAGTTGCGGTGGATCCTGTGACGATCGAGGCAGTGCTATCTTGGGAGCCTCCCAAGAGCTTGATAGAGGTGCAGAGTTTCTTGGGACTAGCTGGATACTACCGGAGATTTGTGCCAGACTTCTCTAGAGTTGCGGCACCACTATCACCTATATGAAGAAGGGGAAACCCTTTGTGCAGTCAGATAGATTTCAGCAGACTTTCAAGAGCTAAGACAGAGATTGACCAGCGCACCTATCTTGAGGTTGCCAGAGGAGGGGATAGGGTACGTAGTCTACTGCGATGCATCAGGAACCGGACTCGGATGTGTCCTGATGCAGGAGTGGGCAGTGATCGCCTATGGATCACGTCAGTTGAGGCCGCATGAGCAGAACTACGCTACCCATGACCTGGATTTAGCAGCAGTGGTGTTCGCTCTGAAGACATGGCGACACTATCTGATGGGTGAGCGCTTTACAGTCTTTTTTGACCATCAGAGTCTCAGGTACATCTTCTCTCAGAAGGACTTGAACCTGAGACAGCGGTGATGGCTCGAGTTCCTCCAGGACTATGACTTTGAGATAGTCTATATTCCTGGGAAGGGGAATGTAGTAACCGATGCTCTCAGAAAGAGGACGTGAATTCAGCTACTTGAGGAGGCGACAGAGCTGCTAGCCGCCTTGAAGACAACCTTCGTCGATAGAGATGGAGCATCCTTCCATCAGTCTCTCATAGTCACCCCTCCACTACTATAGCTGGTCAGAGAGGCACAGTGTGGGGACGCTGACTGTGAGATGCAGCGTGCACAGATATCCTCAGGACAGGCACATGATGGTTTCTCCTTTGGAGTAGAGCACGACGTCTTTTTCAGAGAACGTACATTGGTACCAGTTTCTTTATAGGAGGTGGTGCTGAGAGAGTTTCACACTTCTTCTTTGGCGGTACATCCTGGAGTGGTGAAGATGTACCAGGACCTTAGACGACATCACTGGTGGCTGGGCATAAAGAAGGTTGTGGCAGAGTTCATTTCTCGATACCTCACCTGCCCGTAGGTGAAGGCAGAGCATCAGGTACCAGCAGTATTGGTACAACCCTTGGAGGTCCCGGAGTGGAAGTGGGATGGGATATCTATGGACTTCATGATAGGGCTTCCATGCACTTCCAGAGGTCATGACTCCATTTGGGTTATTGTCGAACGACTGACCAAGTCGGCTCACTTTTTACCCATCAGAGAGCAGGGCTCATTGGAGAGCATTGGACGTCTCTACATTCAGGAGATTGTACGGCTTCACGGTGTGACATCATCTATCGTCTCCGATCGAGATGCTCACTTTACTTCCCGGCTTTGGAAGGGGTTGCAGGAGGTGTTCAGAACGCAGCTACGTCTGAGCACCACCTTTCACCCTCAGGCGGATGGTCAGACATAGAGGACCATTCAAACTCTCGAGGACATGCTCCACGCATGTGTCCTCGAATTTGGTCACAGCTGGGAGGACCACCTACCCTTGGTGGAGTTTGCGTACAACAACAGCTACCACTCCACCATCGGGATGGAACTATACGAGGTATTGTACGGCAGACCTTGCAGATCTTCTTTGTGCTAGACAGACCCTGGGGAGTCAGCACTTGTGGGACCATGGATGGTCCGGGCCACGACAGAAAAGGTCCAGGTCATACAGGAGCGGATGAAGACAGCTCAGAGCCGGCAGAAGTCTTATGCTGACAGGAGGCGGGGTCCACTAGAGTTCAAGGATGGCGACCATGTCTTCTTGCGTGTCTCACCTCGACGTGGATTACGGAGATTTGGCCGAGGCGGCAAGTTGTCTCCACGCTTCATCGGACCATTCCAGGTCCTCAGTAGGATTGGCGAGATGGCTTATCGCCTGGCTCTACCACCTCAGTTGCACCGGGTGCACGACCTCTTCCACGTATCTCAGCTGAGGAGATACGTGCACGACCCGACGCATATCATTGACTATGGGGAGCTAGAGGTTAATGATGGGGAGACATTTGCAGAGGTCCTAGTGGAGATCTAGGATCAACAGGAGTGGGTCCTATGTCGACGATCGATTCCTCTTGTGCGCATCAGAGGGAAGCATGGGAACCTCCAGGACATCACTTGGGAGCAGGAGGCTCAGACGCGTGCTCAGTACCCACATTTTTTTCCCTAGTTATGATGTATCTTTACAGGGATGTAAAGCCCTGAGGTGGGAGTGATTTCAAGACCCATAAATTTCAAGGAAATTTTTTTCTTAATTTTGTTTGAAATTTTACAAGAACGCAGTTTCTTACGGCACCTGATTCTGAGGCCCGGTGTGCCCGGAATCATTTTCCGAAGTTTGGCTCGGGTACGTTTAGTGAACGAATGAGCGGGTTTTTCTAACTTTTGAACCAGTGCTCGGAATCAAATTCTGAGGGCACCGATGGAATCACAGCGCCAGTATTTTCTTAGAAATGCCTTTTCCGGTGTTGTGTTTGCTCGGGTGTGGTTTGTAATTTTTGGGGGTTAAGTGAAGAAAATAAAATAAAGTGGTGCGACAACTGTATTTTATTTCACTTAAAGCCACTTAAATATATTTAAGCTAAGTTGAAGCGGATAGGGTGCAATCCAAAATATCCTACCCACTTGGTAGGATATTTGTGAGGTGGGGCCCGCACGATCCCCACCATTTCTTTTCCTCTAAGTAACGCACCCGCAAAAACTCCCCTTTAATGAGAGTCAACTGACACGTTTTCTAAATTCATAATGCCCCTATTAATTGGGCAGTTATTTCATTGCAATTAATTCTAAGAATTAATTTGTTCGTTACTTATCTTTGAAATCAATTGTTGGCATGAGATTAAAAATAAGACCAACACATGTCTTTTGAGGGGTGTCTTGTTTAGAGGATTTGGAGAAATATCTGAAGCTAGAAGATCTTCATCTTTCTTCGCGAAGAACGTGAAGAACGTGAAGAACACGAAGAACGCGAATAATGCAAAGAACATGAAGAACGCGAAGAACGTGAAGAACGCAAAGAACGCCGACCTTCGACGAAAGGTGACGAAGAACACCGACGATTCTCCTTCTGTGACGCTTCTTCCGCGACGATTCTTTCCCCGCGACAAATCTTCGATCAACCGATTGAGGTAGGGGATTACGGATCTTTTAAATTTTCCTTTGTGGATTTTTTCCTTAACATGGATTTAATTCGTGAAATTAAATGTGTGTATTTTCTTTAACCCTCGGAGATCGTCGACGTGAAGCCGTATATCACGACGACGCGATGCCCTTCCGCGATGCGACGATCCTCTTCTTCCGCGATGGTCAATTCCGTGAAGAACTCTCATTCGACGAATACGATGAGGTAGGGGATGTTTCTTTTTAAATCTTCGTGATTTATATCCCCGGGTGTTAAATGTGATTGTTGTGAGACTTTAAAAACCGCTAACGCGGTGGGTGCGGACCAACGTACTTGTCTGAACCCACCGCCCTTCTTGTTGTTATGCACAAATTGGCGGGCGACGACAAACGGGGCTTAAAGTTAATTTTGAAGGCATTGTAGTGAAGAACTAGTGCCGGGACGAGCACTGGTGAACACCGCGCGAAAATCGGACCAACGGAGCGCGTCCGGTGGTCCGCGGAACACCCCGCCGGCGCGCCCCTCCGGCACGGCGGCGCCGGCGGCCGGAGGCGGAGGCCGGCAGCGGCCGACCGCCAGGATGCGGCGTCGCCCAGCGTGCCCCCGGAAAGACCCAAAGCGGTTGAATCCACAGCGGTGCTAGCTGGTCTCGCGACCACGTGGGACCACAGAGGAGGGACGCGGCTTAAGCCGAGTCCGGGGGTCATTGAGCGGCCCCCGCGTGGGGGACCGCGGCTGCCTTGCGCGGCGCCTGGCCTGCGCCAGCGCACCGGCGGAGCTGCCCGGCCGGACTGCCGGGCTGGGCTGCGCCCGGCCGGGTCGGACCTGGACCCCGGTCAGGTCGACCCGGTTCGGGCCGACCCAGTGGGTTGGGCCGGGTCGGTCCGAGCCCAGACCCCCCGTTTTCAGACCCTTTTCGGTCTTTTGCTTATAACATGTGCTACGGGGCTCCAAACGACGCGCCGTTAGTGGTGATGCGATCCTTGGATCGAGACGGTCGTTTTTCTATATCACACTCAAGGTTTCGGAATACTTTGGGTTCGGCCGGGTTGGTTCGTACATGAAACCAACCGGGCCCTCAGAGCGGAAACGCTCATTACTTGAGCTCCGGACGTCCGATTGCCGTGCTGTCGACTTTGTTGGATTCCTCTAAGTGAGACAGATCTTTTGGCTTACTCCGCCTGAGGTTTGGATGCAGGTGGAGTACGGTCAGATTGGTTTTGCCTTAAAAACCAACCGGGCCCCCGGGACGAAAAAGCCAATAACTCCCAGACCGGGCGTCCGATTGACACGTCGTCTACGACATTGAGTTGTTGTTGACGATACGGAACTTTTGGATACATCAACTCTAGACTATGTGTCAGTTGATGTATCAGCCTCTCGGATCGTGGAGCGGACCCTCCCGAACGAGCTTGCTGTGTGCGGGAACCCTAGTGCTGGTTGCGACTGCGATGGCGACGACTGTGCAGAGATCCTCAGTGGATTCGACGGTGACGACTACATCACTCAGCGATCCAACATGGGTCAGTGCTGCAGATCCTGTGTGGGTCTGATTCTGTGTGGGTCAGTGCTCAGCGGTCTTGTGTGGGCCAGCGCCTACAGATCCTGTGTGGGTCTGATCCAGTTTGGGTCTTTGCGGGGGTTAGTTACCTATCGATCATGTGTGGGTCAGATCCTTTGTGGGTCATTGAGGGGGTTAGTACTTATTGATCCTTTGTGGGTCTGATGACTTAGATTAATTAGGTAAAATATATGATCATCTCTATCGTCATACAAAGAAGTATTCCTATGTGAGCTGAATCCTGCTTTACTTTCCTATGTGGATTGTGTTGTGCTATCCAGTGTGGATTTACATTTTGCTTTCCTATGTGGATTGTGTTGTGCTATCCTGTGTGGATTTATGTTTTTCTTTCCTATGTTGATTGTGTTGTGCTATCCTGTGTGGATTTACATTTTGCTTTCCTGTGTGGACTCGGTTGTACTTTGGCTCGCATGTTGGAGCGTACTAGAATTGATGACTTAGGTATATGTATGGGCATATACCTAACCAGTGTCGGATGTTACTTCGTGATTGTATATTTCCTTGTGGATTATCCCTTGTGGATTCTGGGAGACCTTCGGGGGTCTCGGGGTCCCTACTGTGTAGCTTATACTCACCCCTGTACGGGCTATGCCCGCACTACATTGTGTTGGTTGCAGATGACGGACAGTTCTGATCGTGGTTGAGGCTGGCGGAGCAGGACGGTACCTGGAGGTGGACCACTGGGTGGGACGTACTCGGAGCGGTCGGCTAGACCCGAGGAGCAGTGGAGGCTATATGTACCCACCCTTCAGGTGGGATTTCTAGTGGAAATCTCGGCGTTACGACTTTACTTTTTAGCTGTTGGTTTCCCTTCCAGTTGTACTTTACTTTCAGTTTTGGGTTTGTATACTGGCCCACTTACTTTTCCACACTTACTGTTGTACTCAGTTTTTCCTTAGTGTTTACTTCTACTGCTTTCTTGCTCTGTGGTTTTTGTTTACTTTACAAAGGCAATGCCTTCCCTTTTTACCGGGATTTGCTCCTTGGTGCTAGTCACTATCCCCTGTCCTATGGAAGGCGGGCTTGGGGTAGTCACAGCACGGGCCCGAGGATGGGTCATGACATTTCCAATCCTCTAAGGTACCGGCGCGCATGTCCTTTCATGGTGCGCAAGTCACTTGTGCGACCAAACCAATACTTGCGCAACACTATTTCCTTTGTAATATTTTCATTTTCTCATTCTGAAAAACATCAAGCGTGTAAGTTTCCATGCCTCCAAGGCCTCAGCGCGCAAGTCTCTTGCCAAGAACACATTTCTCCATTTTTCGATTTTCAGGCCCAAAAATTTTGCAAACACTGCGAAATGGTGCCACCTTCAATATTTTGTCTTCTTAAACTATTTGATCACTTTGCTGGTACAAATTCTAAACATCCACTGAGGATTTACAAGAAACACAAAACATTATCCAAATCATGCATAGATGACCTTGGATCCAACAATCTCCCCCTTTGGATTTGATGGAAATCAGAAAATAAATTCAATAGATCGCCATCCATATGCAAACCGAAAAAAACAAGAGTCAACTCAACCAACACTCTAAGTCTACGTGATCAATGCTCGGTGTAGAAAACAAGAGTGGAAGCGTGAATTGGGTTCTCGTGTTTTGGAATTCTCAATGACGCCCAAGAATCTATACTTATTCCTTCCCATCCTTCTTCCTTCGCATCATGTCACAGAAGTATTATATTCTTCAACATGCTAGAATTTAATCCTTTTACCCCATTGACAATAAACCCAAAGACCGGTAAATTGTTCATTGTTCAGCTCAAACTATACTCCTCCTAGATAGTATCTCCCCCACAAACCTGCATCGCATCCATAAATAGATAAAAATAGTTATCATAATCAGGGAGTGGGGTATTGTGTATCCTCTTTATGTACTAGGAGGTGGCTGAACACCAAGGTTCAACCAATGCTTCTCAAACACAGTTTCTGACAGCTACATGGTCAGAATATCCCCGACATGCTCATCATTTCCCACATACTCTATTCTAATCACTCTTTTCTCAACTTTTATTTTTAAAAAGTGATACCCGATTTCAATATGTTTTGTACGAGAATGAGGAACATGATTCTTCGTAAGATCAATTGTGCTCCTGTTATCATAGTAAATTACCATGGGTTGCTTCACCTCATCACCAATATATGTTAGTTGTTTCTTCATCCATAGTAGTTGAGTGCATGCCTTTGTGGAAGAGATATATTCATCTTGAGCAGTACTAAGAGAAGTACTTTCTTATTTCTTGCTCAACCGGCCACCACATTTACTCCCAATATAGAATGCTCCACTACTGGTGGACTTTCTGTCAATTACATCTCATACCGAGTCAGCATAAAAAAATGATGATAATTCACTATCTCTTCCTGTAGAAAAGTATAAGCCACAATTGTGAGTACCTTGAATATTCCTCCTGATTATTTTTACCACTGTCATATGTTCCTCCTTTGATTTACTCTGAAAGCGGGCAACAAGACATGTGGCAATGACAATATCTGGTCATGTCGCTATCAGGTACAGTAGGTTCCCAATGATCCCCCTGTACAAGGTGGGATCTACAGAGGTCCCATCCTCATGCTTTCCAAATTTAGTTCCAACTGCAATCAGAGTTGACATTTGTTTGGAGTCTTGCATATTAAACTACTTCAACAGCTCTCTTGCATATTTTACCTGAGAAATGAAAGTGTATTGCTTATTTTGAATCACCTGTAGTCCCAATAAATATGTGAGATTTCCAATCGTAGACATTTCAATTTCTGATTTCATGTGATTGGAAAATTCATCCACTGATTTCTACCTGCTTCCAGCAAAAATGATATCATCAACATAGACTAGAACCATGAATTATTCTTTTGGAGAATTCTTCACATAGAGATTGTGATCTATTTCTCCTCTTTTGAATTCAAGCTTCTTGAGATATGAATCCATCCGCGAATACCACGCCTTTGGTGCCTACTTCAAACCATATAGATCTTTCTTTAGTTTGCACACCTTTGTATCATCAGTACATAGAACAAAACCCATTTGTTTTTCAATGTAGACCTCTTCTTAGAGTACATCATTCAAGAATGTTGTCTTGACATCCATTTGATACAATTTATATCCTCTTTAGAGTTCCATGGCATGGAAAAGCCTAATTTACTCTAGTCTAGCCACTAGAGTAAATGCTTCTTCAACATCAATACCTTCAATCTAGGAGTGTCCTTTACATACCAGTCATGCCTTGTTTCTAATTACACTTCCATGCTCATAAAACTTATTTTTGATGATCAATTTGGTACCAATCACATTGTGACCTTTGGGTCTCTGGACAAGATCCCATGTCTGATTCTTGTCAATCTGATCTAACTCTTCATTAATGGCATTTACCCATGATTCATCCTTTGCATCTTCATCAAATGAGGATGGCTCCACAGCTGACAGAAATGGAGATTCTACATTATTCCACATTCTCCTTGTTTGTGTGGGTGCAATCTTGCCCCTATTATGTAAGATAGATCAATATCAGCTCTTCAATTTCTTCTGTGAGGTTCAGTCACAATTTCTCCAGCCACAGTTTCTTATTTGGATTCTTCTTTTGAGTCAATATATTGATGTGAGCCATGAGTGTTTTGTACACCTTCCTCTATTTCTGTATTTGTATTTACTCTATGTTCACATTCATCATCATCTTTTATCTGATCAGCATAGGTATTATTGGAAGCACTTGGGGTTTTCCCTTCAATGATCTTAACATAATTTCTTACCACAATCCTCCCCAAGCGTTTATTGAGACACTTGTAGGCTTTGTTGTTCATTGGATATCCAAGAAAAATTCCTTCATCAAAATTGTCTCCAAACATCCATTGATTTCATTCTTTATTCTGGATGAAACATTTTCTTCTGAAAACACAAAAGTATTTCAACGAAGGCTTTCTTACATGCCAAAATTTGTATGGTGTCTTTGTTTCTACCATATAAAGCCCTGTTCGATTATGAATGTTCATTGCAGCATCAACATCCTCCTTCCAGTAATGGTGAGAGATACCACTCTCAATCAACATAGTCTTGTCCATATTGTTGACCTATCGATTCTGATGCTCAAAAACTCCATTTTGTTGTGGAGTTCGTACAGTAGCTACCTCATGTTGTATTCCATGTTTTTCTATGTAATTTTCAAACTCAATGGATGTGTATTCTCCTACATTGTCAGATCGCATGACTTTTATTGTCCGTCCAGTCTCATTCTCGGCAATCTGGTGAAAATTTTTCATGCAATCATGTACTTGTCGCTTCCTGTGAATCACCATTACACAAGCTAGTATGATATAATCATCAATAGAAAGGATAAAGTACCCTTCTCCATGGGTTCCAGCAACATTTATCAGGCCACATATGTCTGTATGAATGAGATCAATAAGATGATATTCCCTTTTCTTCATTGGCCGATATGAACTACAGACCAGCTTCCCATGAATACAAGCATCATAGGACTTTTCCCGTTTATGTTTTAGAATGGGAATATCCATGACTATATTCAGCTTAGATATCATTTCCTTGTATTGTTGGTTAATGAGCCCCACCCTTCGATGCCACAAATTGTTTTCTTCTTCAACAGACAAATAGCAGGAGTTCACTTTGCTTGCAACCTGATATAAGTTTCCATCTGTTCTACAGCCCTTTATAAGAGAATTCATTGTTTTTTCATTTATAGTGCAGCCTTTTCGATTGAAGGTTACTTTGAGTCCTGAGTCACAGAGTTGACTTACACTGAGGATATTTTGGCGTATATCGTCCACATAAAGAACATCATTCTTCTTCAGCTCCCCGTTGGTGAGAGAAGTATTCCCACTTCCTTTAATCTTCAAAGCACCGTCATTACCAAACCGTACTATTCCGTAAAACATCTTTTCAATGTTCTTCAAAAGGTCATCATTTCTGGTCATGTGGGAAGACAATCCACTATCAAGGATCCAGGTGCTACTGCTCTTTGTATCTTTGAGGGCTACTTCTACAACATTGGATTTCTCGATCTTCTTCTTCTCATTACATGAGATATTAGATTGAGCAGAGGATAATGAGGGCCTTTTAATACTTTCTTCGACATAATCTGATTCTTTATAACCATAATATTCTTTCGGTGGGGAAAACTGTTTCTGAGAACAACATCTTCAGGAGGATGCAAACTGGCCCGAAATTGATTGTTGTATGAATTTCTCTTGTCGTACCGCTGGCTGCAATACATATCTTTATGGCCAAAGTTAGAACAATTAAAACAATAACCATAGAAGCTATTTCTTCTATACGATAGAGTATATGAAATCGTTCTCCTTTGTTGACTTCCCAGATCTTCCCCATTCAAATATCTCCTTGCCTCTTCACATTATGACATGGTATGGCCCAGATAACCACAGAATTGACACTTCATGAGATGAAATGACATTTCAATTGAATTTCTCCTCAAGCATTCTTCCTTGAGAGAAAAGTTGAACTGCCTATTGTTTCTGAATGTTTGAGGATAATTTTCAGTTCTTCCTTTAGTTTGGATTGAGGGTTTCTTTTTCATCATTTCAGGTAATGTTTTAGCATGTCCAACTTTTACCTTGTCTTTATTTTGGCTCTCTTTACTTCCAGCAGTTGATGTCTCAGCTTAACATCTAATTCCACTATTTCCCATGCAAGCAGGTCTTTGATCACTTACAATTTTTCTAACCCCATCTGAACCACACTTGGCTCTTGCAAGTAATTCTGCATATGAGAATCTTCTGAAATGAATTTTCTTCATTCCTTCATTTTTCGTTGATTGACATTGAATTCTACTTCTATGAGTAACAACTTCTTCCTCACGTCCCTCAACAGTCATGGAATTCTCTTCCAGTCTAGATGAAAGGTCATTTATGACCTTTACTTGTTCTTCAATTTTAAGATTTAGTTCCACAACATCATATGTTCTTTCAAGAATTGAAGGCTGAACTCTCAATAATTCTTCTAGTTGTTCAATCTCTACTTCAAACTCATCAACATATTCTGATGATTCTTCTACCATTTCCTTCCACTTATTACATATCTTACATTTATTCTTAAGATTTTAAAATCATCCTTAATTTGATTCTTTGAATCACCGTTATAAACAATATGATTATCTCTATCCTTATTGATCAAGGGTTCTGACTTTTCAAGTGTAGCCATCATGGAATCGTGATTTCCCTTTTTAAATTCAGGTTCTTCTTTTTCACAAAATTCAGTATCCCCATCTTCCTCTTCACAGACAAAACTCTTCCTATGTATTTTCATTCCATATTTGAGGTCACTCTTTTTGAAATATCATTTTCGAGACTTCTCGATTTTCTCATTCTCACTATCTTCATCATTGATCTTTCTTAAACATTGAGAGGAAATGTGCCCAACTTTTCCACAACAAAAACATGTGAGAGGTAACTTCCCTTTGAATTTATCTTTTCCCTTTTGGAACTTCTTTGCAATGAGAGAAAGAATATCTTTTTCTTTGTCATATTGAGCACTACATTCTTTTGAGATTTTTAGTTTATCCATGGCCTTGAATGCCATTTCCTTGCTCACACGAGTCGTAACATATTATGGTTTGACTCTCATTTCGTATCCTACCATGCTGCTCAGAAGATCATCTAGAGAATGTTTGGAACGATCTCTTTCCCCAAGGGCTGAAACCTTTTCATTGTACATGGGTGGAAGTATTCTTAATATTTTCTATACTATATCAATGTCATTTATTTCTTCGCCTAGACCCCGAATTGCTCCAACCACTTTATTAATTTGATTGAAGAATGAGTCTGCATTCTCGTCTGGGTGCATCTTCAGATCATCAAACTGATTGTGCATGACTTGTAATTTTGCCTCCTTCACTTTTCTATCTCCATCATAAATATTTTTGAGTTTATCCCACATGGATTTTTCTGAGGTGCAACTCATCACCTTTAGATAGATCTGATTAGAAAGAGCTGTGGTGAGTGCATTTTGTGCTTTAGCATCTGCATCAAGAATTTTCCTATCTGCATCAGTCATAGCCAAGCATGTTGGATCTGTGACATTTTACACCTTTCACAGTGAAAAACAGAACATCCATTCCAAGGGATCTTAGATGATATCTCATTCTATTCTTCCAAATTTGAAAATTACATCCATCTAAGAGAGGGACTCCCCTGATAATGACTTCATTTTCCATGATGACAAAGGAAAAATTCAACAATAGCAACCTTTACCCTCTGATACCACATGTAGGACCTCGTGACACCATGAGAGAGGAGGGTTGAATCAGGGTGTCAACTTTTTATTTTAAAAACAAGATCTTGTTCCCACTTTGGCAGGAACTAGTTAAACTTGAATGATTAAAATGATCAGCAATGAAACATTCACATGCAAAGAGATAACACAACAATTTTTACATGGTTCACCGCTTAGGGATACGTCCAAGGAGCATACGCCAACAAGTTGTTGGTCATACCAAATTACACTAATATTCACTAGTTGTGGGTTACAAAGTTTCGAGAACAGTCACTCTATCCCAGGCTCACTACCTTTACAAAAGTTTAGGGATAGCTCACTGCGTCCCTCGGGTCACTACCGTTGACTCCCCCTGGCTCACTTCCGTTGGTGATGTCCCAATCAGTTTATAGACATGAAGGTCTCTTCATCATTGATCAATGAATGCATCCTCTGCATAATGAGGATGCTCTATTTAAGTCCATCTATCACCCGTGAACTGATCAACAACATTCATCCCGCACCAAGACAACCGGCAAGCCTCAAAGCACCTGGAAAGCAACTCTAAGGCGGAATGATTGTTTCAAGGATGGCGCGCAAGTTATAACTGTCATGCAAGTCCACCTTCAACACTTGCGCGATTCATTCTTGAACTGTATGATCTCTTTGTTTTGAATTAAAATTTTGTAATTTTCACTATTAATCGAAATATGAAAGTTATCCGAAAAGTACCAAAATTTCACCTTAGGCTAAATTCGATACTCCGAATCCAAAAATGAAGTCCATTTTGAGAGATAAAATTTCAAAAAATTTAAAAGGTAGGTATTACTATTCATAACGGCAAGTTTGATTGGTTGTGGTGTGTTGGAATCTCGAAGTTGCGTACAATGCATGCCATTGAATTATTCAAAGGAAAGCGTATCGTGGAAGCTTGGGATGTTTCATTTTAAATTTTTTGATGTCCCCATTTAGTCAAAAAGTTTAAAATATTGTATTTAAAAATGTTTCACTATTAAAACTTGATAAAAGTGCAATACTGAAAATGAATCTGTTCTTGCATTATGTCTAAGAAACTCATAATATGGATTGTAAAATTATAAGGATTATATAAAGATTAAAATTTAGTTAATACTATTCATAACATCTTTTGAATGGCTTTTTTGGTAAGTCATGGTGTGATTGAACACGGTGTTGCGTGTAGTGAAAGTTATTGAATTATTTTGAAGAAATAACACACTATTAAATCTTGGGGTGTTACATTCTCCCCTCCTTCAATAAATTACGTCCTCGCAATTTGAAATTGTTCTTCGAAAATAAAAGGTTGAAAATAGAAAATATATTTTTGGGAAAACCCACATCGGAAATTGGGTTACTAAAATTTAGTCTTAATATTAGGAAAAGAGAAATGAAAGGTTCACCACCAAATTATGATCTCGATTAGAAGAACATTGGTAGAAATTAGGGAAATATAATTGGAGGAAAAACGTAAATATTTATATGTATTGATTGAGGTCATCAATCACAAACAATAATAAAATTGAGGTCCTTAAATTCATCAATCTATGATGATTAGAAATACCATCGGTTCAACAAAACATAGGGTATTGGGATAACACATTTTTGACGTTTCAAAATATCATAGTTGAAATCCGAAATCGAAAAATGAATTAATGAGGCCTCTATTTAAAATCAAGAGTGGAAAGTATGAAGATTACCGAAAATAAAACATACTAGGGTTACATGTTGGAAAATATAGATATTGAAGAGAAATTTAAAAAATCAATTATCTGATGGAGAGTGGTAGAGAACATGGCTATGAAAAGGCCAACAATCCCAAAGCCATAAATTAGTGATGATTTAAGGTACCATCTAGGACAACATTTTTGTTCTAGGTTCCTTTTCTTAATGTTGAGGAATTTATTTATGAGATTGGCTAAGATCATAAGGAGATATACTTACTTTATAATTAGAGTTTTATCCGTTAATAAATTTCTACCACAAACTCATCTTTCACTCTAAAATATAATAGAACGTAAAAAAATCTATTTATACTATTCATATAGGGTTCCAAAATAAACGAATTTATAATTCATCTACCAGATATTTTAACAAAAACTACATTATTTAATCCAGGACATCTCATGGGCCAGTGGTAGGTGATACACCCTTGTCGTCCTTCGGTTGTGGGTTCAAGTCTCGCAGCCTTGCCGGACATGACGGGTTTCCGCCCGACCTCCGGGTTGTCCTTTTATGGCAATCCAAAATAATCCAAACTAGGACTATCCAAAATACATCTGTCCAAACTCACAGTAAAAAATTAATAAGGAAGGTAAACATAATGTAGATACTTTTTACCCCGTAATAGCATATGAATACCTTCATCATGTATTCTTTAAACACACTAAAACATCCTGGATTACCATATTCCTTATTGATTACATTCATTCTCCCTTATTCTATATAAAATGCTGGATATACTTCATCAATACAAAAAAAATTTAAACCCCAACAATGATGGAATATACAAATCATTAATCAATTTCAAGGTAGTCAAGAATATCCAATATAATTTATCCAAATAAATCATGTATTATTCCAAAATCACTACCTCGGTATCAGAACTATATTATGGTTTATCATTCTCTCAATGATATATTTTCGAAAAATTTATCTTTCTATTGAGTCACTTTTCTTTGTTCCACACAATCTCAAGTCCTTAATGAAATATTACTACAGTACAATCCTTATATAGTCCATAATTATTATAACAAGTACATTATTGATACAACACTCAATTGACATAATCAACATAAGAACTCTAATCATTCCTCTTCATCTATGGTAGTATCATAACTTGATTATTATCCAATAGCATCATTTGCGGCATGGTTTGATGACTGGGACATAGGTTCGCGTAGTGTCCAAACTCCTTGCAAATGAAGCATTGTACATTTGAACCATTTTCTTACCCTTGCAGTCACGTACTTTGTGCCCTTTTCCTCCATACTTATAACAAACTCCCATTCCTTTCAGACAAGTTCCAGGGTGTTTCTTCCCACAGTTATCACATATGGGAAAATTCTTCTTTTACCTCTTCCCATTATCCATCTTTTTTTCTTCCATCCTTTTCTTCTCTTGCTTCCCTTCAAAGCCATAGGACTCAGTAAAATCTTTACTTATCTTATCAACACATGATATTATTTCTTCATATGATTATAATACATGGGAGACTATTTCTCTTATAAATTCTGGCTTAAGACATGAAAGATATGATCCTTCTTTCTCTTTGGATTATATGCATTGCTGTAGTTATCATTCCTTCTACTGGGTGCCATTTCTAAACAATGGCATACACTAGATTAGTTTATTAATAACAATAACTAATCCCAAACTTGTAAAACACATAACATAAATTAAATATTTTATGGATATAATCCATAATCATAAATATGTCTCCTTTGAGAAAGTATATACTTATAAACCCTTAATAATGGTTTGTAAAGAAAATGAGAATTATCATAAGCATATCCCCCTGGAGTGTCGTAACCCAGAGTGCAGCAAGGCCCGTTGTTGTGCACCAGTTCTCATTAGAGTCTAGATCAAAGCGGTGTTTTCGGGTTTTACCCCTAGGTACATCTGTTCCAGAGCCGCCTCTACCTGCTCGTATCCAGACAGGGATGTATTTCTCGGAAAACTCACAAAATCTCTACAATACCAAAATTCTAGAAAGTTCTTCTATACTAATCCTCAAGGTCCATCTTAGGTCTATGTGCTCTAATCAGAGTTTACCTAAATCTAGTTTCCATGGTTTGTACTAAACTTCCTCTAATACCAACTGTAACGCCCCGACCCCAGTTACCCAGAGTCGGTGCATTATTACATAACATTGACATGATCACAAGAAAGATCAAATCTCGAAAGACCGATTGGTTTAGTAGCCTTGGAAACACTTGATATATTCATAAAGTTTTACATTACATCATAAAGTGAAATACTACTACAACAACATAGTCTCCATATCCCACACTCATATCCCCACATACTATCCCTGCAGGTCATTCATAAATTACCTCTTCACATCCTGGGAAAAATAAAACATAGAAAAGGTGTAAGCTCAAATGCCCAGTAAGGATAACAATATAGTGGAAACATTCATAAATTAGAATAAACATTTAAGGAGATTTATAACATAAAACAAAAGCCTTTTAAACATGAACTTCAACATAGTATGGAAAAAATAAAATGAAATAATGCCATTTACTTATTCACATGGATATTCTTCTAATCGAATAATCACATGCAATATCAATTACCAGTTCCATAATGATGGAATGTATAATTCCAGACTATCATAACCACATATCCAAGGCCTCGTGCCAAGACTAAAAATAATATTTTTCCAAGGCCTTGTGCCAAGACACTAGTTTGTCTCATGAGACCTACTGATGCATCGAGGAGCTATAGAGGGCTCCACCTGTCACTTACTAAGTCCAATGCATTCCCATATGAAAAGGTTTTTACATAACATAAACATTCGTATTAAAACTTGCATACGAAATGTCAATACATTCTTCATAAACCATGAATGGTATGAAAATAACACATCCACAGTAAAAAAATATCACAAAACCTTCAATAAAATAAAAATTTTTGTATCATAATAAATCAACTTCAAATAAGCTTAAAATCCAACAAGGATGTTGACATAGATGAAATCAAAACCATTTGAGAGGAATATCTCTTTTCTTGAAATAATTGAAAAATCACCCATTTATAAAGGAAGTAATTTAAAAGTGATTTTTGAATCAAAGTGTCATATACCACTTTTAAACTTTTGAAAAGAAATGTCATTTCAAAACATTCATGTCTATATAAATAAATACATAAAATCATTTTGAAAACAAGGATATAAATTAAAAAGATTTAGAAAGATAAATCTTTAAAACATTTAAAATTCTGATTTTGATAAAGAGTACCTTTCATAAATTTGTAAAATATTCATTTTGAAATCATTTAAAAGTCACATTATTATAAAATAAAACATTTACTTTGAAAATATCCTTATAATCTTGTAAGGGAAGATTGGAAAATTTTGTAATGGTGGAAAATAGCCGCACCCACCGTATAAGATAAAAAAATATTCTTACCTTAATTCTGTCGAAAAGGTTAAAAAGGACCTTGTTTGGAAAACAACGGAATGATTCCATTATAAACATATTATAAAAAGTCAAACAAGGGTATAAATGACTTTAACCCATATTCTGTAAAATAGTAAGAATTTTTTGAAATACACATTCAAGAAACTTGTATGTGGATGATAAAGAGATCCCAGTAGATTATTATGTATAAACAACCTCGGATAATGAAGAGATTGTAAAATAACCCTTAAATTGTACTTTTCCTTGGATGGGGTTGGTTAAACTCCTTTATAATGGTGAAATAATTGTTATTAAATTATACAAGAATCATATACATTAATATGATATCATATATGATCTTTTAACATTGATTTGTTAATAATATCTTAGTATTATCGTTGTTTCGAGTGTTAACTTACTCGTTTTCCTTTATATGTTTTGTTAAATAAGCCGTGTTTTTCATGGATAGGTTGTATCATAATCATATACAGATTTATATCAAGCCCTTATATACTATTATTAATCATCAAATGAGAATTATATTTGAATGGATACGATGGAGAATGAATCTCATCGCGTTCGTGGAGACGGTAGTCCGTACGTACGCACGAGCGGCAATATCATTCTTTTGATATAAAAATAATATATAAATGGATGGTATATCATATATAAAGAATAATTAACATGTTATATTTATTATTTACATGAGTTAAACATAATTATTGTACCCATCCAAATAATAATATATTGAATAACAATTACACCACGCCGTGGAGATGGTAAGCCTTACGTACGCACGTATGGTGACATGTTATTCAAAGGGTGGATAGAATACTGAATATGGTTGTACCATATTTATAATAACATCACAATACATATATGATACTTTATACATTATTTTATAATGGTAATAACAAAGAAATAAGAAGTGGAAGAAAAGGGAACTTGGAAAAGGGTGGTGAAATCATTACCTCTTCTTCGGGTTCCTCCTTTTGATTTGATCAAAAGGGCTCCTTAAGTTGGCTTTCTGATCAAACTAAGTCCTCTAGGTTGTACTGAGGGAAGTTGGGAGAGTATTTGGGCAGATATTGGCCGAACCAAAAGCCTTTGAAGGTGTGATGAAATAAGGAGGAGTGCCCTTTTATAAGAGGGGTGAGGTGCACCTTTGGAAAAGCTAGAAATATTAATTTATAATAAATTCATATACGGTTTATAATGGCTCCAAAGATGATTATTTCAATTTTAAGGTGGGTATGGGTCTAAAACAACTCAACCAATATAATTTAGACAGGTTTGTGTCATTATATTAACCTTATCTTTAAGTATTAACTCTTAGTTAATTAGTTTCACTTTTACAATGTCTCTTTGTATTTTTATATAATATGGTTAATAAATTTAATATATACATCCAAGAGACCCCAAGTGGCCCATTAATGATACAGCTATCATTATATAAGTATCTTGGCCGAACCTTTGATATTTAGGAATTTAATATCAATTAATAATATAATATTTGTTTTAAAAACTCTTTTATGTCAATTTTGACACTATTCAATAGTTGATTTTTGTGAAACTCATAACAGAATGATTACTTAGAAAAAATTTAATTAAATAATTCCTAACATGTCATATTAACTTATAAAATTATTGTAATTCATAAAAATTCTCAAATTTTATTTATTTGTATATTTATAATATCAATTATTTTAATTTTTCACTATTATGGTAATTAATGCATCATCATTGTGTCATAAATAAATTAAATTATTTAATGTCTAAAAATTATAAATAATATATAATTATGTAGGAAATCTTTTTATATTTTAATGAATATTTATAGTCGAACATCCAACATATATAACCCTATGTAAAAATTGTTTTTCTAAAAGATATATGCTTGTGTTATTTTTGTATTCATTTTAACTTAATTAAAATAAAGTGTCCCTATCACCTACAAGTGGCTCCATGGGGTCCCAAAATCAACCCAAAGATGACTATGGTCGAACATGTATCATAAAATAAGGTTAGGACACGTTTTAGGGTAATTTAGTATTATTATAATATTATTTTTTAACCCTTATTTACGGGATTTACCCTTAACCATGGTAAATAAAATATTTACCGCAGTAATTATTCAAAATGTCTAAAAATAAAAGTTACCTATTTACACAATTTGAACATCCTGATTCTAAATATGGAATCCATTTTTCAAAATTCAAAACATAGAAGTGGCGGAACTCAATTTAAAATTAATTCCCGTTGTTAAAACAAAAGCGTGTTTTTAAGAGATAACAACTATCAAAAGCTTGGCACTTGTTTATGTCCGGTTTAATTGTAAAATTATGTCCAATGACCAACATTATATTAAATGGTAAAAATATATTCTAAATATACTTTAAAACCACTCAAATCCATAATATATCACTATTAATTATTTTGATTAAAAAAGTTTTTTTTAATTAAAAATTAGTAATTTTCACTATTCATCAAAATATGAAAGTTATCCGAAAAGTACCAAAATTTCACCTTAGGCTAAATTTGATACTCCGAATCCAAAAATGAAGTCCATTTCTAGAGATAAAATTTCTAAAATTTTAAAAGGTAGGTATTACTATTCATAATGACTAGTTTGATTGGTTGTGGTGTGTTAGAATCTCGAAGTTGCGTACAATGCACGCCATTGCATTATTCAAAGGAAAGCGTACCGTGGAAGCTTGGGATGTTTAATTTTAAATTTTTTGATGTCCCCATTTAGTCAAAAAGTTTAAAATATTTTATTTAAAATGTTTTCACTATTAAAAGTTGATAAAAGTGCAATACTGAAAATGAATCTGTTCTTGCATTATGTCTAAGAAACTCATAATATAGATTCTAAAATTATAAGGATTATATAAAGTTTAAAATTTAGTTAATAATATTCATTACCTCTATTGAATGGATTTTTTGGTAATTCATGGGGTGACTGAACTCGGTATTGCGTGTAGTGCAAGTTAGTGAATTATTTTGAAGAAATAACACACTATGAAATCTTGGGGTGTTACATTATTTAACCCATTTTTATTCCCAATATATGATTTAATGAATGTTTTATGATATATTGGAACACATATTTATGATTTTAATTATGTGATTAGTGGGAACAACGTAGCCCTACAAATCATTGGGAAATTATAAATATTTTTATGAGCTCTGAGGGTACATAGGTAGTTAGACCAATCCTAAAAAAGATTTTACAAGGGTGGTTTGCCCAAGTAGAAAAATAATTGTACCTGGGTTTTTTTTCATAATTCTGTAATAGGTTATACGAGAGGAAAACCCATGACCGATGTTGGTAAATTATGGTTCTCCCAAGAAAAACATGTTATGAATGTTTTTATGGGTATCCTTGACATATTATTTTCTATGATTATGTGTCTTTCACATATTTAGTTCTTATGTCCATGTTATTATATCATTGATCTGAATCTATGATTATCATATGATTCATGTCTTATTAACTACCAATATATATTCAATGAATCATGATTATGATCATTGATATATAGGGTGTGGTTATAAAATTTCATTCTCATGTTTTCATTCCCTTTTTTTCAATATATGATTACGTATCTCCTTTGATTATCCTTGATTAGATTGTGAGATAAACCTTTCTTATATTTCTATTCCCAATTAATAATGAAATATTTTATGTAGGGTATCATTATTAGGATTACTAAATGGGATGATCTTTATGGGTAATATTAAATATCATTCAACAAATAAACATGATTGTGTAACTAGTCTCCAAATACACTAAACAATTATTGTCCTCATTCATGTTTTTGTGGAATATATTTTATATTAATCTAAAAAGATGTAATATGTATTTATTATACTCCTATGTCTTTATAGTTACTCTTTCTATTTCCTTGTTCTTTCGGTCTCCAAGGAATACATTTTTCCATCATCACTAACTAAGAATTTTAATTGTTACCAAGTTTTCTAATTTTACCGGATCATTTGGGTTCCCCTCCATTCATTTAAAGTAAGGAATTAGTATTTTCCCCATAACTCTAGATCAGAAACTCTGAATTGGAATATCTCATAAACTAAATATGCTATGTTGATCATTCTGATAATTTATTTTTCAGTCCCATATCATCCACTGCACCTACTTATAATGAATAATCGTCTAAAATTTTTCCAAAGGCTTTAATAGTTCTTGAAGATTATGAAACACCTTCCATAATTCTCAATATAAGATAACCAATCATGTAATACACTATTTTTTTTTGATTTTTCAAATATGTCACTACTCGTCGCCTGGGCCCAATGTTGTGAATACCCAAAGCCCACCTTCCTAAGGTCAAGGGCTTCTGACTATCATCGGAAAGGAGAATCCAAAAAACGGAAGGTGTTTCCTTTAAACCTGTATACACATAGATACGGAATACTGCACAAAAAACCCTCAATGGAATGAAATTAGTTTGACCACCATGAAGTAACACTACTGAGATTAATTTGTGTAAAATGAAAGTAAATGAGCCAGAATATAATCCAACTAAACGGAAAGTACAACAAAAGAAGTACGAGCTCTAGAGGTCGTCCTCTAAGGATCCTACCTGAATGGTAGGTATATCTCTTGGTCAGATAACACTATAGTACACCATGTATATAGATCCACATCTTAGAAGCATCTAGGATTGGCTCTCCAAAGTGCTCATCAAATATGTCTGTAGTCTGCACAAGACACAACTGGTGAGGGAAAATCTCATGCAAGGGTGAGTATAACAATACTCCGTAGGGACCTCGAGACCCCCGATGGTCTCTCATTTATCCATGAAGGAAAAAAACCTCAAAATAAATATCATAGAGGAAATACAACAATGAAATATCTCAATCACAAAGAACAATGTAAAATACACTTATCACATTAGGTATAACTTAAGTACAAGGGAACAAATGATTAGTCATAATGTTATATCGTAGTATTTTGTTGAGAGGCTCTACTACTGATCTACATAGGATCATTGTGTGCTAAACCACACAGATTAACTAGGTGATGACTCACACATGATCTCTAGGTGCTGACCCACATATATTTTCTAGGTGTTGACCCACTCCAGATCGCTAGGTGCTCACCCACTCAGGATCGCTATTCATTATTGAAGTCACAGCCAGACACAGGATTCCCACACTTATCATGCCTGATTCTGATAAGATTCGATCCTTATGAAATTGGTCATACCTCAAATGCTTTTAATTCCCACGTAGAGTAACCTCAAAAGACTAGCTCTTCGTATGGGTACCAACACAACAAATGGTATGTCATTCGGAGACCCAATCTGTAAGTTATAGATTTTTTAGTAAAAAGGGACCATTTGGATTTGAGTCTAATCAAAATTGGACATACTCAAAAATCCACCAAAATGTTGGTGGAGTGTACCATAAATAACTACCCATCATAAGGGTCCCAACGACACTGACAACGCAGGAATCAGATGCACGATTTTCAAGATACATGTGTTTTAGTAAATATGGAACTGGTTGTGTCTTGGCCCTTCCTGACCCGGTTGGGGGTCACACATACCCTGGTTCAATTAGACAGACCTGAACATACCTGGTTTTGTTTGGGGTTGGTCTGGTCTAGCCTAGCCAGTGGGCCAGACCAAATGGGCCTCGCTGGACCCAGCCCGATTTGGCTGAGTGTGCTGGCTTTGAGTCTCCCAGTGACCTGGCATCATCCAGCCATCCTGAAGGGTGCATGTATGGCTTTTCATCATGGGTCCATCCTACTGGAGTGAGATCATCCCAGTAGCTAATGCTGCCGGTGGTGCGCCGTCAACCGACACGCGGCAACTGCACCGTGTCAGGGCCCCGCTAGCCCCGCGGATGTGGGGCCTCCTCCAGCCTTGGTCGAAAAACCACTGTTCACCATCCACCCAGAAATCCCAGACATAGGCCATCCCTCCACGTGGCACCCGGTGATGTGTCTCCCACTACCACAACATCCTCTTACTACCTCGGCCCGCCACTCCGCCAGGCTACTGGCACAGCCTGCGACCCTCTGTCCTGTCATCCCCAATATGGCCAGCGTCCTCGCTTTCTGTCGTGGTCGGTGCTAGTTTCGGTGCCAACATGGAGACAAGACCATCATAGGACCACTTTACGCACTACAAGGGTCCTTTCTTCACACCTCCTGGATCTATGACCCCTAGATATCTCTCTATTAACAGCGAAAGTCTCAAATATGTCTTTCTATTGATTCAAGAGATTGTCCACAAAGAACACCCACGGTGGAGGGGATCTGGCCTTTTTTGTGTTGGCATGCTCCCTCCTCACATAAAGTTTATTATCGAGTCAGGTCTATGGATTTTAGTTCAATAAAAAATGATAATTCAACCACAGATAAAGAAATCCAAAAATAGAAGTCACCTTCCCGCATAAACGTACGAATCAGGAATCATCATGCCTATTGGTTGATATATGTTCTTCGTTTCATGGGAAAATAATGTGGATTATCTTTAAAAAAAATAAAACAATCCCGCTACCTCATTGATGCTTGATTCTATTGCATATTTTCCTCATGGTTTCAAGATACCGACGAAGTTCATCGATTGTAGCTTTGTTAATTGAGGAATGTCAAAGATGATGAAGTCTCACCATTATTCGTCATTCTTCCTTGGGGAGGATGTTTCATGGAGGTTCATCAGAGTACCCTTGCCGATTAATACTCGCCTCTCCAATGCATCAAAAAATTAAAAGAAAAACACATCTCAATGTTTTAGGTACGTTGTGATGTCGCGTTGTTACGCTATTTCATTTATGAAGAAATGTTGTTGTTACGCTAAATATATTACATCGCTATTCTACATGATATGGGACATTAATGAGACTCATTAATGATCCTCGTCTCTGCACCACAGCGTCACCATTCGCCACTCAATAGTGAGAAAAAAATAAAATTATTTTTTAAAATTATTTTATTGTTTTTCTCAAAAATCATGATAAATAAATTTCTGTCTCGGCACATTCTAGCCAAATTTAAGTGTTTCATAGAGGAATCCTGGTGTTCCAAGTTCAACGATTCCCTCAAGTTTTTGATCTGAGTATCGGTTCCATAGTTATAAAAAAGTGATCACACCTTTATTTTAATAAACCTTAAAGGAAATCCAAAAAATATCTTTCACCCTCGACCTATGTCAGCAAGGGTAAGGCTCCACCTTAGGGAAAAAGTCTCTCACAAGATCAATGGAACTCTCATATTTTCAATCTCAGTTACCTTTTATGAGTTACGAAGATTTTAAAATTAAATAATTGTTACTCAATTATTTCATTTATGTCCAAAACTTAATTTTAACTACTGGCTGCACCAGCCAATATTAAGATCTTCTTAAGGAAATAATACACTCACAAGCAAAGTGGTTTGTTAATATTTGTAATCGGAGTCACCATTCCTGAGCTATAAGCATTTGAAAAATAAAATAATTAATTTGATTTAATTAATTTATTTTTAGTTGTGAATTTTTTTATGGTTTCCTCAATGGAAGGATTCACTGACTAATCCTAAGTCATGCATAACCTATATTTTCAATCTTGAACAAAATGGTGCCCTCAAATTTTTAATCTGGGAACCTGTTCAAGAGTTACACCACATTTTTAGGAAAACCCCTCAAGAGCACTATTTAAGGATTAACATTTTTCGACACATCATTATAGGAACTCTGTGCCTTAGAATCGTAAGTCATCTCAGCACCCTGTATTGAAATAATTACATATAAAAAAATTTAAATAAAAATTCAGATACATATATTCTACGTACCATAGGGGTTTACGTCCTCAAAAGATAAAACAAATTTATATCAATCAAATGGGGGTACTGAGCACGAATCTAAGCCTCTTACTCCCTTGTGCTCTTCTAGATATTCCCAGTGCATATACTGAATGCACAATAGAGGAATCAACCATCGGTGAAATACAAAACCAGGTAGATTATTTTTTATCAACCCAGAACTCTAAAAACGTTTCCCCAACTTCAATGTCTAGCTCAACCCAGTCAATGACGTGCGATGGATCATGCACGTACCCCATTAGCGGAAAAACATGAAAAACACTGTGAAGCCGGTTCATCTGTGGGGGAAGATCTTGGTTGTACGACACCACTCCAACTCTTATAAGAAACTATAAATGTCTAATGAATCTTATAGATAGGTTTCTACCACATCCAAATCTCTAAAACCCACATTGGGTGATACATTAAGGAACACATGATCCCTTTACTCAAACTCTAATGGTCTCTGTATCCTCTTAGGATAAGACTTCTTGTTGCTGTGTTTTATTCTTATCTTCTCTTGGATGATATGCACCTTCTCAGTGGTATCCCTTAAAAACTCAATCCCTGTGAGTTTCAACTCCATTGGGTCTATCTAGAATCAGCATGATCTACAAGGCCACTCATACACGGCCTTAAATGGTGTCATGAAAATGCTGGAGTGAAATCATTTGTTGTATGAAAAATCCACCGGTGGAATGTGGTCCACCCAACTGTAACAAAAATCTTGGAACCAATAACACAGCATGTCCTCCAAGGTATGTATGGTCCACTCCATCTGACCATCTATTTGGTGGTGAAAAGCTGCACTCAAACTTATCTAAGCCCTGAATTCCTCTTACAACCCCTTCAAAAACTGGGATGTAATTCATGCATCACAGTCTGAGATGATCATATGAGTCACCCCATAGATATTCACTTTCTTATAGATGTAGAGGCACCCCAATCCCTCTATCAATCAATGCTCCTACATTGGTTGGAAATGAGACAACATGGTGAGTCGGCCAATAATCACCCATGTAAAATTGTTCCCCTAGTTATGTGTGCTTTTCCTTCCAAGAATTCAAAAGAGATACCATCCCACTCCTGTTTTTGTTCTTCATGTGGTTGTTCCAAGCCTGAAGGGACCTGATGCTCAGCCTTCACCTGCTGAAAATTGAGGCATCGTGAAATGAACTCTACAACCACTCTCTTCATCCTTGTCCACTAGTACTGACGTCAAAGGCACTGGCCCATCTTTTCCACACTAGGATGTACCACAAAAGCGTATTTATGGAACTCCCTCAACACATCCCCCCATAACGTCAATGGTACTACAGTGTGTCCTATGAAAATTACGATGATCTCCCAACTAATCAGAAATACATCAAGAGATTGTCCTAAGGATAACTAAGCACAATGGGCCTCATAGTCAACATCAACAGACTATTCCCCCTAACTCACAGTAAGAGTGGGGGAGAGATAGTCATTTACCTAAGTTATGCTTCTCCATCATCATCCATGAATGATATATGCATCGTGGATAGCTTCTCTATCATGTCACTCAACATCTTCAAACTACACCGCCTACTTATGAATAACTACGAAATACCTCTGTTACACTGATGTTCATATTAGTTCCATCTCGGGGTGTAGAATGATACATAAGTTTCTCCCCATGTGGGGAGGTATTCCTAGAAACATCTTCTGAATGGAATTTCTTGCACTCTGCCTATACTGTTGGGAACTGAAAAATCAAAATATCCTCTTACATGAGGGTTTATCTGGATGGCTAAATAATGATCGGTTTCACCCTCTTATGCATGAGTTTATCTCTTGTGGCCTAGATTTCATTTTTGTCACCAACCTAGGAAAACCCCATTCCAACACTGCAGCTATACCACATCCATTTTCCTAAAACATTCAATATGAGCATGAATTGTGTTGAACAATCCGTACCCAAACTAATTTCTTACAACCTTGATGTTTCCACCAATATATTAGTATAAAAACTCTTTATTCAAGAGTCAAATCCCACCATCACCATAGGTGTGATTATCGAAACTCCTCCCATAGCTATCTCTAGGTATAAGAATCAAGTCAACAGTTTAACTCGAAACTCTAGGTGTTGAACACAATTCATGACAAGAAGGAATTATTAGCACCTATGCCTATTTTTATAGCAGCTAGTAGTAGAGAAAGACCATACCTCTAATCCTTCCTGGAGCCCTCAGGTCATACTCCTTGACCGTATCCAGCTACACCCATCACATAACCTCCAGCTCCCTGAGCCAAGTGTGGACCACCTTGGGGTGGTGTTTTCATCATGCTGAAATGTATACCACCTCATGCTTCTCTCATATCTCCTCTTCAACATATTGTTCCCTGTATATTCATATATCACAACAACTTCCTATTTCCGAAATATTTTACACATCCACATCTCTAAGACTGACGTCACTTTCCTACATTCTGACTGCTGACATTCACGGGCTATATCTGGTCATCCAAAAAACTTTCAACCAAAAAAGTTCCCTATATCATCATAATATATGTAAGAATGGAAAAAGGAATAGTGCTATCTCAGATGTCCCTAAACAAACCTTTCTCAAAAGTTCAATAACTGAATCACTGGTCATATTATATTCATCAAGTACCTATAATAGTCTGTAAGCTTCAATGAATACTCATCTACTGACATGTTGTTGGGATGATGATATATAAGATCTAGGAAAAAATTACCCCTTAGCAATTTCATGGAAACAGACCCCTTTTATGAGAATGGATCTCATGCGCTGTCCTCAGAAAATTCACCTCATTGTATGATTTGGGTAATATAAACACTGTAATCACCATACTGATCTATGTAGAACGATCACTGCTAGGACCGCACTCTGATCTTATTGTGCCCTAGATAGATGGAAACTAGGTCACCACCTCACATCAGTCCTTATCCGAATGTGAGTTAGACTAACCTCAAATCGTGATGGGTATCTGTCACTGAAACTCATATAAGGAACATAGACTACATGTGTCCTCTACCGGTAGCACCTGTAGTAACTGATAACCATGGGGAAGTGGTATTTCTAAGACACGGCTTGAAGGTACCATCATTGGAAATGGCCCATGTAATGAAGTCTCATCACTATGTAGACCATCTTTATGGCCACACATTATAATTAAGGATGGCTGGCTGTCTAAAAAAATATTGAAAGAGAATCAAGATTATCCACGGTCAATATTTTATACCTAGTGAGATTTCTCAAAAGAGATCAAGAGAAAAAAAATTTCCAAAACACAAGCAATACATGTTTTTCTGTATTGGGTATGGAAAAAGTAATTCTAGGTTCTAGTGCATGGATACGTCGACCGTTACACCAACACTGGACTCCCTAGCCTGAAATCCAAATAAAAAACACTTAACAATATTTCCTTATTAAAAATACATACTCTTTTTTCTTTTGGTATAACCGACATCTCTCTAATACCACATTATAACAACCCATCCCCCAGGAATAGTGTTGTGACTACCCCAAGCCCTCCTTCCATAGGCCATGGGCTGGTGACTAGCACTGGATAGGAATATCCCAAAAAGGGAAGACATTTCCATTAAACATGTACACGCATAGTCATGGCATACCACACATAGAAAACCACAAAGTAAAGAATGTATTTAAACCACCTTAAAGAAACACTACTGAGAGTAATTTGTTTAAACATAAAGTAAATTGGCTAAAATAGAATCCCAACTGAAAGGAAAGTAAACCAAAAAAAATAAAAGCTCCAGAGGTCATCCGCCCAGGATCCTACTTAATGGGTAGGTATAACTGTCTACCAGTTGTCACTTCATGACACAACGTCTATAGATCCACCTCCAAGCACCATCTAGTCCTGTCACCCCAAAGTCTCTGTCAAAGATGTCAGTCCTATACACAAGACACAATAGGTGTGGGAGACACCCATTCAGTGGTGAGTGTGTCAATAATGAGAAGGATCCTCGAGACCCTTGAAGTTCTCTCAGTATTCAATTAATGAAAACACCACAAAAGAAAATACCACATAGGTAATACCAATACCAAAGATCTCAAACACATTGCATAAAGTAAAATACATATCTCACAATAGGTATACCTTATGTACATAGGTAAAGATGATTAGTATTAATTCTAGATCATCATATTCTATCGAGAATCCTTACTTTTGATCCACACAGGGTCACTAGGTACTGACCCACATAGGATGACTAGGTGTTTACCCACAAAGGATTGCATGGTGCTAACCCACATAGTATTTCTGGGTGCTGACCCAATTTGGATCAGTAGGTTCTAAACCACTTAGGATTTCATGTGCAAACCCACAGAGGATCTCTATTCATTCTTCACGTCATATCCTGTCATTGGATTCCCACACATATCACACCTAATTCTGGAATGATATACTCCTCAAGATGTCGTCTATATCTCAATATCCAAAATTTCTCACATAGAGTAACCCCAATATACCATATCATCATAAAGGTCTCAACGCATCAGACGGAGCGTCATTGGGATGCCCAAACAGTAAGTTATATATTTTTTAGTAAAAATGGACTGGTTGGATTCGATTCCGATCCAACCTGGACATACTTAATCTTTCACCAAAACATGAGTGTTGTATATTATAAGGAATAACCCATCGCAAGGGTCCCAACTCCAATGATGATGCATCAATCAGACGTGTGGTTTGCATAATACAATTGTTCTAGTAAACATGGGGTTGATTATGTCTGGGCCCGGTCTGACCCTGTCGGACCAACCCAACCATCCCGGCCTGGGGGTCCCACATAACCCAGTTAAATTAGATGGACACAACCTATCCCGTTTCATGTTGGTGTTAGTCTAGTTCATCCTGGCCAGTGGGCCAGGACCATTGGGAATTACTAGATCCATCCAGGTTTGGTCGAGGGTCCAGTCCATAGGGCCACCCGGTGACCCATCCTCATGAAGCCTGACCCGAAGGGTGCTGGTCTGGCGTAACAACATTGGTTAGGCCCTCTGGGTGTGGGCCCATCCGGCCAGTGCATGTTTGGCCCACTGGGTGCGGGACTTACCAAGTGGCTTGTGGCATGGCCTGCTGGCCCGTGGCCCGACCACTATGGCAGCTGGTGGTGCGTCGACTAGCCAGGATGCGGCATCCAAGCCTCATTCGACCCCTGTTAGCCCCGCAAATGCGGGGCCTCCCCTAGCCATGATCGACGGACCGCGGGGCCTCCTCATGTCGCGGTCAACGGACTGCGGATTCTCAACCTCCGAGACGGCTCGGACGCGGGTTGTCCCTCCTTTCAGCCGCTAGTATGGCCAGCATCCATTTGTCCTATCATCCAGCACGTGGAGAGTGTGATGAAAAACCCTTCATAGGACCATAGGATGTGCTTTAGTGGTCCATTATTCACACCTCCTGAGTCTATGGCCCCCGAATATCTACCTCCTCACTAAGAAGGTCTTAAATCTATCATGTCGTTGATTTGAGAGTTTGACCATGAAGAACACCCACGACGGAGGGGCTCAGGCCTTGTTCGTGTCAACCTGCTCCTCCACGTTAGAATTTTATAACCTAGGGAGTTCATGGGATTTCATTTCAATCAACAATAATAATTCGACCCTATAAAAATAAATCCCAAAAGAAAAGTCACTTTCCCGCATAAACACATGAATCGCGGATCAACCAGATATTGGGTTGATCCGTGTTCATCATTTCTAGAAAAATATAGTGGGGAAAAAATTTAAATAACTAGTCACTCCCCGTACCCCATTGACACTAAATACTGTACTGTTTCATCATTAAGGTTTCAAGACATCGACATCATTCCTCTCTTTCGGCTACATTCATCGAGGCACGTCGAAGGTAATGATATCTCTCCGGCATTCTTCATTCTTCGTTAGAGATGAAGTTCGTTGGAGGTTTATCAGAGGATCCTTGATAATTATTCCTCATCCCAGCAACACATCGTAAAATTAAAAGGAAAACATGTCCTAGTGTTTTAGTTACGCTGCGACGTCATGTCGTTATGATGTAACACTTCATTTATTTCCTCACTACTCTATGTGATATAGACCATTAATGAGCCTTATTAATGTACATCATCTTCACTACATCACTGCACCACAACGTCCCCATCCACCACTAAATGGTTTAAAAAAACAATTTCATTAAAACAATTTTATTATTTTTATCGAAATTTCCAACAACTATATTTTCCACTCAACCCCTATAGAACGAAGTTAGGTTCTTTCTAGGAGAATCCGGCCATTCCAAGTTCAACAGTGCCCTCGTATTTCTGATACGAACATTGGTTCAAATTTTAGAAGAACCCACTCACACAAAAAATTAAATGAACTTGAAAAAAATCCAAAAATTAACTTTTACCCTCGACTAGCGTCGATCATGGTTGGGCTCCGTATAAGGAGAACATTCCCTCATGAGCTCAATAATACTCTCTTATTTTCAGTTTTAGTTGTCATTAATGAGTTATAAGGATTTCACAATATGAAAATTATTAATTATTTTATTTATGACCAAAAACTGACTTTCACTATTGGCATGTGCTGGAAAATATTAGGATCTACATAATGAAATCATACCCTCATGAGCTCAATGGTGGTCTCATATTTTTAATCTGAGTCACCATTCATGAGTTATAAGCATTTGGGAAATAGAATAATTTTATTTAATTATTTTTTTACAGTTATGCCATTTTCTGGGTTTCAAACTAGAGGGTTGTGCCAACTAAACATATGTAACTCATAAGGTAAAACCACCATCCTGAACACAACAGTGCCATCAAAGTTATGATCTGATAACCCATTAAAGATTTATTCTAAATTTTCAGGAAAACCGCTCATGTGTGCTATTTAACACTTAATATTTTTTGATGTATCATTTCGGGCACTCCATGCCTCAGAATTGCATGTCGTCTCAATGTATGTCTCAAAATAATTCCATATAAATAAAAAAATTACACTGAAATTCCATGAAATTAAAAAATAAATTTAATCTTTTCAATATTTTTAATACACAGAACACGAATTTTAGCTTACATTACATTCAACACTGAGTTTTTTTTTTCATTACACCCTAAATTGAGTTTAAATGAGACATGAAAAATTATTATAATGTAATTATTTAATATGATAATTATCTGATAGACATCGGTACCATGGTTAGGAATAGTATAATCTAAATTATGAAAATATATGCTATAAATATGTATACTAAATTAATTCTTCAATGACCAAATAATTCAAAATGAAAATAAACATAACTAAAAGAATAAAGGAAATCATATAATGATTTATTTTTAAAAACACATCTTTACCTCAATAAATTAAAAAAACCTCCATTGGTGTATGATTTTATTGAAATTTATATAGTTTATATTATATAATATTTCTCAGATTATTATTTTTTGTTTTTTATTCAATAGATAAGAATAAATCCAATTTTAAAATTAAAAATATATTTTTTTAAAAACCAGTTGTGTCGCATGTTCTGATAAATTATTTCAATAATATTCATTGAAAATTTTGGAAAATTTATTTTGAATAATACAATTTATTTTTTAAATAATAATATAAAAACTATATTAGTTTGAATTTTTTATACTTTTATGAATGGATTTTTTTTTAATTGTGAAAAATACTAAATTTTAACTGAAAATTATTTTTTCCTTTAAATTATATGTAAATTTAAATTATATAATTATTTTTATTAAAGTATAAAATTTTTAAATATATATCTATCGATCCAATTTCTATTATTGTAATAAACTAATTTTTTCAAACGTATATAAAATCATAGAAATTGTTTTACCATTTTTTAAACTCTATTTCATATTGCATCTGCAGGATTAATATTTCAAATTAAACTATCCCATTATATGAATTGAATCTAGAAATATGGGTCCCAAATTTTTAGTCATAATATTTTATATTATATCTTTCATCAAGAAAAATAGAAAAATGCATAGTGAAAATAAAAAAATTAACAATGTCGTTATCGAAAAAATGTGATTACCATGATTTAAACTAAATAGATATGGGTAAATGACTTGAAAAATTATAAAAAATTTATTCTGGAAATATTTATACCTATTAATGTCTAATTATCTAAAAGAATATATTTTGGGCCCTATTATATGTTTCAAGGGATAGTAAACCTTATTCTTTTCAAAAATTATAATTGTACCTGTCACATCACTTATAAAAAGACACCCCCTATTCTCTCATCCAAACACCGTAAAATGCTTTAGGGTAAGACATTAAAATACCAAATAACTTTCTATAAATAATTGAATCATCCTATATTGATAATTTTAGTATTAAAACCATTCTTGGATGCCTTTTGGTTCAAACCTAAGAAGGATTCCCAAATAAGAGGCTCCTTCATCCATGTGCATTTGTTTTTAATCCTCCACCTCATTCAATTAATATTATATCATTATTATAAAATAATATATGTATATTGGATATGAATATTTTTTCTATGTTATGATCATAACCAAAAACCATGTCAGCATCCAAAAAATGCTTTATGAAATCCTAATTCATCTCTATGGTGGACAGCCACCTTGGGAACTGTTGTCATTTGTTTATCCAATACTGTTTATTAATTTTTTTATCATAATAAATCTATAGTATATATATATATATATATTATATTTATAACATTAATAAAAAAATTATTCATTAAATAAAATATATTTTTTTAAATTTCCTTTTTTTATGCGATATGATCACGTCGTTTGTGTATATGGAAGACTACCCCGGTTAAGTGATGTAGTTCATTTTAACTAAAAATTTAAATGGGTGATAACAAGGTTAATTTTAATTAATAAATATTATTTTAATCAAAAAATTATGATATTGTTTTACATATTTATCCCTTTTAAATGATAATATATCATTTTATTTCATTACTTTTCACTCACTGAAAGTTGATAACATCGTTCTTGTATGTGTGGACTACCACTATGAAGAAGCGATGTGACTCTCTATTTTCATCACAACACTACCTAGATGATAAGTAAAAATTTATTAAAAGAAATAAATTTTTATTTATGATATTATCATCCTTAATTAAAGATAAAATTTTACATAAATCATTTCTATAATGATCTTTTAAAAATAGAAATGCCACTCATGTGTATATATGACAAACCGTGTCCATGATAGTACCATACTCCATTTCTCAAAACGATTAGTCATGATTTATCTTATTATTCTTACTAATTTAAAAATGTGATAATTATTTCATGATTATTATTCTGTAGATAATATAATCATCATCAATGAAATAGAAACGAAATTTATAAATTATAATATATTTAAAAGAAGGCAATTATTTCCTAAAACATGACTTCAACATGGAATGTTAACAAACGGTTAATAAAATTCAGAAGTATAAAAACAGTTTATGGTAAATATAAGATTTTTTCAGGTATAATTTTTTATAAAGATATATTTATTATAATTTAGGTTTGAATTGGTAAGATAGAATTCGAGATTTATGGTAAGGGGTTTCTAGTCTCTCTTTTATTTCTAGGAGGCATATAGAAACTCACTAGTCATTTCTTTTGTGTGGTATATAGAATTCCCATATTATATTTTACATCACTAATACGCATATATTCATGATATTTAAGGTTTTATTTTATTTTATTCCTTAAAATGAATTATGATTTAAACACTACTAAGTCGGTAAGTGGTTTTTGTATCAATTTTACTTCATTCCCACTTATGTCATTTTATGAAGTTATCATATGTTGTGATTTTTATATAGATCCCCATTTACATGTAATACCAACAATTTTTTTATTCATGATATTTTGTGTTTCATTTACTTTTTCCCTTTCATGGGGTTGGAAAATCAATGTTTCCAATGTGGTTAGGGTTTAATGTTTAAATTACATTGATTATCAGGATTTATCATGATTATTCTTCCAATGATGAAATATTATGATATATCTCTCAATAAACTCTTTAATTATTATATCCTATATATATTTATATTTAATAAATATTTTCACTTCATATTTATTTTTTTATGTACCCAATAGTTCAAAACAATGGTTTTAGGATAATATAACTTTATTTATATGTTTGATCATAAATCCATTTTCATCAAAAAACATGTTTCATAAAAAAAATGAAATATATTTCAATTCATAAAATGAATTACTAAATATTATTTTATCCACGTCTTTATTTTAACGAAATGTTTTAGAAGGAATATTCATGGTGATTTTCAAAAAATGTCATTTTGGCTATTACCCTAACTGTGAATGGAATCTCTATTTTAATTTTTATGTAATGATCTAAATTTCCCACCATAATGAAAATTATTTTATATTAGTATTACTTTATAAATTTTCAAGGTTTTTTTCAATGAAAATTGTTACACCCGATATTTTTATGAGAAATGTTTTGTTTTTATGTTATATACATCATAAAAGGAATATTTCAATACACACAACACTATCTCGGCTTCCTTTACACGCAATCGCGACCTTCCTCGATAGCTTGCGCCATACGCAATACCGAGTTTCACTAAACAACGATATGCTATTAAAATATTATTAAAACTAGCAATTATGAATAGTAATAACCCTTTTTTAAATTTTTTAAATTTCATATTTTAAAATGGACTTTATTATTGGATTCTAAATATCGAAATTATCCTAGGGTGAAATTTTGGTATTTTTTTGAAAACATTAAATTTTTTATGAATAGTGAAAACTTTGGGTTACTATTTAAAAACCGACTTTTTATTTAAATAATTATTTATTTTATTTAAATTTATTTTAGGTCAAAATTGATACATAATACCAATATATGTTCAAAGCAATTCATTGGAGTCATTTTATAATAATTTTAGATATATAATTTTTTTTGAACCTTTCACCGTCTTTTACCCACCTCCTAGGAGAATTTACAAATTTACATAAAATATAATTTTACCACTTATATGAGTGGAATTTAGATAATCAGAGAGACACGGTTAATATCAAGGACTAAAATTTGGTTCAATGAGATGAAAATAGTTTTTGGGGAATAGTAACTTTTTACTTTTTATTAACACGGTTAAAAGTAAATACGGTAATTAAGGGTAAAAATGATATTATTATTACCCTAACACATGTCCTAATTCTATTAGATAAGTATAGTTCGATCAAAAACATGATTATGAATAAATTATTACCATTTAGGCCCACATGGATGGGATTAGTACATTTATTATTAGTTTATTTAAAAAAGAGTTAAAATAGTTAAAATCATAGTTTAATAACTAAAGCATTTTTAATATAGGGTTATACATAAGATAAATTAGACTATAATTATTCATTTGAAAGATAAAAATATTTACTACCTAATGATATTTTATTTATAATTTTGAGACATTATATAATTTATGTTATATATGACACAATGGTGATGCAGTAATTACCTAAATAATGAAATATTGAAATAATTGATATTATAAATACCCAAATTAATGCAATTTGAAACTTTTTATGAATTAAACTAATTTTATAGGTTAATGTTACATGTTATTATTTATTTAATTAACTTTTTCAATCTAATAATTTTGTTATGATTTTCACAAAAATCAATTACCAAATAGTGTCAAAATTGACATAAAAAAGTTTTTTAAAAAATATTATATTATTAATTGTTATTTTATTCATAAAAAACAATGGTTCGGCGAAATTACATAGATACGGTTATATATATTAATAATAAACATCTTGGGTTCGTTTTTCTTATTATAGTATGGTTACTAACCTTATAGTGTAAGAAAACAAGAAGACACGGTAAAAGTTATATTATCTAACTTAAATTTAAATCTAAATGATAAGGTAAAAATAGAAACCTAAACTTTACTAAATTCTATTGGATGAGATTATTAAGACCCATCCCCACCTTATCTTTGAAATAAATACATTTTGAGCTATTAAAAACCGAAAATGACATTATTATAAAATAATATTTTTAGTTTTTTCTAAGGTGCCCCTCTCCCCCCTTATAAAAGGGCACCTCCTCCCTCTCCTCCTCACACCACTTTGAGCCTTAAAGCTCCTCCAAACCCTGAAAATTTCACTTCTCAACTTCCCTAGAAACATCCTAGGGGTTTTTGTCTTCTTTAAAGTCCATATTTAGTGCCCAAAGAGGAGGTTTAGAAGAGGCACTTCAAAGAAGAGGTAATGTCTGTTACCGATTCTTTCAACTTTATTTCTTCTTCTACATATTATTCTTTAGTTATTTCATTATGGATTAATATCATCAGTATAAATAATATACTTATATGTTATTATAAATATTAAACAACCCTTTTTCACCTTCTATCCATCCTACAGAAATTGAAATCACCGCGCGTGCGTACGTACGGAATACCGTCTCCACGTCATGGTGTAATCTGATTTCCACCACCACCTTACCTGGATGGGTATAATGGTGTATATAATAACTATATATGATTATTTTAATGTGATTTTGATTCTTAAATAGTATACATACACTCCAATAAAATTCCACGATCATGGGAATGATATCATCGCTCGTGCATATGTACGGAATACAATCTCCACGATGTGATGCGACTCGTTCTACATGATCTTCACTGCATAATGATTATATAAATGAAGTGAATGAATAAATATGATATATATTACACTAATAACCTTCTGGAAATGAGTTATCTATAAACTAAAAGAAGAATAAGAATTTATTCGACAAAACACGCATAAGAACAAAAGGCAATAAACACCCGAATAACAAGTAACAATGAATTATTACTAATAAGAATCTACGAATATGACCACATATGATAACATAACAATGAGTAAGATTATGGAATAAGTAAATAACATTATTTAAATAATTATGTAGGAGGTTCTGACACGTACGAAGAAAATCAGACCTAAGGTAAGGGAAAATCTCGCAATCTCAATTTTTATCCGAGATTGTTTATACTTCAGAATTTTCTGGGGAATATTTATCATCCTCATCCATGTTTACTCAGTATGTAATATTATTTATATCCTCCTAAAATTGTTTAAATCCAATTTTACCCTTTGTTGAGTTTTTAGTAAAAGATATGAAAGGAATCTTCTGTCGTTTTTCGTACGAGGTACTTTTTGACTTTTCTGGCCAATGTACGAGAAGAATGTTATTTTAACTTATATGACATGAATGGATTTCTAGAACATTATCTTCATGAATATTCATTTAAAAGTTCCCAAGATTATTTTTAATCAACTTATTTTAGTTAAAAATAATATGACATGTTAAGAAAGGAAAATTTTTTTTGAAGTAGAAAGTATATTTTCCTCATGAATGGAGTTCAAGTGTTTTATCAAAATTATTTTCTATATAAGATAATACATGGTTATGTTTCTATTCCTATTTTTACATTGATTTGATTATGTAATGATGGAATATATTTTATTTTTTCTTTTTATCTTATGTGGATTATGTTATCATGGCATGATGTTTAAGAATCCCATTTTTATTACATGGGTTATGCTATAATGTATGATTTATGATTTTGTGGCACAAATAAGAATGGTTTAATTATAAGATGGGTGGGACCTATATCTCCCTCCAATTAATTAGGTAAAGATTTATATCTAATGAGATAGACATGTCTGGAACGACAGGTTAATCTGGTTTAGTGAACCAAGACTGAAACGAGGAGTGAACTCAGTTCAGAAATGGACTTTGTTCGCTATGATAGTCTTGGAAATGAGTCTTTACTAATAAGATATAATTCTATATGATTATGTGTGTATGCCCCAAAGTTTCATTTTTTTATGATTATTGGGATTTCATTTCACTACTATGATTTTTCCCATGTTATGAAATTATGATCTCCTTTGTAGGTTACAATTTCCAAAATGTTATGTTCTTATGAATATGATTAATATTTATTTTATTTACTCGTACTGAGCATTTGAGCTCACCCTTTTGTATGTTATATTTCCCTTGATCAGGAAGAAGTGTAATAAGTAGAATATGCCCAAAGGGACTCCAGATATGAGGAAATAACTGGGAGATAATGTAAATGATTTATGAAGTAGTTGTTTATGTTTTTTAGTTTCTAAAGACATTGTACCTATACGGTCCTTTCATGGTTTTGTTATATGTTTTAATAAGATTGCTTCAATTTTGAAGCAATAACAATGTATGTAAAGTATGGGTCGTTATAGCTGGTATCAGAGGAAAGGTATAGTCAACCTTTGGAGAATAGGATGTGAAACCCTTAGTAAGAACCCCAAGGATAAGTCTAAGCATAGAACAAAATCATAGTATTTTAGAAATGGCCATGAATAACCTATGATAAGACCAACGAGTGAAATTTTATTCTTACTTATGTGGTTTTACTATTATAATTAGTGTTGCTCCCACAATTCTTCTTGGTTCTAGTTAATGGATGGAACTCGAAGGAATCGTGTTAATGCGGAATGCGATGGGCAATGCAATTATTGTCTCCCTGAGCAACCAAATGTTATGGGAGTTGGAATACAAAATCATGTAGCCATGCTCACACAACATTCTCAAGCAATGAATCATGCAGGACTTCCAAACGAGCAAAGGAAGGAGCAACATTTTGTTGAATCCTTCATGAGGCAGCTTCCACCCTCATTCATTGGGTCTACTGATCCATTAGTTTCTGAACAATGGATCGGCACTACTGAAAAGATATCTTTAGTTCCTCAATGTTCTGAACATGATTAAGTCATCTTAGCAGTATATCATTTGTAAGGTGAAGCTGATCAAGGGTGGAATCTTATCAAGAATACGAGGACAAGAGATGAAATTGAGTCCATGTAATGGGACGAGTTCAAGAACATATTTCTCAATAAGTACTTCTCTCGTATTCGTCGAACAATGATGTAGAAGGCGTTTCTTGAACTAAAGAAAAATGATAATGAATATGTTGGTACCTATGAAGAAAATTTTACAAGACTTGCAAGGTACGCTTCTGGGATTATTATCCAACCATAGAGTAAGATCAATATACTCTTTAGTGGCTTAAAACCAAGTCATCAAAGGGCGTTAGATATAAGGGACTTCAATAGCAATGAGGAAATCGTTCGATATGCTTCATGTTTGAGATGGAGATTGGAGCAACACATTAGTCATATGGCTTTGATAAGAAGAGGAAAATGGAATTCATAGGAAAATATAAAGAGAACACGAAAAATAAGATGAGTTTTCCTATATTCTCAAAGTGTGGAAAGAAACATGGGGGGAGTTATCTTAAAGGTACAAGTAAATTTTTCAAATGTGGAAAGGAAGGTAAACGGGCATTTAAATGCTGCAATGATGGGAAGAAAATTTCTAGTGATGCAAACAAAGAAAAGGCTACCCAGGGTGCACCTCCTACACTTAAATGTGACAAGTGCAAGGAAATAGGGAATTATGGTAATAAATGCCCTAATCCAAGGGTTGTTGATGATGATAGACGTCAACAAACTCTTATGGAAAAAGACAAAGGAAAGTGACATGCAATTTCTATCAGCGATGTGGAGTATGATAACGAAGTTGTGAATGGTACACATACCATCCGCTCTAAAGTAGAAAATGTTTTATTTGATTCTGGATCCACCCACTCTTTTATTTCTGAAGATTTTTCTAAGGTTATCACCATATTACCTCAACAATTATATTTTGAGTATGCTATGGCAACTCTTAATGGAACAACAGTCGCATCAAAAGTTTACATTTCTTCTCTGATTGAAGTTTGTGGGAAAGTGCTTCCTGCAAATATTGTGATCCTTCCTATATTGGAATTTGATGTGATTCTTGGCATGTATTGTCTTTATTTATGTGGAGATCATATCAATTTCCAAAGAAGGGAAGTAACATTTCATATTTCAGATCAATCTATGATCGTCTATCGATGCAAGAATGAACATAACCTTCCAGTGGAAATTTCTTCCATCTTATGGGTCTTGATTCCACTAAATGAAGGTTATTTATCTCAAATGGTTGGTGAGAAACACACGATTATGAATATTCCCATTGTATGGGAGTTTTATGATGTATTTATAGAGGAATTTCTAGGTCTTCCACAGAATCATGAAGTTGAGTTATCAATAGAACTCATACCTAGTGCTATTCCCATTTCAAAGACTCCTTATAAAATAGCCCTAATTGAGTTGCAGGAATTGAACAAGCAACTCCCAGAGAATATTGATAAGGGATTCAAATGCCCTAGTGCGTCACCTAGGGGAGCACCTATTCTGTTTGTTAAGAAGAAAGATGGATCAATGGGACTCCACATTGATTATCGAGAAAATAACAAAATAACTATCAAGAAAAAATATCCTTTCCCATGCATTGATGACTTATTTGACCAACTACGTGTAGCTCAATACTTTTCCAATATTGATTTTCATTTAGGGTATCATCAATTAAGGGTAAAAAGGGAGGATATACCAAAAATGACATTCCGTTCAAGGTATGGACACTATGAATTTATAGTGATTCCATTTGGTCTTACTAATGCCCCTTCTATCTACATGGATCTGATGAATAGAGTATTTAGAGACTATCTTGATCAGTTTTTGGTAGTCTTTTTGACGATATTCTTGTCTCTTCAAAGAGAAAGGAAGAACATGAAGATCACTTGAGAATTATATTGAAGACCCTGAGAAAGGAGAAGCTTTATGCCAAATTTACCAAGTGTGAATTTTGTCTTCAAGAAGTTTCATTTTTGGGTCACATAATCTCAAAATAGGGGATATCTGTGGATCCAGCAAAAACAGAGGTTATTGAAAGATGGTCGAGACCAACAGTAGTAACTGGGATCTGATGTTTTATTGGTTTAGATGGATATTATCGATGTTTTTTGAAAGATTTTTCAAGATTATCTAATCCACTCACCAGGTTGACTCAAAGAGGATTTAAGTTTGTTTGGATGAAGGAGTGTGAAGATAATTTCAAGGAGTTGAAAAGAAGGATGACCAGTGCACCTGTACTCATACATACTTGTAGTGGAGAAAGGTTTGTGATCTACAGTGATGCATCCAAGAAGGGGTTGGGGTGAGTTCTTATGCAAAATGATATGGTGATAGATTATGCCTCACGACAGTTGAAAATCCATGAGAAAAATTGCCCAACTCATGATTTGGAGTTAGCTAAGGTAATATTTGCTTTAAATATTTGGAGGCATTATCATTATGGAGAATGGTGTGATATTTATACTGATCATAAAAGTTTAAAGTATATTTTCACACAAAAGAATCTTAATATGCGCCAAAGAATATGGTTGGAGTTGATTAAGGATTATGACTGCTCAATTCATTACCACACTGGGAAAGCAAACAAGGTGGAAGATGCATTAAGTCGACAAGACCATGCTAGCTTATCCATGATGAGGATCACAAAAGATCAAATATTTTTTGGATTTACAAAGGATGGATCATGGAATTATAATGGAAGGTGATAAATCTTATCTATTTCAAATGAATGTTCAACCATCTATACATGTGAAGATTAAAGAGGCACAGAAAGAAGATGTAGAGTTACAAAAGAAGGTGAGAAATGTTCCTGAATTCAACCATTATTGTGATGGGATAATAAAGTTCATAAATTGGGTTTTTGTTCCTCCCATCCATGAATTAAAGAAGGAGCTGCTGGATGAGGCTCATAGTTCTTCATTCTCTATTCATACTGGAAGCACGAAGATGTACAGGGACCTGAAAGAGTACGTCTGGTGGGCTGACATGAAAAGAGATGTTCCTGAATATGTCTCTCGATGCTTGGTTTGTCAGAAAGTTAAATCTTAGAGACAGAAGTCCAAGGGGATGTTAGAACCATTACCCATACCCGAATGGAAATGGGAAAACATCACTATAGACATTTTCATTGGACTTCCTAAAACATCCCAAGGAAATAATGCTATCTTGGTCATAGTTGATCATCATACAAATTCTGCACACTTCATTGCTATTAGAGAGGATTTCTCTCTACATCAACTTTCCAGGATAGATGTAAAGGAAGGGGTAAGATTGCATGGAGTGCCAGTTTCCATTATATCTGACCGGGATCTGAGGTTTACCTCATTGTTTTGGTGAATTCTTCATCATACTCTAGATACAGAGTTGAGTTTTAGCACTGCTTATCATCCTCAGAAAAATAGTCATTCTGAGAGGACAATTCAAACTCTAGAAGATATGTTGAGAGCTTTATCTATGGATTTCAAAGGATGTTGCGATCAACACCTACCTTTGGTGGAATTTTATTATAATAATATCTTTCACTCCAGTATTCAGATGGCTCCTTATGAATAACTCAATGGAAAGAAATGCGGAACTCCAACTTGTTGGGAGGAAGTTTGGGAAAGAAAGCTATTAGGAGGTGATCTTGTTGATGAGATGGCAGAAAATATCAGATCTATTCAACAACACATTAGAGCAACTCAGAGTCAACAAAAAAGATATGTCGACAACTGAAAAAAAAAAGACATAGAGTTTGAAGTGGGTGATAAAGTGTTCATAAAAATATCTCCTTGGAAGAGAGTAATGATGAGGGAGAGGTATCCTCATCTTTTTGTTACATGAGAGCTTGAGCATATGATGAGGGAGAGGTATCCTCATCTTTTTGTTACAAAGTGACGAATTTCGAGGGAAAAATTCATTTTAAGGGGGGTAGAATGTAACACCCGAGATTTTTATGAGAAATTTTTTGTTTTTATTTTATATACAACATCAAAGGAATATTTCACTACACACAAAACTATATTGGCCTGCATTACATGCAATCGCCACCATCATTGATAGCTTGTGTCGTATGCAATACTGAGTTTCACTAAACAACGATATGATATTAGAATATTATTAAAACTAGCCGTTATGAATAGTAATAATCCCTTTTTCAGATTTTGTAAATTTCATCTTTCAAAATGGACTTCATTTTTGGATTTGGAATATCGAAATTAACCTAGGGTGATATTTTGGTATTTTTCTGAAAACATTCAATTTTTGATGAATAGTGAAAACACTGGGTTACTATTTAAAAACCGACTTTTTATTTAAATAATTATTTATTTTATTTAAATTTATTTTAGGTCAAAATTGATATATAATACCTATATAAGTTCAATGTAATTCATGGGACTCATTTTATAATAATTTTATGTATATAAAACTTTTATTGAACTTTTCACCGTCTTTTACCCACCTCCTAGGAGAATTTGAAAATTCACATAAAACATAATTTTAAAACTTCTATTTGTGTAATTTAAAAAAATTTAGAGACACGGTTAATATCAAGGACTAAAATGTTGTTCAATGAGATGAAAATAAATTTTGGTGAATAGTAACTTTTTACTTTTTTTAACCCAGTTAAAAATAAATAGGGTATTTAAGGGTAAAAATGGTATTATTATTACAATAAACATTTCTTAATTCTATTGGACAAGTGTAATTCGACCAAACACATCCTTAGGAATAAAATATGTCCATTTAGGCCCACTTGGATTAGATTAGGATATTTATTATTAATTTATTTAAAGAACGGCTAAAATAGTTAAAATCAATGTTTAATAACTAAAACATTTTTAATATAGGGTAATACATAAGAAAAATTCGACTATAAATATTCATTAGAAAGATAAAAATATTTTATACCTAATGATATTTTATTTATAATTTTTAAACATTATATAATTTAAGTTATATATGACACAATGGTGATGAAGTAATTACCTAAATAATGAAATATTAAAATAATTGATATTATAAATACCCAAATAAATGTAATTTCAGACTATTTATGAATTACAATAATTTTCTAGGTTAATATTACATGTTAGTATTTATTTAATTAATGTTTTTTGAACTAATAATTCTGTTTTGATTTTCACAAAAAAACAATTACCATATAGTGTCAAAACTGACATAAAATAGGTTTTAAAAAAAAAATATTATATTATTAATTGTTATTTTATTCCTAAAAATCTATGATTCGGCCAAATGACTTATATAAAGTTATATATGTTAATAATAAACAACTTGGGGTTCGTTTGGCATGTTATAGTATGTTTATGAACCTTATAGTGTAAGAAAACAAGAAGACACAGTAAAAGATAAATAATCTAATTTAATGTTAAATCTAAATTATAAGGTTAAAATAAAAACCTATAATTGTCTAAATTATATTGAATGAGAGGATTTAGACCCATACCAACCTTAGCTTCGAAATAAATCAATTTTGAGCTATTAAAAACCAAATTTTTCTTTATAATAAAATAATATTTTTAGTTTTTCTTAAGGTGCCCTTCTCCTCCCTTATAAAAAGGCACCTCCTCCCTCTCCTCCTCACACCACTTTGAGCCTTCAAGCTCGGCCAACCCCTGACAATTTATCTTCTCCACTTCCCTAGAAAAATCCTAGAGGTTCTGTTTTTCTTTAAAGTCTATCTTTAGTTCCCAATGAGGAGGTTAAGAAGAGGCGCTTCAAAGAAGAGGTAATGTACGTTGCCGATTTTTTCAACTTTATTTCTTCTTCTACTTCTTCTTGTTTAGTTAATTAATTATGAAGTAATAACATCAGTATCAATCATATACTGATATGTTATTATAAATATGGAAGAATCATATTTCACCTTCTATCCATCCTACGTAAAATGAAATCACCGCGCGTGCGTACGTACGGAATACCATCTCCACGCCGTGGTGTAATCTGTTTTCCACCACCACCTTACTTGGATGGGTATAATGGTGATGATAAAAACTATATATTACTATTGTAATGTGATATTGATTCTGAAATATTATACATACACTCCAATAGAATTCCACGATCATGGGAACAATATCATCGCTCGTGAGTACGTATGGAATACCGTCTCCACGATGTGATGTGACTCCTTCTACATGATCTTCATTTAATAATGATTATATAAATGAATTGGATGAATAAATATGATATATATTACACTAATACCATTATGGAAATGAGGTATCTATAACCTAAAAGAAGAATAAGAATATATTTGACAAAACACGCATAAGAACAAAAAGTAGTAAACACCTGAATAACAAGTTACAATGAAATATTACTAATAAGAAGTTAAGAATATGACCACATATGATATCATAACAATTATTAATATTCTGTAATAAGTAAATAACATTATTTAAAGCATTATACCGGAGGTTCGGACACGTACATAGAAAATTGGACCTAAGGTAAGGGAAAATCTCGCAATCTCAATTTTTATCCGAGATTGTTTATACTTCAAAATTTACTGGGGAATATTTATCATCCACATCCATGTTTCCTAAATATGTAATATTATTTATATCCTCGTATATTTTATTAAATCCAACTTTACCCTTCGGTGAGTTTTTAGTAAAGGATGTGAAAGGAATCTTTTGTCGTTCTTCGTACGAGGTACTTTTTGTCTTTTCTGGCCAAATTACGAGAAGAATGTTTTTTTAACTTATACGGCATGAATCGATATTTAGAAAATTATTTCCATGAAGATTCCTTTACAAGTTTTCAAGTTTATTTTTAATCAAATTCTTTTAGTTTCAAATTATATGACATGTTATGAAATGAAAATGTTTTTGAAGTATAAAGGATATTTTTCTCAATAATGGAGTTTAAGTGTTTTGTCAAAATTATTTGCCATCTAAGATAATATAGGGCTCTGTTTCTATCCCTATTTTTACATTGATTTGATTATGTTATGATGGAATATATTTTATGATATCTTTTAATCTTATGTGGATTATGTTTTGATGTCATGATGATTATGATTCCCATTTTTATTACATGGGTTATGGTATGATGTATGATTTATGATTCTCTGGCACAACTAAGAATGGTTTTATTATGAGATGGGTGGGACCTATATCTCCCTTCAATTCATTGGGTAAAGATTTATATCTAATTATATAGACATGGCTGGAATGACATGTTAATCTGGTTAAGTGAAACATGACTGAAACGAGGAGTGAACTCGGTTCATAAATGGACTTTGTCCTCTAAGATAGTCTTGGAAATTAGTCTTGACTAATAAGAAATGATTCTCTATGATTATGTGTGTATGCCACAGAGTTTCGTGTTTTAAATTATGATTATTGGGATTAAATTTCACAACTATGATTTATCCCATGTTATGAAATTATGATCTCCTTTGCAGGTTAAGATTTCCAAAATGTTATGTTCTTATGAATATGATTAATATTTCTTTTGTTTACCCTTTCTGAAAATTTGAGCTCACCCTTTTGTATGTTTTCTTTCCCCAGGTCCAGAAGAAGGGTAATAAGTATAATATACCAAAAGGGACTCTAGATATGAGGAAATAAATGGGAGACAACGTAGATGATTTATGAACCAGTTGTTTATGTTTACCAGTTTCTAAAGACACTATACCTATACGGTCCTTTCATGGTTTTGTTATATGTTGTAATAAGTGTGCTTCAATTTTAAAGCAATAACAATGTATGTAATGTATGGGTCATTATAAAAATGATTATAATATCTTTTATATTTAAAAAAAATATTTCAAAGAGGGAAATATATTTTCTTCAAAAAAAAATTTAAAAAAATATAAATCGTCCATTATATGTTTTCATGGTTATTTTCAAAGAAAATTCCTATAAAATTGTGTTATGTTTAGAATTTTCTTTTCATTGATAAAATTTTATGTAAAGACCCAGAAATATCAATGTAATTTTTTTTATTTATATGGGAATTTTACTACTCCACAAAATTTACGGCACATGATTCAGATGCCCGATGTTCCCGGAATGAATTTCTGAACTTTTTTTGGGTGCGTTTAGTAAACGTGCGTGTGGGTTTTTGTAACATTTGAACCGGTGCTCAGAATTGAAATCTGAGGGCACCGTTGAACTCAGAATGCCCTTATTGGCTTAAGGAGACCTTCACCATGACCGTAGTTGGATGAGTGTGAATGTTATTTTTTGTGCTTTTCATGGAGGAAGAAGAAAAATAAAATAACAAGCTTTTATTTTATTTTTGAATCCTCCCTACATAGGTTATAGAGGTGGGGACCACCCAAACTAGAAAATCCCCAAATTGAATTCTAGTGGTGGGGAACAGCCAATCCACTCTTTAAAGTGGGGAATTATCTTAGAATCCTTCAATTTAATTGTTCCAACCCAATGCTTTAATTATGAAAACATTAATTAGGCCAAAAAATTTTAATTAGATAAACTTAAATTAAATAGTTGGATGTTTTTATTTTGGTGTAATTGGGGGAAAGTGTTAGAAAAAGGTATAAATTTTGTAGGATCATTATCCAACAAAGAAAAATCTCCGGAATTGAAGAACAAGGACACCATTTAAGCCTGGATCGGAAGCATCCTACAGGAGCGATGAACTTCACCATCCCCAACAACTTCATCTTCTTCCTCGAGACATCTTCCAATGAGAAATAATGGTAGGGTTTATTGTTGTTTGTATATCCATATACCCTGTTCATGTCATTCTTCATGATCCAATAACAAACAAGCCACTTGTTATCCTTCTAACATGGAGATAGAGTGGTCCAAACAAACACAGCCCAAACTCTCTGCAACCTTTGTGGGTTTTAGTTGGCTTGAAATGATGGAGACAACCCCAGAAAAATGCAGAGATCTTTAGAATGAAGAAAGGGACACCGGGCGTGCTCGGTAACCCAAAGAATGTCACTAGTGGGACACGGTTGCATCGGTCGGCACTCCGGCCAGCCGCGAAGACTGCAACAGCATAACCGCGCTGCTGGAGAATAGTCACGACCCTTCAGCTGCAGCAGAGCAAGGGTGGAAGCTAACCGCACGAAGGGGCGGTGGCACGCGTCTGATCTGCCCTAAAGAGAAGAGCTACGACCTTGTGTTGCGGCGGTGATGGGAGGGCGGTAGGCTCACTGTCAGTCGTCGGTGAAGGGGCGGTGCGTGACCGCGCCGCGCGGAGTAAGGCTGGCTGACCGTCCACCCACAACACCACAGGCCCCCGCGGGACACCCTACCACGAGACACTGCATGCCACCGCATCGTGGGCTGCCCAGTGGGTCGGGCCGCACCGGCGGGCCTGGTCGCACTGGTAGGCCGGGTCACGCCGGTGGGCCAGATCATGCTGGCGGGCCGGGTCAGACCCAGGGTCGGACCCGGTTCGGCCTGGGTCGGTCCAACATCAACCCTTTTCGCTCATTCAGCCATATATTGAGATACTAGCATCCTTTTGATGAACTTTATGTGGATCTAGAAACCTTGGATCAAGACGGTCCTTTTATTATACCCCACATGATATTTGAATAAATTTGGTATATTGTCGGGTTGGATCAAGCACGAATCCAACCGGGCTCTAGGAACTAAAATGATAATTACTTACATATCGGAAGTCCGATTGATGCACCATCTATTGCGTTGAGAGGACTTTTATGTGGAGGTACCTTGGGGTTAATTATTCATCAACTTCATGGTAATTGGATTATCAAAGCATGTCTTGAGGAGTGGATTCTCCCAGAAATCGAGCGATCTTAGTGCGGGAACCCTGTAGTTGGCTGTAACATGAGAAAGGGATCCTATGAGGGTATGTTTTTTGGGATCCTCTGAGGGACTACGTACAATAGTCTCACATGGATTCTCTCTAGGAATCTATGTTAGACTACTCATGTATCCTATGTGGGTCTTCTATTCTAAGAACCTATGTGGGTCTATGCTTTGGGATCCTTTGTGGGTCTGATGATTTTGGATCCTATGTGGGTATGATGATTTAGGATCTTATGTGGGTTTATTATTTAGGATCCAAGGTGGTTCTTCCTCTAAATGGAGTATTATGATTCAGTAGTTACATCTAATCATCTTTACTAGCTTACCAAAGTTATACCTGGTGTTAGCTGAGTATTTACATTTTTGGTCATCTTCTATGTGGCGTACCTTTGTGGTACCTACCTTCGTGGTGATACCATTGTGGTATTATTTTATGTGGTGTACTTGTGTGGTACTTTATTTTGTGGTGATACCTTTGTGGTATTCTTCTATGTGGCATACATGTGTGGTACTTACCTTTGTGGTGATACATTTGTGGTATTCTTCTGTGTGGCATACCTGTGTGGTGCTTTCCTTCGTGGTGATACCTTTGTGGTATTATTATGTGCGGTGTACTTGTGTGGTACTTTTCTCCATGGCGATACCTTTGTGGTATTCTTCTGTGTGGCATACCAGTGTGGTAATTTCATTCATGGTTATACTTTTTTGGTATTCTTCTATGCGGCATACCTCCCTGGTACTTTCTTTCGTGGTGATACGCTTGTGGTATTCTCTTATGTGATACTTTCATTCATGATGAAACCTTTGTAGTATTCATTCTGTGTGGCATACCTGTGTGGTACTTCTATTTATGGTGACACCTTTGTGGTATTCTTCTTTGTGGTGTACCTGTGTGGTACTTACCTTTGTGTTAATTCCATTGTGGTATCCGTTTGTGAGGTGTTAACTTTTTGGTACATACCTTTGTGGTACTACCATCGTGGTAATCATTCCTTCGTGGAATCGTTGTAATTTGGCTAAGGAGTTGGGCGTTGTGTTTCCTCATGAGTGGGATAGGAAATATTTGATAACTTAGGTATTTATATGGGAATATACCTAAGTAGGGTTGTCACTAGTTTACATGCCTTGTGGTTAATCCTTTGTCGATTTTGTGAGACCATGAGGGTCTCAAGGTCCCTATTGAGTATTGTTATACTAGCCCCTACACGATCGATGCTCACACCTTGTTGTGTTAGGGGCAGATGATGGACAATACTGACTGGGGATGAGGGTACCAAGACTGGAGGTAGCTCGGAGGTGGACCTTAGACGTGGCACACTGTAGAGACGACTGTTCGAGAGATATACCTACCCATCAGGTAGGATCCTTTGAGGGTGTTCAACAGAGCTGTTCAGCTTACTTTTACATTCCAGTTTTCTTGTATTTTCCAGTTCATCTTGTATTCTGGCCCCTTTTACTTAGAGTACACTATCTTTTTACTATTCAGTTTTCACGTGTTTGTATCTTGATGTGTGCTTGGTTGCGTGAGTTTATAGGTTATAAAATCAATTCCTTCTCAGTTTTAGGGAATACGCCTTCAGTTCTATTCACCAGCCCCCGACCTATGGAAAGTGGGCTTGGTGTAGTCACAGCTTGCGCCCCAGGGGACGGTTCGTGCCAAATTTCTATAAGAGAAGATCAGTTCTACCGAAGAACTAGGACTCTGATCTTTACTGTGCAGAAATATTGATAAATGTAATGAGTGTGGTTTTTAGTCTAGGGGGTCCAGTGTTGGTTCGGCGGCCGACGTATCCATACACCAGAACCCCGAGTTCTAATTTCCTACTCATTACAAGGAAGCACTAATTGGATGTGTTTTTGAAGAGTTTATTGTGATTTCCTTCAGTCAGCTCACCATGTATAACTTAATGGCCATGGCGCACCGGTTCCTTATCAGGATGTCGCCACATAGACAGCCATCTAGGGTTCCTGAGAGAGAGTACATGATGACAACCCACCGAGCGACGAGGCTCCGGTGTAGGTCCCTTTTACAAGGATGGCACCTTTGGGTGGTGTACCTATAGTACCACCACCCATTGGGCAGCAGTTACCATGAGCCGTACTTGGGACGGTGAATGCTTAATAAGCTTGTTCCATGAGTTTTAGCATTGTATGCCTCCGAGGTTTCGAGGCGAGACAGATTCCTACATAGCTGAGGGCTGGCTCGAGGTGGTTTCTATAGTTTTCCGCCTATTTGAGACAATAGTAGAGTAGATGGTTATCTTAGCTACTAGTCTTTTCCAGTTATTGACAATGAAGATGGTCTGCATAGTGATGAGGAATCAGTACCTGAACCATTTACCATGATGGTATCTTTGGGTAGTGTGTTAGTTATGTCACTACCCATTGGGCTGCAGTTACAACTGGCAGTACTGGTAGAGTACACATATAGGATTAGTTCCTTACTCATGATTCAGCATCAGATATCCCTCATGTTATGAGGCATGCCCGACACATAGGCGAATGAGGACAGGCTTGAGGAGGTGGATGAGAGTTCTCTATAGATTCTACAACATCGGCGGGATGAAATTTCAGAACATGAGAATTCATCAAGACGTTCCAATAATTCATGGTACACTGTGAATACGATAGGATCAGTGCATCGGAGCTCGGACTATCGAGCGTAGTGTGTTTAAGGATGTTCGATCCGACACTATTTCTCAATGAATTTCAACTTATGTTGGGGTTCTAGAGAGTACCTTTTTAGTTGAATTTTCTTTGGCTGATTGGATATAGACAGTGAATGTTAGTAGTGGGAAAACAAGAAAATGTCTCCATTCAAAAAGACATGGGCATGTAAAAACGTTCGGGAAGAAGTAGTGTTTGGGACAAATGAATCTGTAGGGTTGTAGACGTGTTAGCAGAGTTTGGTGGAGCAGCATAAGGTGGTGTACATTTTGACATGTTACAACCAACCCCCATTGTTGTCCCCACCAGGTTCAGGGAGCTCGAGGATAGGGAAAGAGAGCAGCTGCATGCGATCAAGGAGTGCAACATAAGGGCTATAGGAATTATTCGAGGTACGAACTGTGTCTACAACTAGCTGGCGTATCAATATACATAGGTACTAATAATTCATTCCTTCCACGAATCTTGTCCATGACCAAGAGTTTTAGGTTAAACCATTGACTTTACCCTCACGTCTAGAGATACCTTTGGGTGGAGACTCGATAATCAAACTTATGCTGATGGTGTGATGTAACCCCTGAAAAGATAGTTTCTGTTAGAACTTCTTGGTGGCAGCGTTGGGGCCTTATGACGTTTGTTTGGGTATGATTGAAGATCAACAATTCATTCCCATATTGACTATATTAGGAAAAAAGGATGTAGTTTGTCTACAACGTTGGGACAAGGTTTTCCATAGCGAAAAAGGAAACCCATGTAGCACAGGATAAACTCATCTATAGGAGGGTGAAACCGATCACTCTCGAGTTATCTAGCCTTACCCTTGAGCAATAAGTGTTTTCTGTTTTTAGTTCCCAACATAGTGGATAAAGTTCCTCCATGACTAGGATTTTGAGAGAATCTATACTCTTGGGAAGGGGGACTTGGTAGGATATTTACTTATTAGGAGGTATGGCCTGAAGCTGCTGAGTGAGGCGACAGAGCAGATAGTCACATTGTTGATATCCTACGTGGATTGAGATGGAGCAGCATATCTTCAATCTCTGATAGTCACTCCCCCACTTCTTCAACTATTAAGAGAGGTGCAGCGTGGGGACACTTACTGCGATGCTCGACGTGTTCAGATATCCTCAGGGCATCCACATGATAGATTTTTTTATGATGGGGAGCATGTAATTTTTTTAGTGGACGTACCATGGTACAAGTAGCACTATAGGAGGAGGTGTCAAGGGAGTCCCATACATCCTCTCTGATGGTACATCTTGGTGTGGTGAAGATATATTAGGATTTCTGATATCAGTATAATGGCCTGGGATGAAGGAAGAAGTAGTGGAGTTTGTATCACGACGTCTCACTTGTCAACAAGTGAAGACAACACAGAGTTGGAAGAAGTCATATGCCAACAAGATATGGAAACCCTTGGAGTTACAAGAGGGGGGCCATGTATTCTCGAGAGTCTGTCCTCGACATGGACTTCAGAGATTTGGCTGAGGCAGGATGTTATCAATGAGTTTTATGTGTCCTTTTCTGATACTTCAGAGGATTGGCGAGTTAGCATATGGCTTGGTTCTTCCACCGCAGTTGGACAGAGTGCACGAAGTCTTGAAATATCTTAGCTAAGAAGATACGTTCATGATCCACCCACATCATCGACTATGGTGAGCTGATCATTAACGATTAGGTGACGTTTACGGAGGATTCAATAGATATTGAGTATTGACAAGAGCGGGTCCTTCTTGGGTGGTCGATACCTCTGGTTCACATTCTTTGGTAGCACGTGAACCTTTAGGAGAGCACATGGGAGCGGGAGACTCAGATTCATGCTCAGTATCCACACTTGTTTTCCTAGTTTTTATTATGTATCATTCAGGGATAAAAATCCCTATGGTGGGAGAATGTAAATTCTTGGAAATTTCCATGTAATTTTTTTTATTTATATGGTAATTTTATGAGTCTGTGAAAATTGACGGCACGTGATTCCAAGGACCGGTGTTCCCGGAGTAAATTTGTGAACTTTTTTTCGGGTACGTTAAGTAAACGTGTGAGCTGGTTTTTGTAACATTTGAACTGGTTCTTGGAATTGAAATATGAGGGTATCATTGAACTCGCATCACTGGTATTCGATTAAGGATACCCTTACCACAACCTCAGTAGGTCAAGGTTTAATGTTAGTCTTTGTGCTTTTTGTGGAGGAAGATGAAAAATAATATAACAAACTTTTATATTATTTTTGATACCTCTCTACATGGGTTATGGTGGTGGGGACCACCCGAACTAGAAAACCCCCAAATTGAATTATTTCGTTGGGGATCACCCGAACCCCTCTTTAATGTGGGGATGTATCTTGAAATCCTCCCATTTAATTGTGCCAACGTAATGCTTTAATTATGCCATATTTAATTGGGAAACATAATTTAATTTCATAAAATTAAATTAAAAGTTGGCTATTTTCATTTTGGTGGAATTGGGGGAAAGTGTTGGAAAAGGGGAGTGATATTGGTGGATGATTCTCCAACAAAAAATGCACTCTGGAATCGGAGAATGAGGACGATGCTTAAACCCGGATTGAAAGCATCTTGTTGGAGCGACGAACGTCACCATCCCCAAAAACTTTTTTTCTTTCTCGCGACATCTTCCTATGAGAAATCAAGGTATGGTTTATTTTTGTTTGTATATCTTTTTACCCCATTCTTGCCGTTCTTCATGATCCACGAACATACAAGCCACAAGATATCATTCTAATGCAGAGAGAGAGACTAGGCCAAATGACCAAGGCCCGACTTCTCCGCAACCTTTGTCAGTTTTTATGGGCTTGAATGGATGGGGAAAACCCGAGATAAGTGTGGAGATCTTCATAGTGATGAACGGGCCACAAAGGCATGCCTGGTGCATGAGTAATGTCACCGGTGGGACTTAGAAGCGTCGGTCGGCACTCTGGCTGACCGCGTAGATGGCGGCGAGGCAACCGCACCGCCGGAGAAGAGTCGCAGCTCATTGGCCGCAGCAGAGCAAGGGAGGAGGCTGGTAGCAGCTGACCGCACGAAGGGGCAGTGGCGCATGTCCATGCTGCCCTATTGAGAAGGCAACGACCTTTTTACATGATGGTGAAAGGAGTATGGTTGCCTCACTGTCGGCCACCGGCGAAGGCGCGATGTGCGACCACACCGCCCGGAGGAAGGCTGGTCGACCGGCAAGCCGCATCACCGTGAGCCACTATGGGCCACCACAACAAGAGCCACTGCGGTCCACCTAGTGGGCCGCCCAGCGTAGTCCATGTCATTCTGGGGGGACGGGTCAGACCCAGAGGACCGAGTCAGACCCAGGTCCGGACTCGGGTCGGGCGGGCATGAGCCAAACCGTGTCGGACCGACTTATTCCCTTTTCTCTATTTCAGCAATATCTTGAGCTTTGAGCATCCATTTGAAGAACCATCTACAGCACCGGAAACCTTGGATCAAGACGGTCCTTTTTGTATACCCCAATTGATATTTGGATAATGTTGGGGTATGGTCGGGTTGGATCGAGCTAAAATCCAACTGGGCCCACAGTTCGTGGTGATACCTTTGTGGTATTCCTTTGTGTGGCGTACTTGTGTTGTACTTAACTTCGTGTTGATTCCTTTATGGTGTCTTTCTGTGAGGTGTTACCTTTTTTTTACATACCTTTGTGGAGTTACCTTAGTTTTAATATTTCCTTTGTGGAATAGTTGTAATTTGGCTAAGGATTTGGGCCTTGTGTTTCCTCATGAATGAGATGGGTAATATTTGATAACATAGTTATATGTATGAGCATATACATATGTAGGGTTGGCACTGGTTTACATGATTTTTGGTTTATCCTTTGTGGATATTGTGAGACCTTGAGGGTCTTGGGGTCCCTACTGAGTATCATTATACTCACACCTACACGGGTTTTGCTCGCACCATGTTGTGTTTGGTGCAGATGACGGACAAAACTAACTGAGGATGAGGGTACCAAGACAATGGGTAGCTCGGAGGTGGTCCTTAGATAAGGCGTACTGCAGAGTAGACAGTCTGAGAGTTGTACGTACCCTTCAGGTAGGATCCTTGGTGGGTGGTCATCAAATCTATTCATTTTACATGTACTTTCCAGTTGGGCTTCTATTCTGGCCCCTTTTACTTATAATAAACACTTTTTTACTATTCAGTTTACTCATCTTCGTATCATGTTGTGTTCATGGTTGCATGAGTTTATACGTTATAAAGGGAATGTCTTCCTAGTTTTAGGGAATACGCATTCCGTGCTAGTCGCCAGCCCCTGCCTCTGGAAGGAGGGTTTGGGGTAGTCACGACACAAGCCCCGGGGGACAATTCGTGACATGTTATATTACTCATGAAAAGTTTTCAATTATTTTAATTCCTCGTTTATATATTTTCATTTTTTTGAAAATAAGTATTTTGAAAAAGTTTTTTGCTTTAAAATGTTTTTTTAACAAGTGGGAATGTCATTTACCTTAGTAATAATATTAAATTATATTCAATTAGTTCATTATATTTTTATAAAAATCACTTTAAAACTAATATTTCTGAAAATTATTAATTAATTTAAAATTTTCTATTCATATACATGTTATCATACTTTGGAAAAATTCTGTGTGATTTATCTTCAAAAATAATGATTCATATTTGATGACATCCTTCTATGTATCATATAATTTATTTGGGAAATGAAATGAGGATACCATTCTTATTATTTATCTAAATGGATTGTAATGAAAATATGTTTATGAAACCCATTTCCATTCCTTGGGATATAATATGAAAATATGATTATAATACACATTAATATATCCATATGTTATAATTTTATGAGATGATTAAATGGTTATGAAACATGTCTCCTTTCCACAAGTTATGATATAATGAAATGCTTATGTAAAAAAATAATTTAATGGGTTATGGTATTATGAATGTTTTATGATCATGTGGAACACATAAATATGGTTTTCAATTTGTGATGGGTGGGGCCTTTATCTGCCTCAAATTTATTGGAAAAATATTTATATCTCATTAGAGAGATTGTATTGGAATAAGGATTGAACATAGTTCAAAAATTGAATTTGATTATTGTGGTGGTCTTGGTAGTGACTATGGAATATAATGATTTTATTGGGAGTTAACCCATTCAACTATGATTTCCTCAATAGTGACCTTAGACTAATATGGGAATGACTTTCTATTTTTATTTGAATTCTGAAATTCCATTTCTTATACCAATATTATGCTCTCATGGCTCATGTTCATTTTTTTACTTATGATTCATGTATTATGATATACCAATATTTAGTTCCTGATTTTTTATTCTGATCTTTGATATGGAGAGAAAGGTCTTCATATGTTATTCCCATGATATCATTCCCTTATTTTCATGTTATGCTTGTATATCTCCCTTGTTTACCCAAATTGAACAAGTGATCTCACCCTTTATTATCTTCCCTTTTCCTAGGTTATGAATAAAATATTTATATAGGGTATGTCTATGAAGAATACCAATGTTGAAGATATATAGGGTATATATTGAATATCATTCATTACATCAGGTTTTTATATACCTAATATCAAAATACATGAAAAATATTATGGTCCTCTTCCAGGTGTTTGTGTATCGTATTGTATATTCCCCTAAAAATATGTAATATGCCTAAATGAAGAGACCATATATCTATAGTTTTAGTCAAATTAAAGGTTTAGTTACAATTTAAAAACTAGGAAGATGTTATTTTAGTGAAATCCCTATGTAAATCTCTAATCATATGTCTAGGGATGTGTCTAAACATTAGTCAATGAATAAGTCAATGTATAGGAATGTGTGCTGATATTTTGGTAAATAATACAACAAGAGGTTTTTAATAAAATGCCCCCTTTTTGGATACAATAATTCGAGTTGGATAAAAAAATAGGAACCTAGCGGTTACAACTGATAAAAGGGGAATTTATACGGACTCAATCGTCACGTGGTTGGAAAAAATGGGCATTTATTCATAACAAGTTTGACACTCCCATGGGATATGATTTGGATATTCAGAAACACATTATTAACCATCATGACTGATTTAAAAATATGATGACTATGAATGACCTTGGATCATCCTAAGGTGTTATAGATTAAAAATAAGGTTTTATTATTTAGACATTCCATAAATCATTTTTTCATGATTATATAGTATTACACTATGATTAGTGATTCCCTCTCTATTATGTTATGTTTTAGTCATAGTCTATAACATGAAAATTCATATGTAAAGTGAATCTAATAGAATAATTATGTGTCTATCAGAAACCAAATTGGTTGATGATCAGAGAGAATGTTAACATGATTATTCTTAATCAAAAATCATGATATATGTTTAACTACATAGACATTTGTGATATTTCTAACACATATAATATGAGGAAGATGTATTTAATTTATTATATTTCATATGGAATTGATAAAAGAGGAATAACAATTAAACATCTAATATGTTTATAAGGTGAGAATTAGAACCTAGATGAATTTCTCAAAAGGAAGGATACATTTTATCTTTGTGGAAAGGAAGGTCATAGAGGGACAAACTATCGAGGAGTCCAATGAATTATTTTTTTAGAATCATTGGAATAATGTAGCTCAATTCCCTAACATAATAATTAACTTTTATAATAATTAACAAGATATTACATTCCAATCAATGATGAGGATTGATTTAATTATTAATGTATTTGGATTGAAGATTTAATTTTTTTATGTATATTAACAATGGTATTTTGTTCATATGAATCATGAAAAATCAATGAATTTTATTCTTAAAGAACAATTTATGTATCCAAGTATGATTAACATAATATTTTCGGATTCAGTAATGGGTTAATGAGATTAAAGTTGATCTTATATTTAAAGTCTTATAAATTCCTTTATAGATTTCATGTGTTTGTATTTTTTCAATATTAAATATATTTTTAGAGGCATTTATGGAAATACAACACTTTAGTTTTGAGGAGGAATTACTTTTTATGGACATTTGATTAAATGTATTTTTATCATTTAGAGTTTTTGTTATAATTGATGTTGGGGTAATTATGTGTTGCATGTTGTCTCATTATAAATTCAACATAATTCATTACTATCATAGAAAATTTCACTTTGGATAATATTTCTAGAATATTCATTATTGAAGTGGTATGTTTTCAAGAGGTTACACATTTATTTATTTCTAATCATGACTCATTGTTTAAACTGTTGGTTTGGCTATGTATTTTGCATGATATTGATACAAATATGAGTTTCATCACTATAAATGGTAATTATTATGGAACAATTCAAACCCTATAGAATTTTCTATGGTATTTTTCTATGTATTAGAATTATTTTTGGGATCCACATATTCCTCAATGTTAGTCCCCATACAATTATTGAATTTTGTTGAGGGTTCTAAAGGTTACCTATGATTCAAATTATAAGTACTATAATTAAGTTTCTCAATGAAATATATTAATAAATATTATAGTTAAAGAGATGTGATAGATGGTTAGAAAGATTCAGTATCATGTGAGGACTACAAAGATTTCATTGAAAGGTTATGCTGATAAATATTGATGCAGTCAATAATTGTATGTAGTTGAGGAGGTATGACTATTAGTTTCTCTATATAATAAATAATTTTAGACTACCCCTTAGGTATATCAGTCCTATAGAAATAATTAATCATATCGCGATTGTATATTATCATTTGGCACTTCCACTAAACCTCTCTAAGGTTCCCACTATGTTCATCATATCTCTCCTAAAAAATTATATATTTTATCCATCACATGTAATGAACTCAAAGTTTGTATAGTTGGAGCATGAAATTTGGTATGAAGAACAAATTGTTAATATTTTGAGTAAAGTATAAAATTTTCAAAAAACATGAAAACTCACATTCTTATCATCTTGGGAAGAAAATGCATTATTAAGCAAGCTATATGGAAATGTGAATTAAAAATGAGGTATAAGTACCACTAGGTTTTTTACTAATGTGATAAATGTCATCGTTAAAATTCATTTTATGTGGGTTAAAATGACACACCATAAGATTTTTTGATTTTTTATAAATATATTAGGCATTTTTTATTTTTCAATGTTGGAATCTCTGATATAATCTTACATGACACAAGACACTGAATTTATTTTGGGTTACATGTATTGGTGACTTTAAATGAAATGTAACTTAATATGAAAATATTATTATTTATTGTGATGCTTATCGCATAAATTGTAGAATAGTGGGTTTGAATAGGATTAAATAAATTATAAAAATATATTATTTACATTTTTTTATAATATAAATTCATTTATGACAAATTAATTAATAATAATAAAAAACTACTTCAATATAAATGAATCTCTTTTCTTAAAACCCTTTTTTAAATAAACACATTTTACCTTAGTACATTATACAAACTAGTTTTAGGGAATTGTTTTACATAAATGTATATAGTATATATTCAATAAACTATTTATCATTCATCTAATGTGTTATCTATGAAAGAGATAAAAATATATCCAATCTTATTTATAAAAACTATATTTTTATAAAAAACCATTTTGTCTCCTTTTTTCACTCTTATTTATAAAATAAATTTAGAAATAGTTAAAATAATTTATAATAATAATAGTTATATTTTTTTCATAATATAAAAATTTACGTAGTGTAATTTTTTGGTATTTTAATGAAAAAATTAATTTTTGGATAAATAGTGAAAATACTGAATTTTAATTGAAAACTACTTTTATGTTTATTTTATTTGTGATGTTAAAACATATTTGAAATTTATTTAAAGAAAAAAAATTTAAATATATACCTATTAATCCAATTTATTCCATTTTAATCAATTCTATATTAAAATTTATTGTAAAATATTTGTCAACCATTTTCCATTTTCTCTTTTAAAATCCACTTTCTCATCCCCTTTATAGGATAACATTTTAAATTAAAATTTTCAAATTCTATTATTTTAATTTGTAAAAATGTATTATATATTTAAAATCGGAAGAAATTATATTTTATAATAGGTTAAACATATTTTTTTTACAAAAATTAACACTAAAAATAGTAAAAATTATTTATAGTTGTTATGGTATAAATGGTTCAACATAGGGGTTAAAATAACAAGATAAGGGTTAATGTGATTGTAAAACTTGTATAAAAAATATTCTATAGAAATATTAAAAACTTATAAAGTATAAATCTCAATAATACTTCATTATAGATCATTCTACATAGTGAAAAAAGTGGGTACACCTTTTTGTTTCCAAAAAATTACATGTGAGCCACTCACCTTTCTTATAAAAGGGCCACACATATTCTATATTTTTCACACCACAAAACCATATTGGTCCAAACAATATCTTCCCAAATAACATCCCAAATTCCCTCATAAAATATTCCAATACTTACTTAGGATATAAACCTTTCCTATGGATGATTTTGGTGTAATCCTATGGAGGATTTCTATAGAATATGTAACGTTCTTCAAAAACCATATTTGTTATATTTATTCCTCCACCTAATTAAATTCTAATTATAACACAATGATATAATAAAATAATTATATTACACATAAATAGATATTTTTATATTAAGTTAATGACTTATAAAATTCTCCACTTCCTTCAAATGTGTTACTAATTCGTCATTCATGTGTAAGGCAGGATACTGCCTTGTGAACCGATGTCACTCGTTTTATCCATTACTACCTATCATAGTTTGTTATGATGATTTGAATAAATAATATATATGACAAATGTAATATTATTATATATTTTTATTCATTATATTATATATAAAATTTTTATTTCAGCTCTGTATGGGATATTATATTATCATTTGTGTATAAGGAAGACGACTGCTTCGCAAAGTGATTTCATTATTCTTCAGTAACATTTTAAATTAAAGATAGTAAAACAATAAAAATAATTTCAAATGATATAAATTAAATAATTAATATATTAATGGATTATTTATCATTTTGAAATGATAATATATCATTTTTATCCTTACCTTTTCAGTCACTTATTGATGATTACATCATTCGAGTACGTTTGGACTACCTCATTCACAAAGTGATGTGAATCTCTATTTTCATCACCACACGACATGGATAATATTTATAAGTATATTAATGAATGTGATATGTCATTTATGATATAATTATTATAATTTAATTTTAACATATTACATACCATCTTTCCATAATTATCGTTGAAAAATTGAAATGTAACCCATCAACACATATGGCATATTGTCTCCACGATCGTAAGGTACAGAATGTATCAAATCCATCATTATTTACTGGTATTAAGAGTTAAATAAATGTATAAATATGATTAGTATATAATTATTGTTATTATGAAAATAATGGAACTGTGATCAGTGTGAGAGGATTAAAATTAAAAAATTAATAAATATACGAAAAACTGAACTATTATTTCTTGAAATAAGCCATTGACATGGAATTGTCAACAAATAGGTACTAAATTAAAATAATTAAATCATATAAGTTTTTATATATATAATTATGGATCATTATTATATATATAATAAACTTATATTTAATTTAATTGAGGTTATAACTTTTTATAAGAAAGTTGAGACTTCATGTAATGGATTTATTGTCTCTCTTTTATTTGGTAGAGGCATATGAAAATATACCTATAAATTATTTTTTGTAGTTATATACTAACCCACTAAAATTTTATATAATAAATATCAATAATTTCATTAAATTAAATTTAAATATTATGTTATTCTTTATCGGGGGTTTTGATTAAGTATATTACTAACATGGTAAGGGTTTTTTTAATGTTTCATCGTTGATACTTATATAATGTTATCCACCTATACTATATTATGATGTGCATATAAAACCAATTTTAATTTTAATATCTTGAATTTATTTATTTTCCTGATATTTTATGTTTCATTTAAGGTGATCCTTTCAATGGACTTATGATTCAATGTTAACAAATTAGTAAGGGTTTTATTGTCCAATCTCATCATTTATTTATACTGCACTTGATTATGTTTATAATGATATAATATTATTATTTATATCACAATAAACTCATATATCTTCTTCTCCTTTAATATTTTTGGACAATAAAGGTTCAAAAATCATTTTACACACTCTATGTACCCAATAGTTCAAACTAATGTTTTAATGAAAATATAACTCAATTCCTTTATTCGGATGGAAATCCATTTTTTCCAAAACATCATTTTCATAAAAAAATTAAAAATTTCTAAGAAATTTATGTATAATGTGTAGGATATGTAAAAAATTTTCAAATTCCATGAGAATTATTTTATTTGACGTTTCTTTTGGATTTTTTTTGTTATTTTTAGAGCATGGAATTTAAAAAATATGCATTAATTGTTTTTTAAAGAAAGTGGAAATTATTTTTCACTAATGAAATGATTTAAATTATTTTTAAATAAGAAATTATATTTTTTAAGGTAATTTTAAAATAAAAATATTTTCATAATGTTTTATTTTATTTTTTTTTTGAAAAGAAAATCATTGTGAAATTTTTATTTTCCTCTAGAATGTTTTAAAATTATTTTTAAAGATTATTTTATATATTTTCTAAGTTATTTTAAAGGATATGAATATGGAATATTTTTTAAAATTTTATTTCAAGGATGAAAGGTTGTTCTAATCAAGATATGTTTTTAATTTTTATAAATATTCATTTATGATTTTTTCATTTTAATATTCCAAGAAAAGTGTTTTCAAAATATTTCGAGTTTTAATTTTTTTTCAAATAAATTTTATCCTCCTCAAGAAATGTACTACGTAATATATATTAAACAAAATTGACAAAAAAAGGTGATATATTTTGATGTAACTTATGATTTAATTGGGATATAAATCAAGGATATCATTCATTTTCTTTCTATGAACTGTTTATGATGATAAAATGTTTATGAAAATCTCTTCCCAAACATGGATTATATAGTGAATTTTTTTATGAAACCCATTTATTTTTCAGTGTATTATAATTTGATATGATGATGAAATGATTATGAATGATACTAATTATTCATATGTTCTGATATGATTAAATATTTATGAAATTAATTTCACTTCATTGGGTATAATATGATAACTTTTTTATGATCTTCTGATACACATAAATATGTTTTTCAATATGAGATTATTGGGACCAATATCCTACTCTAATTGATTGGGTAAAAATTTATTTCTCACGGGGTAGATATTTCAGGAATAGAGAGTGAACCCAATTCCATATGTGAATTTTTCCATTGTGATGGTATTGGGAGTTAACATTGAGTACTATTATTGTTTGGGGATTGAACACATTATATTAGATCCATATGTTTGATGTTATTTGTTTTCATTATTTTTTTTTCTAAACTCATCCCATATGGGTTGATAGATTGTTTTCAATATGTAGGAATTCTCTCATTGGCATTCCGGGTGTTTAGGGCATAGTAAAAAACAAAAAGGAAATAAGATCTTATGGGGATGATTAGATCCCTCTTAGTATTACATATGCCTCATAACCATAAATCATGTATAAGGGTGTCATTAGTTTGGGACACCATGAATTATGGACAAGGAGAATATGTGGATTTAGATCCCCTTGGATTATGGTGAGCTCAAGACCCCCACCCTATTTGTCAAACCGTGTTAGTGTCTCGGAAAACTATGTGAATCAGTTTTCTATTTGATAGTGGGAACCACATAGTTAACACATGGTTTTTCAAACCATGAGACCAAATTAAGTTCCTCATAAAATGTCAAAATTCAATGTTTCCCTCCACAAACATAAATTTTATTCCCTAATTTTTTACCCCATGCAGACCTTACACCTCGGTTGATTAACCAATAGCTTCCTCCTCCTCCATGGGAGTTTCACCATTAATAATTTTGAATTTTAAGTTTAATTTTTTAGAAGAGATTATAAATCTATGATTTTTAGTCTATTCCATTCCATTTTATGTAATAATATGTGTTTTTGTCTCCTCACCTTATGAATCGCAAACCACTTTTTTCTAGAGTTCTCATTATTTTGGCGTTAGAGGTCGTTTTAGCTCAAATTAAGGGTTGTATTTGTGAAATTGGCGAGGTCAGTGGTTTATCTGATTTTTCCCATAGTCCTAACGATTTTACGTGTATTTATTTTATTTTTACATACTACCTTGAACAGTTTAAATTTATTTGAACAAGGGAAATAATTTTGGCCTTTTATTGAGGTTTAAGACCCATCAAAACCCTGTGGGGTTTGATGAAAATGTGAGACCAAACCTAAGGATAACCATGGGTCATGAAAACCCCTTAAATTGATTAAATGAATTAGTAATAATTGATAGACGGGTATTATCTTAGTGAACATATTTATTTTTTATTTAGTAAATTGGAAAAGTAAAATGGTGCCTTCCAAAATATTTTTAACGAGTTTTTTTTTCGTATACATTGTTTTTATTTTAAGGGTATATTGGGGGCTGGGTAAATGAATTCATAATGTTGTTAAATGGGATAAATGGTTACTTAAATATGTCTATATGGGTAAATGCTGTGAGTGGGGTATTGGATTTAGGGTTTACACCCATAGGTTAGGCTATATTGATTCTATAGGGCCCACTAATTTATTTTATGATTATAGTATTATATTGGGGATCCTCACCATTAGTATGGGAGGGAATAACAATAAAGGCCACATAGATTTTTGGTCTTTTTTAGGATTTTATAATGATGATCATTGATCTTAATGATGGAATAGTTTTCAATGTTATATTGAGGTTCTATACACTCAATGTATGGACATGGTATGGTTACCTGGACTTATTCTCCAGGGTGAATGGTCATGTAGATCTTAATAGTGAACTACTTTTGTGACTAAAATCATGTAACCCCCCTGAAATTTTGGATTACCCTCCTTGAATAGAGAAAGGATGTAAAGATGGTTCAACTGTAAAATATAACATTATAGTATAAATGGTTAATTGATAATTTATTTAAAATTAAAATATGGTTGTTTTGGTTTCCCTATTCATTTAATGCACCTTGGTTATCATCATATGATATTTTATGGGATGGTTATTTTTTTAGACACTATTGGTATTGGCCAACTTAGTTTTACTCACCCCTCCTTGGCCCACAATAACACATCGATACATGAGAAGATGGTACCTGATATCTAGTACGGGATCAGGATATGGACCTAGTGATTAGTTTTTTCATTGGATCATGTCTTGGAGCATGGTATATTTAGACTAGGTCTTTACATGGAACAATGTTTAGGAAATTTTGAGAGTTTCATCACTGGGGGTTTTATTTGAAAGGTAATATGACATTTATTATAGTCATCATATTGATTACTTGGTTACTAAATGTATATTGGAATATGATGTACATTGATTATTTTAAGATATTATTACATTTTATGATGTTATATCTATTTTGGATTTATTCTGATATGATAGTATTATCTCTCTATTTTTTTCATTAGACACGTGTCGCTAGTTTGGAACCACTCTTCTATAGGGAGGCATGCATGAGAACACATGGGAGTCCCATTTAGGGAACCAGTTTTTGTATATCTTTGTTCAAGGTGTTACTATGTTGTATTACAACGGTTTTATATTTTTTTTACTATTTGCAGCATGGCAGATATGAGAGTTATATCTTTTTGGTTCTTAGTAATGACCTGGTGCATGGGTTCCAACATCCCCACGTGTGAGGGAAATCCGATGTTTCATGTGGTGGTAAATGATGTTATATTTCTTTTATTTTACACATGATTAATGAATCCACCTTGATTGGAACACATTTTATGTTATTTTGATTGTTTTTGATGATTCATATCTTATATCAGTATTTTAAGAGAGTGCATGACTGATCATGTATCATGTTACATACCTATGATTGATAGGTCATCTGTATGTTTCCTATAACTTATAGTTCCGTATAATTCATATTTTGGTAGTGTAGCTTATGTATATGGTTTATGGCTATTGATATTTCATTTAAATGTGTGTTAATGAAAATTTTTTACTAGTGAAATTGAACAAGGAATGTTTATTTTTAAATATAGTTTAATAAAAGGTATTTTTAAGGTGTAAACATTTTGGGTTATAGAAATGAAATGTTTGGAAATATGAGTTAACAGTTTTTAATATTGAAAAATTAATAAAAAAGAGGAAATATTAAAATTTTGAGCCCTTGGATATGTGAAATGAGTATTAATTATTTCAATATATAGCCTGTTGTCGGGGTGGTATGGTTTGTGAGAGTGCCCATGTGGGATATGGCGGACGGAAGAAGCGGTGGTCGTGCGCTGATTGCGTGTAGAAAAAACATGGGCCGCATCCACGGGCCGCTCGGACGAAGCGAACCAGCTGGCCGTAGTCGACCGGGCTGGAGGACTGTGGCGCCCCCTTGGCGACGTGCTGTAGGAAGACCATGGTCCACAGTACGGGCCGGTTTCCAGATGAACCGGCTGGCAATGGCCGGCTGAGTAGAAGACCACGGTGCCGTGAGGTGTCACGCTACGGATGGACCGCGGCCCGTGCTAGGCAGGCCGCTTCGGTGGGCGAACCGTCCAGCCGCTGGCTGGCTGGGGAAAAGAAACCATGGCACCTAAGGGTGCCACATGCAAGGGATCCGCAGCACGCACAGCCGGCCACTCGTTCTGGAAAAGCCGGCCGGGCAGGAGAGGGGGAGCCACTCGGCACCGCCGTTACAAGGATGTAGGGGGCCACCCCCCCCCCCCCCCCCCCTTCGCTCGTTCAGCTGGCCATGCCACGACCAACCATGGGCCGGGCCGCCCTTTCACAGGCTGGGCTGCATCCCACCGGGCCGGGCTGCACCCCGCCGGGCAGGGCAGACCCCCCAGCCTGGTCAGACTCGTCGATCCAGGACGGGCTGTCCCGCCAGCCCACTGGGCCTGACGGGTCGGGCCCATTACACTTAAATGTGAATAACTTCAAGATCGCATATTTGATCAACAAGTTATCTGTGGCACTGGGACCCCCACAAATAAGCGGTCCTTTTGTGATACTCTATGTGAGTTTTTGACGACATTGGAAAACGGTCGGGTTTGGAACGAGCGTAATTTAAACGAGGCCTCTGAAATGGAAAAGATAATAACTCTCAGACCAGGCATCCGATTGACCCACCTTCTATCGTGTTGGGTTCCTTATGATTATAAAAAACTAAGGGATACATCCACTCAGGACTTCATGATAGTTTATTTATTAACACTTGGCTCGAGGAGTGGACATTCTCATAATCGAGCGTGCTGTGTGCAGGAACCCTAGAGCTGGCTGCAACAGCGACGACTACCATACCCGAATCCTCCGTGGGTTTGACGACAATGGATAATGTATTAGAATCCTCCAGGGGTTCGACAGTGAAGACTACTATTCTTGTATCCTAAGTGGTTTTGATAGTTTTAATTGCTGTTCTTGTATCCTGAGTGGGTCTGACAGAGTAGCTGGTCTTATATCCAATGTGGGTCTGACAACTTAGTCGGTCTAGTATCCTATGTGGGTCTGACATCCTATATGAATCAGTGACTAAATCTGATCATCTCTATCTCTTTACTAAGGATGTATACCTGTGTGAGTTTAGTCTTGACTTTCAATCATTATCATCGATGTGATTGACTTCTTTCCTGTGTCGACTAGGTTGTGCTTGAGCTCAAGAGTTGGAGATGAACTGTGGTTGATAGCTTTGGCGTAGGTAAGGGAATTAACCTAATTAGGGTTGGTTGATACTTCTTGATTGTATCTTTCCTTTTGTTTTTGATCCATTGTGGATTCAGGTAGACCTTCATGGGCCTCAGGGACCCTACTTAGTATCGTTATACTCACCCCTTCACGGGCTATGCCCGCACCTCGTTGTATTGGATGCAGATGACGGACAATGTTGACAGAGGCCGAGAGTGATCCAGGACTGGCTGGTAACCAGAGTTGGACCACACGACAAGACAATACATGGAGCGTTCCGATATACATGGATTGCTGAGGTGGACATCTGTACCTACCATTCAGGTGGGATACTCGATGGACGATCCAGGAGCTCCCCTTTTCCCTTTCAGTTGTTTTCCCTTTTTCATTTTTACTTGCTTTCTGTTGTACCTATACTTTATAGTTGGGATTGTATTTTCGGCCCATTTACTTTCAGCACACTATTTTGTATTCAGTATTACTTACTATTTACTTCCTATTGCATACTCTGTTGTGTTTGTTTACTTTCATAAAGGAAATTCCTTCCCAGCATAGGGATTTATGCCTTTGGTGCTAGTCGCCAGCCCCTAGCCTATGGAAGGCGGGATTGGGGTAGTCACGGCATGGGCCCTGAGGATGGGTCGTGACAAATTGGTATCAGAGGAGTCGGTTCTACCATAGAATGTAGGACTCTGATCATTCTGTTCTGTGAAACAATAATTATAAGAGTATTGAGTGTGGTTTTCAGTCTAGAGAGCCCACTGTTGTTGCGACGGCCAACGTATCCATACACCAGGACCCAGACCTCTGATTTCTGACTCATTGCACGAAAACACTGATTGCATGTGTGTTTAAAAAGTTTTCTTTGTGATTAGTTTGAGTTAGCTCACCAGGTATACTATTTTCACTGTGGCGCACCTGTTTTTTTTTCAGGATGGCCCCACAAAGGAAGTCAACTAGGGTTCTGAGTTTAGTACGAGATAATAGCCCACAGAGCGATGAGGCCTTAGTGCAGGGCCCCATTACAGTAGAGGTACCACAGATACCACCATCCCTAGAAGTAGAGAGTTCACGCCACCTAAGGGTGTGGCATGAGTTCTAGAAATAGAGGCCACCCAGGTTCCACAAAGAGATGGACCCACAGGCAGCTCAGGATTGGATGGAGGCTGTCGTCGGAGTTTTCAGATTGTTAGGGACACCAGCTATCCTTTTGGTGATCCTTGTCATGTGTCTCCTGCAGGCAGCAGCAGGTAGATGGTGGAGCCTGATTCTCCAGGTGCATGATGAGGCATATTTACTCTAGACGGACATCCAGAGTCTCTTCCACTCAGAGTTTGTTCCATCCACCCTTCGTGCGGTGTGGAATCAGGAGTTACTTCATCTGTAGCAGGGCATCATGATAGTAGCTCAGTACTCATTGAGGTTCACCGACCCCTCACGCTACTCCACGTATATGGTGTGGGACTGGTTCTTCAGGGCAAGAACATTCGATTAGGGACTGAGGCATGAGATCAGGGCTTCGACGATTCTCCTCAGCATCCCGACGCAAGCAGGGGTGCTGGAGCGAGCCCTTCTAGAGGAGAGTTTTCTCGCTGAGCAGTCACCAGCGGCGAGACCCACCATAGGGTGATACATAGTAGAGTCTTTTGTAGTCGGCAATAGACATATGTCGCAGAGGTCCAAGCCGACCAGGCCATCTGGTGAGCGATCTCAGGATACATGTTAGGTTTTGCGGGGCACACGAAATAGTGCTAGCTATACAAGGATCAGGCAGTGCTATGAATGTGGTAGGCAGTGTCACATGGCTCGAGACTGCCTGACCCGCCCCGCATATGAGCAGAATGTTGTAGAGGGACCTCCCAGGAAGAGGTAGAGGTTCAACTGTGGTGGTCTGTCGGGAGCAGGTGGACGTGGCAGAGGAGCTGGCCGAGCAGTATGTGGGGGATGATGTTTCGAGGCCCTACCACCACCACCACAAAGAGGTCCACCCTGCCTTAGGGAATGGGTGGACATGGGGGAGCTGAGCATCAGGCAATTGATGTTGATGACCATAGTGCTCTAGGAGTAGGTGTATATAAGCAGGACTAGTTCCGGGAATATAGTCCTTTGTTCAGGAAGCTTCTAGCATCATTGACGTCATTGTTTGTGGTGATTTTTTGTCTTTGTACTTTGAGCTGTATTAATAAAAGACACATGTCCATCTGACATTTGCTTTCCTACATTTTAGGTGTGGTTGATACTGAGAGGTTCCCATAAAAACTGTTGACATGACCCTCACATTAGAGATTCCTACTGGAGGAGACTCAGTGACCACACACTACTTCCGACTGTGTGACTCAACCCTTGGAGGTGAGAGTAACAGTTGGATCTCTTGATAGTGGCATCGACGCCTTATGACGTCATCCATGTCATGAAATATTACCGTTCATGTCATGATTTACTGTCTTAGCCAAAGGATGTGGTTCATCTATGGGATGAGACCAGATTCCTCTTTTCGGAAAAGGAGAAATCTTAGCATCTCTTGTAGGATGTAAGCGAATAAGGGAGTAGTCGAGTTCTTTACAACTGACCAGTCACACCCATAGTTCGTTGAGCGAACGGTTTACGGTTTAGTCTAATCTCAAAAGTCTCAGGTCTGTCTTCGTGTGGAAGGACCTTGACCTGAGACAGGGACATTGGCTTGAGTTCCTACAGGTTTATGACTTTGAGATAGTATACACTCCTGGAAAGGGGAACATTGTAGTAGATTATCTCAGTAGGAGTAGTAAATATGTACTAGGACCTTCGATGACAGCACTGGTGCCTAGGTATGAAGAAGTAATTAGGGGAGTTTGTCTCTTGATTCCTCTCATGCCATCAAGTGAAGGCAGAGCATCAGGTACCAGTAATCTTGGTTCATCCCTTGGAGGTCCCAAAGTGGATGAGGGATGGACTTCGTAACGGGTCTTCCACGTACGTCCAGGGGACACGACTCAATTTGGGTGATCGTCGACTGACATACCAAGACAGCCAACTTCATACGGACCAGAGATCGTACGAGCTACCATGGAGGAGGTGAAGGTCATCTAGGAGTGGATTAAGACTATGTAGAGCGGACATAAGGCATATGTTGACAGGAGACGGAGACCACAGGAGTTCGAGGATGGCAACCGCATCTTCTTATGGGTCTCACCTCGACGGGGTCTATGGAGATTTGGATAAGGCGACCAGCTATCTCTTTGCTTTATCGGGCCATTCCAGGTACTCATTAGAGTAGGCGAGGTGGCTTACCGCCTGCACCTTCTACCTCTGTTGCATCGGGTGCATGACGTTATCCATGTATCTCAGTAGAGGAGATATGTGCATGACCTGTCCCACATCATCGATCATGGGGAGATGGACATCGATGATAGGGCAACTTTCACGTAGGTCCCAGTGGAGATCGAGGATCGAAAAAAGTGGGTCCTAAGCTTATGGTTTATTCCTCTGGTGTGCGTTCGCTGACATCACGGGAACCTCTAGGGGAGAACGTGGGAGCAGGAGGCTCAGTTGTGTTCTCAATACCCTCATTTGTTTCCCTAGTATGTTTTGTACCTTTACGGGGATGTAAAGCCCTGTGGTGGGGTTAATGTAATAACCTGGATATTTCAAGTAAATTTGTTTCGTAAATTATTTCGAATTTTACGAGTCCGCAGTTTTTGAAGGCACCTAATTCTGAGGCCAGATGTGCCCAAATTCATTTTTTGAAATTTTATTCGGGTACGTTTAGTAAAAATATGTGCGGGTATTTCTATCTTTCGAACTGATGCTCGGAATTGAAATCCAAGGACACCGATGAACTCGCAGCACTGGTATTCACCTAAGGGGACCTTTACAGCAGTTGCGTTTTGTACAGTATGAAAGTTAACTTTTGGGGATTCTTAATAAATTAAAAAAAATTATGTGTTATATAAATTTTATAAAGGTGGTTGTTAAATCCTATAAAGGGAGGTTGGATGTTGTACCCACACCACACATAACCTCCCCTGAGAGGATAATGAGTGGTGGGGCCCACACGATCACCTAGCCCTACTTTAACCGCTTAAACCTTTAGACTTCCCATTAAAGTGCCAACTCACCCAGGTTTTATTTTTATGAGAAATTTGAAATTCTTTCCAACCCATGAAAATTAATTAAGTGATTCACTATATTAATTGTTTGTGTATTTAAAATATTTTCAAAGGTATGGAAATATATTTATAATATTGGGAGCCTATTATTTAATGTTCCTTGGAACATTTTCAGTGGTAAGGCTCTGGGAAAATTCACACTCTCCGACGAAGAAAACGAAGATCAACGTCCTCTTCGACGAAGAACACTGGTTCTACTAAAGAATGACGAAGTTTCTTTCTTCCTCCTCCTCTGCGACATGGGAGAAGATGCCTCCCGAAATGGACACCGCATATGACAATTAATTTCACCGACGTTGATGGAACAATTCCTGACAACCGCGATGCTTGTCTTCCACAGCTCGTCAACGTGAAACATCATATACGAGGTAGGGGTTTGTCTTGTTTAAATTAAATCCTCGTTCCTCGTTTTTATATGGGTTGACATTGGATTCTTATTACCACCTTACGAAGAGGGAGCGGGAAGAAAACACGGCCTAACGACCCTCCGTTGTTTCTCTTGAGTTGATGACGGTGGCAGAACCGGAAGGGCGCGGTGCCGTCACACCGCGCCGGAGGAAGGAAGGGGTCGGGCCATGCGGGCCGCAGTGGATGGAATAAGTGGCGTTCGTGCGCCGACCACGTGGACAAGAACCGTAGCCTGCATCTGTGGGCCGCTCTGACAAAGAGAATCGGCCAGCCGTAGCTGACCGGGCTAGAGGACTATGGCGCCCCCTTGGCACCACACTGCGGAAAGACTGCAGTCCACTGTGCGGGTTGCTTGCCGGACGAACTGGCCGGCTATGGCCAGCTGGGCAGAAAATTGCGGCGCCATGAGGCGCCGCGCTGTAGAGGGACTGCGGCCCGCGTTGGGCGGGCCGCCTCGGCAGGTGAACTCGCCGGCTGCCTGCAGGCCGGGTGGAAATAACTGCAGAGCCTAAGGGTTCCACGTGCAGAGGATCCACGACCCGCACAACTGGCTCATCATGCTGGAAAAGATGGCCGGCTTCGACCGGCTGGGCAGGAGAGGGGGCACTGCTCGGCTCCACCATTATAAGGAATCGAGGGGCTGCACCCTCTCGCTCTGCCTGACCCGCAGCGGACCGGGACGTGCCCCGCCGGGCTAGGCCACCCCCCAGCCGGGTTGGACCCGCCGAGCCAGGACGTGCCAACCTCTCAGCCCACTGGTATTGACGGGCTGGGCCCGTTACCCTTAAACATGATTAACGTCAAGACCGTGCGTCTGATCGAAGTGTCGTCTGCTGCACTGGGACCATTGCGACGAATCCGTTCATTTTTGAAACTCTAAGTGAGTTTTTGATGAGTTTGGAAAGTATCCAGGTTTGGAACGAGCGTAATTCCAACCGGGCCCCTAGAACACGAAAGCCAATACCTCTTAGATCGGGCATCCGATTGATGCACCGTCTATCGTGTTGGGTTCTTTATGATGAGATGAAACTACAAGATACATCAACTCATGAATTCATGGTATCTGATGTATCGACACTTGGCTCGAGGTGCAGACCCTCCCAGAATCAGGTGTGATGTGTGCGGGAACCCTAGAGCTGGCTGTGACTGCGACGACTACCGTACCAGAATCCTATGTGGGTTCGATGATGATGGCTAATTTACTATAATCCTTCGTGGGTTAGACAAAGAATACTATAGTTCTTGTTTCCAATATTGTCCTGACAGTTTTGACTTCTTTTCTTGTATACTGAGTGGGTCCGACAGAGTAGCTGGTCCTGTATCCTATGTGGGCACGATAACTTAGCTTGTCTAGTATCCTATGTGGGTCCGACAGCTTAGATTAATCAGTGACTACATCTAATCATCTCTATATCTATATGAAAGATGTATAACTGTGTGAGCTGAGTCTTGAATTTCAATCATTAACATCGATGTGATTGACTTCTTTCCTGTGTGGACTGGGTTGTGATTGAGCTTGAGAGTTGGAGTTGAACTGTGGTTGATAACCTAGGAATATGTATGGGCATATACCTAAGTAGGGTTGGTTGATACTTCATGATTGTATCTTTCCTTTTGTGGATTATCCTTTGTGTATTTTGGGAGACCATCAGGGGTCTCAGGGACCCTACTGAGTATCGTTATACTCACCTTTTCATGGGATATGCCCGAACCTCATTGTGTTGGATGCTGACGACGGACAACATTGACAGAGGCTGAGAGCGAGCCCAGACCAGACGGTACCCAGAGGTGGACCACACATCAAGACAATACACAGAGTGGACCAATAGACATGGAGTGATGAGGTGGACATATGTACATACCCTTCAAGTAGGATACTCGGTGGACGGTCCAGGAGCTCCCCTTTTCCCTTTTATCTATTGTCACTTTTCTGTTGTACTTTCTTTCTTTTGTACCTATACTTTACTGTTGGTCTTGTATTTCTTGCCCATTTACTTTCAGCACAATCTTTTTTATTCAGTTTTACTTATTGTTTACATCCTTTTGCACACTCTATTGTGTGTTTTTACATTCATGAAGGCAATGCCTTCCCAGCTTAGGGATTTACGCCTTTGGTGCTAGTCGCCAGCCTCTGGCCTATGGAAGGCGGGCTTGGGGTAGTCACGACACATGCCCTAAGGATGGGTTGTGAAACATTGGGCCTTAAAAATTGGTGACATTTTTTCGATGCCTCTAGTGATGGTTGGGTAGTCAAATATTTCAAACCTATAGATAATATTCTCATGGATGCACCATATGGTGTGTTTTTTGGAATGAGGGAAAAAATTCTCCATAGATAAGTGAGTTGTTCAATGCATATTTTTTGGATTTGGGGAATATTTAGTTCCCTTTGGGATATGTTACTCTATTTTAGAAAGATGATGTTAATTTACAACAAATGTTAACCCATGAGAGTGGTTTGTTGGATCTTTGGAGATTTTGGGTGCTTACAAAATGGTAAGAGTTATGGACATTAATAGTTGTGTGCACAAAGTGAATCCTAGTGTAGTTTTGGAATTGTGGTAGATGATAGAATTTAAATAGTTTTAGAGAATAGAATATAATTGTGCTTATGAATAGGTGGATTTTTAAAATTGATTATAACATTGATGGATGTTAGACCTATGTTATAGTTTCCGTGGAATGTGTATCATAAGTGGGTGAAATTAAGGTGGAATTGATTCATGGTGGGTTCCATCAAATTTTGGTAAATTTTCATGGTTATTCCTTTGTTTCATTCTTAAGAAATAACATGTTCACTTGTGGTTGGTTGTAAGGCCGGTTTTGAATGGAAGAATCTATTTTTTATGCATAAACTATTGGGAAATGTCCAATTCAAGGGATGAATGAAAACATCATATATACATTTTTATATGGAAGGGTCATCTCTGGTAAGGGTTGGTCCTATTGTTGGGGTGATTTTTGTGAAAGGTTTGATTGTAGTAATGGAACAATGATAATTATTAAAGTCCAATGGGAATGACTAGAAAAGAAAATTCACTATTTGTGTGAGGGATTATTTGGGCCAAGCCTTAGTGATATACATCACATTTTATATAAATTATGGTTTAAGGAATGACTGTCTGAAATTACATAACCATAATGGTTTAGAATATGAATAGTTGTACATAGGTGTGAAGAGTAATTATGCCCTTTAGGATTTATAAACAACTGGATCTTGATAAGAACCATTCATTTTATGAAGAATAAAAGTATGATGCACTATTTATGTGTGGGACTATTTGGTTTTTTACTGGTGTTATAGATAATTTTGTATTTTCTTGAGTCGCCAAGGTTGTGCTGGAAGAAATCGAGTGGGCAGGCGTAGTAGTTTCAAAGGGATAGTTGGATCACTAATTCTTTAAATGGGGCCATGAATATTGGGAGTGTTTTAGTTGGTAAACCAACATTAGATGTTTTGGTTGAGTTGTGATGATATTATTTTGGTTATGTAAGATGAGTCTCTTGATATATTATTATGTCCCCATAGTGGGAGGTAACATCAGTGATGAATCAGTTATGGTGGTATTCATCAGCAAAAACATGGTGTACTTCCAGAATTGAGATGATTATTACCAATAAATTTACATAAACCTGGGAAAACTGAGAGAGCATTAGATATATTCAAAGATACATAAGGTTTTATTCTAGTTCTATGATTACCCTTGGTGAAGGTTATACACATAGACAATGTCAAAAATGAATCAGTGTGGTGGGAGGTGTGCTACTGGCCATCTCCGTGTGAGATTCATGTGGTGGATTTTATAATGATGAATACTAATTTCATCGTTATATATATATTGAGATGGATGATGGTTGAGTTTTCTTTCACATCAGTCAGAGAGGGTTATCAATTTCAAAGAATTGGGTTTGGTATCCTTAAAGAATTTTCATTTTTGGTAATAATTACATGAGTGAAGTGGTGAAAATGGAATTATTAATGTGGGTAGTGATATGTCATACATAGATGTTGGAGAAGATCCTGGGTTGTATGTGGTCGCATTGAGATTCCAATAAAGAACCTGTGAGGTATGCTTTTGGAATACTTTTGAAGGTCATGTGGTCCTTGGATGCGGTGGATGATCAAGATGATAATTGGATTCTTCCTTATGTTGGTTATCATGTAAACTCAATGAGTTTTGTTAGGGATGTTTTTGTGGCTATATTAGTGCACAAAGATGGTTTTGGTGGTAGTGGATTCCCTAATGGTAGTGTTTTACTAGATTTTAGGGATGAAATATAGTTGGTGTATTGGATGGTAGTGGTATGCCTTAAGTGAGAAGGATTTATGACCAAGTAAAGTTGTAACATGCCAACAGTGGGAGTTTGGAATTTTTTGTATGATTTGACCTGGGATGATCAGACATGACATGGAAAAAAGGAATGAAAGTGATAATTTTTAATGTGCATTCAGTTGATTTTTTCAAATTAAAAGTGCATTTTTATAATTGAAATTGTTTTTTAGGAATAAACAACTTGCCTTTAAATAATTTATTGATTGTAGAGGTGCATATATATATAGTGATTTTAATGTAAACTCTAGGTTTCATTGTTCAATGGTGTTCTCATGGTTTTTTTGGTGTGGTATGTTGGGAAATACTTTGGGTATATTGTGATACTCTAGGATGATGTTCTAGTGGTACTTTTGTAATGGTGGAAGTTCCAAAATATGGATGATATCTTCTTTGAGATAAATCATATTTTAGAAAGCACCATGGTGGTCAAGTGGTAATTTGTGGAAATTATTGTTGTTAAGGGTTGGATTGGATAAATTATTCACCATCCTAGTGTTTTAGTTCTTCTAGTAGGAATTAGCTTGGGCTTTGATGAGTAAAATTCCTAAGATGATGGTTTTCCCATGGTTGGGATTAAGATGTTCAAATTTGTAATGAGGTTATTGGGTCGTGATTTATGCATTGATATAGTTTGGAAAATGTGGTAGTAAATATTTATGTTCTTTTAGGTGGCAGATGATTGGTTTTTCATTATATTCAGATACCATCACAAGATGGAAACATGGAATTTCATTCCGTGCTGTGTTGTGGAAATAATCAGTTCACATATTTTGTGATTGGCAATACCTAGTAGGTGTAGCTATTTTTTTATTTTATCATTGTGAAATAGTAGTTGTGGTATTACCCATACTTTCTTTGTGATTATGTTGGTAATGATGTGCATGAGGTTGATGTGTCCCTTGGGGATCATTTGAGTGGTGTTTCAAATTGTATAAAGAGAGTGCACAGGGTTAGACCATTCCTTTGGTTTGAATTTCATAATATCAAGGTCAAGTTTAGAAGAAAACAAGCGAGATAAATGTTTTTTTGTAGCAGCTATGATCTGGCCTTTCTTCATCAGGGTTTTTCTAAACATTGAAATGAATCTCACAGATAGCCTTCTATAAAGTGGAGAGTTTGTAGGATCCAGTCATTTGAGGAGATTCATTTTAATTATAAATTTTTTGCTACAATCCTTCAATATTGGTTAATAGTTGGTTTCCTATGTGTAAGAAATGAATCAAGTGTTTATAAGGAGTTCTAGGAATAGTAAATAAGGAAAAGTGGTCAAACTATGCTAATATCATTACCATCACACAATTAGTATCAACCGTGTATCATTATCATGCGACTTATAGAAGGGTGTTCAGGGTTAGGTAAACTCTATTATATGTCCAATTAAACCATATGAATTGATCTACCCTTGGACAGTGGTGACCCTAAAAATATCGTATATTTTTTCAAACTATGAGGCTAGAATGAAAAACCATTAATCTTGGATTAGTATTAGATAGATGGAACCACATTGTTGGTGAAAAGTTCAGCCAACCATGTTGTTAAACCATACACCTCTAAAATTGATAATTTTTATGGGACGAAGTTGTAAATAATATTTTTTTGGAAGATTCAAGATGTTTGTTTTCATGTGTTTTCATGCATTATTGAAGGAATGAAATATATTTCATTTGAAATTTCTTTTATGATCAGACTGACCAACATATTTAGGAGTTCAGACTCACAATGATAGAGAAATTCCAAAGTATTGAGGATAAATTTTTTGGAATAATGGATTCATTTGACTCATCCTCAGTTTGGAATAATGTGATGATCATTAGGAGAAATCTATATCATAGTCTTCTTGGATCCAATGTAACTTCTGATGATGATGAATTGATTTTTTTCATTGAAAAAATTCATATGTTTTCTATGAAACATGTGATGAAATACTTATGATGCAAATAGGAAGATCTAGAGTGGCCTATCATATATATGGAATTAATGATGTGTTGTAAGGATGATAAGTTATAATACTTTCCCTTTTATGTCATATGATGCTAAAATAAATCATAAAAATTATCAGAAGTCATGAGGAAGTCATGATCCAATATGATATTTGAAGGAGGAATTTTATAAAGTCAATTTTCTCTGATCTCAGTCAATCAGTGTATGACCATCACGCACAATATAGTTTGTAGGCTAGGGGAGGATTGGTGGAACGGTAACTAGAAGAATTTTTTCAATCAGACCATTAATTCATAAGATTTTATTTATTTGGTGAAATAAGATAGTGTTAAAATTATTTATATGAAGAATGATGTTGGTGAAATTGAAGCTGCCGGAACAGATCCATCGGACGAGGTGTGCCACCGATATTCAAGGACAAAAATGTTTCCTGAAGGATATTGTTTTCATTATGGAATTTCGTAGACCAATGAAAAGGAAAGGGGATGTTTTATATTTTAAAGACATATGTAAGAGATAAAATTTAGAGACTACTCAACAATATAGTCAACTATTTTCATCAAGATGCATTAATAAATGTTTTTCTTATGGTTCAAGAAAAAATAAGAACACTGATATATGTTTTCAATTGGATCGATAAAATTAGACATCAACTAATACTAATAAATCCATTAGTCACTGTGATCCATTGGATGAAAAATCATTGGTCTAAAGATAAGAGTAAAATATGAAGTTCATCAAAAAAATATCAAAAAATGTCAACAATGGGAGTTTGATGTTTGAATAGTTCATAAGAAGATTTTTTTGAATATTATTTTATTTCTATCAGTTGGTATATAAAATCATAATAATAATAAATGTGTTTTTATATGATTATTTTTATCCATTAGTGTGGAGAAATGTAAATAATAAAATACATCTGATCATATTTCATCATCTTATTGAGAGTATCACGATAGTGAACTTGAATTGGACTGAGGATTTCAATGAAATTCCGAAGTAAGAAAAAGTGGTGATAATATTTAAGATGGATATAATAGAGTTTTTGAGCATTGAAGAAGTAATAATTTTTTTAAAATTCAAGATGAATTTACATTTGGGGAATTTTGGTTGTGTGGGAAAGGTTTTCATAATCCTACAAAAAGCATATAAAGGTGACCTATTAATATTGGAGATACATTGTACTTTCTGAATCAAGTACTACTAAGAAAATAAGAGAGAGAATCTATAACTTTATAGGGATAAGTGGTTTTAGGATTTTGATTTCTTAAGTATTTTTTTGGAATATTGGAAGGAAAGTGGAAGAGAGAAGATGTTAATTAGAGTTTCCATAATTAGGTCGAGTTTTTAGATTTGGACTTCGACACTCAGACAGAATCAGTATATAATTGTTTCAGTGGTATTCTGAAATAATTATCTATTTATACTCATCTATTGGATTGGAAAACTATAATATGAAGTCAAACATAGTGTCATTTCAAATTATAGAAAAATTTATTTCCTAATTCTAGGTAAGGAAGTGAATATATTTTTAATGATATTATTTTTGAATATTGATCAGATAACACTATAACATGTTTGAAACAAAAAAATTTATTACATCATTTCAGGGTATTTGAATCACAAGCACTATCCTATTGAAAAATAGTGATACAAAAGTGTAAGCGAATATGACATTAATTTTATCAAAGAAAAATTATGTTTTTATCATATATTTTCTTGAATATTATTGTTTCCAAACCATATCAGGGACGTATATCCATATTTTGAGTAGTGAACATTTTAAATTTCTATGTTCTTATGGATGTCCGACTATTTTGTTTTCATTAATATGTTATATCTTTAAAAGGTAGAGAATTTTGTTTCAAAAAAACAATCTTAAATGAAATATATTTCACTGATTCAACGCTCCCCCTCTCAGTGATACATTGTTCTTAAATGAGTAACCAAAATTGGTATTCAATCCAAAAGTTCCCATTGTTTAATCATAATAGAATTTTTTATGATTAAATAGGACATAGAATATGAATTTTGTTAATAGTAAAGAAATTCCATATTTCTATGGTAGTAATTATCATATCTAGAAAGATATAATGTTTCGTTATGTTATTTCTATTTTTTATGATGTTCTTGAAGCTTCAGTAGATGGATTTCCTCCATTTGATTATCAATTTCATCTTACTTATTTTGAAAAAAAATTATTTATTATAATGGGAAATCTAATAATAAATGACCCTCATCCCATTCTAAGTGGGATTTATTATGAGTGAATGGTGTTTTAACCTATATGGGAAATTTTTAAAAACATATAATAAGAAAAACAAAAGTGAATAAGGAAAAATTAAAAATCTTCATTCTGATGTACAATGATATAAAAATGTGTGAATATGAATATTTGGGGGTCTTATTTACCTAGTAAAATGACATTATCATCATTATCATATATCATAGTGAATTGTTGGATGATTCTAATGTTTTTGAAAAGATCATAAACATTCATCTAGATATGTTTGATGAAAAAGTATCATAATATGTAAATATAGATCCTAAAACTCTATCTCTAGATGATCTTAATTTCACACTCACTGCCTTTAAAATGTAACGGGAGAAAACTCTTAATAAAAAAAACTGATCATTAAATTTAATTCAAAACAACCCAAAAATAAAAATATAATATGGTTCTTAAAGAATATGATAATGCTGAATCTTATTCCAAAAAATTTCATATGTAAAAATATAGATGAAATTTTATCCTTTTTGGTAAACATTTGAGATGAGGTATAAGTAAATATAAATTTATTCTTACCTTGAATTATACGGAATGATGAGATATTATAAATCTTGTGGCTAATTCTCATAGAAAAGGTAAAGTATCAGATAGTGATTAATAATAATGATGGCCAAGAAGGTCGTGGAAGAAAAGGGTGATTGTGATAAATCTTATTCCAAATAAAATGATTCAAAATTATAAAAATCTGAATGGGGAAAATTCTTATATAAAGATGATGAAGAAGAATATAGAGAATTAAAATAATAATCTCTTCAAAATGATGAAGATAATACTATTATTTCATTAGTAAACCATTAAGAGTTTGGAAGAAGTTCTTTTGAATAAAAAAAATTAATTATATTTTCATCTTAAAGAAGAATTAAAATAATTTTAGAGAAATATGGGAAGGATGTAAAATAAATTAGAAAGATTTAAAATAAAAATTCTTCATCAAACAATAAATTATTTTTTCTGTAATGAAAATTTCATGGCACAAAAAGATATTGATGATTTAGGGAAATAACATGATAATTAAATGAATTTTAATGAGATACAAGATATCAAGATGAAGGGAAAAGTTAAAGAGTTGAAACATTATGAACAATTTTTATATTAAAAATTTTTATGGGGTTACATGTTTCAAAAAAATTCTCTCCTATGATGGTGATAGTTTTGGAATAGGTAAACCAAACAAGGGTAAAAAGTTACCATCAATGGTTTAGAAGGAAGATGGAATTTTTTTGAGTATAATAATTCTTCGAAAGTTATGTATGTGGATAATAAAAAAATACATTGAGAATATAATAAGGTTCCAAAAATAATGAGTCTGAAGTAGTTCCTATTAATTTTTTTTGATATAGATAATAAGAAAACTATGAAGAAAAAATGTTATTGGTTTTTGATAAAATGGATGGTGGTCAAAAATGTTTTGATCAGAAAGATGAAAAGGTTTATCAAAAAAATTCTCAAAAATTTGATCATTATGGAGGTTTTAGAAAAAAAAAATTATTTCCAAGTATACTACTAGTATTGTGGTGGATTCAAATAGTTGGAAAATATTTTTTTGGTTTAATAAAAAAAATTACAACTATTCTACAAACAAAAGAAGGTAATCTATGTTGTGGAGTTAATCCCCTAAGAGGTAGAATTTTGAGAAGTTCCTTTGGAATAATCCTAAAATGGTCAGTCTGAATGTTGAAAATATGATCTAACCTCGAGAAAATATTTGTTAAATTTTTGAACAGCTTTTACATCTTGAAGAAGCATGTCTTGTTTTGTTAACGGTACAAAAAAAGTTTCTTAACAATTCATAGAAGCCAGGTTTGAGAAAAGATAAAGGGAAACAAAAAATACCTTATTGTTGAAACCTCTTTCAAAGATACAAAAGGAGAAGGATCGTGGATCATGAATTATGGGTGTACTAATCATATGATAGGATAGTTAATGTTGTTGAAGAATTTGAAAAACTTCGACGAATGAACAATGACATTTGGAAATGTGAATCTCGTTGAATTAAAGGTGTTAGTTCAACCATAATTGTGATTGAATATTTAAAGTCCAATAAATATTTTTTCATTGATGGGATGAAACACAATATTTTATGAGTTTGAAATGATTTTAATAGAGTCAGAAATTTTATCTTTATAAAATATTGGTATGTTGTTAATAGTTAGAACGATGGAATGATAGTTATATGATCCCAACATACAAATGGGAAATTATTCCAAGTTAGTAAGGATTAAAATAATTGTTTCTTAGGAATGGTGGAAGAGAATTAGATGTGGACTAAAAGGATAGGACACATGTGTCAGAGAAACATGTGTAAGTTAGTAAAGAGTGATTGATTCCATGGTATTCCTGATAATTTATGAATAAAGTATCAGTGTTATAGTATTTCTCATAAGGATGAAATTTAAATCATTGTGCATAAAAAAGTTGATATTTGTTCAAAAGCCCCATATAATATCTTCATTATGATATCTATTATTTAATAAGATAAAAATAAACTAATAGTGATAAGTACTTCATCAATTTCTTCCATGGATTTACTATAGTTACCTATGTTATGTATATAAAATTTAAGTAAGATTCATTGAAAATGATTAAAAGTTTCAGGAGGAATGCGAATATGGAATGTGAGTATTTAGTGAAGAAGTTAATAATAGCCAATTTTGGGGAATAGAAAAAGGAATAATTTGAAGGTTATCCTACGAAGAATGGAATTTTTCATCAGTTTAGATCATGATACAATCCTCCACAAAATGATGTTACTGAATGAATGAATAGAAGTCTGGTTGAAATGGGGAGAACTATGTTACTCGAATGTGGTTTCTCTCACTATATTTTGAGGCAATCAATGAGTATTATTGTTTATATTCAAAAAATATGTTTCTACGTACCATGCTCATTTATGACTCCACATGAAATTAATTTTGAAAAAAATATATTTTTGAAACACTTAATTTTTTTTGGATTCCATGAATCATAAAGAAAGAAGGTGGAAATAGTGCAATGTTTTAGATGATAAGTGAAGATGTAATTTTTCATGGTTAGTCTCTATAAGGAATAGGATATAGATATTTTAACAATGAAATTGGAATATTGGTTTACACTTTTTTTGTGAATGTTTTTGAAAAATCTATGAAATATGTTAAATAGACTCATAAACATATGGAAGAACAATATAGTGAGTGAATTTTTTTACAATTTTGATAATTATTTTAATAATATAAATCCTACTTTGGAAAATTAAATAGACACATCTTTTCCTATTTGAGGAAGAATCTCAAAATCCTTATTTAAGGATAAAGAAGAAAGTTCAATCTCAAAACATTATTGGTGATAAATATTAAAAGATTCAAACAAAACTAATGTAAATTGAAATTACACATTCAAACATATATTCAAATGTTGAGAAAAAAATATGTGAATGAATATTTGGAGAATCTAGAATGGGATTTGGTTGTGGATTAATATTTGGATAATATATTGAATAATTATACTTGGGAACTCATAACCCAGATAAATAACAAAAATGTTATTGGTACAAAATGGTTTATCCAGAGAAATATAAATGACGACGAAGATGTGATAAGAAACAAAAAAATATTAGCATGAAAAGGATACACATAGATTGAAGTCATTGATTTTAATACGTTGTTTCCACCTATGGAATGTTTAGAAAAAATCAAAATCATTCTTTTTATTACTGCAAAATTATGTTACAAAATATTTCAAATTGATATGAAGTCCACATTTATGAATGGGGACCTTAATGGAGAAGTTAATATTGAACAATATTGTGGATTTTTTATTGGTAAATATAAATGTTTTGTTTGTAAGGATAGGAAATTCATGCATGGTTTAAAACAATCTCTCTTAGAAAGGAATTATAAATTGGATACATTACTAAGGAACATTTTTTTTAATAATTAAATAATAGATATAAGTCTTTACATTAATTAATTTCAAGAGTTTTGGCTCTTTGAAATTATTTATATTGATTAAATTATCAATACTAGGAATGATGAAAGAACTTGTGATATATTTTCTAAAAGGATGAAAACGTTTTTTGAGAAGTCTATGCTGGGTAAAATGAAATAGTTTATACGGTAACAAATCCTACAAAATAAGAAACTTAGTTTTCTATCTCATGAAAAGTATGTAAATGGAAATATTAAGAAATTATTCATAGTAAATTTTAAACCAGTTTCCACAATAATTTTAGTGGGAACCTTATTGTCTATAGATGGAGAAGGAAATTAAGTTTATCTTAAATAGTTTTAAAATATGATTAGAGGTATGTTATTTTTGAATGCCTCAAGACCCATACTTTTTTATGCTATTGTATAATGTGAAATATTTTAGAATGATGAAAAAGAATAACATCAAATTTATATAAAAATAATTCTTAGATATAACAAAGGTATATAAAATTTTAGAATCATGTATGATAGAATAGAAGTTATTAACTTATATGGGTATTCATATGCTGATTGTGAAGGAAATGTTGATTATATAAGATCCCAATCTAGTGTATTTTTCTTTCGGGGAAAAATTTGTGTTATTTGGTATAAAAAGAGAAAAATTTAGTAACACATATCATGGATATAGATGATTTTTTATACTATTAAATTTTCTACTCAAATTATTTAAGTGAAAACACAGTTAGAATACTTAATTGTTGAAGTAAACTTACCTTTTCTCTTACTTTGTGACAATCAGAGTGAAATCAACCTTATGGGGAATATGTTACAACATTTTAATTTAAAATATATTGATATCAAATAACATTTCATCAAAGAGTATGTGGAAAAGAATTAATTAATGATGGGTTATGATCATACATTGGAACAAGTTGCTGACATTTTCACAATACAGTTACCGAAGGAATATTTCTATTAGATGAGGTTGAACATGTAATTCAATATAATTTCTCATCAAGATCACGGTACATGTTATTTTCCCCATTCTTAAATTGAATTTAGATATTTTTTTCAAGGGGTAATTGTTTCACAAATCAATCCATTGAGGAAGAAAGTAATTATGGTGAGTTTCGTGTAAGATGTAAACCCATCATGTATGTGTGTTAACTTTTCTATCTATTTTTTGGAGTAGATTTAGAAACATTTTTTCAGGGAAATTTGAATATGTGACAGAAAGTCGGAATGCTTACTATGTTTTGTGGGTTGCTATTTTTGGATCGCATGATTTTAATGTCAATGATTATCATTTTATATAATGATATTGCTTATGTAGACATAAATATTTTGATAATTATTCTATATATTGAGGCTAAAAATTTTATTTATATATGAACCACGGTTGAAAATAAAATTCAAGGGGGGAAATTGTTGGGATGATTTTTTTAAGAAGATATTTTTTGAGGTAAGAAGAATATTGATTTATTTTTTTCTTTGTATTTTTTCTATGGAATGAAATCAATTTACGTTGTATTGTTTTGGATTATTGGACCAACCATCGTATTCAGGTTTTTGGACTAATAGTAACTAAAAATGTTCATCGAATTAAGGAGAATGTTTATGGGAGAACCAGTTCATTGGGCTCATCCTAAGTCTATAATGAGGTGATTATCATAATGAGAAATTTATATCACAGTCAACTTGGATATGATTTAAATTTGATGATGCTTTTCTATTTTACCAATCACAAATATCATATGTTTTATTTTAATCATGGGATGAAATCCTTATGAAGGAAAGGGGGAGGTAATAATATACATATCATATTTAGGGAAATAATGATGTGCATAGTGGATGGTAAGCTAAAATAAATTACAATGTAATTCAGATGATTCTAATGATGATCATAAAATTTCTAAAAATACATGAGGAAGTCATGAAAAAATTCAGATTTTGGTATAAGGAGGATGTTTCTTGAAGTCAATGTTCTGTAGTCTTAATCCATCGATGTGACATCACCGGATTTTTAATTATTTGATAGATGGGATTGTTTTTTGGAAACATAACTATAAAAAGATTCTAGTTTTTAGTTATACAAATAATCAAAAATTTTGAAGTCTTAAAAAAATTAGTTGGTCTGAATCTTATTCAAAGAAGAAATGAATTTAATAAATTCAAAGAAGCTGGAACCAATCCATCAGAAGTGGTGTGCCAGAAATAACTGAAGGTAGAAATGTTTTTTAAAGGAGATTATTTTAATTGGGTTATTATTAGGACCAAAAAAATTAAATATAATGTTGTAAGTTGTTCAAAACTGATGTAGGTGAATAATGTTAGAGACCATTCAAAAATATAGTCAACTAATTTCATCATAATGAATTGAAAAATATTTTTCAAGGGGAAAATTAAAAAATAAGAACTATGATATTTTTTTTAAATTGGTTTAAGAAAATTGAACTAGGGAGGATGCGGATAAATTCACCTTGCATTTATATACATAGAATACATGATCATTAGTCTCAATACTAGATAAAATTATGAAATGTCTCAAGATGTCTCAATATTGTTCATCAAGGGTAGATTGAGGTTTGCATAGTTGTGAAATGGTTGTTTTAGGATTTTTCTTCTATTAGTATTTACAGTGAATCATAATGAGAATACATGTGTTTTTATGTGTTTTTTTATTAATATGTGTTGATAAACATAATGAAAACCCGAAATCTGAACATACATCTTCATTATATTTAAAGGATTGGGTGGGGTAATTAGAAATGGATAGAATATTTTAATTTTAATCAAAAGAAATATGATGTGGATAGAATATTTGATAAGGATGATGAAGTGTTTAGTAGAATTTAATAAGTAAAGAATATTTCCAATATATAATGAGAATATATGTATTGGATATTTTGGATGAGCTGGAATGGTTTTCTAAATCCTACCCAAACCATATTTTGGACACATATAAATAGTGAAGGTACATTTTAATTTCTATAATAAGTAATGCTTAGAAAATATGAGGGAGACACTCTAAATTTATTAAGAGAAGATGTTTCAAGATTATTATTACTAAATAATATTTGATAGATATAATAATGAAATAATAATAGTGAATATTGTAATCGTATTTTCTTGAAATTGGAAAAAGTAATCAGGCTAGTATTTATGGACCGGAAAAGAAATTGTTTGAAACTTTTTAAAAGTATTATGACAGAATTATATTTTCTTATTAAGAAATAAAACTAGTAAAATATATTTAATGTAATTAAAAATTAATAAGATATTCTTTTTTGTAATTGGATAAGAAGGTGATGAATTTTTTTAATGATCTTATTTGTGACATTTGGTCATGAATCACTGTAACGAGTTTCTTTCAAATAATTGATTTACATCATTTCATGATACATAAAATACATGAATTTTTTTTGACATACTGGTATATTAGTGTAATGGAATATCCTACTCACTGTATCCATACAAAAGGATTGTTTTGTAGTAGATTGTGGGGTATTGGATTGTTTCAAATATATACCAAGGATGTAGCTACTATTGTTGAGTTGTGAACCTTATAAATTGTTTTGCCCTTATAGATGTATGATTGTTTTTTTAATGTTTATAACTAGTTAACATTGGAATAATTATGTTTGAAGAGAATGTATAACTAAAAAATATTTCACTGATTCACCACTCCCCCACTCAGTGATCCATTTATATTTACTAGGAAATATCAAGATGCCTCATTTTTCCACTAATTTGTAAATGTTTTTCCCTTATTTTGAAACCCATTTGACCCTATGTAGGTAGGGTGATGTACCAATATCCTCCTCCTCATCCATGGGTGATTCTATTTCTATTCCTAGTCATTTGATTTCGGTTTAGTGAAATGAAACGTTCATGGAATCTATTGAACTCTATTTACTCTTATTGGTGTGTTGTCTATAATACTTCTGAATCACCAAACCCAGGTTTTCTGGTGTGTTAATTGATTGGGTGTTTTAAGATGTTTTATCTGAAATCATGGTTCATGTTTGGATGATTAGTTGTCTAAAATATTATGGTTGGTGTTCTATAAGGATTTTCTAATAGTCTTGATGTTTTATAATTTTTCAATGGTGGTTCCTACATATATCCTTGATTCATATTTATGTATTGGTCTTCTAATCACATAAGTTGAATGAAACACTATTTTTATTCCAAATCACAGATATCTAAAAACTATTAATATTAGTTTTATCGTGGTTTATCATTACCTTAACCAAAATAAATTTTATAATTTCGACACTAACATATCTAACACATAAATTCCCAAAATCCCGATCTTTAAAATGCAATCTTATAAAAATTGAGGAGCCATGTTATTATTTTATCAGAAAAATAGCATCATCCTATACTCTATGTTAAAATACCACGGATCCTTGGGAACCATTCCAAGATCTATTAGATAATATTTCTCTATATCCTTCTTCATAATGTTTATTAGTGAAAATTAGGGTCCGATATTGTCTAGGGATGTGTCTAACTTTTTTTAGACATTGAAATACTTTGATCATTTTCTAGATTTTGAAATTAACTTTCTAGACTGTTTCTAAAGAATCATTATCAACAACAAGTACATTTATTAAACATTCATGTATAAAATTGGTCAAATATCCAAGATATATTCTTTTATGAAATTATTATCTATACTAAATTACTAATGATTCTACTAGAACTCTTACACTAAGTATAAATTTCTTACACCCATAATATAAAGTAATAAATTTTCTAGTTTTATAATAAAAATGTTTTAGGACTTCCTTATGATTTCTTTAATCATTCTTGAGATTCCAATGGTTCCTATATTGAAATAAAATAATACATGTGCCTACTGATGTACCTTATCCTTTTTCTATATATCTATCTTTGGATTTATTTTCTTCACTTGTTTTATGAGGTGAGAACACACTTCCATCAATATTCAATGTATTATAAAAAATTATAAAAACCTCAATTCATTGATGTTATTCATTTATGAATATGTTTTATATATCATCAAATACCACACCAATCTATTGAATAAAATATCTCATGGAAATTACCATTACATACCTTTGATCAGGGATTAATGATAGTAGTATAATTTCTCAAACAACGACATTTATATTTTCCTTAACTAATTCATGATATCTATAAATAAACATGAAATCATTCCCATGATCTCTTACAGGACTACATTTTTACTTCACCATATTGAAGAACCAATGTATAGGGAACCCCATATTCGGTTTCATATGATTCTCATATTTTTCTAATATGTATTCTAATAACTTCACTATTATTTCTTTCACCTAAGGGTGACTGTAAATGTTTTGAGCTTGAGATATCCACAAAATATTGATAAATTTCATTTCTATCCTTTCAAAATAATCATTCTATTTAAATTTTGGTTTGAATCTAGCTAATATATGTTTAATGAATTTTTTGATGAGATCTCCTTATATCTATAACATATAGAACAAAGGTTTACTCTATAAAACTTATATTTCAAATCCTTATCTTCATCAAACATTTTATCTCCAACTAAAAGAAAATTGTAAATATAAATTAAATAGTATAATGGAATGTGTGTGAGAGTTCCCAAAGTTTATGTATAGTGTATAAAGAGTGTGCGTGAGGTTAAAATTATGATATAACATAGGGTGATATTGTGAATCCATGTGATCTATGGAAACTTCATGTAATTTAATGTTAAACCACTAGAAGACTGATGTGAACTGTATCAAATAATTTATGTGTGATTATAACATATAAATTTATGTATCATAGGATATGAATATAATTATACTATCTCATCATTCTATGAAGAATCATGCTTATAGTCCATTAAACTCACAACTATCTTAAAATGAATTGTTTATATTAGGAACATAGGGAACAAAAGGTGTTATTTTGTTTATACATTATGTACTACATCTACAAGAGGACACTATAATATTTTTCGTTACATGGAATATGTAGAGTTTTAAAATATCCTATGTAAAATTTCAATATTAGAAAACACCAGTTCAGGTCAAAGTCTGTGTGTGCAGCTACTTCCACCATATCATTATAGTGGGGACCTATTGGTCTTCCAGTAATGTTGACCCCATATTTTCAATAGATTCCATCTATTTAATTTTAGTTACTACCAATACCTATTATATTTTAATTTTTTAAACATAATCTAACTGTAGATAACCTTATACATCATCATTGATAGTAAAAGATTCTCTAATGATCTGACCATGACATCTTCACAAACCTCCTTCCATTGAACATAAATTTTTTTTATATCAGTCAAAAACCCTTTTATTAAATTCTTCCTAAAAACAATTCAATGTATCCACTACATCTATAAACATGTCCATGGACCATCATATCTTCTATTATAATCTTATTCAAGTTGTATTTAATAGAAGATGAAAATATATTCATGTTCCTAACATGAACCTAGATGTTATTTATTTCAAAAACTCATTAATCATTTCTATCTTACTTTACATCTCATCTATCTCATCAATAACCATTAGTTTCTTACTAGGTGGAGGATCAACTCCATGATAAATAGTTAGAGTTTATTCCCTCTACATTACAGAAAAATATACCTCCCAATTGATTCCCTGAATCAGACAAATATTTCTTAGATAAATAGTTGTAGGTACCTCAATCACTAGTATATAATTTTTACAATGGAACCTCAAAATATTGTGTAGTTTCATATGGTGTTTCATCAAACATGTGATAATATGATCAAATGGTGAAAAAAATATATGTGATGTGAATATATATGGAAATAAGATTTCAAAACTACTACTACTACATTATGCATGTATCATCCTACTGAAGTTTTTTATGTGATTCCATAGTGGTCTGTATAAATGAATATATTATTAAAGTCCCATTTTAAACGAATATATAATCCAGTGGTAAAATAGAATACATGACTGACATGACTCTATAAGGATATAATAATTCAAAACTAATACTACTAAATGTTTCATACACCATCCTATTAAAACATTAACTATGATTCCATAAAAGATTATATTAATCAAAAGAGTATTAGAGTCCAAGAAAAAGGTTATATGAACTACCCACACCTACATTGGGTAACCTATTCTAAGAAAAAACCTTAATACTCCATTGAAAAATTACTGTAGTTTTTCAAAAAACTAATATCATAAGTCTTCAAACTCAGACACTAATCATTGGATTGATAACTACATCGATACCAATCTAACCCAACCAAATCGAATAACCATCTATATTGTAACACTATTTAAAAAAAGAACAATACCCCTAAAAATAAAACAAATCCATAATCCAAGAATGAAAGAAACCACACAAGTCCATTATCCTAATGTAAAGTTATACATGGAATAACATGAAAGGGGAAACAAGATTTCACAAATGAACCACAAAAAATCATCAGAGACAGTCACTTGTGAACATCACACATATATAGCTTCACCAACTACACATCCTATAAATTCACCACCAATGAATTTTTCAACTATATAAAATAGAAAAATGTTGGATAAACACCCATGTTGTGCTGAGTATAAAAATACCTTGTGGAATGCCTGAATAAAAATGGTGAAAATCAAATGGAAAATGAAATCTATACCGAATAGGAAGGACAATTACAAGTAATACCCATTGTTGGACTCACCTATTTTGATAATCCCGAATCATGTTTTGATAATCCCAAATCATGTTTTAATAATCCCAAATCATGTTTTCATTATGTGATAATTATGTTTCACGTTCAAGATAATCAATTGTGTGAAAATCATGTTTATACCAAAGTAATATTCATATACTTTTAATATCAATGGTTGTTGGTTTAATATTAAAATGAAAAGGTTACCAATGCAAAGGTCACTGATGAAAAGGTCACTGATGCAAAATTCACTGATGAAAAGGTAACTGATGCAATGGCTACCGATGTAAAGGTCAGTGATGAAAAGGTTACCGATGCAAAGGTCACTAATGCAAGGTCACCGATGCAAGCTCACCAATGAAAGGATACTGATTCAGAGTCACTGATGAAAGGCTATCGATGGAGAGTCACTGATGAAAGGCTACCGATTGAGAGTTATTCATGGAAGTTTACTGTTGTAAGGGTTACCAATGAATGTTGACTGATGAGAACTTACTGTTGAAGCCTACTGTTGTCAAGGATACCATTACCAGTCTACCGTACTCTTCTACTCCATATTTTTAAAAATTTTATGATTATTCGAACGGTCATATTTGTTAACTTTAAAGCATCTGACTTAATTAATGATTATTATAGAATTATCAGGAGACCATATCATGACAATATGAGGTATAAGAAATATTTCACGTGATGTACTTACTGCTATTGTTGGACCTCAAATATGAAAGAGAATACCAAGGAAAAAAGATATATTGAGGTAAAATGAAAAATGAGAAAGAATAAAAGGAAAGTCCAGAAGTTAAATGCATGAGGAAGAAATTACTGAAGAACAAGGAAGAAACATTTGAGCACCTTCACTACAAACCCCAAGAACTTCAAGAAGATCAATTTTGGAAAACAACTTGAGGCTATCATCTGTTTCTCATAAACTTTTAATCAACTCAAGAAGCAAAACTGTCAATTTCTAAAAGCTTGTACCTGTAGTTGCGACACTCTGTTTTGGAGAAAACTTCCAGATATATACTCAAACATCAAATTATTAACTTTAAGGAGTATGGATATAAACTAAAGACACATAGTGCCTTATAAACTCTATATCATCATAATTTCTCTATTGTGTTTCTTATTTTTACATTTCTGAGAAGTGTGTCTGTCTGCTTCACAGACTCTCTCATGTGCTTGAACAAGTGGATATTGAATATACTTACATCATACATCACATACATTTTTTTCCAATGTAAAACTGTGGATGATACTATGTGTGGTTTGTATTGTTTATCTTTCCCACAAAGAATAGTTGTAGAGGGTGTGAACCCTGGAATGTTTATGAAAACTCTTGTAAATCCTGATACAGGTTGTGTATCAAGTTTATTGTTAATAGAAACATCAAGGTGGTAGGTGATCACCAAGTGGAGTGGATTATGTCTCAGCTTGAGAATGAACCTATTGTTTAACTTTTATGTATTCTTTATTTTGTTTTACTCTATTTTTTCACTTCTTATTTCTAAAACATAAATCAGTTTTCCATTCACATTGATAGTTAGTTTTATTATGTGTGTGTATATATTTAATACATTAAACATTCTTCAAACGTTGAAGAAGTGTTATACACTAATTCCGCTGAAGAATAACTATGTTTTGAGAAACCTGTTGACCAATTGGACATCTATATCTCTACTGCCTTAATTAATTGGGTCGTTTTCAAATTTTTGAGGATCTTTATAATAATTTTTTTAACAGATATTTTATGTTGGAACTCAATTCACCACCCTCTTGGGATTCCACTTCGACCAACATTTGGGTTCAGAGGAATAGTTTATTCTAATTTTTTTACTACCTATAATGTTATGAAACCTGTCAAATTTCTTAACTGTGATTTTAGTTATATCTTAAGGATCTTAACATTTATGTCATATCTAAATTTTCAGTTCAGTAATTATAATTAAGAATGGATAACAGAGTTGAGGGTGATTCTACTAATAGGACACATTTATTTGATGGTAATAATTATGATCCTTATAAATTCAAAATTAAAATGCATCTAGAGAGTATGGGACCTGATGTCTGGGACAAAATTGAAGAACAACATGTAATTCCTGCTACTGCAAGGTACTGATGGTATCAGTTGACTAATGCTACATATAATAATAACTATAAAGCAATGCAAGATTTGTAATATTCTGTAGGTGATGATGAATTCAATAGAATATCTTCTTATAAAACATCATATGAAATTTGGGATACTTTATCTGTTTCACATGAGGTAATAATTAATGTTAAAAAAATTAGATTAAATATTGATACTATTAAATTTGATAATTTTCAGATGAAGCCTAATGATCTTATTTCTGAAATGTATATCAGTTTTAATGAAATTGTGAATACAATGAGTGTTCCTAAGAGACCAGTGGACAACAAGGACCAAATTATGAGGTTGATTTGATTCCTACCTAACAAATGGAGAGGAAATTCTATTTCTATCTGAGAATCTTGTGACCTAGGAAAGCTACCAATGAGGGAACTAATTAGAAAGATTATGATGTACATATAATAGATTAATTTAAATAAATAGTATATGAAGAACCAATGAAAAAAAATGTAGCATTCAAGACTACTAACTCAAAGAAAAGAGAAAAAGAAATATTTCAAGCTGATGTAGACACTTTCACCAGTGATGGTTCATACTCTGACAATGATGATGAGATGGCTCATCTTGCTAATCGATTCAATAAGTTCTACTAAAAGAAAATTTTTGATTGAAAATCAAACTACAACGGTATGTATGATAATATAGGATAGTTGAAAATGGACAAGAAATGGAATGATAACATAAATGAGATATTTTATTATAAGTGCAAATAAAAAGGCCATGTGAGAGATGATTTCCTCAAGCTGAAATTTAAAAGTATGATGAAAAAGGGAAAATGATATAAAAGGGATATAAAAGCCACCAAGACTACCTCAGAGGATATATCAAGTGGATCTGACACTTCTCATATTGATAATAAAAAACACGCAAACCGGTGTTTCATGATAGAAACATCTGAGGTAACACCCAATTCTCTTGTACATAATGCTTAATATTCTGGAAATGAATGTGAATCAAACAATGACAAAAATATAAATAAGGATGAACTATTTGAATACTATGGAATGCTTGAGGATACCATTAATGAACTCAAGGTTAAATATAAATTATTGAAAAGGCAACATGCTCTAAATGATAATTATAAGTCTGATTTGGATATTGAGAAAGAAAAATGTGCTCAACTATGAAAAGAAAATATTGAACTCAAATAATCAAATGAGAAATTAAAGAGAAATCGTGAGAAGTTTACTGTAGGTAGAGATACCTTGACCAAGTTACCAGGAAAACAAATTGCTCCAGGATATACAACTGGTCTTGGGTATCAACCAAGATAGAGAAGGATCATTAAAACTAAATTTGTTCCAAAATCTGGATAGTTCATAGCTAGTTGACGTTCTGGACCATTCTTTGAAAAACAATTCTCTAATGGACCAAACAATGTGTTTATGTATCAAAATATATCTATTGATTATATGAAATTGCTTGAGAAAAGTATGGGTTCTCAATGTTTTACTTGTTAACCTCTCTGGAACCAAGAATATCTGGGAACCAAAGATACCCTGCACTTAATCTATTTTTCATGAAAGTTGCATGAAGAGATCCTGTAAAACTCTATGGTAAATGGAAAGTGGATGTTCAAGACACATGATAAGATAATACTCATGCTTCAAAAGAGTAATTAAATTTTATGGTGTACATGTCACATTCGGTGATAATGCAAAGGGAAGATTTTCAGCTTAGGCCAAATTGGTAACAATAATGCTGTATTAATATCAAAAGTACTTTTTGGCGATGGGTTAAAATAAAATCTTCTATGTATATCTTAGTTGTGAGATGATGGATTCAATGTTAAATTTGAAAATGATGTATTTAATGTTTTTAATTCTAAAAATGATTTAATGTTTATTTCTATTAGAAATGAGAATGTATATGTCGTTGATTTAGATTCTTTAGCTAAGAAAAATGTTTCTTGTTTAAATGAATTTCATAAGGAATCCTGGTTGTGGCACAGATGATTAAGACACTGCAAGGTGCACTCACTTAGGGAACTGAATAGGAATGTTTTAGAGAGATGATTACCTAAATAGGAATTCACTCTAAACAATGTTTGTAATCCCTTTCAAAATGGAAAAAACACAATGTTTGTTTTAAATCAAATAATGAAGTTTCTATGTCTCAACTGCTTGAGTTGGTTCACAGGGATTTTTGCAGACCATCTAGAGTTTCATGTTTAAGTGGGAAGCATAATGTTTATGTTCTTGGTGAGGATTTTTCTTGATATACTTAGATATACTTTCAAGCTCACAAATGTGAAGCATGTTCTTACTTCATTAAATATTCCATGTTTGTAGAAAATCTTAGTGGACTAAGAATTAAGACCTTGAGAAGTGATCATGGTCGTGAGTTTAAAAATCATAAATTTTAATCTTTTTATTTCCCATAATTTCTATACTCATAATTTCACTTCTCCTATAACACATAAAAAATGCAGTTATAGAAAGAAGAAATATGACACATCAACAGATTTCTCGGACTATACTTAATGAATATAATCTACCTATCTATTTTTGGGCTGAAGTTGTTAATACAGCTTATATCATTATCAATAGAGTCTTGATTAGACCTGTTCTTAAGAAGACCCCTTATGAGCATTGGAATAATAAAATTTTTAAGGATAATTACATTAGATTTTTTTGGTTTCAAAGCCATTATCATTAACACTGAAGATAATGTTGACAAATTTTCTTCAGAAAGTGGTAAAGGAATTTTCCTAGGTAACTCAATCTCTAGTAAATCCTATAGATTATTTAATAAGAGAACCAAATATTTGTAAGAATCTTTTCATGTCCAATTTGATTATACTAATCCACATAAATCCAAAACCTCTCTTGAACATCATGAGGTATATATGTCAATTATGGACCTTAATGATGAAAATAGTAATATCCCTGTGAAAACAACCAGTTCTGTAAATATACCAGAATCTGATCCTAGTGAATCTGGCCCGACATACATTCAAGAGGAGTCCAATTAAACATTTTCTAGAGGTATTAGAACTCTCAAAAATCATCCTTTGGATGCTGTAGTGGTTGATTTAAATAGAGGGACACCAACTATAGCATCTTTGAGAAACCAGGTTGAACATCAATATTTTATTTCACAGCATGAACCCAAAAATATTAATGATGAGATCAGTGATGAATTTTGAGTGAAATCTATGCAATAAGAATTAAATCAGTTTGAAAGAACTAAAGTTTGGGAATTGGTAGACAGACCAAAAGACACCTTGACCATAGGCAATAAATGGGTGTTTAGAAATAAAGTTGATTAATCAATAAACATAGTTAGAAACAAGGATAGATTAGTTGCACAAGGATATAGTCAAGAATAAGGAATAGACTATGAGGAAACCCTTGCTCCTATAGCTAGACTAGAATATCTTAGGATATTACTGGCATATGCAGCCCATATGAAATTCAAACTTTATCAAATGGATTTAAAAAGTTAATTTTTAAATGTGTAAGTAGTTGAAGATGTATTTGTTGAACAACCCCCAGGTTTTACAAATCCCCATTTTCCAGATCGTGTTTCTAAACTACCAATAGCTCTATATGGTCTAAAAAAGCTCCAGGAGATTTGTATGGCATACTTAGTTCTTTCATTACTTAAAAAAGTATTAATAAAGGAATAGTGGATCCTAATTTATTTATTCAAAGGATTTCCAAAGAATTTTTAATATTACAAATTTATATAGATGATATAATTTTTGGATCCTCCAAAAACACTTTTTGTACTGATTTATAAAAAATGATGCAAGATGAATTTAAAATGAGTTTAATGGGGAACTTAAAATTTCCTTGGATTTCAAATTTTCCAAAATAGAAATTATATTATTATAAATCAAAGTAAACAAACTAAGGATCTTTTGAAAGGTATTGGTTTGGATCTTAATAACGGTAGTGATAGGCCTATGAGTACCATCTGTAAGTTGTATGCTGATGAAACTCATAAACTAGTTGATCAACCCAATTACTGATGTATGATTGGGATTCTAGTATAACTTACAACTAGAAGACCTGACATTATGTTCATTGCATGCTTTTGTGCTCATTTTCAAGCCAATCCCAAATAATATCATTTAACTATTGTTAAAAGGATTTTTAAATATATCAGGTTTACTATAAATAATGGACTGTTTTATCCAAGAGGAAATTTTTTTGATTTAATATGTTATTCGGATATTGACTTTTTTGGTTTTAAGTTAGATAGAAAAAGAACATATGGAACATGTCACATCTTAGGAAATTTACTAGTATCATTGTGTAGTACGAAACAGAATTCTGTTGCATTATCTACTGTTGAAGCTGAATATATAGCTACTAGTAGTTTTTGTGCTCAAATTATGTGGATGAAACACACTTTACTAGAGTATGGATATCAACCCAAACATGTCTATATAAACTATGACAACAAAAGTTCTATTAAAATCTCTAAAAGTGCATTATCTATTTCTAGGACAATGCATATTGATGTGTGGCATCACTTCTTGGGAGTTCATTATCAATGAGGTGATATCACTCTTGAATTAATTGGTACGGAACACCAATTGTATGATATATTCACAAAGCCTTTGAATTATGAGAGATAAAATTACATAAAATATGAGTTTGGTATGATAAACTTTTGATTTAGAAGCCTCCCTATTAGAAAACATACAAATAGAACCTTTCCATTGAACATTACCAATAGAACATTACTGTTGGACCTTACTGATAGAACCTTACTGTTAGACCTTACCGATAGAACCTTACTGTTGGACCTTACCGATAGAACCTTGCTGTTGGACCTTATCAATAGAAACATACCACTGGACCTTACTGATAAAACCTTACCATTGGACCTTACTGATAGATCTTACAGATGTACCTTTCCAATAGAACCATACCGTTGAACCGTACCGATAGAACCTTACTGTTGGACCTTACCAATAGAACCTTACCATTGGACCTTAGCATTAGAAACCTCACTCATAGGACCATACTGATAGATCCTTTCCATTGTACCATACCATTAGAAACCTCACCGATAGGACCTTACCGATAGAACCTTACTATTGGACCTTATCGATAGGATCTTATCATTGGACCATACCATTAGAGACCTCGCTGTTAGTACAATATCGATGACGTCTTAGAGATAGTCGATATTTTTTGGGGCTTCATGTTTTCTTTCTTCTAGATGTTGAAATGCATTCTGGTTTATTTATTCTTTTACATGATTTTTTTTCTTGCTCCATAATTGATAAATTTAAAAGCACGACCACATTTCAATCCACGTCAATCCTTCTCCTGAACCTTTTTCTCCCTAATCCTGAACCTAAACCTCTTCTAAAACCCTCAAACCACTCTAGATCGATGGAAAGAGTGAAAAGGCCATTGATTGCTGATGAAGGAGACACGCCAAATACTAAGAGACCAAGATCTGAGTCTAGTAGTGGAATACAGAGAATGGAAATGGTGTGTAACCCACATTTATCGAAGAGGCAAATAGTTATTTAGAAGGATCTTAGATCGGAATGGATGCTAACGAGCCGGTCTTTAGTGCTGAAGGCACATGAAGCTCAATTTTTGTTTGAAAGATTTTCATATAATGATTGAACTTATTATCAAAATCATGGGAAGGTGTTTTGTGAATATATAAGACTTGAGCAGTCTGGGAATGAGAACCGGATGTCTTTCAGAGAAAATGGTGTAAGTGTGAGCTTCTCCTCTGTTGAATGGGATAAATGTCTGAGAGTAACACATGAAGGGATTTATGATTTCTACTAAAGAGTGGTACCTCCCATGACTGAGTCATTCTATTATGAAGAAGCCTTGGATGAACTGACATGGAGTGAGATCCCTAAGAAAGTCATTGCTGCTGAGATGGAAGGTAAAAATAAGATGTTGTTCAAGTCTGTCCAGCATGTTTTTAGTCCTAGGAGAGTGGACTTTGCTACACTGAAATTTCAATATGTATTTATTTTTTATCTATTAAATAATGTACAAAAAATTAATTTTTGTAGGCTGTTGATGATTTGAATAGAAGATACGACCAACCCTAGTTCCAAATCCAATGCCCTATTTCATGCTAAGTTGATATCCCTTATATTGAAAGTGAAAGGAGTTGCTGGAGCTAAGGAGGAAACTATTGCCGTGAGGGATAACCATTCCATCACTAAAGTTATTTCCATGCTAATGAAGATTAGCTGGAATCCATTGATGAGGAGATGGGTGAATGATGAGGCTAAGGTATATGAAGAGTTTTACCTTTTTTCTCATCCTACAAGGATTATAAATAAAGGGAGACCTGATTCTTAAGCCTTCTGAAGTAGAACATGCATATTCAGATGAAGAAGGAGAAGTTTCTGATGTGACAGAATGAGAGGATTCTCCTATAGATGATATGAGTGATCCAGACCTTCCCTCATATCCTTGATCTAATACTGTATCCTTTGGTGCGCCTAGCCCACCAAAGGGTTTTCCTAGAAGGGAGATTTTATTAAAGGATTGTGATGATGAGGAGACTAGTGAGGAAGAAGGGGAAGAAAATTTCTTCAGATACATTATAGGAACCTTGGATGAGGATGAAGACACAGATTCAAGCTGTGATGACATTATGACAGCTACTCCTGAAAGTGAAGAGGAATGTCTAAGTCTAAGTCATATAATAAAACATATAAAAATGATTAAAGTTGTATGCGAAGAAGTTGTTGATTTAGTTGAAGCTAAAATTTCATTATAAGTAGTTGATGATTCAGTATAAGAAGTAGTAGTGGACCCTCCTGTTGATGTACTCCCTCAAAGAGGTTTGTCAAAGATGGATATGGTTAATAAAGAGAATGATCGAAGTGAGGGGGAGGAACCTATTCCTACAGGATCAGTTATTGTTGCTCATGAAATAGAGGGCTGGGCAGAAGCTCCTGGCTTGATTGTTTTGGTCTTATATTATAGAGATTCTAAAGATGACTAGCCTTTCATAATTCCTCCAATTCCTACTATTTCAAAAACCACTATTAAGCAGCCAGTGGTTCTTTTAACTCGAGACTATGCGAAAAAGGATGACTTGGAATCATTGAAGTCTGATTTTTTGACACATATTGATGACAGATTTGTTAGCACAGAGAGATCTATGGCTCTGAATTAGGAGGTTGTAGAATCTGTATTAGAAAGGGTGATCTCCACCATTCACTCTAGTTTTTTTTCATGAAGTTATGGAATACCATTGTTAAGTGAAAACCTTGGAAGAGTCTGTGGAATGTGTGAAACAATCAATTTCAACCATGGACTCCGATATGGATTCCAAGGTTCGAGGGGATAGAAACCTCAGATATATCAAGAGTGTGGTTTAGTAGTTGGTAAATGTGTTTGAGGACTTTAAAAAGTTAATGAAAACAAATGTGAAAGGACAAGATAATGATGTGAAAATACTGATCAGTGGGATAACTAAATCCTTTAAGGAGACAATGGCTTTCTCTCTAGCACCTTTGGGTGAATCTGCTTCCACTTCAGCCACTCCTCCAGTTGATAAAGAGGCTTTCAGATCTTTTGTCAGAGAAGAAGTAGAAAGATTCTTTAGTACCAATACCTAGGACCCTCATTTTGTAACTCTAGTCATTTCCATTACTGGATAAATTCATAAGCTTGTGGAAGATTATTTAAGGGAAGATGTTCAAGATCAGAAGGCCATCAAGGACGAAGTTGACTTTTATTACAAATGGGTATACAATAAGCATCAAGTGGATGCACACTTCATGTTGTTGTTGGAGAACATGGGGATTCCACCTATCAATCAAGCCTTTAAAGATCGGGTTAGCCAGATTCAAGAGATGACTCCTACTTTAGAGAAATTTATAGAGAATAAGGATGATTTTATTAGTGATATGGAAATCAGAGGTAGTATTATTATGGACTTCATGAATCTTCTCTTGCCTTTCTTACATGTGGACTACACACCCATAATTGTTCCTACATCCTTTCCCTCTACCTTAGGTGCCTCATGATCTACCAGTGTTGCACCTATGATGACTCATGCATAAGACATAAAGATCCTGACCCCCACTAATCCTCAGATATCTACTCACTACATGTCTACTAATGCTTCTGTTGCAGCTCTTCCTACATTGCTAATTGTCATCCCTTGACCTATCCCTCCACCTTCAGAACATGCATCCTCGGCTTCCAAAGAGAAATCATTATTAGACATATCTGATGTTGATTGAGTGTTGCATGTCTTAGATAATAGTGATTATTGTATATTTTATTTGTATATTGTACTACTATTTTATTAATAAAAACTCTTTCTTTTCCTTTTTTTGTTATGTAAATTTCTTTTAACAAAAAAGGGGTAGAATTATTTAAACATGAATCTCTCAATTACCCAAAGGGGGAGAATTGTTTCGTTTTTCAGTTTTCAATCTTCAATTTATATATGTTTTGGCTTCAATTTTTTTAATCATATAATAGTATTTGTATGATAACATCACTAATGATATTATCAGACGTGTTTAACCCTAATTCAGAAAATACTGACATAATTTTAGATTATCAAAAAGGGAGAGATTTCTAGACTCACCTATTTTGATAATCCCAAATCACGTTTTGATAATCCCAAATCAGGTTTTGATAATCCCAAATCATGTTTTTGATAATCCCAAATCATGTTTTCTTTATGTTATAATTATGTTTCTATTACAAGATAATAATTTATGTGAGAATCATGTTTATATCAATGTAATATTTATATAGTTTTAATCTCACTACCTGTGGGTTTATGATTACAATGAAAAGGTTACCGATGAAAAGGTCACCGATGAAAAGGTTACCAATGCAAAGGTCACTGATGGAAAGGTTACCGATACAAAGGTTACTGATGCAAGGTCACCGATGCAAGATCACCGATCAAAGGTCACCGATGGAGTGTCACCAATTAAATGCTACCGATGGAGACTCACCGATGAAATTCTACCGATGGAGAGTTATTGATGGAAGGTTACCGTTGGAAATGTTACCAGGGATTGCTGACTGATGTACACTTACTATTGAAGCCTACCATTGTTAAGGCTAACATTACCAGTCTACCATACTCTTCAACTACATACTTCATCAAATTCTTATGATTATTATTACGGTCATATTTTCTAACTTTAATTCTTATCACTTAATTAAATCTTATTGTAGACATATCTGGAGACCATATCATGATAGTACTAGGTATGAGAAAGATTTCACGAGATGTATTTACGCCTATTGTTGGACCTTAATTATGAAAGAGAAGACTGCGGAAGAAAGATATATAAAGGCCTAAAGAAAAAAGGGCATGAAAAAATGGAAAGTCCATAAATTAAATGCATGAGGAAGAAATTAATGAAGAACAAGGAAGAACCATTCGAGCTCTTTCACTGAGAACCCCATGAACTTCAAGAAGATCATTTTGGGAAAACAACACGGGTTTTTCTTTTATGTCTCATAAATATTCAATCAACTCAAGAAGCAAAACACTAAATTTTTGAAATCTATTACATGGAGTTATGATACACTTTTTTGAAGACAACTTCCAAAGATAGACTCAAACTTCAAATTCTACACTTCAAGGAGTCAAGAGCTAAAATAAAAACACATAGAACCTTCTAAACTCTATCGCATCATAATTTCCATATTGTGTTTATTATTTTTAAATTTATGAGATGTGTGTCTGTATACTTCATGCAATGTATCGTGTGATTGAATTGGGGGATATTGAATATGTTTACATCAAACATCACTTACAATTTTTTCCCACATATAACAATGGAAGAGACCGTGTCTGGTCTGTATTGTTTTTCATTCCCACAAAGAATAGTGGTAGAGAGTGTGAACCCTGGACAGTTTGTGAATGTTGGTGTAAATCCTGATATATGCTATGTATCAAGTTTATTGTTAATATAAACTGCATTGTGGTAGGTGATCAACAAAGTGGAGAGGATTACATCTCATCTTGAGACGAAACCTCTTGATTAACTAATCTATGTTATATATTTTTTCTTACTTAGTTTTATCATGTTTCCGCTGCTTATTGCTAAAAAAATCTTTTTTGTATTCACTTTGATATTTAGTTTAGGTATGTGTGTGTATGTGTTTAATTAATTAAACTTGTTTAAAAATTTGAAGAAGTTTTATACACTAATTCAACTACAGAATAATCACAATTTTAGAATACTAATGACCAATTAGTCATCTATATCTATACTTCCTTAATTAAGTGGGATGTTTTCAAAATTTTGGGGATCTTTATAATAATGTTTTTTAACAAAAAGTTTATGTAGGAACTCAATTCACCCCTCTCTTGATATTCCACTCCAACAAACACCCAAATATTCCTTAATTATAGATATAGTCATCGAAGTAGTATATTATCAATGTCAAATATCAACAATTAAGAAACAAAAAATTACAAGAAAACTAAGATGCCATGAATACCATAAGACCCATAGAATCTATTATATCGAGCTTATATAACTCCCATACAACCTCTATTAATCCATAGTGGGGCCCCATGATTTATCAAGGGAATGGTATATGAATCAACGGACTAAATAACCCCATTAATTCCCCAAACATCATTAGTGGAAATGCATATATATTGAAGTATTATTGACCCCATGGATGAAGTAATCATGCCACAATATTTGTGGGAGAACCTGAATAGAATTTATCATATTGGAAAACCATTTAATGACTTCAATATGTCTATAGGAGTGTAAGTAAATACATTTCTTAAATAAAGGACACAATCCCAAAAACATGGGGGAGTATCTACACTATTATTCTTGTTACCATTACCCTTATGTAGGTATGTTTCTAGGGGTGTTGAAACTCCATGTATCCTTTGAAAAACTTATCCAAACCATTCGATTGATTCTATGTAGTCAAGATAATAAGAAAATAAAATATTCGTCATGAATATACTATAATGGTAAATGAAATAAAACCATCATAATCATGGTGAAAAATATAGAAAATAGGCTATTTCATTTTATTATTCTATCTATAAAGATAAATTATTTAAAATAAAATTAATAAAAAAAATGTAATTGTATGTACATCACCTAGTATGTGGTCTTTTAGTGGGAAAAATCATGTATTATTACTAAATCCTTTACTATTTTCAATATAACCTCAACCAATTGATTATTTATAGATTTTTTATCAAATTTAAAATTACAAACCATCATAATAACCACTTATATATCCTATTATCTAATCACAGGGTATTTCACAAAAGAAAAGGGATATCAAGATAGAGATACAATGGTTCCCAGTACAATGGAATTTTTTGTACATCCTTTTAAAACTCTATACCACCTAATTTAACATACTACTCATATTCCTCCATCTCTATAATGTGGCATGACTCATATAAATATCTTCCACTTCACCATATTTTCCCATTAATTACATCGAAAACCCATTCTAGTAAATACAATATTCTTCATCTCTAATTTATATAAGTTATGTGAAATGTTTTAATATCAATCCATTAACCTATAAAAGTTTTTCTATGGGTTTTCACTAATTCTGGCTCTAAATCTCAAATTGGGTGTTTTTACAAATACAACATAATTAATAATATTAATACAAATAATAATATCTCAAATAAATAACATATAAATTAATTTTCACATGAATAATAAACCATCAATAAATATGTAAATCATATATCTACATATTATAATGCTATTTAAATATTCTATAAACATAGAGTTTACGAATATATATTATATGTTTCTATTTAACCAATTTCATTATTGAAGACTATAATAACATGAATTTTTATAATTAAAAAATAAAAACACTTAACCTTCAGGTTTATGATACCACCTTATTATTATATTGATTTCATCATTAATGATTAAAAAAATAATGGAAATTACATAGATAAGTTGTGGTGATTCTGTAAGCTTATAATCACCTACATTTATTCCATGACATAAGCTATCCATAAATCTTCTAATGTTCTCCACTAACCAATTATTCCACATGGTTCATCATTATCCTCTATTTTATCCGATTACATCACACTAACCCAAAAATTATCTCCATTGATATAATCCTAATTATTACACGAAATTCATGGAAATTTCAATGGTTTCCCATCAATCTCACCGCAATTGAATTCCTCTATCTTCTCTCCCATAATTTAAAAATATAATCACTCATTATATCTTGTGTTACCATCCATTAAATCCAAATATTAAATTACAAAAATAATTCAACTAAAATTTATTTTCAACCACAATAAGATACATATCTCTATTATAACCTATAATATATCCTCATCATCACCATAAAAATATCACAATTCCATATTTATTATTAAATAAAAATAAATAATTTAATATAATTTAATAAATTAAATAATCATTAATATTTTATTAACATGTGAAATCATCTCATAATGAAACCCTTATAAAAGTTACCAATTTACTTCCTAGGGGTACTCTTAATGTCTCAAGTTTGATGATATGTTCAAAATTTTATTATGAGAAATGTAATATTTCCATGTTACCCTTATCCTCTAACCACATGGACACTAAATGAAATATTAATATAAAAAACTCTATATGATAATAAATATGGTTCTATATAGTTACATCCCAATGTATTTAAACCATGAAATCATTTAGGTACTTAATATATATTGTATCCTTGCCTAACTAATCCATCACACAATGGAAGGTTATCAAAATATTCAAAAAAAGTATACATCATCAAGAAATATAGAGAAAACCAATAAGGTAATAACTAAGATAAAAATAACTAATTATTTAAAAAATATTTCACCACACCCATGTGGTCACCTAGACCAAAAAATTTCTCAAAACATTATCTCTACTATTTATTTAAAATATACTATATATACTCTTCTAGAACCCCTTAGAATTTTATTTCATTGATTATATAATCATTGAAGACCATTTGGTAAAAAATAAAAAATCATGCCTTTAAATCATTTTGAATCTATTTTTTAATCTCATTTAAAATTCAATTATTTTATTCTCATTTTAATTATTTTCATATATAATTTCCAAATCATTAATTTATATTTAAATTTATGATAAATTATATTTCATTTTATTCACTAAATACTCACAAAAGAATCAAGTCACACAATCCAAGGATGATTAAAGACGTGATACTAATAGATATTGAACATGGCTTATAATAATAAAACCATTTAGCTTTGTTATGCAATCCATTAGTGACTACTAGTTTGACCAATGTATATCGCTTTTTATAAATACATATAATGAAACACAATCATTTTTACATAATCCAAATAATTATATATGAACATAAAATAAAAAATTCTATTTCCATCACATGGGATAATATAAAAATACATTATTATTAACGGAAACCTAAAAAATATCAAAATATTTTATCTGTCCTTGATAATGTGGGTCATTATCGATTCAAGCATGTACCACTCTCATAAAATGATAAAATTTATCAATTACAATAAGCCCCATGAAAAAATATTATAATTATACTATGATTTGTAAAAAATATATAACATCATAACAATGTAATAATTTTATATTGAAATATCCATATAACTCTACATGGTCCCCTATAACACCAAGAAAAAAGAACCAGTTTCTCATTCTAAATAATCTATCTATTTTACCTAGTTTGAATTAAAATTCATACAAAATATCATTGAGAAAATTACATTCACTAAAAAAATTAATTTTTCCATTTTTTTATTCCTTCCTAAACCTCCATTATCAAACTCATATGATGGAACCATTGTCAAGAGGTAATTTATTCATTATATAGTTAAATAAGAATAAAAATTTCTAACCTCTTTTTCACAATTAAATAAGGGAACAAAAAAGAAGTTATATGGGAGAAATATAATATAGATCTAGCCACTATTGATAAATCCTAAAAATCCCAAAATTCCTGATCAATGGAGGAAAAATAGAGTTAAAATATAATAGGAAGTGATTCCTCCCCCAGAAATATGGTCTCATAATCAAAAAATTCAACGGTGGACTAAATAACGCCACCAAAACATCAAATAATTCCCTAATTAAATGTTCTTTAGGATTTACCACTAGTATCCTAGTATCCATCTCTATACTCTTGATGTCACCTTAAATATCATAATTTCCTATTTTAGGCTATCTTATGGAGATTAATTGTCACAACAACAATTCAAAATCGAGAATAGTCTTGGTGTACTACCATAACTAGTTCAGTAGTATAAGTCACATTCTATTCAATTATATTATCAATTGAATAACAATTGGGTTCTAGTGGATACTATTTCTAACTAATAAGGGAAAAAAATTACACTACCTAAAAATATAATTTATGGGTATTTTATGGCTTCCATTACTCATCCAAAACCATTATTTTATTTTCATAAAAATATTTTCAAAAAACATATTCTCAATATAATGATAAAAAATAAAAGTCAATATGATTTTTCTTAATCGGAACAGATATCATTCTAGAGATGTTGATGCCCAATAATATACGGAATAATGAGATACCCACCATAGTTTTTTCCCACAATCATAAATATTTTATTATTTCTCAAAATATATTGAAAAATCCCCCTTGTTAATTAATCAATAATATTTATTATTCTATTCCAATTAACAAATAAAAAAATTTAAGAGATAAATATAAAATATTGAACACATTTCTCTATATTCGAAACAATCATCAAAATGTTTTGATGATACACTGATAATTACCATAATATAACTATCTATAATATCCCAAACTAATGGTTATCCACATCAAAATAACCCACTATGGAAACAAAATTCACATAATAGTTCACCATATAAAAAGAATATCATATAAAAATTTTGAATTCAAGGTGAAAACCACGAACCCATATATTATAATGACCCTCAAGACTCTCTCAAAAATAGAAATCCTTATTCATTGTTAAAATAAATCTGTTAACCTTCCATCACGTATTAGACATGTATAATTAAAACCATGTAAAAACAATTGTTTTTTAAAATAAAAAATTCAATAGTATTAAATTCATTACAAAACAATAACTAAAACACAAAACCACCAATTAAAAATTAAACAATTTATCAAAATGTTTCACCGAACCAAAAATCACAAAAGTTATTTCAAAAATTTCATTATAAACCACTGGTTTCTTTGTAAAAATTATGAGATCACAAATCTCTATTATATGATGTATTTTTATCAACAAACCAATTCCATTAAAATTATGTTTTTTTTCAGATGTTATATCAATGAATAAAACTTCGTTTTGAGATGATAATATTCATTATTTTCTACATCACAAGAACCAATCATCCTTGGTGGTTGGGTATTCATAGATAAGTAATCAATCACAGTAGTCAAGAAACTACTCTAGTTTAGATTAAATATTTGTTATTAATTAATTTTTTATAAAAATACCATATAAATGTTTTAATAAAAAAATTAATTATAAATCAACCTAGGGAATCTAATTAGAGAGTATATATTGTTGAAAAATTTATAATTATTGACACATGACACTATGATGATGAAATAACTAATTTAGAAATCATCAACTCATTGATCAAAACTACTCATCATGATAACTTCCCATTATATACTAAATATGACTAAATGATCACCTCCCACAAAAATTGAGTTCCAACTAACTATAAAAGACACCCTATTGAAAAAAATTGATTATCAAGATGCTAGATATCATTCTCACATACTCTCCCCCATTCCGGATATATTTTTGAAACCACTATTTAAATCTATCAGAAAATAAAACATTATTTTGATATTATTTCTTAATGCACAAAAATCGGTCTAGAAAAAAACTACATAATTCAAGTATAAGATATGAACTCATATGAAACCCCCTTACAATAGAGTTTACTAACTAACATATATATATTTAGTAAAACATGGGGATAGTATTCCCACAATATATACCAAAAGTATTTTTCCAAATTCTAAAAAATAATCAGTAGGTCCCTTATGTACATCATCCATACACAAAACATACTGATACAAAACAAGCATCAAATGGTTTAATTTCTAGTATAGTTTATAAAATAAATAGTCTACATAATATATACATTCAACAACAAAATAATACAAAATTATATATCACTATTCATTAATAGAGAAATAGTACAGACCCATTAATGATATAGATGTAATACAATTATAAAATAATGATGCAACAGATTTCCAACTGACTTACAAGATTAACCATTAACATATATAACACAAATAATTGAATTCCATGACTATAAATCCACAATGATAATTTAACCTAAAAATATACCTTATGTTTTACCCTTGGTAATTGAAACAAATTTTATTCACATGAGTATGGGTGGGTCTAGAGACTTAGTTATATTCCCTCAATAACCTCAATTAATTGATTTCTAATGAATAAGTTGATACATGTGAAAATGTTTTTTGACATTTTTTTAACCATACTAAAAAAATATACCATGAATGCCTACAAAATTCCATTATACATTCATTCCATCATGTTGTAGAAGACATAAACATAATAATGAAACATAACTATTCTAGACAACTATAGGATATGTCCACCCTATATGTTAATAGAGAAAAAGTTTTCACGATTTTATATTAGGATATCATAATATCATATTCTCTCACCACAATGAACAAAATTGTGCTATTTCATTTCAGGACAACAACATTATAACTCACTGAAATAGTCATAGTGTTATATAACACATTAATCAGCCCACTTTTCACCAATAATAATTACTTGATATATCATAGAAATAATGATATTAATAATAAATCCAACAATGTGAATCCAAATAGGGATAAAATGTCAATATCCAATCATTAAATGATAGTAAAAACCAAAATGTAATTTTATGTGGGTCTAAGGTAGAAAATATCAACTAAAAATAAATCCCATTGTAATTCAAAGGGGAAAATAATGATTAAATCCCAATATAACAACCCCTACCCCTTATAACAAGAACTTTTGGTCATTTATTACATTGGAAACATCCATAATCAATATTTTATTAATATCAATAGACATGATACATAGTTGGTTGTCATATTACTATAGTAATTAAATTAATATTTTAGAAACCTAAATTTCAATTATTCCATCACATATTATCCAAGTATCACATATTTCATTCAATGTGTTTTCTTAGTAAAGTGGGTAAATAATATTAAGGAATGATCTAAAATACTCAATACGAGGTATAAAATTATGCAATATAACATTTCATAAAAAAAAGTAGGTATAAAGCGTCAAAAAAATTAATAAAATTTATAAAATGTACATAAATATCATTAAATGTGAAATACATGGGAATGAAATAATCGCATGTATAACAATAATATTTCTGCTATATATGTAATGAATACTTCCAAATATCATAAAAAGTCAATCAAGGCTTCACGAAACAACATTATACATTAATGGGTAGAAATATGAAATATACCCATGATATATTTTCTTATGATATTTATTGATGCAATATTGGGATATATAATTCTTGGAAAAACTAATCACATAATAATTCAATGACTAAATCATATGAAAGAAATTAATAACAAAATGAAATTTATAATAATCTATTAGGATCCTCTTATATCAAGATAGACATTTAAAAAATAATTTTCCAAATTTTAAAAGTATGCATTGCAATTTTTAATATTTCTCATGTTATGTAAATGGAATAACATTATAGGTAAACATCCATTAATTTTAATTATGATATATAATGTTTTCACAACATACCGAGTAAAGGTTATATGATCATGTCAATATTTTTGAAACCACAAAAATAATGGAAAATTTATCTAATACATATCTAATATAAATTAAACGAACATGGATGAAAAATATGTGGTCGATAGAGTGTGATATAGAAGATAATCACCATAATGAAAATCATTTTGAGAGTCCCATTATAAAAATGTAAGGTATGATCTATAAATCAATAAGGTTTGAAATAGGATAATAATATCTAAAAATTTTTTTTTAACATTAGTAAAGGATACATTCTATCATTTTTAGAAATGATATATAGTTGGTGATAGACATTATAAAAACAAAAAAATAGTGACATTTGGAGGAGAATCCCTTACCTTGAGTCCTTAATAAATTTATATGTTCTATAACATCAAAAAAAATCAATTTATATTAATTATAAAACTAATTTAATGGTTTTTAAACATTTTTATTCTTTTTAATTCATTATTCATCATGTAATATACATTTATTTTATTATATTTTCTTATTTTGTTCATTTTGATGTTCAGTTCATTGTCTGAAAACCTCAAAGATTTAATTTTAATGATAGAAGGTCATTATCAAATGGAAACATAAAAATTTAACAATGTCATGGTGTAAAATTGATGTCATTCCAAAATAGATTTAGTTTAATTGTTCAAAAGTCAATTACAATTCATACAATCTTTCTCAGTATATTTTGTTGAGATTGTTAAAGTGACTATTATTGTTTACTTTTATTATATTTATTATCATGATAATTTAATTCTTATATGATAATAAAAATGAAAATAATTTCTATATTAAGGATACACTCAATCATAAAATAAAATTTTAATAATACGCATTTAAGGAATAGATAGAAAATAAAAAAAATGATTTTTTATTTTGGTTCTGTAAAACTACAATGAGTAAACAATGTGTTTTAAAAGAGTTTGTTTTAATGGAAAAATGAATAAAAATTTAATTGAAAAATATATATATATTATAAATAAACAAATAATTTAAGGTTATTTTTAGTGATAATGTATATTATTGAGTGGATAATAATAGATTTCAAAGAACAGGATGCTAGTTTTGAGACTTGTATTTTGAAAAAGTAACAACATATGAAAAGTGGTCAGTTGAGAGAGAATAGATAATTTATAATTGATAAAATTTTTAAAGGAAATTAGTACCCTGGAATTATAATCCTGTTAGAATAATAATAATTGTATTAACGTAGTTTTATGATAAAATATTCTCAAATAGAAAATGAAATAAATAACATTTGATATTTGATTCACCTTCTTTAGATTGCATATAAAGGCATTTAAAGAGGGTATTTTTTAGAGAATAGAGATACTCAAACATGTTTATGAGTCATTAAGGAGTTACTCAAGAAGGTATTTTGTAAATAAGAGAGTTTGGGAAGAGATGAGAAGGTTGTGGATAAGGGGTGTTTACACAGTCATGTGGACGGGTATCTGTGAATAAAGTAATGATTAATTTTTTATTTTTGATTACAAAATATGGACAGTGTCGATTCTTATAAAATTTAATATTTTTATGTTAGAAATTTAGTTTTACTGTAAGATTTTTACATACCCATAATGATATGGAATCATGATAACATTGTATTCAATGTAAATAGTAATAAATTATAATAAACCATAACATATGCTTTGAAAATTGACTTATAGGTAAGGAAATTAAGTATATGATTTTTTGAATAAATTATACAACTCATTAAATAAATTTTCCATCGTAAAAATTCAATTATAAATTTTTTGGTGCAATATTTTTATTAATATGATATCATAAAACATATCCTAAACTTGATTCAATATTTATTACTATTCACAAATAAAATGAACGTTTATCAAAATATCAAAATTTCACCATAAGTTCAATTCCATATGTTGATTCAAAAAACTAATTCAATTTTTTCAAATTAATAATTTATATAATTAAATTTTACCTTTTAAATAAATTCATATAATATATAAAAAAAATTATTTAAAATAAATGTTTATTATTTTTCTATTGGTGATTACCATTATATTTGATATTATTATATAATTACTATATGATTGATAATTAAATATTTTGTATAATATAAATATAATAGTAATCATATATAATATATTTTTTAATTTTTATATATTTATTACCTTTCAAAACATATTTAATAAAAAATAGTTTATTATAACTCTATTATTATGATAACATTCAAGGACTTCTTCATGTTTGGAATCTCTTAAGTAATAATTGAAAACATATATACATATATATATTATTATTTAACTAAAATTAAAATTCTCATATAATATTTATATCCCACGATTAGTATATACTCTATGTATCAAAGTGTTATTTTTTTATTTACATATATCTAATTTATTCTACATTTTTATTTTTAAAAAATATAATGTGGTTAAAATTATTGAAAATTGAGATGAAATTATAATATTTGTCTTTTATCATGGAATTATTGTCTTTTATCCAAAAAAATGTGAAATAAATTTTACAACACTTATTTAATATAATTATATTTTTTTAAAACACTTGAAATTATCATGAATAATAGATATATAATTAGTATTTTCTTAAAATGGAAGGGAAAAATTAATAAATGTTTATTACACGTATAAGAGATATAAGGTTAATGAAAAATTTTGTGTTGTTGTACTCAAATACATGAAATAACAATGATCTCATCTCTCATAATTTTTTGAAGGCCACACATTTGTTTTTATTATATCCATTTAAAAGTTGAACTATAAAATGAATCCTTTCTAATCCCACAGCTTATCATAATTGTTGTCTCCCACTGGTTGATTTTATAGTGAAATAGTTGTTCCCTAATCCTATATAAAAAATATTTTTTATATTTATCAAAACATCATTTTATTAATTTATGGCTATTTTGATGGTGAATTATAGAGGAAGAAAAATCTATTGTAATATAGGTACCATATTGTCCCCCAACGGAGTCACCCTCTATCCTAATGATCCAAATCAACCACTACACCATGTACAATCACGTATAGGTAAGAGAAGCACTAGGGGAACTAACACAATCTAGGGGAATAATAATCCACACATGAAACCTCACATATAAATTAATTCCTTCTCATTGAAAACTAACAACATTTGGGGATAACATAGTCATCACCTTCATTGATAAGGCCCATTATAAAACAACACTACTGAAATGGTAACTTGATCGGTCACTCTATCTTATATTTGGAAAAGTCCTACAACCTTAAGGTAACCCACTAAAACCTGTTCCTAGGATTTTGGTGACATGCATTGATAAAAAAAATAGTAGGACCATTAATAAACTCAACCTATCATGTCAAACAAAAAATAGGGTTAACCAATATCCTAGTAATGCATACCTTATTTTTTAATGTTAAAATATATAATGTATCAAAAAAATCAATTGTTGTATCATGATTTCCTGAATTTTATCTTGTAACCGAATAAACACATTTAGGAGATATCCTATAAAGAATAATATAGATCCCCAAAATAAACTCCAAGCTATTGGGAACCTATGTTCCCTATACTATATCTCATTTACTTGGATTCCATTATATTCTACTAGAAAATAAAACATTAAATGGACTTACTGAAAATTTGACCATTGTCTTACTAACCAATTAAGTTAGGATATATTTTATAACAGATAAAATCACTCAATCAAGAATGATTATATAACATAATAAATTTATACATGAAATCACCAATCATAATATCACTCATGTAAAACAATTATTAAAAATAATCCCCCACACACATGTGGCTATCCGGATAGAAAAATTTATAATAATATAGTCTGATTATCATTTCTTTACAAAAAAATTTTACGTTTTTAAAAATAGATTCATAATTTTTCTTATATCAGCTTACTACACCCAAGTTCATTATCTAGGAACCATGGAAATTTATCTTCAGAAAATTATTTCTTTTTTTAAAAAAATCAATATAAATTTATTTCACTCCATAAAAATTAAATTAAAAATCATTATATTTCTCTAAAATATTTGTTTGATATTTGGTAATTAATTTCTATGAAATATTTCGAAATAAATAACCCTCACCAAACTTGAAATCAATAATATATTACTCCAATACTTATTAAAATAAGGAACAACCAAATGATTTATATATTAAAGATATGGGATCCATGATTGACTATTAATTTTTCATAAGGACATCCCATTTTTTAGATTCACTTGCTATCACAAGATCATGCTTATCAAAATAAAAATAATCATACACAATCATTAAAAAATAAGTATTAAATATATTTTATTTGAAACCATAGAAATACAAAATGAGTAAATTCTATCTACCACATTTCATAAAACATTTATAAATGTACAATCAAATAGTTTTTCCTCATTACTAATGATAATGTATATCATCAATAGGATAATATTATCAGTTACCCAATAACATATAATAAAATACCTTAACCAGCATAAATATAGAAAAACTAACCTAATTAAACCATGATGTTTCAATTAAACATCATGAGGTGAATACTACATACCACAGATAAATAATGAATCTGTATGAAAAATCCACAATTTATTAATCTTAATAATTGGTTAGTTTTATTAATTATTGACTAAAATCCATAGTAAATCTAATTTAGAAACCAATAATTAAATTAATGGTGTTCCAAGACATGTTTTCATCCTCTTGGAGCCTTTTCTAGCCACCAAATACAAAATCACACTCTCCACGATTTGATTTCACCATGATATGATGAAATTTTACTATAAATCCAAATACTCTTCATCATTAATTTGAGAAGAAATAAAAATAAGGTAAAAGTAGATATATTTGATAGATCATTTCTTCATCGATGAATACAAATAATCTCAAACACCTCTAATGAAGTGAATAAAAATGGATGGATAATAGAAGAATATGGGTTGAATCCCATTTGTTTTGTTTACTCCATTCTAAGAAACTCTACGGGGTTCAGAATCACACCATCACACAAAAAAGAACAAAATACCTCCCATATAATTTTTTTATTGGCGTCACCATGAAAATTTTTGAGACCCTTACATAACTCTATGTGAGACCACTAAACTCCCAATAATTATTGTAATTTCAGTGTTAGGGTAGGGTTAAATTGATACATATCAATATATTGATGTTATTATGGGCTTAAATCGATTCTCAAAAATTAGTAGTTGAAAAGTACCAAGGAAACCAACTTTTACATACCTTGAAATATTCACTTTGGGTCCTTATAATCCAAATTTAAACCTAAAACCCATCTTTTTAAACTTATAAAAAATAATCACATTTTTCTTCCCATTATTAAATATCATAAATTTCAATTTATCGTGATATTTTATAAAATATCATACTCATATAAATTTAAATACAAAAATATAAATCTTTCCTGATTCAACTAACAACCAATAATGCAATGTTGTTATACTAGAAACCTAAATTAAAATCATAAGTAATGTGTATTTATGTAGAAAATATATCCTATTTCGTTAAAACTTTAGTTATATTGTAAAAAAAGTGGATGAAATTAATATATCAGTCTTTAACTAATGTGATATTTTATCCATTGTTTGACATTCATGTAAATTATCAAAATATAAAAATATTATTCCTATTACAAATTATTAAATTAAAAATAATTTATTAGTCCCATAACAATAATAATTATAATTCAATGTATTTGTGTTTTCTTAAAAAGTGTTTATGAAATATATTATTTTTTATAGACTCAATGGGTGTAAAAAATTAAGATGATGTGTCTCGGTCTGACTCCACCACACAATATTTTTCAATGATGTAGTACTTGAATATTGTTTTTTCATAGTGTGGGTTGGTGCATTTACTCATCAATTTTTTTCAGAAGTGAATGTATATGGTTCTTAGTCAATTTTTCCCCACAACTAGATGATTCTAAAGATATTAATATTTATTATTATAAAAAAATAAATTTATAATTTCATTATGAGAATTAATTACCTTTTTAATTTAAGAATATTTAATTTCATTTCAACTAATATATCTAAAAGGTAGGGAGACAAAATGAGTTTTTCTCATGTGAATTTCTAGACCCTTTAAAATTATACTCATTTTCAAGGGATTATAAATCACAATATAATTCTATTTGGTGGTACCTATCAAGGTTTTTAAATGATACATATAAGTAAAATTAAATTTTATAAATAATATTATAAAATATATGATTTATATAAATTGATAGTAATATGAAAAAAAATTATATTTTTTAAAAAATGAATATAAAAATACAAATAAAAAAAATGTTTCAAAAAGGGTGTTTAATTTTATTTTTTCGTGTCTGTATCCAAGTTATATATTTTTAAGAGGAATTAATATATTTTTTTACATTAGTTTTTTTATCTAATGTTATAAAAATTCCTAAAATTTGAAAAATTTGAAAATGTGACAACGATTATTTTTTATCTAAAGTAGAATATATTTTTTACAAAAATATTAAAAACTGATAATAAAATTATTTTTAAAAAATTTTTAAAATATAGAACTCACAAACCTATAATACATGAAAACCCCCATAAACAACAAAAAATACCTACATTAAAACATCTTAAATATTTATATGAATAATATGTTTATAAAAAAAATTACAATTAACATAATATATACATTCATAAATAAAATATACAATATTCATTACTAATCTAAGAAGATATACTAAAACTGAATCAAACAAGTTAAATAATTCTCCAATTCACTACATAAATTAAAGATATCAATAACATTATATGGCCAGGAGTCATAAAAAAACCGAAATTAAAAAGTAACTATACTAAAATTTATTTTTTATAAAGTGATATGATAAATAAAATAAAAAAACTGTAATAAAATATGACACTATAAAAATATATAACTTCCTTCGATGTAATTATTTGATACATAAATTTCAAAATATAATACCAATATTTGATTAATCCATTTTAATGATTATAATTCTATTTTAAAATAAGTCATCAATATTAAAAAATTATAATAATTTTATAAATTTTTTTCTTATAAAAAAAGTCACCTTTGCATGCACATAATAGAACGTTATTCCCATCTTCTTACTGAATGGTTTTAATTCATTGATGCCCTATTTTAAATTTATGTCTATGAAATAATATAAATACATATTATTAAATATAATAATTAATGTAACACAGTCATGTTATGATTTTTTATAGTTATTTAATTTTTTTATTTTGGGGATTCTGTGTGTCTATGTTATTTTCAGGTGATTTTAGAGGTCTTCTGTGGTTGATATATAGTCTAGAATAGAACTACCCTACATCATGGGGTGTGGAAGTGCTGTGGTGGGTGTAATAAATCCTCCAAATTTCATTGGAGGAGTGATTAGGCATAAGGGTCATGGTTCAAGATGACCATGGTGTAACATGGAGGGGTTACACCAGGGGGGATTGGAAAAGGGCCAAGTACCCTACTTATTTTGGAACTTCTTCACTATGGAGTTATATCTAAACCCTATAGGGTTAGGTAAAGGGGTTTATCCCCAATTTCCTTTACCACTTCAGGTATTCTATTGTTTCTAGAATACGCCTTATCAAGGTCTTATTAGGTAACCCCATGGTGTGGAATGTTAGGATTCATTATTTAGGGAGCCTAGTGAGATACTAAAACACCGTGGTGGTTAGGAACATGTTGCATAAAGTGTGCCCAATTATTTTTAAAATAACATTTCTACTTTAACTATGAGTACCTAGACATAAACATTTCATAATATAGTAAATTCAAATTGAATTTACATTCTTACATTCTCAAAGATATTTTTAGTTTATTATTTTAGTTAATTTTGTCATAAATCATAAATGAAACCCCCAAAAAAGTGGATATATCCCAAATAAAATCCATTTTCTAAAATATGTGTCTTTCAAAACAAAACATTACTTCCTTCTGTGACAAAAACATCTTGAATTTAAAATGTAATTATTCATTTCCATTATCCATCCATGAACAATGTAAAAACTACTAAAACATGGGATGAGCACAGAAAGATCATCAAGGGACATAAAAAAGAAAATTAATTTTTATTCCATGGATACTCATAAACATATTAAATCATCTTCACAAATAAATACTTCTCACACACAAAGTATCATAGAGTTACTTTTTGAAAAAAAAGATATTTTCATATATCATAGAAAACAGAAATAAACAATATAATTAATGTGAGGAGTCATTTACCATACTAACTTTTGGATGTATCCCTCATGGATACCATATTATTTGGGACCCTCATGACTATCATACAATGTAACCCTCATGATTTCATTATGATGTAACCCTCATAGCTACCTTAATGTGTAACCTTATCTGTTACACACGGAATAACCATTACATGAAACCTCCATCATATACATACATAATTCATTATTGGGATATATAGGTCTCACTCGTCATCATAAACAACTCCAAAGAACCAAAACAGAATCATTAAACATGAACACTCTCATAATAAATACATTTCTTGAGGAAAGTTACTAATTTTTTTAAGAATTCTATGAAAATACAAAGGAAATCATTTTCATTGAGAATAACCATTTAATATTTTAAATAAGACTAAAAAAATTATGGAATTATGAGATAATAAAAATCAACCCATTATATATAATTTAAAAATTATTTTCTTATATTTTGTAAAAAAATCATGAAACATAGTTTTAAAATAAAAATCTTTTACCACTGTTTTTTATTGGATAAAACGTGTTCCATCCTCTTATGTAATGGCTTAAATATTGTTTATAATATAATAAAAACTATAATTATATCTATAATTCATTATTAAATAATTTTATGTTAACTTTCCAGCAATTTATTAATAATATTTTATTACGTCAATAGTTTTAGGTGTATTCTATTCATGGTTTCCATAGTTTGTTCATTGTGAATTTTCTAGTCAAATGGAAATAATACACCAATGGTGGGAAATATATATATTTAGGTCATTTTAGAAAATTATAATTGAATTCATGTATTCCATGAGTGCTGTATTGGGAAACAAAAACACATCATCCATAAAGGTTGTGAAATGACAAATCACAAATGACCATTTTGTTTTTATGAATAAAATATTAAATTAAAAGATTTGATGTTAAAAATGACTTTAAATAAAAAAAATTACAAAAAATATAAGATAATGGAATTATCATTAAACATTTTTTATGTAGTGATGATAAGGTATAAGTGAGAATGAATTTAAAAGATTAAACGAAGGAATATACCAACAAAATATTTTCTCCATGAGAACCTCTTTAAAGATAATGGAATTTGTCATTCTCTAAGATTATAAACACTATAATAGGGAAAGAGATGGGAATAAGTAATTGTTTTGGGTAAATTAAAGCAATAATTCTCAATATTAAAAAATTAAGTGAAGTAATGAGTCCCTTTTTGAAATTGAGGTGAGAGGAATTTTTCGAAATATATTAATTATTAAAATATAATATTTCAAATATAGTGTTAAAAACATCCAAAAGGCCAAAAAATATGAATTTGGTTACATATTAATTATAATTATATCCTATTATCAAATATTCATGGTGTTTTGGGTTTTTAATTTATTTAATAAAATATGTTATACATAAAAAAAAATATTTCATCAAATTATACTATATTCATAACTAATAATTTAAAACATCCAAAAATATATAATCCAAAACATTTTTTATTATGTTCTAGACACATAAAATTAAGCTGGTGAATTCATGTATCACATTAAATGTATACAATTTTATTTATTTTATTATTTTTATTATCGTTAATTTGACTTATTCATTATTTAAATAATTATTATGTCATCACTGTGCAAGTCATTAAGGTAATTATTTGTCCTTTAAAAAATATATCTAATTTCCCATGAATAAGAATAATTTAAAATTTTTATATGACTCTTTATTTTTAAAAACAACTTTTGGAAAACCATACATTAAAATATTGTACTTGTTAAAAAATATTTTTTGAACAACTTGAATTTCTTTTAAATAAAATATTATATGAGAATTAATGTGAATAAATTGTGTAAAAATTTTCCCAAATTGTAATTAAAATCAAATATTTTCTGAAAATTTAACATCAATTGAATTTATTCAGATATTTGTGTCATTTATTGGTTCTTTTAATTTTAATTAATGAAATTTAATTTATTTTTCTTCTCATTTCACAATAATTTTGTCACATTCCACAAGAATTAAAGTTAATTATTTCATATAAAAAAATTAATAATAAATTTCTTTTATATAATTCACTTAATTAGATTCAATATAATCATTTCTATTCCTTTTTTTTATATTTAATAATATCCATATTAAGATAGCTTCATTAATTTAATAATTTTTACTTTCTTCACTTGTGCAAGAATTTCACATGTATCTCAATAAGCTCAAGTTTTATTATTATAAAATTCAAATATTATTATCCAAAACAAAAATTATACGTAATAACTGACAAATATATTTTGAAAATAATTTTTGTCACTTAATTACTATCTATAATGAACCAAAAATAAAATTTTTGACATTCCCGAGGTAATGCGTCAGTAATGAAAATGGTTTTTATACTTAACCTGAAATAAATTATAACATACATGTTCTAAATATTGTTTTACAATATTTTTTCTAAAAATTTCATAATTTCGTCATTTATTTAGTTTTATAAATTTTTTATCATAATTATTTATTAATGATGTCAAAAAATAGAATATTTTTTTTAAAAAAACTATATTTTTTTACTATTCAAAAAATATTTAACAGTTTCAGAAACGTCATAAAAATTAATAAATTAGATAATTTCAACAATCATAATTCAAAAATGATTTTTTTTTTAAATTAAAAATCTATTATTTGAGAATTCATCATTTAAATATTACCATATATGAAATTTGTTTAATAAAATTATATACTTCATGAATTACTTAACACAATTTATTTAAGTATTTAATTCAATCATAATACTAAATATAAAAAATATAATTCAATTAGTACATAGTATGTTAATTAATCCCCCATTTTTAAAAGTATATCCATACTATTTTATTCACTTATTAATAAAATGTGTATACCATTATATAATAGTATTTTCAGATTTTGATGTTTCTTTATTAACCATATGGTTTCTCCACAAAAAATTAACCTGTTGAATTAAATTGTTCAAAAATACATGTTCTCCAAAATCAGAAATATAAATAGGTTTTATTCATATAATTAATTTTATTTTCCATATGAATAACTTTTTTGGCTCAAAATGGGAGATGAATCAAGAATATACATTCTTAACAACGAAATATGAATAACATTGTGTACCTAAGATAAACTTAGAGAAAAAGCTACTCGATATGCAACTGGTCAAAATATATATAGAATTTAATAAGGTAAAATGATCCATTTTCATAGAAATAATTTCATACCAAGATCAAAAACACTTTTCTAAGGATTTATTTTAATGAAACTATGATCACCTACCTCAAAAGAAAAGCCCTTCCTCCAGTTATCCTCATAACATTTCTTCCTGCTCTGAATTGTCCTCTTCTGTTTCTGGTTCATCTTCACTTTCTTAGCTACCTCCTATACAAATTCTCAACCCATCAATTTCTTTTACCAAAAGTAATCCTATAATTTAGTATTTTTATACCTCTTAATATATAATTATTAAAAATGTTCTATCTATTTATTGGAATGAAAAATGTTATTATAAGAAATCTCAATAAAAGAATTATGTTGATATCAAATTCCATTGTAATCCTTTGTTAAAAAATGAAGCATGTATTCCAATGTATGATTTATTTCTAATTTTTTTCATTATATTGAGGATGAAATGTAGTGATGATATTTAAATCAGTGTCCAGTGAATTCTAAAGGCATTTTCAAAAGATATAAGTGAACCTTTGATCGCTGTACAAAAAATGGAGAGAGGAACTCCATGCTAGATAAAAATATATTTGGGATATAGTACCTAATAGTAATATTGAGAATGTATGTCTCAAATAGGATCTAAATGTGAATATTTATTCAGTCAATAAATAAAAAATCAAATCTCATTGTTACCTCAAGATGTATTTTCTAGTCCCACCATGAAATCCTTGAATACATATTTCCATTTCTACTATATTACATGTAAAAGATGAAGAATCGGATTTGGTAGTTCTGTCTCTTCTTTAACCTATTGAAAATTAAAACATTTCATTATAAAATCAATAATATATCTTTCAATTACATAAAAAATTTAATACTCTCAATGGTCTTTATATATTTTTGTGTTTTCAATATGAACTAAAAACTTATAAATTCGATCTTCACTTAACAATTCCTTCTTCATCAACGAATCACAAGGCACAAAAAATATATTTCAAAATCATAAGAGAAAATCATCATCAATATTTATTTAAGAAATAAACAATTATTAATCAATTATACATTTTTCTGTTATGAAAAGTCTTCTTTTTGAGCATTCTTATTTCTGTTTGAGAGAGACGACTACATTGACACCTGAAATATAACAGAGGAATTTTAGGAAGAAAACAATTCCCTGAAAAAAATATCATCAATTAAATTATTAAGGAGTCATCTTTTAAATACAAAATGGTTAATATAGAATGATGTTTTTGACCCAATGAATAATCCACTTTGTTATCATTTTGAGGGAAATAATTGATCTTGTAATCATAATCCTTTATGAGTTCAATATATCTTATCTGCCTTCTGTTCAAATCCTTTGGTGTAAATAAATACTTCAAACATTTTTATTCATTATATTTTCCACATTTGACTCTATATAAAGGATTCATCCTACTTTCCAAATAAAAATATATGTTTCAAAATCAAGTTTGGTATATTTTTAATCAATGGGTTTCAGTTTTCTTGAAACATAATAAATTACCCGATCATTATACAACAAAACAAAACCAAGTCCCTTTAATGAAGAATCACTATAGAAAAAAATTAACCATTTCTAGAAGAAATATAAAAAATTATAGCATTATCCAATATCCTCTTCACATCCTAAAATCAAATATCACTTTCTTTTTTCCAAATAAATTTTACCTCTTCTATGTTAAATTAGTTAGAAAACAAGAAAACCATGAAAAGTTCTAAAAAACCATCGGAAATAGCCTGTTAATCTTAGAAAACTATGAATGTTAGTAACATTCTTATGAATTTTATATTCATCGATAACTTTTGTTTTGAAAGCATCAAATATTATTTTAGCCTCGTTGAAAATGTTTTCGAGGAAAGTAATATGTTTTAACCAAATATAATATTTTATTAACTTCCCATATAACTTATTTTCTTTAATAAATTTTATAATAATATATAACTTTTTTCATGTTTTTTTAACATATAAAACCAAAATATCATCTATTAAAAAAAATTTAAAAATATTCATGGAACATTATGTTCACAAGATCCATAAATACACCAGGGTAATTTTTCAAACAAAAGTTCATGACAACAAACTCATAATTCCCATTTATAGTATGTAATTTTTATTTCATAATGTCATAATCTATTATCTTCATCTAGTGGTAAATATATCACAATCCAATCATGTACGCATACTAAGCTCCCTAGATCTGATCAAACAAATCATCAATATAAATAAATTTATAATTATTTTTAATAGTAGTATTATTTTGTGCTCTATAACTAAAGAAAATATACACGGAACCATCTAAATTTTTATCTATTAGAAAAGTATCACCCCATGGGGATGTGTTTTTATTAATAAAACCATTATCATGAAACTCATACAATATCCTTTTTTATTCAAGAAGTTCTACTTGATATATTTTTTAATGGGTTTTTGAGATTTTCTTAGCCTCATGAACAAATTCAATAATAAACTCAAATTCTTTTTACGTTATAACACCAGGATAGTCATTAGGAAAAATATATAGGTATTCATATACCTCATTTGAATTGTTAATTTGAACAGATCCCTTGTTTTTATCAATCTGTGAATCACAAATTTCATTTCGATCTTTTAATAATTTCTCAGCTACTTTATATGTTATCAATGATATATGTTCATTATTATATTAAAACTATAACACTTTATAAAAAAATTATTTATCTCTATAATCATTCACATCAGGGAATATTGAAATACAATACATACCTAGAATAACATCAAAATCTAATAGGGAAAAACTATATTTTTATTTAATTTCATTCTATAAAAAAAATTTATAATTACTTCATACCTTAATATTTCCATTTAGGATTTTTACCATATTTTCTTTTTTTATTAGATAAGGTAAAATTTTTAATTTTCTTGAAAAATATTGATAAATAATTTAATGAGGAAACCATGTATGAAGGAAAAATTATAAAAATATGGGTAATCATTCAATGTACATGATACCACTTAATTGGATGGCCCCACAAATACTGATGTAGTCATAAAGGATTTCACTACACTATTATTCTTATGGTATAGATACTTATCCTAACTCATATACTTATTTAGAATGTTATTATCATATTTCCTCATCTCACCACATATGAAACACTTTACTGTTTTCTTTTCAGAATTAATCATACTGAAACTAAGATATTTTTCATTTCATTTTTTTGCCATATTTTTTAACATACTGTATATAAAACACTTATTGTGTTTTTTAAGGTGTTCCTTTGTAACACCCAAAGCTTCCACAGTACGCTTCTCATTGAATAATATAGTACTGTGTGTTATACTCAACTTCAAGTTTTATCGCACACCACAACCAATCAAACTAGCCATTATAAATATAATTCCAAATTTTTGATATTTTATAAATTTTATCTTTGAAATTGGACTTCATTTTTGGATTCGGAATATCAAATTTATCCTAGGGTGAAATTTTGGTACTTTTTGGATAACTTTTATATTTTGATGAATAGTGAAAATTATTAAATTTTAATTAAATTTTTGTAATAAAAATAATTAATAGTGATAAATTATGAATTTGAGTGGGTTTAAAGAATATTTAGAATATATTTTAACCATTTAATACAATTTTGGTCAATGGACACAATTTCACAATTAAAACAGACATAAATAAGTGTCAATCATTTGATAGTTATTATATCATAAAAACAAGCATGTTGTTTTGATAGCGGGAATTAATTTTAAATTAATTTATTCCACTTTTTTGTTTTGAATTTTGATAAATGGATTCCATATTTGGAATCAGGATGTCCAAATTATGTAAAAAAGTAACTCTTATTTTTAGACATTTTTATTAATTACATCGGTAAATATTTTATTTACCATGGTTAAAGGGTAAATCCGGTAAATAAGGGTAAAAAATAATATTATAATAATATTAAATTACCCTAAAATGTGTCCTAACATTATTGGTAGATACATGTCCGACCATGGGCATCTTTGGGTCGATTCTGGGATCCCATGGAGCCACTTGTAGTTGATAGGGACACTTTATATTAATTAAGTTAAAATAAATACAAAAATGACATAAGCTTATATCTTTTAAAAAAACAATTTTAACGTAGGGTTATATATGATATATTTTCTATTATAAATATTAATTAAAAATATATAAAGATTTCCTACATAATTATATTTTATTTATAATTTCTAGACATTGAAAAAGTAAAAATATATACGACACAATAATGATGTAGTTTTTTCTGTATTAATGAAAGAATCAAATAATTGGTATCATAAATGTTAAAATAAATATAATTTGAATGTTTTGATGAAATACACGAATTTTATTGGTTAATATGACATTTTTGGTTTTCTTAAATGAATTGTTTCTAAATTAATAAAGTTTTTAAGACTTTAGAAAAAATCAATTATTTAGTAGTGTCAAAAATGACATAAATGAGTTTTTAAAACAAATATTATATTATTAATTGATATTAAATTCCTAAAAATCTAAGTTTCGGCCAAGAGACTTATATCATGAGAGTTGTATCATTAATGGACTACATGGGGGTCTCATGAATGTATATGGTATGTTTATTAACTATATAATATAGAAATAGAAAGTGACATGTTAAATGTCAATCTAATTAACTAAGAGTTTAAACTAAAAGATGTGGTTAATATAATGACCAAAACCAGTCTAAAATATATTGGTTGAGTGATTTTTGACCTATCCTCACCTTAAACTTTAAATAATCCACTTTGATCCATTAGAAACCGAATATGAATTTATTATAACATAATATTTCTATATTTTCATAAAGAGCCCCTCACCCCTCTTATAAAATGGAACTCCCCCTTCTCATTAATTCACACTTTCAAAGCCATTTGGTTCGGAAAAAATCTTCCCAAATGCTCTCTCAACTTCCCTCTCTTAAACCTAGAGGCCTTAGTTTGATCAAAAAGCCAACCTAGGGAGCCCTTTTGATCAAATCAAAAGGAAGAACCCGAAGAAGAGGTAATGTTTTCACCACCCACATTCAAGTTCCATTCTTCTTCAACTTCTTCTTTCTGTTTTATTTCTTTTGTAAAATAATAAATCTAGTATCTCCTATATAATGTGACGTTATTATAAATATGGTACATCCATATTTATTATTCTATCTATTCTTTGAATAAAATGTCACCATACGTGCGTGCGTACGGCTTACCGTCTCCACGTCGTGGTGTAAATGTTATTCAATACATTATTATTTGGATGGGTATAATAATAATGTGTATTTGATGTAAATAACAAATATAAAATTATAATTATTCTGTATATATGATATACCATTCAATAATATATTATTTTATTATCAAAAGAATGATATTTTCGCTCGTGCGTACGTATGGATTACTGTCTCCACGACGCGATGAGATTCATTTCCATGTTCACCATTCATTGACGATTATAAAAATATATATTACTAATAAGTATGTAATATATGACATAATAATGATACCGAAGATATATATATTTATATATATAATTATTTATGTACTTACATATATCTTATTCACTTACTTCCGTTCAATACTATATGAAAACAGAAACAACATCTATGCGTATGTACGGACTACCATCTGCATAAACAGTGTTTTCCATTTCATATATATGTCTATTATACATATTTATATTTTAAATATATAGGATATATTTATCATGTTTTATATTCTGTAAGTATTTAAATCATTATCTATGTGATACAATCAAGAGTAACAAGTTAAAACACGTACGATAAAGAAAGCGATTATTACCTGAAAAGTTAATTCAAAATGGAAATTATTATTAAATGGGTAGTATAAAGTCATAAGTGAATCATGTATGATATCCTAAATATTAATATGGTTCTGGTATAATTTAATAACATACTACTGTCTTCGTACAGGATGTTAAACGTACCCTCGACTTAAGGAAAGTGGAAGGTAAGGGGTTTACATCTCACACCTTATTCCTATGAGATTCATACCATATTGCCACTATTACCTTTTGTGTGGTGTATGTACTGCCCATAATTTTATTCTTTGTGTAGTACACTTTAATTTATGTTTATTTACATATTCATTTTATGATACCTCTTTCATGGGTTGTATGCTTCGTAAGTTACCAAATTGGTAAGGGTTAATTTCCCATTCTCATTATTATCCGAGATTGTTTATGTGTAAGTATTTACTGGGACATTTTTATCATCTATGTCCATCTTTCCTAAAAATGATTTCAAAGTGAATATTTTAAGGAATTTGAAAGGTACTCTTTATCATGATCATAATTTCAAATGTTTTGAATATTTATCTAACTAAATCTTTTAAATTAATGTCCATGTTTTCAAAATGATTTTAAGGATTTATTTATATAGACATGAATGTTTTGAAACGATAATTCTTTTCAAAAGTTTCATAGTGGTATGTGACACTTTGATTCAAAAATATCTTTTAAATTACTTCCTTTATAAATGTGGGACTTTTAAAAGATTTTACAAAAAGGATATTTCTCTCATTAAGTTTTACTCATCATTTTCATCTATGTGAAAATCCTTTGATGAATTTTAAGATTATTTAAAGTTGATTTATTATAAAAAAACATCCATTAAAAGTTTTGTGGCATGTTTGACTATGGATGTGTTATTTTTATACCATTCATGGTTTATGGAGAGAGTATTGACATTTCATATGCTAGTTTTAATATGAATGTTCATGTTATGTTTAAACCTATTCATATGAGGAATGAATTGGACTTAGTAAGTGACGAGCGGAGCACACTATAGCTCCTCGATGAATCGGTAGGTCTCATGAGACAAAGTAGTGTCATGGCACGAGGCCTTGACAAAATCTTATTTGTAGTCTTGGAATGAGGCCTTGGCTACGTGGTTATGATAGTCTGGCATTAAGCATTTCATCATTATGAAAGTGGTTATAGATATTGAATGTTATATTCAATTAGTGGAATATCCATTTGAATAAGTAAATGGCATTATTTCATTTCATTTTTTCCATATTATGCTGAAGTTCAAGTTTAAAAGGCTTTTGTTTTAGTTATATATAGCCTTAAATGTTTATTCTTATTTATGAATGTTTCCGCTGTATTATTATCCTTACAGAGCTTCTGAGATCACCCCTTTCTATGTGTTATTTTTCCCAGGATTCCAGGAAGTGTGTTATGATTGATATGCAGGGTTAATCTAAAGGGAATAATGGAATTCTCAATGAACTATTTATGCTATGTTTTAGGTTTGAATTTTTAATATAATGTTAGTGTATGTAATCAATTCTCCATGACTGCTAAACCGATCGGTCCTTCAGGACTGGATTACTTGTAATCATGCCAAAGTATTAAAATAATGCACCAATTCTAGGTAACATGGGTCGGGGAGTTACATCCCTAGGGTGAATTGTTCCACACATCTATCAAACTGGAGACTGGATTTTCATACCACCATATTTCATTGATTTAATACGACACATTTTTTTCAATATGGACCACTTTGTTTTATTTCTAAAAAATTACACATGATCATCAAAAACATCATTTCTATAATGTCTTCATAATTAAAAATATTCTCATACCTTATTAAATCATGGAAGGTTAACTCTCTTTGATATTTTTGTGTAAATCCTAAGTAAAAATGATTTCTTTTGGTATCAGGATCACGTATAAACATTGTCGTGTACCTTCCAATACGTGTGAAGTTTTCTTTATACATGTCCACTAAATCGTCCTCAATATTTTTCAAAAAAAATAATTTATTTTCAATATATTTTCAGACAAAAAAAATAAAAAAATAGAGAAAGTTTTTCATAAATTCATTCAATTACAAGAGATCCATCTCCTAACTATCCTTCATATTCCTGAACATTGACCACAACTGGTCGGATTCATCTAAAATATTATTAATTAAAATATGAAACTTTTGATTATATAATCACCCCGTGACATAGAATATCATTTCATGATCTTTAATACAACCATAAAAATTCACTAGGTTAGAAGATCCACTGAAATTCGGAGGGTTTTGTCTCAAAAAAATGATCCAATATCATCATTTTCCTTTAACGATTCTTTATTTGTTCTCCTTCATTGATTCCACCACCATTTATAACCTATTTAAAAAGGACCATTAAAGTCACATATCAATCAATTCCAATTCCCCCCATTCTAGGTTGTGTCTTTGGAAGGATATCGTTCTTTCAGTGCCTTCCTACTTCGTCTTCCTTGTTTATTCTGTAGAAAACCATTCTGAACAGATAGACATTATATGAATCAACATGGTAATATTTGAATTATATATAATGAAAATCTTACCATATGGTAAAAATAATTTATGGGTATTCTTTTAATGTCATCTTGACACCTATAGTTATCTAAACCATTCTCTTATACCGACAATATGAATTTGGTGTTAACCATTTCATAAACATATAAATTCAAATATAATTAAAATTCATACATTCTGAAATATATTTTAGGGGTTTAGTTTTAGTTAATTAATTCACTGCTAATAAATTACAACCAAAAATCATATAAAGTGGATAATAGTAAAACAATATCTGTTTTCACAATATGAAACATTAATAACAAAACATTTATTCTCTCTATGGCACAACATCATGACATTAAACATGATTCCTTCATTTACCATAACCATCACAAAACAGGTGAAAAAACATTTTAAAATTTGAGATTTGGAAAAAAATATCAACAATGAACATAAAAAAGGAAATGAATTATTAATCCTTTAAACTCATAAACAAATGAAATCATTTTCACAATGACATACTTCCCACCCATAATGAATCATATAATTACTTTTTAAAAACAAGAAACTCCCATAAAAAAGAAAATAGAAATAATCCATTTAGGTAACTTGGGGAATAATTTACCATAAATATATATATATATATTTATATATATGATTTTGTCCATCATTTTTACAATGTGATTTGTAACCCCCACGTCTACATTAAAATGTTATCATCTGGGCTACCTTATGATGTAACCGTCACAGATACATTATGGTGCAACCATAGCAAGTACACTTGTAATAACCATTAAAGTAAATGTAAAACATAAACATGCCTCAAGATTTGGGGTGAGATATATATCCCACCACTAATCCTAAACAATTTCCATGAACTAGAACATAATCATAAAACATGAACACTTGTGTCATAAAAACATTTCTTGGTTAAAGTCGCTTATTTTAAAAGAATAATTTCAAAATAAACAGAAATATTTTACTATGAAAATAATCTTGTAATGTCATAAAAGATACATAAATATATTATGTTTCCCTGAAAATTATAAAATTCAATAGTGTCTGGTAAGTTATAATAACATTTTATTAATTTTGTAAAAAACATTATAGAGGATTATAAAAGAAAAATGACTTACCTTGTGTTTTATTCAAAAAACCGTTCAAGAAATTGGTTTAATGGAAAAAATAATGTTGATAATATATTTTAGAACTTTGTTGATATCAATAACATCTTATTTGATCATTTAATATAAAAATTCCCCCAAATGATAAATAACATTTTGTTATTTCCATTGATTTTTCTGACTTCTTTTCATGGATTCCATAGTCAACTCATTTTAGATTTTCTTGTAAAATATTAATAATACTCTAGAAGTGAGAACATATGTATTTTTAGGTCATTTTATGTTATTATAAATTAATTTAAGACTTTTATTAATGTGGTATTGGGAAACAAAAACACATCACCTACGAAGGCGGTGAATTGAAACACAAAAATCAACAATTTCATTTTTGTTAATAAAATAACATAATAAAAGAGTTGATTTTGAATAAAAAATTAACATATTAACTTTATAATATATATATGATACTAGAGTTATTGTCAAATATTGGATATGATTTTATGTTAAGGTATAAGTGAAAAATAATTTAAAAGATAAAATGAATGAATTTACATTTTGAATATTTTCTCCTTCAGAACCTCCTTATGAATTTTGGAATTTGTTTTCTTTTATGCTAACAGAAACACTATAGAGTGTAAAGGGAAGAGTAGAATATAAATTTTTAGTAGATTGTTGGGAAAGAAGGCTCAATGTTTTGAAATTATGTGAGGAATAAATTAATTTTAAAATTTTAGGTGAGGGGAAATTTAGAAATTATTCTAGATATTAATGTATAATAAGTCTAATATACGGTTAAAGACATCCAAAAGTCCTATGAAGCTAATGGTGAATATAGTTTTGATTCATTACGATCCCAATTATACTTATTCAATATTTTGGGATATTTAAGTAATTTAGTAAAATATTTTATTCTTAAAAAATTGTCGACTAAAACACCATTTATATATATATATGAATTTAAAAAAAGGATTCAATTTAAAAATCAATTGGTTTATTATATCATCGACAAATTAAAACAATCTACATTATTACTAGGTTAACTTAAAAATATAAAACTATGTTTATTTTCTTATTTTCATATCATAAATTTTATATTTTTGATTAATTGAAAAATTAATTTGTCATCATTATGCATGACATTATGCTAATTATGTAGTACCTAAAAATTTTAAAAAAATTCCTGATCAAAATAAATTTCTTTTATTTAAAATGCTTATTTTTGGTCTAAATACACTTTTAGATTACCATATATTGAAATATTATACTAATTTAAACTATAATGTGAACAAGTTGACATTCTATAAACTAAAATAGTATAATGGTGTTAATGTGAATGAAGTGGGATCAAAAAGTGTAAAATTAAGTCAAAACATTATATTTTACAATATATACACATTAAAAAATATTTTTTTATATATTTTTTCCTTTGTATGGTTTTTATAATTTTAATTATATTCATTTTAATTATTTTTCTTCTTCTTACACAAGCACTGCATCAACATTACACATGAATTAAAATTAATTGTTTATTATAAACAAATTAAAAAGAAATTAATCTCATATAAATAAATTAATTAGGTTTATGATAATCATTTATATTCATTCATTATCTCTATTCACTCAATTCCATATCAAGAAAAATTCATTAATTTGTTAATTTTTCTTTTCATGCCTTGGGCAAACATTGAACATGAATTTGGATAACACTCAAGTTACATAACACTAAAATAAAAAAAATTATATCAAAACATAAATAATATATATTAATTAATAAATAATTCCGGGAAATAATTTCTTTCACTCAATTATTATCAATAAACAACCAAAAATTACTTTGTCAATGCAGTAAAGGCACTGCGTCGGCACTGACTATCATATTTATACTTATCATGAAATATATTATAACATACATGTTCTAAATTATTTTTGTAAAATATATATTATAATTTTATTATTTATTCATTCTATTAGTATAATAAATTTAACATTATAAAGATGTCTTAACAATGTCACAAAAACACAGCATTTTAAAAACTATTTTTTACTATTCACTAAATATTTATCATTTTCATAAAATTATAAAAAATTCATGATAAGAAACTTTTTCCATAAAAAAATAAATATTTTATTTTATTTTTTCAAATTGAAATTATATAATTAAAAAATTATTCTTTTAAATATTAGAAAATAAAAAACTGGTTTAAATCATTATTTGAGTCAAGAATAAACTCACCTAATCAATTTAACTATTTTATAAAAGAAAACTAATAAATATGAAAACATAATATTATATTAGTACCTGGGTTATTAAACTAACCCTCATTAACTTTATTGTTCGAACCCAATATTTTCCCCTCTATCATTTGGTTCAGTGGGGAGAACGAACTAGAGAGCTCTAATTACCTTTCCATTGATACCAAAACTTATATCATTAATTTATAATTTATAATTGAAGTTAAATGCATCCTATTATCCATTTTTTATTTTCTTATTATTCTTTACATCATATCCCATTGATTTCCTTTTTCTCAAGAACTGAAATTTTTGAATGGGCCGGAATTCATTTTTGAGATGAACTAAACCATGGATCTCTGGATGATTAGGGCTCATAGAGGGATCATTATTTTACTTTATTTATCATTCTTCATAAATAAAAGCAACGAATGACTCATGTGAGGTATTTTTATGAGATTTTAGATAGTTTTTTTCTGGAAAAATCTTTTTAATTCACATATCATTTTTTTATTGATAAATTAAAAAATTTTAAAGTTTAGTTATATGTGATAGTTCAACCTTGTTTTTTAGAAATTCAAAATTATTTCACAAATTTTCATTATGGGTGATTCAATGATTTTCCTTGTTTTCAAAATCATGTTCACTAATTTTTTTTATATTATTATTTAATGACTTTTTTAAATTAAAGGTAATTTTTAATGGTATATGATATTGTTCAGGTTAATAAATACAAAAATAAATTATTTTATAGATTTTTTTAAAATGATGGGATTTTTGTTTTCTGAAATAAAATTAATTGAAAAGATTACATGTTTTAAATAGTTTTAAAATAATTTTTAATGTGTTTTTTATATATTTTTTTATAGGGGGTTTTAGTTTACATGATGTAATTGTCCCCCTTGTTGATTGTTATACAAGGTATAGGATTGAGGTGACATCCCAATGCTGTTGGAGTGGCCTAATTTGGAGTTTTTTAAATGTATATTATCCTAAAAGGATGGATTATATTTTAGTAAATATAGTACATATCACTAAAGGAGCTATAATTTTTCTAATGAGATGTATTATTTTTTATCTTTCAATATATGTAATTTATACCCTTCCTTTTTTTCATCCTCTAGTTCAATTAAAAAATGTGGTTCATCACATGGCTGGTGTTTATTTAGATCCTTTATTAATATAGTTCAATATTTAGTGTTCTTTAATTTCTAAATGGTGTGATTATTTACATAAAGTTATTTTGCATAAATGTAATTTCGAAACGTACACAAATGGAATGAAATAGTTTTAAATCAATGTTATTTAATTTAATGATTTTTTAAAGAGGTTGGTTTAATTTGAATTTTATAAAATATAAAGACATGTCATTAAGAAATATAATTTAAACCCTGTTTGTTTAATTATTATTACTCATGAAAAATAATTTTCTAAATGAAATTTATACTGGTTCAAATGAAATTTCAGTTAAAAGAAATAGCACAAAACAGTTTCGGAATCATATTAGGCAAGGTTTCACAGAGGAACTTATTACACGAATAATATTATGTGACATTTACATTTTATTTTTTAGGATTCCTAGGTTATAATATATTTGTTTTTTCATTTTACTGTTGGTCTGATTAGAGTTAAATTTAGATGTGGGGAGAGTCCAAGGGTCAACTTTTTTGACTGGTAGTTATTGGTCTTGGGATTTCCATTCTCAATTGATTAATATATTATACTTATCATCCTACAATTATCTTTATATTAATTTTTTGTATGAGATATTAATTAATTTTTAATGTTTATTTTATTTTATATTTTATTGATTTATACAACATTATACTCTAGTTGGATGTTTCTTCTTATCCAACACTATTTATTTTTATTCATGGGAGTCTAATGAATGGATATGTTTATCGAGATTTATTGGTGAAATATGTGTTATGTTTAATTTTATTGAAGAGTGAAATAATTATAAAATGATTATTTTTTTATACCATGTAATGAGCTTCCGAACAGGGTAGGTCGAATTACTGCCTTTGGAATTAACATAGACTGGCAAGAGTGTTTAGTTCAGACGTGACCCGGGTTAGTTCATGATAAAATTTTATTAGAAAATCCCTTTTCTATTTGGGTGAATTTGGGTGGAATAGAGATTATATTTGTGAAAATACACTTGTAATAAATCTTAAATATTATATTGATTGTTGGTTTGAGTAGAAACTCAGGAGGGGCGTGAATTGAGTTCCTACATAAAATTTCTGTTAAAAATATTATGATAAATATCCCCCAATTTTGAAGAATCCCAGTTAATTAAGGCACTAGAGATATAAATGTTTAGTTGGTCCACAAGTTTCTCAAAGTATTATTAGTACTCAGTTAAATCAGTGATAAGAACATATTAAACTTTTAAAACATGTTTACTAAATAGAACACATATACACAATAACCATAACTAATTATCAGGGTTGATATAAAAAAATTCTCTATTTAGAAATTATGAGAAGTGGACATTATAAAAACAGAGTATTACAAAATATGGTACATAGAAGAATTAACCAAGAGGTTCAGTCTAAAGCTGTGACATAATCCCCTCCACTTTGTGATCATCTTCCACCAAGTTTATATTAAAAATATACATGATTCACAACCTTTATCTGGCTTTACAAAAGTTTTCACAAACTTTGTGGGGTGCACACCATCTACCAAAGTTCTTCATGGGAGAAACACACAACAAGGTCACACATAGCCTTTACAAAAGTTACATGTGGGAAACAAAGTGTATGTAATGTTGGGTGTGAGTATTTTCAGTATCCTCCAGTTCAGGAATAGGAGACATTGAGTAACAGAAAACACACACTTCTCATAAATGTATGATATATAATACAATAGATAAAATGTTATGAATATTGATTTTGGGAGGCTTTTTGTGTTTCCAGTTCATCCCTTGACTACATGCAATGAAGGAATTGTAGTTTGAGTTATTCTTTGGATGTTGTCTTCAAAACAATGTGTCGAAACTTCAGGTTCTTGCTTCCATGTACAAAGGTTTTCTGATTCGTGGTTAGACAGAGATGTGATGAAGCATAGAAGATAGTCATGAATTTTTTTTCCTAAATGATCTTCGTGGGGCTCTTGGGTTCACAGTGTGAGTGCTGGTATTCATCTTTTATTCATCAGATCTAGCGTGTAATGTTCCTTTCTCAGGCATTGAACTCTTCTCTTCTCTTCATCTATATTCTATTTTATATTAGAAGACCAACAATAAGAATAAGAAAACCATTTTCGGTCTTCCTCATAGCTCATAATTTCTCCGGATATGGTCTCTTGATATGTCTATAGTCAACATGAATTAATGTCAGAGGCATTAAATTCACCCAATGTGACTATTAGAATAATCATAAGAAATCGAACAAGTATAGATTATGAGAGTGAGTATTGGTAGACTTGTAGCGGTAACCTTCTCAATGGTATGATTCATCTGTAGCTTCATTTGTATCCTTCATCATTTTCCTTCATTGGTAGCCTTCATCGGTAGCCTTCATCGGTAGCCTTCATCGAGAGCTTTCAATTGTAGCCTTCATCAGTAGCCTTCATCGATAGCCTTCAATGGTAGCCATCATCAGTAGCCTTCATTGGTAGCCTTCATCTGAAGCCTTCAACGGTAGCTTTCATCAGTATCCTTCATCGGTAGCTTTCATCGGTATATTTCATTGGTAGCATTCGTTGGTAGATTCATAGTGGTGATCTCGGATTGATAACTCAGTGGTGAGGTTCCATAGTAGTAGCCTATATCGGTAACCGTCCAAAGGTAACCTTTATTGGTAACCTCTACTTGTAACCTTTATTTGTAACCTCTACCGGTAACCTTCTACAAAGAAAAATTTTGCACTACAAACATAATCGATAGAGTAGTGAGATTAAATATACATAGTTATTACATGATAGAAGCTATTAATATAAATGAATCGTGATTATCATATAAATGAAACATGATTTGGGATTATCAGGACTGGTGAGTCCAACAATCTCCCCCTTTTTGATAATCACAAATTATGATGGTGAAATTTAAATGTAAGAATTTTTTTAATCAGAGTTAAGAACATTTTATAATTTCTATAAAGATGTTAGTGTATATATATATATATATTATGAATCAGTAGCTTAAATAATATAAAATTGAACCATGTTTTTTACTATAAATATATCAAATCATATATTCAAGGGCTCCAATCGTAAAACTTCTTCCCCTTTTGTGATTAAAAAAAATACTTAAAGAAAAAAAGTAGACTAAAGAAGTGTTTCATCTTAATGAAATAGGATTACAATATAAAAAAATAACAAAGATCCCTATCAACTAAGATATCCCACATTTAATCCACATCAGATATGTTCAAGGGGGTGTTGTCTTTAAGAGTTGAGGAGGCAGGTTCAGAAGATTGAGGTAAAGGCCTAGGTATGGTAGTTAGCACAGTAGGAGGAGCTGCTACAGAGGCATCAGTCGACCGATAATGAGTAGATATATGAGGAATCATTGGGGTCAGTCTTCTGATGTATTGTGCAGTATTCATCAATGGGGAAGCACTATTAGAGCCTGATATAGCTGAGGAATAAGGTAGGGCTGGAGGCACAATAATGGGAGTGCAGTCCACATGGAGGAAGGGAAAAAGGAGATTCCTGAAATTCATAATGATGCTTCCTCATATTTCTAAATCAGATATAAAATCATCCTTATTCTCAATGAATTTTTATAAGTCTGGAATCAACTCTCTATGTTGGCTAACTTCATCCTTAAAATCCGTAGTGATGGGTGGGATCCTCAAGTTCTCCAACAGTAGCATGATGTTACCATCAATATTATGCTTACTATACACCTTTTAATAATAAAAGTCAACCTGCTCTTTGATGGCCTTATTTATCATGGGAAACCTCCCTCAAATAATCTCCCACAAGCATATGAATGAATATGGTAGTGGAAATGATATGAGTCATAAATTGAGGGTCTAAGATAATTGCACTAGATAACTTCTCCACTTCTTCTATAACAAATGATCTGAAAGCTTCTAGGTCAACAGGAGGAGAGGATGAAGATTAATCTAATGCACACAGAGGTGTCATAGTTAAAGATAGTGTCTCTTTAAAAGACTTGGACATTCCATTGATCAACCTCTTTACATCATCATCCTAACAACTCACATGTGTCCTTATATACTTCTTAATTTCCCCAAACACCGTGACATTTTTATGAACAACACTCTTAAAAATTATGGTCTTTTTCTACTTGAGATCATGAGTCCATATATGATTCTAAACTCATATTAGACTGTTTCACGAACTTCATATATTTTTCCAAGGTTTCGATATGATTCTGGCTTTCCTTAACTTCATGTCCCATGTTAGAGTGAAAAGTAGAGATTAATCTTACAAAAAAAGGTGCCAAAATTTCTTGATTGATAGAAAATGTCCTCTCTATCCCAACTGATCTCTCATCAAAGTGTCTCTTAAAATCAGATTTTAATTATTCTAAATCATCCTTCGTTACATAATCTCAAGGGAGAAGAACTACTAGCTGGAAAATAGTGTTCTTTGAAACAGAAGGAATTAGAGGACTTTTTTTAGTCTTGTCATCTTCATAGTCTCCATAGTCTAAGCCCAAGACCACAAATCCGAGGTCTTCTGACCAATATTTTTTTTCTTGAGTAATAAAAAGTAAACTTATGGAAACCGGTCCCTCCCCCTCACGTGGTTCATTCTACTAGTCTACTAAATTTACCTCTTCCTTTCCTCCTTGTTGAAGTACATCAACAAGAGAGTCCAATGCTACTTCTTCTGTAGAATTTTTAACCACATCTAGAGAAATTCCAACTCCAATAGATTTAACATTCTCTTCTTCTTCACTCTCTACCACAAATGTTTATCCAATAAAGGGACTGAGACTTAAGAATTCTTCTTTACTTTCATCAACAGTTGTCCCAAATTAATCACAACTAGATTCAGCTTCATCCTCATTCTCTGAGGTCTCTCAAATAGTAATGTATCTTAAGATATTATCTTCCCCTTCTTCTTCACAGGTTTCCTCATCATCACTATCCCTTAGGACATCCTCTCTTCTGGGAAATATATTTTGTAGGATAGGCTCACCAAAGGATTCTACATTGACACGAGGACTTGAGGGAAGTTCAGGATCATTCATTTCATCTACCAGAGAATCCTTTATTTCTTGCACACCAGTAGTTTCCTCATCTTCATCTGATTAAACTAGTTCCACTTCATCAGGTTTTAAACCTAGATCTATTTTATTCTTTGGCCTAGTAGGATTGGTAGTAGGAATGAATTCCTCATAAGGAATAACCTCATCATTCACCCATTCCCTTTTCAAAGGATTCTAGTTTATCATCATAAAATTGTAGATCATTTTGGTACTGTATAATTTGTCCCTTACAACTAATGTTTCATCCTTATTTCCAGCAACACATTTCACTCTCAACATTAAAGATATCAACTTGGAATGAAATAAAGATATTGATTTTGAACATGTCCTAGTTATATCCTCTAACTGAATCATAATCAACCTATAATGATTTTTCCTTTGTACAAGATTTAATAGATATAATGAAAATATATCTCGATACCTCAATGTGTAAAATTACCCTTCCCTAGGACTCAAAACATGTGGAAAAATTTTTAAAAAAGAATTTTGTTCCCCTATCCATATCACCAGCTATAACCTTCTTAGGGATTCCATTCCATGTCAACTCAACTAGAGCCTCTTAATAGTAGAAATACTCATAGGTGGAAGGCACCACTCCAGAGTAGTAATCGAATATTGCTTCATGAGGGACTCTTAATAAATCAACCCATACAATAGAAGAGAAGCTCTCACTTACTCCATTTACTTTTGATGTCATTCGGTTCTCATCCTCAAACTGTTCAAACTTCAGAATCTCATAGAATTAATTTACAAGATTAGGTTAATATGGTCTATTTTTATTTTCAAAATAGTCTACCTAATCCTGATCTATGTGTTCCTTCAGCACTAGAGACATGCTCGACAACAGCCATTTCGAACATAATTCCTTTTCAACCACGATTTCATTCTTTGAAAAATGTGGATTTATCAGCTTCACCACATCCTTTTATCCATTAATAGATCCATCTCAAGGTCTCTTAGGATTTGACACATCCCCTTCATCACCAACCATAAGTCTCTTCGGCATTTCCATTGTCATGTGATGCAGTTAGAGGGTTGTAGGAGAAGGTTAGTTTCAAATCTTCGAGAGAAAAACGATCGGGAGAGGATTGAAGTGGATCGAAATGTGCTTGGTACATTTTTTTTATCATTTAGGGATTGAAAAACAATTCATGTAAAAAACTAAATAAGATTAAAAAATTTTAGATTCTAGAAAAAAAATTTATGTACTAGAACTAAGTAAGGACTTTTGGTAAGGTGAAAACATTGAGGTCCTAATGGTGAGGTGTCTTAATGGTGAGGTCCTAGTAGTGTGGTCCTAATGCTGAGTGTCAATGGTGAGATCTAATAGTAAGGTTAAATGGTGAGATCTAATAGTAATGTTCAATAGTGAGATTTAATAGTAAGGTTCTATAGTGAGATCTATTAGTAAGGTCCAACATTGAGGTCCTAACAGTGAGGTCCAATGGTGAGGTTTAACAATAAGGATCGACTATGAGATCTAACAGTAAGGATCGACTGTGATATCTAATAATAAGGATCAACTACAATATCTAACATTAATGTTAAACTATGAGATCCTAACCGTGAGGTCCAACAGTGGGGTCAAACCGTTTATCATACCAAACTCATGTTTCATGTAATTTAACCTCTCAGAATTCAAAGGCTTTATGAATAGATAAGAAAATTGATGTTCAGTGCCAATGAATTCAAGAGTGATACCACCTCTTTGATAATGATCTCACAAGAAGTTATGTCTTACATCAATGTGCTTTGTTCTATCATGAGATACTAAATTTTTACACATATTAATAGAACTCGTATTTTCGACTTTTAAAGAGACAAGTTTGAATAAATATACATTGTCTAGTAAAGTGTGTTTGATCCCTAGAATTTGAGCACAACAACTACCAGCTTCAATATATTCAACTTCAGAAGTGGATAATGCAATAGAATTTTGTTTCATATTCACCATGATAATAGTGACTTTCCCAAAAAGTGACATATTCCAAAGGATCTTTTTCTTTCTAACATAGAACCAGAAAATTAATCATCTAAATAACTTATTAAATAAAATTATATTCATCTTTGATAAAATAGTACTAAGTTTGTAGTATACATGAGATATTTAAAAATCCTTTTAACAGGAGTTAAATGAGGATCTATAGGGTTGTATTGAAAATGAGCACACATGCATACACTGAACATTATATCTGGTCTCCTAGAAGTAAGGTAGATCAGACTCCCAATCATGCCCTGTAATTAGTTTGATCCATTGGTTTACATGTTTCATCAGCATCAAACATACAAGTGGAAATCATAGGTGTATCACTACATTTATTACTATCCAAACCAAAACATTTCAACAGATCCATAGTATATTTACATTGATTTAAAACAATACCATTCTTATTTTTAAAACTTTTTAAATACAAATATAAATTTATGTTTTTACATTAAACACATTTCAAATTCATATTACATCATATTTGAAAAACCAGTACATAATGAATTTTCAGAAGATCTGATGATAATATCATTTTCATAAATTTTTTCTATTAAATCATATTTGGAAATCCTTTTAATAAAAATTGTAGGATCTATTATCCCTTTATTAAAACATTTTGAAATATAAAAATAATTGAGTCTATCATACCAAGCTCTAGGAGCCTGTTTTAGACAATATAAATCTTTTGAACGCTTAAAAACATGATTTTTGAAATGGGTATTTGTAAAGCCATAGGTTTTTTCAACAAATACATCCTCAACTATATACCCATTTAGTAATTGACTTTTTACATTCATTTGATAATGATTGAAATTCAGATGAGTTTCATAAGTGGGAAGTGTCTTAATGGATTCGAGTCTTGGTATAGGTTGAATGTTTTCCTTATAGTATATTCCTTCTTCTTGACTATATCCTTGTGCAACTAATCTACCATTGTTTTTTAATATATTTTCAGATTCATCAAATATGTTTCTGAACACCCATTTAGTTCCTTTGGTTAATGTTCATTTTGTTATTTTTACTAATTCCCAAACATTATTTCCCTCAAAATGATTTAATTCTTCTTGAATAGCTATCACTCAAAATTCATCATTTATAGCATCGTTACTATTTTGGGGTTCAATTTGTGAAAGAAAATCTTTCTGTTCAACCTAATTTCTCAGAGAATCTCTAGTTTTTTTCCCTCTATTTAGGTCACCAACTACAACATCTAAATGATTATTTTGGAGAGTTATAATACCTCTAAGAAGGGTTGGACTACACTCTTCATTATTGTCTATAGGTTTAGATTCTACAAGCTCTGATTCTTGAAAATTTTGAGAACTAGTTGTTTTTATTGGGGGTTTACTATCTTTATCATTAAGGTCCTGGATTGACATATCTTCCTCAAGAAATTTAAAAGGGGTTTTGGGTTCATATGGATTAGTCTCATCGTATTTTACATGAACCAATTCATCCACACATTTTATTTTCTTCATGAATAGTCTATAGGATTTACTAGAGATTGAGTAACCTAGAAAAATTCCTTCATCACTTTTGGAAGAAATGTTGTCAGTATTATATGTAGAGTTAAGGATGAAGGCTTTGAAACCAAAAACTCAAAAGTAATTAACTTTTTTCATCATATTTTTCTATAGCTTATAAGGGGTCTGCTTAAGGGTAGGTCTAATTAAGACTCTATTAATGATACAACAAGTTGTATTAATAGCTTCAACCCAAAAATAGATAAGTAGGTTATAATCATTTAGCATAGTCTAAGTAATCTCTTGAAGTGTCCTATTTAGTCTTTCAACAACTCTATTTTGTTGAGGTGTTCTAGGGGAATATAAATTGTTATTATAGCCATTATATAAGAAACAATATTAAAACTCATGATTTTCAAACTCACGGCCATGGTCACTTCTCAAGGTGTCAATTCTAAGTCCACAATGATTTTCTACAAACATGGAATATTTAATGAAGTAAGAACATGATTGCCTATTGTGAGCTAGAAAGTATACAAAATTGATTCTAGAGAAATCATCTAAAACAAAAAAAACATAGTGATTCCCATTTAAACATGAAACTATAGATGGTCCACAAAAATCCATGTGAACCAACTCAAGCGGTTGAAAAGTTAAAACTTCTTTCTTTGGTTTGAAATAAACATTGTGTTGTTTTCCATTTTGACAAGGATTAAAAAATTTGTTAGTTGGGAATTCCAATTTAGTTAAGTCTCTAAAAAATCCTTTACTTGTAAATTTCTTAAGTGAGTTTACATTTTAGTGTCCTAATATTATATGCCATTACCTAGATTATTTATGAAAAGCATTTAAACAAGAAACATTTTTCATAGCTAAAGAGTTTTGATCAACAAAATATACATATTCATTTCTATGATCTATGAATATTAAATCATTCTTATAATTAAAAACATTGCATGCATCATTTTCAAAATTTACAATAAATCCATTAGCACACAACTGAGAGATACTAAGTAGATTGTACTTTATTCCATCAACAAAAAGTACTTTTGAAATTAATACATTGATAGGGTTACCAATTGGACCTAAGCCGACGATATTCATTTTAGAATTATCAAAAAATGTAACATTTCCACCTTCAATGTAATTTATGTTCTTGAAGCATGAATAGTCCAATGTAATATGTCTTCAACATCCACTGTCCAAGTTTTAAAGGGTATTACAAGAGATCGTTTGACAATTTCCCAATAAAAAGGATTATGTATAGGGAAACAATGGTACCCATATTTTCATAGGTCTAGAGAGGTTAAAAGTAATGCTTTGGGAACCCATATTTGACTTATAGGTTTCCTATAATCAAAAGATGTTTTGAGACATGAACACATTGTTAGATCCCTTAAAAAAATTCAAAAGATGGTGCAGAACATGAACTAGCAGTGAATTGTCCTTGTTCTGAAACAAATTTGTTCTTAATAATTATTTTCCATCCTGGTGGATATCCTAAATTAGTTGTGTATTCTGGGTCAATTTGTTTTCCTAGAAACTGGGTCAAGGTATCCATACCAGAAATAAAATTCTCAAGATCTCTTTTTTAATTGCTCATTTGATAATTTAATTACAATATTTTCTTTTAAGAATTGAGCAATTTTTTCTTTTTCAATATCCAAATTAGACTTATAATTGGAATTAATAGGATGTTTCCTTTTCAGTATCTTATATTTATCTTTTAGTTCAATAATGGTATCCTTAATCTTTCCAGAATACTCAAAAAGTTCATCCTTAGTCATATTTTAACCATTAATCATTTCAATTTCATTCCTAGAATTGTAAGTATTATTTATAGAAGAATTAAGTGTTACCTTGGATGTTTCTATCATAAAACACAAGTTCTCATGCTTTTTCCTATTAGTAATAGAGGTGTCATATCCCCATGATTTTTCTTCTAAATCACTCCATGTAGCCTTCATAGACTTGTTATATCCCTTTCCAATGTCTTCATATTTCATCTTAAATTTTTTCTTTAGGAAATCTTCCTTCACAAGACCTTTTCGTTTACACTCATAGCATATTATCTCATTCGTGTTGTCATTCCATTTTATGTTCTTTTACATTGTATTTTATTATCATACCTTCCTTTATAATTTTAGATTCTAAACTACTTCTTCTTTCGGTATAACTTTTTGAATCATTTGGAAAGATGAGACATCTCATCATCACTATCAAAATCTCAATCTCAACTTGTTGAATAATCTACAGAAACATGAACTTTTTCTGTGTCATTACACTTTTAGGAAGCAGTCTTGTATGCTGCAGATTTATTTCATGGTTCTTCATCTGTTTCATGATTCAAATTAAGCTCTTCTTCATACATCAAATGTTTTCCAATCAGTTCCTTCACTAGTAGATAGCATATTTCACAGGATTCTTGGACAGAAAATGACGTTCTGTGGCATCTTTCAGGTAGGCATCAAATCAATATCATAATATGATCCTTTCAGTCTACTAGTTTTCCAAGAGGACTCATGGTATTTACTATTTTATTGAACCCGAGATACATTTTAGAGATAGGTTTATCAGGATTTTTTTTAAATTATCATATTTAATAGTGTAGGTATTTAATCTCATTTTATTTACATTAGTTGTTCCCTCATTTGAAACTTCAAAAGTATCCAAAATTTTATAAGAAGTTTTACAGAATGATATTCTATTGAATTTTTCATCTTCTATATCATAGTACAATGCATTCGTTCCTTTACAGTTGTTATTATATGTAGCATTAGTTAACGGAGACCATTATTCCATAGCAGTAGCAGGTAATGCATGTTGTTCTTCAATTTTGTCTCAGATTTTAGGAACCATTCTCTCTAGAAACATTTTCATTCTAAATTTCCACTGATCATAGTTAGTACCATTAATGAAATGTGTCTTTTTAGTATCCACACCCTAAACTCAGTTATCCGTATTTAATTAGAATTTAATGAATTGAAATTTTAGATATGACAAAAATTCTAATATATTTAAGAAACAACTAAAATCACAGATGAAAAGAATTTGAAAATAAGAAAAATAGTGTTCTGATGGTAGCAATAAAAATTTATATGATACCAAATTTTGGTTAGAGTGTAAGGTCAAGAGGGGGTGAATTGAGTTCCTAAATAAAATTTCTGTAAAATTTTTTTATGATAAATATCCTCCAATTGGGAAACATCCCAGTTAACTGAGGCAGTAGAGATATAAATGGTCAGTTGGTAAACATGTTTTTCAAAGGGTGATTAGTCCTTAGTTGAATCAATGTTAAGAACATATTCAGCTTTTGAAACAGGTTTACTGAATTGAGCACATATACACAATAACAAGAACTAACTATCATTGTTGATGTAAAATATTATTTTTTCAAATTATGAGTAGTGAAGAATAGAAAAACAATGTATTAAAAAATATAGTACACAGAAGAATTAACTATGTGGTTCAGTCTCAAGACAAGAATTAATCCTCTCCACTAGTTGATAACCTACCACCATGTAGTTTATATTAACCATAAACTTGATACACAGCATGTATCCATCTTTACAATAGTTTACAAAAATTGTTTAGGGCTCACACCCTCTACCACAGTTCTTATTGTAAAAAACACATGACCATGCCACACATAACATTTTCCACAGTTACACATGGAAAACAAAGTGTATGTAATGTTTTGAGTGAGGATTCATAGTATTATCTAGTTCCATCACAGGATATAGTGTGTAATAGACAAACACACACTTCTATGAAATTTAAGATAAATAATAAAATAGATAAAATGTTATAATGATTGTGTCTAGAAGGCTCTATGTGTTTTCAGTTCATTTCTTGACTTCTTGGAGTGATGGAATTGTAGTTTGAGTTTTTATCCAGAAGTTGTCTCCAAAATAGAGTATCACAATTCCAAGTTCTAGCTTCCAGGTACTGAGGTGTTCTACTTCATTATTTGACAGAGATTTGATGAAGCACAGAATACAGTCTTGAATTTTTTCACCCAAATGACCTCTATGATCTTCTTGGGTTTATATTGTGAGTGCTAGTCTTCTTCTTTTCTTCTTATGATCTAGCGTGTAATGTTCCTTTGTCATTCATTCATTTCTTCTCTTTTCTTCCTCAGTATTCAATTTTATATTTGAGGCCTGACAATAGAAAAAGGAAAACCCCATGTTATATTCCTTGTACCTCGTACGGTCTCAATATATGATCTCTTTCTATTTTTAAAATCTATATTAATTAATTTCAGAGGCAATAAATTCTCCCAGTGTGACTGTTAGATTAATCATAAGAAATTGAAAACGTATAGAGTATGAGAATGGGTATCGGTAGACTAGTAGCGTTATCCTTCCCAATGGTAGACTTCATTGGTAGCTTCATTGGAAGCCTTCATCAGTTGCTTTCATTTGTAGCCTTCATCGGTAGCCTTCTTCGGTAGCCTTCATCAGCAGCGTTCATCGGTAGCCTTCATTGGTAGCATTCATCGGTAGCCTTCATCGGTAGCCTTCATCATTACCCTTCATCGATAGATTTCAATAGTATCCTTCATCGGTAGAATTCATAGGTATCTTTCATCGATAGATTCATAGTGGTGATCTTGCATTTGATAACTCAGCAGTGAGATTCCACAACTGTAGCCTCTATTGGTAAGCTTCCAGCGGTACCCTTTATTGGTTACCTTTAGGAGTAACCTTTAACGTTATCCTCTAGCAGTAACCTTTATCGTTAACCTCTAGCAGTAACCTTTGTCGGTAACCTCATGTATTAACCTTCTACATAGAGAAATTTTTCACTGCAAACTTAATTGATAGAGGAGTGAGATTAAATATAAATAGTTATTACTTCATATAAAAAATAAATTTTATTGAAACAGTATTATCATATAAAAGAAACATGATTTGGGATTATCAAAACAGGTGAGTCCATCATCGATCACCACCTTTCTTGAAGAGACATGAGTATCCTAATGATTTTGGGGTTTCTCTTTGAGTTGGATGTCATTTTGGATTAATTTATAGTTCTTTGAAAAATACAGAATGTTTTGAGTTTATTATAGGATTTGGAATGGAATAAAATTACAGTCAATATTCCATTGGTATCTTAAATGGTCTTGAATATTTTCTAGACCTCATACACTTGGTTTAGATATTTTATTTTGGGGTAAAACATATTCGGCACATGGTCTTCAAAACAATGAAGTCAAAGCATGCTTGGGTTCACATTCATTTAGACTTATTTTTTAAAAAAATTTGGATCTCAAACCTATTTTTATGATTTACAACATTATTTTTTGTGAATAAATTTTATTTTTTAAATGTTTTTATGTTATTATATTGATTTATATTTGATGGTTATGTTATTTTTTATTTTTTTAAGAAGAAAGAGATGTATTTTTAAAAAGTGGAAAAGTTTTGTATAATGTTTTAATTAAAACATAAAGCTTTATTTCTTGTTTTGTTTTATGGAAACCAAATGGTGTGGGATGATATTAATGTTAAAATTATTTTTTAAATATTTTAATAGTTTATTTTTTAAATGGTAATTGGGCAGGTGTATTGAAAATAAAATTATTTTGGAAAATTAAACGAAATAAAATATTTCAAATAATTTATTATCCTTATAGTGTTTATGTTTTTGAAAGGTGGATGTTTCTAACTTCCTTGTTATGTGTTTTTTATGGAGGGGTTTAATCAGGTGTTTCCCATTCATGAAAAATGTTTGATATTATTTTATGTTTGTAATCGTGTTTTGTGATACGATTTTTGAAACATGAACTAATTGTGTTCATTTTTTGTGGTACATATAATATAACTTTACAAGATTAATATAAGAAATATTATAATGTTAAGTCATTGGTATGATATACAATATGGTTCATATAAACATTTTGTAATGGTTTCTCTATTTTTATCCACCTAGTCCCGTTATTATGTGATATTGCTATATTGTTTCTGACAATTATACCCCATTGATGTTTTTTGGATAATCACATTCCATTCATTTATAATGATCAATGTGACATGAATTAAATGGATTATATAGAGATGGTTGTGAAAATTTTCAACACTTTTGAAACTCTCGAAGTATTAAGGGTGAGGACCATTATCTATTTACTTGATGGGCAAAACCAAGAATAATGGGAGTTTATAGCCACTAAATAGCTTCATGGAGTCTTTTATTGGAAATTATTTTGAATAAATAATTTACTCAATGGATCATTCTGATGAAATAGATATTTGATAGTACCATTTAATTATTTGGCCTTTTATATGTTGAGTGATCTATGAAAGTGTATATAGATCATTTTTTAATGGTAGTAGGCTTCCCTCCCAATATAGTCAAAAATGATTCCCTAAAATCAAATATATTCCATACAAGTCTCTATTTTGATCTGGTATTGATAGGTTTTGAGTTTGGTTACGAACCATTTGTGGTTGTTGTGTGAGATCTCTGATGATAAAATATGATTCAGTACTGAAGTGTTTCATTAGCGGTGATTCCATATTTAGGTGGTTGTATATTTTTGGGTTTTATGTTTGTTGAATGTCAAACAATTAGAACACTTGAGATTGATATTGTTATTTCGTAGAACTTGTTCACTAATAAATAGATAAACATGGTTGGTCACGTGGCCCCAAGTATGCCTCCATATATGTTAGAGGTGTTCACCTAGTAGATAGTGTTTTTAATGTCATGGTGGGGAGACTATATCCTATTTTACTATAGTAACAACACAATTGTACCATAAGTGAATAAAGAGAGAAACCATAACAAATGAGAATTAGTGGAATAAAAATAATCTATATATAATAATTAGATAAGAATAATAAATAATAATACCCACATCCAAAATCATATAAAAATGATTTCATGTTAGTATTATATAAAAAATGGGGAATGTAAGGGAAATATAGTATAATAACTATACAAAAAGCTACTCCAAAATGAAAAATAGACCACAATTGATCTCCAATAGCATCATGCACCTAGGATTAGTACAATTGTCTTTTACTGAATTGTAATAGCTATAAAATGAAATCCATAGCTGGTAACACTCCATTATACTCACGTTCATCCATGAGGTCTATCTGGGTACTAATTAGAGGCCCAAATAAAGTGTGATATAAACTTAATAGGTCATCACCAATGATTTTTAATAATATCTATCCAATGAGTATAATATGATCAATGTGCATATATAATAATAATGAATGGACAAACATAAATATAATCATGTGAGATGATATTTCATTGGAACACCAGTCCAACTCTACCTACTTCGGATGAATCCAGAATATCTTTAAACATGTTACATACTAAAACTAAAATATTATCGGGGTATGTATAGTAATATATAGAACCTATGGAATCTTGGTGAGGAATCCATATAATATAATTATATATGGAACCACTAGATTTCATGAAAAGTATGAATTTAATATTTGTGTATAAATCCTAAGGGGAATACCCTTGGAATATCACCCTATGGTATTTCACATGAACCCTAGAAACCTGTTCTTGGTTTCCTTAGTTCCATTAATAAATATATTCATATAATTTCAGTTCATATGATGTCTTGATCATCAAGATTCTATATAACATAAGGATTTAGATTGAAATTCCCAATATCTTATCTATGAATGAAACATCATGCCCAATAATATATATCAGGAGGTGTATACACCATTTCTAACTTCCTTTTCTATTATAACTCTCTGTATGTATAATAATCTAAACAATGAAAAAAAATCTGATTTGAGTGACATGTTGGAAAATTCCCAAAAACTGATTTGGGATTCTTTATATAGTTTTTATGGTCAATAATCCACAACATTGTGTTAAGAAAGACCATATTTTAAAATTAAATAGTGTATTGGTAAAACGTTTATACCATTAACCTCTCAGTCATATCTTTTTTCAATTCCATTTATAATTTAGAGTCCTAACACACATTATAATCTGTATAAATTATATATACATGAATATGGATCAAGTATGATATCAAGAAAATTTATAAAATTAAATTTTAATGTCTCGTTAACGATGTATGATTCAATACATCTTAGAAGAGAGTTGTAATTATTAATTATTGCATAGAATTTATAGAAGTTTTAAACCTCAGATCCAAAATGGGTGGTATATTTTGAGGTAGAAATACTCTAGTGACAGTGTTCGGTAATAAAGAAAAACTAAAATTAATAATTTTCAATTAATTTATATAATTTAATTTTTCATTGGTGATTCACTAAAGGACCTCTATAATGAAAAATGGAACATAACATATTCAAATGGACATTTGGGGTAAATAATTATACAACCTAGTAGTGATGGGTAGTGGATTCTTCATCCAATATCATCCTCTAATCCAATAAATAAAGTATGACATTAGTGAAATAGATTAAAAATTAAAAAATTGGGCACATGTGCTCGAACAAAATTAGCATTTCATACTATGAGAAAAATGAACAAATAAAGAAAGATGATGGGATAAGTCACTAATATAAAACCAAATTGATGAATTTGGGGAGAATATATGGTCATCCGAAGGAGATATAAAAATTTATCTAATGAAATGAAGGGGGAATAATAATAAGAGTATTTAATTTGAAAAATGTAGGATAAATAAGGGTTTAAAGGTTAATGATTGAATTGGAAAAATGGAAATGTCCCATCATTTTAAGGGGTGATCATTTGGCCAAATTATTCACCAAACTTGAGAAGCCACTACATACGGTAGATCACCATCACATTGCTAGGAAAACATTTTGAAAAACAATGTGTAGCTTGTGCATGCTTTTTATCCAACACATGAATCCTCCTTTTATGGATTAGTTAAAAAAAATCATGCATTAAGCATGTGTTTCACCTATACAACATGTTAGAATCTTATCACTTGGTCATGCGACCTACCTTACATGGTTAGTCAGATTGTGAATCTCTTCTTTGGGCCACATGGTTTAGACAAATGGTAACTACTAACTGTGCACCAACTGTGGGACAAAACTATTTCAACAAAACTATAGATCTAGCTTCCAAACAATCCCAGTATGATTTATAATCCATCTATACACTCTTAGAAACTCCCATATAGATAGAAATGTATTTAAACTAGAAAATATAGGGTTTTTACCTCATAAGAACAATCATATGTTACATAGATTTTGTGTATTTTAAATTTTATATATTTTTTATTTATGGAGTGTATGGTTAAAGTTTATGTGAATGAAAAAAAACTAGGTTGTGGTTCCATAATAGTTTTTTATTTATAATGATTGGTTTTTTTGAGGTAGAGTTCCTAGTCTTTTGAACATGATAAACCCCTGGTCTAGGGATCATGTAGTTTGGAATGGTTTTTCCATTATGATGTTGGGACCTCAATTATGATTATTGGTTTTTTGGGTTCACTATCAGAGTGAATTTTGTAATATTGGTCTCATTTACCCAATATAGTAGTATGACCTGATTCTAGAGCCAATTTTATTCCCTAGATGAGGCGTGTTTTTATAATTTTTTCCCTTTCCCTTAATGATAGTGTGTATGGTGTGCCTTGGTGTTTATTTTCATTTAGTTTATAGAATATTATCACATTTGTGTTGTGTATTCATTTGAAATGTTTAGGGCTAGTTCATTCATAGTTTTTCATAGTTGGTGAAGATATGTTTAATCATGGTTGCTTTCTGAGATTCATTCATTATGATGAATATGTACTTATTGGTGTTTAATTTTTTTATCTCCACTCTTTATGATTTATTATAAATATTGAGGAGATATATGTTTAGTAGACATATCCTCTTGGTCCTCTAAATTATTATCATGGATTCATTATTTCTTGGAGATGGTCATAAATTTAATAGAATTATTTCTTAATATTATAAGAGTGATAGTATTCTATTAAATTCTTTCATAAGACACCTCTATTTGGATTCTTGAGAACCCAATTATTGAGATGATTTTTTGTAGTGTTTTTACTTCTCAGTCATTAATTATTTAATGAGAAAATAATGTTGGTGGAAAGTGTCATGGGGGTGGAATTATAATACCCTCAATTTTATATTATGTTTGGTTATTTATTTTTAATGTTATTTTCAAGGATTCATAGTGATTTAGTTATATTAGGGATTATTCAAGAGGTCATGGGTCATAACTCTATAGGGTGGATGTGCACCAAAATGAAACATGGGGTGTTATAACATATTGATGGGTGTTTAAGAGGATACACTATGTAATTAGGGAGGATTGTGGGATAGATTAATTGGGTATGGAAGGATCGTGGTGTACTATTGAGGGGATAATCCTTGTAGGATTTTTATCATTAAACAGATCACTTGACTAATCTGGGAACCTCAACATAATGGCCAAAAGGCTAGATCATAGAGGGATGAGGAGAGGGTTCAAGGAACCATGCTTTTTATAGGGAATCTAGGTGATTGTTTTTTCACCACATCACCATAACAACCTATGAGGTCCCTCAATAATATGGATCTACACACCATAGTGTGGAGGGATCCTGGTGAAAAGGTTTTGTGAATTAATGTTGTTAACTATGTAACATCGCAACATGAAAACAAAATTACACTAAAATTATTTTTTTAACCTCATCATAATTAAGTGTTTAGAACCCAATTTTCCTACTCTATTTTTTTTTGGAAAAGTGGGGAACATAACTAAAAGAGAACTCCAACCCTTTTTGTTATTTCCAAGTATTACATCCTCTACTTGATAGGGATAATTCAAGATAAACCTATCATATTCCAATATTTATTCCTTTCATCTTCACCCTTCCTTCATCTCCCCTCATGTTTTATTCTCCCATGAACAATAATCATTGTTCGGGATAGAATTCTTTTCTAAGACAAACCCAAACATGGGGATTAGTTTTCATAGATCACATAAAAGAATCCTTCTTTCCTAGTTTGGCATTCTCTATCATAGGTGACATGTTGTGACTCATTCATGGGATTTATGCTTGATTTGAGGTATAATTTTTTGGATTCCTACAAGGTTTTAATTTAAAAGGGTTAAATTTATAAATAGACTTAATATTCATATCCAATAATTCATTTTAAAGGTTTTCTAAAAGGTAGATAATGATTTAGAATACCATATCTCTCTTAGTGATGAATCATTTAGAACGTGATAATTTAGATTTATATTGTAGTTGTATCACCCTTGGTTGTTACCCATTCCTTATTATTCATTATTTTTAGTGTATTTAAAAGGGGTGTTGTTATTATAAATTTTTAATTATGTGTAAGGGTTTGTTTCATGAGATGAAATTTGAGGTTAGATAGGATCTATATTTTTTAAAATTGAATGTGGATCGATTGATTCTATTTTTTACTCGCATATAATTTATTTATTTCAGGGGAACCCTAGGATAATAGAGGTTTAGATTTAGAATACACAAGTTAGTTCACACCCTGATATTTTCCCATTAGATTTATGGTATTTAGGTTTATTGGGGAGGTTCCATATTGATGATCTTGGTGTGGGATAATCAGGTGGTTTTTGTTATTGAACACAATGTAGTTAAACATGTTTCTATATTTTTATTCTCTCATGGACCATTTCAATTTTGTAATTAGTTTGTTTCATATGATAATTAGTACAATTGATGATACAATATAGTGGATTTATTCTTGGTCTTTTTCCTTCCTCGGGTTTGATTGAATCATGTTTTACTATTTCATGTGTGGTGTTTATTTTTATCCTTTATAGATATGGTACCACAATTAGTGTATCTTTTCATTTCAATGTATTTTATTACTTGATAATTTTGATTTCATATAAAATTATTTTAAAAATGTATTAAAATAGAATGATGTTATTTTTAATCAATTTAACGTATTTTAATGAAAATATTTATTTATTTTCATTAATGAGGTTTCATTCATATAAATTTTATAAAAGGAAAATGAATTCTTTCATGGATAAAAGAATTTAAATGTGATTGGTTTTATTATTCATACTTATGAAAACATATATTATATATTTAATTCTTACTTTCTGAAATGAAATATAATTTTAATGAAAATTGAAAAACTCATTTATGTAAGCATATTGGGATCATTTCCACTAAACCCCCACCTAAAAAATAAATATATATTGTATTTCTCCCATTCATGATTCCTATGAAGGAATTTATTTCTTGTTTCACGTTTTATTTAGTCTGATGGGATTTTTATTGAGATGTGGTGAGTTTCCAAGGTCACATTTCAATGATTGGTAGTTATTGAATTTGATTATTTTATTCATGGGTTGCTTCTATACCTGGCTATTTATCGTAATATTCTATATTAACTCATTTTAAATATGAGTTGTTCTCTATTTCATTATATATTATACATGGTATGTTTTATTTTTTCCTCCTACGTTATGATTTTGGTTGAATTTTATTTTTATTTTGAAATATAAATTTATATGTAATGTAATACAACATATATATGGGTCATTTCATATATATGAGAGGAACCTATGGTATTTTTAGTATTAATGTTGAAAAAAAATCATTCCCAAATGGTTCTTTTTTGATAACTTGGAAGCAGTTTCTATCATAGGGTGATCAGGAATGCACCTAATTCCATTCCCCAAACTAGCATGGGTTCCATGTTTAGAGCTGACCCGGGATGGTTTGTGAAAAATAAAATAATCAAACAAAATTCAATAATACTTCTTTATAGTTTCTTCACATATCACTATTTATAGAGCAGAATGAGAAAGTAGTTTTTTTATGTTGAATTAAACATACCATCCAAGGGTCACTAATATAAAAAAATAAAATGTGAGTGGTTATTCAGTTAAGTGAAATTACACTATATGAAATATATTTCCTATATCTATTAAGATAAGGAATCATCCATTAATTAATTTCTTCAGTTTTAAATATTTATGAAACATATTTTTTATTTCATTCATTATAAATTTCATTCGTTATAGGGAAATAAATTTTATATTCATGAATTCATAAAATTATTTCATATCAAAGTAAATACAATGTGTATGAGGAATCCTTACTAAAATCTGACATTGTTATTAAGTTATATTAAATTGATATAATTGAAGTAAATTTGATAATCATCATACATGGAAAATGGCTTTCTCACTACATGACAAAAAATATCATTATCTAAATAATATATATCACTTTTTATTAAAATCAATAGATATTCATTTCCATCAATTTCAACAGTCATTGTTAGCTCATAAATATCCCATGAAATATATTCATAAGATTATAATTTTTAAAATATTTTAGAAAATGAAGTATGTGAATTCCAGAGGGTGCATGTTATTTACTTAAATATATCATTTCATTGTCTTTAATGTACTCATAAAATATATAGATATTTATATATTAATGTTTTAAAACAATATTTATAAAGTTTATAAATAAATTATGTAATTTATGCATACCTCATTAGTATGTTTTTAAAATTTATTGATTTATACATTAAGGAAATTGATAATTTATCAAATTGTAGTAATCCCACTATTTCAGAATAATACTATACCCAATGTAATTATAATATATTTTTCCATTACCCGAAATCTTATCCGTCAATATTTTATGATCGTGTAATGTATCAACAGTTTAATGTATGATCCCATATTCTATAATAAATTACTTGGTATCCTTAATATATAACTCGTAATATATGGGAAATTATTGAGGAGGTGGTCAAGGTGTGGGATATGTAGACATGGGTGGAATAGAGGGATATAAATCCTAATACATTTTATGTGTTCCTAAAAACTTTGAATATATTATAGATTTAATATTATCCTCAATCGCCTCACCCAACTTTAGAAATTTACCTTCAAAAAATCTATTTTTTGTATTCACCATCAATGTTTTATATGAAAAAATAATAATTTTTTTACTTATAAAAATACCTTGTATCCTTATATGTTACCTATGTGTTCTTATTTTCCAAATATAGTATCCAAGATATAATTTCATCCATCAATTTTGAAATTCACTTTTGTTCTCTACACCTCAGGGGATTCTTATAAATAATATTTGAAACATTTATTAGTGAATTACATTATAAAAAGAGTATAAAATTAAAAAAAATACATTTATTACTGTATATTCAATTATATCCTTATTCTTTTCTTTAATATATTTTTAAATATTCTTCTTCTATAACCTTTTCAACTTTTATACATCTATTTAAAGGAAGAATAGTTTATTCTTTATAGATCATGAACTCTTGGTTCTCAATTTTTAAAAAATTTAATAAATTCTTTTATCTTATAATAAAAGATTACCTCCATGGTATAACCTATGAGGGATTATGTTCTTTATTATAACTCCAACTGATATGTCCTCGGTTCATATTAGTTAAGATAAAAAATAAATATGATCATTTTTAGTGAATATAAATAATACCATAAAAAATATAATATTGATAATTCTAAAAATGATTTTGATTTCTATTTGAAAGGAACTTAATCAACATATATTCATTTAGAAAACTGTATATTTCACATATATTTTAATTTTGACTTCTATTAAAAAATAAATCCATAGTTAATGTTGATTTAAAATCCCTTTGTCTCTTTGAATCAAAATATATTCATCTCCTCCTAACTTCATTAGTGTTAAAAAAATCATATATCATCTGATGTGAAGAACAAACCTATATTACTAAAACCTTCCCATGGAAAATAAAATATTAATAAATGTGATTGATAAAATAGTATCCTATGATATATCTAGTGTCATCTTTTTAACAATTATCTAATAAAAAGTCAAAATGGATTTTTTTAAATTCATAGCCACAAAAAACCTAAATTGCATTGAATTTGGACAGATTGGAGTACCATTACTATCAAAATTGATATATTTAACAAATTCAAATTTATAAGGATGTGATAATTTATCTAAAAAAATTCTATAACATTTATAAACCATGTATTCCATCTATTTCCCTATATAAGTATGATTCTGTTATGTAGAGGAATGTGAAGCATCCTTAGAATAATTATATAGAGGTAACTCCATATAAAATTGAGATGACTCAACTATTTAAATTTAGATGATCACATAAATGATAATAAGCTAAAATTACTAAAAGAATAATAAAATCAAAAAATTACAAATTTAAATGAATAATAATTAAATAATAAAATTAAAAAAACAAATAAACACTTTTTATTATATTCAATAGAGTAGCTAAACATAAATTTTAAAAGAATTTTGATTTAATTTATGAGGAATAAAATAAAAAATATTGATGAAAAAACAAATTTAATCTATTATAAACATATAAATATTACATATAAAATTAAATGAAAATTATAAATGATTCGAACTTAGCTAAACGAAAATAATTTTTTTTATCATATTCATAAATGTAGTTTACTAAAATTCTAAAAAAATACTAAAATTATTGTTATATATCAAATGATATTAATATAATATGAAAAGGTGAATTACTATTTAAAATTATAAAACATCATTTAAAACTAATATTTATATGTACTAAATTTATTAGTACAAAACAAATAATTTTTCATAATTTTTAAAATATATGAACTAAATTTAAAATAAAATTGGAAATAATATATAAAAAATATTCTAAATGTTTAAAATTTTAACAAGAAATAAATATATACTAATGTAAATATTAAAGTGTCATTAAAGGATTTATTTATCATATTCCTCTTTCATAATCATTTCATATGAAAAAAACGATGTCTATATCATGGTAAAAAATGACCTTTGATAATATTTCCATGGATGTAAGGATATCACATAATTCATCATCATCATAAGTTTTATTCATTATAAAAATATTTATTTTTCCTAAAAAAGTGATAGACTAGTCACATTTGATCAATCAAGACAATTAAAAATTTCATTTTCTTGTGTTTACATGATAAATGGGCTATGATTTTATTCCAATAATTTCAAATATACTAGATTCAATAAAAATCTAAATTTTTAAGAATACTTGTAACAAAAAACCATTTTATAGTTGAACATACGAACATAAAATTTATTATAATCAGTATCCCATTAACTATTATTAACACTAAAATGGGTACATGACATAGATATTTGGTTTTTTCCTTTTGAACTCAAGAAATGTATTACTTCAGTGAACACCAATACAACACTATAATAATATTCCATTCCTCTATCCAAATACTAGGTAAAAATTGTAATGACATTAATTCTATATTTAGACCATGTTATCAATATAAACATGGTCAATCATCTAACCATCTAAATATTTATTACACAGAAGAACTATCATGAATTGTATTTTAAACCATTGAAGAAATTCTTTCTTATGCTCAATAAAATCTAATATATTATTATTAATTTTATAATGATGTTTGATCACATTAACAAAAAAAATTATATATTACTATTCATATTCTATATTATTCAATCATTATAACAGTTCCTACATTATTTTCCTACCTATCAAAATATTTATTTTTATTCCTTCGAACCTCAATGTAATAAAACTAAATCATTCATAGATGGATATATGGAGATACATGTAGTCGTATAAAAACTACTAATTTATTAAGAAAACTATCACCTCCCCAAAAATATACATCACATCAATGGATGAATCTATTCTATAATGATTCTTAACCCACACACACATAAATCATATGTTTAGAATACCATAATTATTTATTTATATATCTAAATGATCCATTATATATTCCCCAATATTAAAATATATGTTGGATAATACATTTAAAAATGATAAAGTATATCAATTTCATCATTCCCTAAATTTTTCCTTAAATTAAAATCCTTCACTTTATTACAAATGGAATTATGAAATTGAAAAACATTGATTATCATCAATCATCGTAAGGGATATTTTCCAAATAATGAAACTATTATGTGTTTTGGACTCATATGATGTTGGTCATCATATTTTATTACTTTTAATTTTAAATATTTTAGTGACATAATTTTTTTACATTTGAAGAATAATTTGGAGGCACATTGATAAAATAGAGAAAAAAATTATACCTCTTTGATAATGTATGATAATCCATATGAATGTTAATTCATTTTAATTTATTGGCTGGAAATAACTCTAAACATATTACCATTAACAATAAGTTGAATTTAACATTCAGAATATTTTAATCTTTCATATAATATCTATCAATTTTCCAATCATATAGTCACATATATTATTCTCATCATGCATCACTATCAATTTCATCATTAAACTCATGGTGTCTATAATATGGAAGAACCAACAATATTGAATATTTTCTATAAATATTTATGCAATTACTATATCATTGTGAATTTAAAGATGTGACCCCAATATTTTCCACCATATTAAGGTACTGGTTTTTTAAAAGAGATTTATAGAAATTTAAAATTCATGTGAGTCTTTAAATTCAATTTTAATCATTTATAAGAGCGATTCATAGAAAAAATATTCAAATGATGCATGTACACCATTTTAATTGCTTGTTTTATTTGATAAAGTGAAATCTATTATATGTAAATTAGACACGATTTATTTCCCTTCAAATTTCTTCCAAACAAATTTCACTATGTTGGGAAGTTTCTTTGTGTAAACATATTAATTTAATGCAATTTAAAATAATAATTATTATTTGACACATTCACTTCGATACTTTAACTTTATAATAGTCATAAATAAAAAATTAATAGTGACCAAAATGACATCAATATATTTTATTTGATTTTTGGGGTAAGAAATCACAAAAATCAACAACTTATATTTCTCATTAATAAATAATTTTAGAGATGAGTTGTAAATAAAAAATAATTATGGCCATAAAATGTGTTTTCTATTAAGGTTTTGATATGGATTAATTATATTTGTGCATAGTATATGTCTATGTTTATACATTTCATTTCGAATTATAGAAAATTATTGATAAATTTTTCCCTTTGTGAAAAAGAATGGATGACATAGATTTCGATCAATTATTTTCTCATCTACATTCCATATTGACCATTTTGATTAATTTTAATTACAAAAAAAATCATTTCAAATCAGCAATCATGGGAAGATACCAAATTTCCTTAGTAGGAGTCTTGGAACATGGAATAATAAAAAAATCAATAAATTATTTTTCTTTTGACATATATCATGACTTTTGAAATTTAAAATACTCTTACAGACCATCGTAGCTATTCCTATATAACCAAAAATTATTCGGGCTAGTATGTATCATCTCTTACCCCAATCCCGTTAGGTGTAATATTTTTTACACTGTAATAAGAATTTGGAATATCATAGTCTCCAAGATTAATGTAATTAAACAACTATAATAATTTTTTACACATTTATTCACTCTATCAATTAATGGATTTCAAGTTAACCAATCTAAAAACTATTTATAAATGAACATATTTCATAAATCCTCGATACAATATTTTTCCATCACTACTACATATTCACTCAATCATCAGTTTTTTCTCAATAGCTTCCAATTAAATATCATAAATCATTTCTTCAATTTTATTAGAATTTACATCTTGATGATATTTATTGTAATTATATATTAAATTATTCTGATTTAAATCATTTTAAATCCATGAAATAAAATGTTAATTAAAACCACTTAAAAATAAATAATCTTTAATTATTATTCTTTATAAAAATCAGATTTTTAAACATATCATTGTTGGATAGAAATAAGATGTAATATTTTGGAAGAGTTCATTTTTGAAAATTACATAAAAGAATCAACTCATTCCACATTATCATTAATTTTTCATGATGGAATAATACAACTACGATTCATTATCCCCTATAATAAATTTTAATTATTGAATATAAGTAACTATATTTTGAACAGTTAAATAAAAATTCACATTTTTAAACAACAATTAAACATAATAAATCTAAAATCCAAAAACATTATTATATAAAAACAATTATAATAACTATATTTTTAATAAATATTTTTTATTTTATAGTAAAAATAAAAACATTTATTGATTATTTATATTATTGTCGCGTCTCGACAACATATCTTATATTATATCAAATTTACTCGAACATAATATAAATAAAAAAAATAAAAAATTTAACACTTATTTATATAAAAAATATAAACTAAAATCCACATTGAATATTTGTTTTATATTAAACATTATTCAATTTAAAATAGAAAATATTTAATTAAGAAAAATTAAATTCTTATAAACAAAATTTTATGATATACACCAAAAAAATAATTTTTAATATAAATGGTTTATAAATTCAATAAATCTTAAATATAAAAATGACATATACACTGATAAAAAACATCAGTTAAATATTTCATCCCCCTAAAATATAATAAAATTAAAAAAATTATGGAAATAAAAAAATATTTTAAAAATATAAATTAAAACATAGAATGTTATAACAATAACTAAATAACCAAAAGTAAAAATATATAATAAGACATATCAAGATAATTCAAAAATATATATATTTGATAAAAAATAAACCATATTCTAATTTTAAATAAACTAAATAATAAAAATTAATATAATTATCAATAAAAACATTAAAATATGTTGGAAAATTTTAACATATTCAATAATCGAAAACCTAAATCAAGAAGATAATAAAATATTATAATATTTTCAAAAAATAGAAAAAATAAAATATTAGGTTAATTTCTAACTTCTGAAATAATTTAAAAGTTATAAACTGATTGAGTGGTGGTTAGAATTAAAATCTATAAGATAATGGTTGAGGATGAGTTGTAAAGGGAAGTTCATTGGAATATTAAATAAGAGATTAGTAAAAGAAGTCAAAATATTGAAAATAAAGAAAATTGTGATGGCTAAAAAATGATGAAGGAGATCATGAGTGGGGGTGGTTAATGACTAATGTTTAGGGGATTAGTTCAGTATAGATCGTCCATATGGGTTAAGCATCTCTATTAAAATAAAATGTCCAGTACTAAATTTTAAAATTTATAATTATAGATAATTATTTTTATTTAATAACATATGTTAAAAATATGTTTTTTGATGATGTTTAGTTAGTAACATATGTTAATAAGTTTTTTTACATTTATAATTAAATAACTAAAATAATAAATTTATTTTTCATATCTGTTGTTATACTAGTATGTTGAAAATTTGGAAAAAAAATTCCATTCGTTAAAAAATAAATGATATAAAATCCCATTTATGACATAATTTATAGATAACTGAAATTTTAAATGATTCACTTTAAATAGTTCTTTTAGTAGTTAAATGACCCAAAATATGACGTGAAGGATGGATATTGACCAAAAGAGAGTCAGTATCAAAACTTTAGTTTAGTTTAGAAGGACTATTGAACATTATATTCCAAATTTAGACTTAATCCAAATGTGTTATATCAAGTTCACATAGTCGATCATTGATGAATCTTTATTATTATCCACATACGAAGAAAAAATATTTTAATACTAGATAATTAATATTATGAGAAATTTCTATGGAATCAACTATAGAAAACTATTTTGACTTACCTAACAAGGATTCAAAAATTATGGCCAAATTTTTAAAACACATGGAAATAGAATTATGTGAAATAGGTTTATAGTATATCATAACCATGTATGTTTCCCAAGGTATAAAATAAAAATCAACTAGGATTAATTTAATATTATAAAATTTTGTAATTTAAAAATAATAAGAATTCTTTTATTCTTGTATTAAAATTAGGTTTCTAAAAGAAATGAGCAAGATGGAAAAATGATGATAAACCAGCATAACTGTCCCTTGATCCTTTATCTCAAGGGTTGTGTGAATAATTATTTATTCCAAGATCCCTTGATTTATACCGTTTGAAACCACTATAATATTTGATTCTCTAACAGGTTAATTTCTATTAGTTTTTCAATCACATGATACTGACTATTATAAACCACTCAAAATCAGTGAATGTGTGTTGATGTAAGATCCAATGTAATTAATCATGTTTTATATTATGATCCATTGACTTTATATATATATATATATATATTAATATCTCGACAACTTTTTTATTGAAATTGGGTGACCCAATACCATAGAGTTAATGTATTAAAAATATTTTTATATTTTTAATAATATGGCCCCCTCTTTTCAAAATAAATAAATTTCACATTGAACGGAAAATTGTATGGTAAATAAAATTCTATGAATTTTTATAAAACATTGGGTTTACCCAACACACATCATAATTTATCATCATCGGGTTTTCAGCAAAGAGAGACCATTGTTGGGTGCATTATGTGAATTAAATAATTAAGTAAAATTTCCCAAACATTAACCCCCCCCCATTATAAATAAATCATTACGATGAATTTCATGGTTATTTTTATATCCATGGGAGATATTAGCGGAAAATGTTTTATATTTTTTTGTTTTAAAATCAATAGTTAATATCAATTATAAAAAAATGAGGAGAACCATGCGAGAGAAGATAAATGCATTAAGATCACCATCTTCTTCGATATCGGACACATTTTCCCAGTTATAGACCCATTCTTGATGTATGAAATGTAATTTAATGTATTTATACTCATCTTTGTTCAATTAATTAATATAGGTTATAGATACTCATTTCATATGATTTATGTTATTCAAAAAATCCTAATTTCATGTAGGTTTGTTAAATTTTTTTGTTTATATCATCTTCTACCTTGTATAGCCCCTCATTCATCTTTCTGGGATCATTGGATGTGATCACACCATGTAATTTTGGTATCACCTTATTTTTTTTCTTTTCTCCAAATATTCTTAGTCATTCTTCAACTTTTTCCATGAGGTCACATTTTGAAATTTCCATATAGAATTCATGCATGATTGAGCACATGGATTTTAAAGGATCCAGGAATGAAATGAAGATTGTGTTTTTTCATATATATATCATGGTTTGGAGATTTAAATGTTCTATGAACCTAGATTATATAAAGGACAAGTATACATGGATCTAAAATAATAAAGGGATTAATCCTATATGGTTCTAACATGATCATTACTTTGATAATCTATGGTTCATCTCCACTTTTCCAAACCCCAAATTTGGGTACTTGGTTTGGGTGTCATCAGACCATCCCCCACTCCTCATCTGCATTAATGGTAGAAGTGATCATAGTTAATGTTTATTCTACTAAATAAATTGAAATCCTTACTCAAACTATCATATTTTGGTGTGTTAATCGTGTTAAAACACATAAACAAAATTTCATAGGTTAGAATTATGAAAAATTGTAGATGTCAAAATGAGAACTTCTGTACTTGGGATATCAATAAGCCCTCTGATTACATGGACATAGAAGAAATTAAATATGTCAAAATTAGGCTGTATTTGGTCTTGAGGATTGGTGGGATTTTGAATTTTTCATAAATTTTGTTTCCATAAAGAACCATTTTTCCAATTTTCTTATCAAACTAGAAATATAATCCATAAAGATATCAATGGTGAACTTGATTAAAGAGGGGATGAAAAATATCATTCTTATATGAACACCACAATTATAGGAGATATTTTACTATTCCAAATATACTTCATGAGGATTGAATATTTTCCATTGATCCCCACATTGTCAGAGGTATAGATAAGACTAATTTTAAGTCCTTACTTTTGGATGTTAACCCTTGCTTGTCAGATGGTTACCTGAGAGGACATGATGAAATTTTTGATGCTATAACGCATGTGATACCACCTAATATCAATGGTACTTTCAAGAACATCACTGATGAGTATTATATAATGGGGATGTCATGGCCTTTAAATTATGAATTTTCGGTGATCATAATGATTTTTTGGTTTAATTCTATAAATCATATGAGGATATCATAATTATATTACTGGTTGGTATAATACAATATTTTTCTGGGGACGGACACTAACTAGAGTGTCATATTCCACCACCTTTATACTCATTTACATAGTTAAATATATATATACATTTAAACAAATTATCTGAATCTGTATGTGTAACTCCCCTATTATAATCATAAATTATATGTTAAAATGGACTAGGATGCACCTCTATAAATGGGACTATGATAGGATTCATTGTTTTATATAACGTTGGTACACCTAAACAACTATTTCCAAGACCCAAGGAATTTTTGGGTATATTAAAATGAAGGTATAAGTTTCCAATACTAACATCATTCTTGATATGGAAAAATAAAATTTCAGACTGGAGTGGAGCTTCACCATTAGATTCTCGTGGTGCATGGGATTATCAAACCTGGGGTTGTACATTTCCTCAGATGCACTGGATCTACATGGTTTTGTATCACTTACCTAGGGAAATTCAATATATTTTTTAATTAATTTTTTTTGATAATATAGGGATAACCCTTATCCCTTGGTGTCTTCAATATGATTGATGAAACATTAGTACGTATCTAAAAGATGAAGCACTAATGGGAGGTTTGGTCTAATCTAGTGAAGGTCGAACGTCGCAGGGATTTTTCCCATTTTATTTATGGATGATCTTCTCATTTTTATCATTAGTTTTATCCCATTAATTCATGTTATCAAAATACTTCTTAAAATATATAAAAAATGGAGTGTTCAATATATCAAATGTTGAAAAAGAACTATTTTAATCTCAAGTTCCTACTTATATGGTAGCTAATTTAAAATGTAATATAAGGAAGGGTATCTAGACCATATTTTACCATGAATAAATAGGAAATATTATATCTCCATTTATGACCCATATTTAACATTTTAATGTTTTTCATAATATCATCTCCCCATTTATTTTTAATTGGAAAATTTATTTCCTGTCCTTCAAGGGAGGTATCACAATGGTAAACATTGTCCTTACCTCAATTACAATGCCTCTATTTTCGATCATCAATTTAATGAATATGGTTCAATATAATACAGAGGTAATACTGGTTTGATTTGTGGGGGATAACAAACTAGATGGTAGGTAACACTGGGGGTCATGGAATATGATGGACCAGGAGGCTGAGGATGGTGGAATAATTCTTATAAGATTTACAGATGCCATAAAATTTCATCAACCTAAGTTGGAATAGGATATTGTGGAAGGGTGTTATATGTGGGAATGTATTATAACCATGAAATATGGGGAACATATAGATGTATTGGAAGGAACATTCTCTAGGATTTTGGATTCAAACCATTTTTATATTCATGAACTACAAAAAACTCAAATTGGAGATCATGGTGAGGTAAAATAATCATATAGAATAACAGATGGGTTGAGAATGTGCTAGGTTTCCATGGATATCATGTGTCTAATATTGAATTATGTCATGGTAGTATAATTAACTCCGTCATCAAAACAATACTAAACCCTAATATCATGATTTGATTCAAAGTATTATTTTCTCTATAGAACCTGGAAAAAAATTCACTTTATCATGTACTATATTTTTATCATCAATGTAGTATCAGTATGTTTTGTCTTGGAATCTGTAAAAGATTCATGGGGTGGTACTATTTGATGAAATGATATTCCTATAAAGCTAAAATTCTTTGCCAGGTGAATATGTTACCTTTCTCTACCCACTAATGAGTGGGTGTGACATAAGGGGCTCTCCATTGTTTCCAAGTGAACATGCTATCATGCCACCAAGGAATAGTCAGCATATTAGATATTAGTTTAGGAGGATCAAGATTTTTCTATTTTTGGGGATTTAGTAATTTCAATGGACTGGATGTACAATTTCATTCTATAAACATTTATATTAACTCATGGTTCTATGTCTCAGAAGGAAATGTTCATGAGTGTAAGGTGATAGAGTTATTATTGGTGGTTGGATGTTGGAGCACATTGAATATAAGAATGAAATGACAATTCATGTCTTGTATTGATGGTAAATGTTAAAGACTATTTGGTTGAATAGTTCCTTTACTGATGTTTTGGGAACTGTCCCAATCCTTGTAGTGGCTCATAAAAAGTAAGGGCCCTGATCTCATTGTTCATCAACCCCCATTTCAATGAAAATCTATGTGATGGATTCCCCTATATGAAGGAATAAAATTTAATATACACAATTCATTAATAGATGTTTATATGAGGGTAATATGCTCTATTCATGATCAAGGATGTTATTCCCTCTTAGGTTTCAATGTGTTCCATATCCAATGATATTCAATCATGGAAAAATACATTATGCTCCCCAAGGGGTTGGAGTACTCTCTCTCTCATGGTATAATGTGGTATTAGTTGGAAGGAGATTGTCCTATTATCCTTAGGTGTATCCTAGGTGTAATCACAAATCCATCATCTATGACATATTTATTTCTCAAGTGCATGAGATTTATCAAATATTGCATAAACCATACCCACCCATGGGGATTGGGTAACAATGATTATGACATCCGAGATTCCCAATCTAGCCTAGATAACCCATGTATCATCGTTAACAGTACAAGATCACATCCAAAAAAGTGTGTCAGTATAGTATTGTATGTTTCCATTTTCATCCATTATTTGAGTCCCCTATGAATCATTTTTGCTTTATCCCCCCTTATTTTCAATAAAAACTATTAATATTAGATGAATAGATGATATATTTAATAATCAGAACCCCATTGAATCAATGGGAGGCATGAAAGTTACAATACGGTTAGATAAAAATATTATTTCTAGCAACCTGAGGCCTGAATGCGATGTTTATATACATATTTCCTTGGTTTTATATGTATTTGTTGAGTCAATTAGTGGTGGAAGTGGTTGAAAAGGTGGATATGGAATCCACAAAAAGATATTTCATTTTTTGAAAAATCCATTATTACATACCACGAATCTTATTGGAACACATTCTATATTGTATTGGGTCTCATAGGGGCTATGGTTTTTGGAAATATATGTATCACACACCATGTGGCTGGGACCACATATCATGAGACCCAACTTAATAATTCAATCCCTATTCCAAAGGTACACACCTATGACAATGTGTCAGTATACACATATGTGTGAGTATACACATTGTGTTCAGTAAGGTTCATTTTGTGTAGAGGTACATGGGTAGATGATATGTGTTTCTTTTATACACGCCACGAGCACCCATGCATGGACAATATACATGGGTATAGATAGAGTTCATAAGAATAGACCATAGTACATGAGTAGGTGTGGTGGAAACATACAAACCAAAGGCTTCCCAGCCATGATATATAACCCCCATAGATTCTATGTAGGGCCACACATAAGGGCATAAATATTACAATAGAGGAAACTACTAGGTGTATAGGAAAGGTCACATGTCAAGTGACCAAATGAAAATGTGGTTTACATTTTACAACAACTTATACATTGCATATCTTTAATGTTAGGACATGGATTTGGGCATCAAAGTAGCTTATCATCAATTAAATTTCATGTAGAATGTGATAATGGATTTTTTTTTGAGGAAGAGACGTGAGACATGGTGACACTAGTAGTAAACATCTCTAATCGATGATTAGATATTGATAATGAACAGATGTGATCACCTAAGTGGTACTAGGTTCATTACTCAATTATCTCTTGGTAAAGGGTCTCCCATATCATTCATATAGTTTGATAAAAACACCACTCACATTATAGAATTTAAATTAACTCTATATATGGAGTGGATTCTATTTTTTAAGCTCAGGCAGTGATCATGTACTCAATTAGAGTGGATCTCCCTTGACTATGGCATACATTATCTTTGTGTGGGGCCTCTATATTCTTGGGAGATAACACAATATGAATAGTAATGAGATGATAAATTTGGAGCAACAGGGCGTCCCTTAATTCTTAATAGGTTGTGGAGATATAGATCACAATTTTCAATTAACATGTGTTTCTCAAGTGCATATTTTATATGGAATATTATTCAACATATTTTCTATGGGATGAAATCATAGTTTATTTATTTATTTCTTCCTTTGTGATTTACAATAAATCATAATAGGTTTTTATATTCTCACCACTAAATGGTATTTGTTTACATGTGTTGTGTATTAAATATATAATAGGCAGATAATTAATGATATTGGTGGATCTACTTTCATTTTATCATATCATTTCATGATGTTAATCATGTTCCATGGTTGGAAATAAATATTGTGAGTGGGGACTCCATCAGTCTTTCCCTTTTTCCACTTGTTGTTATGATGGGACCGCATTTCTAGTTCAGTATGTATTATTCCCCATTTTATATTTGTTTTACAATCCTAATATACATTAAATATTTCATATATGTTATTGAATACCTTTTTTAAAATCTAGATGTTCTGTTATATTATTATGCCTCATAACTATTTCATGGACCTTGTTCTGTTTGTTTATACAGTTAATTTAGGATAAGGCCACTCAATTAGTGTTATTCTTATTTTGTACATGATGATAGCATGTGGCCTATTTGAGGTGGGCTCGGGGTTCCACACTCAGTTTACCATCTGCAGGGTTGTCCCCGGTGGGGCATGTCATTATATTGGGGTATGAATGTTGGTTCTTCTCCACACCCAAGTTGGTGTTTGGATTTTGAATTGGTGTCCATATTGGATTGGGAACTGAGGGAAATTATATCAAACTGTCTTGAGAAGGGGTATTAGGCCAAGGAAACTAGTATTTTTATGGTGACCAATGTATGCATAAATGAAGACTCTAACAACATGATTGTTGACATGGAACTCTTTGACATTGGTTTGGGGGAGACAATGGTACATGAATCATATATGAATGGGTATTTTTAATTTCATGTACTTTATCAATCATCTTTCTCAAATATGATAAGCTATACAGTGTATATATTGTTAACATTTAGTATTATTCTGTAATAATAGTAAGTTAGGAAACATATACATGATCTGGATTACGATCAGTTGAGAGACTATGCCTCAGTTTAGGGACACATTCATGGGGTTTTCCCCTATGAGTTAAAATATTAGTATCACAATCTTTTATGATAATGTTCAATGTTTTTATGAGGAAAAATAACAAAGGGAATTGAATGTTAACATTTCTGGATATTCCATTCTTTAATAAAAGCTTTAGAACGTAAATATGAACTTTGGAACATCAAAAGAATAGTTCTTAGACTTGGTTAAATTAATGTCCGGTTCGTCAGCTATTATATTTAGTTTTCAATGATTTTGGCTTCAAAACAACCATTTCAAGAAGAACTAGAATATAAAAACGATTTTCCTAAATCTATCCACCCTCCAAGAGAATTCTTGCAGCCTATTCTGGTGAGACTGTGGGTGATGCACGGTTTTATCTAACCATGAAATTGGTGGCACAAAACATGTGATACTTTTAAATTTTATTACATAGGTGAGTGTAAAGGCTATGCACAGTTTTTCACGTCATGTGACTGGCTCATCTGGATGAGTTTCCTAAGAAATTTAAGCGACATAGTTAGTTCATGTTTTGAAAAACTCTTTCGAATTATTATTAATCACATTAGATAGATGGAATTATAAGGCCCCATCCATGATCGTTACATAATCCTTAGTTAAGTCGAAAATTTACATTCATTAACATTGATAATCGTTTCATGTATATATTTTTAGAGAATTAGTCCAAAAATATTATAGAGAAACTAAAATATTACAAATTAGACACTTATACTCTCTATATATTTTTTCAAAAAATAAAACTCTTCAAAAAACATGGTTTTTATTTTGAAAAAATATCTTCATAACATTCATCTTGACATCTTCTCTTCTCTTGCACATCCTTATACTTCGTAGAAAATATTTAAAAAATTTGGGATGATCACAAAAAGCTCTGTAAGGGATATAATATTAGGAATGAAACTATTAGTACATAAATATTTTAATCTTATGAAAACATTTTCACAAAATCACACTTTTTACACATAAAACATAAACCCTTTAGCTTACCTCATTAATCATAATATAACCGTAAAACACATAGAATTAATAAATCTTAAAGGTAACATGTTCCATCCATATCATTATTACATTGTATTTTTCATGACTACAAAGGGAGTAACCATCATAGTTATGTTTGGAATAAACATAAGAGTATATTACTTAAATATCTTAGGAGAAACATTATCATTTAACTCAATATCATTACCCAGTGAAATAGAGAGCTATCATAGTCTCTCCCACCCTCAATTTATCCGGGAATGACCCATATACATAAACAATTCCCAATAATGATAACATAATTTTAACACAGAAAACAATATTAATGGAAAAAATAACATTCACACATCGAAATCACATTTCATCCATACATCTTTCACACTCATAAATGATATCACATTATTTAAAAATAAAAATTTTCAACATGTAAATTAAACATCAATATGTTATAGTGACATGAAATTGAATGATTTCATTCATGGTGTATATGTAATAACAATATTCCATTTTATTTTAATAATCAATCATTTTTTTAGAAATAATTAAAACATTTATGAAGAAGACTTTTGAATCAAATTGTTCTAAACATATTTGAAACTTTTGGAAGGAATTACCATTTTAATAATTTCATGTCCATATAAATAAATCATTAAATCCATTTTAAAAAACATAGAAATTAATGAGAAATATTTTGAAGAATAATTCATCAACAAAACAAAAAATAGTACATTAGAGGATGTTATTTAGAGGGGGTTGTGACATTAGAGGCGGTTATTTAGAGGGGTTATTCTCCACAACCCCCTCTAATCATTGAATTTATAGGGGGTTATGAACCCCCTCTAAATTCAATTTCTATAAAAATTATATAGGGTTTATGTACAATCACGCTAATAATCAAATTTAGAGGAGGTTATATATGGAGCCCCTTAATTTTTAAATTAGAGGGGGTTTTGAACCCCTTCTAATTTTTTAACATTATTTTTTTAATATCTAGTTTGATTTTAGAGGGTGTTAACCCCCCTCCCCCCACAATAAATTAAATTAGAAGTGGTTAAAACCCCATATAATGTAATTAAATTAGAGAGGGTGAAAAACCCACTATAATGTCTTTAAATTAGAGGGGGTTCAAACCCCCCTCTAATGTCAATAATTTAGACGGGGTTCGAAAACCCCCTCTAATGTCTTTAATTTATAAGGGGTTCGAAACCCAACTCTAATGTCCTTAATTTAGAGAGGGTTCAAAACCCCCTCTAATTTTTATGTTTAAAGGGGTTGTGAACGCCCACAGTTAAAAAAACTTCCCTAATATATATATATATATATAATTAAAACATAGAATATTAATGTATTTAAATACATTATATAAACATATTATATAAAATATTTATATTTTTGTATTTAATTTTATTTATATGTATAAATAAATATAATTGAATAATATTATGTAAATTAATATATATTTATCTATATAAATTGTATTTTATATAATATTAGTTATTTATAATATAAAAGATTAAAAAAATTATATGAATATATACATCCACATAATTTATCCAAAATATATATCATAAAAAAACCCAAGCATGTAGTTTTTATAAATTATAATATAATAATAATAAATATATTTTTCTATAATATGTTTATGCCTTTATATTGTGTATAATTAATATTATATGAAATAGAATGTAGATAAATAAATTTATATTAATGTATATTTATTGAAATACTAAAATATATTAATGCACATAATAATAAATATATGTATTGGAATACATTATAAAAATATTTTTATAAATTTTATTTCATATAATATTAATTGTATATAATATAAAGATGTATTTCAAATAATAATATGTATATTTTTATATAAATTATATTTCATATAATATTGATTATATATAATATACCTATTAACTATATATAATATAAAATTATATTTCATATAATATTGATTATATATAATATACATATTAATTATATATTATATTATATTAATTATTGATAATATAATATTAATTATCTATAATATAATATTAAATACATATAATTTTAATATTTGTATCAATTTTATTTCTAATAATATTATTAATAATATATAAATTTTATATAATATTATACATTTATACAAATAAATATATTTATTAATATAAATAATAATTAATATAAGTATTGAAAGACATTATATAAATATATTTTCAAAGACCTTATATAAATATATTAGGTAAATACTTATATATATATATTAAATAAATATATATATATATATATAATATAAATATTTATTTAGTTATATAAACAATTTACATAAATATATAGTAAAAATGTATTTACTATAATATATATTTGACATAAACCAAAAAATAAATAGTTAAATATATAAAGATATAATAATGTGTATTTTGTATTTCAAAATCTGATTGTCTTAGTGGTTCCATGGTGGGTATCCGAAGATTAGACTATAGGGTGGGGCAGGTTCGATTCTCGGCATGTTCTTTTTTGGTGTGTAGGGAATTAATTGGAGTTGGCGACAGGGAGGTGGGGGTGTTGGTCTAGGGAAGGAATGCCGGAATCTGAGGGGCTTGGAATGGATGGATATTCTGGAACTGGAGGAGTGCTGGGAGGGGAGGGATTATGCGGGACAACCGTAGGGGCGTTGGGGGCGGGACCATAGGAGGGGAAGGGGAATGCTGGGAGCGGGATTGGTTAGGGGAGGGGGAACCTTTAGTGCTGGGGGGAGATAGTTGAACTGGGTATCGGGAGCAAGGAGGGATGGGGAGACAACTAAAAAAATAAAAAACATATTAAGGGGTGGTTTTCACAACTGCCCCTAAAGTAACAACCTTTTTATGGGTGGTTCAAGAACCACCCATAAATTTTTTTAACTATGGGAGGTTGGGGATTTATGATAACATTAGAGGTGGTTTAAACCACCTCTAATGTAAGCACTACTAAAATAACAATAAATTCAGAGGTGATTCCTCAAAACCGCCTATAAAGGAAGTAGGAATCCACATTAGTGGCGGTTCATCACAACCGGAGCTAATGGCTTTAAAAGGGGTTATAATCCCTTCTAATGTCAAAAATAACCCCCTCTAATGTTCCCAATATTTTTTAGTGTAAAACATTCAAACCAATGTTTTAGTTAAAGAGTCCCTTAATAATTGATAATCACAAGAATAAAATTAATTAATGAATAAATTTTTTAAAAAAAATTATGAGAATAGTGTAATTCATGATATGAAGTTTAATAATTGTTTTATATACACATTTTATGATAATAATGCTTTATAACATTAATAAATGCCTCAATTAAAGGATATTGAGATGAAATCCAAAATATTGAGTTTGACTCATCAAGTACAGTATTTATAATCCAGAATAAAAAATATAGGTTTATATAACATTAATTGATAATGTTTTTCATGATTGTTATTTATATTTATATAACTTATTTCCATGTTATAATAATAATATAGTTATTTATGATCATATTGGATGTTTTGTCAATATTTGGTTCTGGAGTCAAAAATTCACTTTTTATGATGTCAATTGTCTATGTGGTCATAAGTACATAATCTATAGAATAAAATTCAGGAAATGATAATATCTTTTATATATAAATTATACATTTATATCAATTTATTAAATATGTATATGGATAATGAACAATGTTGCAATCATGGAGACGACAATCCGTATATACGCATGAGTAACGCTTCCATTTTTCATTGATCATTATGGAAAAGAGGTAATTATTATTATCTATTTAAATAATTTTAATAATATTTCTAAAATAATAATGATCTCTTACACAGACTAATACATATCATACAAGTGATGTGTTGAATAAAATTGATTCATATCACTTTGTGGAGGAGATAGTTCATACAGACACAAAAACAACAATATCATTTTTATTTTCATGGAGACTAATAATGTAATTGAAATATTAATCTATCATAATGATAAATATTTCATTAATATCATATATAACAATTAGTAAAATAATTAAGACTAGTATTGAGGGACGGTAATGAAAAATGAACTATATCGGTTTGCGAGGCAGTAGTTCGATGTACAGGCAAACGAAAAGTTCATTGCGAATTTGATGAAATTGGAGATATATTTCGGTGATTATATTAATGTAAAAACATATTATTATAATTAGTATACTAGATATATTATTTAATCAATATTTAAGAAGAATTTAAGGAAGTGAAGAAGGAAAAAATATGAATACTTAAACAAAAACATGACATTTCCATCGAATGATCACTATTCTCAAAACCTTAACACCGCTAGGGAGGGTTATATATTTAATAGAAGGTATAAAAAATGTGTGGAGGAAATATAGGATGGTTTTGGGGTAGATATTGGATAATCCAAAATGTTTTTTATGTGTGAGTAATAGAGAAGAATGGGTGCCTTTTTATAGGGGAGCGGAGCATCACCCTTGGACTTATTAAAAGTATTAAGTTAATATAAACTCATTTTCGATTCTAAATGGTTCAAATTTTATTTATATATAATAAATTATTTTTATGGGGAAAATTATAATCATATAATTTAAATTATTTTTGTTTCGAATAATTTTTTAATCCTTATCACTTTGGTTTAACCCTTTTAACTCTTGGTGTTTTATTATGTAATTTATAATATGAGAGTTAAAATAATTACCATAACATGCCAAATGACCAATTAACGAGACATTAATGAAAAATTTAGACATACCCCAACTATATTTCTAAAACACAGATTTTTTAGAATTTTTTATCATTTTAAAAAATATTTTTATTTTTTAAGATATGAATTATGTGAATTTTGACAATATTAATTACAGGATTTTTAAAAAAAATCACAACAACTTGATTCCGTAAAAACATTCTTTAAATATTCTATAACATATCAAAGTTATATATATAACTCTTGGATGTCATAAAATATTTTAAATTATATTTATTTTAATATTATTTATATCATTTATTTGATTCCCACTTTAGTAAATCTATTACTACATCATAACTGTCTCATAATTAGATTTAATTATTTATTTCCTCAAAATTTTAACTATATTATCATGATTTAGTTAATATTTATATCATTCTAATTACTGTTTAAAGTCCAATATATTACTTATATAACACCATATTAGAATTGTTTTAGTATTAAGATACATGTTTTTGACATATTTATTTTTACTTTAAATAAAATGTTATAAATTTCAAAATAACACCCAAGTGGATTCCAAATGTCAAACTTATGGGATAATTATTTTCTTGGACTCTGATGAATCATCTAATGAATCTAGTAAAAGTGTTAAGGTAATTTTAAAATATTATAATATAATTCTTATGTCTAATTACCATATTTTTCTTTAACTATGGTAAATAAAATACTAAAATTACTATTCACAAAATATTATTCTCACCCTATTAGATAAAAATTTTCATAATGATTAAAATATTTCATTTCTATGTTTCAAAATTCAATTGAGAAATTCAGTATACTTACATTAAATGTTAATCCCATAGATGTGCCTATTAGGAGTGTGAAATAGACGTTCAAGAGATCAATAAACTTTTTTAATCTAATTTCAATTTAAAAATTATACAAATAAAAAAATGTATTAGTATATGTATTCTGTATCTATTTTAACAGTAAAAAATCATTTTAAATTATTCTAATTATTTAAACAAAAAATCATTTTTTAACAGTAATTCAGTATTTTTCACAATTAATCAAAAAATGAAGCATTATGGAAAAATTCCAAAGAATAACCCAAATATAATAATGATGTCCTACTTACAAATTAGAATTTTATTTTGACAAATAAAACGTAAAAAATTGTAAAAATCTAGATTTTAAATTTGTTCTCTATCAAGAGGTGATAAAACATTATTTTTTTCTAAACACTCATTTTATCCGTAAATATGAATTATTCTTATATAATTTCTATAAAACACAGAAGTTTAATTTTAGAAATTATATTGAATAAATTTTTCATTAATATAATCCAAAATGTGTGATTTTCCTATTTTATAAAAATTATTATTTATATTTAAATACCATTTCATAAAAATACATCCTCTATATTCAATTTGTTTTTTAGTTTAATTTCTAGTTAATTTGGTAACTCATAAATAATTATATAAACATTTTTAAACAATAATTTCATAATTTAGATAACATTTTTCATTCTGACCATTCTAATAGCTATGGAATTAATACCATATAAAATAATAATATTGAAATAAATTATTATTTTTTATGTAAATGAGTCTTACATGCAACATAGGAATAGATAGAAACTCATTAATTTTTTCCAGGTATGATATCAGATGTAGAGTCTATTTAAGGTAAAATAGCTATATAATTCATAAATATTATTAAATATAAAAATTTATTATTCTATAATTACATGGGATGTTTGATCCTTCCCCCTTTGGGAAATTGCATCCTTAGAATATTAAATTTCGACTTTGTAACTGAGGTTTAACTTCTTAAAATTACTTCCTTGAAATCCCACATAAAAAAAATTCAAAGAAACTAAAACATTAAAATAATTAAATTTAATTATAAAGGTAACTAGAGATAAAAAATACTAGAGTCTTATTTAGGAAAACATTTATATGGAAGAGAAAAATAACAATCATTCCCTGATAGAGAGCAATAAAAAACACTGTTATGAGAAATTTAAGAATCAAAACACTATAAATTTTTGATTCATTTAATGATTATTGATTTCATATCTATAAAAATAGTTGGATAAAATTTATGTTTTAAGATCATTTTCATAGATTAGATGATTTATTTTACTACTGAGATTAATAATATAAGGAAATATACTTACTTGACAATAAGATATTCATCCTTCAATGAAATTTATCTACAAAATCATCTTTTCCACCTATGAAAAGTATTCAAGGTGAATTATTTTTTATTTTTTAAGAACAATAATCAACTTAAATGAAATCACTTATTCCAAAATAACATTAACTATCAATTTCTACTATCGTTAAACATAATGAAAAACAAATTTGGGGAGGATAACATATTTATCCTAAATTAATAAACCTTTATATGATAAAAAACTACATAAATATCCAATATTCAACATTGATACCCAAATTTAAAATTATACCATTCAAAAACATACTATACTTAATATACCTCAAAATAATCCAACTAATATTAAAACCCCGAATTCAGAAGGATTTGATCGCATAATCTTCCATGATAAATTTTAAAATTTATCTGAAAATAAAATCAACCACTCTAACTATCTCAAGCCCAAAATTAATTACCTCAATGAAATGTTTTTCATTATATTTATATCATTTCCATAAATAACATAATTCCGTATAATTCCACAACTAAATCATATATTTTATTGAAATATAGTTAAACCATTACTCCTCTATTAAAATCCTATACTATTCTATTTACCTTAATCATTTAAATTTCCCAAAATAGTGAACCTCTTACAAAATAACATTTATCACTTAATCCCCAAATTATTTTAAAATAACAAGGATATCTATTTCATAAAACATAAATTCCCAAAATCATCTTATTCTCATTCCATCATCATGTTCAACTAAAAATAAAAATTCATACTAACTAGGGAAATCTTGCAGGATAGTGGTTGGAGATGAAGCCTTTTCTCCATTCAGTTGTGGGTGATATTCCTACAAAATTTTCCAATGAGACAGTTTTTCACCCTTCATGTGGTTTTTTGTTTTTCTAAAACTATATACTTCTCATAAAATTTCCAAAATGAGATAAAACCCTCAAAAAATAACCATATAATGTTTTAACATTAACGGTTTTCATAAACATATCATTTTCATCCCAACTGATGATTAACTCAACATATTAATTCATGAGATCTTATATATACCGAAAGTTTTTATTTCTCTGCCACATGATAGAATAAAAATATTCTCTAAATAAATATCATCATACCTTGATCTTGGTGTCCACCTAGTTTCATCATCATTTTGATCACATATATATAATGATCGTGCATTAAAAAATGATTTAGAGATTCTTTAAAATCACTTTATTCCATTGACTAAATAAAACTTTTACAACTTGGTTCATATGGGTGTTTATAGAGAAATAATTTTCTAAAATAATCTTGTATGGGATATAAATTTAAAACATCATATATGATTTCATTTTTATAAAACATTTAGACTGAGTTTGTTTTGAAACATTCAATCAATGGTCCTTTTAAAATACCACAAGTATTTGCTGAAAGAATATATTTTAAATGTAAGTATAAATAAGCTGCACAAGTGTCTCATTCTTTAGTAGATTTTTTAAAATCATAATATGTTTCAAAATATTGTCATAAGTTAAAATATCAGATAATTAGTTAATAGTACTTACCCAATTCAAAATATAAGAATATTTAGAAAGTATTATTTCATTAAAAACAACCCCCTATACATGATGGGATTGAGGTATAGAAGAGGTGTCTGAAATCTTATACAACTATTTAAAAGATATTTCTATGTTAGAAAAAGTTTCATAATCTTTTAGACCTGACTTGGAAATAAATATTGAAAGCAATTTATCAGGAAGATATAGAAACGTTGTTTAAGATCCTCCTCCTTTTTTTAACTAACATTAATCGATCTAAAAAGTTATAGAACAAGTATTTAACTAAAATATTTTATATATATATATAATCTTTCCACATGTTTAACAAAAACTCATAATCCCAACATTTCTCTATGCCTTTCCTTTAATACCAACTATATAGACCAATCCTTATTAATTACATAATCTTTAGTTAAGTAAACAATTTAAATTCATTCACATTGATGATGCTTTAATGTTTATAGGTTTATATAATTTGGCCATAACTACTTCATAATAACTCAAATATTACAATGTTGACACATCTACTCACCATAAATTTTTTCACAAAATAATACCCATTATAATAAAACATAATTTCATTTTATTATTAAAAATATTCACAACATTCATCTAGACATATTCATTTCTCTAACCCATACTTATACCCTTTGGAATAAAAATTCAATAACTTGGAATGAGTACAAAAACCTCATTAAGGTATATAAAATAACTAATTAAACTGTTAATAGATGAATATTTTGATCTCATGAAAACATTCTCCAAAAAACATACTATTTACCCATAAAACATTAACCCTTTAGCTTACCTCATGAAATCATAATATTCTTATATAACTCCAAGAAGTCATAAATCATAAATGTAAATTCTGGTATCCATTTCATTATTACATTTTATATTTAACAGGTACATAGGGAGTAAACTTCATGGTTATGTTTTGAATACCAATCACAAAATATTCCCCATATTAATTAGAGTAAACCATGTCATTTAACTCTCTATCATTACCCATTGAATTTGAGACCTATAAAGGGATCAACCACCATTTTTTTATCATGGAACCAATTATATACATACATAATTTCAAAGAACTATAACGTAATCATAACACATAAAATAAGTGTAATGGAAAAAATAACATTTCCAATTTGAAATTACATTTTATTTATACAAGGAATGATGTTATAAATGATAAAAAATTCATTTAAAATAAAATTGTAAACATGTAAATTAAACATCAATACATTATAATGAGATGAAATTGAAAATTTTAATTTATGGAGTATATGTTAAAAAACATTCCAAGTAATTGAAATAATTAATCAATTTTTAAAACACAATAGAAACATTTAAAAAGAAGAGTTTTGAAACAAAGTGCTCCTTACCACATTGAAACTTTTGAAAGGAATTATCATTTTAAATAATTCAGGTCCATATAAATAAATAATTAATTAAATTTTTAAAAAATTTACATTAATGATAATTATTTAGAAGAATAAATCATTAAAACATTTAAAATAGTGTTTTTGTAAATGAGTCACTTACCCCGTGAAAAACACATAAATAAAAGTAATTAAAGAAAAAATTATAAAAAAAACATTAAATTTCATGATAAATAGTCAATCATAATATTATGTGTCAAAATGTTTGTATAAAAACCTTGTGGAATAATAATTTTTAATAACCTCATGATATGCCTTAATGAAAGGAGATTGGGACGAAATCCATTGCCTTGAGTCTGACTCGTCACATACAATATTTATACTCTTAATTAAAAAAATATATTAATTTATACTGGCTTTATAACCATTTTCAATTTCATTATTCATATTATATCACGTATTCCAATTTCATAATAATTACATATTTATTTAACATCATATTAGATGTTATGTAGATATTCGGTACTTGAGTTGAAAATGAAATTGGTATGGTGTCAATAGTCTATGTTTTCATCAGTACATAAACTATAAATTAACATTCATGAAATAATAATAAATTTTATATATCAATTATACCTTTAAATTCATTCATAAAATACATATTTTAAAATATAAAAACGTTGTATTCATGGAGATTGTAAGTCATACATAGACATGAGTAACGTTTCACTTTATCATTGATCGTTATGGAAATAAGTTATTAATTATGTTATATTTACATAATAATTAAAATATTATTAAATTTATAATAATAATTTAAAATTAATTATATATATCATACAAGTTATTTGGTTAATAAAAACGATTGACATCGCTTCGTGGAGGTGATAGTTTCCACATATGCACGAACAACATTATCATTTTTATGTGCATGTAAAATAAGAATGTAATTGGTATATTAATTGATAATAAGGATAAATATTTCATGAATATCATATATAAACATTAATTCCATCATTATGACTAGTCTTGAGCGATTAATATGAAAAACTGAACTATATTCGTTCGCGAGGTGGTAGTTTATCGTACATACGAATGAAAAGTGATTTTTCATTGGATGAAATTAGAGGCCAGTTTAGGTGACGATTTTAGCATAATAACATGTCAATATATTGATGACACTGAATTTTTGATTTCATCATGGTTGAATAATAATTGAAGTGTAACGAAGAATTAATTAAGAAAACTTAAATAAAAACATTACCTTTCCTTCTAATGATTAATTTTCTTAACACCATAATGCCTCTAAGGAGGGTGTTCTGCCTCAAAAAGGCTCAAAGAATGTATTCTAGAGTCATTAGTATTTGTTTTTTAGTAGAGCTTTGTCGAACCAATTGTTTTTAGAATTTTGAATAATATAGGGGAATGCGTGCTTTTTTATTGGAGAGGGGATGACACCCTTGGAATTATTAAAATTATTAAAATAATATAAATTCATTTCAATTCAAAATGAATACAAACGTATTTAGTTATAATATATATGGGATAAAATATAATCATACAATTAAAATTATACATTTTTTGAACATTTTTTAAACATTATTGTTTTTGTTTAATCCTTTTAACTCATATTGTTTTATTAAGTAATTTACAATTTGAAAGATCAAATAATTACCATAAAATGAAAAATGACTAATGAATGAGTAATTAATGAAATTTTAAGATTTATCAATACTATTTATCCCATTCTAGGGTTTTTTTTGAAATTTTACAACATTTAATAAATATTTTATATTTTAAAATATGAATTATGTCAATTTTGACACTATTCATTACACGCCTTTTAAAAAAAATAACAGCTTGATTCCTTTGAACTAACTACTTTAACTCATATATAATATATTAATGTCAAGCATAATATTCCGGGATAATATCAAATATTTAAAATTATATTTTTTTATATTATTAATATCATTTATTTGATTCTTACTTTAACAAATCTAGTACTATATCATCATTATGTCATAATTAAATATAATTATTTATTTCCAAAAAATTATAAATAAATTATCATGATGAAAGTAATAATATTTTATTTTTAGTAAATATTTATAGTCAAATATATCACTTATATAACCCCATTTTAATTTTGTTTAGTAATAAGGGATATGATTATGGCTTCTTTGTTTTTACTTTAAATAAAATGTTATAAATGTCAAAATCACACCCAAGTGGATTTAAAAGGAAAAAATTTCATCCCATGCGTTTTCTTTGACAACAATAATTGATCCAATGAAATTAGGTCAAGTTTTTGGGTCATTTTATAATATTATAATATTTTTTCCCTTTAATTAATTTATTAACCCTTAAACCTAGTAAATATAATACTAAGTTTATTATTCACCAATAAATTATTTTGATCATATTGGATTTCAATTTTCATACTAATTACAATATTTTATATCCAATTTTCAAAATTAGGTTTACAAAAGTTGTAAAATAATGTCTAATGATAATATTGCAGATGTGGCTAGAAGGATAGTAAAAGAGACACTCAAATGATCAATAAATTTTATTAATATAATTTCAATATTAAGATTATCCCAATAAATAAAATTGGATTAATACATGTATTATTGACCAATTTTACCATTATTTTTTTAATGTCCAATAATTAATTAAACCAAAAAAATTTAACTCTAAAGTATCATTTTTTCAGATTCATCAAAAAATGAAACATTTTAGAAAAATACAAAAAATTCACCCAAAACTAATTTCGATGTTATTATTCTAAAGAATAATGTCATTTTTTCAAATATAAATTATAAAAGTCTCAAAAACTATATTTAAAATGAGTTCCCCATCAAAAGGTGGTAAAATTTTATGACTAGAAAAACACTCATTTTGACTGTAAAATTGAAATTATTCTTATATAATGTCTACAAAAAAATATGATAAATTTTAAAAATTAGATTTAATAAATATATAACTAATTAAATCCAAAGAATAAATATATTATTAATTTATAAGCATAATTATTTAAATATCAATATTTTTTTTGTAAAAATACATCCTTTATATTCAATTGGTTGCTAGTTTCATTTCTAGTTAATTTGTTAAAAAATCAATCATTATATAAACTTGTGTAAAAAAAATTTCATAATTCAGTTACCATTGTTCTTTAAAAACATTTTAATGGTGTGGAAATAACTACCACTTAAAATAATAATATTATAATATTTTATTTTTTTATGTTTTAACATAGTTTTTCATACAATGTTAGATTTTTGAGAAACCCATTATTGTGTGTCAGGTATGCTATCGAAAATAAAATCCCATCAAGGTAAAATTACTATAGAATTTATATATATTAATAAATATGAAAAATTCATATTATTTACTTACCTTGGATGTTAAAAAATAACTATTTTTCTTGTTTTATTTTAAACATATTCCCCTCTTCTCTCCTCCTCACATATAATGTCTCCATCCTATCATGGGTCCCCTCGCCTCTCCATTCCTAGGCTTGGTTTCCCTTCCTTTATATGATGTTGTAATTGAATGCCAAAGTTCTTGTTGGAAACATAATAGTAAGTTATTAATTCTTGATTCTCCATTCATTGTTTGGCTCACCATATATTTTCACTATCGTCTTGAACGATAATTTTCCCTATTATCAATTCATTTCAAAATTTATTTGATTTATCTTGAACAGTATTGACTAAACCCACAATATTGGATGAGTGGACTATCCATAGTATAAGGTATGTGGTCTGTAGCTTTTAATATAATATCTATATCAATTATAAATTATATGGAAGTAATTCATTCCAGATTCTCCATGTGTTTCCTTCACAGTGGAAATTAATTATTTATAACCAAATGACATAAATTAATTGTAGTTATATTTGGAATTAAATTGTTCATGGTTATTAATCTGAACCGAAACCTTCCCCTTGGAGTGTGTTACATTTATGTACATGAAATCAATCCCTATTTATAGGATTAAATAACCCAATTGGGTTTCTTTATGGATACTCTTGATCATAATTATTTGTATATAAAAATTTAATTTTTTGTTATATTGAATTTACCATCATAAAAAGGGTTGATGCATTAAATTAAATGATTTAGAATGATTTCCTTTCCCCATTTTTATAATAAAATCACCAATGATGTTGTTTTTCATGTCAAGAAATATAATGGAATAAATTTGGGATATTTAATGTTATGAATGGAATTCTTAATGCAAAAAAATTATTAATTTTAAATTTATTTGAGACTGTGAATTACCATATTTGTGTACCTGATTTGTGATTGAATTTTTCTCAATATGGAGTCCCTTGTAATTTAAATTAATTGATTAAATTAAATATAAATTCTTTGACAGAATTGTGGATTCTAATGTAGGAATTTTATGGATGGGCTAATAGGAAATATAAAAGTATAGCTACCAAGTTTGATACCAGTTTACTTATTAAGGAATAACATGGACAAACTCCTGTGTTTTCTAATTAATTTTATTCCAAGAGTGACACTTGTGATTTCACTTTATGTAATCCAAATTATGGGCACATAGGATGATTGATATTATTATCTCAGTGAGTGATATCGGTACCCAAGTTTTGATACATTGGGCGGGCTTGGGGGAATGTTGGTTATACCATACAACAAGCGATACATGACCAATACATGTGATACCCGATACTTGATTAGTTAGTTAAGGCTTTATTCCATTATGAGGTGATACATGGGGTCCCTTGTTATGAATCACCTTGGATGGAATCTTATGATGATGGGTAATTATGGCACTCCTAGTGCGGTACATGGGATTCCTCATTATAGACCACGTTGGATAGGTGCAATATTCTTTTTGATTAAAAACCATTATGCCTAGTGTTTAAGGATCACATATATACTAGTTTATCATATTTATTGATGCCTTTTCCAAGAAAAATAAAATGATATTCTTTGGTACATGTTTATATTCAACTTTAATAATATGGAAATTTTTTTCCCCTATGAACAAACCCTATAAATATTTATCTTATATATATATATATATATATTTGTGTGTGTGTTATTATTTTTACTTAGATTATGGGGAAATATTATATAGGATCATCACCATTGTATGTATATCAATACAAACATGTCATTTATGAAATTACATATGTGGAATATTATGTTTAAAGTAATTTAAGAATAGGTTGAAGATGGTATGGTACACCAAGTTTCCCATAGGAACCTGAGCCTATGTGTTTGGTGTAATATATTTATGGATTTAATGATATACCTATAGATTGAAATAATTTTTCTTCATAGACTAGATTATGTTTCAGATTCCATTGGTGGTGGAATACTAATTTATTTTACACCCTTTTTTGGTTTTCATTTCACAAGGGAACTTGATAAGACTTCATATCTATTGGTCGATGGATTATTTATTTTATTTTTCATTGTACGTTAGAGATTTGGAGCACAAGACTGAGCTCGTAATCAGAATTTTTATTCTGATCACCCTTGAAAATTTTATTCTTCTTCATTTTTAATGTATTTAATTTTACTACCTACTATATTTCTTCTTCGTGTACATTACAAAATCATATGTAAATGAAATACTATATGTATATTTCACAGTTTCCATTTCTTATCGTTATCATTTTTTTATCCATCTTCTGATGTTATGTATTTTATTTATACTTATTCCACATTTTTTCATATTGTTTGTTCATTTATATTTAATATTCCCCTGCACTACTCTGAACATGAATGTATTTTCTCCTCACCATATAATCATGGTACCCTCACTTTAAGTAAGTAACCTCTATCTTATTGGAATGAATGCTTGAGGGCATGTAGTTTTCCATCTCAGGGAACCACTTCTGTATCTCTTAGTTTGGGATGTTACAAAATTATATAGAATGATTTATTTTAATTTTTCATACATTTTTATTGGATGGTAGACATCAGACTAGGAATTAATTGATTATTGAAAAATAGTTTTTCTATGGAGTGATAAAAACATGCCTGGGAAACTTTAATTTTGTCAGGGATAGTCACCTCTAGGACCTGTAGTCAATGGAAAAAAGAGTGTGTGGCATGGGATGATTTCATTTTCTCAATAATTTGATGATAAGGGAACTCATATGGTGTTGAGAATCTTGTAATTAAGTTTTATAATATCTTTTTAAGAATAGAAAGAACAACCATGAATGGAAAATTTGGAAATGGTATCCTTTTCTTTAAATTATCATGAGGATGATGTGTTTGAGTTCTATTTGTGCTTGTGAGGTAGCATGATAATTGAATTGTATGATTTTTATGTATCAATTTAAAACATAGATATTTTTGTTGTACATTTCTGGTTGTTCTTGATTAATCATGTAATTCTATGTGTAGTAATGGAATCATGGATGAAAAATGGTGATGCACCATTAGGTGTAGTTGATCACTTTTTAAAGATGTCAATCGTTAGTGGTTTGACTACACTTATTTCTGGTAGATGGGTATGGTTGGTCTGAAATAATACTAAATACATCATCTTTGATATTATGGGAGCATATATAGTTTATTTTTAATTATTTATAAATTCTTAGTGTGCTCATTAATGTGTGATGTTCATTTCCACTATTTTGATATCATCGAAGACACATGGACAAAGTTTATTTTATAAACTGAGTAGAATGTTTTTAAAATCGCTTTGACTTTGACAAAAAAACATAGTGGGATTTTTGATTTGGTTGTGTGGTTATACATAGAGGTTTAATTAGTCATGAGTGATACCTAGGTTCCAATGCTGGAACACTATAGATGGACTCATTGACACTATCTGGCTCTTTCACTTCACTTCCATTAGGCTCAATCACTGATGATTATACATAGATTATCAATAATGTATAGATGTATTACATTTAAAGGCTAGAATATGTACTACCTTGTATGAAATCCTTATTATTCAATGTATCATCTTGAGTTTACCCTATACATTGTTCTTTATCAATGAGATTCCCTAATGGTGATGATCCAAGCGTTACAAATGAGTCATACACCTATGTTCCTTCACTGTAACAACAACTAAAATAATTTTTTTGTCTTGAAAAATCACTAGAAGTCGTGTACGGGTTTTTGGGTATGTGTTCAAGGAGAAAATGGGGTTATATACAAGAAAATGATGGGTTTTTTGTTTTTATACACTAGTTGTCCAAGCTAAAAATTTGGTAGAATAATCTACTGGAAGTGGAATGACATCATTCATTCTTGTTTCACTAGATGTGGTTGGTGTGGAACTATTTCAGAAAAGTTATTGGGGTATGGTGAGTATAGTGTGATCTGAACGTAGTTTTTCATAAATTGTATGCTTGATCAGGATATTTAGGATCAATGGGATTTAATAATTTGATAAATTTTATAGATGTGTTGTGATCATCATTATAATTCTACGGGAGATCTATGATAATAAATTTAGATGGTGGGGAGTATTGTGTCTTAGAATTAAAAATTAAATTTTATAATTATGGTGGTTTGTTCCATGGAATTTTAAAGGTTAACATGTGATTAGATGATCATGTCTTAATTAAAATAGATTCAATTAAACCCATTCTTAATGTCCCCAGTTCAACTTACAATCATTGGCTTGGGTTTTAAGAAATTATATAAAATATTATTAAAGTTATGTTTGGAGATTCATTGATAATATTTTAATAACAAAAATACATTATATAGAACTTTAGTGACCCGAGTAAGTCAGAATTTTTTTTTCAATAATTCTTCATGGGGATGATAATTTATAATATGGGGAATTTTTATGTTCTACTATTTTAGACCAGGTAAAATTTGGGAAGTAATTTGTTTTTTATAATTTACTGTATGGTGTGTTCATTAAATCAGGATTCGGAATGTAATTTATAGGTTGATGATATTGAAATGTGTTATTTATATACTTCGCTAAAAGCTTGAGAGGTAAATCGAGTATTCTGTGAAGGTTTTGGAGCACCGAGATCCAAAAACACTTTTTCCGTAAAATTTGGAAGAGGCACACAATTTTTCTGAAACCATGCCGCCCTCCAAGAGGAAGATTATGGCTTGGTCCAGTGATGATTATGGTACTGCATGGTTTGATCTATCCATAAAATCAAAGGTGTAGAACCGTGAAATACCTCTATATCATATTACATAGGTGATGGAATGGGATACGAATAGTTTTTCAAACCATGTGCACATCCCTTGAGTGGTGAGGTTCATAAGTAGTGGAAGCCACATGGTTGGTGAACAGATTGAAAAACAATGAATTCAACCCATATACATCATTAATGGTCAAAATTACCATTTTACCCCTATTTTCTTTTATTCAACTTCACTTAATTTCACCTCCCACTCATGTTGCACCTCCCTTCCACCATTTGATCCATCTCCTATTCTCTCATAATCATGTATTCATTTTCTTCATCTGACATCAGAATAGAGTGTTGCTAGTATCATTGGCTGCATACCAATAATCTCTTAATTAAACCAAATTTTATCATTGCTTTCCATGATATATTTTTCTCTATCATTGTGTGAACTAGTTAATATTATATTTAAATAATTTAATGATTTCTTAGATTTCCCTCAACCCAATTTAGTTCATGTATCAACATTGGACAAGTAGACTATAAATTATATAAGTTAGGTGGTCCAAATATTTTACCTAATGTCATTCTGATTTATAAATTACACCATTGTGGCACATTAAAAATTCTCCATGAGATTCCTCCATGAAATGTAATTGATTTTGTTGAAACTAATGCATTAATATAACTATTGTTTCAAATTGATTTAATGCATTTGTGGTTTTCCTCTCTACTCAATCCATCCCCTTGGGGTGTTTTACCTTTATTCGTGTGAATAAAAAAACTATTTATGAGATTAAATGACCCTCATGAGGTGTTTTTTAGATACACTTGATCATAATTCCTTGTTTCTAAAAATTTACATTTCTATTATTTTAAATTTACATTCATGTAATGTGTTAAAAAATTAAATTAAATTAAATAGAATGAAAACCCTACCACCATTTTAATATAAAACCACCAATGTAGGATTTTTTATCCTAAAATTAAATGGGGAAATTAAATAGGGATATTTAAAGTGATTAATTGGATTATTAATACAAGAAATTTATTAATTTATAACTGAAATGAGGAATGGGAAGCCACATATTTGTTTAATTGGGTTCTGATGGAATGATTTTTAATATTTTTTCCCTTTTAGTTGAATATAATTGATTAATTGAAATATGGACACTTTGATATATATACATTGATTCTTAGGTGGTAATTCCATGGATGGAATCATTGGTTTCTTAAATGTATATGTATAATATTAGATAAAAGGTTTCCTTATAATTAAATACGAGGTACATTATCATTTTTTTGGATAATATTATTAATTTAGTAATAATTGGGATTCAACGTTACTATGTTCCAAGGACGAGTTCAAATACAGATTGATATTATTATCATCATGATCAGTACTAGTACCTTATAAGAGAAATCATAGATGGACTCAGGGAAAAATGGTTATACTATTCCTTAATAATTACTCAGTCCCCTAAGTGTAAAATATATTATAGGATCATTATTTTATTCTATTATTTCATACAAAGATTGATATTTGGGATTCATTTTTAGGGATCTCTATATAATAACTCTTGTTGTGATGGGTAATTATGTTGCTCATGGTGAAAAACATGGGACTAGACTTTATGGTTAACTTTGGATGCACCTGGGATTCCATTTGATTAAGAAAATTTATGCCTCCTATTTAATAATATTATATATGATAATTTATCATATTAGAGTACATTTTCACCAAGAAAAAATTGATTTCATTCAGTCTATAACAATATTCAGCCTTTATGACATGACCATTTCAGTTCCCATGTGAATATTCAATATATATGTGTGTGTGTGTGTGTGCATTATTAATATTAATATTATTATCATTATAATTATTATTATTAGGATGCCAGAGCACTAATCAATGGGTCCATCAATAGTGCAGTTTTTTCTTTTTTAAAGATTTCATTTATGAAAACCCATATGTGATAGTATATGTTTAGCAGCATAAAATAATAGTCCATGTATGTATCATTAGACAAGTATTCTTTAGAAGCATAATTTAACATGTTTTTTTATTATTTATATATTTATTTTATAGATATACATGCACGCTTCAATAATTTATAATCACATACTTGAATAATTATTATAAATCATTTGTGGTGGCCTAATGAGGATATTTCACACCCTGCTCAGGCCTCTATTTTTGGGGTTCCCAAGAAGACCACATGTCATAGGTCTGTGTATTATTTCTTTTGATTGGAATTTACACGGTATCCTAGGATCCCAAGAATGAGCTAGTACTCATGTTCCTTGTGGAGTTCACCCTCAATGATTCTAGTTCATTTTTTAATTTTTTTTTGTATTTTATCATGTAATTTTACACCTTATACATTGAATAACAATTTGGGCATGAATTAAAAGATGTATATTTGTCATTTTCAATTTCATATCATTATTAGTTATCTTATACATCTTCCACTGATCTATTATTTATTTATTCTTCTTTTTTATCATTTATTCAGATTATTCATATATGATATACCACTGAGATATTGTAACCATGAAGTTATAGTTTCACCACCATACCATCACTGGAACCTCATTGCTAATAGGCTTGCTTTGGTATTTGGGGAGTCATAATTGAGTCCATGTGACTGATCATATTTGGAAACTATTTTAATGGATCCTAGGTCAGGATGTTAGAGTTCAGTAGTGCGTAGATACACCATAATTGATTTATGGGGGTGATAAGTTAGGTGTTAGATTGTTGATTTATCACATAGGTTAGAATGACGATAAATAATAGTTTATAGAGTCACAGAAGATCTATAGATACAATCCTATTAGGTTTCGTGGTGATTTTATACCCATAGAATATACTTGATTTACTTGAGGATGTGCTCTATGTTTATCAAATTATATGACCCCGAATCATAAGCTTGTTTCGATTGTGACTTGAGATGTTCATTGAAAAGAAAAAATATTCGATGTTATGATCACATAGACCCATGATTATATGAATTTATCATGGTTATACTTCAATTATACATTCCATTGTGAGCATTACCCTTCAATATATAGCACAATGTGGATTGAATAGCTTCTTGTACTATAGATGGGTAATATTTCTGTTAATTAGTATGAATTAAGTTTTACTAAACATAAATCCAACACTATTCATATTGTTAAGGAAGGATACATTCATGTACGTATGTTTAATAAGGCCTTTACAAATATATACAATCCCACATGGTCTCCTTATGAATTCCCACTTATATTGGAATGATGGAGTCATATTTCATCACAAATAACATCATACCAAAGGGATATCGACTAATAGAATCATAAATTGGTCATCTTGAGGGTAGATTAGATGCATCATGTAGAAATTTTCAATAGTTATGGTCTCAGAATAGTATTGTAACGGCCCGGGTTTTGTGGGGATCCTTTACTTTGTGAAAATCTCGTGTTGGGTTTTCAGGTCTGGGAATCACGGTGGTGTAGGCCTATCGGTAGCCTTAGCCTACAGGTAGCAGGCCTACAGGTAGCTCGGTTTACCGGTAGCCTTGGCCTATCGGTATCCTTGGCCTACTGGTAGCCTTGGCCTACCGGTAGCCTTGGCCTACCTCTGGCCTTGGCCTACCGTTAGCCTCTGCCTACCGGTAGCCTTGGCCTACCGGTGGCCTTGGCCTACCGGTAGTCCTCGCCCATCGGTTGCCTTCAGCCACTGGTGGCTCTGGCCTACCCCCGTGGGTTCCTTCCAGTGGCGTTCCTTCTTGCGCAATTAGGGCTTTAAACCCTATTTGACCGGTTTGAGCATGTTTTAAAGACTTGTAACGCCTATAAGAGTTTAAATTATATACATAATGAATTAATGAGTCAGTTTAAACCACCCGACCCCTTTAATGATGAGTAGGGCCGCATGGTCAACCCACGACCCCCGCTCCTTACGCCGTTTCGCGTTCTTTTCTCAACCGTCCGCAGGCCTTATAAACTAATGGGTTAGGCCTGGTTTCTTCATTCCTCGATCACGACTTTTCAAGAATAGCTTTTGGTCCATCGGGCGATCCGCATCGTTATCCTAAAGTTCCACGCCCGGCCTAAGCGTCGATCGTCTATCAAAAAGTAAGGAATATCTCCTTCACCTCTCTCTTTTCTGTATCATGCGGGGTGGGCGTGCTTTTGATTCTATAGAATTGGATAAACCAAACCTAATTAAAGATAATGAATGAATTATATAAAGGATGAAGGGGGGGCTATGATCATTGATGTTTTTTTTATAATAATATTTCTGAGTTGTGCTAGCTTATGAATTCCGAAAATCGAGGCGGTTGGTGGTCATTGTTTTTTCACTAATGAACTCGTGGTGTTTTAAATGGATTGTTTTGTAATTGTAAACCTCTTCTGTGAAAAGTAAAATTGATTAATCACATATACGGGGCTGAATAAATTGATAGCACCAGGATCAACCCTTTTGTGATAACTCCCGGTGAAAACACACGGAATTGAAATCATGGAGTTTGTTAAATAATTTAAATCTTAAAATACCTGCATGGGTCTTTTTTTCTTGGTGGTAGTGGTTTGATTGTTCTTCTTTCGTGGGACGGTTGCTGGGATGTGGGAGGGGATGCGATCCCATATTTTTACACTTTCAACGGTTGTGAGTTTTACTGCCCGGTGGTTACCTCGTTTATATCACGAATTGGGGCGGGATTTTTCCGTTGATGAAAAACCTCCTTGGGGGAATGGACACGAGGCAGTGTCTCGGGGTTGTCTTTGGTTCCAGTGCTACGAGGGATATTTCTTCCTTGTTGTTGTGACCTTACAAGAGAACCAGGTGTGGATACATAAATTGACGTTAGGCTGGTTTCTTTTCCTTGGTTATGATTTTGGTGTTAGTTTCCCAGTAGTGCATAGACATAATTGAACATTAATTCTGAACACGAAAACAAGAATGGGACAAAAAGGGTTTTTTCGGAAAGATTGAGACCCGGACTTGACCGTTGTGTGATCTGTAGGTTGTCTGAAGAAAAACCTATATTTGTGTGAGTGCTTGTTACCTATGTATATACTTATAGTTTTTTGTTTCTTATTCTCACCCCACCCAAGTTGAGCACATCGTGAAGAACACCCCCATTTCATGGGGGAGGGTGTTTCTTCCAACGCTATTCTTAGTGGTTTGTTATTAGATCCTTTTCTGCTCCCTTTCCCGGATATCCCAAGTATCTGCAGGCGGGCTGTGATGGCCTGAGGACCATTATTAGCCCAAGAACATTTAGGCGGGGTAGTGTGGTGGTTGTCCAGGTGTGTGCGGCAGGTGGTTTTCCAAGTGTCTTCAGGATGAGTCCCAGGTGTCATCGGGTGTGGGAGTGGATCTTCTAGCCCAGGTGTCTTCGGGCGTGGGGGTGGTTGTTCTGGCCTAGGTGATTTCAGGCATGGTTATGTGTGACAGTGGTGGCCCAGGTGTTTGCGGGTGGGTTTCGGCAGTGGTATTGCGTGTGGTTGTGGCCCAGGTGTGTGCGGGTGGGTGTGGGAGTGGGACTGCGGTGACAGAACGGCAAGATTGGTTTGATGCATAGGATGTCTCAATAACCATTGGGAAAGTGGCACGGGGTACACAAACATCGATGTGCTCTTATTGTATATATTGCTTGACTTTCGTTATTTGGGGAGTGTGACTTGGTGAGGCTTGGGTGGATAGTTTACCTTGATAGGAGTTTAGTTTACTCCTTTTCTCAAGAGACTTTAGTACGTTCCCCCACTTCTGCACGAGAGTCTTTGTTTTTCCCTACTGAGTGTACTTGTATGCTCACCCTACGTATATAAAACTTCTTTCAGGTTTCTAGGAGGACTTTGTGGATCACGCGGGACCATACTAGCTCGGACCTTGGGGGCAGTTGCAGTTGCTGCTTTTCTTTCTTTGGTACTTACCTTGTAGTTACCTTTTTGTAGTTTGTGGATTTTACTTTTGGAACATGCATGTGAGAATGGTTTACTTTCTGAATTACTTTTCTTTTACCTTGGGGTTGTTGGGTTTCATCATCTTGTCTCCTGATCCTATAAAACAAAAAGGGGTAATGCCTTCCATTTATGTTAATTTCTATACCCTTGGTGCTAGTCGCCACTTCGGTACCTATTGAAGGCGGGTCTCGGGGTCATTATCTCTCCTTCAACTTAAAGAAGGAAGGGCCTGGCAATCTGCTGACCCTTTCCTCCTTTTGGTGAAGGCGAGTCATGACAAAATGGTAACAGATGTGATGATTGAGGGATAAGATGATGTATGGAGTTAGGCACAGTGAGGATTGCATGGGGTGGTGGGGAAACAGTGTTGGGTGACCTTGGTGCTTGAATTAGGCCAGCAAAGACCGGCTAGGACATGGGATATTAGGTCCCCCCATGATGCGATGCAAGGACTCTGGACCTACCGAATGACCAAGTGATGTCGCGCTAATTGCAGGGTAGGGGCCCTAGGAAAGGTACATGCATCATAATGACTTGTGTCCTCGTGTTTCTGGGGTGTTTTGGGAATTAAGAATAAACGAAAAGTTTAAGAAGTTTTAAAAGACAATAATTTTCACTACTTGGGCTTAGGCATTCCTTGTTTTCCTTGCAGCTATGGCACCTGGAAGGAGACCGCATGTGGTACAGACGATCAAGGCGCCGCAGACTACCTTGGCCGATCGGCAGAGAGCAGACCGAGAAGAGGAGGACGACCAGTGGTAGAGGACTCTCTAGGCCATCCAGCTACAGACCCTTGAGAAGTATGAGGGCAGCACCTCTGACATGAAGACGGAAGGATGGCTAGAGGATCTAGTGATAGCTTTCGGCCTAATCCGGGCCACGACTGAGTACTGGGTTCCTCTGGTCATTAGCCAGATGCGGGGGGCAGCACATCAGTGGTGGGCACTTTACCTGGGGGAGAGGAGAGAGGCTGAGGTGGCTTGGGCGTATTTCAAGAGGGAGTTCTGGGTGTAATTCCTCTCTTCGACGATGAAGGCATAAAATATACCGGATCTACTCTCCCTCCAACAAGGGAGTATGTCCGTGAGGGAGCTAGGGATCAAGTTCAAGGACGTCCTACGTCTTTCTTCGGACCTCTTTCCCGATGAGGAGTCTCGGGCAAGATGTTTGGAGGAGGCTCTTTGAACCTCCCTCCAGTACGCTGTTACCCCCTTTACCCTGCCGACATACTTGGAGGTCCAGAAGAAGGCCAAAGTGGTGGAGAGAATGAATGCTCTAGGAGGTGTGTCGTGAGAGGGGTTCCATTTGGGATCATCGAATGTGAAGGCCGTCAGCACTAGGCCTCCAGCGTCAGGACCCTCCAGGTTCCGACCGGCAAGGTGCAAGACACAGTAGTTTCAGTTTTGATCCCTTGGACCTCGCCCCTTTTCATCGGGCCCAGGGCCACGGTGCTTCATCTGTGGGAGCCCTGGACATCTCTGGAGTCAGTTCCCGGATCGGGTGCAGTACGGCGTTGGCGAACATCCCCCACACCCGCCCTAGTAGCAGCTTCCAGCCAGGCCTTTCTAGCAGCAGCCAAAAGGACAGCGAGCTCCCGCTCCTCCGAGGGTAGACGTAGGAGGAGGAGGCTGACCTCATGGTTCTCTGCAGGGACCTCGAGCAGGGTGTGGTCGGGGAGGTGTCTGACAGCCGAGGGGTAGAGGATCCGGGCGTGGACAGCTACACGCCGCAAAGGCAGCAGTTCTAGCACGGCCGGAGGTTTTTCAACGTACGATCATTTTGTTTAGCACTCTTGCTTATTCCATGTTAGATACTAGAGCTTTGAACTCATTTGTTGCACCCAGTCTAGCCCATGCCTTGGGTCTAGATGTCGAGAGACTTCCAGTGCCCCTAGTGTTGAGCACACCATTCGGAGGTCAGACCGACTTGTTGTTTGTTTGTCGAGGATGTAGACTGATGATAGGGCCACATCAATCGGTTAGGGATCTTCTTCTACTATAGATATATCCATACGATGTCATCATATGCATCGACTGGCTATTCTCTGTGTGCGCCATCATCGACTGTTTCTGAAGAAGGGTCGTGTTCTCGGATTTGGGCAGCTGACGTGTTACCTTCACCAGCGAGCGGAGCGGTCAGAAGGGCAGCAGGCGAGAGGAACCCCCCCCCCTCTCCTTGTTATCCTAGCTGTCAGTAGAGTCAGTAGATAATGAGATGGTGGGGGTGCCAAAGGTTGTCTGTGAGTTTATGGACGTCTTCCCTGAGGAGGTGATGACTCTACCCCCTCAACGTGATATCGAGTTCGGGATATACCTGCAGCCTGGCGCTCATCCGATCTTGATGGCTCCATACCAGATGGCACCATCAGAGCTACGGGAGTTGCAGATTCAGATTGACAATCTGATGAAGAGGGGTTATGTTCGGCCGAGTGCGTCACCGTGGGGTGCTCCAGTCTTGTTTGCAAAGAAGGCAAATGGTGGTCTCAGGTTGTGCATAGACTACAGGAGGCTAAATCAGGTGATGATCAAGAATCGCTATCCTCTTCCGAGGATAGACGATCTTTTCGACCAACGAAAGGGGCAGGATGGTTCTTGAAGATCGACCTGTGGTCTGGGTACCACCAGCTAAGAGTGAAGGAGAGAGACATCCTGAAGGCCGCATTCAGATGCAGGTATAAACACTTTGAGTTCGTGGTTATTTCCTTCAGCGTTACGAACGCCCTAGTCGTTTTCATGGGGCTTATGAACTCCATCTTCCGGGAATACCTAGATCAGTTCATAGTTGTGTTCATCGACGACATCCTAGTCTACTCTAGATCATTGAAGGACTATGAAGAGCACCTGAGGATAGTTTTGGAGGTCCTCCAACAACATCAGCTCTATGGGATGTTGTCAAAATGTAAGTTCTGGACACGAGAAGTGCACTTCCTCGGGCATGTGGTGTCCGAGCAGGGGGTCGTGGTGGACCCATCAAAGGTTGAGGTAGTTGTTTCTTGGGAATCACACAAGAATGTGGTAGAGATCCGTAGTTTCCTCGGGTTGACGGGTTACTATCGAAGGTTCGTACCCAACTTCTCCCGAGTAGTATCCCCTTGGAAGGATCTGACTAAGAAAGACCAGGTTTTCGTGTGGAGTGAGTAGTGCGAGTCAGCCTTCAACTATCTGAAGGAGAAGTTGGTCAGTGCCCCAACGCTGAGATAACTAGAAGAAGGGGCTGCTTATGAGGTGTTCTGTGATGCTTTAGGATAGGGCCTGGGATGTGTGTTGATGTAGAGAAAAGGGGTGATCTCTTATGGGTCCAAGCAGCTACGCCCCCATGAGCGTAATTATGCCACCCACGACCTGGAGCTTGCAACGGTATTTTTTGCGCTAAAGTTATGGCGGCACTACCGCATCGGAGAGCGCTCTGTGGTCTTCACGGATCACAAAATCTTGATGTATATCTTCTCCCAGCGGGACATAAACTTGGGACAGCAGAGATGGGTGGAGTTCCTCTAAGATTACGACTTCGAGATCTCTTATACTGAGGGAAAGGGAAATGTGGTGGCCGATGCCTTGAGCAGGAGGACACAGAAGGATGCGGTCCGAGAGTCGGTGGATGCCTGGAAGGTGATGGAGGAGTTAGCTACCTTACACCTGGATGCGAGGAAGGATGGTGGTAGGGGTTGCCTATATCAGATAATAGTGCATTCTTCTCTGTTGCAGCAAGTGGAGGAGTCTCAGTGTGGAGACCCAGAGTGCGAAGTGATGCGTGACCGAGTTAACCAGGACAATGCTCCGGAAGGATGGACCGAGGATGGTCAGAACCGAATGCTTTTCCAGGGAAGGTTGTTTGTTCCAGGAGTGATGCGTGGAAAGGTTCTCAGTGAGTTCCACAACTCACCCCTGGAGGTACACCAAGGAGTTTCCTAGATGTACCAGGGACTGAAGAGACAGTTCTGGTGGCCTGGAGTGAAGAGAGCAGTGGCAGCGTTTTTGGCCAAGTGCTTAGTGTGTCAGCAAGTAAAGTCTGAACATCGAGTTCCATGCGGCCTACTGCAGTATCTAGATGTCCCAGAGTGGAAGTGGGATGACATCTCGATGGATTTTGTCACGAGACTACCTATGGTCCAAGGGGGATACAACGCCATCTGGGTGGTAGTGGACTGGTTAACGAAATCGGCCCACTTTCTGGCGATCAGGGAGTTAAGTACTGTAGATGCTTTGGCACGAAAGTACGTGGATGAGGTGGTGCTGTTTCATGGAGTTCCAAGGTCTATAGTCTCGGATAGGGATGCATCGTTTACCTCACGGGTATGGAAAGGATTGCAGCATGCTTTTGTCACACAGTTACGCCTTAGAACTACTTTCCACCCCCAGACAAATGGAAAAACAGAGTGCACCATCTAGACCATGGATGATATGATGTGGGCATGTGTTCTGGACTCAGGGGGATCATGGGTCTGATACTTTACCCTGGTAGAGTTCGCCTACAATAATAGCTATCACTCTACCATCGTTATGGCTCTGTTTGAAGCTTTATATGGGAGGCCATGCCATTCGCCTATTTGTTGGACCGAAGTAGGAGAGGCAGACATCCTTGTCTCGGAGGTGGTGCAGAGCACGACAGAGAATGTTTAGCTCATTTGGGAAAGGATGAAGGTGGCCCATGACCAACAAGAGTCATATGCTGATACGAGGAGGAGGCCCTTGGAGTTTGAGGATGGAGACCGCGTGTTTTTTAAGGTCTCCCCTCGGCGTGGGCAGCGGAGGTTCGACAAGGGGAGTAAGCTTTCTCCCGAGTTCATCGGACCCTTCGAAGTGTTGTGGCGGGTCAGCGAAGTGGCTTATCAGCTAGAGTTACCACTGATACTACTGAGGATACATGATTTCTTCCATGTGTCCCATCTCAGTCGGTACCTGCACAACGATTCACACGTCCTTGATTGGGGTGAGTTGTTCATCGAGGACGACATGACTTTTGTGGAGAGATCAATGATGATTGAGGATCGCAAGGAGAAGGTGTTTCGTGGTCTAACCATTCCCTTGGTTCATGTGTTGTGGACACATGGTGGGCTTGAGGAGAGTACGTGGGAAAGGGAAGTACAGATGTGTTCCCAGTACCCATAGTTGTTTTGGGTTTTTTTCCTTTTTGTACCAGTTGTGGTAGAAAGTTATGTCTTGTTGACTATGAAATGTACTTGTTTTCTTCCTCTGAATGCATGTGAAAAGCCCTGGCTATGCGGAAGGAGAGAACCCGACCCTAATTAAGATGCATTAAGGTGGATGCGATAAAACCCTTGCGAGAATGTCAGTGCCGCCCAAAGAGGATAATATCTTGACATGGGGGAGGAGGCTCCCCAACCCACATACCTGGGCATCTTGGCTTGGTATGTTGGAAGTGTGCGTGGGTTCACTCCTAATAGGTATCTTTCGAGGTGGTTGCTCATACCCTCTCTTTCCTTCTGTTTTGTTTTGATTCTTAGGGACGAGATTCCTTTAAGAGGTATCTTATGTAACAGCCTGGGTTTTATGGGGATCCTTTACTTTGTGAAAATCTCGTGTTGGGTTTTCTGTTCTGGGAATCACAGTGGTGTAGGCCTATCGGTAGCCATTGCCTACTGGTAGCAGGCCTACCGGTAGCTCGGTCTACCGGCAGCTCGGTCTACCTGTAGCCTTGGCCTACCGATAGCTCGGTCTACCGGTAGCCTTGGCCTACCGGTATCCTTGGCCTACAGGTATCCTTGGCCTACCCGTAGCCTTGGACTACGGGTAGCCTTGGCCTACTGGTAGCCGTCACCCACTGCTGGCCTTCAGCCACCGGCGGCTTTGGCCCAACCCCACGGGTTCATTCCAGTGGCATTCCTTCTTGCGCAATTAGGTTTTTAAACCCTATTTTGACCTATTTGAGCCTTTTTTAAATACATGTAATGCCCATAAGAGTTTTAATTAAAGACTTAATTAATTAATGAGTCGGTTTAAACCACCCAACCCCTTTAATGACGAGTGGGGCCGCATGGTCAACCCACGACCCCCGCTCCTTACGCCGTTTTGCGTTTTTGTCTCAACTGTCCGCGGGCCTTATAAACTAAAGGGTTAGGCATGGTTTCTTCATTCCTCGATCGCGGATTTTCATGAACAGCTTTTGGTACATCGGGCGAGCTGCATCGTTATCCATAAAGTTCCACGACCAGCCTAAGCGTCGATCATCTATCAACAATTAGGTAATTTCTCCTTCTCCTATCTCTTTTGTGTATCATGCGGGGTGGGAGTGCTTTTGATTCTATAGAATTGGATAAACCAGACCTAATTAAAGATAATGAACGGATTCTATAAAGGATGAAGGGGGGGCTGTGATCACTGATGTTGATTTTTTTAATCATCTTTCTGAGTTGTGCTTCCTTACACATTCTGAAAATAGAGGTGGTTGGTGGTCGTTGTTTGTGCACTAATGAACTCGTGGTGTTTTAAATGGATTTTTTGTAATTGTAAACTAATGCAATGAAAAGTAAAATTGATTATTCAAGTATATGGGGCTGAATAAATTTAAATCACTAGGATCAACCCTTCTGTGATAACTCCTGGTTAAAACACACGGAATTGAAATCATGGAGTGTGTTAAATATTTTAAATATGAAAATACCTGCATGGGCCTGTTTTTCTTGATGATAGTGGTTTGATTTCTCTTCTTCCACGGGCCGGTAGCTGGGATGTGGGAGGGGATGGGATCCCCTGTTTTTATGCTTTCTGAGGTTGTGATTTTTACTGTCGGGTGGTTACCTCGTTTATATCACGAATTGGGGTGGTATCCTCTGTTGATGAAAAACATCCTTGGGGGAAAGGACACGAGGCAGTGTCTCCGGGTTGTCTTTGGTTCCAGTGCTATGAGGGATCTTTCTTCCATGTTGTTGTGACCTTACAAGAGAACTGGGTGTGGATACATAAATTGAAGTTTGGTTGGTTTCTTTTCCTTGGTTATGCATATGGTGTTAGTTGCCCAGTAGTGTATAGACTTAATTGAACATTAATTCTGAACACGAAAACAAGAATGAGACAAAAAGGGTTTTGTTGGCGAGATTGAGACCCGGACATGAGTGTCGTGTGATCTATAGGCTGTCTGATGAAAACCCTAGCTTTGGGTGAGGGATTTTTACCTATGTATATACTTGTAGTTTTGTGTTTCTTATTCATTCCCAATCCAAGTATAGAACTTAGTGCCGAACACCCCCATTTCATGGGGGAGGGTGTTTTTTCAATGCTATACTTAGTGGTTGGTCATTAGATCCTTTTTTCTCCCTTTCCCGGATAGTCCAAGTATCTTCGGGCGGGCATTGATGGCCTGAGTTCCATTATTAGCTCAAGAACCTTCTAGTGGGGTACTGTGGTGGGTGGCCAGGTGTGTGCAGTAGGTGGTTTCCAAAGTGTCTCCGGGATGAGGCCCATGTGTCTTCGGGCGTGGCGGTGGATCTTCTAGCCTAGGTGTCTTCGGGAATGGTGGTGGATGTTCTGGACTAGGTGATTTCAGGCATGGTTATGTGCAAAAGTGGTGGCACAGGTTTTTGCGGGTGGGTTTCGGTAGTGGTACTGCTTGTGGTTGTGGACCACGTGTGTGTGGGTGGGTGTGGTAGTGGGACTGCAGTGACAGAATGGCGGGATTGGTTTGATGCATAGGATGTCTCAATAACCAGTGGAAAAGTGGCGCGGGGTACCCAAACATCGATGTGATCTTATTATATATATTTCTTCACTTGCATTATTTGGGGAGTGTGACTTGGTGAGGCTTGGGTGGATAGTTTACCTTGATAGGTGTTTAATTTACTCCTTTTCTCATGGGACTTTAGTACGTTCCCCCACTTGTGCACGAGTTTCTTTGGGTTTCCCTACTAAGTGAACTTGTATTCTCACCCTACGTATATAAAACTACTTTCAGGTTTACAGGAGGACTTCAGGGATCGTGCAGGACCATACTAGCTCGGACCGTGGGGGCAGTTGCAGTTTCTGCTTTTCTTTCTTTGGTACTTACCTTGTAGTTACCTTTTTTTACTTTGTGGCTTTTACTTTTGGAACAAGTATGTGAGAATGGTTTACTTTCGGCTTTACTTTTCTTTTACCTTGGTGTTGTTGGGATTTATCATCTTATCTCCCGATCCTATAAAACAAAAAGGGGAAATGCCTTCCATTTGTGTTAATTTCTATACCCTTGGTGCTAGTCGCCACTCCGGGACCTATTGAAGTCGGGTCTCGGAGGTCATTATCTCTCCTTCAACTTAAAGAAGTAAGGGCCTAGAAATCTGTTGACCCTTCCCTCCTTTTTGTGAGGGCGGGTCGGGACAAGTATCTATTCTGAAGCACAGATTCAGACACACAGATCTGCAACATATGGTTTTTACGTAGTATCCAACCAACATAATTTGGGATGATTCATTTCATTTGAAGTTAAAAGTCTCTTATCTTTTAGTAGTCTAATTTAATGGTTGATAGTCAGTGGATAAAACTTCATTGAAGAGGCAGTGTCAAGACCATGAATCTTACAAGTGTAGTTAAAGAAGCCCTCATCTAGGTGGTTCTCTTAGAGAAGAATTTGAATATTCATATTTTGGAATAGATAGTGGCAAAAAGAATTATGAGATACTTCAACCACTATCACCTTGTATACCATGATAAACTCAATGGGATGAAAGATTTAGAATAAAGTAATTATATTCTAGGTATAGTTATGATCAAGATACTAATGAGATGATTCGATGTATGATCTATATATTTTATACTTAACATCTAACAGTTTTAGACACATGAGTGAGTAATTACATTATCTCTATATCACTTTTATATGATCTATAGCTTCTATTTGAGTCTTCAGCCTTACAATTATTCCATGATATTCCTACAATGTTTGATTTTTTAAATCGTGCATCTCTATGCAATGCAGGATGGAATTCCATGGAGAGAGATTATTTTGGGAACTCTTTATCATATACATGAAACATTATAATGGTATCTTAGTTATAGATTAGTTGTATATGGTGTGTTCCTAGATAACCATTCATCATATGAGAGTAATATTTTTCCATACTAAAAGGCCATGATTTTTCATCATGGTTGAGAGAATAGATATATTTGGGCATGTGTAGTTCATGGGTAGGATGCTACAACCTATCACCCATCAATTAGAAATATTATCCCGAAGTGAAATAGTTTCATTCAGAATCTATCTTCCTAAACTAGTGGATCATTATTTTGACATATTTCCTCAATATGTTCTAGAACTACCACCTGAGTGGGAGATTGAATTTTTTAGTAATGTGAACCACAAGACCACACATATATATTCTTCAGCATATAGTATGGACCCCACTATGGTCCAAGAGATGGGATTTTATGTTTTTTTACATTAAGAGAAAGGTTTAAATGGACCCAATTGATCCCTCTTGGATGTCCTAGCTTTTCTTTTGAAGAAATGAAGGATGGTGATTTGATTCTCTATAAAGATTATAATTTTCTAAATAAGATAATGATCAATATAAACTACCGCTTTCATAAGATTCATGACCTTTTTTACTGGTTGAATAGTTTTATTTTCTTTTAAAAGATAGAACATAGGTCCCACAAAATAAAATTGTTGGTATATGAGGATGATATTTGAATGATGAAAATTTGACGTCTCTATAGAAACTATGACTTCCTAGTTATTCCTTTGGGTGTGACTAATACCCTTATTATGTTCATGATTCTTGTGAACTGAATGTTCTATCCATACATGTGTGCGTTCAATGTTTTTCTCATTGATTATACTATCACATACTATGTATTAGATGATGAGAATATAAAGCATTTAAGGGTGGTCCTAGACTTACATTGGGAGCACTACCCCTATGTTATTCTATTATAGAGTTAATATTGGATTCATGGGGTTCACTTTGTTATGAAATTATTCTCTTGTCATTTTATATCGATGGATCTATTAATAATTGATGTAGTTCATTCTTAAGAACCACCTAAGTGTGTGTTGGAGATGGGAAGACTCCATTGTTTGAAAGGGAACTTCTAGAGGTTTATGGATGAATTTTCCAAGATAGAAGCCCCATTCGATATCTCTATATGGAAAGGGATGTTGTTTACCAAGACTATTCACTATTAGAGAGCCTATTAGGTACTAAGGAAGAGGTTGAACAACACACCTATGTTAAAACAACCTGATGAGTGTGTCTGGTACATGTTGTTTGGTGATCCCTCTAGATCCAGGCTTGGATAATTATTGATGCATAGGAATGAATTCATATGTTAGGGGTTGATGTAGTTGTTAAACCATTATAATAATTACATGAACCGTGCCATATATTTGTTAGTGGTAGTTATTAATTTAAATATGTGGAGACATTATCTTCTTGAAAGACATTTCATTATTTACATGGGACACCAGATTATTAAGTTGATCTATAGTCTAAGATATACCACCTAATGATACAATTATTTTTTATAGTCCTTATATTGATATGAATGTTATATAATCTAAAATACATGGAAGTGAATCATTTTGGAAGAAACCCTTTGATGAAAATATTTATCTCACTTGGTTAAAGATGTGTTTTAGAAGTTGGCCACATTGTAGAAAACCATGGTGAAGGAGAGTTATGGTTATTATCTCCAACAAATGGAGGTGAATACATCATATCATCAAAATGTGATAGATGGAATTTTTGATGACAAAAACTGTGAGTTTCTACACGACATAATATCCTTGGTGAAGCAATAAATGATTTTTTGGACATATGGGAGAATGTCATCAATTTATTGGTATAGATAGTAGTTCTAGTTGCATTGTATGAGTAGATGTTGAATAATTTTCATACAACTTCATTGGGATTATATCTCAATGTGGTGATAATGTACATGTATATTCACAAGAATTTTTGGTGGGATGAAATAAGGATGAGTTTTTTTATTTTTTATCTCTGTGTCTAACATGTATTCTATTAAATAATGAACATCAAGTTCCCACATGTTTTACTGAATGAATTGAGAATCCATAATTGATGTGGGAAAAAATATTAATGGAAGTAATGAAATTCCTTCCACAGATAATTATAGGACACAATTTTATGTGGTTTATAGTTGACATACTTACCAATATAGTACACCTTCTTATAATCAGGTAATAGATTAAAATCTAGTGTTTGTGGATGTTTTAACTATGGAAGATTGTCCAGCTTAATGTGGTATGCTTAATAATTATCTTAGACCATGAATCTTAGTTCATGGAATGGAATTTTAAGGTTCTTAAATAGTATTTTAGGAACTAGTTACATATGAGCATTGTGTTTCACCATTATATGGAAAGATAGACTGAGAAGACCATCGATGTGTTAGAGTATATACTAAGATTTTGTATGTTGGAATTTGAATGGAGATTGTAGGATCAATTTACATTGGTGTAGTTTTCTAATAATAACATATATCGCACCAATATTATCATGGAACCCTTTGATTCCCTATATTGGAGACCCTATATTCCACCATTGTACGAGATTGATATTGTCATGGCATCTCTTGTTGGGTATGTTTGATGTGTGCATCAATAGTGAAAGTTCATATTATCTGAAAATTGTTCAGTATAGCCCAAAGATGATAGATCATAGAAGTTAATCAACATTATAATCCATTTAATATTTATTAGGGAGACTAGGTCATCCTAATATCTCTCCATGATGAGGATTGAATGATTTTGGATGGGGAAGAAAGTAGTCTTTGAGATTTATCGGGCAGTTTTAGATTTATAAGAGGGTTGGATAGGCTTCTTACATATTGATCTTACCCCCATAGATATAATGAGTGTATGAAATGACCAATATGTTTCAGTTGAGGAGATACATCCAAAACCTAACGAACATTATTGATTTGGGATATTCATACATCGAGGATGGGGCCACCTTTTTATAATTCCCCGTGATGATCATTGGTTATAAGGTGGGGTCCATATATTAGTAGACCATCCATTTGGATTGAGATATTTCAAAGCAAAAGAGAATATAGGAGAGCTCTGGGAATGTGTGAGAAATCTTTACCACAGTACGCCCAAAAAATTCTCAATCTTGGGCATTATGGGGGAAAATATTTGAAGGGGGTAAGAATGTTATGACTCGGGTTTTTTTAGTTTTACAATTTGAATATATGGAAATTTATTTCTGTGTGTGTATAGATTTTACCATAGATTCAATGGTATTTTTGGATTTTATATGACTCTACAATTAATATATAAAAATATTAATATATATTAATGTTTAAAAGCACATCTTTTTGGAATTTTGTTTTTCTCATTGGTTTTGACCACTGCTAGGAGATTCAATACGGTTGTGGTTTTGGAAATCTAGGGTTTACCATACCATAAGATATGACCTCTATTGGGAATGTTAGTTCCCCCCCCCCACACACACAGACACATTGAGTAATATATAGTACATGTTAAGAAGGATAATCATGCACACAGATTTAGCACAGACCATATGTCCCTGAACTAGAAGGAACTGAGGATCCACGGTGGTATAAAACCATAGAAAATAGAGGATTGGATAGAGTTTCTAGTCCTTATTTTCTGGATCATCTTGACATTGATACATCAAGTAGTTCAAATATAAGATATCCTCTTCTGGGAATCCTATGAGAACTGGTGGATTTTGGTTACCCAAATTCTTTATGGGTAAACTCTATCGTATATTAAATTCCATTAGTTGTTTTGATAAAAGTAAAACCACTCATGTTTATGCTCGGTTCATATTTTGGAACATCTGACATTCTATCATGGTGGTATGGAAGTGAATTATTATTATTCGAGGTTTGTAGACCTTATATGGTACTCTCAAAACATGATCAGGGATGGATACATCTATGCATGGATGATTGAGAAGGGACTCCAAAGAGAGATCCATTCTAGTGTTTTACCATTATATATTCCCATATAAGTTATGTTTTATAGAAGGAAATTGTGATGGAGAGTTTACTATCAAAGGTACACTAGTAAGATATAGATAGAAGTGAGTGTTATAGGGATGAGTCACCTGCAAAAGCAAGATGATGCATGTATACATGATCTTTTTGTAGGATACCTCTCCTTGGTTCGACATAGGAACATGATCATGTGGAACATGATCATGTGGAACATGAATCATGCATAAGAAATGGTAAAATATAGATGGGATGTTTTTTCTATTATAGTAGGAGAGGTCATATGGTGTGTGAATTCCTAAACTGACTTGCGGAGGAGGATGGTATAAAGCTAACAAACTACCATGGTAGAGACATCATCATGTTCATGGATCTCTCATTAGAGAATAGAGAGGCCCCAAAGAGGTATAACTAACAAAGGAGTAGTTGTGGGTTGTTCATGACACTATGGCATCCTTCCACCACCAATAGGTGGTGGCCATTATCAGGATTATGAAGCTGGGGTTTGGGCCGCTGACAGCTGCAAGAGTTCCATTATTATGATCCAACTATAAATATTATAATCATATGTATGATCTTTTTTATTATATTAATGCTTTAGTATTTTTAGACACATTTGAGAGTTATTCATTCATCCCTTTACTCATGGTGTGAGATATGGACCTCCCAATTCAAGTTTTATCCCATAATCTTGGACTTGAGGTTGTTATAGAGAATTCTTCTTCTATATCATTATTCTACATGTAGTGTGAGATATCTCTTGGTGGAGAGAGGTTGATGTGGGGAATTTAGGTTTTCGTGAGGGAACACTTTGATATCATCATCTATATGGGTTGGTTGTCCATATTCTGATCTTATATTGACTTTCACTATAGATGTGTCATATGACTTCACACTGATGGGACAAGATTCTCTTTTGTGGGTGGGAGAGATCTCTTGGTAGGATTATTATGTTCTGTGATCAAGATGTTGCAGCTCATCACCCATCAGTTAGATAGTATATCACTTCGTGTCGTAGGATATTAAGAATCTATATTACTTCATTCATTTAGGATTTAATGTAAGACTTCCACAAAATCATTTTGAGACTACATATGTGGTGCTAGAAACATTTTCGTATCAACATGTATCTCAGGACCACATGGATATCTTCTAAGACATACCTAATAGCCCCTACCATTATTTAATAGATGTGGTTTTAATTGGTTTTCATTAATGAGAACATTTTCTCAGGCTGAGTTTTTCTCCCCAGAAAGATCAAATATCATTAATGAAAAATGAAGATGGGTGCTTGCAACTTTTCGTTGATTATTGTAGCCTAAACCAAGCCATGATAAAGAACAGGTACCCTTTTCTATGGATTTATGACCTCTTATTCAAATTGTATGGTGTGGTTGGATTCTTGAATATCGATCTGAGTTCTGGATATTACAAGTTGTGAGTTCATGAGGCTGATATTATGAAACTGGTATTCAATGGTAGTTATAGACAATAAGTGTTACATTTGATACCCTTTGGTGTCAGGAATACCCCTATTGTGTATATGTATTTGATGAAATATAATTTCACACCATGTCTGTACTATTTTGCGATAGTCGAGATTAAAGATATACTCATATACTCTGTGATAGGGGAGGATCATGCATAACACTTGGGGATGGACCTAGATTTTATTAGGGATAACCAGTATTATATCATTATCTAGAAAATCTAGTTCTTGATTCATGATGTTTACATTTAGGGAATGTAACTTCTAGGAATAGGATATTCATAGTCCTAGAGATGATCAATATGTTTCTTTATTAGGATTCAACCAATTGTAATTCATATATGGAGAGTTTTCATTTCATGGAAGGGTACTACAATAAGTTTGTTGAAGAATTATCTTTTATTACAGCCCCTTTTATAGCCCTGTCATGGAAAGGTAATCTATCCACATATTCAGATATGTCAAAGAGGACCTTTGAGGAGATTAGTCTCTAAATGAAATGTGCTCCCATTTTGAGAAAATAGTATGAGTTCATGGAGTGCATAGTGTATTGTAATATCTCATGAACATGTCTTAGGTGCTTGTTGATGCAGAAAAAATTAGTTATCATATATTGGTAAAGTTATTTGAGACACCATGAGTATAACTACACAAATCATGTCATAGTGCTAGAAGTGGTAGAATTATCCCTAAGGATATAGAGGCACTATTTCAAGGAGAGCACTTTACGGTTTCCTCAAACCATCAGAGGATTATTTATTTTATCATGTAGTGAGAAATGAACCTAAGACAATAGTGATTGTATTATTTCTTACATGACATTGACTTTGATATAGTCTATACTCTATGTAAGATAAAAATTGTAGTAGATTCCCTTAGTTGGAGGGAAAAAGCCCGTTTTATGTAAGAGGCTTATGATTAGTTGGATTCAATAAATCTAACCCTAATTGGGTAGTCGGTTATAAATTTTCTTAAATAAATAGTGTATATATATCCACTCATTAAAAGTGTGAGAGATTCCAAGTTGGGAGACATCGATTTTAATGTACTATGTCATGAGATATCCTCAATAGAGTGAACCAATGGATATTCCGAGGGAGGAAATCATTTCATCATTTTCCAAATATGGATGGTGGTCCCCTCAAGATATTTGTGTAGGTGATTTAATAGTTCCAAGATTCTCTTTTGGATATACATCTTTTTGTGGGGAAGAATTACAGATACCATTAGTGGCTGTTTTTGTGGGCCTTCATGAGATAGAGCATGGATGAGTTCATTTCATGGTGCCTCACCTGTTAATAGGTGATGGATGATCAATAAGATTCAAAATTGTTTTTTAATCCTAAGGGGATCCTCGAGTGGAAATGGGATGTAATATCCATGAAAATTATGATAATGTATCTGCAGATAGAAAAGTGCCACAATGATATCTAGGTGATAGTTGACCGACTCATAATGTTAGCACACTTCCTTGTTTTTAGGGATAAGAGTTATGTGCATAGTTTGGGGGCAGATGTATGTATGAGATATTTTTCACCTTCATTGGTATTCTACAAATATTATCATTGATTATTATACACGGATCTCATTATAGTTGTGTAGTGATCTGCCTGAGGAATATATGATCTAGATGGAAATGAGTAATAATTTTCAATCCCATAGAGATGGAAAGAATGAAGGAACTATCTGGGTGTTGGAAGACATGTTTAGGTCTTGTGTGTTAGAATTTGATTGGTTCTTGGTGGATCTCATTTCCTTGGTATAATTTTCATACAAAAAATTCTACCACTCTATTATCAACATGGTGCCTTTCATGTCTCTATATAAGAGGTTGTGAATGTCACTCCACTGCAAGATAAAAATTATCAAGGCATCACTTGTGGGACCATAGATTGGGCAATAAATGGTGGAGAAGGTCCAGGTCAGTTGTTAGCAGATGGGGACAACTCAGAGCATGAATAAATCTTATGTAAAACAACATCATAATCCCTTATTGTTAGACATGGTAGAAACTCTTCCTTGAGTATCCATGTGATGAGGATTTTTGGATATTTATATTGGGATGAAAGAAATCCTAAATGTTCTATGGGCTATTTCCATTTCTTACTAAGGGTTCGCGAGGTTTCTTACCACCTTAACATACCACCCCAGTTAGAGAGGTTACAAAATTTCTACTATGTTTCATAGCTGTGGAGATACATGCATGACCTCATGAAATTTAATTGAATTGAGAATGTGGGACATTGAGTATGGAGCCAATTTTGTGATATACCTGAAAGAGATTTAGGATTATTATGAAAAGAACATTTGTTGATGGACCATCCATTAATCTCATTTTCTGGAATCATATGAGCTTATATGAGAGCTACTAGAAGTGTTAGAGCAATATGTGGGCTCGATATCACGATATTTTTTCGTTTTTCTCTTCTAAGGGATGAATTTTTTTGAATTAGTGAATAATGTTGAGACCCTATTTTTCCTTGTATGTCTTTGGAATATTTCTCCATATATTTTTTGAGACAAGAGCTAAGATGGAATGAGATTTTGATGGATAAAACTCATAGACTCAATATTATAAAAATATAAAATATATATTTATGGTGTTCATACACTATTTCTAAAAAATAGGATAACTCTTAAACATAATCTTGGATTAGAAATATGAGACAACATTTTTTTGGACGGTTATATAGGGGTGACCTAAAATATGTAGGAACAAGGAATTTAGATAAATCATTAATTTATAGTAAATTTAGTGGATTAATTAATTAATTAATCTATGATAAATAGATTCTTCTAAAAATAAACCATTAGACACTATCTACGGTGAGTTGCATAACCCTTGGATCTTTTTGAAACAATTTCATCCTCCTCTCATTAGTAAAGATAGTTCAAAATCTAAATGAACGTTGGATCAAGGAAGATCAATTCAGGGTGAATGTAATTAATTCTTACATTTGTAGGTGACTGTGTTATATGATGATGAATGATCCAAAATGGGGTAGGGCTCAAGAATTCATATTTTATTCGCATATTGATTAATTTGTTTGGGGATAATAATATTTTTTATTGATTTGCATAAATTTATATCAATTTCATGCACTCATGTATGTAATTTTAATTAGTTATTCAGTTTTTCTCACCCAAGATATCCCCATTGTTTTTTTGGCCTAGAACACTCAAAATGATTGATAAAAAAAATTCATGATTCATTTCTACCCTTTTCTATTATCATTCATTACCATAGGTATATAGGTCTATGGCTTGAAATTATTGTGTTTTACCAACCTTGATCAGACCCCAAAATTCATGAAGTATTCATGTGAGATGAATGCATTGATAAATGAGGGATGAAATCAACGGTTGTTGGTTTTATGTCTTGTGATGTGCACCAAGTAGTGGTTGCCTTTTCCAAATTCTATGCGAAGTATTTGAGTTCGATTTTTAGCCACCAAATTATCGGACATCACCGACCAAAGATAGATCCTCTGATTTCTAGTGGCCCAGATGCATGATTTGATGAAATGTTCTTGGTTCTAGAAACCATGATTCATATTTAATATTCTATAAAAAACACAACTATACACCATGTAGTCTGATGAACACACGACATGTAGGGTCTCGCTTTCAATAGCTAGGCTTTAACAAAATTATATATATCACACACTATATCAGACCCCACATGTTGTGGGACCTTATGTTGGAATCTTGGAGGGTTACCAGAGAGTACATGGTCATCGGAATCACCAGACACACATCATGTGATGAAGCACATGGACATGACGAGGGAGAATGGATAGGACCCTATGAGGGTGAGTAACACTATATAGTACCCATACATGACAATTACTGCTACATGATTAGTGATCCATGTACCATTAGATACATGAACATAAATTTTAGAGGGACCACATGTCATGTTGGTACCATCACATGTCATGTACCCCTTTCATCCTTCTGAGGAATCATCATCCCCTCACATATCCTTCATTTAGACATGGATTTTGGCTTGAAAATACCTCATACATATTATTTTACATGTATAATGTGATGGCGGAATCTATAGTGGATTTTGTGATATAAATCTCTATTTTACAAGAACGATTATTATTTATGTTTTTCTTAATGACAACTGTGATTAAGAAATATGATTATAGTGTTACCCCAAATTCCCTAGTTTGTGTGTCTTCTTTCTAATTACATATTAGTACCCACTATCGGGTATGATATGTTTCCTCCAATCATTTATCAGGTCCCCTATTGTAGTACAGTGTGAGTAATCTATTTATAAATAGAGTTTTACCTCCCTAACAGATCAGGGTGTAGGTCCCCTATCAACTGAGTTGTATCCCCTATGGAATAGGGAACGGGTCATGTTTCGTTTCACATTGTAGTAGCACCCTGTGAGTTTAGGTAATGGGTTATCTATCTATTTATTGATACCCCTTTGTTATTTGGGCATGATTTCTCTATATACTGATTGGAAACCCCTACTAGACTGGGGGAATGCCCTACTTATTTTTAGTATAACCCCAATGTAATAGGGTGTGGGTCCTCCACCTACTGATTAGTAACACCTTTTTGATATAGATAGGGTCCTCCTTGATCTGAGTAGTACCCACTGGGGGATGAGGTAATGTGTCCTTCTCTTGAATATTGTTACCCCTCTACTATGTGACAATGTGGAGAGGTTCAGGTTATCCACATAGATAAAATTTGGATAGACATTTTACAATATGGGAATTTTTGATGGACTTCTCAAAATGATAAAAATCTTTTTCTAGGTTTCATAAGGAGATGGTGATCCCCATATCTCTCTTTTGGGGTTTTTTTCTATATATATATATATCTCTCTCTCTCTCTGTGTGTGTGTGTGTGTTTTTATGTTGTTGGATCTTGATCACTATAACACTTTGAGTTATTTTTTTTATTGTCTATCTACTTCTATAATTTCTCTTTCTTATCCACCATCAGGTGTCCTACTAGGTATGTATATAATCACCCATGCAATGGTTTTAACCAAAAATGGTGCTTCTTATACAACAGATAGGGAGGTCGATAATGACTATATATAAACTTAAGGATATCAGATGCATTGGACAACATATGGTGGTCAGATATTTTGGATCAGGATCTAGGATCTCTCATCACTTTTACATTTCATTTTTCTTATTTTGGGAGAACATCCTAGTTTGGATTTCATTTTCCCCTTTACATTAAGTTTTCATTATCATAGGCTATTAAATGGTAGATATTTTTCATATTCATGGATATATTATAGATATTATATATATTAATTTTTATTCCACATCACTTCTGCATTGATATGTTCATGTGTGTTTGTACATGTTCCTTAGATAGTGTAATCCCATGTTAGATATGATTTTTAATTCTTGTCACCAACCCGACACCAAAAGGTCTGCTTGGGGTAGTTGCAGCTTGAGCCCCTTTGAGATGAGTCATGACTGCCTCATTAGTATGTATATGATTTCAAGAATTATTCATTTCCCCCATTATAAAATTAGTTATTTATTTTTCATGTGATTATTTAATTATTTGTGTTATCCTAGGAAATTTTAAACTAATTTGATTATTTATATGTCACTATTAGATTCCCATTTATTTTCTATTATATTATTCCTACCTTATTTATTATATGTTGTATTCATAACCTTACTAATCATTTGAGCTGCCCCTTTATATTATTATTATTTTCCCTAATGATGATATGTATTATATTATGATCTATATTCATAGAAAACCAATGATAATAGTGGAGTTTTCAATGGAATTACTATGTTTTATTTAATTTTTTTCTCTTCTAATGTATGAATAATTAATGAATCTAGTTTTCCATAACATCTAAACTATTGAATCCTTTGTTATGTGATAATTTGTAACTAATTACAATGTAATAATGTAACCTCACACTCTAGGATACTGGGTTCGTGGTATTTTATGATGGTATTGGAGAATGTTTTTTAAAAACCTTAGGAACATGATTAGGTAACAAATGGATTAAGGAAATTTAATAATATAATAGATATTTAAAATATTCCCAAATAAACCAATATTATAATTTTGATATTAGTTATACATAAATAATGAATTTATTTTATGTGTTTTACTAGTTTCGAAATTATACATTATGATTCATAATCTAATGTTATGTAAGCTATAGTTTAGAAATTGAACATTGTTGATTAAATGGAAACCAAATCAATGAACATAATTTGTATATGAATTTATTTCCTAAGTAAGATAATGATGAAAGGGTTGTATTTTCAAATGGAGATGAAATAATTATTACTCTATTGGGATAGCTGACTCAGGTTGTGAGAAATAACACCACTTCTATGGATCAACTTGCTGATCCAAAATGTTGTGTCACAATGTTTGTCCACATCATGCACCAGAAACATCCATCATTCAATGGGACAATAAATCTATTAGTTTCTACAAAAAGGAGAATTTCCATAGAAAAGATGTGCTTTGCCTGGGGTAGTATTAAAATAATGAAAGTTCTCATGGAAGTTTATTGTCACTTTGTATATTCTGATCAAATGTGGTTATTGATTCAACACACTAAGGGGGTGGAGAAATAGAAAAAATTTAATGGATTTACGTTTATAAATATTTCATTGGAAAATATTTTCCTCAAAACCAAGCAATGTGATATTGAGAGAAAACTATTATTTCTGAGACAAAAGGAAGATGAGAATGTTGTTGAATATTAATCTACCATTACATGGTTATCATGGCATGACAATGACATTACATGTCATTCAAATAAAAATAGTAACCATTTCATTGATGTCCTTAAGCCAATTTCTATAAGGTAATTATTCTCCCAAACATTCTCATCATATGGGGATAGAGTATCAAGTGATATAAAGATAAAGAAATTGTTATCCAAGTCATATTAATTAAAGGGAATCAATTTAAGATGTTATATTTTGATTCCTCCACAAAATCAAATAAGTAAAATGGGATGAATTTAATGGTGAAATTTATGAATTGTAATAAATTTGGAAGGAAATATAATGTTACATTAAAATTTATAGTTTTCTACATGTTTGGACAAATAAAAGATACTATAATCATTAATCGAAGATAAATATAGAATATTTCAATGTGAAATGATTCAAATATAAGGAAACATGATACTCTGTAAAGGATTTTTCTAGTTGTCAAAGAAACATTCTCCATAAAAGGTTATCGGAGTAAGGCCAATAATATGCGATCATGATAGTTGAGGTTGAAGTTACTAAGGATGTGTTTGCAGTTACATAATTCATATACTTGAATTTACCTAATTCTTTAATTGATCCTAGTTCATCACAATATTTTATATCCTCTCAATTTGGTAAAACAATTATACATTTTTTAGCCACCATAAGAAGGGTGTTGGTAGTCAAAACTCTTTTTCGAATCATCACTACTACAATTATTTATTAAGATGTTCTTATTTTGACAAACAATTGTTCTTTATTTTCTGATTTTAATATAATACCTTGGGTTTAATTTGATATAATTCTCATTATGTACTATATTTCAAAAAATAATTAAAAGAAATTATTGAAAATAGAATAATTTTATGTTTTTTGATTAAGATACAGACTTCTTTATTTTTAGAGGGAAGACTTCATCATCTGAGTCATGTGTAGATCCAACTACAGTAAACCTTTTACATTATATAATTGGAGAAGAAGATAATACAGGAACTATTTAACAAAAAGGAAATCTTAAAATTGAGTATATATTAACATTACATGAATTCATTGGTTTATTTCTTGCTGAATTTCCTTGATTCATACTTTACTGGGTGTTTTTTATTCTATTTATATAATCAATGATAAAAGCCCTATATCAAAGTCACCCTATAGAATGGCCATCGTGGAGTTAGTGGAGTTAAGAAAACACTTGATGATTTGAGTGGTATGGGATTTATTCACCCTAGTGTTTATCCTTTGGGATCCCCTATTCTTTTCATTAATAAGAAAGGTGGATCTTTTAATTTGTGCCCTGATTATAGAGAAATAAAGAGTTTATGATAAATAAAAATTATATGTTCCCTTACTTTGATGACTTATTCAACCAAATTTACATAGCTCATTACTTTTCAAATATCTTTCATCAATCTGTATTTCATCAAATTTTAGTGAATAATAAAGATATCCCGAACGCAATGTTTCAAATGATTTATGGAAATTATGTGTTTACTGTATTTCACATTGGATTAACTAATTCACCATATGTTTTTAGGAATCAAATGAATTTTGTAAATGAAAAATATACTGATAAATTTATTATGGTGTTTATTTCTGATCCATAGGTGTAATAAAATGACTATTTGGACAATATGAACCACTTCAATATCATTATTGATACACTTAGATGAAATGAGTTATATGGGTTATTTATGAAATGTGAATTCTATCTTTAAATAGATTCTTTTTTTAGATATATCATCTTCATGTAGGGAATCTCAGTTAATCTTATGAAGTAAATGGTAATCCCATAATTTCATATATCAATAAAAAAAATTATGTGTATATATTCAATTGTTTGGAAGGTCGCTATCAATAATTAATTAAAAATAATTATTATATATCACATTAACCAATATTACTTATAAAGGGGTTATGTTTATTTAGAATAATAAATAGGAATAAGTTTTTCAGAAATTTATGAGCATATTAGTGAATTATCTTATCTTAAAATGGTTTATTTATGAAATTTAGTGACAAGTCAATAAAGGCTCATGGATTATACTAATTCAGAATGATAAAGATTTTTTCTATGAATCGTGGAAGTTAAAAATCATGAATTTAACAACGAAACTTATGATATTGAGTTTAAAACAATATTCATTGATCTGACTATATGAAGACATTGTCTCAATGGTGAAATATGTGAGGTATATACAGATCAAAATATTTTGAGATACATAATCTCATAGATATAACACAACATGGGGAAACTGTGATGGATCAAGACACCCATGGATTATGATATCCCAATACACATCCTCCTAGGGATGGAAAATAACATATGAAATGCATTGATTGGGATCAATAATGGATTTAGTAAAAAAATCATTATTTATAGGCCTCCTATGTTCATGGATAAATTAAATATGGATATGGGAATTATTAAGTGGGATCACAAATCCATTATAAAATGATTATAGAATTGTAATTTTTATAAAATAAAAAAAAATTGTCTATTTGATGATGAAAATTTTCACTAGATAATTAATGTTTTAATTTTTGATAAAATGGATTGTTTCATATATGATGATGAAATTATAAAAATTGGGAGGTGGTTTCATTTTTCCTTTATAAAAAAGCTAAAAATGGAATTACTGAAGGATTATTATTTCTTGACATTTTCTATTCACATTCATTTCACCAGAATGTATTGGGATTTGAAGGATCATTTTTTGTTGGATCAAATGAAGAAAAAAAATTATAGTTGTTTTTTAATATGTTGATATTGTCAATAACATAGTGTTAAGAGAAAAATAATAGTGGAGTCATAAGAACTAAAGCTATTTTTAAATGTAAATGGGATGATATTACCAAAGAAATTTTTATAGATTACAAATGTCTCCAAGAAAGAATAATGTGATATGGGTTATTATTGATAGAAATACCAAATCTATATAATTATATACTAGAAGATATCATTTCCCATTTCAGTTCCCTACATGAAATAATATTAATGAAGTTGTAATTATTCGTGGTGAAACTATTTCAATTGTGTATGAAAGTGATCCCAGATTTATATAGAAATTATGGAAAACTATTTATAAGGATCTTGATATTGATCATTATTTGAGAACCATGTGTCACCATCAAACTAATGGGAGTTTATGAATTACAGTCATTATTTTAGATAATGTGTTGATGACATGATCACTTTAATTTAAAGGTTTGTGGGATTATGATGTACATTTGGTTGATTAGACTATAAAAATATCTTTTATTAAAGTATTAAAATTGCCTCATGTGAAGTATTAAATGGAAATAGAAATCATACACCATCTTATTAGTTTTTATATAGTGGATGTAAGATTCTAGGTTCATAAATTAAGGAGGAATCAATATTAAATGAAATGCTTATTCAAACCCACATCAAAGAAGCTCAAAGTAAGAAAAGTGTTATGCTAATATCCTTAAGAATGATTTTTAATTTCTTGTGTGAGATCATGATTTATAGAAGTTATCTCAATGGAATGGTGCCACAATATTCATCAGGAATGGAAAAATTCACCACATGTTCATCATTATTTTTTAAATCCTAGAATGAATTCGACATGTGGCATACCATTGGGCCATGGCACGTAGACTTTCATATGTACAAAATGTGTTTCATATCATATTATTAAGGATTTATTATCCATACATGATGCATGTTATCACTTTTGAATTAGATTTCTTAAAACATAATTTATTTTAATGTGGTGACCCAATCCACATTATGGAAACTAGAGAAGAAGTAATGAGGAATCAGTTTACTCATCTAGTAATGGTACTTTGGAAAATTCATAAGATAAAAATAGTGACTTCAGAACTCAAAAAAATATGATGAAGAACATCCAAAACATATTTAAGAGCAAATATTCAAGAAAGTTTGAAAGAAAATGTTTTTTTATGAGGAAAGAATGTATCACCCCAATATTTTATGCCATTCCTCTTTTCAAATAAATTTAATCTATTGGATAGTTTTCATTACATTCCAAACCAAGTTCCAATGAACTATGATCAAGTATTTTGTGACTATTCTAATATATCAGTTAAATTGGTGGGTATAAATGGTATAGACTAACATTTGAAAAAAATATGACTAATGAAATTATAGAAGAAATTGTTTAGTCATTAATTGTAAACAAATAATTATTATTTTTAAAATCTAAAGTATTTTTCTTTGAAAACTTTTTTTGTGCGTAAAATAAATTTATATCATAAGATATAGAATAAGTCACGGTTGGTGATGATTTTAATGAAATTCATTTTATGATGAAAAGTTTTAAACATTAATATAAATTTTTTAAGCATTTAATAAGAATAAATCCATTTTTATTTTCATAATATCTATATTTTCTATAAAGATGTGTTTGTCGCCTTTTGCATACTTATTTTAAAAATAATTTCTACAACTTATTGAAAATGAATTTGATAAAATTAATTACATATTTATAGTAAGTAGGATAAAAAAATTTCAATATGAAAATTTCATTTTCAATCACAATGAAAAGAAATCATAGAAAAATTTACCACCTAAGTAAATTGTAAATTTGGTTAATTTAGGTAAAAACAAAGTTATAAGGCTATAATTTATAATCATAATTATTATTGGATAAATATTATTCAACCCTATTTGATATAATTCTTTTAATGGACACTATTTTAAAAATATGACTTTTATATTATTTAAATTAAATATAGTTACAAAATGTTGCATTTTTGTTTTTAATAACTTTTATTTGTCTATATAGTGAAAAGGAATGATGTGGATTAGCCTAAATATATATTTTCAGATTAATGAAAATATAATAATTATATATTTTTTTTATTTTAATAAATTATTTAATTTACATAAAATTATGTGCAATGATAAGTCAATATTTACTTAATTAGTTGGATAATAAAATAAATTATTTTCAAAAATATAATATTTTTATAATATGAATGAGTTAATGTGTCCTAGAAATTACATTGATAATTATGACTTATTATAGAGTTTTAAAATAATTATATTTAAATGAAAACAATTTATTTTAGTTAATAAAGGTATATTAAATGAATAGTGTCAAAATTGAAATCGATGATAATTTTAAAAAAAATATGAAATTATTTGAAATTCATAAATACTTTTTATGCATCCTTGTAAATGGAATATACATTAACACAAAATTATCATCCATTTATAATTTATTTTCCAATTTATGGTAAATTTATTAACCTATAATGATTAAAATATTGGTTAAAACTTTTACAGTCAAAAAGAAGTAATCGTCTAGTTAATCAAAATGATAAGGTTTAAAATGAATCCAAAACATAAATAAATTATATTGTTTCATGTGACTTAAATCCAATAATATCTTATTATTTAATCCCTTATCATTTAGTAGAACAAAAAATATAATGAATTTATTAAAATAATATAATTTTGAGAAATTCCAAAAGTGACATTCATGCCAACAATAAAAGGTATCCTCCTCCTTCACTTCTTCAAATAAAATTGATCAACCTAGATAGAACAATCACTGTGAATTTCAATTCTCAAAATCCATATACATATTCATGAGGTTTCATTCTCTATAATATTCTAATATTAATTCCCTTAATAAAGGATATAAATATGGTCTCCCAAAGAAGAAGGGGTATGAACACATACTGAAAATATCGGACCTAGGTTTATTTCACAATATCATAATTATTAGTAATTAGTTAAATTTATATCTCCAATAGAAATTTTTTTTCCATACCCATTTTTCCTAGTAATATTATCCAAAATATTTTAATTATTTTCCTTTGATTGTTAAAAGTTATTTTTTCCGATGTTTGAATCTTTAAAAAACGATTTCAAAGCATTCGTATTATCATCTTATGATCCTGGTAATCTTCAGAATTTATGTCTGAAAAATGAATGGTATTTTTTATCCATGTTGGAATTATTTTATTTTCCCACCTTCATGACACGTTATTGATTTGATGCTTCCTTTAAAATTTTATAATGTTATTTTAAATTAAAATATTTTCTTTTATATGTGCATAATTTTTAAAAAATAAGTTATTTCAATGTGAAAAGGGTATTTGATAAAAAATCATATTATAATCCTAAATTGTATTCATCTATGTTAACATCCATTTTTGAAAATATTATTATTTATTGGGTTTGTTATAATATGGTACCATTTACCAATTTTTATTGGATTTTTATGATTTTTCCATTGTAGATATGATATTTTGATTCCATTCTCTATATTAATTTGGATGGTTTATGAATATGTTTATTGATAGGGGTAATTTTTTATGTTTAATATTTTATATTTAATATGAATGTTCCTATTGATTTGGTTTCCACCTTTCCAATGAGAAATGTGTTAGAATTAGTATTTGATTGGTAGGGCATATTACATACTCTTGATGTATCAGTGGGTCTTTTGAGGAAAACAAGATTGGTTATTGGTCGATGCCTTATCCATTAGTGTAAGATGTCTTTCAATGATTCATGGTTGATATGTTCTATATTTCTATAATTATTAACTTCTTTCATTGTGTGATTATTTATGATATCCATGGATATTTTTTGATCTCATGTGATTATTTATATGGAATAATTAGATTTTTATTTATTTATTTCAATATTATTCATGCCTTGTTTAGTTTTAGTTATAAACATAACCTTACTAAGAATCTAATATCACCTATTTCATATGTTTATTTTTCCCCAGGCTTCCATGAAGTATATTCTTTATGACATTCTATTATAATATAGTAGAATAATGGGTATTTCAATTGAATTAGTATGTCTTATTTTATGTTTTTAATCATAATGTAAAATTTAAGTATGTATATTTTCTAAAAAAAATAATAAACTAGTTTTTATTTTAAGATGTGATTATTTATGACTATGAAAATGTAATTAGGTAACCATTAACTATGGACTACTGAGGTCAAGGTCTTTAAAACATGAGTGACATACAACTAGGTAGTATGGTTAGAATGATTTGATGTGAATTAGGTAATGCATGATGATTGTAGCTATAAACAATTATATTATACATGAACTCATATATATTTAATATTATCTTTTGGGATAATTTGGGATGTTTAATAAATCTAGTACTGACATCCAAAGTTTAGATCTTTGTATACATTAATACATTATGAATCATATTTCACGTAAAGGTAAGATACTTGTAGAAGGTGATTGAGTGAGACCATCTTAATAGGGGTGGATATGGTATCAATGAAATTAATTGTAAATTATATAAAATCTCGTTTATTATTTTAATCTATTGGGTATATTATATAACAAATATAACTCTATTAAAATAGATTCAGGTTATATCAGTGTTAGAAATTGCCTTTATCAGTGCAAAAAAGGTTATTATATTCCCAACACTGATAAAAGACAAGAGCATTCATCAGTATTAAAATATAATTGTAATAAAAGAATTTTTTATTAGTACTATATTTAGAATTAATAAAAAACTTACATTGGTGTAATAATATACCTAAGACACCCCATTATAATCAAACATATAAAATGTAAATAAATTTAAAGTAAATTTACATTATAATAAATTAAATTTACAAATGAATTCATATTACAAACATTTCAATACTTAAAATTTTATTCATATATACAATTCATTAAATACATTTGAAATATATGACCTACCCAAAAACAATATAACTCATTAAAGGTAGGGAAACCCTATAATCTGCTACATTTTGGAACTAATCATGCTTCCAATTGTCAATCACACAACATTTTTTTGATGAAAATAAACATGTACCTATAAAAGAAAGTATTTTTCATTTTTTATTACTATAAAGTTATAAAATATACAATAAATATGATAAAATAATTAACAAATATAAAATAAATAGAATGGAAAAAATTATTGATAAAAAATAATACTGAAAATTAAGTGATAGCATAATACATTAATCAAATATATTATAACAAAATATGTTGGGATATACTTATGGGGATGGTGCATTAAGTAGTCATTAGTTTCTCGTTATTGTAAAAAAACAAAATTTAAAGAAAATTGAAACAAAACACAAAGAAAATCCCTTCTTCTCATAAAAATCACAAAGTGAAAAAATACAAAGAAAAACTCGTCTTCCTTTTCCTTCCAACATCTCTCTAAATTCCATGTAGTCTCCCAAAAAATCCCTCAGATTTGTTTGACCCTGTAATTGAGAGAACACTTCACCAACTAAGGAGGAACATAAGAGAAAATCAACTCATTCATGAACCAGTCCATGGCCATCCAATTGAATTAGATATGGCCAATCCCAGGGAACAAACACTAAAAAAACATTCTTCCCCTGATATGAATTAACAATCTCTTGGTATTGAATATCCAAACATATAAACATAGTTAGAAATCAAATTGGGTTTGATTCATCTTCTTCCTCATTTCCATGGGCTAGCTAGTGAGGACCCACATCTTCACCTTAAAGAGTTCCAAGTGGTGTCCTCTACCATGAAGCCTCAAGGGGCTTCTAAGAAACATGTCAAACTTCGAGCATTCCCTTTCTCCCTAGCTAACATTGCTAAGTCTGGCTTTACTACCTACCTCCGGGTTCCATAACCACATGTAATGAAATCAAGCGACTCTTATTAGAGAAATTCATTCATGCTTCTCGTACTTCTTTTATCCGAAAGAAAATAAGTGGTATCTGCCAGTTCCCAAGTGAATCACTCCATGAATACTGGGAGAGGTTAAAAAAGATTGTTTAGACCTACCTGCACAACAAAATCTATAATCAACTCTTGATCCAATACTACTATGAGGGGTTATTGGGTATTGAGAGAACTCTCATTGATGCCACATTTGGTGGTGCTCTTGTTGATAAAACTCCTGCAACTGTAAGAGATCTCGTAAGTAACATGGCTGAAAACACAAAACAATTCCATACTCGACCACATGCTTAAGTCAATCAAGCCCAGGATAATAAATCAATTGAGCCGAACAAGATGACCGAGTGGATGAGTGAACTTAAAGTTCTTGTATGAAAACTAGTTGTGTCTACTAAATCCTCAACCTCATCTTCTTCCCAATCAATGTGTCCTGGACCTGTCAAAAATTGTGGAATCTGTAACTCTTCATCTCATCCAACTGACAAGTGTTCACAACTTCAAGAGGATCAATCTGATTCATCTGGACCAATGGAGCTCAATGCAGCATATGCTCAGTGTAACATCAACCCTCAACTATCAGGTCAGTTTATTAAAAACATCAACCAACCTCACTCTGAGCCCTTCACTTTTTCCTATACCCAAGGCTTTAGGTATGGTAGTCCCATATCTCACCCCCCTAAATTCCCTCCTCAAAACTTAGACCAATTTCAGTATGGTCAAGGTGTTGGTAATTTTAATCAACCTTATCCTTTTATTCCACAACCTCAAAGGAACAATCCTCCTCCAAGATTCCATTATCCTAGTGAGCCTTCCCAATTCCAAAACCAATAAAATCGATTTCCCAAGAACCAAAATCTAGGAAATCCCAATCCGAACAAGCATCTTCTTTTAAGAAGCCATGGAAAGTGCAGTGGAAGAACATGCCTCTTTCTCCCATTCCAGCCTCAAGAACATTGATACCCAAATTGGTCAACTTGAATCCCACCTTATTTAGCAGCAACCATACAATTCTTTCCAACTTCCAGCTCAACCATTACCCAACCCCAAGGGTAATGTAAGTGCAATTGTACTTAGATCGGAAAAAAAATTACTATGCCTGAAGATAAGTCCTCCAACCCTACATTGAATGTTGACCTAGAGAATGAAAAAAAAAAGAAACTTGAAAAAGAACCTAAATCCATTTTCTCACCTACTTCTCTTCCATATAGGAACCCAATTCCTTTTCCAAAAGCCGTTACTAAGCCAAATAAGTCCTTTGAACCCGAACCTGAAATGCTCGACATGTTTAGACATGTTGAAGTCATCATTCCCCTCTTATATTCCACAAAACGAATTCCTATGTATGATAAGTTTCTCAAGGAGTTGTGTACCCACAATAGTAAAATTAGGACCTTCAAAAATGTTTCCACCGAGCAGTCTATTCCAATAAAGTGCAATGATCCAGGGACCTTTATAGTTCCATGAAAAATTTAAAGTTCCAACATTGATGATGCACTCATAGACCTAGGAAATTCAATTAATGTCATGCCCAAATCCATATTCTCCAACCATGGTCTAGGTCCCTTACATCCAACGAGTGTTGTCATTCAATTGGCTAATCAAAGCATAGCCAATCCTGAGGGAATAATTGAGGATGTCCTTGTTCGAGTCAATGATCTTATCTTCCTCGTTGATTTATATGTCCTTGACATGGAATGTGAGACGAACTCTTCTCGATCTCCCCTAATTCTAGGAAGACCATTCCTCATGTCTGCAAGAACCAAGATTGATGTCCATTCAAGAATCATATCCATGGAATTCAGTGACCAAATAGTCAAGTTCATCATTTTCCATGCCACGCGATACCCATCTAAGGATCACTCTGCATTCTCAATCCATGATTCTGAGGAAACTTCTAAGAGTCAATAGAACCCCAATACACCATGTCATTCATGTTCTAATGACAAAGGATCTTGTGAAAAATGCACCATGATTAACCAAGTAATAAATGGTGAAGTTGATGTGGACCTCTCATTCATAGACTCCATCAATCTAGAAGAACATGAAAACTCTCTTGAATCCCACATCAACTCTGATCGCTATTTCCTCACTCTGGATAGTATTAAGGAAAATGAATATGGAGCAATTGAAGTCCCATATTTTATTCCTTAGCTGTCTATCCCAAAAATGAAAGATGAGACTAATCTAAAACCTCTCCCTGAACACCTGAAATATGCATTCCTTTTCTGTGATCACTCATATCCTGTCATTATCTCTGCTTTACTTACCGAAACTGAGGTGTCCAAACTTGTTCAAGTGTTATAGGAAAAACATTCCATAGGTTGGACCCTAGATGAAATACCTGCAATCAACCCTGACCATTGCATGCATCACATCCATCTTGAGGAATCATCCAAACCAATTAGACAACCACAAAGAAGACTGAATCCACTCATACTTGAGGTAGTTAGAGAAGAGATCACCATGCTTCTTCATTCTGGTATTATTTACCCAATTTATGATAGTGAATGGGTTTGTTCAATTCAAGTTGTACCTAAGAAAGGTGGGATAACTGTTGTAACAAATGAACATGGGGAGGTAGTCACAACTCGAGTGAAGAACAAAAAGAATGTGTGCATCGACTATGGGAAATTGAATGTTGAAACACGAAAAGATCATTACCCTCTTCCATTCCATGATCAAATGCTGGAGCGATTAGCTAGAATGTCACACTATTTCTTTCTTGATGGATACACCGGATACTTCCAAATCCCAATAAAACCTCAGGACCAAGAAAATACTACTTTCACATACCCCTTTAGAATAAATGCATATAGAAGAATGATTTTTGTCCTTTGTAATTATCCTGCAACATTACAGTGGTGAATGATGAGTATCTTTTCCAAATTCATTGAACACTACATAGAAGTATTCATGGATGACTTTACCATTTCTGGTGAGTCATTTGAATCTTACTGGAATTCACTTTCTCTAGTCCTTAAAAAGTGTTTCAAGTGTAAACTTTTGTTAAATTTTGAAAAATTTCACTTCATGGTTGCAAATGGGATTGTTCTAGGGTACATAGATTCAAAATATGGTATTAAAGTAGATCCTACCAAAATTGAAGTGATCCAATCACTTCCTCAACCAACATATGTTCGAGACATCCGTTCATTTCTCAGTCATGCCGGTTTCTATTTGAGATTCATCCATATCTTCAGTATGATTTCCCTCCCACTCACTCGGATGCTCCAAAATGATGTCACTTTCCATTTCGATGAGGTTTTCAAGAGATATTTCATTTAAAACAAAACTAATGTTACATCAGCCCCAATAATCCAACTCGAGATTGGTCCTTACCCTTTGAGTTGATCTGTGATGCTTCTGATAGAGCTATTGGGGTTGTTCATGGTCAAAGAAGAGAAAAACATCATCATGTCATCAACTATGCCTCAAAAACATTGGATAAAACCCAATCTCACTACACTATCACTATAAATGAACTTTTAGCAGTGGTTTTTGCCATAGATAAATTTCGGACCTATCTCTTAGTTGCCAAAATCATCATCTTAACAAACCATTCTGCTAAAATGTTCTTACTCAAGAAAAGTGATTCCAAACTGAGTCTAATAAGATGGATCCTAATCCTCCAAGAGTTTGACCATGAAATCAAAGATATACCAGGAAAAGACAACCTTGTGGATGATCACTTGAGTAGAATTTATAATTCCTCTCATTCTAAAATCATCGATCCTGAATTCCCCACTGAGAACCTTCTGTCTCTCACTCCAAAAATACCATGGTATGTCCCAATTGTAAATTAATTGGTTTCTGGTGTTTTTCCTAAAAACTTTTCAAATGAACAAAAAATGATGTTGAAAAGTGAGTCAAAATACAATTTTTGGGAAGAAAATAAAATTTGGAAAACTGGGGATGACATGGTAATAAGGAGATGTCGATGAAAATGAACATTCTTTCAAATTAGAATTCTGTCACTAAATGCCTGGTGGTGGCCACTTTGGACCACAAAGGACCTCCTGAAAGGCCCTAGACTATGGATTCATCTAGCCTTCACTCTTATAGGACCCACATGAGTTCTGTTAATCATGTCCAACTTGCCAAAAGTTTGGCACAATTTCAAAGAGAAATGAAATTTCCCAAAAGCCTTTAAATTTTTGTGAGATTTTTTAGGTTTGTTGCATCGATTTCATGGGACCATTCCCCCTTCCAATGGATTCTCATACATTATTCTTATGGTTGATTATGTCCCTAGGTAGGTTGGGGACAAACCCACTATAAAGGATGATTTACATACTATTAGTGAGTTTTTAATGACATGCATCTTCCACCGATTTTGCACAACTCGTGCCTTGATAAGTGACTTTGTAACCCATTTTTGTAATAAAACCATGGAATCTCTTCTGAAAAAGAATGTGGTTGTACATAAAACTTCAACTATGTATCATCCCCAAACAAATGGCATGGCTGAACTTTCTAATAGATAAGTTAATAGAGTGCTTGAGAGAATAGTAAAACCCACCAGAAAAGACTGGCCTCAAATACTAGGTGAAGCACTTTGGGCTTATCAATCTGCCTGTAAAACACCCATTGGGATGTTTCCATTTAGGCCAGTTTTTGGTAAATCATGTCATTTGCTGGTTGAAATCCAACAAAAGTCATTTTGGCGTATGAAAACATGTAATTTTGATCTTGAATGATTCGGTAAAGATATTTTGTTGCAATTGGCTGAACTGGAGGATCTTCGACTTGATTATTATGAGAATTATAATATCTACAAAGATAAATCCAAGGCACTCCATGACAAACACATCCTGAGAAATGTATTCAATGATGGTGATAAGTTAATTATCATTAATTCTCAATTTCAGATTAATCCAGCTAAGATTAATTCTCGTTGGGAAGGTCCTTTTGTTATTACTAATGATTACCCGTTCAGTGCAGTGCAAGTCCAAGACCCATGTTCCAAAAGGACATTCACAGTTAATGTACATAGGTTAAAGTATCACCATGAGAGGATGCACAATCCTGGATCAACATCAACTTCCACTAAATCCCCAAATTCTCCAGTCGACCTACCACTAGATGGCGATGGCAACCCGCTAAATCCAAACCAGGGGTCACCTCTTTCCCTTTAACTCTCTCTCTATCTCTTCCTTTCTCTACCTATTTCTTCTTCTTCCCTCTTTCATTTTCTTACCGCTTTATTTTTCAAAACCTATATTTTTCTCTTTCTCTTTTATATTGGTGTGTATTTTAAAGAACACAAAAAAATAAAAAAATAAAAAAATGTAACAAAAAACCAAAAGAGTTATACTTCCTCACCTTCAATTTTTAAATTTTTTCCAACCATTTTGGGGGGTCAAAAGACATGGTTTCATCTCAAAAATTTTGTGTTTTTATCATATATTTGGATAAAGAATTTTTTTTCAAGAATAATCCATTTTGAATGGTCAATTTTTTATTTAGAAAATGATTTTCCCATACCGTGAGAAACAACATTTTCTTTCATCCATGGCCACCTATAGAAATATTTTCAAAATTTGTGTTTTCACCCAAATTTGTGAGTCTTGAGTTTTTGGACCTTCGAGCTGAATTTCCTACTTTAGTGTGCATTAATATGATAGAGGCATTTTCTGGACCACATTAGAACGACAATAGCCAAATAGCCTCCCATTTCCATTAAATTAATCCTCCATTTGAAAGTCCCTTCGAGCCTATGAAAACTTTTTCTTTGATAGCCACATTACAAGACCAATACCTTTTTCCACCCAATAACTACATGGATTTTAATTACATAATTGTTTTTAAATTAATGTGTGGGGGGGATGGATTTCATTATTGGTACACTTTGTTGATTTCACCATGTTATCATATTGATGAGGTTAAGCATCCATTTAATTGTGGGGGAGAGGTTGTCATTAAGTTTGTTTTGTGGAATGTAATTTTCTTTCATTTATGTGATTATCTACGTGTTATTGACATGTTTTTAAAAAAATCAAAAAAATCAGTAAAAAAAGATCAATAAAAAACTTGGATTGTTTCTTGGGTCGATTAAAAATCACTATTTTTCAGCCTTTGATCTTGTTATAACTGTTAAAATTAGTTTCGTGATGTGATCAGTCATAGGTTGGGATATGAGTGTGAGGTCTTTTCCATGATCAACATTTGAAAAAAGAGGAAAAAAGAAAAAAATAACACTTGCACTATATTCTTATGTCATTGGGAGAAGTTTTGTGGTTTGTAAATATTTTATCTTCTCATACCCATAAAATTTTTGTCTTCTATTGTGTCTTTCTTCACACAATAATTCCCTTGTAAAATATGTCTTTTCATTTCCTTCCATGTTATATTTCAAAAAAAAATGTGCATTGCTTTTCCATGGTTGTGTTTTACCCCTCTTCTTCCCTCTCTTAGACATTATATTCCTACTATCCCATAGCCACATAAAAACCCCGTAAAAATAACTTTTTTTTCTTATGCACTTTGGGTAGGGATTGGAACCTGAGAGCTCTTTCAAACTCTAAGATTTTCACTTTTGGTTGGTGAAAGAGTGAACCTCCACAAATAAATTTTATCATCATGAGAGGTGTGTGTTTTGAGAGTCCACATTTTCCATTTCTAAAATTGAGCATGAAAAAATGAATTAGTTTTGGAACATTGTTTCTGTAACAACTTGTGGTGGAATTCAAAATGGATGACTGAAACTGTCTAAACCTCCCATGATTTGGGAAACCAAAATTTTAATATCTATTTGTGAGTGAAAATGATTTTGTTATGTTTTTATATTTTTTTCACATGAGGGAATGAACAAGACTATGTGTGGTGGCGTTGATGTTACTAATATTTTTATAAATTATTATATACCACCTTTACTGGTTTTATATCCATTGTGCATAATTTGTGTGAAATATTAATGTTTTAATACTATGTTTAAATTTTTGAGAATTTTTAGAAGTAGTCCGATTGATTCAGTTTACTATTTTATTTATAACTCTACCCATAATGATCTAAATTGTGTGGTTCTTGTTTTTTAGGATTAAAAAATAAATTTAAAACATTTCTTTAGACGAGATCATTGGCCAATTCTTCCATTTTAATGATCACATGGACCACACAAGAGGACCCAAAAAATTTGTGATGATACTTGACAAGCCATGATGAATGAGTTATTAGTATAAATCCAGAAGCCCAAATTTTATGAAACTCTACCATATATTTTCTATTATCCATAATAATTATGGATAAAAATTTCAGTTCCCAACTCTAAGAACAAGGGGCTCAAATAAAGCTTTAAAGTCTATCCCACCATTCTGGCCTGGAATTAAAATCCGGACACTCTTCAGGACATATCTTATGATGTAACCATCAAATAGAGCTTAGTGTTTTCTGTGAGAAATAGAAGATATAGGTTGCCAAATTTTTCAAATAAATCCTTTGGATTTCATGGAATCTTCATATTCAAAAACCCTTTCACATTTTGAACTTCAAAAAGATTGGATTCAAATGGACAGGATAAATTTGTTTAATAAACCATCCATAACATTGGATCCATATATCCAAATGACTCCAAATATTGAGAGAGGTTGGAAAGTATTAGTATATAAAACTTTTAAGAAATAGATATCTCATGATTCGGATGTATGAATAGATTACTTGGTGATGAAATTGTAAGGACGAATTGGGAATGAAAACTGTCCACTTCCTTGGGCTATAAATGCATCCCCCTACTCTCCTTCAAATGTTTTGGCATTTCAGAAGAGGGGAGAACATATTTCCACGACCAAATACTTTTCAAGGTCTTGGGAGGACCTTCCATACTCAAGTTTTCAGTTGAGATACCCTTCCACTTCTCTTTGTTTACTTCAACTTTTGTGTTGTTCTTCGTTTGTAATCTTCTAAGTTTGTGTTTTGTAATTCTGTTTTAATGAAAGTTTCTTCTTCAATATATCTTATTATCATCCACATTCTGTAGTATAATATTTATGTTCTTAAAATAGTTTAAATATATTTGAATCCCCTTATTTTCTTTTTCTTCCTCATTCAATCAAAAATCCATTTTTTATAATTCTCATCATTATTCGTGGGTGTGTTGGACACACCAATTTTTTCTTATCCCTTTCATTTTCTTCTATTCATAATTTATCATCATAATTATTATAACAAGATTATTAAACACCCAAATGTATGAGTAATTATTTCATTGGGGTGATTCAAAATTTAGGGTTGTTAATTAATTGAGAGTATTTTCTCAATGAGTTTTCGTAAATTTATCATTGTGTATGTTGGACATAACATGTCATGGATTAATGACATATTTTGTTTAAAATTTGGTTTCCATAGATTATTGGAACCATACATACACTACCATAAACAATTAATGGTAATTATTAGAACCCAAAGTTAAGATAAGGATTGGATTATAGCCTTAAAACTTAGGAATTCTAATCAACGTTATCTTGTGAAGTGTGTGTTAATTTAAATGCAATATAAAGAAAAGCTCAAGGATATCACAAGATTAACTCTCTAATAATGAACTCACCCATATATTTATCAATTTTTTAAATCAAACATCATCCATAAATTATTTTATAAGCTCTTCAAACAAACCCCCCAATCAAAAATTCAACTAAAAACAAACGACTATTAAAAAATGTATCATTGTCGAGGATTCGAGCCGAGTACTGCTATACACATTAGCAGTGCATTGGATCTTCGACCAGTCAATAGGAGACAATCTGCCGTGTGTTTCAGATTCCAAAAATTCATGCTATATAATTTCACATATAATCTCAATACTAATCATGTAAGTAATTTCCTCTCCACACATTTCTTCTTCAGATTTAATGTATTCTTTATATATTACTTAAAAAATTTATATAAAAGAACATCTACCCTTAATAAATATAAAAATTCAATTGGTTGGGTAAAGATATTATTGAATTTTCCTTCTAATTTATTGGTCAAAACATTATATGATCATTACTCGACATTCAATTTCACCTTATGTTTCCCATTTTTTAATAACATACCTAATTCCATGCCATTTGTCATTAATTGTAAATGGTTTTTATATAAAATAAATTGGAATGGTGGATCCTAATTATCATCATGTATCTTTATAAGAATAAATGACCATGAAATAAAATTTTTAAAAGTAATTTTGACATTATAAACATTATGATTAATAAGGTGAATAAGTAACATAGTGATCATCTCATGAGGTATGTCAATCCACACAATTAGTTGAGATTTTTGGGAATTTTTTATTTTATATAATATCTCTATGAATATTATACATTACAAAAAATATAATAAAGAGATGATTTGATGCATGTAGAAATAATGAAAAAATAAATTTTATGTTGTATAATTTTATTATAATAATTGAATCAATAGTTGTTTGAATTAAATTTATACTAAAATATTACAAAACAATTTGTTACCTTGGGTAAGGTAGGCCTTTAAGGGAAATGGATAGCCTCAAAACTAGAGGTATGGTTCTTTATACTATTGTTATTTATATTTTAATTCTTCTCACTGATCGATTAAAAAACATTCTATCACAACTATTTGAAAACTAATTTTTTCTATATGAGAATCTATAGGGGACTACCTCTATTTCATTTTATCATATGTTTCCCCCATTGTATTTTCTGGATATAATTACTCACATGGTCACATTATGAAACCTACTTCTCTAAAGAGTACATATTTTCCTGAATGATTCAAATCCCCTGATTTTATTCGATCATTGAGTATAGTAAATTTTGATTAGTTTATCAAAATTGGATTAAAATGATAGAAAATGTTTAATTATTATAAATTTTTTTTCTAAAACATAAAAAATTTCAATTATCACATACTTATACATGATTCCAATTATTTCTATGTGTTTTCATATAATATATTCCTTTCAATTTAAAATGTTCCCCATTGTATAACACATGATGTGGGATGGAAGTGTATTGGAATATGGATTCATTAATATTTATATAAATACAAATATATAACTATTCTCTTGTTTCATAAAAACCAAATTTTTTCCTATGAATTTAAAATATTTATAATTTTTCTTTATGTAATGTATATGGTAGGGTTATGATGGATATGATGCATGATATCTATTTTCATTCAAATTTTTATTTTTAAAAATTAATAATTTAAAATACAATTATTTGATGCAGATAATTTCAAAATAATAATAACAATTATAGTTCACCATAAATGATTCTTCCTTCCAATGCGCATTGAAATGAACCAATTTTTCATGGTTTATAATGTGTGGTTTTATATCTATTAGTTGGGGTTTTACTCTTACTTTATAATCCCTACTATGATGTTTTGTTGGATGTTTATGAAATTATCTATGATCCTTTGTAGAAACAATTAGTAAAAATATCATTTAAATATACTTTAATATAGAAGTACTCTATAAAAAATATTTATGACTAAAAAATGTTTCATTGTTTTATTATTTCATAAAAGAGTGAAATTAAGTCATAATTTTACCCTTCAGTCTTCCCAAATTAACACATTCAATGAAAGAACAACATTTTTTCAGGTATCTATTTTAATTGACACATGTATTAGAGCACATACCACAATAAAACTAATGAAAATAAACTAGTCGAACATAATAATTTTACCACATAAATTCCATCACACCAAGAATATATGACCTTATATCATGGAATAATAATTTTTACTAACACTTTAGTGCAATATCGATCTTGTGTTTTATGTCCATATTGATTATTTGTTATTTCTGACCTTTAGGATGTTTCTGACCTATAAAATATTGTAAACCTTTTGAAATTTACTCCATTTCAGTATCACTGATATATTGTTCATTGAGATTTGTAGTATCAATCAGTGCATAATTCATTATCTTTATACGTAGTTAAACATTAAATTTAGATTATGAAATCACAATTGTAAACACGTAATATTATTATGAAATAAATTGTATATAAAATATCATAATCAGAGAAATTTGAATTACTTATTGATTATTTTTTCAAACAGTTTAATGGAATTATACCATCTATCGTGAATCGATATCCCCTAATTGTGGTCTCCTTTGAAATAAAATTCATCGATAACATTAAGAACTGTATGAAATGATAACAGTGTTCCAGTGAATGGATCATCGATAATGGAATTTTAATTTGACACTATCATTATTTTAGTCACCAATACAAAAAAATTGAACAATTTATTTTTGTCGGATCATGGTAATTAAATACCAATACATCCAATAATTCAATTATGAATGGTAAATCAATGAACCCTTTTTACTAAAAATCAAATTACTTATTCTTAATTAATTAGTCTTAACTAAAATAATATCAAATAATTTCTATTGAAAAAAATTCACATGGAATGTTTTATTATATAATTCAAAAAAACAATAATGCCAAAGTTTGACATATTCAGGTAAATTGTAATTTTTATCTTGGTACAAGATACATGCATCAATTCTTCCACAATAGTAATTAAATTTTTTTATCATACTAAATTCGTGATGTATATTTGTTTATAACATATAATTATTATTTACTAATAAATTATGATATTACACGTATAATTTGTATTTGGGATTGACATCAATGTAATTATGAAATTGATTTTTTTAAAATAACTCTGTAAAATATGGTCTTGAAACCATACTATAAATGAATTATTACGTTTATTTGATATCAATCATTCATCACATGATGGATTCAAATACATTGGATTTAGTTTTTGAGGTTAAACATGGGGTGAAACTGTAGTACTATTATCTAAAATATAAAAGTAATATTTCTCCCTCTATGTAATAATAATTTCTAAAATAACACTTTCAGAAATTCCTTCACCCAAAATGTGCCTAAAATGATGCAATTTGAGAGATAAATGTAATATACATCGAAAATTTATTCAGTAAAAAATTATGGGGATTCCTTAATAATATATCGCTCTAACATATGACATCAAGACAACAATTATTTTATACGTGGCCTTAAAATTCATCACATACCCTTAAATGGGACATGACATTCTATATTGTACATAAAAACATTTTTATGTCTCTCTAACTATATATACCATAAAGTTAAATATAATATCAACAATTGATGTTATTAATAATATCTATAATTCACATTATAATGATGCAATTTAATTTTCAATAGTAGTGAACTACATGGTGTCTATAACAGACTGCATATAGTTTTGAAAAATAAGGAAAGGCATGTTAATATGTGTTAAAAATTATTAGGTAGAACCAAATAGTAAGCCATTAGAATTAAATCATTCATCAAAACATGTCTTTCATGTGATTTTAATCCATTTAACGTCAATTATTATTTATTCAATAAAAACACGCATAGTGATGCATATATATATAATAAATGTTACTTAAGGATATATTCATTTAGTCATATCCATGAGAAAGAGCTCAAAAATAAATTGGATCCAATATTTCCTAGAAGCATTTGATGTAATAGTAGACTATGTTATGCTCAAAATAATTGAATATGACTGAATGTATTTTTTACCTTAATCACATGTAGTTTCCTTTAGTTTATAATACATTATTAATTGAGTAAACATATATTGAATATACATTAATTGTTTTCAATGTATTCCTCAATGGTAGTTAATGAAAAATATCATAGATGATATGTTTCATATGGTCAAAACATTATTTATTAAATAAAGAGTGTTGAAATGGTATATAAAAATTAAAGTGATCCCTCTTATTGAGAGGGGTTCTAATAATATCTTTTTTGAATTTTTTGGGGGGAATATATTCATTTCATATCTCCATTCATCACATATTTCTAAGTCACTGGAACCACTATTGACATACAGCAATCCTCAATATACAATCACGGATCCTTATTCGAATGCAATAGCTTATAGATAATAATATTTATTTGATTCTTCAGTGATCATCTTCATTATCACTAAATTAAGATGAAGGCCTCTAAAACCATGATTCGAGTACATTATTATTTATTATTTATTCATGTTGATTCTCTTGAGGATGGAAATGAAATATTTAGGTTGTATTATATTCTAATTATTCATATAATGAACATACAAACTCCATTAGTGTTACCAAAGACTCATTCTTATGTGAATAAATGTGTCTCAATAATTTCATAATAAAGAACGAATTTTATAATTTATAAATACGTTTTTCCTCAGTTAAAAATAAATTATATGATAATTTAATATTGGGTGATCCTATCATCACTAAAGTAATAATATAATATAATGTAGAGAAAAAGATGACATTACATTATGATATTAAGATAATGTGTAATTGAAGGAAAATATTACATAAAGCAGTTAACATAACTTATGACTGGTCATTGGAAACGATAATTAATCAATTTTTCCCTTCATAATATTGCATTGAATTTTAATTTAATATCAAGTGTGTGACTGAAATTCTTTTGTCACAAACATAATGTCAATAAAAACATATGGAATGTGGATTCAAAATGATGAATAGTTCCTTATACTCAGTGAGACCCTCAATAGACCTCATCTTAAGAGGCCTCTTTTACATTACCCTAGTTTTACTACAGGGGGCGTTGAATTCGACTGTAGCTGCCACACTACACAAAAAAGTTTAGTTTGTTATCCCATATTATGGCACTATATCCTTGCACCACCACACAATTTTCCATTTAGTACTTTTCTACCTTGATCATATCCACTAAATCAAACAATATGTTAACGACTAATATATGGTAAAGGGATAGTTTAGAGAAATAAATTTCTATATTAATATAATTTTTCTTATAATTGGTATATTGTTTATCATGAAAAAATTACATTTAATTATTTATTCATTTATATTATTCATGTTGGTAATTTTTTGTAGAATTTGATTATTGTGGAACCATTATTTATAAGGAAAATTTATTCTAAAATATTAATCTTTGAATTAATAACTATGTATGATAACAAACGTTTTAATTGTTCATCGACCTTAACCTTAGTTTTTTATGTTATAATCTTATGAAAAAAATTTGATTCTAATTTTGGCATATTAGGTTACCCTAATATATTGAAATGAATACACTCTTTAGAGAATTATCCCCATATAGAGGGACTTTTCTTTAAACTAACTACTATCCTGAAGACTAATTTTATGTACTAGAAATTTCAGGTGTTGGAAATATATCAATTTAGGATTACTAATGTAAATATTATCAATATCGTATAACTCTATTTGATTACATCAAAATTTTATGTACATTATGTCTGATGTGAATTTATATATGTATGAATATACATGGCTTGTATTTTTTAGTAAAAAGAAAATATGGGTTGTGAAATTAGTTTCACATTAATGTGATTTGAAGAAATAAATTTGGTGGTTTTCTAAGGGATTCCAAAACTAAATCAGTCAATGTATATGTATGCAATTTTTAAAATGTAAAAAAAGTGATTTTATGAAGTAAAGTAGTCATAAATTTAACATGAATATGATTTATATTAATTTTTGACACATATGATATAAATCCTTTCAAATAATAAATTTAATGGTCCTCTGAATTTTAATGTTTAAAGACATTGATCATCAAACTAGTAATGATTTACCAAATATGGGAGCCTCAAAATTATAATGTTTAAGGTATGGAAGAATTAGGTAACAATATATAATCCTTCATTAGGTTCTAGAAAATAATTGTTCCAATGAATTTTTTTGCGTTATTATATTCTTTTTGTTCACATTGGGTTATACTCAACTAGGAAACAATGGGTGGTAGGTTACCATAGATATATAATCGTATTTTCCATATGACGTATCTGAGAAATGAGTTTCCTAATAAACTATCCAATAATCATAACCATTTTAATTGGGATGTTTCCCAAACTAACTAACTATGTGGTTATAGAAATTCAAAAGTTGATATATTACTTGGTAAAATATGGATATAGGCTCCCAAAATATATGTGATGTATGTGGTTATCACTTTTAGGGGACTAGTTTCATTAAACATCCTTGATGAAAAGATATAAATATGACACTCACCAACACAAATATATATTTTATAGGTTATGGATTACATAATGGTAATCATACATACAACCATAATTAGTTTTCCCTATGAAACTATAATATATTGGAATATATGATTGATAATTTTAATCATGGATAATCATTTTATGTATCTAAATATGAATGTTATATAGATCAATTCATTTAACTCTCACACATGATTATTTGATATCAGGTGACTGTAAGACATTTTTTTATGAAAAATAGAGACTAAAATATGGACTGATGTAGATAATGGGTGATGTTATTCTTCATGTAAATAATGTAATTTTTTTTCTTATAATTGAAATCAAAACTTGTTATCTGCTTTTATATAGTAGATTAATTTTAGAATATGAAAATAGTTATTATGTTACTTTGAACAAATGTTCTATGTTTTTATTTTTTTTCGACCAGAATTTGTTTTCATAAACTAATAATAATATGGGTTTTTTATATATATAAGAATGAAATATTTTATGGTGTTATAAATATTTGGGAATTGTTTAATTATTTTAAATATAGAAAATCATATCAACAATATTCATAATAAGAATGTTTGGGTTCCTTTTCATCCCATGTTCCCATATAAATATTTCCATAGACCTATAAAAATCAAAATATCCAAGGATAGATAATTGGAAATAATTGATTTTGATTTGTTTACAAACATTTCATCCTATTAATTACATTAGATGAAAAAATTAGATTTTAGTGAAAATTTGTAATGGAGAGTAGACTATTGGATCTCATATTTTATGATGTATGTGGACAATTGAGCACCAAATTAAGTGTTGGACTTAGGTATTCTATTAAGAACAAAAATTATTTTAGTCATTATAGATATGTGACATGTTGAGAAATAAGAATAATGATTTTGAAAAGGTAAAATTGTTTCAAAATTAATATTAAAATCAACTAATGAAATTTATTAATATTCTCCGACTAGAATGGGGGGAGTGTGTTTAATCTAGGAATTCATTAATCATATGAGGGATTGTGGAATTGTTTCATAAGTCACTCTACATAGAAAACATTAATGGAATTGTGTGTTTGAGAAAAGAAATGTTCCATTTTTGTAATGGTTTGATCAATGATGAATCAATGTATACTCATAATTATATTTTATGATTATTCCCTTGATACTCCTTCATTTATACTAACACCATTTCATCTATAGAGGTCGTAAAGGCACCATATGAGATATGTACCTATAATAATTCCATCTTGTAATTTATTAATATTTGTTTATGTGATGCATTGATATAATGATTGGATTATAGTAAATTGACTCTAATTTTTTAAATGATTAATTGGGGTTATCGTAATAAATCTAAGGGATATTATTTATATAATGCTTTTAAGAAAAAACTATTCATTGATTGATTCATATCATTCTTAGAGGAGTAATATTTTAATCATGAAGATAGAGGGGTGAATTTTTAACTTGAAGATGATTGGGATGAACAAAAAATTAATTACACAGATATGGAAGTTGAGACGGTTCGAAAAATAGTTGTTAAATAACAAATGACACAAGCTTCAATAGAACCTTAAAGGTCTAGTGGGATTCATCTGGATAATTTGAGATATTTATTTCTCATATCTAATTATGGTAATGTATTTTCTATACTAGATTAATGTACCACCAATTAAGATTTTGTAGAGAGTTTTAAATTCACAAAATGGTTAAAAGAATAATAATATGAAATGGAATTTGTGTTCACTATCTATGTTTGGAATATGGTGGATTCATAAGAAGTTGTGATTGACATATGGTGATTTAGGATTTTTATAACAAAACTAGAATGGAAGAAATAATTACTAAATATAAATAATGTGTAGGTCAAAAATATTACAATCAAATTCAAGGTATTCACTATAAAGAAACTATTTAACCTATGTTAATAATAATTACAATCCATAGATTTCTTATAGAGAAGTTAAATTTATGTATGAGATATATCAAATTAATTTAAAACCATATTTTCTTAATGATAATTTAGTTCATGATGTGTATATAATACAACATAGAGGTTTTGATGTTCTAAAATATATTACTTAGGTTTTTATTCTACAATGGTCGATTTATGGATTGAATTGGGTTTCTCATTGTTGGAAGGTATTTCATGATAATTCAATTAGAGATTTTGGTTTCATAAGAAAATTAAATAATTCTTTAGTGTTACAAATAATTTTTGTAATTTTTGTATTGATTATAATATTGAATTTATATGATAAACTTATTATCAAAAATGATATCCTGACACTTCCCTCTATAAAGATGTGTTCGGGTAAATGCTTATTGATAAAATACGTGGGTGAAGATACTTAAAAACTATGTATGTAGATATATTTACATGGATCTAAGATTTTAATTATAATAAATCAATACACTTACCTTGGTAAAGTAATAAAGTTTGTCATCGTCATGAACTCTATGAAGGTGTACTTATTGATGTTATATTCCATGAATATTAGAATAATTTGGGATCCTTCTATAGAGTTTACAAGGATGAATATAATTCCCTATGTATCATCTATATATTTTATCAAATATTCCATGTTTTTTACTTTATATAATCTCTCCAATTAACATTAAATTTCAATTAGATACCAATATATTCATGTTTAGATAAACTATATTTCTATATGGAAAATTATTATGTTGTTAATAAGTGTAATGTTACCGACTTGAGAGTCACTAAGCAGGTGCCCGGAGTCGGGTCACCACATTACCTCAGGTGTGCCTCCTAATATGCCAGAGGTTTATGACTACCAACGAGGGTATATAAGTCGAGTGGGTAGACTATACCCTCTTTTTTAGATTAATATATAGTATAAAAAACATACAATAGTGAGAGAAATATAACCAAACTGAAGAAAAAACATAAAAACCCATCTCCCAAATTGGATACAAACCACATCAAATAGTAAATATGTTATGAAATGTTATAGTGATAAGTTATTAATACCCCAATGTATTGAAAAATAGGGGAATCAAAAAAATTGTCTTTGTTCCATGTCTCAGACCTCATCTGGGAACATACAAAACCCTACTCAGATCCCGAACGTAAGGAAATTTCTGCTTTCCTGACCTACAAACATGAAATCTACTCGGTTACCCAACGTTAGCCCGAGCACTCCCAACTATGTCTACAAAATATCAAATCATTTATATAGGGCATGAAAGTGATAAATATTGGAAAGTAAATAAATTAATGCTCAACAAGACATTCTAAATTATGTTCCATTGTGTTATTATACGATTAAATCAATGTTTACTACTTAAGCATTACATGGTTTTATTCTCCCTTTTCATTTAATCAATGGATTAGGAATAATAACTGTTTCCATAGAATATAAAAACAAAACAAGTCTTATCACACTAGGGAATCACATCACAATAACCTCGTTATCCTCACATCTAAGCCTTGGTCTAGTTGGAATGAAATCGTTAGGGGAATATAACTCCATCCCCATCCCTAACCCATGAAATGAGAGGGTGGATCTTGTAACCACAGTCCAACTCAACCTATGGGCCTAGAACCTCATTTCTACACACTACTCTACCAAGCCATGTACATGTGTTTATTTAATCCTTCGCCAAACACATACAATAGAACAACCAATCCCTATAGAAATTATATTCCCTAACCATCAACATGGGAATGAATACTACTCCATAATCTATTAATACATCTATCATTTATATCACATATCAATTTTAATGAAAATATAATTTACCCATGTGTATCTCAATAAGAATAATTGATTATAATCATAATTCCTTATCATATTCTTAAAAATATCATTTAACACATTTACATGACAACCAAACAAACCCATAACCCTTAACCACAATAGAAACATCTACTGAAAATCCCTTCTAACTCACTACATATACCAATTAAGACATATGTTAAGGATCTACACCATTATTATTCAATTAAATTCCTTAAATTTTCATTATCCCCATTCAAGAGGGTCGGTGCACGCCATGGGTGGCCCTAAATTAGCCAAGTCATCCTCCATGAATCCCACAGGGATAATGAGGGTTTCAATTAGTCATTGAAAGACCCATTATTTCATGTCTTGAAAATGAATCCAAGGACACAACAAATAGAGATAAATAATATATCCCCACAAGAAAAAATCTACGTAAAAACGATGTGATGTAACTTGTACACCACCTACCACAAATCCATGGGTGAAATCACTCTTAATCGAGGTCTTATATCCCGATTCAGCCACCCTTTAAAGCATCAACCTAAATCTCACCAGAAAAGAATGGTTTTAGAGCTGAATAATGAGGGGTGATAAAGATACAACCCCTAATCAATAAATGGAAATATTGAGAAGAAAATACTTACCTGGATCATCAGTCCACAACCAATGGCACTCCAAATGACCATAGAATTAAGGAGAACCTCTCTATGAAGGTATTGTAAGTTTTGGTTCATCACAAGGGTTATAAGGGGTGAAAATGGAGAAAATATAATGTAAGACTTAAAAAACCTTAATGTAATTTTTCAAAATTTATTAACATTACTGAGTTGAATGGTTTACCAACATGGTTTTCAATACCCTGCGCAAACTGTGCAGAAGCTACTGTTTGAAAATACACCCTCACGTGGTTACCTTGGGAGCTCCACGTGGATAACATTACTAAATTACAACCGTGTGTAATCCCCTGTCCAATTCTAGATGATTCCCTGGGATTCTCCACATGGTTTGAACTAACCACGTACAAACTGTGCAACAAACCAACAAAACCCCTTTTCTTTCTCTTTTGTTCCTCAAGACCCCAAGATATCCCCCAAGCCTCCTTCTGAACTTGGAAAACATTTATTTAACCAAAATAAGGTACATAAACTAAAATTTTAGAAAAAACATACCATAAAATAAATCTGGTATCTTACAACCTCCCCATCATATGAAGGCTCGTCCTCAAGACACTTCTTCCGAGCATCATTGATTTACTAAAGAGAAATGAATGATCTACAAGGAACACATATGTAATTACATATCCTAATTTTCCTAATTAACATTTCCATGTTACTATAGAATAGGAACCAAAGGCACGACCTTACCCCAAAAGACCATCTCACTATAATCCACTATATGAATTGGATGCTTCTCAAAGGAAGCATCAACCCAAAGCATGACATCACCAATGTTTATCACATGAGATAGATCAGGGTGATACTGTCAGAGATATGAAACATGTAAAACATCACAAATCCCACTATACCATTTTTTAAGTTCTAATCAGAAAGCCACTGGTCTAATCCCCTCCACAATTTCAATTGGTCCCACGTTCCTAGGTGCCAAATTTCCCTGTTTCTGGATTCAATTGCGAACTGTCCTTGGAAATACCCAAATAAATACACTCTCACCCACCAAGAATTTGAGAGGTCTACAATGTTTATCTTCATATTACTTCTTCATATGATTAGTCTTTTACATACTCTTCTGAGTCAACTAAATCTTTTACAACATCTCCTCCTCAAGACTTGGTCATAATAGCTCTTAATCCCCAACCTATAACCAAAAAAAGATATCTACATTGTCTCTTACAGAGTACCTCAAAATGATCCATCTGAATTGTAGCTTAAAATTTTTTGTTGTTAGCAAACTCAACAAGAAGCAATTGATTTTCCCATAAACCACTAATTTCAAGAGCATAGTCTCTCAACTTGGCTTCCAATACTTGAATTTTGTGTTCTAAATGTTCGTCCATCTACGAGTGATAATACATACTCAAAAATACCTGGGTACCAAACCCCTTATGTAAACCCATAAAAAAATGTGAGGTGAAATGAGGATCACGATATGAAACTATGGTTCTTATAACATCATGCCACATCACTATCTATAGAACATAAAACTCACCCAACTGATCCACTATATAAGTCTCATGGATCATCATAAAATGAGACAATTTAGTCATCTGATCCACAACCACCCAGATTTCGTTATTATTTTGAGGCGTTCCCAAAAGTCCCACTATGAAGTCCATAATTATGTCATTCAACTTCCACTTTGAAACAAGAAATTACTACTACAACCTGGCCAGACACTAAGGTCGGGTCTTCACCTACTGTCAGGTAAGGAATAATGAAAAAAATAGAAACGTATTTCTTCATTCCCAGCCCCAAATATTTCCTATGAAGGTCACAATACATCTTAGTCATGCTTGTATTCACTTCCCACTTCGATGCATGGAACTCATACATAAACTCCTCTTGTTCACATTATGGAACCACAACATGGAAAAAAAATGTAAGAAACTCCAACAACATCAGAATACTTCCTTGAAGGTGAATCCCCACCATTAAAACATTCCTTTATAGGAAAACACTTCATATCCACTAGCCGACTCTCTTTAAACAAACTCAAAAGTGCGGAATCAACTGCTATAGACACAAAAGTCTTCTTCTTATGCCTATATTGTAACTCCAAACTCATCTTAGAAAATAAGTTAATCATCATCCACTCTTAACTTGATTCCCAAACTACATAATACTAAATCTTCCAACATAGAGCATCAGCAACACTATTCTCTTTTCAAGTCATATAGACCAACTTAGAATCAATGGATTTTTGTTACTCAACCCACCTTCACTATTGAATGTTAAAATCCCATTGATATAATATGTACTTGAGACTTTTAATGTTAGTAAATACCATAAATCATTATACCAATAAATAATTCCTCCTATACTACAATGCATAAACCAAAACAGCTAGCTCCAGGTCATGAGTATGATAATTTCTTTCATGTGGTATCAATTGTCTTGACCCATAAGCTACAAATCGATCATAATATATCCAAACTACACCATTTCCAACTTTGGAAGTATTGCATAACAAGGTGTACCTTTTACATTGTTCTGTTACGATAAAAATCAGTGTGGTAGTCAATAATTTCATCAGCTCTAGAAAATTACTCTGATATGCCTATGACCACTCAGCGATAACTCAATTCTTGGTTAAGCCTAATAGTAAATCTTACAAATGATAGAAATCACTATTGAACATTTGAAAATAACCAGCCAGACCTGGAACACTCTAAACAGTAAAAAAAGTTCATAGGATTCTCCCAATACACTACAACCTTCACTTATACTAGATCCACCAACACACCTAACTCGGAAATGATGTGTCATGAAAAGTGAAACTTTTCAATATAGAACTGAAGTTTTTATAGCTTTGTGCAAATCCACTTCTCTCTTAGTATACTCAGGATGAGGATAAGATGTTTGGAATGATCTTCATGAGTTCTGGAGTACACCATGATGAGATCAATGATGAAAACCACAAAATTATCCTGGTATGTGTGGAATATCTGGGTCATCAAGGCCATGAAAACTACCGGTGCATTGGTCAATCCAAATGGAATTCCGAAAAATTCATACAACTCGTACCTACTTTGGGAATCATTACGAGGTACATCATGTGGTCTCACCCTCAAATAATGGTATCTCAGTCTCAAATCGGTCATAGAAAACCATGACGCACCTCTGATATGGGAATAGAAGTCATTAATTCTAGGAAGAGGTGGTCAGTTCATTACAGCAATCTAATTCGACATCTTATAATCATCACATAGCCTCAATGATCATCCTTCCTTATTATAAAACTATACCGGAGATCCCCAAGGTGACATAATAGGATGATTAAACCCCTTATACTCAAAATCCTTTAGATTAACCATATGTTCTTGGTGTTATACTCGACCCCTTCGATATGGAGGAATAGAAACTAGCTCCGCCCCTTGCAGAAATTCAATCATGAAGTCAATGTCTCTCTTTGGTGGTAGCCCCAATAAGTCCTCCAAATGCATATTATAAAATAAATAAACCATAGTAGGAAATACTAATTTTATCCTTTCTTCTTCAACTAACGAGAGATATGCCACATGTGTTGTGTGTTCTCCCATTTACTGAAAAATTGTCCATGGACGACCCAATTGGACGTCCCAGTCATCACAAAAGACATGTGTTTCTCTATTGAGAGTTGTGAACATTAACAGACATCGGTAATAATCAATATGGACTTGATACAACACCAACCAATCCATTCCCAAAAATAGGTCAAAACATGCCATCTCTAGAAAAACCATGTTCCATAGAAAAAAATAAAAACCAACATCTAGAGCACAACCATAACATTGTCTAATATTATCGACCCATACCTCTAGCAGAGTATATATTTACATATTTCTTCACACACATTCAATGGTTAATCCCCAAATAAACCCACAAACTTAGAAGAAATAAACAAATGTGTAGAAGCTATATAAAATAAACAACTTTCTAGCATAGAAGCTACAAGAATCATACCTCAAACAGTATATGGTCTGGCCTAACCACTTTCAGGTGTAGTCTAAATAGAAAAGATATGACCTTGCCCCTACATCGGGCTCTAGCCAGATTACCCTGCACTACACTGCCTTTTAGGATGGATTATCTCTACTTGGGGTTCCAAATCCACCACCCCTTATGGTATGACCCATGGGGCTCTAACTACCTCCCATGTGTAGGGTATCTAACCCCTACCTTCACCCTGTATTTGTGTCTAGATTCATTCATTTCATAAATGTTGTATGTTCCTTCAAAACCTCTACACATGGCCCGGCCATCCACACACTCAGCATTCGATAGGTGGTCAGGGACACTGGCCATGCATGTGCCCTAGCCTGCCACATTAGTAATAGAACACTTAGTCACCATCCTAAGAAGTTTTCCCCCTCTTTTGACCACTCTATTCACTTCCACCCGAATAAAAATTTCCAAAACATTGCTTCTTGTTAATAGAAGTTGAATTACTTTTCTGCCCAGCATCCCTCACAAGTTCACTACTTGAAGCTCCCCTTAGGTTACGCTTTGAAACAAAGGCTTGATCCACTACGTCAGAAAATATTATCAAATTGTAGATGTTTACTTAAGACCTGATCTTATCTCTTACTCCTTCCTAGAAATGCTTCTCTATACTTTCTTTATCGCTTGTTAATTTCGAAACGAAGCATCGAAAATCTGTGAAGTTACTAGCATAGTCAATTACTGAAATTGTCCCTTGGGAAAAGGTTATAAAATCCGTACCCTTATCCTACCTCAAGGATTCTAGGTGTAAGTGTTCGAGATACATCGCCTTAAAATCCTTCCACACAATTCTTTCAGCATGATCTGTATGGACCAAGATGCCCCACCATCCCTTTTCTTGAACTCCCAGCATATATGCCGCTGACATGACTCTCTTCTAAAGAGGAGTATATAGATGGTCAAGAATATTATCTATGGACTCTATAAATTACACCACTATATCTAGACCACCCTCTTTGGTAAATGTTAGAGGGTGTTATAGTTGAAACTCTCGGGTCATTTCAAACATACATAGTTCATCTTGACATGGGTCTCATTCCATCATCTGCATAAAATAAGAAATGTTCTCACAAGACTAATCTACCCTATCATCTTGAAACACTAGATCTCCTTGATCCACCACTAGAGGATAACTAAAATAAATTTCCTTCTATCTTCCAACCAGTACACGTTTATGTGGTGGGATTTCTCTATAATAAAAAACATGATATTTATAATGCAAACCATAAAGCATTCATGAAAATATTTAAGAAGGGTCATCACTAGCCATAGAAAACCATTTCTCCTACACTACCCAAATGAGGTTGATCACAACTGGGACACTACCCTTGTACACCCCACCAAAGTCATGACTGGCATGGTAACTAACTCACATGGTTATAAGACTTACATTATACACCATTCAAAAGTATTTCAATATCACTTCCCACATTGAACACTATAATCCACCAAATCCTTATCATGCATGATTCAATATTTATTAGTGAATATTTTTTTTTCTTTTTTTACCAATTTTTAAAATTTAATTAGTACAAATTTTGATCATTATTATGAAATATAATGAATCATACTCTACATGTACCACACAACTATATCGTGTGTGTACCTACTATGATGCATGTCACTTGTTTACATAGGTGCCTAGAATGATCCATGAATAGACAACCACATGCCATTCCATCCATGAGAAAAATATTATAAAACTATCAAATCATACCACAAGTGAATCACTCGATGGTGAAATATAATCAAATGTAACAACACATAGCAACAACAACAATTCCCTCCCAAGGTGACATGGGTTTTACCTCATACATGGGTTAGTTACTCCAAACCATGAGCTCATTAGTAACGCTCGACACCTTCCTAATCTCATGTATACCATCCCAAATATGATTCCATTGAAATAAACTCCTATAATACATCTTTGTATGGTCCCTGACCTGAGATCCACTAAACTAGTTCCCCAAGTCAGGTCACCACATGACATCAGGTGCACCTCCCCATACACCAACGTTTTTCGACTAGCAGTGAGGGTCTAAGAGTCAAGTGGGGAGACTATAGCCTCTTTTTCAGAGTAATACACAACAAGAAACACATAAAATAGTATTCAAAATATAACCATTCTAATGAACATTCATAAATAAAAATCTACCAAACCAGGTAAAACCCACATTAAATAGTAAATATGTTATTCCATGCTGCAGTTATAAGTGAACGAAACCCCAAAGTAAAGAAAAATATCGGAATCCCCAAAATGGAACTAGTTCTATGTTTTGTCCCTCATCTATGAAGATATTGAACCCGAATCACATCCCAAGGATAAGAGTATTTTCCCTTTCCTAACCTGAGAAAATGAAATTTGGTTGGGTACCCAATGGCAGCCCGAGAAAGGTGTGAGTAAATATCATTTTCCTACCACCAATGGGGTCTATGAAATATCAATTCAATTAGATAGTGCATGAAAGGGATAAAAATGGAAATTATATAAAATATAGTTTAAGTATCCATTCTAAATAATGTTCCTCTAAGTTATACTAGCATTAGATCAAGGTTTACTACTTAATCGTTCAATGGATTAATTCACCCTTTTCATGTGTTCAATGGATTAGGCATGAACAATGATCTCAAAGAATATGGAAATAAATAAATTCATATCTCACTAGGAAATCACATCACAATAACCCCATTATCCTCACTATGAATCTTTAGTCTGGGTGGAATTAAATTGTTAAGAGAATAACACTTCATCCCCTTCTCAAACCCATGAATTTAGAGGGTTGAGATTAGAACCTTGGTTTAACTCAGCCCATGAGCGTAGAACCCCATGTCTATACCCTACTCTACCAACCCACATGAACATTATTATATAATCCTTTACCATTCACATACCATAACACAGCCAATAAAATTTGAATGAATAATCCATAACCATTAACATGTGAATTAAAACTATGGAATTATTCATTAATACATATATCATTTATATCACGCAACCATTTTAACCCTAATCCCATTTCCCATTCCTATCCCGCAAATAATATTTGGTTATAAACATTATTCTTTATCATATTACTAAAAATCCCATTTAACCCATTTATATGCCAAAAAACAATACTTAGTCTTTAAACACACAAGACACATCTACCCACAATCCCTTATAACTCATTACATAAACCATTAACACATACATCAAGGATCTACATCATCATGGGTCAATTTGACACCATAAATTTACATTATCAGTATTCTGCAGAGGAATATCACCCCAGGCATGGCCCTAAATTGGTAAAGTCATCATCTATGCATCCCACCGGGATCACGAGGGTTTCATTCAGTCATTTCAACACTCATTATTTTATTTCATGCAAATGAATACAAGGATATAACCAAGAGATAGATATAAGATAACCCCACATACAAATATCTATGTAAAAATTTAGTGATATAACTTGTAGACCACCTACTCAAATCGATTGGTGAAAGAATGCCTAATCAATGCCACAGATCTAGATTCGACAACCCTTCAAATCCTCAACCAAGTTCTCACCGTAAAAGATGTGTTTCATATATTCAGAAGGATAGGAGATAAATATACTATCCCAAATCAAAAAAAGGAAGAAATTATATGATTAAACATACATATATATTCATTCCACAACTAATAGCACTCTGAATAACATAGGAATAAAGGATAATCCCCATTGGATTCTCTTGAGAGCTTTTGTGTTTCACTAGGGTTCCTTGGTTTTAAAGTTGAGTAAATCATGAGGGAGGCTTAAAAATCTCATAATGGGTTTTTTGTAAATTCATAAACGTTATGAGACCTCATGGTTTACCCACACGAATTTCAAAACCCTGAAAAAACTCTATGGATGAAACTATTCAAAAACACCCCCTCATATAGTAACAATGGGAGATCTGTATGGTTAACATAACCTTATGCCAACCCTGCATAAGCCTCTATCCATGGCTGCACTATTTCCTAGGATGCTCTACATGGTTTGAACTAACCATGAGGAAACCATGAAACATGCCCATAAACCCCCTTTTTCTTCCTCTATCATACCTTGGACCCCCGGGACACCCACAAGCCTCTTCACGAACATTAAAATTGCTTATTTAACCAAAATAAGGTACATAAAAGTAAAATGTGAACAAAAACATACGTTAAGGGAAATACAGTATCCTATAATAAGGATTGAGTATATATTAACTCTATGTGGAGGAGAGGAAGACTTCTATATAATAGGTTATAGAGTTGTTTTTTTTCTTTTTTGAAAGCCAATATATGAAATAAATTTGGATTTAGTTTTTAATGAAATATCTTGTTTTTTGTCATAAGGGTTCCATGAAAACCTGCATAGTAAGCCCAATAATATTATAATCTTATATAACAAAATCTAATTATTTGATGACTATTATTTTGATTAGGATGTTCATATATATTGTATAGGTATTTTCATGCATCGAGGGAATAAACAAGATAAAATGTGATGAAAATGAAGTTATTTCTGAGGATATAAAACCCTAGACTCACCAACGGACAAAACACATCATTTTTAAATACTATAATTTATGATTTATTTTTATTAGGGTGAGGAGAATATTATCTAAGAGGATACACATAACAAATTATTAGATCCATTGATGAAATTATAATAATGTTGAAAGCATGATGGTCTTGTTAAGTCTCTTGCTATATAATACTTAAGAGTTTTATTTAATTGTTTTATAATTTATTATTTTTTGTTAATAAAATAAAAATATATTTTCAATTAATTTATAAGAACTATAATTTACTTTATATGAAAGTTAATTAGATAATTTATCCTAAAACATTGAATTTTATCAATCCCTAATCGATAATCATTACTGGGTATTTTGTGTTGTGGTGATATGTTATGATCATGACGAAAATAACCGTGTACCCCTTAAAAAGCTTTTCATATGAGATACAGAAAAAAATATTAATGTGGTAATAAGTAGAGAATTTTTGCTTTGGCTGACCCGCCAATTATATCTCATGGAATTCCATATTTTTCTTTTTATAAATTTAACTATAATCATATAATCAATCATTCATACCTAATTTTGGTGAGATACCATTCATGAGAACCTTTATAATATGATAAATTCTTATGAATATAAAAAAGAGACCCCAATAATCTTTGGGTAGTTCAATTTTTTGTTGATTATGTCTTCGGTTGACACCTCCCTAATATTTAGTATTGATCTCTAAAATTAATGGGTCACATTAACTTAGACGTGTTATATCACTTCTAATATTTTTAATATCATTTATCATATATTCTTATTAAATGGGAAAATGTTATACTAGTGTTTCATAAAAAATTAAGGTCATTATATATTTACTGAAAATAGAAAAAATATATTTCTCTTCTGGAAATAATTTTATTAAGATCAAAATAAACACATAAATTTATTCATAAAGTACTTTTGTACCTATATGGATAAATAAGTAATTTTAAAATCAAATAGTGAGACCATGGGTAACATTAATTGATTTAAATAATATATAAGTCATTTTTATGGAAATCTATCTATTAAAACCCTCAATTTCGAGGACTGTGTAGTAAGGGTTAAATTCCCATTCATCTGATTATAATACGGATGAATAATAATTTCATTATCACATAATTGTAATCCAAATTAATATGATTTACTATTTATTAAGGAAATAAATTTTACCATGATTACTATACATATTGGCAAAAAAATATAGGATTCCTAACTACCAATTTTGTACCTTTATATTCTAAATATATAGTTTATTTTTTTCAAATGAAATACATATAACTTGATGAAATAAATTTTAATGTGTGTGTTAAGAATGTTAAAAAAATATTATTTTCGAAAAAAATATATTTTATTCATAAATCTAGAATTATAATTATCTAATGCATAAAATTTTTAAAAGATTCTAACATCTTATCATGTAAATAATATATTTATTTCATTAAATTAATTCACCAATATTAATTTTTTTACTATAAATTTTATTTCATGTATAAAAATCATTTATGAGAAAAAAAATCATTTTTATATTGAAATAATTTTTATAATTCCATACATTTTATAACTAATTAATTAATTTTAAAAGTATTTAAAACATAACTATTTAATTATTTTTCTTATTATTCATACTATCTAAACCAATTAATATACGATAATGGACACAAATTAATTTAATAATCTTGTATGGTTTATATAAACATAGTTTTCTAAGTAACATAAGATATCAATGAAATCATATTATTCAAATATAAATATTTCATAAAAATATCAGCGTGTTACATTCATCCCCCATCCCTAAATTTATTTTTTTCCTCAAAATAAATTATTATAATACAAAAATATGAGGATAATTCTTCCCTACTACATTATTTGGTTACAACATGTTTTCAAAGAATTGGTGGGTTTTCCAAAAAATAATGACCAGGTGCATGGTTGATAATTCACAGACTCTAGTGTTTGTTCATTATAAGAATGATTTTTCTCCAGTGTTATGTCCTATATGTTTACTACATGTTAAGAATGTGGTATTTATATCCTATGGAGAGAAACATAGATTACATCCTTAACTTGAGGTACATTTTTGGAATAACCACTTGATAAGCTATTATCCCTATATGTTCAAGAATTTCAAAATCACTGATATTACAAGGGTTTAGCTAGCCCTTCTTTCCAAATGTCGTCATCCATTTCCTGAGATACAATGATGACCCAAGCCTTATAAACATATTAATAAATTATTTTAACATGAAAATTCATTAATATATCATTTATATCAAAAGGTCCTTATGTCATTTGAAGACTAGGTTTATAAAAAATCAATGTGAAACTAAAAATAATGAATTTTATTATATTATCCATAACATGTTCCAAAATAATTTAGATAACCTAACAAACAATGTATATCATGGGGAATATAAGGAAAATATGGGTGAGTGAAAAATATTCATATGGGAATAAACATGGAAAGGAAACGAAACTTGTGTTCCAAAGATAAAACATGATATCATAAAAAATAAGGAACCTAAGTAATAAAAAATAAGAATAAGGTAATGAACTTTTTAACTTCCATTTCAAGTGTTAGTGAAAAAACAAATCACATCACTTCATGATGTTGTAATCCACCATACACATAAGCCTAATTATCGTATCCCATAGAGTATGAAATTTAAAATATTATATAAGATATAATTCCTCATTATGTATAATTATTTTATAAATATGATATAGATTTATATATATATACATCATATCAATCATCATACCAAACTGTGAGAGGTGGTAATGGACAAACAAATGAGATTGGTTCTTGAGAAGGTATTCCACCATACACAAGAATGATGATTTCATAACCCATTTGATTGAACTGGTGATGGTTTTACATCAAGAACATAAAATATAAACATATAATTAAAAATATTAAACTGCTTATTTTATATCATCATGTTTTACAAATAATTTAAGGTGGGTGAGGAAGAAAAAAAAATGCTTCAAGAAGATCGTTACCTCTTCCTCGAGTAACCTCTTAGGTGTTCTCTAAAAGACATAAAAGGATAGATTTATGAAAAAAAGGATTCATGGATGATATTATGACTTTTTAAAGTCATTTGGGATGGTATTGTTAAAACTAAATTGGTGTGAAGGTTTGAATAAGAGTGGAGAGGGGTTTCCTTTTTATAAGTTAGGTGAGTGGAGCACTTGAAATAACTTACAAGAAAAACATGTACTTGTGTTTATCACATTCCAAAAAAACCCAAAATGGATTATAATCAAGAATTAATCATTATAAGGTTGATATATATATCATAAGTATATTATATTCTTATTTATGTCAATTCCCCCTAATTATTTTATTTTAACCTCCTAGTAAATCCATTTTGACTTTAACCATGGTTAATAAATGTATCTATTTTTATAATTCATTGTGGTAAAACATTAAGTTAAAATTAAAAGTGATATATATTATCATGGTTCCAAATATGGAATATATTTTTTCAAATTCTTTTTCATATGTGGGAATTTTTTATTTTAAAATAAATCATGAATGTGTGAAGATATAGTGAGTTTTTAAAGGGAAAATGTTCAAGCATTGATAACATATTTATATCATATTTTAAAATTAAAATGATTAAAATTAAATAAATTAGGTTAAATATATATAATTCAGTTAATTTTAACCTTAATTACTATTTAAAATATAATATATCTTTACAACTAATTAATTTTTTTTCAATTATAATTAAATATTTTTTACTTTTTATCTAAAAAATAATCACTTCAGAAAAAACCAAAATTCACCCTAAAATAAATTTGGAATTTATATTTTCAAAATTATGTTCATTTTTTTGAATACATTTAATAAAATTTTATAATTAATTATAATTTTTTTAAATCATGACTAAACATTCTTTTATAAAATAATAATACTTTTCATAAGTCATTCATTTTATTTTAAAATGGTTCTAATTTTAAATATAATAAATATATATACATTTTATGTATTGTATACAAGTGTAAACAATATTTTTTAATTTTTTTATTAAAATTCATACCATCAAATTTAAAGTCTATGTTATAATAGAAATGTTTAAATAATGATATTTTTATTGAGTATCTTGTTTCATTCAAAAAAAATTTTGTGTGAATTAAAATACATCCAAGATATTTAATTCATTTGAATATAAATATTTTCTTATGAATTGATATGTTTTGATCTCGTCTACATTTTTTATTTTGTTTCATACACACTATTGAATATGATGTTCAGATTTTCAAATCTCAAGGAGTAACATTCTACCCCCTTAAATAAATTGTTCCCTCATAATTTAGTATTAATCACAGTAATAAAGGGTTTTTAATTTGAAAATAAGGTCACTAAAAACCCACATCAAGAGAAGAGTCAATAAATCATCCTCTTCATAACATATAATGGGTTCTATGATGGTCATTTAGAATAATTACATAACAAGGTACCCATGTAAGAGAACATATGTGGGAAGTGAGGATATGGACATAGAATAAAATATTAATAAATTATAGAGGTTTTTTGAGATCCTTGATCATAATAATGTGGGTGATCTAAAGAAGTTTAAATTCCACAAAAAACAGACATCTATAAAGGTTAAATGACTAACCATTCACCAGAAATGAAGGTACTGTGGCAAATATTGTGTTTTAAGGTCATTGTCCTAGAGTTGACGAATCATTTTACACTCTAAAAATATAAGGAAATATAAATAATTTATATATTATAACTTTTTAAGGGTAATTTTGTCCTTTGGATGTTCTTCGATCAAAATATAGTTTATTTCTTACACTATGAAATTAATATCTGAAATGTTTTTGGGAACTTCACTAAATAAAAATTATATTTCACATACAATATAATGGTACTGTTAATGACACATTCCACATATGTTAATTACTTTATCACAACAAAAACATAACTGAAAAATTTATTATTCCAAAAATAAAATCTCACATTATCAATTATATTCCATAAATTAATACTTGTAGTAAACTCCAGAATATACATCACAAACCATTAAACCATTAACTAATTTTATTATCACCAATACTATCCAATAAATATCTCATTTTAATCTCATCATAGGGCTCTTATTAATTTTTATCCTCTTTTAGTCATGATTTTTCCAAAATATTTAACTTTTCATAGAATTGCATTTCTTTTTCACCAGTAATATTCATCAAATAATCTCATATCCTTTATAAAATAATAATGTAGTAAAATATGTATACATTTAATGTTTTTAATGAATTTAATTCCATTTAAAAATACTCATATATCATTTTTTAATCCAAACATAATATCATTAATCATTCAATATTCTTGGTCATAGAAGTATAATATTGACCCCGATCCATTATCACCACCTTAGGTATATTCCTTTGACACTTGTGAAATTAATTATCATAGTTCCCCATATCCATAAACCGGTAGCATTGAACATTTGAATCTACTTTCTATCCCTTATAATCATAACAATATTGTCCTTTCTATCAAAACATATAGAAAAGTAACATTCCATTTAATCAAGTACCCAAGTGTTTCTTTTCACAATTATCACATGTGGTAAAATGCTTCTTTCCCACCATCCACTTATCTATTTTTTCTCTTCTATTATCCTCATCTATGGGTTACATTTTAAGAAATAATTAATATGTAATTCATTATTTATCATGGTATGAAATTGTACTGTGTCTTTTTATAAAGAGAATTCTTTGGAGACTATTTTATTTAAAAATATTACTTTAAGACCATAAATTAAACGATCATTATTATTATTTAAATTACATGAAATGATGTAATTATTGTTCATTATAATATTAATTATTTAAAATTATTTAATTCACATGATTATATCATATCATTATGAAACATAATGTTTAATCCCATAACAAGTCAAATATCTGACCCAAATTAAAAAAATTTACTTATAGTGAATCTTATAATTCGTAATATTCTTTCATTCAGGATATTTTTATTTTAATATCCTTAAAAATGTTTTAAAGATAAATATTTGAGTTATCCTTAGAATATCCTTCAAGAGTGTCAATATAGCTACCCTCTCATTTAAGACATTAACATTAAATAACCTTTTCAGAATAATTAAAACACCATAAAATAGACGCCCAAAGACCGTAATTGGTTTAGTTCCTTTTGAAACAAGTAAACAGGAACACCACAACATAAGTGAGCATTATTTTCTCTCACTAGGTTCTTCTTGACTATCACCCTTCTCAGACACATAAAACCTAATATATATCTCAATAATATGGGGGAAGAAGACACAAAAAGAGGTGAGCTCAATTGGTCAGTAAGCATAAAAAAGGGAGGTATGTAATCATAATCATGAGAATAAGGGTATTAGAACATGATCATAAAAATAGAATATCATACCCTGCTTATAAAATATAATATACATGAATCATTTCATAAATATTACATGTTCATAAGAAATGAATTATAAGTAAATAGATCACATAAGCCATGAAATCGTTTCATAGAAATAAAACTTGGAATTTTGAAAGACACATAAGAATATATAATATGATATATATAGTAGTTAATGCATTGATGTTTAGAACATATTAATGAAAATTTCCATACTTGAACAGGTTTCAAACCCTATTCCATCCCTTTATTACTAAGATGAGTTAACTTTAAATATCCATCGCTATAATACAGAACCATGTTCATGATCCCTGGGAACACAACTGGCACATTTGTAACACCGAATGACGTTACCACAAACTCAAAGTGACCATTCCTGTATCTGAAAGTAGTCTATAGGATTTCACCCTCTTTTACACTAAAATGGGGATATCTATAATATAGATAGATCATAGAGAACCAACCATCTCCCTTAAACTGGTCAAAATGTTCTTCGATCCTCGAAAGGGGGTAACAGTTCTTGACTGTCAGCTAATTCAGTATCAGGTAGTCTATGTGCAGCCTTAGACCATCATCTGAATTCTTTGTGAACATGATTGTAGCACCCAAAAATGACACACGTGTCCAAATAAAACCCTTCTTCATTATTTTTTCCACTAGACTATTCCGCCCTCGTAACTCAGAAGTCTTCATCTGATAGGGAGCCATCAAAATTAGACGGTCACTAGGTTGTAAGTCTATCCCAAACTCAACATCACGTTAAGGGGGTAGAGTTAGAAACACTTTGGGAAAGACATAAAGGAACTCACTGACAACCCGAGGAACTTCAACCATCTCTATATCTTCTTAATCCACTGACAACTCTGCTAACAAAGAGAAGAGGCTACATATGTCGGATTCCCTCCTAACAACTCTGCTCACCAATGAAATCTATGTGATGTCTCTCCATATCTATGAACACAACCCTTATCTAAAAGCATTTCATAATAGCGTGAACATAAAATAACCATTTGATACATTGTATGACACCTTATGGACTCATCTATAGCAATATAAGATCCCCACAAGACCAACGTGGACCAAACATCAATATACATCCATAAAAAACATCATACAGACTATTATGACCATCAAATAGCATACTCAACAACAGGGATACGGGATGTATCTCTACATATGATCCCAGAGAATGGGTTAGACTTGGAGAAACAAAAGAGTGTGAAGCTCTTTAATCAATAAAATCGCATGCATGAGTACTAAACTGAATTATCGTACATCAAACAACTTCTGGACCGACTAGAACTGTTACCTCTTTGGACTGCAAACTGCTCATGTCCTAATCCTCTACCCTTCTACTATTCACCACCTCCACTACCTTTCCCTGGTCGAGGTCCCTGAGGAGAACCCCATGTTCAGCCTCCCCTAGCAATGCTACCCTCGGTGGAGCGGGAGATCACTGCCCCTGTTTCTAGATGGGCCATACTGGATATTGCTTCTACTGAGGTGGTAACTGACCCTTTCCACCCACATTTTATTGAACTTGAAATCAGCTATGATTATGAAGATTCTTGCAGATTCCAAAGATAAATCACCTCTATGCCAGACCCATGGGGAAAGGGTGAGTACTGGGAGATCAAAACTGGAACTATTGGGGCCTACTTTCCACTAACCAAAACATTGAAGGCCCTATCACCGAATAACTACAACTTATGGCTTTCCCCTTTGATGAACATAGCCTCCTCTCTTCTCATAGCACACCTCCTAGCATGTTCATCCTTTTCACTACCTCGGCCTTCTTCTTATATTCTAAGTATGTCGGTAGAGTAAAAGGAGTAACATCATACTGAAGAGAAGGTTAGAGTGCATCCTCTAAGAATCTCTCTCAGGACTCCTCATCTGGGAAGACTTATGGGACGAAGCAAAGAAAATACAATAACTTGATCCATAGTTACTTTACAAACATACTCCCATGCTGGAGGGAGAGTAGCTCTTTCCTATTATCAAACGTCATTGTGGAAGAAAGGAATTCCTCCCAAAACTCCTTCTCAAAGTCACCCCATGAAACATTAGTCTACTTCCTCTCCCAGAGGTAAACCGTACCCCAATAAGGCACTACACCTCCCATATGACTCACTACCAGAGGATTCCATTACTCTACTAGAGTTCAGATCAAGATTAAAGTGATCACCATCTCTTTGAGCCAACTCTTTGTCTCCATATTTGGGATGATTCCATCATGGTTCCCCAAAGTGTACCGCTAGAAGGGATGAAGCGTCTTATGTCACTGGTTTTCTTCCTTATATCGATCAGCCCTCTGCTGATCAACTAGGTCAACCTATCCAGCCTCAACTACTTGTACCACACATGATCGACATCCGAGTTCCATAGCTTAAAACTAAACATGTAATTCTTAATCCCTAGAAGTGTGTAATTTTTCATTAAAATTATTTTTGACTCTTCATTAATTTTAAATTCCCAAAAAGACTCACGAAATAGAAGAACAGAAGTCATTATTATGCATGTTACATTCTAAGGGTCTCTACCCTACAATCGTTGTAGCTTTAATTTGACTTTGAGTAGGTCTAGAGTCCTTGAATTAGATCATGGGGGGATAAAATATCGTGTCCTAGCCAGTCATCCCTAGCTGATTTCACACACCAAGTTATCCTAACACTATTTCCCAACCAACCCATGCCATTATCATTGTGCATAACTCCAAACTCCATCCTATTCCTCAACTCTGGAAACCTATTTGTAATCCCATTTTGTCACGACCTTCTTTCTTTATGATGAGGGAAGCAAAAACATAGTGCCATGCCCTTTTTTCTTCAAGATGAAGGAGAGATAATGACCCTTAATTCCAGCCTTTAATAGGCCCCAGAGTGTAAACTAAAACCAAGGGTATAGAATATCACACAATATTGAAGTCATTAAACTTTTTATAAATCAAGATTGGGAGATGAAATAGTAAATCCCAAGAAAATACAAATACAAAAAGTAAATGTAAATCAAAAATCCAATTCCCACATACATGTTCAAAAGTAAAACTGATACAAGGTACAACAAAACTCAAAAATGAAGTACCAAAATAAATGGTACTAATTAGAAATAGCATCTAATACCAACACCTGAGCTAGTAATGTTAATCACAGTCCTAAAACTCCTCCAAGAAACTACAAAACATTTTATATATGTAGGGTTAGTGTAAAATATGACCCATTAGGAAAACTAAAACCATTCATTCGCAATTGAGGGAACATACTAACACCCCTATGAGAAAATAGTAGAACCTCAGAAAACCTTCCAAAGAATGATAACTATCCCATCCTCACCAAGGAACACTCACTAAGTAATGTAAATTATTAAAGTAGTAGTATAATGACATCGATATTTTGTTACCCAACACCACTTTCCCAATGGTTTACTTCTCATCCCTAACAGCGAATGTATTGATGCTACCACTCTTCCCATTCACAGAACCACTATCCCAACCCACCCACACACACCTGGGCCTCAAAATACGCACAATACCTCCCGAAGAAACCTAGACAACAATAACCATGCCTCTCGCCTGAAGACACCTGGGCCTCATCCTGAGGACACTTGGGAAAACAACCATCGCCTGCAAACACCTTGGCCTCTCATAAAGAAAAAACCCTCACCTCATGGATCTTGGAATATGGTAGGACTCAAGCAATTACATCCTTCATGGATACGCTCAAGCGGTAATAAATTAGAGGAGGGAGTGAAGAAGATAGTTAGTAACCATTCATGCATCCTCCCATCGGGATTTTGGGAATGGCACCCACCCCCCTGATATGGAGGTGTTAAGAACATAGTTCTCAACAAGCGTGGGGTGTGTATAAAAATCACAAGAAACTAAAATTTATATATGTATAGGTAAGAAGAACTAATCCCAACCAATGGGTTTCAAACAACCAAACAAACGAGCCCACTGGTGCCACTTTTACTGCTACCACTTTATGCACGAAGCACACAAGAGCTACTTTCAAATAATAACCCCAAAAACTTTTCATTTAATCCCTTGAAATTAATTTATATAAGGGATTAAATTTAATCTATTATAGTACTATCAAGAAACTACAAACCATAACTATCTGAAAAAAACCAGAAAAACCATATTGTTGCCCAAATACACAACATCAAAAAACCAGCGTTGTTGTCCCACTAAACACCCTTGTTCTACAACTACTAAATATCCTTTTTCAATGTTATACCACCCAATTACCTTCTCAAAACCCCTATCCAAATCCCCGATGCCCAAATATTCATAGATTCATTCATACTCCATACAAGTTTGTTACCCACACCACAGTCCTACCGGCCAACGTCGTTCGATGACAATGACGCAAACAATGTTCGTTGAACTGCCTATAATTCCTTCCATTATACAATCAATAATTCTCTCAAGATGGGATGCCAACACACCCCTTGTAATGCCCCACACACTAATCCCTCAGCAACTCCTATTAACCCACAGGCCCCACTATACACACATTCTATACCCTTCTCATGGAACCAAATCCTCTGTCCAACCATGTACCCACAACCGGGCTCTCAACAACAACACCACACAACTCACAAAAGTCACAAAACACAACAGAACATAGCACTCAGCAACACCTATCAACAAGATGTGTATATATATTCACATTTGACTAGAAGAGGTTCTTTAATTCTGAATTATTATAACCATAGAGATCATACAAGGGTTTTCATCCTAGGGCATCCACTTCAATTAACAATGTGTACATGTTTAATTGGTTTCATTTTAGGGATGATTATCAAACATCATAACAAAAAAAATCAGGCACCAGTAGTGCACAAGAAAATACCACCAATGGTCAAGATTATCAAAAGACATACAAACACCATAAATCCATGAAGAAAAAAAGATAACAAAATAAATAGGCGATCAAACATCAAACCACACTCGGTCTGTTATTTTATTTACTCATGTTATCTTTTGATCATGTTTAGTCCTTTTTTATTTCTCACATTAGGAAAAGTATTCAGTTGTTCATCACAATTAATTATTAGTAAACCTAACCTGAAAGATGCCCAAATAAAGAGAGATGGAAGAAATACCAACATGGATTAACAAAGGATCAAAGTTCCTCCTTTCTCTAAGAACAAGGGATTGTGCGAGTAGCACGAGACTCCTAGAAAAATAAACGTGAGGGGTTATACCATAGGTTCATGACTCGTCTATTGAGGAATGTTCTAGGTGAAAAAAGGTCAATGAAAAAAATGCTAGTAGGGGAAGATCCCAGCATTGAAGATCCAGATCCTATTTTAATGGAAGAATGGTTTCCAAAAGTCATTAATCCTGGGATCATTATCAAGATCACGTGGTTTGAGTATCTCTAATACCTTAGGGTGTTAGGATATTAATTATATACTTAATATCATTAAAAAAGCTCCAAAAATGTCACTACTAAGGATTTAAAACTGATTTATGTCAATTAACATGTATGAGGGGGAAACTGGAAAACATGTGAAAACTAGAAAAACTACAAATGAGTCACTGATGGGTTTGTCACTGATGGGTGGGTCACTGACACGGAGCCACAATACACGAGATAATAATGTGACCTACCTACATTGATCCACCGACACCGAGCCACCTATGCTGATATAAAGATGAAATTACCTACCAATGCCTCAACCTCCTGACATGCTGCCCTAATGATGCCTTGAATTTCGAACACCGATGCCATCCACGCACTGACACATACACCCTCGATTCACTATCACTGACATGCCTGAATCACCAACACTGATGCTCTTGAATCATAGATGTCGATGCTCCTGACTCTCCGATGATGATTCCCTTAACTCACTAACACACTGACATACCGAAACACTCACATGATGAACTATTGACATGCTGATGCTGATGTCCTGAGTCACTGATGGAAAAAATGGAAATTTTTCCAACTCCTGAAATGAGCCACTATTACCTCCCAGAACACCCTGAACACTTTTTTTTCATGAAGAAAAGGTATAGGGAAATTTGGTTCATTGCAAAATGTTTGAATAAAATTAAGATATTTAATACCACACACATGTGGTGTTTTTGAAAACGTTGAATAACTCCAAAACGGTTTCCCAGATAAAAAATATGGGGGCACTATTTCATTTAGAACATCATATTTACCCTAGGTGAGACCTAATCTTGGTAAATGTGGTTCATCTATAAAAAAAGTCACCAAGGACATAATGGTAAATAAAATTATTAAATAAAAATGTTTTATTTTAAAATCATAATAACTCATGAACGGGGATTCTGATTAGATATATGAGACCACTGTTGAGTTCAAAATGTGTTATTTTATTTAGGCATGGAATAACAATTTTTAGAGTGATGTTTTTTGTGGAAAATCCATTGTACGTTTATAATCAAATAAAATAATTAAAATAAATTGTTTTGTTTTGTTTTTCCAACACATTATATGAATCATCATTAAATAGAGAATTATGGAGAAATTATAGGGTTAGAAATATAACCCTAGAGATGTAAGAGTACCATTAGAGGGAGAGAGAGAGAGAGAGTTTGTGTGAGCACTGGAGAATCCTTTTAGGTGTATGGTGATGGACTATGGATTGACGATCAAAGTACACTGAATTTGATAGATCATTCCAATGATGAAAACGATGCATCATTATTCATAAATGAAACATCCAAATCAAGGTATGGAGTTTTTTTAATCTTTTATTTCCCCATTATAAATTTCTACAGTGATCATGAATCAATATATGAATGGATTGATTAATAGATCATGTGTACTGTAGGAAGGGATTTATTTTTCATGATTTTCAATGGGAGATGTTTAAATGGTTTAATTACCTAATGGATTCATTTCATGTTCTATCAAAAATGAACCAATATTTAAGAAATCATCGATTGAGGTTTTTTCATCCTAATTCATTATGTTTTATCCCCCAATTCTTGATTTCACTATGGGAATTCTTCGTTTGTCCGAGGTTCGATGCATCCCGATTAATCGAACGTAGCGCACCATATTCTTGGTCCAATGATCTAATATCATAGATCTGGATTAGGCATGGCATGATTGAGGTCTAATGTTTGATATGAAGTGATATACTTGATGGATGATTCTTGATATTTTTTTCTTTGACGCACAATGAATAATGATGATTTGATCCATTTGGCGAGTAGATCTGGTGAGGGGATGAATTGTTTGAAAACAACAAGTCTTGGATGAGCCCGTATATGTGATCATTTAAGGCTTTAGCCATCAAATGAGACTTGGAGGCTCATGGAAGTTTAGGCGATGATGACTGGATTAATGAGGATGACGAAGGAAGCCTGTGTTGCGGGTAGTAAAGCCACATGCTGCTTCCGACCGTAGTAGAAACCCCACTATGATTGTGTCGTCGTACACGCAAATGGAAAGAATGGTCAGGCTATGAATGTGTGACGGTTCATCCCATTGGGTAGGGTCAAGTTAGGCTAGTGGGATAGTCCGGTCCCAGGTAAGATCTGGGGCAACCAAGAGGAGCCAGTTACAATCGGTCATCGAGATCGACCATGAATGTTGATTGTGGTGTCATGGAAGCTAGATTTTTCAGGGGAAAAAATGTTTCGCATGATTGACCAAGAGAGTTTAACATAAGACGAAGAAGCTCTAGATGCACTGGGGTGGAGCGGAAATGTGGTCGGACATTGGGTGACTAATTGCAGCGATCTTACATGGAAGTTAGTCTGCGCTGTAGGTGGACAGACCGTGATGGTCAATCCAAGGGCATAGTGACATCTACAATTTTCAAAAAATCATAACTCCCAGATGAAGGGTTAAATTGATGAACTTTCTATGGCGTTGACACCTTAACATTAATATGGTATTTTTGAGACAAATTTAGGGTTTTTAGATTAGACCAGTATTTTTTGAGAGCATTACCTTGGTCATTTCCTCTAGAATTCAATATGGAATTACATCCACATCACTGGATTGTTATCCTCTTTAAAAGTAAATTCTTATATAGAATAGTGTATCTTTACTTGAGACTAATGTATGATCCTCTATCACCACTTGTAGAGTTATAAAATTTTCATAGCCTCCATGATAATGAAATTGGTCCCAAATCTAGTGGGCCACATCAGTAGGTTCTATGGTATCCCCTAAAAGTTCTGGGTATGATCTCCTACATAGAGGGTTGATCCAGACTGGGTATGTGGTATCCCCTAGTGGTTATGGGCGTGATCCTTGGTGTCCCTGTTCAGTTCTAGGATTCACCCCTCTATTTGTGTATCATAGTATTACTTGACCAATGTGTTGTCTTTGCGTAGGGCCCCAATGAGATATACCACTTCATTGAGGTTCTTCGATGATATCAGGGATCGAAGAATAAGTTATCCCAGAACATGAATGATTTAAGTAGAATCGTATGGCTATCTGTTTTTTATGACTACTTGATGGTGTGGTCGGTCTCTTTGGCATATGTAGACGTTGTTTCATAAGTACTGTAGATATATATCTATGTAGAGCTGCCTATACGTTCCTTTTTTGAATTACATTGGGGTTTTGGGGTGTCTTACTGAGTATTGTTATACTCACCCCTACACGGGGTTTTCCTGCACCAGTCGTGCCTTTTGAAGAAGATTAGGCTTTTTACAAATCCCCAGTTGGACCAACATCATATGATGATTAGTGATACTAGACAGACTGAGATGTGTACATATGGCTACAAACATTTTCCTCACCCTTGGAGAAGGTTGGACTCTTCACAATTTCAGTTAGAATTGTGAATAGACTCATTTTGGTGGGATTTTATTTTAGCCCTATTTACTATCAAGTACATTCACGATCATACTCTATTATGGGATATTATATATATTCATACATTCATTTAGTGGTTTTACATTACATAATTTTTTGGATTGGAGATGTGTGGGTGTGCGCATGTACTTAAGCTAATTCCTCTCATTTATGGAATATGCCCACTCGGTGAAAGTTTCTAGACCATGGCCAATTAGAGGAGGGATTGGGGTAGTTATGAAATAGGACCCTCTATGAAGAGCTAAAAAGAGGGGTATCAGATCGGGTAAGTTATGATTTAGGTCTGGGAGATTGTGAGTTTGGTTTCGGCAACAATGTTAAGTATTAGGGGTTCGAATTTTAGGACAGTGACTCCAGTATTGGTGTGGAAGTCCATATATCCATACAATAGGACACTAATTTCCTAATTTTCAAAATGGTAAAAGAGAATAATGGTATTTGGGAAAACAATGGTACATGTATCATATAGAAATGGTTGTGTTTTTATGTACTTCTTGAGTTATCTCCCAAGATATACTCAGTTGATTGTAGAACATCATGTTTTTTTTGGATGTCTCCTTGCAGAAAGCCATCTACGACTCCACCAATAGATCATGATGATGATCCGCTAGGTGATGAGGTATCGATAAAGGTATTTTTTCCAGATATAGAACCATCAGGTGTTGAAACACCCATACCACCACCTTTATTGTAGCATATTGTACCCACAATACCAACGGATCAGGTACATAGGCTGAGTGCACTTCATGGGTTTCAGCAGTAGAAATGACTTAGGTTCCAGGAGATCCCAACACATAGGTGTCTAAATAATTTCTTCAAGAGGTGACTCAAGTTTTCTTCCTAGTCAGTACACCAACATATCTGATGGTGGTTTTGGAAGTGATCCTTCTACAGTGCCCAGCTGGGCGATGGTGTGGTTTGGTTACCTGATCTTATTACGAGGTGACTCATCCGTGGAAAGATTTTGAGAATCATTTTCGAGAATAATTCTCAACTTATAAGCTAATTTATATGCATATATAATAAATTATATAGCTTTGGTAAGATGAAACATCGATATCTCAGTATTCAATGAGGCATACCACGCTTTCTTGGTACTCAATGGATAAGATACACAATTAGTACACCAGGGCTCAGATTTTAGAGTGAGGTTTTTGTAGGGACATCTGAGCCAATTTTAACCTTATGAGCATTCCTACTAATGCTATTTTGCATGAGAAATCTTTGATGGTAGAATGTTTCCTGGATAAGTGGATACAACCAGTGATTTTTAGAAGTGGGAAAGCAAGAGTAGAGGCCTCAATAGTAGTGAGCTGATGACAGTCTCCGGGACTTGGACAAGTAGGAAATTTTAATAGAAGTTCCCAGGGTTAAGGATCTATTGTTCATGTTTCATAGGGTGGTCATGTTAAACTATATTAAGGAGGTGTTATTCGTGAGATGGCATGGGATATCTCGATCAAGATTGTCCAATCAACTTTAATACTAATAGAGAGACTATGTATGGACCACTAAGTTAGATACAGTGATAGGAGTAGTCTATTATATATGGTGAAAGACATGGAAATGGTTTCTAAGAGAGAAGTATGATGTGGTTGATCTTTCAACATGTTACCACCACCACCCCACTGTGGTCTATGCCAGGATCAGGGATCTAGAGGATAGGGGAGTGGACAACTTCATGCAGTCGAGGCATTTTACCCAGGGGCTCTAGGAATGATATGAGGTATGATCTTTGTCTTTTCTACATTAAATGTGGTTTTGATATCCATATGTTTTACTCATTATTTTCATTCCACTATTCTTGTTTGAGACTCAAATAGTCTATTTGAACCATTGAATCGGGCCTCATGCTTATAGAATTTTATAGGAGGATACCCAATGATTAAATAATGGTTCTGATAGTGTGACATGACTTAGAGGTGAAAATTTTAGTTTAGATCTCTCTATAGTGGTGGCGAGGCCTTATGAAATCATTCATGGTATGGACAACATATCCACCATTCATGCCCAAATTGACTATTTTTTGCGAAGAGTGTGGTGTGTCTGCAGTGATGAAAGGAGTTTTTCCTTTGTTTGAGAAATAAAAACATAATCAGTTTAGGATGGACTCACACATAAGAGGGTGCAGATGACTACTCATCAGTTATCTAGCCTCACCCATGGTGTAATGGATGATATTAGTCATGATTTTTCTATACTGGTGGTGTATTATGAGGACGCATTTCTTTTATATGGTCTTAGTTCACCTCCTCATTAGTATATAGACTTTTTCATTGATCTACACCCCAAGATAGAACCAATATCTACAAATGCATATCAGATGTCTCATAGAGAGCTTCTTTATAAGATGATGTAATTAGAGTACTTGGAGAGTAAGGGCTTCATGGGACCCAATGTTTCACCCTAGGTGGCCCAAATTTTTTTTCCACGAATGAATATTTGATATTCAGGTTATGGGTGGGTTTTTGGTGCTTAAACTAGGGGATAATGATTAAGTATCCAAAAACATGGATTGATGACACACATTGATCAGTTGAGAGGGTAATGATTGTTCGTGAAGGTTGAGATCAAGTCAGTTATTTGAGAAGTTGATTCAGAGTTTGATACGATATTTTATCATGAGATTACCAGACGGGGGTGTTGTGTATATAGAATTATGAGATGCATTATAAACAGAGCAGGGTTTGGTCTTAAGGAATATGAAATTAGTGATTCCCTATTGTTCATTACAGTTGAGAACACACTATTATAAGTACATGACATATGATATTGAGTTAGCAGTGGTTGTCTTTGCATTGAAGATGTAGTTAAACTACCTGAAGGGAAAGTGGTTTATCTTATACTCTGTTAAAAATAGTCTCAATTATATCTTCCCACATAAGAACATGAACCTAAGATAGAAAATTTGGCTAAATTTACTCCAGTAATACGACATTGATATTGTATATACTCTTGGGAAGGGGAAAGTGGAGGAAAATTCTCTAAACAAGAGATCTAGTTTATAGTTTTTGAATGATGTGTCTAACTAGCTGGCCTCATTTTAGTTTTCCAATATAGAGGGATATGTAGAAACTCAACTCCAAATGATGGTTTTCACCCCTCCAATTTTACAGTGATTTGGGGAGGCCCAACTTGGGGACATAGATTATGAGACACTATGTGATTAGATATCCACAAGGCATGCTCGTGATGGATATTCGGAAGGTGGAGAGACATCATTCTTTTGAGAGGATGAATAGTAATAACAGTGGAATTGAGGAAGGAGGTTCTAAGGGAGTTTCAAAAATGCCTTTTGGAAGAACATCTAGGTTTTGAAAAGAAGTAACAAGACCTCCAAAATTATTTTTGGGGGCTAGGGATGAATTAAGGAGTTTCATGGTTTGTTTCACAATGCCTTAATTTTTAAAAAGTGGAGGATGACCACCATGTTATAGTGGGTTTAGCTCAACCCCTTGAAGTACTAGAATGCATGTGGGATGGATTATCGATGGAATTAATGATTGATTTACCATATACATTCTGGGGTAACGATTCCATTTGGGTGATCCTTGAACGAATCACCAATTCATCCGAATTCCCAGCTATTTGAGTGTAGAGTTTAGTAGAGAGCTTGAGATGCCTCTACATGTAAGAGATATTTCGACACCTTGGTGTTCCATTTATGATAGTTTTAGATCATGGTTCTCTCATTACATCTCATTTTTTGAATGGATTACAAGAGGATTTTGGGACCCACTTACACTTGAGCACACATTTCACCCATAGATGGATAGAAAAACTGAGTTGACCATTCAAGTTCTGGAAGATATGTTGCATGCTTGCATGTTAGATTTTGGCCATAGTTGGGATTATCACCAACCACTAATGGAGTTTGCATACTAAAATAGCTATAATTACACCATTGGTATAGAACTATTAAAATCTTTGTATGGGTGACACTATAGGTCAGAACATTGCGGGACTAACCTAGGAGATTTTTCACTCATGGGCCTGGAGATGGTGAGAGCTACATCAAAAAAGGTATAGATTATCTTGATGTGGATGAAGACCGTATATATCCATAAAAATTATAATTATGATAGGATATGGAGGCCTTTGGAGATCTATAATGAGACCATGTGTTCCTTTTGGTTTCACCACGATGTGGATTACAAATATTTGGTTAGGGTTAAAAGTTATCTCTTAGTTTTATCAGCCATTTCCAGATAATATATATAATTTTCAAGGTGGAATACTACTTGGATCTTCCACCGTAGTTATATCGTGTACACAACTTCTTCCATATGTCTTATTTGATGTGGTACGTGCATGAATAATTGCATTTCATCTATAGTGGAGAGCTACACATTGAGGATGTCGGGACTTTTGCTGAGTACCTAGAGGAGATTGGGGATCCGAAGGAGAGTATCATTCAAGGGAGATAGCTTCATTCAGTGTGTTTCTAGTGAAAATATAGGAGTCTGTAAGAGATCACATGGGAGTGGGAGGCTCATATTTGTGATCAGTACCCAGATCTATTTGAGTATACATTTGTTTCGATTTTTGGGGACGTAGAGCCCCAAGGTTGAGAGAAAGTAATGCCTTTTATTTTTTGCATATTATTTTTCAATATTATATGAATATATTTCAAGACCAGGGATAGATATGGATTGGGATTCTGAGGATCGGTGTGCCCAAAACAAATGTTTGGACACATAAAAATATTTAATAACATGCACACAAAGTATTCTTGACATAGTGGAATAACATTTAATTTGGTGTGACCTAACATTTTTCAGTGCAAGTCATCTTTAGAAGAATCCACTAAGGACGTAACCAATAATAAAATAATTAAATATAATTATTTTATTTTTAAATACTAAAAACTCATATTGGAAATATTAGACAATCATTGAGTTTTTAATGAGGTTTTTTCTATAGGCTCGACATAACCTTTTTCGGCACCAGGTGTTTTTGGAAATTTTATCATAGGTGCAGAAACGAATAAAATAATTAAAATAAATTGATTTATTTTATTTTTCCAACATTACTATTGAATCATCAATAAATAGACAATTATGATGAAAATTTTATGTTAGCCACATTACCCTACAAACACTGAAGGACTATTAGAGAGATAGATAGACAGAGATATTTAGGCAGATAGAGAGAGATCCTAAGAATCCTCTTAGGAAGACAGAAACAGATCATGGATCAATGATCAATGTACCTCAAGTTCGATGGAACATGACCATGATGAAAATGAAACATTGTTCTTTGTAAATGAATGATCTAAATAAAAGTAGGTTATGTGTTTCAATTTTTTAATTCCCTCTTCATAATTTCTACAATTAATGTGAATCAATCAATGCCTGGATTCATTCATGAATCATCTATATTGTGGGAAATGATTTATGTTTTGGTTTTTATATCTATAGAAGTTTCAAAGGTTTAATTCGATGATGAATTCATTTCCATTTCTAACCAAAAATGAACCAAGATCGATGCAAACATTGATCGTGGTTCATTACTCTTGATTTATTATAGTTTTCTCCCCCAATTCTATGTTTCACCACATGCATTATTCGTTGACTTGGGTTTCGACACATCAAGATAAATCGATCATTTATCACCAATTCTTGGTGAAATTATATAATATCATAGATATGGTATTGAATCGACACCTAGAAGGTGCAATTATAAAGACTGAGAAATTCGGACAACAAATGATTCCAGAATTCTCATTCTCCAGTGCACAATGAATAACAATGACTTGATCTATTTTCCCAGAATCTATAATTAGAAGATGCATTGTTTGGTTATAAAATCACTTGCATGAGACCAAATTTATTATTTTTTTAATGTTTTGGGCACAATATGTGACACGATGGCTGATAGAATTAGAGGTGGAAGTTCTCAGAGCCGGTGGGGTGCACGGTGGCATGTAGTGGGGGACCATGAAGACAGATACAGGACGACGATGACACCATACATGGAGTTGGCCATGTAGGCCATGTCAGGCTAGTGGGCCATGTAGGGCCTATGGGACAGGTCGATTTAGGTGGAATGGGATCATCTAGGTGGGTACGGTTTGGTCAGGGTGGTGGATTGGTCCAGACCAGGGTTGGATCCAGGGAAACCAAGTGGATATGATTGTGTTCAATCATAGAGGTCAACCACAATGGTTGATTGTGATCTTTGCAAGCTTGAGTTTCCATGGAATGCTGTGGAAACATGGTCAGACCTCGGGTGGTTGACCGTGGTGTTCGGTCTATGAGTGCAAATATCCCTTCAATTTTCAATCAATCATAACTCCTAGATGTAGCGTCTAATAGAAGATCCATCTACGACCTTGAGAATGTATCGCTGAGATAGTATTTTTGAGACCAATTTTGGGTTTTAATTGTGGAATAGTATTGGTTGATATCATTCCCTTGGTCATTTACCTTGAGGGTTCACTAAGAAATTACATCCACATCACTTGATTGTAATCTCCTCTAGAGGATGAGTCTCAGATAGAGTATGGTATCCCTCCCCATGACTAGCGTATGATCTTTTATAACCCCTACAGGTGTTTTGGAATTATTTTAACCTCTGATTGTATCGTCATGGTCCACCATCTATCGGGCTTGGTACCATCTGTGGTATACCCCAATGGTTTTGGGCATGATTCCCTTCATTGCAGGTTCATCCATATTGGGTACATAGTCTCCCCAGGTGTCTTTGGGTGTGATACATGGTGTCCCCATATCTATTCTGGGTGTCACCCCCTCTCTATATATCATAGTATTCCTTGAACAATATGTTCTCTTTGGGTAGAGACCAGATAAGCTAGACCACTACCTCAAGGGTCTCTGATGATATCATGAATCGAGGAGTAAGGTCTCCTAGAACAAGTGTGCTTCAAGCAGAATCCAATGCATGGTAGTGGGTTATGACTGCAAGCCTGAATGGCATATCTCTTGAGTATATTTTTGTGTTTTATTATATGTTTTTTAGATATATATCATTGTCTATATGACTATACATTCCATTGTGGTTTTTATTTTTTGTTTCAGGGAGTCCTACTAAGTATTTTTTTACTGACCCCTATATAGGCTTTTCCCGCATGTGTCATGTCTTTTACAAATGATTGTCCTTTTTATGGAGTTCTATGTGAGCCAGAACTAGAAGTTTCATAGTGAGACCGAACAGACCGAGGAGTGTTCATATGGCTTCAAATGGATTTCTCACCCTTGGGGTAGGATAGAATATTCAAAATTTCTATTTTACTTCTGTACGTCTCATTTTGGTGGGATTGTATTCTGGATCTATTTACCTTACATTACTTTCACTATCGTACTCTATTGTTGTATTGAATAATTCTTTCATTTGTTTTAAATTGAATAATTATTTTTCTTGGAGATGTGATTGTATATACATGTACTTATGATAAAGCCTCCCATTTATGGGATATTTCTACTCACTGGTAGTTGTCATCCCCAAGTCTATTGGAGGTGTACATGGGGTAGTCACAGCACGAGATCCTCTAGAATGGGCCATGACATAATTAGTTCCATGGTAATCAGTACCATCCACATTTGTATTCATATACCATATATCTTTATAAAAACAAAATTATCATAACCTAAAGAACATATTATGTGTTATCATTTCATTAATCAGGCGTTCTCTATGGACAACACATTCCAATTTTTTCACTTTTCTATTCCATTGAAACCATTAAACATGTTCTTGTACATCTTTAGGGAAAATCCTAAACTGAAAAACCCTAATGTATTTCACCATCATATAAAAACCTTATTGAATAAAAATAAATAATTTTTTTTGTGATTACACTTCATACTTATTCCATTAGCATGGATACATCATCCTATTACACAATACCTCTTTCCATTCACATTTCGTATCTAGTATCTTCATTATCATCATTGTAATAATTATTCAGACCACCTTGTTAATCCTTTTAAATAGTTTCCCACTTGGAACATTGAGTTTAATAATGACCATTTATTACCCACTTAAATAATTTACCTTCTATAATCCCTTAGGGATGCCAAAATTATCATCCATTTCACTAACTGAAATCTTCATTTTCCCATACAATCACTTGTTTTGTGACCTTTTCTATTGTTATAACAACTTATTTTTTATCTCTGTAAATATATTTTGTGGTTATTTACACATTATTAACACAAATTATACTTAATCTTTTTTCCATAATGGTTTCTATTACCCAAAAACTCACTAAACTTATTAATTCTCTTCTTCAGTGAGTCTAATAGTTGGTTATCACAAACATTGTTAAATCTTGGTCTGTGAAAAATTATTAGGGATGATCACAATATCTTTCTCTCCAAAGATCATCCCACTTTAATTCTTATCATAAAATCATCCATCACATTCAACCACAGTTCTGTTACTTCCCGTTTCATCTATTTGCTAAAACCAAAATCATAGTTTGAGCATTACATTCATTAGTAGGAAAATACATAGTCCTGAAACATATTTCTTAATATATGTTTAAATCATGAATATGTCCTTATTCTATAACCCCCTAGAGTCATCCTATGTTATTCATAGGGAACATAAGCATAAATACATCATGATTGTTCATGAATATTTTGTGAATTCTCAAAGAAAATACCTCATGACTGTCAAACTAGGTGTGTAGAACGGCCTATTGTTGTGTACCAGATTACCCCAAGTCAGGCCCAAAACATCTTGTTAGAGTTGTTATCCCTAGGTACTAATATTCTAGATCCACATCCACTTGAAGTGTCTAGACAGGGATGTATTTCTAGGAAACTACTCCCTTTATCCTTTTCCAAAACTCAAGGACAATTTCATAAACATTTCCTTTTTCTTATGAATATCCATTGACCTATCCTTAGGGTTCTTTATAAGGTATTCTCATCTTATCATCCAAATGTTATCTAATCCTTTTCTCTGACACAAACTATAGTGACCTGTTAATTTCAAAAATTAACATTACATAACCTTTTTAAAATACTTAAAACATCATACAAATATATTCCCAAATACCGTAATTGGTCTAGTGAATTAGGAAGCACGAAAACATTAATGTTTTGCATAAGTGTGCTAAATTATCTCCCACTATTTTATTTTATCACAGCACCCATCTTAAAAACATAAAACAGAATACATATATTCATAACCTGGGGGAAGGAAAGATTAAAATGGGTATGCTCAAATGCTCAGTAAGGGTAGAAAAGAAATATATGTAAGAATAATCTTGAGCATAATGGTATGAGAACAAGTCAATTATAAAAGGATATCATACCCTTCATATAAAAGAACATATTCATAAATTATTACATAAATCATAGAGGTTAATAAGACATTAATCATAATGAAATAAATAACATAATCCATGAAAGTATTACATTAGAATAAAATATGGAATTATGGAAGCCACATAAGTATATATAATATGATCTATATAATTGTGAATTCATTTTTTCTGAGACCATATTAGTGGACAAAGACATTTACTGAATTGGGTTGACACCACCTTCCATCCATATATTACTAAACTGAGTTCACTCCTCCTCCCAACCATATAATATTGAACCAAGTTCATTTCACATTTCATCCCTATAATAATGAACTGAGTTCATTTCAAAATCTATACATGTCTATCTCATTTGATATAAATCTTAACCCAATTCATTGTAGGGAGATATAAATTTCATGCATCTCAAAATAAAATCATACATATATGTTCTATAAAATAATTAACAATAATATCATAACCCATTCAATGAAATGGTCATTATGAACATGTAAAAATATCACAACTTGATAAAAAAGTTATATGTTTCATAATCATTTCATCAAAACTGTAGCCTATGAAATATAAATTGATTTCTTAAACATATAACCCATAAAAGAAAATTAGTATCATAAAAACAATGAAATTACTCATAACACATTAATATAATTAATATGAATGGAACTATAAGATTATTTCCTCTAAGGGAATGTGTAACATCAATTTATTTCATCCTAGATGGAATTATAATTTTGAAATGTCTTTCAAAAATGATTCATGAAGAAAATTTATTTCCTTCTGTAAAAAAATATTTTAATAGATAAAACCATTTGAATATAATTTTTATAAAAAATACCTTGAAAAAATATCAATAACACTTAAAAATATTTTCAATAACTGCTTCCCTTAAAAATAATAAAATAAGTATCAAAACTTTTTAAAAAACTTTTTCTTTGTAAAAACATTAAAAATATATAAGAAATGTTTGAAAATGATGTTATACCCATTTCATTGAAAAGAATTTGAAAAATGATAATGAAAGCTTGAAATTTTTTTGGAAACCTTAATACTTGAAAATGTTATGAAAGAGTTTTGAAAAAATTATGAAATACGATTTCCTTGAATATAATATTCACAATTATAAATAAGTATTTAAATAATTATGAAAACCATGTTCCTTGATACAGTATAAATTAATCATGAAAACATTTGTAAAACAATTTACCCTGGAAAATTTTAAAAGAATAATTAAACCAAATTTGAAAAAATTTGTTTGAAATATTGATTAAAATTATTTTCTAAAAAATTATCATTTTAAAAGTGAAATCGTAGCATCAATGAATTGATGGTGGGTAAATTTGTATGTGTCGTACGAGGTAAAAAGAACATTTTTTTGCAGGGTAAAAAGATAATAAAAATGTATCATTCAGAAAGAAACAAGAAGATATTATTGAAAAAATGGTTAAATTATAAAAAAGGAAAAATTCATTTTCATTATCATGATATATTAGAACAATATTTTTGTAAACACTTTTTAGAAAGCACATATTTCTGACCGAATAATGGGTTGAGTCGGGCATTCTTAAGAAAACATTTTAAACTATATTGTGAACCAATTAGTGTAAAAATGGTTCATGTACAATAATAAGTCATGAATAACCATATAATAATAATATTCATGTGTTTTTTTTGAAATATGGATCAAAATATATCCTCAAATAAAGTATAAACATAAAAAATCCTAAAAAGCGATGATATTGTTTCAATTAACACTTATAACATGGTAACATGGGATGATTATCTCCATTTAAGAAAAATAAATTAAATTAATATTAAAATATAATTAAAGAAATTATATTCATTGTATAACATGTAAAATTGATGTATATACACCATTAAAACTAATTTTAGGTGTATAACAAAACATGATTCTCAAAGAAGGATAACTGAGACAAAACTATTTGACAGATTTAGTTATATTTGAAACAAAAAACCAACGAAATAATGATCATATAATGGATATGTAAATATCCATAAATTTAAATATAATAATAATTTACTACATCCATGGGATGTTATAAAAACCACACAAAAGGAGTGGGTCGTGAATAAAACTTGTATCTCACTGAAATAAAAATTGAGATGAAATCACTTTACTTAGTGTCTTGACTGTCACCGCACTCGTTAAAAACACTTGTTTAATAAATATAAATTTATTAATCATTATTTAAATAAATATATTATTATATCTAATAATATATATAATTTTATTACTATCTTGTATTACCTTCTTCCTAACAATCATATGTTAAGGTTTCACTTGGGAAAATATTCACTTTGTTCTTCACATGTGTCATAATTTGTTATTTAGTTAGTCCTTATAATTATATAATTATTCCAAAATGTAAACCATTATATAAATATAATTTAAATACATTATATTTCTATTATAATAACTTATAGAATATATAATTATGAAATGGAATACACCATTCATAGAGACGGTAAGTCGTATGTACGTATGAACGATGATTCTATTTTTATTATCATATTAATTTAAAAAAAGAAAATGAAATATATGTATATATATGTATAAAATATCATTAAATTATAATAAAAATGTTATATATAACGTATGAGTTAACTAAAACTATCCTTAATACATTCCATGTAATGTATGAATTAATCCCATCACTTTGAGGGGGTGATAGTCCACACAACCTCGAACTAAATTATCGTATTAAAAAAATGGAACATTTAAATATATATCTTTTAAAAAATTATATAAGAATAAAGAAATAATAAATATAATATATAACATATATAAACATATTTTAAATCATAATTCCACCATCATAGGCAATAAAGGATAAAATGAACAATCATCGTTTAGTGATGTGGTACTTCGTTGTACATGTAATCATTATGTTCAGTAGTCATTATATGGAGTTTTTTGTATGTTTAGGTTATAAAATTACTATAAAATCATCTAGGTATACTAGGGTTACATGTTTTTTTATAAAATGATATAATAAATTGAGTTTAGGGGGTGTAGATGGAAAATAATAGAAAATATCCTGAGGGAAGGTGTTACCACTTAATCAGGTAACTCCTTTTAATGTGTTCCAAATTGGTTCCATGTATTTCTTTACAATAAAGGGGAGGATTATAAGTGCAATGGAGTGATTTTTTTATATGTATTTGGAAGATCATGGCCAATAATAATAGGTTTTAGAGGTGTGAAGTATAGGGAGAGATGGTGGCCTTTTATAGGGAAGGGAAATGACTCGCTTTATATTTTTCAAAACAAGTTATGTGTACTGATGTTTTTACAGAAAATGTCATAAAAACTAAGGAAAATAAATAATGGAAATTTAAAAAATGAGTAATGTCCATAAATTGGTATTGGATAGGTTTATATGTCAGTTTGGGAATATAATTTATGGTTTAGTCCATAAATAAGAATAATTTTACCATAATCGATATAATCAATTTTAATTACTTTCATTAATATTTTTGGTCAAAAATTAAATTGAAATTAAAATAAATAATAAATTATTATTATTAAAAACATTTATTCCCTTTATCCAAATTCTAATTATATAAATGGTAGAAATTGAATAAAATTAATCCCTTTTTCGAATAGATAATATAGGTTTTTAAAGTAAAAAAGTTCAAAATATTGCTTATTTTTTTATACCAAATTTCAAAGTGATAATGATTAAAATTACCTAAATTTTATTAATTGATATAATATTATAATATAAAACCTTGAAACATATTTAATATACAATTTAAAAATATGTATATATTAGATGATAAATATATTTTGAATTAAAATTATGTATCATTTACTTTTCTACCAAAAATATTGTTTCTCATAAAATTCCTAAAATTTTACAAAATGTAAATTTAAAAATTATAATTAAAAAATAAATATTATTTTATAAATTTAAATTTTTCAACGGGTCTAAAATTAATTTTAATTTTTTTCAAAGAAGGACATAATTTTTTTTTGAAAAATAGTATTTCTAAACCTATAAACACATTACAACGTAAATTATCTTTTGTTATCAATATATTACATTTATATTAAACCATTATAAAAAAATATTCGAGATGTATTTATTACTATTAATATATCTATGTTTAATATATAGGTTATAATTATCTAATTTAAATAATGATAATAATAAAACGATGTTTCATAGAAACATCAGTGTTCAGTTTAACGTACGCCAAGTTGTTGTTTCATTTAACTACTCCAAGTTAGTTTTACATACTCCTGGTCAATGTTCTTTTTAATTTACACCATGTTTGTGTTTTGTGAAAAGAATTTTCGAATTAGTGCATTGTAATACATAAATGAAAACAAAATTTATTCTAAAAAAAGGTCCATAAAAACTTGTGTTGTTATATAAAACTAGGTGAGCAGTAAGGCCCACTTTCACACACCATTTTATAATCATTTCAAGCCCAATATTCCATTTTCAATGTTATAACCCCTAGGTACATTTGTGGAATAACCATTTCCACCTATAGTTACCAAATATTGATGTATTTGGTAGTTAAAACTACATAATCGTTTCCTTACCAACCCATTATGATTTACTTCTACACTTCTCCCAAACATCTATTATAGGTTTTTGATCCCCAATCAATATCTTCCTAAATCTAATTTCCAAGGATTATAATAAACACTCTAGGATTCCAACTATAGTGACATCGACCCCAGTATCATATTTTTTGTTTATAATTTATTACATTGGCATAAGATACAAGGTATATTATATCAAAAAGACTGAATAATTATCTTTTTTGGTGAACTATAAACATTTATGATTCACATATTTCTTTAGAAAACAAAATTACAACATAATTTTTTTATGAATATTATTATTAATCTAATAGTATAATTTCAAACCATTAATAGTACACATACTAGATTAATGGGAAATGAAACAAAATACTGCTAAGATCAAATTATTAGTAAGGGATAAGTACCACAAAAGCAATCATTAATAAATAAAAATAAATTATGTGGAAATGTAAATAAGTGAATACAAATTCTATTTGAATGTTTTTACTATCATAATAAGAGATGATATGAATAATATGGAATGTTAAATAACTTACTAAACATTCCATTTAATCCATAAATTTATTATCATAACTGGATAAGTAATAATCAATATAGCATGGTAAATAAATGAAACATATTCCATTTGACCTATGATTTGTGAATAAAATGAATTAAGTGATAATATAATGGAAAAAATATCATAGATAATTATAAATGAATTCAAAATAAATTTTATTCTAAATTATTTGATGTCTTTATCTTATACATCATTATACCTCTACCGTCAAAGGTCTTCCCTCAATTGATTTTAAAACTGATGGGTAGGTATGAACTAGAAATGAATTTAATTATGGCAAGACAAATCATTAATCTCATGAGTCTTTTGATGCATCAAGTGGATACCTCTAAATAGGCCCCACTAATATCTTCATGATCAATGTGTTACCCATATAATGAATAATTGAATTAATTCAAGAACAATGTGCATTATCATCAAATATCTGTATTGAGTAATGGATATTTATTTGTCAATATTTCCCTTGATAAAAAACTATCTTCAAATTTATAACATTGGATACATAAAATATATATGTTTTATCAATAAACATTTTCAGGATAAATAATATATATATATATTATAAATTTAATGTCCAATGATCATAGGTAAGTAAACATTTCTTGGGAAATCTAATGAAATCAAAAATGAATAAAGAAAGTTACGGTCAACAAATTACATGGTAAAAATGATCAAAAAACATACATAGAAATAAGAATATAGTATCATTCTAAAATATATCAATTTGCGTAGGAATAAAGGGTAGTTATCTTTATTGAATAGAAATTCCAATAAAATATATTTTAAAAAATTCTAGAGGAAAAATATCAACGTAATTTTAAAAATATATTTTTAAATATAAATTATCAAATAATATTTTGAAAAATTCTTTTCATTTAAAATAATTTTTTAAATATATAAAGAATCATTAGAACCTTTTTTCATTAAGGATTTAAATTCCATTCATGTTTATGATGTTAAAACAACAATTTATTTCCAATTGTTAATAACATAAAAATTTGAATTGTTTTTAAATTACATTAATCTTCACATAAAAAGATAATATAGTAAAAATTGGTAAATATTTCATTAATGTGTCATTTATAAATGTTTAAAATATTTTTGATAACATGGTTTTGGAAGAAAATAGATTTCTAACCAAAGTGAGAAATGATGATAGGTTTTTAGAAGGAAAACATTTCTCAATAACGTTATGTACCAAATAGTAGGTACATGGTAATATTACCTGAAAATAATATTAATAAAAATATAATAATAAAATTAATTGGTTTTAACAAATAGTGGTCAAATAATTTCTATTAATTGATATACATGGATAAACAATCCTGAGTATAATTAGATTCTAAAATAAACCCTTACAATGCTCATAATGTTCAAGTAATGATTAATAGATAAATATATTGTGGGTATTAAATGTAAATCCAATTTTATAAAATTTAAATACATCATAATATATTTAAAACTATTTACACATCTCATCTTATAATATCAATTACATTGAAGAAGTTATATAACCTAATGAAATGAAATTGAGTTTTTAAATTCTTTAGCACATTGTAACATTAATTTAAAAATAAAATTTAAGGAAATAATTAAAACTAAAACATAAAAATGAATTATTTATTAATGATTCATTATATTATATTTCAATGTGGTATTATATATACCATAAAAAATTAATTAGGTGCATAACATTAAAATATACATCAATGAATGGAAACTAATGAGATAACCGTTATAGATATCATATAATTGATGTGGTGATTAAAAAATGATTTAATTATTTGTAAAAAATATATATACAAATAAAAAATGGTGAAATAATAAATAAAATAATAAAATTTTATAATAGCCCTAATCATATAATGATATTTCTAATTAATTAAAAGATAACTCTGATAAAATGAAATAAAGTTAATAAATACATTAACACATGGTTTCTTTTTTTACATAAATTTACCTAATATATAGTGGTTTTGATCATTTTAATAACTTATTAAATAACCATATTAATATTTATAATATCATATATGATATTATTATAACATATTATTACTCGTTCATTATTAGACATTCATTATTTTCATTGGTTTTATTGTTAGTTGTATTGTCTTTTCATTTAGGCTTTGTCAATTAAGTTAGAATAATTGTGAATATTATATAGTTAAATAATTAAAATAATTATAATAATGATAAAATTTTCGTTCTTATACATCAATTACACATTTAATACCTTTCATGGAAGAAAATTTTTAAAATTTATTTATGTTACAATCATGAAGTAATAGGTCGTACGTACACATGGGTAACGTTCCCAATTTTCAACGACCATTATGGAAAATAGGTAACAAAACTTTTATCTTTAAATAATGATAATAATATAATAATTAAATTATTATTTTATTAAATATTATAATATATAACATTTATACATTTTGGTGATAAAAAGAGAGTTGCATCACTACTTAAAAGTGGTTGTCCACACGTACATGAATGATGTCATCAACATTCATTAAGATGAAAAGTAAGAAATAAAAGGGTATATTATCATTTAATGATGATAAATATTAAATAAATATCATAATTATTTTATTTATATCATGTATATTAAGTATTGTTACAGTTGTTACCTTCATTGTAATGTGTTAGTGAAAGCGAGTCACATCGCTTTGTGAGGTAGCAATTCTCCGTACACGCGAGAGATCTTATCATATACACTAAATAATGAAATTTAAAATTTTATCTAGTGATATAATAACTCCACAGGTATACTTTTGTTAAAAAAATATTATATATACATTATATTTATCATTATACACAACTGCCAGAGGTGTTAGTGGAAAAACAAAAGACATCGATTCGCGAGGCGGTAGTCCTCCCTACACGAGGATAATTATTTTGTTAACTGTTTGATAAATGTGAGGATAGTTTAATGTAATTAAATTTAAAAGAAAATATATTGTTATTATAGATACTAATTTTATTATATGATCATATTTTTATAACAATTTATGGTTTTATAGAATTAAATAAAAAATTGTTCTTGATAAAGAACGTCACCTCTTCCTCGAGTTATATCCTTATGTTTGCACTAAAATTATTCAAAGGATGTATTTATCTCCGAAATAAGTAATATATTATGATATTAAGAATTATTTTAAGTGATTTGGTAAGGAAATTGAGGACTGAAAAGTTTAGGATGTTCTGAATAAGAGAGAAGAGGGGATGGCCGTTTGAAGTGATGTGAGTGGAAAACTTGTAAATTCTGAAAAGAATAAGGTATACCCTTGTTCTCCACAAGTAAAAATGGTCAAAAATAAATTTTTATAGATCTTTATAAACTAATGGGTGTAATTTTATTTATATAATATGTTTTAAAATACTTTTTATATCATTTCAAACATTTTATTTTAATTTAACCCCTTATAAATCAATCGTTACATTAATAGTGTTAAATAATATATATTATGTTTACTATTAATAATGGTAATATTATTATATAAACTAATTAAATAATATGAATTATTCTAATTCAAAATATTTAATCCATTTCTCTAAATTCTACTCACAAAATAGGTAAATTAAAATTCAAAATTAATCATGTAGACGTGATTACATAACAGGTTTTAAAATTGAAAATGTCAAAAAGTTTACAATGTTTTATTTTAAAAATTAAATATATAAATTATTATAGTGACTGAAATTATATTAATATATATATTTTTACTAATTTTACTTTAAACCCAATTTAACATATAATTTAACTTTACAACTTTCTTAATCGCGAAGGCATATTTCAATTAAAATTGTATATTTTTCACTATTTATCAAAAAATATAAATTTTAATAAAAACCCCAAATATTCAACAAAAAATAAATTTTAAAATTTATATTTAAATAGTTATGTACATTTTTTCAAATACTTTTTCAAAAAATAGTTTAAAATTTATTATATATTATGTGTGGAAAGCATGAAAACCTGCCTATTAAAAAATACAACATTTTAGAAAGCAATCATTTTCATGTTAGTGGTTTTATTTTTTTATCTACTAAATAGATAAAAATTTTATTTATTTTATTAATATGTTAATCATTTAATTTTTCTAATTTATTTTTTATTATTAATAATGGCTAATTTAATGGCGTGTTTATAATGTTATTGTTTACATAATAATATTTTAATAAAGTATCGCATTTCTTTCAAAACCAATGTTGTGTTCATAGAAATCAATCAAAGAGATTGAAAATATTTAATAATAAATATATAATAACGACTTGGGTGTAATATTTGCTAATAAATTTGTTTTTTTATTTTATACACACAATGAAATGATATGATCATTTTTTTAAATATCAGGTTTATACATTAACTAATACCAAAAAGTATAGTATGATAAATACTAATCATAGTGTAAAGACACATAATCATGTAAAATTATTTATATGATCTATAAATATTGACACACTAATTTCAATCTAACACACACTGGCTTTGAACTAGGTCATTCATGGTTTCATTGATTGAAAATTTTCATCATGGTTCATAAATTGTTTTTGAATTTCTAAAGAATATCCCCCGAGAGTGTCAAACTAGATGTGTAGTTAGGTCCATTTTCATGAAACAAGTATCACTCAACTCAATCCCAAAATTACTTTTCTTATATTTATTAGACATACATATATATATTCTAGAACCATGGCCACTCTTATTATTAATATTAGGATTTAGTTTCTCAGAAACAACTAACTCTAAATTTCATCAAAATTCAGTGAAATTTTCTAATTCATAGAATTATCCTTATACTTACCAATTGAATTATCCATAGGGTTCTTACTAAAGTTCTCTAGTCCAATTTCAAAAGTCTAAAAAAATTTCTCTAATACAAACATTAATCATTGATTCCATTTACATATATTAAAACATAATATTTAACAAAGAAACCCATTAATAAAACATAATGATCATAAATTACTATTGTCATTACAACACTATCTTCATGAAACATAAACATCAGAATATAAATAATAATTTTTCATTTATTCTCCATAACATGCTCATAGTTTTTTTTGATATCTTAAACTGTAAAGGATAACATGGGGAATACATAGACAAATGTGGTGATCTAAAAATTCTATTATGTGAATAAAAATGTTAAGGAAGCATAATTTGTGTGTCAAAGATAGGAAATTATGTCATATAAAAGAAATAATATCATTAATTAGATTGAAGAATGATAAAAAATGGTATTATAAGATAATGGAATCATAATAAATATTACCAAATCATAAAACATGACATAAACATGACTCAAAGATAACTACCATTACAATATAACATGGTGTAAAAAGTCTGATAATGAATTAGGTTTCTCCCAAATCACATAAATGGAGTCTCATGAGAATAAAAAATTCCCCATTGCATTATTGTTCTCTCTAGGAAGATCCATTATAACATTTTCATGATATATGTGTTCAATATATAGTAAATAAATCAAAATCCAAAATAAAATAATTACCATTTTGAGGAAAATTAGATTCATAATATTTCTCCATATCATATTCAATTAAATATTTATAATGAATGGATTTGGAAAATAATCATAAGTCATGTATTAACCAGTTAAAGGAAGAGATAATAAAATATGTATATATTTGAGGTACATGTAAACAATATTTAAAATCTATATACAATATTAATGTTTATTTTGATTGATAAAAGTGCTTTTTAAAAAAACATTCTTAATGACAATAACCTTTTCACTTTGAGTGACATAAAATGATGTAATCTTATTATGAAAATGATTTTTAAAGATCATATGTAAAATTTCTTAAGGAAGATATGAATTCTATTTTGATAGACAAAATTTTAGAAAAATCAAAAATCAAAAAAAAATAAAAAATATAATATTTGAAAAGTTAAAATGATTTATTAAATCATTAATTAGTTAGAAACGTAGAGGATTTTTGTTCATATGAATATTTAAAAAATGATTCCATTAATATTTTTATAATAAATGCCAAAAACATCATTTAAAAAAACCAAAAGGAGATTACTTCTAAAAATATTGTAGAAACCCGATTAAGGGTTGAAATTAAATTATTCAATCATATTAAAACAATTTTTAAAATATTTTTAGAACACAAGGATTCGAAAGAAAAATGATTTTCAATCCAACAGTGAAATGAAGTATTTTTTCTCTAATAATATTTCTTTAGTCATTTAAAGTACTAATGGGAATAAAATTTTACTATTACTTGAAAATTTCATGAATAGCCATAAGAGAGGAAAATTAAAAGGGTTTTCAAGACAATAATCAAAAAATTTCATACAATGGAATTTCAAGCATAAACATTCATGATTAAACTGAGATTAAAACCTAAAACCTTAAAACATTGGGATATTTTGAATCATAAATTAACATAAATTAAATAAATGAATTTTAAATTAAAATATAATCAATTATAAAGGATTATTGATATATTAAGTATTTTTTGGTTATATACAACATTTAAAAGAAAGTTGGAGTATAAAGGGACAATGTCTCGAAGAAGGATGTTTTGAGATGGAATGTAGAGACCCGAAGCTTGACGTACATGGACATTACATTACTTCTGCGGAATACTTAGTACATAACAATAACAGACACACAAGGACCATAATAGTTTAGTGTCTTTGAAACTCAAAATACAATCTTCTAATCATGGTGAAAGATCTTAAACATCTCCCATAAAGATATTGCCCTTTTTTTATTACCTAAAACCTTTCTTTATATCCTGGGGAAAAGAAAACATAAAATGGGTGAGCTCAAATTCCCAGTAAAGGTAAACATAGAGAATATAAAACAATCTATAAACATTTGAATGCAAAAACTTGAACATAAAATCTAAACATCAAAATCTTGAGCAAACACATGAATCTTGGAAGTACGTAAAGAATATATCATAAGGGAACATCAATCATGATAAAATAGAATGGGAATAAAACATGTAATTTTGGAGTCCATTAAGAACATGTAATGATTTCCATTGTAGCCAAGGCATTGCTACCAAGACCATCTTAGTGGACAAAGTCCGTTTCTGAATCGAGTTCACTCCTCGTTCCAGTCCTGTAATAATGAACCGAATTAACTTATTGTTCCATCCATGTCTATCTCATGAGATATAATTCATTACCCAATGAATTGGAGGGAGATATAGGTCCCACCCATCTCATAAAAAATCGTTCTTACATGTGCCAAAAAATAAACATACATCATTCATAATAACCCAATAAATAAAATGTGTTTCATAAATATCATCCCATCATCACATAATCCATATAAAAGAAATGGATATCATTTCATAATAAGAAACGTGAAACCATGTAAATCGTAGATACATGATACTTGAAACATACACATGTAAAATAATGTTATCTTAGGTGAAAATGGTTTTGATAAAACACATGAAATGAATTTTTGAGGAAAATATCCTTTTTTCTTCAAAATCATTTTCTTTTCACAAAATGTCCTGAAATTTTAGAAGAAATTTTTTTTGTTGAAAATAGTCATGAAATATTTTGGAGGAAGCTTCATGAAAATAAGGCTTTATAAAACCATAAAAATCTGTTCACACCGTATAATTTAAAAATAACATTCTCCTCGTACTTTTGTCGGAAAAGTCAATAAGTACCTCATAACGTAAACAAAAGAAAGATTCCTTACATACCATGTAGTAAAAGTCAAAAATAGGTAAAAATGACTTTATACATAAATGAAAAAACTTTTATAAAACTTGGACATGGATGATAGAAATAACCCCAGTAAATACTTACGAATAAACAGTCTCTGATAAAAATGAGATTTGCAAAATTATCCCTTACCTTAGGTCTGATATGTGCCGTATGGTTCCGAACCTCCTTTAATTTGGTAACTTCCTTTGGTTTGAACCAAAATGACTTCTTGGAGATTCTCCTGCCTAATATAAGGCATGAAGGGGTAGGAGAGGGATGTAGGGAGCTTATTTGTGCAGAGTTTGGACATGCCAAAAGGCTTGAGAGGTGTGAGGAATTGCATAGAAGTGGTCTCCTTTTATAAGGGAGGGGAGAGGGTCTTTAGGAAAGTGTGAAAACATTATTTTATTATAAACCTATATTCGGTTTCAAGAGTTCCAAAACACATTAGTGGCGAAGATAAAATGACTCATATTCGAAATAAAATCATCCAATTGGAATTGGACAGATTTTGGATGAAGTTTTAATCATTATAATCTTATTTATTTAAATCATTTATTAATGAGGTAAACACTACATCATTATTGTGTCATAAATAATTTAATTCATTTGGTGTCTAAAAATTATGAAAAAAATACCATGATGTAGTAAATCATTTTAGATTTCCAAATAATATTTATAGTCGAACATATAACTTATATAACCCCTTATAAAAATTAATTGCTAAAAGATTTATATTAAAGTCAATTTTGTCTTTACATTAAATTAATTAATCCAAATTGTCTTTTTCACTACCAAGTTGCTCATTGAGGTCCTAAAATCGTCCCAAAGATGCCCATGGTGGGCCACTACTCATCCAATAAGGTTAGGACAAGTTTCAAGGTAATTTTGAATTATTATAATATTCTTTAAACCTTGAATTACCCTATTTACCTTTAACTGTAGTAAATAAAAAAAATTACCATAATTACTATTCATAATATCAAATAAATAAAAGTAACCTATTAACATAATTTGGACCTAGTGATTCCAAATATGGAATCCATTTTTCAAAATTCAATATACATAAGTTGCATTAATTAATTTAAAATTAATCCCGTTGTAAACCAAACGGGTTTTAAAAGTTAAAACATTGCCAAAGATTGAAATGGTTTTACCTATGAATTCAATGTAAAATTAATGCTAATGACATAAATTATATTAAATGGTAAAAATATATTCTATTTATACTTTAAAAACATTCAATATTATAATTTAACCATATAAAGTATTACGATGAAAAAAGATGTTTGTAATTAAAATATAGCGAGTTTTTACTATTCATTAAAATATGAATGTTATCAGAATAAAATGAAAAATTTATCCAAAGTAAAATTTTATATCCTGATTATAAAGAAAAATTTTATTTTGTCAAATTGATCTTATAAACATGTCAAAACTACATTTAATGTGGGTGCGCCATCAAAAGGTGGAAAAACTTCATTTTTTGAAAAATAATTATTTTACCCGAAAAATTTATTTTGTTCTTATACCATGTTCTAGAAAATGTGTAAGATAAAATATAATGTTATAAAATTCAAAATTTATTTAATACTATTCATAACTTATAGTTCATAATAATATTATAATCATATATCATTGTTTAGTGAAACCCGATATTGCATACAACACACGCTATCAAAGAGGTCATTATTACGTGAAATGCAGGCCAAGTTAGGGTTGTGTGTAGTGAAATACTCCATTGTTGTTTCATATAAAAGAATCCAACCATATTTTATTTATACATTGAATATATATATACAATCAATGTTGCGTAGAATAACTTCTATTAAACGAACATGAAATTGTGTGTAACACGAGCCAAGAATAGTGTTGCGTATACTGCAAGATAATACGGTGTTGCCTGTAGCGCAAGATAATCATTGTGTATCGTACAACAGAAGATATGAATGAAATAAAAATGAATATATCTTATAAAATCTCAGGTTGTAATATTCTACCCCCCTTAAAAGGAATTTCTCCCTCGAAATTCATGAGGGTTATAAATGGTTTCTTACTTGAGAATTTCTTTCATAGAAACTCACATCGTAAAAAAAGGAATGCTAAAACTTTATTTTAAAAACTGAAGTATGAAACATAACAGTCACCCAAATTAAATCATCACTAGTAGTCCACATAGGAGATCATAGGTGAAAATATGGATATGGAGGAGAAATATAACCATCACGTTCTGATGGAGTGTGGTAGAGAACAAGGCTATGAAAAAGACAACAATCACAAAGCCATAGATTTGTGATGATATAAGGTACCATCTGATTCATCGGATATAAGAGAACTAGGAAAACATGTTTGGTTTTCAAGATCAATTCTCTAAAGTTGATGAATTAAAATAAATACTTACATGATTTTTTTACAAAATCACTGTTGTTCGTGAATTTAACAATTTCCACTTCGTCTCTTAAAAAAATGAAGTTGAATTTGTTATTCGTGAAGCGTTAGCAGATCATGTGATAGAATGATGGGTCATTCCATCTGTTTCAAACAAAAGGTTAGCCAAAGTTATAAGTCCATATTATGGTGAGATTAATCATATATGGTTTCAAAAATGTATTTATACTTTATTTATCATACCGCGTAAAAAATAAAACTAGTTTCTACTAACCATGGACTTCCTATAGTCCAGTGGTAGGTGGTAAAGGCCTGTCACACTTCTGTTGTGGGCTCGATTTCCATAGCCTTGTCCAACGCGATGGGTTGTCTCTCGTCCTGCAGGATGTCCTTTTTCTAAAACTACATTACCATAACATCCCATCAATAATATCAAAAAAAATTCTATCCTTAAACAATACTAACTTATGTCCAACATAATCCATTCCAATCTTTAGTCTTATCTAAAATACTTCTGTCCAAGCTCATAGTATAATGAAAATGATTACATGAAATTTCACATAACAATCATGTGAATTCCATCATTTATCCCCCATATATCATAAGATATATCTTGTTGGTCAAATTATAAACATGTGGATACCTTAATCACGTATTCTCTTGAAAAATGAATACCCATTTAACCTTAGTAAAAACATGAATGCTACCAAAAGTTAACTCTTTCCACATACCAAAATTCAAAAATTCTATATACTCAAACCATGATATAACCTTCTCCTTATATCAGTCATGATCTCATGAATACTATCAAACATTTCATTTTTTCATTTTCCCTTCATTATACCCATATCATATTTTTTTCCAAAAATATCTCAATCACTTTCCATGGTTACCAGTACCATAAAATTATTGAAAACCACAATAGACCAATACATAAATATTCCAATATTCCATGATACTATATACAACATTATTTTGGAATCCCATTACATAAACACTTAATCATTCCACCACATCGTTGTCATATTAAACATTGCCAATAGTGATCGCATGTGACTTCCCTTTGTCCTTTGCCTTAAGTGGTTTCTCATGTCGATCATCACTAACCCTTGGATTAGGGAATTTATTATCATAATGCCCCATTTCCTTGCACTTGAAACATTGAAGTGTTGGTGGTGCGTTCACTGCAGTCTTTTCTTTATTCACATCATTAGAAACCCTTTTTTCTATTACTTCGACACTCAGCTACTTGATGACCATCTTTTCCACACCTAAAACATTTTCTAGTCCCATTAAGACAATCTCCACCATGCTTCTTTCCACACTTTGACCATAAGGAAACATTCATATTCTTTTCACCATTATTTTGAGATTTCCCCTTAAACTCCATCATTAATTTCTTGTCAAAACTATGAGATGGATAAGTAAGACCAAATTCCATTTCTACCTTGATAGCACAACGCACAATTTCTTCATAGCTACTGAAGTCTCTTATAGATAATTCCCTTAGAAGATTTGGTTTTATGACACTTAAGAATCGATCAACTTTACTTTCAGGTTGAATGATAAAGCCAGATTCATACCTTGCAAGCCTTGTAAAATTCACTTCATATACACCAACAGATTCATAATCCTTTTGCTTTAGTTCAAGAAACTCTTTCTCCATCTTTGTTCGAAGAATACGAGGGACGTACTTATTAAAAAATAAGTTCTTGAACTTGTCCCATTCCATGGACTCAATTTTATCTCTTGGCCTCGTATTCTTGATAAGATTCCACCATTGATCAGCTTCACCTTCCAAATGATATACTGCTAAGATGACTTTATCATGTTAGAAACATTGAAGAACTGAAAATATCTTTTCAGTGGTACTGATCCATTGTTCACCAACAAGTGGATCAGAAGACCCACTGAAAGAAGGTGGACGTTGCCTCATGAAGGACTCAATAGAATATTGTTCCCTTCTCTGCTCATTTGGATGTCCAGAATAATTCATAGCTTGTGTAAGTATAGAGATTAGATTTTTCACTTCATCTCCCATTACATTTGTTTGTTTAGGATGAAAATCATTGCATTTTCCATTGCATTGATCAACACGGTTCCTTCGGGTTCCATCCATCGTCTAAAACCCAAAAATAATAGTGTGAGAGGGAAAAATCATGCTAGGAAAAACCACATAATAAAGGGGGAGTACCTTCAATATCTAACATATTTGGTTTAATTCTAAGATCGTTACCATAATTATAGGACTATAACCTATACATATACATAACCTTAGGGACATCTCTAGACATACCTTAGAACTACCTCTAGGGATCTCACTAAAGTTCTCGCATCCTAGTTTCCAAAGGTTGACTAAACCTTTCCTCTGATAACAACTATAGAGACCCGAAGCTTGACGTACATGGACATTACATTAATTTGTGGAATACTTAGTACATAACAAAAATAGACACACAAGGACCGTAATAGTTTAGTTTCTTTGGAAACTCGGAATATAATCTTCTAATCGTGGTGAAAGATCTTCAACATCTCCCATAATGATCTTACCATTTTTTTCTTACCTAAAACCTTTCTTTATATCCTGGGGAAAAGAAAACATAAAAGGGGTGAGCTCAAATTTCCAGTAATGGTAAACATAGAGAACAAAAAACAATCCATAAACATATGAAATAAAAAACTTGAACATAAAATCTAAACATCAAAATCATGAGCAAAGACATGAATCTTGGAAGTACGTAAAGAATATATCATAAGGGAACATCAATCATGATAAAATATCATGGGAATAAAAAATGTAATTGTGGCGTCCATTAAGAACATGTAATTATTTCCATAGTATCCATGGAATTGCTGCCAAGACCAACTTAGTGGACAAAATCCCTTTCTGAATCGAGTTCACTCCTCATTCTAGTCCTGTAATAATGAACCATATTATCTTACCGTTCCATCCATGTCTATCTCATGAGATATAAATATTTACCCAATGCATTGGAGTGATATATAGGTCCCACCCATATCATAAAGTAATCATTCATACTTGTGCCACAAAATAAACATACATCATTCATAATAACCCAATAAATAAAATGGTTTTCATAAACATCATCCCATCATCACATAATCCATATAAAAGTAATGGATATCATTTCATAATAAGAAAAGTGGAATGATGTAAATCATAGAGACATGATACTTGAAACATAAACATGTAAAATAATGTCATCCTAGATGAAAATGGTTTTGATAAAACACTTGAAATGATTTCTTGAGGAAAATTTCCTTTTTTCTTCAAAAAATCATTTTCTTTTCACAAAATGTCATGAAATTTTAGAATAAAAGGTTTTTGTTGAAAATATTCATGAATTATTTTGGAGGAATCTTCAAGAAAAGAAGGCTTTATAAAACCATAAAAATCCATTCATGCCGTATAAGATAAAAATAACATTATCCTCGTACTTTTGTCGGAAAAGTCAAAAAAGTACCTCGTAACGTAAACAAATGAAAGATTCCTTACATACCATGTAGTAAAAGTCAAAAATAGGTAAAAATTAATTTAAACATACATGAAAAAACATTTATAAAACATGGACATGGATGATAGAAATAACCCCAGTAAAAACTTACGAATAAACAATCTCGGATAAAAATGAGATTTGCAAAATTATCCCTTACCTTATGTCTGATATGCTTCGTATGGTTCCGAACCTCCTTTAATTTTGGTAACTTCCTTTGGTTTGAACAAAAATGACTTCTTGGAGTGTATTCTGCCTAATTTAAGGATTGAAGGGGGAGGAGAGGGACGTACAAAGCTTAGATGGGTAGTGTTTGGGTGAGCCAAAAGGCTTGAGAGGTGTGAGGAATTAAATAAATGTGGTCTCCTTTTATAAGGGATAGGATGGGCTCTTTAAGAAAGTGTGAAAAAATTATATTATTATAAACATATCTTCAGATTCAAGAAGTCCAAAACACATTAATGTCGAAGATAAGATGACTCATATTCTAAATAAAATCATCCAATTGGAATTGGACAGGTTTTGGATGATATTTTAATCATTATAATCTTATTTATTTAAATCATTTATTAATGAGGTAAACACTACATCATTATTGTGTCATAATTAATTTAAATCATTTGATGTCTAAAAATTATGAAAAAAATATCATGATGTAGGGAATCCTTTTAGAATTCCGAAGAATATTTATATTAGAAACTATAACTTATATAACCCCTTATAAAAATTAATTACTAAAAGATTTTTGTCAAAGTCAATTTTGTCTTTACATTAAATTAATTAATCCAAATTGTCATTTTCACTACCAAGTGGCTCATTGGGGTCCCAAAATCGTCCCAAGGATGCCCATGGTCGGACACTACTCATCCAGTAAGGTTAGGACAAGTGTCAAGGTAATTATTAATTATTAGAATATTCTTTTAACCTTGGATTACCCTATTTACCTTTAACCGTAGTAAATAAAAAAATTATCGTAGTTACTATTCATAATATCAAAAAAATAAAATTAACCTATTAACATAATTTGGACCCACTGATTCCAAATATGGAATCCATTTTTCAAAATTCAAAACACATAAGTTGCAGTAATTAATTTAAAATTAATCCCGTTGTTAAGCAAACGGGTTTTAAAAGTTAAAACATTGCCAAAGATTGAAATGTTTTTACCTATGAATTCAATGTAAAATTAATGCTAATGAAATAAATTACATAAAATGGTAAAAATATATTCTATTTAGACTTTAAAAACATTCAATATTATAATTTAACCATATAATGTGTGGCGATGAAAAAAGTTTTTTTTAATTTAAATATAGCGAGTTTTTAGTAATCATTATAATATGAAAGTTATCAAAATAATATGAAAAACTTATCCAAAGTAAACTTTTATACCCTGATTATAAAGAAAAATTTTATTTTGTCAAATTTAACTTATAAACCCTTCAAAAAATATATTTATAGTGGGTGTGCCATCAAAAGGCGGCAAAACTGCATTTTTTGAAAAATAATTATTTTACCCAAAAAAATTATTTTGTTCTTATACCATGTTCTAGAAAATGTGTAAGATGAATAATAATGTTATAAAATTATAAATTTATTTAATTCTATTAATAACGGCTAGTTCATAATAATATTAAAACCATATATCATTTCTTAGTGAAACCCAGTATTGCGTACAACACACGCTATCGAAGAAGGTCGCGATTGTGTGAAATGCAAGCCAAGTTAGGGTTGAGTGTAGTGAAAGACTCCATTGATGTTGTGTATAATAGAATCCAATCATATTTTCTTTATAAATTTAATATATATATATATATACACTCAATGTTGCGTAGAATAACTTCTATCAAATGAACTTGAAATTGTGTGTAACCCAAGCCAAGAATAGAGTTGCGTATACTGCAAGCTAATACGGTTTTGCGTGTAGCGCAAGATAATCTTGGTGTATCATACAACAGAATATGTGAATGAAATTAAAATGAATATATCTTATAAAATCTCAGGTTGTTACATGGAAACCCGTACAATGTTCTTATCATTGAGGTGAGAGTTAATTATTGGGGTTATTATATGTAAAACATTTATATAGACACAAATAAAGTGGAAATAAAACTTAAGGTAATAAAATATCATTTCACATATAATCATGGAATAATAAAATCAGTGTAGTAAATGTACAACAGAATGAATTAAAATTGAGTTAAGATACCGCGTACTTCTTACTTCACTTTAGAAAAGTGTTCCTACAACATAGTTCAGGGGTTTTAAACATGTTATTAACATATACAGGAACCATATTGATATTTATAATAACATTTTTCATCCTTTTATATCATATTATTACATGTTCCTTTATAATCATTCATTATCACTATTATTTTGAGTGTTAATTATTGTATCTTCATATATGTGTATTTTAATGAATGTTTTAGCTACTTAATATAGGATATAGTTACATCCTCTATAAGATGATATTAATTATGTAAATAGTATATTTTATAATTATAATATTCATTGCAATTTGAATTGAATTTTTAACATGGAGAATAAATCAAATCACAATGTAGAGAGGGAGGGTCATACATACACATCATAAACATTATCCTATATTTAATTGGTGTAAATATAAGGAATTTAATGGTAAATTATTTCTAAAGAATCAATATATTTTCATCTATATCACATATATTAATGAAATTTATCCTTTATTACATTACATGTAAAGAGTATGTGATAAAACAGATAGCTTCGCGATGTGGTCGCCTTCTATACCCACGAGGGGCATTATCATGTTTTTTAAAAAATGTAATGTTGAAGTTATATGTGATATTATAATTAGAGGATTATAATTCTATTAAAAATAATATATATATATATATATGAAATATATTATAATATCTTGTGGATATAAGGGATTATGGAAAACGAATTATGTCTATTCCTGAGGTGGCAATCCACCATTCACACGATCAATGGATTCATTTAAAATTTGAGGGAAGAGGAGATGTTTTTTGGTCATTTCATAATATAAAATATTATTAGTATATTTATGAAACTAATTTAATTTTATCAAAATTTCATTATAATATTTTATGGAGTTAGAGGAATAAATAAAATACAATGCTAGATAAAGGATGATACTACTTCTTTAGAATAAATCAATTGGTTTAAACCAAAATCTCTCCAAGGTTTCCCTTGTGAAAAAAAATTGATTCTAGTATTAGGGTAGGGAATTTATATGGTTATATTTTACTAAAAAATGTGTTTTTAATGTTTGGAATTGAGAGGAAAGGCGTGGCCCTTTATAATAGGGGAGGGGACACACATGGAATTTTTTGAAAGAAAGAATTAAAAAACAAATTATTTTCTAAAAGTAAAACAAAATAGTAAATTATCAAACATAATAATATATATGGTCTAAATAATACTTTAAATTATGAATTATACAAAAATTGGGTAATTTTTATTATTATCTTTTTAGTTTAACCCCTAATATACCCTTTTTTACCTTAACAACTGTAAATATTTTTTTATTTTTCTATATTAATTTTGGTAAAATATTATGTAAGCATGATTTTATAGTATATAATATTATATATAAAAATAATGAATATATTTTTTGAAATTAAAATAAATTACATGGTATAGTCTTATTTAAATTTAAATCCACAGATGTGTTGAAAATCTGGTTTCCATATGAAAAAATTTATTTATTTAACAAGTGTTTGTATGAAAAAAGTCAATACTAAATTGATTAGAATGAAAAAAATTTGATTAAATATATATATATATATAATAATTTTACATTAAAAATTAAAATAAAATAAAATCGTTCTTGTATATTCATTAAATAAAAACACTCTTTTTAGTAAAAATCATTATTCTTCATTATTCACCGATAAATGAATCATTTAGAAAAACCCTAAAAATTCATAGATTGATAATTTATAATTTATGATTTCAAAAATTGTGTTACTTTTTTAGATAAATATTATAAGTGTTAGAATTTAATATTAAATACATATGAATAAATCACAGCAATACCACTTTTTAGAAAAAGATAGATTTTCGTAAAACATTTCTTTTTCATTAAAATGATTCTTATTTTATTTATGATCAATATATAATAATTTTATTTATTTTATAATTTTTTAAATGAAAATTGTTTAATAAAATATTTAGTCTAATTCATTCCCACTAAATTAACGACTAGATTATAATTTTCATATTTAAATAATAATACTTCCATAATGTATTGTGTTTTGTTTAAAATGAATTTATTTATCAATAAATATATCATAATGTTTAAAAATAGTATATTATATTCTAATCATGTTATTTTTTTCTTGTATTCTAATGATCATGATGTTTCTATTTCAAAAACATGTTGTGTTATAGAGATATCTGTAAGAATACCTAGTCCCAAAATTCGAACTCCAGATACTTTTGAATATTGAAATGATAAATTTTTTGTCGACTATTAGATGAATTTATGTTTTATCAAATTTATAAAAACTTATATTTCATTTCATCATCTTTATCAGGTCCCAATATCTTCATTTCTCTAGCATCATTCTAGCATGTTGAAGTTCTTCACATCTTCCCATAGAGGGATACAAAAAGAGAAAGATTAATAATGAAGTGAGAGGTTATATTAAAGAAAATTTCACCAAAGGAAGTTATTTATTTCATATACGAATGAAATCCATAAATAATTCTATAATTAATTCTTCTATAGTTTAAATGGTTAATTCTGAATGGCCATATGATAAACGATGATAAGTAGTGATGCAACATTACTCTGCATCTAGTTCCTGGAAAAGACATCTCTAAAACATTGAGGTATACCTCAAATAATGTTAATATACAATTTATAGTTGTACTCATTGAAATATTACAACATACGTAACACATAACCACATAATTTCCTCAAGATATACATCTTATATAATGGTAATGAAGTTTGTTTTATTTGTAATATGTTGATCAAAACCCATATAACAGAATATTGTTTAGATTTTTTTGGGGAGTATAATGAGAAAATACATGTTGCTTTTTATATATTTCCATTTTGGTATGAGTAATTTTTGTGATAAACCCTTTTATGTTGATCTATAATCCATAACTTGCAGACAAACCATTCACTAAGAAACATATACTTCAATTTCATTAATCATGTCATCCCTATAAAAAATACTCATTCATTTGTCTATACATATTCATAAATTCTATATTAATAGATAGTGGAAAAATATTAGATTCATCCATATGTTCCTTCATTTAATTTTTTACTGAAGGGAAAAATATATGGTTCCAAAAACCTTATTATTCCATCATAATATCTGCTGAACTCAATAACTTTTCACTACTTCATTTTCATCTCTACGTCTTTCATCTGCAAGTCTTTAATATTTACCTGGATAGATGGTAGAAAACTCATTTTATAAATATATTATTTCTACCATTCCTTCAAAATTCTAGGATCCTTCCTTTTACAATAAAAAAATATCATATCTTCTATAATCACCATCATAGATATGATAAAATTATCATTATGACTTATAGAATCTTCTAACTTATTTTTTTAGCAAGGTTGTTTTGTATTGATCCTTCATAATCATTAATCATCTCCAAAAATCATCTTTGGAACATATTCAACTCTTTCTATGTGAATATATAAATTTGATTTTTAATAATATATATATAACACAATTCTCATAATAGATAATGCCTCTATATAATTAAAGATAAAATTACCATTTCTAATACTAAATCTTTAGTTGGGAAATTTTTATCATTGGATTTCATTTTTCATGAGGTGTAAGCTATTATAATGTATTTATACCTAAGGACACATCCTACTCCCTTCTTTAATGCATCATTATATATTAAAAACTCTTCTCCATTATAAGTTAGTGTAAACACAATTTTTATAACTATCCTTCTCTTTAATTACTAAAAAATACTAAAATGCATCCAAACAAATTAAATGATATTCCTTTTGAGTTTTCATGGTGAGTTGATTTAATATCCATGAAAAATTATCTACAAATTATCGATAATATCCATCCAAACCATGAAAATTAAATATCTCAATCATTGTGGTTGGTATGGTCAAATGTTCTACAACATTTGTTATTGAATGGTTTATCAATATATTACGACCTAAAATTAAATGACCTATAAATGAGACTTTATGATTCCAAAATTCAAACTTGGTTAATTTTACATAATTATTCTCCTTCCACTGGGTCTTATGTATAATCTTTATGTGGTCTTTGTTCTTTTCCTTATAATTATAATATTTAATTATATATTTTATAAAATACTACCCTAAACTGGTCTAGGTAATCTATAAATACTATATTCATTAAATCAATGAATATAGTGGAGAAATTAGTAAGAAAAAATTGTAACTATATATTTATAGTATCCATGCCTTATATAGAAGGCTAGTTTGGGTATAATCTCTTTATTGACCCTCAATTAATGATATCTAAAATAAAGATAAAACATGGAGAATTGTTGTTCTCCATGAAGTTGATCAAACAATTCATCAAGTCTGTGTAGATGAAACTTGTTCAAATTTTTGAACTTCATAATTTCATGATAATAAATATAGATATACATTGATCCATTTTTCTTATTAAAAATCAGAACTAGTGTACCCCCAAGGTGATAGACATGGAGGAATGGATCTCTTGACAATAATCTTCTAGAGTTTTTTATTCAACTTTTTCAACTCCATCGACTCCATCATATATAGACACTTGGAAACAAATGTATTTGTAATAAGGATTTATATCAAAATCTAAATTTCATGGTTTTATGGAAGATGAGGTAACTCTTCTGAAAATACATTAATAAACTCCCTCACAATAAGCATATTTTGATGTTGACTTTCTTCCAAACCATCTAAGATAAATACCATCTTGAATAAGAATAACGACTCATACAATGGGAGTAATTTCCATCAGAAGATTATTTTTTCAATGCATTAAGTTGGAATCATAGGTTGGCCTAGAATATCAAACATATCTTTCATTCCTCATTAATTGATTTGGGATTTATGTAAAGAATGTTAATCCGTGACCAAAAAAACATCAAATTCAACTAGATAAAGAATGATAATATTTTTAACATACACATTCCCATAAAATTCAACTGGAGATGAATTAAAAACATTAGTTCAGTTTATCATTAGATTTTGGGGTATTTACAACCAAATCAACATCTGATTTTTAATACGGTACTATTATACCCATAAAATGTATTTATATATAAAATTGTCGTTACATCAAAAATAAAATAATGAATTACTTATTATAGAGTGTATTTTAAGTGTACCATTAGCAAATTCATTACTGTAACACCTAGTGATTTTGAGAAATATATTATTTAATTAATTTATCTTTTTATATTTCTCATTTCATGTGACGCTGTAAATAGTTATATATATATATATATTAAAACAATATGTGAAACAATCCTTTCATATGAAATCAAATTGTATTTTTCTATATAAAACACTATCTTGACATACTATACATGAAACACTGACTTGGCTTGTGCCACATGAAACACTGTCTTGTCGTATGTTACACACAATTCCGAGTTTCAACAAAACATCATTTTATTTTTATAATCATTTAAATAAGTTAAATTTAACGTATAAATTAAAAATTATTAATATGAATTGTAATATCTAAATTTTAAATATTTTAATAACGTTTCTATATAAATAAAACATATAGAAAATGAAAAATGTAATTTTTTGTAAAGTCTTTATATGTTTTAAAATACTATTTTCTCGAATGAAGTTCTTTCCACATCCTTTTTCTATGAACATAATAAATAATTTTTGGAACATATGAAAATTTAATTTTATAAACTAAAACATTATTTTGGAATTTAGAATAGTGAAATTATCTGAGGTTGAATTTTCAAAAATTTTGGAGAAACATCATTTTTTGATGAATAGTGAAAAATATTGCATTTTGGATAATAACTTCCTTTTCGTTTAAATATTTATTAATATTTAATTATACTATAAATTTTTATTAAATTAAAATTTTATTAATTATAAAACTCTTTATACAATATATGTCATTATAATAAATTTCATTTTTAAATTGAATATGAAAAAATAACAAACTTTTAAACATATTTCTACTTTAAAAACAAGTTATTTCACCTTATCTACAGGATTGTCATCAATAAGAATTTTTCCATTTTGGTGAATTAAATTTTGATAAAAGTAAATACACCATTTTAATATGTATAATACATGTATTCTAATTATATAATGTTAATTTTTTACCTAAATTATTTGTAAATGTGCTTAAAATTAATCACAACGATTATGGTCAAATTAAGCTAAATTAAGGACTAAACATTAATCATAGGGGTCCAAATGACATATCCAATTTCCCAAAACCCATTTTAAGGAAATATTATGTCTATAAACCTTCAATTATATATTTATGTTGCTTTGGTATTAATTATTTAGGTAATAACATGTAAACACGTATCTTGTTTTAAAAAATTCCATGTGACTCATTTCCCTTCCCTATAAAAGGCCACTACCCATTCCTATTCATAACACCTCTAAAACCTATTCAGTTTAACTGAGATCTTGCCAATACACTTATAAACATACTTAATTTCTTCCCAGAATTATATCCTTCGGTACAAAGAAATCTACAGAAGACCTTTGTCAAAAACCAAATGGAGTTATCCAATTAATCGGTAGCCTATTTCCTCAAGCTCCTTTATTTTATTTTCCTTCAGCACCCACCCACACTATTTATTCCATGAATTTATAAAAAAATATCCAAATTTTCTAGGATATTTTTATGTTGAGGTTACAACTTAAACATAAACACACATCAATCTAATGGGAAATGAAAATATTTTTTACGTGTATGGCAATCTATCACCTCATTAAATGATGATTTTCCATTTTTCCTTTACCGCCTGTCATGGGAAAAATTATGTTGAAAAATATGATTATATTTGTAATATATTATATATATTATTTATTAGAGATTATTTATTCCTTTTATAAGACATATAATATTTCTTTCCTTTTGGTGTAAATAAAATAATTTCGATTGAGGAAGTTTGGACTATCACCCCCTCAAAGAGATGTGATTCATTCAAACACTACATGGAGTGTATTAAGTAAAAGGATAGTGAACATATATTATATTTATTATATAATAATTATACAATAATAAATATATATACAAATATATGCATATATCTCAAGTACTTTTTTTTCAATACGACAATAAAAAATAGAAACATCATTCATTCTTACGTACGATTACCTGTCTCTATCAACGGTGTATACCATTAAATTATTCTATAATAAATAGATTATCATAATAAAAATATCCTGAATATAAATGATATTTAAATCATGGATAATTTTTTTAAAATCTTTATATAATTACATGTACCAATGATATAAAGAATTAAAATAGAAGCGAAAATAAACAAAGTGAATATTACCAGGAGCTTAAACATAACATGAAATTTCTAAAAAGAAGATAGTTTAAAGTCATAATAAATAAAAATATGACATTGGATATAATAATATGGTACAATTAAATATTTATAAATAAATATATTTATTATACCAGGGTTTTTAATGATTACAACGAGAGTAAAGACACATGGTAAGGGGATTTCTTCTGGCTTTTTATTTCGATGAGATAAAAGATTTCTTCACCACCCATTCATTTTGTGTGGTTTATGTACCACCCATTGATATATTATATAATTATTATACATAAATTTATGTTTATTTATATAACCATTTTATTATATTTATTTCATTTGGACTATGTTTTAAAAGTTTCCATATTAGTAAAATGATTTTGTCTCCGTTTTCCTTCTTTGAGACACATGCCCTATTATGCACCAATATTTTTACATGAGGTGTATATACTACCTTTGAAATGTTATATAATGAATCAAATTACATTTATTATATTTTAAAATTCTTTTAATTTCATTTTCATAAATGGGGAGTATGGTTAAAGGTTACTAAGTGTAAAGTGTTTATTGAAAAAAAAATCTCATCACTTTTTCAAGATTGTTTATGATTATTTTTCACTTGATGAAATATTGTGATCCATCAAACAAGAACACTCATGAAATTTTTTCTTCTCTAGTTATTCATGTTATATTCATATATTGGTTCCATTTTTTCGAGTCTTTCTTACATAAGATAGTTAAGAATTTGTTTTTAATGAATTTTGAATTTACCTCTCTCTTCGGTCAAAAATATATGTCCCATAAAAAATATGTTTTCTAAAACTGTTATACCAGAATATTATAATATTATCTAAAAATTATAAAAAAAATTACAGTTTTTTATTTCACCGATGTTTTTAAATGAATGTTCTTGTCTATTTCTGAACACTAAATTTTTTTACATTTATACTGTGTAAAAAGAATATTAATTTTACCTTATACGACATGCAAGAATTTACCCACCACCATTTCTATGAAGAATGAATTGCATGTATAAAAGAGTACTTTTAAACAGAATGTTTAAAAATTAATTTTCAAAGAAAATTATTTTCAATTATTTTCAATATATTTTTTATTTTTTCAAATAAAATAGATTTAAAAAAATTATCTACCTTTTTTTAATGTTTTCAATGTATTTTCAAAGAAAAATTTTTTCAAAATGTTTTTAATATTATTATATACGTTTTCAATGGATAATTTTTTAAAAATGATTTAAAGGCTTCTATATAATGTTTCATGTTATTTTCTAATAAAATTATTTACAAATGTTTTTATATAATAAAAACCCTTTAATAAATAAAAACAGATATTTTGTTCAAGTAAATATTTTAAATGATATTTAAAAAATATTTTCCATAAAATATGACATATGTTGATGTTATTTATTACTTTATAATAAATGAAATAAAGGTTATATTCATGTTATTTCTCTAAATAAGTTATTCATGTTGTCGTGGTATTTATAAAACCTCTTTCTCTTTTAAAGGATATGTGTTTATAAAACCCATTTCTCTTTCACTTATTATATGTTTATGAAATCTGTTTCTCTTCCATTGGTTATATTCTTTTGATTCCCTCTTCTTTTAAAGGGTTATTATTAAATGAAATGATTAAGAAACCTATATATTTTATATGGGATGCGATTTGATGAAATGTTAATTATACAAATTCCATTTAATGTGTTTTGATGGTTGTATATGAAAAACATATATTTTTATGGGTGTTGATATGATGCATGGTTTATTTTACAGTAAAACATGTGTGTTTAATTTTGTTATATGATGTTTGGGACCTATATCTCCCTCCAATGCATTGGAAAATGATAAAATGATTTATAAGATCAAAGGGTGCACGAGTGGGAATCCAAAACCCAAAAGAATATGTTAAATAAAAGAAAATACCAATCCCAAACAAGAGGGTATACATGAAGAGATACCAAGCCCAAAATAATAGGGTAAATGGGAGGACATCCCTGGACCAAAAAAGGGTAAACGAGGGGACATCCCATTCTCGAAATAAAAATGTAAATGAGAGGACATCTGAATCCCAAAACAAAATCTTACATGAGAGGTCATCTAAATCATAATGCCAGTAAATGGGTCATTAACCCAAGTCTAACATGTTACAATGTCCATTGTAGGATGACTTGACATAGGGTTTTTAAAATATTATGAGTTTTCCAATATTCCATGTTCTGTTCCAATATAATGCTTTCAAGGATTATGGTCATTATTTCCTTATGATTCATTTCTTATTAACTAAAAATAATTATTATGATATCTTATAAGTAGGGTATGATCATAAAACTTTATCATCTTGTTCTATACCCTTTTGTTCGTGTCATGATTAAACATTTTCCTTTATTTACCCATGATGAGAATTTGAGGACACCCCTTTCTTATGTTTACTTTCCCATTATCAGGACCCATCCCCTGGGAGACCTTATCGTGACTACCCCAATCTTGCCTCCCATAGGCCTAGGGATGGTGACAAGAATCATGTAGGAATTTCTCACAAGCAGGAGGCATTTTCCCAATTACCTATATGCATGCACCCATCTCTAAGAAAAAGTGATGAAACCAAAAACATGGAACATACATGCATGTATACTACTAAGAAAACACACACATAGTAAATAGATGAAACTGAAAGTAATGGGGTCTATTATACTATCCCAAAAAAAGAAATGTACATGATCCTCGAATCCCTCTACTAGAAAACCTATATAAGGGTAGGAATATAAGCTTTCAGAAGTAGTTGAAGTGCATCTTTTCTATGGGGATGTCACTCTAAGTACCACCTATCTCTGACCCGCCAAGTCTCCTATAAAATCTGTTGGTCATCATCACAAGACACGACATGTGTGGGTGAATCCTGTACTGGGATCAGTTAAATAATACTCAGTAGGGACCCCAAACCAAAATGTATACCATAATGCAATACATGATGGTAGACTACCAAAAAGGTACCCAAAGTGTATCCTCTAGAAGTATACTCAAGAGAGTCATTAAATTTAGATCACACTAGTTATATGTCTATAGCATGAATATACATAAAAAAACTCTACACACATTCAATTTCGAGGAGACATACCGTCTTTATAGGAGACTCACATCACATCTTCATAGAAGACCTACTCTATGTCTTTATAGGAGACCTACACCATTTTTTCAGAGGATACCTACTTCATGTGATTGTAGGATACCTAATACACATCTTACTATGATACTTACTCTTTATCATCTCTAGAGACTAACTCTGTGTATGTCACAGTTTGTAGAAGACTTACTCTTTATAGGTATCAACCATAGGATTCCGCTCATAGCGCACTCGTTCTTGGAGAACCTACTCCACGAGCCAATATTTCATATTCCAACCGCCACAAAACTCATGAAGAGTATCTCAACAATACCACCTAATCCCTAGTGATCTAGTATTGCAAATGGATTTTCAAATTGACACACACATTGAAAGTTATCTGAATTTCAGTAAAAAGGGGTCGGCTTGGTCCATGGTTGACCCATCCCAGTTGGAATGACCCAACCCAACCTGGGTGGGTCCAGTTCTACCTAAAATGACATGTCCCAAAGACCATGCCCATTGGGAAGCTGGACCAAAACCCACTTGACTGTGTGGACCAGCTCTCCTGCTCGATTTCCCTCCACTAGGTCCTGCCTATGCAGACTGGTTTATCCAGTCGGGTGCGGCACGCGGGCTGTTCCCATCCCACCTGGTAGATTTGTTTGGGCGACTGGGTTACTTTTTCAACATGTTCTCTCACATGGTCCATGATACCTCATGCCAACTGACCGATGTAGTACCCCACCATGTCTCCAGTACTCACCTCCATGGATCACATTCATCGCTCGTGGCCACACCGCCGTGGGACCCTCCACCATCATCCATCGAGCTAGTGGGTGCCTCCTACCATGTAGTTGTGCTGCCTCACACCACCACCAAATGATCCTCTTCTGGAAGCCTCCACCATCACCGTGGTGGCCCATTTTTTAACAAAGAATCCCCTTGATATCCTTGAGTCTCCACCATCGTTGTTGTTTCCTTCAATCCATTTTTCTGTCACTCCAGGGGTCTGACCACATTCAGAATCACTCGGAAAAACACTCTGCGACCATGAGGGACCACCGATGAAAAATGAATAATGGGGATATATAAAATGGAACAAGAACACTCCTAGACTGTACCTTTCCCTTATTAGTTTAGGCTTTGATCTGTTCCTGTCATTATTATTATGAAGAATAACAATCATATGTCTATTCCCTTTAATCCCACCATTTTTTCTCCCCTAAAAATGATCAAACTGCGGATCACCATGTTCATGGATTGGTCTATGTTTTTTGTTGGAATCAAGAATGGGGAAATAAAATACCAAGAATAAATAAAACTCATACCTTTATGATTGGATCTGTCGCTGGTGAATAACTGTGTTGTGCCGCCATCATTCATCAATCCTCGATCCGTGATCTGTGATCTGCGATCCGCCAGCATTTGTCGTCATTTTTCATTCGCCAATGGGAGGGTACCACCTATGTCTTTTTCTACAGTTTCCTAGGAATTTAATGTTTATGTGTTAACCCTTAATTACAGTTTAATTAGGGAGAAATGAAAATGAGTCTTCTCGTTGTAGCACTAAATTTTTGACATGTTGTTTCATTTTAAAAGGAAAATGGTATTACTTGTCTAATTGTCACCACATCTATACATCGCTACGAGACATTAAAAATAAAATAAAAAAATCTTATTTAAGTTTATTTTATTTTTCTTTAAACAATTCAAAAATCAACTTTTGCAGTACACCTGCATCGGTCTATGTTAGGCACCATTTATGTAAAACATCCCATTAGAAATCAATGGTGGTCTCATATTTCTAATAAAATTTACCATTCATTATATATTAATGTTTTAAAATATAATTATTATTTTTATATATTTTATTTAGGATTTCATAATTTTTGGGATTTCACACTAGAGAATCGCACCAAATAAAGTACATTTGTGTCTATCTTAAACACAATAGTGCCTTCTAATTTCTGATTCGGACACCCATTTAGAAGTTAACAAACTATTCTATAAAACTGGGAACACACTCTATTTTATTTACTTAAAATAGTTAAAACATTTATTCTAAGCATCACAAGCCTTGTAATCACATTACCTCTCAACACTTCACCTCAAAATAATCCCATATAATTTTCAAAAACAGAAATGGAAAATCCAGGACAATGCATTCTCCCCACCTTAGGGCTTTACGTCCCCGAAATCCAAAATAATTTCTAAATAAACAAATGGGGATACTGAGCAAGAATCAAATCCTCTATCTCTCATGTTATCTCCTGGAGATTCCCATGCTACCACCAAACATGCACTGAAAGAATCAACCACCCTCTAGGGGTCCTCTATTATAAATACTCGATCTCCACCATTACTCCATGAAAGTCGCCCCTTCGTCGATGTCCAGCTCACCCCAGTCAGGGATATGGGATGGGTCAGGTAGGTATATCCTCAGCTAGGATACATGGAAGATGATCTGCACCCCCTCTAACTGTAGAGGTAGGTCCAAGTGTTCTTTCACCTCACCAACACTACACAGTATCAAAAAAGTTCTGATGAACCTTGGAGATAACTTTCCACCCATGCCAAATTTCCATATCACACATCGAGGAGATACCTGAAATAACACATGGTAACCCTCTTATAACTCCAAGGTCCTATATCTCCTATCCTCATAAGACTTATAACATCTAGGTGAAGTCTTCATCCACTCTTGGAGGACCTACACCTTCCTTGTAGTAGTCTTCACCAACTTCGGGCCCAAGAGTGCTAACTCTACACAAGTGGGGATCTGAAGGGTCACTCGTATAGGGCCTCAAATGGTTCCATACCAATGGAGTATTGGTATATATTATTTTATGAAAACTCCACCATAGGTAGGTGATCCTCTTAATGGAATCCAAAATAGAGGATTCAATCATGTAGCATGCCCTGTAGGGCCTGAGCAGTCCGCTCCGTCTGGCCATCTGTCTGCGGGTATAAAGATATTCTCAAGCACAATTGAGTCCTAAATGCATCCGATAATCCATTACACAATCAAGATGTGAAATGAGTTTCATGATATACGACTATTATCTATCAGAATCCATACAGTTGAACTATCACCTGTAAGTAGAGGTGTCCCAAACTCTCTAATAAACAATGTTCTCGAATCGCTAGGAAGTGGTCCAACATTGGGTGTCAGTCAACAATCTCCTAGATTGTATCCTGACCCCTAGATGTACATGTTAAACTCAACATGAATTCCATCGATATTTCATCCCACTTATCCTCCAACACTCCAAGGTGTTTATCCAGGCCAGTTGGAACCTAGAGCATAGCCTTTACATGCTGACAAGTGTGGAATCTAGAGACAAACTCTGCCACTACTTTCACCATCCCTGGTCACAAAAACTGACGTCGGAGGTCCTGGTAACTTTTTTCTACACCTAGATATACTAAAAAAGGATATGTATAAATCTCCATCAAAAACACCCCCCCCCATAACATCTCTGGTACAACTGTGCATCCAATAAAAAACTACGTTCTCTCTATCAATAGAATATCTATTAGGGGCATTCCATGTGGAAATATAAGCACATGTAGTCTCACAGTTGTTATCTCTGAACTGCACCACTATGACTTGTTGTATGAGTGGAGGGGTAACTATCATTGACTAGAGATAATCTTCTTTGTATCCATCCATGAAGGATATATTCTATGATTCCAACTTCTCTGATTCCTAATTCCGTAGATATGAACTCGATCTCCAGTTGACATCATCTACCACCACATTCTCCTTCCTAGGATTATACACTATCTTGAAGTTATAGCCCTGGATGAACTCTAGCCCACTCCTATCTCTAAATTTTAGATTCTTCTAAGAGAATATATACATGATACATTTTGGTCTGAGTAGACGATAAACCACTCACCCATAAGGTAGTGTCACCACATCTTCAATGTGAAGTCTAACGCTGCTAACACCAGATCATGGGTCACATAGTTCTGTTCATGTAATTTAAACTTCTGTGAATTGTAAGAAATCATCTCTTTTCCAAACATTAAGACACAACCAATCCATGCTCTTCATGCATCATAGTAAACTACGTACTTGACACCCTTCACTAGAAATATTAGGATAGGAGCGCTCGTCAAACTCTACTTCAGCTAATAAAAACTCTCCTATTGTTTATTTGTCCACACGAAAGGTTTCCCCTTTCGAGTCAAAGTCTTAAAGGGTTATTATACTGTAGAAAATTCAGAAATAAAACTATGATAGAACCTGTCTAAACCCAAGAAACTCATCACCTCAGTCACGTTCCTAGGTGTCTCCCCAGTAAGAACAACCTCTATGTTTGCTGAATCCACAACAACTCCAGCCTTTGAAATGAAGTGTCCTAGAAAGTGGACCTCCCGAATCCCAAACCGAAACTGCAATAGCTTCCCATAAATCTGGTTCCCTCATATTATATCAAGAACCATCCTCAATTGTATTGTGGGCTCCACTATAGATGTATTGTACACTTCGATGTCATCTATAAATACCACTACAAACCAGTCTACGTAAGGTTGAATGATCAAGTTCATGAGTCCCCTGAACACTTATGGGGAGTTCATCAATCCAAAAAATAATTAACGACTCACAGCGGAAGTAGAGATATCTGAAATCCTTCTTTATATTGTCCTCATCCCAGACATCATGTTGGTGAATCCCGATCTGAGGTCTATCTTCGAGAACCATCTCGCTCCCATCAGCTAATCGAAGAGGTCATAAACCCAAGGTAGTGGATAGTTGTTCTTCATGGTCACCCTGTTCAGGCATCGGATGTCCACACATATCCTCAGTCTCCCATATTCCTTCTTGGAAAATAGAACTGGGGCTACCCATGGTGAAACACTTTTCCTTATGATGCCCTTCCTATGAAAGTCTTCCAACTATACCCTTAGATCACGATGCTATGTCGGAGCCATCTGACATTCTTGTGTAGATATAGGTGTCATCCTAATGTATAAGTCAACACATAAGTCTACCTCTCTATGAGGAGGTAGTCCAGAAACATTTTTTATAAAGAAGTTCTCATTCTTGTCTTCCTGTACATGAATTTGAGGACTCGTCTCATCCACCACACAAAGGGCCATTCTATCTAACTGATGTGTGATCAGCTAAATCCTCCCATGTGTGTGTCAATTCTATGATTCTTCAATATCCCATTACCATAAAAAAAGAAAAAATGGTCCCATCTTTGTTGACACACGACTCTGTGTACCTAAAATAGTCGATCTTATAAAAAATGTGGATAACTTGTCAATACCCAATATGATGTCATAAGGAATCAACGCTACCACCAAGAGATATCAACCAAAACTCTCAACCCAAAGAGTAAGGTATCACAGTGGGAACCGGTGTCTAATCATCAAATCTCCTCATGTATGAGTCTCTAAGTGTAGGGAGCAATTCAACAGTTCCACTAGAATATTTGTGTCTCGAATAATGGTGGTGGCGAGAAAAGATTGACTAGCACCTGTAACTATCAAAATGTCATGTATGATGGAAAAGACATATATTGTACCTATGATCATCCTGGGAGTCTATGGATTTTGAGATTGCATTAAATGGAGATAGCCTCTCCCTTATCCACCAGATCCCTAAGCTCATAGTGGACCACCTGGGGGTTGTTATGGTAGTTCCTCGAACCCCAATCCACCTCGTATTTCTCGTACCACTCCTCCACCAGGTCCAAAACCAAGAATATTGCCTTATTTCTTCTTTATCCAATAATATAGTGGTCCAAAAACTTTCTCTTTCTTGTTTATGTAACTGGTTGGAAAATATTTATCCATATGTCCCCAACCGCCGCACTTATAGAACTGACCTTCCTTCGGCTGACATGCGCTACCTTGGATGTTTCACACCACTGATCATGTATCCTGGATTCATCCCATGGATATTATGGTCCACTTGGACCCCAGTGTCAGCTTTCGGCTACCCGCTGCCAACAAATCCCCCACCTGACAATCGGTGGTATCTCCCACCGCTGGTGCCTACTACGAAAGAATGCTCTCTATCAGAAGATCTAGCTCCATCCACCCATCTTGCATAGTAATTATAAGGGACATCATTACTGACCTGATCTCTCAGCATAGTTCATTATCAAATATCTATGTCCCAAGTAATGGGTCTCACCCAATATATACAGATTAGAAAGAATGATCGGTGAATCTTATTGATTACTCTGTTGTCATTAGGATTCCATACTATAGGTGCAGTAGCTCATGTATATGCACAGAGCCTAATGTCGTTGTAAATAACACCTCCCTGAAGATTATCTCAATGTATTCCCAAGTGAGGTCCACCTTGTCATGTGTCTAGATAATCAAGCACCACTATCTCTCCACTGAGCCCTGTAAATGACTTGCGGCTAAGATGGGCATCTGGTTGTGAGGAGTCCTCACTAGGTAGAAAACTCACATAATTGGCTCCATCCAATCATCCGCTACCTTAGGATCTATCTCACCTGAAAACATAGGAGGTCACTGTATCTGAAACTCATGCAACACACTGAGCCTGCATTCATAATCTACTAGTAATGCTAGTAGGAACTGTTGCTCTCCGGTTTGTGGTATTCCGAGTACACCACCTAGAGTTTCTAACTTTGACAACAGTCTGTGCACTGATAAATCACCACTCAGTGAACCATCATTGTGGTCATGCACTAGAATCCAAGCTAACTTCTTATGTGGAGGTATCCTAAAATAGAACAAGATGTACCATCATCAATAGAGTATACCTGGTGAGCTGAATCTCACTCAAGAAGAACATGGGAACATACTCAATTCCTATATTATGCACGCAAACAATGTTTTCCTGTACCGAGTTGAAAAGTATAATTCATGGTCCTAATGTATGGATATGTCGGCCACTACAACAACACTACACTCCCTGGCCAGAAAGTCAAACTTATAGCACTTAACACTATTTACCCAAAACAAATTCAAAGAATCTTGGTCCTTAAGATAGAACCATCTTGACCTCTAATACCACTCGGTCTCGACCCATCCCCTAGGGATCGTGTTGTGACTACCCCAATCCCACCTCCCATAAGCTATTGGCTGGTCACTAGCCTGGAGTAGTAATATCCCACAAGTGGGTAGAATTTTTCCAAGTACCTATACACACACACCGATCACCATGAAAAAGTTCTAAAACTGAAAACACTGGGAAGACATACATGTATACTACTATGAAAACCCACACATAGTAAAAAGTAAAAACTAAAAGTAAATGGGGGAATATAAAATCCTAACAAAAGAAAATTAAAATCTTTTTTTAATCCATTTGAAAAAAAAACCTACCTGAAGGGAATTTACCGAAGCTATCAGAAGTCGCTAATCAGCACCTCATCTGTCAGGAATCCCTCTATGTATAACCTGTGTCTAACCCACCAAGGCTCCCATTAAATATATCATTCATCATTATGAGACATGAAATGTGTGGGTGAAGATCATTACAAGGGTGAGTAAAACAATACTCAATATGGACCCCAAACCACAAAGTTATACCATAATGAAATTTACAAAGCTAGACTACCAAATAGTTACTCATATTGTAGTTTCTAAGAAGTACATCCAAGAGATTCATTAGGTTCAGAACACACAGGGTACACGTCTATATAAGAAAAATACTAAATAAAGTTGATGAACAATCAAATCTGATGAGACATATAGTCTCTACAAGATACTCACTTTACATCTTGGAAGGAGTCATATTCCACGTCTTCAAAGGAGACCCACTACGCGTCTTCGCAAGAGACCTACTCCACGTCTTCATAAGAGTCTTAATCTACAAATTTTTCAGAGACATACTCCATGTATGTCATATTTTGCAGGGTACCTACTATCTGTAGGTCATATCCACAAGATCCTTCTCTTATCATGCTCGTTCCGTGAGCACCTACTCCTCAAGCCAATTGGTCATACTCCAACCTCCTCAATAACTCATGTAGAATATTTCAAAAGGACCACCTCATTTTGAGTGTCTCTGTAATGAATATGGACCTTCAAATGGATTCACTGTTTTGGAATTATAGAAATTTTTATAAAAAGGGGTCGGTTTGGTCTTGGTTTGACCCGATGCAATCTGTTCGGGTTTGGGCCGGTCCAAACCGGCCTGGCCCTAAGGCCAGCCCCGTTCGAATGATGAATTGTGACCCACTAGGCCATGTGGTCTAGCCTAGTTTTCATATAGACTAGGCCAATTCTTCTAGACATGTGTGGTACCTGGGCCGGGCCCCTCTCACCTAGAAAACGCGGTCGGGCGATCGTGTCTCCCAATCAACACGGCCGGTCTGGGGGCGTTTCTCCTCCCGCAAGTGGATTGCAAAAATGTGGCACCACTATGCCCTGTCCATGACTCCCAGTCACCGACCACAACTGCACCACCACGGTCCCCTCCACCCTCAGTCATCATGTCGGCGAGCACCTACTGTCAGGCATCTGAACCACTGTGCGCCACTGCCGACAGCTTCTCTTTTGTGGGATGCCACTGTCATGGTGGTGGTCCCTTTTTTAGAAACTAGAGTTCCTTTTCTGTCCTTTGGTCACCCCCCATCACTTTTTTTTCTCTAATTTTTCTTATCATATCCTTGTGGGGTCTGACCATGTTTGAAACCACTCTGAAAAACACATTGCGACCACAAGGTTCCACCAACTAAGAATGATGATTATGGATACGTGAAAAGGCACAAGAACACCCTTTGAATAGACTGTTGCCTTGTTCATGTTGGTCTTGATCATTTCTTGTCAGCGGGATTACGAATAAGAATAATCATTAGTTTGTTACTTTTAATCCCATAGATTATTCATCCTATAAGAACGATCAATCAATGGATCAACCTCTTCATGGGTTGGTCTACATTCGTCATTGGAATCAAGAATGGGGAAAGAAAATACCAAGAATAAATAAACCCCCTACCATGAGGATTGTATCTATCATTGGAGAAGAATAGAGTTATTCCATCTTCGTTCATCAATACTTGACCTTTTATATGCTATCTTCCAGTGTTCATCGTTGTTTTTTGTTCTCCAATGGGAGGGAACTTCCTAAACCTTTCTCCAAAGTATCCCGGGAATTATAGTATTGTTCATTAACCCTGAATAGCGATTTAATTAGGGAGAAAATAAAATGTGTCATCCCATTTCAGTGTTGCCGTGTTACCATGATATTTCATTTAAGAAATGAAATGCGTTGACTCATCACTGCGTCATCGTATTATTGTGAAATGTAGAAAGAGAACTAAAATAAACTTCTTTATTTTCATTTTATTCATGTTTAAAACAACCAAATATAAACATTCACAGTCACCCTACACATATTAATGTTAGGCATGCATAAGGAAAAAACACATGATGAACTCAAAGATGGTCTCAGATTTCTGATCCAATTCACCGTTCATGAGTAATTATGATTTTAAAATGAAATAATTTTATTTAACTATTTTATTTATGGTTGTGTCCTTTCCAGGTTTCCTCACTGGTGGCACGCACCGATTAAAGTTGTGTCACACTTAGGGTAAATCATCCATTTGAACAAAATGGTTCAATATGATTTCTAATCCTGGAACCTGTCTAGAAGTTAACTCAAGTTTCAAGAAAATTGTGCTCACATACAATTTTGATTACATTAAATAGTTCAAACGTTTATTTCAGGCACCTCAGGCCTCAGAATCACATGCAGTCTCAGTGCATCATCTCAAAATAATCCAACATAATTTTCAAAAAATTTACATGGAAAATTAGAGACATTACACCCCTGGTTATGAAAAAAAAATATGTACAATTAATTAAGGCTGATATCTTTATGTGATACGTTAAAGATCTTCTAAGATGATAGAATATTTTTTTCCAAATTTGAAAATATACTAAAAAAGTATGATCCTTATAAATTTATTTATATAATGTAAAGAATATTCACCTAAAATGTTGTAATATCTATTTATGTTAAGCCTAGGTCTTTATAATTATCATAAACCTCATCAATATTACTACTCTCATGAAATTTCCCTTTGTCTCTAGGCTTAAAAGTTGTTTAATAGTGATCATCATCATTAAAATTTAGATTTAGGAACTGGTTTATATAATCACTAAAATCCATGCATAAAAACTGATGTTTGTGTGGTTAATTCTATGAAGATTTATATTTATTAACACCAATATAAAAATTATTCCCATAATTTTGATATTCAATTACCTAATTCACTTACATTCACTAGTTGATTAATTTACCATTTCCCATAAGAATTTTTTTCCCACATTTCCTTCAAAACATCAAGCATAAATGAAGAATCATGTAATATTCTCTATTATTTATATAATTTCCTTTTAATTTTATTTTTTTATTATTTTCAAAACCATGATATAAACAGATAGTTCAAATTTTCATTTCCTCTTTAAGAGTACATCAATCAAATTATTCACAACTACTAAAGCCTCTTATGTATAATAACCTTCCAAGACTTTATTATCATTCACTATAGAATAGATCAAATTTTAATTCATGTTTCATGATAATATAAGTAGTATATTTCACATGTATTGTGAAATTGTCCCCATAGCATCCACTAGATTAAACATCCTTCTGATTTACCTGAAGGAATTATTTCTCTATTTTAATAAAGAGAATATTATGAATATAAATATTTAAAAAAATACAATTTAAATTCATAATAAACCATAAATTAAATATATATTTTTTTCTATCATTATATTGAAAATATTCCTCCACTGATCTACTCCTCCTTAAAAATTATTATAGAAATATAATATAATTTTCATTCAGTAAACACTAAATAATAGAAAATATCTTTTCAATGGTACTAATTGAATGCTCAGTGACTAGTGGATTAGTGTACCAACAAAATAATGTGTATTTTTTCCCATGATGGACACAATATAACATTGTTCCCTCTATTTCATATTTGAAATATCATCATTGTTCTTATCTTTTTAAATTTATTTGATAATAGAAACAATAATTTTCATTTCATCTCCCTTAGTATTCTTTTTTTCAAATAGTTGAATAATTGGATCATCTATCACATTCATATTTGATAGGAAATGAATTTGAAAGATAATAAGGAATCATTTTTTTAATAAAATAACCCTTCAATTTTAAATAAGAAATTTTTTAAAAACAATTCAGAATTATAAAGGAAAACATTTTCTATAACACACTAAAATTCAAAAATAAAAACATTGTATTTGATTGAATATATGACATGAAACATTATGTTTATCCTAAATTACATGAACCACTATTTTTATCTTGGACTACACACATAACTGAATTTATCTTGTGTTACATGCAAAAACAAAATTTCTTATGTTACACAAAAAAATTGAGTTTCTTTGAAAACATGTGTTACACGTAATGATGAGTTTTACCCATCAACAATATATTAAAAATAGTATAAATTAATATTAAAATTATCAAATAATCACTAGAATGATAAGAAAAAATATAATTAAATAGAATATTAAAATATATAGGCTACACATTTTTATTAATGGTCTATTTTTATTAATAAAAATGATTCATTTGATGGAAAATAAATGTTTCCTAAAAGTTTTTTTTCTATATGGTCATCCAATAGTGCATGCCACACATAAATTTAAATTACTGTTTAACACATTAGAAAACATATTTTAGAAACAAAATTCATTTTTTAAATTAAAATAACAAAATTTTATTAAGGTGAATTTTTTTTACTTTTATAAGAAGATTCATTTTTTGATAAATAGTGATAATTATTGGATTTTACGTGAACATTTTATTTTTTCTAAATAATTTATAATGTTAAATTATATTTTAAATTGGTTTAAAATTAAAAATATTTAAATTATAAATCAATTAACAAAATTAATTTCATTGGAATAATTATCATACTGAAATTATATATAAAAACATTGTTAACTCTTGATCATATTCACTTTTAAACCCCTCTTTATCATCACATCTGTGTGGTATATTTTAAATACTATATTGAATTTAAAGTGAGTAGAATTTGAAAAAATTAATTCCATATTTGGAATAATAATAATTTATATTATATAATATTTTAAACTTAATTTTTTACCATAATGATTTCCAAAAATAGGTAAAATTAATTACCATGATTAAGGTTGAAACGGTGTTTTGGCACATTACATGTATTTCAAATAAAAATATTTTTAATAAAATATAATACTTTTATTTAACACTTTTAAATTCATATTATCAAAAATTAGGTGTAAATTTTCTAATAAATTATATTTTAATTCTACTATTAATGGAAAAAATTCCATGGTAATTAAAAATATAAACATTACCATGGTAAAAACTGAATGAGGAAAATTCAGTAAACATAATGACTAAAGAATAACATGACACAAAGTTTTTTTATTTTGAGGTTTTTATAGATAAAATAACCCCTAAACTTCATTATTATTCAATTTTGGAGCCAAATGATGTATGGGAGACATCATAATATTGAATACAATTGAGTATATTCAAGAATGTCACTCCTTTTCAGAAAAAGGGAACTTATTCTCCCACTATTTTTCACACTTATAAAGCCATGTGTATCATCCTATATCTTTTAAGCTCACTTCCCAACTTATAAACCCTCATCCAAGAATTAATAATTTGGGATGATATACATACTTTTACGGTTTTAGTAAAAACTATGGAGGATACCCGAAATGGAAGAAATGTTCTTCAACAAGAATCTTCACTATATTTCTTCCTCCACCAAATTCAATTATTATAAAACCATGATTATATAATAACATCAGTAAAATATATGTATTTAGATTTTTTAATGCTAAATTTATAACCTAAAACTCCGCAGAGTTCAATCAAATAGATTATGAAGTCAGTGTTCATGGGTACAACTGACTACCACCTTGTAAAACAATGTCAATCATTTTTCCATTACCACCGTTAATAGGTGGGTAAGATGATGGATATAAAGTATATATATATATATATAATTTAGAAAAAAATTATACCTCTATATTAATTATTTAATACATATATATTTATATTTTATTCTATAGGATATACGATAACATCACCCATTTGTACAGCAAACTATCGTCCTACGAAGAGATATGTTTCATCATTCACATACGCTTCACGTGGATGGAGATAAAAATAATGTTTATTATTATATGTTATAAAAATGATAAAATTATTATATTTATTAAATATATATATATATATCATTATATAAATTATATATATATATATAATATTTTATATATCTTTTTCACTCACGTAAAGGTAACAACGTCATTCAAGTATATGTCGACTACCGTTTTAATGAAGCGATGTAGATCACTTTTCATCATCACACCATATTGATGAAATATAATTATAATTAAATAATTAATATGATAATTATTTCTAGATTATTCTTCTATATATGATATTATTTATAAGTTATGCAAGAACTGGATGTTTCAGGATGAAGTACATATGAGAAAATAAGGCAATAAACACTCAAAACAAACAAAATAATCAATGATTGGTAATAAATGGGTAATAATATGTTATTTAAGGTTCATATATGATATAATAAATAATAATAAGATTATATAAAAATTTAATAGCATGTTTAATGTCACTATATAAGATGTTAAACCACATTCAACCTAGAGGAATCATAGTGAAATGGATTTCATCTTAAGTTATTTTAATTAATGAATATTAGAAAGGTGTTCCCCTAATTTATTATATATATTATATTGACTACCAATTTTAAAATTAATATCAATAATATATAATTATACATGGTATTTTAATTTTAAATTTGAATACTTTTATTTTATGGGAGTGAAATTAAATTTTATGATGTGGTAAAGAATTTTATAACTCAATTTCTTTTCATTGGGTTATATTATATTATATTAATCATTAATATTATAATATTGTGTTTATAATTAATTTTTATGATCATATTTTTATTTAAACTTTTTTCATTATGATTTATAGTTGATACACATAGTAAATTTATTTCTTAATTTCACGTCAATGTTATGATCTTTACAAGTGTTTACCACACAATATCAATTTAATCAGGGTTTTTTAGACATGAATTTCATCTAGAAAAATAATTAGATCAATTGTTTAATAAAACCACTAAGGTAATTATCCTCTATCTATTCATTATATTTTTTTTATATAATCGTAACATTTCTCAAATATTTTGTACAAGAAATGTTTAAAATTAGTTTTTAAGAAAATATGACTTCCTTTCCCTCATCTGTTGGAAATATATTTTCAACCAATACAATGCTTCCTAAAAATGTATTGAAATAATTTTTTAAAGCTCTTTTAGAAGATTTATTTATGTAATTTATTATGATATATTTTCAAAGTAATATTCTGGTATTTTTCTAAATAATGAACCCTTATAACATTTTAATAATTAAAAATAAATGTTTTATTTAACATTTTTTACATGCTTGAAATTATACATAGACATGGATATCATTTAATTAATGCTTACATTGAATGATTATGAAGATAAATTTAAATAATCTTTTTTATATTATATTCAAATAAATTGATTTAGAAAAATTTCTAATTGGAAAAAATATTTTCCAAAAGAATTCATTTAAATGTTTACTTATAGTATTTCTAATAATCAATGAAAAAACCCTTTATTATTTCTAAAATTGGTATATATTGAAATTTTCCTTATTATTCCTCTAAATGTTCAATTATTTTTTGACAAATGATAGTATTGATATTTACTTCGTTGACTCGTTTTTATAGTCATTTACTTTCCCTTCAAATATTCATTCCCTATGATCATTAGAAATTGAATTTCCCATAAATTTACATTTAATTACCCATGAATATTCTTGATGATTAAATCATATATAATTTATACATATGTATTTTAACATTGAATCTAATTTTATTTACTATAAAAGTATTGATAATTTTTTATTCTTTATTAAATATAGATATTTGATGATAACCGACATTATTATATCAATTATTTTATATATGTGGAATTATTTGTACCTATAGAAATGGGTGGGCCCTAGTTAATGATATACCTTTGATGAATAAGTTGTATCATGGGAAGAATCAGTTGTCTATCTTTAGTTAAATGGATTTCTACCCATTAGTTTCAAACTCTTTTGAGATTAGATCTTCGTGGTAAAGGTATTGTGTTCCAAGGAAACATGATTTCAAATAATTAAATATTACCATAATTTATAATTCAATTATAATTATCCATGAAGTTTTGACCATGACATTAACTATAGATTCATTTAATTATTAGTTGTTGATTAAATGGAATGTGAGTTTCAATTTTTTGACGTGCAATATTGATTATTTATTTTCCATGTATTAATTAAATTTCATTGTTGATCATTTATTTAGTGTTACATATTGATTATACCATATCAATTTATTTAAATAAAATGTGTGGTAAGTTATATACCATACGATGTTGATTATTATTATTGATTAATGATCAATTTTGATTGATATAACTCATGCTATGAATCTGAACCCACCCTCTATTTTTTTTCATTTCCACAAGATTCCACCAATATTACAATGATTGATATTTATACATAAACTATATAGATTTATTTTATTCTCAAAAAATTATGTTTTAATTTTTTATTTCAAATGTAATTTGGAAATTCCTCAACTATGTATCGTGTTTACCAAGACTACTAAACTATTTATTCATTTGGGATGTGTTTCCATGTGTCTTATATCAATGTAATGGTATCAGGCACTATATCCTGGCTACTGGTTTTTGGTTAGCTATAGTTGATACCAGAGGAAGGTTAGTGTAAATGTTGGGATATAGATTTTGGAAAACATAGATTAGGTATCATAAAAATATGGTATAATTCGAGGATAATTATAGAAGATCATCATAAATTTTGGTAATTAATAGAATATATTGTTTTTAATGGAAACATTATCTCTAACTTAATACTAAAATTGGGTTTGGTTCTAGAATAGATGTAATTAGGCGTAATTACATAGAAAATAGAGAGTAGGCCCTGACCTGATCATCACCTAGTATACAAAAACATGCCTTATTATAACTGTGGTTTAACATTACTATGGGATATGTGTATTATAATTCACATTTTCATTACAAATAATTTTAAAAAAAATAAAATAAATAATTATAATGAATGACCTAGGAGAAACCCTATAATAATGAAGAACCTATATTGAAAAAAAAATAGATTTATAATTTGAATCGAATTATAATACCAATTTTATTTTTTATATGAATTATAAAACATATGAAGATTATATTAAATTTAGAAGAATATATATCTCCATTTACTTCTGAGTTATATACACTATCATGTTTATGAGATTATGTTTATTATCTTTAATGTTATTAACACCTATATTTAGGTTTTATATGGTGAGTGCCTGAATATATTTATAACAATTTTTGAGAAATATAATGATAGAATATTTTTCAAGTCAAAAATGTATAAAAGGATTAATTAATTTACATTTTATAGATATAATATTAAATTTATATAAAATATTTAGGGTTGATATGATCACTAAAGACATTTAAATAACATAAAAATAATACTATTATACATTCTAAAATATATTTTGAATTTAAACCAATAATAAAAATGTTATTTAATGATTATTTTTATTTTTATAATGTCAATCATTTTTAAGGTAATGCTATATATATTATGTTAAATGAGTTTAGAAAATGTACAACCTGTATTTTGGTTAAAAACTCATCAAGTCCAGTAATTATGTAGGGAATGAACCTATGATCGAAGTATGATACGGTTTTTTCACCTACAACTAGAAAGTATGATGTCATTGTTAATATTTCTTTAGAAAACTGATTTGAAAAATAAATATTAATGATGAAACATTTTTTTTTACTATTTTTGAAGAGAGATTAATTTAATTTTACTTATTATAACCATATTAGATTTTCTAAATATTTAGTGATAGATGGAATGACTTTTCACTCTATGAATATTGTAATCTATTAAATGTATTTTTTAGTATTTCGGGAATTTTTTTTTTGATATTCATTTTCCAAAGTAAGGGTTGAGTTTGAAATAGATTGAAGAACAAAAAGGATAATATTTTTTCTAATTAAATAGATAGGTATCAAGTAAGTATACTTATTTATATACATTTATAATAAAATAATTCCTCAACTTTAGGAAAATTATCTAGAATATAAAATGTTATCATATTATATTCATATGTAATAAGTCTTAAAATCATTTAAATCATCAAATATTTATGGTTTTGATGCCATTAACATCACATTTTTCAATCAAATTATGGTGATCAAATACATAAATAAATATTTATAAATATTTTCTTTTTTTTTATGTCATTATATTCACATTCCACCAATATTCTTCTACTTAAAAACCTAATTATGTGATATTATAGATGACGTTGTGACAACATCTTCACCCATATTAAGAAGATATTTTATCAAAACTATTATGAAGTGGGTTTTTAAAAGATTATTTTCTAAAATATGAACCTTTTATTATCAATATCAAGTGTAAATTGTGAGTATGAAATTTATTTAAGGTGGGGAGAACGTAACACCCCAATATTAGAAAATAATGACATTGTGTTTAAAAGCATATGTGACAATAATAGTTGAGTTTATTTAATGTTAAATAAATAAATAAAAATTCTCTTTTGGAACACTGAATACTATGTTTATCTTATATTATAAGAAATAATGAGTTTTATGAAAATCATTTTTTACACAAAAGGTCGAGTTTTAGCAGAGTAAAATATTATTAATATTATTATTTTGTATAAAAATAATCACCTAACCATTGGAATGATGGGTAAGAATAATATTAAATAACTTATTAAAATATATATTTTGAACATTTTGAAAAAAAACTATTAGTAATAAAATAGGAATTATTTGAATGGAAAAAATGTCTTCTTAATAATTGTTTTTCTTCTGCAAGAGAGTTTAATCATTCTTGGACACGTAATTTAAAATTTCATTATACCATTATCATAAATTTTATATCATAAAATAAACATAATTGCTTAAATAAAAATATATATATTTTATTAGGTTGAATATATTGGGGTTTTTTAGGATGGTTCCTTTTTTGATGAATAGTGAAAATACTAGATTTTAATTGAAAATATAATTTTCGTTTAAATAATATATATTGTTAAATTATATTTTTATTTAATAAATATATAATATATAAATTATATATTTATTTATAAAATTAATTTCATTTTAATCATTTTAATTTTTAATTTATTTATATAATGTTTATAAGATTTTAAACATTTCACTTTAAAATATTATTTCTCATCACATTTCTGGGATTAATTTTAATATATATTTATAAATTTATGTGTGTATAATATGTAAAAATGGATAACATATTTTGAATCAGAATAATATATATTATCCAGTAAGTTAAACTTAATGTTTTACCCAAATTATTAGTGAAAATAGTTGAAATTAATTACTAAGGTTAAGGATCAAATAGTGTTCTAATGTAATATATGCAATTGTATTATAAAACATTTCACAGGAACATTGGTTATTTATTTAATAAATTTTTAATAAATATAAAGAATTGTTATTTTTTAATTATCTAATAAATACCATTTTAATTATATTATTAATTAATAAATTATCTAGGTAAATAAAAAGATACATGTCAGTGTGGTAAAAAATAAAACGGTAAAATTTAGTAAACGTAATGAATATAGAATAACAAGATCAAAATATATTTATTTTTATGATTTGATTGTTCTTATTGAAATAATAATACACCCCCTATAATATTATCAATTTTTTAGTCACCTGAGGTATGTGAGACCTCATAACAGTAAAAACTATTGAGTGTTTACAGAAATGTAAGTTCTCATGACTATAAAAAAGAACTCCCCCCCACTTCTTCACACCCCTTTATAAGTTTTTCTAATCCAAATTTGGGCCAAAAAAACAATCCAGATTCTATACCCCCATCATAGAGTCTATAGTTTTATCATAAAATCACCCCTTCAAGGATTTTGTGGAAGGATACTATGGATACTCGAACGATAGGTCATATTCTTCAACAATCATCAACACATTATTTAAACCTCCACCTACATCATTTATTTTAAAACCCTGATGATATAATAAAATCATTTTTCCTATATATTTAATTGTTTTATTTTCTTTTTATTACTTTCATACACACAGACATCTATCAAATCCGTTATAATATAATCATTAATGTGTGTGGTTGACTAGAGCCTCGCAAAATGATATCATTCTTTCTTCCAATGCCATCTTTCAGTGTTTGGTTTTATGATTAACTATTTTATATATATGATATTAAAAACATAGTAACACATATAGAGAAATTATATCATATGTATATTGTTACCTTCAATTCCATATAAGATATGATAATGACGCTCGTGTGTATGGGGAACTACCAACATGCAATGTGATATGATTCGTCTTTAACTATCGCTTCACATAGAAGGCTATAAAGATAATGTAAACAATTATATTTCATAATAATAAAATAATTCATTACATATTTATCATTCTAAAAATATAATATATATATATATGATTTTTCTCTTTCCTTTTGACCCACGTAAATGCAATAACATCATTTCTATACGTGTAGACTACTACCATAATGAATCATTATAACTCTATTTTCATCACCACGCCAAATGGATGATATAATTATATTTAACTAAAATTTTTAAATTATTACATGTTTATTATTATATATAATATACACAATAATCAGATATTTCATAATGAAGCACGCATGTGAAAACAAGGAAATTAACACCCGAAAAATGAAAATAATGAAATATTGTTAATGAATAGGTAATAATATGTTTTAAAAAGATCATATATAATATCATAAATATTAAAATGGTTATAGAATAATATAAAATCCGGTTTAGAAATACTATAAAAGAGGATAAATCCCAATCAACCAAAAGGAATCATAAGGTAAGGTATTTCATCTCAGTTTCATTTCATAGAGGAATATTGTAATGTTTTGAACTTAATTTCTTTTATATGGTGAATATGGAACTCTAATGACATGTAATATCATGAATTAACTATTATTAAAAGTATTTTATGTTTCATATTTATTTATTTTATCTATGGGAATTTTAATTAAAAGTTACAAAGTATTAAAAAAATTCATAATTTTATTTTTTTCTCAAGGTTATATTAGTTCATCATTGACAGTAATATTCTAGGATGATGTACATATTGACTTTATATTATTTTTTGTTATATTTATAATTGTTTCATGTGTAATTAAATTTGATAAACAAAGGTAATTCATTGGTTACTTATTACTTCAGCTTTATGATCCTTATGAGGATTTAAATCACAATCTCATATCAATCGTGAATATTTACTCTTGAATTTATATTGAAGTAAATTATTTGGTAACTTGAAAAAAAATTATTCTTCTATTATGGATGTTTATTATCGTTTTCATGTAATAACACCATTTTAAACTCTTTGGTTCTTAAAATGATTTAGAAAATGTTTTTAAGGAAATCTAGCATCATTTTTATTTCTGTACAGTAATACGTTTTAGTCCAATACAATGTTTTCTAAAAAAGTTTTTATACTCTTAAAATATACATATTAAAATATTTTTTAAATTTTTTAAAGGATTAAATATGTCATTTTCTATGAAATACACTTTTCTAGAATTTTAATAGCGTAAAATAAATTTTCATTAAATTTTTTGGCATCTACAGAATTACCTGTAATCATACCCATAATTTTATTAAACCATACTTTTCATGTTTATATGGAAATTTTTGAGATTTTTTGTAAAAATTATTTTCTATGAAATGTATTTTCAAAATATTTTTCAAAAAAGAAAAGTTATTTTACTCAATAATTTTTTAAGGTTATTTTATGATATTTATATTCATAAATGACTATAATCCATAATTCTAACACAAATTGGTATAAATTGAAAAAATCTGTATTCTTCCACTATGTGAAATATGATTTTTTGACGAAGAATTGTATTCAAATTCACATCCTTGATTCATTTTTGTACTCATTGACATCTCATTCATATATTTATTCTAGGTTATCATTAGACAATGAATTTAACTAAAATTTCCATATCATTTATCATGGGTATTCTTATTTATTAAACAATGACCTTTTCCTACAAATGATGTTTTAATATTAACAATATTTGATTGACTATGGATGTATTTATAAATCCATAATCATTACTTAATACATTTATTTTATTATAATACACATTATTAAATTGATTATTTGATATATGTGGAATTATATGAACCTAATGAAATGGGTGGGGACCTATTATCAATATCCCATATGTGAATTGGTAGTCTCCTAGGGAGAATCAATTGGTTTTACATAGATAAATGGGAATATTTCTATTGGGTTTAATTGGTCTACATAATATATGTTGAATTTAATGGTATCATGATCCAAGGAAAAATTAATTCCAATAATTTTCAATTGCTGTCATTCAGAATTCTGATAATATTATCCATTTTATTTTCACTATGATATTATCTATGGATGTATTCCACTCTTATATATAGATTAAATGGAAGGAATTTTAATTTATTTACCTTTTCATATGGATTATTAATTGTCTAGTTATTTATTAAATGGAATTTATGATCATTCTTTCCCTTCAAAAATTGATTATACCTTATTATATTACATAAAAGAAACTTGGGTATTTTTATTTAACATTTAATGTTGAATATTATTACTCATTCATGATAGTTTCTATTTTACATAAAATATTTTGAGCCTTTGAGCTCAAACTTGTTGTTCTCCCTTTCCCTGTGATTCTTTGAAGTTTACTATGACTCATGTGAAGGAATAAACTAAACATAATAATGTTAATCTCAAAATAAATTATTTTTCTATTTTTTATTTCAAAATTAATATGAGTGAATTAAAAATTTGGGTATCTAGTTTACCAAGAATAAAAATATTTTCTCTTTAAAGATCTGTTTCCATGAATCTTATTACAATGTAATGGTGGAATGTAGCTTCTCTAGACTAATGAGGTCAGGATAACTACATTTTGTCAAAAAAACTCCTTGTAAAATTTTAAGGGAAAAATAAAATTAAATATTTTCCATAACAGGGGTAAAATACATTTATTTTGTATAATACTAAAAACATTCCTTCGATATTTTTTTTGTAGAAGTCACAAAGTACCTCGTTTAGAATATTAAAAGTAGATTCATTTTCAAAATAATTATAAAAAGTGAACAACTTTTAAAAATTTCTTTAATAAATTATTTGAGAATTGTAAAAAATTATTTATAAAAAAATTAAAAAAAATTATATGTAAAATAAATATTCTTGAGTAGAGACTTAAAATATAATCAATCACAAATATTATTGAGATTGAGAAATAAAACCCTTACAGAGAGTTCCACATTCAATGAAATCATTATAAGCTCTTATATAATAAATTTAAATTCATTAAAAATATATAAGAGAGTAATTTACATACTTTTTATATCTTCTATGACCTATTAATATAACTTCAAAACATATTTTTATCAAAAAATTCTTATTAAAATCATCATTTCTTGGTGATAAATATTTTTTAATCTTGAGTATTTCAGTTTAGTAGTATGGGTACTTATAACTTTTTTCTTATTAAATTTGGTCCATATTATAAATAATAATATAAAAATAAAATAAGTTAATTATATACAAATTTATATGCATAAATAAATGTTATACGTAAAAAATTTAATTACGTTGTACATAGAGGTGGTAGGTTGTATGTACGAATATTCTCTATTATCATTTTTCAACAGATGGAATGAAATAATGGTAAATATTAATTCTTGTTTATTGGATTAGTACTATATCATATATATCATATATAGTCATCGTATCCTTCCTAATTACCATCCAATTAAAATATGAATGAAATAATAATCGCATCACTTCATGGGGATGGTAGTCCACACTAATCCAAAAATGACATTATCATTTCCCCAAATATTTTTTGATAAGTATATAGATGTGATATTATAATTGAAATTTTATAATTATTTCATAAATATAAGATATAAATATTAAACATATCATAATACACATACATAAAATATGGTGATGAAAAGTGACTTTTATCACAATGTGGAGATGTAAGTTGTATGTATGCCAAGCGATACATTCACTTCTAGTTTGATGGTAATGAGGGTGTACAATGGTTTTTAAATAATCATAATAAAATGAAGAAATATTTATAATAATTAATATATTATTTTATGGTAAATACCATATATTTATAGGAGATTTATATGAGTAGAAAGGAAATTGAATAGTAAGGGTGACAACCTCTTATTTGGAAAAAATCATATATATCACCTCTAAAGGGCTCTAACGTTGGAATTTTGTTAATGAAATAATCTTTATGTTGTGGATAGTGAATTTGATAGAGAATATTGGTAGATTTTGGTTGGAAAATGGCTAAAATTGGTATAAATAAGTGATTTTAGAGGTAACCATTTATAATTAAGTTGAAGGGAACATTTAGAATTTCAAAAACAATTAAATTATAATAAATTTATTAACGATAAAATTTGAAATAAATATCATTTATTAAAGGATAAGGAGGTATATGGATTTAATCCAGTAATTAAATATTTTTTACATATGTTTTAATACAATTTTAAACCTTATAATTTTGATTATCCATTAGTCTAAATATTTTAATTATAACTAGGAAAACAATTTTTTTAGTAATAGAGGTCTAATTATTTACATATAATTTGAAAACAATCCCAAAAATATAAAATTATTATAATTTGGAACATTTTTTATGGGCAATGTGTAACGCCCCGACCCTAGTTACCCAGAGTCGGTGCATTATTACATAACATTGGCATGATCACAAGAAAGATCAAATCTCGAAAGACCGATTGGTTTAGTAGCCTTGGAAACACTAGATATATTCATATGTCTTACACTACATCATAAAATGAAAAACTACTACAACAACATATTGTCTCCATAATCCACACTCATATCCCCACATAATATCCCTGCAGGTCATTCATAATTTACTTCTTCACTTCCTGGGAAAAATAAAACATATAAAAGGGGTGAGCTCAAATTCCCAGTAAGGAAAACAATATAGCGGAACATTCAAAATAATCATAAACATTTAAGGCAATTCATTACTAAAACAAAAGACTTTTAAACTTGAACATCAACATAGTATGGAAAAAGTAAAATGAAATAATTCCATTTACTTGTTCACATGGATATTCTACTAATCGAATAATAACATGAAATATCAATAACCACTTTCATAATGTTGGAATGCATAATGCTAGACTATAATAACCACATAGCCAAGACCTCATGCCAAGACTACAAATAATATTTTTCCAAGTCCTTGTACCAAGACACTAGTTTGTCTCATGAGACCTACCAATGCATCGAGGAGCTATAGCGGGCTCCACCCGTCACATATTAAGTCCAATGCATTCCCATATGAAAAGGTTTAAACATAACATAAACATTCGTATTAAAACTAGAATACGAAATGTAAATACTTTCACCATAAACCATGAATGGTATAAATATAGCACATCCATAGTCAAACATATCACAAACCCTTCAATACAACATAGAAGTTTTGTATCATAATAAATAAACTTCACATAAGCATAAAATCCAACAAAGTATGTTGACATAGATTAAATAAAATATATTTTATTTTGAAATCATTTAAGATACATATAAAATGAAACATTTTCTTTGAAAATATTCTTATAGATTGTAAGAGAAGTTTCGACGATTTTAGAAAGGCGGAAACTAGCTGCACCCGCCGTATAAGTTAAAAAAACATTCTTACCTTAATTTTGTCGAAAAGGTTAAAAAGTACCTTGTTTGGAAAACGACAGAAAGAGTACTTTATAAACCTATTATAAAAAGTCAAACAAGGGTATAAATGACTTTAACCCATATTCTTGTGAATAGTAAAGATGTTTTGAAATACATTTTTAAGAAACATGGATGTGGATGATAAAGAGATCCCAGTAGATTATTACGTATAAACAACCTCGGATAATGAAGAGATTGTGAAATAACCCTAACCTTGTACTTTTCCTTGGTTGGGGTAGGTTAACCTCCTGTATAATGGTGAAATAATTGTTATTAAATTATACAAGAATCATATATATTAATATGATATCATATATGATCTTTTAACATTGATTTGTTAATAATATCTTTGAATTATCGTCGTTTCGGGTGTTAACTTACTCATTTTCTTTTATATGTTTTGTTATATAAGCCACGTTTTTCATGGATAGGTTGTATATTTTTCATATACATAATGATATCAAGTCCTTAAACATCATTTTTAAATCATCAAATGATAATTATACTTGAATGGATACGATGGAAAATGAATCTCATCGCGTTCGTGGAGACGATAGTCCGTACGTACGCACGAGCGACAATATCATTCTTTTGATATTAAAATAATATATAAATGGATGGTATATAATATATACAGAATAATTAACATGTTATATTTATTATTTACATGATTTACACATCATTATTATACCCATCCAAATAATAATATATTGAATAACAATTACAACACGATGTGGAGACGGTAAGCCGTACGTACGCACGTATAGTGACATGTTATTGAAATGGAGGATAGAATACTGAATATAGTTGTACCATATTTATAATAAAATCACAGTATATATATGATATTGGAGTTATTATTTTAGAATGTTAACAACAAAGGAAGAAGAAGTGGAAGAAGAAAGGAACTTGAAAAGGGGTGGTGAAAACATTACCTCTTCTTCGGGTTCTTCCTTTTGATTTGATCAAAACGGCTCCTTAGGTTGGCTTTCTGATCAAACTAAAGCCTCCAGGTTGTATTGAGGGAATATGGGAGAGTATTTGGGAAGTGTTTGGCTGATCTAAAAGGTTTTTAAGGTGTGAAGAAATGAGAAGGAGGAGTGCCCTTTTATAAGAGGGGTGAGGGGCACCTTTGGAAAAGCTAGAAATATTAATTTATAATAAATTAATATTCGGTTTCTAAGGGCTCAAAAGTTGATTATTTAACTGTTAAGGTGGTTATGTGTCGAAAACAACTCAACTAATATAATTTCGACAAGTTTGGGTACTTATATTAACCTTATCTTTAAGTATTAACTCTAAGTTAATTGGTTTCACTTTTACAATGTCTCTTTGTATTTTTATATAATATGGTTAATAAACTTACTATATACATCCAAGCGACCCCCAAGTGATCCATTAATGATGAACCTATAAGTATCTTGGCCGAACCGTAGATTTTTAGGAATTTAATATCAATTAATAATATAATATTTGTTTTAAAAACTCTTTTATGTCAATTTTGACACTATTCAATAGTTGATTTTTTTGAAACACATAACAGAATGATTACTTCGAAAAAAGTTAATTAAATCAATCCTAATATGTCATAGTAACCTAGAAAATTAGTGTAATTCAACAAAAGTCTCAAATTATATTTATATGGTTATTTATAATATCAATTATTCTAATTTCTCACTACTATGGTAATTAGTGCATCACTATTGTGTCATAAATAAATTAACTTATTTAATGTCTAAAAATTATAAATAAAATATCATTATGTAGGAAATAATTTTATCTTTCTAATTAATATGTATAGTCTAAAATCCAACATATATAACCCTATGTAAAAATTTGTTTGCTAAAAGATATATGCTTGTGTCATTTTTGTATTCATTTTAACATAATTAAAATAAAGTGTCCCTATCACCTACAAGTGGCACCATGGGGTCCCAAAATCAACCCAAAGATGCCTATGGTCGAACATGTATCAACCAATAAGGATAGGACACGTTTTAGGGTAATTTAGTATTATTATAATATTATTTGTTTAACCCTTATTTACCGGATTTACCCTTAACAATGGTAAATAAAATATTTAACGCTGTAATTATTGAAAATTTCTAAAAATAAAAGTTACCTATTTACATAATTTTAACATCCTGATTCCAAATATGAAATCCATTTTTCTAAATTCAAAACACATAAGTGGCATAAATTAATTTAAAATTAATTCCCGCTGTCAAAACAAAAAGCTTGTTTTTAAGAGATAATAACTTTCAAAAGATTGACACTTGTTTATGTTCGGTTTAATTGTAAAATTATGTCCAATGACCAAAATTATATTAAATGGTAAAAATATATTCTAAATATACTTTAAAACCACTAAAATTCATAATTTATCACTATTAATTATTTTGATTAAAAAAGTTGTTTTTAATTAAAATTTAGTAATTTTCACTATTCATCAAAATATAAAAGTTATCCGAAAAGTACCAAAATTTCACCTTAGGCTAAATTTGATATTCCGAATTCAAAAATGAAGTCCATTTTGAAATATAAAATATATATAATTTCAAAAAGTAGGTATTACTATTCATAACGGCTAGTTTGATTGGTTATGGTGTGTTAGAACTCGGTGTTGCGTACAACACATGCTATCACATTATTCAAAGAGAAGAGTACCGTAGAAGCTTGGGGTGTTACATTCTCCCATCCTTCAAATAATTTCGTCCTCGATATTTCTATAATACTTATCACATGAAAAGACTCGGGTGGTTCTTCATCATAAGTTCTTCGGGTTCCCACGTTGCCTCCTCCATCTTATGGTTTCTCCACAAAACTTTTATCAGACGCGTCATCCGGTTTCTCAGTACTTGTTCTCTCGTATCAATAATCCTGACGGGCTCTTCGCAATAGGAATGATCGGGTTTCAGTTCTAATTCCTCATAGGTGAGTACATGCATTGGGTCGGGCATTTATTTCCTCAACAGAGATATGTGAAACACATCGTGAACTTTGGAGAGACTTGGTGGCATTGCCAATCGGTAAGCTACAGCCCCAATTCGTTCTAGAATTTCGAAAGGTCCGATGTACCTGGGACTCAATTTACCTTTCTTACCAAAAAGTATGACTCCCTTCCATGGAGTTACCTTCAGGAAAACATGATCACCGACTTGAAATTCCAAATCCTTCCTTCGATTATCGGCATAGCTCTTCTGCCTACTTTGAGCTGCTTTGATGTGATTTTGGATTACCTTCGCCTTTTCCACCGTTTCCTCCACCAGTTCTGGGCCTACAAGTTTTCTTTCACCAACATCATCCCAACAAGTTGGTGTACGGCATCTCTTCCCGTATAACGCTTCATATGGTGCCATCTGAATACTCAAATTGAAGCGATTGTTATAGAAAAATTCTACCAGTGGTAAATATTGATCCCACATACCCTAAAAGTCAAGTGAGAAAGATCCCAACATTTCTTCTAAGGTCTGAATAGTCCATTCTGATTGTCCGTCTGTCTGAGGGTGGTAAGCAGTGCTCAAATGAAGTTCAGTATCCTGGGATTTCTGAAGACTTTTCCAAAATCTTGAAGTAAAACGGGGATCACAATCAGAAACAATTGATAGGGGTACTCCATGAAGTCTCACAACTTCATTAATATATAGTCTTGCTAGACGTTCCAGGGGTAGATCTTCTCTTATAGCAAGAAAATGTGCTAACTTGGTAAGATGATCAACAATAACCCATATTGCATCGTTCCTTCTAAGAGTCTTTTGTAGCCCCCTGACAAAGTCCATCGTAATATTGTCTCATTTCAACTCCGGTATTGGAAGAGGTTGCATGACTCCTCCAGGTTGTTGCCTTCCAGCTTTCACTTGTTGACAAACCATTCATCTTGACACAAAATCAGCAATCTCCCTCTTCCTGTTGTCCCACCAAAAATGTTCCTTCAAATCTCTATAAATTTTGGTGCTCCCAGGGTGTATAGAGAAATTGGAACTATGAGCATCATCCAACAATTCTCTTTTTAGATCAGGTAAATCGGGAACACAAAGTCTCTTCCCGAATTTCAAAATTCCATCTTCATACACAAAGTCTCTCAATCTCCCATCATTCACAGGTTTAATCTTCTTTTTAAATTCTTCATCATTGGTTTGAGAACTCTTAATCCTTTCTATTAAAGATGGTTTGGCAACCATTTGAAAAAGCATTGATGTTTCACCTTCCCTGGTTATTCCCATGTCCATCTTCACTAGATCCATGAAAATTGGATCCCTTTCAATTCTCATATTGTTCAAAACTCCATGGTCTTTTCTCCTCAAAGCATCTACCACCTTGTTTTCTTTCCCTGGGTGGTAGAGTATCGTGCAATCATAATCCTTGAGTAATTCAAGCCATCTCCTTTGCCTCATGTTGAGTTCTTTTGTGAGAAAATATACTTCAATCTCTTGTGATCAGTATAAATCTCACATTTTTCACCATAGAGGTAGTGCCTCTATATCTTCAAAGAAAAGATCACAGCTGCTAACTCGAGATCATGAGTAGGATAGTTTTGTTCATGAATTTTCAACTGTCGTGATGCATGGGCAATAACTCTATCATTCTGCATAAGGACACAACCAAGTCCTTTCTTTGATGCATCACTATAAATAATGAACCCATCATTCCCCGATGGTAAAGTCAATATAGGAGCATTGACTAATCTTCTCTTCAGTTCTTCGAAACATTCTTCACACTCTTTTGCCCAAACAAATTTAACCCCTTTACGTTTGAGCATAGTTAATGGGTTAGCCAATCGGGCAAAATTCTGGACAAATCGTCGATAATAACCTGCCAAACCAATAAAACTACGTACCTCAATTATACTCGTAGGTGCTGGCCATTCTTGGATTGCCTTGGTCTTAGAAGGATCAACAGATATTCCATCTTTAGAGACAATATGGCCAAGAAAAGAAATCTCATGAAACCATAATTCACACTTGGTAAACTTCCCATATAATTCATGTCTTCTCAGAGTCTTCAAGATAATACGCAAGTGATTTTCAAGATCTTCGTAGATTTTAGAGTATACTAAGATATCATCAATATATACCACCACAAATTCATCGAGATACTCCTTGAAAACTCTATTCATCAGATCCATGAATACAGATGGTGCATTAGTCAATCCAAAAGGCATTACAGTAAACTTGTAATGCTCGTACCTGGTTCAAAATGCTGTCTTCGGAATGCCTTCCTTCTTCACACACAACTGATGGTATCCAGATCGAAGGTCAATATTTTAAAAGTATTGAGCTGCATGCAGTTAGTCAAATAAATCATCAATACGAGGTAGGGGATACTTGTTCTTTATCGTTATAGCATTGATCTACCTGTAGTCGATACATAACCTCATAGATCCATCTATCTTTTTAACAAAAAGAACAGGGGCTCCCCATGGAGAAACACTAGGGCGAATAAATCCTTTATTACTCAACTCCTCTAGTTGTTTCTTTAGTTCAACTAACTCTACAGTGGCCAGTCTATAAGAGGTCTTCGATATAGGCCTTGATCCAGGAATTAAATCAATGGAAAACTCAACTTCTCATTCTGGAGGATGTCCAGGTAAATCTTCCAGAAATGCATCTACAAATTCTTTCACAACAGGTACATCCTCTATTTGAACATTCCTTTCCTCACCGACAGTTATTTCATTCTCTTCCTCCCCAATAATTGAATTTAGTTGAGCTACTGGGGGTGGATCTAAATAATAATTAGGTGGTGATGATTCTTCTCTAAAGATAAGGTGTTCCTTATCATTATCATCATGAATCGTAACCTATTTCTTCTTACAATAAATCTTCGCATCATAGTCCGAAAGCCAGTCCATACCGAGGATCATATGAAACTCAATCATAGGTATGACAATGAGATCAGCAGATAAAGAACATTTATGTACTCTAATGGGGACTGATTCACAAAACTTTGTTGCAATGATACTTCCCTTATGAGTTTTAACTGACAACTCCCTTATTAAATAAAATTGTAAATATCTAATTTTCTTAGCAAACTGGGAAGATATGAAACAATGCGATGATCCAGAATCAAATAATGCATTTGCTAAACTTGAGGAAACCATTAAATTACCTGCCACCATGTCTTTCGAAGCTTCTACCTCAGCAGTAGTGATAGCATAAGCCTGGCCTTGATCCCTTGTCATTTTTTGAGGTATGTTCTCCTGACGCTTAGGACATTCATTTGCATAATTCCCCATCTCCCTAAAATTGTAGCACTGAACATTGGTAGCTTCCTTCTTCCCCTTGCAATCACGATATTGGTGGCCTTTTTCACCACACTTGTAACAGACTCCCATTCCCTTCAAGAAAGTACCAGGATGTTTCTTCCCGCATTTACCACAAGATGGATATTCAACATTTCCCTTCTTCCCCTTATTTCCATTCCCATATTGATCAGCAGGTCTCTTCTTCTCTTTCTTTGCTTTAAAGTCATAAGACTTAGATAATTCCTTTTCAGTATTGATAGCACATGAGACAATGTCTTCGTACGACGAAAAGGATTGTGAGACTAATGCTCGACGAAGAAATGGTTTTAACCCATTAAAGAAATGATCAATCTTACTTCTTGGGTTACTTATATAATCTCCAGCATACCTTGCTAACCTTGTAAAATTAGCCTCATACTTTGCGACATTCTCATCCTCCTTCTGTCTCAGACTTAGAAATTTCCTTTCTATATCTGCTCGATGGTCGCGAGGAAAGTATTTTTCTAAAAATAGATCTTTGAACTCCCTCCATTCCATATTTGATACTTCATCATCTTCCTTCATATTTTTAATTAATGACCACCATTGATCAGCATCTCCAGTGAGGCGGTAAACTGCCATGATAACGTTTTCCCTTTCATTACTCCCCAAAGCCTGAAATATTTTCTCTAGGGAAAATATCCATTGCTCAGCTACTAAGGGATTTGTACTCCCATTGAACGTTGGTGGTTGTTGCCTCATGAATCGATCTAACATTGATCCTCCACGCTGTGGATCAGGGTGCTCTATATGGGTAAGGGTATTATTCATAACCTGAGTAAGTTGTCCCAGTATGGTGATTAGCTGATCGGAACCAGTTGCATCACCATCCCCACTGTAATTATCTTGAGCAGGAGGGCAATCCCTACATGGAGTGTGTGCATTGATACGGTTTCATTTCTTCCACTAGGTGCCATTTCTAAACAATGGCATAAACTAGATCAGTTTATGAATCAAAATACATAATCCCATACTTATAAAACACTTAACATAAATTGAACTATTTATGGATATAATCCATAATCATAAATATGTTTTCATTGAGGAAGTATATACTCATAAACCCTTCATAATGATTTTTAATGAAAATGAGAGTTATCCTAAGCATATCCCCCGGGAGTGTCGTAACCAAGAGTGCAGCAAGGCCCATTGTCATGCACCAGTTCCCGTTCGAGTCTAGCTCAAAGTGGTGTTTTTGGGTTTTACCCCTAGGTACATATGTGCCAGAGCCGCCTCTACCTGCTCGTATCCAGACAGGGATTTATTGCTCGGAAAACTCACAAAATCTCTACAATACCAAAATTCTAGGAAGTTCTTCTATACTAATCCTCAAAGTTCATCTTAGGTCTACGTGCTCTAATCAGAGTTTATCTAAATCTAGCTTCCAAGGTTTTTAATAAACTTCCTCTGATACCAACTGTAACGCCCCGACCCTAGTTACCCAGAGTCGGTGCCTTATTATATAACATTGGCATGATCACAAGGAAGATCAAATCTCGAAAGACTGATTGGTTTAGTAGCCTTGGAAACACTAGATATATTCAGAAGTCTTACATTACATCATAAAATGAAAAACTACTACAACAACATATTGTCTCCATAATCCACACTCATATCCCCACATAATATCCCCGCAGGTCATTCATAATTTACTTCTTCACTTCCTGGGAAAAATAAAACATAGAAAAGGGGTGAGCTAAAATGCCCAGAAAGGACAACAATATAGCGGAACATTCAAAATAATCAAAACATTTAAGGCAATGCATTACTAAAACAAAAGCCTTTTAAACTTGAACTTCAACATAGTATGGCAAAAGTAAAATGAAATAATTCCATTTACTTTTTCACATGGATATTCTACTAATCGAATAATCACATGCAATATCAATAACCACTTTCATAATGTTGGAATGCATAATGCCAGACTATCATCACCACATAGCCAAGGCCTCGTGCCAAGACTACAAATAAGAATTTGCCAAGGCCTTGTGCCAAGACACTAGTTTGTCTCATGAGACCTACCGATGCATCGAGGAGCTATAGCGGGCTCCACCCGTCACATATTAAGTCCAATGAATTCCCATATGAAAAGGTTTAAACATAACATAAACATTCATATTAAAACTAGCATATGAAATGTCAATACATTCACCATAAACCATGAATGGTATAAAAATAGCACATCCATAGTCAAAAATATCACAAAACCTTCAATACAACATAGAATTTTTGTATCATAATAAATAAACTTCACATAAGCGTAAAATCCAACAAAGGATGTTGACATAGATGAAATCAAATAACTTTTATTTTGAAATAATTTAAGATCCATATAAAATAAAAAATTTCTTTGAAAATATTCTTATAGATTGTAAGGGAATCTTCGACGATTTTATAACAGCGGAAAATAGCTGCACCCGCCGTATAAGTTAAAAAAACATTCTTACCTTAATTTTGTCGAAAAGGTTAAAAATCACCTTGTTTGGAAAACGACGGAAAGATTCCTTTATAAACCTATTATAAAAAGTAAAACAAGGGTATAAATGACTTTAACCCATATTCTTGTGAATATTAAAGATGTTTTGAAATACATTTTTAAGAAACATGGATGTGGATGATAAAGAGATCCCAGTAGATTATTACGTAAAAACAACCTCGGATAATGAAGAGATTGTGAAATAACCCTTAACTTGTACTTTTCCTTGGTTGGGGTAGGTTAAACTCATGTATAATGGTTAAATAATTGTTATTAAATTATACAAGAATCATATATATTAATATGAAATCATATATGATCTTTTAACATTGATTTGTTAATAATATCTTTGAATTATCGTCGTTTCGGGTGTTAACTTACTCGTTTTCGTTTACATGTTTTGTTACATAATCCATGTTTTTCATGGATAGGTTGTATATTTTTCATATACAGAATGATATCAAGTACTTAAACATCATTTTTAAATCATCAAATGATAATTATAATTGAATGGATACGATGGAGAATGAATCTCATCGCGTTCGTGGAGACGGTAGTCCGTACGTACGCACGAGCGACAATATCATTCTTTTAATATTAAAATAATATATAAATGGATGATATATCATATATACAGAATCATTAACATGTTATATTTATTATTTACATGAGTTACACATCATTGTTATACACATCCAAATAATAATATATTGAATAACTATTACACCACGACGTGGAGACGATAAGCCGTACGTACGCACGTATGGTGACATGTTATTCAAAGGGTGGATAGAATACTGAATATGGTTGTACCATATTTATAATAACATCACAATATATATATGATACTGGAGTTATTATTTTAGAATGGTAACAACAAAGGGAGAAGAAGTGGAAGAAGAAATGAACTTGAAAAGGGGTGGTGAAAACATTACCTCTTCTTCAGGTTCTTCCTTTTGATTTGATCAAAAGGGCTCCTTAAATTAGCTTTCTGATCAAACTAAGGCCTCTAGGTTTTAGTGAGGGAATTTGGGAGAGTATTTGGGCTGAGTTTGGCTGAACCAAAAGGTTTTGAAGGTGTGATGAAAAGAGAAGGAGGAGTGCCCTTTTATAAGAGGGGTGAGGGGCACCTTTGGAAAAGCTAGAAATATTAATTTATAATAAATTCATATTCGGTTTCTAAAGGCTCCAAAGTTGATTATTTAAATGTTAAGGTGGGGATGGGTCGAAAACAACTCAATCAATAGAATTTAGACAGGTTTGGGTACTTATTTTAACCTTATCTTTAAGTATTAACTCTAAGTTAATTAGTTTCACTTTTACAATGTCTCTTTGTATTTTTATATAATATGGTTAATAAACATACTATATACATCCAAGAGACCCCCAAGTGGTCTGTTAATGATGAAACTATAAGTATCTTGGCCGAACCTTAGATTTTTAGGAATTTAATATCAATTAATAATATAATATTTGTTTTAAAAACTCTTTTATGTCAATTTTGACACTATTCAATAGTTGATTTTTGTGAAACACATAACAGAATGATTACTTCGAAAAAAGATAATTAAATCAATCATAATATGTCATAGTAACCTATAAAATTAGTTTAATTCAACAAAAGTCTCAAATTATATTCATATGGGTATTTATAATATCAATTATTCTAATTTTTCACTATTATGGTAATTACTGCATCACCATTGTGTCATAAATAAATTAACTTATTTAATGTCTAAAAATTATAAATAAAATATCATTATGTAGGAAATCCTTTTATCTTTATAATGAATATTTATAGTCTAAAATCCAACATATATAACCCTATGTAAAAATTGTTTTTCTAAAAGATATATGCTTGTGTCTTTTTTGTATTCATTTTAACTTAATTAAAATAAAGTGTCCCTATCACCTACAAGTGGCACCATGGGGTCCCAAAATCAACACAAAGATGCATATGGTCGAACATGTATCAACCAATAAGGCTAGGACACGTTTTAGGGTAATTTATTATTATTATAATATTATTTTTTTAACCCTTATTTACCGGATTTACCCTTAACCATGGAAAATAAAATATTTACCGCAGTAATTATTCAAAATGTCTAAAAATAAAAGTTACCTATTTACATAATTTGAATATCCTAATTCCAAATATGGAATCCATTTTTCTAAATTCAAAACCTATAAGTGGCAGAAATCAATTTAAAATTAATTCCCGCTGTCAAAACAAAAAGCGTGTTTTTAAGAGATAATAACTATCAAAAGATTGACACTTGTTTATGTTCGGTTTAATTGTAAAATTATGTCCAATGACCAAAATTATATTAAATGTTAAAAATATATTCTAAATATACTTTAAAACCACTGAAATTAATAATTTATCACTATTAATTATTTTGATTAAAAAAGTTTTTTTTAATTAATATTTAGTAATTTTCACTATTCATCAAAATATTAAAGTTATCCGAAAAGTACCAAAATTTCACCTTAGGCTAAATTCGATATTCCGAATCCAAAAATGAAGTCAATTTTGAAATATAAAATATATATAATTTCAAAAAGTAGGTAATACTATTCATAACGGCTAGTTTGATTGGTTATGGTGTGTTAGAACTCGGTGTTGCGTACAACACACGCTATCACATTATTCAAAGAGAAGCGTACCGTAGAAGATTGGGGTGTTACACAATGTCTTATTTAAAAAATTTCATTATTTTTAAATTAGTTGATAAAATAGTTTTTTTATAATATAAAATTATTTTAATTTTGAAATTTTTATTTTAATTTAACATTAAATAAATCATGAAAAATGTGAATTCGAATATTACTAGTTGAGAAAAGCCTAATATATTATATTTAAGTAGAAATTTTTTTTGTCCACATTAACTCGTTCAATTTATATAACTTTTAAATTTTTTATAATAATTTATTATATTTTAATGAAATCGATATGTACTACATCATTGTTGCATAAGAAATTAACGCCATTAAATAATTTATAAAAATTAAAAATATTTTCTTACTATGAAGATATATTTATTAAGATGAAAATAAAAACATATAGTTATTCACAACATACTTTTCACCCTATGTAGGCACAAAAGTCCTATTAAATGCAAATAGAGTGACATTGGGTAACTTTATATGATTTAAATAATATATAATTCATTTTCACGGACAAAATACTACTAAACAACTCGATTTATTTCCTAAGATGTTTTATTCTAAATTTAATTCATCACAGAATTATTACATTGAATAATTATGGCCTTATAATTTATTTTTAATCCAAATATAATAGATTTAACCTTTATTGAGGCTATAAATTTTACCACAGTTACAATTCATATCTGCCAAAAAAAGATTCCTATTTAAAAAAATTTAACCTCTTGAATAAAAATATTTAATTCATTTTTTCTATATTATTCCCTATAAAATTTTGAAATTCATGTTAATATAAGTGAGGAAAATGATACAATTACTACTTTTCCAAAAAAATAATAATAATTTTAGGTATAAAAATTGATTTATTCTTATCAAATACTTATAAAAATAATTTTTCTTATGTTTACAACATTTTATCTAGTAAATAATAATAATATTTCATTAAAATCATTCACCAATAGTGAATAATTTAATATAAATAATAAAATCATTATATAAATGTTCAGACGAAATGTTCTTCATAAATTTTTTTATTACTATTCAAAACCTCTAATACAACTATTATAGGATAGTAATAAAAAAATAATTTTATAATGTTATGTGATTCACCTAAACTCAGTTTTGTGTATCATACATGTTATCGAGATAAGTAAAACTATTTATGAGAAATATTTCATAAAAACCCTATGTGTTTCACTCTACCCATTAAAATGAATTTCACCCTTTATGTGCATCACTCTAATATAAAGAGTGATGATAATTCAACGTCATTTTATAATAATAATCCCATTTAGATTCTTAAATTTGGTGGTTTCACCTTAAAAAATGATTATTTGAGTGGTATTCTTTCGTAGAACATTCTCTCTACAATCCAGAATTTATTCTTTTTTTTCTTCCTAAGAAAAATATATCTAATGTGGTATGACCTCTGATTTCAATACAATTATATGATCTTTTATGCAATTCTTCATGAGAGATATTTTGAACTCATTATGAAAATGAAGGTGATTTATCGGAATCGACAATCAATAACCACAGTCTTGATATAATCAAGAATTTAAAAATCATTTATTTCAAGATATTAGTATTAATATATTTATAAATATAATCACCCTCTTTAGGTGATAAATTTTTAGGAATACCTTTTCACGCACTTAAAAATAGAGATATCTCTAATAACTGTCAGTATTACTTTTTTTTCTGAAAATGAGATTCATTTATGTGTTTTTGAATGGATATAACCTTATCTTGGATTATATCACCTATATCAACTCCTAATGGAATTATTTCTCCAAATTCAATCCATTATGTTGATGATATATAAATTACAATATATGAATTCACAGAGAACCATATTAAATTTTAGAGTGAGAGCTTTTGATGTATTATAATTACCCCAGATAAATGTGTTGATCTCATAGGAAATTTAAATCCAAAGAAAAATATCTCATGATTCTTTATAGAGTTTGAATATCCCTCTCATAATAACCATGTGTCTGAGGATAATAAATTGTTATGAAACATTACTCTATATGAAGATCCTATTGAATAATTTTCCAAAAAAACTGACGCAAAGCTCATATGTCAATCAGATACAACTTATAGTGGTAAACAATGATATATTAAAACATTATTAATGTTTAACTGTGTACTTTGATCTAGAGTGGAATATTCTCTAAAGGAAATGAAGTTTGCTGACTTAGTGAGGTAATCAACTACATCCCGTGTAAAATAATTCCACTTACATATTTTTGGGAGTCTGATTAATATATCTATGGTGATGTTTTACCATTTACATTTGGATATGGGTAATGGTTATAAAATCATCATAGACTTATTTATTTATGCATTAATATAGGTACATACCAAGCGTCGAGAAATATAGTCGATATAATCCATCTTTATTCCATCTCGTCAAAAATATGCTATCAAATATTTATACTTATTTTTTACTGCTATGATGGAAGGAGAGTGAATAACTATGATCCTCATCTATTACCTCTGTATTAAAATTTGGTACCTTAAAGACAAATAAATAGTTCATTAACCATATTATTTCATCAAAATCACAGTTGAACTCAATAAAATTTCTCACTATCTTTTTCATTTATACATCTACCATCTATTTCTCTTTAATATTTCCTTAGATTGATTTTCTAATACTCATTGGTGAAAAATAATATTTCACTTTTTTCTACATGATACCAAGATCAGTCCTTTTCTAGTATATAAATATCATATCTTTTTATATTTTCATCGTAGATAATCATTCTTTATCCTTCAATCATAGATCACCATCCAAGTTGTTTTCTCTCCTAGGGATGTAATGTACGGAGAAAACATAATAATTAATTATATACAACTGCATTCTCTTGATAATAATGAACTCTTTTAGTACAAATATATATATACTATGTTTTCTTGATCAATATTTTTGTCAGACATGTCTCTATAGATAATGCCTCCATATATTTAAATAAAAATTACCACAATAAACATCAATTCATTAGTTGGGTAATTTTTATAATGGTAGTTCAAAAATCATGAGGGATTATCTCTGACTATGTCTTTACGTATGAGTAGAAATCCCGACCACATATTTAAGGAATCATAATAGATTTTAGAACCTTATCTATATGAGAGTAGTGTAACAATAGGGTCATTAACTCACCTTCTCATCAATTCGATAAAACATCCCCACATTCATTTATCCAAAGGAAACTGGATCCTTTCTCACTTAATATGGCGAGTTGATTTTATATCACATAAAAATTATCTATAAATATCCAAAAAATATCATGCAACACAAAATAATGTATGGACTTAGACATGGTGGTTAGTATGGTAAAATGTTGAATAACTTCTATCATCAAGGGTCTATGGATTTACCCACACATGAGGATATAAAATCAAAAAAAATGAAACTTTATGAAGCCAGACTCCACAATTGATAAATTTTTTAAAATAAATATCCTACCTCACGGTATTAAACACATTCATCAAGTGATCATCATGCTCTTACATTATTTTTTAATACAAAATAATATCTTCTATAAAGACAATAAAAAATATTAAGGGTAATATATATAAACTTTATTCATTAAATACAAAAATATAGTTTGGTAATTAGTAAGACCATAAAGAATTATTATAAATTCAAAGATTTAATACCTTGAACCTAATTTCTCCATAGAAATATACTTCTTATTGATCCCTAGTTGATGACTTACAAAATAAAGATCTATCTTGGAAAACTATTGTGCACCATGTAGTTGATCAAACATGTCATCAATATAAGGTAGATGATATTTTTTCATGATATTGGCCTTTTTATGTTCTGGAGAATCAATGACAATTCATATTGATCCATAATCCATGTTAACAAATAGAATAGGTTCAGCCCAAGGAGATTCACTTGGCCGAATGAATCACTTTTAAATAATTTCTTGTATTTTATTCTTAAATTGATGAAACTCAACCCATCTCATTTGATATGGGTTCATAGAAATAAAAGTATCAACAAGTATGAGTTCTACTAAAAATTCAACATCATGATTCTGTGGAAGACTATTTAACTCTTATATAAAGTCATCAATAAACTCTCATAAAATAGTTATATCTTAGATATTTAGTTTCTCTCAAACCCTTTGAGATAAACATTTCTTTCTAATAGGAATAATAACCCATACAATTGATTTAATTTTAATCCAATATTTATTTTTTTCTTAATATTTCATTTTTAACATATATTGGTCTAGAATATTAGATGTATCTCCACTTACATGAATATTATTGTAGTATTTAAGTAAATAATTCCAATCTATTCACAAAAAAACATCTAATTAATCTAGAGGATGAATGATAATGTTTTTAGGAAACCCATTCCTACAAACGTAAACCATATATAAATTATAGTCATGGGTTGTGATCATCATACCATTCTTAATTTTAAATAATAACTCCATATCTAATTTTTTATGTGGTACTATGATGAACATAGAAAAGACATTAAATTCATAAGAGTGAGTATATCCAAAATAAAATATACATTAGTTGTTCAAGAGTGGATGGTAAGTGTACATTTCACTACATCGGCATCATACTCCTCATTAGAAGTAATGGTAACATTGAATTTTCATCTATATCTAGGTTTTAGAAGTTATTAATGTCATTCATCATCAAAATACTTCAAATATGGTAACTTGTTTGAATTATTAACATACTCCATGAATTCAAACCCTAGATTGTTGGGGGTACATTATGTGGAGATTTATCTTTAATTACATCATTCAAAAACATATTACCATTGTTTTTGTATTCAATTATTTTTTACATAATTCTTTTCAATACATGACACATTTACTGTATAACTTATGAAAATTTTCTCCATGTCTCCTTTTTCACTTCGAGTATAAAGAAGGGATCGTCTTCTTTTCTATACTTTTTTAATATTTAATTTTAACTCTTTTTTTATTTTTTTATCAAAAAGAAGATATTGATGGGTAATTCAGATTTCTATTTCCATATTCAAAGAAAAATGAAAAATATCTTCATATATATTGAAGTCCCTTATGTGTAATTCCCTTTAGAGACTATATTTTAAGACATTTAAAATCAATCAAATTAACTTTTAGGTTCGATATTAATAACAGAATCATATAACGCATGTATTGTGAAAATTTCCTCAAAAGTTCCAATATATTCATCATCCTTATTATTTATCTATTAAATAATTTCATTATTTTCAAATGACCAATAAAATTATTTTACTTGTAGAAAAAATAATCATTTAAATTCACCACATTATTTAAATTAAATTTATTTTTATTATCTTTTGTTATTGATAAGAGACAACCACTATTCAACATGTCTAACCAAATGATATAAAAAAATATAATAACATTATCATGTTTTTAAATCTAAATAATGTAAAAAATATATATTCTATTGTATTTCTCCATTTCGTAGTGACTATTGGATCAGTGGACCCAATATATGTATGTGATTGTTTCCTCATGAGGAAATCATCAAAATGTTTTCCAACCACTTCTCTTGGAGAAGCTCATCATGATTCGTATATTTATAATGTTTTCGCAGTATAGAAATAAGTTTTTCCATTCCATCTCGCATAACATTCCATTAATTTGGATGAAAATTTATAAATTTTTTATTTCATTCAGCATTTACATGATTCTTTTAGGTTCGGATGAATGATTAAAACTAAAAAAATGGGAAATAATAGTCACATAAAAAACCACATTGTCCTGAAAAATCATTTATATAATGTCTAAATAATCATACCATATTCTAGTAATCCTTGTATTTAATGTAGTTCATTCTTGTTCATTACCAAAAAATAGCATTTTATCCTGTACGTAGACTTATCCATCAGGAACTTACTACAGTTAACTCATTATAGTTTACAAAGGATAACTAAACCCTACTTTTATACCAACTGTAGTGACCCATAAATCTCATAAAATGATATTACATTTAAAATATATTAATATTCATTACATAACATTTTTATCCACTGTATAATCATATAATTCAAGTGACTTTGGGCAATTGAATATATAAACAACTAGTTCATGAATTATATACATAATCCTCCAATTATTCCATCATAACATAAACCCTTCTTGTATATATAATACTTAATACGATTATCCGTAATTTGAGTAAATTAATCATAAGAAAGGGTGAGCACAGATGCTCAATTTGGGTAAAAACAAAATATATCAATGATAATTTGAAAATAACATGTGAACATGTCAATGAGAACAAGGTATTACCATTTGAAAACCAAGACAAGAATATAATAGATGATAATCATGAATCATAGTATAAATATTTGCAGTTCAGAAGACATAAATCATTTTGTAATTAATGAAAATGATCCATGAGGGCATAATATTGGCATAAAACAAGGGATTATGGAAAAAATCATAGAAAATGATTTCCTTAGTAGTTAATTATCTTTTCCAATACTGTTATAATGGAATAATTTCACTCCCAAAATCATCTTAATAATTATGGTTCACTCCCAAAACTAATATAGTGGACAATATCTATTATGGTGTTGGTTTCACTCCCCGTTGTATATGTTTCTATCTCATAAGATACCAATCAATACACAACGTATTTGATAAAGATATAGGTTATAACCAACACATAATGAAAATCAATCACATGTGTTCCACAGGATCATAAATAATTCATCATATTAAGACACATTAATAGAAAGTATTTTCACAAACATTTCATTATATCATAACCTATGGAAACGAAATGGGTTTCATGAACATATTTTCATCATAAATGTAAACCAACTAGATAATGAATTATAATTGTAACCATAGATAATATCCCTAGTAATTCTTATTTAACATCAAATATGTCATCATTGAAATAAAATTATTCTAAAAGATAACTAGGGATATTTTTTTCTTAAAATGACCCCCATTTTGAAATAACTTCTTCTTTTAAAATTATACTCACTTATAAATTTAAAAAATTATTTTCAAATTTCCAAAAAATAATATAATATTTGATCTATAGAATGTTTAATTCATGATGGTTGTAAAATATATTTATTCCATATAATTTAAAAAATAAAAATTAATTTTCTATTTTGTTATAAAAGTCACAAATTACCTTGTTTGGAAATTGACATTAAGATTCATTTCCATCCTTTTTTGTAAAAAGTAATAAATCTAAAAAAAATTGAATTATAAAAATCATAGTAGAATGGAAAATAAAATACTATTATTATTATAAAACATATATCTATCGAATTAATATTCTCTTTTATAGAAATAATCATAAAAAATCACAAATATTGTTGACATTTTGAAAAAAAACCCCTACCTCGAGTTCTTATTGATTCAAAATCACTATTACCTCCTCACTAAAAAAATTATTTTATTAAAATTCTATAAGAGGGTAATTTTTAAAATTTAAATATCATATATGATTCATTTGTAATATTTCTACTCCCACTTATATCAATAATTTCATATTAAAATCATCGTTTTTTGTTGTTAATTGTTTCCTTTATCATGAGTATTTCAATTCAGTAGTTCTAGTCCTTGTAAATTTATAATGGTTCCATAACATCAAAAATATATATATTTATATATATATCATATATATATTCATTAAATACATATTTATGTTTATAAATAAAATTTATATATTGAAAACTTAGTTACACAACTTATGTACATGGTAGGTTGTACATATGCATGAACATAGTTTTTATATTCAGACAGATAAAACAAAAAAATATTAACATTAATTTACCTTTGTATGATAATTGTAATATCAGTTATAAAATATATATTCACCTACTTTCATATTATAATTGAAGTAAAATAATAATGAAAAAATATTCACATTTCTCCATAGTAGTGGTAGTCCCCATGTCTACACGAATGACATTGTCATTTCCCCCAGTATTGGAAGATAAGTATATAGATGTGACATTATAATTATATAAGTATAATAATTTCATGAAAATCATATATAAATATTAAATCTATCATAATAGCCATCCTGAAATTTTGGTGCTGAAAAATGAATTGTATCACTATGTTGAAATGGTAAAGTGTACATTGGTATGAGCAATACTTTCACTTCACATATGATAGAAATATTGTTTATAATGGTGGTTTAATAATACTAATGACAATTAATTATATTTTTGATAATTATATTCTTCTTTTATATGAAATACCACATATTTAGAGATGGTAAATAATTGTATAGAATAAAGTGATCGGTAAGGGTGATAACATGTTATTTGTAACAACTCCTTTAGATTTCCTCTAAATGGAACTATGGTTGGACTTTGGGGAAGCCTAAATCCGCTAGGATATGGATATTGTATTTGATAATGTAAAAATTAATAGGTTGTTTGATCTAGAATGGTAAATATGGTGTAATTATGTGAGGGAGGGGTTCCCTTTTATAATTGAGGTGAGAGGTACTTTTTGAATTTATCAAAATATTAAATAATAATAAATTAATTTTCATGAAAAATCCAAAAAATTTGGTATGGGTAAAAATTTAAATTTGGATAGGTTTTTAATACTAGAAATAATTATAATTTAGACTTCTCTTGGATTAACTTTTTACCATATCTTTTTTATTAACCGTTATTTAACATATTTTAATATTAACTACATTAACAACGTTTTTAATAATAATGGTTGTAATTTATTCTTATATGGTGAAAATTCACCTATAAATATCCTATTATGATATTATAAGAAATATAATAGCCACTATGTCTTATGTCAATATTTTTATTTTTTTTAAATAATTTAATAAAATATTTTTTTTATAAAATATATTTATTGTCAATTTTGACACTATTAAATTAATGTAATATTAAATACAACAATATAAAGGTTTAATTTAAATCTAATGCTTTGAAACCTCCAAAACATGTTATATAGATTTTTCAATTTCATGGTTTTCATTAAATTAATCAAATTTCCTCACTTTTATTATTTAAAATATCATTTATAATATTATTTTCATTAAATTTTGATTAGTTGCATAAAGGTTTCATATGAAATTGTGGTCATTATATTACTAAAAAATTATGAAAAAATTTCTAATATCAATATAATATTATTTATATCAATATAAACACTTCTATTATTAAAAATGTACACTATTCTTTATGTAGAAACACAAGTAATACTAAAAACAGAGTGTCTTTTTTGTAACATTATTTGAATAAAATAATATATCAGTCATTTTCAAGGACAAATGTCCATTAAAAATATCAATTTATTTACTATGTTGTTATGAATAAAATTTCTTTCATCTAATAAAAATTATGATTAATAATTGTGGCCTTATCGGTTATTATTAGTCTAAATTAAACATATTTATCTTTTACTAAGGTGGAAAATTGTACGATAATTAATATTCATATTGACCCAAAAAAGTGTAATAATTACCAAATTATAAAAAATGATTATAAATATATAAATATTTTTATAATACAATACATATAAATTTAATTAATTAAATTTTGTCACGACCCGTCTTCATGGCCCGTGTCGTGACTACCCTAAGCCCGAATTCCATAGGCCTGGGGCTGGCGACAAGAACCAAAGGCGTAAATTCTGATAAAAAGGGAAGGCATTGCCTTTATAAAGTAATCAAACACCACAATGTACGCAAGATGAAGTAAACACTACGTGAGCTGAGTACAAAAGTAAGTGCTGGAATGTAAATGGGCCAGAATACAAGCCCAACTGAAATTAAAGTACAACCAAAAAGAAAGTACAACAGCATAAATTTAAAGCAGCAACTTCGAGCCGTCCTCTGGAAATCCCACCTAAAGGGTTGGTACAGATAGTCTCCTCAGCTCCTCGGGTCTAGCCGTCCGCTCCATGTACGTCCCGTCCAGTGATCTACCTCCAGGTACTGTCCAGCTCCACGAGCCTCAACCACGATCAGCGTTGTCCTTCATCTGCACCCAACACAACGTAGTGCGCGCATAACTCGTGCAAAGGTGAGTTTACGATACTCAGTAGGGACCCCGAGACCCCCGAAGGTCTCCCAAAATTCATAAAGGATAAACCACAAAGGAAAGATGAAATCACGAAGTATCAACCAACTCTACTTAGGTATATGCCCATACATATCCCTAAGTCATCAATTCCAGTTCTGCTCAATTTCACGAGCCCAAGTTCAACCCACTCCACACAGAAATGTACAACCCAAACCACACAGGAAAGCACAACTCAATCAACACAGGATAACAAGTCAATCAATACGAAGATAATGGTTGAAAGTAAAGACACTTCTCACACAGGTATAATACTCACGAAAAGGGTGGAGATGATAGATGTTGCCTCTGAATCATCTCCCCTGTCGAACCCAAAAAGGATCCAATTACAAAATGCATCAATGCCGAACCCACGTAGGATCCTAGTATAGTAACCATCATTGTCGAACCCACGTAGGATCCATGTATAGTCGTCATCGCGCCAAACCCATGGAGGATCCAAGTACAGTTGTCCTTACTGCCGAACCGATGTAGGATCCAAGTAGTGTCATCATTGTCATCGAACCCACGGAGGATCCCAGCACGGTAGTCGTCGTAGTCATAGCCAACTCTAGGGCTCCCGCACATAGCATACTCGATTCCAGGAGGGTCTGCTCCTCGATTGAAAGGGGTGGATACATCAATCGTCATGAAGACTAGATATGATGTATCCCAATGTTCCATCCCACGTCATAGGGGATAACCATGCAAAACGTTCCCTTGTCACGGAGAACAAGACGACCAAGCCATTTTCCAAAAGTACACGGCGTGTAGGTAATCAATACAGATCGTTTCAACAGTCACCAGGTACTGCCCGTGTGAAACGGCCCATTTCATGGGGCTAGTCATGTAAAAAGTAATAACATGACATGTGGTATGGTTACACGCCAAGTCTTCAGTCCACGTGTATTGTCCATGTACCAGAGCTCGTGTCAAAGGGTTGTTCGTGTAAAAAGTAAGTACACGGCTTGTGGTGTGGTTACACGTCGTGTCCAAACTTATGGGGTATTCTCTGTGTACGCTAGCCATGCATGGCCTGGTGGTTGAGTACCTGCCTGTGTACTCCACCCCGTGTCCTTGTATTCCCGAAATACACGCCGAGTCATCACAAAGCTGCTTCTGCCAAAGTGAAGGGAGTACACACCATGCCTCTTAGCTGTGTGGTTCTGCTCGTATCCGTGTGTATCCCAAATTACATGCCGAGCCTCGTGAAGACGCTTCTACCTTTCAATGAAGATAATACACATCGTGCCTTCTGGCAGAGTATTTCTGTCAGTGTCGGTGTATTTCCCTTGAATACACTCCATGTCCATCGAAGTCTCCTCTGTCAAAATGTGTGGACAGTACAAATCGTGTGACCGGTGTCACACATCGTGTGTCACTTCATCTGATGTCCATTACTTCTTCCACTGAACGCTTGCACAACATGGCATGTGCTTTGGAAGAACACACTGTGTATTTTGGAATTTTCCAGAAACGACGCCTCTGGCCAGCACACCTCCCAAGGCGTCTGTCCTTTGTTCCGATGATCCGTTTGCTACAAAATTCGCATTCTTAGGTCGTCCTGATGTTCTGAGGCCGTTTTCGATGTTTTCAAGACTACGATCGCCTTCGAAAACATTCCTTGATTCACTGCTCAAGAACGGTTGGAGAACACCAAACAATAAGAACGGTGGAGCAATCAGATCATGTTAGTTTGCTCCAGTTCCTTCCGCATTAGTTTGATAGGAAAAGGTTTTGGTAGAATCATCGCCATGGAAGGAAAACCAATATTTCTCAATTCAGAACACTCCCCTACCTCAATTCAAGAAGGTTGATCACTTGACGAAGGATGGAGATGCTTTCTTTGTTCCGTTGACATTGTTTCGGAATGACAGCATCACTTCGTCAACATTGTAAAGAAAGAAGTCAAGGTTGTCACTGGCGTTCATGGTGTTCTTCGATGAGAGAAATAAGTGGAAACATTCTTCGCGGGAATAATGTAGTTTTTTCTCCTCAAATCCCCAACACAGTGATCCAACCCCAAATAAAATAAGTCTACCCTTATTTTATTAAAGCATGGAATGTATTTCAAAATACAAAATTCAAAAACAACTCGCTTAATTAATTAAACTTAAGTTGTCTAATTAATTATGTGTTTATATGGAAAGAATTACTGAGGGTGAGAGGGAGGAGTTAATCACATAAAGGGGGAGTTAGAGAGTTAAAGGAATGTGAAGGGGGTGGGGCTTGAGTGGGCCCCACCCCAAAAATATCCTATCATGGGTAGTTAGGGGCTTTTGGGTCCCACCCCAACTAACCCATGTAGGATATAACCTTTAGTTAAAGTAAATATAATTGTACCACAATTTTATTTACTTTACATTTTAATCCTAGATTTTTAACAACTCCTCCGAGCAAACACACCTTTAGAAATGTCCCTCTTAATAAAATACCGCCGCCGCGGTTTCGTTGGTGCCCTCGGATTTCGATTCCAAGCACTGATTCGAAAGATAGAAAAACCCGCTCCTTCGTTCACTGAACATACCCAAGAAACACTTCATAAAATGGTTCCGGCCACACCGGGCCTCGGAATCAGGTGCCTTTAAAAACTGTGTACTCATAAAATCCCATAGAAATTATGAAAAAACATTCCTTGAAATCAATGGGTCTTTACATTACTCCCACCTCAGGGATTTATGTCCCCGTAAAGATACATCACAAACTAGGGAAACATATAATGACCCATACTTTAAATACATGGTTATTACTTAAAAATTTAAGCATACTTTGTATATCATATAACAAAACCATGAAAGGACCGTATAGGTATAGTGTCTTTAGAAACTGGGAAACATAAACAACTAGCTCATAAAGCGTCTATACTGTCTCCCATTTATTTCATCATATCTAGAGTCCCTTTTCTCATATCCTACTTAATAAACTTTTTCCTGACCTGGGGGAAAGAAAACATACAAAATGTTGAGCTCAAATGCTCAGTAAGGGTAAACAAAAGAAAAATCAATCACATCATATTCATAAGAACATAACAATTTGGAAATATTACCCTGAAAAAAGAGATCATAATTTCATAACATGAGATAAATCATGATCGTGAAATGTAATCACAATAATCATAACATAAAACATGAAGCTTTGTGTCATACACACATAATCATAGAGTATCATTTCTTGTTAGAAAAGACACATTTCTAAGACTATCTTAGTGGACAAAGTCCTTTTCTGAACTGAGTTCATTCCTTGTTTCAGTCCTATTTCACTGAACTGGTTTAACCTGCTGTTCCAGCCATGTCTATCTCATGAGATATAAAATCATTACCCAATGAATTGGAGGGAGATATAGGTCCCACCCATCTCATAATGATACTATTCTTATGTGTTCCACAAAATCATAAACCATACATCATAGCATAACCCATGTAATAAAAACGAGATTCTTAAACATCGTGACATCATAAAACAATACATATAAGATAAAGGAATTAATAAAAATTATTCCATCACAACATAGTCAAATCAATGTAATAATAGGGATAGAAACAGAGTCCTTTATTATCTTAGATGGAAATTTTTTTTGATAAAACACTTGAACTCCATTCTTGAGGAAAATATCCTTTCTACCTCAAAAACATTTTTCCTTTCTTAACATGTCATAAAATTTTAAACTAAAAGAAGTTGATTAAAAATAAAATTGAAAACATTTAATGGAAGATTCTTGGATACAATCTTTCAAAAATCCATTCATTCTGTATAAGTTAATAAAACATTCTTCTCGTACTTTTTTCGGAAAAGTCAAAAAGTACCTCGTACGAAAAATGACAAAAGATTCCTTTCATATCTTTTACTAAAAAAATAAAAGAAGGGTTAAATTGGATAGAAAATATTTTATAAGGATATAAATATTACATATTGAGGAAACATTTATGTGGATGATAAATATTCCCCAGTAAATTCGGAAGTATAAACAATCTCGGATAAAATTTGAGATTGCGAGATTTTCCCTTACCTTAGGTCCGATTTGCTTCGTAAGTGTCTGAACCTCCTGTATAATGATTTAAATAATTTCATTGACTTATTCCAGAATCATAATCATTGTTATTATATCATATATGGTCATATTCTTAGCATCTTATTAGTAATATTTCATTGTTACTTGTTATTCGGGTGTTTATTTCTTTTTGTTTTTATGCGTGTTTTGTCAAATAAATTCATATTCTTTTTTTGGGTTATAGATACCTCACTTCCAAAATGGTACTAGTGTGATATATATCATATTCATTCATTCAATTCATTTATATAATCATTATGCAATGAAGATCATGTATAACAAGTCGCATCACATCGTGGAGACGGTATTCCGTACGTACGCACGAGCGATGATATCGTTCCCATGATCGTGAAATTTTAATGGAGTGTATGTATACTATTTCATTATAAATATCACTTTACAATAACAATTTATAGTTATTATTTACACTATTATACCCATCCAAGTAAGGGGGTGCTGGAAAATAGATTACACCACGGCGTGGAGACGGTATCCCGTACGTACGCACGCGCGGTGATTTCGTTTTCCGTAGGATGGATATATGGTGAAATATGGTTGTTTCATACTTATAATATCATATCAGTATATTATTGATACTGATGTTATTACTTCATAATGAAACAACTAATGAAGAAGAAGTGGAAGAAGAAATAAAATTGAAAGAATCGGTAACGGACATTACCTCTTCTTTGAATCGCTTCTTTGAGACCTACTTTTAGGGCACTAAAATTGGTCTTTGAAGAAGACCAAGACCTCTAGGATGTTTCTAGGAGAGTGTAGAATTGAATTTTTCAGGGTTTGGACGAGCATGAAGGCTCAATGTAGTGTGAGGAAGAGAGGGAGGAGGTGCCCTTTTATAAGGGAGGAGAGGGGCACCTTTGGAAAAACTAAAAATATTATTTTATAATAAAGTCCTATTCGGTTTTAGATAGCTAAAAATTTATTTATTTAGAATATAAGGTGGGGATGGGTCGAAATCCTCTCATAAAATATAATATAGACAATTTTAGGTTCCTATTTTAACCTTATAATTTAGATTTAACTTTAAGTTAAATAATTTTACTTTTACCATGTCTTTTTGTGTTCTTACACTATATGGTTAATAAACTTACAATAACAAGACAAAAAAACCCCAAGTTGGTTATTATTAATATATATAACCTTATCTAAGTCATTTTACCGAACCTTAGATTTTTAGGAATAAAATAACAATTAATAATATAATATTTTTTAAAAAAACTATTTTATGTCAATTATGATACTATTTGGTAATTGATTTTTGTGAAAATCATAACAAAAATATTAGTTCAAAAAAAGTGAATTAAATCAATACTAACATGTCTTATTAACATAGAAAATTATTTTAAGTCATAAAAAGTCTAAATTACATTTATTTGGGTATTTATAACATCAATAATGTCAATATTTCATTAATAAGATAATTACTGAATCATCATTGTTTCATAAATAAATTAAATTATATAATGTCTAAAATTTAAAAATAAAATATCATAATGTAGGAAATATTTTTATCTTTCTAATGAATATTTATAGTCGAATTTATCTTATGTATAACCCTATATTAAAAATTACTAACTTATTAAACTTTCATTTTAACTATTTTAACCCTTCTTTAAATAAATTAATAATAAATGTCCTAATCTAATCCAAGTGGGCCTAAATGGTCATAATTTATTCCTAAGGATGTTTTTGGTCGAATTACACTTATCAAATAGAATTAGTACATGTGTTAGGGTAATAATAATATCATTTTTACTCTTAATTACCCTATTTACTTTTAACCGTGGTAAATAAAAGTAAAAAGTTACTATTCACCAGAAATTATTTTTATTTCATTGAACCACATTTTACATACTAACATCAACCGTGTCTCTCAGATTTTTGAAATTCCTGTCACAGAAGCGGTAAAATTATGTTTTATGTAAATTTGCAAATTCTCTTTGGAGGTGGGTAAAAGACGGTGAAAAGTTCAATAAAAATTTTATATATCTAAAATTATTATAAAATTACTCCAATGAATTACATTGAACTTATATCAGTATTATGTATCAATTTTTACCTTAAATAAATTTATATAAAATAAATAATTATTTAAATAAAAAGTCGGTTTTTAAATAGTAACCTAGTGTTATCACTATTCATCAAAAATTGAATGTTTCCTGAAAAATACCAAAATATCACCCTAGGATAAATTCGATATTACAAATCCAAAAACAAAGTCCATTTTGAAAAATAAAATTTAAAATTTTTCAAAAAGTGGTTATTAGTATTCATAACGGCTAGTTTTAATAATTTTTTAATAGCATATCGTTATTTAGTGAAACTCGGTATTGCGTATGATGCAAGCTATCAAAGAAGGTCGTTATTGCGTGTAAAGAAAGCCAAGCTAGTGTTGTGTGTAGTGAAAGATTATTTTGATTATTTATAGAAAATTAAAACAAAATATTTCTTATAAAATTCTCGGGTGTTACAAAACAAATGAGTGTATTGAGCATGCATCTGAGTCTCCCGCTCCCATGTGCTCTCCTAGAGGTTCCCGTGCTTCCACCTGATGCACACTAGAGGAATCGACCATCCACATAGGACCCGCTACTGTCGATCCTCAATCTCCGCTGGGACCTCCGAAAAAGTCACCCTGTCTTCGATTTCCAGCTCCCTATGGTCGATGATATGCGTCGGTTCTTGCACATATCTCCTCAGCTGAGATACGTGGAAGATGTCATGCACCCGGGGCAACTGAGGTGGAAGAGCCAGGCGATTAGCCACCTCGCCAATCCTGCTGAGAACCTGAAATGGTCTGATGAAGTGCGGAGATAACATTCCGCCCAGCTAAATCTCCGTAATCCACGTCGAGTTGAGACCCGTAAGAAAATGTGGTCGCCATACTTGAACTCTAGTGGTCTCCACCTCCTGTCAACATAAGACTTCTGTTGGCTCTGAGCTGTCCTCATCCACTCCTGGATGACCTGAACCTTCTCCGTTGTGGCCTGGACCATCTCTTGTCCTACTAGTGCTGACTCCCCAGGATCTTTCTAGAACATAAGTGATCTGCAAGGTCGGTCGTACGAAGCCTCGTACGGTGCCATCCTGATTGTGGAGTGGTAGCTATTATTGTAGGCAAACTCCACTAAGGGTAGGTGATCCTCCCAGCTACGACCAAAGTCTAGGACACATGCACGGAGCATGTCCTCGAGAGTCTGAATGGTCCTCTCTGTCTGACCATCCGTCTGAGGGTGAAAGGTGGTGCTCAGGCGTAGCTGTGTCCCAAACACCTCTTGCAACTTCTTCTATAGACGCGAAGTAAATAGAGCGTCTCGATCAGAGATGATAGATGATGGTACACCATGAAGTCGTACGATCTCTTAAGCGTAGTGGAGTCCCAAGCTCTCCACTGAGCCTTGCTCCCTGATAGGTAGAAAGTGGGCCGACTTGGTGAGTCGGCCAACAATCACCCAAATGGAGTCATGACCACTAGAAGTACGTGGAAGCCCAGTCATGAAATCCATGGATATACCGTCCCACTACTACTCTGGAACCTCCAAAGGTTGTACCAATCCTGCTGGTACCTCGTGATCCACCTTCACCTGCTAGCAGGTGAGGCATCGTGAAACGAACTCTGGAACAACCTTCTTCATACGCGGCCACCAGTGTTGTCGTCTAAGATCCTGGTACATCTTCGCTACTCCTGGATGTACCGCTAAAGGGGAAGTGTGAAACTCTCTCAGTACCTCCTCCTGTAATGAAACTGGTACCATGGTACATCCTCTGAAAAGGACGGTGTGATCTCCTCCTACAGAGAATCCATCAGGTGCATGTCCTGAGGATATCTGTGCACGTCGTGTCCCACAGTCAACGCCCCTACATTGTGCCTCTCTGACCCGCTGAAGAAGTGGTGGAGTGACTGCGAGGGACTGTAGAAAGGCTACCCCATCTCTATCCACGAAGGATATCTGCAACGCGTCTAGTTGGTCTGTCGCCTCTCCAAGTAGCTGGATTCCTGACCTCCTGCTGAGAGTATCATCTACTACTTTCCATTTCCGAGGAGTATAGACTCTCTCAAAGTTATTGTCCTAGAGGAACACGAGCCATCACCACTGTCTTAGGTTAAGATCCTTCTTCGAGAACATGTTCTTGAGACTCTGGTGGTTAGAGTAGACTATAAAGAACTTGCCCATCGGATAGTGTCGCCACATCTTCAAGGCGAAGACCACTACTGCTATCTCCAGGTCATGGGTTGCGTAGTTCTGCTCATGATGCCTCAATGGTCGTGATCCATAGGCGATCACTTCCCGCTCCTCCATTAGTACACACCCGAGTCCGGTCCCTGATGCATCATAGTAAACTACGTACCCTACGCCCTCTTCTGGTAGCCTCAAGATGGGTGCACTAGTCAACCTCTGTCTCATCTTCTGGAAGCTCTACCGACATCTATCTGACCACACGAATGGTTTCCCTTTCTTCGTCAAAGCTGAAAGTGGTGCTAAAACTCTAGAGAAGTCTGGCACAAATCTCTGATAGTACCCAGCCAGACCTAGGAAACTCCGCACCTCCATCACACTCCTGGGTGTCTCCCAAGCTAGTACTGCCTCGATCTTCGTAAGATCCAACTCAACTATCGCCTCAGAGATGACGTGCCCTAATAAGTGGACCTCTAAAATCTAGAACTGGCACTTCGAGGGCTTACAATAAATATGGTGCTCTCAGATTGTGTTCAGTACAACCCGCAAGTGATAGGTGTGCTCCACCTCAGTAGTCGTGTATATCAATATGTCGTCAATGAATAATATGAAATATAGATCAAGGTAAGGCTGGAAGATCCTGTTCATGAGACTCATGAACATTGCTGGAGCATTGGTTATGCCGAAAGTCATAACCAAGAACTCATAGTGGCCATACTGACACCTGAAGGCCGTCTTCTGCACATCCTCATCTCGAACTCTGAGCTGATGATAGCTTGACCTGAGGTCTATCTTCGAGAACCATCGTGCTCCCTTGTGCTGATCGAAGAGGTCGTCAATCCTTGTAAGTGGATACATGTTCTTCAGAGTCACCTGATTCAGGAGAAGGTAGTCGACACACATTCGTAAGCTCCCATCCGCCTTCATGGAGAACAAAACTGGGGATGCCCATGGTGAAACACTGGGTTGGATAAATCTCTTGCCCTTCAAGTCCTCCATTTGTACCTGTAGCTCTCGAAGCTCAGCAGGAGCCATCCGGTATGATGGAGTAGATATCGGGGTTTTCCCCGGGTAAAGGTAAATATAGAATTATACCTCTCCCCAAGGAGGTATTCCTAGAACGTCATCAGGAAAAACATCCGCATACTAATCCACCACTACAAGAAAACTTGGACTCTACGCATCAACTGCTCCTAGGATGAGACTAGCCAACTGATGAGTGATCAGCTGTCCTCTCATCTGTGTGAGTCCATCCTGCACTGCAAAGGCTCCCTTCTCACTGGTGGAGATGAACCTGCTCCCATCGTTGCAGACACACCGCACCTTGCGACTAATACAGTCTATCTGAGCATGGAATATTGATAAACAATCCATGCCCAAGATGACGTCGTAAGGCCTCGACGCTGCTACAAGAAGATCACATCCAAAGCTCTCACCTCCTATAGTAAGCTCACACTGTCGACACCAGTGCTTAATCATCGAGTATTCTCCCATAAGAGTCTCTAGGTGTAAGGATCGAGCCAACAGCTCCGTCGGAATCTCCGAGATCTAAACAAGGGAAGTTGAAATGAAAGAATGAATCACTCATGTGTCTATAAGAACTGCAGTAAGGGTGGAGTAGACACAGAGAGTACCTAGAATCATCTCAACTGTGCTGGGGTCGTAAGCCTCTACTGCATAAAGCTGAGCTTGCCTCTGTCCGCCAAATCCTTGTGGTCGGGGTGGACCTCCTGGTGGTGGTGGTGGTATAGCCTCAAAGCATCGCCCACCACCTGTTGCTCGGCCACCTCCTCTGCCTCATCTGCATGCTCCCTGCGGACTGCCACGGTCGAACCTCTACCTCTGACTGGGTAGTCCCTCAACCGTCTGCTGCTCCTCTGCATGGCAGGTCATGAAGTCACGATCCACGTGGCCCTGCCCGCCGCATGTATAGCACTGTCTGCCTCTCGAATGACTGGCTCTACTTTGTGTGCCCCGCACATATGAACCGATATCCTGAGTTCATCCACCTGATGGTCTAGTCCTCTTGGAGACATGTGACATTCGTTGATTTCCAGCTATTGAAGACTCCGCTACGTGCCTCCCTGTGGTAGGTCTCGCTGCTGGTGTAGGCTCAGCAATAAAGCACTCTACAAGAAGGGATCGCTCTAGTAATCCAGCCTACGTCGGATTGCTGAGGGAGATCATCAATGCCTTGATTTCATGCTTCAGTCCCTACTCCAAGGTCCAGGCCTGGAAGAATGGGTCCCATACCATGTCTGTGGAGTAGCGTGAGAGATCAGTAAATCTCACAGAGTACTAGGCTACTGTCATGCTACCCTGAAGCAGCTGTAGTAACTACTAGATGTGCACCACAAGGAGGGTGGCTGGGATGATCTCCGAGTGGAAAAGGCTCTCGATGTCTGACCAGAGGATAGATTCCTCGTCGTGCACCTGGAGCATCAAGCTCCACCATCTACTTGCTGCCGCGTGAAGGAGACTTACCGCAAGGATCACCAAGAGGTCTGATGGTGTCCCTACCAATCTGAAGACTCGAACAATAGCCTCCAGTCAATCCTTGGCTGCCTGAGTGTCCGTCTCCCTGCGGAACCTGGGCAGTCCTTGACGCTGAAACTCGTGCAATGCACTCAGGTGACGTGCACTCTCAGCTGTTGGGGCTGGTGTCATCAGTGGCTCGGTGGGTAAAGGTACCACCGGTTCCTCCACTGTAATGGGGCCCTGCACTGAGCACTCATCACTCTGTGGGCTTCCGTCTTGCACAAAACTCGGAACCCTAGCTGGCTGCCATCGTGGGGCCATCCTGAAAGAAGCAGTTGCTCCACAGTTAATACAGTATACCTAGTGAGCTGACACAAAGTAATCTAAAAGATAACTTTTGAAACACACATGAAATCAATGTTTTCATGCATTGAGTCGGAAATCAGAAGATAGGGTCCTGGTGTATGGATAAGTCGTTTGCCGCACCAACACTGGACTCCCTGGACTGATAACCACACTCAATACTCTAAACATAATTGCTTCATAGAAAAGAAATTATCAGAGTCCTGCGTTTTGCAATAGAACCGACTCCTCTGATACCAATTTGTCACGACCTGTCCTCGGGTCCGTGTCATGAATACCCCAAGCCCACCTTCAATAGGCCAGGGGCTGGCGATTAGCACCAAAGTCCTAAATTCTGATAAAAAGGTAAGGTATTTCCTTTATACACTAATCAAACACCAGAGAGTACGCAAGCTGAAGTAAAAACTATGTAAATTGAGTACAAATGTAAGTGGTGGAAAGTAAATGGGATAGAATACAAGCCCAATTGAATGTAAAGTACAGCTAAAAAGAAAGTACAGTAGTATAAAAGTAAATCAGCAACTCCGAGCCAACCTCTGGAAATCCCAACTGAAGGGTGGGTACAGATAGTCTCCTCAGTTCATGGGGTCCAGCAGTCTGCTCCGTGTACGTCCCGTCCAGGGATCCACCTCCAGGTACCGTCCAGCACCATGAGCCTCAACCACGAACAATGTTTTCTGTCATCTGCAACCAACAAAATATAGTGGGGGCATAGCCCATGAAAATGTGGGTACACGATACTCAGTAGGGACCCTGATACCCCCAAAGGTCTCCCAGAATCCACAAATGATAAAACACAATGGAAAGATACAATCACGAAGTATCAACCAACTCTACTTAGGTATATGCCCATACATATACCTAAGTCATCAATTCCAATTCTTCTCCATTTCATGAGCCCATGTTCAACCCAGTACACACATGAAAGTACAAACCAAACCACATAGGAAAGCACAACCCAATCCACATAGGATATCACGTCAATCAAACTAAAGATAATGATTGAAAGTCATGTCTCAGCTCACATTGGTATACTACTAAAGAAGAGGGGTGGAGATGATAGATGTAGCCTCTGGATCATCTCCCCTACCGAACCCACATAGGATCCAAATACAGAATTCATCACTGCCGAACCCACATAGGATCCTATTACAGTAACCATCACTACCGAACCCACGTAGGATCCAAGTACAGTCGTCATCGTTGCCGAACCCACAGAGGATCCAATTACAGTCGTCCTTGTTGACCAACCCACATAGGATCCAAGTATAGTCATCATTGTCATCGAACCCACGGTGGATCCCAACATGATAGTCATCATAGCTGCAGCCAGCTCAAGGGTTCCCGCACACAGCATACTCAATTCCGGGAGGGTCTGCTCCTCAAGTCAAAGGGGTGGATACAGAAACCGTTATGATGACCAGAGATGATGTATCCCAACATTTTGTCCCACGTCATAGGGGAAAACCAAGAAAAATGTACCCGAGACACGGAGAACAAGACAAACAAGCAATTTTCCAAAAGTGTGTGTAGGTAATCAATACACACTGTGTCATCAGCCACCAGGTACTGCCCATGTAAAACGGCTCGTGTCATGGGGATAATCACGTAAAAAGTATGTACACGGCATGTGGTAAGGTTACATGATTTGTCTTCAGTCCATAGGTAATGTCCGTATACCACAGCCCGTGTCAAAGGGTTGTTTGTGTAAAAAGTATGTACATGGCGTGTTCTATGGTTACATGCCCTGTCCAAACATCTGGGGCCAGCTCCGTGTACGCTGGCCATGCATGGCCATGTGGTGGAGTACCTACCCGTGTACTCCACCCCGTGTCCATGTATTCCCGGAATACACACTGAGTCACCATGAAGACGCTTCTACCAAAGTGAAGGTAGTACACGCCATGCCTCTTGGCCGTGTGGTTCTACCCGTGTCCCTGTGTCTCCCAAATTACACGTTGAACCTCACGAAGCCGCTTCTACCTTTCAATGAAGATAATCCATGTTGTGCCTCATCGCCGTGTATTTCTATCCATGCCTGTGTACTTCCCTTGAATACACGCAACGCCCATCGAAGTCTCCTCTGTCAAACTGTGTGGAAAGTACACATTGTGTGACCGGTGTCACACGTCCTGTGTCACATCATCTGATGTCTGTTACTTCTGCCGATGAATTCTTGCACTACATGGAATGTTCCTTGGAAGTACATATCGTGTATTCTGGTGTTTTCCAGAAATGAAATCTCGGGCCACCACGCCTCCCGAGGCATCCGTCCTTTGTTCCAATGATCCGTTTTCTACAAAACTCACGTTCTTAGGTCGTCCAGATGTTCCGAGACCGTTTGCGATGTTTTCGGGCCTCCCATTACCTCCGAAAACATTCCTTGATTCACCGCTCAAGAACTGTTGGAGAACACCATACAACAAGAATGGCGGAGGAATCAGACCATGTTAGTTTGGTCTGGTTCCTTCAGCATTAGTTTGGTAGAAAAAGGTTTAGGGAGAAACATCAACATGGAAGGAAAACCAATATTTCTCAATTCAGAACACACTCCTACCTCAATTCAAGAAGGTTGATCACTTGAAGAAGGATGGAGATGCTTTCGTTGTTCCGTTGATGTTGTCACGGATTGATGGTGTCACTTCGCCAACGTCGAGAAGAAGGTAGCCAAGGTTGGCACCCGTGTTCTTGGCATTCTTCGATGAGAGAAAGAAGTGGAAACTTTCTTCACGGGAAGAATATAGTTCTTTCTCCTCCAATCCCCAACACAAATAGCCAACCCCAAATAAAATAAGTCTACCCTTATTTTATTAAAGAATGACATGTATTTCAAAATATGAAATTCAAAAACAACTCACATAATTAATTAAACAAAATTTGTCTAATTAATTAGGTGTTTAGTTGGAAAGAATTAATGAGGGTGAGAGGGAGGACTTACTCACATAAAGGGGGAGTTAGAGAGTTAAATGAATGTGAAGGGGTGGGTCTCGTGTGGTCCCCACCTCACAAATATCCTAACATGGGTAGTTAGGGGCTTCTGGGTCCCACCCCCACTACCCCATGTCGGATATAACCATTAGTTAAAGTAAATAAAATTGTACCAAAATTTTATTTACTTCACATTTTAATCCTCAATTTTTAACAACTCCTCCTGAGTAAACGCACCTTCGGAAACGGCCCTCTTAAGAGAATACCGCCACTACGGTTTCATCGGTGCCTTCATATTTCGATTCCGAGAACCAATTCAAAAGATAGAGAAACTCGCCCATTCGTTCACTGAACGTACCTGAGTTAAATTTCAGAAAATGATTTCCAGCACACCGGGCCTCGGAATCAGGTGCTGTCAAAAACTGCGTACTCGTAAAATCCCAATGAAATTAAGAAAAGAAAAATTCATTGAAATTTACAGGTCTTTAAAAATTTAATTTAATTGAAAAAAAAAAGAGAATAGTTTTTAAAAATATATTTTTTAATATATAAAATATGATTTATTCTTATCGTATGCTTAGAAAACATTTTTTGGATTGTTTAAAAGATTTTATCAAGGAAATATTAATTACATTTCATTAAATTCATTCAAAAATAGTTTTTCATTTGATATAATAATACAATGAACACATAATAACATCATAAAAAGGAATACTTTTATTTAAAAATAATTTTTTAAATTTATAATAATGTTTTGACAAACAAATTAATGTAAAAAATGTATAGACTAAATATTTTTCTTAATTAGTTTTATTTTAGTAATACATTACAATCCAAAGGTTACATAATTATGGACACATTGTAATTTAATAATGTTATGTGGTTCTACTTCACTTTATGTCCTGTGAAACACAAGCTATTGATGAAAAAAAATATTTAAATATAAATATCATAAAAATATCTGGGTGGTACATTATTTCCCATGAAAATTTAATTTTTCCTCTGAATTTCATCACAATGTTTCAAACTGATGAGTAATCCTCTACCACAATACATCTTCTAGTTCTCACATAGACTTCTCAAAATGTTTTTTTTCTCCACAAAACATTGACTAGGTGGGTCATCTTATTTTATAGAAATTTATCTCTATGATCAAAAATCGTTTCAAGATATTTTATATAGGAAATATAATTATCCAACACTATGTACTCTTTGTTCATTACAAGTGATGTATCAGGTATGGACACCTTTAGGATAGATACATGGAACACCTCATGAATATTAGTGATATTTAGTGGAATCTCCAATCGATGAGCCACTATCTTGATATGATCAGTAATTTAAAATATATTGATATACGTATGGAATAGATTTCCATTCATTCTAAATGTAATCACCCACATATAGGGGTTATTCATAGGAATAAATTTTCACCCACTTCAAATTATAGTTTATTCAGATGATTTTAAAAATAATCTTTTCTTAATCTGATTGGAAATTATATTTTTTGAATGGATCCAACATTATATTTCATTTCCTAAGATAAATCATGTTATGATAGATTTCATTCCCCAACATAATTCTCACATATTTTAATTCTAAACTTCATACTATATAAGGAATTATAAGGATCATTATAAATGATCTAGTGAGGGATATTTTTGAAATAAAAATTCACCAAATGGATATTTTGATCCCATCCACCTTTGAAATCCAAAGATAAATATCTCAAAATTTATTTTATAATATTAATAGTCCTTATAGTTTGAAAATATATCTACGTTTGATATGTTGTGATGAAACGTTACACAGTATCCAAAACCTAATGAAAAATTCACCAAAACATTGAGGTAAACCTCAAATCCTAGTCAGATATAGTTAATAATTGTGCACCATGAAATCTTACCAGTCAATATGTATAAATGAGTATGTAGATCAAGATATAAATATTATATAATTTAAATAATGTTTGATGAATTCATAAGGTGATAGAATACAACCCATATAGCATTGTAAACATTAGATTTTGTGGGAGTATGATGAAAAAAATATTATATTGATATTACTCCATTTTAATTATTTCATGGGTAAAGGTTATAACATTCCTTTATACATATATCTCCCATTATAACATTATGACATATCAAGCATTATGAAACATATTCTATAATATTTATCTTTATTCCATACAACAACAAAACACTTTAAAATATTTATACACCTTAATACATCAAGGATGATTACAGATTTATGAACTTTGAGCTTTATCCATAAACTCCTTCCATTTTTGTATATAAGGAGAACAAACATGGTTCTGGAACCTTATTATTCCTTCACAATCAAGGTTTATCACAAGAATATTTCTCACCTTAATTTATAGATCTACGTATTCCTATTTGTTCCTTTTTATTCATTATATAGAGATATGGATAAAAATTTATCTGAGATATTAAATATTTCTCCCCTTCTATCATGATTTCATGATCCATCCCTTTCATGTCTAAAAATATCATATCTCATTTATCCTTGTCATAGATAAGAAGTTATTATCCTTTAGACGTAGATAATATGCCACATTGTTTTTTCCCATGGTGGAAATGAATTGAGCATTCATAACTATTAATCATTGTCGAACTTCTTTTCTAGGACATATTCTACTCATTGTGAGTGAATATATACTTTAATATTTTATTATTAGTATAAATGTTACACATTTCTCTATAAAGATAATTCTACTTTATATTTAATACAAAAAATTTACATAGTAACTCCAAACAATGATTTTTGTAACATTTTTCACATATATTCAATTTTCTTGAAGAAGAAGATTTTAGAATATCATTGTTTATGAAGACACATCAAATTTTACTTTTTGTTGCATCATCATATATTAAAAAACTCTCTCAACTATTGTGTAGTGTAATAACATGTTCACTTACGTGCCTTATCTTCGTTTTTTAAAAACACTCACCACATTAATTAACCATAAGAAACATGGCTCTCTTATGAGTTAACTTGGTGAGTTTATTTGATAGCTGTGAAAAATTATGCATAGTGGGATAATAATATTAATCCAAATGAAGAAACTTATGGATCTCTTTAAAATAGTATGTTCATGTAAAACTTTTAATAACTTTTTTCTTTGAATTGTATAATCACATACTGTCACCTATGATTATATGACCTAAAATATAGACCTTACAAAATAGCAAACATGATAAATTTTTCATTAAGATTCTCCTTCGTTAAGGAATTTGGAACATTCCTCAACTGATCTTCATTATATTCCATTTAAATTTAATATATAATAGTAGAATCTATAAACACTTCAACAAACTGATCACAGTAAACTGATCTTCATTATATTCCATTCATAATCATTAATTGATTATATCAAGAATAGATATCATTGTGGAAAATTTATTATTCTACCTTTGGTTTCTAAAAATATTCATTAATATGTAGTATAAGATACATTTTCCGGGGAGTGATCTTGTTTTGTTGATGATAATATACCTAAAATTGCATGGATATATCTTTATTCATGAAAAATATAACTTTTTCACCCTAAGGTGATATACTTTTCCAAATGAATCCATTTTCAGGATTCTCTGGGAGTTTCTTCTTTAGTTCTTGAAACTCAATCAAGGGAATTCTATAAGAAGTCATGGAAATAAGTGCAGCACAATATGTTAGTTATTTTCAAAAACCAACATCAAGATTTTTTTGAGGTCTAGGTAACTCATGTAGAATGATATAAAGAATCCCCCTCAAAAAAGATATTTTATGTTGAATTTATCCCTAAAAATTTGAGAAAAACACCATCTTTAATATGATTCATGACCACTGCAATGAATATAATTTTCATTGAATGTTCATTTTGATCATCACACTGATAAGAGAACGTATGTTGGTCTAGAATAGAAAATTTATCATAAATTACATACTAATTGTCGTGGGATTTATGTAAAAAATTACACTCTTTTCCCAAAAGTACATCGCTTTCAACTAGAGGATGAATAAAATTATTTTCATATAACACATTCTTAAAAACATAAACTGAAAAATAATTATAGACTTGGGATGTGTTTATCATACTATTTGGGGTTTTCATAGTTAAATAAACATATAATTTTGTAATTGGTGCTATGATACGCTTATATATTTCTTCTGATATAAATGATTGGGTAGATACATAATCAAATAATACATTATGACTTTTATAGTGGATGGTATGTAAGCCTTTCACAAAATCGTTATCATGAAACTCATTATAAATAGTGATCACATGATATTTTACATTTTCCTCTAGTAATGAGAGGTTATTTACCGATATCATCATCACCAACCTTCAAATTTAAGAACTTGTTAACATAATCCCCATAATCCATGTATTTAAAACAGGATAGTGTGGGTGTTGAAGTATATGAAACATTCTATTTATTCACATCATCAGATAAATACATCAAATTATTTGGATACTCAATTCCAAGACGAACTTCATTTCTATAGTTTAAACATTTACCAATTCCCTTAAGACTATTTCCCCCATATTTCGTTTCACACATTGAGCATAATGGAAGTATCATTTTCTTTTCAATACGGTTATTATAATCCATTTAAAGTCCATTTTTATTTTCTTTTCAAAACCATTATATTGATAGATAATTCCAATTTTCCTCTTCATATTGAGATAAAAGTAAATTTTTTAATAATATTTATGGAAGTCTTTTATGGATAATAACTTTCGAAGACATGATTTTAAACTATTGAAGAATCAATTGAATTTACTTCAGTTCAGTTGATAACACATTAATATTAACTCACAAGTCCTGTGAAATTTGACTCTTACACTCCAATAGATTCCACATCCATATTATTTAACTCATTGAAATCATTATCCATTTTCATATAAAGAATTATAGGAATGTACTTGTAACATACCTTGATTTGAGACTCTCATGTGGCCAAAATGGGTTTGTTATGAGACCACATGCATGCCTCCTTGTACGCTAGAGGCTATTGTATTGGGGGAGTGTTATGTATTTTTGAAAGAATATACCCCCAATATATAGTATAATATAATGGAATAGTCCATAATAATAAATATTATATTAATTAAAATGTAAATGAAATATTACATAATACAACTATTATATAAAATGAGCACCTAATAAACCAATAATGATGAATCATCTAATGATATATGAAAATGTATCTAAAAGTCAAACGGAAAAGAATACAAATGAATAATCAGCTGACTCAGAATAATCCCGAAGACCCCAGCCCCAACCCCCATTTACGATCCATCTCCAAACTCAAACACATCTTCTAGGAAAAAAATTTAGAAACATGGTCCCTTTCCCTTGTCCTACCATGTACCCATGTAAGCATCTTGGGTACCAAACAACAATCAGAATTATGTGAGAGTAAAAATCAGGACGTTTACACCTCCATGTTTAAACCAGACTAGTATTATTATAAGTGTATAAGATAATGAAATCTCAAGTGTATTAATTAACAAATTAATAAAATACAGCAATACCCCAGCATTAGTATCATACTAAAATATCTTTGTGCATGTAAAACAATGATGCCAACCATATACATAAACCATGGTAATGAAAAACCATTAGTCATAGCCCTATATATATATACATTTTATCCTCTAGAAATATCCTTATATATAATCATTTCATCATGTAACACTATGTATATCCTACTATATAAGAAATTGAGTATATATAACTAGGCCAAGCCTATAATATAAGAATATCAGCAAGTTTCTCTAGGAAAAGCAGACTATATAAGCATTTAATCTTCTAGGAAAATCCCCATATATAATCATTTCATTATAAATCACCTATAAGTTCTAATATATAATAATTTCAGTATCAACTCAACATCACAAAATAGTAATGATATCATAATATCATATCATAATCCTCAATTGTTAATTGTAAATGTTACCATTTTTATTTCAATTACACTTTCATTTATATATCAATTAATCAATTACTATAACAATAACCTAAAATATATTATCAAATTGATTCTATATCCATTGATCACATTGAACCCATATCTTACTATACACACATAAAACCATTATCCATGTTCTTATTACTAAAAGTTTTTCTCACCCATGGGTAGCCATAATCTAAGTCACATCAACAATTGAATCTAACTGGATCCAACAAATATTCCAATCCATGTTTTTGTTAAATAAAATGATTAATTAGTCTCAAATTACATTGATACAATCCTAATATTATATATAAATAATAATCAAACCATTCATCATCTTAGTATTAGACAACATACCTTTATCTTGAAATTATTTAATACATCCAATTGGAATATTTAATAAGAATAGAGGTTAGAAAGATAAAAAGAAAAAACCCATACCACCCAGGATCAAGATCAAACAAAAAAAATTAAAATCAATGTATTTAAAACAAAAAAAATGGAAATAAATATATGAAGAGAGTGAAACGAGAGAAATGTAACTCACTATTGATCATATGTTTAATTGAGATGTCTGCAAAAGATGTGAAGACTCCAAAATCACTTAGAAATCAACCTAGGATTTAGAGGTAGATGTCTCACCAAAGGAATGTAAATAATCATATGTGATTCAGACTTAAACCCACTAGGTCAAATGAATAAATAGAATTTTATCCTTTCATATTTTTCATTTCCTCATTTTTGAGTTATTCCAAAAAATCCATTACCTTGAGTAGATATTTATCCCAATCAACCCTTAAATTAAGTGAATTATATTCCAAATGTGTAACAACTTATTATAATAAATTAGTTCACAACATGTTTCACACTGGAAGTTACACATTGTGTAATATATACCTAGTATGTAATAGTCTATCAAACAATTTTTGTCCCCCTTTGGTGAATGTTCCCCAACCACCTCTAAATCCTTAAAACTCTCGATAAACCTTTGCAAGACCATTTAACACATCTAAACTCATTATTCATTATTTTATAATGAATCATAATTCCCTAAAAATTATGTCATTTTACTCGATAATGGATCTTCATCTTTGGACAAGACTCGGCCACCAAGGACCAATGGAAAACTCAAAGCGTGATGTAACTAGAGAAAAAGATGGGATCTTACAACCTCCCCACCATGTAACAACCCATATATGTGCTTCTATAAGCATAACTGTGGGGTCTCTATAAAAAATTATGGTTTTTATGATTTCATATCAGAATCTCTCTCTAGTCTTCTCTTGAACACTCTAATGGTGAAACTACACTAGAACTAGAGGTGTAATACTTCCTAGAATATAATTATAACTATAGTCTATAGTTCATATCAAATTCTCTTCAAAGTATACATCAAACAAAATTTGAACTTCTTAGACTTCTACAACAATATAAGGGTTAATATATTTTATATGAAGTGGTGACATGTGAAACATGTCTTTCCTGGAATTGTAGTAATGTGGAAGGGTAAATTGGTACACAAATGGACAAACCCTATCAACTATCTCAAATATCCTAAAAAACATTGGATTTAGCTTTCTTTATTTATTGATATAGTGTTTCCCTATCATGGGTGACACACATTGGAAAGCTGAATGGACAACCTTAAACTCCAAATATATTCTCGGATCTCCATCATACACTTTAAGCCTTCTCTATGTAGTCATAGACTGCTTCCTAGTTAGTTGAACCTGCTTAGATGTCTCCATTATGAGACTAGTCCCAACAATCCTTAACTCAACTTCCTCCAACCAAAAATGAGGGGAAGGAAACAACATACCATTCAAATCCTTGAAAGGTCCCATGTGGATCAATTTATAGAAGCAATAATTATTTGGAAACTCCTTGGGATCCATATTATTCTACCATGAAACATAAAAATCCAACACATAGTCCCAAAAAATATTCTACTATACTATAATAGTCTATATAGATTGACCATCAGCTTGAAGATAATAGGTTGCAGTCAAAAGAACCTACAATCCCAGAGACTACTGAAGACACTACTAGAACCATGATTTGAACTGATTCTGTCTATGTGAAATGATACTCCTTATAGTATCTTCTAAATAAACTCCCTAATTCACATATAGAATACCGAGATCATTAATAATAAAATCCCCATTGGTAGGTCTTAACTAGGATACCTTCGTCAGTCAATCCCTGATCATCCATACTACTCATTCATATATGTTGTCCTGGGTAGTCTTGTCATAAAATATATAGTGACATCATCACATTTCCAAACATAAATTGGTAGATGTTTCAATAGCCTATATGGTCTCTGATGGTTGGTTTTCAACTAATGAAATATGAAACATATCGCCAGAAATCCCACCACCTCATTCTTTATTCTTGACTATGAGTACTATCTATAGATATCTTGATTAATCATTGTGAAATAGTGATGTACCGCCCATATAGAATCATGAAACTCTTTTATAATATTTTAAATAGAGTATATATAAACCCATAATATTCAATATAAAATAAAATAATTTCCACTTAAAAGAGACCATCATGATGGTGACAACCCATCATATAAGTAATATTTTAGAACTAAGCCCCCCAGATATGATAACTACTCTATCTTCATCCGTTACAAAATCATGGGTATAATAATGGTCTAATTATTATATACTCATCCATTGGAATTCTGAACATCTATATACAAGTCTTCAAATAGTTCCACCATCTTCTACTCATCGCAAGACTCTTACACTACCTCTTTCATCATCTTTTAGCTCAAATTATCAACAATGATGTTACCCTTTCTTAGTTTATAATCCAACTCAATGTCTAATGAATTTAGATTATATATGAAACTCCTCTCTCATTGGTCCAGGTCCCATTTAGAAAAGGCATAATGGGGGATTATTTGGTCCGCAAACGACACATATTGAATTCCTATAAGAGAGTGTGTCCAACATCTCAGTGCAAGTAGCACCTATTCTAAATATAGATCATGAGTAGGTTAATACATATTTTTTGTTCTCAAATTTACGGATCCATAAGAGACCACTCAATTATTCTATATCATAACTACTCGGAGTCCAACATTTGAAGCATCATATCATAGGTAATATGTTTTTTCAATAAGAGGTAAAATGATGATATCTTTTCTAGTAATCAGACTTTTTAACTCTTGAAAATTTTCCTAAAAATCATCCACCCAAATGATATTTAGTCTCTTATTAGTCATTTATTACATCAGTGCTTTCATATGGGAGAAGTTCATGAAAAAACATCAATATTAACTTGAAAAATAAATAAAACCACAAATATAGTAGAAATATTTGGGTTTCTCAAAAGATAATATGGCTTCAACATTCTATGGGTTCAGTAACACTCATTACCCTAAGATCACATGCCCAAAAAAATTATTTCATTATTCTAGAAATTACATTTAGTTAGATCAGTGTGAATTTGATCCTATCTCGTTGTAAACAAGGCGATGTAAAGTTGTTAATGAGGATTTTCTATAAACAATAAGTTAACTAAGATGTCATAAAAACCAAAAAATGATCTAAAAAGGTTGAAAGATTTAATTATTTCTAGTGACTAATACCATATATTCATTTTTCTAACCAAATGGAATTACTACAAACTCATACAAGCCATACCTACTCTAAAAAGTAGTATGAGGTATGTCTGATTGTCAAATTCCCAACTAGTGGTATCATCATCTCAAATAAATCTTATAGAATTTTGTATCACCTCTCCACAATTTGAGGAGATAATCAATACAAAAAAGGGTTTTGGGTATTGACATTCACTATGTTTAATATATGATAATATACACATAACCACAAGGTACCACTATCCTTGTTGGTGAAAAGAACTAGACAACCACATATAGTCATAGTCGTATGTATGAAACCATTAGCTTCTATATCCATCAACTAAACATTAAAATCATGAAATACTACTCGTTCCATTCTATATAACATAATAAAAACTAGATTTACTCCTAGTGAAAACTCCATCATGATCATGGTATCCCGCACGAGTGGTAAGTTGTAAAACACATCAAGAATTATATCCTGAAAACACATACCACTAAAGGAAAATAATCATACTACATTTCACCATCATCCAAAACAAATATTTCTATTTATGTAGTGAGTTAATCTAATCTACATTGAATTACTCTTTCACGACAACCCTATATATCCAAATCAATTTGTTGAGAATAGATTATCCTTACATATATAGAAAGTGAACTCTCCTCCAGTAATAGTCAATATGATACTTGTGTATAAATAAAAAAAATCATAACAGTAATCAATTTGAAATATATAATTTCTAGCAAAAATGCTTTCCATAAGAAATATTACTTTCCCATCTCTAGAGAACATGCCTTTCAATGGCATATTTTTTCTATCCACACTCCCAACAGTGGTTTGATTATAAAATAACCATCGAATATCTCCACAACCAAGTCAAAATCTTTTTTATAAAGAGTAGATAAAACTGAATGTGATGATCATATATAAAAAAACAAAAAATGGTATTTGATATAATAATCATACCTATAAAGGTTGATGATGCTATATTCACAATAGGTACAACATTATTCATAACGTGGGTGTAACTATCCCTTATTCCCTAGTCTCTAACCTAACTCCACATAGCTATAACCTCTTCCTATTACTTCGATTCCTATACTAGGGTACCCTTCCATCTACATCAACTTGAACATCCAATATAACTTCAACTACTTGTCTACTGAGGAGTAGATAAGTCATTCTTAGACTTTGGTACCTGTTCTGATCCCCCTCCAATGCTCTATAATGAGAAGTTACTAAAAAAAATTTATGATATCCCATCCTTCCACAAGAATGGAACTCCATTGTGGGGTACATACTCAGATTTTTTTTGTGGTCCAACATTACACGCTGAGAGAAATATAATAGATCATAATCCTAATATTGGTTCACACTGTCCTAACTTTAATTTCTGTTTTTTCCATGGTGGAAACTATGATAAAAACATTTTTTCCCACCAGAGCAAGAGCTCTCGTTTCATCCTACTAAAAAAACATTGTTACAGATTGGTTAATATATGGGATTCCCTTTCATGATGACTTCCTAATTCATCATGTCTGAAATTAAACACAAAAATATTCACCTGCAACCTAATCCCATAGGGAATCCAATCTTGAATGTGCCTCTCTATATAGACATCATTAGAAATTAAATATGGAAAAAATAACTATAGGAAAGTAAAAAAGTCATCATTTTCCATCAAAAAAAATTCCCTCTTATGTTAGATTAATGAAATCATGATCTCTAAAATCCATTAAAATTTTATGAAATAACTATCTCAATAAAATAATTTTTATTTCATTCAACTCCCCCTGCTTCCAATTATTCTACATATTATCCTATAAACTCTTTTATGTTCTACAGAACATATACACAATAAGATTCACCCTTCTATGTTTTTGTGTCTCAATACTCTGAAGGATCATCAGGACTGAATCAATCTAGAATAATACTTCCATGGGGCCTTCCACCCTAGTGTATGTAGGTAGATGATGTATTTCGAACTCTTTTTTGATCTCAAACATCAATGTAATTGTGTGTACAGTTTCCCTTTCCATGGGTTGTATGACCCTTACGATTTTTTTCAAACATAAACATCCATTAGATCCTAGAATCCATAGGAATATATGGATCAACTAAATTAGAAAATTTATTATTTCCATTATCCTGATGTGCAGCTCAAAGACAATGAAGAGTAATTTTCAATTCAATATGAACACACTCTTTATAGTATTGGAAAACAAACATGTTCAACCCCAACATGTGACAAAAACCAAGAAACACTTCTCCTGGTCTCTCTAAACATGTATTTAAAGTGTTTTGTCATGACATAATAGTTCATTTCATTTAATTTATTTTACAAAATCTATCTCATTTCATGTTTCATATAGGAAAGTATATAAAACATGAAATAAATATATCTATATCATTAAAAATGAACGTTTATATATATCCCTATGAACCTATCAAGATTCATTAATAATTATCTCACGCCTTACCAGTTCATGAGTTTAAATATCAAGAAACAATATAATCATGAAATAGTAACAGTTCACAATATGTGAACTACATTATATGAAAAAACTATCAACTATAATAAGTGATCATCATGAACATCAATCCAATCACTGGACACTTAGTTTTTTCCATCATACACATGTTAGATACTCCCATACACAATATCATTATGATGTCTCATCAAACCCTAGTACTTATTTAGAAATTCCAAGATATTAAATTAATAGAGAATTAATATATTATCCCCTGATACCACTTTGTAATGAGACGTGATCTAGCACTTTTTGATGTGGAGAAAATAATTTTTTTGCGATATGTCAAGTGCTCCTCCCAATATGTTAGAGGTTGAAAACAAGCATCGGGGTGTGATATTTATAGTGGGGAGACCATACCCCTTGGTATAGATTAAAATAAAAGTTAAATAATCAATAATAATAATTTTGTGTGTAGTGATAAAATAGTGGAAACATCATATAATACAACTGGTAAATAAAATTAGGATCTAATTTACCAATAATGATGAATCACATAATGAATGGATAAAAGTTATCTAACTATAAAACTAAAATCAATAAAATTCAAAAAATCAACTGATAAGAATAAATACTAGTGAAAATAGCCATGAACCCCATGTTATAACCATATCAAAACTCAAGCTTATTCGGAAAGAAAAAAATCAGTAACTAGATCCCACATCCTTTTTGAAACCCTCAACACTGCAATATACTTAGGTACCAAATAAAGTCATGAATATGTTGTGATTTAATTGGTGTAGGTCAAAACAATCATGTCTTTAATGAACATTCTGATAATAAGTCTATTTCATAAAGTTATATTGTCTCTATTAATTATTCAATTAAAATAATACATCAACCAACCTACTTTGGAACCATGTTGTAATGTCTCTGATCCTGTAAAAAAACCATGCGCACCATATCTATATTAGTTGATAAAATAAACCCACCAAGAAGAGACCAATATATAATCATTTCAGACCCTATTTATATCCTTATATAAAATCATTTCATCATGTAAATCTTGGAATGAAACTCTATAAGATAATTTCAGCTTGTATCATTGGGTCATGCTAGTTGTATAAGATTTTCATCATGTGTCTCTAGGAAAATCCAACAACATGAGGATTTCATCATAAAAAAATCCCTATATATAATCATTTTATCATGAACACTGGTAATATCCCACTTTATAATCATTTCTACATCATCTCAAAAAGTCATAATAGTATGGATATCACAATATAACATCGAAATACATAATAGTTAATTATAAAAATTACTATTTTTAATTCAAGCGTTGTTTAATTTATATACCAATTCATCAACATTCCTAACAATATCCCATGTAATATCCCTCCCTTCAACCTTTGTATTGGTCATAGGTGGTTGTACTACGAACCTTATATGACATCATCAAGAAACAAAATGCTAGTAATAAAAGCTATGGTGTTCAAAAAAATTAATGGATGAATTTTCCATTAAATACAACAAAACCAAACCATGATAACAAAAATAATAAAACCTTTATTTGATATATGAGTGCATTAATAAAACTAAAAAAATAAAATATCAATGTATAAGATGAAACCCAAAACAATGAAACTCAAATACACAAAAGATCTAAAATCCCAAATAAAGAAGGATATCAAAACAAAAAAAATCCAAACATACTCCAAGATACTAATAAGAAATAAATTTCCCAAAGTATCATGATGAGTCACTATATAACTTTGATAGCTCAACCTTACCTGTTTTTTGATATATAACATCTACAAACACACCAAAGCGCCTAAGCATGTGGTTTGTATTAAACTCATTTGGAATTATAAAATGAATTCTCAGCTCCTAAAACTAGGATAAAACATATTATCATAGATATATATAATAGTTTAAAAAAATTTAAAGCAATTTATATCAAATCCAAAACACATTTACAAACCTAATATTTTTTCCATGGATAGAAACCAAATTGTTCTTTTAAAAAATTTCACATTTTATATTAGAATAACCAGTACATAATCACACACATCCACACATACATTCCTTGTTTTCTGTTTCATAATAATGATAAGTATCTAATAATTCTATTGATTTATCAAGAGTTATAAAATACCAAGTTCCCCAATGAAAAATTCCCCTTCTATAGGGTCACGTATAATACAAAAAAATCATGCTATCCTAGTATGAAAAAACCATTAAAAATCACGCCACTCCATTTCAAAGAAACATTTCATTTATTTAAAAATATCTACAAACCTTTTTAAATGAATCAATGAAAAACCATTCTTGTAAAATCATAATTTCTAAATCATGAAACAAAATTACATTTAACAAAATCGAATTTTTTTCACAATTTCCAGGAAAACATCAATAAATATGTTTCAATAAAATAACATAAGGATGTCACAATAATTTCGTGAAATTAAAAGTAATTTGAAACTAACCCATCATTTTAAAATAGGGAGTACATGAGATAGAATCCACATACCTCTCAATGTTTGAAAAAACAATGAACAACAAAAACAATTCAATGATCTAGCTTGAAACTGATAAAATTTCCATAGAGAATGATCACTTCAATGAAAATAATCATATCTCAATACGATTGGAATAAAACTACATGGATATATCCCCAATAGTTTAGATTTATGATTATAATATATGGATGATGAAGTGATATAAGGAAAATAATGAATAAAGAGAACTTGCTAAGGAATCTATGCCTATAACACACTTAGATTCGCGTAGTAATTAATCTAGGAATGAAAGAAACTGCATCCATAGCCTTGGGAGGAAGAGGGATTTGTGGTTTTATCTGAATAGATGGAAAACAAGTTTTTATAGGGTATATATGATTAGATACATTATTTTAGTATCTAATTATTAATGGTTCATGGTTAGGGATAACATTTACAAAACCCTACACTAATAGTGTGTGAGCCACAATTTCTAACCATAACTCATATGGTTTGGTAGCTCTAGTTATAAAAATATTAACCATTTTACTATTCCCAATTTTTTATCATTGTATAGTTTCATTTGGGAAGACACATGGATTGATAAAACCATTCACTAAACTATGAATCTTCATAATTCCCACTATTTCAGTTATACGGTCTAATGAAGTTCATGGAATATTTCTACTAACAGTGGTTAAATGATGAACCTCAAAAAAATCCACAAAAAATAAAAAAAACTCATGTAAACCTCTTAAAACATAACCCAATCACATAATATAAATAAAATAAATAAATAAATGGACATTAATCTTAAAACAGGGTGCTATATTTTTCATACCATTGGTCTATCAATCCTAGGAAAGTAGAAAACCACCATTTGCATGAAAAAGTTTGGTTCATTGATCTACCATTTATATTTAATGATCACCATTTTCTTCTACAATCAAACCATGTTTCTATAAAATCTACACTAGACTGATTATTTACATATGTAAGACATTATCTTGCATATCAACAATACATACTGAAACATGTAGCAATGAAGCATCTTGGTCTAGGTCAATTTGATCTTATCAAATCACCTTGAATGAATTATATTCATACTTCTTCAAAATTGACACATAAAAAATTTTGAATTCATTTTATCTATGGTGGAAAATGAAAATAATATTCAACCTCAAAATCCTATTCATGTATCTTTAAAATAGATTATTTATTGAGAGATAACATGCCCTATATCACAAATCAATGAATCCCTAACCTTAGAGAGACTCTAAAGAACACATGAAAAATCACATAAAATTAAAAATTCTATCAAAAAAGATAATTATATGATTTATGTTGACTTTGGTCCATCTCATTCATTTTTATGATAAACTAAATCTACTCTACTTCCTATTTGACAAGGCTCAGTCTAAATAGTAAAATATAACCCTTTTCCACCCAAACAAAGTAGATAATGACAAGGACACCCATACTATTCTTCAAAAAACCATATGAATAATGTTCTGATAAATGATTTATAATGATATCCCTACTAAACGTATGTTCTCCTCCAATAATCCACCAAAATCCATTGCGTAAGACCTAAGAATGTAATCTAATGTTTGTATCTTCCTCTAAGATTGTCCCTAAATTTAAGGATGACACATAATTCTCATAGTCAACTGAGTCCCGTGGGATTTATATATAGAATTACAAAAATGATACATAAACATGGTGTCTTGGTCTGATATAATCGAGACTAAAATTTCATGCCTCTTTACAACTTCTTAGATATATATTTTATATAGGTACTACAACATATGAGATTCTTTAATTCGAATAAAATGAGATGACTTTATGATATAATAAATTGTTACCAATGTGGAATCATGTTTTCAATAATTATTTGGGACACCTATAAATAAATACAATGAAATCTACTCCCAAATCCATTTATAAACTAGTAAAGATTTCAACAGGACCACTGGTCTTTGGTTTTACATTGTAATATGATGATAGGTGGTTCATATTAAATGAAACTCTTCCATTACCCTTTTCCTTCCAACCCATAAAAACAATTCATTCAATTATTTATAAATATATTTTATTCCTGGATGAACTATACATTTTTTTAGTAATTATAAGTAATTTGTTCATATAAAACCATTGATTCTATGAACAAATCTCTAAACCTCACAACTGAACTCCCATCCTACTATTATCCCTCAATAGTTTCCACATCATTTATTTATGACCTCATATCATCAAATTATGAATTTTATATCTAAGTCTATATCACTAGTTGAAACAAATTCGTTAAAAATGAAATTGGGAAAAATTGAAACATCACTTTGTTTTGTAAAATCCATGTTCATGTCAATAATAACTGACATCAATTCCCACTAATCTAAAGCTTTTTTAGCCATATCATTATAAAACATATGACTTAATGCAGCCTACACCAAATTTCCCTAACCCATTGTATTCCTAATGTTGAACCCAAATAAGAGATGGTATGGAATCCATATTCTTTTCCTTCTGTTTCAATCCCCTTGGGATAAAATTTGTTTCAAGATTTTATGGTCATAAAACACCATGAATTTCTTCGCAAAAAGATAACGAAACTAGGTCTTTAATGAATGGACTATCGTAGCTAATTAAAAATTGTTTTCTGGGAAGTTCTTCTCAGGAAATTGTATCCTCAAAGAGACATAACAATAACATGATCTCCATGCATTAGAACACACCCCAAACCTAATCTCGATGCCTCACAATACACCATGTACCCTTATCACGGTTCTATAAATATGAAGATTAGTGCATATATAAAGAGATTTTTAATCTCATAAAAAGAAATATAAAATTAATTATTCCATTACAATGGAAAAAATTTTGTTTCTAAATATTTATTTGGTGAATCTAGTCATGAAATAAAATGAAAAAATCCTAAACAATAACCTGCAGGGCCAAGGAAATTATATATCACAATGGAATTATCTGGTAGTTTTCATAAAATTATATACTCTATATATTTTGGATCCATAGAAAGTAATTTTTCATAAATTAAATGGCCAAGGAAATTTATCTCTTGTATCCAGAAATATCACTTTGATAACTTGAAATATAGAATATCATCATGCAAGATATCCACCACAATAGCCATGTTTTTCTCATGATCTGCCATTGTATTTGAATACACTATAATATCCTCAAAAACCCACCAAAAAAATTCCATATTCCATAAAAATATCTGATTCATCAATTCTATAAATATATCTGGTGTATTGGTAATACTATAAGGCATAATAATGAATTCATAATGTTCATATATGCTTTTGAAAGCATTGTGCAAAATATCCTCCTTCTGAACACATAATTTTTTAAAATCATGAAATAAATTCAATTTTGAATAAAAACAGAGCACCAATAAATTGAAAAAATAAATCATCAATAGGGGTATATAATACCTATTATTTACCACATCTTAATTTAGCTTAAAGTATTCCACATAGATCATAACAGTTTCATCTACCTTTTTTACAAAAAGAAATTTTCCTTCCAATAGAAACGTGATTAGTTTGATGAACCCTTTACATTCCATATCTTCTTAATGAACCATAAATTCCTAAAATTATATTGGTTCCATATAATAATACGGTAGTAGATGGTACTAGTCCTTGGTAAGAAATAAATTGTAAATTCAACTTCTCTTTTTGTTGGAATCCCAGATAAATTCTCAGGAAAACATCAAGAAACTCGTCCAATACGGTTGGAAATTATCTATCCCTGATCTATTATACTGTTGAAAAAGAAAAAAATTTAAATTATAAGATATATTTCCAATAACAATTTTTAAGTTTCCTTTACTTTTTCATTAAACTAAATAATATCCTTTAATTAGGTTTATATCACCATCAAATGATTTGAAACTCACCATCCATTCATATAAATTGATATGTGTCTCACAGTTTGTGAGTTAACGTATTCATTGAATCTAGTCATTTAAATCTATCTCTATAACATAGAAGGCCTAAACTATCTCACGGCCATCGATTTTTTTTGAATACACTAGAAATTTCCTCGAGACTCTGATTTTCCCAATGGTGTTTGGTTTTCAAAACGTAAGGTGTAATTTAAACATGTAAACGAATAAGATCAGTGATATGAGAAGTAATAAATTAATGGGATGAACGCTAATCATATAAATCTAGGATAATGGTATATTTGAAAATAATCATACCTACCAATATCAAAGGTCCCGAATAATCATCCAAAATTACATCCTCAGCTCCATACATTTGCTTACTCGCTATAAATTTCTCTTTATTACCCTTTTGATATTGCACTGGTTGAGGATTAATGGTATTCCTATAATCACCATGGCATTATATGTTCTACTAATGAGGGATATTTTACTTAACTCATCTCATTTAAGAATTTGATTCTTGAGAGTCATGATTTGTGTCCTTAAGAAATTAACTTGAATCATATTAATAATAATTATAAATATGACCCATATGGTTTCAATGGTTACATGATCTATGTGGTTCTCTACAATATCTCTTAAAATGCTCAAAAGAATCACACATAAAATATCACATTTTAATATTTGTTATAAGTGATAATTTAAACCATTCTATAGTGTTATTTTAAGACATACCACCCCCATGAAATAGGTGTCCCTTGTCTGCATTTTGCTAGTATTGGAGTTCCCACCAGTTCCAAAAGTAATGAACATGCTTCCTCCAACTGTGTTTTCTAATATGTCTCTTCCTTCCACCATCAATCTATTGAAAAACTCAATATAATATGTTTTACCAAGAACAACAATTTTTGAGTAAATTATTTATTTCATCCTAGATTAGAAAATGCACGATTTCAAGGATTCACATCCAGCAATATCTAATGACCAGGAAACTAAATTAGTATCCTTTTATTAATACTCTAGTATCCATTGGTTCTCTACTTTCAATGAGAAAAATACTATTTTTCTAGAAATTATTCATATGTGAGGATATAATTATTTTATGAAAAATTATTCAAAATGATCCTATAAAATTCCTTGGTCTAATTTATGCTTAATTGATAAATCCCACCAATGTCATGATAGATCATAATGTATATATGTTTAAATTTTCACATTAAGATCAACTGGTGGGACGAGGAAATTGATGATTTGATTCCTCATATTCTATCACACTTCATCTTTCTCTGGTTGAGAATCACTTCAAATGATATGTGGATTCTAATTTTAGAACTGAGAATAATGAATCAACTGTCTCGGTTTATCACTTATAATGCCTCAATCCATGGCCAGAAAGCCTAGAAAATACTCTAAACAAACTATTGGTTCACCTGTGGCTTATGTGAAACCACATTCTCAACAGCCTCTTCTAGATAGTTCATACAATTTGTACATAGTTCAATTTTCTATTACCAAATAGTAATTCTATTTTAGTCATCCTCTAAAAACTAAAGGTATAGAAATTTTAAATTTACCACATAAAACATATAAAAAAGGCTTTCCAAAATTACATAATATTCGTTTTCAAACAACATTTTAAAATTTCACTATGCTTTTTTAAAATCAATCCATTTTAATTTGTTTTAAAAAAGAAACAATTTTTCATGAAAAAAATAATTTCTCAATATTAATTATTCACTCCAAGTGGAAATTCATTACTATGAATACATTTCATAATATTCTCATTGGATATAACCATTATGGTGAGGTGGAAACAATAATAAGTGTCTTAATACACTCATGTAACAAACCTCACTAGTAACTTCAAATTCAATATAAATTGGTAAGCTTTTTCTTTTTTGTGTTCTATATTTCCAATTACAATAATCCAAATCCTTTCTAAAAAACATGACAATTATGTACACTAATCCCTTATCAAGGATCAAATAAGATGATACCATTTGTAATATCCTGCCCCTCACCCATTGGCTTGGGAAGATGTAGATGTGAAAACAGCCATTGGTGACATCCCCATAAGAACAAAGGTAGGAAATAAATACCATGGTCTTTATAAAAAATTGGGGGATAGTTTTCCCATTGAAAATAAAACAACTAAAATATGAAAACCATAAATATAAAACCATTATATGATGCTTGAGTATATACATTAATCTAAAACAAACCCAACTACAATATTAGAGTATAAGAGAAAACCAAAAGAAACCAAACTCAAAGACACCCAAGAACAAAATACCGAGGGGAAAAAAGGTATCCAAATTGAAACACTTATAGGGATTAATGATCCAAATCAACACACTATTCTCAAAAGAATCATGATACATTAATAAATAACTAGGATACCATGAAATTACTATTGTCTAAATATATTACATCTAAAAATTCAAGAATGTTTCCAAGAAGGGTATGAGTATAAACCATAATGGTAATTCTGAAATAAATTCCCTACACATTATACTAGGATAAAAAAATGTTATCAAATTATAATAAATAAATTCAAAATAATTTAATGCAGATGATATCAATGGAAAAAATCTAAACCAAATTTTTTTTCATGGATAGAAACCAAACTAGTCTTTTAAAACATTTCACAATTTCATTTGGTACACTTGATACATAATTCTACACATCACCCATGAATTCCCTGGTGGTAGTTCCATACTAGTCACCCATTTCAAATCAATTTACCATGCCTTAAAAAAGTAACAAATAACAGGTACCCTAACGGAATATGCCCCTTCCAAAGGGTCATATGTAATTAAAATAAACTCACACTAACAATTTATTCCATAAATCCATGCCGAATTATTCAAACGAAATTCAATAATATATTTCTTTTATAAAAATCATTTATAAAAATTATTTTCCATGAATTAAGACAAAATCATTACAATAAAATCACCATCTTAAAATCATGAACTAGAAGAACATTATAAAAACTGATAAATATCCACACCTTCCATGAAAAATCACTAAATTTGTTTCTATAAAATCACAGAATAGTTTCACAAAATATTCAATAAACTAAAACAATTATTAATCCAAGAATTCAATTTATAATCAACATAAGCCAAGAAATAATCTTTTTACCTCTCAAATCTGAAAAAAAAAATGAAAAAACAATACAAATGTGATGATCTAATTGAAACTCATAAAAACATCCTTGGAAAAAGAACCCTTAAATCATAACAATAATATATCAATATTATTTACATTAAAAAACATTGATATATCCCCAAAATGTTAGGTATATGATTCCTATAGAGGGAAGACGAATATATATTAGGAAAATGATGTATAAAAAAACATAATGATGATTTTGGGACTCCAACGCACATAGATTCGTCTCATAATCACTCCCATATCGAATGGAATTCTCTCCACAACCTTGGGATAGATAATAATTTGATATATGACCCTATTAGGGAAATATTAGTGATTTAGGAGGGAAATCAAATTAGATCCATGATTTTCATATCTAAATTTCAACAACACACTATTAGTTTGGAAAATTATAAAAATAATGTGCTAACTATGAAATAGAAACTTCCTCAAACTAGGGCTCACATGATTGGATTTCATGGTTATACAACCAAGGATCCAACCATATAATTACCAATTATAAAACATTACACATTTTATCTTGAGTAGTTGCACTATTTAAATAAAATAGGTACCTAAATGTGTTTCTACCCATTTCTCACTACATTAATTTCATAGTTTCATGGATGTATTGCACAGTTCTACTAAACATGTATAAACTATGTGACTTTGTTAAATACTTAATAATATTCCAAAACTCCTCTAAATCTCATAAATCAAAACCAAATCACATTATAAAAATAAATATAAATAATAGTCTAAATACCTTAAATATAGGTTCATATGACCCATATTGTATTACAAATGTGATTATATTTCTAGAAGTAACCTACAATATATTTCTTGCTAAATACACTTTAAACTATTATTCATGTTCTTATTACCTAGAGTTTTTATCACCCACTTGTATCCATAAGCTAGGTTGCATAAAAAATTGAATCCAAATGGATCTAACCAATATTCAAATCCATTATTTACAATAAAAAATAATAAATTAAAGAGTATATTATGTCATAATAGTCAAAATATTGTATATAATTCACAATAAAACATACCATATAGTTAGGATTAAAACACCAACAATTATCCAATGATAATGAAACCGTTCCAACCAGAATCACCAATAATAAAAGAGGTTATGAAGATCACAAGAATGATCCAAAACCACATCAGAGCCCTATCAAAAACCAAAAAAAATCAATATATTTACATTGTAATGATAGAGGGTAATATATGAATAGAGGGAAACATAAGAAAAGAAACTTACTAGGGATAAAATGTCTAATTATGACATCTTTGATGAAAATACAAACTCCAAAATTACTGAAAATCCCCATATCTTTGAGTGGTATTAGATTTATAGGATGAATGAAAATTATCATATATTCTTCCCATTTAATACTGCTGGGTTTGAGGAATACATGTCAAGTAGTCCTTGAAAATCAAGTATGTCCTCATTTTTTTTACATGGAAGAACCCATAACATAAAATAAATAATTATCGTAATACTAGATGTGAATTAGTTTTAAACAATGTTCCCCCTTCAAATCATGATCTAGTTCATCACTTATCTCTAAATACACTAATAATTCATGCAATTATACAGTGAACATTTTTCAACACATCAATTATCAATATTCCCAAACCAATTATGAATCCTTCCAAACTCATTTGAAACAGTCATAATCGCATTTAACACATTTAAACATAAACACAATTAATCAAAATAAACAAGAATCCCTAAAAATTAGGTTATTTTACCTAAAAATGCTCTGCATCTCCAAACAAGACATATCCACCAAGGTCCAATGAAAAACTCAAAGAGTTATATACCTAGAAAACGATGTGATCTTATAGTACTTGTTAAAAAATATAATTTTATATTCATCCGAGTCTATTAATTTAATTTTTTTTCTCCCATGTTATTTTTAATATTCCACAACTAATATTATCTTTCATACGAATGTGAAAAAAAAATAACATTCCCATATTCCAAACACTGAATAATGGAAAATAAATTTTCACAGTTACAAATCAATTTCTCAGGGACTAGTGGATCTGTGAAATCACTAAAATAAGTTGTGTGTATCCCCATGAATGAATCAATAAAATATTGATCCCTTTATTTATTATATGGAATAGAATTATGATTCATATATTGTGATTTTTTGTGGGAATAGAAACTTGATATTCTATTCAAATTCCAATAACATTTGTTTATTATGGATAAAATCATTACATTTTCCATCACATTCAATATTAACATGATCAATTCAGGTTCCATGCATTAACTAAACCCCAAAACAATTTTCTGAGAAATAATCAACATCATGAAAAACAATATAATCATGAAAAATAATTTATAGGTTGTCTATATAATGGAAACATATTAGATGAAACTTTATGTTTAATGTAGTCTATTCATGGTTATTACTAAAACATTAGGATATTATACTATACGCATACTTATAAATATGGTTCTTACTATAGTTTTCTCATAATAGATTCCAAATTTCAACTAAAATTTTCTTTGATAACAACTATAAATACCCTTACTTTTCATTCAAATATATTTCATTTTCAATAGATGAATATTCGTTTCATAACATTTTGATCAACTCTGTAAACATATAATTCTAGTGTATTTGGAAACCCATAAAAAAAACTAGTTCATAAAATACCTATATAATCTCTCACTTATTTCATTATAAATATAACTATTTTAGACATATCATACAAAATAAAATTATTCATAACTTGGGAATTTGATATATAAGAAATGTGGAACCTTGATGCTCAGTAAGGGGGAAAAGGGGAATATAAATTATAATATAATAATAACATGATAAAAAGGATAAGAGTATATGATGTTGACATTTGAAAACCATAACATTCATATCATAGATTAAAATATTTATTCATTGATATATATTGTCAATTCACAATAAATAAATCATAAATAAGTTTAAGAACATTATCCAAGAGAGAATAACATTGGAATATGAAAATGAATTGTAGAATAAAAATAAGTATATAAAATTTATTCCTTATTACTCATGGAATTTTTCCAAGACTATCATAGTGTAACGGGTTCAATCCCCCAAATTTCATAGTTTTCAATGTTCACTCCCATGATTTTAATAGTTGGTAGTTTCCCTTATAGAACGAGCTTCACTCCCCATTCTAGTATTACATGTAAAATTAGATATCCATATTCGTATAATGAATTATAGGGAGATAAAGATCCCACCCTCCATATAATGTAAATCATATATGTTTGTTCTATATAATGAAAAATCATTCATCATATCAGAACCAATTAAACGAAGTTTGTTTTTTAAACTTTTCATTATAGATTAACCCAAGGAAATGAAATCGGTTTCATGAACCAATTTTCATCATAAATAGAAACCATCTAAAGAAATAGTAAAAATGATGTCATTGGATCGTATCCCTAGTATATAGTATGCAACATAAATTGATACCCTATTCTATAGAAACTGGTTTTGAATGATCACATGGAAAAACTTTTATGGAATTTAATCCTTCCATTTGGAAATCACATATTTTTTAAAAAATAACTATAAAACAAAACATTTTCATTGAAATGGCCCCTTTATATTTATAATATAATCATAAAATAAAATATCATTCAAGATAGGAGTAAAGGGCGGTCGTACAATATAAGTTACAGAAATAAATTCCTCTCATATTTCTATCAAAAAGGTTAAAAACTAGCACATTTAGAAAATGGAATGAACATTCTTTTTGATCCCCTTTGTATAAAGTGTAACATTTAAAAAAATGAAATTATGAAATTATTGGATAGTGGTAATTAAAATTTATATTATTTTTAGAAAACATAGTTATGGTGGAGAAATATTCCCCATCAGATACATAAACATAAATAATCCTAAATATTGATGAGATTATCAAATAAAACCCCTCCACCGAGTTCACATTTCTTTAAAAGAACACTAAATTCATTTCTAATAAATTTAAATTTATTCAAATTCATTAAAATTGTATTATTAAGAATTATAATACCATATATGATCAATATATAAAATTTAAATTCCCTATATTGCAAATAAGTTCTTTTTAAAATTGTTATTTCCTTGTGTTAACCATTTGGTTTACCCTCATTATTTCAGTTAAGTAGTTCTGGTACTTGTATGTTTATCTTTTTAAAACCACTTGAAAGAAAAAAAAATAACATAAATATAATATATTTTAGTTATATTCATATATATAGTAATAAATATTAGTGATTGATAGAAAAATGAAAAACACTATTCCTGGAGATAGTAGGGCATATGTACGCATAAAAAATGTCATTTTTCAATCGATGGAATGAAAGAAAGATAAATATTAATTGAAATTTAAAGGAACATTATTATATAATATATATCATATATTTTTTTCAAATACTTTTTCCTTACCATCCATGTATAACATAAATGAAAAATTAATGAAATTTCATTGTAGAAGTGGTAGTAAACACATACGCACAAATGACACTATCATTTCCCCAACGATTGGATGGTAGGTAGGTAAATGTCATGTTATAAATAAAAAAGAATAATTATGTCATAAATATGATATATAACCTATAATGCCATAATAATACCTATCTTTATAACATGGAAATGAAAAATTAATTTTATCCCTTTGTGGAGTCGGTAATCTATACTTACACACGAATGACACCATCACTTCTCGTTTGATATGAAATGGGGTGTATAATGGTGTTTTAATAACCATAATAAAACTTGATAAAATTTATGATAAATAATTTATTACAAAAAAAAAATTTAGGTTAGGAATAAATTGAAGAACAGTAAGTGATCGGTAAGTGAAATTGCCTCCTCTTTGGAACAACACCTTCAGATCTTTTCTAAAGGGACATAGGGTTAGTATTTTGGGAAGAGAAAAACCTCAATTATCTATATAGGGATGTTCATTATATAAATTGGAAACTTTTGGTTGATATATATGCCTCGTAGATGTGTAATGATGTGAAGGAAGAGTTGACCTTTTTTAATTAAGGTGAGGAACACTTTTGGAATTTCTCACAATGGTTAAATAATAATAAATTAAATTTCAATAAAAGTTCCAAAAATGGTAATGTATCCAAAAATAAGGTAGTATATGTTTTTTTTCAATAAAAAATAATTTGGAGGTGTTTTTAAGTAATTATTAAGCCTTATATTTTTGGTTAAACCATAGTTAACCTAATTTAATTTTAACTACGGTAACAACATTTTAAATAATATTGGTTCCAATTTTTACTTATAAGGAGAAAATTGGATAAAAATAGCCAATTTATACAAATTTAAACTGTATAATTTCTAATGTGTATTATTTAATTTTTTTATTTTTATTTTATTTAAAAAATGTTTTTTAAAAAAATTCATTATTGTCAATTTTAACACTATTAATTTAAGTGAAATTTACACACATCAATAAAATGGGGGAATCATAGTCTAATGAATTATCCCTACCATAATATGTTATATAGATCATAAAAATAAATGTTTAACGTTAACACATTAGAATTATATCACTTTTAAAAAATTTATTATAGTTTATTATATTTTTTATTTATTAAAAAGAGAAATACTACATCAGGGTTGAAAAAGAAATTAAGGTCATTATAAAATTAATAAAAATTTAAAATGAATTTAATTCATTAAAAAATAATTTATCTCAAAATAAACACTATTATTCATACGTAGTTTATTTATTTCCATATGTGAACACATATATCATATGATAAACATAGAGAGTGACCTTTTGTTAGGTTTTTTAATTTAAATAATATATAAATAATTTTCCCAGAAAAGGGATCATTAAAATATCAATATATATACTATGGTGAAAAATTTTAAATATATTTATGCCAATATTATATAATATTCATAATAATATCTTTATCATATATTTCTAATCCAGATTAACCTGATTTACTCTTTACCAATGTGATAAATATTTCCATAGTTACTATTTATATTTACCAAACATAAAATATACCTAATCACAAAATTTTATCTTCTTTATTATATATATGTATATAATTTTATATAATTAAACACTTATAAATGGATGAAATTAATTTTAATGTAAATACACACAATAAAAAAACATTTTCTTAGAAAAAAGTCACATTTAAGAATAAAACTGGATTTATTCTAATTATATGATCATAAAAAATTTTGTTAAATGATTTAAAAATATTATAAAGTGAATAATATAAAAATTTCATTAAAATTATTTAACAAAACTAATAAATTTATTATAAAAATATTATACATGCATACAAAAAATTTCATAAAAAACAACACTTTTATATCCAAATAATTTTTGTTTTTAAGTATAATATATTTATAACTAATTATTTAATTTTATAAATTTACAAACCATATATTTGTCATATTTTTTATATTTATTTTCATACCTCAAAAGCTCTAATATCTTAATAATATGAGAAACCTTAAAATCTAAAAATTCTACATGGTTCATCTAAAAATGGTATTCCATTTAACAAATGATATGAAAGAAATTAAATTATTTAAAGGGAAATATTTCATAAATATCTAAGGGTTTCACATTATACAACCCTTAAAATAAAATTCTCCCTAAAAAATAATCAATATTATACAAACATTTGAGTATAATTATGCCTCATTATATCCTTAGGTTCCCATGTAGCTTCCACAAATTGATGGTTTTCCTACAAAACATTGACGAGGATAGTGGTCTTGCTTCATAGAAATTTCTCTACAAGATCTAGAATAACAATCGTTTTATCATTATAAAAAAATTCCTTCTAAAATAATAATGAACTATAATTTCATTATATGTGAAGGATCAGGTATGCACTTATTTGGGAGATATACATGTAACACATCATAAACAAGAGAGATATTTCATTGAAGCTGCAATTGAAGAGCTACCATCCTGATATGATAAAGAATTTAAAATTTAAAAATATAACTAGGTATCAAAAAGAAATTATTCCCAAATATCATAACCATATTATTTGTAAGTATTTTTTTAATACCTATTCACCCACTTAAACCTCTATATATTTCTGACAATTCTTATCATGACATTGGTAATGACTCTAGGCTACTTCTACGTGTTATTGAATGGATCTGTAATTTTCATGAATTTCCATATCTAGATCATGTCCCAATATATTTCATTATCGATATTAATTAAAAAATATTGGATTTATATACTTATATAAAAATTAAACTCCATAAGGTATAATATGAATATCAGAGTGAAAGATATTTTCTAAGATAATTACAACAAAAGAAGGTGTTAATCGGATCAGCCACTAAAATAATTAGAGAAATATATCTATATTACTTATAGAGCATGAATTTTACTATCATAATAAAAAATAATATACTAATTTTATGTATTGATGAAACATGATTCTATATACTAATCCTGAAAAAAATTATTTTAAAAGATCACTTGGATTTTTTTTGAAAATAAATTTTCTATTTTTAAGAAAAAAAATTTAATCTAAAAACTCCTAAAGGAAACAAATTTCTTTTTTATAAATATGTAGAAATTTAAATTAATATTAAAATAAAATACTAGTCATTAATACCAATAAATCTTTTCTTTCTGTATATCTTGATAAACATTCCTCATGTATTTTTTCAGAAATGTCAAAAATTACCTCATTTTGGAAATGACAACAAGATTTTTTTCAATCCATTTTATAAAAATTAACAAATGGAAAAAAATTAATTTAAAAATAATATGAGAATGGTAAAAACAATATTATATCATTTTTATAATACATGTATATGGAAGATAAATATTACCTATAAGAGGTATAAACATAAACAATCCCAAATATTGATGAGATTGTGAAATAAAACCCCTAAATCGAGTTTGTCTTCAAATAAAGAACTATAAAATAATTTATTATATATTTAAATTTATTATAATTATATTATAGATTCATTTTCATACCTATAATATTATATATTATCTCTTTATAACATTTCAACACCACTTTTGTTAATAATTTCTTATCAAAATCATCATTTCTGATTGTTAACTATTTCTTTTTTCATGATTATATGATTTAATTAGTTCTATTAATTTTATATTTATCTTGTATAAATCACATAAAAATATAAATAGTGATATATATATATATATTATATTAATGATATACATATTTATAGTAATATATAAAATTTATAGATAGAAAAATGAAATGCAATCTTCATGGAAATTATTGGCCATAAGTATGCATGGATACTTTTTTCATTTTTCATTGGATCAAAATGAAGGAAAGGTAAATTTTAATACAAATTTATTGGATGACTATATTCTCATATATATTATATATAATAATCAAAAACTTCTTCATTATCATCAATGTAAAATATAAATGAAAACAAAAATCAGATTGTTATGTGGAGGTGGTAGACACGTGTATTCACGAACGACATTACGGTTTCCTTGATGAATATATGTTATGTATTTAGATGTTAAATTTTTTTAAATAAGAATAATTATTTCATAAAAATCATATATAAACAGTATTCATATCATAACATTAATCCTCAAAATTTTGTGGTGAAAAATGAATTGTGCCACTATGTGGAGATAGTAATCCATATGTATGCATGAACGATACATGGATGTCTACTATGATTGAAAAAGGGTGTATAATTGTGTTATTATAATCATAATTACTATTAATAAAATTTAGTATACTAATTTTTTATGTGAAATACTTCATATTTATTATAGGTAAACAATAGTATAAAATAAAGTGATCGGTATGGGAGATTACTTCTTATTTGGAAAGAATCATTAATCTTCCTCTAAAGGACTCTATAGGTAGTATAAAAGGGAATAATAAAACCTCTTGGATGCGTATAGGGAATTTTATAAGAAACAATTTTTGAGTATGGTTGATCTTGAAGGCTCAATTAGGTGTAATTAAGTGATGTAGGTAGTGCCGTTTTATAATTGAGGTGAGGGTATCTTTTTGAATTTCTATAAAAAATAAATTATAATAAATTCATTTTGAATCCAAATGCCAAAAATTTTATATGTTTTAAAATATTATATAGGATATGGTTATAATCCCATCATCTTATATAATTTAGATATGTTTTGTTGTAATTATAAACCTTATCTCTTAAATTAACTTTTAGTTAACCTATTTTAATTTTGAATATAGTTACAATTTTTTAATAAGAATAGTTGTGATTTTTTACTTATATAGTGAAAATTAGAACAAAAATATACAATTTATGAAATTATAGACTATATAATATTTACATTTTCTTCATTAAAGATTAAAATTATTTTTAAAAAATAATAATAAATTATTATTTTTATAAATTATCATTATTGCCAATTTTGACAATATTCATTTAATTTGACTTTAAATACACCAAGACAATGGGGGAATTAAAATTTAGTTGTTTAAAACCTTTGTAATATTTTATATACATTTATAAAATTCGTGTTTAACATTAAATCATTCATATTATATCACTTTTAATATTTCTATTATCATTTAATATATTTTTTATTAAATTTATAAATATTACATCAGTTTTGATTAAGAAATTAAATTCATTATACAGTTATTAAGAATTAAAAATAAATTTCTATGATGAAAATAAGTTTATTATGATAAAAATAAAAACATATATTCATTGTTAACATACTTTTTTACATATGTGGGCACATAAGACATATTGAAAACAAAGAGAGTGAGATTTTGTAACGTTATTTGATTGAAATAATATATAATCCTTTTTCCTGGAAAAGTCGAAATTAAGGAAATAAATTTCAATAATATGGTTTTAATGGTCTAATAACTATCATACAATTAAAATTAAGATGATTAATTAAGGATTTATTCATAATTTTTAATATATATTAACCTCATTATCCCTTTTCTGAGGTGATAAATTTTTCCACTGTTACTATTCATGTTACAAAAAATAAAAGATACATAGTTTCCAAATATGAAATTAATTATTCTAAATAAATAATTCATTTATTATAATTTAATATCTATAACTTGGGAAATTAATTTTAATATACGTGTGGAAAATTGAACAAAAATTGTTTTTTAGAAAAAGTACATTTCGAAGGATAAAACAAGATTTATACTTGGAGTATGATAAGAAAATTATTTTTTAAATGTTTAATATAGTTTATTAAGTAAATATAATATAACTTTTATTGAAATAATTTAAAATTATGATTATTTTAAAATTAAAATTCATATTTATGAATTAAAAATCAGAAAAAACATCACATTTATTTCTAAATAATTTTTTAGTTAAAATAATTTTTATAACTAAAAAAACAAGATATAATTGTGTAGATATTATATTTTCAGAAATTAATTTATTAATATTAATATCTTACAATTGAATAGCTATATGATAAGAAAAATATAATAATTTAAGAATTTTACATAGTTTTTCTAAACTCGGTATTTCCTATAACAAAATTTATCAAAAAAATCAATTTTTTTGAAGAGAGATATTTCATAAAAATGTTTGGGTGTTACTTTTTACCCCTCATAAAATTAATTTCACCCTCAAAATTTATCACACTGATACATATAGAAGATGATATATGTGCCTCATAAAATCCCTAGGTTCTTATGTAGATTCCTGTAATTTGTGGTTTATCCCCAAAACAACAACATGGTGAGTGGTAGTGATTCATAGATCATTCTTTATATGATCCAGGATCTATACTAGTTATTATTTGTAAGAAATATATTTATCTAGGTTTATGAATTTTTATTTTCCAACATTTTAATTATAATGTATGTACCTCCTCAAGAGAAATTTCTCAAACACATCATTAACATGAGATAGATTTGGTGGACACACCAATCAAAAGGATACCATCCCAATACGATAACGAATTTCAAAGGACCAATATACATAAGAATTATTTATCTATTCATTTGTAAATCACATTAATCTATTCCAGGGAGTAATTCATAGGAATATTTTTTCATACATTTGAAACATTAGTACATTCCAACGATTTTCAGCATAACATTTTTGTCAACTCTAAGATACTTTTATGTGTTATTTAATGGCTCCAAACTTATATTCAATTTAATCATCTAGATCAGACCCCCAATATCACCCACTCCGACTTCGCTTCTGATCACCATCACGAAGCTCACGTTACTATGAACCTGAATATGCTCCTTGCTTTCAAAGACAACATCCGCAAACATACTTTTAAACTCAAATGGCTTACTGATGGTGATCGTAATACCATGTTCTATAATGCTTTACAAAGAATTCGAAAAGCTAGTAGACCCCTTGCCTCCCTTAAAAATGGAGACAACCTTTTGGATAATAAATAAGATATTGCTAATCATGTTGTGTCTTACTTTGAATCGTTATTCAATGGGCCTTGTATGAATAAATACCTCATTAATGACATCATCCCTAAAATTGTTACGGATGTTGATAACAGTTTTCTCCTGAGTGTTCCCCTTGATCATGAAATTAGAGACACTGTTTTTGGTTTGAATCCAGACAGTGCCCCTGGGCCCGATGGATTCAATAATGGTTTCTATAAAAATTATTGGGACATCATTCATGCTGATGTTTGTAAGCTTGTAAAATCCTTCTTTACTAACGGCTTCTTACCTCATGGGTTAAATGCCCAATTCCTTGATTTGATTCCCAAAGTAGATAATGCCTCTGAAATCCACCTCTTTCGCCCTATTGCTCTGATCAACACCCTTTATAAAATTATCACCACGCAAATTGCTAACAGACTTAACACTATCACTGATAAAATTATCTCCTGTAATCAATTTGGCTTTATCAAGGGGAGATCTATCCAAGACTGTATCTGTCTTGCTTCGGAATGCACTAACATGTTAAATAATAAGAATAGAGGCAGAAACATTGCCATTCAACTTGACATTTGCAAAGCTTTTGACACTATGGATTGGAACTTCATTTTCAAAGTTCTTCATGGTTTTGGATTCAATGATATTTTCATTTCTAGAATTAAAACCCTCTTCCATTCAGCTCATGTTTCCATCCTGGTTAATGGATCTCCTTGAGGATTTTTCAAATGCTCTAAATGAGTAAGGCAAGGTGACCCCCTTTCTGCAATTCTTTTTTCCATTGCAGAAGACTATTTTAGTCGTATTCTCACCCAGCTGGTTGAGAAAAACAAGCTCAAACCAATTCATGCTTATAGAAACATGAATGACCCCACCCACCTCCTTTATGCTGATGACATCATTCTCTTTTTAAAGTGTGACATAAAAAACATTAGAACTCTTAAAGCTGCTCTCAAGAATTACGAGTAGGTCTCGGGTCAAGTCATTGGATGGAATAAATCTTTCATTTACTTTGGAAAAAACATCCCTCCTTCTAGGAAAAATAATATCATCAATGAGCTTAACATCAAAGAAGGTTCTTTCCCCTTCAAATACCTTGGCGTTCCCATTTTCTGGGGTAGACCTAAAGCTTGCTACTTTTCTAGCATTGTTGACCAGGTTCTTAATCAGCTTTCCTCCTGGAAAGGAAAATCTCTCTCCATGGCGGGGAGAATCTGCCTTGTCAAGTCTGTTATTGTTTCCAAACTTGTTTATTCGATGATGGTCTATAAATGGCCCATTAGTCTCATAAAAAAAATAAATGTTCACATAAAAAACATTGTCTGGACTGGAAGCACCTTGGACAGCAAACTTGTGACTATCCCTTGGGCTAAATGCTGCAAACCTCTAAACATTGGTGGTCTTGGCATTAAAAACATTAAATACTTCAATGAAGCTCTTCAAGACAGATTAACTTGGAACCTGATACACAATGACACCCACCCCATTGATTTCATCAAAAATAGGTTCATTGATAGATTGAAAAGATCTAATAGGAGTTTCATGACCTCCTCCATTTGGCCCTCTGTTAGAGACACGTTTGACATTATTATGCACAATTCTAGATGGATGGTCTCAGGAAACTCTTACATGAGGTTCTGGTTGGACAACTAGACTGGAACTCCTCTTTTCTCTTTGATCCCCCTTGATGATATCCCTGATGACATCAACTCATCCATTTGTAATGTGCTTAATTCTCACATTGATAATCTTCCTGAAAATATTGTTCAATTTATTGATTCTTACCACTTTTCTGCCTCGTGCGACTTCTTGATTTGGGAACCTTCTCATAATGGAATTCTTAACTCCAAAAAGTTTTATAATAACTCCTTACACATTGCTGATAATGATTTGAACTGGATAAAAAATGTTGACAAGCCCTGGATTAAACCTTCCAGACTCACTCTCATTTGGCGTCTTGCCTACAATAGGGTCCCCACCGATGCTTGTCTTCAAAGTTTTGGTTTTCAACTTTGTTCAAAATTTCGTTTTTGCAATCAGCATAGAGAAGATACTAATCACCTATTTCTATCTTGTGCTACTGCCAATTCTCTTTGGAAATATATTTTTGACACTTTTGATTACAGATGGCCGGTTTATAACTCTATTGATGAGCAGATTAAACGTTGCGTTGCTATGGACTCCTCTCACCAAATTAGAAATTTGTTCCTAGCTGGGGTTTCTGAGCTGATTTATGTGATCTGGTATGATAGAAACTCTATTCTTCATAATAATTGCTCACACAACACTAATGCTGGTAAAATGAGAATTATCATCGCTATTCGGGAAGCCGCTTTGATCTAGAATGGTTCCTGCAACAATTCGGTGGCGGACTTTATGATCCTTCGCTGTCTTCAAGTTGAGGCCATTTTCTTGAAACCGTTGCGCACCTTTGAGATTTTCTGGAGACCTCCATTTCTAGGTTGGATTAAAATCAATGTGGATGGCGCCTCTAAGGGAAATCCAGGTCCTGTGGGATGTGGAGCTGTCTTTAGAAATCATCATGGTCACATCGTGGGATGCTTTTTTGGAGGTTGTGGTAATGAATCCTCACTAGAAGCTGAGATGCTAAGTGTTATTCATGCCACTGATTTTGCTCTTCGTCATGGGTGGAACAATTTATGGATTGAGAGCGACTCTACTACTACTTTTCAAGCCATTTGGAACGGATATTTTTATCTTGCTTGGCCGATTACTACGCGCTGGATGAACTGCCTCCAATCTCTCCATGACGTTAATTAAATTGCAACTCATACTTATCGTGAAGTGAATATGGTTGCGGATGCTCTCGCTAACAAAGCCATTAATCAGGCAATAACCTGGATGGAGGAGCTCCCAGAAAACCTGATTCTGTTGCAAGTCAAAGGTTGTAATTTGATCCCGTCTTTTAGACTCTTGTAATCTTTCTTTTCCTTTTGCTAATAAATTTGCTTTGGTCTTTTGATCAAAGTGCCACCTTCATTAAAAAAATTATATAATGATCAAATAAAATTGATATTCGTACACTATTCAATCATAACCCTTTCTTAATTTATTTATAATTAGTTTTTTCATAAGATAATTATTATATATGGAAATGATGTTTGATACTATCAAATGTAAATCAATAATAACTCATATAACATTATTCCATTTAGATATTTTGTAGAGTCTAATGAAAAAATATAGGGTAATGTTTCACATTTCCATTTTATAATTGTTAATGGTTTTACAATCCCCATAGTATTTTTTCTGTCATCCTTACCTTTTTTAATTTCCATGCACTAGGAAACATAATTTTTAATATCTCTTTTTATTCTATTCAATAAAAAATAATCTTTCAAATATCTATATATCTTAATACTTCTATGATGAATAATTGGTGAAGAACTATGTGATTCATCCATAATATCTTTCAAACATTGAATTAGTAGGAAACATACACTATTACTTATCCTTATTATTCCTTCATAATAATTTTTTTACTCAGGAATATTTCTCACCTTATTTTTTAGCACTGCGTATTATTTCAATACCTCTTAAATCGTTACATTGATAGATGCTTGAACACTCATTTTAAATAAAGAAAATTTCTTGACACCCTTCGATATTTAAATACCTTTTTTTCATATAAAAATATCTTATTTTTTGGATCCTCATTATTGATAAACTAGCATGATCCAATTCACATTTATTATCTGACACCTTGTTTTATTTTCGAGGGTCGTAATGTTGTAAGAATTCATAATCATTATTCAACTCAAACCATCTTTTTTATTTATTATTCGACTCATTATATATGAATATGTAATTTATGGTTTTTATTAGTATATATTTCAAAACATTATCCATATTGATAATTTCATTATATATTAAATTCAAAAATTAATATTCCTAACTCAAAATCATGAATTGGGTAATTTTTATCATAGAAATTAAATTTCCTTGAGTAATAATTTATGACTATGTTATTATACATGAGTAAACATCCTAAAAACTTATAGGATGCATAAATATAATTTATATACCCTTCTCCAGTTCAAGGGATTTTATGTACAGGTGTGATGATTATTCTTCTCTTCAGTTCATTAAGTCATTCCTCTCAATCATCCATAAAATTGGTCATCGATTCCTTCTGAGTTATCTTCCGAGTTTACTCGATTTCCATTTAAAAATATCCACAACATGATGATAGTGTCCATCCAACCCTAGAGAACTATGGATTTCATTCATATTGGTTGGTATAGGACAATATTCAATAACTTCATTCTTTGAGGGTTCTACTAATTTACATAAGGTTAATACTATATAATCAAAAATATTAAACATTCCAAATCCAAAATTAACATTTGTTAAATGTTTTAGAAATATTATCTTTCTATGGGTCTTCAGCACAATCCTCAAGTGATCTTTATGGTCTAAATTGTCATTGAATATATAAGAATATATTCTATAAATACAACAAAAAATTGATCAATGTAATTTTTTAAAACGATATTCATTAAATTTATTTAGATAGTGGGGAATTAGTATGACCAAAAGAAATAACCATAAATTCATAATTTTTCTACCATGTTAGGATTTCCATCAATGGTAAATCAACATTCTTTAACTTCAATTGATGATATCTAAAATAATGATAAATCTTGGAAAAGTATTTTGATTTATGTAATTGGTCAATAAGGTCATCAATACTGGGTAAAATATAATTATTATTAATAGTGATATTTTATTTCTTGGTAATTAGTGCATAGTTTCATTGATCCATATTCATTTTAGAAAAACCTATTAGGTATACCCCATAGTGAGAAAAATTTATTAATTAATTCCATTCCATAGTTATCATTTAGTTTCTTTTTCATTTCATGAAACACATTTGGTTCCATTCTATGTAGAGTCTTGGAAATAGGTTTATCACTAGGTTTGTGAAATTTTTAAAATTCTAAACCATTATTCAGTGGAAGAATAGGTAAATAATCTAAAATAAATAAATAAAATCCTTAATAAAATAAATATCTTTGGTATAATGTTTCTTCCCAATAATCTAAGTGAACATATTCTTTTGAATTAGAATCATGACCAATACAATGGATGAAATTTCCATTAAAATTTGTTTTTATTTAAAATGATAGGAGATCATATGTTAGTCTAGGATATCAAACATAACTTCAATTCCTTAGCAATTAATGTGGTAATTATGTAATGAAATTAAATACATGTCCAATATAACATATAATTCAAATATAGGTTGAATTTAATGATTTAATGGAGGAAAATTCCTCCAAACCTTAACTGAAAAATAATTATAGACTTGGTATGACATTATCATACCATTGGGGATTTTATTGCTAACTATATATTTAGTTTTTGAGGTGGAACATTAATAATTTTATTAAAGTTTTTAGATATAATATATTTGGATGATTTAGAATCAAATAAGACATTATTAATTGTATATTTCATGGTTTGTATTCCTTTTAAAACATTGTCATCATAACACTCATTAAAATGATCGACCACAAGATATTTGATGGTTTGTACTTAGAACTATTTTTCATAATACCAATAATCATTACATTTAAAAAAATAGAGTTTGGGTGGTGAATTCTAGGAAGATCTAAATTTACTTTCATCATTTGAAAAATTATTTCTATCATTTCAACCATCAATTTTCCAATGACTTTCCCTTCCAAACATGAAACATTTACTATTTATCTTCTGAGAATACCCACCATCATTCATTCATAAATTTGAACATAAAAAAGGATCAACTTCTTTTTTATGTTTTTTATAATTTTCTTTGAATTTCATTAATAATTTCTTATCAAACCCAAGAGATATATGGGTAATTTTAATTTCCATATCCCCCTTGAGAGCACATCGATATAATCCTTCATAACAAAAGAATTCCCTTGCCAATCCTTGTGGATGAAAATATTCAGATACATCATATTAAGTGAATAATGAATAAATTATCTTTTCACTCATCTTGGAATATAATACCATAAGAATAACTCCCATGTCATGTGAAATTTTCATCATAAGTTCCAATAGAATCATCAACCCTATGATTTATCTCAAGGATATTTTTCTCCATTTTCTTATGAAGAATATAAGAAATGTTCTTATTGAAGAATAAAATTTTAATGTCTTCCAACCCCATATATTTAATTGATTATTTTTCTCTCATGTTCTTGATAATATTCAACCACCAATCTACTTCACATTCAAAATGAAAAATAATCAAAACAAAATTCTATTATTTTGAACACTATATTATATAAAATATATTTTCAATGGTATTGATCTATTTCTCCATGACTAATGTATCATTAGACCCACTAAAAATATGGATGGTTTCTTATGAAGAATCAATATAATGTTGTTCTCTCCTTTTATAATTTGTAAGATCATGATGATTCATATTTTCATAAACTTGTTTGATCATAACAGTAAAAAATTTCATTCTATATCCTATAACACTCAGTTTAATGGGAGGGAAATAATTTCATTATCAATCTAATTCAGTATTAACATGATTCCCTTGGGTTCATTCCATGGAATAGAACCGAAAAAAAAATTGTGTGAGAAACAATATTTATGGTAAAAACCCAAAAAATCATGAAAATTCACTTATTGTATTTAAAAATCATGAAACTTTATTCTATGACTCCTTAGGTTTAAACAAGGTTATTCATGATCATTACTAGAACATTTTTATTTAGTATTATAATTACACATATCCCTAGGGTTCTTACTAGAGTTTTGTCATCCTATATATTAATGTTTAACTAAACCATTATATGATACAATATATGACAACCCATACTTTTAAAAATTTCTATTCCATTTTTAATATATGAGTATTCATTACACAACATTTTGATCCACTCGTGAATCTTATAATTATTTTTTATTTAAAAACAAGGGAGCATAAACAACTAAGTCATAAAATATATTCATTATCTCCTATTATTTTTTCATAACTATGATACTTCTTAGACATAAGATACTTAATGCAATTAATTAAAACCTGGGGAAAATAAATATAAGAAATGTTGGGATATGATGAATATTAACGAAAAACATGAGAAATATCAATTATTATATAAGTAAAACATATGAAGAAGGGTCTGAGAACATTAAATTAACATTTGGTAATCATTCCCTGAAAATTAAAAATCATAATATTGAGTGATTTATTAAATCATAGAATTTAATAAGATATGAAGGATAATGTAATTGAATAACATGATCCATAACTGTATAACATTATAATAAGACATGGAATAGTGTCATAAACATAAAAAAATAATATTTTATTAGTATTCAATGAAATATTCATAGAATATCATAGTTTAATGGGTTCACTTCCCAAACCGTCGTAGTAATTAAGGTTCACTCCAAAAAATATAATAGTGGAAAATGCCTCTTACTAAAATAAGTTTACTCCCCATTCTAGTCCATTTTATCTCTGGAAGTATGACCATTAATCCATTGCATTGGATGAAGATATAGGTCCCACCCATCACATGTAAGAACCCGGTTCTTGTTTTAGAGGTACGGGCTTCTTCTTTTCCTTTTCCTTAAGTGTTTTTGAGAAAATATGGAAAATGGGGAAAAATCCTATATTTTGGAACTACATGTCGTGTACTTTATCCACACGCCGTGTACTTTTGGCCGTGTTGGGATGAGTACACGGGCCATGTAGCCATGCCGGCGATGATGGGTAAAACAACTGACTACACGCCGTGTAGTGGTACCTTACACACCATGTAGTCAGTCAGCATGCTTAAAAAGTAAGGTGGTGGCGTCGCCGCCAGCTGGGCGACAGTACACGCCGTGTACTCAAGAGTACATGTTTTGTACTCATGTCGACTGATGAACAGTGTGACGGTGTCGCCAAGTGAACAGTTAAATGAAATAAGAACACGTCGTGTACTCAGATGTATATGTCGTGTAATTTTTTTGGCTTAAAACAGGAAGTAGCCTCCTCATTTAGAAGAGGAGCCACTTGAGCCACTTTGGAGCCAATTGAGGAGGCCGAATCTTTGAAGATCCACCGGGCGTTCGTATGGAATCTGATTCGGCTTCGGACGATTTCGTTGGAACCGCACAGGTAAGCCCTTCCTCCTCCTGGTACCATTCTTACCAATTCCTCTCCCAATGTTAGTTATTTACGTTTGAATGGGTTTTGCTCTTCATCAAATTTACGTTGTTCTTGGGTGTTTCTAGAGTCGGCATTTGGGTATAACATTCCTTGGCGTATAAGGTAGGTGTCTTGGTGTTATTTTTCCAACTGTCGTGGTTTTTTGTGCTTTTTTTAGCTATGAACCCATATTGGGGTGTCATGAGGCTGAGGTCGTGGCTAATTTAACTACCTAGAACTACATAGGTAATTAAATAAGGTTGTAAAAATGTTGTCTGGGATCGTTGCATGGATCCAGGACCTTTTCGAGGGGTGTGTTCCTCTGTTTAGCCGTTTGGCCAGGATACCCAAGGGTATGCCTTAAATGTAGTAACTGTAGAATTTCCTTGAGAGGAATTTTTTGTTTACTGCATTTTGATATGTTGGGAATTTCCCGGTTACCTGTTAGCCTGAGGGAGTTGTTGTAATTGGCCTGAGGGCATGACTATTTTAGCCCGAGGGTTGTCGTTATTCTGCCCGAGGGCAACCTTTCGTGTCTGAGGGCTTGAATTTTGTGCCTGAGGGCGACACTTCATATGCCTGAGGGCAAAAATTTCTATTACGCATGAGGGAAATAACTACGAGCTGGATTCTGTATGGCCCGAGGGCAAGCCTGAGGGCGTGGTTACTATTTTAGCCTGAGGGAACGGTACTGGTTAGCCTGAGGGATTGGTGCTGTTGAGCACAAAAAAGTTACTAAATTAAAGGAACTAAATGAATAATAAAATGGAAATTTAACTGTTAAGTAAGTTACTTTTGAGTACTTCTTATTTATTTCATTTTACTACTACACACTTGTTGCATGTTTTACACACAGTTGAGCACGGGCCTTTGGTGGGTGCCTACTGAGATATATTTCTCACACCCTGTTTGGGTCATGCTTTTCGGCCTAAACAGATTACGTTGTTGCAGGTGTAGATAGGTTCAAGAGTCCATATACAGGTACTTGACTGTTGCTAAGGAGTAGGAGGGCATTGGACCGAGCCTAGGCTCGCGATGCCGCTGCTAGGTGTTTTGCTTGCATTGTTGTACTCTGTTTTCTGTTGTACTGTATTGATGTATCACATGTTATGGATGTTTTCTTAGAACTTGAAACACGTAGAATCATCACTTATATACTGTTGGTTATATCCACTACTGTAGTTATTTCAGTTGTGTATGTTTACTGCTTCCGCTGTTTTTTGTATGTTTATTTTGGTATTCCGTTGTGCTACACTTTGACAAATGAGAGCATAGTTTCCCTACTATCAGACATGGGCCCTCGCTGCTAGTCGGCAGCCTTTGGTGTTTGGGGAAATGTGCTTGAGGTCACGTGGCGAACCGGGCTCGGGGCACCCGTTGCGTGGCACCCGGGTCTGGGACGTTACAAAGTGGTATCAAAGGGCGTTTCTTTTCTTTGACTTACTATTTGGAGCCGTATTCAGGGATAGGACAGAATGGTAGTTGGTAATAAGCTGTGCCTGGGTGTAGCTAACCCATGTACAGGGAAAATCTAGTCTACCTTGTATTTTTCATTATTTGATTTGCAATTTTACGGTTGATATGTTTTCACCGTTGGGTGATGCACGTGGATTGTGCTATTTATATTTTATCTGTGGGTTATATTTAGTTTCAACCCGATGAGATGAGGGTATGTCGTCTCATGCATCATATAGGAACATTCTAGATATCACATTCCATGCATAGTTTCCATGCCATGTAGGTGCATTAGAAATTCGCATGTTGTTGTGCTAGAAAAGCATGTTGTTGTGATAGCTGCTTGATAAATACCTGCCTAGTGATATGGTGTTTTTGTTTGATCTTGTTTATAAAATCGACGCTAAACCTCAATTTTGGGGGTGTATGGGCCCCCATTGACGGGAATTTGGTGAATCATTGACTGTTTTTGGTTATAACACAAATAAGATGGCAAACTTTGGTTATTGGGGTGTATGGGCCCCCACAGCTCGGAATTTGACACTTAGGTGTTGTTTTTCAGTATTTTCTGGGTTTCGGAGAAGTTTCTGAGGCATACTGTACGGAAACCCAGTATACACGCCGTGTAGTATTTTTATACAGTCCGTGTATGTTCTTCTGTTCGGGAAGAAAAATAAACTTTTTGAGTACATGCCATGTACCCTGAGTACACGCCATGTAGTCTTTTCCCGTGTCACAAACCGTGTGGGCGGCGACACGGGGTAAGGAAGAGCTTGGGTAAAACACGCCATGTAGTTTTTTTACACGTCGTGTAGTGTTGACCTGGTGTCCGACAGTGTAACTAACAACACGGTTCGGTGAACTCCTTGACAGAACACGCCGTGTCAGTTATGGACACGCCGTGTAGTGTGACCTGGGGACTCGGTCGTGTAACTAACAACACGGGCCGGTGTCACATCTCCCGGAACACACCATATAGTCTTGTCCGAGGACAGACCATCTGGAGTTAGCCATATGGCTACGAAATGGGATGGTGTACAGGCTGTGTGCGGGTGTAACACGCCGTGTGGAGTAAAGTCGAGTAGTCGGCCGTGTCACAGATGACACTGGCAGTTGGAAAATAACACTGAACACGCCATGTGGGTATTATACACGCCGTGTTGTTTTGTTGAACGGAAGCCGTGTGGCATAGCCATGTGGAAGGACCCGGGAAGGGGAAGGGAAGTCAAGTACACGCCATGTAGTCATTGTACACGCCGTGTAGTCTTGTTTTGCCAATTTTGAATACTTTCTTCCTCTTGTTCCCTTTTTGGTTCCTTCCCTTTCAGTCTTAATAATCTTAAATCTGTGACGTGCTTTTGACCTTGTAGAATCATGCCTCCTAGATGACCGCGAGTTGTTCTCCAGAAGAGCGGCGACGATTATACTCCAGAGATAGTGGGCCATGGGATACCAGTTGATCCACCAGTAGAGCCAGATGCGGCACCAGCTATTATACCGGACACGTGCATGGAGGCGCAGTTCCGTGAAAGCTTATTGCGGTTCATGCAGACCTTTCAGGGAGCACCGCGGGCTGCCACATCTATGGCCGAGCTGACGCGTATCTTTCAGCAGCAGCATCCGCCTACGTTCTCAGGGGATGGCGGACCATAGGCTATAGAGTCTGGTGTAGGATCGATGCAGACTATTTTCGAGCATCTTGAGATGCCTCCAGGGCGGAGGGTCAAGCTCACGACTTACATGCTGCATGATTCCTCCAAGAGGTGGTGGGATGTTACCACCCAGTTAGAGAATCACAAGGACATGGCGTGGGAGGATTTTCAGGTAGTCTTCTATGAATTCTTCTTTCCCGAGAGGCTGAGGGTAGATAGGGCTCGAGAATTCATGAATCTGCAGTAGGGCGCTATATCAGTGATGGACTATTCTTCCCGTTTTACAAAACATCAGAGCTTTGCACCCGTGCTGGTGGGTGATGAGATGCTGAGAGCCAGACGTTTTGAGTATGGTCTTCATTATGACATCTGAGTGCTGGTGAATGTTTTCAGGTTGCATACTGTACACGCGATTGTGATCCATGCATTGATTAAAGAGAGTAACCTGCGGGAATCGAGTGTTGTGGGCCAAGGCGGTTGAGCACAAGTTACTGGTACTATTTCTGCTGGAAAAAGGAAGAAACAGATGGACTTCTCTCAGGGAGGTATTACCATCCAGGAAGCTTCTTCAGGTGGCCTGATCAGGTTCTACTAGTGTGGAAAAGAGGGGAACAAGAGGCCACAGTGTCCAAGAGACCCAGTAGAGTGCCGAGCTTGTGGAAAGATGGGTCATCTGCAGCGCTTTTGCAGGGCGTTTCTACCAGTGGCTAGTGAGAGGGGTTCTGTGCAGACTCCGCATGCGGAGCAGGACCAATGGCTTCTTACCAGTCCGGGAACTGGAATACATCATGGCGTGCAGGCAGAGATGGTGGTCGTGGCCGTGGTAGCCAGACACCAGGATCTCAGACGCAACAGGGTGGGACAGCTCAGGGTAACCAGGCTATGTCGTAGGGTCGTGGCACTGGACATGCATATGCAGTGCAACAGACCCAGCAAGAGCAGGATCCCAGACCTTCTACTATCAAAGGTACTATTCTAGTAGCTTCTATCTTGTCTTCAGTACTTTTTGATACAGGTGCTACACATAGTTTTATATCTGTACCCATTGTGAAGAGCCATGGGCTAAGTGTTTCTACATCTTCTGATATCATGACGCTAGACACTCCGTTGGGGACTACAATGGCTGGTGTGTGTCAGTGCAAGGAGTTCCCCCTTGAGGTTGATGGGTGTCGCTTCCTTTGGGACCAATATGTCTCAGAGATGACGAGCTATGACATCATTCTTGGGATGGACTGGTTGGTTCCCTTCCAAGCTTTTGTAGACTACTATCATCACAGGGTGCGTTTCACGTCACCAGAGGGCGGAGAGTTTCTATACAAGGGTGAATGGGATGTTCAGGCGAGTCGAGTTGGACCAGAGAATCATGGGAGAGGTGGAGTCACAGCCCAGATTGCGAGCTTATATCTGGATGACCAGGGGACTTGTCAGACGGATTTCCCTCTAATTGTCAATCGTTTCAGGGATGTCTTCCCGGACAACTTTTCATGTCTACCATCGGTGTGTGAGGTGGATTTCTCTATCGAGATTGTGCTAGGAGCAGCACTAGTGTCCATTCCTCTTTATAGGATGTCCAGGCCTGAATTGCATGAGCTCAAGAGGCAGTTAGAGGAGCTACAGGCGAAGGGTTTTATCCGACCCAGTACTTCTCCTTGGGGTTCTCAGGTCCTTTTTGCGAAGAAGGCGGATGGTACCCTTAGGCTTTGCGTGGATTATCAGAAGCTGAACCAGTTGACGGTTAAAAACTGATATCCCTTTCCAAGGATAGACGATCTTTTTGATCAACTTCATGGAGCACGAGTGTTCTCGATGATTGACTTGAGATCCGGATATCATCAGCTGCGCGTTAGACCATCTGATATACCTCTCACAGCATTCAAGAGCAGGTATGGCCTATATGAGTATACGGCTATGCCATTCGGACTCACAAAAGCGCCAGTAGTTTTCATGGCTCTGATGAATCGTGTGTTCCATCCGTATCTTGATTCGTTTGTGGTAGTTTTCGTGGATGATATCTTGGTGTACTCTCACACTCGACACGACCATGCCACCCATCTTGAGATTGTATTGAGTACACTGAGAGAGAATCGCCTATATTCTAGGCTCTCGAAGTGCCACTTTTGGATAGACCAGATTCACTTCCTGGGTCATATCATCTCAGAGGCAGGAGTTGCAGTAGACCCAGAGAAGCTGAGGGCAGTAGTTTCCTGGGAGCAGTCCAAGAACTTGTTTGAGATACAAAGTTTCTTAGGGCTGGATGGTTACTACAGACGCTTCATAAAAGGCTTCTCTCTCTTAGCAGCACCGTTGACAGGTCTGACTATGAAGGGTGTGAAGTTCGTTTGGTTAGAAGCTTGTGAGACAACTTTTCAAGACCTGAAGGGAAGACTGACATCAGCACCGATCCTGATACTCTTAGAGCAGGGGAAGAGCTATACAGTTTACCGTGATGCATCAGGGATTTGGCTGGGAGCCATTTTGATGCAGGGCAACCGAGTTTTGGCGTACGGGTCATGGCAGTTGAGGCCACATGAGAGGAATTACCCGACGCATGATCTCGAGTTGGCTTCAATTGTGCATGTGTTGCGCTGTTGGAGACATTACCTTTTGGGAGAGCATTTTGTGGTTTTCATCAACCACAAAAGCCTCAAGTATATCTTTACTCAGCGTGACCTGAATCTGAGGCAGAGAAGGTGGGTCGAGTACCTACAGTCCTTCGATTTTGAGCTTGCATATAAACATGGTAAAGGTAATGTAGTAGCTAATGCACTAAGCAGGAAGACTCAGATACAGGCAGTGCAGGAATCCAGTGATGAGTGGCAGCTTATAACTTTGTTATCTAAGATGCATCTAGAGGTGCATGACAGTCAGGGGCAGACTTATCTTTCCTCGTTATCTGTAAATTCTACCCTCCTGTACAGAGTGATGATGAGGAAGCTATCATATTCAGAAGGCCTAGTTCTACAAGAGTCGGTGGCAAGTGAGGACCCTCCTCCTGGTTGGACGATAGGTGATGATGAGGTTTTGAATTTCCATGGACGCGTATGGGTTCCAGGGGATATACGCGAGGAGCTGATGCAGGAGTTTCATGCTTCAGCTTGGTCAGTTCATCCTGGGGTTACCAAGATGCACCGAGACTTGAGAGGTCAGTATTGGTGACTGGGTATGAAGAGAGAGATAGCTAGTTTTGTTACGAGGTGTTCCACCTGTCTGCAGGTGAAGGAATATCATCAGAGACCAGCTGGGCTGTTACAGCAGTTGTCCTTTCCGGAGTGGAAATGGGATGATGTCGTGATGGATCTCGTGACGAGTTTTTCGAGGTCACCTTGTGGCAATGACGTTGTGTGGGTTGTTGTGGACAGACTCACAAAGAAACTCACGTTTTGCCGATCAAGGAGACCTTCGGTGTGGAAGAGCTCTGAAGGCTGCATATCTGAGAGATCGTACGTCTTCATGGGGTCCCTCTTCATATCGTTTTAGATAGGGACGCCCGCTTCACTTCAGATTTCTGGCAGAGTTTTCATAGGGCACTGGGTACACAGGTGCTTCTGAGCACAACATACCACCCTCAGACAGATGGCCAGTCAGAGCGGATGATACAGGTGCTAGAGGACATGGTGTGTGAATGTGTCCTATACTTTGGGGGCTCTTGGGAGAAGCATATACCCTTAGTCGAGTGTGCCTATAACAATAGTTATCAGGCAACTATAGAGATGGAACCATATGAGGCTTTATATGGTAGGTCATGCCGATCACCTTTGTGCTGGTTAGAGGCAGGTGAGGCAGCTTCTCTGGGGCCACATCTCGTGTAGGAGACATCTGAGCAGGTCCAGATGATTTGGAAGCGGATGGCTACCACAAAGTCTCGTCAGAAGCCTTATGCTGATTGCCGCAGATGACCTTTGAAGTTCATGGTCGGGGATCGGGTTTTCTTCCATGTTTCGCTAAGTCTCGGACACAAACGGATTAGGAGACAGGGAAAGCTTTCACTGAGGTATGTGGGACCATTTGAGATTCTGGAGAGAGTCAGGCTGGTTGCCTATCGGTTGAGGTTACCACATCGGTACTGAGCCATGCACGACGTCTTCCACGTGTCTCAGTTGTATCGCTACCTTTCAGACCCATCTCACAACTTTCAGCCAGAGGAGGTTGAGCTTCAGCATGATGCGTCCTTTGAGGAGAATCTGATTCTTATCGTTGACAGGAGCACGGAGGTTCTCTGAGGCTGGTCAGTACCTCTCGTACTGGTGCTATGGCAGCATGGCCAAGTGCAGGACGAGACCTAGGAGAGAGAGTCCAACATACGTGCTCAGTGGCCAGAAATGTTCTGAGCTTTCTCTTTGCCACCCTTGCAAGGGAAATTCAGGGACGAATTACTATAAAGGGAGAAGTTTGTACGTACCTAGTTCATGTTTTAGAGGTACGATCTTCTTATTTTCCTTTTCCTTAAGTGTTTTTGAGAAGATATGGAAAATGGGGAAAGAATCCTAAATTTTGGAACTACACACCGTGTACTTTATCCACACGCAGTGTACTCTTTGGCCGTGTTGGGATGAGTACACGGGGCATGTAGCCATGTCGGCGATGAAGGGTGTAGAAACCGACTACACGCCGTGTAGTGGTACCTTACATGTCGTGTAGTTAGTCGACATGCTTAAACAGTAAGGCGGTGGCATCGCTGCCAGCTCGGCGACAGTACACACTGTGTACTTAAGAGTACATGTTGTGTACTCATGTCGACTGATGAATAGTGTGGCGGTGCCTCCAAGTGAACAATTAAATGAAAAAAGTACACGCCATGTACTCAAGAAGTACACGTCGTGTACTTTTTTTCAGATTAAAACAAGTCGTAGCCTCCTCATTTGGCAGAGGAGGCACTTGAGCCATTTTGGAGCCAAAGGAGGGGGCCAGATCTTTGAAGATCCACCAAGCATTCGTCTGGAATCTGATTCTGCTTTGGACGATTTCGTTGGAACCGCACAGGTAAGCCCTTCCTCCTCCTGGTACCGTTCTTACCAATTCTTCTCCCAACGTAAGTTATTTTCGTTTGAATGGGTTTTTTTCTTAGTCAGATTTACGTCGTTCTTGGGTGTTTTTGGAGTCAGAATTCAGGTATAACGTTCGTTGGCGTATAAGGTAGGTGGCTTGGTGTTATTTTTCCAACTGTCATGTGTTTTTGTGCCTTTGTGAGCTACAAACCCATATTGGGGTTTCGTGAGGCTGAGGTCGTGGCTAATTTAACTACATAGAACTGTATAGGTAATTAAATAAAGTTGTAAAAATGATGTTTGGGATCGTTGCTTGGATCCAGGACCATCCCGAGGGGTGTGTTCCTCTGATTAGCCATTTGGCCAGGATACCCGAGGGTATGCCTTAAATGTAGTAACTGTAGAATTTCCTTAAGAGGAATTTCTTGTTTACTACATTTTGATATGTTGGGAATTTCCCGGTTATCTGTTATCCTGAGGGCGTTGTTGTGATTGGCCTGAGGGCGTGACTGTTTTAGCCTGAGGGCTGTCCTTATTCCGCCTGAGGGCAACCTTTTGTGCCTGAGGGCTTGACTTTTGTGCCTGAGGGCGACACTTCGTATGCCTGAGGACGATAATTTCTATTACGCCTGAGGGAAATACCTACGGGTTGGATTCTGTATGGCCCAAGGGCAAGCCTGAGGGCGTGGTTACTATTTTATCCTAAGGGCATGGTACTGGATGGCCTGAGGGCTTGGTGTTGTTGAGCACAAAACTATTACTAAATTAAAGGAATTAAATGAATAATAAAATGGAAATTTAACTGTTATGTTAGTTAATTTTGAGTACTGCTTAGTTATTGCATTTTACTACTGCACACTTGTTGCATGTTTTACACACAGTTGAGCACGGACCTTTGGTGGGTCCCTACTGAGATATATTTCTCACACCCTGTTTGGGTCACGCTTTTCGGCCCAAACAGATTAGGTTGCTGTAGGTGTAGATAGGGACAAGAGTCCCTATACAGGTACTTGACTGTTGTTGAGAAGTAGGAGGGCATGGGACCAAGCCTAGGCTCGCGATGCCGCTGCTAGCTATTTTTCTTGATTTTTTGTACTCTGTTTTCTGTTGTACTATATTGATGTATCACATGTTCTGGCTGTTTTATTAGAACTTGAAGCATGTAGCATCATCACTTATATACTGTTGGTTATATCCACTGCTGTAGTTATTTCAGTTGTGTATGTTTACTTCTTCCGCTGTTTGTTGTATGTTTATTTTGGTATTCCGCTGCGCTAGACTTTGACAAATGAGGTCATAGTTTCCCCACTATCAGACATGGGCCCTCGCTGCTAGTCGGCAGCCTCTGGCGTTTAGGGAAATGCGCTTGAGGTCACGTGGAGAACCGGGCTCGGGGCACCCATTGCGTGGCACCCGGGTCCGGGACGTTACATCACATAATGAGAATCAAAATTATTTGTTCCATGTGATCATAAATAACTCATCATTTCAAAACTCATGAAAATAAATCAATTTCATAATAATCTCATTATAGAATAAACCATGTTAAAGAAATAGGTTTATTTTCATCATAAAGATAAACAGTCCAGTGAAATAATAAAAATTGTATCCTTGGATCACATGCCCATTAAATATTATGCAATGTCAATGGATGTCATATTAGATAGAAAATGACCTTGAATAATCACTTGGTATAATTGTTTAAAAAAAACCTATATGTTATGAAATCACTTCATTTTCTGTAAGATACACACTTATATTAGAAACCTTTTTCATTGAAAATAAACATAAAAAACATTATTTATGCTTAAAATAAAATATTAGTTTTGATATATGGTAAATACATTAATTTTTTATAAGTAAATAAAAAAATTCCATCATTTTTTTATAGAAAATTTATAAAGTACTCCATTTTCAATGCGAATAGATAATCCCTTTTAATTTTTTTTCTGAAAAGTAAAACATTGGTAAAAAATTGATTATAAAATCTTAGAATAATGGTAAAAAAAATATAACGTTATTATAAAAATGTTATATTGAGGATAAATATTCCCCATGGGAATTGATAAATAAATAATCATCAATATTGATGAGATTGTAAAATAAAACACTTACATTGAAATTGTGTTTCTTCAAAATCATTATCACCTCCTATATAATCAATATTAATTTATTATAATTCTATTCCATAGTCACATTATCACTTATAATATCATATATTATACATTTATAAAATTTCATCACATAGTTTTATCAGTAATTTCTTATTCAAATCCTCATTTATCGGTTTTCATTATTTCATTTATCAAAATTATTTTAGTTATGTAGTACAAATACTAGTAAATATATCTTATTCAATAAATAAAGTATAAATAATGATATATATATTATATATATTAATTATATATGTAACGCCCTGACCCCAGTTTCCCAGAGTCGATGCATTATTAGATAATATTGGAATGGTCACAAGAAAGATTAAGTCTCGAAAGACCGATTAGTTTAGTAGCCTTGGAATAACTAGATACATTCATAAAGTTTAAATTATATCATAAAGTGAAAACTACTACAACAACATCTAGCCTTCATATCCCCTCATATTATCCCTACAGATCATTCATAAATTACTTCTTCACATCCTGGGAAAAATAAAACATTGAAAGGGGTGAGCTCAAATGCCTATTAAGGATAACAATATAGCGGAAACATTCATAAATAAGCATAAACATTTAAGGAAATTTATAGCTAAAACAAAAGACTTTTAATCTTAAACTTCAGCATAATATGGAAAATATAAAATGAAATAATTTCATTTACTTATTCACAGGGATATTATACTAGTCGAATAAGCACATGCAATATCAATAACCACTTTTATAATGATGGAATGCATAATGCCAGACTATCATAACCACATAGCCAAGGACTCATTCCAAGAATAAAAATAAGATTTGGTCAAGGAATCATGCCAAGAAACTAGTTTTTTCGTGAGACCTACCGATCCATCGAGGATTTATAGCAGGCTCCACTCGTCTCATATTATGTCCAATGCATTCCTCAAATGAACAGGTTTAGACATAACATAAACATTTGTATTAAAACTAGGACACGAGATGTCAATACATTCTCCATAAACCATGAATGGAATAAAAATAACACATTCACAGTCAATCATATCACAAAACCTTCAATACAATATGGAAGTTTTGTATCATAATAAATAAACTTCAAATAAGCTTAAAATCCATCAAAGGATGTTGACATAGATGAAATCAAAACCATTTGAAAGAAATATCTCTTTTTCTAAAATCATTTAAAAGTCCCATAATTATAAAAGAAAAAATTTACTTTGAAAATATTCATATAAGCTTGTAAGGGAATCTTCGACAATTTTGTAATAGTGGAAAATAGCTGCACCCGCCGTATATGTTAAAAAATACATTCTTACCTTAATTCTGTCGAAATGGTTAAAAAGGACCTTGTTTTGAAAACAACGAAATGATTCCATAATAAAACTATTATAAAAAGTCATACAAGGGTATAAATTACTTTAACCCATATTCTGTAAAATATAATGTATGTTTTTAAATACATTTTTAAGAAACATGGATATGGATGATAAAGAGGTCCCAGTAGATAATTACGTATAAACAAACTCGGATAATGAAGAGATTGTGAAATAATCTTTACCTTGTACTTTTCCTTAGTCGAAGGAAAATTAACCTCCTTTATAATAGTTAAAACATTGTTATTAATTTATACAAGAACCATATACATAATTATGATATCATATATGATCTTCTAATAATGCTTTGGTGATAATACTTTAGTATTATCATTGTTTTGAATGTTAACTTACTCCTTTTATTTTATATGTTTTGTTACACAAGTCATGTTTGTTATGGATAGGTTGTACCTTATTCATATCCAGAATGATATAAAGTTCTTAAACATTACTTTTAATCATTAAATGAGAATTAGTCTTGAATGGATACGTTGGGGAATGAATCTCATCGCGTTCGTGGAGACGGTAGTCCGTACGTATGCACGAGCGACAATATCATTCTTTTGACATTAAAATAATATATTATTGAAAGGTATATCATATATACAAGAAAATTATCATGTTATATTTATTATTTACATGAATTACACATCATTATTATACCCATCCAAATAATAATATATTGAATAACAATTACACCACGACGTGGAGATGGTAAACCGTATGTACGCACGTATGTTAGCATGTCATTCAAAGGATGGATAGAGTACTGAATATTGTTGTACCATATTTATAATAATATAACTGTATATAATAGATAATGTAGTTATTATTTTAGAATGGGAATAACAAAGAATGAAGAATTAGAAGAAGAAATAAACTTGAAAAAGGGTGGTGAAAACATTAACTCTTCTTCGGGTTCTTCCTTTTGATTTGATCAAAAGGGATCCTTATGTTGAATTTCTGATCAAAATAAGGCCTATATGTTGAAGTGAGGGAATTTTAGAGAGTTTTTGGGTAGGTTTTTTCTGAACCAAAAGGCTTTGAATGTGTGAATAATTGGTTAGAAGTGGTGTCCTTTTATAAGGGGGAGGAGGGCACCTTAGGAAAATCTAGAAATATTATTTTATAATAAATACATATTCAGTTAATAATGGCTCCAAAGTAGATTTTTTAATGTTTAAGGTGGTTATGGGTCTAAAACCACTCAACCAATAGAATTTAGACAGGTTTGGGTCATTATATTAACCTTATCTGTTAGTTTTAACTCTTAGTTAATTAGTTTGACACTTACCATGTCACTTTGTATTTTTATATTATATAATTAATAAACTTACTATATACCTCCAAGAAACCCTCATGTAGTCCATTAATGATACACCTATCATGATATAATCCTCTCGTCCAAACATTATATTTTTATGAATTGAATATAAATTAAAAATATAATATTTGTTTTAAAAACTCTTTTGTGTCAATTTTAACACTATTGGGTATTTTGTTTTTGATAAATTCATGACAGCATTATTACTTAAAAATAATAATATAAACAATCCAAATTTGTCATGATAACCTATAAAATTATCTTAATTTATAAAAAGTCTCAAATTACATTTATTTGGGTATTATAATATCAATTATCTTAATCTTTCATTAATACTATAATTACTGCATCATCATTGTTTCAAAAATAAATTCAATTATTTAATGTCTAAAAATTATAAATAAAATTCCATTATGTGGGAAATCATTTTATATTTATAATTAATATTTATAGTCTAAAATATAACATATATAACCTTATGTAAAAATTGTTTTTCTAAAAGATATATGCTTTTGTTATTTTTGTATTTACTTTAACTTAATTAATATAAAGTGTCCCTATCACCAACAAGTTGCTCTATGGGGTCCCAAAATCTTCCCAAATATGACCATGGTCGGACATGTATCCACCAATAAGGTTAGGAAACGTTTTAGGGTAATTTATTATTATTATAATATATTTTTTACCCTTATTTACCGGATTTACCCATTAACCATGGTAAATAAAATATTTACCGATGTAATTATTCAAAATGTCTAAAAATGAAAGATAACTACTTACACAATTTGGAAATCCTGATTCCAAATAAGGAATACATTTTTTCAAATTCAAAACAAAAAAGTGGCATAATTTAATTTAAAATTAATTCTCGCTGTCAAAACAAAAACTGTGTTTTTAAGAAATAATAAATATCAAAAGATTGGTACTTGTTTATATATGGTTTAATTGTGAAATTATGTCCAATGACCAAAATTGTATTAAATGGTAAAAATTTATTTTAAATATACTTTAAAACAACTCAAATTAATAATTTATCACTGTTAATTATTTCGATTAAAAAGGTTGTTTTTAATTAAAATTTAGTAATTTTCACTATTCATCAAAATATTAATGTTATCCGAAAAGTACCAAAATTGTATCCTATGATAATTTAGATATTCCAAACCAAAAATGAAGTCCATTTTGAATGATAAAATGTATAAAATTTCAAAAATTTGGTATTACTATTAATAACGGCTACTTTGATTGGTCGCGGCATGTTAGAATCTCGAAGTTGCGTACAACACACGCTACTGTATTATTCAAAGAGAAGCATATCGTGGAAGCTTGGGGTGTTACATTATCCCCTCCAAATAATTTCTTCCTCAAAATTTCTATAATTTTACTGCATAAAAAGGCTCGGGTGGTTCTTCATCATAAGTTCCTCGGGTTCCCACGTTGCCTCTTCCATTTTATGGTTTCTCCATAGAACATTTACTAGACGAGTCGTCCGGTTTCTCAGCACTTGTTCTCTTGTATCAAGAATCCTGATGGGATCTTCGTAATAAGAGAGATTAGGTACCAGTTCTAATTCCTCATAGTTGAGTACATGCGTTGGGTCATGCATATATTTTCTCAACAGTGATACGTGGAACACATCGTGAACTTTTGAGAGATTTGGCGGCATTGCCAAACAGTAAGCTACAGCCCCAATTCATTCTGCAATTTCGAACGGACTGATGTATCTGGGACTCAATTTACCTTTCCTTCCATAACATATAACTCCCTTCCATGGAGATACCTTCAATAAAACATGATCTCCCACATGAAATTTTAAATCCTTTCTTCAGTTGTCAGCATAGTTGTTCTGCCTATTTTGAGCTTCTTTGATGTGGTTTTGGATTACCTTCACCTTTTCCATCGTTTCATCCACCAGTTCTGGGCCTACAAGTTGTATTTCGCCAACATCATCCCAACAGGTTGGTGTGCGATATCTCTTTCCATATAACGCTTCATATGGTTTCAACCGAATACTTGAATGGAAGCTATTGTTATAAGAAAATTATACCAGATGTAAATATTGATCCCACATACCCTAAAAGTCAAGTGAGCAAGATCTCAACATGTCTTCTAAGGTTTGAATAGTCTGTTCCGATTGTGCATCTGTTTGAGGGTGGTAGGCAGTGCTCAAACAAAGTTCAGTATCCAAGGACTTCTGAAGACTCTTCCATAATCTTGAAGTAAAACATGGATCATGATCTGAAACAATCGATAGGGGTACTCCATGAAGTCTCAGAACTTCTTTAATATATATTCTTCCTAGACGTTCCAATGGTAGATCTTATCTTATAGCAAGAAAATTTGCTGACCTGGTAAGATGTTCAACAATAACCCATATTGCATCGTTCCTTATAGGATTCTTTGGTATCCCCATGACGAAGTCCATCGTAATATTATCCCATTTCCTCTCAGGTATGGGAAGAGGTTGCAATACTCCACCAGGATGTTTCCTTCCAGCTTTCACTTGTTGACAAACCATACATCTTGACACAAAATCAGAAATATCCCTCTTTATGTTGTCCCACCAAAAATGTTCCTTAAAATCTTTATACATTTTGGTGCTCCCAGGGTGTATAAGGAAATTGGAACTATAAGAATCATCTAACAATTCCCTTTTTAAATCAGGTATATCGGGAAAACAAGGTTTCTTCCCGAATTTCCAAATTCCTTCTTTATACACAAAGTCTCTCAATTTCCCATCTTTCACAGCTTTAATATTCTCTTGAAATTCTTTATAATCGGTCTAAGAACTCTTAATCAATTCTAGTAAATATGGTTTGGAAACCATTTCAAAAATCACTGATGTTTCACTTTCCATGGTTATTCTCATGTCCATCTTCACTAGATCCATGAAAATTGGATCCCTTTTAATTCTCATATTGTTCAAAACTCCATGATCTTTTCGGCTCAAAGCATCTTCCACCTTATTTGCCTTCCCCAGGTGGTAGTGTATCATACAATCATAATCCTTGAGTAACTAAAGCCATCTCCTTTGGCTCATATTGAGTTCTTTTTGTGAGAAAATATACTTCAAACTCTTGTGATCATTATAAATATCACATTTTTTCACCATAGAGGTAGTGTCTCCATATCTTCAAAGAAAATATCACAGCTGCTAAATCCAGATCATGAGTAGGATAGTTTTGATCATGAATTTTCAACTGCCGTGATGCATAGGCAATAACCCTATCATTCTACGTAAGGACACAACCATGTCCTTTCTTCGATGCATCTCTATAAATAACAAACCCATCATTTCCTGATAGTAGATTAAATATAGGAGCATTAACTAATCTTCTATTCAGTTCTTCAAAACATTCTTCACACTCTTTTTTCCAAACAAATTTAACCCCTTTACGTGTGAGCTTTGTTAATGGGTTAGCCAACCGGGAAAAATTCTGGATGAAATGTCGATAATAACCTGCTAAACCAATAGAACTGTGTAACTTAGTTATACTCGTAGGTTTTGGCCATTCTTGGATTGCCTTGGTCTTAGAAGGATCAACAGAGATTCCATCTTTAGAGACAATATGGCCAAGAAAAGAAATCACCTAAAGCTAGAATTCACACTTGCTAAACTTCCCATATAATTCATGTCTTCTTAGAGTCTTCAAGATAATGAACAAGTGATTATCATGATCTTTATATCTTTTAGATTATACAAAGATATCATCAATAAATACCACCACAAAATTATTGAGTTATTCCTTGAAAACATTATTCATTAGATCCATGAATACAGAGGGTGCATTAGTCATCCCAGAAGGAATTAATGATACACCTATCATGATATAAGTCTCTTAGCAGAACCTTATATTTTTAAGAATTGAATATAAATTAATAATGTAATATTTGTTTTAGAAACACTTTTATGTCAATTTTGACACTATTGGGTATTTTGTTTTTGATAAATTCCTAACATCATTATTACATCAAAAAAATTATATAAACAATAATAATTTTTCATAGTAACCTAGAAAATTATTGGAATTTATAAAAAGTATCAAATTACATTTATTTCCGTATTTATAATATCAATTATCTTAATCTTTCATTAATACAGTAATTACTGCATCATCATTGTGTCATAAATAAAAAAAATTATTTAATGTCTAAAAATTATAAATAAAATTCCATTCTGTAGGAAATTTTTTTATAATTCTAATGAATTTTTATAGTCTAAAATATAACATATATAACCTATGTAAAAATTGGTTTTCTAAAAGATATATGCTTATGTCATTTTTGTTTTTACTTTAACTTAATTAATATAATGTGTCCCTATCACCTACAAGTGGCTCTATGGGGTCCCAAAATAAACCCAAATATATCCATGGTCGTAAATGTATCCACCAATAAGGATAGGACGTGTTTTAGGGTAATTTATTATTATTATAATATTATTTTTTACCCTTATTTACCGGATTTACCCTTTAACCATGGTAAATAAAATATTTACCGAAGTAATTTTTCAAAATGTCTAAAAATTAAAGTTTCCTATTTACACAACTTGGAAATCTTGATTCCAAATATTGAATCCATTTTTCCAAATTCAAAACACATAAGTGGCAGAAATTAATTTAAAATTAATTCCTGGTGTCAAAACAAAAAGCATGTTTTTAAGAAATAATAACTATCAAAAGATTGATACTTGTTTATGTCCGGTTTAATTGTGAAATTATGTTCAATGACCAAAATTGTATTAAATGGTAAAAATATATTCTAAATATAATTTCAAACCACTCAAATTCATAATTTATCACTACTAATTATTTTGATTAAAAAATATATATTTAATAATAATTTAGTAATTTTCACTATTCATCAACATATAAAAGTTATCCAAAATGTACCAAAATTTCCTCCTAGGATAATTTCAATTTTCCAAATCTAAAAATGACGTAATTTTTTAATGTTAAATGTATAAAATTTAAAATGTGGGTATTACTATTAATGATTGCTACTTTGATTGGTTTCGGCGTGTTAGAATCTCGATGTTGCGTACAACACACGCTACTGTATTATTCAAAGAGAAGCATACCATGGAAGCTTGGGGTATTTCAATATACATATTTATATTCATATATAAAATTATGAAATTGAAAAATGCATTACACTATTCATTGAGAGAGTAGGTGGTACATATGCATAAATTCTATTTTCATTTTTTCATATGGATAAAATGAATGTTAAATGTGTACTCAAATTTATGTGATTATTATAGTATCTTATATATCCTATATATTCTTCAAATAATACATAATTAAAATCTATGTAATATATAAAAGAAAAAATAATCACAATGATTTATGGAGGTTGTAGTTCACACATACTCGGAGACAACATTATCGTTTTACCAATGACTGGAGTGAATAAATGTAGTGTGAAATTATAATTAAAGAAGTATTATTTTTTCCAAATTAACATTTATAAATGTTACACCAATAATATTATCCATTATTAAAAGATGGTGATTTAAAATTAATTTTATTGCTTCATGGAGATGGTAAGTTGTACGTACGCACAAGTGATAATTTACCTTTTTAATGAAAAATATGGTTTATAATGGTTTTTACATAATAATATTAACACTTCATAATAATAATAGATATTTTTTTGTGAGATATAACATATTTTTTGGAGTTGATGTAGATTAGTAAAAAGTGATCGGTAAGGGCAATTACAACTTTTTTGGAGAGACTCTATTAAATCTTCTCTAAATTGCCATAGGGGTGGTATTTTAGGATGAAAAAACCCTATAGTTTGGGTATATGAAAATATATAATGTAAAATGGTAGTGTTTTTTCGATCTATAATTCTCATGGAGTTTTAATTAGTGTGATATGAAGTGACCTTTTCAAATTGTTGTGATGGGAACTTTTTGAATTTCTCAAAAGACTAAATTATAATAAGTTAATTTTTCTTTCAGATTACTTAAAAAGACCATGCATTAGAAAATAAGGTTGGAAATAAATTTAATAACATTATCTAATATAATTTTAGAATGTTTCGGGGTAAATTATAAGCTTATCATTTTGATTAATCCTTATTGAAACTATTTTATCTTTAAAAATGGTTACACCTTTTTAAATGATAAACATTGTAATTTTTACATATATGTTTAAAATTGAATCATAAATACATGATTTATAAAATTTTGGAAGATATAAAATCCAAATTATCTTATTTTATTATATTTAAAATTTTTAAAATGTTAATAAAATATTATTTTGATAAAATATCACATTTGTCAATTTTGAAACTATTTATATTAATTTATCATTGAATAATTCATTAAAAAGGATGAATTATAATATATTTCGTTGAAACCTACACAGTATGCTATATATATATATATCTATTAAATTTTTCGATCACATTAACCAATTCAAATTATATCATTTTTAATTTTTTTAATATCATTGATATTTTTTATTAAATATAGAAAGGATACAACAATATTTCCAATGAAATTAATGTCATTTTATAATTACTAAAAAAATAAAATACTTTTCAGTTATGAAAATATATTTATTAAACTTAATGTAAAAACATATATTGGTTCATAACATATATTTTTTCATATGTTCGTAGATAAGTCTTATTAAAATCAAAGTTACATTTTTTCAACTTTCATTTATTTAAATAATATATAAGCCATTTACAATTACATGTTTCCATTAAATAGTTAAATTTAAAGAATAAAGTGTTATGGGTATAATTCTATTTGGCCAATAAGTTTTAAGATTAATATTTATAGCCTTATCACTTAATTTTAACCCATATTATCTTAATTTACCCTCTACCCAAGTGATACATTTTAGCATGACTAGTATTTATATTGGAAAAAAAAGTTGCATAATTAATAAATTTGAATATCCTGATTCTAACTATGTAGTTTTTTATCTAAATAAATACCTATAAATTGCATAAATTAATTTTAAATTCTGCAAAAAATTAAAGAAAAAATAATTTTTTCAAAAAGAACATTTTTAAACATAATAATGGATTTATTCTTATCCTATGGTAAAAAATATTTTTTGTAGTAGGTATTTTTTAACCTAAATAAATAATATATATATATATATCATTAAAATCATTCAACAAAAGTGATGAATTTAATATTAAAATTCACTGCATTCATAACATCTATATTTCATAAAAACATGATTTTTAGTTCCAAATAATTTTTTTTAAATTATAATCATTTTATAACTAACTAATGTACCTTATAAATTTTTAGATTATATATATATATCCAATTATTACTATTCATATCTTGTAGTATAATGTCTATATGATAATGGATTAATAATAATTTAATAATGATATGTGGTTCATCAAAACTCGATAACACTCTTAGATTTTTAGGAAATGATTCTCATAAAATAATATTATTTCTTGGATAGCTTGCATTACATGATACTCTAAATTAAGAATAAAATTGTATCATTAATTAATAATTATGTTTCTATTATCATATATCTATTATATTTGTGGGTATTAGTAGTAACAATTAAATTTTATAAATTATATGTTCATATCTTTTATAAAATGAATTCATTTGTTATAAAATTATTATAATTAACAACGAAAATTATTTATAAACAAAAGTGATATTTTTCCAAAAAAAGTATTTTTGAAATTTATTTTTATATTAAATTGTTAAATATTTTTAATAATTTCAAATAAAAATTCATATTATGTACTTGAATAAATTTTTTGAAAATTTATGATATATTTTTCTATTAATATGATAAAAATAAAGAATGTTTTATGCTTAAAATTTACTTTTTTCCAAAAAAAATTGTTATAAATTTTTTCACACATACATTCAAATGAATTACTAAAATTTATAGTTATTGATTTAGATAAAATGAATTAAATTTTTATAATTAAGAGTTTAAAATGTGGTAAATAGTTTCCTTTTATTTTTAGTCAATATAAATAGTATCTATTGTAATCATTATCACCTTAGTAAAGGGGAAATTGAGAAAATATGAATTGAAAATAAGTGATAGGACCATACTTATTCATCCTATTTATTTTTGGTTGACTGGAATTTAGAACACAACATCCTGGGCAAGAAATTATGTTTTTTAATGGATAATTGTCAATTAAAATTGATTATTAATTATTTAAATCATGGAAAGTTAGAAAATGTTGTTGTCTTTATTTATAATATTAATTATCTATCCATGTAAACAAAAAAATAAGGTATATATCACCAAATTTGTTTTGAGCTAAATATTTTCATTTTCATGATAGATTTTATTTTTATTTTTATTAGTTTTATAAAAACATTAATTGCATATGAAACACAGAAACATTATTTATCCATTTAACAAGATAAATATAATAAATGACGGTAATAATTTTAAAAATGATATAATAATAGGGATTCAAAGTGAAATATGAATTCCCTAGATTCATATAACTTATTATAGTGGTTTGAATTAATTAAATTTGAATTCTCTCATGTTCTAGTTATATTAAAATTAATTTAAATGAATAGTTTTAAAATTGACAATAATTATATTTTATGTAAATAATAATTTATTAAATTATTTTATAATCATAAAAAAACATTAAATAACGCATTTAGGTCCTGATATTGCATGAAATTTAATAAATTGGATACTTATAAATCAATTTTCACTTTATAAAAAAATTACAACATTATTTACAAAAATGGTTATTGTGGTTTAACTGAGGGTTAATCAAAATGAAAAGGTTTAATATTTCACACAAAAATGCCTAAATTATATTTTCTGATGGTATTACAACCCAAAAATAACATACCCTAATGTCCTTGTCCATATTGAGTCATTTTTCATAAAACATAATTTATTTTAATTTAATCTTTTGAGGATTTTCAAAAAGTCCACATAACCTCAATTATAATTGCACAATTCTTTTAGATCAACCACCCTATTCCAATTTCATGTCTCAACAACACTAGAAACGTACTAGATGTTTTCTTCATCCCAATGGAATAACCCTATATCCATTTAGAGGTGTCTAGAGGTGTCATTCCAAAGAAGATGTAATCACACTTACTGATCACTTTCTTTTCTATTTATCCTTCCCTAATATAAATATATGATATTTCTCAAAAAATAATAAATTTAGTATCAGAAATATTATCAAGTGTTATGTTGATTATCAAAAAATAGTTATAAACCATATTTTTTATCAAATGATAAGTGAATGTATCGCTCGTGCATATGTATAGGTTACCATTTCCACTTACAGATAAAATTAATTTTTCATCACCATATTTTAAGGATGGTAATTTTGATGGGTTTAATGAAATTATATATTATTTCTGACATAAGGTTTCTTTTTAAAATATAATACCATTTCTATCTACTCACAATCCATGCTTTGGGGAAAGGAAAACGTTGTTTATGCATATGTGTGTACTACCACCCCCACGAATAAATGAGATTAATTGTTCACTCATATTATACATGGATGATTATGAGGATGGATTTTATGAATATACATTACATATACTATAAAATAAACATCCTTTCAAGCTAAATTAATATTTAACATTCTTTTTTCCATCCATCAAAAAATGAAAACAGCATTTACGCGTACATATGGGCTTCTATCTTCATGAATAGTATAATTCATTTTTTCTATCTATAAATCTTTTATATGACTATATATATGCATATATTGATTTTATATCATATTTATATCATTATTTATCATCTAGAGGTGATAGAACCAAGATAAATGTATACGGACCCTATCCCGAACTAGCCCTGATACCCTAGTACCCTGATAACCGAACATACACTAACATAGCCTGATGTAATTTACTCATCTCTATGAGTCGGTGACTAGAACCTTGAATCATGAACAGTAAAATAGGGAATTAATTTTCCAAAAAAAATAGTGGAAGACAAAATACACATGTTAGTCTTCTAAACACTCCTATTATAGAATGTACAAGAATAAAAACAGTTATAAAAAACACAAATTATTACATCATCAATGTAATTAAAAGAGGGAATGATAAAATGAAAAAAATAATAATAAAGACATCATCCCACATAATAGTCCAAAGGATCCAAAATATCTACCACCTACAAGTGGTGAATTTCTTTTTCTCAAACATGGAATTAGAAAATCTTAAAATTCATAATAGAAAATGTAGGGTGTGAGATATAAATACCTATAGGGTAGCATCTAGTTTTCTATAATAAATGGTAAATACAACAAACTATATATTCTATAAATTAAAATAAATTAAGGAATTATATTTAATTCTTATTATATAAACCAAATCACTCATTCATTTAAAGGGACAAACGATGTATGAAAACAACTTTAAAAAATAATTAAATGGCTGTATTATATAAAAAATATTATATAAATAAATTATAATGAATAAAATAGTTCTATAAATAACTGAAATGTATATCAATTTGAAAAAATCATAATAAATAAAACACCATGTATGAAGTCCTCATAGTATGTTATTTTTTAGGTAATATGATACTAATAAAACTCATAGTGGTCATGATTCTACTATGTCCTTACCACACAAATATTACTCAATATGGGGAGCCCATAATTTAAAGTCTACACCCTATTAGGGGAACCCATAATGGATATAAATAGTGATGTTTCATTACCAATAGTTTTTCATCATCAATCCATTATTATAGAGGCAACTTCCAAGTATGATTTTCCTAGTAACCACTAATTACCCCGGAAAACATGTTCTTAAAAAATCAATAAAATTGGAAACTAATCATTTCAAAACATTTAATAACAAAATTTTCAATTTTAATTTACAATATTCTTTTATATTTCCAAATAAAATCAAATGTTTTCATCATTTCATTCCTTTCAAAAACATCATTCAATTTCAAATAATTAACATCAACATCAAATAATATAATTCAAAATTATTCTCAAATTAATCCACATTTCTCAAAAATCAACCCAAAAATTTCAATTCCATTAAAATTTGAGTTTTCATCAATTTTTATAACCCTTTAAAATCATAATTCAAATCCTCATAATAACGTGTTTTTAAATAAATTACAAAATCATTTCAACTTCATCTAACAATTAAAAGTATCAATTATTGGGAAAATAAATATGGAACCTCCTTCCATTAATCAAATATCCATAATTTACACCCATATTGGGATTCACTAATAAATAATGAAGAATTTAGAGAACAAAAAATCAAACCTAGAATCATGATCCCATTAAATAGATTTTAGATCCATCAAGAACATTATTATCTAAAACCCTATAAGGATGAGATAATGATATACTCGAAGATGATACATGAGAGAAGATTCACTAACCAGATAGAGTTCAAACATGATAAATCATGTTGTGATCCACATAGATATGTTTTTTCGGGATCCAAAAATTTTTCTTTAGAGCCTCCAAATTAAAGTATATTGATTAATAGTCAAGTGGGGATATTAGGGATCATAAAAGGGTCTTAGGATTTTTTTTAAATAAGAAAAAACCATGTTCTTGGTTTCTTGGAGAGGACCACATAGTTTGAAAAATTGTGTTCCCTTATGTTTCACCCCCTCTAGACTCACTATGCAAGGAAAAAGTCATCATATGTGGGTGCATTGTTTTTTAGACCTAGAAAAAATAGTGCAGACCCTCACTATCAAGGTTTTCATTATTCCCAATGGGGTGGGGCATGGTTTGGTTAAACTATGTTCCAATCCTACAGAACCCATAATTCTTATAAAATTAACCAAATTTCACTAGAAACACCCATAAACATGGTCTACCCTAAAAGGGAAACAAACAAGGGTAATGTAATATCATAATACAACTAACTTAGTGTTACAACCCCCCCTTAATAATAACTCTCTATCCCTAGAAATCATTTCATGGTGTATCACTATTAAAGAGATGATGAATCTTCTATATCATCAGTGCCTCATGCTCCCAAAACTCATGATAATTATTAACACTCATCCCCAGCACATAGAACAAAGGTTTCATCCTCCCACTAAGTATCGTAGTCTTAGAATAAAAATCTATGAATGGATACTCTATCATTAAGAAATTAGGATAAAAATCAAGATCCTCCCAACTCAAGTTATAGGAGGGGTTGAAATGATTCATCGAAATATATTATACATGGAACACATTACTTGACCTTTATTATGTTTAAGGTGATAAAAAATAATTCACTTTCCCCACCCTCTCAATAAAATCAAAAGGTACCCCAGAATGAGGAGTAATTATTCCTTTCCATAAAGATATCGATGACCTAAATGAGGATAAACTCTTAAGGAAACATGGTATCAAATAGAAAACTACAATGTTTTTTGATAATAAACAACATAGGATTTAAAATTTCTATGTACAATAAAAAAATTTAAAAATAAAATGAATTTTCACTATCATATCTAGGAATAAACTCAGTCCATCTAATTATTAGTCTCTAATATCTTGCCAATAAAAAAATATTTACATGGGTTCCCATACAAGTCCTCAAAATAATCCATTTAAATCATGGATTTCTAGAAATTATTATTATAAATATAAACCACCCCCAAATGGTTATCCTATTATTGTAAAAAATTTAGGATAATCACATGATCCATGTCCTCAAAAATCTATATCGCTCTCTTTATTTCTCCATTCAACTAGGGATGGTACTTTTTACTCAAAAAAAGAAGAGTGAACATCACCTCTAAAATTCTACATTAAAAATGAGATGTATAATAGGGATCTCTATCATAGAATATAAATGATGGTACACCATGAAAATGGAAAATCACTTTCTCAAAGATAGATCCCAACTCGTCAAATTTGGTAATATCTTGAATGGGTAAAAAGGGATCCAATTTGATATATTGATCAATTACAACCCATATCATGTTATTTTTTCTAGGGGTATAAATAAAAACCAAAAAAAGTCCGCAAATATCTAATCCCACTTTCATGTCAGAACCAGATGTGGGTTAAAAAAACAAAGGTATCAGTTTCACATCCAGAACTAGTAGGCAAGTAAATCAATGTGAAAAAAAGTCAACAATGTCCCATATCATACCTAGAAAATAGAATTATTACAACATTTCATAAAAAATATTTGTGGTTATTGGGTGAATATTCCACTAGGAGTTATTGAAATACACTATAACAACTTTTGACATGGAAAAATCTGTAAATAAGATTAAAAAACATATAATTCACTCTATGGGGTATGAAAACCCAGAAATTGTATCCCCACTATTAATGGATTCCCTAGTGATACTGAATTCATCATCAATATATTGGGTATAAAGTATCATAATCAATACATTGACAATGGAAATCCTTTTCCCCAGAGTGTATGTAATATTAAAATAAAAAGAGTATTGTTACCCCACCCAACACATTTTATGAAGAATAAAATCCATTCGAGGGAATATATAACACAAGATCTTTTATTTGGAATATATATGAAAACATTCTTTGAAGAGTTAATACCCCCAAAAATTAAGTTTACACATCATAATTATAATTTCAATTTCCTGTGCTAGATAACTTTTCTCATGTGGCATAATTTGGTAAAATCTATTTTCTACCCTATGATCACCTTGCATAACAACATAACCCAAACCTAAACCCAATGATTCATAAAATAATGCATAACTCTGATTGACCACTAGAAGTGTCCAAAGTCAAGAAAAATTTAAAATATGTTTAATCTCAAAAAAATGAATCAGTAGTTTATCATCCCAAGAAAGCTTTACCCACATTCATATAACGGTAGTCATCAGAGATTAAAAATTCAATAAATCTATAATAAACATATGGTCATACCCCTCCATGCTCAAAAAACATCTTATCTTGAAAACATTATGTGGTATCTCCCAAGTAAAAAAACATTCAAATTTTTAGTGTCAACTGAAATACAATGTTTTGACCCCACTTGTCCTAAAAAAATTCTTCCCATAATAAAATATTTCAACATGAATTTTTTCTGTAAATTTTTTTGATCTCTCAAGACTTATAATAGTGTTCTCAAGTAATTCACATGACACTACTCAGACCTATTGTATACTAGGAAGTCATCCAGAAAGACCACCATGAACTCATTAGGATACTCATGTAAGACCCTCTTCTGCACATCCATAAAGACTGCAAGATCATTGTATTGATCAAAATGAATTAATAGATACTCAAAATGGATTTTCATTATCCAGAAGGAACTTTTAGGAATGTTATATTCTTTTTTTGTCACCTGGTGATAACCAGAATGATGATCCTTATTTGAGAACCAATTATTCCAATTCAATAGTCAAATAGATATTCAATCTTTGTAAATGAATGCATGATCTTTCTCAAAGTTTGATTCAGTTTAATATAATCCACACATATGTGACGTCTTCTATCCACATTAATAGAATAGAGAACAAGAATCACCCATGGTGAAACACTCTATCTTGTGAATCCATTCTCTAATATATCATCCAAATCAGTCTTCAACTATTTAATTTCATCTATTGACATGTGGTAAGAACGTATAGATACAATCTGAGTATAGTGAACAAAATCAATATAATAATACGTATCTCTTAATAGTGGAAACCCAGAAAAAAATTTAAGGAAACACATTGAAAAACCAGAGGACGATTGTAGGGATATCATCACAAAGAGATTCTCACTCTAGATTGAAAGAGAACACTAATATTAATTTCCCCAAATCTAGAAAAGAAGTTCAGGCTCTACTCATCCTTGGGCCCCATTTTCCCTAAAAGATATGACACACCCCATGGGGTATGGTAAATGATACCCATTGAATATAATAGTAAATTTGGAATTTTTTTTCAATAAAAATATCCATCCCAAAAATTAAATCAAGAGGTTTCATGTTATGAATTACAAAAGTATTAGGTAAGATAGATCTATGATAAAGAGAATATACAATAAAGAAAACTAAGACCCTATTCTCCCTTTATTCTGAGGGGAATAATAATATCAATCATAATAAAAAATCTATATTGGAATATTTTTTAAGGTCACATTACATGTTGATATAAACAAGTGAGATTCACTAGTATCAAATAAATAAGTCACTAAAGATAAAGCTATAGTGATCATCCTCTCAAAGTCATTGGACCTATATCTTCTTCCTCTAGAGACTCTTCGATACATGTGCCTAGTACACCTTTATTTTTGTATTTTATGATTTCATAGAAGTACTTTTAGGTTATAATGATCCCATTCCATTACATGGGGAAGATATGAAAGGGAATAATTTTTTTAGGTGTCTGAGAGACTAGATGAAATATATATCAATAGCTTCTTTGAACAATCACATATCTAATTCCCAGGCTTTCCATAGTTGAATGAAGTCCAAGGGACTCTAAGAAGAACTGTAGGAGGTCTATAGGACTGCTGCTATCGAGAACCACTATGAGACTCATCACACATCTCGTTTTTATAAAATAACTTACAAAACTACCACTATGCGAAAAAGAATCTCCTTTCATCCCTGAATTACCTTCTTATTCCATCTCAACCATGAATTCCATATCTAGTACAACAAAATAATAAAAGTGAATCAAAATGAAAATCGAATAATGAATATTAGATCAAACACCCATCTCGAGTAGTTGAATATTTATCTTCTCTGTCAACAAAAACTCATTTTAAATGGAATATTCTTTATAAAGCAGTTTGTAAACACTTTCATGGACCTGTTAGCCTATTACAATTTGAAAAACTCCACCTCCTTATCTAGTTCCATAGAATTTTTATATTATTGATCAATAAAATTAATTAAAAATTCATTCAACCCTAAACATTCATTCTTCTTTTCCTTTACCAAATAATCCTTCCATATTCATATAGGTCTATATAGCTTTATGGTGTCACATTTCATCTTAATTGAATCATGAATTTCTAATGAATCAGAACAAATATCAATATTTCTCAACCAATCATCATCCTCCTGAGGGTTATTAGAAACTTGGAAAATTGGTGGATTTTGGTGAAGGAATCCCGGATCTAGATCAAGAGATTTATCCCTCTGAATAACAATAAGAAGAGTGTGAATGGGAATAGGTTTAGGTGCTTGTCCTAGTGCATAGACAACACACACAATAATATCAACAAGATTTTGGTCAATTGGAGAACCCACTCACTTTAGATCACCAATGGATACCTCTAGGGGCCTATTCCCACATCTTTTCATAGTTGTGATGCTACACATTATCAAAAAAATAAGGAATTAAAATATTACACATATCAATAACTCAAATAAGTGTAAAATGAGAATTAACCCCATCAGATAATATGTCCAGATTTGGATCTCACCCTATTCAAATCAAATGATTGTAAATGACTATAATTAGATTACATTATTATTTAATACACCTTTCTAAAGCAACACATTGTGACTTATGTCTTGATATGTGGAGTGGTATCCGGACACTCACTCCTAACTACCTTCTATGTATCAAAAAGATATTCCAAACTGCATATTAACATGAAGAAAATATGCTTAACATTCACCTTTGATACGTCATTTTCATGAACCATCCAAGATACCCTAGTACCTTAATAACTAATCCAACTCAAAAATATCCTAAAGGGCCTTATCGATACCTAGAGTTTGGTGACTAGAACCTGACATCCTATGTTGTAAGATAAGGAACAAATTTTCCACAAAAACTATGAATGGTAAAATATAAAATTCAGTTTTCTCAATACTCAAAAGTCATAAAGTTGCATAACCCAAACACATATAACAAAACTAAAATAAGTACATCATCAAAGTAATGAAAAATTGTTAATATAAAACACAAACATCCTAAAGGAATCATCATCCCATTCAATGGTCCAAAGGATCAAGAGCATCCATCAACTCCAAATGGTACTTTATATTTACAAAGAACTTCCCTGACAAAATCTAAAAAATCCTAAAATATAAGGTTGGGTGTGACCTATAAATCTAGTGGGGTCTCACCAAATATCAAATAATCAATTCCAAAAACAAGAAACCAGATATTTTATCAATTAAAAAAATCACGTCATGGTATTTTATTTCTATATTTTAAACCAAATAAAGATTCCATTTAAAGAGATGGAATATATTTAAAAAAAAATTAAAATAAAAATATTATATTAATAATTTTATATAAATAAATTGGAATGAAAATAATATTTTCAAAAATCAACATAATGTATATCATGTCAATAAATTCATAGTATTGAAATCACCATTTACAAAATCTTCACTATGAGTTAGTTTATCAGGTAATAGTATCCTCAAAAAACTCAAAGTGATAAAAACTATTGTCTAGTGAACACAAACTAATACACCCTAATACGGGGAGCCCTTAATGGGTAGTCCACACCCAATTAGTGAATCTCAAAATGGGAGTCATGCTAATGTTTTTTTAGTGTCATTTTTCCTCATCAATTAATTTATTGGGAGACATGGTCTTATAATTTTTTACATAGTTACTACTACCTACATTGGCTAACATGGGCTTCAAATATGAATAAAATTGGAAAAAAATTATTTAAATTCATTAAAAACATAATTTCATAATTTAAAATTACAACATGTCGTTCCCTTTTCAAAACAAAATCAGTAGTTTTCAACATTTCATGAAATCTCAAAACATTAATCAATTTATTCATTTTTCTCATGATTAACATAAAAAAAATTTCATCAAAATAATTTCCTAATAATTCGAACCATTTTCATAAATCAAACCAACATTTCAATTCCATTAAAGTTGGGGTTTTTTAATTTCTATAACCCTTTCAAATCAAGAGTCAAATCATCATAATTCCATGTTTTTAAATCTATGAAAACAAATTACAATTTAATATAGAAATTCATGTTTTCAATTGTAGGTAAAATAATTATAGAAAAAACTAGATTTAATAAAAGATACAAAATTGACACATATAGTGGGATTTACCAATGAAGAATGATTGAATCAAAGATCAATATATAAACCTATAATAAATATCCCATCAAATGGAATTTAGATCCATCTAAAACATGATGATATATTAACCTATAAGGAGGATAGAGAAAGATAGTAGCAGAAAAAAATGAGAGAATATTCACATGCCTATAAGAGAATATATGTGATCAACCATTCTTAAATCCACTTAGATAACAGGTTTGGGTAGCCAAAATTGTGTCTTTAGAGCCTCTAACTCAATGTAAATAAAGTTACTATTGATTGAGAAGATTATGGATCTAAAATGAGGGATCATTTATTTTGAAACATTTTTTGGAATAATATAAGAATACAGGATTGATTTGTGAGATAGGGTCGCATGATTGGACAAATCATTCACACAAAACATTACCTCTATTTGGAGTCACTGTCCAAGTCAAAAAAAATTCATAGGTGGGTTCATATTTTTTCAAACCATGAACTAACTATGTAGACCATCCTTATCTAGGGTTTTAGGGATTTAAATGTGTCACATTGTTTGGGGAAACTGTGTGCCAGCCATGTACAACCCATAAAATATAAAAAATATTAAAAAATTCACAATAATCACTCATAAACAATATATAACCACAAGGGAAGTACCAGGTTCATGAAATACCAAAAAATAAGAAAAAGTATGTCATCGATTTGGACTATTGAACTATAATACATGTGATAAATGAAATATTTTCCCTTTAAATGATGATTTTAATATAGAACATGGGATAAAAGTGTTTATTGACATTTTATAAATTGATAGTATAAGATATTATACGTATAAAAATTAGTCTAGTGGTGAATTATAAAAAATTTAAATGTATTATATAGTAGGTTATAGCAATTTCAAAGAAATATGAACTTGAGGTAAGGGTTTTATTTCACAGTCACATAAATATCTATGATTATTTATTTTTGTGTATCCATTGGGAAATATTTCTATTCTAAATCTATGGTTTTTATAAATGTTGTATTTTTTTTACCATTCTCCAATAATTTTGTAAATTCATTTCTAATAATGTTTTGAATTTTTCAAAATTCTCTGAAAGGAATATTATTTTCATTTTCAAAATGAGGGACACTATGAATTTTCTAAGAAAATTTCTAATGGAACATATTTTAAATTATAGAGCATGAAAAAATTTTCCATCCATCATAACTAATATTTTACTTCAAGCAACCATTACAATTTCTTTAAAAACAAATATAATATTTTTACTTATATGTACATGCCATTTTAAAAATATATGTGATTTTAAAATGGAAAGGATATTTTATTCAAGAAATTTATTCCATGTGATCATTAAAAAAATTAAATCTCAGATAATTTTATTTTATGATACATAATATTTAATTGGGATATGATTCAAAGACACCATTCTTATTCTTAATCTAGATAGTTAATTTTTAGGATGAAATGAGGTTTTTGAAATCTATTTCTTGTACATGGGTTGTGTTATGATTAAATACTTATAAAACCCATTTCTTCCCATGGGTTCTAATTTGATGAATGATTTAAGATAATGTGGCACACATATGTAAGGTTTTCATTATTTAATGGTAGAAACCTTTATCTCCCTCCAATGCATTGGGTAATGATTGATATCTCCTAAGATAAACAAGGCTATATTAGTGTGTGAACCACGTTCATTAAGGGTAATTTTCCAATATAATAGTCTTGGGAGTTAACCATGACTACTATGATGGTTTGGGGAGTGAACCCATTAAACTATGATATTCTTGAAAAATATCCCTGAATACTATGGAAATAATTTTCTATTATTTTTTGTACGCAACAATTCCATGTCTTATGCCTGTAATATACTATTGTGGGTTACGTTACATAATTTAATTATCATTCATGAGTTATAAGAAATAATTATTTCTTCCATGACTGAATATTAAGATCTGTGATATATAGTGTATGGTTTTAAATTACTAATTTCATGTTTTCATATTCTTCATCTCATGTTATTCATTTATTATCATTGATCTCTCCCTTGTTTACCAATACTGAGCAATAGAGTTCCCCCTTTATTTTGTTTCATTTAACTAGGTTAGGAATAATGTTATTTTTTATGATAATTCAAATAAGGGTGATATTTATGAAAAAATATGTTCTAAATGATATGGATATTTTATAAATATTTTTTTTATTTTTTCAATTTGAGAAAGGCACTAGACATATAATATTTTATAGTGGTTCATAATTTTCTCAATGAATATTGATCTATTGAAAATATAATATATATGTGATAATTATGGATCAATGTAGTTGGAATCAGATAAAGTATTAGTAAATCTTTAGAAACATATATGATAAATATCTAGTTAGAGCCAAAGAGATAAATCAATTTATATGATAAAATCCTAATGTTTTGTTAATAATCACGAATGAATTGGGTTAAAAATATGGTTTCCTATTGGAATGTTTTGATATTTTTGACACCCTATCACATACATGAAATATTTCAATGTTATGTTTCACTTAATTTCAATTCATGCTTTGTTTTGGGGGTTTCCCAAGGTTTTATGGAGGAATAGATGAGTTTTCATGAATTCGGCCAAACCGTGAGCCCAATTCCAGATTTAAAAATAAATTTAATTTCTTTAATAAAATTTTCATTTTTCAACATTTTTCATCCATTTTAATTCTTAAATGGCCTCCCCTAACATGTTAACATAACCATTTCAATTTTGATCCTTTACAAATCTATAACGAATGTGTATGTGTGGTTTTATTGAAGGGATTGGGCCTGCCGGAAAGCCATATTCCAGTTTTAAATATAAAATTGGTTTAATTAATAACATATTCAATTTTAATGATTTTTCAGTGATTCCAAGTCTCAACCAAGTTCAATGAACCCATCCGCACACCCAACCTCTCTCCCCCTTTTTGGAGCTCTTCTTCATTGCGGTTGAATTCAGAACTTCATAGAGTTTCTAAAATAGGCCAAATTTGAGGTGGTAAGTTCTTTCCATCATAACTCTCTCAATTCTTACTCTTTTTCCACTATACTAGTTTCTAAATAAACTAATCATCCTTATATGACCCTCCCTTAATGTTTTTACTATTTTTAATTTTTGCTACTCGTGTATTTGGGGAGATTCCTCACGAACCTTCAAGTAAGTGAGTCGCTTCCATTCCACTTTCAAATTGGTTTGGATTTCATTATATTTGATTGGGGTTTCGTCCATTTTACTTGAATTAAAAAATGACCAAGAGTTAGGGTATCCAAACTAGGGTTTAACCTTGGGTTTTATTGTTCTAATTTTGTGGTTTTAGGTTTGTTCTAAGTCCCTCTTGGTGCTTTGGTGGTGCGACTTTATTTTCGCACGTTAATTCAAGGGTTTTCATTACTTTGGTAGGTGATTCCACTTTTTATGAAATCCTTGTGACATAGATAATGTGTTTATTATGTTTTCATGTTTTAACCATTGATTTGGTGCTTTAAAAATTGGTTTTAGTGGCGTTTGTAATGCAAATGAATTTTTAGGGCCAATTTCATGTGAAATTTGTTTTCATATAAATCTTTTATTGGTTGATTACGGTCTTCCTTTTAATTATTTATTTGACATTATTGAACTTTATTAGGTCTGGAAATAATGTTTTAAATGTTAATATTTTTTTTTTGTTGCTGCGAAATTGGTTTGGGTGATGTTTGTTAAGAAAATGGGTTTTGAGTACCAATTTGGTGTTGAATTGGGTGTTTTACATGGGTATTCTATGTGATGCTTATTGGTATTGTTTTATAACTCATGTAATGAGTTTAAAGAAATTTTTAGGGTGTTTTGGATTCTGTTTTGATAAATATGATTAAGAATATGGTGTTCAAGTGGGGTGTTCAAAGTGTTTTGGGTGCAAAACAAGGAATGATTTGGAGAAGTTGTTTTATTGATACTAAAAGTGTTTTGTTGTGTGTCTTAAATGGTATAAAATGTGTATATATAATATACTGATTATATGTGACAATTAGTGGTGTTTTATATGAAAATGGAAATATTTATCATTCTGAAATTGTATTAGCACAAAGGGGGAAGCCCAGGTACCTAGGTGGGGCGGATGTGTACTTGTATGGCTAGTGGAACCGATGGATTTTATCCCTGTTTCACCAAAAATTTGGATAAAGGAAACTCTAACTAAACTATCTATATTTTTATTTATGACCATTATGTTATTTCTATGCTCCATACTAGTGGATCGTGCATGAGAATGGATTTTACTATGGTTACATTACACCGAGGTATGAGGTACATGGGGCCCGAGACTATCTAGTGCCTAGGGGTGTTCCCGATTTTGTTTCTCATTGTGTTTCTAGTAATTTACCATGCACTGGGGAGTTTTTGGTAGTAATTTACAGTAGATAACATGTCTATTTAAATGTGTGAACATTCTGAAAACTTTTGGTTGAAAACTGTTTTCAATTAAAAGTTGAATTTCTTGGATTTTATCACAGTTTTTTTTTGCGTATTAAAACTGCTTTCTTTTTCACATTGTATTGCTTGATATTTGGAATCATTGGGTGGTATCCTATTGTTATTAGTCTCACAACCTACTTACACCCCTTGGGTGTAAGTATAGTTGGTTATGTTTGAATCAGGTAAAGGAAAGGCTAAGGGTGATGGCGGTTCAGGGTGTTTGTCCCAATCCTTGTGGCAGAGTTGTGGAGACGGCTAGGGGGTGATGAACCCTTGTCATGTGGAGTCAATGGGTCTATTTTTTTCTGTTTCATTGTGTATTTGGACCTTTTTTATTGCTTTTGAACTTATTTATTAAGTTATGGATTTTTGTATAAACCTTGCTGGTATGAATTTTTCAGATTCATTTTACCAAATTGTTTTTTGTTTTATGTTTACATATTTGGGTAAATCATTCCCAAACCAAGATAAATGATACTTGGGAACTTGTAATAGCCCATGGGGATACATAACACCCTTCAAACCTTTTCATGGGTTGGGTTTAGTTCCGGTATTGGTGGTGAACATATTCAGTTTGTGACAAAATGGTATCAGAGGGGTTTAATATTTTTGAGTTATATTTCTATTTTGGGATGAGTCAGGATAGACAGGATCTAGGATTATCGGGGCTTAGGTTTTTGGTTTTGAGTAGAGTGCCTAGCCTGCACCTCTCATGGAAGACCTTGATTCACCTGGGGATGTTGGAATTTATGGGTTTCCTTCACTTCCAGGTGAGACGTGTGGGCTGCAAACCACACGTGGACATCGGGCGGTGGTGGAGTAGTTGTTTCTTTTATTACTACAATGTGTTTAGATTATTTATACATGATGTATTTAATAAAAATTTTCATAATTGTGGTATTTATTATTGTTTTTGTGACTATTTCATTTTGTGGCAACATGCCTCCCCAGAAATCTCCCACGCGCCCACGAGAGGAAGCTGGAGAGAGTTCTCCCACACCAATTATTCAGAGGCTTGTCGAGGTTGTTGTGCGAGCTATCCAAGATCTAGGACAGGGACCAAATCATACTCTTATACCTTCTAAGGTAGAAGATATGGGTCCTAGAAAAGATAAATATCATGAGTTTCAGAAAAACAAGCCTCCTACCTTCTAAGGCAGCTCAGAACCCCAAGAAGCATAGGAAAGTCTCTAGAAGATAGAGCTTAGGTTTGAGTTCCGGGAAACACCCAAGGAGCTCAGGGTGAAGTGTGCCTCATTTCTGTTGGAGGGTCCGAACCTTAAGTGGAGGGATTTAGTGCTTCAGACTATGAACAATGAGGAAATGCACTGGGGAGATTTCAAGGTTGTCTTTAATGAACAGTACTGCCCTGAGGTGTTGGCTTATGCTAGGTCTAGAGAGTTCATGGGTCTTGTTCAAGGGAATATATCTATGATGGAGTACGCCATCCTTTTCGCTGAGTTGGTTCGGTATGCTCCAGAAAGTATCTCTAATGAGCGGGCGAAGGCCTAGAGGTTTGAGAAAGGCTTGTGACCAGAGATATACTCTCAGGTGTTCTGGTTTAAGCTGAGGACCTATGCCGAGGTTGTTGATCGGGCGTGCATGGTGGAGATTTATAGGAAAGGTACGTCTAGATTCTATGGTTTAGTATTAGCAGAGGGAAGTGGAATCTCTTCAGAGAAGAAAATGAAGCAGGAGGATCATTTGAAGAAAGGAGGAGGCAGTTCAGGGCACTCCTCTAGGATGTTTCATCTGCGGCTTCTGATGTGAGATCGGTCATGTGCCACCGGTGTGGGAAGCCTGGGAACATTCGACCAGCATGTCCACTTTCTCTGAAGCCTTGTTACCAGTGTGGATGTAAGAGAAATTTTTAGTGTTTATATGGTGTGGTACATCTACTTTCGAGTGGGGTAGGGTCAGTGGCTTCATGAAAAGTGACAATACAGTCTGAGCCATCGAGGACTGGGAGATCTTGATTTGCCAGTCGTGGTGGTAGGTCAAGGTCTTCTTCTGGGCAAATCCAGTTTAGGGCACATCCATAGACTAGTAGTCGTCCTCAGGAAGTTACTAGACATCTCCATGTAGTGGATCAGGCACCAGTAGGATCAGAGGCGGGACCATCGATATTTCAAGGTACCGTTCTGGTCGCATCTTCTATAGCTACTGCTCTTTTTGATACTTTCTCCACTGTTTCATTTATTTATGCCCAATTTGTGGACATTGTGAATTTTACAACTGATTTGAAGTCTTTCACAGTGGATTTGGTGACACCACTGGGAAAGAAGATGGAGAAGGGTCTCAGGTGTCTGTCGTGCGTGCTTTCTGTGTCATGGGTCAAGATGGAGTGGGACCTCTTGGTCTTATATATAGACCCTTTTGACATCATTCAGGGAAAGGATTTTCTAGTACACTTCCAGGCACATATTGATTTCTACAGGAGGTGAGTGAGTTTCACAGCACCTGAGGGGAGTCATCAGGTTTTTCAGAGAGAATGGGATCCTCGGTCAGGTCTCGTAGGACCTCCACTCATAGAGTTGGGATGTCTTAACTTCCATTTATCATCACTCATGCAAGAGGATGATGGTATTTCCCTGGGAGGTGCACTAAATCATGTAGTGAATGAGTTTCTGGTGGTATTCCTGAATGATTTCTCAGGATTTCCCCCAGAGCAGCATGTGGAGTTTTCGATTGATTTGGCATCGGAAACACAACCGATATCTCTTCCCTCTTATCGTATAGCCCCCAATAAGACGAGGGAATTAACGATATAGCTGGACTACTTATAATCCAAAGGATTCATTCACCCAAGCATCTCTCCTTGGGTCGCTCCTGTGTTTTTCATGAAAAAGGCTGACGGATCCCTCCGGTTGTGCATTGACTACCGGAAGCTGAATAAGGTAACAGTTAAGAACAAATACCCATTGACTAGAATAGATTATTTGTTCGATCAATTGAAGGGGTAAAATAGGTTCTCAAAAATAGACTTACATTTGGGTTATCACTAGCTTAGGGTGAAGAAGTTAGATATCCCTAAGACAACCTTCCAAAGCAGGTATGGCCACTTTATGTTTTTAGTCATGCCATTCAGATTGACCAATGCTCCAATGATCTTTATGGAACTCATGAATAGGGTGTTTCATCAATATATCGATTTCTTCATTGTGGTGTTCCTAGATGAAATTCTGTTATACTCTGGCTCCAAGGAGGAACACGAACATCACTTGAGGATCATTTTGGGTACATTACGGGATCACCGCCTCTATGAAAAGTTGTCAAAGTGAACTTTTTGGATCAGGGAAGTGTGATTTTTGGGGCATGTAATCTCTGAGCAGGGGGTTTCAGTGGACCCTGAGAAGATCAGTGAAATTATGTCATGGGAGCAGTTAAATAATGTGTTCGAGATCAAGATTTTCCTTGGACTGGCTAGTTATTACAGGTGATTCATTTGGGATTTCTCTCAGCTTGCTTCACTAATGATTGCCCTGACCCGGAAAGGGGTGAAGTTTTTATGGGGTCCAGAATGCCAGGCAACATTCAAGGAGCTGAATAGGGGGTTGACTACCACCCCCGTTCTGATTTTGCCTGAGGCCGGGAAGGGGTATGTGGTCTATTGTGACGGTTCAGGTATGGGTCTTGGTTGTGTGGTTATGCCGGATGATCACGTGGTTACGTATGGCTCTCTCCAACTCCGATCACATGAAAAGAATTACTTGACCCATGAATTAAAGATGGAAATGGTGATGCATGATTTGAATACTTGGCATCACTACCTCTTTGTTGAGAATTTTGTGTTCTACTCTGATCAAAAAATATTAGCCTATATCATCTCATAAAAGGACATCAACTTGAGGCAGCGTCGCTGGATCGGGTACATGCAGGGTTTTTACTTTGACATTGTCTATACCCCAAGAAATGGTAATGTGGTGGCCGACGCATTGAGCAGAAGAGTTCTAGTGAAGGATTTGAGGAAGTCCAGTGATGAGTGGACATTGATGGGGCTCATTTCTCAGATGCATGTGAGGACCAGGGAACACAATAGAGGGGCATTCTTGGCGAGCGTCCATTTCACTCCTTCTCTATTGGAGTTGATTCAGCGCGAATATCCCTGTGATGAGCTTTGTTAGTAGTCAAAGTGGTTTCTTCGTGGTGGGGATAAGTCCATTGATTTTTCGTCATCTTTTGAGGGAATCTTGTGCTTCAAGAGCCATTCAGTAGTGCCATTATATCTGCGGAAGGTGGTAATGAAGGATAGCCACTAGTCTCAGTGGGTTGTCCATCCAGTTTCCACTAAGATGTATTATGATTTCCTTTGGTAGTTTTGGTGGCCTGGTATGAGAGGTGACATAGCAGACTTTGTTTCGAGATGCTACACATTCCAGCAAGTGAAAGCAAAGCACCAAAGGTCATCTGGTTTGCTCTAACCACTACCCATTCCTATCTAGAATTGGGACGAGGTCTCCATGGACTTTATTTTGGGCTTACATCATACACCTCAGGGTAAGAATGACATTTGGCTGGTCATTGATCATCTGACCAAATCATCCCAATTAATTCTGATAAAAGATACATCAGAAGTGGATGAGTTGGGCCATTTTTATCATCAAGAAGTGGTGAGACTCCATGGTGTACCATCAGCAGTTGTCTTAAATAGAGACCCCCGCTTCACTTCTCAATTTTGAGAAGGCCTTCAAAAGGCCTTGGGGTCTTAGATTAAGATGGGCATGACATACCCCCTTCAGACGGATGGTCATATTGAGTGGGAAAATCAGATTCTGGAGGACATGCTTCATGCATGTGTCCTGGACTTTGATGGTTCTTGGGATAACCATTTTTTATTGGTTGAGTTTTCTTATTGTAATAGTTACCAATCCTCGACTCGAATGTCCCCTTTTGAGGCGCTCTATGGTGGGCCGTGTCGGCCCCCCTATGTTGGGATAAGGTAGAAGAGACTTCACTATTGGGGCCAAGCCATGTGTAGGAGACTTTTGAGAAGGTCAAGTTGATCAGGTAGTGCTTATTGATAGCTCATAGTTGTCATAAATCTTATGTTGATCGGAGGCGTCGAGACATAGAGTTTTCTGTGGGTGATAGGGTATTATTGAAACTGGCCCCTCATCTGGGCCATCGTCGATTGGGGAAGCAAGGTAAGATGATGCCATGGTATGTCGGGCACTTTGAGATCACTGAGCTTATTGGAAGTTTTCATATATATTGGCTTTACCTTCTCAGTTGACATCCATCCATGATGTCTTCCATGTCTCTCAGTTAAAGAAATACAAACCGGATCCATCCCATGTGCTGAGATGGGAAAAACTGGAGCTAGAGCCAGACTTGTCTATTATTGAGTGGATGGTGATAATATTGGACTCCCAAGAGAAGGTGATTCAAGGGAAGTCCATTATGTTGGTCCGGGTTCGTTGGTAGCATGGTAATGATACACATGAGACATGGGAGTAGAAGTCATGGGTTGAGGAAGTATACTCGTTCCTGTTTTCTGATCCAGCTTCACATTAACTTTCCAGGACGTAAAATTTTCATGGTGGAGAAATTTTTCACATAAATGAAATATTTTAAAGTTACTTTTCATTTAATTTCTATTAATACTTTGTTTTGGGGGTTTCCCAAGGTTTTATGGAGAAATAGATGAGTTTTTATGAATTGGGCCAAACTGTGAGCCCAATTCAAGATTTAAAAATAAATTGTGTTTCTTTTATAGCCTTTTCATTTTTCAAAATTTTTTATCCATTCCAATTTATAAATGGGATTCCCTAACATGTTAACACCACCATTGAAATTTTGAGCCTTTAGAAATCCATAACAAATGTGTATATGGGTTTTTATTTAAGGGATTGGGCCTGCCCGAAAGCCCAATTCCAGTTTTAAAAATCAAATTTTCTTAATTAATAACTTATACAATTTAAATGATTTTTTGGTGATTCTATGTCTCACCAAATACCATTGAACTCAGTCACGCGCCCAGCCTCTCTACCCCCTCTTTGAAGCTTTTCTTAATCACGGTTGAGTGTAGAACTTCTTAATGTTTCAAAAAACGTCTAGATTTGAGGATGTATGTTCTTTCCATCATAACTCTAAGAATTAATACTATGTTTCCTCCATTCGAGTTCCTAAATAACCTCATCATCCTTATTAGAACCTCTCTTATAGTTTTTACTGTTTTAAATTTCATCTACTAGTGTATTTGGGGATATTCCTAAAGATCCCTTAAGTAAGTGGGTCTCTTCCATTCCTCTTTCAAATTGATTAGGGTTTCATTATATTTGATTGGGGATTCCTCCCTTTTCCTTGAATTAAAAAATGACCAGGAGGTAGGGTTTCGAACCTAGAGTGTAACCTTGGGTTTTCTTGGTCCAATTTTGTGTTTTTAGGTTTGCTTTATGTCCCTCTTGGTGCATTGGTGGTGAGACATGATTTTCGCACGTTGATTCAAGGGTTTTCATTACTTTGGTAGTTGATTCCAATTTGTATGAAATAGTTGTGACATAGATACTATTTTTATTATGCTTTCATGTTTAACTCATTGATTGGGTGATGCAAAAATTAGTTTTAGTGGTGTTCGTAATGCAATAGAATTTTTAGGGCCAATTTCATGTGAAATTTGTTTTTTTCATATAAATATTTGATTGGTTGATTAAGGGATGACTTTTAATTATTTAGTTGAACTTATTGAACTGTATTATGGCTGAAAATAGTGTTTTAAATTTTATTATTCTTTAGTTCATTCTGCGAAATTGTTTTGGGTGACGTTTGTTACGAAAATGGTTTTTGAGTACCAATTTGTTGTTGAATTGGGTGTTTTACATGGGTATCCTATGCGATGCTTATTGGGATTGTTTTTTAACTCATGTAATGAGTTTAAAGAAATATCTAGGGTGTTTTTGAATCTGTTTTGATAAATATTAGTATTAATATGGTGTTCAAGTTGGGTTTTCAAAGAGTTTTGGGTGCAAAACAAGGAATGATTTGGAGAAGTTGTTTTATTGAAACTCAAAGTGTTTTGTTGTGTGTTTTAAATGGTATAAAATTTGTGTAGCTAATGTACTGATTATATGTGACCATTAGTGATTTTATATAGTAAAATGGATATATGTATCATTCTGAATTTTTTTGAGCACAATGGGGGAATCCCAGGTACCTAGGTGGGGCGGATATGTACTAGTACGGCTAGTGGACTGGATGGGTTTTGTCCATGTTTCACCTAGAATTTGGATAATGAAAACTCTAATCAAACTATTTGGATGATTTTTGGTGACCACTAGGTTATTATTATGTTATCTACTAGGTTATCATGCACGAGAATAGATTTTACTATGGTTACTTTACACCGAGGTATGAGGTACATGGGGCCCGAGAGTATCTAGTGCCTAGGGGTGTTCCTGATTTTTTTGCTCATTGTGTTTGTGGTATTCTTCCATTTATTTGGATGTTTTTGGAAGTAAGTTATATTAGATAACATTTATATTTAAATGTGTTATCATTCTGAAAACTTTAGCTTGAAAACCGTTATCAATTGAAAGTTGCATTTCTTGGATTTTATCACTGTTTTTCTTTGCGTATTAAAACTGCTTTCTTTTTCACATTGTATTGCTTGATATTTGTAATAATTGGGTGGTATCCTATTTTTCATAGTCTCACAGACAAATTAAACCCCTTGGGTGTAATTAAACTTGGTTATGTTTGACTCGGGTAAAGAAAAGGCTTAGGGTGATGGCGGTTTACTATGTTAGTCCCCATCCTTGAGGCGGAGTTGTGGAGATGGCTTGGGGTGATAACCCCTTTTCATGTGAAGTACATGGGGATATTTTGTTGCTATTTAGTTGTTTATTTGGAACTTTTGTATTTCTTTTGAACTTATGTATTCAGTTCTGTATTTTTGTATAAACCATACTAGTATGAATTTTTCAGATTCATTTTATCGAATATTTTTGATGTTTTATGTATACATATTCGGGTAAATTGTTCCAAAACCAAGATAAATGATACCTAGTCACTTGTTCCAGCACATGGGTATAGGGAACACCCTTCGGTCCTTGTCACGGGCTGGGTTTGGTTTTGGTATTGGTGGTGAACAGATTCAATTCATGACACACCCAATAAATTATTTTTCTATATTATGTGTCTTTCCTCTATGATTATTGTTTCTCACATAATGATTTTTGGTTTTATTAAAGTACTAAAACTTGAAAGAATGTTGATAATAATTAATGGAGTAGAAAATTAAATGATTTCCCTCCTGATAAACTTAATGTGATGGGATATATAATGTCAAATCTTGTTTTCAAGCTCATAGAAATTCCCAATCTATGAATAATTTTGAGAATATAGTTGATCGAAATAATGAATAATGTTCCCTCAAGTCATTCATGAGGTAACACCCACCTTCATTTAATGGGTACAATAATACTCTAGTATCTAAGAAATGGATCATTAACATTGAAATGTTATTTTACATTATTCACTGTTTGGATCATGAGAATACAGTAATGTCTATTTAACATTTAGAAGGTAGAGAATATCATTTTTGGATTCTTATCAATAAAATGAGAGAATAATAAAAGATGTAATATGTAGAGTGGGATGAATATGAAGGATCATTTTTCAATAATTTCATACCTTTTATTCTTCATATGAATATAGAGAAAAAAATTATATAGTTAAATAATAAGTAGGATGAATATGTTGGTACTTATGAGAAAAAAATTTCACAAGACTTTTGAGGGAATCCTCTAGTATTATCATTCTACCTAAAGTAAAATGTCATTGATTCTTCAATGGAATAAAATCAAGTCTCCAAATGGAAATATCCCTATTAAAAATCAATATATTTGACTATGTTTTTTGATGTGATATCAAGGTGGACATGGAAATAGTAATTACCCATGAATCTTTTTATTTTGATATGAAAATATAAATATAATTGAAAAGAAGTGTTTACAACCATAGAGAAGAAGGGGAGCCTTAATTTATGCTCGATTTATGGTAGGAAACATGGGAATAAATTTATTAATTGAACTGGTAAATGTTACATGTTTAGAAAAGGTCATCAGGAAATTGAATTTAAAAATGTTCGGATGATGCTATCTAATGATGAGAATGAAGCATAATCCCTACAAAATATCCCAATCGCACTCTAGTGTTTTAAATTAATGGGATATGGTAATTATTATATGTAGTTACCAATCCTAAAATTTAATTTTGATGATCATTTTCAATAACCTCTTATTCTTAGACAAAAAGGTAAATCTGATGTGATCATTATTATTTACTAGGGGTAAAATAATTAATTATTTAATGGTATGCTAACATACCCTCTACAACTAATAATGTAATTTTTTATTCTGGATCAACTGATCTTTTTAAATCTAAAGAATTCTCAATGTGTATCACAGTACCACCTTAAAACGTATATGTTGAAATAGTAATTAAACCCCATAATGGTATTATTATCACATTAAAATTCTATAATTATTCTTTAGTTGATGTTTTTTGGAATGTGATTCTCGAAATTATTGTAATGCTTCCTCTAGATTAATTTGAGGTTATTTTGATCATGGATTAGACTTTTTTACATAAATACAACATCAATTTATAAGGAAAAGAAGTTATATTTTACATTTAAGACTATCCAATGGTTGTATATCACTATGATGAAAAAGTTAAATATTTATGGAAATTAAATCTATTGTGTCGGTTATGATTACTATTCCAAAGTGTAATTTATCATAGATGGTTGGGAAGAAAAATAACATCACAGATATTCCTACTATATTAGATTTTATTGATGTATTTCTATATGAATTTCATGTTCTTACATAGAATCATCATGTTGATTTTTTAGATGAACTCAAAAATGATTCTACACATATTTCCAAGACTTTATATAGAATTGACCTGATATAATTACATGAATCAAATAACTATAAAAGAATATTTATAGTGGATTCCTTTATCCAAGTGTGTCCACTTGGAGTTAACCAATTATATTTGTTAATAATAAAAATGGATCAATGAGACTATATATTGATTACCTATTACTTAACAATATCACTATCATGAACAATTATCATATCCCATTTTGGTGACTTATTTTATCAACTACGTGGAGCACAATACCTTTCTATAATTGATCTTCATTACCAATGTCATCAATTGAGTGTGGAGAATGATGATAGAAGTAAAAAAAATTATTCAAGGTATAGATATAATTAATTTATATTTATTCCTTTTGGTCGTACTATTTCCCCCTTTATTATCATTGATTTAATAATTGAGACTTTCGAGATTAACTTGATCAGTTTTTTGGTAGTCCTTATAAACTATATTGTTATATATTAAATGTGAAATTAAGAGCATAAATAGTACTTGATTATTGTGTATAAGACTTTGAGGAAGGATAATCCTTAATAAAAAATTTCCTTCTGTGAATTTTGTCATTGGGGTGTTTCATTTTTAAGATATATATTCTCTACTATGGGTATATATGTACACCCCTTATAGAATTAATTTAATGAAAATTAACCCATTCCAATTAATATTATTAATATTTATAGTTTTCCTAGGTTTTCATGAGATTATTGTATCTTAATAAGGAATTTTTTATGGATATCGAATCCAGTCACCAATTTAACTAAAAACATAGCAAAGTTCCTTTAGATGGATGAATTTGATGAATTTGTTTAGGGAAATAAAGATAAGTCTACTCTACACACTGTTTCTTACACTATATAGTAATAGATAAGGGTTTTTAATATATATTGAGGAATGAAATAAGGAAATAGGATTATTCTTCATGAATAGTGACATTGTTTTAGCTTATGATTCAAACTAATTGAAATTCCATGTGAAAAATTACACAACTCGTGATATGGAGTTAGCTATGGTAATTTTTTAATGATATGGATGCATTATCTCCATAGAGAAAGGTGTGACATATAAACTACTCAAAAAATATTAATTTATATATTCACATAGAATGATTTAAATATGTGTTAGTAATGTTTTTGGGATATGGTTAATGTTTATGAATTATTAATACATTTCCATATTAGGAATAAAATAATGGTGAATGATGATATATGTTGAAAGGATCATGCTAGCTTATCAATGATGAGGATCACAAAAGATCTGTTAATTGTGGAATTGAAAAGGATTAATGTTGAAATCCTGAAGGATGGGGATAAGTCTTATATTTATCAAACTGGTGTTCAACCATATATTCACGTAAATAATAAAGAGGCACATAATGGAGAAGTAGAGATACAAAATATTGTGAGAAATGTTCATTAGTAGAAAAATAATCTATTATAAAGGAATAATAAGATTTAGGAACCGTGTATGTGTTCCTTCAGTACTATATTTGGAGAAGGAGCTCAGGGATGAGTCTCATAGTTATTCATTGACATCTCATCTTGTAATTACAAATGAATAAAGATATTTCAAAGAGTATTTTTGGTGGGATTACATTAAAAATATATTTTTTTGAGCGTGTTTTTAGTGCATTGTATTTCCTAAAGATAAGGATGAGAGACATAGATCAACGGGGATGTTTCAACCACTACCAATACCATAATGAAAATATAAAAACGTCACCATGTGTTTTTTTATCAAAATACCAAAAACATCTAATTTGAAGAATGTTATATGGGTTATAGTCAATCAACTTACAAAGTGAGAATAGTTTATTTCAATTAGTTTAAATTTCCTTATTGATTAACATATTTGATTACATATTAAGGAAGTGGTATGATTTTGTGGGGTACTGCTACCAATGGTATCAGATCAGGATCTGAGGATTGTTTCAACATTTTGCAGAAGTATCTAGTGAGATATAGATATATAGTTATGTTTAATTACATCTTATCATCCTCAGAGAGATTTTTAGTTTGATAGGTCCATCAAAACACTAGAATACATGTTGATAGATTTATCTATATATTTATTAGGTATAGGGATCTACACCTTCCTTCGATGGGTTTTTCTTATAATAATATCATTAATTACTATATTCATATGGTTGTTTATGATGAATTTTATGGAAATATATGAATAACTAAAACATTAATGAATGAACTATGATAACGAAAGATATTTTTACTTGATCTAGCTATGTAAATGGATGATATGGTTATAGCCATTCAACAACACATTCAATCAGCTCAAAGTTGATAAAATTGTTATTCCTCCAATCATTGGAATGATCTAGAATTTGAAGTTCGGGATAAGGTATTACTATGAATAAATAAATGAAAGAGGTTGATGGTATTTAGATATAAGGGATTGTTAATCCCTATCTATATCAGTGTTTTTTAAATTTATGATCGCATTAGGATGGTATCATATTGATTGACACTTCTCCCAATTTCATCTTAAGTTCATGATGTGTTTCATATATCTCTCCTGAGTAAGTACATAACATATACTTTACATGTAATGATCTCCTATGTAATAATACTAGAGAATGATATTTCTTATGATGTACACCCTATAGATAATCTCGATCATAGAGACAATTCTCTATGAAAGAATACCATTGTCCTATTCATATTTTTGTGGTTAAACCACAAATTTAAGGATGATATGTGGGAACATGAGTATGTAATGAGGCCGACATACCGGAATATATTTGAATCAGTGTGACACATTTGAAGGGTAAAATTCACTTCAGGTGGATTTAAATTTTACACCATGATATTTTTATGATATTTTTCTCTTTAAATAATTTATTTCTTGAATATCTTGTGTTACATGTAAACAAATGTTTAGATGAACTGTGTAAAATTATTAAATTATTATGTGTTCATTACCAAAAAGTCATTGAAATGATGGTTTTGAGTAGTAAAAAATAAATTATGAAAACTATATGGTCAAATTTTTATAAAATCGATCATTATTGTAAAAAAAATATATATTAAAACAAAAATTATATCAGTAAAAATTACTATTTTTTCTAAATAATTGTTTTTATGAATGTAATGTATTTTTATATTAAAGTAATTAAATTTGGTGAATGATTTTAATGTAATGTATATATTATTTACATGGTCTAATTTCTTAATTATTCAAATAATATTTTCTATGAATAAGATAATAATAATTCTAATTTTACACCCAAAAAATTATTTTTTCAAAAAATAAGTTGTTGTTGCATTTTACATAGAAAATTTAAAATTAATTTGTTTTCTATTAATAGATATTTAATTAGATAAATTTAATTTAAAATTTAAAATCAAAATATTCATATTTTTTATTAGGAATCTTTTTTATTTGGCGATTATGAATAGTAACTGTGATAACTTTTATCACCTCAGAAAAGGGTAAATATGGTAAATATGGATAAAAATAAGTGATAAAGACTTATCTTTAATCTTAATTATTATTGGATGAATAGAATTATACCCTTAACACATTTTCCCAAAATTTTTATATTTAATAGAAACACTTCCCTGATAATTATTTATATATTATTTAAACAAATGATTGTTAAGAAATGTCAATATTTAAGTTTTTAATAAGAAATATGAGTCCAAATAGTGAAAAAACAAGTTATGAATTAAAATAAGTCCTTATTTTGAGATTATTAAAATTATTTTCATGATATGAATTTAATTTAATTTTTTAGTAATTATGTAATGGAATTAAATATATATGAAACACCATTGAATTATTTATCCACATAATATGAAAATATAATAAATTATTTTAAATATATTAAATGTGATATAAATTGAGTGGGTTAGTGTGAAAAAACTAATTTTATAGATCTAAATGAAATATTTTTAAGGTGTAAGATAATTATATTTGATTTCCCCCATTTCATGATGAATTTAATGTTTAATTAAATAAACAGTTTCAAAATCAAGAGTTATGATATTTTATAAAAATAATATTGTATTAAATTATAAAAAATCATAGGTTTCTTGAAATAAGGGAATGTGGAAATCATATGGTTTAAAATTTAATAAATCATATATTTATCTGCTAATTTCTAACTTTTATTTTATTTTTAATATTTTTATTATTAAAAATTTGTTACCATTGTTAAAATTAAAATTTGTTAACTAAGGGTTAATCAAATTTATATAGTTTAAAATTAAAAAATGTATAAATTGTATTTAATGATTTTTTTACAACCCTTTCCTTTCATTACTTCTAATCCATGTCCACTTTGAGGAATGTTTCTTGAAATGAATTTATAATAATTAAATCTTTTGAGAAATCCCAAAATTGGACCCCACCTCGATTGAAAAAGGGGACCTCTTCCATCAGTTTTTCACACCACCTTGATCTATCAATATCAACCACACACTTCCAATTTTCCTTCTCAACATCAATGTACTCATAATACTGATTTTTCCCAAAAAAATAAACCCTATATCACTTTAGAGGATATATAGAGATTTCGTTCCAAAGAAGAGTTAATCGCCCTTACCAATCAATTTTTTTTCAAATCTTCTTTACCTACTCTATATATCTGTTATTTATTATAAAATAATAAATTAATTACGATTATTATTCCTAAGTGTTATAATGGTTCTTCAAACCCCAATATAATCTCTATTTTGTATCACATAATAAGTGATTGTATCGCTCATGTGTACATAAAACTTATTGTCTCTACGTAGTGATACAATTCAGTTTTCCTCACCATAATTTAATTAATGATTTTAGGATGAGATTAATATTTATATATTATATTTATGAACATTTTATACTTTGAGAACTATATCATTCCATCTACCTACTTACATTCCACTACTTGGGGAAACGATTACTATGTTCATTTATATGTGTGTACATCCACCTTGACAAAGTGATATATTAATTTTTCATTTATATTTTACAAGGATGATTATGATGAAGAATTTAATTAATATATATATTATATATTATATATTAATTATTCAAAAATTTAATTAATATTTACCTCTCTTTAATTACATCCATCAAAAAATGTAAACAACTTTTATGTGTATAGATAGCCTACTGTCTCAATGAATAGTGTCATTCCTTTTTCAATCTCAAAATTTTAAGTATAACTATAAATATGCATAATTAATATGTATTATTATTATATAATTATTTATAATTTTTATATGATAGGAACACGATAAATGTAAAATTACTAGAACAAATGAACTGAAATATTGATGTTAAATGGAATTATTAATACTTGGAGATAATGATTTGAATAGACAAATATTTATAAAAGGGGGGGATTAAAATGTTCTAAAGGGATCCTATATGATATTATATGTCTAAAAATTAATCTTTTATATAATTATAATAAATTTAAATTTATTATACTGGAATTTATATTTCTTTTAAAGCAAGATGAAGACATGGAATGGTTTTTATTTCACAATCTCATCAATATCCAATATTGTTTATGTTTATGTATCTATTGGGTGATATTTCTATTCCATATCATTTTTCTCTAAAAAAATTATGAAAAATGTTTCTGACATTATATTATTATTTTTATATTATTTTTTACTAATTTTTTAGTTTCTATGAAAAAAACATAACAAAATGTACTTGCCATTTTCAAAATAGCGTACATTGTGACTTTTTCTTAAAAAACATAGAATAGAATTTTTTTTAACCTATAGGAAAAGATATTATCCTACAATCATGAATAAGTTATGATTAAAAGTTTTATTTAATGGCTTAAAACTACATTTTTAATGAAAATTATTTCCTTTATAAGTGAATATATTTTTTAAAAAAATCAGTGATATAAAAAATGAAATCTCATTTTCATCAATCAAAAAATATTCCATGTGATCTTAAAAAATAATTTTCTATATATTCCAAAATATTTTGATTTTATATAACATTTTCTAGGGATATTATTCTTATATATCATTATTTTTAATTCTCTATATGGGTTATGGATATGAAGAAGATATATTTATGAAAACCATTTCTTTTACATGGGTTATGTTATGATAAATTTATATGAACCCAATTTCAGTTCATGGGTTCCGATATATTGAATTATTAATAATCATGTTCCACCCATATGTATCACTTTCATTATGTGATCAGTGGGACCTATATCTCCCTTAAATTAGTTGGGTAATGATTTTAATTTTATTATATAAATAAGAAGGGGATTGAGATTTAATCCAGTTCAGTAAGATAAATTTTCTACTATGATAGTTTTGGTAGTGAACCATTACTACTAATATAGTTTGGGGAGTGAACCAATTACACTATTATATTATTTGAAAAAAAAAATCATGAATAATAAGGATGTAGTTTTTTATGCTTCTTTGTATTCCATAATTCAACGTATTCTTCCAATTCTATGCTTCAATGGATTATGTTATTTAAGTAATTTATGATTAATATATTATTAAATGTAAATATTTATTCCATGATTTATGAATATGATCTATGAAATTCAAAATAATTTTTTCCAGTTTTAATTTCATGTTCTCATACCATTTTCCATGTTATTCCTATGAAATCATTAATATTTCCCTTAGATACTCTAATTAAGTGTTAGAGATCACTATATCTTATATTTCCTTTACCCATATTATGAAGAATAGAATTTAGTGTGATATGTCTATTAAGGGTTCATTTTATACAATAATATGTGGGAGATAATGTGGATATTTTATGAAATATATTTTTTATGTTTCCATATTTACAAATATAATATACTTGTATATTTCTTGAGTTGATTTGAAAAATTATACAATTAATATTCAACTATTAAGAATTTGATATCAATTTATCAAAATTATGGGTATCAAATGTTGGTTTTAGAGAAAGGTTTAGTAATACTTTAGTAACCAAGAAGAAAAAACTCTAATATGAAACCTAGTGATAAGTCTAATAATAGGATAATATCATTATGTTTTCAAAATTTTCCTAATAGAACTAGGTTAATCCAAAGGATTAATATAATGATGTTTTGGTATTTTGTTATACAATTAATTATTTTTCCTAATTATATAGATTTTAGATATGCTTATTATTAATTAGACAATTATATTTAATTTAGTCAATTTATCTAACTTAAATAAATCATGTTAATTCTAAATGGGGTGGGTAGTTAAATAATTTTCCTATAAAGAAATAGAATCTTATGGGATCATGAAAGCAAAAAAATTATTCTATTCTAAGAAAATATTATAAATATATGAATAATATAGATATTAAAACATGAAAAAGGTGGGAATAACATTTTGTTTTTTCATTCATGTGGTAACATAAACTTACTCTTAGTCGATCCGATGATCAACTTTTCTCTCAGTAATGGATCAATATCATTGAAAAATTATTCTATGTTATTTAGGGTTCAGAACATGAGATTGTTGTTCTGGATTTTTATCATCTATAATGAAAATAAGATCGGTGGTGGAATTTAATTTTGAAAACGATAGAATAAGATGAAATTGAATCTATAGATAAGATGAATTTAAAATATTATTTTTCACAAACTTATTTATTTTTATTCTCGATACAAAAAATGGAAAAATAATCCCTTGTGTTAAGCAGGAGGATGATGAATCTATTGAAAATTATGATTAATATTTTACAATACCTTTTAGGTAAACTTATGTTATTATCATAGAACCATAATGTAATGTTGATCATTTATTCATTTGAGTAAAATAATAACTGTAAATAGAGTTATTCATAAGGGACTTCAATAGCTATGAAGAAATTGTCTGATTTTAACTCAAGGTGTAGAGGGAAATATGAATTACCCATAAATCTCTTGTTTATCATAAGAAATGAAAAATGGAATTCAATGTCAATTCTAAAATTCATAAATAAAAGAATATGATCATTCCTAAACTCTTGATGTGTGGATAGAAAAATGGGTTTTATTTTCATAAGGTAACTAGTAAATATTTTATTTTTGGAAAGTAAAGTCATCAAGAAAATGAATTCCAAAATTATGTAAAGAAGTTCTCTAATGATGAGAATATAGAGAAAGCTCTTAAAATTACACCACTCATAATCTACTATTTTAAATGAAAGGAATATCATACTATTTGTAAAAAGTACAAAAAATCCAAGATTAATGATGATGATGAATGTCAACAACCAATTAAACATAGAGACACTGATAAATCTCACGGGAACACTTCTTTTGATGAGTTGTATAGTAACAAAATAATGAAAGTCACACGTACCATCTATTGTATAACTTCTAATATGTTATTTCATTATAGCTCTACTCAACCTTGTATATCTAAATAGTTTCCTAATTTTATCATAGAATGATATAAAAATTATATTTCATGTTAGTAGTAAAAACTCATAATGGTATTCTGATCATATTGCAAGTAAATGATTCTAATCTTGATAATGTTTGTGGGAATGTGTTTCGTGAAAATGTTTTAATTTTTTATCTATTTTAATTATATGTTATGTTGGGTGTGTATTTTATTTGAATATTTAAAGCACACATTAATTGATTATAAATTGATATTATGTTTTATATTCTAGACCATCCAATTATTTCCTATAAATTTTATAATGAAAATGAATATCTGATAGAAATTATATCCATTGTATTGGCCATGATTCCTATTCCGAATACGATTTTATCTCAGATGTTTGGGAGAAAATAAAACAGAAATATATTTCTATTGTGATGGAGTTTATATTTTTATTTCTAGAATATTTACATATTCTCCCACCAAATCAAGAATTTTATATTTTAATTAAACTTATAATTGTTTATTTGCCTATTTCTAAGACTGTATGAAGAATGAACAGGATTGAGTTTCAAGAATTAAAGAATAAAATTAAAGATAATACTGACAAGGTATTCATTTATCAAGGTGTATTACCTTGGGGTACACCTATTAATTATATAAAAAGGAAAGAGAGATCAATGGATTTCTTCATTCAATATTGTGGAGAAAACAAGATCAATATATGTAACAAGTATCCTCAACATCATATTGATGACATGTTTGGTCAAATATATGGAGCAAAAACCATTTCAAAGATTTTAATTGAATATATATATATCATAAATTGTGGTTCAAGAAGGAAGATATACCCCAGACATTCTCCCATTTAAGGTATAGATGCTATGAATTTATAGTAATGGCATTTTTTTTCTTTCCAATTACTCTAATATCTTCATCGATTTAATAAATAGAATCTTTATGAAATGTATTTTTTAGTTTGTGTAAGTCTTTATATAAAATATACTAAATATAATTGAAGATCTTGAATATCTCTTGAGGATTACATTGAAGACCTTTAAAATGATAAAAATTAGAAAAAAATTAACATATGTGACTTTTGGCTTCAAAAATTTTCATTTTGGGTTATAGATTCTAATGTGGCATTATATAAGTAGAACCATGAAAGATAGAAGTTATTGAGCATTGGAACATACCAACCAATGTTACTATGATCCATTTTTTTCTTAGTATGTATGGATATTACATATTTTTTTGGGAATGATTTCTTGGACATTAAATCCAGTCACTATGTTAACTCAGAAGGGATCTAAGATCCTTTTCATAGATGAACGTTGGGAATGTTTTTAGAAATTTAGGAGAAGGGTTGTAAACACACCCTTTCCTACACTACCCTATAGTGGAAAACAACTTGAAATCTATATTGATGCATCAATTAAGGGACTAGGATGTGACCTCTTGATGACTGATATGGTTATTTCATAAGCCTCGTGGAAATTGAATTCCCATGCGAAAATTACCCAACCTAGGATTTGGATTTTGTTGTGATAATTTTGGAATTAATGATATGGATCCATTATCATTATAGAGAATGATATGATATATATACTGATCAAAAAATATATATGTATATATTCACATGAAAATAGTGGAATATATACCAGATAAGATTATTGGAGATGATTAAATATTGTAAATGTTCAATAAATTACCAATGGAATAACAAATAAGGTGGGAAATGATTTAAAACAAAAAATATCAGGCTATATTATCTATGATGAGGATAAAAAAAGATCTGATATTTCATGATATTCAAAGGAGGTATCTTGAAATCATGAAATAAAGGGAAAAATATTGTCTTTATAAAATGTGTGTCCAACCATTTATCCATGTATTCGTTGTAGATGCATGGATGGAATATATTGATATGTAAAAAAAATTCAAAAATGATTTTGAGTTTAACTATGATTGTGATAAATAATAATGTTCAGGAACAATGTATGTGTCCCTTTAGTACCAAATTTTAAGATGGGTATGGTGGATTATTCTTAGTGTTATTTTCTCTATATTCACCATGGATATATGAAAATGAATATTGATTTCAAATAGTATTTATTGGTATAGAATAAATAGTGATATTTCAAAGAATATCTCTCAGTGTTTGGTATTTCATCATGTTGTTTCTCATAGGTGGAAGTATAAGGGGATGTTATAACCATTACCCATACCAAAATAGAAATATGAAAACATCACAATGCATTTTTTTTGTCAGACTACCTAAAATAGAAAAAGGGAATGATGTTAAATGGCTTGTGGATGATTTCCTTAAAAAGAAAGAACACTTAATTTACATTAGAGAATATATCTTTATCAACTCAATAAATTATACATTATGTGTAAGGATTTCATTATTTTATACTATAAATTATATCTAATCAGATTCTAAGGTTTACCATAATGTTTTGGAGAATACATGTAACATCCCAGGTAAATAATGAATAAAACATTTTCATATTTATTAATATTGAAGAATTAAATATTAATTTTACTTTAAAGGGGTTGCTATGTTCGATAGCGTACCCGATATGTAACAAAGAGTTTCTTTGAAATCTTATGTTGCACACTAGTAATAAAATAATATTATTTTAAATGGTAGTTAACACATAGTCATTGTATTGGCGAGAATGGATAGAAATATCTAAAATATGATTATATATGCTTTTTAAATGTTTTTACTTTTATCTAATAAAAGATAAAGACTTAAAATACGGAAGAAATTCAATTTTAGGCGTATATTCCATAGTTTTCACTAAAGGTTCACTTATCACCTTTTGATGGCGAACCGTAATTAAATATAGTTTATTTCATTCTTATACATTCTATTGGACCAAATAAAACTCTTCTTTAGAATCGGGACATCAAAATTTACTTTGTGTAAATTTTTGGTATTTTTCAGATAAAGATCATTTTTTTAATGAATAATGTAAAATGTTGTATTTTAATTCAAAACTTATTTTTAATCTAATTTATTTATATGATTAGATTATCTTTTGAAATGGTTTTATAGTGAAATTAGAATATATTTTTACCATTAAATCCAACAGTGGTCGTTGGAATTAATTTCACTTTGAAATCGGACTAAAACTAGTGTCAATCATTTGATACTTATTGTTTCATAAAAACACGCTATTTGCTCTAACAGCATGAATTAATTATTAAATTAATTAATGCAACTTATATGTTTTGAATTTTGTAAAATGAACTTCATTTTTGAATTTGTAATATCAAATATAGCTTAGGGTGAATTTTTGGTATTTTTCTGAAAAACTTCATTTTTTGATGAATAGTGAAACCACCAAGTGGTACTTAAAAAACTGATTTTTCGTGTAAATTAAATTTTACCACCTCTGTGTTTTGAATTTCAAAAATCCTACATACATGGTTTTCATTTAGAAGTAAAATGTGGTTCAATGGGGTTAAAATAATTTTTTTAGTGAATAGTAACTTATTAAGTTTTTAATCGCAATTAGAGGTAATTTGTAACACCCCAAGCTTCTACGGTACGCTTCTCTTTGAATAATGTGATAGCGTGTGTTGTACGCAACACCGATTTCTAACACACCATAACCAATCAAACTAGCCGTTATGAATAGTAATACCTACTTTTTGAAATTATATATATTTTAAAATGGACTTCATTTTTGGATTTGGAATATCAAATTTAGCCTAAGGTGAAATTTTGGTACTTTTCGGATAACTTTAATATTTTGATGAATAGTGAAAATTACTAAATTTTAATTAAAAACAAATTTTTTAATCAAAATAATTAATAGTGATAAATTATGAATTCGAGTGGTATTAAAGTATATTTAGAATATATTTTTACTATTTAATATAATTTTGGTCATTGGACATAATTTTACAATTAAACCAAACATAAACAAGTGTCAATCTTTTGATAGTTATTATCTCTTAAAAACACGCTTTTTTGGACAGCGGGAATTAATTTTAAATTAATTTCTGTAACTTCTGTGTTTCGAATTTATAAAAATGGATTCCATATTTGGAATCAGGATGTTAAAATTGTGTAAATAGGTAACTTTTATTTTTAGACATTTTGAATAATTACTGCTGTAAATATTTTATTTACCATGGTTAAGGGTAAATCCGGTAAATGAGGGTTAAAAAATAATATTATAATACTACTAAATTACCCTAAAACGTGTCCTAGCCATATTGTTTGATACATGTTCGACCATAGGCATATTTGGGTCGATTTTGGGACCCCATGGTGCCACTTGTAGGTGAAAGGGACACTTTATTTTAATTAAGTTAAAATGAATACAAAAATGACACAAGCATATTTCTTTTAGAAAAACAATTTTTACATAGGGTTATATATGTTCGATTTTAGAATATAAATATTCATTAAAAAGATAAAAAGATTTCCTACATAATTATATTTTATTTTCTAATTTTTATACATTAAATAATTTAATTTATTTATGACACAATGATGATGAAGTAATTACTATAATAGTGAAAAATTAAAATAATTGATATAATAAATACCCAAATAAATATAATATGAAACTTTTAATGAATTAAACTAATTTTCTAGGATAATATGATATATTAGGATTGATTTAATTGACTTTTTTTGAAGTAATCAATCTGTTATGAGTTTCACAAAAATCAACTATTGAATAGTGTCAAAATTGACATAAAAGTGTTCTTAAAATAAATATTATATTATTAATTGATATTAAATTTTAAAAAATAAAAGGTTTGGCAAAGAGACTTATATCATGATAGTTTCATCATTAATGGACCACTTGGTGGTCGATTTGATGTATATAGTAAGTTTATTAACCATATTATATAAAAAAACAAAGAGACATTTTAAAAGTGAAACTAATTAACTTAGAGTTAATACTTAATGATAAGGTTAATATAAGTACCAAAACCTGTCTAAATTATATTGGTTGAGTTGTTTTTGACCTATCCCCACCTTAACATTTAAATAATCAACTTTTGAGTCATTAGAAACCGAATATTAATTTATTATAAATTAATATTTCTAGCTTTTCCAAAGGTGCCCCTCACCCCTCTTATAAAAGGGAACTCCTACTTCTCTTTTCTTCACACCTTAAAAACCTTTTGGTTCGGCCAAAATCTGCCCAAATACTCTCCCAAATTCCCTCACTACAACCTAGAGGCCTTATTTCGATCAGAAATCCATCCTAAGGAGCCCTTTTGATCAAATCAAAAGGAAGAACCTGAAGAAGAGGTAATGTTTTCACCACCCCTTTTCAAGTTCCTTTCTTCTTCCACTTCTTCTTTCTTTGTTATTACCATTCTAAAATAATATCTCAAGTATCTTATATATACTGTGATGTTATTATAAATATGGTACAACCATAATCATTATTCTATCCACCCTTTGAATAACATGTCACCATACGTGCGTACGTACGGCTTACCGTCTCCACGTCGTGGTGTAATTGTTATTCAATATATTATTATTTGGATGGGTATAATAATGATGTGTAATTCATGTAAATAATAAATATAACATGTTAATTATTCTTTATATATGATATAACATCCATTTATATATTATTTTAATATCAAAAGAATGATATTGTCGCTCGTGCGTACGTACGGACTACCGTCTCCAAAAACGCATTGAGATTCATTCTCCATCGTATCCATTCAAGTATAATTATCATTTGATGATTTAAAAATGATGTTTAAGGACTTGATATCATTCTGTATATGAATAATATACAACCTATCCATTAAAAACATGGCTTATGTAACAAAACATATAAAATAAAACGAGTAAGTTAACACCCGAAACAACGATAATACTAAGATATTATTAACAAATCAATGTTAAAAGATCATATATGATATCATATTAATATATATGATTCTTTTATAATTTAATAACAATTATTTCACCATTATACAGGATGTTAACCTACCCTAACCAAGGAAAAGTACAAGGTAAGGGTTATTTCACAATCTCTTCATTATCCGAGGTTGTTTATACGTAATTATCTACTAGGATATCTTTATCATCCACATCCGTGTTTCTTCAAAATGTATTTCAAAACATTTTTACTATTTACTAGAATATGGGTTAAAGTCATTTATACCCTTGTTTTACTTTTTATAAGAGGTTTATAAAGGAATCTTTCCGTCATTTTCCAAACTAGGTGCTTTTTAACCTTTTCGACAGAATTAAGGTAAGATTGTTTTTTTAACTTATACGGCGGGTGCGGTTATTTTCCGCAATTATAAAATCGTCAAAGCTTCCCTTAAAAGCTTATAAGAATATTTTCAAAAGAAAATGTTTTATTTTATATGTCTCTTAAATTATTTCAAAAGAGATATTTCTCTAAAAATAGTTTTGATTTCATCTATGTCAACATCCTTTGATGGATTTTACGCTTATTTGAAGTTGACGATACAAAACTTCTATATTGTATTGAAGGTTTTATGATATGTTTGACTGTGGATGTGCTATTTTTATACCATTCATAGTTTATGGTGAAAGTATTGACATTTCGTATGCTAGTTTTAATACGAATGTTTATGTTATGTTTAAACCTTTTCATATGGGAATGCATTGGACTTAATATGTGATGGGTGGAGCCCGCTATAGCTCCTCGATGCATCGGTAGATCTCATGGGACAAACTAGTGTCTTGGCACAAGGCCTTGGCAAAATCTTATTTATAATCTTGGCATGAGGCCTTGGCTATGTGGTTATGATAGTCTGGCATTAGGCATTCCATCATTATGAAAGTGGTTATTGATTTTGCATGTGATTATTCGATTTGTAGAATATCCATGTGAATAAGTAAATGGAATTATTTCATTTTATTCATGCCATACTATGTTGAAAGTTCAAGTATGAAAGGATTTTGTTTTAGTTATACATTGCCTTAAATGTTTATTCTTATTTATGAAAGTTTCCGCTATATTCTTATCCTTACTGGGCATTTGAGCTCACCCCTTTTCTATGTTTTATTTTTCCCAGGAAGTGAAGAAGTAAATTATGAATGACCTGCAGGGATATTATGTGGGGATATGAGTGTGTATTATGGAGACAATATGTTGATGTAGTAGTTTTTCATTTTATGATGTAATGTAAGACATATGAATATATCTAGTGTTTCCAAGGCTACTAAACCAATCGGTCTTTCGAGATTTCATCTTTCTTGTGATCATGCCAATGTTATGTAATAATGCACCGACTCTAGGTTACTAGGGTCGGGGCGTTACAGTTGGTATCAGAGGAAGTTTAGTAAAAAACTTGGAAGCTAGATTTAGATAAACTCTGATTAGAGCACGTAGAACTAAGATGAACTTTGAGGATTATTATAGATGAACTTCCTATAATTTTGGTATTGTAGAGATTTTGTGAGTTTTCCGAGAAATACATCCCTATCTGGATACGAGCAGGTAGAGGCGGCTCTGGCACAGATGTACCTAGGGGTAAAACCTGAAAACACCGCTTTGAGCTAGACTCGAACGGGAACTGGTGCACGACAACGGGCCTTGCTGCACTCTTGGTTACGACACTCCCGGGGGATATGCTTAGGATAACTCTCATTTTCTTTACAAATCATTATGAAGGGTTTATGAGTATATACTTCCTCAAAGAAAACATTTTTATGATTATGGATTATATCCATAAATAGTTCAATTTATGTTAAGTGTTTTATAAGTATGGGATTATGTATATTGATTCATAAACTGATCTAGTTTATGCCATTGTTTAGAAATGGCGCCTAGTGGAAGAAATGGAAACCGTATCAATGCACACACTCCATGTAGGGATTGCCCTCCTGCTCAAGATAATTATAGTGGAGCTGGTGATGCAACTGGTGCTGATCAGCTAATCACCATACTGGGACAACTTACTCAGGTTATGAATAATAACCTTACCCGTATGGAGCACCCTGATCCACAGCGTGGAGGATCAATGTTAGATCGATTCATGAGGCAACAAACACCAACGTTCAATGGGAGTACAAATCCCTTAGTAGCTGAGCAATGGATAAATTCCCTAGAGAAAATATTTCAGGCTTTGGGGGGCAGTGAAAGGGAAAAAGTTATCATGGCAGTTTACCGCCTCACTGGAGATGCTGATCAATGGTGGTCATTGATTCAAAACATGAAGGAAGATGATGAAGTATAAAATATGGAATGGAGGGAGTTCAAAGATCTGTTTTTAGAAAAATACTTTCCTCGCGACCATCGAGCAGATATGGAAAGGCAATTTCTATGTTTGAGTCAGAAGGAGGATGAGAATGTCACAAAGTATGAGGCTAACTTTACAAGGTTAGAAAGGTATGCTGGTGATTATATACGTAACCCTAGAAGTAAGATTGATCATTTATTTGATGGGTTAAAACCATTTATCCGTTGAGCATTAGTCTCACAATCCTTCTCGTCATACGAAGACATTGTCTCATGTGCTATCAAGACCGAAAATGAATTCTCTAAGTCTTATGACATTAAAGCAAAGCAAGAGAAGAAGAGACCTGCTGATCAATCTGGGAATGAAATAAGGGGAGGAAGGGAATGGTTGAATATCCATCCTGTGGTAAATGCAGGAAGAAACATCCTGGTACTTGCTTGAAGGGAATGGGATTCTGTTACAAGTGTGGTGAAAAAGGCCACCAAACTCATGATTGCAAGGGGAAGAAGGAAGCTACCAAAGTTCAGTTCTACAATTGCAGGGAGATGGGGCATTATGCAAATGAATGTCCTAAGCGTCAGGAGAACTTACCTCAGAAAAGGCCAAGGGATCAAGGCCAGGCTTATGCTATCACTACTGTTGAGGTAGAAGCTCCGAAAGACGTGGTGGCAGGTAATTTAATGGTTTCCTCAAGTTTATAAAATGCATTATTTGATTCTGGATCATCACATTGTTTCATATCTTCCTAGTTTGCTAAGAAAATTAGATATTTCCAATTTGATTTAACAAGGGAGTTGTCAGTTAAAACTCCTAAGAGAAGTATCATTGCAACAAAGATTTGCGAATCAGTCCCCATTAGAGCACATAAATGTTCTTTATCGCTGATCTCATCATCATACCTATGATTGAGTTTGATATAATCCTCCGTATCGACTGGCATTCGGACTATGATGCGAAGATTTATTGTAAGAAGAAAGAGGTTACGATTCTTGATGATAATGATAAGGAACACCTTATCTTTAGAGCAGAATCATCACCACCTAATTCTTATTTAAATCCACCCCCAGTAGCTCAACTAAATTCAATTATTGGGGAGGAAGAGAATGAAATAACTATCGGTGAGGAAAGGAATGTTCAAATAGAGGATGTACCTATTGTGAAATAATTTGTCGATGTATTTCCGGAAGATTTACCTGGACATCCTCCGGAACGAGAAGTTGAGTTTTCCATTGATTTAATTCCTTGATCAAGGCCTATATCGAAGACCCCTTATATAATGGCCACTGTAGAGTTAGTCTAACTAAAGAAACAAATAGAGTAATTGAGTAATAAAGGATTTATTCGCCCTAGTTTTTCTCCAGGGGGAGCCCATGTTCTTTTTGTTAAAAAGAAAGATGGATCTATGAGGTTATGTATCAACTACAGGGAGATCAATGCTATAACGATAAAGAACAAGTATCCCCTACATCGTATTGATGATTTATTTGACCAACTGCATGGAGCTCAATACTTTTCAAAGATTGACCTTCAATCTGGATACCATCAGTTGTGTGTGAAGAAGGAAGACATTCTAAAGACAGCATTTCGAACCAGGTACGGGCATTACGAGTTTACTGTAATGCCGTTTGGATTGACTAATGCACCCTCAGTGTTCATGGATCTGATGAATAGAGTTTTCAAGGAGTATCTTGATGAATTTGTGGTGGTATTTATTGATGATATCTTGGTATACTCCAAAATCTACGAAGATCATTAAAATCACTTTCGCATTATTTTGAAGACTCTGAGAAGACATGAATTATATGGAAAGTTTAGCAAGTGTGAATTATGGCTTCAGGAGATTTCTTTTCTTGGCCATATTGTCTCTAAAGATGTAATCTATGTTGATCCTTCTAAGACCAAGGCAATCCATGAATGGCCAGCACCTACGAGTATAACTGACGTACGCAGTTTTATTGGTTTGGCAGGTTATTATCGACGTTTCGTCCAAAATTTTGCCCGATTGGCTAACCCATTAACGAAGCTCACACGTAAAGGGGTTAAATTTTCTTGGACAAAAGAGTGTGAAGAATGTTTCGAAGAACTGAAGAGAATATTAGTCAATGCTCCTATATTGACTCTACCATCTGGGAATGATGGGTTCGTTATTTATAGTGATGCATTAAAGAAAGGACTTGGTTTTGTCCTTATGCTGAATGATAGAGTTATTGTATATGCATCACGACAGTTGAAAATTCATGAACAAAACTATCCTACTCATGATCTTGAGTTAGCAGCTGTAATCTTTTCTTTGAAGATATGGAGGCACTACCTCTATGGTGAAAATGTGAGATTTATACTGATCACAAGAGTTTGAAGTATATTTTCTCACAAAAAGAGCTCAACATGAGGCAAAGGAGATGGATTGAATTACTCAAGGATTATGATTGCACGATACACTACCACCCGGGGAAAGCAAACAAGGTGGAGGATGCTTTGAGTGGAAAAGACCATGGAGTTTTGAACAATATGAGAATTGAAAGGGATCCAATTTTCATGGATCTAGTGAAGATGGACATGGGAATAACCAGGGAAGGTGAAACATCAATGCTTTTTCAAATGGTTGCCAAACCATATTTACTAGAAAGTATTAAGAGTTCTCAGACCGATGATGAAGAATTTCAAAAGAAGATTAAAGCTGTGAATGATGGGAGATTGAGAGACTTTGTGTATGAAGATGGAATTTTGAAATTTGGGAAGAGACTTTGTGTTCCCGATATACCTGATCTAAAAAGGGAATTGCTGGATGATGCTCATAGTTCCAATTTCTCTATACACCCTGGGAGCACCAAAATGTATAGAGATTTGAAGGAACATTTTTGGTGGGACAACATGAAGAGTGAGATTGCTGATTTTGTGTCAAGATGTATGGTTTTTCAACAAGTGAACACTAGAAGGCAACAACTTGGAAGAGTCATGCAACCTCTTCCCATACCAGAGTGGAAATGGGACAATATTACGATGGACTTTTTCATGGGGCTACCAAAGACTCCTAGAAGGAACGATGCAATATGGGTTATTGTTGATCGTCTTACCAAGTCAGCACATTTTCTTACTATAAGAGAAGTATAACCCTGGAACATCTAGAAAGACTATATATTAATGAAGTTGTGAGACTCCATGGAGTACCCCTATCGATTGTTTCTGATCGTGATCCCCATTTTACTTCAATATTCTGGAAAAGTCTTTAGAAATCCCAAGATACTGAACTTCATTTGAGCACTGCTTACCACCCTCAGACAGACGGACAATCAGAACGGACTATTCAAACCTTAGAAGACTTGTTGAGATCTTGCTCACTTGACTTTCAGGGTATGTGGGATCAATATTTACCTCTGGTAGAATTTTCTTATAACAATAGCTTCCATTCGAGTATTCAGATGGCACCATATGAAGCGTTATACGGAAAGAGATGTCGTACACCAACCTGTTGGGATGACGTCGGTGAAAGAAAACTTGTAGGTCCAGAACTGGTGGAGGAAGCGATGGAAAAGGTGATGGTAATCCAAAATCACATCAAAGCAGCTCAAAGTAGGCAGAAGAGCTATGCCGATAATCGAAGGAAGGATTTGGAATTTCAAGTCGGTGATCATGTTTTCCTCAAGGTATCTCAATGGAAGGGAGTAATACGTTTTGGTAAGAAAGGTAAATTGAGTCCCAGGTACATCGGACCTTTCGAAATTCTAGAATGAATTGGGGTTGTAGCTTACCGATTGGCAATGCCGCCAAGTCTCTCCAAAGTTCACGATGTGTTCCACGTATCTCTATTGAGGAAATACATTCCTGACCCAACGCATGTAATCACCTATGAAGAATTAGAACTAGAACCTGATCTGTCTTATTGCGAAGATCCCGTCAGGATTCCTGATACGAGAGAACAAGTATTGAGAAACCGGACGATGCGTCTGGTAAAAGTCTTGTGGAGAAATCATAAGATGGAAGAGGCAACATGGGAACCCGAGGAACTTATGATAAATAACCACCTGAGTCTTTTCATGTGATAAGTATTATAGAAATTTCGAGGACGAAATTATTTGAAGTAGGGGATAATGTAACTCCCCAAGCTTCTACTGTACGCTTCTCTTTGAATAATGTGATAGCGTGTGTTGTACGCAACACCGATTTCTAACACACCATAACTAATCAAACTAGCCGTTATGAATATTAATACCTAATTTTTGAAATTATATATATTTTAAAATGGACAACATTTTTGGATTCGGAATATCGAATTTATCCTAAGGTGAAATTTTGGTACTTTTCGGATAACTTTAATATTTTGATGAATAGTGAAAATTACTAAATTTTAATTAAAAACGTCTTTTTTAATCAAAATAATTAAGTGTGATAAATTATGAATTTGAGTGGTTTTAAAGTATATTTAGAATATATTTTTACCATTTCATATAATGTTGGTCATTGGACATAATTATAAAATTAAACCAAACATAAACAAGTGTCAATCTTTTGATAGTTATTATCTCTTAAAAACACGCTTTTTGTTTTGACAGTGGGAATTAATTTTATATTAATTTCTACCACTTCTGTGTTTTGAATTTAGAGAAATGGATTCCATATTTGGAATCATGATGTTCAAATTGTGTAAATAGGTAACTTTTATTTTTAGACATTTTGAATAATTACTACAGTAAATATTTTATTTACCATGGTTAAGGGTAAATCCGGTAAATGAGGGTTAAAAAATAATATTATAATAATACTAAATTACCCAAAAATGTGTCCTAGCCTTATTGGTTGATACATGTTCGACCATATGCATCTTTGGGTCGATTTTGGGACCCCATGGTGCCACTTGTAGGTGATAGGGACACTTTATTTTAATTAAGTTAAAATGAATACAAAAATGACGCAAGCATATATCGTTTAGAAAACCAATTTTTACATAGGGTTATATATGTTGGATATTAGATTATAAATATTAATTAGAAATATAAAAAGATTTCCTACATAATGATATTTTATTTATAATTTTTAGACGTTAAATAATTTAATTTATTTATGACACAATGATGATGAAGTAATTACTATAATAGTGAAAAGTTAAAATAATTGATATTATAAATACCCAAATAAATATAATATGAAACATTTAATGAATTAAACTAATTTTCTAGGATAATATGATATATTAGGTTTGATTTAATTGACTTATTTTTGAAGTAATCAATATGTTATGAGTTTCACAAAAATCAACTATTGAATAGTTTCAAAATTGACATAAAAGAGTTCTTAAAACAAATATTATATTATTAATTGATATTAAATTTGTAAAAATCTAATGCTCGTCCAAGAGACTTATATCATGATAGTTTCATCATTAATGGACCACTTTTTGGGTCTATTGGTTGTATATAGTAGGTTTATTAACCATATTATATAACAATACAAAGAGACATTTTAAAAGTGAAACTAATTAACTTAGAGTTAATACTTAATGATAAGGTTAATATAAGTACGCAAACCCGTCTAAATTATATTGGTTGAGTTTTTTTCGACCTATCCCCACCTTAACATTTAAATAATAAACTTTGGAGTCATTATAAACCGAATATGAATTTATTATAAATTAATATTTCTAGCTTTTCCAAAGGTGCCCCTCACCCCTCTTATAAAAGGGAACTCCTCCTTCTCTTTTCTGCACACCTTAAAAACCTTTTGGATCGGCAAAACTCTACCCAAATACTCTCCCAACTTCCCTAACTACAACATAGAGGCCTTAGTTTGATCAGAAAGCCACCCTATGGAGCCCTTTTGATCAAATCAAAAGGAAGAACCTGAAGAAGAGGTAATGTTTTCACCACCCCTTTTGAAGTTCCTTTCTTCTTCCACTTCTTCTTTCTTTGTTATTACCATTCTAAAATAATAACTCCAGTATCTTATATATACTGTGATGTTATTATAAATATGGTACAACCATAATCAGTATTCTATCCACCCTTTTAATAACATGTCACCATACATGCGTACGTACGGCTTACCGTCTCCACGTCGTGGTGTAATTGTTATTCAATATATTATTATTTGGATGGGTATAAGAATGATGTGTAACTCATGTAAATAATAAATATAACATGTTAATGATTCTGTATATATGATATAACATCCATTTATATATTATTTTAATATCAAAATAATGATATTGTCACTCGTGCGTACGTACGGACTACCGTCTCCACGAACGCGATGAGATTCATTCTCCATCGTATCCATTCAAGTATAATTATCATTTGATGATTTAAAAATGATGTTTAAGGAATTGATATCATTATGTATATGAATAATATACAACCTATCCATTACAAACATGGATTATGTAACAAAACATATAAAAGAAAACGAGTAAGTTAACACCCGAAACAACGATAATACTAAGATATTATTAACAAATCAATGTTAAAAGATCATATATGATATCATATTAATATAAATGATTCTTGTATAATTTAATAAAAATTATTTCACCATTATACAGGAGGTTAACCTAACCCAACCAAGGAAAATTACAAGGTAAGGGTTATTTCACAATCTCTTCATTATCCGAGGTTGTTTATACGTAATTATCTACTGGGATCTTTTTATCATCCACATCTGTGTTTCTTCAAAATGTATTTCAAATAATTTTTAATATTTACTAGAATATGGGTTAAAGTCATTTATACCATTTTTTGACTTTTTATAAGAGGTTTATAAAGGAATTTTTCCATCGTTTTCCAAACAAGGTGCTTTTAACCTTTTCGACAGAATTAAGGTAAGAATGTTTTTTTAACTTATACGGCGGGTGCGGTTATTTTCCGCCGTTATAAAATCATCGAAGCTTCCCTTACAAGCTTATAAAAATATTTTCAAAAGAAAATGTTTTATTTTATATGTCTCTTAAATGATTTCAAAAGAGATATTTTTTCTAAAAAGAGTTTTGATTTCATCTATGTCAACATCCTTTGTTGGATTTTACACTTATTTGAAGTTGATGATACAAAACTTCTATATTGTATTGAAGGTTTTATGATATGTTTGACTGTGGATGTGCTATTTTTATACCATTCATAGTTTATGGTGAAAGTATTGAAATTTCATATTCTAGTTTTAATACGAATGTTTATGTTATGTTTAAACCTTTTAATATGGGAATGCATTGGACTTAATATGTGACGGGTGGAGCCCGCTATAGCTCCTCGATGCATCGGTAGGTCTCATGAGACAAACTAGTGTCTTGGAACAAGGCCTTAGCAAAATCTTATTTATAGTCTTGGCATGAGGCCTTGGCTATGTGGTTATGATAGTCTGGCATTATGCATTCCATCATTATGAATGTGGTTCTTAATTTTTCATGTGATTATTCGATTAGTAGAATATCCATGTGAATAAGTAAATGGAATTATTTCATTTTATTCATGCAATACTATGTTGCAAGTTCAAGTTTGAAAGGATTTTGTTTTAGTTATACATTTCCTTAAATGTTTATTCATATTTTTGAAAGTTTCCGCTATATTGTTATCCTTACTGGGCATTTGAGCACACCTCTTTTCTAAGTTTTATTTTTCCCAGGAAGTGAAGAGGTAAATTATGAATGACCTGCAGGGATATTATGTGGGGATATGAGTGTGGATTATGGAGACAATATGTATTTGTAGTAGTTTTTCATTTTATGATGTAATGTATGACATATGAATATATCTAGTGTTTCCAAGGCTACTAAACCAATCGGTCTTTCGAGATTTGAACTTTCTTGTGATCATGCAAATGTTATGTAATAATGCACCGACTCTGGGTAACTAGGGTCGGGGAGTTACATAATTGGTGTAATTTATGGTAAAAATAATGTTGTAATAATATGAAATGAACTTGAAACACGTCCTAACCTCATTGTATATGTCATGGCCGACCATGAAAATCTATGGGTCAACTTGGGGACCCCATGAAGCCACTTTGGTTGGGAAATGACATTAATATCTCTTTATTTAAAGTTAAAATAAAAATGACACAAACATGAGTTCTTTTACTAAAACAATTTGTACATGGGGTTATACAAGTCAGATTTTTTACTATAAATATTCATTAGAAATATAAAAAGATTTCCTACAACATGATATTTTTTTTATATTTTTTATAAATTAAATAAATTAAATTATTTATGACATCATGATGATGCAGTGATTACCTCATTAATAAAGGATTTAAATAAAATGAAATGATAATGTAAACTCTATGACCTACACTTGCCCAAAACCAATTGGATGGGTGGATTTTGAACCCTTATCACCATATCCTCTAAACACATCAATGTGGGACCATTAAAATCCGAAACTCATTCTAAACTAAAGTAACATTTCTTTAATTTCCAAGAGTGCCCCTCCTCTCCTCTTATAAAAGGCCCCCACCTCTACATCCTTACCCACACTTCCAAAGCCTTTGGATCGGCCAACCTCTGCCCATTTTGTCTTTCCAAATCCCTCTCTTACTACATTAAGCCTCAATTTGGGCAGAAGTCTTCCCAAGGAAGCCTTTGAGCTCAAATCTAAGAGAGTTACCCGATTTTAAGGTAATGTCTTCACTTGAGTCCTTTTGTTTTATTTTGCTTCTCCAACCCCCTAAACACTTTTTATTCATTTATTTTGTAACAACTCCAGTATATTCAATATACTAGTATGTTTTTATAAGATGATTTCGAGCTACAGTTACACACATCTACATCTAATGGTTAAAGAACATATTGTTTTTGTGGTGGGAAAATTTCAGCCTCACGAAACGATGATTGTTCAATCATCTTTTAAACACCATTAATGGTGGACATTAACATGTAACTCTATTTATATATGATATATATTATGTTTATGTTTTCCTTATGCTTCTTTATTTTTCATTTGTGGTATACCTTTATGGTTTCCATTGTGTGTAAACACGATAATTTCATTTTAGGAAGTGCGGACTACCGCCCCCTCAAAGTGATGTGATTCATTAATGCCATATGTGGGACGTATAAAAGAATTGATTTAATGTTATTATATATGATGTTATACTTGAATTATAATATACCTCTATATAATAATTATTTCTTTCCATTAATGTATGAGATAGAAATGAAAGTAGCGTTCATGCGTACGTACGGCTTACCGTCTCCATGAATAGTGCATTTCATTTCTTATCCCCAAATGTAATGTACTATTATAAGTACATATTTATAATGGATATATATAATTTATGTTACATATAAATGATGAATATAATTCTTGAATTAAAATATAAATACCTCTCATTTAGTTTTAATTCCATTAATATGACAAAGAAATGAAAGTAGCGTTCATGCGTACGTACGGCTTACCGTCTCCATGAACGGTGCATTTCATTTCATACCTCTAAATCATTATGTAATATTATAAATACATGTATATGCTAGATATATATGATATATATGATATCCAAATCAGGAATTTCATTCTGGATATAAAGAAACTTTGACCACACGAACAACATGTAGTTGTAAGAAGTCCACTTTCGACTTAAGAACCAAATATCGACAAAACAAACATTATTGACTTAAATGATTACATAATGTTTATAACATGATAATAAGTGATAATGAACTTGAATAAGGTTCTTAAGAAAGTAGAAATTAACTCAATTTTATTATTCAGGACGTTAAAGAACGATCGAGTCAAGTTAGACCCGAGGTAAGGGACTTCGTCTCAATCTCCTTTCATTGAGGAATATTTTGTTTTATACACAACTTTCTTTTATACGGTGTATAAAACCCTTTGAATTTTACTTTTATACAAAAGGAATCTTCTTCTACGAAGCATTTTACAAAACGACAAAAAGGAATGTTTTTTTAACGTACACGGTGACAACGACCTTTTCCACCGCCGGGAGTATTATTTGATCTTTGGATTCCTCAACAAGCCGTAATGTTTTTAAAATGAAATAAAAACCATATACTCTTTTATGTATTTTGGTATTGAAAATGGTTTTTATAATGGATTTTTTATGTCAATATAATTAAGTGATATATTGTGATCAAAGTGTAGAAATGTTTTCTTTCCATTATATTTGTTTTATGTCTTATGATTTTTATAATGGTACTTGGACATTTGACGGGTGGTTACGTGATAAACCATATGACGGGTGGTTCCGTGAATACCAGGACGGGTGGTTACATTATAACCTCCAATGCATTGGGTATGGAAGTCGGCCGTATGGCTATTCCATTAAGTATGTATGGAAGTTGGTCGTATGGCTACTCCATTTAGTGATATGTGTGGAAGTCGACCATATGGTTATTCTACTTATGTATGTTTATGTCCCAAGTTACCTTTATATATGTTATGTGTTCTTTATATGGGTTTTATGGTAATTCTTTGGTTACAAGAATGTATGTAATGATATTTTATTCAGTGAAGAGTTTTTACCACTTCATGAAGGTGAAGGTATTACATTGATAAAGTATACATGGTTTACTTGATGTTTGAAAAACTAACAGTTTTCATTCTTTGCGTATCCCTTACTGAGCTTTTTATGCTCACCCCATGTTTTTTTTTAGATGTTTTTCACAAGACTTAATGTGGAACAGGGTCAAGGATGGGATCAAGGGAAATTCATGCTATATAAAACATGGAACTGGACATGTTTCTTTTTAAGAGTTTTTTTATTCTATGGAAACTTAGTAGAAGTGTCTACTTTGTAATCTTTGAGATGTAATAGTTATGTCCTAATTCTCTAAAAATCTAAACCCGAAAAGATCCTTAATGTGAATTATTCATTTAATTAAATATTAAGTAATGTTTAAGGCCGAGGCCTTATAGTAGGTATCAAATGTCAGTTTAGACAACTTTAGGAGTTAGAAAAGTGTAAAATTATAAGTTAATTTATGGTAAGATTAAAATGATATAGCATTTAAAGATTACCATGTTGCTTCACCTAAGATATTTCTGTGTTCTGAATGGTTTTCCATAGAGGAAACAAAGCAGCTATGTTGGGACGACATCAGGAGGAAGAAAACCTTCCAAATCAGCAACCTGAGATGGTCGAAATCGGAACTGAACAGTTTGTTGCAGTGATGGCATAGTTGACTCAGGATATAAATGGTGGTGGTATCCATGCATGAGATCAGCCAGATCAACCGCAGAGGAACATGTCAGTGGTGGAACATTTCATGAGGCAACATCCCCCATCATTCATAGGATCATCTAACCATGTGCAAGCTGAAGGGTGGATTAAAGCACTGGAGAAGATTTTTGATGTCATGGGGTCTTCAGAACATCAAAAGGTTATTTTTGTTGTTTACCGTTTTGAAGGTGAAGCTAATCAGTGGTGGTCGATGGTGAAAAATATCAGGGATAGTGATGAGATTGATGATCTCCACTAGGACGAATTCAAAGGTATGTTTCTTGAGAATTATTTTCCTACGGTGATTCGTCTTAGTATAGAAAAACAGTTCTTAGAATTGAAGCAGGAGGATGAATCAGTGGCTACTTATAAAGCAAAGTTTACTCGATTGGAAAGGTATGTTCAAAACTTCATATGAGATCTTGATAGTAAAATAAACCGTTTTTACTCAGGGTTAAAGCCAAAGTATCGAAGGGCTTTAGCTTATCGTGAGTTCAAAAGTTATGAAAAACTTGTTCGATGTGCGGAGAAGGTGGAAATGGAGTTTGCCGATGATCAGGTGTTCTATGAAAAACAATATAATAAGAGGTCCAGTTGGCAGGTAAAGGGGAATAATTCATCAAAGAAGCAAGGAGGTAAGAAAACCAAATATCCATCCTGTGAGAAGTGTTGTAAAATGCATCCTGGATAATGTTTATCCAAGTCTGGTAAGTGCTTTCGGTGTGGTAATTCTGTTCATATTGCTCGTAACTGTAAGGAAGATGATCAAGCCGGCAATGAAAAGCCAGCGATAAGATGTTTTAAGTGTAAGGAAATGGGTCATTATGAAAATGAGTGTCTAAGGAAGAACTCAACTGGGGGAAATAATCCAGACTACAAGCAGAAAGGGGTGGTGAAATCCTTTGGAACAACTTCAGCAGATGTTGGGCCATCGAATGAAGTAGTATCAGGTACACTGTTTGTTTGTTCAGATTATGCCAGTGTATTGTTTGATTCAGGGTCTACACATTCTTTCATTTCTGATAAGTTTTCTAGTAAATTGGAAATTCCATCTCAAGATATGAACCCTAAACTTATGGTAAAAACACCCGGAGGGAACATTGAGACAAAAAAGAATTATAAGAACCTTCCTATCCTTGTGTGTGGAAAGAATCTACTAGAAAACCTTATTTTTTTTCCTCTAGTAGAGTTTGATGTTATTTTGGTCATGGATTGGCTTTCTGTTTATCATGCTAATATTGACTGCAGAGCTAATATGGTTTCCTTTCAGAAAGATTTTCAGTTTGTGTACAAGAATGAACCCTTGCTTTTGATAACATATCAGGATGTTGAGAAACTAGTAAAATATGGAAATGAATGTTACCTTTCACATATTGTTGAAAATTAAGGAACTGTTCAGATTAATGATGTGCCAGTGGTAAATGAGTATCTTGATGTTTTTCCTGATGAGTTGCCAGGTATTATTCATGATTGGGAAGTTGAATTTACTGTTGACTTAGTTTCTGATTCTAAGCCAATTTCAAAACCCCCTTATCGAATGGCTCAAGTTGAACTTTTTGAGTTAAAGAAGCAATTACAGGAGTTATTAGATAAAGGTTTCATTCGACCTAGCACATCACCATGGGGTTCTCCTGTCTTGTTTGTTAAAAAGAAAGATGGATCAATGAGACTTTGCATTGATTATAGAGCCTTGAATAATATTACTGTTAAGAACAAGTATCCTTTGCCTCATATCGATGATTTGTTTGATCAGCTCCAGGGAGCTCAGTATTTTTCGAAGATTGACTTGAGGTCGGGGTACCATCAGTTGAAAGTAAAAGAAGCAGACGTTCCAAAGACTACGTTATTTACTAGATATGGCCATTATGAATTTGTAGTTATTCCTTTTTGGTTAACCAATGAACCTGCTGTATTCATGGACCTTATGAATAGAATTTTCCATGAGTTCTTGGATAAGTTTGTGGTTTTTTTCGTCGATGATATTTTGATGTTTTCTAAAAGTAAAGAGGAGCATGAAAGTCATTTAAGGGTTATCTTGCAAACCTTAAAAGAAAAGAACTATATGGGAAATTCATCAAGTGTGAGTTTTGGTTACAAAAAATTTCTTTCTTGGGTCACATTGTTTCAAAATATGGAATAACTGTTGATCCTGCTAAAACAAGTTGTTGAAGAATGGCCAAGACCCACAAATGTAACCGAGATCTGTAGTTTTCTTGGTTTGGCAGGTTACTACTGAAGGTTTGTTGAAATGCTTTCACGGTTATCTAGTCCAATGACTAAGATAACTCTTAAGGGTGTTAAGTTCATCTGGAAAAAATAATGTGATGATTGTTTTCAGGATTTGAAAAGAAGATTGGTGAATGCTCCAGTTTTGGCACTTCCTTCCCGGAATGGTGAGTTTGTTATATACAATGATACTTCTTTGAAGGGGCTTGGATGTGTTCTTATGCATAATGATTAGGTAATTGCTAATGCTTCACGTCATTTGAAAACTCATGAGGTAAATTACCCTACACATGATTTGGAATTAGCTGCAGTTGTTTTTTTCTTTAAAAATTTGGAGGCATCATTTGTATGTAGTAAAGTGTGAAATATATACTGATCACAAAAGTTTAAAGTATATATTCACTCAGAAAGAATTGAACCTGAGACAGAGGAGATGGCTGGAATTAATCAAGGATTATTATTGTATAATTAATTACCATCCAGGAAAAGCAAATAAAGTGGCTGATGCTTTGAGTCGAAAAATTAATGCTTCATTAACAATGTTGCCTTTGGAACGAGATCCTTTGGTTTTTGATTTGATGAACATTGGCATGGAAGTTTTTTGTGTAGGAAGTCCTTCTGTTTTGTTTCAGGTATCAGTGACATCTTCCCTATCAGACAGAATCAAGCAAGCACAGAAGCAAGACAGTGAGTTGCAGAAAAAGGAAGAGCTGGTTCAGAAGGGTAAGCTACCTGAATTTAACATTGATAATGATTGTGTTTTGAGGTTTGGGAAGAGATTATGTTTTCCTTGTGATTCACAATTGAAGAATGAGTTGTTATGTGAGGCTTTTAGTTCCCCATTTTCAGTTCATCCTGGCAGTACTAAGATGTACAGAGATCTGTGAGAGTATTACTGGTGGGATGGAATGAAATGGGATATTGCTGATTTTACTATGAAGTGTTTGACTTGTCAGCAGGTCAAAGTAGAGCGGCAGTTACCGAAATGGATTCTTCATCCTTTACCACTGCTAGAGTGGAAATGGGAAAATATATCCATGGATTTTGTCAAGGGATTACCGAAGACATCTAGATGTAATAATGCAATCTGGGTTATTATTGATCGCTTGACTAAATCTGCTCATTTCCTTTCTATATGAGATAATTTTTCCCTAGATCAACTTTCCCATTTGTATCTTAAAGAGATAGTCAGGTTACATGGTGTTCCTATCTCCATTGTGTCCTATCGTGATCCCAGGTTTACTTCTAACTTTTGGAAAGGCCTTCAGAAGTCGTTTGGTACTAAATTAAATTTTATTACATCTTTTCATCCGCAGTCAGATGGGCAGTCAGAACGAACAATTCAGACCTTGGAGGATAAGCTACGAGCTTGTTCTATGGATTATCAGGGATGTTGGGACCAACATCTTTCTTTGGTTGAGTTTTCTTATAATAACAGTTTTCATTCCCGTATACAAATGGTACCATTTGAGGCATTATATGGGAAGCGGTGTCAAACTCTAGCTTTCTGGGATGAAGTGGGAGAAAGGAAGTTGACGGGACCATAATTGGTAGAAGAGATGGCATAAAAAGTTTAGTTGATTCAGAAACACATGAGAACAGCTCAAATCAGGCAGAAGAGTTATGCGGATAACCATAGGAAAGATCTATCTTTCTAGGTAGGTGATCATGTTTTTCTCAAGGTTTCACCATGGAATGTGTGATGCGATTTGGTAAGAAAGGAAAGCTGAGTCCAAGTTTCATTGGACCATATGAAATTCTGGAGAAAGTTGGATCAGTTACTTACCGAGTGGCTTTACCTCCGAGTTTATCTCAGGTACACAATCTTTTTAATGTTTCGATGTTGAGGAAGTATATTCCAGATCCATCTCATGTTTTGAGTCTAGAGGTAGTTCAGCTGGAAGAGAACCTATCTTATGAAGAACAACCAGTCCAGATTCTTGACCGAAAAGAGCAAGTGTTGTGAAATAAGGTAATTCACCAGGTAAAGGTTTTGTGGAAAACCCATATGGTTGAAGAGGCAATGTGGGAATCTGAAACTGCTATGAGGGATAAATACCCCCACTTATTTTGATAAGTGAATAAAATTGTGAGGATGTAATTCCCAAAAGGGGGGAAGGATGTAACATCCCAGGTAAATAATGAATAAAACATTTTCATATTTATTAATATTTACGAATTAAATAATAATTTTACTTTAAAGGGGTTTCTATGTTCGATAGCGTACCAGATACGCAACAAAGAGTTTCTTTGAAATCTTACGTTGCACACTAGTAATAAAATAATATTATTTTAAATGGTAGTTAACACATAGTCGTTGTATTGGAGGGAATGGATGGAAATAACTAAAATATGATTATATATGCTTTTTAAATGTTTTTACTTTTATCTAATAAAAGATAAAGTCTTAAAATACAGAAAGAATTCAATTTTAGGCGTATATGCCCTAGTTTTCACTAAAGGTTCACTTATCGCCTTTTGATGGCAAACCGTAATTAAATATAGTTTTTTTCACTCTTATACATTCTATTGGACCAAATAAAACTCTTCTTTAGAATCGGGACATCAAAATTTACTTTGTGTAAATTTTTTGTATTTTTTCGATAAAGTTCATTTTTTAATGAATAGTGTAAAATGTTGTATTTTAATTCAAAACCTCTTTTTAATCTAATTTATTTATATGATTATATTATCTTTTGAATTGGTTTTATAGTGAAATTAGAATATATTTTTACCATTAAATCCAATAGTGGTCGTTGGAATTAATATCACTTTGAAATCGGACTAAAACTAGTGTCAATCTTTTGATACTTATTATTTCATAAAAACATGCTATTTGCTCTGACAGCAGGAATTAATCATTAAATTAATTAATGAAACTTATATGTTTTGAATTTTGTATAATGGACTTCATTTTTGAATTCGGAATATCAAATATATATTAGGGTGAATTTTTGGTATTTTTCTGAAAAACTTCAATTTTTGATGAATAGTGAAACCACTAAGTGGTACTTAAAAACTGATTTTTCATTTAAATGAAATTTTACCACCTCTGTGTTTTGAATTTCAAAAATCCAACACACATGGTTTTCATTAAGAAGTAAAATTTGGTTCAATGGGATTAAAATAATTTGTTGGTGAATAGTAACTTATTAAGTTTTTAATCACGATTAGAGGTAATTAGTGTAATTTAAGGTAAAAATAATGTTGTAATAATATGAAATGAACTTGACACATGTCCTAACCTCATTTTATGTGTCATGGCCGACCAATAAAATCCATGGGTCAATATGGGGACCCCATGAAGCCACTTTCGTTGGAAAATGACATTAATATCTCTTTATTTAAAGTTAAAATAAAAATGACACAAACATGAGTTGTTTCACTAAAACAATTTTTACATGGGGTTATACAAGTCATATTTTTGATTATAAATATTAATTAGAAATCTATAAATATTTCATACATCATGTTATTTTTTTAAAATTTTTAGACATTAAATAAATTAAATTATTTATGACATCATGATGATGCAGCGATTACCTCATTAATAAAGGATTTAAATAAAATGAAATGATAATGTAAAATCTATAACCTAAACATGTCCAAAACCTATTGGATGGGTGTATTTCGATCCCTTATCACCTTATCCTCGAAACACATCAATTTGGGACCATTAAAATCCTAAACTCATTCTAAAATAAAGTAACATTTCCTTACTTTCCAAGAGTGCCCCTCCTCTCCTCTTATAAAAGGCCCCCACCTCTACCTCCTTACCCACACTTCCAAAGCCTCTGACTCGGCCAAACTCTACCCATTTTGTCTCTCCACATCCCTATATTACTCCTTGAAGCCTCACTTTGGGCAGAAGTCTTCCCAAGGAAGGCTTTGAGCTCAAATCTAAGAGAGTTACCCGATTTTAAGGTAATGTCTTCACTTGAGTCCTTTTGTTTTATTTTGCTTCTCCAACCCCCTAAAATATTTTTATTAATTTATTTTGTAACAACTCTAGTATCTTCAATATACTAGGATGTTTTTATAAGAATATTTCGTTCTACACTTACACACATCTACATCTAATGGTTAAAGAACATACTGTTTCTGTGGTTGGCGAATTTCTGCCTCACGAAACGATGATTGTTCAATCTTCTTTTAAACACCTTTAATGGTGGCCATTAAGATGTAACTATATTTATATATGATATATATTATGTTTTTGTTTTATTTATGCTTATTTATTTTTCATTTGTGGTATACCTTTATGGTTTCTATTGTGGGTAAACACGATAATTTCAAATTAGGAAGTGCGGACTACTGCCCCCTCAAAGTGATGTGATTCGTTAATGCCATATGTGGGACGTATAAAGGATGGATTTAAAGTTATTATATATTATGTTATACTGCAATTATAATATACCTCTATATAATTATTATTTCATTCCATTAATGTATGAGATAGAAATGAAAATAGTGTTCAAGCGTACGTGCGTCTTACCGTCTCCATGAACGGTGCATTTCATTTCTTATCCCCAAATGTAATGTACTATTATAAGTACATATTTATAATGGATATATATAATGTATGTTACATATAAATGATGAATATAATTCTGGAATTAAAATATACATACCTCTCATTTAGTTTTAATTCCATTAATATGACAAAGAAATGAAAGTAGCGTTCATGCGTACGTACGGCTTACCATCTCCATGAACGGTGCATTTCATTTCTTACCTCTAAATGATTATGTAATATTATAAATACATGTATATTCTGGATATATATGATATGTATGATATCCAAATCAGGGATTTCATTATGGATATTAAGAACCTTTGACTACACAAACAACATGTAATTGTAAGAAATCCACTTTCAACTTAAGAACCAAATATCATCAAAACAAAAATTATTAACATAAATGATTAAATAATGTTTATAACATGATAATAAGTGATAATGAACTTGAAGAAGGTTCTTAAGAAATTATAAATTAACTCAAGTTTATTATTTAGGACGTTAAAGAACGATCGAGTCAAGTCGGACCTGAGGTAAGGGACTTCGTCTCAATCTCCTTTCATTGAGGCATATTTCATTTTATACACAACTTTCTTTTATACGGTGTATAAAACCCTTTGACTTTTACTTTTATACAAAAGGAATCTTTTTCTACGAATCTTTTTACAAAACGACAAAAAGGAATGTTTTTTTTAACGTACGCGGTGACAACGACCTTTTCTGCCACCACGAGTATTATTTGATCTTTGGCTTCCTCAACAAGCCATAATGTTTTTAAAATGAAATAAATACCATATACTCTTTTATGTATTTTGGTATCGAAAATGGTTTTTATAATGTATTTGTTATGTCAATATATTTAAGTGATATATTGTGATCAAAGTGTAGAAATGTTTTCTTTTCGTTATATTTGTTTTATGTCTTACGATTTTTATAATGGTACTTGGACATTTGACGGATGGTTATGTGATAAACCATATGACGGGTGGTGTCGTGAATACCAGGACGGGTGGTTACGTTATAACCTCCAATGCATTGGGTATGGAAGTCGGTCGTATGGATATTCCATTAAGTATTTATGGAAGTTGGCCATATGGCTATTCCATTAAGTGATATGTGTGGAAGTTGACCGTATGGTTATTCCACTTAAGTATGTTTATGTCCCAAGTTACCATTATATATGTTATGTGTTATTTATATGGGTTTTATGGTAATCCATTGGTTACAAAATGGTATGTAATGATATTTTATTCAGTGAAGAGTTTTTACCACTTCATGAAGGTGAAGGTATTACTTTGATAAAGTATACATGGTTTACTTGATGTTTGAAAAACTAACAGTTTTCATTCATTGTGTATCCCTTACTGAGCTTTTTATGCTCACCCCAAGTTTTTTTTTTGAAATGTTTTTCACAGGACTTAATGTGGAATAGGGTCAACGATGGGATCAAGGGAATGTCATGCTATATAAAACATGGAACTGCACAAGTTTATTTTTAAGTGTTATTTTTATTCTAAAGAAACTTAGTAGAACTGTCTACTTTGTAATCATTGAGATGTAACAGTTATGTCCTAATTTTATAAAACTCTAAACCTGAAAAGATCCTTAATGTTAATTATTCATTTAATTCAATATTAAGTAATGTTTAAGGTCGGGGCCTTATAATACCTCAGAAGTCTGTGGATATGGAGTTATAATTCATCACTAATTATAATAATTAGACTAGTGGTCAATATATTAAGACCATTCAAACACAAGAATACATGATGAGATCATTCTCTATAGATTTAAATGGTGGATGTGATCATTACCTTATTTTGGTGCAATTTTATTATAATAATAGATTTCACTCTATTGTTCAAATGAATCCTTAAAAATCCCCATATGGTAATATGTGAAGAAAAATAACAAGATGGAATGAATTTAAGGAAATAATGATATTGGGAATTGATATAGGTGAAGAAATAGTTGTGAATGTTAGATCCATTAAATATCCTATTAAATCATCTCAAAGTCTACAAAAAATATATATACTGACAAACGTCAAAAATATCTATAGTTTGAAGGGGGTGACATGGTATTCCTAGAATATCTCCATGTAATAGGGTAATGATATTTTTACAAATTGTAAAGATAAACCGTATATATATTAGTCCATTTTAAATTCCTCATCGTATTAGTAAATTAGATTATTTATTAGCACTTCCACTAAATGTATCTCAATTTCATGATCTCTTGCATGCATCTCACATGGGGAAGTGAAAACCACATCCTTATAATGTACTAAAACTAGTGGTATTACCACTAAATAAAAATTATTTGTCTGAATAAAAACTATTATATAATAAATATCATAGAATGAAAGTTCTACAAAAAAATAAAACTCAACTAATCAATATTTTGTGGTGTAACCACCAATTTGAGGATACTATATTGGAGCCTGAGGATGTATTGTGGAACTTCCAGACCCTAGTTTCCCAGATTCGGTGCATTATCACATAAAATTTTCATGATACAAGGAATCATGTCGCAAAAGACTGATCAGTTTAGTATTATTGGAAACAAGGTACATATATAAGATCAACATTAATACTTGAAAATAAATACAACACTAATTTATTCTATAATAAACATCTAATCCTCCTAGATTATGCCTGAAAGTCACTCATAACTAACAACTTCATATCATGTGAAAATGAAACATAAGAAAGGGGTGAGCTCAGACACTCATTATGGGTAAGTAATACAACGGAAGATAACATAAACATTTGGAATGATGAATAATTCAAAACACATGCATTTACATATAATAAACATGAACACTTTATGGAAGTAATATGATCGGATTAAATAATTCTATAATAAAAAATATTCATGGGTATTCTACTAGTCGAATAACCACATGAACCGTCATTATTATTTCCATAGTGAGGGAATTTATAATGCTGGACATTCTGAAACATCTTGTCAAGGCCTCGGCTAAGACATCTAAAAATGTTTTAGGCCTTGGCCAAAACCATATATCAAATTGGGAAAGGCCTTGGCCAATTCCAAGTCTAATTGTCTAGTGAGACCTTTTGATTCGTTGAGGAGCTATAGTGGGCTCCACCCGTCACATTCTAAGTCAAATACATTCCCCATATGAAAAGGATGAAACACAACATAAACATTCATTTTAAAAATGGAATATGCAATTTCAATACTTTAACCATAAACCATAAATGGTATAAAAATAACTCATCCACAGTAAAACATATCACAAAACCTTAAATACAATATGGAATATTTGTATCATAATAAATCAACTTCAAACAGGTGTAAAATTTATCAAAGAATGTTGACATAGATGAAATGAAAAATATTTGAAAGAAATAACTCTTTCTATTTTGAAATCATTTAAGTGTAACATAATTATGAATGAAAACGTTTATTTTGAAAATATTCTTATAATATTTTAAGGTAATCTTCGATGATGTTATAACAACATAAAATATCCACACCCTTCGTCTAAGTTAAAAAAACATTCTTACCTTAATTTTATCGAAAAGGTCATAAAGTACCTTGTTTGGAAAATGTCAGAAATATTCCTTTAAAAACATATAAGGTCAAATAAGGGTATAAAGTTCATTAACCCATAGTCTAGTAAATAGTAAAAATATTTTGAAATACATTTTTACAAAAACATGGATGTGGATGATAAAGAGGTCCATGTAGATACTTATGTAAAAACAACCTCAGATAATAAAGAGATTGTGAAATTAACCCTTAAAATGTACTTTTTCTTATTTGATGGTATGTTATACTCATGTATAATAGTTAATAAATTGTTATTAAATAATAAAAAACTATATTCAGAAATATGATATCATATATGATCCTCTAATACTGCATTGTTAATAATATTTCAGTAGTATCATCATTTCGGTTGTTAACTGATTCATTTTCCTTTATATGCTTGGTTACGTAAGCCATGTTTGTTATGAATAGGATGCATTTTATTAATATATATAATAATATTCTGTTCATAAACATTATTTTTAATCATAAAATGAAATTTATTCTTTAATGATTACGATGGGGAAACGAATCTCATCGTGTTTGTGGAGACGGTTATCCGTACGTACGCATGAGCGACAATATCATTATATTGATGGTGAAATCACTTGTAATATGATGGTATATCATATATACATAATCAATAACATGTTATAATTATTTTTTACATTAGATATACTCATCATTTTACCCATCCAAATAAATAAATATTTGAATTACAAATTACACCACGACGTGGAGACGGTAAGTCGTACGTACGCACGTATAGTGACTTTGTCATTCATATGATTTATTGAATAATGAATATGGTTGTACAATTTTTATAATATCATCACATTATATAGAATATACTAGAGGTATAATTTTAGAATGTAAACAACAATGAAAGGGAAAGTGGAAGAAGAAAAGAACTTGAAAGAGGTGATGAAATATTTACCTCTTCTTTGGGTCCTTCCTTTTGATCTGATCAAAAGGGCTCCAAATTTGGCTTTCTGAACAAAATAAGGAATCTAGGATAAAGGTGGAAAAGTTGATAGGATATTTGGTCAGGTTTTGGCTGAGCCAAATGGCTTTGAGGGTGTGAAATTAAGAGAAGTGTATGTTCCCTTTTATAAGAGAGGTGAGGGTCACTTTAGGAGAAGCTTGAAATATTATTCTATAATAAAATATTTTTCAGTTTCTAATGGCTCCATTATAATTTATTTATAGGATAAGGTGGGTATGGTTAGAAAAAATTTCAACAAATAGGTTTTAAACAGATTTAGGTCACTATATTAACCTTATCTTTTTAGATTTAACTCTTAGTTAAATGGTTTGACATTTACCATGTCTCTTTGTATTTGTATATTATATGGTTAATAAACATACTATAAACTACCAATAGAACCCCAATTGGTTCATTATTAATATATATAAATTTATATAATTCCTTTGGCCTAACCATAGATTTTAATAAATATTATATCAATAAACAATTTAGTAGTTGTTTTAATAACTCAATTATGTCAATTTTGACACTATTTAGTATTTTATTTTTTTAAAGGACATTAAAACATTATCACTTTGGATAAAATTTATTTGACCAACTCTAACATGTCATATTAACCTAAAGTATTATTTTAATTCATCAAAAGTGTCAATTTACATTTATTTGGATATTTATAATATCAATTATTTTAATATCTCATTTAAAGGGTAATTATTGCATCATTATTGTGTCATAAATAAATTAAATTATTTAATGTCTAAAAATTATAAGTAAAATACCATTATGTAGGATATCGTTTTAGATTTCTAAATAATATTTATAGTTGAATTTATATTGTGTGTACCCCTATATTAAAAATGGTTTAGTTATTAAACATTTTATTTAACTCTTTTAACTCTTCCTTAAATAAAATAATAATAAATTTCCTAATCTAATCCATGTTGACCAAAGGGGATAATATTTTATTATTAAGGTTTTTTTGTCTAATTAAACTTATCCAATAGAATTAGGACATGTGTTAGGGTAATATTGATATCATTTTTACCCTTAATAACCCTTTTTACATTTAACCATGGTAAATAAAAGTCAAAATTTATTATTCACTAAAATTTATTTTCATATTATTGAACCACATTTTACTTACTAATATTATCCATGTCTCTCTATTTTTTGAAATTCAGTTCACAAAAGTGGTAAAATTTTGTTTTATGAAAATGTGAAAATGCTCCTAGGACGTGGGTAATAGACAGTAAAAAGTTCAATAAAATTTTTATATATCTAAACTTATTTTAAAATGACTCCAATGAATTACTTTGATCTTATATAAGTATTATGTATCTATTTTTACCTAAATTAAATTTAAAGAAAATATATAATTATTTAAATAAAAAATTCATTTTTAACCAATAACATAGTGTTTTTCACTATTCATCAAAAATCCAATGTTTTCAGAAAAAACAAAAAACTCAGCCTAAGCTAATTTTGATATTCCAAATTCAAAATTGATGTCCATTTTGAAAAATAAAATTTATAAAATTTCAAAAAGTGGGTTTTACTATTCATACATGCTAGTTTGATTGGTCTTAGTGTGTTAGAATCTTGAAGTTGCATACAATGAAAGCTATTGAATTATTCAAAGGGAAACGTATCATGAAAGCTTGGGGTGTTACATTCTTACCTCTTTCAAATAATTTCATCCTCTAAATTTCTAGAATACTATAGAAAAAAAATATTTGGGTGGTTCTTTATCATAAGTTCCTCTAGTTCCCACATTGCCTCTTCCATCTTATGGTTTCTCCATAGAACATTTACTAGACGAGCCATCCAGTTTCTCAACACTTGTTCTCTGGTATCCAGAATCTTGACACACTCTTCACAATAAGAAAAATCAGGTTCCAGTTTAATTTCCTCTTAGGTGAGTACATGCATTGGGTCAGGCTTATATTTTCTCAACAGTGAAATGTGGAACACATCGTGAACTTTGGAGAGACTTGGTGGAATTGACAAATGGTAAGCTATATCCCCAATTCATTCTAAAATATTGAAAGGTCTGATGTACCTGGGACATAATTTACCCTTCTAACTGAACCATATAACTCCCTTCCATGGAGATACCTTCAAGAAAACAGGATCTCCTACCTGAAATTTCAAATCCTTCCTTCAGTTATCCACATATCTCTTCTACCTAATTTGAGTTTCTTTGATGTGGGTTTGGATATTCTTCACATTTTCCATTGCATCCTCAACAAGTTCTAGGCCTACGAGTTTTCTTTCACCAACATCATCCCAACAAGTTGGTGTGTGAAATCTCTTTCCATTTAATGCTTTATATGGTTCCATATGAATACTTGAATGCAAGCTATTATTATAAGAATATTCTACCATAGTTAAATATTGATCTGACATACCTTGAAAGTCAATTGAGAAAGATCTCAATATGTCTTCTAAGGTTTGAATAGTCTATTCTGATTGTCCATCAGTTTGAGGGCAGTAGGAAGTGCTCTAACAAAGTTCAGTATCCAAGTATTTTTTAAGACTTTTCCAGTATCTTAATATAAAATGGAGATCACGATCAGAAATGATCGATAGGGGTACTACATGAAGTCTTAAAAAGACATTAATATATAGTCTTTCTAACCGTTCAAGTGGTAAATCATCTCTTATAGCAAGAAAATATGTTGACTTGGTAAGACGATCAACAATGGCCCATATTACATCATTACTTCTCGGAGTCATTGATAGCCACATGAAAAATACCATCATAATATCATCCCATTTCCACTTAGGTTTGGGAAGAGGTTGCATGACACCTATATGATGTTGTCTTCTAGATTTCACTTGTTGGAAAACTATACATCATGATAAAAAATCAGCAATCACTCTTTTCATGTTGTCCCACCAAACATTTTCCTTCAAATATCTATACATCATGGTGCTCTTATGGTGTATAGAGAAATTGGAGCTATAAGAATCATCCAAAAATTCCCTTTTTAGATCCGGTATATCAGGACCGAAAATTCTCTTCCCAAATTTCAAAATTTTATCTTCTTATATGAACTCACTCAATCTCCCATCATTTACAGCTTTAATATACTTTGGAAACTCCTCATCATTAGTCTTATAAATCTTTATCCTTTCTTGTAAAGATGTTTTGGAAACCATTTGAAAAATTATTGATGTTTCACTTTCAATGGATATTCCTATATCTATCTTTACTGGATCCATGAAAATATTATCCCTTTCAACTCGCATCTTCTCCAAAACTCCATGGTCCTTTTTACTCAAAGCATTTTCAACCTTATTTCCTTCCCCAAGTGGTAGTGTTTAGTGACATCATAATCCTTGAGTAGTTCAAGGCATTGTATTTCCCTTATGTTGAGTTCATTCTGTGAGAAAATATACTTCAAACTCTTATGATCAATATAAATCCCACATTTTTTACCATAGAGACAGTGTCTCCATATCTTCAGAGAAAAGATTACAGTTTCTAACTAAAGATCATGAGTGGGGTAGTTTTGATCATTAATTTTTATCTTCCATGATTCTTAGGCAATAACTTTATAATTTTTCATAAGGAAAAAACCAAACCCTTTCATTGAAACATCACTATAAATAACAAACCCATCATTCATTGATGGTGTTGTCAAGATAGAAGAATTAACTAATCATATCTTTTTTTCTTCTACACATTATTCACACTCTTTTGTCCAAACAAATTTATCCCTTTTACTGTGATCTTGGTTAATGGTTTAGGCAACTGGGAAAAATTCTGGATGAAATGTTAATAATATCCAGCTAAACGAATAAAAATTTGTACCTCACTTATACTCGTCAGTGCAGTCATTCTTGGATTTCCATATAATTTAAAGGATCAATAGATATTCCATCTTTAGAAACAATATGGTCAAGAAAAGAAATCTCTTGAAGACAAAATTAACACTTTCTAAACTTCTCATATAATTCATTTCTTCTGAGGGTTTCTAGAATAGTGCGCAAGTGATTTTCATGATCATTCTAGCATTTTCAGTATACCAAGATATCATCAATAAATACCACTACAAAGTCATCAAAATATTCCTTGAAAACTCTATTCATTAAATCCTTGAAGATAAATGGTTCATTAGTCAATCCTAAAGGCATTACTGTAAACTCATAATGATCATACCAGGTTCGAAATGTTATTTTATGGATGTCTTCCTTCTTCATACACAAATAATGATATCCAGGATAAAGGTCAATATTTGATAAATAATTAGCTTAAATTAGATGGTTGAATAACTCATTAATGCGAGGTAGGGGATACTTGTTCTTTATTATTGTAGCATTGATCTCTCGGTAGTCAATGCACAACTTCATAGATTCATCTTTCTTCTTAACAAAAAGGACTGGGGCTCCCCATGGAGAAACACTAGGGAAAATAAATCCCTTATACTCAATTACTCTAGTTGTTTCTTTAGTTCCACAAACTCCGCAGTGGACATTCTATAAGGAGTCTTTGATATGAGCCTTGAAACAGAAATTAAATCAATGGAAAACTCAATTTCTCCTTCTGGAGATTGTCTAGGTAAATCATCTGGAAACACATCAACATATTGTTGCACAATAGGTACATCCTCTATTCAAACATTATTTTCCTCACCCATATTTATTTAATTCTCCTCCTCCCCAATGATTGAATTTAGTAGAGATAATGGGGGTGGATCTAGATAAGAATCAAATGGTGACATTTCTTCTCTAAAGATAAGGTACTCCTTATAATCATCAAGAATAGTAACCTACTTCTTATTAAAATAAATTTTCGCATCATAGTACGAAATCCAATACATAACAAGGATTATATAAAATTCAATCATGGGTATAATGATTATCTCATTAGATAAATATCGTTTATATGACTTAATGGGAACTGACTCACAAAACATTGTTACAATGATACTTCCCTTTGGAGTTATGACTGAAAACTCCATTGTTAAATCAAATTGGAAATATCTAATTTTCATAGAAAACTGGGAAGATATGAAACAATGCGATGATCCAGAATCAAATAACGCATTGGCTAAACTTAAAGAAACCATTAAATTACCTACCACCAAATCTTTTGGAGTTTCAAACTCTGTAGTAGTGATCGCAAAATATTAGCCTTGATCCCTAGGCCTTTTCTAAGGTAATTTTCTCTAAATGATAGTACATTCATTTGAATAATGTCCCATCTCCCTGCTTTTGTAGAATTGAAGATTTTTAGTTTCTTTCATCCCCTTAAAATCACTAGAAAGATGGCCTTTCTGTAACACCCCGAGATTTTATGAAAAATAGTCTTTCAATTTCATTGATGTCTTCTATTATACAGCACACCAATTTTAGCTTGTACTATACGCAACACCGTATTAGCTTGCAATATATGCAACACAATTCTTAGATCGTGTTACACACAATATCATGTTCGTTTTAAAATAGTCATTCTACGCAATATTAAGTGTGTTTATATATATATATATATTCAATGTATAAATGAAATATGTTTGGATTCTGTTATAAAAAACAACGAAGGATTCTTTCACAACACGCAACCGTGACTTGTCTTTCTTTACACGCAATCACGACCTTCCTCGATAGCGTGTGTTGTACGCAATACTGGGTTTTACTAAACAACGATATATTATTATAATATTATTATTAACTAGCCGTTATGAATAGTATTAAGTAAATTTTGAATTTTATAACATTATTATTTATCTTACACATTTTCTAGAACATTTTATGAGAACAAAATAAATTTTTCGGGTAAAATAAGTATTTTTCAAAAAATAGATTTTTGCCGCATTTTGATGGCGCACCCACATTAAATCTAGTTTTTGACATGTTTATATGTTCAATTTGACAAAATAGAATTATTATTTTGAATCAGGTTATAAAAATTTACATTGGATAAAGTTTTGATATTTTTCTGATAACTTTCATATTTTAATGAATAGTAAAAACACACTATATTTTAATTAAAAACAACTTTTTTCATCATAATAATTTATTTGGTTAAATTATAATATTGAATGGTTTAAAGTATAAATAGAATATATTTTTACCATTTAATATAATGTATGTCATTAGCATTGATTTTACCTTGAATTCGTAGGTTAAATCAATTCAATCTTTTGCAATGTTTTAAACAAAAAACCCGCTTTCTTTCGACAATGGGATTAATTTTAATTTAATTTCTGCAACTTTTGTGTATTGAATTAGGAAAAATGGATTCCATATTTGGAATCAGTGGGTCCAAATTATGTTAATAAGCTACTTTTTATTTTTGGGCATTATGAACAGTAACTACGGTAATTTTTATATACTGCAGTTAAAGGTAAATAGGGTAATTCAAGGTTAAAAGAATATTATAATAATTTAAAATTACCTTTACACTTTTCGTAACCTTATTTTATGAGTATTGGCCGACCATGGGAATCCGGGAGCCGATTTTGGGACCCCAATGAGACACTTGGTAGTGAAAATGACAATTTGGATTAATTAATTTAATGTAAAGACAAAATTGACTTTAACAAAAATCATTTAGTAATTAATTTTTATAAGGGGTTGTATAAGTTTTTTTTCGACTATAAATATTATTTGGAAATCTAAAAAGATTCCCTAAATCATGGTATTTGTTTCATAATTTTTAGACATAAAATTAATTACATTATTGATGACACAATAATGATGTAGTGTTTACCTCATTAATAAATGATTTAAATAAATAAGATTATAATATTTAAAATATCATCCAAAACCAGTCCAATTAAAATTGGATGATTTTATTTAGAATATGAGTCATCTTATCTTCTACATTAATGTGTTTTTGACCTCTTGAAACCGACGATAAGTTTATAATGAAATAATGTATTCACACTTTCCTAAAGAGCGCCTCCTCTCCCTTATAAAAGGAGACCACTTCTATAAAATTACTCACACCTCTCAAGTCTTTTGGATCGTCCAAAATCTACCCAAATAAGCTACCTACATCCCTCTACTCCCCCTTGAAGTCTTACATTAGGCAGAAGACTCTCCAAGAAGTCCTTTTGGTTCAAACCAAAGGAAGTTTCCAAAATTAAAGGTAACAGTTTCTCTTAAGTTGTTTTCTTTTATTCAACTTCTCCAACCCCTAAACTCTTTTTAATAATTTATTTTGTAACAACACCAATATAATAAATATACTAGGATGTTTTTATGAGAAGGATTATAAATACACTTACATACACCTCCATCTAAGTGATGAAGAACATAATGTTTCTATGATGGAAAACTAACGCCCCACAAAACGATGATTGTTCGATTTTCTCCTACCACCTCTCATTGTGTCCATTATGACGGCACTATATTTATATATAATATATATTATGTTTATTATTTCCTTATTCTTCTTTAATTCCTAATTATATCAAGCCTTTACAGTTTCCATAGTCGGTAAATACGATAATCTCATTTGAGGAAATGCGGACTACCGCCCCCTCAAAGTGAAGTGATTCGTTAATACCTTATGTGGGATGTATAAAGGATGCGGTTAATGATATTATATATGATATTATACTGGAATTATAATATACCTATGTATCATTATGTTTTAATTCCATTAAAATAATAAATAGAAATGAAAGTAGCGTTCATGCATACATACGGCTTACCATCTCCATGAACAGTGTGTTTCATTTATTACCTCCATATGTTATGTACTATTATAAATGATTGTATATTCTGGATATATAATGAATGTACATGATATATAAATCATGATTTAAATTTTGGTAGTAAGTAAGTCATGATATATTTAATAATAACATCAATAACAACAAGTCCAACCACGTACGATAAATAAGATGATTTACCAAAAATGCTACATTAACATTAATTTACAATAGAATGGGTAATATAAATTTATAAGTGAACCATATATGATATCATAACAATGAATATGATTCTGTAACAAGCCAATGACATTATTTAAATCATTGTACATGAGTTTTGGATACGTACAAAGCATATCAGACCTAAGGTAAGGGATAATTTTGCAAATCTCATTTTTATCTAAGATTGCTTATTCGTAAGTATTTACTGGGGTTATTTCTATCATCCATGTACATGTTTTATAAAAGTGTATTCATGTATGATTAAATTCCTTTTTACCCATTATGACTTTTACCATATGGTATGGAAGGAAACTTTCTTTTATTTACCCTACAAGGTACTTTTTGACTTTTCCGACATAAGTGCGAGAAGAATGTTTTTTTAACGTATACGGCATGAAAGGATTTTTACAGTTTTATAAAGCCTTATTTTCATGAAGCTTCCTCCAAAAGATTTCATGACTATTTTCAAAAAAATCTCTTTCTTTTAAAATTGCATGATGTTTTGTGAAAAGAAATTGATTTTCAAGAAGAAAGGATATTTTCCTCAAGAATTCATTTCAAGTGTTTTATCAAAACCATTTTTCCATCTAAGATGACATTATTTTATATGTGTATGTTTCAAGTATAATGTCCCTATGATTTAAATGGTTTCACTTTTCTTATGTTGATATATCCATTTGTTTTATACGGATTATGTGATGATGGGATGATGTTTATGAAACCCATTTTATTCTTTGGGTTATGATGAATGTTTCAAGTTTATTTTGTGGCACAAGTAAGAATGATTTCATTATGAGATGGGTGGGACCTATATCTCCCTCCAATGCATTGGGTAAAGATTTATATCTCATGAGATAGACATGGCTGGAATGGGAAGTTAAACCGGTTCAGTAATATACGAATGGAACGAGGAGTGAACTCGATTCAGAAAGGGACTTTTTCCACTAAGATGGTCTTGGAAGCAATGCCTTGGGTACTATGGAAATCATATCATGCGCTTAATGGTTTCCATAATTACATGTTTTATTCCCATGCTATTTTATCATGATTGAGGTTCCCTTATGATATATGCCTTACGTACTTCCAAGATTCATGTCTTTGCTCAAGATTTTGATGTTTAGATTTTATGTTCATGTTTTTGCATTCAAATTTTTATGGATTGATTTATGTTCTCTATGTTTACCCTTAATGGGAATTTGAGCTCACCCCTTTTATGTTTTATTTTCCCCAGGATATAAAGAAAGGTTTTAGGTAAGAAAAAAAGGGGAAGATCTTTATTGGGAGATGTTGAAGATCTTTCACCACGATTACAAGATTTTATTCCGAGTTTCCAAAGACACTAAACTATTACAGTCCTTGTGTGTCTGTTTTTGTTATGTATTAAGTATTCCGCAAAAGTAATGTAATTTCCATGTACGTCAAGCTTCCGGCCTCTATAGTTGGTATCAGAGGAAAGTTTTAGTCAACCTTTGGAAACTAGGATGTGAGAACTTTAGTGAGATCCCTAGATATATTTCTAAGGTAAGTCTAGGGATGTCCCTAAGGATAAGTATATGTATAGGTTATAGTCCAAGAATTATGGTAACGATATTAGATTAAACGTATGATGTTAGATATTGACGTTACTCCCCCTTTATAATGATTTTTGCCTCTCAAACTATTTTTTGGGTTTTAGAAAATGGCTGGAAACAAGATGATTCACGATAATGGAGGATATGATAGACAATGGAATGATATTCCTCATGAGAAACCAAATTAAATGGGATTTGAAAGTCCAAACATCATTATTATGCCAAATCATCAATCTCATAATATGATCAATAAACTCAAATTTGGTAAGTTTCCTAACTCGTATAATAAGAGAAAGATAGAGTTTCATGATGATCATATAAAAAAGAAAGTTCAATTTCCCCTATGTAAATCATGTGGGAAGAGGCATCAAGGAGAATGTTTCAAAAAAACTGGAAGATGCTTTGGGTGTGGAAAAGAAGGACATAAAGCCAGTAAGTGCAAAAGAAAAGGTTCAGTTACCACCATGGATGATGATAATGGTATTTCTACGACATCAACAATGGTTAAATGTTTTAAATGTGGAATGTACGGGCATTATAAAAACCAATCCCCTAAGGGAAAGTCTCATGAAGTGTATCAGTATGGTCGTATGGGTAATATTTTTGTTGATGATGATGAAGAGACTACAAATGATATGTGAGATGAAAGAATTGTTGAATCTCGGTCAATGGTTTAAGAAGGTAGTGGAATGATTACATGTTTATCAAGTGTAATGATGTATAAGTAATCTCATGGTACTATGGAATAAAGTGACATCTAAGGATTGTTACACTGTTGTCTTTCCTTAAGTTTTGAAAGTGTGTGATGAATGGTACCAGTATTTTTGGAAATTAGATGATATGTTAATAATTAAGGGATAAGAAGAAAAATAAACGTTTGATAGTATGCATGAGCTCATGAATGATATAAGGAGAAGGTTATATCATGGTTTGAGTATATAGAATTTTTTGAATTTTGGTATGTGGAAAGAGTTAACTTTTGACAGTATTCATGTTTTCACTAAGGTTTAATGGGTATTCATTTTTCAAGAGAATACATGATTAAGGTATTCACATGATTGGAATGTGACCAACAAGATAATGGGGGAGAAATGATGGTTGGTTGATGACATTTCAAGTAATCATTTTCTTTATACTATGAGCTTGGAAAAAAGTATTTTAGATAAGCCTAAAGATTGGAATGGATTATGATGGACATAATTTAGTATTGTTTAAGGATATAATTTTTTTTGATATTATTGATGGGATGTTATAGTAATGTAGTTTTAGAAAAAGGACAACCTGCTGGACGGGCGACAGCCCATCGCGTCGGATATGGTTGTGGGAATCGAACCCACAACCGAAGTGCGACAAGCCTTTACCTCCTTCCACTGGCCTACAAGAAGTCCCTAGTTAGCACAAAGTAGTTTTATTTTATTAAGCGGTATGATAAATAAAGTATAAGTCCATTTTTGGAACCATATATGATTAATCTCATCATAAGATGGACTTATAACTTTTTCTAACCTTTTGTTTGAAACAGATGGAATGACCCACCATTCTATCACATGATCTACTAATGCTTCACGAATAACAAATTCAACTTCATTTCTTTAAGATATGAAGTGTAAATTGTTCAATTCCCGAACAATAGTGAGATTGTACCAAAATCATGTAAGTATTTCTTTTAATTCATAAACTTTAGGGAAATGATCTTGAAAACCAAAAATTTTGTCCTAGTTCTCTTATATCCGATGAATCACATGGTACCTTAGATCATCAAAAATTTATGTCTTTGAGATTGTTGGATTTTTTATATCCATGTTCTCTACCACTCTCCATCAGAACATGATGGTTATATTTTTCTTCCATATCCATATTTTAACCTATGTTCTCCTATATGGAAACCCAGTGATGAGTTACTTTGGGTAATCTTTACATTTCATACTTTAGTTTTTAAAATTATGTTTTATTAATCCTTTTTATGATGTGGGTTTCTATGAATAGTAAACGATTTATAACCCCGACGAATTTCAAGGGCGAAATTCATTTTAAGGGGGGTAGAATGTAACACCCCGAGATTTTATAAAAAATATTCTTTTAATTTCATTGATGTCTTCTATTATACATCACACCAAGTTTATCTTGTACTATACGCAACACCGTATTAGCTTGTCGTATACGCAACTATATTCTTGGATAGTGTTACACACAATTTCATGTTCGTTTTATAATAGTCATTCTACGCAACATTGAGTGTGTTTATATATATATATATATATATATATATATATATTCAAGGTATAAATGAAATATGGTTGGAATCTGTTATACGAAACAATGAAGGATTCTTTCACAACACGCAACCCTGACTTGGCTTGCATTACACGCAATCGCGACCTTCCTCGATAACGTGTGTTGTACACAATACCGGGTTTTACTAAACAACGATATATTTTTATAATATTATTATGAACTAGCCTTTATGAATAGTATTAACTAAATTGGTAATTTTGTAACATTATTATTCATCTTACACATTTTCTAGAACATGGTATGAGAACAAAATAAATTTTTCGGGTAAAATAAGTATTTTTCCAAAACTGTAGTTCTTCCACCTTTTGATGGCGCACCCACATTAAATATAGTTTTTGACATGTTTATATGTTCAATTTGACAAAATAAAATTCTTATTTTGAATCAGCATATAAAAATATACATTGGATAATGTTTTGATATTTTTCTGATAACTTTTATATTTTAATGAATAGTAAAAACACGCAATATTTTAATTAAAAACAACATTTTTCATCATCATAATTTATGTGGTTAGATTATAATATTGAATGGTTTTAAAGTAGAAATAGAATATATTTTTACCATTTAATAAAATTTATGTCTTTAGCATTGATTTTACCTTGAATTCGTAGGTTAAATCAATTCAATCATTTGCAATGTTTTAAACAAAAAACCCATTTTCTTTCGACAACGGGATTAATTTTAATTTAATTTCTGCAACTTTTGTGTATTGAATTTGGAAAAATAGATTCCATATTTGGAATCAGTGGGTCCAAATTATGTTAATAATCTACTTTTTATTTTTGGGCATTATGAATAGTAACTAAGGTAATTTTTTTTTACTACGGTTAAAGGTAAATAGGGTAATTCAAGGTTAAAAGAATATTATAATAATTCAAAATTACCTTGACACTTGTCCTAACCTTATTGTATGAGTATTGGCCGACCATGGGCATCCTTGGGCCGATTTTGGGACCCCAATGAGCCACTTGGTAATGAAAATGACAATTTGGATTAATTAATTTAATGTAAAGACAAAATTGACTTTAACAAAAATCTTTTAGTATTTAATTTTTATAAGGTGTTATATAAGTTATATTTTCGACTATAAATATTCTTTGTAAATATAAAAATATTCCCTACATCATGGTATTTTTTTCATAATTTTTAGACATAAAATGAATTAAATTATTTATGACACAATAATGATGTAGTGTTTACCTCATTAATAAATAATTTAAATAAATAAGATAATAATGATTAAAATATCATCCAAAACCTATCCAATTCAAATTGGATGATTTTATTTCGAATATGAGTCATCGTATATTCGACATTAATGTGTTTTGGACCTCTTGAAACGTAAGATAAGTTTATAATAAAATAATGCTTTCACACTTTCCTAAAGAGCCCCTCCTCTCCCTTATAAAAGGAAACCACTTCTATGCAATTCCTCACACCACTCAATCCTTTTGGATCGTCCAAACTCTATCCAACTAATCCACCTACATCCCTCTCCTCCCCCTTGAAGCCTTACATTAGGCAGAAGACTCTCCAAGAAGTCCTTTTGGTTCAAACCAAAGGAAGTTACCAAAATTAAAGGTAACAGTTTCTCTTAAGTTGTTTTCTTTTATTATACTTCTCCAACCCCTAAACTCTTTTTAATACTTTATTTTGTAACAACACAAATATCGTAAATATAATAGTATGTTGTTATGAGAATTATTCTAAATACACTTACAGACACCTTTATCTAATGGATGAAGAACATAATGTTTATGTGATGGAAAACTAACGGCCCACGAAATGATGATTATTCGATTTTCTCCTACCGCCTATCATGTTGGCCATTATGATGGAACAGTATTTATATATATTATATATTATGTTTATGATTTCTTTATTATTATTTTCTTCCCAATTATATCAAGCCTTTACCGTTTACATAGTCGGTAAATACGATAATCTCATTTGAGGAAGTGTGGACTACCGCCCCCTCAAAGTGATGTGATTCATTAATACCTTATGTGGGATGTATAAAGGATGTGGTTAATGATATTATATATGATATTATATTGGAATTATTATATACCTATGTATAATTATGTTTTAATTACATTAAAATAAGAAATATAAATGAAAGTAGCGTTCATGCGTACGTACGGCTTACCGTCTCCATGAACGGTGTGTTTCATTTCTTACCTCCATATGTTATGTACTATTATAAATGCTTGTATATTCTGGATATATAATGAATTTATATGATATATAAATCATGATTTAGATTTTTGAAGTAAGTAAATCATGATATAAGTAATAATAACATCAATAATAACAAGTCCAAACACTTAAGATAAATAAGATGATTTTACCCAAAACACTACTTTAACATTAATTTACAAGAGAATAGGTAATATAAAGTCATAAGTGAACCATATATGATATCATAAAAATGAATATGATTCTGTAATAATTCAATGAAATTATTTAAATCATTATACGGGATGTTTGGATAAGTACAAAGCATATCGGACCTAAGGTAAGGGATAATTTTGCAAATCTCATTTTTATCTGAGATTTCTTATTCATAAGTATTTACTGGGGTTATTTCTATCATCCATGTCCATGTTTTATATAAGTGTATTCATGTATTATTAAATTAATTTTTTACCCATTCGGACTTTTACCCCATGGTATGGAAGGAAACTTTATTTTATTTACCCTACAAGGTACTTTTTGACTTTTCCGACAAAAGTACGAGAAGAATGTTTTTTTAACGTATACAGCATGAAAGGATTTTTATAGTTTTATAAAGACTTATTTTCATGATGCTTCCTCCAAAATATTTCATGAATATTTTCAAAAAAATCTCTTTCTTTTAAAATCGCATGACGTTTTGTGAAAAGAAATTGTTTTTGAAGAAGAAAGTATATTTTCCTCAAGAATTCATTTCAAGTGTTTTATCTAAACCATTTTTCCATATAAGATGACATTATATTATATGTGTATGTTTCAAGTATAATTTCCCTATGATTTACATGGTTTTACCTTTCTAATTTTGATATATCCATTTTTTTATGGATTTTGTGATGATGGGATGGTGTTTATGAAACCCGTTTTATTCTTTGTGTTCTGATGAATGTTTCAATTTTATTTAGTGGCACAAGTAATAATGATTTCATTATGAGATGGGTGGGACCTATATATCCCTCCAATTCATTGGGTAATGATTTATATCTCATGAGATAGACATGGCTGGAATGGCAAGTTAAACTGGTTCAGTAATACATGACTGGAACGAGGAGTGAACTCGATTCAGAAAGGGACTTTGTCCACTAAGATGGTCTTGGAAACAATGCCTTGGCTACTATGGAAATCATATCATGTGCTTAATGGTTTCCACAATTACATGTTTTATTCCCATGCTATTTTATCATGATTGATGTTCCCTTAAGATATATGCCTTACATACTTCCAAGATTCATGTCTTTGCTCAGGATTTTGATGTTTAGATTTTATGATCAAGTTTTTTCATTCAAATGTTTATGGATTGTTTCATGTTCTCTATGTTTACCCTTACTGGGAATTTGAGCTCACCCCTTTTATGTTTTCTTTTCCCCAGGATATAAAGAGAGGTTTTAGGTAAAAAAAAATGGGAAGATCTTTATTGAGTGATGTTGAAGATCTTTCACCATGATTAGAAGATTTTATTCCGATTTTCCAAAGACACTAAACTATTATGGTCCTTTTGTGACTGTTTTTGTTATATATTAAGTATTCTGCAAAAGTAATCTAATGTCCATGTACATCAAGTTTCGGGCCTCTACACTTTCTGTCCAAATTTTTTGCATATTCCTTTTCCTTTTAGACAGTAATGAGGGTGCTTCCTTCCACAATTATCATAGGGTGGAAATTAAACTCTTCCCTTCTTCTCTATTTGCTTATTTCCTTTCTGAGAGTGTTCAGTAGATCTATTCTTCTCTTGATTTTCTTTAAAGTCGTAATACTTAGAGAATTCCTTTTTTTTCTTGATATCACATGAGACAATATCTTCATATGATGAGAAGGATTGTGATACTAATTCTTGATAGAGAAATGGTTTTAACCCATAAAATAAATGATAAATCTTACTTCATGGGTTACATATGTAAATCTAAATCAAGACTTTCTTACCATGTATTGTTAGCTTCATACTTTGAATCATTCTCATCCCTTTTTTATATCCAACTCAGAAATTGCCTTTCTATATCCGGTCAATGGTCACGAAGAAAGTATTTTTCTAATAGAAGCTCTTTAAACACCCTCTATTACATACTTGATACGTCTTCATCCTTCATTGTGTTTTGAATTAATTACCACCATTGATTTGTATCTCCAGTGAGTCGATAAACTACCATGACAACTTTTTCCCTTTCGTTATTCCCAATGCATGAAATATTTTCTCTACAGAACTTATCTATTTTTCAGCTACAAATGAATTTGTAGACCCATTGAATTTTAATGGTTGTGGCCTCATAAACAAATCTAACATTAATCCCCCGCGTTGTGGATCATGTTTCTCCATACGAGTAAGGTTATTATCCATAACCCATGTGATTTGTCCCAGAATGGTGATAAGCTGATCAACACCAGTTGCATCACCATCTCTACTATAATTATCTTTGTGTAGGAGGTAAATCCCTACATGGATTACGTTCATTGATACGGTTTCCATTCCTTATACTAGGAATCATTTATAAACAATGGAATACAATAGATTAGTTTATGAACTGTAATACATAATTCTGAAGTTGTAAAAGACTTAACATAAATTTAACAGTTTATGGATATAATCCATAATCATAAAAATGTTTTATTTTGGAAGGTATATACTCATTTATCCTTATTAATTGTTTTTAATGAAAATTAGAATTATCTTAAGAGTATGCCCAAGATGTGTTGTGACAATAAAGTGTAGCAACACCCTTTGATGTGCACTAGTTCTCGTTCAAGTCTAGCTCAAAGCAGTGTTTTTATGTTTTACCCCTAGGTACATCTATACCAGATCCACCTCTACCTACTGTATCCAAATAGGGATGTATTTATTGGAAAACTCTCAAAATCTATAAAGTACAAAAATTCATGTATGTTCTTCAATACATATCCTCAATGTCTCTCTTAGGGTAATGTCCTCTAATAAGAGTTTTTCAGAATATAGTTTCCAAGTATTGTACTAAACTTCCCCTGATACCAACTGTAACGCCCCGACCCCAGTTACCCAGAGTCAGTTCATTATTATATAACATTGGATTGATACAAGGAATCATGTCCCAAAATAAAAATTAGTTTAGTATTATTGGAATCAATATACAAACATAAGTACAAAATTACACCTTGAAAAGAAATAAAACACTAATTTATTCCATTAGAAACATCCAAGCCTCCAAGATTATGATAGAAAGTCACTTATAAATAACTTCTTCATATCCCGGGAAAATGAAAAATAAGAAATGGGTGAGCTCAAATTCTCATTAAGGGAAATCAATACAGCAGAAGATAACATAAACATTAGGCATGATGAATAATTCAAAACACATGCCTTTTACAAATAATAAACACGAACACTTTCAGGAAAGAATATGAGCTGATTGAATAATTCCATAATAAAACATAGTCATTGGTATTCTACTAGTCGAATAACCACATGAACCAACATTATTATTTTCATAGTGAGGGAATGTATAATGTCGGACATTCTGAAACATCTTTTCAAGGCGTCTTCAAAGAAGTCTAAAAACGATTTATGCCTCGTCCAAAACCATATATCAAATTGGGAAAGGACTCGACCAATTCCTCTTCTAATTGTCTCATGTGACCTACCTACGAATTGAGGAGATATTTCGAGCTCCACCCATCACATACTAAATCCAATACATTCCTCATATGAAAAGGATGAAACATATCATAAACATTCGTAATAAAACTAGAATATGAAATGTCAGTACATTAACCATAAACCATGAATGGTATAAAAATAACTCATCCAGAGTCAAACATATCAAAAAACCTTAAATATAATATGGAATATTTGTATAATTATAAATCAACTTCAAACAAGTGTAAAATTTATAAAAGGATGTTGACATAGATGAAATGAAAACTATTTGAAAGAAATAACTCTTTTTATTTTGAAACCATTTAAGAGTCACATAATTATAAAAGAAAACATTTATTTTCAAAATATTATGATAATATTGTAAATTAAGCTTCGATAATGTTATAATGGAATAAAATAGTTGCACCTTCCATATAAGTTAAAAAACATTCTTACATTAATTTAGTCGAAAATGTCATAAAGTACCATGTTTGGAAAATGATGGAAAGATTCCTTTCAAAACATATAAGGTCATATAATGGTATAAATGAATTTAACCCATTTTTTAGTAAATATTAAAAATGTTTTCAAATACATTTTTAAGAAAACAAGGATGTGGATGATAAAGAGGTACCAATAGTTACTTAAGTAAAAACAACTTCAGATAATAAAGAGATTGTGAAATTAACCCTTACCATGTACTTTTCTATAGTAGATGGTATGTTAACCTCCTATATAATAGTTAAAATATTGATATTAAATTATACAAGATATATATACATAAATATGATATCATATATGATCCTATAATATTGTTTTGTTAACAATATTTTAGTACTATCATTGTTAAGGGTGTTAACTGAGTAATTTTACTGTATATGATTGGTTACGTAAGCTTTGTTTTTTATGGATAAGATGTTGTTGATTCATATACAAAATGATATTATGTTCATAAACTTTATTTCTAATCATAAAATTAAAATTATTCCTGAATGATTATGATGGGGAAATGAATCTCATCGCGTTCGTGGAGAATATAATCTGTACGTATGCACGAGCGACAATATCATTATATTGATGGTGAAATCATATGTAATTGGATGGTATATCATATATACAGAATATACCATGTTATATTTATTATTTACATTATTTATACTCATTATTATACCCATCCAAATAATGAACTATTTGAATAACAAACTACACCACGACGTGGAGACGGTAAGCAGTACGTACACATGTATAGTAACTTTTTCATTCATATGATGGATAGAATAATGAATATGATTGTTCCATTTTTATAATGACATCACACTATATACAAGATACTGAATTTATTATTTTATATTTTAAACAACCAAGAAAGAGGAGGTGGATGAAGAAAATAACTTGAAGGAGGTGATGAAATATTTACATCTTCTTCGGGTTCTTCCTTTTTATGTGATCAAAATGGCTCTTTAGGATGGATTTATGACCAAAATAAGTCCTCTAAGATGAAGGAAGAAATTTTGGGAGATTATTTTGGCAGTTTTTTCCAAGACAAATGGATTTGGAGATGTTAAGTTAAGAGAAGGGTATATTTCCTTTTATAAGAGAGGTGAGGGTCACTTTAGGAAAATTTTGAAATATTTTTTTATAATAAAATAATTTTCGGCATCTAATGGCTTAAAAATTATTTATTTAGAGGATAAGGTTGTTATGTGTCTAAAACATTTCAAAAAATAGGTTTTAGATAGTTTTAGGTCACTATATTAATCTTATCATTTAGATTATACTCTTAGTTAAATAGTTTGACATTTACCATGTCTCTTTGTATTTTTATATTATATGGTTAATAAACTTACTATAAACTGACAAGAAAACCCCAAGTGGTTAATTATTAATATATATAACTTTATCTAATAATTTGGACAAACATTAGTTCTTTATGAATATTATATCAATTAATAATATAGTATTTGTTTTAAAAACTCAATTTTGTAAATTTTGTAACTATTTAGTATTTGATTTTTTTAAAATCCATTGAAACTTTATCAAATAGTATAAAATTTATTTAACCATCCATAAAATGTCATATTAACCTAAAACATTATTTTAATTCCTCATAATTCTCAATTTACATTTATTTAGTTATTTATAATATCAATTATTTTAATATTTCATTAATAAGGTAATTACTACATCATCATTGGGTGATAAATAAATTAAATTATATAATGTATAAGAATTATTAATAAAATACCATTATTTAGGAAATATTTTTATCATTCTAAAAAATATTTATAGTCTAATGTATATTGTATTTAACCATATATTAAAAATGTTTTACGTATTAAACATTGAATTTAACCCTTTTTACTCTTCTTCAAATAAAATAATAATAAATGTCCTAATCGAATCCAAGTGGACCAAATGGGATCATATTTTATTCCTAAGGTTTTATTTTGTCTAATTATACTTATTTAATAGAAATAGAACATGTGTTAGGGTAATTATGATATCATTTGTACCCTTAATTACCCTATTTACTTTTAATCGTGGTAAATAAAAGTCAAAAGTTATTATTCACCAAAAAACTATTTTCATCTTATTAAACCATATTTTACTTACTGATATTAACCATGTTTCTTGGATTTTTCAAATTAAACTCACAGAAGCGGTGAAGTTATGTTTATGCAAATTTTCAAATTCTCTTATGAGGTGGGTAAAAACTTTAAAAGTTCAATAAAATTTTTATATATCTAAACTTATTATTAAATGAATCCAAAAAAATTACATTAAAATTATATAGGTATTGTGTATATATTTTGACCTAAAATAAATTTAAATAAAATAAAAAATTATTTAAATAAAAAATTATTTTTAACCAATAACGTAGTGCTTTCACAATTCATCAATAATTGAATGTTTTCAGAAAAATAACAAAAAATCACCCTAAGATAATTTATATATTCCAAATTCAAAAATTAATTCCATATTGAAAAATAAAATTTATAATATTTCAAAAAGTTTGTATTACAATTCATAACAACTAGTATGATTGGATGCAGTGTGTTAGAATCTCAAAGTTCCGTACAATGCAAGCTATTTCATTATTCAAAGGGAAATGTACCATGGAAGCTTGGGGTGTTACTTAATGAGGCATAAGTATCATCAGATGTTTGTATAAATGTGAATTATTTAAATGGAAAAAATAATTTAATGGGGAATAATGTAATAACAATATATTTTTATGAAAAATTTCTCTGAAAATAATTTTGTTTCATTAATATCTTATGTTATACACAACATCGAGTTTAGAGAAACCGCATAACATTTTTAATTATTATGTGATTTTTGTCGTACAATTTTTGGATTAGAGGGTATTAATATTAATAACTAAATTACTAATAATATCAATTATATAAATTTATATATTGAAATAATTATATGTAAAATTAGTATAATTAAAAAAAATTAAAAAAATGATGTTTTTTTTCTGAATAAATTTTTGTATGTATACAGTTTATTTGTATATTAAAATAGAAACTATTGGAGTGCCATTTTAATGAAATTTATATATTATTTACATGATAAAATGTTTTAAATATTGAACACATATTTTTTTAAGAATAAGATAAGAATAATTCTAGTTTTGTTCCTGGAAATGTATTTCTTTTATGAACAGTAGTTTCTGTTTCATTTCTCAATTTTACATTAAAATTAATTTAATTAATAAATTGGTATGTAATTTCATAAAATGAATTACATATTTATAATCATATGGTAAACATTAATTATTAGGCATATTTTATATTTGATCAATATTAATAGTAATAGCGATAAAATTTATCACCTTTGTCAAGATTAAATCAGGTTAATATGAATTAATATTAAGTGATAAGTACATATTTATTCATAATTATTCATATTGGATAATTTTAATTTGACCATTAAAACCTTAGTCTTGAAATGGAATTTTTTTAACGGAAACCTGTCAATGAAAATGTCTTATATATTAATTAAATCAATGAAAATTACAAAATATCACTTTCTTTGTTTTTAATAGGAAATATTTCTCCTCATATGAAATTTATTTTATAAATTAATATAAGTAATTATATTGAGAAAAACAAAATTAGTTTCATAATATATTTTTATTTTTATTTTTTAATAATTGTATAATGAACTTAATTACTTATGCAACATCAATATAGTATTTCTCGTTTTAATAAAAAAATATAATAAATGTGACTAAAAATATTAAACATAATGTAATTTGAATTATCTAACATTAACCAAAACTCATATAGTTTATTATGTCATATAAGTGATGTGATTAAGAATTATATTCGAATTCCCCCCTTTTCATGATTTCTTTAATGTTAAATTACATGAATTTTATCAAAATTAAAAATAAAATACTTTTAACATAATTATATTTTATTAAATTATTTAAAAATGACATAAATTGTTAAATAAGATAAGGTGGATATGATATGATCTATAATGTCATAAATTTTCTATTCTTGGGAAAATTTAACCATTAAAGTAAAAAATGAAAACCATTATTATTAAAATACGTATTATTATTGTTAAAATTAAAATATTTTAACTAATGGTTAACCAAAATGAAAAGGTTTAAAATTATACCGAAACATGTCTATATTCAATTTTTTGATGGGATTAACACCCTATACAATCTTATCATTGAATCCATGGCCATTTTGAGGCTTTATGATTGAAAATGAATTTATTTAAATAAAATATTTTGAGGAAATTTCAAAAGTGGCCCCTACATCAATTATAAAAGAGAACCTCCTCCCTAAATTATTTACACAACATTGTACCTTCTATATTGAACATAGTCTAAATATTTCCCTTATAAAATTCAATATCCAAATACTATAGTTTTTTTTCATTCGAAAATGCCATCTATATTTCCCTATATTGGAGATTTAATGGAGTCATTCTGAAGAAGAGGTAATCACCCTTACCAAAAACATTCTTTTCAACTCTTCTCTACCACCACTAAATATCAAATATTTTCCATATAATAATAAATTCAGTTATAGAAATTTTTCAAGATTTTTTATAATTATAAAAACAACATTATACACCATATTTCCTATAAAATAATATGTAAATACATTATTCATGTGTACATATTTCTTATCATCTCCACGTAGTGACACATTTCTTTTTTAAAATCCATATTTTATGAATGGGAATTATTATGTTTTTTTGGTTAATATATTATATTTATTACATTATTATACTTCTATAAAAATATCACATCACTTACAATCCAATCATCTGGGAAATGATAACGTTGATTGTGCGTACCTATGGACCACCATATCCTTGAAGCGATATGATTCATTTTTAATTTCTATTTTAGTTAGATATTAATGAGGATGGATTTGAGGAATATATATGATATAATAATTATCCTATAAATTTGATCTAAAATTCACCTCTCTTTTGATCCATCCATCAAATAATGAAAATAATATTCAGACACACATATGACCTACTGTCTCGATGGATGGTGTAATTCCTTTTTCTATCTGTAACATTTTTTATGAATATAAATATGTATATGATGAATAACAGTGATATTTATGTCATTATTTATATTAGGGATGTGATGGATTGAGGATATATCTACAAGGACCATAACTAATGAACCGAAATATCCATGATAAATGAACTATTTAACACCCCTAAAAGACAATATTAATAAGAACACTCTGATAAAGATGATATTGAAATATTATAAAGGGTTCTCATATAACATTTTATGTGTAAAAATAACTATTTTCTAGAACTATAATAAAATAAAATTTATTATTTAAAAGTCTATAGTTCATTAAAAGATATGTTAACTTGAGGTAAGGGTTTTAATTCACAATCTCATCAATATTTCAGATTGATTATATTTTTTTCTCCATTAGTGAATATCTCTCTTTCATATCCATGATTTATAATAAATTATAAAAATGGTTTTATCATTCTCATATTATTTTTGAAATTAATTTTACACCCATTTTTTTAATTTTTTACAATATGATTTGAAAATAATATTCGTATCATTCTCGAAACATGGTACACTGTGATTTTTCAAGAAAATTATATAAGGAATATTTTTTAAAATAAAAAATTAAATGTATTTTCCCACCATATTTCATAAAATTATATATTAAAATGTATATACATGTTTACATGTTTATCGTAAAATAATGTTTTTTATTTTATATGCATGAACCGTTTTATAGAAATATATAATTTAAAAATGGAAAGGATAATTTTCTCAAAAAAAATAATCCATGTTATTTTTTGACATCATTTTCCTTATAAGATTATATCATTTCATATTACATAATACTTACTGTGGATATGATCCAAGGATACCATTATTTTTCATTCTCATGATTGTTTATGTTTATAAAGAAATCATGATTATGAAACCAAATTCATTTCCATGGGTTATGATTTGATAAAAATTTTATAAAACCCATTTACATTCTTGGGTTATGATATATATAATGATTTATGATCATTTGGAACACAAATGTGTTATTTGTATTAGTTTTATTATTTAACCTATATCTCTCTCAAACTCATTGGGTAAGGATTGATATATAATGAGACATACATGACCACAATGGAGAATTAACCATGTTCTGTAAGGGACATTGTTAACTATGCTAGTTTTTTGAATGAACTTGTATACTATGATGGTTTGGGAGTGAACCTATTACACTATTATAGTCTTTTAAAACAAACCTCACTACTAAGGAATTTATTTTTTTAGAATATTTATATTGAAAAATTCCATGTCTTATGCCAATGTTACAACTAATGGTTCATATTCTTTAATTCAAATATGATTTATATCTTTTGAACTTCCAATATTTATTCCATGACTGAAGATTACAATATGTATCTTTTATTGTATGGTTTTTAACTGATAATTTCATGTTCTCATAATCTTATTACCATGTTATTCTTATATGATATTTGAAATATCCCTTTTTACAGTTAATGAGAAAAAATTGTCAACTTTTTTTTGTTTCCATTCCCCAAGATATGATTAAAGGTATTATTTATGATATGTATATGAAGGTTACTAGATAAGAAGAAATAATTTAAAGATTATATCGATATTTTAGGAACTATTTTTTATGTTTTTATGTTTCCCAATACACAATAATTGTACAATTCTATGGTGGATCAAATTGTTATGTAATGAATACTAACCTATTAAAAATGTGATATATATTTATGAAAATTAGGGGTCATTATAATCCTTCTAACATATCCTTAAGGAATTACTATGGTCAGTACGGTTAATCATAACCTATACCTACGAGTCTCCCAAATGAGACTCTTTAACTTATTATATCATGGTTTAGTCTAAGGTCATCAAATATATATAACAACATCACCTTGATTCTTACAAATTATTAGTCATCCTTGTAAACTAATCCATCCCATTCCAAATATCTATATACCCCTAATATAAATCTCCCTACGATATCCAAGAAATTACATAAGTAATACAATTCCAAATTTTTTGGCTGTAAGATCTTGAAAATTCATAATCCTAGAGAAATTACATCCACCAACAAAAACATAGATTCATATCCTAATGGGAGAAGACATATTTTAATCTCTTTCAGACATTAAAAACAACAAAATAAACACTAATGAGGTAATACCACTAAAAAATATTTAAAACACCATGGATACCAAATCCATATCTTGGGTATCATAGTTACACTTCATGACATACAACTAACATGATTGGAATGAGATATCCACACCCATGTGCATCAAGATTCATTTCAAAACCATCCATGATGTTTCCTAGGAACCTTAAAAAAATTAAAACGTTATTATAAAACTAATGAAATACAGTACTGATCAAATTGTCCTTCAGGTTATCGAACACTTCTTAGAAATTAATATCCCATAAATAATCTTATTCCTTCATGGTTGATTCCATTTATAAGGGAAGAAATATATGAAAAATTTATCACAAACCTTCAATAATAACCAATAATAAAAAAGAAACTATAAAATTATGTGATGTTCATGAGTTATTCCCAATAATAAACTATCTCAATCATCAATAATTCCATGAATCTACACCTCATTAAGATGCCACATGTCTACGTAAATGCACCAATATTGTCTAGAACATTCACAACAACAGTACTACATATAGCTGGTGGGGTGTATGGAACTATAATAACACAATGATGTGATAGAAATGCTACTCATATGACATCATGTAGATCTGGAAATAATTAATGAAAATTATGATGAAATTTTCTGGGAAATCATAGAATATATAGCCCATTATCCCCATGATTTCATATTGTGTGTTCATTAAATATAATTACATAACTATGAAATAAAATGGCCCATGCCTACTTCTGGTGGAATTATTTATGATAATGTATTATTTCACCATCATCTGTTGATATCCATACTTCAAATTGATCATCGAAAACCAACCATCTCCATTCAACTAGTTAAGAAGATCATCTAACCGCAAATGTGGTTTACTATTATTGTCTATTACATCACTAAACATTCAGAGTCTATGCATAATCATAGGATATTATACATCTTCATGGACAGTAACATTATTGAACTCCAAGTAGATTCACTATTCTAGATAAAACCCCTCTGAATTGGAAAATTAATTTATATCCTCAAGTAATAAAAAATCATAGTCTCTATTTGATAAGGATAACTTGAAATTGAAGACTCACATAGTTAAAACACTATTAGAAAATAAAAATCACATCAAGGGTTAGTGTCATAACATCATCCAAAAAAATTACATGAACTTCTCCATAAATTTTAGAGCATCCTCTTCCTGAGAATAAATTGATATCTCCATCAACAAATAAATAATTGACTCTAATTTGAAACCAATCATTCGACAACCACACTCACCAATAAATGCCACTGGATGGATCTCTAGGATTAAAAAAACACTCCTATGGAAAAAATTTATGACATCATGTGTGAATTAAAACCAATCCTTAACAGGGATAACATTTTATAGTGGTATTTTCATTAAAAATTAATCCCCCACTAACTGGTGATTCCACATCACAAATCTACATCCTCAAAACACATCAAACAATATTGAAAGAACTCCAACTAGTGAATATAATACCATGGGGAAAGAAATCCTTTCCAAATCTTGTCTCTATATACAGACCAATTTAGGAGAAACAATGGGGTTTAAGGAACCTGATCAAAATATGAGTAGGGAAAAGGGTTGATGATAAACTAATCTTACCTCAAGAAAACTCTAGCCATACAATCACTGCCGCCTCAATCACATGCATCTAAAAATGACCATCTCAAATGAATCTATAATATTGACCATGAATGACATATTATGTCCTATTTCATTAATGATGAGGACAAGTATGAGTCTCACAATGCTAACACCAGCTTCCATCAGTAGATCTAATGGTCCCTTCTACTAAAACTACATTAGAGGAAACAATTTATGTTATCTAAAATGATATTATACTACCATATGAAATGATCCTCTCAAATTGGTTGATCACTGATCCTAGTAGTGAAAATTTCTCCCACATACATAGTAGGAAAACAAGACTCCCCTAAAAGGTTATTGGATTTACCCATCTATATAAGAAAATAAAGGTGTCTACTATAGTCGGTTCCCCACAGGTTAGATCCTTGACTGCCTAAATGATTGTGAACCACTTCCTATATATATACTCTTCAAGAAGCCCTCGTGGACACTATATTTATTCTAACCTACAATATAATGTAATTTATTAATAGTATCTATCTTCTTTTTCGCATATAAATAAGTATAAAGAATAAATACGGTGACCACATAACTACTCACTAGGTGAAATGCCTCTTTTATATTTAATGCTATAGACTCCTCATCTGTACTGTCACTAGGGAAAAATTTCATGTTTTCCATGAGACATTTACCAAGATTAAACACTCATAGAATCCAATATTGAAGGTTGAAAATCTACTTCCTCGTTACTGAAACCATCATCATCAATAATAATTCTATGTGAAACACTTTCTAAATGTCTTTCCACAACACATTTTCTTCTATTCAGTCACCAAGATAAAATATCCACCACTAACATGTTTCTATATACATCTGACTGACATCCAATGATGCTAAAAACACATCCCATACATGAATCATACTGAAAATTTTCTTTAAAATTCAATAAACTAGGGTCCATCTCCATATTGGAGACACCCCAATAATACATCCCTATGATTTTCCATGGAAATGAACACAAGGCACTCTTCCATGCCTTATCCTTTTATGTTGTGTCTATCCTCTAACAATCATGAAGATCATCATGATGAACATACACTAACTGATCCACTCGAAAATAATAACTTTGAGACTTTCCTAAAAATAATGTTAGAATTCTATGCCTAGTGTCTTGGAATTTTGTTATATAATATGTAATTAATTCATTTAAATTTATAAAAAACTCCCAATTTAGACATGAACACAATAAATCATGATTCATATAAATCTCATTAGTCTCTACCCTCTAAAGAGGTCAACCATAGCTAGGTTTTTAAAGAAGATCATAGACATTTCATTAGATCATAGGGGCTTAAAATTCCATGCCTTACCTGGTCTCCCTAGCCTATGTCACACACAGAGTTTAAAGGGAACAATTTCCCAACCAAACCATGTAGTATTCATAGTCCTCAACTCTATAAATATATCATATATCTCATTTAAAAATTTGATTCAACTTCTTAAATACCCTCTACATCTAGATGTTCCCCTCCTCTACTTATAATGAATGAAGAGAGATCATCACCCTTGACTCTATCCTCAGTGTTACCCTGGTTTGGTGAAAAGAACTAAGGGTATAAAAATCTGTTATATGGAATGTATTATACAAGATAATAAATTAATAATGGAGATTGTATAAATAACCACCATTAATCTCTTTTCAAATATAAATTAAACACAAAATATCCCACAATTCCAGAACAATTTCAAAAAATACAAATAAAAATCACAATGTAAAAAAATGAAATGATAATTCCTATGATAAAAAGTCAATACTAGATCCATAATCCATGCTTGTAATCTCCAAATCAGTATCCAATTTCTTCTATGAGACCTAAAAATAAATAAATAAATATGTGTAAGGTGATAATTACATGCATACATAGTATGATAATAACCAATGTATCTAATGAACATTTGAAAAGATATTACTAATGCACCCTTGAATAAATAACTTAACAAATAAGAAACGAAATAGGTTAACTAAAAATCCTGGCCTCACCATGGATCGATTAATAAATCATGCATACAATATAGAAACCTAGTTTTAGGAATATTAAAAAAGATGCTTTCGAAATACTTCCCCACAAATTTTTCACTCTTATGTACCAACATCAAAATTCATAGGCTCATATCACTTATAAACACATCACATTACATATCCATCCATCATTGTTGTGTTTTGGGATGTATCACTACCCACCCAACCCTTGTAATTTATATAATATGGTTTTATCATTAATCATAAAAGAATATTTTACTCATCACATCACATCCTCATCATGTCACAACCACGTCACACAAAAAATGATATAGGGTATCATGAATGCGAATAACAACAAACATATTCCCTCATCACACCATTCATAAGCCTCAAAATATGTCACATCTTTATAAATACTAGGTAATCTCAAACACTTTCATGTTTCATAACTAGTTAATATCCAACAAAAACCCATATCATCACTAATTATGGAAGAGTGTGAAAGAGGGGATATCCATCCATATGTATCATTACCATTCTTAATGTTGGATAAAATACACAAAATCAACAAAACATTAGGAATTGGTATAGTTATCTAACATGGGTGTGGGAACATATAGAAATAACATAAAATAGATTATAAATAGACAATAAATAACACCCAACATATGGGTTCAGTTCAATTACACACCGATATTCCACCACAAAATATCCATCATAACTGCCACCACCACTAAATGAATCCCACCACATTACCACAACACATAGCTACATATTTCCACTATTAATTATAGACCCACCCTTTTCCAGATTTAATGAGTTTCCACTAACTCTATTTTACTAATCCATTTCATTTCACATTTTCATATCCAAATAATTTATCATTCAATTAATTTATATCAATTGCTACAAATAAATTCCAATACATTTCTATTTATTTTCCAAATATTACTTTAAATTTTAGTATTATAATTTATCCCCTAGAAAGATAGGTAACTAACACAAAGACACCACAAAAGATCCCTCCCATATCACACCACCATCGGGAAATCACCTCATCATCATAACCTTCTCACTACAATGAACCCATGTCTTAACCCCCACACATCATTACCATAAAATAACCACCAAATCATTTTTCATTCAAAATAACCATCATGTAAATTAAATAATTACTTCACAATCCATTAAGTCACCAAAATCACAATAGAAAAACTCAAATCACTCAATGTAACATAATAAGAATATATCAACACAACCTCACACCATGAAATCCACATTTAGGTTTAAGGTATTATATTAAAATAAATTATTTTTATCCATAGGTATTCTTAAATAATTTCATGTTTTTAGGTGAAAAGTTTTATTATAAATATATATATTATTATCCTTTTATTTAGGGTGTCATAAAATAATCATCACAATAAGAGTATTACCTATATATCTACTAAATCACAAGAAGGGATTCCAAAATCCTTTATTTATTTTAATAGAAACAAATATGTATACTCACAAAAACATTAACATCATGGTAGTAAAACATGGTATTTCTCCTCACTTCCATCAATTTTATATTTAACCAATCTATTATATTTATTATGTTGACCCTTAATATCTACCCAATGGAAGGAAAAGTCTTTTAATATCCACACATTAATATAAATAGAGAAATAATGAGGATTCCCTACAACAAAAAATTTTTTGGATCACAATTTATGAAAATATTAAAGAGAAAATTTTAGAAGACCATAAACGCATAAGGAAAACCCGGATAAACCTAGTTCACACTAAGGGATTATACAAAACACATCCCAAATTCTCCATAAACCAAAGAAAAATCACCACTATGAATAGTTTAAAGAAAAAATGGAAATATAGAACAAATGAGTAGAAATATTTTCAAACATCCAATGATCATCGTCTAGAATCCATAAATAAAAGAATGATGAAAGGAGATAGATTATATCCTATAAACTCTAAGGTTTCTTCCAAAATGTAGAAGAAAAAGAGATGAATGTATTAAAATTGACCCCTCTAATGTATAAACAATATGGATAGTGGAAAATTCAGGCATAAAACCAATATTCAAATTTAAAATTTGATGGAGGCACTACAATTCTGGCTGTGACATAAATATAGGTCGTAAAACATACCATAATAAATATTAATTAATGTCTACAAATTTTTATACTATTTTATCCCTTATTTGATTATATTTTTTAATCATACATTCATGACATCAATAAGATTATAATAGAACACCAAATTTGAATAGAACTCTTGAATCATGAGATACCTACCTATTAATCAACTTATTATGATGTGGGTATATATTACCATCGTGAAATTCACACAATAGAAATTTTGTAACCCAAATCTAATGAACCCCCAATGATCCTCCATTGAATAGTTCCAAAAAAACTGGAAAAGTAACCGCTTGAGATGGAATGGAATTTTACATAAAATATTTGAAAGGAAAATAATTTTCTCCCTTTTCAAATAAATGTTAAAATTTTATATTAATGGTGTTTTCATATATGTAAAATTACTTTGATGTTTCTTATGATTCACTGGAGATATGATAAAATGTAAACATCCATGTTATTTATCTAGATGGATTTTGATTATGTGATAATGAAATTTTTATAAAACCTATTTCTTTTTCCAAGAGTTATGGTATGAGGTATTGATGAATGTTTTTACTGTTTTTTAGAACAAATATATATAGTTTTCATTATGTGATCAGAAGTCCAATTAAATCAATCCAATGAAACAGTATTGATTGATATGTCATGACATTATGTGTTTCATAATAAGAAGTGAACCCAGTTTAGTTAGGGAATCTATCCACTAAGATATCCTCGGGAGTAATCTATAACTATATAAATGATTGAATGGGGAGTGAACCCAATCCACTATTAGACATTTTACACTATTATAAAATATGATGTGCACCTTAACTGTTAAAATTATTTTCTATTCTTGTGATTTCACCATAATTCCTATGACATGTTCTTATACATATGATATTCTCTCATAGACCGTGATACCTTAATGATTATTCCACAATAATATGATTCATCACTTTTGATCTATTAAATAATTATTCCATGACCCAGGATTTATAAACTATAACTAATTGGGTATGGAATTATTATGTTAATATCATGATCTCATACCATTATTATTATCATATTATTTCATATGATCATCAATTAATATACCCCATATTTATTTTTATAGATCATCTAAGATCAGCCTTTTATATTTTTTCATTTTCCCTGGGTTATGATGAAAGATATTAAGTAAGAAATGTTTGAGGGGGTTTTATGAGAGAAAACCATTATGGGAAATGCTGAATATATTTCAAGAATAAGGATAATTATATATCTAGTCTCTATAAACAATAAACCATTATAGAAATTGGTTTTGTATTACATTACAATGTATTGAATATTAATATAAATGATTTATTATTTTTGTATGTAATACTTAGTTAAATACTACAGGTATCAGATTAGGGTTTTTTTATTTTTATATATTTTGTTATAATAAAAATGAGGTTAAAAATTAAGATAACCTATTCAGAGATGAATTTGATAAATAGTGAATCTAAAAGTGTCATAGGTTTATAAGAAGATGTCATATTTTAAGAAATATCATTAATTATTATTAGGATTATGTGATTTCTCACTCTGAATGTTGTATCTTTATGCTTCCACAATTCTTTTTGTGTTTTTTTAAATGGTTATAACTATGAGTTATCTTGTTAATGATGATACTAGTAGACAATGAAATGATTTTCCTCTTGATCAACACAATGAAATAGGATATTGAATTATTAATATTGTATTTATGCTCACATGACTCTCTTAGTCCTTGAATCATGTTGATATTCTAAATAAGAAAAGGAGTGAAGACAAGACACTCAATTATTTCATTAATAAACATCCAATATCATTTAATCGGTACATTGATCCATTAGTGGATATAAAATGGATCAATACCATGAAAAGGATAGTTTTAATTATCCAATTCTCAGTGCATGAAATTTTTTTGGGAGTGTATCTTTTTGAAGGTGAAAAAAATCAATATTGTAACCTTATTAAAAATAAAATGTAATATGATGAAATTTAATCTATGGAATGGAATGAGTATAGAGGTCATTTTTTAGTAAGTACCTTTCCCAAATTATTTTCATGAAAATGTAAAGGGTGTTAATTGAGCAGGATAATTAGAGCAATGTATCAATTGGTAATTATGATGTATGAAATAAAAGATCTCTGAGATGCACTTCAATTTTTATCATTGATCTTGAAAGAAAAAATTATTGCGATTTTAGTTGATCATATAAAATTCTTCAGAAGGTTCCTGACAAAAAGATTTTTAGTATTTATCATGAAATCATTCGATTTTATCTCAATGTATAAACTAATAGTATATATTCCCATAATATTGATGGTTTTTCTAAGAATATAAATTTTTTTTATAGATATTGTAATAATAAAACATATGGAATAAATAAAATAAAGCATCTTTTTGAAAACAAAATTGGAAAGCATGGGTGAAATTTTATCCATGGGATAGGTAAATAAATTATGTGTGGAATGTAATTCCCTCAACAAAGGTAGCTATAAATATATGTAAAGAAGATATACAGTGAAATAATTGATAGAAATGAAACTTCAATACACCCCCCACACTCCATTATTAGAACTGTAAGATGTTTGAAAATTATTTCTACTAGTTTATGAATTTTAGTTTCAATGGTGATAATATATGTCAAAAAAATAACTTGAGATGAGATATAAAGGGAAATACTATGAAATTATAACTTTGGAAGTTATACATGAGAATAAAGTGTTTAAATGTACTCTTATAATTCACAATAGAACAAAAAATATCTTATTTTATTCTAGATCTACCCACTATTTTATATCTGACGTATTTTCTAAATATTTCGTATCACCACTCTATTCATTAGATATATAATTATTTAAGAGAACGCATAATGTTATAATTGTAACTTCTCTTTTCTATAGATCCTTTTTTATTGAATGTTGTGGGAATATTCCTAATGAAAATATTTTGATACTACTCCTAGTAGAATTTGATATAATTTCGTTCTTGGATTGACTACCTCTTTATATATCCCATGTCAATTTTCGGGGAAGGTAATTCATAATTGATATTCTAAATCAACCCATGATTATATATCAGTGTGGGGAAGACTATGAAATTCTTTGGAAACTAAATTCTTTGTATGAGTCAAACTACCAATTCTTGAGGGTTATCTATCTCAAATGGTTGGGGATAAAATCAGCATTGATGATGTAATTAATTTTTTGAAATATGGAAATGTATTTAAAAATAATTTTATAATTATTCACCCAAATAACGATGTTGAGTTTCCAAAAAACTTGTATATGGTGCTACAAAAATTTCAATGACTACATCCAGAACGACCTTGATGTTATTGTGGGAATTAGAGAGGTAACTATAAGAGAATATCAATAATGGATTCATTCAACTAAGTACATCACAATGGAGAGAAACTATTCTTTTTATGAATAATAATGATGGGAAATTTTTTTATTTTATGAAAAAATAACAATATTACGATCAATAATAAGTATCGTATACCATGTGCTGATTATTATTTCGATCACCTAGAGGAATATGATAATCTTCAATGACTGGACTCTAATCTGAGCATCATCAGTTGAGGGTGAGAAAGGATGACATATCCAATATATCATTTCAAATGAGGTGGTGATATAATAAATTTATAGTAATTCCATTTATATATATCAATTCCCCTATTATCATCATAAAATTAATGATTGTAGTCTTTTCAGAATACCATGACTGATTTATTATTGTGTTTATTCACGATATTCTTATATTCTAAAAGATAAAATAATATATTGAATATCATTTTACAATTCTTTTGGACACCTTAAGGAATGTTATTTTTTCTTTCAGGTTATATAAATGTGAATTATGGATACATACATTATCATTCAGGGGTCATGAAATTTCATGTGAGGTTATATTAGTGGATCCCTCAATGATGAATGGTAATCCTGAATAGAATGAATGAAAAAATCCACAAATTGTATGGGTTGGATGGATACTATCAAGGAATAATGATAAATATATCATGGTTATAAAATCCATAAAACTAGTTTATGTCAAAAGGATTTTTGTTCTTTTAGACATATAAGTGTGAATAGAATTTTATGTAACAAAAAAGAAGGTTATTAATTGTACATGTGATCACACTACCCAATAGTGGAGAAGGGTTTGTTATTAATAGTTGTGTCTCAATAAAGGGGCATATATGTGTTCTCCTGAATATTAAAATTGTAGTAGCTTAATCCTCATTCCAATTATGGTTCGTGAAAAAATTACTTAACTCGTGATTTAGAGTTCACCACCCCAGTTTACTATTTAATAATATGGAAGCATTATATATATGGTTAATGGTGTAAAATATATTTATATAAAAATAATGAATTATAGATCCACACAAAAACAATATAATATATTTCAGAGGATATGGTTTGTACTGATTATTGATTTTGACATCTCAATATATTATCACCCTTCAAAGGTGAACATGGTGGTTGATGCTATTACATATAAGAACAAAGAATGTTTTCCTATGATATTTATTGCAACAATCTAACACATATTGGCTTGTATAAGAGGAAACATGAACTCATATGTAATTTGAAAGATCCCATCTATTCCTGATGAATGTTCAACTATCGATTCACAAGAATATTAATAAGGTCTATAAGGGTGATGTGGAGCTGAAAAAGAAGGGAGATAATATTCTTGAGTTCAATATTCATAGTGATGGAATGATTAGTTTTAGTAATAGAGTATGTTTCCTATCAATAAACTAATTTAAGGTGCTATTATATGAATCTCATAGTTAATTGTTATAAATTTATCTTGGAAGTACAAAGATGTATAATTATTATAAATAGAATTATAAATTGGAAAAATTGAAGAGATATATTATAGTGTATGTATCTCGGTTCACGGTTTTACATAAATATAATGTTCAGAGGAAAGTAGTAAGTGTTATAACCATTGCACATACATAAGTGAAAATGGGATAAAATCACCCAAGATTTCATCATGGGAATCCCCAAGACTTCTATAGAACAAAATTATATTTGGTTTATAGTTTCACTCTTTATGAAATATGTACATTTTATTACTATTAGAGAATGTTTATCTCCTAATAAACTCAAAAGTTTATATGTTATTAAAGTGGTCAGGTTTCATTGAGTACCACTCTAAATTGCATATGATTGAGATATGAGTTTTAAAATAATGTTTTTGGAGAAGTCTTCATTAATATTTGAATATTGTGTTGAAATGTATAATGAATATCACCCTAATAAATATGTTCAATCTAAGAGAACCATTCAAAACCTATAAAATATGTCAGGATCGTTATATTTTTATTTTAAAAGTGTTTCACAACAATACCTTCTTATAGAATAATTATCTTAAAAAATAGATTCACTCTGTCATTATGAGTCGTCTTTATGAATACCTCTATATAAATAATTATAGAACTCAAAAATGTTGTAATGAAGATAGGGAATGGATGATATGGAGACCTAAGAAAAATTATGAAATGAAAGGGAATTTTATATTCATTTACAAAAACGTCAGGGTATCTCATAACAGAAAGAAATTTTATGTTGAAAATAATTGGTGATATTGGTGATAATTTATTCCTTTTAACTTCTCCTTGGAATAATGATATGAGATTTCGAAGTATGGTAATGTTATTCCCCAGATATATCAGTATCTATAAGATCATTCATTACATTGGAATGATATATTATCTCTTAGAACATCTTCCAAACCACTCCCAATTTCATGATGTATTGCATGTATATATTTTAAAAACATGCATACCAGATATTTTATATGTACTAAAATCAATGGTCATAATACTATAGCATGAGCTTTCTTATAATGTATAACCATAAGAAATCATGGATAGTAGAGATAAATTATTGTGGAATAAGACCATGGACTAGGTTAAGGTTCTTTGGAGGATTCAGAAATTTGAGAATGATACATGGGAAACTATGTATGTGAAGAGGTAGAGGTATCATCTGGTGTTTATAACTAAGTGACAGAATTTCAAGGATGAAATTCTCATAAATGGTAGAATATAACACCCTGAGATTTTAATATATATTTTTAATTAATAAATAAATGTATTTGATATATTTTGATGTATAAAATCCTAAATTTATATGAATAATTATTATAAATTATAAAAGGAATCACAATATATGGTATTTTAATGAAATATAATTTTCTAAAATAATTTCTAATTCATTTTGTAAATACAATTGATCCAAGTGAATTTTTTTGAAGAATTTTTTTAAATAGTATACATTTTGAAGTATGTGTTATTGAAAAAATAATTCAGAGTATAAAAATTGTCAAATTATATTTTCTTATATACTTATAAAATGAATTCATAGGTTATCAATAGGTCAAAAATGAAAATAAAATAGTTGAGAGTAAAATGAGTAGTTTTTATTAAAACTAATTCTCTGTAGACAATGGGATTTTTCTAAATAAATTAAATTAATAAATATTTTTTAAATATTTTAATGAAATGTGTATAAATTATATTTAGTTAAATAATTTAACTTCCTTTAATTTTTTTTAAAAGAAAATTAATTTCAATAAATTCCATGTTATGGTTAAAAATTACTTTTTCTAAATGAGGATATTTTTTGGTTTTTAGAATATATTTTATAATTAATTTCAAATATTTATAAGAATTTAATTTGTTTTAAATAGTTTCTATATTTGTAATCCTATCTTTAAATTTTTTTAATTATGATGAATTTATTTTTTCATAATTAATTGTAACTATGGTAAAAATGTGTTAACATGATTAACAATAAAAAGGGTTAACAAGGGTGTTAAGAAAACGTATAACATATAAAATATCACCCCAGTTTGACAAAATTATATTGATTGAATATATTTTGGTGATAAATTATATTATATTTTAATATTTGGTCATTTTGTGTGACTTTCACTTGAATATGACTATATAATATTTTTTAAGTATTTACATGTTTTCCACACACCTCACCTGTAATAGAAGGTAATATCCCCCTCACATAGTCTCTTATTTTAAGACATATATTGGTAAATCACAAAAACTAAACATTCAAATATTTCATCCCTATTTCAAAGGGATTCATTTTCTCCAAAAATAACATCCTATGAAATCTTAAGTTGTAAGCCAAATAGACTATCCAAATGGAGAGGTAATTGTCTTTACCGATCTCTTTTGGGATTTCTTATTCCATAAACACATCCAACTATTCAATAATAATATTAACATGACTATATATATTTTATAAGTACTATGAAATTTTTTTATGTTAATGTCACAACTATTTTATTCCTTCATTCCATCCATTGGAAAAGATAATTTTGTTGGTGAGTATGTGTAGACTACCACCTACATGTAGTGATGTAATTCATTAATCATGTATAACATACATGGATGTTCATATAGAATTAATTAGATAATATATATTATATTTACTATATTTTTACTCTTATATAATTATATATTATTATTTATCTTTATTTCATTCTATTTTATGAAAAATGAAAACATAACTCATGTGTATGTATGTACTACCATCTGTATGAAGAAATGCAATGAATTTTTACTGAACACATTAAATTAATGTATATAAAAGTATTTATAATTAATAAAATTTATTTTTATTAATTTATTTTTATTTATTAGATAATTAAACAATGACCAATTTTTACAGACCAAAACCTTCAAACAAAAACATGCAAGGAAAAAAATCCCACCTTCACCCAAATGTTGATTTTAATTAAAAATTATTTATAAATGGTTTAATAGAAATTAAAAAGATAATTTGATATTTAATTAATATTATTAATATAGTTATATTTTGTATTTATAGTAACTCTATATTTATTATACATTGTTTTAAGAATGTGTAGGTATAAAGACTAGACCTGAGTTAAGTGTTTAGGTTACAATCTCACTTTTTTCGAGGATTGGAAAAGTTCAATTTTGGTAAGAGAAGATAATATAATACATATTCTCTATACCCCATATATCGTATCATCCTCTGGTTATTTTTGAAATATTCATGTATTATTACAATTTTACTCTCCTTGGAGCATAAAATGATTTGGAAATTATTTTAAGAAAAGTCGACTTCATTTCCTCTTGGGTCGATGACCTTTTTTTCACCTCCATGTTCATTAAAATGTTTTGAAAAAGTTTTTTATTTGATTGAATTAATATTTAATGTCATTTACAACTATATTTAACTTCATTATTAATTATTTAAATGGTATATTCTTTTCATTTTTGAAATGATATACATTGGACATTTTAATTAAAATGTTAAAGGAATATTTGTTTTAAGGTTTGTTGTATGAAAAAATGTTATCATTTTCATGAATATTATTTTATTTAATGTTTATATTAAATTTGTCTATGATAAATTTATAAGAATATATTCTTTATGGTATAATGTAAACTTTTTATTTTAAACATACTATAGTAAATTATATATTTTCCCTTATTTTCAATGAAATGTTCAAATGCTCTGTTATATGGGTTTTACATATTTATCAACATGAATTGTTGTTTCTTATGAGTCAATGTGGATATAATATAATGATACCATCCATTTTTTTATGGATGGATTTTGAATATGTGATTTTAAAACATTTTTGAAAATTATTATTTTTTACATGAGTTTTTCTATGATGAATTGATGAATGTTTTTATGATATTATAGAACACATATGTATAGATTTAAATTTATTATTATTGGGTCTGTTATTTCGAACAAATGAATTGGGTTTTTATTTGCATATTATAAACTAATATGACAAGAATGGGGAGTGAACATAGTTTAGTAAGGGACTTTATCCACTATGATGTATTATGAGTGAACCTTCCCTAAGGAAATAATGGAATGATGAGTGAACACAATTCAATATGGGTCTTTCTAAACTATGGTTATCTTGGATGTGAACCTTGACTAACAAAATGGTTTTATATTAGTATGATTTCTCCAAAATTCCTATGACATATTCATAATCTTATAAAATGATATCATGAATTATAGTTGATTAATAATGATTTCTCACTCTAATGAGTCAGTACATTATGTTTTAATGATTTATTACATGTATCATTATTTATGATATATGAATAACTATGAAAAAGAATTATAAAATATGATAATTATCATATACCCTTATTCTTATATTATTCTTTTCTATGATCATCAATTTATATCTATCATGTATACCTTATTATGCTTTTGGGCTCACCCATTTTTATGTTTCAATTTTCCCTAGGTAATGAATAAATGTATTGATTAAGAAATTTCTAATTAGGGTACTTTGAGATAATACCATTTTTTAAGATATTAAATATATTTCATGAAATAATTTTATTATATATCCTATGTACAAAAAAAATAATCCATTATTTTTCAAGGGAATGGATAATTATTAAATGCATTCAAAACTAAATTAAAATGATGCAATATTTAATTATGTTCTTCTCATGTGACATATATTAGTATTAGAATAAGGTTAAGTGATTTTTTGAGATTATGATATGATAAAAATGTGGTTAAAACTAAATATAAAATTTGAAAAACAAAATTTTCTATAGAGTGAATCTAAATATTACATTGGTTGCTAAGAATTTGTCAAAATTTTGACATCTCAGAAATGTTTTCTATGATTATATAATTTATCACTATAATTATTGTAGCATGATTATAAAAATTTTCAATTTGGTTTTAGTGAATGGATACAATTAAAAGTGATATCATTAACAAATAATTTTGTTGGAAATGTAATTATTTTCCCCTTGAAAAACTAAAGGACATTGATTTTTTAATGAAAGTTTTTATTTCATTTACTTCACAACTTCATCAAGTCTTTAATCATATTGATATTCCAAATGGGAAAAAGTGGACCAAAAAACAACAGATTTTTTAATAACACAAAATCAAACTTATTTTAGAGGCCCCTCTAATCCTCTAATTGATAAGAATTGGATTTTTACCATTGAAAAGATATTTTAAATTGTTTGGTGCTCAGAGAATGAAAAAGATTCCTTTGAATTGCAACATTTTTAAGGAAAAGTAGATAAATTTGGAAATAATATTAAGAATACAAAGAATGAGGAATAAATTTATTCCACATATTGGGATGTGTTTAAGATGGTATTTTTTTGAAATCTATTTTCCCGAACAATTCCCATGAAATTTGTAAAATAATTCCAAAATCATGAGAGATTTTTTATGAAGTTATTGGTACTGGTGAGAGAATGTTTACAATTTTTTTTCAGTACACTTCTTGTTTTATCATCCAACCTGAAAGAAAAATTAATTGGTAATTATGTGGCCTAAAAAATTCTTCAAAAATCTCTAGGAATATTGGTCATTACTATATATGAATAAATCATTCTATGTTCTCTCAAGATAGAATTGCGTAGAAGAGATTGTCATCAGTATCAAGGTCCTGATATGAAGATAAAGATGAATTTTTGAGGAAATTATAATAATAAAACATGTGTAGAAATGACAAAAATATTCATTTATGATGTAAGTGTGAAGGAAACCCATGGAAAATTATATCTAGGGGAATGGTATATGTTTTGAGTTTTAAAGTATGACCATTGAGAAAGTGAATTTCGTAGATATGTAAGGATGAAGTCCAATGAATATAAAGAAGAGAAATAGTAGTATAATTCACCACCCACATAGTAATGCTATAATTACAAGTAGTGTAGAAGTTATAATAACCAATTCCGAAGTGTAATGGTTCATAATGATAATCTATTTCAATAACCTCTTAAGAAATGAGATAAAGGTAAATATAATGTGATTATAATTTTTGAAGTGCTCCATGAGATGGATGTGGTGATACACACATCTATCATTCACTCTAGATCTCAATATCACATTTTTTGTTAGGTTTAGTAACTCATTTATGTTTAATTTATTTTATGTGGGTATCATATCACCGACATAATTATTATATATTGAATTACAGTGAAAAGTTATAAGACTACTATGACATAATCACAAGGATATATATCCCCATTGATCGAATTTAATAGAAATGAGCTAACTAAAAATAGTTCAAATCTAATAATACAAGAGTAGGATATGATTTTTGGAATGTAAGAACTCTCTATGTATAAAGACCGTATCAATTTATGAGGATGGTCAACCAGATTTTGTATTCCAAATCAACCCACGATTTTCTTTTAATTAAATAATTAATATGATATTCCAAGGGAAATGAGATCCATTGAATGGATCTTATTATATATTTATAACTTCCATGAAACTCAAATGGTTGGGGATAAACTCAAAATTGATTATATACCTATTATGAAAGAATATTATGTTGTATTTTAAAATTTTCTTCTTATTCTTCCCCTAAATCATGAATTTGAGTATTTAATAGAACTCATACATTTTTTATGAATATTTAAAATAATCATTAATTAATTATCCCAATTTATTTGTGGGAATTCATAATGGAACTCATGGATAATCGTGATAATGTATTTATTAATTCTTGTGTATCACCATAGGAAACACATGTTCAATTTTTAAAGATGGAAGATGGGCCAATGAGTCTTTTCATTTATTTTCAAGAACAGAAATATATTACTGTTAAGAAAATGTACCCTCGACCCTATATTGATGAATTTTTTGATCAAATTCTTGGGTCACAAGACATTTTAATGATTAAAATCCAGTCTTGGTGAAATCAGTGGTGGATCAAAATGGTTTACATGTCTAAGATAGTGTTTTATCTGAGGAATGGACACTATGAATTTATAATGATTCTAATTGGAATTGTGAATTTCAATCCTATCTTAAAGGATTTAATAAATAAATTCTATATAGATTACATTGATTAGTTATTGGTAGTCATTATAGATTATATTCTTATATATTCAATGATAAAGTTAAAAATGAAATGTAATTTTATTATTTTGGTAAAGATATTTTGTAAATAGAATTCATTTTCAAAATATAGTACATTTGAATTTTTTTCTAAATAAAGTGTCATTGTTTGGCCATGTATTTACAAGAAACTGTATAATTTTGGTTCCTACAATGATAAGAGTTATTAAACATTATCCTAGACTAATGATAGGGAACAAAATATATATTTTTTGGGTTTTGTAGATACTCTCAACACTTTGTGAGAAATTTATCATGGATATCAAATCCAATAACCAAGTTGATGTGTATGAGAAATAATTTACATTGGATAAATGAATGAGAATAAAAGTTCAATGAATTGAATGTATGGTTAGTCTGTGCACTTGTTCTCACACATCCCTAAAGTGGATAAGGGTTTTTTATTTATATTAATGCATTAATGAAGGTAATAATATATTTTTTCACGAAAAATGACCTGGTAGTATCTTATGCCTCATGTTAATTGTAGGTTATTATAAAAATTAAGTTGAATAATGACTTATAAACTATAGTAGAAATTTATTCTTTTATCATATTTTGGAATTGTTTTTATATTGAAAGGTGTGTTAAATATATGGCTTATCAAATCTCTAAGTATGTATTCACACATAAATATTTTAATATTCATTAAAATATATGGTTGAAACATATTAATGATTATGATCTATAAATACCTTAACAGATTAGGAAGAAAAAAAAGATGTATGATGCTCTAATTCAAAAGGCCATTTAGTTTATAGATGACTAGTATTAAATAACATGAAATAAATATATAGTTATTAGGGATAGACATGAAATAATAAGTAATATATAATTATCTTATCATTACCATATGAATGTTTAACCATCAATTAATGTAAATATTAAAAGGTCATAGAATGATGATATGATTCAATAAAAAAAGGTATGTAATGTTCTGGAGTTCAATCATAAATGTGATCGAATGATCAGGTTCTAGAAAAGAGTACTTTTCTTATCAATACCAAAATTGAAGAAGGAGATATTCGATGAATCTCGTAGACCATAATTTTCTACTCATCCAATAAGTACAATGATGTTTAGATATTTTAATTATAATTTTTTAGGGGATAACATGGAGATATTTATTGTATATTATGTATCATTGTGATTTCTATTCTAGAATGTATAGGTTGAGATACTATGTTCTATCGGGATTTTAAAATCATTACCCATACATGAGTGGAAATGGGAAAAATTCACCATGAATTTTATTATGGGACTCCCAATGATTTATAAATGGCCCAATGATTTTTGGATTATAATTTCTCTCCTTATAAAAATATAATATTTCATTGATATTATAGAATATTTCACTCCAGAACACCTTTTTGTGTTATATCTTAAGGATATGGTATTGTTTCATGGAGTACCACTTTCAATAATATCTGATTGATATTTGAGATTTACCATGAATTATTATATTAGTATTTAACAATATTTAAATATAATGTTGACATTTATCATTGAATATCATGCTCAAGTATATATCTATTCTAAGAGGACCATTAATACCCTAATAGATATGTTGAGATGTTTCTTGATTGATTTTAAAGGAGATTGGTATCAATAACTACATCATGTTAATTTATATAACAACAACATATTTCACTATATAATTTAAAATGATTTTTATGAATCCATATAAGGAAATAAGTTTATAAATACCACATTCATGGATTGGGTTTCTAAAGGAAAGTTATTTTGTCCAAAGATGGATGAGGAAATGCTAAGGAAGGTTAGATCTATTCCGAGAAATATCCAGGTATCCTAGAGTCAACAAAAACATTATTCTGAGAATTTTCAATGATATTTAGAATTCAATTTGGGGATAAGGTGTTCCTTCAAATATCTCTATCAAATAATGTTATTATATTTAGAAATAAGTGAAATTTATGCCCCAGATACATCATTCCCTATGTGATCCTTGATCACATTGGGAAGATATCTTATCACATAAAACTTCACATGTACCACTATCACATTCATGATATGTTAAATTTATCTTTTTTGTGAATGTATAAACTAGATAATTCACAGGAACTAAATTTGGAGGTCTTACCATGGTATCATGATGTTTCGTATGAAGTAAAATCAGTAGAAATCATATATTGTTAGAAATAAAGTGTTGCTAACAAGAATAGTCACCTAGTTAAGGTTCTATGAAGGAATAATAAATTTCTGGATTCTATTTGTGAAACCAAGGATGTGAGGTGGATTTTTTATTATATTTTTCTTAATTATAGGGAAAAAATTCAAGGATGAAATTATTTTAATGGGTTATAATGTAACCCCATGATATTTTATAATATTTTTAAATAAATAACATTTATTGGTAACTTGTAAAGAAAAACCCCTAAAAAGATTTGAATTATTACCATACATTAAAAAATAAATCATAATATATGGTATTTATACAAAATATAATATTTTAAACGAATTTCTAATTGACTTATGAAATACCATTGATCCTAATGAAATTTTATGAATTATTTTGTTAATGATTATTATTTTTAACGTGTAAATAATTTAAAAATTAAATCAGATTATTAAAATTTTAAAAAAATTAAACATATTTATAAAATTAATTCACTTGTTATAAGTTGTTTAGAAATTAAATTAGAAGTATTTGAAAGAAAAAAGATATTTTTTATGAATAATAATTTTAATTACACAATGAATATTTATCTTAATAAATAAAATTAATCACTATGTATGAATTAATTTAATTAAATGTGGATACAATCTATTTAATGAAATAATTTAAAACGCATTTAATGGATTTTACTAGCAATGTAAATGTAATAAATTTAGTGTTATGCTTAAAAAATCATTTGTCTAAAAATAGTTTTCACTGTGTTGCGCACTGATTTAGAAATGAATTCCGTCCCATTATTAAAATTGAATTTGGATTAATTTTTTTCATTTTTGGAACAAACATATCCAATTTTAGTAATTATACCACATTCATTTTTTCTATAGATAATAGTAATTATTGAAAACAATTCCTAGATTAATGTTAAAAAGGGTAAATGGGGGTGTAAAACTAAAAGATAGGAGATAAAATATCACATAAATATGTAAAAATTTATTTTTTCAAGAAATATTAGCCTTAGATTATTTTATATTCAACTATATAGTCTATTTGTTTACATTTACTTGATTATGTATTTATTATATTTTAATGATTTTAGAATTTAAATTTTTTCCACCCACCTCGATTATAAAGGGTGTTCATCTCCCTATCACTAAATCAATCATTTTAACTATGTAGAATATCCAACACCAATTAAAACCCACTCTAAATTACCTACCACATCCTAGTTATTTTCATATTCCCAAAATACCATCCATTGAAGGATTTATTTGTAATCCAAAAAAGGGTACCTAATGAAGTTATAAATATATTCATTAGTTTATTTTTTTATTTTCTTTCTTTTTAAATTTCCGAAAATATTCAATAATATTTTAAAATTATGGAATAATTATATCTAATATACTAAATTGTTTTTATGTTAGTTCTAAAATAATGTTTTCCTTTATTTATATCATTGGAAAATGATTACATTATTTGTGCATATGTGGGGACTACCACCTCCACATAGCTATGTGATTAATATTTTATGCCTTACATACATTTATAGTAATTTTTATTTCCATAATGAATAAATATGATATTTATGATATTATATTTTTTTTGTTCATTGAAAAACAAAAACAATTACTGATGTGTTTGTATGTACGAAAATCCTCATGAAGTAATGTATTTAATTTTTCATCACAAAATTTTTAAATAGTTATATATATATAATGAATAAATATTATTTTTATGACATAATTTTTATTTTATAAATGATGAAACCATTACAAATGAAAAGGTATCATAATAGTTGAGAAAAACATCAAAAAAATAGACTAGTTTTAACCCGAATGTTGATTTTAATGAAAAGTTTGTAGTAAATATGAAATTATAAATTATAGGGGAATTATATATTTTATTAGTACTATTAAAATAATTTTTGTATGGATATATAATAAATATAATTATTTTTAATTTATCTTAATATCACAATTGAATAATAAAAGGTCATGGTGTAGGGTTGTATATTACAATCTCATTTATTATTAAGATTATCTTCATTAAATATGAATTGAAGGAAATTAAATAATAATTATCCATTAAAAACCATATGTTTTCATCTTCTATTTTAATTTCTGAAATTTTAATTTATTTGGTCCATTTTAAAATCCTTGGAACAAAAAATTATTGAGAAAATGTTTTACAAAAATATGAACATATTTTCCCTTTGGTCAACAAAATTTTTCTTCCATGGTCAAGTTCATTCAAATGATTTATAGAATGTTATTTTAAATAAGTAAATGAATATTAAATGTTAATTAAAGACCAATTTTTATATATTAAATATTTTTCATAGTAATCATTTTGTTATTTTACGAATGAGGTATGTTAAACTTTTTACCAAAAGAGAGAAAGGAATCATTGCTTTCATGTTTACCACACTGTCATATTTTCCAATCATCATGATTGTTATTTGATTTTAATAATACATTACACGTATTAATTCTTATTTTTAAAAAAAATCAACTTATCAATATTAATTTTTGTATGTTTTACAAAAAATTTATATTTTCCCCTATTTTAAAAAAATCATTCAAATTCTCTTTTAAAGGAATTTTTAATCTACGTAAATATCCTTTTATGTTTCTTTCTCTACAATAGAGATATAATATAATGATACCATATTTTTTTCTCATTGTGGATTATGATTTTTATCTAATTAGATTTTTATGAAAATTGCTTCCTTTTCCATGGGTTATGTTATGATGAAGTGATTAATCTTGTTAAAATATTATGGGAAACACGTATATGATTTTCATTATGTGATGGATGGGTATATTAAATCCATGAAAGAAAATGTGCAGTGAATTGTATTTCATGATATAATATAGACTAATTCATAGAGTGAGCCATGTTTAGTGATGAAATCTATCCATTATGACAGTCTTGGGAGTGAACGTCTACTATAGAACTGATATAATTAAGAGTGAACCCAATCCACTATGGGACATTTCCCAAAATGATTATCTTCAAGTGAAAATCGAATATTGAAATTATTTACTATGCTTATTATTTTATAGTAGTTCATATAACATTTTATTATTCATTTGATTTTCTCTCACAGATCATGATCGATTATTGAATATTCCTTACTCTTATGACTCTTATATTTTCAATTGTTAATCATTTATTCATTGAATTGGAATCTTTAATGTATTAATTATTTGTATGAAAAAATTAATTTATGATCATGGATTTATACCATAATTTATATATAATGATTTAATTTGATCATTGATTAATATCTCACATGTTTACCCTAACTGAGAATATGTGCTCATTCTTTTCATATGATTTCATTTTTCTCATGTTATGATGAGAGTTATAAAGTAACAAATTTCATATAAGGGTATAATGCAAGAGGAAATTTATTGTAAAGGTGATAGATATTTAATGAAATTATTTTTTGTGTATCTATTATCAAATTAAAATAAAGCATTATAGTTTTTGGTTGTGTATTACTATCAAATGTATAGAATATTCATGTTAAATGATGTAATATTTATGTATGTTATGATCAAGGAAGCTATTATAATTTTAAATAATTAAAAAAGTAGTGGATGTACTTCCATTATTTATATAGAAATAAAAGAATATTTTTCTTTAGTTCAATGCATGAAATATATTTATGTAACATAGTTAATAATTATAAGAACATTATACTAGTAGATGTTTCTCAAATAACAATTCACTTGGAAAATATAATTTTGAATCTAAATGTTATATTTCTTGGGGTGTAATATAGATGTTTTGAAGAAGAAGAAATGATTATGTTAATTATTATGTCACTATATTTTTGAGGATCCAATAACTTGATAGAAACGAAATAATCTACTATTTTCCTTGAAGGTAGGTTTAGATAGATTCTAGGTAGTAGTATTTACAAATAATGATTGAATTATTAAACTTCATGGATACAAGAAAACTATTGGAGTAAGTGAGTGTTTTATATATATTAGTTTTGTAAAGATCCTGATTTACATATGAGGTGTTCACTATCAATAGTTGTTGATTATATTGTTTAATGATAGCATAAAAATATTATAAATCGGCTTAAATATAAAATAATCATTCCACGATATGATAATATTAATAGAAAATAGTATAATTTATGGATTAATTTTTAAATGGATTAAAAATTAAATTAGTTTACTTGAAGAGGACCGTAATTAAACTAAATAATTTCTTTAACTTTGTGCTAAAACTGAAATCAAAAATGGAAAATTCATGGATCATATGACTTTGATCTTAAACAAAAAAGCTATAGAAAATGTCTCTGAGTGACTGTAATGATTTGGTATCAAGTAATAAAAACTTAAAAGGAATGGTCAAAATACTTTACCATTGATCCTAATGTGTTATAAAAATCCATTTAGTATATAATATGTATTTGAGTCTAAAGAATTTAAGTCTTTTAGTTGATTTTCAATATATTGTGATGATCATTAGTCTTTAAATTTATACCTAAAAATGAACAATGTTTGGACCATAAGACATTGACTCTAAAAATAAGACATCGATGAATTATTCTTTATGCTAAATATTTTGTGGTTATCGAATTCATTCAAACATAGTGAATTTTTAAGGATTCTTCTATATGAAAATTTTATATTCTAAAAATTATATTCTAACAAATTAAAAGAAATAAATCATAAAATTATTTTTGAGATGTTATTCATAGATCAAACATCATGATCAAACACATGATCATTACTCAAGATGAGATGGAACGAGAAGAGAAATCCGAGGGATAATTTGGTATTGTTAATATGATATATCAAAGTTGTAGAAGACATCTCCACCTAAAAACATGTGTGACTAAGATAAAGGAGGGTTCCATGAACCATACTACAATAACCATGGAATCTTGCTTAAATGGAAATAAAATGTGAATTAAAATCATAGTTTTTTTTGAAGGATTTTAATTTAGATTAAGACTATGAGAATTAAAAAAAAAATCACTTTAGATAGATCTAGGTATTTAGATGATCTTTTAAGAACAATATATATTTATGATTGACAAGAATATTATGTGTTTGAATTAGTAGGACATTCTTATAAGTCTGCTACATTTCCATAAAATATTATGAAAGAAATATTTCCAAGATATTTTATATGAATATATATATATATATATATTAGGTACCAATGAATAAATATAGATATTTTCACGATTGTGCATAACTGTAAATATTATCCAACACTAAATTAGAAAGAAGGGATAATAAATGGCATTATTCATGCTAAAAATTATCTATGTCGGTGAAGAAGAAGTTATTGTAATATTTCAAAAATAATTGTACTCTAAATAAGAATGAGGATGATAATATTGAGAGATATATCCTAAAACCTTCAGTCATTTTATAATACATAATTATTAGAGGGTTTCGATGTGCTTCTATTGATCATATTATATGCTATGAAATATTAGGATACAAACCTATTTCATCAATATAAGTCTAAAAATCTAAATAATATTGATTAAATTCACTTTACTACTACTATTTAAGAATGATATCTCCTACAATATTCAAGACAAAAAAATATTTGTTGTGGAAATAAATTTTATAAAGAGTAGGCCATTATCCTGCAATATGTAGAAGGGTAGTATGTTTGGTGACATGGATTAGATTAAAAGTAGGTTTTTCATTATACCTGGTAAGTTATAGGACAATAGGTTCATTTTTATAACATTTAGTAGAATTTTTTTTATAATTATTATAAAGTTTCTCAGGTGGAATAATAATGATGATACACTAGTGACATAGTCACCTAAAATTAAGGAAAATATCATTTAAAATACATGGTGTTCTCATATGTTTCCTTAATGTTTAATATCAACAAACTATACAAGGGTGAGAATTAAATAGATTGGTCCTTTCAATGAATAAGTGAAGATTAAATTAAAGAATAAAATAAATAATATAAAAAAATTTATTCCACACTTATACACCCCCTCTCAGTGTTGACTAATCCCAAAGTGATCCTAACAAATAGTAAAGGTTTGAAATATGTTAAAAAACATAAAAAAATTATTCATGAAATTATTTTAAAAAACTAATTTTGTTACTACCTTGTTTATATTGTTTTTAGGACCTTATCGATGTATTGGTCTATGATATTAATGAATCGTTTTTGGGATATTCCATATATTTCATCCACTATAAGAGATATTTAAATGGGTTAATTATTCCATTAAAGCAGAGGTAAAAAATTTCTTATCATTTAATAATAAAGGGTATTTTCCTTGTGAATTTATCATATTTTAGGGTGATATATTACTATAAATAATTATATCATTGTCATAGAATGTTTCTCTCATAAAAAGCAAGGGATTGATCAATATGATAGGGTTATTAGTTAGAAAATCATATCCTCAAAGGTGATTTAGATAGATTTTGAGGGATATTCCCATAATGATTAAAAATTAATGTTCCATGTGAGGAAACCTGTGAATTCCATATATCCAATAAAATTGTTTCTGTTTTTTTATTCATCCATTAAATATTATAGTTAAATAAAAATTTCACCACTTTTTTTCTCAATATTACTTAATAAGTAGGGTTTAATAAATAATAAAATATATAAAAAAATAAATTTCAAAACATTTTTTTTTCTTATGAATTAGAAGATAAAATATAAAATTTAAATATGTTTTTATTATATAAAATGAAAGAAACAACTTGATTGTGTTACATGGAGAAAAATAAAGAGGATTACCACTAGTTTTCTAGTTTTTTAATATATTTTATTTCTTATATTCAATTGAATTAAAAAACATTCTTAGATATTATAAAATACAACATAATTTTTAATGATTATAGGGGAATCGCTACAATATTCTCTTTCTAAATCTATTTATTATTGTTTTAGTTTTAATTATAGTTTTGTAATATTATCCAGTTCTGAAATTTCAAATATTATGTGGAATCAAACATATGGTTTCACACGATTCCAAATAATATTTCTAATTATTTTACACCTAAATGGGATCTTTATTTCATTAACTTACCTTTTTCATTTTTATGCTTCTATATTACGTGATATATTACTATTACATACTGATTGTTTAATTATTTTTACATTAATGGTATAATTTTTTAAAAATCATACTTCTCAATATTGTGAGGAAAGTGAATCAAATGGAATAAATTTTGGTAGAATATTATAATTTATTAAGTGTTTTTTCTCTAATAACTATATATTATACTTTTTATTTTAATTTATTTAGCCTATAATGTTGTTTTTTTATCCTATTGAAGTCAATGAAAATTTATCATGCTAATTTTTTAATATTATTATGCATGATTTTTATCTTACTATCAAATTATTAAATTGATTTATGATTTCAATATCCTCACTTTGAAATTTTGGCACTATTTTTTGAAAAAAAATATTGTTTTTTCTAAATTATTTTTCAGAAGACTAATTAATAAGAACATTATGATTTTGAAATTTTTTGTGACACTTTTGTATACTATTAGATATTTAATTATGAAATCTTTTCCAAACATTAAATTTTTAATGAAAATAAAATAATCATAAAAGTTAACTTTGTTTAAAATTTTGGGATCTATGTTTGGTTGATGGGACTTTTATATATTATCATGTTTATTTCATTTAATATTTTTCAAATATTTCATTATTTTTATCCTAAATTAGTTGTTTTAATTCAATAGTTTACATACCCAGTTATGTTATATTATGGGAAAATTTTATAGCTGTTTTTCATAATTTTATGTTGTTAAAAAAATTTATTTACTTCTTAGATATTATACAAGTAATATCTTATTTATCTCATGAAAATCCATTCATAGTGAAAATATGAAAGTGAAGATCCTGGTGGATTATAGTGATTGTATTTTTTTCAATGATTATATTTTATTATCAATTTTTGTTGGTTGATGATGAAAATCCAAATGGATTAATATATTCAAGAAACCCATAATAAATAAAAAGTATCATAGTGGGGGGATTAAAGACTAAGATACTTCCCTTGATAGTATGAATGTGATACTCCTACTACACATACATTATAGTGACCTCGAAATTCAAACATTAACATTACATAAAATTTGATGAATACTTAAAACATCAGACAAATAGATTCCCAAATACCATAATTGGTCAAGTACCTTTGGAAAAATGGAAACATGAACACCAATACATAATTGAGCTACATTACCTCCCACTAGGTTCTTCTTGACCATCACCCTTCTTAAACAGATCAAAAAAAATTCAAATATTAATTACCTGGGGGAGGGAAACATAAAATGGGTTAACTAAAAATCTCCATAAGGGTAAAAAAAGAGCTATGTTAGAATAATCATGATCATAGTGGTATGAGAACTTGATCATGAAAGTATAAGATCATACTCTGCATATAAAAGATCATATACAGGAATCATGGAATCAATAATGGTAGTTTATAAGACATGAATCATAAATAAATAAATAACATAATACATAAAATCATGATATAGGAATAAAACATGGAATTTTGGAAGACACATAATCATATATAATATGATATCCATATTAGTTATGGAATTAATGTCAAGACGATCTTAGTGGAAATGGCCTTTATACAACCAGCTTCACACCTCATTCTATCCATGTATTACTAAACTGAGTTGACTCCTTGTTGCGTCCTTATAATACATAACTGAGTTCCTTTCCCATTCCATTCCTATTATACTGAACCGAGTTCATTTCTCATTACAACCATGTTTATCTCATGAGATATTAATCATTACCCAATAAATTGTAGGTAGATATATGTCACACCCATCTCATTGTGAAATCATATATACATGTCACAAAATATCATAAATAATCATATCATAACCCATGAACAAAATGTGTATTATAAACATTTAATCATTTAATAACTAGTATACAAATAATGATTTCATAATCATTTCATCAAAAACAAAACCAATGAAAAGAAGAGGGTTTCAAAAGCATCTTACCTAAGAAAAGAAATGATTTTCATAAGCATATAACACATGAAAGAGAAAGATGTTTTATAAAAATCATGTCATTAAGTATAACCCATTCATTGAAATAATATGAATGGAACCTTTATATCATTTCCTAAGAGTATGTGAGTAACATGAGTGGATGTCATCATAGATGGAAAATAATTTTTACATATCATTCAAAAATGTTTCTTAAAGAAAATATCCTTTCCTATATGAAACTTTCTTCTCAATATATAAAACCATTATAAAATAATTTTATTATAAAATAACTTGAAAACATATAAATAATTGTCAAAATCATTTTGAAAAGAAATTTTCTTGGATTCTTATAAAATAATCCTCCAAATATTTCAAAAAACAATTCTTTTATAACACTTTGAAAACATTAAAAATAAGATTGAAAATGTTTTATAGAATATTTCATGGAAAAGTATTTGAAAACACACAAATAATGCAAGAAAACGTTTTGAATACATTCTCTCTAGAAAACTTATTAATTATGCTTGAAAATATTTTGAAAACGATTTTACTTGAAAATTAATTTTAAAAACATTTTCTTAAAAATTGACCTTTTAAATATGGAAAGGAAGATTCATAGAAATGACAATGGGTAAATATGAACTTGTCATATGAGGTAAAAAAATATTTCTTTTTTTATAGTATAAAGGTAAGAAAAATTCATTATTCATAATGTGATAATAAGATTCCATAAAAACATTAGTAAAAGAAAATAAGGGTAAAATTGAATTTTAATTATTATAAGAGAATACACTAGTGCCAAAATTCTTTAAAATGCTATTTTTTTTTTGATTTTTTACATTGATTTTTAAACTCCCTTATTAAAGGAGACATTGTAAATATTTTATTTAATGTCAGTTAAAAAATACAACAATATAAATCTATAAGGGAAAAAAAATTACGTCATTTATTTATTAACCGATGTAAAATATCATAAATTACAATAGTTTTTATATGAGTGATGTAAAAAATGATTCGGGATGAACATTTTTTAAGTTGGTTATTAAATAACATGTGTAAAACATCTTATAACATGGCATTCATATAAAAACTAATGTACAAAACCACAATCCCAGAGCCTTTTTTTTCGGTTAATAATTAACCGATGTGAAAGGGTTTCGGGAGGAATTTTTTTATGTCATTTATTTTATAAACTATGTTAAATATTATATACCGCAATGATTGTTGAATAAAAAACTTAAAAAATTCTAAAAAAAACATTCCACGTAACCCTTCCTTTCCATTGCCGACCAAACTAGAAAAATACAGAAAGAAGAAGAAACAAGCATAAGCAACATCAAAATAACAAATTTTTAGTTAAAACATTCCAAAATTACAATATTTACTAAAAAACCTAAATTTAACCAAAACAACTAGTAAATACACATTTATAATTACAACATTAAAAATTTAAATATTCACTAAAAATAAACTAAAATAAAATCAAACATGTAAAATGATTTCCCATTCCACATGTAAATGTGTGAGATCTTGTTCACTATATGGGTGACTTTCATAAAAAATATACAAATTAAAATTAAATTGGTTAAAATGTGAATTCAATAAAAAACGAAATATTAAGGAATTGTTTATAAAAAATATAACCTGGTTGAACTTCGTAACTGTTTTTTTTGTAATTTTTTCATACATAAATCTAAACACATAATATTCACATTCTTTAACGCATTGTTTTTATGAAATAGTTGTTTAAATGATTTTTTCAATTCAGAATAATATTTTTATATAATATATCAAAAATGTACTAATTATAGATATAAATTCACCTTTACATTTATATATTTGATCTTGGCATTCTTTTTATTTGTGGTTTTTGAATGAAATTCCATATTATATTATTAAATAATATGGATGAAATAAATTTAAGATTTATAATAATATAAAAAATATATTAATAAATTAAACCATACGTTCATATCATTTTCTTAAAATTTCCTCACACATTGCCATGGATATAGCATATCCAGTAAAGTGATTTCTACCTTGGAAAAAAGAACCTAACATCTAATGGATGCTATATAAAATAAAATTTAATTTTATTGGTAATTATTTTAAAAGATAAATAACACTTTGTGAGATATATGTTTCATACCTCTCATTATAAGGAAACACCCATCACTGCGTAATTATATTCTGTTCAAATCTTCCATCAATATAAACTATTATTTTTTCCTCATTCAATCTATGTGCATTAGGTGAAATCAAATGTGAGTCCATCAATACATATACATCTATATTTCCATTCTCCTCACACATTTTACAAAGATAACTAATAAAAAATATACATATGTATAGTTTTTCAATAAATTTACCATACGGAAAGTGTTAGGTAAATAATTACATGGAAAAAAACATATATCACATTGATTCCTAACTTATCTCTATTAATAAGCTCCATGATATAATTTTTCAAAATACCCCTATTTATTTCATGTCCACACACATGAGATTCAATTGGAAACTTATAAACACCCTCTAAAAAAATTTAATATCTTCACAATTTGTCAAGAATACTGTATTTTTTATTTGACGACATATCTCTTTGTCTCTACTTTTGGATATATAGTATTTTTTACCTTTAATGTATTCCTATAAATAAATAGATAAATATATTAACTTTCAATTGTTAAAAAATTTAATATAAAATATACACATATCTCTATAGTAATATGTTACAAAATTTTAGATATCCAAACTAAAAAGTGGTCATAACTTTTTCCAACTATCCTCACCTCATCAATAGGTAATGGTACTTCAACTGATATATCTATAACATCATGTTCAGTGACCCTAGATGCTTTATCTATAACTTTTGATGATTAATTTTATCTATTATATAATATATCAGGCTATATGTAACTATATGATAGTGAGGATCATCAACATACAACTCACAATAACTAGGAACCTGTGGAGGAGGGTGTAGGTGTAGGATAAAAAGGGGGTCTTCATGTAGAGGTGTAGGAGTGAGTGTATAAGTAGGATAATAAATGGGTTATGTAGGTAGTGGTGGAAGAAAAATAAAGGGGTATGTAGGTGTAGGTGGGGTAATGGGAGCTGCTGGTAGAGGTGGAGTGGGAGTTACAGCCTAAAATTGTCTTTGCTTGTCTCTAATCATAGACTGTGTCAATGCTTTGATCTTTTTCTCCATCATCGTATTAATATTATGAACATCAGACTCAAAAGATTGTATTTTTTTTATAAAAAAACATTAATGGAAGATGTTTAAGAATGTAGTAACACTTTTCTCACTGATATACCTATCCGATATCCTAGAACATGACCTAGGTGTTTGAGATTTCCCAATGATGCAGATAAAATATCTTACCTCCCTTCAACTAAAAATACACTTTATGTTCTATGCACCTCAAAATAATACCGTATGAATTATTTGAATAATTATTTAATGATTCTAATTATATAAAGAATTAAATTAACTTAATTAAATAAAATAAAAAACATACAATCCTCAATGCTACGCCCCTCGATTCTTCCGTATGATATTTCCCTTTTTTCTCATCTGAGCCCTCTTCCATTTTTTATGTCTAGATGGGGGTGGAGGGGAAACCTTTACATAGATTGACTCATCTGAATGTTTTTTAAAAAAATTCAGCCATTATTTTTTCTTCCAATAATGTATACCCTCCATGTGATGAAGTATAAGGGTATATGTTTCTATATTGGATCTCCAGATGAGATCTCCTCAATTTTTGTAAATTAAGATTAAAAAATTAGTAGAAATTACTAGGAAATCATTAATAACATTATTAATTTAAGAATACTCTTAAAATATTACATTTTACATACCAAGAATGCTTCTTATTATATACTTTCAACAAATTCGTTCCATGTGTGTTGAACTATAAAAGGGTATATATGGAATGGATTGTCATGTTTCCCATTCCCATAAATGATATAATATGTGAGAGTTGATTTGAAATCCCTCCATCTCCTAGTATCCATAGATAAGCATTTCCTCCTGATTCCTCCATTGTCAGGTATATCAAATGTCATCTGATAAGAAGAGGTAAAAGCTATTGTACTATAAACATTTCAATATTAGTAAAACAATAACAAAATAGCTTACAAAAATGGTCTTCCACAACTAAAATAGTATAGTTTTTAAACCCTTCTCTAATCATTAAACAAAATTCTATCTTTCCTTTTACCCTCATTTGATACAAAACTTTTGAATTGTTTTTCATTAGAACCTCTAGGAATATCATTTTAATCAATGTCTACCATTATACTCCGGTCCTAGCTATGAGCAAGTGATAATTTTGGTGAATGTTTTCATCCTTGTTTACCAACCCTTGAACTCTTATTTATTGTTGTGGGAGTATATGAAGATGATTAGGGATCATCAAGAGAATCATGTTTGTGTTCCTCCCCAAAGGTGTGATCATGATGCTCATCTCTAGATGTAGGTGGTCGTTCAACTGATTGGTCTGTCATTATCCTTCAAATCTAAAAACAAAAAAATAGTACACAAATCTACAAACACTACTATTACAGTATTAATATAAATAAAAAATTTAAAATTATGATACAAAAAACTAAACTAAAACTTAACACATTATTATTCATATTTGGTATAGTCAAATAAAATGATAACTATATTAATGATATATGAAATGTCATGTAAATTAATTAAAACAAATCCAAAATTGGTGTAGGAATATTAAAAATAGTCCAACCTAATAAATACTTTTTTACATAAAAAATAATATTTTTTAACATATTAAAGTTAAAATAATTTCAATTCATCAAAATATATAAATATATAAGTTACGTAATGGTAAACAATGTAAACTAAAAAAACTAAACTAATCTAAAAAAACATTTTTGATTATTAGTTTTAATACTTGTTTTAATTAAAATAACAAATACATCTACCATTTTCTGAAATTAATAAAATTAAAAGAGAAATAAACATATGTTACCACTAATATTTTGAATGTACTAATGGATTATTTCCCCAAATTCCTTCATTATGGTCATTCCTTATGAAACAAACCCTTTCAAAAACATGCTCATCGTTATTATCTATTAATCATTCCAAGAAAGTAAGGATCTCACATAAATCAATATCTTCATCAAGTTTATCATCGCCAACGTATTGTTTTTTCCTTGTAAAACAATAGACCATTGAATGTCAGATTCATCAAGAACATATAAAATTTGTTTTGTATGTGTTTCTATTATAAAATAATCAATTGTGTCTTCCAATATATTCAGATTAACAAGTTTCATTCCCAATTCATCGTGTCTTACACTATTGTTACCGATGAAGCATTTGCAGTTAAACACGTGAACTTTAATTTTAATGTAATAAACCTACCATATTTCTTTAATGACTCTATAATATTCACTTGTTGCATAAATTGGGTTTTTGTCCTTAGAACTCAAAAAATGCATTTCTTCAGTGAACACCAATACAAAACTATTCTAAACTACACTTATGTAGTCCTATTCTTTTGTATGAAATTTATAGCCATTTATTTCATAACGGGGCCATGTAATCTCTTTTAAACATGGACCACCCATTATCCATTTTAATGTATTTTATTCTAATGATCTACCAATAATGGTCTTTTTAAACCACGAAAAAAAAGTTTTGTTATGACCATTTGAAATCCACACATCATTCTTCGTTGGATAACACTGTTTAAACTCATTAATGTGAAATGTTATATATGGTTGAGCATCATATATATTATTCATAATGTATAAATGTACCTTATTTATCTGTTCACCTAAAAATGATTTTACATTCAGGACACGAATCCCATTTCCCCCATTATTAACTCATTCATGGAGATATGGATTCAGTCAAATGTACTCCACCACCTAACAGTTTCTCTTACAAAACTCTACAACCTCCTCAGAAATATAATTTTCAAAAATAGAAGTTTCAAGTCAATATGGATTCTTGACATACCCCTTTAATATCTTCTTATACCATTCAAAAGGATACATGAAACATAGATATACTGGTCCAAAATGATTTATTTATCAAACTAGATGAACCATTAAATGCACCATTATATCAAAAAAAATATGGAGGGAAATAAATTTCCAATTGAAAAATTATAGAAATTTCTTCATTTTCCAAAATATTCAAGGCATCCAGATCAATCATAATATTAAAAATTGAATTAAAAAAATAATACACTTTCAAGATAATCCTTCTGACATAAATAGGAAAAGTTATACATAATGAAACTGGTAGAATTTTTTGCATCATAATGTGAAAATTATAAGATTTAATACCTTTTAACTTCTAATCTTTTAAAGAGATAAAATTTCTTACATTTCAAGAATAACCCTACGACACATGGATGTCATGAAGACACTAAAAAAAGATAATTTTCTCCCTCTTGGATAATGTATGAATATATGGGGGAAAATGTTTATCTTCCATTATGATTGGGAACTAACACCAAATATATTCCACTTGAATGTATATATAATCTTTCATTCAACCCATTTTAGTCGTTCCTTTAATATCAATGTTCCAGTCAAACTGACACAGATATTCATCCTATAATGACCTGACCTCGGTTGCCTATATTTGGTGCGTTATTTGATTACGTTGGCATACATATAAGAAATAATAATCCTGAAGGACCAATTAGTTTAGTATTATTGGAAACATGATACAAACATAACTTCAACTTTACAAAAGTAAATGAAAAACAACACTAATTTATTCCACTAGAGTCATCACATCCCTTAGATTATGTTTGCAAGTCATTCATAAAATACTTCATCATATCCTGAGAAAATGAAACATAAGAAAGGGGTGAGCTCAATTTCTCATTAAGAGTAAGCAATAAAGTGGAAGATAATATAAAGTTAGACATGGTGAATAATTGAAAACACATGCCTTTAATAATAAACATGAACACATTATGGCTGGAATATTAGCTGAGTAAATAATTCCATAATAAATCATAATCATAGGTATTCTACTAGTCTAATAACCACATGAAATATCAATAGTTGAACTCATAATGATGGAAGGCAGAATTTCGGACATTGCGAAACATTTTTTCAAGGCATCGGCTAATACTTCTAATGATGAAGGCCTTATCCAAAATCCATATCACATTGGGAAAGGCCTCAGCCAATTCCTCATCTATTTGTCTCATAAGACCTACCGATGCATCAAGGGGCTATAGCGGGCCTCATCCGTCACATAATAAGTCCAATTCATTCTTCATATGAGTGGGGATAACCATAAACAACAAATACATTTATATTTAAACTACCATATGAAATGTAACTATTTTTCCCCAATCATTAAACATAAAACCCTAACCATTTGGAATACTATGCTGAATGGTTTTAGGATAGATCATGCACAATAGAGTTAGTCATAAAACATTAAATTAAATATGGTAGATGACTTCATAAATGATTAATCCCAATAATACCACAGACTCAACAAGAGTGATTAATTAGATGAAAACGCTCTTATAAAATAATTAAGCAATTTTGGAGATAAATACTCTCTTATTTTGAAAAGAAGAGTTATTTTGGAAAAATATTTTTATAAAACCAAAATTGAAGTAATATAGTATTTTCATAATAAAATATTTGATTTTATAAAGATAATGGTATCCAAAAACAGATTATAGAGTTCCCTTGAAAATAGGTAATAATTTAAGAAATTCCCTTGAATCGGGCTTTTATTTTTGAAACAATTTTGAAAGTTCCTTTTCAAACATGTAACTATCCATAAAATAAGGAATAATTATGGTTTATAAACATATATATGATGCTCACACAAAACATATTATGTGTACATAACAATACATAAGAATTACATCTAGGTAATTAGACAATGAAAGTATCTCGAATGAAAGTGGAAGTTCAGGTGGAAGACCCCTTACCTTAACTCCAAACGTGTTCCGCTCTTGTATTTAAGCTCTTGGAATAAGAAATTATAATTTTTCATAACTTATTTCAGAGCCTATTAGACATTTATTTATTTTACTATTATTCTTTTTATTTAATTTTTGTCTTTATATACAAGTTATTGTATTGAATTTCGTCGTTCTGGAGTGTTCGTTTCCTTTATTTTTATATTCGGTTCACTTGATTTTAATTAATGAAGTGGAATAGATGTAAATATCCAGAATTGAAATTCAATATTATTTATGAACATACAGAATTTTTAATGTCCATTTATATCATTTGGTTACATGGAATGAGGATGAATCATTAGATGACCTCCACTTCGATTATTCGGCAGTATTTCGAATATTATGAACTAGTTTTGTCATATAACTTAATTATTTGTACATATTCTGGTTCCTGAATATAAATTAGGTTATAAAAAATATATTATATTTTGGTTAAATCATGAATATGGTTTCATGACTAGTAATGAAGAAGAAATCGAAAAACTAAACTTTGTCATCCACGAAGGTTATAAATCGGAACCTCATGGATGTCAATTTCGTTTATAAAATAAATGGGAGGGAGTAAGAATATTTATGATTGTTCTTCCATTAACATGATATAAATACAGTATATAGATGTTAATGGATTTATCATGATCATTTGGATAGAGGATGTGAGGAGAGGATAACAAAAGAAGATAAATTGAAATGAAACCAAATGAAAAAGAAGGGTACTTTACCTCTTGAAATAACCTCCTTCCGAAACTCCTTAAGGGAAGGGGTTTTTCTCTTTTTGAAAGACCAAAAGATTCTTGGATGAGGGGGGATACTAGGTAAGGGTAATTGGGAAGAACATTGAGGAGATTCAAGGCTTAGAGGAGTGAAGAGAAGAGGTAGTGGTGAGGAGTTTTTAAAGTGGGGGAGAGGAGTTAATTTTGAATATTTAATTCATTATTTTTTTATTTCCCTCAAGACAACCAATAGAGTTGTTTCATGCGACCCATAATAGTAATAATGGCATGTGAGTTCGAACCAACTGGCCTTACATAACATATGATGTCATAATTAGTGTATTTAAATGATAATTTGTATATACAGTATTTTATCCTATTTCACTATTTATAAAAAATTCTAGAATTTCAGAAAAATCCCAAAAAATCACCCCTACCATTTTTTTACCTTTAGAATTCAAAATTGGAATCCATTTTTCAAAAATAAATTTCTAAATATTATAAATTTAATTTTTAAATAATGTCATAGTTAATTCGAAAAATAACAATCTTGAAGTGCAATTTGTTTTATGTGACAATGAAAAATTAATTAACATCCCATTATCATATTGACTTAAGAAAATAGAATGATATTATTATTTACTATTCAAGGGGCATATTACTATTCCTATTACTATTCATAAGGGTATGTTACTGTTCACCAAAAATCATGTTTGTTCTATTAGACTCCAAATGAATTACTGAACACAACTCTAGATGACCATTTTTTGAAATTCAAAACATAGAAGATGCAAAGTTGATGTTTATAAAATTGAATTCTATATTTATTATCAAAACGATGGGGTGTTACACATCTTCATATGCATGACATAAATTCTAGGTTTCAATTCCAGATATCTCTAATATGGTAGCACAAAAAATATTGATAGTTTCCTCCAAATATGTCTATTATTACTAAATTTATGTGTCTTTCCAAATATCACATCATGGTTTTTCAGCCTCTCAAAATACTCATCATAGGATAATGGTTTGAGACAAATATTAAATTTTGTTGAGTGATTGAATGCCTTTTTTAATCATCTATAAGGGTGATCTGCAGGAAAAAAACATTACATGACCCATGTATTATGTTTTCCTCCTATGATATAATTTACAATATGAAGTATATTATTTTCAAATTGGAAACTCTTTATACCCCTTAACAATGTATCTAGATAAACTTCCATATGCTGGGTAGTAATTTATAGAAAACATAATCACTACATGTAGAAGAAAATATTTCATTTTATAAGAATCATACAACCAAAAAAAATTATCCCATATGAGTTTCAAATAACGAATTAATGGTGAAAAGAAAAATCAATATCACTTCCAGGTTTCTTTGGTTAAGAGATCACTAAAATCAACATGACATATTTGAACTTCATACAAAATTTGGGAGATATGTTTTAAATTACGAATAAAATATGCCATGAACTATGTGTGCTACTAAGGTTTTGATATGGATTCATTCCATTTGTGTACAACCCAAGTATAATATTTCTAACTTCATTTCATAATGTATGAAACTAGTGATTAATTTTCTCCCCATGTGGACAATCATCTAGATGACATAATTTTCCATCACATATCTGCTCATGAGTATGCCATCTTAACCTTTTTTATAATGTGAATTTCAAAACAAACATTTCAAATGAGGAATTATATGAAGATACCTAAATACCTTGGAAGGGATATATGTAATATCTAAATCAGTAGATTATTTTTATTTCAACTTATACTGTGATGTCCCACATTTAGGACACCCCTAAAAAATCAATATTCCTTCCTATATATCACACAATCATTCATGTAGGCATGTATTTTCTTATATCCCAATTCATCTGGACATAATATTTTTTTGTCCTTATAATCTGAATCTGGAAGATCATTGTCTTTATGAAGAATTTCTTTCTACAATTGTAATACCTCTTCAAAAATCTAGTCACTCCATCCATGATTCACCTTCAGGATAATCAATATTAACACCAATGATAAAAAAGTGAAATCCATAGAACAAGGATACAATGGGTTCTCAACATCACCATATAGATGCTCAATTTTTGGCTCTTTCTCAATTTTTTTGCTTTAATATTATTAATCATTTCTTCAATTTCATCATAGTTACCATCTTGAAAAGCATCATCATCTATAGATCTGAAATTCTACCCAATTTCATTATGCCAAATCCAAGGGTTGTAACTCGGACTAAAACCATGAAAAATTAAATTATCTTTGATATTTCTACATTTCAAATTCTTCATATTTAATCATTTTAGGTATGGACTGAAAGACATATCATTGCTTTGAAAGTTTTGTTCAAAAAATTCCAAAAACAAACATTAACACCTTCCTTATATTCATCACTCAATTGATGTTCCGTAATCCAATTTTTATTCATTATTACCTATAATAAATATTATAATTATATATATTGTTAAGATAACAAAATTTAATATTTATATGAAATATTTCATAATTTTAAAGCAACTAAATATTGATATTTAAGACAAATATATGCGAATTAAAAAATTTAATTAAAAAATTTTAAAAATAATGAAAGATAAGTTTAAATATGAATCATAAATCATAAAAATATTTGGATGAAAATAATTTTAAAATTAATATATAATTATAAAATAAATTTTTATATTTATATTAGATATTCCATTATTTGAAAGTAACACAAATATTAAATATAAAAAAATATGTGTGTATTTGAAAATTATAATGATATTTTTTTAGCAATAATATAGAAAGACACTATATAAAAATAAAGCATAATCCACTAGTGTTATTTATTATTAACCTATCATAGTATGAGTTTTTTTACTTAATTTTCTTTCCAAATTATCTAATGTTCTAACTTAAAAAGTCATAGGATTGTATTGAATTGAAATATATTCTTTATTTCTTGTAATTTTGATTTTCACATTTATGTGTTTTAACATTCTTCTGGAGTTTTTTGTGAAAATGGTCTTTTTTATGGTTGTAATTGATTTTTGAGTGGTAATTTGATATTGTTATGTTCTAATCTACTTTTTAAAATGGATTTATATTAGACTCAAATTACAGTCATTGAGAGGAACTCAGATTGTCTTGGAAAGGTTGTGAAAATATCCTACACAAGTTATGATGAGACGTTTTTTTGGGGGGGCTACTTAGCTAACAAGGAATTCCTCAAACCGATTCACGTTATAAATAGTAACTATACTGTTTGGTGGTAAGGCCTCATAAGAGCCTCCCCATATGCGAAAGCTAGAGTTTGGCGTCTAGTAGTGATAATTTAATGGTTTTATGGTTGGTGGATTTTACCCTCTGGATTTGTACTTAATATAGTATAATAATGGTACATGAAAGTTAATAGAATGTAAAAAACTAAGATATGATAATAAATAGTATACCAATGCAGTGATAAATAAATATGAAACCATTCATCAACATGTTATGTTAAAATTCAAGTAGTCAGCATAAAATATGTACTACATATAACCTATCAATAGAGTAAAATAATTAAATAAACAGATGGCCCAACTCATATATGAATAATGTGTACATATTCATCACCAAACACCTAGAAAAGTATACCTTCATTTTCTTAGGCTGGAATAAGTAAATATTTAATGTGTTATATATATTAACAATGGAGTTATGGTATATAACCAATGTCTCAATGAACAGGGATATCCATGCGGTGATTTCATATTTAAATATGTCATCAACCCGTGCATCTAAACAAAGTAATATAGAGATTCAAGCCCAATGATTTAGGAAAATGATAAGAAAAACCAAGTCCAAAATTTAAGAACTTGATTCTTTATGTCTCAATATATAATCAATGGAACAACATTACCTATAATGAGGAATTTCATGTTTAAGGATTTTAGATAAATAAAAAAGGAACATCATTTCCAGTGATGATAACATGAGTAAATTAAACAAGATATTATGATATTTTAGTAACTAAAATATCAAAACAAATATTTAGGGAATTTGTGAGAAATAATGACCAATATCGAGTGGTGTGTGAATTACTTGAGAGTTGTGATTTTATTAGATAGATTCACTGATAAAAAATATGATGAACGATGCTGAATGAATAAGGTATGAGGCCACAGGTTTGAATATTCATTTCTAAAGATTCGATGTGAGAGAGAAATTAGTCACTATATCCCTATTGAAAAACACTGCAATGAATATAAAATAAGATTCATAAAAAAAATTAAATGACTTATCACATCGTTTATCTAGTAACTATGATGATAAAGTGTTTTTTTATTACATTTATCATGTCTGTTATTATATAACTGATGTGATAAAATGATTTAGAAAATTTTTTGTATAATAACCAATGTGAAAAATGGGCTTTATATCATTTCTTATAATATAATTGATGTGATAAGGTGTGATACTTGATTTATCATGTCAGTTATATAATAATTGTTGTGATAAATCAAGATAATTCATGTTTTACATCGATAATATTATAACTGATGTGATAAATAAATTTATATAGATTTTCACATTATTTATAAATAACTAATGTGATAAATACTTTTTGTACTTTTTATGAAATAATATTATTGTAAACCCTTTTTAGAAAACATGGTTTTGAAGGAACAATGATTTCCAACCGAAGAGAGGGTAAATTTGGAATTTCTTAAAAACATTTTCTTAACTATATTATATACCAGAGTGGAATAAATGGTACCAATATATGAATAAATCATTAATAACTAGAGGTTAATAAAATTCATGAATTTTCCTATGATACGGATCATAATATTTCATCAAAGAAAACATAAGCATAAATAATCATGAAAAATGATGAGATTGTCTCAATAAACAATTATAACTTGGTAACCTAGGATCATACTCTCCATTTAAGAAAAATAATTTAAATTATTCTTAAAATATCATTAAAATATTAAAATTTATGATTTATCATGTAAATTTTAAGTATATACACCTTGAAAGACAATTTGGGTGCATAACAAAACACGAGTCTCAAAGAAGGCTAATTAAAACAAAACTATTTCACTGATTTGGAAACTTTTGAAACATAAACCACATGCAAGAAATATAAAAAAATGGATATTTAAATACCCATTATATTATGTATAATATAAATAGAAAACAATCATGGTCAGTACATACCCCACACAAATGTAAAGAGTGGCAAACATAGCATGTATCTCATGAAAAAAAGGAGATGAAATAATCTTACCTTATCTCTTAAATCTCGATGTAAATGTTCAAACCACCTATATTATAAATATAAATTTTATTATAAATATATTGATGAAATTTATTCTTATATCCAATACCATATATGGTTTTATTATGACCTCATAATACCTGCTTTTTTACCATCTTATGTTATGTTTTCACTTTAGAATATATTCACTTTGTTCTTCGCATGTGCCTTAATTTGTTATATTGTATGTACTAATACTTATATCAGGATTAAAAAATTTAAACAATGATATATATATCATTTATATCTAGTATATTTTTATTATAGTAATCTATATAACATAGAAGAATGAAATGTAATAAACTGTTCATGGAGACGCTAAGTCCTATCGTTGTTTCCATTTTGATTATTGTATTAAAAGATGAAAACAAAATTAATTATATTTATATAATCATATAATATCAATAAAGTTGCATTATAATGTTATATTTATCATATAATTTCATTAAACCCATCTTTAATACATTCCATGTATTGTGTGAATGAATCATGTATCATTGAAAGGGTGGTAGTCTACAATTCCTCAAACGAAATTATCATATTTATACAAAATTGAAAGTAAAAAAAAAATTTGTTGTAAAATAAATAAATAAGATTAAAAAAATAATAAATATAATAATATATATATATATATTCTATAATAATCTCCACCATGGGAGGGGGTATGGAAAATTAAAGAATAATCTTTTCGTGAGGTGGAAGTCTGTCGTACACATAATCAGTGTGTTTCTTACCCTTTAGATGGATGTCTGTGTAAGTGTGGGCATAAAATATATAATAATATCATAATAGTATATTATGTTTACTAGTATTGTTATACAATCATTGAATAAAGATATTGTATGGGATGGGGAAGTAAAATAAAAGAATGGATTTTGAGAGAAGGTGTTACCTCTTAATAGGGTAACTCTATTTGGTTTGTGCCAAAAGGCTTCCTTGGAAGACCTTCTGCCCAAATATAGGATTCAAGGTGCAAGGTAAAGATGATTGGAAGTTTATTAGAAGATATTGGAGAAAACTATATCGTTTTACAGGTGTGTAGAAAATGGAGATGTGGTGTCATTTTATAGGTTGGGAAATGACACAATTGGCATTTTTTAAAACAAGTTAGGTGTGCCATTGTTTTTAAATAAAAAGGGATAGAAAACCAAAACAACATAAAATTTGAATATTTATGGCTGAATAATTTCCATAAAATTGGTTTTGGAAAAGTTTCTAAGTTGTTTTGGGTTTTAAATTTATGGTTTTGTCCTTAGTGATCTTAATTTTACCTTAATAGATGTAATTAATTTTTTAAAATTTCACTAATTATTTTTTTGTCAAAAACTATTTTTAACTTATTATAAATTATAAATTAGGATGATTTAAAATATGTAATTAATTATTCCAAATTATAATCTCATAATTTTCAGAAATTAATTTAAAATTAATCCCACAGTTGTGTCGACATTGCAGGTTTTTTAAGTAAAAACATTCAAAACATTCCTCAGTTTCCATATCAAATTTCAATGTGAAATTGATTCCATTAACATATATTTCATTAATTCATAAAAATATACTATAATTAAACATTTAAAAAATTAAAATATAATTTCAATGTATAAATAAATTATATGAAAGAGTAGTTTTGAACTAAAATTCAGTATTTTTAGCTATTTATAAAAGAAATGAATCCATATAGAAAAATTCCAAAAAATTATCGTAAATTAATTTTTATGTTTCTATTCCAATGATAAATTATATTTTTACATATTAAATATATAAATGTTCTAAAATTTGGATTGAAAATGTGTGCTCAATTAAAAGGTGGTAAAATGACCTTTATAAAAAAAATCGGTTTTATGTATAAAATTTTGTTTGTTATTATCTTATGTCTATAAAATCTATTGGATGAATAAAAAAACTATTTCATTTGATATATAAAATATATATTATATTAATATCAATCACCAATTGTATTTAATTTAATTTATTATGGTAAAACAGCTTTGTGACTATAAATATAATAATGTTTTTATATTCAATTGGTTTTCATATGAATTTATAATTAATTGGTAACCTATGAATTATAATTGTATTGTTTAAAGAATATATTTCAATGAATTAGATAATACTATTCATAACAAATAATTTACTATCTAGGTTATATCTTTTTATATTAAATATTCATATTTTATAATATATTACTGTTCGGTAATCCTCGGTCTCGTGTGTCACAAAAGTCATCGAGGAAATTCATTATTATGTGTAACATAAGATAACCTCAGTGTTACATTGTAACACCCCAAATATCAATTGTACGTTTCCATTTGAATAATACAATAGCTTGCATTGTACAGAACATCGAGATTCTAACACACTACGACCAATCAAACATTCCATTATTGACAGTAATTCCCACTATTTGAAATTTTATAAATTTTATTTTTTAAACTGGACTTTATTTTTGAACTCAAAATATCGAAATTAGCTTTGGGTGTTTTTTTTTATTTTTCTGAAAACATTGAATTTTTTATGAATAGTGAAAACACTACATTATTTGATAAAACCGGCTTTTTATTTAAATAATTATTTATTTTGTTTATATTTATTTTAGGACAAAATAGATACATAATACCTATATATGTTCAATGTAATTCATTGGAGTCATTTTATAATAAGTATATATATGTGTATATATATTATTGAACTTTTTACCGCCTTATACCCACCTCCTATGAGCATTTGCAAATTTTCCTAAAACATAATTTTACCACTTCTGTTAGTTGAATTTTAAAAAATTTATAGACATGGTTAATATCAGTAAATAAATGTCATTCAATAAGATGAAAATAATTTTTGGTGAAAAGTAACTTTAGAATTTTATTTAACATGGTTAAAAGTTAATAGGGTAATTAAGGGTAAAAATGATATCATAATTACCCTAACACCTGTCCTAATTCTATTGGATAAGTTTAATTAGACAAATAAACAAAATTAAGATTAAAATATGATCCCCTTTGGTCCACTTGGATTATATTAGGCTATTTATTATTATTTTATTTTAAGAAGAGTTAAAAGATTTAAATTCAAAGATTACTAACTAAACCTTTTTTAATATAGGATTACAAACAATATAAATTATAATATAAAAATTCTTTAAAAATATAAAAGGACTTCCTATATAATGGTATTTTATTTATAATTTTTAGACATTAAATAATATATTTTATTTATGACACAATGATGATGCAGTAATTACATTATTAATGAAATATTAAATAGTTGATATTATAAATATCCAAATAAATGTAAATTGAGAATTATGATGAATTGAACTAATTTTATAGGTTAATATTACATGTTAGTTTTGGTTAAATAAATTTTATTCAAAGTGATAATGTTTTAATGGATTTCAAAAAAATGAAATACCAAATAGTGTCAAAATTGGCATAGTTGAGTTTTTAAAACAAATAAAACATTATTAATTAATATAATATTAATAAAAAACTATGTATTGGCCAAAGAACTTATATAAGGTTATATATTTTAATAATGAACCACTTGGGGTTTGCATGGTTGTTAATAGTAAGTTTATTAACCATATAATATAAAATTACAAAGAAACATGGTAAATGTCAAACTATTTAACTAATTGTTAAATCTAAAATATAAGGTTAATATGTTGACATAAACCTATCTAAAACCTATTGTTTGAGAGGTTTTAGACTCATACCCACCTTATCCTCTAAATAAATCCTTTTTATCCATTATAAAACGAAAATTATTTTATTATAAAATAATAATTCAAGCTTTTCCTAAAGTGGCACTCACCTCTCTTATAAAACAGCACTTCCCCTACTCTAAATTTCACACCTCCAAAGCCAATTGGATTCGCCAAAACCTGCCTAAATATCCTCCAAACATTCCTCCCTTAATCCTATGGTCATTACTTTGGTCATAAATCTATCCTAATGAGCCCTTTTGATCAAATCAAAAGGAAGAATTTGAAGAAGAGGTAAATATTTAATCACCTCTTTCAAGTTTTTTTCTCCTTCCACTTCCTCTTTATTTTTTATTTCCATTCAAAAATAATAACTCATGTATCTTATATATTTTTTGATGTTATTATAAAAATGTTACAACCATATTAATTATTCTATCCATCATATTAATGAAAAATTCACCATACGTGCGTACGTACGGCTTACCGTCTCCATGTCGTGGTGTTGTTTGTTATTCAAACACTTCATTATTTGGATGGGTATAATAATGAGTATAACTGATGTAAATAATAAATATAACATGTTATTTATTTTTTATATATTATATACCATCCAATTACATATTATTTCACCATCAATATAATGATATTGTCGCTCGTGCGTACGTATGGATTACCGTCTCCAAAAACGTGATGATATTCATTTCCCCATCGTAATCATTCAAGAAATATTTTCATTTTATGATTAAAAATAGTGTTTATGAATATAATATAATTATTTATCTGAATCAAATACATCATATCCATAAAGAAAATGGGTTATGTAAAAGAAAATGAACCAGTAAACACCTGAAACGATGATACTACTAAAATATTATTAACAAAGCAATATTAGAGGATCATATATGATATCATATTTATGAATATAGTTATTGTATAATTTAATAACAATGTTTTATCTATTACACAAGAGGTTAAAATTCCATCTAATAATGAAATGTACAATTTAGGGTTTAAATTTACAATCTCTTTATTATCCGAGGTTGTTTTTACATAAGTATCTACTGGGACCTCTTTGTCATCCACATCCATGTTATCATAAAAATATTTTTAAAAAAAATTAAATATTTAATAGAAAATATTTTAAAGTAATTTAAATCTTATTTGAACTTATATGTTTTTAATGGAATCTTTCTATCATTTTCCAAACAAGGTACTTTTTGACCTTTTCGACAAAGTTAAGGTAAGAATGTTTTTTTAACTTATTCGGTGGGTGCAGCTATTTTCTGCCATTATAACATCATTGAAGCTTATCTTACAATATTGTAAGAATATTTTCAAAATTAATGATTTCATTTATAATTATGTGTCTCTTAAATGGTTTCAAAATAGAAATATGTATTTCATTCAAATAGTTTTCATTTCATCTATGTCAACATCCTTTTATGGATTTTAAACTTCTTTGAAGTTAATTTATTATGATACAAATATTCCATATTGTATTGAAGGTATTGTGATATGATTGACTATGGATGTGTTATTTTTATACAATTCATGGTTTATGGTTAAATTATTGATATTTCATATTCTAGTTTTAATACGAATGTTCATGTTATGTTTCAACCTTTTCATATGAGAAATGTGTTGGACGTAGTATGTAACAGGTGGAGCCCGCTATAGCTCCTAGGTGCATCGTTAGGTCTCATGATACAATTAGACATGGAATTTTCCATGGTCTTCCCCAATTCGATATATGGTTTTGGATGAGGCCTTAATCATTTTTAGATGTCATGGTCGAGGCCTTGACAAAATGTTTCTGAATGTCTGGAATTATACATTCCCTCATTATGAAAATAATAAAGATGGTTCATATAGTTATTTGACTAGTAGAATACCCATGACTATGTTTTATTATATAATTATTTACATAGCTCATATTCCATCCATAAATTGTTCATGTTTATTATATGTAAAGTCATGTGTTTTGAATTATTCATTATGCCTACTTTTGATATTATCTTCCATTGTATTTCTTACCCTTACTGAGCATTTGAGCTTACCCCTTTCTTATGTTTCATTTTCCAAGGATATGGATAAGTTAGTTATGAGTGACTTTTAGGAATTATCTAGGAGGCTCATATGTTTCTAATGGAATAAATTAGTGTTCTATTTCTTTTCAAGTTGTGATGTTAAACTTTGGTATGTAAATTGTTTCCAATAATACTAAACATATCGGTCTTTAGGTACATGATTCCTTGAATCATGCCAATGTTATGTAATAATTCACCGTCTATAGGTAACTGGGGTCAGGGTATTATAATTGGTATCATAGTAAGTTTAGCACAAACCATGGAAACTAGATTTAGAAAAACACTAATTAGAGAACATTACCCTAAGATAGACATTGAGAATCAGTATAGAAGAACTTACTATAATTTTTGTATTGTAGATATTTTGTGTGTTTTCTAAGAAATGCATCCCCGTCTGGATATGATCGGGTAGACACGGCTCTAGTACAGATTTACCTAGGGGTAAAACCCAAAAACACCTCTTTGAGCTAGACTCAAATGGGAACTGGTGCACGACAATGGGTCTTCCTGCACTATGGGTTACGACACTCCCAGATGATATACTTAGGATAATTATCATTTTCTTTAAAAACCATTATTAAGGATTTATGAGTATATACCTCCTCAAAAAAACATTTTTATGATTATGGATTATATCCATAAACTGTTCATTTTATGTTAAGTTTTTTACAAGTTTGAAATTATGTATTGCGCTTCATAAAATAGTTTATTGTATTCCATTGTTTAGAAATAGCACCTAGTTTAATGAATGTAAACCATATCAATTCATGTAATCCATATAGGGATTTGCCTCCTATTCAAGATAATTATAGCGGAGCTGGAGATGTAACTAGTTTTGATCAACTAATCACTATACTGGGAAAACTCACATAGTTTATGAATAATAACCATACCCGAATGGAGAACCCTGATCCACAACACGGAGAATCAATGTTAGGTCGCTTCATGAGGCTAAAAACACTAACATTCAATGGGTATAAAAATAAATTTTCATCATAACAATGGATAATTTCCTTAGATAAAATAATTCATGCATTAGACGTAGTGAAAGGGAAAAAGTTTTCATGGTAGTTTACTGCCTAACCGGAGATGCAGATCAATGGTGGTAATTAATTAAAAACACAAAAGAGGATAAATAACTATCAAGTATGGAATTATTTGAGTTTAAATAGCTTTTCTTAGAAATATAATTTCCTCGTGACCATCAATTGGATATCGAAAGTCAATTTCTGAGTCTCAGACAAAATGAGGATGTGAATGTCGCAAAATATGAAGCTAACATTACAAGGTTAGAAAGGCATGTTTCATATTATATACATAACACAAGAAGTAAGATTGATCATTTATTTCATGGGTTAAAACCATTTCTCTGTCCAGCATTAGTCTTGCAATCCTTCTCATCCTATGAAGATATGGCCTCATGTGCTATCAAGATAGAAAAGTAATTCTCTATGTCTTTTTAATTTAAGTAAGAGAAAGAGAAGAAGATATCTACTGAACATTCTAGGAAAAGAAATAAGGAAATAGGTAAGAAGAGAAGAGTTTAATTTCCACCCTGTGATAATTGTGGAAGGAAACACCATAGGGTCTGTCTAAAAAGGAAAAAGAGTATATTATTAATGTGGACATAAAATACATCTTTCTAAAGATAGTATGAGGAAGAAAGAAGCTACCAATGTTCAATTCTACAATTGAAAGTATGTGAGAAATTATGAAAATGAATGTCCTAAGTGTTAGGGAAACTTACCTCAAAAAAGTAAAAGGGATCCAGGCCAAGCTTATGTGACCACTACTGCTGATGTTAAAGATCTGAAAGATGTATTAATAGGTAATTTAATGGTTTCCTCGTGTTTAACCAATGATTTATTTGATTATGGATCATCACATTGTTTCGTATCTCCCATTTTTATAAGAAAAATAGATATTTCCAATTTGATTTAACAAGAGAGTTGTCAGTCAAAACTCTTAATGGAAGTATCATTGCAATAAAGTTTTGTCAATCAGTCCCCATTAAGGCATATAAACAATTTTTATTTGCTGATATAATAATCATACCCATGATTGAATATGATATAATCATTGTTATGGATTGGCTTTCATACCATGATGTGAAAATTTATTGTAAGAAGATAGAGGTTACTATTCTCAATGATGATAAAGAGTACCTTATCTTTATAGCAGAAACATCACTATCTAATTCTTATATAGATCCACCCACAGTATCTCTACTAAATTCAATCATTGGGGAGGATGAGAATGAAATAATTATGGGTGATCAAAATAATGTTGGAATAGAGGATGTGTCTATTGTGAAAGAATATGTTGAGGTTTTTCCACTCGATTTACTTGGACATCCTCCAGAACGATAAATTGAGTTTTCCATGGATTTAATTCCTCGTTGAAGGTCCATATTGAGGACTCCTTATAGATTATCCACTGTTAAATTAATGTAACTAAAGAAAAAACTAGTGGAATTGAGTAATAAAAGATTTATTCTCCATAGTGTTTCTCCATGGGGAGCCTCTGTCCTTTTTGTTAAGAAGAAAGATGGATCTATGAGGTTGTGCATTAAATATAGTGAGATCAATTCTATAACAATAAATAACAAGTATCCCCTAACTTGCATTGATGATTTATTTCAACAACTACATGAAGCTCAATATTTTTCAAAGATTGAACTTAGATTTGGATATCATCAGTTATGTGTGATGAAGGAAGACATTCCAAAAACAGCATTTTGAACCAGGTATAATCATTACGAGTTTACAGTAATGCCTTTTGGATTGATTATTGCACCCTCTGTCTTCATGGATTTAATGAATAGAGTTTCCAAGGAATATCTTGATTACTTTGTAGTGGTATTATTTGATTATGTCTTGGTATACTCAAAATGTTACAAAGATCGTGAAAATTACTTGCACACTATTCTGAAACCCCTCAGAAGAAATGAATTATATGGAAAGTTTAGAAATTTTGAATTCTTGATTCAAGAGATTTCTTTTATTGGCTGTTATTTTCTCTAAGGAATCTCTGTTGATCCTTCAAAGATAAAGGCAATCCAATAATGGAAAAAGCAATATTATAGAATCATATATGATATCATATTTATGTATATAGTTCTTGTATAATTTAATAACAAGGTTTTAACTATTATATAATAGGTTAACATACCATCCACTAAGTAAAAGTACATGGTAAGGGTTAATTTCATAATCTCTTTATTATCTTTGGTTGTTTTTATGCAAGTATCTACTTGGTCCTCTTTATCATTCAAATCCATGTTTTCTTAAAAATGTATTTAAAAACATTTTTACTATTTACCAAACTATGGGTTAAATTAATTTCTACTATTATTTAACCTTATATGTTCTGAAAAGATTATTTCTGTCATTTTCCAAACAAGTTACTTTGTGATCTTTTCGAAAAAAATTAAGGTAAGAATTTTTTTTAAACTTATACGGAGGGTGAGGCTATTTTCTGTCATTATAACATCATTGAAGCTTCCCTTACATGCTTATAGGATTATTTTTCAAATAAATGTTTTCTTTTATGATTATTTGACTCTTAAATGGTTTCAAAATAGAAATATATATTTCTTTCAAATAGTTTTCATTTCATCTATGTCAACATCCTTTGATGGATTTTAAACTTGTTGGATGTTAATTTATTATGATACAAATCTTCCATATTGTATGGACGGTTTTGTGATATTTTTGACTCTGGATGTGTTATTTTTATACCATTCATGGTTTATGGTTAAATTATTAACAATTGGTATGCTAGTTTTAATATTAATTTTTATGTTATGTTTCAAAATTTTCATATTCGTAATGTATTGAACTTAGTATGTGACGGGTGGAGCCCGCTATAGCTCCTCGGTGCATCGGTAAGTCTCATGAGACAATTATAAATGGAATTGGATGAGGCCTTTCCCAATTAGATATATAGCTTTGGTCGAGGCCTTAATCATTTTTAGACGTCTTGGACGAGACCTTGAAAAAATGTTTCAGAATGTCCAGCATTATACATTCCCTTAATAGGAAAATAATAATCATCGTTTATGTAGTTATTAGACTAGTAGAATACCCATGACTTTTTTTATTATGGAAATATTTACTCAACTCATATTCCTGCCATAAAGCATTCATGTTTAATATTTGTAAAGGCATGTGTTTTGAATTATTCATCATGCCTAATGTTTATATTATCTTCTGTTGTATTTCTTACCCTTATTGATCATTTCATCTCAACCCTTTCTTATGTTTCATTTTCCCAGGATATGAAGAAGTTAGTTATGAGTGACTTGCAAGAATATTCAAGGAATCTTGGATGTTTTTAATGGAATAAATTAGTGATGTATTTCTTCTCAAGATGTAATTTTGAACTTATGTATGTATCTTGTTTCCAATAATACTAAACTGATTGGTCTTTCAGGACAAGATTCCTTGCATCATGCCAAGGTTACGTAATAATGCACCAACTCTGGGTAACTGGGGTTGGGGATTTGTATACATATAGAGAAAGATAATTTTATATTTTGTGTTCTCCATGATTAAATTTTTGTTGCTTATAATGCAACCCACACATGGTGATTTAATATAAAATAAACTATCTTCATTGTTATATAAAATGAAAAATATCGCAATGGTTAAATTAATTCGAAAAAATAATTCGCACAATATTATTATGTCACATACATAGCTAAATATATTAATTAAATAAAAATTATATTTATTTATTGTTGATTTGGGATTAATTTAATCAATGAAAAGTTATTATGGTTGATGAATCCATCATCTTTTACATGTTCTTGCTAGAGTTTGTGAGAAGAAATCTATAACACCATACAATTTTATGAAATATTTTTTAAAAATTATTTAATTTTATTGTTAATTTTAGTTACACAAAATTAATCATTTATCATGAGTTACACACAACAAATATTGTTTCATTCATTGAATGAAAAACAGCTCATAGATTGCATTACAAACAACACTGAGTTTAAATAAAACATGATATATTATTACAATATTATTATTTAATATGATTATTTTCACCTCGAATATTTAATGGTGGTTATGTATAATATTGTTTAAATTAATAAAAAAATTAATAAATTATATAAAATGAATTTTTTGGTGTCTAATTAATTATAATTGAAAAAATCACTTTTGAAAATAGATGTAAATTTTTCTCTAGTTTTTTATAAAAACAACCATGTTTTATATAAATAAATTTACCAAATAACTTTTTGGTAATTATTAAATGGAAATTTATATTTTATATATTTAATAAAATATTTAACATTAATCTTATATTTTTTCTAGACAAGAAATAAAAAATCCAATTTTATGATAACGTTGTATTTTTTAAAATTTAGTTTTATCTCATTTTTGTAAATATAATATAAAATTAATTTATAAAACATTTCTAAAATTAATTTAGTAAAATTGGCACAATTTTTAATTTATATTAAGGTGATTCTTTGGGATTTTTTTTGAAAATATTCATTTTTTGATGAATAGTGAAAAATGTAGAATTTCAATAGAAAACTCACTTTTCATTTAAATTATTTATAATGATAAATTATATTTTTCATTATTTTTGAATGAAAATTATTTACATTTTTTATCACTTAATACAATTAAGTTCATTTGAATAGTATTTAATATTTATATTATATATAAAAACATTTTAAATTATAGAACTTTTTTTTTAAATTCTTCTTTCTCACTATATTTGTGGGATTAATTTTAAATTAAAATTTTACATTTATGTTATGGAATTGGGAAAATTCATTCATGAAATTTTTATTTGAATAATTTATAATATCTAATAAGTTCAAATGAATTTTTGACCAAAATGAATATTTAATATAGTAAAAAATAATTATTGTGGTTAAGGAAATAATGGGTTTACTGGGGGTTAAACTAAAAATATATCCATAAAAATGACCTATAAGATTTTCTAAAAAAAAATTCTTGATATATTTACTCCAAAAAACCTATAATTTTTTTTAATAGACTAATGTGTACCCTTTTGATGTTTGAAAACATGGGATAGATAATTTGTTTTCAAAAATATGTTTTTTGTCCTCCCCCAAACTTATAAAATCTCACCCATATACTCTTTTCTTAATCCATTAAAATCTATTTTTTTTAAAATACCTCCCAAATAACTAACCAAATTCCTTATCCTCTTCATAGATGCCTTATTTTGGATATAAAGACAACCAAGAAATACTTTTAGAGAAAACATAAGGAGGATACCTAAACAAGAGGTAGTGTTCATCAATGAGAATTTTGTTTTATTTCTTCCTCCATATTATTAAATTAATATTATAACATGATTATATAAAAACCATAGATTCATAAATATATAGATATTTTATTATTTTAAGGGCATAAACTACAACCATCATCACATCCATTAAATGGATTATGAAATCACCATACGTGTGTACGGCGTACAACCACCTTGCAATCCAATGTTGTCCTATTCTTCATTACCACCTTAAAATGTTAGAAATAATTATGGATTTATAGTTTATATATTATATTTATGATATTTTTAATTTTATTATGATTATGAAATCATTATATCACACATTTTTTCATGATCTGTATTTTATAGTAATATGATAATGGCGTTCATGTGTATGACGATCTACCGCAGTATGAAGCAATGTGATTCATTCACACTTTACATGGAATGTATTAAGGATGGGTTCAATAAAATTATGATATATATTATAAATAAAAATAAAAATATTCTAATAGTTTATTTTTTACTTTTATTTCTGGAAATAAAATAAGAAAATAGAAACAATATTCATGTGTACATATAACGTATTTTCACCCAATACCGTGTATTTCATTTCATACAACTAATTTTTTGGGGTACTCTAAATAAATATATAATTAATATATATTATAATAATATCATGTTTTAAATTTTGGATATTATGAAGCCATGATTAATGTAAAATTTTTGAGAATATAAAAAACCATTACGTATACGGAAAACAAAGTAGTTGCTACCCAAAACGTAACATTATCATTGAATTGTTAATAATAGTGTAATAGGGGTAATAATAAAATCATATATGTTTGAAATATATAAATATTTTTCTTTAATAGATTTATAATATGCATATATTTATTATAAATGAGGTCTAAACAAGTACGATGTATGTAAAAACTAAAGGTAAAGGATTTTGATATCACTTTTCACTTCTGTGAGAAACATGCCATGTTCACCAACTATTTATTTTTTGTGGTTTTTTTACTTACCATTAATTTATTTTATGATTCTTCTTCGGAGATTAATTATTTTGTAAATTTCCACTTGAGAAACTCTATTTCATGTGGTTTATAGTTAAAATGTTAGAAATATAGTAAGGGATTTTGTGCTCTATTTTTCTTCTTTGAGATGTATTTTATGTGATGCACCTACATTCATTCATGAGGTATATATACAAATTATCAGATTAGTAATATTATTAATTTATTCATCCTCATGAAATTTTCAGTTTTATTTTATGTTATTCCTTCATGGGTATTATGTTTCAAGGTTACCAAATTGGTGAAGATTTCATGTAGCTATCTCATCATTTATTAGGATTGTTTATGATTATGTTTCTGATGATAAAATATTATGATTCATCTATCAATAAATATCCTAAATTTTATTCCCCACTATTTATTCATGATATTTTCTTTTAATATTACCATTTATCCACTCTATATTATTTATGATAATTGAGAAAAAAATTTTAATAAAACATTACATTTTTCCACATTGGTAATAAATAACATTTTTTCAAAACCAGGTCTTCCTAAAGAATTTTTTAAAATGATTCATTATTATCCAAATGATTTATTAAATAAATTTTCTCACTTTTTTGAATTTTGTACAAAAAAATGTAAATAAATTTTAAGTTCGTTCTCAAAATAATTCTCATTTGTATTTTACCAAAATTGTTAAAAGAATCATTTTTTAAGATGAACGACATGAACAATATTTAATGATGTCATTAATTATCAATTATTTCATTATTCCTTTATATGTTTTCAAAATAAAATTATTTCCTTAATATTTTTGAATTTTTTAAAATTTTAAATAAGTTATTTCAAATTAAAAGGGATTTTAAAATTGTTTTATATTTTAAAAAGTATTTTTCAATGCAAAAAAAGATATTTTTCCAGGTGAACTTTTTAAAATAAATTTATTAAATATCCATTTATAATATTATGGAAAATTTTCATTTAAATGTATTTTCATAATGTTATAGGTTTCAAAAATTTATTTTCAATGTAATTCTACTTTCTTCAAGAAATTCAACAAGTTGTCTTTTGAAATTATTTTTCTTATAAGATAGAATTATTTGAGGATATATAATATTTACTGGGGATATGATCCAAGGATTCCATTAATATTATTTCATTAAAATTTTTAGGTTTTTGATGAAATTAAATTTATAAAACCTATTTATATTCCATGGGTTATACCATGATAAACAAATTTACATAACCCTATTATTTTTTCACTAGTTATACTTTAATTAAATAATGAAATTATTATAAAACCTATTTATTTTTCATCGGTTATATTATGATTAAATGATTATAAAACCCATTTCATTTCATTAGTTCTAACATGATTAATGTTTTATGATATTTTGGAATACATATTTATGATTTTCATTATGTGATGGTGGTTACATTATGAACAAGGATTGTGGTTACATTATAACCAAAGAATATTTAGACATATATATCCCTCCAATGCATTTGGTAATGATGTATATCTCATGAGATATGAATTAATGGAATGGGGAGTGTTCTTAGTTGTATTATACTGTCTTTTTTCATGTATATTTCTCTCTGATTTTTTCATTTGAGCCTTAGTGGTTGAGTCTTGTTCAGATATAGAGATCTATTGTTTGAGAAAATGAACTATTTTTTGGGGATGTAAGATTATTTATGTTAATGTAGTCTAGGTATAAATGGGTTAGGTGTTTCCTAGGTTCTTATAATGTTGAGTAACCTTAAAGGGATTCTAGTTTTTTAAAAGTAAAATAGGTTAAAAAATAAACTACAGAACATTTAAATGTCATGTAAAGCAATTAAACATCTATAATTGATCAAAATATTTAATAAAATAAATACTAGGAGACAAGTTTTTTGTTTTATTCCTTCAAAAACATTTACATTATTTTTAATTACCTTCCACACTATGTTAATTCCTAACCTTCTATTTGAAACATGTTATGTGGCATATTTTCTTTCTAATCTTCTATAGATACTCTTCTTTTGACAATAAGGAATTATCTTAGAATGTTTTGGGATCCACCTTTCCTTTGGATTTTCCTTTTGTGTGAGAAATCCATAGTAATTATTTATGGTTTTTTTCTTCATTCTTATACTTCTTCTCCAACTATTGTCGTGAAGTACTTTGTCCATCTATGTTTTTTATTTTTAGCCTGATCCTTTTGGTCAAGGAACCAATTCTCAATCATCCATACCTTCTTTCTTATGATCCGTGGTCGTCTGAAGAATTTTTGGATCATTAGTTAAACTTAAAGGGTCTTTATATTTATCATGTGGTTTAGTAATTTCGATGTTAATGAAATATTTTAATTGATCGAAAAAAATGTTCACCTGAATTGAATAAATAATAAAGGGGATTATTCGTTGAATTCATTTTTTAAAATCAGCTTCTAACATGGATTATGGCTACCCTTATTTGGGGAGAACCATGATTATATGTGAATTGGTAAATTAATTTAAAAGTATGTTTAGCATGACATGTGACCTAGGGTGATTTATTGTAATAGAATCCTGAAATTGTGTCTTATTTCTTATTGATATAATTTTTTATCAGTTGAAAATCAATTCGAAAATTAAATATGAAATAAGTATGGTAATTGACATAATTAACCATTTAGAATTGTGATGTGATATTGTGATATCCATGATGTGTGATGGGGAATGTGTTCCATGTTATAATGCTTGTATATTGGGCTCATCCTTGGTACTAGCACACTTATATGTTTTAATGTTGATATTGAGTGGTCTCGGCCCAGTCTCAATATTTAATTCTTATATAGAGTGGGTTATGCCAAGTCCCATGTTGTAATTAATATAGGTATTTTTCCAGGATGTTGCAATACTTATTGGTCTTTTTCCCACATGATGTAATTATTATAGGGATTTGACTCAAATGGTTGTGACATAACAATGGTTATATGGTTTTGGTTGACATGGTCATAATACATGATTAGTGATATGCTGAAACGGTTTTGAAATGGGTTATTTTACCTTCATTACAAGGTTATGGTTGGGATGGTCATAAGACATGATCAGAGATATTCCAACATGGAACCAAATAAGGTTATTTTACCTTGGTGATATGGTTGTGTTTGGAATAGTCATAATAAATGATCATATGTATTCTAGTATAGAGCCAAAGTAAGTTATTGTTGTATTTTATTAATTGTTTAATTAATTAATACACATGTTTATCGCTTTATTTTATAAACTTCATATCATACTAATTAGTTTTGATGGTTCTGACCTACTTAGTTATTCTCACACCCAATTCAAGGCGTCGTTTCAAACCCAAGAAAATTTATTATATGCAAGTTTCGAAAAGGGAAAAGGGTCTTGATATTGATTTCTTGTTTGTTTTTGGGCTGGAATTTTGAGATGGGAATGATGTGGTTTTTGCGACCCAAGAAATTGAGCCGTTTAATTTTGTATTTTAGTAATTTTCTTTTATTATTATAGTATGATATTTACTTACATTCCTAACCATCACTAAATTATTAACTTATTTATTTTTTGTTTTATTAATTTTTCTTTCATTGTTCTCTTTTACTAAGTCTTTTGATTATTTCATTTTTATTATTATTTGTTCTACATATCTGAAACTTCATTCAAAGTCGTATATTATCACCACTAAACATTGGACACCAATGCTACTAGTCGGAAGCCTCTATTGTATGATGAGGTGCCCTTGATGTCTAGTTACCAACCCTTTTTGACCATGTGAAAGAGTGAATTATTGGGGGATGTTACAAAGTGGTATTTTAGGGTCATGTTTTCTTTTATTTTTTTTCTTTATAATTTGGGAAAGGTAAAAAGGATACTAGAATGTGTCTGGACTTGGTAATGAGCTAGTGTATGGGAGTATCTAACCAATGTACAAGGGAAAATTCAACTACCCATGGATGGGATTTTGTTTGTGGTGTGTTATTTTAACATTTAATGTTATTTCACCTTATTTGATTCCCATGTTTTGTGAGGATATTTTTTTATTGACGATTTTGTTTCTTTAGATTATACTCATGGACCATTATGGTGTGATATGAGAATACATGCATTATAATTATAATATAGTGATATATTGATATTAATTTTTTATAATAGGTGAATATCTACTTTTTTATGTGATATATACATGCATGTTGAACTGTAATATGATATATCAATTTCATTGGATAAATGAAATGAGTTAATAATTATTTTTGATGATCATATAGATGTTTAGTTTAATGATATATTCCTAAGGGTTATGTGATCCCTGGAAATGGAGACTATTTTTACTATTCATTTGATATATGAGTTGATAAGATAGTTTCAACTTCAGCATCCAGATGTATTTATTGGGGAATGGAGACCCCAATAAGTTTTTCTCAAGATTGACTCATTCTAAATGATATTCAAGATTATTAATACACCCACATATATGAGGTTTATTCTTTCTATGTATATGCTTCGTGGGCAATCGAGCCATTGGTGGGATATTCTAGAGGAATATAGATTGGAGGGGGAGTTAACATGGAAGAACATCATGGTGATGTTCTCGACCATTTCTATAATAAGGCCATGAGGGATGAAAAATATCATGAGTTTATGAATCTGGAATAATAGGGCTTGTCAGTGATGGATTATGCTAGATTTTTTACCAAACTATAGTGAATTTCTCCATATTTGGTAGCATATGTGAACTCTAGGGCTAGAAGTTTCCATGACTTTCTTCATTACGATATTGTTTCATAGGAAAAAAAAATTCTATTTATATAGTTTTGAAGTTGTGATGGATTAGACACTAATCCTAAAAGAGAATTTGAGAGAGGATCTGAGAAAATTTCATGTTATCTTAGTAGGGCAATCTGGGAGTTCTTCATCAAGTGGTATGAAACGTCATTATAAAAGATTTTGTAATAGTTTTAATTGTTTTCATAATACAGTTCCATGTTACATTAATGTTGATGAATGGGATATGTTACCATAGTTAATAAAAAAATTCCATGAAAGAGAAATATATTTTGGTAGTTAGATTGGATCCCTAAGAAGAGGGACAAGACAGTTGCATGTTATTAAAACTACTCCAAATAACATGGATGTGGGACTATCTACCACCAGATGTATGATTCTTATATCTTATTTTGTTTTTTTTTTTTTGATAAAAGAGAATAAAATTATTTTTATCTAATCTTTTTAAAAATAGTGTGGGATTATATATGGAAATATTATATGGTGTTTTAACCATTGAAACGCTATTGGGAGTGTGTTCAGAGAATATCAAATGTTGCAAAGCCTGTTCTCTAGAGATTGGTGTTATCGTTTCTTTGGGGAACTGTTCATCCTGGAAATTATAGATTTCAAATTGATTATTGGTATATAGTGGTTTTTTTTATACTATGATCATATCCATTATTATAGGAGGAGAGTTTATTTTCTAAATTTATAAGGAAAAACTTATTTTAACTAGGGTGGGTGGGATCATCAAGCTAGTCATAGAGGAGAAATTTAGTGAATATCATAATGTCTCATAGATTATATCACTGAACATTCTCTAGAAAATAGTGTAATGTAGTAGGATTATTTTTTTCTAGTTCTTGAATATTTTGGGATGTTTACCTTGATGGGTTCTATGGCTTACCTCCTGAGTGAACGATTGAGGTCACAATTAAGTTGGTTACGAGAGTAGAGCCAGTTTCTATCCCACTATACCAAATATCACCAGAAAATCTTCTTGAGTTGAAGTTTCAATTTGAAGATATAGAATATAAATATTTATATAGATGAGTACATCTCCTTGGGATTCTCTGATTCTCTTTGCCAAAATTTTGACTTATATTTGCGTTTATGTATAGATTATCAAAGGATAAACTAGATAATGGTCATGAACTTGTATCATATTGCATGCATTGATGATCTTATTAATTAGTTGAGAGGTGTTAAGTTCTTCTAAAAAATTGAAATTAGAGCAGGATATCATCAGTTAGGGGTGAGACCATTGTACATAACTCAGACATCTTTTAGGAGTAGGTATGTCTTATATGAATTTTAGTGATGTCATTTGGGTTAACTAATACACCTTTGGTATTAATGGCCTTAATGAATATGATTTGTAACATCCTAGGTAAATAATGAATATAAACTCTTCATATTTATTAATACTTTTGAATTAAATGTTAATTTTATTTTAAAGGGTATGTTATATTCAATTGCATACCTGACACACAACAATGGGTTTCTCCAAAGTCTATTTTTGAACACAATGTTGAGTCAAACTGGAAAATAATAATATATTACTATATTTACTGTTAGTTAATGTTGAGCTATTGCAATGGCGGGAATGAACAGAACTAACTACAATATGATTATACATATTAGCTAAATGTTTTTACATTTATCCAATATAATTTAGAGGCTTGAAATATGAATGAATCTAATTTTAAGAATAAATACTCTAATTTTCATTAAAAGGTCGATTTACTACCCTTTTATGGAGAACCCTCTTTAAATATATTTTTGGTCACTTTTATAAATTCTATTTGAAACAATAAAATTCTTCTTTAGAATCGGGACATCAAAATTTTATTTGGGTAAATTTTTGATATTTTTCTGAAAAAATACATTTTTTAATGAATAGGGAAAAATACTATATTTTTATTCAAAACTACCTTTTAATGAAATTTATTTATAAGGATAGATTATATTTTTTTAATTGGTTTAAAGTTTAATTAGATTAGATTTTTACCATTTAATCCAATTTTGGTCAATGGATGTAATTTCACATTGAAAATGGACATAAACAAGTGTCAATCTTTTGATAGTTATTATTTCCTTAAAAACACGATTTTTATTTTGACAGGGGGAATTAATTTTAAATTAATTAATCCAACTTCTATGTTTTTAAATTTATAATATAGACATCATTTTTTAATTCAGATAATAAAATATATCTTTGGCTGATTTATTGGTATTTTTCTGAAAAACATCAATTTTTGATGAATAGTGAAAACACTTAGTAGTGGTAAAAAAACTGACTTTTTCATTTTAATGAAATTTTACAACTTCTATAAATAGAATTTAAATAATCTAAAATACATGGTTGTTAATATTAATTAAAATGTGTTTCAATAAGATGAAAATAATATTTGGTGAATAGTGACTTTTGACTTTTATTTACCGCGATTAAATGTAAATATGGTAATTCAAGGTAATAATAATATTATAATAATACAAAATTAACATAAGAATTTTTCTAACCATATTTTATGAGTCATGTCTAACCATGGGAATCCTTGGGTCAATTTTTGAAGCCCATATAGCCACTTAAGAGTGATAATGACACTTTATATTAATTAATTTAAAGTAAAGACAAAAATTACACAAATATATATCTATTTGTAAATCAATTTTTACATGGGGTTATATAAGTTATCTATTGGAATATAGATATTCAATTGAAAGATATAAATATTTCATACATCATTGTATATTTTTTATAATTTTTAGACATCATATAAATAAAATTATTTATGACACAATAATAATGTAGTGTTTACCACATTAATGAATTATTTAAAAAATTAGGATCATAAAAAAATATCCAAAACCAGTCCAATTATTATTAGATGATTTTATTTAGGACATAAGTCATCTTATCTTTTACTTTAATGAGTTTTGGACTTTTATAAACCGAGAATCATAATATAATAAAATAATATTTTTAAACTTTCCTAAAGAGATCATCCTCCCCCTTATAAAAATCCTGCACCTCTAAATCATTACCCACACCTATCAAGCCCCTTGATTCCTCCAAACTATACCCAATTAAGCTCCCTTCATCCTTATATTTCACCTAGAATCCATACATTAGGCATAAGACACTTCAAAAATGATTTTGGTTCAAAGTAATTAAGTTATTTTGTTTTATTTTCCTTCTCCAACCCCTAACCTTTTTTTATTCCTTTATTTTATAGAAACACCAGTATCATAAATATACTAGGTTGTTTTTTTAGAATTATTTGAACTTCACATAGACACACCTCCATCAAATGGGTAAAGAACATATTTTTTCTGTGGACGATGAACTACTGCCTCACGAAATGTTGATTGTTCAGTAATCTCCTACTACCACTTATAGTGTCTATTAAGATGAAACTGAATTTACATGTGATATATATTACATTTATATTGTATCTATACTTATTTATTTTATAATTATATTATACCTTTATAGTTTCCATTATAGGTAAATGCGATAATTTCATTTGAGGAAGTGCGGACTACCGCCCCATCAAAGTTATATGACTTGTTCATGCCATATGTGGAATGTATAAAGGATGGAGTTATTGATATTATATATGATATTATACTATAATAATAATAAAACAATTTATCATTAAGTTTTCATTCCATTAAAATATGAAATAGAAATGGAAGTAGCGTACATGAGTACGTACGACTTACCGTCTCCATGAATGATGCATTTCATTTATTATCTCTAAATGTTAAGTACTATTACAAATACTTATATATACTGGATATATATGATATATATGATATCTAAATCATTAATATCATTCTCGAGATAATATACTATTGACCACAAGAACAACTTGTAATTATAAGAAGATCATTTTTGACTCAAGTACCAAATATCGACAAAATGAACATTATTAACATAAATGATTAAATAATGTTTATAACATGGTAATAAGTGATATAAAAGGAATAATAAACATGAAAAAGGTTATTAAGAAAGTATAAAATATCTTTAGTTTATTATTCATGAAATTAAAGAATGAATGAGTCAAGTCGGACACGGGGTAAGGGGTTTCTTATCTAACTTTTAATTCTGTGAGATTTCCATTGTTCGTCACTTATTTATTGAATGTGGTGTATTTTATACTTCCATTTGATATATATTATCATGATTTTCATTATATTCATGGTATTATGTGATACATATTGTTTTTATTAACTTTGGGTCATACGAATCGATTGATTATAACGAGGTAATGGGTTTTCACCTCAATTTTTATTCTCGTGAGATTCATGCTATATTTTCCACTATTTCATTTTCTATGATGTATGTACTGCCCTCGATTGTATTCATTGTATAATATAATATAATTTATGGGTATTTAAATCTTCATTTTATGATCCTTCTTTCATGTGTTGTATGTTTCGTAAGACACCAATTTGGTAAGGGAACTTTTTAACCCAATTTCCACTCCTTGGGATAATCTTCTAATTCTTAATTATGTCATGTTATGATTATGTGTGGAATCACTATTTTTTTATAATTTTCACTACCCTTTGTGTGTAGATAATTTTGATACACATAATCCATCCATTGATAAATTCTCAAGTCATCGATATGAACTTGATAAGAGAAATTTTAACTCAATTTTCAATCATTGAGTTAAGCATCCAAGTCATTGGTGTTGTTTTTACCAAAATATGTGTTAAAGTTATCTGATTTATTTACTCTAAATATCCAATAATATTTAGTGTATTTATATTATTCACACATCATTATGAAATTTATTTATCCTTAAGATAAGGATACAGTTTTTTTAAGGTATTCTGTCTCAATTTACATTCCATTGAGAATTTAATGTTGTTTTGTAACAATTCACTCCTATATGGTGTATATACTATCCATTGGAATATTATATCATGAATCCCTTTATTATCATGATATTATAAAGGTCTGATTAAATGTTATTTCTCAATTATTTTTTTTCAAGCATCTCTCATTTTGTTAAAAACTATTTAACTAAAATATCATTTTAATTTTATTAAAGATTTATTTTTAAAAATATTATCATTAATGACCATATATTCAAAATGGTTTTTAGGATATATTTATATGGGCATTAGTTTTTTCAAATGATAATTCATTTAAAAGTTTCAAATTCGTAAGGGAAACGTTTATTCAAAAACCTCTTTATTAAATGTTTTAAATGGTTTTGAAAATGGTTTTGGTAAAGCATTGATTACGTCAATATCTTGAAATGATATATTATGATTTCAATATAGAAATGTTATCTTTTTTTCATGCTTTTTTTATGTGTTATGATTTATAATGGTACATGGAAATTTGACAGGTGGTTACGTGATAAACCAAATGACGGGTGGTGTCGTGATAAACTAGTACGGGTGGTTACATTATAACCTCCAATGTATTGGGTATGGAAGTCCACCATATGGATATTCAGTTTAGTAATATGTGTGGATGTTGACCATATGGTTATTCAATCTATGTACATTTATGTCCCAAGTTTCCTATATATGTTATGTGTTCTTTCTATGGGCTTTATGGTAATATTTTGGTTACAAAAAGGTAAGCAATTATCTTTTCTTCTGAGAAGAGTATTAACTACTTCAAAAACGTGAAAATTATTACTTATGATAAAGTATTCATGGTTTACTGGTTGTTTTGAAAAACTAATCGTTTTTCTTCTTTTTGTATCACTTATTGAGATTTTTTCTTATCCCAGGTTTTTGAAATATTTTTCATAGGATATGAAGTGGAATATGGACAAGGATGGATTCATGGAAAAGTCATGATGTCATAAACATGGAACTAGACATGTTTCTTTTAAGAGTTTATATTTTATAAAAAATGGATACTGAGTAGTAGTGTCTACATGTAATATTCAACCTGATATGTAATAGTTATGGTCAAATTCTCTAAAACTCTAAACATGAAAAGATCTTTAATGTGAATTATTTATTTAACTGAAGATTATGTAATGTTTAAGGTCGGGTCCTTATATGTTCTTTCATCATATAATAGATCACATTTTTGTGTTTTTTGTCAATGATATCTTAGGATACTACTGGTACACATTTGATCATGCCAATCATCTTTATGTAATCTTGAGTACATTGAGAGAGAATCAGCTTCATGCCAATATAACCAAATATAATTTCTGGATTAATGAATTTCCATTCATAGGTTATGTCATCTCAGAAGATAGAGTGACAATGGAACCAGATAAAACCACATCCAGAATATCTTAGAAAATTGAATAAAATTTGGTAAATTTGGATAATTCTAGGATTATCAGGTTATTACTATAGATTTATACAAGCTTTCCCCCATATAGTATCACCAATGTCTAGGATAACCAAGAAAGGGGCAAATTTTTTTTAGATGATTGAGAAAGATATTTTCAAGAGATGAAATGATGGTTGACCATAGTACATATCCTCCCATTACCTGTGCCATGTAAATAATATATCATTTACTGTGACTCATATTGACTTAGACTTGGAGCAGTTCTAATGATAGATGATAAATTAGTTACTTATAGATCTAGGAAGCAAAGACCTCATGACAGAAATTACCCTACTCAAGATCTAGATTTAGTAGAATTGGGACATTCCATGAGATAATGGAGACACTTTCTCATGGGTGATAGGTTTTTGGTATACACGAATCATAAGAGACTCATGTACTTATTTTATCAATGGGATCATAACCTTTGGAAGGGAAGGTTGGTTGAGTATCCATAGTCTTTTGAATTTGAATTGGCTTATAAACCTAGATCTAGAAATGAATATTCCAACACATTGAGTTGAAACACAAAGAAAGAGGAAATACAAGAGTCTTATAATGAGTGGTGGATTATGGCCCTTTGGTAGACATGTATCTGGATGTTCAGGAACCTCAATGAAAAGTAGCTCTAAATTCTACACTTGTAATTCCTATTATTTTGGAACAAATTAAGATAGATAATTTATTTGATCTATATTAATCAAATATGAGAGAATAATTATATGGTGGGGAGAGTCCATTAGAATTGTCTCTCCACAGTGGAAATTACCTTCTTTTCCATGGATGATGATGGGTTTCTATGGTCTTTCATGAGGATATGAAAAGGGAGTTTCAAATTCTAGATGGGAAGTACATCTTATCTTAACGTATATGTATCATTATATCCATAAAAAATACTAGTGGTCACGAATGAAGAAGGATGTATTAATCCTTATGGATTGATGCTTCACTTTATAGCTGGTGAAAGTAAAATAGTAGAGGAAAGCTGGGATTTTTCATCCGTTAACCATTCTAAATTATAAATGGGATGATGTAACAACAGTTTTCATGATATGATTACCAAGTAATTCCAATAAGAATGATGTAATATTGGTTGTTTTAGATCGAATTAATATGTTATACCAATTATTACCTATTAGAAAACCTTCATAATTGAAGATATGGGAAACCATTAATTATGTGCGTGGGGTGGTTTGGTTACCTGGTGTTTGAGAGTGTATCATTTCATAATAAGATCCTCCATTCACATAACATTTTTGGTTGGGTGTTCAGAAATACATGGGATCAAAAGTCCTTTTAAGAATATCCTATCATCCATAGATTAATGGTCAATATGAGTGGACTTTTCATTTTCTAGAGGATATGTTATAAGCTTATGTTTTTTATTTTGGAGGTCCATGGAAGAAACATATGGAAATTTTAGAGTCTATATATATTAATAGCTTCCAAGCATCAATATAAATGGAAGCTTTTGATGATTTTTATTGTAGGATGTGTAGTTCACCTATTTATTTTCTAGAGGTGGGTGAGTCAGTAATTGTTAGACCTAGTCTCATGATAGAGACATTTGAAGAGGTTCAATTGATTATAAAGAGGTTGATGAATACACATAGCATGAGGAAATCATATGATGACCATCAGAGATGACCTATTGAATTTGTGGTTGGTCATCATATTTTCATCTTGGTGTCGACTAGATTGGGATAACCTCGTATCCGAAAATAGGGAAATCTAGAGTCCATGTTTGTCAATCTATTTGAAATAGTTGAAAGGGTCAGTCTAGTGGCATACTATTTATCCCTTCTATAGTTATACAAACTGAATAATTATTTTTTTATTAAAATAAAATAAAGGATTGATGTGTCCATTGGTAAACAAAGGATCACATATGGCCCTTAAGGGGGAAGAAGTGGTGAAAGAATAGAGAATCCCCTTGGGAAAAAATCATACAAACTATGGGAAGTGACTTCAAATAATCATTAACAACAAGCGCCTCCTCTGGTCTCCCAAAGAAAACAAGTGCATCAACAAAAAAATTGTATTCCCTCTAAATTTGAGGGAAAAACTTACCATGTACTGTCTCTGTTGAACATATTATAACCAAGTAACTTAAATTCAAAGGGACATCACATGTCCTCTTTATCCCCTTAACCAAATACTCATAATAAAATCCAATTTAATCCACCTATAATCCCAACCTCTTTCAAATAGTGAGACCTATGAAAAGAGCCCTCATTTCCACCCCCATTGAATTGCCCAACTCGAAGAAGGCACCAAACCCCACCATGATCGAGCCACATGAATCATGAAGGAGACCCATGTCCCATGTGATCGATGTAGTATGCAACGATATTTTTCAGATGCATCCTTTTTGAAGAGTGAGAAGTATCTTAAAGGTGTGACTATACTGTTGGTTTGAGTATGGTATATTCATGTTTTATTTTATAGGATGAGACCTAAGATAGGGAGTATGATATGAGAACACAATGGTCTTATATGTTCACTGAGACCTCAAAATGATTCAAAAATCTTTCTAGTATTATTTTTTATATGTTGGGGAGGATATAAAATCTCATATTTTACAAGGGATGTTTCATGATATTTGTTTTCATTTACTCCTTGGTGGGTGAGTCCTGTTCAGAGATGAAGAGCCTTTTTCAGAGAAAATAACCTAATATTTGGGAATATTTTTCAATTTTAGTTAATGAAGTCCATGTGTAAATGGGTTATGTGTTTCATGAGTTATTAGTAAGTTGGGAAGCTTTAAAGTGGGATTAGTTTTCTTATAAAGATAATTGGATGAAAAATTAACTGTAGAACATTTACACAATATGTAAAGAGATTAAACATCATTTAATTTTTCACGGGTTTTAATATAATATATATGAGGTGATTTGATTTTTGACGTATTTTATCAAAAATATTTCAATTATGTATAATTAAATTTTACAATGTGTCAATACCTAAAATATTTCTTTAAAAATGTTGTGCTGGTAATTTTATTTCCAATCCCCTATATCTCCTCCCCACTAGACCTCAGGGAAATATCTTAGTGACTTTGGGGTGCCAAAATCTACTCTGGATGTCTCATTCGTGTGAGATGTCCCTAGTAAGTCATTTTGGGTTTATCCTTCCATATATTCTTTATTCTCCAACTATTTTAGTTAAATTAATTTCCCAAATGCAGTGTTGGATTTGATATTGACTAGTTTTGATCAAGAAACATCTTCGCAATCGTATTCACCTTCTTCCTCATGGGTGTTGGTCATTAGAAACATTATGGGATTGTTGATTAAATATATGAGGTCTAAATATTTACCCTATGGTTTGATAATTTCCAATTTTATACTATATTGTGATTGCACAAATGAAATGTGTGCCCAAATTGAATAAATAATAATGGGATTATTCTTTGAATTCTTTGTTTCCAATTCTATTTTGAACTAGTTTATGGATACCTATTGGGTGATCCAATAATGATTATAATTGAATCAGAAAATGGATTTAAGAATATGTTTAGCATGACCTATAACCTAGGGTGACATCTTGTTATAGAATCTATAAATTTCTCCTTATTTCTTATTGATATAATTTTTTGTCAATTGTGAATTAAATTGACTGTAGAATGTGAAATTAGAATTGTAATTATCAAAATTAACCATAATGAATTGCGATGTGATATTGTGATATCCAAGGTGTATGAAAATGAATGTGTTCCTTGTTTTAATGTTTATATATGAGGATCGTCCCTATAAATTCCACAATTATATGCTATAATGATAATATTGAGTGGGATCAGTCGAGTCCCAATCAGTTATGCTTATAGAGATACGACTATGCCTAGTCCCATGTTGTAATTCATATAGGGATTTTCTTAGATGTTGTAAAGATTATAGAGATTTGTCCCAAAAGTTGTAATGTTTATAAGTCTTTAACTCCGATTATTGTGAATTTTTTATGGTTATATAGTTGTGGTTGGCATGGTTGTAAGGTATTCTTAGATATATTCTATCATTTCACCAAAGCATGTTATTTTACCTTGGTTATATAGTTTTTGTGGTAATGGTTATAATAAATGCTCATAGATATTCTTGTAAGATTTCAAAGAAGTTATTTTACCTTATTTATTGGGTTGTTTTTGGAATGGTTGAAAAAAAATTGTGATGTTATGGAATGGATCCAAAGTAGGTTGGTTTGGTATTTAATTAATTGTTGAATTAATTAATACACCTATATATTGTTTTATTTAATACACTTTGTATCGTACTAGTTAGTTTAGTGATAGTGGTGTTGAACTACTAAGTTATACTCACACCCTATTAAGGCCTCCATTTAGCACCCAAAAAATATTTTATTGATACTAGTTTGAACAAGGGAAAGGGTATTTATGTTGATTTATTGTTTTCTATTGGGATAGAGATCGGAGATAGGGTCGATGTTTGATTTAGGACCCAGGATATTGAGTTTTTTATTTGAGTTTTCTAGTCTTTAGCCTATATTGTTCTAGCGTTATATTTAGTTACATTTCAGTACATCACTACAATATTTGATTATTTATTTTTTGGATTATTTAGTTGGATTTTATTTTTGTCTTCCACAATTTCTTTAATTTTATTATTTCCATTTTATTGTGAATTGTATAAGTGCTATGACACTTCATAATAGGGGGTATTGTCTCCCCACTAAACTTTTCACACCCCTGATACTAATTAGAAACCTTTATTATATGGGGAGGTGAAATTTAAGTCTCGTCACCAACCCTTTTTGTCCAAGTGAGAGATTTCTATATTGGGGGGACGTTACACTGTTCAATAGCTGACTTTTCCCATTATGATGGACTTTAGAAAGAAACGTGAATAACATAATGGTTTGGGGAGTGAACTCATTCCACTATGAGGAAGGGGATGTCATAAGGGATGGTTGTGTGTCCAACGTCGGAGGTTTAGCCACCAAAAGGAAGGGTATATTTACTATTATCCCAATCCCTAAGTAGGTACATGAATTGATAGCCCATGAATAACATGTTTTCAATGTTCTGGTGGGTGTCCTTGAAATATGATTTTCTATTCTATTGTGTATTCCTCAAATCAATGTATTTTTATAATGTTATATTCTTATTGTTTGTGTTATTTTTATTCCATTATGATTCATGTATTATAAATTTTAAATATTTATTCTGTGACTCATGTTTATGGTCTATGATATGTTGAGTATTAACTTTATATTTTATAGTCATTATAAAATACCATTATGATTATCTAATAAATTCACATGATCATAGAATCATTTCTCTTATGTTTACCATTTAAGATTATCAGATCTCACACATTATTTTGTTTCCTTTACCCAGGTTATGAATAATGGCCTTATTTAGGGTTTGTCTATGAAGAGTACTAAATGGGATGATCTTTGTGGGAGACATTGAATATCATTCACCAAATTAATATATTGTGTTAAATGATTCCAATAGAACTAAATAATTCTGGTCTTAAGGTGTGTGTTTATGTAATGTAATGATTATTTGTTTAAAAAGATGTAATATCCATGTATGAGAATCATAGGTCACTATAATTGGTATCAAAGTAAATTATTAGTTAAACTTTAGAAACTAGGGTGATAATAATTTTTTCAAATCCCTATGGATGTTTCTAAAGATATATCTAGTGATTTCTATAAGGATAATTTTAAAGATGAATTAAATTATAGGAAAAATTCCTAGAATTTTGGTAAAGGATAGAGTGAGTGGTTTTCAATAAATTACATCCATGTTTAGATACTACATATAGATGTGTCTTTATAATTGATGTGTATATGGGTATCAACAAGAAAAAATAGCATATTGATCTAGACTAAATCAAGAATTGGTGAAAAAAATCAGATTTAATATATACATTCCGTAATACTCCTGGAAGATATACTTTAGAAATTCATAAATTTTTTGTAAGAAATCAAGAAAGACCATTAAATATAATAACATTGAAGTACCAAGGATAAACCTAATGTTTCATTTATTAAAAAAATGTGTATTTATTTAAATTTTATAAATTATTTTTAAATGTATGTAATTTTCCATTATGGTTATTATTACTCAAACTATGATTTCGCTTCTTATTAAATAGTGGAATCCAGAAGGAAATAAACTAACATTTAATGTTATTAATGATTTTCTGAGGAAAATACAAATTTGATGACAAATATAGTAGTGGATGTTATTTTTATTCACAATTAGTTTTCATAGAACATGATTGATACTGGTACTTAACCCTCCACCAGACTAACTAAAGAAGAGAATGAAAGATTTTGTTTAGATTCTGGGTGATGGTGAACATTAAGGAAAGATTAATCACATTCTTATTAATAGATAATACTGAATTAAGCACCCAAGTGAATGTCTTAGAGGAACTGGAAGATGTTTTGACTATGGAAAAGAAGGACACAAAAAAGTAACTGCAAAGTGAAAAATGAAAATTAATTTTGACAAAATGGATGGGAATATTGTTCTCCGAAATTTATCATCGACTCTCAGATGCTTTAAATGTGGAAAGTATTATCATTATGAATATATATTTCCTAGGGGAAAATATTATGATAAAGATCATCAATTTTATACAGATTATTGATATATTGAATATTATGAAAAGACAATAGATGACATTTAAAAGGAAATATGTATTAAGAAATAAGATGATGAATCTTATATAATTTTTTCATAAGGAAGTTAGGTTAAGTTAGTATTTATTTATTAGAATGAAAAGATTATTTAATATTAATCATGAAATATATAAGTATTAATTAAAATAATTTTTCCCTTAGGATTTGAAAAATATGTTAAATGATATTGATGGATTGGAAGAGTGATTCAATCCCATGTTGATACCTTGATTATGAGATTAAACCCCATAACATATTATTTATATTGAGAAAATTGTTTTTATTTTGGGAAAACAAACAATACATATGGCTAAAGTAAATAAGATAGTATTTAAAACCTCGTAATTGATAAAGGATTTTTTTGGAAATGTTGTTTATGTTATCATTTATGGAATTTAAATCATTATTGGATCTATGGAATACATTCAATAATATATTTTTTTCTGAAGTAATGAGGAAGAATTCATTTTTTCATTGAGGATCAATGTTAATTTTGGTTTCAAGAGATTACACAATGAATGTATTCACATGTTCTGTATGTGACAATGAAGAACTTTTTCATTTTGTTTCGAGTATAAATGATATGATTATTTCCGAAATTTATTAACCTTATTTCTAAATTTTTTTATTTTAAAATTTTATAAGTGTCATAATGTTAACCATTTATGAAATTTTTTGTGTTTACATTTGAATGTGGTTTTATATGGTGATGTATAATTTCCCTATATGAATATTCATTAATATTGGATAACCTCTACAAAAATATTTCCTTTTGTAAAAACCATACATAGAATGAATGAATTATAATTATAAAAGAATATTATGATCCATTATTCCTTTAGTAATTAAAAACTCACAATTGTCTCTTGAAGTTTGATATTAATTGTAAATTTACCAAGAAACAAACAAATGGTGAGATTGTTCTTATGAAACTGAATGTAATAAAGTAAGTATTTATTCTTTTAAAAAATCATCTAAATTTAGAAAAGGATCTTAAATAAAAATATATTCTTGTTATCATATTTTTTAATGATATAAATGAACTATTTCACACCTATTTGGTCTTTCATTTTATGGTCACTAACCTTATCTGGATCATTCATATCTTGTGATCAGTGTTCTTTACCACTCTATATAATAGTTTATGCATTTCATTAATTTCCATATCATCACTTCCCACCGATGTTTTCATATTTGGAAACCTAATTATGAGTTAAATTAGCTAACCTTTATGTTTAATGAATTCCCATTAATTGTTATTTTTTATTATTCATTTTTTAAGATGTCATTTTATATGAATGAACTTTTAAATGATGAAACTTTAAGGACTGAGATGAATTTCGAGGGAGAATTTCATTTTAAGCGGAGTAGAATGTAAAAAACATATATTTTATGAAATATATTTTTTTAAATTAATTTAATCTTTTTAATATTGTGAGTTACTTGAAAAAATAATTTTATCTTGAGTTACATGAAACAAAAATGCCGTCTTGTGTTACATGCAACACTTATCTTATCTTAAATTACGTACAACACTGAGTTTAAATGAAACATGAAATATTATTCAAATATTATTATTTAAGTTGATAATAGTGACCTTGAAATTAGAAAAGTGGTTATTGATAATATTAAATAAATTATGAAAATAATATTTTCACATATATCTATAAAGAAATTGGGGACTAATCAGTTAAAAATGAACATAAAATACTATTAAAAATAAAAAAAGATTTATTTCTCTAGAAAAATATTTTTTTGAGAACTATGGTTTTTATATCAATAAATTAATAAATAAATGTTTATTAATTATTTTGATAAATTTATATATTTTATATTCAATAAAAAATTAACATTCATATTGATTTTTTTCTAGACAAAAAATAATAATAAATCCATTTTGACTCCCAAAAATTTATTTTTTTATAAAAAACATTGTTGGTCACCTTTTTAAGCACATATAATAAAATTATTTCAAGAAAAAATTGAAAATTAATTTAATAAAATAAAAAATTAAATAATAATTTTAACGTTGTCTTAGGTTGATTTTTTTGGATTTTTCTGAAATTATTTTTTTTACGAATAATCAAAAAACTCAATGTTAATTAAAAACTGGTTTTGGTTTTTTAATATTTGTAATGTAAACTTAAATTTAAAATTTGTTTTAATGTAAAATTACTTCAATTTTATATAAATTAATCTTATTTTTTTCATTTTAATATATTTTGTATTGAATTTGGAGGTAAAAACATTTCAATCCTTTGAGATTTTTCACTTTAAAAACTCACTTTCTCATCATATCTTCAGATTAATTTTAAATTATGTTTTTTCAACTCTATTAATGAAATTTTTAAAAATAAATTCCATAATTGGAATAATAATAATTTAAAATTTATAATATGAAAAAAATAGTTTTATAACCAAATAAACAGGGAATTTTTAAAAAATTAATTATCACAGTTAAAGTAAAAATTGTTTTAACCAGGGGTTAAACTAAATAGATAACGGTGAAAATTACCTATAGAGATATATAAAAACAGTTTTATAGAAATATTTAAAACATTACACCTGTTTTTATCGATACTAGACAAAATTTGGACCCTTTTTACATATTAAATATGTGGGATCACTTATCTATTTTCCAAAATAACAATTGTGCCCTTTCTCCATCTTATAAAATGAAACACCCTATCCTCGATTCGTCACACCATAAAACCTCTTTGGATCAAACAAAAACTACCTAAATCACATCATAAATTTACTCCCATAATATTATAATCCTTAATTTGGATATAAATCCAACAAATGAATGATTTTAGTGAAATTTTAAAGAGGAAAACTGAAGAAGTGTTAATTTTCATCAATAATTATTTTGTTTTATTTATTCCTATATCGCCTTGAATTGTTATTATAATAAGATTATATAATATTATTTATATCTTACCTATGAATATATTTTCACTTTTTGCTCATAAACTTGATCTATCTCCCCTTTTATAACATGGTTTACAACAACAACAATCGTGTATAGGGTGGACTACATCATCATGAATTGACGTTGTTCGTTTTTACATTACCACCACACACAGTTGGACATAATGATGGATTTATAGTATATATAAGATATTTATGATAATAATTATTTTATTTTGATTCTGTAATTTTTATCTTACAAAAACCCTCATACTCTCTATCTTATGGTAATATGATACCATTTTTCGTGTGTCACACATACTTCCTCTTCAAGAAGCAATATGATTCATTCACGCTTTGCATGTAATGTTTTAAAGACATGTTTAATGAAAATATTTTAATATATTTGACATAAAAATGACAATTTATTTTTAATATATTATTTATTTTTTTTCTTTCAATTTAATAAAAAAATGGATATTGTGTTCATGCGTACGTACGCCCCACCGACTCTATAAACAGTGTATTTTTTTCCCTACAACTAAATATTATGGATTGATATAAATACATATATAATGAATATATATGATATTAATATCATTTCTTAAATCCTATGGATAATCAAACCATGATTAAAGTTATAAGACAATAAATAAAACAAATAAAAACATAGAACAAAAATGAAGTGTTTATTACTAAAAACAAAAATTAACATGGAATTGAAAATTATGAGGTAATAAAAGGGATTAAGAAAATCATATATGGTATGAAATATATAACTATGTTTATATAATATATTTATAATATAATAAGTTTTAACATGTATGAAAGAATTCAATACTTAAGGTAAGGGATTTCCTTCTCACTTTTTACTTCCACGAGACATATGCCATGTTCACCATATATTATTTAATGGGGTGTGTATTGTTTCAATGAAATTATTTTATGTGAATTATAATTATAATTTTTTTCATTTTAATTTTCATTTTATTAACTCTATTTCAGGTTGTTTATGTTCAAAATTTTACTAAAGAGGTAATCAAATTTTTCATGATTTTCGTTCTTTGAGATGTATGTTAAGTTATACACATATATTCATTCAAGATGTGTATATAATTCCCATTGGGAATGTAATATCATGAATTTATTTATACTAATTTTATTTTAAATTTCATTTTATGTTATTACATCTTGGGGCTTATGATTCAATGTTACCAAAGTGGTAAACATTTCATATTACAATATAATCAATTATCAAAAAATTTATGGTTATGTTTTCAATAAAAAAATATTATGGTCCATCTCTCTAGAATTATCATTAAATTAATTATCATCTAGTTATTCATTATTTTTCATTTAATATTACCATTTTCCAAAAATTTTCTACTTATGATAATTGAGAATCTTTTTTTATGAAAACCTAACTTTATTTTTCTCTTCAGTCGGAAATAAGTTTTTGTCAAAAACCATGTTTTCTAAAAATGTTTTCTAAATTGTTTTATGATTAAGAAAATGATTTATTAAATACATTATTATGAATGTTTAAAATTTTGAAAAATGTTCTTAATGGAATATTTTTATATTTTTCCAATCAATTTACATTTTTATTTCACTGAAAATTTGAAAAGAATATTTGTTCCTAAATTAAATGGAATGAACAGTGTTTTCTAATGTCATCACTACTCAATTATTTCAAGTTTAATTAATATTTTTTAATAATTAAATTAATTCCTTCATATTTGGTAAATTTTTACATTTCAAATAAATTATCTCAATGTGGGATGGATTTTCAATGTGTTTTCTATTTTATAAACTCATTAAATGGGGGAACTATATTTTCCTCAAGAAAAGTTTAAAATAATTTTTTAAAATATTCCATTATATGACCTCAATGATATTTAAAAAAAAATTATTTTCATAATGTTTAATCTTAAAAAAATTTATCTTCATATAAAATATATTTTCATTATAAATTATTCCTTGTAATATTTAAAAATTAATTCCCATCGAAGATGAAATTATTTTAGGCTACATATGATTGAATGGGGATATGATCCAAGTATATCATTAATCTTCTTTCTCAAAATGTTTTATGTTTATGATGAAAACATTTTTCTTAGACTTATTTCTCATTCATGGGTTATACCATTACAAATTGGTTATGATACCCAATATTTTTTAAATGGTTTTTCTCTGGTGAAATGATGAAATGATTCTGATTCATGTTTATTTCTCATAGGTTGTGTGATAATTTATTGTTTGTGAAACCCATTTCATTCCATGGGTTTTTATAGGATGAATATTTTATTGTATTTGGGAATATATATAAATGAGTTTTAATTATGTGATTGTGGTTTCATTATTAATAATGACGGTGGTTAAGTTATAAAAAAAGATGGGTGAGACTTATATATCCATCCATTATATTGGGTAAAGACTTATATCTCATGAGATAGAAACAAAGGGAATCCATAGTGAAATCGGTTCAATAAGGGACTTTGTCAAATATGATGGTATTGAATGTGAACATTAACTAACATGATGGTTTGGGGAGGGAACACATTCCACTATGATGAATGTCCAACTATTGGGAAAAGTGGTGTTTCCCACCCATGAGGTGTCACTTTTGAGAGAGAGATTATATGGGTGGTTAAACCAAGCCCCATGTAGGAATACAAGTGGTATTCCACAACCCAACATGTTAAAAAATATCTTAGTGGGTATTCTTGACACATAATTTTCTATGCTTATGTATATTCAAAAAATCTATCTTATGCTAATTGTTTTCCCTTATAGTTTATTATTGTAGATTAAATTTTGATTAATGTCTTCTTAACTGCCAATATATATGTCATGACACATTGTTTTGATATATGACAGGTTGGGTATGAACTTCATATTTTATTTTCATTTTCAAATGTCCTTATTCATATCATATCCTATTATATTATTAATAATCATAATATCCTTTTTTTACCATTACTAAGCATCTAAGATAATCCTTTACTATGTTTCCATTAACAGGGTTATGAATAAATGTACTATGTACAGTATGTATATAAGGAGTATTAAAATGGAATATCTTTGTGGGAAACATCAATGATCATTCACCAGATTATATGATTATGTTCCATGTTTCTAAAGGAACTAAAATATTACTGTCATCAAGCGTGTGTTTCTGTAATGTAACTAATATTAATCTAAAAAGTTATGATATATATTTTTTAGAAACCTAGGATTCTATACAATTATTTTTTTATCTTGTGTGAAAAATACTATAGAATTTCACTTAGATGAGCTCAAACATTAAATACATCCTTAGATACTAGAGTAATTATAGATTCACGATTTATAAAAGTGGATCATTACTTGGAGGATGAAGGTATGTAATGGTTTTAATTAATAGGGATGAAGAATAATTTTGGAAATAGTATTTTTGTAAAATGTACCCCTGAAATATCATCAAGAAGTAATTATAGAAGCTATATTCCATAATTTACCTGATGAGTTTTGGGTGTGGAGATAAAGTGCCTCTAAAATATTATGTTGTTATAATAGCCTCAATCTTTGAAATAAATAAATGGTTTGAATGATAACTAATATGATTTTTTTATTATCATTCGTATAAACAATAATTACTATTAATTATTATTAATTCATGATCAAATCTATGTCTGAAAGTTTTAATTTCATAATAAGATGAATTTTATTAATTTTATAAGACATGAAAATATTCTAGAAATATTTTTTAAACATTAATGATTAAAAAAATTCCTAATATTTCATTATATGATACATAATATTGTAAATATGATATGTAAGACTCATAATGAGATTAATGTCCTACCAAAAATTAGAAAAGGAGTATATTTTAATGGATATATATGAAAATTAATTATACAGAATATATATATATATATATATATATAAGAGCATGGTAAATTGGGAAGATGGATGATTTTATGTTAATACATAATGTTTTATTAGTGTTTATTGGATTACAACAAATGATATTCTCTTACATGTTACATATATTATTTTATTTCATTTGAAAGATAAATTTCTGAGAGCCTATTGAAATATGAAAAAGGTAAAACCTTAAATTGATACATTAAGGATGATATAAATTGTACTCAATTCTTGTCCAAAAATTTTACACTAATTTGATAGAGGAATAATCCTTACATTTATATGTAAGATATTTAATATCTTATATAAAGGACAAGATTTAGTAAAATGCATGATGTGTGAATATTAAACATATAAATGTTACAGAAATTGCTAAATGAATAAAAATCATAATTATTCCAAGGGTATAGTGATTCATGATTATTATTGATAAAATGATATTTTAACTCCAGAGAAGATGTTTTACTTATAATGTAAGATGTGAAGGAATAGTAGTCCAAAGGTGGTTCTCTGAAATTAAGGATTTTCATGTCACATGATGTATGAAATGATGTAGTGATCTATAAAAATAGATAATTCATTTATTTCAAGACACATTTTGACATTACACATTAAAATATTTATCTTCAAGATAAATTGTAGGATTTAACCATATTGTGAGGTGATATGTTACACCCCAGTTGAAAATTCTTATTTAAACATTCGTAGAATATATATATATATATATATTATAGTATTTTTTTTGAAGATTTTAAATCCAATGGACCATTGAAGATTAAATTATGATATAATTAACTAGTGTTTAATGAGAATAAAGAGTGAATAATTGATAATATTATGTTTCAAATATTGAAGAGTATTTACATATTCAAATATGGAAATATTTTAAATTTTATTTATCATAGATAAAAAGATGAAGAAGAAAAATTAGAATAGAGAGAAATCGATTCTTAATACCAACAAATATTTATTGTAATTTAAGAGAGTGAAAACTCAATATAATATAGAAACCGTATAATACATAAATAGTAAGAGAATGAAAATAATATAAGAAATTAGAATGAGAAGATATGGTGCATAATTATCCTATGATTCCACTATATTATAAAATACTGAGAATTTCGATTAATGGAGAGACTAATATATACCATTGTCTTTACTTCCCATTTATTTTGACTCTGATTGACCGAGGGTGTAATAATATTGGTGATGATAGATAGATAAAATAAGTAGATTTAGTGAAACAAGTTGGTGATCCTGATCCAAAATAAGTTTGGGACACCCAAATACTTGATGCAACATTGCCAAAATTATAACAATTATAACCAAAGTTAAATTGGTATTCAAAGACCTACCAATGAATAAAAATGTATCTCATTGTTGAAGATGTTATATCGAAGAGTATAATAGGGATATTTTTCAACATAGAATGTTTGAGGAGTGTTGATGGAAAGAGGGATCCACTTTATTCTTATCTAAACAACTAATATTGGGAGAAAGATGTTGTCACATGAGTCCAAGATATATTATAACCTTATAATGAACTAACATACAAATCTAATAAGATTAAATGATATATTTTAACCTTATCTTCATTAAATAAAAATATTCAAATATTAATACTCTATTTATTATCTATTAAATATAATAATATAGTTTATATAAGTGTCTCGGAATTGACTCTAAAACAATGAGGTATAGATACCCTCATCTGGGTTAAACCATGTAAAAATATTATATAATACTATAACTTCTTAATTTAATCCTTTAGATTTGGTGGTATGTATTGGTATAACATAAGAAGATACATATATCATGACTAAGACAAATGTTAGAATATTAAGAGGGGATATTAAATGTTATAAGAATTTGGTAAAATGTTTCACATAGATTCAAAACCCTCTCTCAATATGATGGTATAATATACTAGGAACATCAAGTAGTATTTAATATAATCTAAGATTATTTTCATTATATCCAATTTCTTTCATGTTATATTTATTAGAAATTTCTTATATATATAATTATTGATGTATTAGTGATTACATTGATGGAAAACATTGTTATATCTCTAGAAAAATCGTCATCATAGTTTTTAGTTAAATACATAAAGAACATCTAAACTAAATAAGAAAATAAATTAGAAAAATATATCAATATATAATTTGGATACACTAGAAAGAAAATTTAATCAATGTATCATTATTTATATGAAATATATAGAAAAGTTTCATCATAAAAAATTCACTTAAATCTATGAATAATGAATGACTAATAATGTAATTAAATATATTAAATACATAAACTATGAATTTTAAGATTTCATAAAGAAATTTCTTAATAAAATTTTCACTTATATATTTGAATTTATTTATGAAATATATGATTAGTTTTTATATCTAGAAATAGATAAAAAAACAAAAAATAATTGCAACTAAAGTAGAAAAAATTATTCTCTATCATCAAAGAAGTAAAATCCAATAAGAGATCCTTAATTATAAGTAAATAAAATTTATACTTGAATAAATAATTTGTATAATAGAAATTTTATGAGATATCTAAGGTATGTAAAATTATTGATAATAATATCTTTGATTTTTTTAAAAATAATATAGTGATCATATAAGTCAATAATTCACAATTAGATATCAATGTTAAAAGGGTAAATGAGTTTTAAAATTATATACAAGAAGACGTTAAGATTCCTGAAGATTATATGAATATGATGATAACTTAATGTAAAGATATTTTTAAATCACATGTATTCCATAAGAACACTTAAAATATATGATGTCTTAAGCCGAATGTTAATTTAAGATATCTACATATTACTCATGATAAATCTTAATAGGAATATGAATGAATAATTTCTTTAATGAAAGGTTCTTATCCGAATATTTATTCATGAAATGGTATTTCATGTGGAAGGAAGGGATTGAAGTAATAACTTTATATATCCACTATATTCCCTAAAAAATGGTATTTTTGGCTATTAAATGTTTTATACATCAAATATGTTTCATTTTCTAGTAAATATTACAAATCAAAATATGAGAAAATATGGATGGAAAAAAGTGATGAAAACAACCACCACTATTTGAAGGGTGGATGATACAAAGAGAATGAGAACTAACACCTAAATTGAATTTGAAAATTGGGGTTTCTCCTCCGAACATATCAAGGAAATTAATCTTTCTAGGTTGAGTTGAAATGAAAATAGTCAAGGTTTATTGGTCACTCCTTATGATATAGAATATGTTTACACAAAATCATTGGATGTTTTCTGAATTTTTCAATCCCTTAAGAATATAGAGGGATTGGATTATGGGAGAGAAGTAATGAATATAAACCATGTATATAAGATTTAAGAAATACCCATAGTGGATGGTGAATATTTCATTCAATAATGAATTTGACATTTTGGAAAATTTTAATAATAATTGAAACACATGTGATAATTGTGATCATGAGTATTGTTTTGAATCAATAAATCATAAGTAATATGCTTCTAAATAGAAAATACCACACAATCCATGATGAATGAAAATAAGTTATTGAGATCTACCCATAGGGTGAAAAAAATAGTGATGAACAAAGAACACCCAAGAAGTATATTATGGATGAGAAACCAATGAAAATGATTAGTTTGGTAGAATACATGAAATAAAAATAATGTTAGATATTACCAAATAATCGTAACTCAATTATGGAAGATATACAATTTTTATGGTGAAACAATACATTCCATAAACCTAATAAATACATGACATGGATACTTGGATATAATGAGTTATTTTGAAGAGAATAAAAATCAAAATGGACTCCATATTCTATGAATAATACTTTAAAAATGGAGGCTTCATAAAATGTGAAATATAGAAATATTCCTAAGGATTGCATGACCTTATGACCCACATAGTTTAAAATTGAAAAGATGATGGAGAAAGAGAAAAATATTTCATATTCTATGCTAGATAATATGAAAAATAATACTTCACGTTAGATAAAATTTTAATGTAATAATTATTTTCAAAATAAATATGTTTAAATCATGAAATAAAAGGGGGAGTTGTCTTTGAGATGTATACTAAATATATATCTACAATTATTTTAACTTTAAATTTTAAAAAAAATCATATCCTTGTTACTTTAATTAAGCAAAAAATAATGAATCACTTTATCCACATATCTCATGTTATTATGTATCTATATGAAGAATTAAATGTGATGGATGTAATAATAAAAAATGGTTAATTTTATTATATCTATATTGTATGGTGAGATAGCCATAATGCAATGTTTTAACTAGTATCATGATGTATCACTATAAAATTTTATGTTATATCAGAAAGATATGAATGGAGTTATTTTTGAATAATAGAATCCATAATATATATTTTTTATGATTATCCCTTTTGGTTAAATTGATATGATAATTTTTTCTGAAGAAATTTTTTTATATAAAGTGGAAATTTTGGACTACTCTTATAAAAATATAATATTTAGTTATTTAAACCTCTTTCCTATGTTTTTTTTTTGATTTTATTAAATCTTATTATTATGGGGTTTTTTAAAATATAATATAGCATGAATGGTATATAAAAGACTACACTTATTTATTTTTAATGTTTTTTTTGAAGATGACTGAATATGTTTATTTATAATACATCTTGAACAACCCCTAGGAAGTTATATCCAAGTTATTATTATATACTTAATAGTTTAATGTATAATTGTTATGTCTAAGATAATTGCTCTAATTTTATAAATTGTGATAACAAAAGTAAAATTAGATTTCATTAATTTATGGATCATCTGTGATTATACCATTTTATAAAGTGTGTTTGGTTATAACCATTAATATGGTTGAAAATAAAGGGGATAAGATGAGATTTCAGCATAGAATGAGATTATGAAAATGTTATTCATTACACTTAAATATTTTTATTTAATATCAATTAGGGGGAGATAAAATGAGAATTACTGAAGATATATTCCTTATAATCTGGGTGATATTATTAATGGTATTAAAAAAATAAAATGTCATAGATTTAAGAGAGCAATGTTTTGAGATAGTAGTATTTTATTAAATAACTAAACAAGTATTCAATATGTGTTATGTGATGATAAAAGATTAGTGGATCAAGTGATAAGAGAAGCCCATGATTTATAAACAGTACCATAGAAAATGGATCCTAAAGACATATATACTTACTATGATATTGGGAAATAACAATTGGTTCATAGAGTACATAGATAAATAAATTCAAGGAAAAATTATTTTATATGGTGATTATTGATTCATATTTAATTTAATAAAGGAAAATTCATGATGGTTGATAAAAGAAATTTACTATAAATTTTCTTTATAAATATTTTGATATCCCTTCCTTATTTTTATTTAGTTTAAAAACTAATGAGGAATCAAACTTGGTTGATATTGAATAAGGAATCCATACTTGAAAAATTAATTAATTTAAAAAGAACAATTTTTGGATGATTGATATTATATGAAGGATGGATTTAACTATTGATTATAATTAAGAATGATGGAGATGAATTCTAGAATCATTATTTCCTAAATCATTACATATCAAAGATCATCCATCATAAATTCCATAATTTATTATCCTAATGTTACATGTTGAGTTATGAATTCTAAGTTATTTTACATTTGAAATATGAGGTGTTTAAGAGAAAAAAATATCTCCATAACTAAAAGGTAGGTAATATAATATAGATGATGTTATTGTTATCATTTACCGTATCAAATATCATGATTGTTTATAAACATTTCATAATTCTTGTTGAGTTTGAAAGTTTTATGATTTGTATAAGGTTATGTATTTTTAACTTCTAATACATGAAAAAAATATAGATCTCTGAGATAAGTCTAAAAAATTGTAAAGGATTCTAATATTTCACATTTTGATACATAATATTATCAAGATGATATATAAGAATCACTCTGATATGATTAAAATACAGAAAAAATAGAATAGATCTTGTGGGATACATAAGATAATTGGTCATATTGAATATATATTTAAAAAACATGTTTGATTTGTTAATGGAAGGATATTATATGGATATGTAATATATATTGTGTAAAACATACTTTAATTCAACGATGCAAATAATCTTACTTGGTACGTAAGATATCTGAATGCATATGGATGTTATATTGTGAGGGCCTACTAAATTATGAAAAAGTAAAAAAAATGATGTTGATATATAAGGGATGATATGAATGGTACCAAAGGTTTTTAAAATTAAATTTCTTAGGTTTTTACAAAATTTTTAATGTAATTTAGAAAAGGAAATGCCTTATGTTGATATATAAGATATTTTATCTCTTTTTGTGAAGGTTAAAAGTTAATAAAATGTAATATTCTCATTGATTAAAGATTATGATATTAATGTTTTTATTTAATGAATTAAAAATTAAAATAACTCAAAATTTTATTGTGTTCATTCTATGTGTATATAATTTGAACATTATACCATGTAAAATTATACTGCATGACAAACAAATATGCAGATGAACAACATGTTGAAGGTATATATGAAGATATTTAAATCAGATAAATTATTCCACATTGTAATGGGATATGGAATTCAAATCATGTATAGATAATTAGATTTAATATGATAAGACACATTACAACTACGTTGTTTAGAATAAATGTGAGAATTCACTCACATCGTGAGGTGAGAGGTTATGGAGAAATTTCATGTTCTTTTTCATTATTATGTGAAAAATATGGATATTTTTTTTATGTTTTGAAGAATAGAAATCATGAGTCTTGTGAAATATTAAATTTAGATATATTTTTTAGGATTTAATGAGAATAAAAATATAATCCTTGAGAACATCACATTTTTTAGATTGAAACTAACTCCACGAAATTCTAATGTACAACTTTTTATTTGATAGCGTGGATAAAATGCATCGCCAACCATGTAAGTGAATATAATAACATGAAACTATATTATATATTTAATATTTTAAATATATTCAATACATGATATATCTTGTAATGATCACAACACTAAGTTGTATTTAATTTCACGCAAAAGAGACATCCATTGATAGTTTTTGTTACACGCAAGACCGAGTTCCAACAAATAATAATGTATTATTACAATTATATTATTTAATATAATATAATATATCCTTGTTGTTATGTTAGAGGTTATGAATATTAGTAACTATATTATTAATATTTATTGTTTAAATAAATATAAAATGAATTCATTGGTTACCAAATAATGTGAAATGAAAATAAGAACCTATTGGATATAAAGAGAAATAATATTATTTATATTCTTCCAAAAGAGTTTTGTCTTAATAAAAATTGTAAATTTCAGTTATTGAATGAGTTAATTTAAATATATATTTTACATATTTAATAAATTATTTTTTTTATTCTTCTATTATGTGTTATATACATAAGATAAGAATAAACACTATTTTACACATAAAAAACTATATTTTGGAAAGGAAATTTTACCACCTTTTCATAAAGAAGCCATTTTAAATAAAAAATTTAAACCGTAAATAAATTTAATATGTTAAAATAAAAATCTTATTTGAATAATAATCATAAAAATAGGGTTAGGGTGAAATTTTAGTATTTTTCGGTGAAGATACATTTTTTAATGAATAATGAGAATACAGAAATTTAATTCAAACCTAATTCTTTATCTAATTTATTTATAAGGTAAAATTATAATTTTAAATAGTTTTAAATTTTTATTAGATTATATTTTTATAAATTAATAAAATTTAGGTAATTGTTATCAATTTCAATTTTATATTTTAATTAAAATTGTATAAAATATTTTGGAAATTTTTACTTCAAAATCCTACATTATTGTCCCACCTATGGGATGAATATTAAATTAATTTCAGCCACATATTTGATTGGAATTTAGAAAAAAATAATTAAATATTTTTCACCTTCATAATTTATAATGTCTAATAAGTCCAACTTTTATTTTTACCAAAATTAATGTTGAAAGTAAAAAAAAATTAATTAAAAATATTAAAGTAAAATTAAACCTAATAAAGGATTAAATCATTGACATAAGGTCCCAAATAACCTATCCAATTTTCAAACACATATTTTATTAAAATATATCTGAAATAAACCTTCCATTTTATATATTTTTTTTGGTTTGGTATGACTTTTTTTAGGTAATAACATGTGTACACCTAACTTGTTTCCAAAAAATCCAGGTGAGTCATTTCCCTTCCCTATAAGAGGCCACCACCTGTCCCATTTCCTCACACATCTAGTACCCCTTAGTATCAGTATATATATTCCTAAATAGTTTCCCAAAATCCATATCCTAAAACTTTATAACTCACTTAGGGAAGAAATCCGTTTGGTACAAACCCAAAGAAGTTACCCGATTAAGTGGTAATATCTTCTATCAATATATCTACATTCATTTCCTTTGTCCACCAACTCAAATCTCATTATAGAATTATTAAATAAAAATGTATCTTAAATATATTAGTAAGTTATTATGTAATGTTTTTTTCCTACAAATACACACACAACCATCTAATGGGAAATGAACATACTGTTTATGTGTACGGGAAACTACAACCTCGCAAAATGATGTTTGCTTATTTTTCTATTACAACCTATAATGGTGGTAATTATGATGGAATATATGTTTACATATGTTATATATGATATTTATAATATTCTTATTCTTTTGTAATTATTATTTATAAAATAAATTTATTCTTTCTATCTTTTATAAATGTGACAATTTTGTTTGAGGAATTGTGGACTATCATCCCCTTGATGTGATATGACTCATTCATACCATACATGGAACTTATAAAGTATAGTTTTAATAAAAAAATGTAACATATATATATATATATCATATTTATTATTATTTAATTATAATATACATATGTATCATTTATTTTTCATTCTTTTAATACAATAATGAAATTAAAGCAGTATTCATGCATACGTATGACCTACCATCTCCATGAATGGTGCACTTCATTTCTAATATCCAAATATAATGAACTAATATAAATACAGATGTAATGACTATAAACGATATTTAATCCATGTTTTACATTCTGGATGTGATGAAATTATTATCTTATTCACGATAACAACAAATGGAAAGTTTAAACTTACTTGAGTAAACTAGGAAATTAACACCTAAAATAGTGACATTAATGAAAGAGTGTTCACAAATGGTAATAAAAATTTATAAATAATTAATATATGATATTATAATCAATATTATGTTTTTGTTATAATTTTTTAAAATATTTTAAACCACTATACAGGTGGATAAATACCACACAGCAAAAGTCAGGTTAAGGTAAGGGAATTTCATCTTATTTTACATTTCAATATGACTTATTTATTATTATATGCACATTCACTTTTATTCTATTTAAAAAAAACCTTGTTCATGTTATATCATGAATCCCCTTATTATCGTGATATCATAAGTTTCATTTAGTTTCATACCAGTCTTGAGATTATGATTGAAATCTTTCAAAGTGGTATGGGATACTCTGGAATATTTAAAGATTATTCTCCTTATGATTATTCTGAATGATTATATTTGAAATCTAACTTATTTTTGTGATTTTTGAACTTTTATTGAAATAGTAACTATATTTTTATAATTTTACATTTAAAATTAAATTTGAATTTCCTTATTCTCAAAAAATGGATATTAGTATTTCCTAAATCGTATACCAAATTATATATCGTGTCTAATTTAACAATTTTATTATTATTTTGGGGAAATATTTATAATTCTTAATTATTTATTAAATAAATATTTTTCATAAAGAATATTATTTATTTTTATTATTCAATATGATGAGTGATTTTGACTATAAATAATGGGTGTATACCAAACATTGTATATCTCTTCGATGCATCGACAGGTTTTCATGAGACATATAAGTTGGACAAATTAAATGGATTTCTATTCATATTTTAAAACCATCTTTTAAAATGTCTTGATGGTATAGGTCGTCATGTGCCTTAGACATGACTTCAATTAATAAATCATTTCCCTCATTTAGCTTCAATTGTAATTCATACAAGATATTTTTTATTGATATATCTATAGATACATTTTATTGATTAAATAGAATTTTTTTGAGTTTATTACCTTTCCATATTGATTTTTCCTTATCTTGTTATTTTCATGGAATGTGTTATTATTTATTTAACATTCCATGTTAATTTATCGTCATTTATTAATTGTGTCTTCCATTTTACTTACCCTTACTGATCATTTTATCTAAACCATGTTATATTTCATTTCTTCAGGTAATGTTTAAGAAATCATTGAAAAAGTTTTCAAGGATGCAATTTATTTCATTTCGTTATGTATCATGTTTGTAATTTCTACTTCCCAATGTATTGTGGGTATCATGTACGTATTATGTCTTTAAATACAGATAAAAGGATCTTTCCTTCTATTTTTGACTTCTAGTAATCATTCAAATGTAATAAAATAATGCACAAGCTACAAAATTCTAGGTTTGGGGCATTATAGTTTGTATTAGAGGAAGTTTAGAAACATCCTTGGTAACTTTATTTATAAAAGATGGATTAGGGAATCTAAAACTAAGATAGACTTTGAGTATGAGTATAAAAAACATCCTAGCATTTTGGTAATGAATATATTATGTGTCAGTTCCTAGAAATACAACTCAACATAGATACTAAAAGTGGATATGGTTATAGAACATATGTACCTAGGAGTAATAACTCTTAAAATGTGTTCCAAGCCAGACTCGAGGAAACCTGGTACAAAAAAAATTGGCGTTACATTGCACCTGCTATGAAAATATCTGGAGATATTCTTAGTATAGTTTACATTTTCTATACCTACTATTATGAAGAATTAAAATGTAAACTTTCCCTATAGTATCCAACATTTATGATTCTAAGATTTAGGATGAATAAATTTATGTTATGTTTTATAATATATTTAGAGTTATAGAAGTTTACTTTATGGGATATTATTGTGTATCCTATTGTTTAGAAATAGTGTATGAAAAGAATAATTGTACTAGAACTTGTGGAAAATGTAGAGATATCCCCACTAAGGAAAAAGATATTACTACTATTAGAACTAAGAAAGTTATGGGTATATTAGGGCAGCTTAGTCAGGTTATGAAAAATAACCTTGCCCGAATGGAGAAACTTTTTCTATTGAGAGAATATCTTATACAGTATCACTTAATTCAGGATAAACCCCCCATTATTTATTTGGAATACTAATAAAATTATATATGGGAAATGGATTAATTATCTGGAGAAGATATTTATGGCCTTGGAATACAACAAAATGTAAAGGGTTAAACATGGAGTCTATTGTCTCCAAGGTGATGTTGATTAGTGGTAGTATATGATCTAAAATGCAGAGGAATAATAAATTGATCTCATGGAATGGAGAACATTTAATGAAATATAATTTGATAAATACTCCCCTCGTGATCAAAAAATTGATATTTATAAGATGTTCCTTGGATTAAAGAAATGTTACGAATAGAGTGTTGCAGATTATGAAACTATGATTACAAGGTTAGCTAGGTATACTATGGATTATATACACAACATAGAGTGAAAGATCAACCACTCCTCTAATGTAAATATGCCTAGTCTCTGGAGGGTTCTAGTGTCTCAAAACTTTTCTTCATATAATTTATAGTTTTATATTCTATCAATATAGATAGATAATTTTCCAAGTCATAGGTATTTAAGTAAAAACAAGAGGATAAGAGGTTTCTTGAACACTGTGAAAAGGTGAATGAGTTAAAGAATATGAATGGAATAAAGGATTTTAATAATTTTTATATCTATAGAAATAATCACCCTATTAAATGATTGAAATTATTGTGAGTTTTTATAAGTGTGGAGAAAAGGATCTCAAGGAAAAAAGAATTAAAAGTAAATAAGGAAAATAATGTTATTCAATGTTACAACTCCAAGGATATGGGGCACTACATGAACGAATTCCCTAAGATTAAATAGAATATAACCCTCAAAAGAATTTAAGGGATCAAGGTCAAGTATATGTTATTGACACAACCAAAGTGGAATGATTATTGTACTTATGTATTTTGATCTAATAATTAGGTTGTAATATTATTTTTATTACTATGTTCTCATCATATGATTTATGAAATAAGTAAGGATTTTTCTACAATACTTTTTGATTAAGTATTAGAGATCACATTATAAATGGTACCTAGAAAATTTGTTTAGTATAAATTCAATAAAATTCAAAAACACATTATTGAGGGAAAGACAACCATCAATATGTTCCTGATGTTGAGATAATGGTGAAGAAATGATAGATTTGGATTACTGTTTACTACCTTAAAATTGAATAATGAATTGTCATCATGTGGTATATGCTATTATTGAGGAAGTTTTCAACACTTCCGGATATAAGGAATTTATCCAATAATTGTTTTTTTAGTTAAGAAATATGGAAGAATTCATGTTTCTAATAAGGATTTTTGGAAATTTGAGTTATTACCATATTTCAAGAGGATACATGATGAGTTATTTACATGATTGGAATATGTATATTTATAGTTATTTCATGTCGACTAAAGGCTAATGACAAGTTAGTATTCTAAAATAAGTGACCTTATTTATAATTTTTTTGATCATATTATATGGGAAAAGTTAACTATTTATAAAAAAATTAATATGATCATTGTGGGTGATTATAGAGGTTGATGTATTACTTCAACAAATACTACATCATGTTCCAAGAGATGAAGAAGAAATATTTATTGTCATAATAAAAGGAAATATTTATGTTTATAGTAACCTATATTTACTAATATTCTTATAATGTGAAATAATTCCTTATTTATAGAAAAATTGGTTTTGAAACAAAAATGTTTCCTTATTGTAATCATTTTTTAAAATATCAATGACTTTTATTATATCCCATGGTTTATGGTTTTGTTGTAAAAAAAATTCATATTAATATTTTCTATAGAACTCTCCATCGGAACTTGATTGTTGGACTTTTTCCCATATCCATGTTTGAATTTCCCACCGATGTTCTTTTATTAGAGAACCTAGTTACGTTACTTTTCTACTTTCATTTCACTTGTGTTAAGAATATGTTCTATAAAATCTATTTATGATGTAGGTGTTTCAAAAAAAGTTTATTTTCAATTCCTAAATTACTGAATTCAGGTTTAAATTGTGAGGATACAATTTACTTAAGGTGGGTAGAACATATCACCCCAAAATTCTAATATACAACTTTGTATTCGATATCATGCATGGCATGAATCAAAAAGCGTGTAAGGGAGTATAATATCTTAAGAATTTACTATATATTTACTAGTTTAAATATATTAAATTCATGATATAGCTTTTAATTTAAGAAACAATGATTTATCTTTCACTGTACGCCAGTGGGACCTTCCTCGATAACTTGTATTACATGCAAAACAGAGTTTCACCAAATAACAATATATTATTAAAATGTTATTATTTTTTATAATATGGTATATCCTTGTCGTTATTTTAGAAGCTATGAATAATATTAACTAACTTATGAAAATTTATGTTTTGTATAAATATAAATTTAATTAATTTGTCACCAAATATTGAGAAATTAAAATAAAAACCAATTGGATAAAAATTGAAATATTATTATATATATGATTCCAAATGAGTTTCTTCTTAAAAAACATAGTTAATTAAAATTAGTGAATTATTTTAATTAAATATATAATATATATATTTATTCAAATATTTTTTATATTCATATATTATGTTTGATATGAATATGATAATAATAAATCATATTTTACACATAAAAACCTATATTTTTATCATGGTAATCTTATCACAATTTAATGGAGAACCTATTTTAAATCCAAATTTTAAACCTTTAATAAATTTAATATTTTAAAATAAACATATTATTTTAAATAGAAACCTAAAAATTTGTTTAGGGTAAAATTTTGGTATTTTTGGTAAAGATTCATATTATAAAGAATAGTGAAACATACTGAAATTTAATTCAAAACTAATATTTTATCTAATTTATTTATAAGGTTATATTGTAATTTTAATTGTTTTTAAAGTTCTATTATATTTTATTTTTATTAATTAATATAATTTAGGTTATTTGGATCAATCTCACTATGAAATATAATGTAAAATCAAATCAAACTTTTGGAAATTTTTACTTTAAAAACCCGCCTTGTCGTCCCCTCTATGGTATGAATTTTAAATTAATTTTCCCCAATTATGTTATTTGAATTTGGGAAAATGGATTCCATATTTTGAATTATAATAATTTATAATTTATAATAATATCATATTCTTTTTTTATCAAAAATATTAGTGAAAGTAATTAAAATTAATTACAATTATTACGGTAAAATTATGCTTAATAAAATACTAGATCTATTAAGGGACCAAATGATCTCTACAATTTTCAAAAATATATTTTCTAGAAATATATCATACATAAACGTTCTATTATTGATATTTTATTATTTTTTATGAGTTTTTTTAGGTAAAAATTTGTGTGAACCAAACTTGTTTCCAAAAAAACCAACTGAGTCAATTTCCTTCCCCATAAAAGGCAACCACCTCTCCCCATTCCTCACACCTATCAGACCACTTCTGTTAAGAAAATATATTCCCAAATAGCTTTCCATAATCCCTCCCCTCGACCTTGAATCCCCTCTTTGTCTAATAATCCTTCCGAAGAATCATTTTTGTACGAAAAAAAATAAAGTTACCCGATTAAGAGGTAACGTCTTATCTCAGGTTCTCTAGTTTCATTTACATTATCCACACCCTAAAATATCTTTATTACATTATAATATAATAAAAAAGGTATAATAAATATTATATTATGTTTTATAGAAATGGATCGACTACACTTACACACACCTCCATCTAATTGGTAATAAATATATTGTTTCTGTGTATGGAGAACTATTGTCTCAAGAAATGATGATTGGTCATTTCTCCATTACCACCAATCATGGGGGAAATTATAATGAAATATTTGTTTATATATGTTATATATGAAATTTATAATTTCATTGTGGTTCTTTAATTTTTTTTTACATCATACATTTATGTTTTATATCTTGTGTAAATACGATAATTTCATTTGAGGAAGTGTGGACTATTGCCCTCTCAAAGCGATATGACTCATTCATACCACACATGGAATGTATAAAGGATGGTTTTAATAAAAATTTGTAACATATATATATAATAGATATTATTATATATTATAATATTCATATGTGTCATTTCTTTTTCATTCTTTTAATAAAACAATGAAATGATAGTAGTGTTCATGGATACGTACGACCTATCATTTCCAGGAAAAGTGCACTTCATTTATAATATCAAAATATAATGGACAACTAAAAATACATATATTCTGATAATATATGATAATTATTCCATGTTTTACATTCTTTAGATAATGAAACCATGATCTAATTAATGATAATAATAAATAACATGTTAAAACTTACTCTAACAAACTAGGCAATTAACACCCAAAATAGTGAAACTAATGAAAGAGTGTTCACAACCAGTAATAATATATGATATTATAAAGATTATTATGGTACTGTTATAAGTTATTAAAATATTTTAAACCACTATAAATGAGGATAAATGCCATAAAAAAGTCAAGGTAATGGAATTTCGTCTCAATTTACATTTCATTTTGGATTAGTTGTTATTATGATCCAATTAACTTGTATTTAGTGTACATACTTACTTTTTCATTTTATATCATGAATTAAATTATTATCATGATATTACAAGTTTCATTTAGTGTGATACCTTTCTGGAGATTATGATTTTAATGTTTTCGAAGTGGTATGGGACACTTTGGAATATTTGGTGATTATTCTCCTCAAGTTGTTTCTTAATTATTATATTTAAAATGTCAATTATTCCTGTGATTGAAGACCTTATCATAAAACAATTACAAAATTTTAATCATTTATGAATGGAAATTTACTTGAATATCTATACTCTCTTATAATGGTTATCATTGTTGCCGAAAGTGTATAACATTTTACCTATAGTGTCTACTTTGACAGTTATTTGATTTTTTGGTGAAATATTGATAATTATATATTATTTATTCAATATAGATATTAAATAAGGATTATAATTTATTATTATTATTATATATGAGTAATTATTTGGACTAGAAAAAATGGGTGGATGCCAGAGTTTATATAGCTCCTTGATGCATTGATAGGTTCTTATGAGACAAATAAGTCGGCTAAATTAAATTTGTTTCTATCTATAGTTATAAACTATCTTATGAAAGGTCTTGAAGGTAATGGTTTTGATTTTCCTTATACATGATGTAAATTAATAAATTATTTCCTACATTTATACTTAGTTATAATTCATCCATGAGAATTTTTATTGATATATCTATGGATATATTTCATTTCAATTAAATGATAAAATGGAATGTGCTTCAGTTTCTTACCTTTACATATTGAATTTTTATTATCTAGTTGTTTGAATGGCATGTGTTATTATTAATTTACCTTCCCATGTTAATTTATCCTCATTTATTCATTATTTCTTTCTTTTTACTTACCCTTACTAAGCATTTGATCTCGCCCTTATTATGTTTTTTTCTTGAGGTTATGAAGATGAAGTCTTTGAATAATCTTTAAAGATGCAGTTTATTTCATTTTATTATATATAATTTTTTTAATTTCTCTTTAAAAATGTATTATGGGAATCATGCATTTAATCTATTTTTCCAAGACTACATAACTAATCGGTCTTTCATGATTTGATTCTTTGTAGTCATGCCAATGTAATAAAATAATACACTGACTTTGGACTTCTAGAGACAGGGTATTACACTGAAGGTTTTTTTCATACTCAAATATGGAAAAAATGTGATCACCATTAGGTGAAGGTAAAAAGAAGATGAATATGTAGATAAAATGTAATTTAGAGAAACTAAAAATGAATACCCTTAAACATTATAAGTACTAAAGAGATAGAGAAGCTGATAATAATCTATACATAAAATCTCATTCATAGATGAAGATAAGAATAAAAATAGAAGAGTTTATAAAGATAATTTGGTTTTACATCCAATATTGTGATCACTATATCAAAGAATACAAAGAATAAGGTTTTATAGAGAGACAAGTAGGGGAAATTGAAAATTTTTATCATTTATTCAGAGGGTCATAAAGATTGAAGAGATTTTGTGATTGAATATCACATAAGTATCAAAGAAGTATATTTAGTGATAAAGGATAATAATATTAATCCGAAAATTGTTTTTTGATTTAGGATAATTGACACATCAAGGCCGACATGAATGCTTCTGCTACAAAATATAGATCAACAGTCTGCGACCTATCAATGATGGAAAATAACTCTTATTTTGATTTAGTGACATCTAGAAGTATTCTAAATAACTTATTCAAGAGATGGAGTGGGAGTAGGGTTGTTGACTAGAAAAATATGGTATAATCCTAGTAGAACAATTATTATCGGTAGATGGATACTTTCATAAGAGTCATAGATGTATTATACCTTTCTCATCCAATCAATTGTACAACCACATATAAGTCAAAGATTTTTTCATCCCTTCTTGTATTGACTAAAAAATATTCAAGGATATATTATGTCCTTATATTTTATTACCACACAACATACTTTTTATTTGATTAAAACATAAAAGGATAAATAGCCTATATAGATATAGTTTAGGGGGCCTAAAATAGTGCAACCCAAGAGCATCAGCCCGAAAAAAATGAAAACCCTCAGGGGGGAAAGGAAACAAGACTAAAAAAATTAAAAGCCTATCCTCCAAAGATACTTTATGAACAAGGAAGTCAGCAACAACATTTCCCTCACACAATGTATCAATAATAGACATCTAATTGTTCATAAGCCGATTCCACCTTCGAATGGAGTACTTGATAGACCACAGAATGGGAACCTGACCTGAAAGAGATTTATAAATTTTCAACGAATAAATTTCAACCTTTGTGATTAAAAAATTCCTCTGCTCACAATGATACAATCCAATGACAATAGTGAGGTCCTCCACTTGAAGAGAATCACCATTGCGGAAGAAAGCTGAAAAAGCTGCCATAACAGAGCCTTTATGATCCCTGATAACTCCACCCCCCATGTATTAAACCCATGAAACATGACCCGTCAGTGTTTAGATTTTTCCCAAACATCATAGGCTTCCACTTAACCCAACTCCCCATAGTAGAAAACTCATTGTTGGTACAAGGAAGCTGGGGACAAAGGGCCATGATGGAAGGTCTAATCGTTGTATCCATGCATTACCTATCAAAATCTAGAACTAGGTTCTGAATGTTAAATTGAATACCAACAACCATTCCTAGAGAGGACTGGTGGCTCCTAGGGTTTTTGGTCTACCAGAGGACCCAACACCCTGCTGTGAAATTCAGTGACCTTGCCTTCCTATGTAGACCAGTTCTGTTTGCTCCTTCGAACCAAAGCTGGTGAAAAGAATCAGCAGTGGTAAAAACACCCAATCTCCCAAAAAACTGCCCAATGGATCCCTAGGTTTCCTTTTCCCATTGTCTATTGAATAATAGGGGGAGAGTGGACTCACAGGTGGGCATCTTGCAGCACTGGAATCTAGAAGCAAGGCTAATCCCTCTATGTTGAATTCGCCCATCAGTTGGCAAGGCGTTGCTCTGAACGCACCACAAAAGAAAGAAGAACTTCAAAGGAATATCTTTGCACCATATAATCTAACCCCAAGTATCCTAGATAGTAGAAACAGATTTTATAGATAGAAAATATTTTATTTTAAAAACAACTATAGTAGCTTCAACAAAGACACATCAGTCCTGGTCATTATACATCACTATGTTATCAAAAAACATTTCAGATTATCATTAAAAATGGTATTGATGAATAGGGGATAATTACAAGCTTCTCTAAAACTGATACTTAGATCTGGGTAGTGCGGAAAGCCAGGAACAGTGCCAACCCAATTCTGATACCAAAAGATTATATCACCATTTCCAATAATCTATCGAGAATACGGCTAAAGAATATGAATATATTTTTGGACCAAATTCTAGATTCTAGAAGTCTTGCATCTGGAATGAAAACCATCGGCTCTGTAAATAGATTGCATATGCTTTCCCCATAAAGACTTCCCCACAATAATCTTCCAAGCCAAATTGTCATGAAGTCCAACCATAGTTCCAGAAATACTTTTAATATTGATACCACCTTCAATAATTGGTTTAACCATCTTTCTCCAAGAATCCCAATGATGCTTACCCTCTGAGTGCCCATCCCAAAGGAAGGAACTCATAGTTCTCTCAATTCATTCAATAAACTTATTTATAACAGTTAGAGTTGAAAAAATATACATATTTATAGAGGATAAAATAAAATTAATCGACGTGATTCGTCCTCCAAAAGATGGAAACCCATTTTTCCTGTTAAGAATGTGCCCCACAAGCTTTTCAACCACTGAATCAAAGTGCTTAATTAAAATAAGACTAAGAGACATCAGAGAACCCAAATAGTTCATAGGGAAGGATCATTTTTGCATCCCAATATTGGATTCATACACCCTTATTCTCCTCTCAATATATTTATTAGGGAAAAATAAACTTCTCTTCTCACGATTGACAATCTGGCCACTCCAATTTCAGTACACCTCTAAATCATCATTAACCCACTGAATTGACCTTCTACTACCATTAGAAAATAGTATAGTGTCTTCCAAAAACATGAGATGATAAATTCCTCCAATAAAATGTCTATTACAAAAAGTAATCACCTTTCCAGCCTCAATGAAATGATTAAAGTGCATGCTAAGGGAATCTTGAGAAATGATGAACAAAGAGGGGGAGAGGGGATGTCCCTGCCTCAAACCTCTAACAGCTTTAAAGAATCTGAACTGCTTTCCAATAAAAGAAATAGACACCCAAGGAGAGCTAAAACAATCAAAGAGAATACCGATGACCCCCTTAGAAAACCCCATTCTTTGAAGAACCGTAATAAGAAAGCACCACTCAACCCTATCATATGCCTTGCTCATGTCCGGTTTTATTCTCTCATTACTACCAAAAGTTTTAAAATTGATATCACTAATAAATTCATGGTATAAATCAGTGGCCTCTGGGATGGATCCTCCTTTAACAAACCCACGTTGTTTCTCATCCACCCAATTAGGAAGAAGTGGGGAAAGTCATTTTTTGAGTACACCAACCAAAAATTTGTAAGGAACATCGTATAAGATTATAGGCTGAAATTGATTCAGATATTGAGGATCCTTAACTTTGGGAACAAGAAAATTTTTATGTAGCACAAGCCACTATAGGTATATTACCTCCAATAAAGAAATCTTGCACCGCATTGATCAAACTACCTTTAACAATATCCAAATATGCTTTTTAAAAAGAGGCAGGGAACGAATCTGACACCGGCACAATGTCAGAATTCATGTCCCAAAAAACCTCATGAATTTCATCCTCACCTGGAATAGATTTCAACTTATCATTCACCTATTCTATCACTACACATGGAATCAAGTCAAAGAGATCTGAAAATTTACTCAGATAACCTCGATCCATGCTCTACTTAGGGTCCATCAAGAGGGACCTAAATAATGAATCTGCCATATGACCAGAAACATCTCTATCATTAGTATAGGAACCATCCTACATAAGAAGATTGGGATTCATGGTTCTACGTATTTCACTGAGACAAGCATGAAAATAAAGACTGTTTCTATCACCTTCACATAGCAACATGACTCTATACTTTTCGCGAGAAATTCACTATTCTTTTAGTAATAAATTCACTAGATAGTCCTTCTTGGATCTCATGGAACCAAAACATCATCATCCGAGACATTTTCCAAGACCAATTCCATTCGTTGGATGTCTCTATTAATGGCCTCTAACTCTAGATCATCTGAGGGGAGACCCATTGTCTAGGATCAAAGCCGACCTTTTAGATGCCGCAAATTATTATGAAGTGAAATCCAAGGGTTACCTCTAACATAGAGATCCCAATATTTCCTCACAATGTCTAGAAACTCTAGGATATCATTTCACATAGAAGAAAAGTGAAAAAAGTCAACACTAACTCTACTAGACTGCAAGACAATGAAAATAGGGGAGTGGTCTGAGATACTCATTACCATGTTCAAGAATTTAATGATTGTAAAGGAAGAGAGGGTTTCAATATTCACTAGACAATGATCAAGACGACTCCAGGATAAATGATTCCCTTTCTGATTATTACACCATGTAAACAGATCTCCAAAATAACCCGGATCCATGAGCCCATTACTTTCCATGAATTCCACAAAATCTTGGCTTTCTCTCCTAGGAAAGGGATCACTACCATTTTTCTCCTTCGGACGTTCCACAATATTGAAGTCTCCACCTACCATCCAAGGAAAATCTCCCGGACTGAAGGAAGACAAGTCTTCCCACATAAACATTCTAGCATGAGCATCACACTTAGCATAGACCACTGAATGCATGAAAAAACTAACCCTAACCAAAATGCTGATATTAATACTTTGATATGACATAGCGATAAAATCAATTGAAATCCCAGACTTCCAGAAAAATCTAGATATGAGTATTAGTGGGGGAACCTGAGAGAAACCCCTACACCCTCAAGAAACGTGCAAAGTCAATATCTTTAGAAGAACCCTACTTTAGATCTAACACTAAAACCATAGAAATCTAATTATTGTGAGGTTCATTGGAAATAAAGTCAAACTTTAACCAAGATCCCAAAATGAGTACATTCCAAATAAAAAGATTAATCATTAAAGAATGAGGCATCTGGAATGGTTCCCAGATACTTGGCTTAGTGGGATCTTTGAAGACCTGGATGAGAATTTGGATTTCAATCGTGATCTGGTCTGAACTCCATAGGAAGGATCACAAGACTAAGAAGCTGGAGGGTGTCTTCTAGACATTGACACCTTCAGTGTAGAAGTTAATCAAGATGGTAATTAAAGATACAAATAGCTCTCACCCTTCAGTGGGGAAGGAAAACTGAATTCCCTCAAAAGAGACTTCATAGGAGAATCTGTACAATCCCTAGAATCAAATACTCTAATAGTGAGGCAAGGCAGGGAGGGAGAGGCCTGAAAAAAAAATTGTGCCTCCTTGGCACGGGAAAAATCTATAGAGGCTGAGCTATGAAAACTAGAGGAACCATAGAGGGCATAGGGCTACATAAAGGAACAAAGTCCAAGGAAGAGGAAGAAGCCCCCTGATCTGACGGTGAGAGAAGAACCCCCTTCCCTTTATCTCTATACCCCAAATCAGAGGTTCTAGGTGCATGCTGACTAATAGCATCTGATCCTAAATAGGGTTTAAGAATGCTAGAAAGAACCACCTGATCTCGATTCACCTTTGACTTACATTTGTGATATTTCAGAGTAGAGGGTCCTTGCTGATGGAAGTACGAGCAGAAACACAGCGGAGAGGGGAACACCAATGACTGAGAACAAAAGTTCATTCCTTCAACACTAAGGAGAATCTTTGACGGAAGAGGTCGAGATTAATCCATCTCAATGAAAATTCTAGCAGTCGCCACATCCTACAACTAAACGGACCACTCACCATCACATAAAAAGGATTCCAAGAAAATCCTGATGCCACTAAGAAACCCTGGATTATTAAAAGGCATAGGCAAACCTAGAAAATAGATCCACACTACATCCGAAGAGGATTCCTTACCTAGATGAACATCCAAATACCAACGGAAAAGGGAGAACCGCCAGTGACCAACTGAGCGAGGGATATTGCACCAAGCTGAGACAAAATTATCCCTTGAATCCAACATGATGTAGAATGATTTTCAGCTTAACATTGAAACCCTAGTTGTAGAACTTAACCTCCTCAAGTTGATTAACCACATGAAGAATTGTCACTGAGGTTTATCAATCCCAAATCTCGCAACAAGGTTCTATTGAAGTTGATCTGATGATTCCCGAAACACAACTGCAAGAATATCAAGAGCCGAAAATCCATCATCATACTGAGAAGAAGAACTCTAAGAGACATTCGAGAACACAATAGGACCAACTTATGAGGGAATATTTCAGAAAAGGGCTTCCTTGAATGATGGAGTAGGAGGCGGATGACCCTTGGATGTTGAACTAGGAAGCCGAGATCAAGAAGGAAATGAAGTAGCAAAGGGAGCCAACATAAAGGTCAAAAGATCTAGAGCAGGAAGTGACATGTCCATTCCGGACACCAACCAATTATTTATATTTTATTCTGTTATGTAATATGGTGAATATTTTTGTTTCAAATATTACCTGAAGACTAGAAGGAATGGATTCACACTTTGGATTCAAACCTGGTAAAAATGGTGCACACTATTATATCTTTTTTATTTATTACTTTTCATGTGGTTTTATGTTCTATGAATGCATAAGCCTATCCATAAAACATAGTTGATATAGTGGTTTGAGTATTGAAAGGGAAAATTAAAAAAAAAAGAATAATTTTTTAAAAAGTGTCACACTAAATTGGCCCCACACTTTGGGTGGCCAAATGATCAATTGGGACCCTCATAAAGTATGATTTAATTTTTCAATTGAATATAATATTTTTATTAGAATAAAACTCATTAATTATACTTTTGAGTAATATAATAAATAATTTCACAATCCTTGGATAAGTGGTGTTTGTGCTTTTTTATAGTTATTTTTTTAACATAAGTTGTTATTTATTTTTTGAACTAATTAATCAACCGTAATTGAAAGTGTTTTACATAATTAATTATTTCTATAGTTAATAATGGATTAATTATTGAAATATATATGTGTTAGACCAATGGGAAAAGGGGAAATTTTTATCAGAACATTAATTTAAATTTAAATTTTGATAAATTCTTTTCATCAATTACAAATATGATCATAATTTTAAAAATATAAACTAGATATCTCATTATCTTTAATTTCAAGGGTATCATAATATATTTTCTACTTTATTTATTTGATGTGGAAAAATAATTTTAAAATCAACTTAATTTTTTTGATTACAATAATTCATCTGAAACTTTATTTTTCTCTTTAATAAGTATATTTACTAAATTTATTGTGAATGTTAAATGGATTCTGTGTGGTAGAATTTTAGTCGTAATTATTTTTTACATATTTACTAAAACATATTCATATAATTTTATAATCATTATTTACTTAAATTGTTCATTAATTGTTAAATTTTTTATATTTTATTAATCTATATGAGTAGGTGATATCCATTTAATAATTGATTGGAAATTTTATTCTTGGTGATAAAATGATTCAATGATTCAATATTTTAATATCAATATATTTTCTGAACAAAATTTATGAAATTGTTTCATTTTTTTTTATTAAAAAATAATTTACTTTAGAAGTGTGGGTGTTTCAGGATTTTGAATGAATATTGTAGTTAAATGAATATTCTAAAAATTTCATAAAAATAAATAATAAAATAAAATTTTGGTGTAGTTATTTTTTCTAAAATATATAAATATATATATTAAAACTAGAATTAAAAGGAATTTTTGAAATAAAAGAAATTTATTAATGTTTTTATTTATAATTGTATTTCTAATTTAATAAAAATTTTGATGTATATGTTGTAGGTAAATTTTTCAGTTTACCTATATAGTGACTAATACTTTTCATGAAATGATATTACATCTTATTTGATTAATATTCATTACATAACATAACTATCCATGCTAGAATAAAATAGGTCCAGTATCTCTGGAAATATGGAAATGTAAACAACTAGTTCATAATTGAACAGCATCAACTCCAACTAAGTGCATAATAACTAGAGACTTTACGAGTCATATCATATATAATTCCTTTAAAAAACATGGGAAAAATAATGTTAAGAAATAGTGATATCAGATGCTCAAAAAGAATAAAAGGGTAGATTTCAACATCACGTGAGAATAAGGGTATGAGAATATGAGAATAACTTTTGAAAATTGTACCATTCATATTATAGATCATAAACATGATTCATCAAATAAATTCATGCATTTTATAAGACAAGAGTCAAAAAACAATTAAAAAAATCAATGAGATCATATCATTTTCATAACACGTAGATTTTTCTCATGCACATAAGCATATAAAATCTTATGTCAAGGATATGCATTGTAATGACCCAGGTATTTATAAAATAATACTTTTTCATTTCTATTAATTTTTATGAATAATATATTAAATTTAAATTAAAGAGGATTCTTTTTCAGATAGCTTACTCGACACACAACAGCAGGTTTTTCTGAAATCCTATGTTGCACACAACATTGAGTTATACTGAAAAATAATACAATAATATTATTGTTATTTTAAATGGTAGTTAATACCTATCTGTTGAAATAACGGGAATTAATAGTATCATGTAAATTTTGAAATATGGTTTAAACATGTTTAAATAATGATTCATTGGTTACCAAAATTATTATAAATGGAAATAAATACAAATTGAATATAAATGTTTTTTTATGAAAACATATTTAAAGGATAATAATTGGGTTTATAAAATCCTATCACTCTTTATGGATTTTTATTTAATGAAAAATATATTTTATATATTAAATGAAATGTTTTAAATTCATACTATATTTTTCCTATATATTATATAAGAAAAAATTCAATTTTTCAGATAAAAGAAATATTTTTCTAAAAATACAGTTTTTCCACCTTTTAATGGTGAACCCTTTTAAAATATAGTTTCATTAACTTTCATAAATTTTATTTGAAAAAATAAACTTTTTTTATAGAATAGGGACATAAAAATTTAGTTTGGTTAACGTTTTGGTAATTTTCTGATAAAGTTCATTTTTAATGAATAGTGAAAAAATACTGCATTTTAATTCACAACTGCCTTTTCATCTAATTTATTTATACAGTTAGATTTTCATTTAATTAGTTTTAAAGTGTAATTGGATTATTTTTTTATTATTTATTTCAAAAAATTTCATTGGATGTAATTTCACTAGTAAATTGGTCATAAACACATGCTAATCTTATGATAGTTATTACTTCTTAAAAACCTGCTTTTTTGTTTTAATCGTAAGAATTAATTTTAAATTAATTTATTCCAATTCTATGTCTTAAATTTAAATAAATGGATTCCATTTTTAGAATCATAATGTCTATATTGTGTAAATAGGTACCTTTTATTTTTGTACATTATTAATAGTAATTTCATTAATTATTTCTTTTACCATTGTTAAAGGGTAAATCTGGTAAATAAGGGTAAAAAATAATATTATAATAATATTAAACTAACATAAAACGTGTCTTAATCCTATTATATGAGATATTTCCAATAATGTGAATTCTTGTGTCGATTTTAGGACCCTATGTATCCACATGGAAGTAATAATGACATGTTATATTAGTTAATTTAAGGTAAAGAGAAAAATAACATAAACATATATCTTTTACTAAAAAAATAATATTGGGTTATATAATTAATCTCTTCAACTATAAATATTCATTAGAAATTTAAAAATATTTCCTAAATCGTGATATTTTATTTAAAAAATTTAAACATTAAATAAATAAATTTAATTATGACCCAATGATGATGTAGTGATTTCTTCATTAATAAAGGATACAAATAAATGATATTATAAATATTAAAATCAAGGTAATTTGATTATTTTGTTTCCATAAAAAAAATTTATGGATGATATTGAAATGTTATCTTTGAGTTAATGACTTTGTTAAGATAGAATCAGGTTGTTATGAATTTGTAAAAAATTCAAGTATGAATAGTGTCCAAAATTGACATAATTCATAACTTTAAACAATAGATATTTTATTAAATTATATTAAATTCTAAAAAATATAATATTAGAAAAAATAGTTATGATAAGTACCAATATTTCATAAATTACTTTTTTTGGGTCTTTTAACATTATATAGTAATTATATTAACCCATAATTTTATAAATAACATCATATCACGGTAAGATTAAAAAGGGTAAAATAAGGGTTAAACCAAAAAGATAAGGATAAACAAATATACAAAACTTTTCTAAAAAATATTGGATGTTTTTTATTCTAACCCAAATAAACATATATTTGAAATCAATGAGTTTTTTTACCATTTTTAATTGAAATTTAATTTATAATAAATTAATATTTCTAGACATTCCTAAAGTACCCCTTCTCCCTCTTATAAAAGGCCACCAGCTATACCCACATAACTCACACCTATAAAGCCCATTACTTCGTCGAAATTCTAACCATATCATCTCAAAACATCCCTCCCTTCCTTATATAATCATTACCTTGGGAAAAAGTCAATTCAAGAAAGACTTTGGCTCAAATCAAAAAAAGTTACCCGATTTAGAGGTCACATCTTCTCTCAAGTTACTTTCCTTTATTCTTTGATCACATAAAAACACCCGAATCTTCATTATACTAGGATATTTTTATGATAATTATTTGAATTACACTTACACAAACCTCCATCTAATGGATAAAAACTTATTGTTTCTATGTACGGTGAATTATAGCCACACGAAATGATGATTGTTCAGTTTTCCCGTACCACCTCTCGTGGTGGCCATTATGATGGAACTATATTTATACATTACATATAGTATATTTATATTGTCTCTGTGATTCTGTAATCATTATTTAAAACATACCTTTATTCTTTTCAGGATGTGTAAATATGATAATTTCATTTAGGAAAGTGTGTACTACCAGCCTCTCAAAGTGATATGACTCGTTCATCCTATAATGGAACATATAAAGGATGGTTTTTTTAAAACCATGAGAAATATATGAAATAAATATAATACTATAATTATAATATACATTTATATCATTTTATTATTATTCTTTTAGTATGAAAAATAAATGAAAGTAGTGTTCATGCGTACGTACGGTCCACCATATCCATGAACGACTCATTTCATTTATTTTCTCCAAATGTTATAGAGTATTATAAATACATATATACTGGATATATATAATATTTAAATCATGAATATCATTCTTTAGATGATTTATTTTGACAATATGTACAATTTATATCCAAACAAGTTCATTTTCAACTCAAGTACGGAATATCGACATAACAACCAATATTAAATTAAATAATTATGTAATTTTTAAAACGTGGCAATAAGTGATAGAAAATGAATAATAAACCTAAAAAGGTTCTGATGCAAGCAGAAATTAACTTATGTTTATTATTCATGAAGACCAAGGAACATATATGACAAGTCGTACTCAAGGTAAGGGATTTTGTCTCAATCACCTTTCATTGATGAATATTTTGATAATATACACCTCCTTCTTTTATACGATGTATAATAAAACTCTTTGGATTTTAATTTCATTCAAAGGTAATCATTTTTCTATGAGAAGTTTTACTAAAAAAACAAAAAGAATTTTTTTAATTTATTCGGAGACAACGACCTCTCCGTCACTGTAATCGTTATTTGATATTTGGCTTCCTCTATAAGCCTTAATGTTTTGAAGGGAAAAGAAATACGTTTTTCCATATTTGGGTGTTTTCTTATTGAAAATGGTTTTGGAAATGGATTGAGTATTTAAATATCTTGAAATTATTTCTTCTGATTTCAAATGAAATTTTATTAGTGAAATGTTGATATTAGCAATATTTTAGGTGTTATGATTATATAATGGTACTTGAACATTTGAAATGTGGTTACATGATAATCCAATGATGGTTGGTTATGTGATAAACCAAATGATGGGTGGTTCCATGATAAACCAATGATGGGTGGTTCCATGATAAACCAATGATGGGTGGTTACATGAGAATCCAAATGACGGTAGGTTTCGTGATAAACCAATTATGGTTGGTTAAGTGATAAACCAAATTATAGGTGGTTCTATTATAATCCAAGGACATGTGGTTATGTTATCACCTCCAATGCATTGGGTATGGAAGTCGTTCGTATGGATATTCCATTTAGTGATATGTGTGGATGTCAACCATATGATTTTTCAATTTTAGTATGTTTATGTCCTAATTTACCTTTATATGTTATATGTTTCTTTCTATGGGAGTTATTGTAATATTTTGGTTACAAAAAGGGTATGAAATGATATTATATTTAGTAAAGTGTTTTTTCTACTTCCTAAAGGTGAAAAGTATTAATTTATGATAATTCTTTCATAGTTAACATTTTTTAAAAAGTCTAACAGTTTTCATTCATTATGTATCCCTTACTGAAATTTTTATGCTTATCCCAAGGTTTGTAATGTCTTTCACAGGACATAAAGAAAAATAGAGTCAATGATGGGATCAAGGAAAAGTTATATTGTTAAAATATTGAATGATGTCATGTTTCTTTTTAAATTTTTTATTTTATAAGAAAAGGATATTGAGTAGAAGTTTCTACCTGTAATATTCATGTTGCTATGTGTCAGTTATGACTTAATTCTTTAAAGATCTAAACCAAAAAAGAACCTCAATTAGAATTCTCGACATAACTCAATATTATGTAAGGTTTAAGGTTGGGGAATTATAGTTGGTATCATAGTTCTTTTTATATTACTTTAGAGGTTCGGGTTTCAGTTAATCATAAGTGACATGATTTATATGACCACAGTGGTTATTATATTATAAAGCTTCATAGTTATTTTAGATAAGTTGAATGAGTTTAAAATAACAAAACTAAGTATATCTTAGAGTTTACTATCCTCATAAGAATGTATATAATGATTTTACTAATATACTCAGACAAACCTTATTTGTTTTGTAAAATTGTTGGATCTAGCAGGCATCAATGTAACAATAGATGTGAAGGAAACTGTGGTGGTATTCTGAATAAGAAAATGAATGAATAGGGTGCTACAATGAGAACTCTTGCGGTTATTCTTGACCAACTATCTGGAGCCATGATTGACCAATTGAACCTAGGTGATTTTTATAAGGCATTATATATGCGAGAAAAGAATCCCTATGGAAGTTCACATAATAATCACAATTGTAAGTATATTAAAAAATGTGTGTGTTAAGAATGTGGAAAGAAACACCTAGTAAAATGTTTCAAAGGGACAGGAAGATGTTATAGATGTGGTAATGAAGGTCATAAATCAATTACCTACCATGGAAAAAGTAAGCGTTCAGTAGGCTTCACGAAATGGAAAGAAGATATTTTTGAGGGATCAACTGAATGTTTTTAATGTAGTGGGCATCGTCACTACGCAAATAGATGTCCTAAAAAGAAGGTTTGGTAATGGGATTAGCAGGACCGTACAAATACATGTTTAGAAATACATAGTTCCATTCTAATTGAAGATGATGAAAATTAAAATGACCTATAAAATGTAGGGATTATTTTATAGCTCATGTTTTGAATTTATTGAAATCTTATAACATTAGGCATTATTTGTTTTGTAGGGAAGAATTATTAAAGAATATGATGGGAAAACATGGATAAAAGTTCCCGAATAATGTTTGATGATTAAGATGTATACATTTTAGTAATTTAAGAGTTATATTGATTCTATGGATGATGATATGTTTAAAGGTATTAATGATGGGATTAATTTTCAAGAAATCAAGTATTTGTAACCCTTATGTTTGTTATATAAAAATGTTAATTGTGGAAGAATTATATTTTATTTTGTGGATATAGTTATAAATAACCCTTATGGTTTATATGATCCTTGAATTTGATGTAATTACATGTTATTGATTATTTGGAGGAAAAATATGAGGTATGAGATAACCATTGAGGTTAAAATATGTTATCATTATTTTTGAAGATGTTATCTCATTTTGGGAATTTTTTAAAAATTATATAGTTTTAGGAAAAGGAAAACTCACAATAAGGGTGACAACCCATTGTGTCCAGCAATGCTGTGGGAATCGAACCCACAACCAATGTGTAGCTGGGATTTATCACATACCACTATACTAAATGAATCCCCTGGTTAGTATGACCTATTATTTTTAGTTAAATGATTTTATGGATCAAGAATAAGTTTATTTTGGGAAGATATGATTTATCAAATGGATATCTTTAGTATAGTAAAATGATTTGGTGACTAACTGATAAAGGTTATTTTGGAAGATGTTTGCTCTTTTGGGGACACTATATGCCTAAGGAAAATATATTAATGTGGGATTTCATTTAAGGATTAATTGTCGAATTTTATTTTGGAAGAATCTATATTTTTATTTTTGACATATGGTGATTTGGATTATTTATGGAAATGATTAACCTATCATGGGATTATTTTATTAAGTTAATTACTTTTAAGTATGAGAATTTAATAGTAGTCAATTTTATTTAGAGATAAATGTTAAGATTTATCATTGAATACTAGGTGATCAAATCCTTCTAAATTTTTGGGTTTCAATCTTAGTTTGGATTACTTTTATAATTTTAAGGATAATTGTTTATTGAATAGTCCTTGTTAATATTTGGGGTATTGTTTGTATAATTTTGGAGATTAAGAGTATTATTTCTTTTTATAAAGGATTATACTTTTTGAAGATTATCTGATCTCATACTAACCATTTTGTTTTTGATTAAAGATTCAAGACATGATTAATAAATAGTTAATTTTTTTTAGGATAATGTGATTCTTTTAGAAGTTTATTCTAGCACTTCTGGTGTGACCAAATCATCTTGAATAATCATCATTTGTATGAAAGGTGAATTTTTGTTTGATATTTATTAAAGAATGAAACTCTAATTGAAAATTAAGTGTGTTTCATTGTGTTCTTATTCTAAATAGTAAAATAATTCCTCAATGTTATGAAAAGGACCTTAAAACAAAAAAAATTATGTTTACTTTTCCGACTGGGGAATCAAATAATGTTTAACCCATCACAAGTTTGTGGATTTTTTGGTTTCCAACATTCTCTTAATCATGTTTTCAATCGCTCTCCATCATAACTTGACACTTATTTTTTCTTATGTATCCATGTTTTCATATATAGAATACTATTATGTGTTATCTTGGGTTACATTTTTTACTTCTTTTTCTTTCTTTTAAAGTTATAGATTTATTAACTCTTTTTTATAATTTTGGATTTTCAATGAAGTTTCTGAGCCGAATTTTAAATTTGCAAGAACACAATTTCCAAAAGGGTGGAATGATGTAATGACCCAAGTATTTATAGAATAATACATTTTAATTTCATTAATATTTATTAATAATATGTTAATTTTATGTTAAAGGGGACTATTTTTTCGATAGCGTACTCGACGCACAACGTTGGGTTTCTTCTAAATCTTACATTGCACACAACATTGAGTTATACTGAAAAATAATACAATAATATTATTATTATTTTAAATAGTAATTAACTCCTAGCCATTGGAATGGTGGTAATTTATAGTATCAACTATGTTTTTAAATATGGTTTACACATGTTTAAAAAATTATTCGTTTGATACCAAATTTATCAGAAATGGAAATAAAAACCAATTAAATATAAAGGATGTGTTTTTATGAAAACCTATTTAAAAGAGAAAAATAGTGTTTATAAAATCATGTCTCTCATTATGGATATTTATTTAATGAGAAATATATTTCATATATTCAATGTATTGTTTTAAATTAATCTTATATGTTTTCTATATATGATATAAGAACAAATTCAATTTTTCAGATAAAAGAAGTATTTTTCTAAAAATGATGTTTTACCGCCTTTTGATGGGTTACCCTTTTTCAATATAGTTTTTGTTACATGTATATGTTATATTTAAAATAATTAAACTTATTTTATAGAATAAGGACATCAAAATTTAATTTGGTAAATTTTTTGTACTTTTTTTATAAAGTTTACTTTTCTATTGAACAGTGAAAACATACTACATTTTAATTCACAACTGCCTTTTCATCTAATTTATTTATATAGTTAGATTGACATTTTGATTGGTTTTAAAGTTTAATTAGATTATGTTTTTATCATTTATTCCAACTTTGGTCATTGTAAGTAATTTCACTTTTAAATTGGACATAAACACATGTCAATATTTTGATATTTATTACTTCTTAAAATCCCATTTTTTTGGTTTTGACAATGAGAATTAATATATAATTAATTTTTTTCCAATTATGTGTTTTGAATTTGGAAAAATAGATTCAATATATGGAATAATAAGGTCCAAATTATTTAAATAGGTACCTTTTATTTTTTTAAAATTATGGATAGTAACATCAGTAATTATTTTATTTAGCATGGTTAAAAGGTAAATTTGTAAAATAAGTTTAAAAAATAATATTATAGTAATATTAAACTACCATAAAACGTGTCCTAATCCAATTTTATGACATATTTATAACCATAGGAATCCTTGGGTCAATTTTAATACCCCATGGATCCAATTGGGAGTTATAATGACATGTTATATTAATTAGTTTAAAATAAAGAGAAATATATCATAAACATGAATCTTTTATTAAAACAATTTTTATATGGGGATATATAATTGACCTATTTGGATATAAATAGTAATTATAAATCTAAAAATATTTATAAATCAGGAATATTTGTTTATAATTTTTATACATTAAATAAATAAATCGAATTACGACATAATGATGATGTAGTGATTGATTCATTAATAACGGAGTCAAATCAATGATATTTTAAATATTAAAATAAATGTAAATTGATTATTTTGATATCATCCATGAATTTTATGGATGATTTTGAAATATTATATTTTAGTTAATTTCTTTTTTTGAAGGAATCATGTTTTAATGAATTTGTAAAAAAGTCAAGTATGAATACTGTCCAAAATTGACATAATTCATAACTTAAAACATAAAATAGTTTATTAAATGATATTAAATTTATAAAAAAATTATATTCATCCAAATTGATAAGAAAAGTCCAAATATTTCATAAATGAATTTATTATGGGTCGTTTTACATGATATGGTAATTATATTAACCCACAATGTGTAAATAACATGATATCATGGTAAGATTAAAAAGGGTAAAATAAGGGTTAAACCAAAAAGATAAGGATAAAAAATATCCAAATTTGTCTATAAATTATTTTATCAGCGTTATTAGAATCCGAACCATCTTATATTATAATTTATTTAGTTTGGACCATTTTTAACTGAAATTTAATTCATAATGAATTAATATATCTAGAATTTCTTAAAGTGACCATCCTCCCTCTTATAAAAGGCCACCACCTATACCCACAAGACATACACCTATCAAGCCCCTTTTCTCATCACAATTCTTCCCAAATAAGATACCGACATTCCTCCATTAATCCCAAAATCCTTACCATAGAAAAAATACAATTCAAGAAGGCATGTTTTCTCAAATCAAAAGAAGTTACCCGATTTAGAGGTAACATATTCTCTGAAGTTCCTTTCCTTTATTTTCCTTCTACACTCTCTATGATATTATTATTCCTGGATTAAATAAAAACACCAGAATCATAAATATACTAGGATTTTTTTATGAAAATAATTTGAACTACACTTACACACACCTCCATCTAATGGATACGAACATACTGTTTCTATTTACGGTGAACTAATGCCTCACAAATCGATGATTGTTCAATTTTACACTACCACCACTCATGGAGTCCATTATGATGGAACTATATTTATATTGTCTCTATTATTCTATAATTTTTATTTACGACATACCTTTATGATTTTCACATTGTTTAAATATGATAATTTCATTCGAGGAAGTGTGGACCACTGCCCCCCAAAGTGATATGACTCGTTCATTATATACTTGGAACGTATAAAATATGTTTTTATTATACCTATGAGACATACATGAAATTTATATAATAATGGTATTATAATATATATTATATCAATTAATTATTATCCTTTGAGTATGAAAAAGAAATGAAAGTAGTGTTCATGTGTACGTACGACCTACCATCTCCACGAACAGTGCATTTAATTTATTATATCTAAATGTTATGGACAATTTTAAATATATATATACTGGATATATATTATATTTTAATGTTGAATATAATTTTAGAGATTATGTACTTTTTACTACAAGTATAATTTATATCAAAACAATTTCATTTTCAACTCAACTACCGAATATCGGCAAAACGACTGATATTAACTTAAATAATTATATAATTTTAATAACGTTGTGATAAGTGATATAAAAGGAATAAAAAACCTGAAAAGGATCTGAAGAAAGTATAAATTAACTTAATTTTATTATTCATAAAGAACATGGAACATATGTGATGATTTAGACTCAAGGTAAGGGACTTCATCTCAATATCCTTTCATTGAGTCACATTTTGATAATATTCACCTCCATATTTTATATGGTGTATAATGAAACCCTTTTACTTTTAGTTTCATTAAAAGGGATTATTTTTCCTATGAATATTTTTACTAAATGAATAAAGGTATGTTTGTAACATATGCGGAGACAACGACCTCTCCACCACTGTAATCATTATTTGATATTTGGTGTCCACTATAAGCCTTAATGTTTTTAAAGGAAAAGAAATAATTTATTACCTTTTTTGTTTTCATCATATTGAACATGGTTTTGTAAATGGATTGAGTATATCAATATATTTAAATTATTTCTTGTGATTTCAAATGGAATTTTATTAGTGAAATGTTGATATTTTCAATATTTTATGTGTTATTATTATGTAATGGTACTTGGAAATTTGATGGGTGGTTACTTGATAAACCAATAATGGGTGGTTATTTGACAAAACAAACTATGGGTGATTCTGTGATAAAAAAATGATGGGTGGTTACATTATAGACCAAATGATGGGTGGTTCTGTGGTAAACCAAGGACGGGTGGTAACCTTATAACCTTCAATGCATTGGGTATTAAAGTCGGCCATATACTTATTCCATTTAGTGATATGTGTGGAAGTTGACAGTATGGTTATCAAATTTAAGTATGTTTATTAACCAAGTTACTTTTATATGTTATATGTTTCTTTCTATGGAATTTATCGTAATATTTTGGTTATAGAAAGGGTAAGCAATGATCGTATATTTATTGAAGTGTTTTTGCTACTTCTTAAAGGTGAATAGTTTTAATTTATGATAAAGTTATCATGGTTTACATGTTTTCTCAAAACTAACAGTTTTTATTTATTATGCATCCCTTATTGAGATTTTTATACTGATATCGTTATTTGAAATGTTTTTTATATAACATTAAGAAGAACAGTGTCAAGGATGTGATCAAGGAAAATTTTTGTTGTTAAAACATGAAATGATGCCAGGTTTCTTTTTAAAGAGTTTTGGTTTTATAAAAATTGGATAGTGAGTATAAGTGTATACTTTTAATATTCATGTTTTTATTTATCATTTATGACTGAATTCTTTAAATCTATAAACCTTAAAAGATCCTCGATTTTAATTCTTGACTTAACTCAAGATTATGTAAGGTTTAAGACCGGGGCCTTATATGCACAAAGGAATTCATAAAATCATAGTCTTGGGAAAACACCTCATTTACCTAATTTGGTATTGGTAAAACATATCGGGTACACAATTTTGGGATGGTATAACCTCTAGCATTCCCTCTATTTTTAGGCATGGGAAAACCACCCATGTATCCTCCCTTTTTTCTATGGATGACCTCCAACGTACCATATTCTTTCATCATGGGATAACCTCCCATGTGTTGTTTGATCCCATAGAACATTAATCTTTACCAAATGAATTAGAGGGATATATAATTCTATTACCACTAGTAACATAATGAAAATTATACCTATGTTTTCCACAAAATTATTCATCATATCATTACTTGTGAAAATGAAAATGATTTTATCAAAATATTATCATAGCATATCCTATTGGAAGAAAATGGGTTTGAAAATAATTTTTTATCAAAACCAAACTCCACAATAATAATGTATAAGGGTTGTATCATTATATCATATACCTATTAAATATTCAATTAATTCTGATGTTTTTTTCAACAATTCATAAAGATACCATAAAAATGTCATTAAATAATTCTTGAGGAAAAAATACTTACCATTTTGAAATCACATATTTAGAATATAAAAAATTCCCAAATTTTAAAAAAAAAATTCATTGTAAAATAACCTTCAAAACATGTAATGGAGGACTCAAAATAATGAGTGTTAATAGTGGTAGTAAATTACATACATTCCATACAAGTGAAAAGAAAAAATTCCATTTACTATTTTGTAGAATGAGTAAAAATAACCACATTAAAAAAATATATTTCACTTAAATAAATTTTTAAATATAAAAAATTTGGTAAAATTCAATTTAAAATCAAAATGTAACAATAATGAAAACATTTAAAACACATTTAGAAAACATGGATATGGAAGAATATTGTTTTTTTACTAAAGAGATAGAAAGTAAGTTTTTCTAAAAAATATATTATTTTGGACTCTTAAGTACATCAAGAGAGTAAAATGAAATTAAAATATTAATTTTCATGAAATTCTTAAGGGATAGTAAATTTAATGGTTTTATTAAGATATATATCAAAATACTTCATCATCATAAACTTAATCATAAGCAATTAAGATAAATATTGAAATTGTAAAAAATCATTACTTCTTGGAAAAAATTAAAGTCAAAAAATTAATCAAGAGAGTAAAATATATAGATATTTATATCCAGATTTTTTTAGTTATAATAATAATAAAATAAATTTATATGTGTAATATACACCAAATTAATGAAACTTGTTTTCAATATAGCATGTGTCTCACATGAATAAATGTGTGATTAAACCCCATTACCTTATCTCAGACATGCTTTATACAGGTTAAAAAATCATATATATAAATTATATATCCATTTATAATCTATTATATAACCATAATCATATATATAATTTATTATTTCATATTTTCTTGTAATATTTTACTACCTATTTTTAAATAAATAATTATTTAAATTATTTTTTCGGGTGATGACTGCTTTATTTTTGATTTATGTTTTGATTTGATAGTGTTTGCCATTATAAATTGATTATGGTTCAATAATATCTACAATATTAATTATTATACAAATATAATATAAATTATATAAATATTTATATTCATCCATAAATTTAGATAAAGAAAAATGAATTCCACAATTCATGTATATATTAGTCTATACATTCAAATGAAAGCTCTTTCTATTTTTCATCGGCTGAAATGAAATTAATTTAAATAAAATTTAATATTTAAAAAATAATGTTATTTATTATATATAATTTATAGTTAATAAATCTTTCCTTATTACCATCAGTGTAAAAATAAAATGAAACATTTCTCACAACACTTCATGGAGATGGTAGTCCACATGTATGCATGAAAAATGTTTTTATTTATCAATGGGTTGTAAGTTAAGAATGTAGACATAATATTTTAATTAATTAAGTTTATTTATTTCATATATATAATATATATACCTTAAATACATCATTATATCTATCCATGATATCCAGAAATAGAAAATGATTTACATTTGTTCATGATGTGGTAGTCTCCCATACATGTGATCAATGGTTTCATTTCACATTTGATGGGAAAGGATATATATATATGTTATAACATTAACATAATAACATATATGTAATTGAAATAGTCTGGTATTATTATTTCATCATAGTTGAATATTATTTGAAATAATTTTAAGAAAAATTGAACAAAAATACTCACTTAAGAGCGATACATCTTCTTCGTGTAACAACTATAGATTTCAAGAAAATCCTTTAGAGAGGTCTTTACAACAAATAATGTTCTATATAATGTGGTAATAGATTTTATTAACGTATTTTAATTGGTATTTTCTAAACCAAAATTCTTTTTATTTTTGAATAAAAGAGGATAGAATGTTCCCGTTAATAAGTGATAAGGAATGACATTTTTGTAAATACACAAAACTAATAAATAATTGGAAGTTACTCTCATTCCATGTGCCCTAAAAATTGCTATATAATTACGTTGTGGGAATCTAAGGTCCATCCACACATCCATCATTAAAAATACTCTTTTCTTATATATTATATTTCATTAACAACTAAGTTAAATTAATTTTACCATTTTCCTTTTCACCACATTAACTAGTTTCATTCCTATGTAAGTTATCCTTTAATAAAAAAAACTTGAATGAGAATTATTATATAATTTTTATCAAACTATCCTAGATATGAAATCCAATTTTCAAATATTTTTCCTAGGTTTTTGGAAATTAAATTTTAACAAAAACACATATAACACACAAACCCGCATTTAATCATTAACCATAGAAAATAATTTTATGTTTTTTACTATTCATTATGAAAAAATTAATTTTTTTTATATAATATTATTTATTCTGATTCTAATTCTACTTATAAAATAAATTTCAACAAATTCTATTAATAGAAGTGTAATAATTTAACTAAAAATTAATCTTATAGATGTGATGATAAAGTGATTCTCCAAAAAAAGGTTTCCAAAAGTATAAAGTGTTTTATGTAAAAATTCTACAAAAAAAATTGTTCCTAGTGACCTTTATTTGATTAATAATAATTTAATTGTTATAATTATACTTTTAAATTATTTTAAAATAATATCAATAAAAATAAATTCTTAAAATAATCGGTAGTGTTTAAATAAAAAATTATATTTTCACAATTGATCAAAAATTTTAATCTCTTAATAAAATTATCAATAATTAACACTAAGTTAATTTTGAAATCTTAACTAAAAAATGAAATTAAATTTTTTGAATACCTTTTAAAAAATTCATAAATATTATTTTTTTTATTTTTTATGAAAAAGTAATAAAAATCAATTCTAAGGAAAAATGTGATTTTATAGCATATAAAGACTTGGCTAAAAATTATTTATTTATAAAAAAAATCTATTTAACTAAAAAAATTAAATAGATTTCAAAATGATTAAATTTTTATTTACATCACCAATTTATATCTCTAGGTTATAATGGTTATATATAAATAATATTATTTATATCTTCTTTCCATTAAAAGATGGTTTGTGTGTATCGTAAGCTATCAATGAAGTTATATTTATTTGGAAAAACAATATCTCATAAAATATCAGGGTGTCACATTATAATCAAATTAAAAATATTTTATCCCTAATAATTATTTCATTCTAATAAATAACAATTGTGGATACTTTTATGTCATTATATCCTAATCTTCCTATATTGCTTCCTCAAATTGCTGGTTTTTACAAAAAATATGTTTACTAGATGAGTGGTATTTGTTGGATGAACATTATCTCTATGATCCAAAATATCCAATGGTTTTTCATCATATGAAAGATCTTAATCCATTGGTATAACATCTATGTTCAGTACATGTGGAGGTTCAGGTATATACTTCCTCGAGAGAGATACATATAACACATCATTGACTTGAGAGAGGTTCGGTGGAATCACAAAATGATAAGCTAGTATTCTAACATGATCAAGAGTCTATAAAGGGATAATATACCTAGAGATATGATTTCCCTTATTCCATAATCCCATAACCTTATTCTGTGGATAAATTCCGAAAAACATCCTCTCTCAAACATTGAATAGAGAATCTTATTGATGATTTCATCTTAACTTTTATGTGGACTTTTTATTTCCCAGATGTGTTGATGAATAGATATAACATTCTTCAACATTTTTTAGTTGTCTCATGCCCCAATATCATTGTTTTTAAATCTTTATCCTGGAACATTTGTTTTCCACACTTACTTCCATAGAGGAATTCATAAGGAGGTATCTGAATTCTTGAGTGAAAGCTATTGTTGTGTGAAAACTCAACTAGAGAAAAGTAATAATTTCATCCACCTTTGAAATCCATTAATCATGATATTAGTATATTATATTAGGTTTGAATGGTTCTATAATAATGAAAATCTACCTGAGGTTGATACATTATGATGAAACATAACATCATATCTATGTCCAATTAAAGCCTTCTTCAGAACATCGAGGAAATCCTCAGATCTTTATTAGACACAATAGAGTTTGGTACTCCATGCAACCTTACCAATTCATTAATGTATATCATGGATTGATGGTCTATACAAAAATCTTTATTGATGTAAGAACCCGGTTCTTCCCTTTAGGTATGGATCTTTCCTTTTCATTTTTCAGTTAATTAAATGGAGGAAAAAGATGTCAATGGATAGTTGATATCCAGTTACATGACGTAACAGGGTGATACACGATGCACCCTTTCTATAACACACCATGTAATATGGGAACATTCCATGTAATTTACAATACACTCCATGTAATGGTCTAGCCAAAATCTTTATGGACATGGTGTGTATTTTTCATTACAGGTCATGTACTTTTTTTTCGTTAAATTGAATAATATCATCGTTTTTGTAAAAAAAATAGACAGAACTCACCCCTCTTCAAAGAGAAGTGTTCCCAGGTGATTCGATAACAGGGTGGCCTCTTATTTCATCATTCGATCTCTGATTTGAGTTTTGTTGGATGCATTGGATTCCCCTTGGTAAGCTCTCAATTCCTCTTAAGTTGTATTCCTAATTTCTTCTCTCAGCCTAGTTATCAGGTCTTGATCGTTTATGATTGTTTTTTAGATCTACTCTATTCTAGATTGAATTTTAGGTCTTCACTGGATGAGGAGATTCATATGACTAAAAGGTTGGTTGTATCATGCCTTTCGCTATTTTTCAAGTCAAATATATGTATCGTAGTGTCACGCACCCATTTTTAGGGAGTCACCTTGAATGTATTTTGTCTATTTATATTTTCAATTCGTATTTATGTAATTTATTAAGGGTTTTAAAGCATTTTTATGTCTATTTAACTTGATTAAGGTCCACCCCATGGGTGTGTTCCCCATTAATGATCATTTATGGACACTTGGCCTAGGATTCCTATGAAGCATTCCATAAATTCTCTCTTGGGTTGCATAAAATGAATTTAAATAAATTATAAGCCATGTAATAGTTAATATACATGTGTTTATTGTGATATAAATTTCCAATGTGAGTTATTGATGTTAAATCTGTGTAATAGTTTGATTTCATGTGTTTCTTCTTATCTAAAATGATAAAGGGGTAAAAAGAAATGGGTGAGCCATAGCCTCAAGTTAAAAAAGCAAGGTTATGCTAATATGACTGTTTCACCTTATACCTTGGGTGAACCATGGGATAGGTTAAAATACGATGGAATGACTCTAAGAGGGTATTATCATGACAAGTTGTGAGTGAGCCATGGATGGAATGGTCAGGTTCATTGTATTTTTATATTTTGTGAGACCTTGATTTCAATGAGGGGTTCCTTGGATGGTCTCTATTGGTATCTGTTTATATGTCATTAGTTTAAATTTACTTATAATTTGATATTGAAATAGGATGAATTAAGACGTGTCTGCCAAGAAAAATCACAAGCTTGGATTTGATATTCTTTTATACCTCTTTAGATGGTCTCCAAAGTCATCTGTTTTACATAGTTTAGTACAGGGGTTTTCGGGCCTAGGCCAGATCCCGAGATTTATATAATTCATGGAAAGTAAATTTATAATGAACATAAATGAATTTAAATGGAAAAATGTACTTGTAGGACTATTTATTTTTGAGTATTTCCTAGTTTACAGCTTTCTCTATTGCACACTATCTGTAATATATATTCACTAATAGATTGGCACATACCATGGGTGGTTACCTACTAGGATATAGTCTCACACCCTTTTTGGGACATACTTTTGGGCCCAAGATGATTATATTTTTGTAGGTGTCGATAAGGGAAAGTTCCTGACCACTAGTACTTGGTTGATGTTCAGGAGGAGAAGAGCATGAAACTAAGATGAGGCTGGTGAATATTTTTTGTTTCTTTGGTTATTTTTTGTTTTGTTTGTACATATATATTTTATTACTTAAGTTTAAACAATTTTTTCTATTTTCCTAGAAAATGTAACATGAAACCTCATATTCTTATGTTATGACATCTGGTTATTTATATTATCAGTCTTCTATTATTTACTTTGGTTTTATGGTATTCCTGATTCCACTATTTTTTTGTTATATATAGTGTGTTATAATCTTATAAGTAAGTCATTGCCTCCCCATTATCATCAACTAGGACCCTGATGCTATTTTGAAACCTCTGGCATTTGGGGAGATTCACTTGAGGCCATATAGCCAATCGGGCCTGAAGCACTCTTATGTGGAATCCATACCTGAGATGATAAAAAGCGGCATCATAAGTGGTTGTTATTTTGTTGTTTTTCTTAATTTTTGGTGACATTAGATAGGGATAAAAAGAAAATAGAGTTTGGTAATAAACTATGTCTAGGAATAGCTTCCCCATGTATAGGGAAAATACAAATTGTCTTGAATTAATTTGTGATTTTGGATTATGGGTTTTTATAGTTGATTCAATTTCACTGTTGGGTGACACACTTGTTTTGTGCTGTTATTATTGATATCATTGTGATTATATTTTGTTTCAAACTGATAAGATGAGTGTATTCAATCTCTTGCATCATATATGAACTTTGAAGATGTCACATTCCATTCATTCCTTCCCTAACATTTAGATAGAATTATTGATATCATGTTTTTGTGATAGATGTCATTCTTGATATACATTTTATTATGATAGGTACCATGATAGATATACCTACTATTATGATAGGTGTAATGATACGTGTTATGGTTTGAATTGTATGCACGCCAAGATTGGATCCCTAAGGTGTATGGTCCCTCTTGGACTAGAATTTGGTGGATCATGTTTCGGCCTTAATTTTTTTATGATGTGATATATGTGGATTCCAAACTTTGGTTCATAGTGAGTATGGGCCCTCATGGATCGGAATTTGGAATACCATTTTCTTAATTTCCATAAACAGGGTTTTGGGGATGTTTCAAGGGTTTACTTCCAAGAAACCCAGACAACATGGCATGTGATGCTTGGAACACATTCCAGGTGTTCTTCTATTCAGGAAGAAATTTTTTTAAGTACACGTTGTGTACTATGGGTACACACCATGTGGTAAATGACTATGTGTCTGGATGTGTGAGGATAAACACAAACTAGAAATGGTTTGGATAGTGCACGCTATTTACTTTAGTTACACACCATGTAGTGTAACATTGTTAGACCCCATGTGGATTTGGCCATGTAAAAGTACAAGGCCAAGAGTGGAAACTCGAGTACACATTGTGTGCCAGCCTGACACTTTTTTTACCTTGGGTGGTTACATGCCTAGGCTGGTGGAATTACCCAACCATGTAGGATCTTGAGGTTATGCATCATGTATGGTTTCTACATGCCCTTTACTCTTCTTTTGGTAACCATTGAGTGTTTTTTTCTCATGTTTAGTTCTTGGACTCTTGAACTGAGGTGTTTGTTTGAACTTGTAGAGTAATGCATCCATTAAGACCTGTAGTTGTACCCTAGGAGAGTGGAAATGATCATATCCTAGAGGTGTTAGTCCATGGTCGAATAGTGAATCCTTAAGTTGTTCCAGTTGCGGCACCAGTTGTTATACCAGACGCAGGTGATAATGCACCATTTCGTGAAGGATTTATGAGATTCATGCAAACCTTTTAAGGAGAACCACACCCTACCACTCCTATGGTAGAGTTGACATGAGTGTTCTAACAGTATCATCAGCTCACGTTTTTGGGGTATGGAAGACCATAGGCTATAGAGTCATGGATAGAGGCCATGTTATTGATCTTTATGAATCTAGAGATGCCTCTAGAGAGGAGGGTCAAGATTATAACATATATGTTGTGTTATTCTTCCAAAAGCTGGTGGGATGTTATCACTCAGACAGAAATTCATTAAGATATGACTTGGAAATATTTTTAGTAGATCTTCTATTATTTCATCTATCTCGAGATGTTGAGGGCCGACAATTCCTGGGAGTTTTTTCATCTGGAGCAGGGTGCTTTATCATTTATGGTTTACTCGTCCCGCTTTACCGATATCATGTGCTTCACACCTATTCTAATGTGTGATGATATTTCAAAGGCTAAGCATTTTAAGGATTGTCTTATGTATGGTATTTGATCATAGGTAAATATCTTTCTCCTGAATATTGTATCTTCTATAAGGAATGAGGTGTTGATTACCTAGGGTAATCTAAGGGAATCTAGAGGTGCAGTCTGGGGTAGTTCTCCACCAAGTTCTGGTATTGTATTAACCGGGAGTAAAAATATTCATCTAGATATTTCTCATAGGGTTTTTAGTAGTTAGTATGTATCTTCATGTAGCCATGTGAGGTGATACCAGTGTGTCATAGTTGGGAATACAAAACCATATTATCTGATGGACCCAGTTGAGCACCGGTACTGTAGTACGATGGTCCATTTATAGCACTTATGTAGGATGTTTCCTCTAGCATCTAGTGAGAGAGGATCTGCAGCAACTCTGTGTTCAGGGGAAGGACTAGTAGATTATCACCATTCAGGGAATTCTAATTCATCATGCATTCTAGGTCGAGGTGGTTTTCATGGTTATGGAAGTCAAACCCCATGTTCTCAGCGACATCAAGGTGGATCGGCTCATGGTAGACAAGTAGTGTCATAGGGTCGTGGTACTGGTTAGACATATGAAGTGAAATATACTAAGAAGGGGTGGGATCATGAAACCTCTACTTTAAGAGGTATTAATCTAGTCACCTTTGTTTTAGCTTCTCCACTTTTTGAAACTGGGGATTCACATAGTTTCATATTTATCCATGTTTTGTACATCCATGGGATCTTTTTTTACTTATAATGATGTTATTAAGTTGGACACTCCATTAGGGATTAGAACAGTAGGTGTGAGTTAGTTCAAGTAGTTCCCCCATGAGGTTGGTGGCTATCACTTCTTATGGTACCTCTACATCTTAGAGATCATAGGCTTTTATTTCATTCTTTGAATGGACTGGTTGGTCTCTTTTCAAGCCTTTGTCTATTTCTATCACTGAAGGGTGACATTTACATCACTAGAGGGTTGATCGTTTCTACAATAGGGTGAATGGGATGTTTAGGAAAGCTGGGCTGGACCCAAGCATTGTGGGTTGGGTGGGATGACAACCCAGATTGTAAATTTATATCTGAATGAATAGGGAACATGTCAAATGGATTTTCCTCCAGTAGTTTGTCATTTTAGGGATGTCTTTATATATGAATTTTCAGTCCTACATTTGGTGAGAGAGGTCTAGTTCTATATTTATCTAGTTCTAGGAGCTACATCGGTATCCATTCTTCCTTACAGGATCTCTATGATTGAGTTGCAAGAGCTCAAGAGGCAGCTAGAGGATTTGGAAGCTAAGGGTTTCATCCAACCCAGTACTTCTCCTTAGGTTTCACTGGTCCTTTTTTCAAAAAAGGCGAACTATACCCTCTTTTTATGAATGGATTATCAGAAATTGAACCATTTGACAGTTAAGAACTAGAATCCTCTATCGTGAATAGATGATATCTTCAATCATCTTCAAGGATCTCGGGTATTCACTAAGATGGATTTGAGATCTTGTTATCATCTTGTGCACGTTAGATCATCAAAATACCTCATACATCCATTCAGAGTAGGTATAGTCTGTATGAGTATTTCGTCATGTTGTTCAGTCTCATGAACATGCCTTTAGACTATATGGCAATGATAAACCTAGTTTTACATCCTTATCTTGACTCATTCAGTGTGGTTTTTTTGGATGATATCTTTCTGTATTCTCATAATCTACATGAACATGCCAAACATATTGAGATCGTTTTGAGTACACTGAGAGATCATCAGTTATATTCTATGCTCACAATGTGTCACTTCTAGATGGATTAGATTCACTTCCTAGGTCACACTATCTTAGAGACAAGATTATTAGTGGACCCATATAAAGTAATAACAACAGTTTCCTTGGAGAATCCCAAGAACATCTTTGTGGTTTGGAGCTTCTTAGGGTTGTATGGTTACGACAAGTGTTTCATATAGGACTTCTCATGCTTAATAGCACCATTGACGGACCTGACTAAAAATTGTGTCAAGTATGTTTGGAAAGATTCCTGTGAGACGGCCTTTCATAAACTGAAATGGAGATTGTATTCAGTGCTGATAGTAATTTTTCAGAGTTGGGTAGAAGTTACACTACATACTATGATGCATTAGGTATCAGGATAGGAGCTTTTCTTATGTAGGGGGCTAGTGTCATTGTGTACAGATCTCGACAGTTAAGGCCTTATGAGATGAATTACCCGATGCATGGCCTAGATTTAGTTGTAGTTGTTCATGATTTATGATATTGGATACATTACTTACTAGGATAAAAATTTTTGGTGTACACAGACCACAAAAGCCTCAAGTACATATTTACATAGAATGATCTGAATTTGAGGTAGTGAAGGTCAGTGGAATACCATCAGTATTTTGAATTCAATATTTTCTAAATGCCTAGTAAAGGAAATGTAGTGGATGATGCATTGAGCAGTAGGACTCAGCTATGGGCAGTGCAGCAGACAAGTAGCGAGTGGAAGCTTATGGAATTGTTCTCTGAGATGCACTTGGAGGTGCACGGCAATCAGGGATAGACTTTTCTTTCATCTTTAGATGTTACCTCTACACTACCAGACAGAGTGAGGATGAGACTGAGTTCATATTCTGAAGTCCTAGTTATACAGGATGGTGTTGTAGGATATAACCTATGACAACCCTTCTTTTATTACAAACTTAAACATGATTTATTACATAAAACATCACTTGATAAAACAATGAAGATCGAGATGTTTAGTGTCTTTGGGGATTAGGATCACTATATAAAAACTTAAAACATGAAATACAACATCTTTATTGAAAACTTCCTTTACATGACCACTACATTCCTTCATACATAGCATTGCATGGGATAACCTGAGCACATGCATAAGAAAAGGGTGAGCTATAAATCCCAGTAAGGGAGTACACATGGAATAACATGAGGAGTAAAATACATGTTATAAAATAATCATATCAATAGAGAATTAAAGAAACATGAACATAAAGGCATGATAAAGCATGATAATGATAACATGTAAATGTGGCAACAACACTTAACATGAAATTAGCATAAGCCAAGGCCCATTGCACATGGAGAATGAGTAAATCCTCATTTCACATAAAGCACAAGTAAACACTCATTGAACTTGAATTATCATGATTCAACACTAATTGCACATGACGTATCATGATACTATACTTTACCCAAGGCATTGGAGCTCTATAAGGGCGCACCCTTTTTAAACATTTCATTCCATGCATAAGTGCGCCACATGGATCATAAAACATGGATTCATAAAACATAAAAATTTATTCCACGATAAAGGAATGTGGAATTCATACATGAAACTTTGTAATAAATATGTAATGGTGCATAAAGGTGGATACCCTTGATGGAGAAATGGGCATGGTATCCACTACACAATGGCATTGGCTTAGTAAATCGGTGCGATTTCAGCAGCATAACGGCGTGACATAAGAATTCATAAAAATGGTTGATGAGAGAGAAAGGGGTTACTCATAATATTTACATTTAATGGAGAGTATGGAGGTCATATAGATACATGTCCCAAAAATTGTAATGGAATTTAGATTCATGATACAAAATTATTTCATGAATGTAAAAGAAGAGAGAGAAGTTCCTTTCAGAATTTCGGCATAGTAACGGGTGTACATGGGAGGAATTTAATGAGAGAGAAAGGGGTATCACATCATTCAAAAAATAAGAGGGAAGTATGGGGGAGGTGAGAAACCATACCCCAACATTCATAATTGAAATTAAAAGGGAAATACAAATTAAAAAAAATTGACAAAAAGGGAGAAAGGAAGAAAAAACCCTTACTTGGAAGTGTTCTTCCAAAGGCTAGAGAGAGGCTTGTGAGAGGCTTATTGGGAGCTTGGGGTACCATGGGAGGATTCTAGAGAGAGTAGGGAAGATGTTGGATGAACTCCAAGGGAATTGAGTGAGGAGGAAGTGGGAGCTTTGGTGGGTTTATATAGGAAAGGTGAGGGAATTCATTATTATTTAGGTTTGGGTCCCCTTACATTAAATTAATCCAAACCACAATCCAACCCATGGTTTTTGCCCATGTTTTTTGGGAAAGGGAAGAGGAAAACAATATTTTATAAGGCCAAAGTCCTAACTTCTTAAAATATTAGGGTTGCTTATGTGGAGGTGAGTCACACTCCCATGGAAATTAATTTAAAAAGGCAAGGTGTTGAATAAGTCTTGAGGGGTCCATTAATGCTTTGAAAAGTAAGTAAAAAAACCCAATATCACATTATTTTAATGGAAAAACATATATTAGTCTAACATAAGGATTATAGTATTTTATTACATCACTATTGGGACATTATGATGTCATAAAACACATTATATATTTAAACGGTATTTAATTTTTACCCCAAAATTTTGATTGTCTCATAGAATTAGGAAAAACTCACCGTTGGATAATTTCGACGTCCTGATTACATAAATTACATTCATTTTATCTAAATAATTTTCTAAATATGTTAATTTTCACTTTTAAAATAAAAACTAACATTTATGGAAAATTCACGGGTTTTGACAAAAATGGCTTTCAAACCTTAATAAAAATTTTAATTTCATTCATAAAATTATAAGCTCATTTATATTTAATAAAAATTATTTTATTAATAATATTAATATTTTATTAATATATTATTTAATTCAAAAATCCCTTATTTTAATAACATATATTTCTTAATTAAATAATAACTAAAAACACCATTTGTACTTTAAAAACTATTTACAATGGATCAAAAATGACTAGAAATTATATTCATTATTATATAAAAAAATAATGTACATGAACATAGTACTACTTATTTGTTACGTAACCCCTTAAAATAGAAGGATAAGACCTAAGGGTAAGGTGTGCGATGGTGACAGACTCTTGGGGGGGCTTGGATAACATCGCTCGGGTGGTAATTTCAATCAACTTCCACTTTTCCCATAGACGGTCACGTTCGAGCTTGACATGATGAAGCTCATCTTGGGCTTGGTCAAAGGAGAAGCCCAAATACGCCACCTCTTTTCCGAGCTCTGAAAAATGGGCTTTGTATGGGGAAATTCTACTGGATGAGGCTATCACTTCCTTTGTCTGAGTAAATTGGATTTTTTAAAGTCTTATATTTATACTAATCATGTGATCACTGTTCAACGGCTATGGTAGAAATGGTAAAAAATTATTAACATAAAACGAAAGAAGTTGACATTTTATATAAACATAAAGAGACATTTAATTAGATCAAGAGTAATTTCCATTAATGAAACTTTGGGTCGTTACAATATTCCATCCTTAAGAAATTTCTCCCTCGAAATTTTTCTTTTATCACACTGAAACAAATGTGGGTAACTCAGGTTCATCATATCCTTTGATTCCCAAGTTGCTTATTCAAACTTGTGGTTTCTCCACAACACCTTAACGAGGGGCATTGTCTTATTTTGTAGAACTTTTTCTCTACGATCTAAGATCTTCACTGGTTGCTCCTCATAAGAAAGATCATCTTCCAATTGTACCAGATCAGCAGAGAGTACATGTGAAGGGTCCGGTATGTACTTCCTTAAGAGGGATACATGAAAGACATCACGTACTTTCTCCGTGGTAGGAGGAAGTTCTAGTCAATAGGCCACAGCCCCGACATGATCAAGAATCTTGAAGGGGCCGATGTACCTTGGACTTTACTTCCCTTTCCTTCCAAACCTCATGACCTTCTTCCATGGAGATATGCATAGAAACACCATGTCTCCAACTTTAAACTCAAGGTCTCGTCGAAGATTATCTCTATAACTCTTCTGTCGACTTTGGGATGCCTTGATATGCTGCTGAATGGTTTTCACCTTCTCCACCATTTCTTCGACCATTTCCGGTCCAAGAAACTTACATTCACCGACCTCATCCCAACACGCCGCTGTTCTTCACATTTTCCCATAAAGGGCTTCATATTGTACCATTTGGATGCTTGAGTGGAAACTATTGTTATAAGAGAACTCAAACAGAGGAAGATGTTGATCCCATCCTCCTTTAAAGTCCATTGAGAACGCTCTCAACATATCCTCAAGTGTTTGGATAGTCCGCTTAGATTGGCCATCAGTTTAAAGATGATAGGCCGTACTGAAGTTCAGTTCAGTATTCAGAGCTTGTTGAAGACTCTTCCAAAACATAGAGGTGAATCTTGGATCTCGGTCAGACACAATAGATAGTGGTACTCCATGCAACCTTACCACTTCTTTAATATATATCCGTGCCAGTTGATCCAAAGAGAAATCCTCCTGAATAGCAATGAAGTGTGCAGTGTTTCTAAGACGATCCACAACGACCCAGATTGCATTATTTCCTTTGGATGTCCTCGGAAGTCCGGTGACAAATTCCATGGTGATGTTCTCCCATTTCCATTCTGGTATGGACAATAGTTGCATCATCCCCTTAGACTTCTGCCTCTCTGCCTTCACTGCTGACACACCAGGCACTTTGATGTATATTCAGCAATCTCCTTCTTCATATTATCACACCAAAAGTTTTCTCAGAGATCTCGATACATCTTTGTGCTCCCTGGGTGAATAGAGAAATTTGAACTATGTGCATCATCCAAAAGTTCCTTCTTCAGCTTCGGACTTGATGGAACACATATTCATTTCCCGAACCACACAATTCCTTCTTCATTAACATTACACTCTGAGGATTTACCCTTTTTGATAGCTACCATTTTTCCCTGAATTCCCACATCATCCTTTTGAGCATCCTTTAACCTTTCCAAAAGATATGGTTGAGCAATAATTTGTGAAAGGATTGATGATGTTACCTTTTTTATGATTCCCACGTCCATCTTCGTCAAGTCTAATAAGACTAGATCCTTCTCAATTCTCATCATTGATATAATTGTTGGGTCCTTTATACTTAGGGCATCTGCCACCTTGTTCGCTTTCCCATGGTAGTAATGTATTGAACAATCCTAATCCTTGATGAGCTCTATCCATCTTCTCTGGCACATATTAAGCTCTTTCTGTGTGAATATATATTTAATACTCTTGTGGTCAGTATATATCTCACATTTCTCTCCATAGAGATAATGCCGCCAAGTTTTCAAGGCAAAGATCACAGCCTCCAACTCCAGATCATTCGTTGGATAGTTTCACTCATGGATTTTCAACTTCCATAAGGCATAGGATATCACTTTATCATTCTCTATCAGCACACAGCCTCAGCCCTTCTTCGAAGCATCACTGAATACCTCAAAAAGTTCCCCACTTGTGGGTAAAGTGAGCACGGGTGCAGTGATAAGCCTCCTTTTCAACTCCTTGAATCTTTCTTTGCATTCATCACTCCAAGCAAACTTTACTCCATTTCGAGTTAGCTTGGTAAGGAGGTTGTACAATTGTGATAAATTTCTCACAAATCGTCGATAATATCCAGCTAACCCCAAGAAGCTACGGATATCCGTTACCGATGATAGCCTCGGCCATCCCTCAATTGCATCTGTTTTGGCGGGGTCCACAGATATCCCATTGCTTGTGATGATATGGCCCAAGAATGAGACCTACTTCAACCAGAAATCACAATTGATGTACGTTTCATAGAGATTCTCATTGCGTAATGTCTCTAGTACAGTTTTTAAATACTCCTCATGATCCTCCTTGGTTTTGGAGTATATTAGAATATCATCTATAAAGACTACCAAAAAAATTTCGAGGTAATCTCTAAAGACTCTATTCATCAAGTCCATGAATATTACTGGATAATTGGTGAGTCCAAAAGGCATTACTATGAATTCATTGTGCCCGTATCTTGTACGAAAAGCAGTCTTGGGGACATCTTCCTTCTTCACCCTTACTTGATAATATCCCGACCGCAAGTCCACCTTGGAGAAGTTCTGTTCTCCGCACAGTTGATCGAACAAGTTATCAATTTATGGGAGAGGATACTTGTTCTTTATCATGATTTTGTTAAGTTCACGATAATCGATGCAAATCCGCATTGACCCATCCTTCTTCTTGACGAAGAGGACTGTTGCACCCCATGGTAAAGCACTTGGGTGTATAAACCCTTTATCCAGATTCTCCTATAGTTGTTTCTTTAGCTCTTCAAGCTCAACAATAGCAATTCAATATGGAGTCTTGGATATTGGTAGCTCCCCAGGTATAACTTCAATTGAGAACTCAACATATCTTCTAGGAGGAAGACCATGCAGTTCCTTGGGAAACACTTCAGTGAATTCCCTTACAATAGGCATTTCTTCAAGGGTGGTTTCTTCCTTGGACTCAATCATCTGAGCCAGATACGCGTGCTCATAAGGCATTAATATCCATGATTGAGATGATGGAGCTAATGGAGATTCATCTTCCTCCTGACACTTGTAAAGAATCGGGGGTCGAATCTCTATATGGAGTGTGATTTCCCTCTCCCAAAAATTTATGTTGGCTCTATATAAGGAAAGCCAATCCATTCCAAGTATTGCATCAAATTCCACCAGAGTGAGTATGACGAGGTTCTCCGGGAAATTAAATCCACAGACTATAATAGGGGAGGACTTATATTCATGGGATGAAATGATTTCCCCATTTTCCGTACTCACCGACATCTTTACTTCCATGATTTGTGCTGGTGTTGGGATTGTTCTACTAAACTTTCAAGATAAAAAAGAATGTGTAGAACCTGAATCAAAAAGTACTTTTGCTATTCTTGAATGAATAACTAGCGTACATGTTACCACTTCGTTGTTGGGGTTCACTTCGGCAGAAGTGATGGAAAAAGCTCTTTGTTTCTGCCTTGGAGGTTGTTGGTTGTCTCCAAAAACCCTTGGATTAGGGCACTGATTTTCAAAATGACCCGGTTCTTTGAATTTGTATCATTGAACAAGGAGTTGAGGTTCGAACAGAGTGTTCCTATCCTCTGTCGCAGTCGTGGGTCTTTCTTACTGACAGTTAATAGCTAGGTGCCCTTCTCTTCCACACTTGAAGCATTTTCTCATCCCCTTAAGGCAATTTCCAGGGTGCTTCTTTCCGCACTTTTGGCAAGTGGGGTGCTGGATCTTCTTAGCACCGTTGGATTTATCCATCAGACCACCAGCATTGAAGTCCACCTTACGCTTCTTGTCCCCATGATACCCCTGTGATTCCCCAATCTCCATTTCAACCTTGAGGGCATATCGGACAATTTCCTCATAGCTGTCGAAGTCACGGATTGCTAATTCTTTCTGCAAGCTAGGCATCAGCCCACCAAAGAAGCGGTCAACCTTGCATTCGGGGGTAACGACAAAGCCAGAAGCATATCATGAAATCCTTGTGAAGTTTTCCTCGAACGCTCCAATGGATTCTTCATCTTTTTGCTTGAGGTAAAGGAAGTCCCTTTCCATCTTAAGACGGAGGGTGCGCAGAAAATATTTATCGAAAAACAACTTCTGGAAATCCTCTCATGAAAACGCATCGATCTCCTCCTCAGGCTTTGTATTTTTGATCAACATCCACCATTGATCAGCTTCACCCTCCATATGATAAGTTTCTAGGAGAACATTCTCTTGTTCAGAACATTGAAGGATAGAGAAGATCTTTTCAATGGATTTGATCCATTTTTCAGCGATTGTGGGATCAGATGATCCACTAAAAGTAGGAGGCCTTTGTCTCTTGAAGATCTCGATAGAGACTTGTTCTTTCTTAGGGGGGTTTGGACGTTCCTCTTGACCCGTGTTTCTATTCAAAACTTTAGTTATCTGAGAGAGAAGCATGACAAAGTTTGTGATTCCCTCTCCCATTGGATTGGGGATCTGATTAGTACAGTCATCACACTGATCTTCACAACGGTTGTTAGACCGAGTCATCCTTTTACTGGACATTGGCTGGAATAAAAGGAAAGTTAGGGGTAACACATAAAGGGTAATACAAAGACAAAAGTTGATGACTTATAAATAAACTTGTATATCCTTACTCATGAGTCTATAGGCTTCAATCTAGGCTTTTCATGATCTACTTTCTAACATATATTCGTAGGGGGATTTTTCTAATTCCCTTAATAAGGGTTCATACTAAGATTGTTAATTTATCAAAACATATCCCATGGGAGTGTCGTAACCAATAGTGCAGCAAGGCCCGTTTTCGTGCACCAATTCCCGTTCGAGTCTAGCTCAAAGTGGTGTTTTTGGGTTTTACCCCTATGATACATCTATGCCAGAGCCGCCACTACCTACTCGTATCCAGATAGGGATGTATTTGTTTGATAAACCACTTACTCAATACTTACCAAAACTTAGGGATGTCTTTATTATACTTAGTCTTGTATCTAAGGATTTACTAGAGTTTCCTATTCCCAAAAATAACTAAACCTATCCTCTGATACCAACTATGACAACCCTGCTTTTATTAAAATCTTAAACATGATTTATTACATAAAACTTCACCTAATTCAAAAAAAAGATCGAGAGTTTTAGTGTCTTTGGGGCTTAGGATCATTACATAAAAAACATAAAACATGAAATACAACATCTTTATTGAAAACTTCCTTTACATGACCACTACATTCCCTCATACTTAGCATTCCATGGGATAACCTGAGGACATGCATAAGAAAAGGGTGATATATAAAGCCCAGTAAGGGAGTACACATGGAATAACATGAGGAATAAAATACATGTTAGACAATAGGAATATCAATAGATCATTAAAGAAACATGAACATAAAGGCATGATAAAGCATGATAATCATAACATGTAAATGTGGCAACAACACTTAACATTGAATTAGCATGAGCCAAGGCCCATTGCACATGGAGCATGAGTAAATCCTCATTACACATAAATCATGAGTAAACCCTCGTTTCAGTTGAATTAGAATGATTCCAAAATCATTGCACATGACGTATCATGACACTGTACTTTACCCAATGCATTGGAGCACTATAAGGGTGCACCCTTCTTAAACATTTCATTTCACGCATAAGTGTGCCACATGGATCATAAAACATGGATTCATAAAACATAAAAATTTATTCCACGATAGAGGAATGTGGAATTCATAAATGAAACTTTGTGATCAATATGTAAAGGTACATAAAGGTGGATACCCTTGATGGAGAAATGGGCATGGTATCCACTACACAATGGCATTGGCTTAGAAAATCGGTGTGATTTCGGCAGCATAACGGCGTGACATAATAATTCATAAAAATGGTTGATGAGATAGAAAGGGGTTCCTCATCATATTTACATGTAATGGAAAGTATGGAGGTCATATAGATACATGTTCCAACAATTTTAATGGAATTTAGATTCATGATACAAAATTATTGCTTGAATGTAAAAGAAGAGAGAGAATTTCCTTTCGGAATTTCAGCATAGTAACGGGTGTACATGGGAGGCATTTTATGAGATAGGAAGGGGTATACCATCATTAAAACAATAAGAGGGAAGTATGGGGGAGGAGAGAAACTATACCCCAACATTCATAATTGAAATTAAAAGGGAAATACAACTTAAAGAAAATTGACAAAAAGGGAGAAAGGAAGAAAAAACCCTTACTTGGAAGTTTGCTTCCAAAGGCTAGAGAGAGGCTTGTGAGAGGCTTCTTGGGAGCTTGGGGCACCCTGGGAGGATTCTAGAGAGAGTAGGGCAGAGTTTGGACGAACTCCAAGGGCTTTGAGTGAGGAGGAAGTGGGAGCTTGTGTGGGTTTATATAGGAAAGGTGAGGGAATTCTTTATTATTTAGGTTTGGGTCCCCTTACATTAAATTAATCGAAAACACAAATCATCCCATGGTTTTTGCCCATGGTTTTTGGGAAAGGGAAGAGGAAAAAAATATTTTATAAGGAAAAAGTCCGAACTTCTTAAAATATTAGGGTTTCTTGTGTGGAGGTGAGTCACACTCCCATGGAAATTAATTTAAAAGGGAAAGGTGTTGAAAAAGTCGTGAGGGGTCCATTAATGCTTTGAAAAGTAAGTCAAACAAACCCAAAATCACATTATTTTAATGGTAAAGCATATATTGGTCTAACATAAGTATTATAGTATTTTATGACATCGCAATTGGGACATTATGATGTCATAAAACACATTATATATTTAAACATTATTTAATTTTTACCCCAAAAATTTGACTGTCTCAGAAAATTATGAAAAATTCACTGTTGGATAATTTCAACATCCTGATTCCAAAAATAACATTTATTTTATCTAAATAATTTTCTAAATATTTTAATTTTCACTTTTAAAATAAAAACTGACATTTATCGAAAATTCACGGGTTTTGACAAAAATGGCTTTCAAACCTTAATAAAAATTTTAATTGCATTCATAAAATTATAAGATCATTTAAATTTAATAAAAATTAATTTAATAATAATATTATTATTTTATTAAAATATTATTTAATTCAAAAATCACTTAATTTAATAAAATAGATTTCTTAATTAAATAATAACTAAAAACACCATTTGTACTTTACAAACTATTTACAATGGATCAAAAATGACTAGAAATTATATCCATTATTGTATAAAAAAATAATGTACATGAACATAGTACTACTTATTTGTTACATAACCCCTTAAAACAGTCGCATAAGACCTAATGGTAAGGTGTGCGATGGTGACAGACTCTTGGGGTGGCTTGGATAACATCGCTCAAGTGGTAATTTCAATCAGCTTCCACTTTTCCCATAGACGGTCATGTTCGAGGTTGACATGATGAAGCTCAGTTTGGGCTTGGTCAAGGGCAAAGCCCAAAGATGCCACCTCTTTTTGGAGCTCCGACAAATGGGCTTCGTATGGGGCAATTATACTAGATGAGGCCATCGGTTCCTTTGACTGAGTAAATTGTATTTGTTAAAGTCCTATATTTATACTAATCATGTGATCACTGTTCAACGACTATGTTAGCAAAGGTCAAAAATTCATAACATAAAACCAAAGAAGTTGAAATTTTATATAATCATAAAGAGACATTTAATTAGATCAAGAGGGATTTCCATTAATGAAACTTTGGGTCGTTACAGAACCCTTCTTCTGGTTGAATCATAGGTGAGGATGAAGTTCTGCAGTTACATGGTCATGTATGGGTTTTAGCTGACATGCACGATGATCTGATGCAAGACTTTCATTCCTCTTCATGGGTAGTGAATCCGATTTTCACCAAGATGTATCATGATTTACATCATCAGTATTGGTGAAAATTTATGAAAAGGGGTGTATCTTGTTTTTTCATGAGATATTCCACTTGTCATTAGGTGAAGGCAGAACATGAGTGACCAGCCAGATTTTTAAATTAGTTACATATTCTAGAGTATAAATGGGATGATTTCATGATGGATTTCATGATTGGTTTACCAAGGTATCCTAGAAGTAATGATTCTATGTGGTTTGTTTTTGAAAGGCTTACAAAGGTTTCTCATTTATTACTAATAAAAGAAACTTTCCATGTAAATGATCTCGGGAGGTTTTATATATGATAGGTGGTACGACTACATGGGTTCCTTCACTCTACCATTTCAGATAGGGATGCCCATTTTACATTTAATTTATAACAGATTTTTTAGAGGGTGTTGGGTATGTAGGTTCTTCTGAGCATACCATACCACCCTCGGACTGATGGTTAATCAGCGTGTATGATTCAGTTGCTAGAGGAAATAATTCGAGCATGCATCCTAGATTTTGGGGCTCTTGGGAGAAGAACATTCCCCCAGTTAAATTCTCCAACAATAATAGTTATCAGGAAACGATACAGATGGAACCTTGTGACGCTTTATAAGGTAGTCCATGACTTTATCTCCTATGCTAGTTAGAGGTGGGTGAGAAAGCTTTACTGGGACCATGTATCATACATGATATTTATGAGTAGGTCCAGTTCATTTAGAAAATAATAGACACTATACAATCTCGTCAAAAATCTTACACTGATCCCTATAGAAGACCTCTAGAGTTCAAGGTTGGGGATCAGGTTCTCTTACATGTTTCACTGAGGTTGGGACATAAGCATATCAGGAGACTGGGTAAGATTCCATCAAGATATGTCAGGCCGTTTGAGATCCTAGAGAGAGTCAGGTCAGTTTCCTATCGGTTTCAGTAACCTATGAGGTATTCATCCATGCAAGATGTCTTCCACGTATCTCAGTTGTGATGCTACGCATGTCACATTTTTTTTAACCTGAGGTGGTTGATCTTCAAGTTGATGCATACATTGAGGAGAATTTGATACGTCTAGTTTACAGGAGCATGAAGGTTCTTTGCGGTTGTTTAGTTCCTCTAGTACGGGTGCTATGGTAGGACAACTATTTATAGGACGAGACCTTGGAGTTGGAGGCTGATGTATGTGCTCAATGGCCACAATTATTCTGAGACAAATATTTTCCACCCTTGGAAGAAAATTCTGGGATGAATTTTTTTAAGGGGGGATGTTTCCAGGAACCCGGTACTTCCCTTGAGGTAAGGGTATTTACATTTATGTTTTTACTTAAGGAAATAGAGGGGAAAGATGTTAAGGGCTGGTTGTAGTCTTATTACACGATGTAATTGGGTGTTACATGCCATGTCATTTCCAGAAAATTTCGTGTAATATGGGCATACACGATGTAGTTCCTAGTATATTCCAAGTAATAGTATTTCTAGAATCTATATAGACACGTTGTGTAGTTTTCAGTACATGTTGTGTACCTATCTTTTTTTTTAAATCAGATAGTAGTGTCATTTTTGTAAACAACAAACAAAAATCACCCCTCTTCGATGAATAGCGCACCCATGAGATCTGATAATATATTGGCCTCTTGTTTCTTCCTCTGATATTTGATTTTAACACAATAGAATGTGTTGGATTCCCCTTAGTAATCTCTTGATTCCTCTTTAGTTGTTCTACATGATTTATTTCCTATGGGGGGTTAGTCGAGTGGTACCCACTAGTTATACCCCTCGCTCTCTGTGGGAACTGGTGCAGGCTTGAGTCTCACCAGACTTGGATAGTGTCTGTATTATGCATAGGGATATTCAAAGACATTTGCTTGGGTGGGGAGTGTGGAGCGCACCTGGGCTTGGATGGGTCCCCCACAGGGAGTCGGTGTTAGCAACCCATATTTAGCACATGAGGCTCAGCCTAGTTGGTGAGGACTTCTTAAGTGCATCCAAGAGACCCAGGATCAAATCCAGGAGGAGGATAATTTCTGGGTACTGTAGTAGTATTGTAGCAAGCACTGTTGCAGGTACTATAGAAAGAATTGTGCAGAACTAAAGCTAGTAATATAGCGAGAACTATAGCAGGCACTATTTGGCACTATAGCAGCTGGGAAAATTCCCCCGTTTGGGCCTTTAGGCCACCGATTTGGTCCCCGAGTCCTTTAAGGCCATCAGGCCACCCAGACCTTCATGTCAATAAGGCCTTTGGGCCACCTCAAACCTTCGGGTCACCTAAAGTGCAGATTCAAACCAAAAAACCTATAAGGAACAAGCTTCAGAAGGTGGAGGAGCAAAGGGCATTCACCATAGTAGAAGATAAACGGATTCAATAATGACAGGGTGTGGAACCTTCCATTAGGACAAGCCTGTGCATGCACCCGAAATCCTAGCTAAATAGCCATGCGAAGGTGGATAGCTCTTTTTTATGAAGATGCTGGGAAGGAGAAGTTCCAAGTTGTTAGTCTGGGTTGTATGTAATGTTTGAAGCCGATGGGAAATGAATTCCTCTAAGGCATATGGTCCATGTAATACTTATTCCAACGGGCCTTGTAAGGGTTCCACCTTACCCCTAAAAAGGTGTATTATCAAAAAATCAATAAAAAATAAAGGCCTTCGGGCCATTTCAGATTCTACATGATTTCTTCTCTCAACCAAGTTATTGAGGCCTGCGCTTTTATGTTCATTTTTTAGATCTACTATATTCTATCCTAAATTAGATGTCGATGCTGGATGAGAAGATTCATACAATTACATGGTAGGTGGTCTCATTCCTTTTACTATTTTTCAAGTCGAATATATATAGAAGAGTGTTGCACACCCATTTTTATGGTGTCACCTTGGATGAATTTTGTCAATTTATATTTTCTATTTTCTATTTTCATTTAGGTAATTTATTAAGGGTTTTAAATCATGTTTACGGATTATTACCTTGATTAAGGGCCTCCACATGGGTGTGTTTCGGGTTAATGACTATTTATCACATGGCCTAGGATGCATATGAGGCATGCCTTAAATTCCCTTCTTGGGCTGTTTAAAATGATGTATATTAAATGATATGCCATTTAATAGTTAATTTACATTTGTTTCTTGCAATATAAATTTATCACATGATTTATTGATATTAAATCCATCTGATAGTTTAGTTTACATGTGTTTCTTCTAATCTAAAATGATAAAGGGGTAAATATCAATGGGTGATCCATAGTCTTAGGTTATAAGGAAAGGTCTGGATCATATTACTAATTCACCTAATACCTTTGGTAAAACATAGCTTTGGTTAAAATACCATGGATGGACTCAAAGAGGGTATTATCATGACATATCTTGAGAGATCCATAGATGGAATAGTAAGGCTCATGGAGACTTTTATTTAAATGTCGAGGGAAACATGAATCTGATAATGGATTCAAAGGATGGGCTCTATTTGTAGATATTTATATGTAATGAGTTGAATTTTTCATATAATTTGATATTGAAATGGGTTGACGTAAGATGCTTCTTCCAAGACATAGTACAATCTTCGATTCAGTCTTCTATTATACTTGTTTAGATGGGCTGCTAAGACATCTATTGTGCTTACTTTAGTATGGGGATCGTTGAGCCTAGGATGGATCCTGAGAATTATTTAATTCATGGTATGTAAATTCATTATGAACATAAAATGAATGTAAATGGAAACCAATACTTGTATGACTATTTACATTTGAGTATTTCCTAGTTTACTGATTTCCCTATTTACCACTACCTATTATATAAATTCACTGATAGATTGGAACAGACCATGGGTGGTTGCATATTGGGATTTAGTCTCACACCCTATTTTGGTCATTTTTTTGGTCCCAAATAGATTATATTTTCAAGTTTCAATAAGGGGAAGTTCCATTCTACAGGTACATGATTGTTGTTTAGAATGAGGAGAGCATAGGACCAAGCAGAAGCTTGTGATGATTTTGAGATTATTTGGTTCATTTTTTTACTTTTGGTACTTATATTTTGTATTAATATAGTGTAAACTATTTTGGGTATTTACCTATAACAAGTAACATGAAGCACCATATTTGTATGCTATGAAATTTGGTTATTTATATTATATGTCTTCCATTGTTTACTTCTATTGTAAAGTATTACTACTTCTGCTATCTATTTATTATTTCCATTGTGTTATACTCTGCCAATAAGGGAATAGTCTGTCCATGATCATGACATAGTCCCTCTATGCTAGCCGGTTACCTCTATAATTTGGAAAGATGTGCTTGATTATATATATCCTACCAGGCTCGGAGCACTATTAGGTGGAATTCGGACCCTGGATGTTACAATTGATTTAAATTATGTGTGATTAATTCATATGAAGATAAACTATAAACCATATAGATTTACGGTCTCTATATGTTTTGGGTAGTCTAATGACAATTTCCATGGTGTTGTTTTCCCATTTCCATTATGGTATGGGTAACGAATGTAACCTCCCTTTAGACTACTAGTTCTCATCCTTAACATGCTAACATAACATGATTTGAGATATATAGTCTAAAATATATCTCTTAATGTTGTCCCACTAGATATATTATTTCATATCACTATACATATTCGTACTTCCAAGAATAATTGAGAATGAATAAGTATAGGACTCATCAAAAAGCTACCTCATTAAATATAGTACAAAAGAAAAACATGAATGGTTCATAAACGTTACCATTCCATCACAATCAAGGTTGAACTCAGGAACATTTCTCACCTATTATTGAAACTCCAAATCTTTATTTTGTTCCCCTTTAATCCTCCCATAAATATATTTCTAATAATTTATTTCAGTAACATATGATTCCCTCTCTTCCATTAGGATTTCCATATCTATATTTTTCAAATCCTAAAATATAAGATATTTTGTTATCCTTATCATTGTTATGGTATCATTATCGTTTCGACTCAAAGCATGAGACACATTGTTTTATTATATAGGGTGGTAAATTATTGAGAAGTTACAATCATTAATCATATCCATCCATATTCACTTGTGCATTTTGAACACATTTTTGTGGAAAGATACTTTAATCATTTTTTATCATTATATATAACACACCTTTCTCTATAAATTCAATCCCTTTATATCATTTATGAAACAATTACCACAACTTTATCTAAATAATGAGTTGGGTAACATTTCTCATTATCCTTATATAGTCATGAGGCTTAATCTATATCCATTTCAATCTATATAAAAACTCATTCAAGTCCCTTATTCGATACACCCCTATATATTACAAACACTTCTCCACTCAAGCGTAATGCATGCATGGGTTTATTGACTACCCTTGTAATATGTTCTTTCAAATTTTCTCACATTCATTTTTTCAATCGAACTAGTCTCTATTTTGAGTTAAAATGATTAGTGTATTATAAATTCATGATATATTCTACACTATTCATCGATAATATCTATCCAAAACATGAAAAAAAAATTAAAATCTAGCCATAGTGGTTAGTGGTTTGTTTGGGATAATTACAAATAAAATCAATTTTGATGGATCCAAATATAAACTCTCTTTAGAGATTATATAATGCAAAAATGAATCCTTTTGTAGAAAAAATCAAACATGGTAAATTTTTCTAACAAATTCTTCTTTATTTTTGTCTTAACCAAAATCCTTATGTGCTATTAATGCTCTTCCAATATGATTGAATAAATAAAATAATTTTATAAAACGATTACCAAAACATGTTCAAGGTAATCTATAAATACACTATCAATTAAATCCATGAAGATATTATATTAATTAGTAATATTATTCAGCATCACTATATATTCATAGTTTCTATACATTGTATGTAATTATATCCTGGCTATATCACAATACCTAACCCTCAATTGATGATATTTAGAAAAAAGGTAGATCTTGGAAAATTATTGATTTCTCTTCATTTGGTCAATCATGTCACCAAAATGGGGTAGATGACACTTATTATTTATCGTATTATTTTTTAGTTCACCATAATCAATGTAGAATCAATTCAGTCCATCTTTATTCACAAATAATTAATAGGTGAACCCCAATGTGACACGCCTAGATAAATAAATGGCTTGTCTCAATTCTATTGTAGTTGTTTCTTCAATTCCAAAAACATTAATGGGTATATTCTATACAAAGTATTTGAGAATAGTATAGAACTAGGTATGATTTATATTTATAACTCAACATCGGTTTTTGGGAGATGATTGGGTAACACTTCTAGAAAGACATCAAAAAACTCATCAACAATATGTATATCTTATATGATGAGTTTCTACTAAACAATCTAATATAATCATAACTTTTGAATAGGTATTAAGAAATTTACAATGGATTTTATTCCCATTATAATTTCATATTTATCTTCACATTAATAGTATATCATTGGATGGTCTAAAATATAAAACAATACTTAACTTCCTCGATTTTTTTTGGGATTTATGTAGAAAAATGCAATGAAATCCTAAGATAAAATCAAATTAAACCGGATAATTGATAAATATATTTTCATGAAGAACATTAACACAAACATTAATAGATAAATAATCATATACTTAAGATCTGATCATCACATCATTAGTGGTTTTCACTAAAAAATCAATATTGAAACATTAAGGTTTTATTATTATACCGTTAGAAAATTCATCAAATATAAATTAGTTGGTAAACCCATATCCAAATAAGAAATATATAGTTTTATAATGGATGGTAAGAATACCTGTCACCATTTCCTTATAATACCCCTCATCTGAAATAGTGACCACATGATATTTACCTTCATCTCTCGGCCTAAGAGTTTGCTGAAGTCGATCATGTTCATTATCCTTTGGATTTGAGAACTATTTTACACAATTACCATACACTTAATTTTTAATCAATGGGAGTGTGGTTGGTGAATTATATGGATCTTTATATATTTTTCATCATAATCTAACTTATTCCCATTGGATCAGAATTTAGTCACTTAGTAGTCATATTTTCCAAACCTAAGTCATTTATTAGTTCCATTAAAGAAATGATCTTCCTATTTTCATCCAAAATTAATTCATAAATGAATAATCATATTTTTCTATCTACAGTTTTTATAGTTTTTTTATTCCATGTTTTTTTCTTATCAAACCCTATAGATTGATTTGTAACACCAATATATATTTCCACATTTACTACATATCTTATGATTTATTCATATCTATTGGAATCCCTTAAGAATAAAACATTAAAGGACTTGGTTTAAGCCACTAAATAATGGATCAAAATTACTTTTAGGTTCGGTGATAATGCAAGATGAATACTAGAAAAGTTTCATAAAATTTGTATCATAGGTAATAATAGATTCATCATCATTCTATTTTACTCAAATAATTCATTATCGATTTTTTATAAAGAATATGAGGAATGTACTAATAGAAAAATATTCTCTTTAAATAATCCCCCTAAATGGAGTCAATTACATTCTTTTTACTTTTAATATTATAAATATTCCACTCTTTATATATGTATCCTTCCAAACAATAGTCATCAAAAATAATATTTTCATTCTCTATACTCTAGTGAATAGAAAATGTATTTTCAATGGTATGAATCAATTTCTCAATAAATAGTGGATTATAAGACCCGCTAAAATATGATATATGTTTTCACATAAAAGACTCAACATAATATTTTCCCTTTATTTCTTGATAAAAACCTCATCAAAATTCATTGGTTGATAAAGTTATGTAATAATAGAAAAGATTTTTTTCATTATAGGTCCAATAATAGTTGGTTTCATACGTTTCAAATAAAATTATTTTCATTTAAATTCTGAAAAAACATAATTCCTTAAAGCTCCATCCATTGAATATATAGAGACTTGGGATTTCCATACATAGATATTACACATTTTTAGATAAATATTCAATAAATTACCGAAATTCACTTCTAAGAACCATAATAGTTTAGTTTCTTTGGAGAATAGGTACAAAATATACTAAACTGGTGAAATATATTCAAAATATCCCCTAAATATCATATCCATTAGTACACTTCACAAAAACCTACTTAATACTTTTTATCATAAGCTGGGAAAGAAAGATAAGAAAAGGTGATCACATATTCCCATTATTGGTAAAAATGAGAGATACGTACACATAATATGATCATAATGGTATGATAATATGATCATAACATATGAACACCATACCCTACATATCAAAGATCGGAATATTGAGTCATGGAATAAATATTTCTAGTTCATAAGACATGAATCATATGGAAATCAAACAACAATATCAATAACTTCATAACATTATAATAATTCAGGGAATTCTTTATACACATAAAAATATAAAACATTTAAATAGTCGAAAAGGATCACTTCCAAGGCTATTATAGAGTATTAGGTTCACTCCCCATCCCATCATAGTAGTCAAAGTTCACTCCCAAGACCATCATAGTGGAAAAAGTTTCTTACTAAAACATGTTAATTCCAAGTTTTAGTCATGTCTATCACATGAGATATAAATCAATATCCAATTCATTTGAGGGAGATATAGGCCCCGCCCAAAACATAATTGAAAAAATTATTTATGTGTTCCAAAAAATCATAAAAATTTGATCGTATCAAAATCCTATGAAATGAAATGGGTTTCATAAACATTTATTCATAGAAAAACATATGTAAAAACGACATGTTCCACAATAATTTCGTCATATCATCAAATCAAAACCCATGGAAAAAGAAAAGCTTTTAATAAATATTTTTAGGGTATTAACAATGGAAGAGAAATGGGTTTCAAAAAATCTTGTCATCACAAACCATTTATATAAGCATAAGAGTATAATCTTTAGTTTATATCTAAATTAAATCATAACATGCATCAATGTATTTCATCTTAGATGTAAAATAATTTTGAAAGATAAATGAAATGGAAAATTTCTTAAGGAGGATATATTTTATTTGAAAATAACTTTTTAAACCTAAAAATATTTTTTAATTCCTATTATTTGAAAATAAATTTCAAGAAACATATAAATGATGCATTATAAATCATTTAAATAATTTATTGAGTAAAATTAACTTTCTTCATTGAATTTTTTTATAAAAAAAATAATTTTTCAAACTAATTTTCTTTGAAAATAACCTTGAAAATTTATATTGTAATCGTTAGAAATAATTTAAAACATTTAATGATTAAAATACCCTTTTCACATTTATAAATACTTTTTAAAACACAAAAACAATTACAATACGTATCTTTTAAAATAACTTTGAAACCCTTTAAATTAATCTTTTAAAATCATTTAAAAAATCAGAAAGAAAAAAATTATTGTTATTTCAAAAATATGTTTTCTAAAACATAAAATAGTTTTAAAATATTATTCATTAAATATAATCTTGAGAACATATTCGAAATGTTTCAAAACAAAAAATGGTCATGGTGGATGGAAGATTCATTCAGTTTCTACATGTTAATACAAAAAAAAAATTTAATTTTACTTAAAATATATATGGAAATCGGTTAGAAAAGAAAATAAATAATCCTTTCAAAACACCTTATAAAAATTTATTCATGTGTAAAAATTTATTTCGTAAATTATTTGATGAATGAAAAAAACATTGAGTACATTATTAAGAAGAATGGATTTCGAAGAAAAACTATTTTTCAAATGAACAGATAAATAAAGATGATTTGTTTAGTAAAAACATTAATCTTAACTCTTGATTAAATAAAGAGAGAAAAAATATTGTACAACATATATTCTCATGAAAAAATCAGAGTAATTAAAAGTCGTTACTTTCCTGATTAATTGATTATAAGATTTCATTATTTGAAATATAATCATAAACAATGCAAATAAATGATGAGATTGATGTATAAAAATCATCCTACTTTGAAAACATTGAATAATACTCTCCATGAAATAATATAATTATTTCCCAGTTATAATATCATTAAAATAAGGATATCTGTGATATTAAATATCAAATTGGGTAGTATATACACCTCATAAAATAATATGGGTGAATAATATATAACAACCCTACTTTTTATTACACACTTAAACACGATTTATTACATAAAATCATCAATATATAAAACATAAAACATTGATATTTATAGTGTATTTGGGGCTTATGAACATTATATAATGACTTAAACCATGAAACACAACATCTTTATTAAAAACTTCCTTTACATGAACACTACATTCTCTCGTACATAGCATTGCATGGGATAACCTAAGGACATTCATAACAAAAGGATGAGATGTATATCATAGTAAGGGAGTAAACAAGACATAACATGAATAATACAATACATGTTAGGAAATATAAATATCAATGGAGTATAAAATAAACATGAACATAAAGGTGAGATATAGCATGATTATCATAACCTAGAAATGTGGAAACAACACTTAACATGGTATTAAAATTATCCATGGATCATTGCACATGGATAATTATTAAACCCTAATTACACTTGAATTATCATGAGTAAAACCACATTTCACTTGACGTATCATGATACTAATATATACCCAATGAATTGGACCGCTATCTGGGCGTACCCTTTTTAATCATTTTGTTTCATGCATAAGTGTGCCACATGGATCATATAACATGGATTAATTAAACATCATAATTTATTCCATGATAAAGGAATGTGTAATTAATACATTAAATACTATAATAAATAGAAAAATGTTCATATAGGTGAATACCCTTGATAGATAAATTAGCACGGTATTCACTACACAATTACTTTGTCTTGGAAATATGTGGTGCAATTTCTCCATCATAACAGTGTGAAATAAGAATTCATAAAAATGGTTGATGAGATAAAAATGGATGTCTCGACAAATTTACATGAAATGGACAGTAAGTCGTCAAATAGATATCTGTCCGAACATATGTAATGGAATTTAGATTCACAATACAAAGGAATTGGTGGAATGTGAATGAGAAGATAAAAATTCCTTACAGAATTTCAGCATGGTAACAAGTGTACATGGGAGGCATTAATGAGATAGAAAAGGGTATATCATCATTAAAACATAATAATTTAATTATGGGGGTGGTTCTAAATCATACTCCAACATATGTAATTGAAAATAAAAGGTCATAATAACGTAATGAAATTTGGACAAAAATGAAGAAATCCATTACTTGGAAGTGTGATTCCAAAGGCTTGGGAGGGGCTTGAGAGAGGATTATGGGAGCATGGGGAACCTTGGGAGGATTCTAGATAAAGGAGGGAAGATTTTTTTCTATCTACATGGGATTTGAGTGAAAATGAGGTGGGAACTTGGGTGGGCTTATATAGGAAAAGAGAGTGAATTCTTTATTATTTAGGTTTTGGACCCTACACATTAAACCAATTAAAACCACAAACCATCCCATGGTATTTCCCCATGTTTTTTTTCAAAGGGGAGTGAAAATAATTTTTTTTCATTAAAATTTCCTAAATTCTAAATATATTCGGCTTTCTAATCTGGAGGTGAGTCACACTCTCAAGGAAATCATTTTATAAAGATAAAATGTATTAGAAGTATTTGAGGGTCCACTAAGGATTTATAAAATAAATAAAAGAAACCTAAAATAACATTATTTTAATCTTAAAACATATTTTTTTTCGGAACATAATGTTTATAGTATTTTATTACTACACTATTGGATCATTATCATGTCATAAAACACATTATATATTTAAATGGAATTTAATTTTTACCCAAAAATTTGACTATCTTAGAAAATTATGAAAAATTCACCATTGGATAATTTCAATGTCCTAATTACAAAAATAATAGTATTTTCATCTAAATAATTTACTAAATATTTGAATATTTACTTTTAAAATAAAACCCGACATTTATAAAAAAATCATTGGTTTTGAAAAAAATGGCTTTCAACCCTTAATAAAAACACAATTGTATTCATAATAATTATACAATCATTTATATTTATTAAAAGGTAATTTAGTAATAATAATTTATTAAAATAATATTTAATTCAAAAATCCATTAATTCATCAAAATATATTTCATAATTTAATATTAACTAAAAATACTTTTTTTCTTTAACAACTATTTACAAAGTAACAATAACAAAATGAATGTATATTCTTTATTATTTACAAAAACAACACACATAGTCATAGTTATTTGTTCTTGTTAAATAACCCCTTATAAAACCCACATAATATTGAAGGTTAAGGTGTTCGATGGTGACTGACTATTGGGGTGGCTCAGATAACATCGCATGGGTGGTCATCTCTATCAACTTCTACTTCTCCTGTAGGTGATTCAGCTCGAGCTTAACATGTTAAAACTCAACTTGGGCTTGGTCATGAGTGAAGAACAATGATTTCACCTCCATTCCGAGCTCCGCCAAATGGGATTTTTATGAAGAAATTCTACTGGATGAGGCCATCGCTTCCTTTTTCTGAATAAATTGGATTTGTTAAAGTCTTATATTTATACTAATCATGTGATCACTATTAAATGGATATATTAGCAATGATCACAATTCTTAATGGTATTTTAAAATCCAAAAACATAAAACCAAATATTTTTTTATGTTATATAACCATCTTATATAATAAGACATTTAATTAGATCAAGAGGAATTTTCATTAATAAAACTTTTGTTCGTTACAATCTTCCCCCTTTAGAAATTTTTCCTTTGAAATTTTCTTTTCCCACACTAAAATAGATTTGGGTAACTTGGATTCATCACTTCTTATGATTCCCACATTTCTTCTTCAAACTTTTTGTTTCACCACGAAACCTTGACAAGGGGAATTTTCTTCTTTCGTAGAACTTTTTCTCTACTATCTGTGATCTTCATCGGCTTCTCTTCATAGAAGAGTTCATTCTTGTAATGACCAAAACTTTCATTAATGAAAATTCCTCTCGATTTAATTAAATATATTATTATGGTTATATAAAATGTAAATATCATTGGTTTTATGTTTCTGGATTTTTATATATAGTTATGAATTGTGACCATTGCTAATATAGTCATTGAACAGTGATCACATTATTAGTATAAATATAGGGCTTTAACATATCCAATTTACTAAGACAAAAGAAGATATGGCCTCATCCTGTAGACTTTCCCTATAGGAATCCCATTTTTTGGATCTTAGAAAGGAGGTGGCATCATTGGTCCTCCCTCCTGACAAAGCCCAATCCGAACTTGAACATGTTAAGCTTTAGTGGAACTGACTACGGGAGAAGTGAAAGTTAATTGAGATTTTCAATCAAGCGATGTTATCCAAGCCACCCCAAGAGTCTATCACCATCACACACCATACCCTTCAGTCTTATGCAGGTGTTATAATGGTTTTTGTAACAATACCATTGAGCTATGAATATGTGCATTACTTTTTTATATAATAATGAATATACATTCATTTTATTATTGTTTCTTTGTATATTGTTTTTTAAGCGCAAATAGTATTTTTATTTATTATTCAACTAAGAAATCTATTTTGATGAAATAATTGATTTTTTAATTAAATAATATTTTAACAAAATATTATTATTATAAGATTAATTTTTATAATGTATAAATGATCGTATAATCTTATGAATAAGATTGTAATTTTTATTAAGGTTCAAAAGCTGTTTCTTTCAAAACTCGTGAATTTTTTGTAATTGTCAATTTTTATTTCAAAAGTAAAAATTCACAAATGTAGGAAATTATTTAGATAAAATGAATATTATTTTTGGAATCAGGATGTCGAAATTAACCAATTCTGAATTTTTCATAATTTTATGAGACAGTCGAATTTTTGGGTAAAAATTAAATACCGTTTAAATATATAATGTGTTTTATGACATAATAATGACCTGATAGTTATGTAATAAAATACTATAAACATTATTTTCCTCCAATATATTATTTACCATTAAAATAATTTAATTTTGGGTTTTTATTATTTATTTTACAAAGCATTAGTGGACCCTTTTATAGAACTTTTTTTCTTTTTAAATTGTTTTCCTTGAGAGTGTGACTCACCTCCACATAATCAACCCTATTATTCTAAGAATTTCTGCCATTGGCCTTATAAGATAATTTTTTCCACTCCCCTTTGGTAAAAACTATGGGCAAAAACCATGGTCTGGTTTGTGGTTTTTTTTAGTTTAATGTAAGGTTCCCCAAACCTAAATAATAAAGAATTTTTTCTCCTTTCTTATATAAACCCACGCCATCTCCCACTTCATCTTCACTTAAATCATTTGGGGTTCATCCAATCTCTGAACTCATCTCTATATAATCCTCCCAAGGTGTCCCAAGATCCCAAGAATACTCTATCAAGCCCCTCTAAAGCCTTTGGGATCACACTTCGAAGTAATGGATTTCTTCCTTTCTCGTTTTTTGTCCAATTTTATTTAAGTTGTTATTACCTTTTGTTTTCAATTAAAAATGTTTTGAATCATTTCTCACCTCCATAATACTAAATTATCCATGATTTAATAATGATATATTCCCTTTCTTTCTCATTAATTCCTTCTGTGTATACCTGTTACCATTACGAAATTCCGTAAGGAATTTCTCTCTCCTCATTTACATTCAAGTGATTATTTTGTATCATGAATCTAAATTCCATTAACATTGTTGGGAAAAGTATCTATATAACTCCCATACTTTCCATTTAATTTACATATGATGTGACACCCCTTTCTCTCTCAAAAAACATTTTTATGAGTTCTTATGTCACGTCGTTACGCTGCCAAAATTGCACCGTGATTTACCAAGCCAAAGTCGTCATGTAGTGAATACCATGCCCACTTATCTATCAAGGGTATTCACCTTTATACACATTTACTTATTTTTTTAAATATTTTTATTTATTAATTCAACACTCCTTTATCATGTAATAAATTATTATGTTTAATGAATCCATGTTTTAGGATCCATGTGGTACACTAATGCATGAAATGAAATGTTTAAGAAGGGTGTTCCCTAATAGTGCTTCAATGCATTGGGTAAAGATTATTATCAGGATATGTTATGTGAAATGAGGGTTTAATCATTCAAATTCATGTGAAATGAGTATTTACTCATTCTCCATGATCAATGAGCCTTGTATCATGTTAAAATCATGTTAAATGTTTTCTCCATGTTTCCATGTTATGATTATCATGCTTTATCATGCCTTTACGTTCATGTTTCTCTTGTGCTCCATTGATAATACTATTTTATAGCATTTATTGTATTACTCATGTTATTCTAGGTTTATTCCCTTATTGAGATTTATATCTCACCATTTTCTTATGCATTTCCTCAGGTTATCCCATGCAATGCTAAGTATGAGGGAATGTATTGGTTATGTAAAGGAAGTTTTCAATGGAGATGTTGTATTTCATGTTTTAAGTTGTTATGTAATGATCATAATCCCTAAAGACACTATAACTCTTGCTCATATATGTTTTATCAAGTTAAGTTTATGTAATAAATCATTTCTAAGTGTGTAATAAAGATCAGGGTTATCATAGTTGGTATTGAAGGATAGGTTTAGTTATTTTTGGGATTGGGATTAGAAAATCCTAGTAAATACTTTGAGGCAAGACTAAGTATAATAAAAACGTCCCTAACTTTTGGTGGGTATTTAATAAGTGTTTTATCAAGAAAATACATCCATGTATGGATACGAGTAGGTAAAGGTGGCTCTAGGATAGATATACCTAGGGGTGAAAACCCCGACAAGGAGTTTTGGGCTTGACCTAGGGTATCGTGATACACGACAACGGGCCTTGTTGCACTCTTGGTTACGAAACTACTCGGGGATGTGAATTGGTAAATTCACAATCTTAGTATTAACCAATATTAGGGAAATTCACCTAAGAATATATATTAAAAATTATATCATGAATATAATAGATTGAAGCCTATGGATTCATAAGTTAAAGAAATAAAAGTTATTTATAAGTAATTAGTTTTGTCCATGGATTACCCTTTATGTGTTACCCTTAAATTTCCTTTTATTCTAGATAATGGCTGGTAATAGGAGGTATTGGGATAAAAACTGATGTGAATATAAATGTGATGACTGTGCTAATTAGATTTTCAATCCAATGGGATTTATAATCACAAACATTTTCATGATTCTGTCTTAATTAACTGAAGTTTTGAATAGAAACATGGGCCTAGAAGAACATTAAACACCCCCCCCCAACCTAAGGAAGAACAAGTCACTATTGATATCTTCATGAAACAAAGGCCTCTTACTATTAATGGATCATATGATCCATCAATCGTCGAACAATGGATCAATTCCATTGAAAAGATCTTCTCCATCCTTCATTGTTCTGAACAAGAAGAAGGTTCTCCTGGATTCTTATCATATGGAGGGTGAAGCTGATCAATGGTGGACGTTGATCAAAAATATGAAGCCTAGGGAGGAGATCAAGGCATTGGAATGGAAGGATTTCTGAAAGATTTTTTTTGATAAATATTTTCCATGCACCCTCTAACTTTAGATGGAAAGAGACTTTCTTTCCCTTAAGCAAAAAAGACGACGAATCTGTCAGAGCGTATGAGGAAAACTTCACAAGGCTTGCACGATATGCCTCCAAATTTTTAATTCCCCCAAATACAAGGTTGACCGCTTCTTTAGTGGGCTGAAATCTAGACTATGGAATGTACTGGAAATCCATGACTTTGACAACTATGAGGAAATTGTCTGATGTTCCCTCAAGGTCGAAATGGAGATTGAATAATCTCAGGGGTATCATGGGGATAAAAATTGTAAGGTGAACTTCAATTATAGTGATCTGATGGATAAATCCAATGATGCTTAGAAAATATAGTACCCCACTTTCCAAAGGTGTGGAAATAAGCACCTTAGAAATTGCCTGAAGGGGATGAGTAAATGCTTTAGGTGTGGAACTAAAGGGCACCTGGATATTAACTATTGGCAAGAAAAACCAGCGACTGCGACAGAGGAGAGGAATTCTTCGCTCAACCCTCAACGTGTTGTTTTTTGCATCAACTAAAAATAACTGGGGAACTTGGAAAACTGGTTCCCTTAGCCAAGGATTTTTTGAGGCAACCAACAACCTCCAAGGTAGTAATGGTGAGCTTTGTCAATCACTACTACCGAAGTGAACCCTGACAATGAAGTGGGGATAGGTACGCTAGTTATTCATTCAAGAATAGAAAATTTACTTTTTGATTCATGTTCTAAGCATTATTTTATATCCCGAAAGTTTATTAAAACAATCCCAACATCACCACAAATCATGGAATTAAAGATATCGGTGAGTATGACAAATGGGGAAATCATTGCATCCCGTGAATATAACTCCTCCCCTGTCATAATCGGTGTATTGATCTTCTCGTAGAACCTCCTTATACTCCCTCTGGTGGAATTTTATGTAATTCATGGCATTGATTGGATTTCCCTATATAGAGCCAAAATAAGATTCCATGATAGGGAAATCACTCTTCATATAGAGAATAAACCCTTGATTCTATACAATTGCACGGAGGAAGATGAATCTTCTTTAGCTCTATCATCTCAAGCATGTGTATTACTGCCCTATGAGCATGTGTATCTAGCTCAAATGATTGAGTCCAAAGAAGAAAAAAATCCTTGAAGATATGTCTATTGTGAGGGAATATGCTGAAGTGTTTCTCGGGGAATTGTCTGGTCTTCCTCCTAGAAGAGATGTTGAATTCTCAATTGACATTATACCTAGGGAGTTGCCAATATCCAAGACTCTATATAGAATGGCGGTTGAGGAGCTTGAGGAGCTAAAGAAATAACTACAAGAGAATATAAATAAAGGGTTTATATTCCCAAGTGCTTCACCTTGGAGTTCACTAGTCCTCTTAGTCAAGAATAAGGATGGGTTAGTGCGCCATTGCATCGATTATCGTGGGATTTAAAAAATCACGATAAAGAACAAGTATCCTCTCCCACGAATTGATGGATTGTTCAATCATCTGCATGGGTCACAATACTTCTCCAAAGTGTATTTTTGGTCAGGATATTATCAAGTAAGGGAGAAGAAATAAGATATCCCCAAGACTACATTTCGTATAATATGCTGGAACTATGAATTCATAGTAATGCCTTTCGGACTCACTAATTCTCCAGCAATCATCATCGGTGTGATAAATAGAGTATTTATAGATTAACTTGATAGATTTTTGGTATTTTTATAGATTATATTATAATATAATCCAAAACTAAGGAGTATCATGAGGAGAAGCTAAGAATTTTACTAGAGACCTTGCGAAAGGATAAGCTCTATGCAAAGTAGAGAAAATGCGAGTTATGGTTTAAGGAGGTATAATTCATGTTCCATATCATCACAAAAAATGTGATATGTATGGATCCCTTCAATGCATATTAAATGGAGGGATGTTCAAGGCCAAAAACGGTAATCAATATCTATAGCTTCTTGGGGTTATCTAGATATTATCACCGATTTTTTAGAAATTTCTCATGATTGTCCAACCCTCATACCAAGCTAACTTGGAAGGGGGTAAAGTTTTCTTGGAGTGATGAATGCAAAGAAAGATTCATGGATTTGAAAAGGAGGCTTATCAATATGCTCGTTCACACTTTACCCACAAGTGGAGATCTTTTTGTGGTTTTCAGTGATGCTTCGAAGAAGGGCATGGGGTGTGTGTTGATGCAAAATGACAAAGTCCTTGCCTATTCTTCAAGACAATTGAATGTTCATGAGCATAATTATCCAACACATGATATGGATTTGGCTACAGTGATCTTCGCTTTAAAAATTTGGAGGCATTATCTCTTTGGGGAGAAGTGTGAAATATATATGGACCACAAAAGCCTCAAGTATATATTCACACAGAAAGAGATGAACATGTGCCAATGAAGATGGTTAGAGTTGATCAAAGACTATGACTTCTCAATCCATTACCACCCTGGGAAAGTGAACAAGGTGGAAGATACTCAATGTATAAAGGACCCAGAAATTCTATCATTGATGATAATTGAAAAGGATACAATATTCTTAGACTTGATGAAGATGTACATGGGAATCATAAAGAAGGGAACATCATGAATCCTTTCAGAAATTATTACACAACCGACTCTTTTCGAAAGGTTAAAGGATGCTCAAAATGATAGTGTGAAAATTCAGAAGAAAGTAGAAGCTATCAGAAAAGTGAAATCTTCAGAGTTCAATGTTAATGAAGAAGGAATTTTGAGATTTGGGAAAAGACTATTTGTTCCATCATGTTCGGAGCTGAAGAAGGAACTTTTGGATGAAGCGCCTAGTTCAAATTTCTCTATTCACCCAGGAAACACAAAGATGTATCAAGATATCTAATAGAATTATTGGTGGGATAATATGAAGAAGGAGATTTCTGAGTATACATCAAATTTCATGGTGTGTTAGCAAGTGAAAGAAGAGAGGCAGAAGTCTAAGGGGATGATGTAACAATTGCCTATACCAGCATGGAAATGGGAGAACATCACCATGTACTTTGTCATTGGACATCTGAAGACATCCAAAGGAAACAATTCAATCTGTGTTTTTTGTGGATCATCTTAAAAAGTTTGCACACTTCATTACAATTTAGGAGGATTTCTCATTGGATCAACTAGAACGGATATATATCAGGGAAGTGGTAAGGATTCATGGAGTACCACTATCTATTATATCTGATCGAGATCAAAGATTCACCTCTAAGTTTTGGAAGAGTATTCAACATGCTATTGATACTAAAATAAACTTTATTATATCCTATTATCCTCAAACCGATGGCCAATCTAAGAAAACTATTCTTCCACTGGAAGATATGTTAAGATAATATTCAGTGAACTTTAATGGAGGATGGGATCAACATCTTAATCTAGTTGAATTATCCTATAATAACAGTTTACACTCAAGAATTCGAATGGAACGTTATGTATCCTTGTATGGGAAGAGGTGCAGAACACCATCTTGTTGGGATGAAGTCGATAAGTGTAAGCTTCTAGGACCAGAAATGGTCAATGAAATGGTGGAGAAGGCGAAAAAAATTCGGCAGGATATGATCGCGGCCTAGTGTCAACAAAAGAGTTATACAGATAACCGTCGACAAGACCCAGAGTTTAAAATTGGATACATGTTATTTCTATTCATATCTACATATAATAAGGTCATGAGGTTTGTAAATAAGGGGAAGTTAATTCCTAGGTACATCGGTCCCTTTGAGATTCTTGATCGTGTCAGGGTTGTGGCAAATCGACTAGCACATCCACCTACTATGGCAAAAATACATGATGTATTTCATGTATCCCTCTTAAATAAGTACATACCGGACCCTTTTCATGTACTCTCTTTAGAATTATTACATCTAGAGGATGATATTTCTTAAAAGGAGAAACCAGTGAAGATCTTATATCATAGAGAAAAAGTTCAATGAAATAAGACAATTCCCCTCGTAAAGGTATTGTGAAAAAACCACAAGTTTGAAGAAGCGACGTGGGAATCAAAATAAGTGATGAAGAAGAGTTAACCTCATCTTTTTTTAGTGGGAGAAAAAGAAATTTCAAGGGAAAATTTTCTTAAAGGGGGAATATTGTAATGACCCAAACAGTCATCAATGAAAATTCATCTTGATCTAATTAAATGTCTTATTATGGTTATATAAAATGTGAACTTCATTGGTTTTATGTTTCTAGATTTTAAAATACTGTTATGAATTTTGATCGTTGATAATATTTTTGTTAAACAGTGATCAAATTATTAGTATAAATATAGGGCTTTAACAAATCCAATTTACTCAGACAAAGGAGTTGACGGCCTCATCCAGTAGACTTTCCCCATACAAAGCCCATTTCTTGGAGCTCGGAAAGGATGTAGCATCATTGGGCTTCGCTTTAGAACAAGCCCAAGCCGATCTTGAACAAGTTAAGCTTGATCGGAACCGACTATTGGAGAAGTGGAAATTAATAGATTTTACCACCCGAGCGATGTTATTCGATCCACCCCAAGAGTCTTTCACCATCGCACACCTTACCCTTTAGTCATTTGTCAGTGTTATATGGGGTTATGTAACAAGACCTTGTTACTATGAATATGTGCATTATTTTTGTATATAATAATGAATATACATTCATTTTATTATTTTTACTTTGTATATAGTTTTTAAAGTGAAAAGTTTATTTTTATTTAATATTCAACTAAGAAATCTATTTTGATGAATTAATGGATTTTTGAATTAAATAATATTTTAATAAAATATTATTATTATTTTTAAATTAATATTTATTATGTATAATTGATCATATAATCTTATGAATGCAATAGTAATTTTTATTAAGGTTCGAAAGTTGTTTTTGTCAAAACCCATGAATTTTCAATAAATGTCGGGGGTTTTTTAAAAGTAAAAAATTCGAATATATTGGAAATTATTTAGATAAAATGAATATTATTTTTGGAATTAGGACTTAAAAATTATCCAAATGTAAATTTTTCATGATTTTCTAAGATAGTCAAATTTTTGGGTAAAAATTAAACACTGTTTTAATATATAATGTGTTTTATGACATCATAATGACCAAATAGTGATGTAATAAAATACTATAAACCTTATGTTCGGAAAATATATGTTTTAAAATTAAAATAAAGTGATTTTGGGTATTTTTTTATTTATTTTACAAAGCTTTAGTGGACCCTTCAAGGCTTATAAAACATTTTGTCTTTTTAAATTGTTTCCTTAAGAGTGTGACTCACCTCCACATAAGCAAACCTATTATTTTAAGAAGTTAGAACATTGGTATTAAAAAATATTTTTTTCCACTCCCATTTGGAAAATATCACGTGAAAAACCCATGGGATGGTTTTTGGTTTTGATTATTTTAATGTGTGGTGTCCCAAACCTAAATAATAAATAATTCCTTCTCCTTTCCTTTATAAACCCACCCAAGCTCCCACTTCCTCTTCACTAAAAGACTTTAGAGTTCATAAAAAATCCTCCATCCATTCTCTAAATCCTCCCAAAGCTCCCCAAGGTCCTAATAAGCCTCTCTCAAGCCCCTCCCAAGCCTTTCGGATCACATTTCCAATTAAGGGATTTTTTCCTTTCTCATTTTTGTCCAATTTTTTTAAGTTGTTATTCCCTTTTGTTTTCAATTAAAAATGTTGGGTTACAATTTATCACCTCCCTAATACTTACCTTCTCATGTTTTAATAATTATATATCTCCTTTATCTATCATTAATTCCTTTCATGTATACCCGTTACCATGCTGAAATTCTGTAAGGAATTTCCCTCTCCTCATTTACATTAAAGTAATTCTTTTGTATCATGAATCTAAATTCCATTAAAATTGTTGGGACATGTATCTATATTACCTAATAATTTTCCATTTCATGTAAATATGATGAGACACCCCTTTCTCCCTCATCAAACATTTTTATGAGTTCTTATGTCACACTGTTACGATGCCCAAATTGCACCGCGCTTTTTCAAGCCAAAGTCATTGTATAGTGAATACCCTGCCCACTTCTCTATCAAGGGTATACACCTTTATGCACATTTACTTATTTTTTTAAAGATTTTCATGTATGAATTCAACACTCCTTTATCATGTAATAAATTATGATTTTTAATGAATTCATGTTTTAGGATCCATGTGGCACACTTATGCATGAAATGAAATGTTTAAGAAGAGTGTGCCCTAATAGCACTCCAATGCATTGGGTAAAGATTAGTATCATGATATGTCAATTGAAATGAGGGATTACTCATACTAATTCATGTTAAATGAGTATTTACTCATGCTCTATGTGCAATGATCCTTGGATCATGATAAAATCCTGATAAATGTTGTTGCCATGTTTCCATGTTATGATTATCATTCTTTATCATGCCTTTATGTTCATGTTTCTCTTGTGCTCCATTGATATAACTATTGTCTAATGTGTATTTTATTCCTCATGTTATTCCATGTTTATTCCTTTACTAGGCTTTATAGATCACCCTTTTCTTATGCACGTCCTCAGGTTATCCCATGCAATGCTATGTACGAGGGAATGTAGTGGTCATGTAAATTAAGTTTTCAATAAAGATGTTTTATTTCATAATTTAAGTTGTTATATAATGATCATAAGCCCCAAAGTCACCAGACCTATCGATATTATATGTTTTATCAAGTTAATTTTATGTAATAAATCATGTCTATGTGTGTAACAAAGAGTAGGGTTGTCATAATTCTCTAATGGTACCTCATACGGATTGAATACATGCTACGGTTCGGGTATGTACTTCCTCAAAAGTGATACATAGAATACATCATGTACTTGAGATGGGTTCGGTGGGAGTTTTAGTCGATAGGACACTTCTCCAATACAATCAAGGATCTCAAAATGGCCGATGTACCTTAGACTAATCTTTCCCTTCTTCCAAAATCTCATAACTATCTTCCACGGTGATTTGTGGAGGAATACCATGTCTATTACATCAATCTCTAGGTCTCATTGATGATTATCATCATAGATATTTTGTTGACTCTGAGTAGGTTTAATGTGTCGTTGGATGGTCTTAACCTTATCCACCATTTCATCGACCATTTCTTAACCTAATAGTTTTCTCTCCCCAACTTCTTCCCAACATGCTGGCATTCTGCATCTCATCCCATATAGGGCTTCATAAGGATCCATTTGCATGCTTGAGTGGAAACTATTGTTGTATGAGAAATCAATAAGATTAATGTGTGGGTATCATCATCCTTTTAAGTCTATTTAGCACACTCTCAACATGTCCTTAAGGTTTTGGATAGACTGCTCAGATTGGCCATCAGTTTGAGGATGATAAGCCATACTAAAGTTCAGCTCAGTATCCATAGAATAGTGACGACTCTTCCAAAACAGAGGGGTTAATCTTGGATCTCGATCAGATATAATCAATAGTGGCACTCCATGAAGCCTTACAACGTCTCTAATGTGTATTCTTTCTTGTTGATCTAGTGATAAATCCTCCCGAATTACAGTTAAGTGTGCAGTCTTTGTAAGACGATCCCCAAAAACCCACATAGAATTGTTTCCTTTGGATGTCTTCGGAAGTCAAGTGAAAAATTCTATGGTGATGTTCTCCCATTTCCATTCATGTATGGGTAATGGATGCATCATCCCCTTACACTTTTTCCTCTCAGCCTTCACTTGTTGGCATACCAGGAACTTTGATGTATACATAGAGATCTCTTTCTTCATCTTATCCCACCAATAATGATATCAGATATCTCAATACATATTTTTGTTTCCTGGTTGAATGGAGAAATTTGAACTATATGCATCATACAAATATTCCTTCTTTTACTCCGGATTCTATGAAACATATAGTCTTGACCCAAATATCACAATTCCTTCTTCATTGACATTGAACTCTGAGGATTTCCCTTTTCTAATAGTTTCCACCTTCTTAATTCCCACATCATTCTTTTGAGAATCCTTTAACCTTTCCAAAAGATACAGTTGAGAAATAATTTTTGAAAGGACTAATGATTTTCCCTTCTTTATGATTTTTATGTCCATCTTCATCAAATATAAGATTATTGGATCATTTTCAATTATCATCAATGATAGAATCATATGGTCCTTTATACTTTGAGAATATACCACCTTTTTTGTTTTCCAATGGTGGTAATGGATTGAGCAGTCATAGTAATTGATCAACTCTAACCATCTTCGTTGGATCATGTTCAACTATTTCGGTTTGAATATATACTTGAGGATTTTGTGATCCATGTATATTTCACACTTCTCCACAAAGAGGTAATGCTGCCAGATTTTTAAAGTGAAAATCACTGTATCCAACTAAAGATCGTGTGATGGATAGTTTTGCTCATGAAATTTCAATTTCCTCGAATCATAGGCAATGACTTTGTCAATTTTCATTAACACACAGTGCAAGACCTTCTTTGAATCATCACTAAATACCAAAAAAAAGTTCTCCTCTTGTGGGTAATGCGAGCATGGACGCAGTGATAAGACTCCTTTTTAACTCCTTGAATCTCTCTTCACATTCATCACTCCATGAAAACATTACTCCCTTCTGAGTTATCTTGGTAAGAGGGTAAGATAATCCTCAGAAATTACTCATAAATTGGTGATAATATCCAGATAACCCAAGGAAGCTGCGGATATCCATTACTGATGTTGGCCTCGAACATCCCTCAATTGCATCTATCTTAGACAGATCTACATAAATCCCATTTCTTGTGATGATATGGCCCATCAATTAGACCTCCTTAAAATAGAACTCACCGTTTTTGTACTTTGCATAGAGATTCTCCTTTCATAAGGTCTCTAGTACAGTTCTTAGATGCTTCTCATGATCCTCCTTGGTTTTGGAGTATATTAGAATATTTTCTATAAAGACTACCACAAATTTGTATAGGTTTTATATAAATACTCTATTCATCAATTCCATGATGTTTTTTGGAGCATTAGTGAGTCTAAACGGCATTACTATGAATTCATAGTGCCCATACCTTGTACTAAAAGCAGTCTTAGGGATATCCTCCTTCGCCCTTACTTGGTAATATCCTTACTACAAATCCTCCTTGGAAAAGTATTGTGCTCCATGTAGCTGGTAGAACAAGTCATAAATTGGTGGAAGAGGATACTTTTTATTTATCGTGATATTTTGAGCATACAATAATCAATGAAACGGCGCATTGACCCACCCTTTTTCTTGACGAAGAGGACTGGTGCACCCCATGGTGAGGCACATGGGAGTATAAACCCTTTATCTAGATTCTACTCTAGTTATTTCTTCAGCTAATCAAACTCCACAATAGCTATTCTATATGGAGCCTTGGATATTGAAAATGATCCAGGTATAAGATCAATTGATAATTCGACATCTTTTCTAGGAGGAAGACTTGAAAATTCCTCAGAAAACACTTCAACGAATTCCCTCACAATAGGCATGTCTTCAAGGATGGTTTCTTCCTTAGACTCAATCATCTAAGAAAGATATTCATGCTCATAGGGATGTAATATCCACACATGAGATGATGGTTCTAAAGAATATTCATCCTCTTCTTTCCACTTATATAGAATCATGGGTCGATTCACCATATGGAGAGGGATTTCCCTCTCACAGAAATTTATGTTGGATCTATATAAGGAAAGCCAATCCATGCCAAAAATTTCATAAAATTCCACCAAAGGGAGTATGATGAGGTTATCTAGGAAGTTAAATCCACAAATTATGATAGGGGAGGAGTTATATTCATGGGATGCAATGATTTACCCATTTTCTAAAATCACTGACATCTTTAATTCCATGGTTTTTGGAGGTGTTAGGATTGTTCAAATAAATATTCAGGATATAAAAGAATGTGTATAACTGTGTATGATAACCCTAACATTCACTTTTTTATTCGTGCTCTACTATAACCATTATTAAAATAAGGATAAGTCTTTTTAAATTATTAAGAACATAAAGGAGAATTCAAAGGAAAAAGGGATAAATTATAAACTACTTTTATTTCCTTAACTTAAGAATTTATAGGATTCAATATATTTTATCCATGATATATTTACCAACATATATTCTTAGGGGAATTTTTTTTATTTCCTTAACAATAGTTCATACTAAGCCTTTGAACTTACCAAATCATATATCATGGGAGTTTCACAACCAAGAGTGCAGCAAGGCCCATTGTTGTGTACTAGGATACCCTAAGTCAAGCCCAAAACTCTTTTTTGGAGTTTTCACTCCTAGGAACATATGTGCTAGAGCCGCATCTACCTGCTCGTATCCCGACAGGGATGCATTTTCTTGATAAACCACATACTAAATGATCACCAAAACATTGGGATGTTTTTATTATACTTAGTGTTATCCCTAAGTCATTCACTAGGGTTTTCTAATCATAATCCCAAAAATAATTAAACCTCCCTTTGATATCAACTACAACAACCCTTATTTTTATTACACACTTAAACATGATGTATTGCATAAAATATTCAATTGATTCAATATAGAATATCGAGAGGTATAGTGTATTTTGGGCTTAGTAACATTACATAAAGACTTAAAACATGAAACACAACTTCTTTATTGAAAATGTACTTTACTTCCCCACTATATTCCCTTGTAATAAGCATTGCCTCAGATAACCAGAGGGCATGCATAAGAAAAAGGTGAGCTATAAATCTCATTAAGGTATTAAACAAGGAATAACATGAAGAATACAATACATGTTAGGAAATATGCATATCAATGGATCATATAAGAAACATGAACATAAAGAAAATATATAGCATGATTATCATAACATGGAAATGTGGCAACAACACTTAACATGGTATTAGCCTAATCCAATGATCATTGCACATAGAGCATGAGTAAATACTCATTTAACATGAATTAGGATGATTAAACCCTCATTTCACTTGACATATCATGATACTAATCTTTACCCAATGCATTGGAGTGCTATCAGGGTGCACCCTTCTTAAACATTTCATTTCATGCATAAGTGTGCCACATGGATCATATAACATGGATTCATTAAACATCATAATTTATTCCATGATAATGGAATGTTTAATTAATACATGAATCTATATAATCAATAGGTAAATTTTTATAATGTTTAATACCCTTGATAGAGAAATTGGCATGGTATTCACTACACAATGACTATGTCTTGGAAAATTGCGGTGCAATTTCAGCATCATAACGGTGTGACATAAGAATTTATAAAAATGGTTCATGATAGCGAAAGGGATTTATCATAATATTTAAATGAAATGGAAATTAATTGGATCATATAGATACATGTCCTAACATATGTAATTTAATTTATATTCATAATATAAAAGAACTTCTTGAATGTAAATGATAAGAGATAAATTCCTTACTGAATTTCGGCATTGTAACGGGTGTACATGGGGGGAATTAATGAGATATAGAGGGGTATCTCATCATTAAAACATAAGGAGGTAAGTATGGGGTGGTACAAAATAATACCCAAACATTTTTATTTGAAAATAAAAGGGAATAACAACATAATAATGTTTGGACAAAATGAGAAAGAAGAAACCCCTTACTTGAAGGTGTGATCTCAAAGGCTTGGGAGGGGCTTGAGAGAGAATTCTTATGAGATTGGGGAGCCTTTGGATAATTATAGACAGAGGAGTTCATATGTTGGTAGAGATCCAAGGTATATGAGTGAAGAGGAAGTGGGATCTTGGGTGGGTTTATATAAGAAAAGAGAAGGAATATTTTATTATTTAGGTTTTGGACCCTACACATTAAACTAATCAAAAACACAAAACATATCATGCTTTTTTCCCATGATTTTATTCACAAAGGGGAGTGAAAAAAATATTTTACAATTCTGATGGACAAATATCTTCAAATATTAGGCATGATTATGTGGAGGTGAGTCACACTCTCAATGAAATAATTTTAAAAAGATAAAATGTTTCATAACTCTCGGAGGGTCCCCTAAGGCTTTGTAAAATAAATAAAATAACCCTAAAATCTGATTATTTTAATGGTAAAACATATATTGTCCAAAAATAATGTTTATATTAATTTATTACATCACGGTTGGGTCATTATAATGTTATAAAATACATTATATATTTAAACAGTATTTAATTTCTACCCAAAAATTCAACTGTCTTAGAAAATTATGAAAAATTCACCATTCGATAATTTCGATGTCCTAATTCCAAAAATACTATTAATTTCATATAAGTAAATTTTCTAAATATGTGATTTAATACTTTTAAATTAAAAACCAACATTTATCGAAAATTCAAGGGTTTGGACAAAAACTACTTTCAATCCTTAATAAAAATTACAATTGTATTCATAATAATTAAATGATCATTTGTATTTAATAAAAACAAATTTAGTAATAATATTATATAAAAATATTATTTAATTAAAAAATCCATTTTTTCATCAAAATAGATTTTATAATTGAATATTAACTAAAAATACTTTTTGTGATTTAAAAACTATTTACAAAGTAACAATAATAAAATGATGGTATATTCTTTATTATATGAAAAAAATGCACATAATTATAGTGTTAATGTATTGTTAAATGAACCCTTATAACACCCACATAAGACTAAAGGGTAAGGTGTGTGATGGTGACTGACTATTGGGGTTGCTCAGATAACATTTCTCTGGGGGTAATCTCTATTAACTTCAACTTCTACCGTAGGAAAATCTACTCGAGCATAACGTGTTGAAGCTTAGCTTGGGCTTGGTCAAGACCGAATCCCAATGATTCCAAATCCTTTATGAGCTCTGAAAAATGTGCTTCGTAGGGATCAATTATACTGGATGATTCCATCACTTCCGTTTTTTAATAAATTGGATTTATTAAAGCCCAATATTTATACTAATCATGTGATAACTATTCAACGTCTATATTAGCAACGGTCACAATTCGTAATGGTATTTAAAAATCCAACTAACATAAAACCAAATAATTTCATTTGTTATTTAACCATCTTACATAATAATACATTCAATTAGATCAAGTGGAATTTTCATTAATAAAATTTTGGGTCGTTATAGTATAACTTATGTCTCAAATATGGAAAATTGAGACAATAATAGCATGCTAATGTATCATAATTTTTTATATAAAATTAATATAATATTGTTTTATCATAATACCCAATATTGATAGGTGTTAATAGAAAAAATTACATTATTTCATGAGGTGGTTTTCCTCTATACACACGAATAAGTATTTTGTATCCCATTTGATGAATATAGAAATGGTTATAGGCCATTACTCAAACATAAAAACATTTATCTATGTGGAAAATTATGATATTATTATATTATCATGGTATAATAAGAATTTATGGATTTGGAGGAAGAAATAAAACAATAATAGTCATTTATGAACTTTCCCTCTTCTTTGGGAATCCTCAGTAGGTTTACATGAAAATAATTCCTATTTGTGTATTTAATTCATAAATAAGTAATGTAGTATGAGAGGAAGGAATATGGAAATTTATTAGGTTAGGATTTGGACTAACCAAATGTGTTTGAATGTTTGAGGAATACATGATATGGGGTGGCCTTTTATAAGTGAGATGAGGGGCACACTTGTAATTTTTGGAATAAAAATTATGTAACCACGATTCTAATAGCACACAAGGATAAACAATGAGTATTATATTTAATTAGACATTATAGAGTAGGTAAATGGTCATAAAATAGACTGTAGAAATGTTTTATATTATTTTAACCATTATCTTTTTATTTTAACCACCAGTAATCCAATTTTTACCGTCATTTCACTAATTAATGAATACTATTTTCACTATTCAATTTGGTTGAAAATTAATTATTATTTATTATACAATAAAAATTATTCGGATTTCATATATGGAATCATTTTTCAAAAATATATTCATAGAAATGGGAAATCTTAATCTCACAACGTCTATGAGAAAGTGGGTTTTCAAAGTGATAATGTTCAAACATTTACAAAATTTTTATATTCAATTTTAATATTGGAATGTATTCCAATGAACTAAATTGGATTAATAGATGTATAGTTGAAAAAACATTAATTTAAAATAATGATAAAATATTATTTAACTATATAAATAATTTAAACAAAATAGTTGTTTTCAATTTAAATTCAGTATTTTCACTATTCATTAAAAATTATTATTTTTATAAAATTATAAAAAAAATCATCATAATAAAATGTTGATATTTTGATTTAACAATGGTATATAATTTTTTCAAATAAATTTTCTAAATTTTTCGATTTTTTTAACATAATGATGAAAAAAATAAAACAAAACATCATTTTATAAACATTTATTTTTTTAGAGTAAAATTGGATTATTCTTATCTCTTGTCTAGAAAACCGAGAATATGAATGTTAAATAGTTGATTGAATACATGTTATGCACATTTCATAAAAATTAATTACTAAAATATTTTTGTTTAATTTATTGAGGTAAAATGTGTTTGGTACATAAAATGGTTTTTTAGAAAATTATTTCCTTTATTTTTATTTTATTTTTATTTTTATTTTTAATTAATTACTCACAAATAAAATTAATTTTTTATTCATATGTAACCCATATATTTTCAATATTTATTTAATCAAAATCATGCACACCAATCCAATGTTGTGGTGTTAACTATAATATTAAATAATAATATTTTAATAATAATTCATGTTTTGTTTAAAATTACCATTATGTGTACTAGAAAATAAATATAGTTTTTTATGTCATGCAAGCTAAAATAACTATTGTGGGCATAAAAATGTAGAAAATATTTTTATTTATTTGAAAAAAAACATAAAATCTTAGAGTGTTACATTCTTCACCCTGAAAATAAATTTCTCTCTTAAAATTCATCTCTTTATTACCAACAAATACGGATACCTATACAACATTACATCCTTAGGTTACCATGTAGATTCTTCAATATAGTGGTTTCAACACATAAAATTGACCAAGTGAGTGGTCTTGTTTTGTAGAACATTCCCTATTTCATCTAGAATCTATACCTATTTTTTGACCTCATAAATTTCATGCCACAACGGTATGACCTTTGTATTCAGTACATGTGTTGGATCAGTTATTTACTTCATTAAGAAAGATGCATGGAACACATCTTAAACGTGATATAAGAATAGTGAAGGAGACAAATGATATGATAATATCTCTATATGATAATGTATTTTAATAAGTCAAACCAAGCCACTCCACCACCACCCAGTGTCCATATATATTTTGCAGCCTATACATATTCTCTAGAGGAAAATTCAAACCAAATTTCCCAACATCCCAAAGAGACTCTAGTCCTTTCACAAGGTGTGTTGCCTAGACACCACACCCGCAACGAGAACCCCAAACCCCAATAATCCTAGATCTGGTCAATCAAGAATCTTTCCCAAATAACCTGACCCAAAAGAGCTTGACATGCCCTAATACCAATTTTTCACGAACCAAGCGAATGTTCCATTGAACCAAACACTTGACAGGATCTGTGTTAGGGCTCGAAGGGCATTCCTGGTCCTCATGGTCTATAAACTAGTGCATTGGTATCAATAATATGATTTGGGAATTATTTCTCCCATTCTAATGATTATAATCTACCATCAATAATAATATTCACAAAAATTGATACCCATAACCAAAAAAGGTGTAATAATTTTCATATTAAAATTTTATAACATTGACCACAACCAAAAGTACTAAAATGAAATGTGAACACAAAACCATTCCAAAATACTCCATGCAACATGAGGGAAATCATCCTCAATCCACCACCCCCAACACCTATAAGAAGTGGAACACTAGAAACCAGATCCACCATCACCACCAGGACACATAATTTATTTACTTGAGTCGTACCTAACAAATTCTACATAATCTTAATGGGAACATGCGCCTCAGCCAAGTTGGTGAGGTATCCTTAAGTGCATCCATAAGACCCAGGGTCAATCCCAGGTAGAGGTATATTTCTGGGGTACTGTAGTAGCACTGTAACTTTTACTATAGCAGGGACTGTAGCAAAATTGTACAATGTACAGGTACTGTAGTAGAACTGTACACTATACAGGTACTGTAGCAGAACTATATACTGTGTGGGGTACTATAGTAGTTACTTTAGCAGTTACTGTAGTAGGTATTGTTCGGTACTGTAGCAGTTGGAACTAATCACCTTGGGCCACCGGTTTGTGCTTGGAGTCCTTAAGGATTTCGTGCCACCCAAGCCTTCGGGTTAGTAGGGCTTCTGGCCACCTTTAAGGCCCTCAGGCCACCTCAAGGCCTTCAGGGCCACATGCAGTTGCCCCAGACACACTCCAAAAAGGAGCAGCCCTAGAAGTGGATTCAGAACAGGTTCACTCACCAGAGCAGAACCAAATAAATTGTCAGAATGAGGGGGTATGTCTATACCATTGGTACCATCATGTGCTTGCACAGGAAACCTAGCCAGACGACCATGCAAAGGTTGAGAGATACTATCATGACGTAGATGCTGGGGAGGGGCAGTTCCTTGTATATAGTCTGGTTGAATTCCCTAAGACCTTCGGGTCATGTAATATCCTAAGCCTACGAGCCTTGTAATCTCTGAGCCTATGGGACTTGTAAGGGTTATCCCTCATCCCTTGAAAGGGGGTTTATCAAAAATCAATAAAAATGAAGGCCTTCAGGCCATTTGGGCTACATACACCCAATGGAGTATGTAGGTTTTTATCCAAATCCATAAAATATTCCATGCAAAATAAAAGATTCCATGCTCAGGCATTAAAAGATAAATTAACATATGGATGTTCTCGGATCCACATGGATCAACTATTTGCATGTTTCTGGGGATTGAGGAGAATAAACAAGGCTTGTAAGTGGTATGTAAGTGTTTGGTTACAAAATGCGGGAAAAATAATGAATTACAAACCATGTAATCATTTTACATTATTTAAGTCAGGATCAAGATGTGTAAGTTTTCTGGGCTAAATAATAAATAGGGTGACATGTTTTCTAGCATAAAATGAAACTTGAGTAATACATGATGTGAAAGGGGATTACACAATGTGAATGGTGATTACTTGTCATGTAAATCCCGGACGTGGTATGTTTAAAATGCTTTTAGCCTCTTAGGTTTGTCAAACCCTACGACTGAAACACCACTCTCCTAGTTCTAGGTGACCAAAGAACCTCCTCTTCAATGTATTGGGAATTCCTTTATGAAGGATTTGTCTCTAGCTTCCCTCCTTTGATCCTTCTTCAATCCAAGGTATGTTCTACCTCCATTCTTACAGTTTATTCAATCTATTTTCACCCATTCCATTTTTACATGTGATATTTGTTGATGTGCATGTTTCTAAGGGGGTTTTGTTGGTTTTTTTGGCGTGGTTGTGGAAAGGCGTCCCTGGGTGGATGTAGTTCTTGCGGGAGAGGCGATCATGATCTGTATCATTAGTTCATTCCCAGGAAAAAAATTACACCCTTTTTGAGGTAGGGGATTAATTTATTCTCTAATTATTTTTGTTTCATCCTAAGGCTATCATGAACTATCCAATTGGATCATAATTAAATTAAAAAACTAGATAATAGAACCAGGTTAAAGAATTTATATTGATCGAATAGAAATGTTTTTATTTTGTACCATGATAATAGTTTTTATTTTTATTTTTTAAATAGTTTGGTATTTATATTTTTCTTTTTATTCATGGATTATCAATTTGAATTATTAAAGAATGTAAATACATAATTAATTGTTAATAAATTTTCTAAAAGTTTAAAGTGTCTTGTTTAATGAATCCAACATGTTGTAATTTTAATGTTTTGATCATGTTTAAATGAATAGATCTTCCATGTGTTAATGGAATTGAATAATGATGTGAATAATGTAAATTTTTATTGGTAGAATAACTAAATTCTTGTTAAAGTAATTCTTTAATTAATTTTTAATAGCTTCTTCTAGTTTCCTTCTTAGGTTGCTTGTAGTTGGAACAAGTGAATAATTAGTTAGTTAATTAAATATGGAATAAGAAGTATTTTTTTGATAAAATATAATACGTTTATAGGGAATGAGTTTCCCACTTTCTTATAAAGGAAAATTTCCTTGTGTTTTCAATGTGTTTGAGCTCGTTGTGTGAGAAAGATAAATTCCTTGTTTTGAGCACCCAGTTTCCCTGTTGCTTGCTATGTTTGTATTTGGATGCATATGAAATGATCATGGGATGGTTGATCCAAGATGTATATTGTGGTATATAGGGAGGGGAGGATCTAATGTGTTTTGAGCCTTGGATGGTTGATCTTGGAGGGTTTTGTGGTACATGGGGCGGGGAGGCACATATTTGATGTGAACCTAGGATAGCTGATCTGGGAGTGATGTGTGGAATATGGGCAGGGAGGACCGGTTGTTGTGGAAAAATTTGATGCTTATGATGAGGGATGCATCAATATGTGCATGTGGGTTTCAGGTAGGACACTGGGGATGATTTGATGGGTTGAATATGGTATTATTCATTAATATGGAAGTTGGATTCTTGTTGGAATTTGTTGTTGGGCTAATGGCCGGGTTTTTTTGATTATCTCTATTATGTTTCCCACTTCATGGGGAAGATGGATGTACTTGGTTGCATGCATTATTTGGTAAATTATGATGATTTCTTAGAGTACATGGTAATATTAAAATTAATTTTTATAATAAATGTTTATCCCATGGGGTTGGAGCTTTTTGGGATACAATGTTGAGGTTATAATTCTAAGAAATTGAGGAATCAGATTCCTTATGCCTGGAGGGAATGGAACTTATTTATGATGATAACATAATGTAATGTGGAAAATTTTAATGGTTAATGAATTAATTGGTGTAATGTTCAACTGATGAAAATTAATAAATTAATTTAATGCATCTCTTTAAATAGTTTAGTGCTAATTGAAAATCTTGTTTTCGTTGTGGTAGTTGGGAGTCCATGTGATGTTAGTTGTAGTTGTGCTTAAGACTAGATTATTCTTGTAGTGTGGTTTTGAGATACATTATATCTTGTACTTTTTTTATTTATATATTCTATGCCATTATTTGGGTTAGGTAAACTGACACACCGAGGATTCTGAGCCACGGGGGATATTTTCCCCAATATCCCAGTGGGAGGAGGGATGGTTGGCTACCCCCATTGTCCCCAATCTCTTATCTTGGTAATTACATGAGTTGTTATTCTTGGTAGTTATTTTTCCCAATTTCAGTGGGTAAATGGATGTTTGGTCTTCTGGTTATTTCACACACATTTATTTCGGATATAGTTTCCTAAGGAATAATATAGGTATAACATGTATAGGTTGTGATTGCTTGGGAATCCTTACATGGTGCATAGGATGTAATTGATTGAGGTATAATGCATGATTTATGATACTTGTTATATGGGATGTGGTTTCTCCCAAAAACTACCTGGTTACTTTTGTTACATGGATGTGGAAGTTTGTTTCATGAGGTGCATGATGTGGTTCATCGCCCATGTGTCAGTGGGGGACCCTTTTTGGAGAAAGATGCTTAGGACGTGCAACCTTGGAGAAGAGTAGAAAACTAGTGGGGAATATGTATCAGGGTTTCTATGACATTAATTATTATATTATACTCTCTTGTATTCTATACTTGGTGAGAGTAACCATGGTGAGGCTGGGAATTTAGTATACTTGTTTGTGTGATGAGTAATATTCAATTATTTTCCACTATTCATTAGCATGATTTCTTTACATTTTGTATGAGAGGATCTGGGTAGGATCATGTTGAGTATACTATTATGCTCAACCTATGTATATAGAAACTCATTTTAGGTCAGTTGGAGTAGATTGAAGATGAGGTTTCTTACTACAAGCTTCTGGGTTTTTCATGAGGTGTTTAGGCTTCATGGTCACTATCATCTATAGATTATTTTGGTACTTGCAGTTTTCCATTTGGTTGTAGTAATTTGGTCATGTCATTACCAATGTGAACTTTGGTTTTCTTTTATATTTTTTTCAGAGCAGGAGTTGGTTAGTAGTTTTATATCTTATCCCTCTCTTTCGTATGTGTTCTCTTAGAGGGTAATGCCTCCCATATGCGTCTTTACTATACCCTCAGTGCTAGTTTCCAACATAAGGCCTACTGGAGGTGGGAATCAGGAATCACTATCTCTATAATCTAAAATTTTTCATTGGAGGGTTACACCTTTTGTGGAGGTGGTCATGATAGAGTGGTATCAAAGGTATGGTTGATAGATATGATGGAGTTTGGAGTTAGAAATAGGTGAGGTGTCATGGTATGGTAGGGAAATGTTTCCATCTATGTCTAGATAGTGTTTTAAACCCTGAATAATGGTTCAGACATGGGTATTTAGGCCCCCATGTGATTGTATTTACAAATCCTTAATCTTATCGTAGATACTAAAGGAAGTTAAACTAGTTGAAAGGTAGAGACCTATGAAAGGATAATGCATCGTTCTTCTTTGTGCCTTTGTTTGTATGGGTATTCCATGGGATAAGTTAACCTAAAATTAATAAAACAAAAAAAATAATTAATGTTAATGTATTTCATATTCCTTGTCTAGAAAATATAAATATTTTTTATTTTATAGGCATGGATCTAGGTAGACATCCTCATCACATTCACACAAAATAGGTTCAGTGGGTTACACCAGAAGATCGCCACTAAGTAGAGGTTGAAAATGATAAAAAGTATAGGAGGACACTCCAAGAGTTTCAGTTCCAGTTTTTTTAGAGAATTGAGGTCTTATTTTCAAAATTAATTCATGGAAAAATTGAAGGAGTAGGTTTAGATATATTTTTTTCGATCCATCCTCTAAAGGATAAATAGGTATTGTTAGCTCTGATGGTTCTATGTAGAGTTGTAATGCATTGGTTTTTCTTATTCTTCACAGATCATAAGTACTCGACAGTCTCATGGGAGGAGTTCCAAGTCCATTTCAATGTTGATCTTATTTCTTCGACTGCAAAGATGTCCAATCGTTAGGACTTCTTACCCTTCGGTAGCGGATCTCTAGTGTGAGATAGTTTGGGATCTATTTTAGGAACCATATGTGATATGATTCAGACTTATTTTTAGATGATGAGGCTAGGGTAGAGAATTTCAAGGAGTCATTTCATATAGAGATCTAGCATTTGGTCAGCCCTATTATGTTAAAAACATATCTTGAGGTGTTTTCAAGAGAATAGTTCATCGAGAGTACGTTATATAGAACTGGATCATCATGAGAGGGGAATTACCAAGATTCCTCATGAACTAGATCTATGGTATATGGTTCCCATTTTTTAGGAAATAAGAGCTTATGATTATCTCAGAGTAGGTCCAAGCACTCAATGTATTATTTCTATGGGGATATTGATTCTCAAGAATATTACAAGGGATCATACACAGTTTTTCTTTTGGATTCTTAGGTTGTGGGTGGCGATAGTTCCTATCATTTTTGAGTAGTTAGTGTGTGCCAGTTTTTCCACTTTAGACTCTTCTGATGAGGAAATTCCAGTCGAGGCAGTAGTAGTATGTTGCTATATCTTGGTATCAGCAAAGAGTAGATGGGGTAGGGAGAGGAGATCCCTGAGACACACCCCATCCTCAGATAGAAGACAGTTTCCATGATGTTAGTCATCATTACGGTCATAGAGGTCATGAAAAAAGTCATTTTCTTCTTAATTCATTAGCGTTGTTAGTACCCGGTGAGCCAGACACCATTCTAGTAACCCTTTGCTTGTTTTATACATGGTTTCATGCGTTTTTTGATCTAGTAGAAACACACTCCTAGATATCACATTCCTTTTTTCCATGATTTGTGACTTGAGGTAGAGAGGCTTCTAGTTCCCTTGGTGTTGACTTTTCCAGCTCTAGGTTGAGCTGACTTGTTTGATGCATGTAAAGATTGTGAGATGTGATAAGAAAACACCACTCTTGGGGAGATTTCATATGTTTATGGACACAACCATATGACATAATCCATGGAATGGATTGGTTTTATTAAATTAAGTCTATCATGGATTTCTTCCAGAGGTAAGTTGTGTTCTTCGATACTGATGGAGAGACAGTATTGTTTGATGGCGAGAAAGACCCCCAAATGGGTGAGAGGAATGTTCCGTACATGTCATACATGATGGATGATTTGAAATTTTGTTCTTCATAGTTTCATTAATCATCATTTCCTATCGTTGTAGAAAAATACCTTATTGTCTCTATAAAGGAGGTTTTAATGTTACCCCCTCGACGAGATATCAATTTTTGGGATTGAACTACATCTAGGAGTGTCTCTTATCTTGATGTCTCCTTGTAGAATGGTGCCTTATGAGTTTAGAGAGCTTTATATACATCTCGATGGTCTGTTATAGTGTTTTTTTCATCCAAGTGTGTCACTTTGGGACGAACTAGTTTTTTTCATGAAGAAGGTCGATGGAAGTATGTGATTGGTTATTTATAATCATCACTTGAACTAAGTGATAGTGAGGAACTAAAATCCTCTTCCATGGATGGATGATTTATTTGGTCAATTAAATGGTTAAATTTGGTTCTCAGAGATCAATTTTAAATCAGAATATCATTGGATGCATGTAATGTATGATGATATCCTGAAGACTTCTTTCAAATTTCATCATGGGCATTACAAGTGTGTTGTGATATTGTTCAGTGTGATGAATGATCCATATGTGTTTATGGGGTTAATTAACACTTTATTAAATGACTTCTTGGATAATTATGTTGTTCTTTTCATTGATTCCATCCTTGTATACTCCACATCTATGAAGTATCATGTAGATAACCTACGTGCCATTTCGGGAGTTCATCATCCTGATCAGTTTTTTAGGATGTTTCCAAAGTGTGAGTTTTGGGATGGAGAAGTATATTTCTTATAAAATATTGTATCCCAATGAGGATTAATTGTGGATCTATCAAAGATATAAGTATTTGTGTCTTTGGAGGCCCCTAGTACATTGTTAAAGGTGTAAAGTTTCATTTCTCTTACACACTGGTACAAGAGGTTCGTAGCTAGTTTCCCTTAGGTTTCAACTCTTCTAATAGAGTTAACCACATAAAATCAAGAATTCTTGTGTAATGATCAGTGTAAGTTAAATTTTTAGTCTTTTAAGGAGATTTTTTTCAGTTCTCTTATTCTTATTCTTCCAAAATAATGAGTTCAGTTTGAGGTTTTTTTTATGCTTCGTGTCTTTGGTTGGGCTATGTTCTGAGGCAGTAGAGAACTTTAGTTTCTGATGGGTATCAGTAATTACATCCCCATGAATGTTACTATAACACCCATGATCTCTAGTTGGTAGCAGTAGTGTTTTACTTAATGTTTTGGATACATTACCTCATCAGAGAGTGCTTTTTGGTTTTCAACGATCATAAGAGCTTGAGGTATGTTTTAGAACAACATGAAATGAACTTGTTACAGTATTATGGATTTGATATTTCATATAAACATTGAATAGGGAATGATTTAGCTAATGGACTGAGCAATAAGTTGTGCAATGATGTTGTATGAGAATCAGGAAATTCATGGAGAGATATGGGTGAACATTCATCATTGTACGTAGATATGGGATAAGTCAGGGGAAGAGGATTTCTTTTTGAGAAGATATTACAGTGATATCCAATACAATAGTTGGATGAGTACTATTTGGTGTGTCTTGAGGTGGAGGTCTAGAGAGGCCATGTTTTTGGTGGGGAGGCCCTTGATATTTGGTCTAAATATGAAAAACACTGAGTGTTATTTAATGAAATGATTTTTTCCTTTAGTGATGCATGAAATGGTCCTAATAGAGTTATATTGTTCAACTTTGGCATTATATCCTAGTGAAAAAAATGTATTGATCCTTAAGGGGTTAGTTTTTGTGGCCTGGGTTAAACCGTTCAGTTGGAGATTTGGTGTCTTGATGCTTGGTCTTCCAGAAGTGGTAGGTGGAGCGTCATGTTCTTAGTGTCTTGCTCCATCCATTTTATGTTCCTCAGTGGAATTAGTAGGACATATTGATGTAATTTTCTACGAGTTTACCTCGAACTCTGGGAGGTTGTTACTCTATATGGGGGTAGCTTATCGTTTGATGAAATCATCCCACTTTATAGAGATTAAGGACTCGAGCTCAGTGGAGGATTTGTCAAGGCAGTATCTATAGGAGGTGTTGAGACTCCACAAGGTCTTGAGTATGATAATTTCTAATCAAGATCATCATTTTACCTTCTTGGTGTGTAGAAGTCTCTATAATTTTATTAGTTCTAAATTATGCCTTAGTACTTCTTTTCATCTACAAACGGATGGTCAGATAAATCATACCATCCCGAATCTTAAAGACATGTTACGCTATTGTGTCCTATATTTTTGATTTTTTTGGATGTGTCACCTTCCCTTAGTAGATTTATCTTAAAATAATATTTTTCAATCCACCATTAGTGTGGAACCGTTTAGAGCCTTCTATGTCTGACTTTTCCATTCTCCGTTGTGTTGGACTAGGGTCGGAGAGTAATCAATTCTCATGCCGGTACAAGTATAGAATAAAAAATAGATGGTTTAGGTGATCTGCAAGAGGATGAAAGCAGCAAAGTGTTGTCATAAATCCTATTTTGATCATGTGAGGAGACCATGAGGATTTAAAATTGGGGATCATGTGTTCCAGAAGGTGACACCCTGCCAAGTCTAGTGAAGGTTTAGTCATGGGAGTAAGCTTTCTCTATGGTTTTTTGGACCATATAAGGTGTTATCTCATGTTGGAATTGTGGTGTATCAAATATTTATTCTCCCACAGATGATTTGAATGCATGATTTGTTTCATGTGTTTCAGCATCTTCGTTATCTCTATGAAGATTCAAATAGAATAGATTGGGGAAATATCATTGTTGATGATGATGCAACCTTTGAGGATCATCCTATAGAGATCTAGGGCCTCTAAGAGAAGGTGTTGTGTAGGTGTGTTATCCCCTTGGTTCCTATCTTCTGGGAGCACAATGTAATGGATGAGTGTATAAGGGAATGTGAGTCAAAGTTTCATGATCAGTACCATGATTTTTTTGATGTTTAACTCTTCCCTTGTAATAATATTTTATTGTGGTTGAACATTTTTTATTTATGAGATCGATTTATATTATTTCTTGTTGTGTCTTTATCATTTTCAGATTTATATCCCCTGGGAGAGTGGTTAGAATCTAGTTGATGTTATTGAAGGGTTTCACAATGTTCCTTAATGAGGAGGTTAACCTTTTATGGTGGAGAGAGCCTTGAGATGTATCTTGTAGGGTGACTATTCGGATGAACCTTTTTTCTATTTCAAATTTGGGTTGGTTTTAGATTCATGAGGATGAGAATGTTTTTATAGGTATCTAATGTAAGCTTTTGAATCAATGTGAATTGACCCTTTTCTTGTTTTTGAGGCTTACGGAGATCATAGGATGCTTGGAAGTGGTCTAGACAAGTTTTACTATGAAATTTTGGAAACAGGAATAATTACACGCATTGTAAGAATTACAAATCATGTAAGTTAGGTTCACGATGTGTATGTTTTTAGGGATAAATAATAAAAATGGTGATTTTTTTTCTATAGAAACAGAACCTTGGGGATTACACAACATAAAAGGGGATTACATGTCCCATTAATCCCCAATGATGTATGTTTTAAAAAAAATCATCCACTTGGGTTTTTCAAACCTCGCTACTATAGAACCACTCTCCCAATTCCAAGTGACCTAGAATCCCCCTCTTCAACATTTTGAGGATTTCATTGTCAAGGATTGATCTCTAGATTCCATCCTTCAATAATTTTTCGATCCAAGGTATGTTCTACCTCCATTCTTTATAGCTTCATCGGTAAGTTTTCTCATGTTCCACTTCTCCATGTGAGGGTGATTTATCTCTATGTTTTTAAGTAAGTTTGTTTGGTTATTATTTGGCATGGTTGTGGCATGACGTCCCTTAGTGTATTCACTTCTTGCAGGAGAGGTAATAGGGATCCATAGAGTTGTTCATTCTCATGAGAAAAATTTAAAAACCTTTTGAGGTAGATATTTTATGATTCCCTATTTATTTACATGAAATCATAAATCTATCATGATTTATCCCCTTAGATCATAATTAAATAAACCGAATATATACTTGAATCAGATTAACGAATTGACACCTATCGCATGGTGATGATGCTATTTTGTACCATGATAAAATGTTTACCTATTGATTTTATAGATAGTGTAGTATCTATGAAGTTATTTATATGCATGGATTTTCATGTGGAATTTATAAATAATAGAAATACGGAAATAATTTTTAATTAATTCTCTATAATATTAAAGAGGCATGTTTAATGAATCTGGTGTGTTGTAATTTTAATGCTGCAAGTGTGTTTAAATGAATTGATCTTCCATGAGTTAATGGAATCGAATAAAGATATGAATCATGTACATAATATCTGATTAAATAATTAAAGGAATTTTTAATTAATTATTTAATTGATTTGTAATAGATTTTTCTATCATTCATCTTATATTTTCCTTATTTGGAACATCTGAATAATGAATAAATTAATTCAATATGGAATAAGAATCAGTTGTTTTCAAAATGGTAATACCTATATAATCCTTTTTATTCCCATGTATTTAAATGGACATGTGCCTTGTTCTTTGGAGATATGATGGCTCATTGTATGAGAAGGAGGAATGAATTTTTTTAGGGCATATTTTCCCTATTACTACCTATGTTTGATTCCTTTTTCTTATGATGTGAGCCTGGGATGGATAAGAATGAAGGGTTGTTGTGGTATATATGTTGGGGACGCCTAGATGTGATGTGAGCCTAAGATGGAAGAATCTAGAGTGTTGTTTTGGTTTATTTTCTGGGTAGGCTTGGATGTGATTTGAGCATGGGATGGATGATCCTAGACGGTTGGTGTGGTATATGGGACAGGAGGCCTAGTTTTGGGGGTAGTAGTTGGATCTTGTGATGGAGGGATGCATCGATATTTAAATGTGGGAGTCATTGAGGACACTAGGGATGATAGAATGGGTTAAATATTGGATTAAACATTGATATAAATGTTGGATTCCTTTTTGAATATTTTTTTTGTTAGATGGACAGGTTATTTGTTTATCTGCTTTCCTTTCTCCACTACTTGGGGAAAATATATGTGCATGGTTTTATATCTTGTATGGTATATTATTATGTTTTCTTATAGTACTTGGTAATATAAACCTTAATGTTTTTAATAAATGAATAATCGTCTACCCAATGGGGTTGGAGCTTTCTGGGATGCATTGGTTAGGTTATAATTCTAATAAGATGGGGAATCATTTTTATTATGGCTATAGGGAATGGAATTTTTTTGTGATTTTAATGTAATGTAATATAGAAAATAAAAATAGTTAATTAATGTTTAATGAATTAATTAACATGAAGTGAAACTGATGAAAATGACTCAATTAATTTAATGTCTCTCTTTAATGGTTTTGTACTTATAGGATATATGGTATTAACATTGGTAGCCGGGGGTCTGAGGGTTCCTAACTGTAGTGGATTCTGAGACTAGGTTATGATCATAGTGTGGTTGTGAGCTATATTATGTCATGTAAATTTTGTATTTTTATATAATACTCCACCATGTTGGTTAGAGAAACTTATATCCCATGGATTCCGATCCATGAGGGGTGTTCTCCCCAACATCCCAATGTGAGGATGGATAGATGACTACCCCCTTTTCCCTCACTCTATTCTCTTGTTAGTTACCCATTCTTGTATTCACGGTGGTTAGTTTTCTCCATATATGTCTTTAGAGGGATGTAATAAATTTTTGTCTTTTCAGACACATGTGTTGTTGATATAGTTTCTTAAGGACTACTATAGGTATAACATGTATATTTTGTGATGGCTTGAGGATCCTTACATGGTGTATGGGTTGTGACGGCTTGAGGTACAATACCCAATGTATGATATGCATTATACGGGTTATGGTGGCTACAAAAAAACTACCTAGTTGATTTTTTTGTGGATTTAGTGGTTTTTTTCTGATGTTCATTTTGTAGTGATTCAATTAGGTGTTTTTAGGTGACCCATTTTAGAGAGAGATGCTCAGGACATGTGATGTTGGGGTAGGGTGGAAAACCAGTGGGGAAGCTGTAGTGGGGTACCATTGAAATTATTTATTATATTATATGATATTGTATTTGATACTTTGTGAGAGTCTCAATGGTGAGGTTGGGAACTTAGTATACCAGTTTAGTTTACAAGTTAGTTTCACTTGTTGTTCACAGTGCTTTTTCATGATTCCTTTACCATTTTCCCAGGATTCTCAAGGGAGGATCATAATGAGTATACTATTACAATCACCCTATATATATATAAACTTTTTTCATTCTAGTTAACATATATTAGAGATTAGGTTGGTTACTACTAGCTTGTTAGTTGTTTTAGAGCAGTTGGGGCTTCATTATTACCATTTTATTTACTTTCATTTGGTACTTGTAGTCTTACCTACAATTGTATTAGTTTATTCATGTCATTTCATTTTTTCACTTAGGTTTTCTTTAATATTGTAGTCTGATCATGAGTTTTTTGGTTGTTTTTTATCTTATCACCCACTTTTGCATGTGTTCTCTTAGAGGTTAATGCATCCCATATATGTGTTTACTTTTCCCTCAGTGCTAGTTTCCAAACCCCTACATATTGGAGGTGAAAATATTGTGTCACTATCTCCTTTCTACCATTTACATCCCAGTAGGGGTACACCTTTTGGGGATGCGTTCCAGACAACATGCACATTTCCTTAAGCATAATTTAAACATTACCAAAAAAAATTAAGGAAAACATTCTAATGAAATAGTATTTAAGAAAACCCCTTTTTACAAATAATATTTCTTGAAATAAAAATATACATAAGGTGTACCATATACTAAAGGCCAACACCACATCCCATAAGAATCATGTCATAATAGAGAACCATAGAAAATACCTATAGGTAACTAGCCTAAGTGGGACACTATGAACCTCATACCTCAGTGATCAAAATTCACCACTAAACTACCAACAACATTCTCTTTCATGAGACATTAAAGTGGATCCCATATAAAGGCTTAATTCTATACATATCATAATCCATTACCAAAAACATTCTAATGCATGATCCACTTTAGGGGAAATCATTCCATGGTCAATTTTTCTCTGAACATATCACATGTTTAGTTATTTTTGTTATCATAAATCCTGATAGATGAATCTAGGATTTTTCTACTTCTAAATCAACAATTGTACAAGTTCTAGTTCTCCCACCAAGATACATGGGATTCCATATTTTCTAAAATTTACATTTCTCACATCACATAAATCATAACTTTAACAAACACATGCCAAGAATCATAATCACACAAGGAAATAACCACTTTCGAATTTTCATTTCGGTCCAATGAAGAAAATCTACATGGAAACCATCATTTTCCATAAAAAATCACTTTCTATTTCACATGCACACCAAAACCGTTTGAAGATACATTTTTCACCACCATAAAAATTTATGAAAACCATTTGAAAATAGAAAAAAAAGAACATGTAAATAATTGTAACCACTTTAATGGTAAAATCCAATTTCAAATTTATACTCACAAAAAATTCTATTTTAAATCATTCTTTACATCCCTATAATAATTCAAAGACATGTAAAATGTTTAAAATAAAGAATCCAACAGGAAAAAAATCCATTTCTCTATGAAAATACACATTCATCACATTCATAGAATTAAATATCTTTCAAAAAACATTTCACACCCTCCACACAAGGTATAAGACATATTCAAGAACCAATAAAATGAGACACACATGAATCATGGCCATGTTTCTTTAGAAAACATAATTTCATCACTTGTACATATCATACCTTTTCAAAAACATGATTTATACCACAAAAATAATCCACAGAATAGATTTAAACAATCAATAAAGCATGTGAAAATTATCTAGTAGTGTAAAATCATGGAACCACCTACCTCACCCTTGGATATTTCTAGAAATCAGTGAAAAACCACATTTTTACAACTAGAAGACCCTATAAAAGAATGATTGAACATTAACCATAATTATTTATCCCAAAAATGTAATATCCAACCATCTTTAGGTTAAAAAACTGCTGGAAAATAGGAACTCAAGAAGGAGGGATGAAGAACCCTCGAAATAAAGAGAATTCGAGACAAAAGAGGAGTACATGAATATTCATTAAATAACCATGGTCAAAATGACCTATGTATAGAGTCTCAGGTGGTCTAAAAAAACTTTTAGGGAGCTCCCATGGATGTAAATCCTGAGTAGAGTGTAAAAGTGGTTATTTATGGTTAAATCTGAGGAGGTAAAGAATGTAAATTTACACTTTTTAATGAATTGGATATGTCACATGGTTTTTCGCTATGATTTTACAAATTATGAGGCAATTGTTCCTCCTACCCTGTCCAAGATGAAAAATAATCATGATTTTCCTACACGGGATGACTAATCATGTTCCATGCATGTGGTATCCCCTATCCAAAATTTCATTTTTCCACATGCTTACCTAGGTGAGGGAGCACAGATTTCAATAACAATAATCCAACCATGTTCCACCTTCTATTGACCCAAAAATAATTATTGCTTCACCAAAAACATGGGGAATCCATAGGGAAAAGTCTAGACTATAATGAACTACGAAAATTCCTCTAAATAAAATCTTTTATGTGACAATTCACTCAACTATGAAAACCTTATGTCATATGAAATTCACTCAAAAGCATTATCACTGAATAAAAATGTATACTCCCTCTCAACCCAAAACTTCCTCTCACATGTCTCTTGCACATCATTTCCATTATTCCAAAGAAAACAGCCCAATGGAACAGAATTCCCATGAATTATTTTCTCTTAAGAATCCAAAATTTGTAACGACTATTCAAAAATATAAAAATCCTGCTCAAATTATAACTCCTCCCAATTCAATACATGGAACTGATCTAGGTTGTACTTTTTAGAAACATGAAACACATCATGAATTGATACCAGCTTAGAAGTCAAAGTTAACATGTAATCCACCTTATCAGTATGCTCGGTAATCTCAAAAGGTCTCACATAAATTGGAATTAGATTTTATTTCTCACCCAAAATACAATGACCCATACGAGGTACCACATTCAAGTACACTCGTTCACCCACAAAATACTCCAAAGCTTGGTTCCTCTTATTGGAATAATTCTTGTGATGAATTTTATCTATCTATAACCACTTTTTGATTATCTTGACTTTCTCATATCTCTCTTGCATAAGGTGTGGTCCTAGCAATGAGGTTTCATTCATCTCCTCCCTACAAAAAGGAGACCGACATGGATGATCATAAAGTTTCACAATGGGAGCCATTCTTATTAAGTATTTTTATACTTTTTTATACATAATTTCAACTAACCCTAAATTGATATCCCATGATCCTCCAAAAAAACACGCATGCATATATCATGTCTTCTAAAATCATATTTTCCATCTCTTTCTAACCATCCGTCTGAGGATGGTATGACACACTCAACATCAATTACAACCCCATCATATTATAAAGGCCTTCCCAAAACCATGAGGTAAAAATGGGGTCTTTGTTAGAAACAATTTCTGAAAACACACCAGGAATCTTCACAACCTATTAAATATACAACCGACCCAACCCATCCAACTTGGATGATTCACTAATTGGAATGAAATTGGATGATTGTTTTAGAAAATCAATAACTACCCAAATGGAATTCCATCCCTGGGGTGTAAAAGGTAATCCAATAATAAAATAAATGGAGATCTCATCCAACTTACAGGTAGGAATATGTAGTGGCTGAAGAAACCTGGAGGGCCTTTTGGGTCTCTACTTTAACCATCTAACATGTATAACACCATGATACAAATTCATCTACATCATGACTCATAACTAGGCACTAGGACTTCTAACACACATCATACTAAATCTAGGTAGCACTAGGATGAACACCCCATATGGAATGGTAGCTATCTTGGATCACCACCTTCCTCAATGATAATAGAAGCACAAAGTGAACCTTGAAGCTCAAAACTCCCTCAGTAGACAATAACCATTCATAAGGAACCTCTCCACTATTAAGGAACAAAATAGAATGATGGAATAACTCATAAGTCTACTGATATCACTGAATTAACTCAAAAAGAGTGGGTATCACGTTAGAACTGGCCAAGAACTCACCTCCAACGTGCTTCTAGGTTTTCAAGTGCATCTGAGTGAAAATACTCATCAATGTCCACTCATCACTGGACTTTTTAAACACTTTCACTTAAAATTTCCTATTCAATGAATTTTCCAGTACATTTTCCATTCCATGAGTGTAGACTATATCAAAAATTGAACCCCTAAAGGTACTCAACCCAATGACACTTCCACAAATTCGGATATTTCTAGGAGAAAATGTAGGCCAAGATATTATGATCTGAATAAACTATAAACTTATTCCCAAAATGATAATGGTTTCATGCCTTCAAGGAATACTTCACCAATGATATCTCCATATCATGGTTTGGGTATTTATTTTGATGTGGTTGATGTTGGTGAGAACCATACGCCACCACATGGTTATCTTGCATCAACACACACCCAAGAACCATACTTGAGGCATCACAATATATCAAATATCATATTCTCTATTCTGGTAAGATCAAAAAATAGCTATTTTCAGCCACCATTTAAGCTCCTAAAAGGGAGACTGACACTCTAGGATTCATTCAAAATTCAACCCCTTCTAGATGACTGTCATCATGGATGGATCCAGTCAAGAGAAATATCAAATAACCCACCTATAATACCCTGACATCCCCAAAAAAATATCATTCTAAAAGTAATTATTTAGTTGCTCCCATGACATAAGTGAACTACTTTTCTCAGTGTCCACCGAAACCTATCATTTTAGGCTCATATGACTATGAAATTACACATCCCTAACCAATAAGGTGAACTTTGAAAACTTCTCATATAGATTATGGTCCTGAAGGGTTTCCAACACAATTCTAAAATGCCACTCATTCTCCTCCTCGGACCTAGAATAAACCATGATGACATAAAAAATACCATGACAAATGAATTGAGATACTAATGTAACACCCTATTCACAAGTTTTATAAAGACTACTGGATCATTCATCAACTCAAAATCCATGAACAAGTACTCACATTGGTCATAACTACTTCATAAGGTTGTTTCTGGAACATCCACCTCTATAACTCTGACTTGATGATACTTGGAATTCAAATAAATAATATAAAACCATTATTCCCACTTAAATCAGTCAAAAAGTCATCAATAACTGGAAAATGATAGTTGTTATTGATTTTTATGTTGTTCAAATTTTGGAAAACAATTCCCAACTTGATAGATCTATTGGACTTCTTTGCAAATAGAACTGGGGTGGCCCAAGATGAGATTCTCAAGTGAATGAATCTTTGGGATTCAAAATAATCTATTTTTACCTTTAATTAACTCAAATCGGTGAGGGGACATACAGTTCTAGGGAAGAGATATTGACTATTCTACTTGTTCCATGTCGATCAAAAAATCCACATCCCACTCTAGATGTAAACCTGAGAAATCCTCAAGAAAAACTTCTAGGAACTCATCCACCACATGGGGTAATTCACTCTCAGGAGCACCATTTTTTCTCTAATATGAGTAATGAGATTTGATAAAAAAAGAATTTCCCAATTTTGTAAGTGGAGGACCAGTACATCATGACCAAGGATACCATTAACTTTGAAAATCATTGGTACTTCCATTAGGTTCCATAAAACTCACTCACCGTCGATAGTAATCGATATACCCTTGAAAACTCACTATCAAGTCTATACTAAGGATAATGTCAAATATTTACGTCTCCAAATTGAGAAATCATATTCCAACTCAACCCCTAACATGGTTATTTCACAATATGAAAACCTGAAATTCTTGTACTTCTTATTAACAAGCGGTATTATGAAATCCATCACATACGACATAAGCTCAGTTGGAAACTTTTACATATCCATGAGAGGGGAAGAAATAGAAGAAAAAAATGCACTATTATCAAATAGAACAACATTTAATGATGTTGTAATAAGAATGGTACCTCATAACTATTATAGGCCATGCATCTGATTTCACTGGTGCTCAATCCACCACATGAATTGTCCTCGTATCAACCTGATCCTAATAACGACCACTATCTAGTGGCTCTACATCGAATTAAATCTTCCTAGTCAATGATCCAAAACTTTCTCCATGAACTACAAACCAATAACCCTCTGTTCTATATGGTTTTAACTAGGCTGACATACCATTAAAATCTATAGATCCTACACCACTCTGATATAGGCACGCCACCATGAAAATCTATATAAGTTCCTCATAGCTATGCACCGGTGAAAAGGTCAGGGTGGACATGAACATACTAGTCACATGTGCTCTGATTTACCACACTGATGTTACACAACCAACTTAGCATTATAAGTCACATAGGATGATTTTTAAGAAGGATGTCCTAAAATACCACTGATCTTCTTCCCCTTCTCATCATGCTTCCTCTTTTTCCCAGATGAACAACCACTAACAACTGCTACCACTACTCCAAAGAAATAAGACATTCCTCCATGATCAATTTTTACCATCATAGGATGATCTACCAACTCATTATAAGCTATTATCATTAACAAGAAAACCTAATATCAGATATATACCCTCATCCCCATCTCAAAATTTTGAGCCTTAATCTTCCTATTGGAAATGGTCTTATGTGCATACCAAAGTAGCTCTGTAAAGTGGTTAGCATGCTCCATCAGAGTCTGATCTCCCTACCTAAGCTCCAAAGAATCTCTGGGCCTGGAAAAATCTAGAATTTTAGGATATTAATTCTAATTTAATATCATCTTAAAATCCATTCTAATCATATACTTATGCTTCCCATATTGTTCCACTGAGTCCCACCACTTTTGATTGGGTCCTTCTAACATGAATGAGCCACATTTCACCCTAACTTCATTAGGAGTATCGTGAAACTCAAACATCTGATATATCTTTTCAAGTCACTACTCATCTTTGTGAGGTTCTATGATTCCTTATAAATAAGGATGATTTTTCTTAAGGAACTCTTGATCCTTGTCCCTTTGAGGACCTGGTTTGACTTCCCCAACCTGAGAAGAACCAAAGCCTTCTCCATGAAATAAAAAATAAATAGACCAAAGCACTAATTCTACTAGTCTATGATCAATAGTTTAGGGATAACTCCCTCGGGCCTCTTCCCATGGTCGCATAGGATGTCTGTAAGGAGGCATCTTGCTACTAAAAGAAACAACCACAAGGAAATCCATCAACACAACCACTATGAAAATTTTCATAAATAATAACAAATACTGACACTTTAATTAATCAAAACCTAAAAAAATATAAAAAACTAGTCAAATGAAACAAATCCCCCGACCCAGTCTCCATATATATTCTACAACATTTACGTCTCACCTTCAAGAGAATTCAAAAAAATTCCCAATATCCCATGATTTTCATGTCCTTTCATGAGGTGTATAGTCCAGACACCCAACTCAAATCTAGAACCATGATCCTCAACAATCTTATCTCTAATCTATCTAGACTCTTTCCCATACAACTTGACCCAAAATATCATAACCTACTAAGATAAAAAAAATTCACAGACAAACTATAGTGACATCTAATTCGACACCTGACCCAATTTGTGGCATGTATCAAAGGGAATTCCCGATCTCGAGGGGCTGGAAACTAGTGTCTCTATATCAAAAATATGATTTGGAAATTATTTCACCCATTTACATAATCCTAAAAACCCAAAAGTAATAATAATACCAATAAAATATAACCATAACTAAATGAGGTACAATAATTTACTAATTCAATGTTGGAAACATTAACCACAACCCTAAGTACTACAAAAGAATTGGAATACAAAACTATCTCAAAAACTCCATGAAATATGAGGGACGTCACCCTCAAGACACAATCCCCAGCACCTAGAATACGTGGAACACTAAAACCCGGATTCCCCATAACCACCACGACACATATTTTCTACACCTGGGTCACAGATAACAGATTCTACATACTCACAAAGGTGTATGTAGGGTGTGAGGCAAAGCCCTAAAGGATTCTAACCCAATGAAAAGATTCCATGTTATAACTTTAAAAGACAAATGAATATTAACTTTTACATAATAATAATTAATACATTTCAAAGATAATATTTTAAGGATAACTTTATAAAGAAATACTTTTTAAGAAAAATTCTTTTTAAAAATAATATTACATGAAATAAAAATATACACAAGGTCTACCATATACCAACAACTAGCACCACATCGCATAATAATCACGTAACAAGAGATAACCATGGGAAAATGATTCTAAGTAACAAGAATAAGTGGGAAACTATGATCCTTTTACCTCATTAATCAAAATCATCCACTAAACTACCAACATCGTTCTCATGAACAATCCATTAGAGGGGATCCCATCCTTAGGTCTAATGGTCTCCAAATGACTAGCTAATACCAATAGTTTTCCCATACATGAGCCACCAGAGAGGACACATCCCAATTTCATGTTATCTTTAATAATATCTCATGTTTAGATAGTTTTGTAATTTTAAATACTTCTAGATGAATCTAGGCCTCATCCATTTCCAAATATGATAACATACTAGTTCTAGTTAACCCTCATAGATACCCAGGAATCTTTTTGCGCTCAAATATACATTTTATAAATCACATAAATCATCAATTTTACATACACATTATAAAAATCATAAGAACACAAGTAAATCACCCCTATCACATATTCACATTGGTTCAATGACCAAAATACACAAGGAAACCACCATTTTCTATAATAAAACCCACTTTCCATTTGACATTCACACCAAAACCATTTGGAAATTCATTTCACACCACCTTCACAATTTATAAAACCCATTTGGAAACACAAAAAGAATAAAACATAATAAATTCTAAGAATTTACATGGGAAAAAATCCAATCAATTTAATACTCACAACAAATCCATTCTATAACATGCCTCACATCACTTTCGTAATTCAACAACAAATTAAAAGTGATAAATAATGAAGAAAACAATCAACAAAACCGATTTCTCTAGAAAAATTCACTTTCAATGCATTCACACATTTAAATCTCTTTGAAAACGCATTTTTTACCTTCTACATAGGGTATAAAACATATTCAAGAAACCCAAAAATGAGAAACACATGAAACATAACCACCTACCTTTAGAAATCTCAATTTCATCACAAGTGAATCTCAAACCTTTTCAAAAACATGATTCAAAAAACACAAATAATGAATAGAAACCTTTAAAAATCAATAATTAATATCAAAATAATCCATCAATGTAAACTCACGGAACCACTTAACTCAAACTTGGAAACATCCATAAATTAGTGTGAAACTGAAACCACACTACCAAAAGACCCTATAAAGTCAAGATCAAACAATAACCCTCAGTATTTATCCTAAAAACAATATTAAACCCTATTTTGGTCCAAAAATAAAATGGAAATTAGGATCTCAAGAAAGAGTGAAGAAGAACCCTATAAAGAGGGAGAAAACAAGATAAAAGAGCCCTAAATTAATACTAATTAATGAATCAGGGTTAAAACCAGCCAAGGATTGAGGCTAAATAGGTATAAGAAAGAATGGAGGGATATCACATGGTTTAAAATCCAAAATTTGGTGTAATAGATGTGATTTATGGTTAAATCGGAGGAGGGAAAGAAGGTAAATACACACTTTTTAATGACCTGGGAAAGATGTATGGTTTTTATGCACGGTTTCCCAAACCATGTGGTAATCATGAATCCCTCACTATCCAAGAGGAACAATATTCATAGTATTCTCACATGGTTTGACAATCTATGTGCCAACCATGTGGTCTCCACTATCCAAAATGAATTTGTCTACCTGATTACTTAGGTGATGGCGCACAGTTTACCATAATTGTGAAACAAATGTGCGCCACTTTCTGTCAAGCCCAAAATCATTATCATTTCTCCGAATACTCATGGGGAACCCAAGAAAAAAATATAATACCAAAATTACCAAAATAAATACCAAAAATAACATCACAGATGTGGCCATTATTCTTCCATGTAAAAATTCATAGAAATTCCTTCTCTCCAAATTCAAATTCAAGATAAAATTTATGACTATCCACATAATATTTCTATCAACTTTTTGAAGTCCATACATGTTTCTGGATGGATCTAACATTTTTTTATCTCATCATCTAGCTCAGGTCCTAATAGCATTCTTTTGAAAAATTATTTATTCTTCTTATAAATGTATTTTTAAGGATCCCTGAAAAGGGTTGAGTGAAAGATTTTTTTTTTTTTAAAACTCAACGGGAGGATGTTATTCATCCTAACCACCTTTGAAATACAATCAATAGGATGGTATAATAACATGTAGGGTTTTAATTATTTTATTATACAGACCATATAAAGTGTTGAAGCTTAACTCTATATTAATATTTTTTTGAATAATTCACCAAAAATCTGTGGAAAACATAGGACCCCAATCAGATATAATTTAATTTTTTAGCCCAGGAAACCTTGAAATTTCCTTAATTTATATTCTAGATCTAGGATCCATATAGAAATTTTTTCTAATACAAAATAAGTTTTTCTGAATTTGAAAGGTGATCAACTACAACTGATAATTTATTAAACATAAAATATTAGATAAAATATAAAGGTTACCATTACCTTTAATCATATGAACACAAAGTTTAAATCTAATCCTCATCAAATAACTTATTCACTAAAAAATATTCAAAACAAAATGGTTTTATTATAATAATTTTCTATTAAAATATCTATAACCATAAAAAAAATCCAATTGCAAAAAACCTCAAAAGTGGTGTCAGTGACTATGAACTTATGATCAACCTTTAACTCATGTACCTATGATGGTATCCATGAAACATAATTTAATAATACCCATACACATATATTCTATCAAAATATGATTCAACAATTATTACTTAAATAATATTCTATTTTATAAAAAAATATTTACATTATAATTGTGGTATCAATCCTGTACTTATAGAATATAAAATTTGATCTCGTTATTCCATAATACGTAGAGGGAGATAATAAATTCTCAAACGTAAATGAAATTTTACTAAATTTTGACCTATAATATTTTTATAGGGCTCATTCATTAAAATTCAAAAATTAAATTCTGTCCTAGGATGGGGAGGGTATGTTTTCCCTAATTATCATGATTCACTTAAACTATCATGGTTTAATAAGCATTCTCATTATTCTTATTCTTAATAGGTTAATCTTTATTATCATTCTCATTATCATTTGTATTATCTAATTGATTTTCATAATTCACATACTACTTTCATATTAAACACTATAGTGTGGTTGGTGAATTATGTGAAACTTTCACTCCATTCACATCATTTGCTAACTTCTTATCATCACTTCAATAATAAATTTCATTACGACCTTCCCTTATACACATAAAACAATTAATATTAACCTTAATGTAGTTCCCTCCATGTTTATTACCACACATTAATCATAAAACAAATATCATATTATTCTCACCATGGTTATTATATTTTCATTTGATTGCAAATTTTCTCTTCTAATCAAAACAATGAGATTGATATGTGACTTCAACCTCCATATCCACCTTGATATAACTTCAAAGAAATTATTCATAGCTATGAATGTCTCTTATGGATAATTCCCTTAAGATAATTAATTTTACGCCACTGAATAATCGATAACCCTTTCTTTCAGGTTGGATGATTGTACCAGAAGCGTACCTCACATGACTTAAAATATTTACCTCAAATTTACTTGAATATTCATCATAATTTAGATTTATCTCAGTAATATAATTCCCTATATTTGTAAGAATAATAATAGAAATTAATTATTGAAAAATATGATCTTGAACTCATCCCAATCCATGGATTCAATTTCAACATGGTCCCGTGTATTCTTTTTTAGAGTTGACCATTGATCAGCTTCACCTTCCAGAAGATAGATAGACAAAAGGACTCATACAAGTTCTAAACATTGGATAATGTAAAATAACATTTCAGTGATACTAATCCATTGTTCATAAACTAGAAGATTGATGGTTCCATTAAATTAATTTTGAAACTGCTTCATGATGGACTCTACAAAACATTGTTTATTCTTTTACTCATTTGGAAGTTCATTACGATATAGGACTTGAGAATGTTGTGTGAGCATAGAAATTTAATTCTATATTCTATTTAACATAATGTTTGGTTTATCAGGAGAAAAATAATTTCATTTTCCATCACACTCAGTATTAACAAGTTTCTTTCAGGTTTCACCCATTGACTAAAACCAAAAGTATAGTGTGAGAAATACTAATCATAGTGGGGAATCATGTAATCATGAAACAATATGTATAGGGTACCTAAATAAGTACCCCATGTTTTCAATATATGACATGATATTTTAATGTTCATTCATGGTAATTATATATTTAAATCCTTTATGATTATTCATAATGATTTTGTGAATTTTCAAATTACATCCGTAGGTAGTGTCAAACTAGGTGTAAAATAAGGACCATTTTCGTGCACCAGGTGATGATTGAGTCCATATCAATGCACAATTTTCAGAGTTATTACCCCTAGGTACCTTGTTTTAAGAGACACATCCACTTACAGTATTCATACATAGATTTAATTTCATGTAATCTACTTTCTCTATTCTTTACCAAAATTCCAAGACATTTTCCTATACTTTGACTAATCCTTAGGATTATACATAGAGACATCCCTAGACATATCCTTAGAAATACCCTAATGGATCTCACTAATGTTCCATAATTGCAGTTTCTAAAGGTTAACTAAAACATTCACCTAATACAAACTATATAACCCATAATTTTCATACTTGCATATTACATATTTTTTTATAAATAGACAATAAATTACACAAACACTTATTTGTGACCATAATAGTTTATTAACATTGGATAATAGGTAAAGAATATTTATTTTTGTGAAGGATATTCCATATCTCCCATAAATATCTTCACCATTCATATTATTCACAAAAAAACATACTTAAAACCATTCTCTATAACATATAAATTTTAAACATAATAAAGTTTTAGATGATATGATCAGTAAGTTTGAACAAGGGATATCTGTAAGTATAACATAAACATACAATTATGAGATCTTGATCATAACATATAAAGACCAAACCCTCCATATTATATACTAAAATCATTAATCATAGCATAAAGATTAGAAGTTAGTAATACATGAATCATAATAAAATACATAGTAGAAAATGATAAGGAATAAGATAAATAATTTTGGCCTACCAATAAGCCTAGAAAATGATTTACATTGTTTTCAAGTCTCACTTATAATGATATCATAGTATAATGAGTTCACTATGAAAACCATCATAGTAGTCATACTTCACTACAAGGACTATCATAGTGGATAAAGTCCCGTACTAAACTAGGTTCACTACACATTCCATACCAACAAATATCATGTGATATGAATCTATTACCAATTCATTGGAGTTAGATATAGGTCCCACCTACATCATAATGAACTAAATATTTTTATGTTACCAAATATCATAAATCATTCATCATATCATAACCCGTGAAATGAAATTGGTTTCATAATCATTTCATCATATCATAACTTGTGGTGAAGAGATAGGTTTCATACTCATTTAATTATCTCATCAAATCATAACTAGTGGAAAAAAGTATTGGTTTTCAAAAAAAATCATGTTATAATCTATGGATGTCAAATAGATTTCTTAAACATATTTTTACAATAAACCATTGAGAGAAAGAAATAGAATTGTATCCTTGGTTCATATCCCCAATAAAAGATATGCTATATTAAATGATTTTATCTTAGATATAAAATTATTTGTAACGATAAATAACATGGAATGTTTCTATGGAAGATAAATTTTCATTATAAATCCATTTTGAAAACTAACATATTTTGGAAATAATTTTTATAAATAAACCAGAAATGATTACAAATCTATATTTAAAATAGATTAAAACAATTTTTTGCAAAAAAAGGATTTCAAGTTAAAAAAATTATAACATAAAACATTTTAAACACTATTTTCATTGAAAAAAAACTATGAAAACTAATAATGTATGCTTTAGAAATCATTTTAAAATTTTATTGATGAAAATAACACTTTCACTCTGAAAAAAACATTCCAAAAAATAAATTATTTTGAAAATAAATTTCATTGAAAATAACATTGAAAACATTTAAAAGGGTATTTAAAACTCATTTAAAAACTTATTAAGGAAAATTTAATTTCTTCTCTGAAAAAAACTAAATACAAAAATATTTTTAATATTATTTTTCCTTGAAAATATACTTTGAGAATATATAAAGGAAGATTTTAATAAAATAATAGTCATTATGGAGTGAAATTTATTTCATGTCATAAATGTGAAAATAATGTTTCATTTAACATTTTTGGTATATTCCAAACATGCATTGTTTGGAAAGTGACATGATATTTCCTTTAAAAATAATTTTAAAAAATAAAAAATTAGGAAAAATTTATTTAGTAAATAATTTTACATATTTTAAAATATTTTGGAATACATTTGTAGAAAAAATTGTTTTGTATGAAAAATGGGTTTTTGACCGAAGAGATAAATAAAGACGATTTTTTAAAAAAATATTATTTTGATAATTTGAGTGCATAAACAGAGAAAAAATTGGAAAAAATACTATCATAAAATTACTATATGATAATATATTAAATTATTTTCTTGAGAAATGAATAATAGTATCTCATCGTCATAAACACAATCATAAATAACCTCAATAAATAAAGATATTAATAGAAAATCCCCCCACTTTAGAAACTTTGAATCATAATCCCCATTAAATAATAACATTAAATTAAACTTATAATATCATGAAACGAAATATTTTGATTATATAAAATGTAAAATGGGTATTATATACACCTCATGGATGAATATATGTGCATAACCTAACTTATGGCTTAAAGAAAAGTATTGAGACAAAAACCCCCTTACTGATTTATTATCATTTGAACCATAAACCCCAAGAAATAGTGACAGTAAATTAGATATTTCAAATAAAATAATTATAATTATAATAATAATTAAATATATTCATCAATATTATATACAGCACATAAATAAAATAAGTGTTTAGTATGGAATATGTCTTCTAGAAATTAAAGAGAGACTAGAAATACCTTTCATTAAATCTCAAATTCCATTATAAATGTTTCAAATCTAGTATACTAAATATAATTATATTATAAATATATTATAGTACCATTCATATATATATCATTCCAGAAATTATTTACCTATGTTTTATTATTAACCTTTTATTATTAATCCCATGTTAAATACACATTTTAGGTAATAAACACTTTTTTCATATATGTTTTTGATTTGTCATTTTCTATCCTCTTAAATTGTTTCTAATTACATTATATCCAAATAGTAATAATTAAATCGTTTTTATGTTTATACATCAATTATACTCTGAATACTAATCACTAGATAATATTTTCAGAAATGCAGTTTTTTTATCATGGATATGGTAGGTTGTACATACACATGATTAATGTTACCATTTTTTCAAAAATTATTATTGGTAGAAGGTTTTTAATATACTACCATTTTATAATTATAATTGTAAGACCCTGGATTTTCTTAAGGTATGTTTTTATTTATGTTTGGTTTTTCATCTGCTTTTTCTTGCTTGATAAGTGTTTCCCCATGTTTATGTGAAGGATCAGGGGTTTTCCGGGGGATTGGGAAATGAAAGAGGAAGAAAAGGGAGTTCTTGTGCATGTTTCACGGTTTACGCATGGTTAGGGAAAATCATGTGGGAATCCTGGGTAACCAAGCATCTATGGACAAAAAATTATGCATGATTGGAACACGATTAAGAAAACCATGCTAGATCCCCAAGAAACTGTGTGAAGGGGTGTTTTCCGGACAGTGGTATTGAAGAGTTTTCACATGTTTTGGAAAATTGTGCGGGTAAACTATGTGGCTCAGTATTTTTGAGAAAATTACAAAAATTTCATCTTGGAATTTTAAACCCCAACTCAGGATTATCCTCCATTCCACCCCTTGTAAACCTATTGATGAGCTTGTACAAACTAATATTCCCAAGGGTAGTTCTACTTCGATTCTTGGTTGTTTTCAGAATCATTCATTGCGAATCAAGGCCCCATGTAAGTCTAACACTCCTCTTACTTCTCTTTTTCTGACTAGGGTTTTCATTTTCTTCTCTATCTTCTTATAAATCCAAAAAACATTCCTTTTTGGGTGATTTTTAGGTTGAGGATTAAAATGGTGGTTGTATTTGGTTTTATGGATTTGATTAAAAGTGTGTTCATCGTCAAATTTTAGGTAGGTGGTCTACAAGTATTATCCTATAGTTTTATATTCGATTTTTGCATGGAATCATGTGTTATTCATTTTCCTTATTTTTTTTCTCAGTTCTGTTGGAGTGTTTGATAAAATGGGGTGTCTAAGTGACTAATTGAAACCCTCACTATCCCTATGGGATGTGTAGAGGAGGAAATGACCATTTTATGTCCATCAATGGGGTGTGCCAAAAATCTCGGACCTAGAGAGTGGTAGGGTTAATTGATGGATTGCGAAGTAAAGTGTCAATCCCATGTAGAACATGTTGTAATGGTTGATTATGTAGTAAATAGAATTATAATAGAGATACCTAGGGTGATAATGCATAAGATTTTTTTTTGTCATGACATTAAAACAAGAAAATTTGGTCGAATGGGATTATGTTAATTGTTTAAGGAAATTTTGTTAAAATTCCTAAGAGTGATAGTTCATATTAAATGGTGAACCTTAAATTTGATGATGGAATGGAAAATGGGGAGTATGTTAATGGGATGCAATAAGGGAAAGTGTGGATATGTTGAATCGGTTAATACATGGGAAATTTTTGTACACCTAATGGATGGATGTAATAAGTGGTTGTGTTATGAGATATGAGAAATGTACCTGAAATGCATAAGTGGATAAATGCTTGTGAAATGAAAAATGGGATCAATGGGTAAATTTATGGTCAATTATGAATTTGGCTAAGGAAAAGGGGTTATTTAATACACTTAAGGGGTTAAGGTATGAGAATGGGAATTTGGATAAAATGGATATGAATTATAATTGGTAAATGTATTAATGGGTCATAGCATAGTATTAATTACTATGTTTTTTGTTAGGTATTGTGATATCTAATGTAATTGTTTATGCTTGGTTATGTTATTGTATGTTTTTGATTATTGAATAAATAATCATATGCACATGTACTGGTAGAGTGGGGTATTGACATGAGGTTCTACACCCACGGGTCTAGTTAGATTGAGGCTCAAAACTCCACCCCAAAAATGCACGTGTTAGGGAAGGGGATAGAGGCTCTATTCCCCTAACAGTTTCATCCGCCCGAACTGAGGCTTTGAGGTGGGGATAATATGTTGTTGTAAAGTGTGTATCACTAGTGATATGGGGACTTGAATTATTTTACCTATGAATTGTTATTTATTTCCTTATACCCTTGTGTATAAGATATGTGTGCCTAACCCAAGGAGTATGTGTTAAAAATGAATTATGTAATAAAGATGGTATAATAAATGAAATTGGGATAAATTATAGGCATGGACTAAATAAACCTTATTAATGAATGGTACATGAACTGTCTTTTCTTTACTTACCACTTATTTGTAATTGAATACATTATCTATTAGACTGGATAATTTTTATACACTGTTGGTTGTGGCCAATTGAGTTTTTTAATCACACCCGACTCGAGTCGTCATTGGGTACCCGAGTAGATTTCATGGTTGCAGGTTGGACAAGGGAAAAGTCCTTACCCTAGGATGTTGATTTGGTCTTAGGATGTACATGGATAAGGATCTGGACATAGATTCAGGACCCGTTGGGGGTTTGGACATTTGTCTATGTGTTTTTATCACTTTTCCCTACTAGTATATCATGACATTTCTAATGTTGAATTATCATTTGTACCCAGTTTGGGAGATGTTTGACATGCATTTTTACTATTTGTTCATATTATTTTGTTGTTTATATTGTGTTCTACTATGTATTACTCTGGTAAATATGGTATAGTCTCCCCAAATGACTCATTATACCCTCACCGCTAGTTGACAACCTCTGGTATATGGGGAGGTGCACTTGAGGTCATGTGACGACTCGACTCAGGGAAACATTTTAGTTTCTTTTGGGATGAGGATGTTACAAAGTTGTATCAGAGGAGTTATTTTTTCTTTATTACTATTTGGTAAACATATAGAGGATATTAGGATGTATTGATCCTTGGTAATGATCTCGTTCTTAGGAGTAGCTGACCCATGTATGAGGGAAAACCAAAGTCACCCTGGGTGGGAATTTTTGTTTTTGATGTGTGTTGTTATAGTTGAATTATATTTCACCATTGGTTAATGAACATGTTGTGTGATTTAACTAATTTATGATATTTTTCCATTTCCATAATGGCATGAGGATGTACATTCATGCATCTTTTTAATCACCTAAGGAAGTTGGTGGCACTCATCATTATATGCACACACACAGGATGGGTGTGTGGGGCATAGAGAGTGGAATGCCTTTTAATTCCTTGCTAAAACTAAAGAAAATTATTCCTAATAATGGTAATTTAATTGGGTGAATAAAAACAATGCAAATGTATAGTTAAGGAATATGATGTATAAAGAAATGTTATGAATGTTTTAACATTTCGGGTTCTGAGAAATTGTAAAGGCTGATTCGGTGTCTAAATTAAAATTCATTCCATAATGACAGTAAAATTGTTAATTAATGTTTCCTAATGAAAGGATTATATGATTAAAAATAATGATTTTAACAAGTTTTCAAATGGTAAATGTGCCTAAGAGGAAGGTATCATGTTGTATAAGAATAATTTATTTGAAGATTTGTTGATGAAAGACTTGTGATTAAGTAAATTTTTTACCCCCAATTGAACATGACCCATGGTAGGTCTGGTATAGGGTAGTGTTCTAGGTGTGATGGTTATCATTGTGATAGATTATGAAGAATGGTTTGTTTAAGGTTGTTAGTGTAATATCTTTTCCATTTGTTGTTAAATATTGTCGGTCATTCTTCGAAGCATCAGGTGACTGATAAGTTTAAAATGAGAATGATTGAGTTCAAAGGTGGGTATCCTTTGTGTTGTCGGTTTGACCATTGTATGTATGGGTTGGGAAAGTGATAGTTCTCTAGTTTGAGACTTTTTAGTTGGATTGTGAGGCCTTACCGATTATGATATGGCCTAGGTGGTGTGTTTAGGGAACCCTTGGTGGGGTTTTGGTTGTTGGGTTATGAGGCATTATTAGGTAATGCCAGTGTGGAAACCCTCATGGTTCATGACCATATAGAGTACATGTTGGACACCAAGGATAGTGCCTAGGTCTTAGTGACCTTCTGATTAGATACCTTGTGAGTTTTATTTTGAATCTCAGAGAGGATGTTTTGGTTGTAGTTCTGATGAATGTGTACACCTTTGGTATGGAACCTAGATTAAATGGTTGTTCGGTGTGCTAGGCACAATGTGCAACAGAACAGGGGTGACGGTTCCATTAACGAGCATTGCATTGTTCGTGTCATGATATGTGTGGTTTGGAGAGAGGATAAATGGAATTTCCAAGTTTTGGATCCAATATAGGGAGTTGGTATCATTTAACCTTCAAGGTGACCTATGATAGAGGTTGGATAGGGTTTCTAGTGCTTTTGAATGTGGGTCGCACATTTAGTTGTTTTTTACTTTGATAGTGGGACTCAGAGTGTTGTAAGGTGTGGGTTTGTCCTAGAGGGATAATTGGGAAGTTTGATGGTTTGTGGTGCTACTCGATTTGTGGTTACGTGATGATAGTTTCAGAAAATCAAGGCTGGCCACATTGGAGGTTATGCTAGAGATGAAAGTGGCTGGGCATATAAAGGATGTGAGATGCTTCTAAGGTGGTGTCTAGGTATACTAAGTACCACCAAGTTGTAGTACATGGTATAGTTATGTCTGGTTCTTTCATAAGATCACCCTAGTGTTTGTGATAAGAGGTAAGGTTTGTTTCGAAGGGTTGTATCATATGTATTACCAACTCACCCATTTGGATGATGATTAATGTAGTTCTCGAAGTGGTTTTTAAGTGGAAGAGACAAGGGTTACTGAAGTGCGGTTATATTCTTTCGCTCGATGGTGACCCTTGAGGTGTGGGTGTTCACATGGATGAACCTGTTTGTATAAATGGTTTTGGTTGCTGGGTGAGATGCATAGGACACCTTAAGGATTATAAGGAAGACTAAACAAGATACACATTTAGGTAAGTAAGCATGTGATGGGATACACATAGATAAAGGTTTATTGGTGAGAGATTGTTGGTTTTATTGGTGTGGTCGACTATTGTGCTTCGGTTTTTAATTGTCAAGGATGCATTATAATAACTTGAGAGGTGTGTTGGAAGTAGTATCCCATGAAAAGTTGGTTCACAAATGATTTGTGATTTGGTTGTGGAGCAATGGTTAGACTTGGTTGGAAATCACACATGAGTTGTGGTGGTTAAGTTTTGATGAGATACATTCAGCAGGGGAGCCTGAGATCCATGGAAGGTCCTGGTGTCCCATATATTGACATCAGAAATGGATAAGTTAGTGGTGGTGTTCTTCAAAAACTTATTAGTGTACGTCATCTAGTGACGATCCTGCCCAATATCTTGATATCATCCCAGGTACATTGATAAGATCTAGCTTTATTCTAAGATACATGAAATTTTTTGGTTTTATTAGGGACGTTATGGAGTTTATGCACATAGAAATAGTATTTTTGGAGATTTATGATGGGATTTATACCCTCTATGGCTTGGGGTGAGGTCCACAAATAGTACCAAATGTCGAAAAATGTCATGGGTGTCATTCACGGAATCTAGGAATGGGAACTGGGTGACGTTAATTTTCTTGTTTTGGGGAAAATCTAGATGTCCATGTCTTCATTTTGGGTTTTGGTTGTGATCGAGTGTAATACACCACGGTTGGAATCCATCATAGAGATAAATTTTAACGACACTCCTAAGGTGGGGAGTGATAAGTCAGTCCTGGATGTGGAAAGAAGTTTTTTGAGTGGATTTAACGGCATCGGGAGGCCAATGAGAAACCTATGAGATGAATGTTAGGTTCCTTAGAGAGGAAATGTGGGATTTGGATGTGGTGACTAATGATCCATGTGTTGGATCTGATCTCAGGGTGGTTCCATGTGAAACTTGTAATGTTTTTGATGAAGTCGTAGAATGTTGTGGTTGGGTTTAAAAACAGGTTGTGGCAAGAGAGGTTGGATTCTATATCTCCAATTAAGATCAGAGTCAGACTTGAGTAATTTATTCGTGAGTGGTTTTAGAACACCTTGATGTTGAGGGAACCTTTCCCATGTGATGTGGTGTCATGCCAAAGGTGAATCCTGATGATTCTATGAAAGGCGATAATGCTTTGATGATGGAATTATATTGGAATTCAAGGAATAACCTCAGTGGGTGTATGTGACAATAATGATAGGATTTAGTTTACTAAGAACCTAGTGAAGGTGACAAAGGGGTAGCATAACATTAGTGTAAGGTGGGTGTTCTGGTACAAGCCAGTTGAGAATGGTCCGACCTAAGATGGTAAACTTGAATGGGTGTGGTTAGAGGGACCCACATCTAGGTTCATGTTGTGACGGAAAGTGCCTATTTGGATATGAATTTTTACCTGAGTGAGGTAAATTTGATCTTAGTCATTGAATAGATAATATAGGAATGTCCACCCATATTTTTTCAACAGTACATATGGATGCCAATGCAGGAAAATACCCTATGGATGTTGGGGCATGGTGAGTTGGAACACATCAGGTTATATAAAGTCGAGTTGATATTTGGGTGATCTTTCATCAGTAGTGGTGAATCGACATAAGTTGGGAAATGTGTTTTAATGGACCTTGTGTTCTCCTTTTGGAGATATTGAGTTTGGTCATCGTTAGAGTTGGGAAAAACTGAGGAAAATGATGCCAAGTGATTTGGGTCTTAAGTTCTGTAGAGGATCAGACTGAGGGGGATGTCGATTTCTTCTTCTATGAAGATGTGACACTATGTGAAATGTTTCCATGTGTAGTGAGTCAAGAACTGTTGTCTAAGTTATCTCTATGAAGTTCAAGTTGTTGGGTATGGTTGACGTTGATGCATCCTTGTGGAGTTTTCAGTTGGTGTTGTGGTTATGGTGAGGAAGACTTTTGGGGAAAGTATGTTCCCTTGGTCCATGATAGATGGACATTATGATGTGAAAATAGAAACTTGGAAGATGGTAATGGATATCTAGGCCTATTGGAATGACCTCTAGTTATGGAAGCTTAGTGATGCTTGGAATAGTGGATTGAGGATGAGCCGTTATAACGTGGGGAAGTTATAAGATCCTAGATTTTCTTAAGGTATGTTTTTATTTAATTTTGGTTTTTTTTCTCTTCATTTTTTGGCTAGATAAGTGTTTTCCCATGTTTATGAGAAGGCTCGGAGGTGTTCCGGGGGTTCGGGACATGAAAGAGGAAGAAAAGGGAGTTCATGTGCATGTTGCATAGTTTGCGCACAGTTAGGCAAAAATGTGAAGGAATCCCAAGTAACGATGTAGCCATGGAAATTATTACACAAGGATGGCGCATGGTTAAGAAATATATGAATAATCCCTAGTAAACTATGCTAATCAGTGTTTTTTGGATAGTGGATCGCACACAATTTGAGCAAAGTTTGGAAAACCATGCAGCCCATTATTTTTGACAAAATTAAAAAAATTCAATATGAAGATTTTAAACGCCAACTCGGGATTCTCCCCCATTCTACCCCCTTAGACCCTAGTGATGAACTTGGATGAACCATGATTTACAAGGGTTGTTCTCCTTTTATTCTTGTCCATTTTGAGCATTGTTGGTTGTGGATCAAATCCCCAGGTAATTTTAATTCTCCTCTTTCTTCTCTTTTTTGGATTAGGGTTTTTAGTTTCTTCTCCATCTCTTCATGAATCCATAAAACCTTACTTTTTGGGAGATTTTTAGGTTTAGTCTTAAAAGGGTGGTTGAATTATGATCTATGGGTTTTATTAAGAGTGTTTTCATCATCGGATTCAAGGTAGGTGGTCTAAAAGTATTATCCCATAGTTTTATTTTATATTTGTGCATGGAAGATTGTGTTCTTATTTTTTCCTATTTGTGTTCTTAGTTCTGTTTGTGTTTTTGATAAAATGGGGTCTCTAAGTGATCAATAGAACCCCTCATGATCCCTTTGGGGTGTGTAGAGGAGGACCTGACCATTTTAGGGACACCAATGGGGTGTGCTGGAAATCCTGGACCTAGAGAGTGGTATGGTTAAGTAAAGTATTGTCGAGTAAAGTGGTACTCCCATGTAGAACATTTTTTAATGGATAATTAAGTTTTAAATATAATGATAATAGAGATTCATAGGGTGATAAGGCATAAGGGGATGTTTTGAATGACATGAAAACAGGAAAATTGGGTTGAATGGGATGATGTCAATTGTTAAATGAAATTTTTGTTAAAAATGCCTAAGAGGGTTACTGCATATTAAATGGTGAACTTATAATTGGATGATGGAATGGGAAATGGGGAGTATGTTAATGGTATTTAATAAGGGAATGGATAAATATGTTGAATGGGTTAATACATTTGAAATTGTGGTATACCTAATGGTTGAATATAATAAGTGGTTGTGTTATGAGATATTTGAAATGTACCTGAAATGCATAAGTGGGTAATTGCTTTTGAAATGATAAATGGGATCAATGGGTGAATTTATGGTCAATGATGAGTTTGGATAAGGCATAGGGGTACTTGAACATACTTAATGGGTTAAGGCATGATAATGGGAATTTGGTTAAATTTATATGAATTGTAAATGGTAAATTTATTAATGGGTTATAGAATATTATTAATTCTCATGTTGTTTGTTATGTATTTTGATCTCCAATGGCATTGTTTATTCTTTGTTGTGTTGTGGTATATTTGTGTTGATTGGATAAATAATCTTGTGCACATGACTTATTAGAGTGTGGTATTTACATGAGGTTATACGCCCATGGGTCGAGTTAGACTAAGGCTCTAAACTCCACCCCAAAAATGCACGGGTTAGGAAAGGGTACAGAGCCTCAATTACCCAAACATTTTCATTCCAACTAGACTGAGGCTTCGAGGTGAGGATAATGTGTTGATGTGAAATGTGTATCCTCGGTGAGATAGGGACTTGAATTATTTTCACTTTTCCTTAGACCCTTGTGTAGATGATATGTATTCCTGACCCTAGGATCATTTATTAAAAATGGATTATGTAATAAAGATGGTGTAATAAATGAAATTGGGATAAATGCTAAGAATGAATTAAATGAACCTTGTTAATGAATGGTAACTAAAATATCCCTTGTTTACATACCATTTATTTTTAATTAAAATAACTATCTATTATACTATATAATTTTTATACATAGTTTGTGATAGCCTACTGAGTTTTGTTTTCACACCCTACTCGAGCCACCGTTGGGTACCCGAGTAGATTTCTTGGTTGCAGGTCAGGACAAGGGAAAATGTCCTACCATAGGATGTTGAGTTGGGATTGGTATGTACATGGATAAGGATACAGACATAGAGTCATGACCCATTGGGGGTTTTTTCTTTTTTTCTTACTTTGTGTTCTTCTTGCTTTTCACTACTAGTATGTCATGACATTGTCAATGTTGAATTATGGTCTGTACCCAGTTTGGGAGATATTTGACTTGTATGTTTACTAGTTATTCATATTATTCATCTATTTATAATGTGTTATATTGTATATTGCCCTGGTAAATAGGGTATAGTCTCCCCACATGACTTATTATACCCTCGCCGCTAGTCGGCAACCTCTGGCATACGAGGAGGCGCGCTTGAGGTCATATGACGACTCAAATCGGGGAACCGATTTAGTGGCTTCTAGGTAAGGGATGTTACAATAATAGAATCATAAATAATATATTATATATTTAAATACACTTATACATTTCATCCATATGGTGTGGTAATTAATAGAGAGAGTATCATTATTTCATTAAGGCATTAGTCCACCCATACACAAACGATGTTATCATATTTTAATGAGTAAAAATGTAAGAAATAAAATGATATATTATATTTTACGAATGATAAATATGTAATTAATATCATAATTATTTCTTTTATATAATATATATTGATAAAATTTATCCTTATTATCTTTCATGTAAATATTTACTAAAAATGAATCACATCACTGCATGTGGTGGTAGTCCGTCGTACACATCAATAACAATATCATATCCCCTACAAAATGGAAAGTAAAAAAGGTATATATATAAATATATAATATAATATAATGACTCAATAGGTATAATAATTTTATAAATATTATATATATATATATATGTATATATATATATATGTATATATACTTTATATCCATCATCATACCCAACTATGAGAGGAGGTATTGGAAAAACGAAGGACATTAGTTTGTGAGACGGTAGTCCGCCAGACACCTGACAATAATTTTGTAACCAATTTGATGGGAGTTGATATGAATTTTTTTCATTACCATAACATAAAAACATCAATTTATATTTAATATACTTATGTTATTATGTAATTATGGTATAATAATAATTTTATGTTGTTGAGGATGAAATAAAACAATTTTAGTTGAAGAAGGTTTTATCTTCTTTAGAAACCCCCGTAGGATTGCACCAAAAGCCTACAAATGGTAGATTTATATTCAAAAAATTATCATAGGATGATATGAGGGAAATTGGTAACTGATTTTGGTAGTTATTGGCTGATCCAAAATGGTTTTTTGGTGTGAAGAAGAGAGGAGAGTGAATGCCATTTTATAAGTGACGTGTATGGCACACTTGTTATTTTTGAAAATAAAATGGTCTACCTGTATTATTCACATTTCAAAAGGGTCGTAAATATATTATTATTGAACATTATACTTTATAGGTTCTAAATATGCCAATATTTTAGATTTTTGACAAGTTTTTAGGACATTTTAAATTATATCATTTTAGTTTCACCACTAGTAAACCAATTTTTCCGTTTACCGTGGTAATTAATATTTACTATTTTCAATATTAAATTGGTAAAAATTTTATTTTACCCTTTTAGAAAATAAATATAATTTTACATAAAAATTATTAATCCATTTTTCCAAATTCAATTCATATAAGAGGAAAATATTAATCCTCGGACACGATCATAAAGTGGGACTTCAAAGAGAAAATACTCAAAATTTTAAAATTTTGTTATCCAATTTCAATACATTATTGATTCTAATAACCTAAATTAGATTAATATATATATAGGTGAACCAATTATATATTAAAATAAATCAAAATATAATCTAACTTTATAAATAATTTAAATGAAAATATAATTTCCTATTAAAAATCAATATTTTTCAGTATTTATCAAAAATTTAATTCACCCTAAAGAAAATTTTATTATCCGTATTTAAAAAAATGAATTTTATTTTTTCAAATAAATTTTCTAAATGTTTAAATAATTTATTTTAAAATTATTGTGAAAAATGGTGAAAAAACTATATTTTTAGAAAATTATTGATTTTAAGTATAAAATTTGATTTATTCTTAACACATGTCTTAAAAAATAATATTAATGTTAAATATTTGATTGAATATATAATATATAAATTTAATTTAAATAATTCCATAAAAAGGTATAATTTATTGAGGAAAAGTATTATTGTTTTCATAAAAATGGTTTTTCAATAAATGATTTCTTTTATTTTCATTTTTATTCTTTTCATTTTAAATTAATTTTCTACTAAATAATTAATGTTATATATTCATTTAAATAATATAGTTTCATTGTATTTTTAATTGTATTCATTCAATCCATTCCAATGGTTAGGTGATGACTATCAAATTAAATAATAATATTTTATTAACAATTCACATTCATTTTGAGGTCAACATTTTGTGTAAAAAAATAAACTTCAATTTTCCATGTAATGAAAGATTAAATTAGTGTTTCATGAAATGAAACATATTCAAAAGATTAAATTTAATTTGAAAAAATAATTAAATATCAGTTTGTTACAAACTAAAACCAAAATTCATGATATGAGAATGCATTATCATAGTAGGAAACCACATAATCCTGAAAAATTAATTATAGGATATCTATGTCATGGATTCGTATTCTCAGTATATAACATAGTAGGATTAACCTGGTTCATGCATGGTCATCATGTTTTAAAATCCTTCATGATGGTTCATAATTAGTTTATGAATTTCTAAAACATATACCCATAAAGTATAAAACGAGGAGTGCAGTAAGGCCCATTCTCATGCAACAGGTGATGATCGACTCAAAGATTAATTCTCCCTTTTTAGAGTTATTACTCGTAGGAACAACAATTACTAAGATAAATATACTTGTAGAATTCAGACATAAATTTACTTTTATGGAAACTACTCACTTTATCCTTCACAAATATTCCAAGATATATTCCAATATATTTGAGTTATCCCTTGTGACCCCCTTAATGATTTCATATCATAGTTTCCAGAGGTTAACTAAACTTTTATCTGATACCAAATATAGTGACCCAAAAAAATAATATATAGATATTAATCTTATTATATGAATATTCATTATATAATAAAAATATATAAGGTAGAATTTTATAGGTCTATTAATAATGGATACATAGACACATAAAAAACTAGTTTATAATATATATATATATAATCTCCCACTAATTTCATCATAACTAGAACTTATCTTAGACATACGATACATAATATCATTATTCATAGCATGGGGAAAGGAAACATAATAAATGATGAGAAAATATTTTCAGTAAAGGTAAATAAGGGATATATCAAAATAACATGAGTATAAGGGTATGAGGACATGATAATAACATTTGAAAACCCCAAATTTTATATCATATATCATAAACATGGGTTCTGTAATAAATCATTGTAGTTTATAAGACATTAATAATAAATAAATCAAAGAACAAAATTCTTGAGTGCATAGAATTGGAATAAATCAAAGATTTGTGGCTTACACATAAAAATAAAAAATCTTTTTTCAAGGATACCCAAAATACATTCATAACTTGTTAGTCTTGGAATAACCACTAATTTACTTTGTTTAGGCATTTTATAAGATCCAATGTGATGTCTATTAATATTGGTATAACTCTCCATTTTTATAAGCTTGAGACAACCTCCCATGTACCCTATTTTCTCATGCTTGGTTATCATCCCATGTATCCATTGATTTCATAGAAAATTAATTATTACCAAATGAATTAGAGGAATATATAATTTCTAGAACACCAATTACATAATGAAAATGATACATATCTGTTCTATAAAATCATTCATAAAATCATATCCCTTGAAAATGAAGTTGGTTTTAAAAGCATTTCATTGTAGAATAACTCATGGGAACGAAATGGGTTTCATACAAATTGTCATCATAATCATAAACCTTAAAGAGGAAGGATTAGGATGGTATCATTATATTATATCTCCAGTAATTCATAAGAAAAATCAGAGGTATCATTAGATCATACCTCTATGTACACTTTGATTTTGACCAATGAAATGAGATAAAGGTAAATAATAATTTACCATTAAAAAATAATTTATTAATAATATATATCATATATATTCGTTAGATCTAACCCTTATTACCATCAATGTTAGATCAAATTTTAAAAAATTCACATTTCTTAGGGGAGGTGGTAGTCTACACATATACACATGAAATGTTATAATTTTTCAACAGAATAGAAGGTAAGAAGTTAGATGTGATATTATAATTCCATAATTATAATTATTTCATAAATATCCTAAATATATTCTAATTGTATCATAATATCAATCTATGATATTTTTGTAATGGAAAACGAATTACAATCATTCGTGAGGTGATAGTCCACTTTACATATGATCAATAATTTAGTTTCCCATTTGATAGTCAAGGAGATTGATATTGGATAATGAATTAACATAATAAAATATTTGTATATATATGAAAATAATTTTGTTATTTTATAATATTTCAAATATATTTGAAGGATTCGAAATAAGAAGTTGAAAAAAAATTGTAAACAACAATGCCTCTACTTTAGACAACCTATTTAGGTTTAAACAAAAACCTCCTTGAGAGGGTCTTATAATCAAAATAAGGACACTAGTATATAGGATTCAAATAATATAATGGATTTTCAAAGTTATTCGATGAAAACAGAAGGATTTTTAGGAATTAATAAAATTGGAGGGGAGGATCCCATTTATAGGTGAGATAGAGTGCCATTTTTGTATATACTCAAAACTATTCAAATATGGGAAGTCACACTCAAGAAAAATGTCTCCAAGATTTATAATCAATATATCGAAGGGAATATATGGTCAATAAAAATCTCTATCATTAAAATATCTTGTTACATAAATATTTTATTCCCTTACTCACTTTTTTTACTTACAATACCACTTTAGTTTTAATCAGGCTAACTAGCATTTTTCACCAAGGTAATCTGAATTTTATGTCTAAAAATAAAATTGTTAATATTATGTAATTGGAACCCAAATATTATTAATATCATATAAAATTTATTAAATAAAAATTTTATGTGTCTATAAAATTAATTTTAATACAAATTCATGTAATTAGCAAAACCTTATTTTATCATTAACCACTATTATTAATTTTTTCTTTTTTTACTATTTATTATGAGTAAAAATTTATTTTACTATTTTGTATATTATTAATTATTATTATTTTAAATATGGAATCTATTTTCCCAAAATCAATTCACAAAACTAGAAGAATATATTGGAAAATTAAACCCGTAGAAGAGATGAAAAAAGTTGTTTTCCAACGAGAATTTTCCATAAGTATAAAAAATTAATATAACAATTATACTTGAAATTGATATTGATCACCAAAATTTGATTAATAATAATATAATATTACTAATTTTAAATTTAATAAAATTTAAAACAAGATATAAAATTGTAAATACTTTTAAAAAATTGAGTTTTTTATATAAATAAATATTTTTAGTATTCATCAAAAAAGTAATCATTTTATAAAAAATTTAAAAATTCACTCTATGATACTTTTTTCTTGTTTATTTAAAAAATAGAATCTCATATTTTCAAGTAAATTTTACAAAATCAGAAATAAATAATTTTACTATTTTATCATAAAATGCAATAAAAATAACTATTGAGGAAACATCTATTTTTTATGCATATAATAGAATTACAAAAAATTAAGTACTTATTTATCAATATATTATCTATATATCGAAAAATTATAAAAATTATTCCAAAAAATTATTCCAATTCTCACTTACAAAATTAATGACTATGTTATAATGGGGACATTAATATAATATTATTTTTTATCATTTTTTTTATAAATGTGGGTTTATGTGTATGGAAAGATATTGATGAAACTAAATTTATTTGAAACAAATATTTTATAAAATATCAAGGTGTTATAGGTTATGTTATATTAAATTAATATTTATTATATATATTGAAAGATGTTACATCAAGGCATTTTTTTACCTATATTTTTCATTCACCATGGAATGAACATTTTTTTGTGTTGGATAGTTGTTCCCCGTGTTCCTAATTCTAGTATATGCACAATTTTTATATAGAATAAAAAAAATAGAGATAATTATTAATAGAAAATCATTATAAAAATATGGTTTCTAAAAAACATTATGATAATTTACACACCTATGATGGAGAGGTGAAATTTTTTTTAAACGCTTAGTTAAAAATGTAGTAATGTTAAAATCTTAGGTTGTCTCTAGAGAGGGATGTAAAAAAATAAATTGTCAATATTTGATTAAAAAAAGGGGTAATTTTTTCTTGTTTAGGATTTAAAGTAGTTGAAATAATATTACACAAATATGTATAATCGAGATGGTCCAAGTTGATAGGTTTAGGTTGGATATTGAATTGTGATTTTATAATAGTCCACAATATAGTTTTCCCCTCTTCTTAATAATTGATGAATTGAATAATCATCAATTGTTTCATCAAACAGCATATATTAATGGATATAAATATGAATAACCTAACTATAATCATTGAATAATCATTGCTCCTTTATATGTGTGTAAAAAATTATCAATGAAACTAAAACAGTGAACTATTACTCCACTACTGAAGAAAGTCCCAATCAGGCCTTGGTGCTCCTAAGAAAACATGATGTAACTTAAATAAATCCCACACATTATAGAAAATACTAGACACTCCACTACATAGCCTATAATATTCCATTATATATGAATTAAAATAAAGGGTGGTTATCAGTGACCATCAAAAGGTTGGTAAGAAATGAACAAAAATAATATCTTAAATGTGATCACATTCATAATAATGAATTTTCAGTCACAAAAAAATCAATTAAAAGATGAAATAGTTCCATTAATTAAGTATATATACTCGGGAATTAAAATTAGAAATAATCCCCTTCCCTAGTCACAAAATGTTTTTACTCCTCCTATGAGGGATAATATCTAAAGAAGGAGAAGTGGAAATTATTCAAAAAAATAGTAAATAAAAAATTGAAAACATGAAATATTAGAAACCAATGTGTCCATTGAGAGATCTCACTTCCTCCCCACTTCCTTCTATCATTTATATTCACCTGATGCTTCTTCTTTAGATGTTTAAATATTATGATATGCTTTATTCAATTAATTTTTAAAAAATTTCTTTTTTGAAATGATATTTCTTCACTATCACGACTTAGTCTTCAATAAAATATTCAACATCCCATTTCTCAAGGTTGAATGAATTATAAACAATATATTATTATTGAAAATATTATTATTATTGATCATGGAATATCATAATATATTTTATATCATAATACCAATCACAAAATTTTTATTTTTATTATTCAATGTAATCCATATTTATGACTATGATTAGATTGTATAAATACTAATATGGATCCACATAGAATCATCTTATAATCAAGAATAACCTTATGAATTCCCTTGAATTATCCTTATTCTCATGAGATTTCAAAAAATCAATAACCTTACAAACATTTTTCCAAACTTATGTTGTTAGGAAAATAACCTTATGATGATTCAAAATTCAGAATGGAATGAACCTTAGAAATCCATTTAAAATTATAAAGTTATATATTACCTATTATAATTAATAATATGAAGCATATACCGATATTAAAAAGAATATATTGAACATTATAATGATTTCCATTGCTAGAAAGTTGTCTTTATGATGTCTGGCCCTTATGTTTTTTCAGCTCAACCAACATCTTATTTCACATCTACGGACTACCAAATTTCATCTTTACAGCTAAAACCATATTCATTTCCCTTAAAAACCTAAAAACATGGAAAAATAAATATATATCCATCCATATTCTCCATAAATTAAATAAATCAACTTAATTTACAATTTTTCCTTTTTCAATAATATTCATGAAATCTAATGAATTGTTACAGTAAATTCAAAACACCTTAGAACTAATGAATTAACAAATATATAGGGATAGAATTAAATATATATATATATATTGACTTTATAAATAATATATAATAAACATGTAACATTTCCCAATCAATATCCCTATCATGTGGCCAATTAGGTTTGTTATAGATCATATAGCACACCTACCCATACACTAGAGGTTGTTGAATAATAGTAGGGGTGAATTAAATATAGTGTGGAGAATATACCCCCATTTACAAAGTTACATCATAGAGGAATAATCAATAATAAATAAATATCAATGTAATATAATTTTTAAAAACAATAAATCATACAACTGTGAAATAGGAGGAACCAGTAGACCAATAAAGATGAATCATGTAAGAAAATTATGAAATGTAACTAAATGTCAAACATAAATAATTATAAAAATAATCCATATAACAAATATAAACTCAAAAAACACTTGTCTCGATCCCCATGTTAGTACCCTCTCTAATATCCATCCCATCCCACAAACAAAAATAAGAAAAATCTCTTTCTCATTTCCAAACCTTTATCCATGTAATCTACTCAGGTACTAAATAATGGCTCAAATAGGGTTAGATTAAAACTCAGTAGGGAAAAACTAATGTTTTATAACGAACTAGTATCTGTTGACGCTCCTTTCCATCACAAAGTCTAATGACTTGAAAATAGAAATACCTTGAACCCAAAGTGATTCATCCTTTGAAGAAACATCAAAAATTGGCAAAGGCATGAACAAGGGTTCTTTTCCCTTTAGGTCGCGCAAGTTCCCTCATAGTCGCGCAAGTACACTTGCGTGCCGCCTAATGGTCACGCAAGTGACTTGCACGCCCTCTTTGAAAACTGCCCAGGGTCCTCTCCAACCTATAAATATCCTCAGTGGGCCCCCCATTTCAGGGAGAATGTTTTACAGAATTCAGATAGAGAGATCTGAACGCCCGAGTCTCTTCCTCAAGTCTTCCAAACACTTCTAAGGTAATTCTTTACCTAGAATGGAAGGTCTAGAAAAGAGGAATAAGGTCTAAGTGTTAAAATTCACTAACACTTGCATGCCTAAGTGTTTTTACCCTTAAGAGAAATAGACACACTTGTGGGCCTCCTTACCTATTCATTGAAACTTGTGCGCCACTCTTCTGGAAGTACCACAGTATGATTCTAAAGTCTTTGGTCAAGAATCTCCCAAGTTTTACTCTACTGGGAAAGGATCACAAAAGTACCCATGAGCCGCGTAGGTATACCTGCATGACCAATACTTGCGCACCCACGCATTACCTACACGCCTACCAGGACTTGCGAGCCCTTCTACTTTTGGGTGCCCTTCCTGCCCATTTCACCTCTCTTATGCCATCCCACCTCTCCTATTCAAGATTCAGTCTTCAAGACACTCTTCAAAGCCATTTATGGAATGTTTTCATTATTGAATTCCTTATCTGAAAGGAGCTCCGTGGAAAATATCGCAAAATTTAGTGATTTTCACATATTTATGCCACTAAAGTTAGAGAGTTCATTCATTCAACCTCACCCTTTAAGATGAGAGAATCCTTAACTTGGGCCTCCTTTTTAGGAGTAAGCCCCAGTACAAATCCTCATTACTTTGGGCATCCTCTTTAGGAGTAAGCCCCAAGTCCTCTAACATGGGCCTCCTTTTCAGGAATAATCCCTAGTCATAATTCCCCAAATATGGGCATCCTCCTCAGGAGTAAGCCCCAAACTTTAATTCCTTTAACCTGGGTTTCCTTTTCAGGAATAATCCCCAGTCTCAAATATGGGCATCCTCTTTAGGAGTAAGCCCCGAGTCCCTTAATTTTCAAATCCCATTAACCTGGGCCTCCTCCTTTGTAATAATCCCTTGTCTTATTTTCTCTTAACCAGTCATAATTCCTTTTGATCTGGGCTTCCTTCTCCGGAGTAAAACCCAATCATATGTCCCCTCATAACTTGGGCATCTTCCTTAGGAGTAAGACCCAAGATTAGAGTATCCAAATCTCCATTAAGCACATATACCTTTATGGACCCTGTTCATGGATTTCTTCCCTGAACTAAATCTTAATCCTTGTCTATTTGGGCAGTCATACATACATAAGCCCCACATAATTTCATGGCACAATTTTCTAGTTTCACTAATACCTCTTGTTTCTCACACCGATCATGACTCACATGGGCTTAGAGTGTAAAAGTAATCAGGACCTCTTTCTTTGAGCCATCAATCATGTAGAAACATCATACTCCCTTACTTGAACTACGTGGGTTCTGATTCCTTTTCCAAAACAAAGGATACATAGGTAGCCCATCATCAGGTATGATCCCAACTCTAAAATAATCCATGTCCTCCTGAATGACAATAAACTTCAAGTGCCCCACTGAATGGCTTTAAAACCAGTATGGTCATCATAATGACCAAGAGACTTTTATGTATTTAAGGGTACCATCAACTAAGAATATCTAACAAATACAGATGATTCTCTATCGATGAAGAACCAAGAATACATATAAAATATTCTCTAAATTTTCTTCATATCAATCATTGATTGTCAGATTTAAAGGAAAGAACATTTTACACCTGGTAATGTAATAAGGATTCATGAACATAACATAAATCTATAAAGAGAGTCCTAGAGTAGAAAATAATTCCCCTCAAAAAGGTGTGATGAGTCTGACCTCTCATCCTCTCGACCAATGAAAATTCCTAAGCCTCATCAGTCCACAACTAATGAGCACCTACCTTTAGAAAGTAGGTCCAAATGTATATGTAATCATTGGATGTTTCCGGTTCTACGAACAAACCTATTAGAAACCGATTAGAATGTTTAATCCTTCAATCAACAAGGTCTTCCCCAATTCTAGAGGAAACAAAAAATGGTGAACCCAACGTGAATCCTTAACCAAGTTAAAATGATGCTTTGCTTATTTATTAGGCCCCTATTTAAACTCAATGAGAGGGCCAACAAAGCAATCAATGACATATGTGCTCATCCAAAAGATGTAGCTGCCGAACTTATCTTGATTATGTTTGTTATATCAAATAGGCACTCTTTTTCAAGATCTTATGAATTACTAGAATGGATTTTCTTAAGTCCACATCTGTGAATACCTCTGCTATTAAAACCTCTAAATCAAATGCCACTACTGCTACTCCTGTTGGATCATCGTCCGCTCTGAGGACGACATCACCTAATTAGCGCCTTCAACGCTGGGTATCAAATGCGCTGGTTAAGGAGTACCATCAACACGGTACCATTCCAACTCTGGAGGCTGCTCGAAAATCCATCCAAGTGAACAATTCACCCTGGTCGTCCGAACAGCGATGACCAGCAATCAAGAAGCAGGCGGTGCTAACTACCGTCTCCAATCGTTTCGGGGTTTTATCCCCGGAACGCAATCACCATTCACTCCCATATTCCAGGGAGGTGAATGAGTAGGTCCCTCATGGCCTTAATTCAAGGAAGCAGGAGTCCTTACCGAGGGCTCCCATTAACAATCGCCGCCAGAATCGTGCGACAGTGCGCCCTCAACATGATGTGGGTATCGACTCCGGGCATTCAGCTCAGGTTCCTCGAACCCGAGCAGGCAAGACGAATCGCCAGAGGTGAAATCCAGTCAACAGTGAGTAGGTTCTCATTTATGATATATCTAGAGAAGTCCACCAACCTAACATGGTGGAAAACAACGAGCGGGCACATACACTCATTAGTTTTAATTCCTCTGTCCAGAAGACTCGTCTGGAAGCATCACACCAATCCTGCTAGGCAATTCCGGTGGAGTACTGTAGGCAGAAACATACACCTATTTATACATCATCAGCTAGTCAGTAGGCTCGTCTGACTACATATGATGGATCTCGTCAACCACGTTCAGCGAAGTACAATTAGCAGGCACATACACCTTCTAGTATTGATCAAGCCTACCAACAGTCTCGATTGGTAGCACTCGGAGAAGTCATTCGGAAAGCTCCGGTGACAAATAGGAGGCAGACTCAACTCTCTGCCCCCACACTTGAGTACTGTCAGGATTCATTGACAGGAAAAAGAGGACAAGGGCAGGTACACACAGCTACTCAAATCACGGAATGGACATATATCCTCGTTCCGGCAGCTGAAGTCACCAAACATATTCTATCAATGGTGAAAGAGCAGAAGAAAATCCCTACTCATATTCTGGATGCCTGCCAAGATATTATAATAGCTTCAATAGCATCTCAGGGAAAGACACATAAATCTATCCCTACCAGTGGAGTGACAAATCAACAGTTCACTCCAAAACAGACACACACATCTGTTTTAGTCCAAGTGGGTTGTGTGGAGTATTCCCCATATCATATGGACAACCAAGTCAGGCACATACACCTGATTTGAGTGGAGATCAGCAGCCTAACCTGGCCATCTCTCCTGATCAGGCACATACACCTGCTCAGAGTAGCAACTTTCATCAACAAGTGGTTTCCATGGTGAATAAGAAGGTGTCTAAGAAGAAGACACGTCCAGAACAGTCAAGAGATCAAGAGCCAATCGGTAACAAGGCCTTACTCGATGTTGGAGTTCATGAAGCCCTCGGACAATTATCTGTTGGAATCCAATATTCAACTCCCTCATTTCCCAATAGTGGGAACATTAATTCAGAAGGTCTTCAACAGACACTTACTCATGAAGGCTCACTTCATGACAGTTCAGTCGATCGTGAAGGTTCATCTTCAGATGAGAGCTATAATAACCCTCTGTGTGGCCAGAAGACCAAGGAGAAAGAGATCTCATCTTTTGATGTAACCCACCATGGTGTTCCTCCCCATGATGATGAATTTCGCTGTGAAAGTCTTCTCCACAGTAGTGATTCACATTGCCCGAAAAATGCTCCAGTGGACAATGTAGTGCCGAGAAAGCCCTCTTATCTTGAGGCACTTGAAAATGCGAAACCAGTCCTGTCTGATGCTTTATCGCTAGAAGGTGAAATATTTTCTCAACAAGAAGATAGCCCAGGGTGTAGGTCGTTCTCCGAACCACCCATAAGTCATGCATCTTCTAGTTTGATCAGTGATTTCTCTACAAATCTTGTTGAATCTGATGAAGCAACAAGGAAACACCAGCTCTGGTCAAATTAGGTAGAAGAATCTTTATTGAATGACAAATAGGAAATGTTGAACATGAGAAAACAACTGGTGAAAAGTGAAGTGCCAGTCATGTTTTGGCCTCTAGCTGACTCTCAGTATGAAATTACAGAGATGTTGACGGAAGATGGGATTCATGATATTCGTCTTAACATATGGAAAACTCTTTGTCAGCTGAAAAGAAAGTATTATCTTATGATGAATATGAAAATCATGTTAAGATAAAAGAAGGGATAGAACACCAGATTGACTTGGCATCTTTATCAGTCTCTCGATATCCGAAGGCTAAAAAGCAGTAGAGAGACCTTCAACGTTCATGCCTTGGTGCACTAAGAATATTTCGCTAGTTAATTTCCAATGCCCCATCTAGAATTCATGTTAGAGGATGGGGTGTTCATGGAGCACTACATTTCACTGTACTCTCCAGTCAGCAAAGCACGCCGAAATGGTCTCATGCAATGTTATTTCCCGTGGCCAGCCATAGTCAATGGGTTTTGTTTGTTATCAAAAGATTGATCAAGAATAGGCTTCAACTAGTTCCTCTAAAAATTAAGAATACAGAGAACAATTTGTTGAATTACTCCTGCATCAAGGAAACGATAATATTGAACATGCCTCTCGTATGGAGCAAACACATCACCAAGTGACCGAAGTGTCAGAAATCATCCAACGGTCTTTTGAATTGGGTGATAAAAGTGGATATAGATTGATGCATCCACCTAATTTACAGACTAAGTTCTGTAAGATCAGGAGAGCTTTTAAGAAAGCCTCAAACATAGCATGTCAAGAGCCACCCCATCTTTCCATACTGGGGACTCTTTTAACCCAACCCTCAGAATCAACAAATAGGATTCGAGGAGTTAAGAAAAGGCAGTAGGAACATCCCCAGTCCACTGGACTAGGGACTTTTTCAAATCATCAATACCCTCCTTAGTGAAATTTGGTCTTCTATCGATTGGGGAAGAAGACACAAGAAGAACGAAGAGACAAATTATCAGGGGACTCTCTCCAAATTACGGTTCTCCAAGAATTTCTTGAGGGATGAAATCAATAAAAGGTAATGTCTCATCAGGGGCATGGGAGAAGAAAATATCATAAAAATGGTGATAGAAGGGATACGATGCATTATGCATCAATTAATTTCATTAAGGTCATTGTTACTAACCCATCAGATGAAGCTCACTCAGAGGGATCAGATGAAGAAGTTCCTTCTCAATAAGTTATACGCACAGACACAAATGAAGAAGGTGTGCGTACACAAAATCAAAGGATTACCCAGAATATAGGTAATCCTTCAAGTAATCCGCTTCCCCCTCACTGAAAGGGAGCAAATAAGGGGAAGGGAAATAATTAGGTTACATATCCTTCCTCTGGAGAAGGCCAATCTCCCTCACTAGAGAAAAGGTTTGCACAAAAAGAGGAAGAAATGAAGGAATTGAGGAGGTTGAATGGAGAATTACATCAAGGTAGTATTACTCCTAAGCGTGATGGAGTCAGTCAGCCAAGGGAGTTTGTTGCAATTACTAAGATGGATCAAGAATATCCTCCTCTATCAGTACACCCTCACAGGTCTAATCCTATGGGTCAAGTGCAACAACAATTGGCGATTCTACCATCAGTTGCAGCACCAGCCACCATACATGTCCAAGCTCCAGTCATTTCACCTGCCCAATTCCAAGTTCAACCGTATGTTTCTCAAAAGTTAATAACTACCATTGAGTCATTAACATCTCGGTTAGATACTATGGAAGGGAAGCATGCGCAGGTTTAACCCGAAAAGAGAGCTTACCCTGAATGGGTAGATTCAATCTCTCCCCCATCATGTTTTGGAAACCCTGTATTCCTTGTTTTCAATGGATCAGGCGATCCTGAATAGAATTTGATGCATTACGTGTCTTGTTGCGATCCTATAATGGGAACTCCGGAACAGCAAGAAGTAGTGAAACTCAGATGCTTCGTGAGAACCTTGCAAGGACCAGCTTTTGTTTGGTACACAAGTTTTCAATCTCTGTCAATTACCAGGTGGGAAGATCTTCTCCACAAATTCCTTCTTCAGTTCAGCTCAACGTTGCCTATGACAACAGTTTTTGATCTCACAAACTGTAAGAAAAGGGTGAATTAAAGGGTCTCAGATTTCATTGCTCGTTGTAAGGGATTAACATATTCCCTAAGCTTAGCAGTCCCTCAGGAATAATTGTTTCCAATCTATGTGGAAAATCTGGGTGATGAATTACGCACATCGTTGATCCCTGTGAAATATACAAGAGGGTTTCGAGACCTTACTTAAATCACTCAACAGATTGAAGATTCTCTTATAAAGACTAAGGATAAGGCTCATATAATTCCATCAGCTCCAGGAAGAAGAATGGGTAAAGCAGAGAATGCAACAGTTATGCTTAAACAAGCACCTGTACCTGCTTCTATTTCAAAACCTTCATCTTCAAGGAGGGCTCAACCTCATGAGCGCCAACAACATAGGCTGTTTCATCAAGAAGATCAAAGAGATCAAAGACGAAAATTATTTGAGGATATATAGAGAAAAACATATTCTTTCTGAAATAAAAAAGTTCTTGGTTACTTCACTTCGGCTCTGGAAAATAATTTGGTTCACTTGCCAAGGCCCAAAAGGCCAGACAAGGTAGGAGAGGAAGACCATCCAAATTATTTCCCCTTTCATCAAATGTTGGGGCATCCCATCCAAGAGTGTTTTGTCTTCAAAGACCTCCTGAAAAATATGGTCGACTCGCGACAAGTCAAATTAAAAGGTTCTTCAGCTTAGGTAGCATGTGTTACTGATACAGTTCCAGAGGAGGAAGGCGAGTGGAAAAAAATAAGAACAAAAATACACAGAAATATAATGATTTGATGGTCAGAAAGATGATCAACCGAACTCATGCTATTTTGTGAACGCAATTGAAGAATCCAATTGTGCCTTATTCCATGAATGCCGCAGCAAAATCCTCTTCATCAGAGGGAAAATCCTCAATGAAACGGCATGATTCAAAGAAAAAAAATGAATCAGAAGAATATGAGTATGTGTCAAAGCCTAAGTTGTCTTTGACTCTGGAAGACTTCATGCCATCTACTTCAAATTCACAGACACCACCCCACCAAACGGCACAGCTTAAACAGGCTAATAAGGCAGAGTCTTCATCGGATAAAGAGTTGATTTTTGGTTTTGTTAATATGATTCAATTAACTGATCCATATACCACTCGCAGTTTCGATTTTGATGAGCCCAAATTCCCTATATCAAATAGAGGAATCAGAGGATGTTCCAGAGGCTTAGGATATAGGGGAAGACATGGATCTTTCAGAGGACACTATTCTAATTCTACCCCTGCTAGAACTGTGTATGCGGTAGAAACTCATAATAGAGCCCTTCAATGAGATCAACAAGAACAAGCAAGTTCTTCCACACAAGGCAGACTCATCCTTAGCACAATTATTCTAGAAGATTGGTTGAAGGTTCCATCTTTTTCCTCTCAGCAAGTAAATAAACCTAATCGGCCTTATATTACAAATCCAATAGTATTACCAAACCCTATTCCAGTACAAGATGCATCAAATTCCAAAGCATCAACTTTCAAGGCACCTGATAAACCACATGTTCCTATTGGGAAACGCAGACCTTTGGATAAAAAGTAAGATATATTGAAACACCTGGCCCAAGTGCCAACCAAGTTATCAATTCTAGATTCCCTGAATTTATCAATGGATCTTCGGGAGGCACTCATTGAGGCTTTTTCAAGTCCTCGGGAGTTTGAGACTGAAATTGTTGCAGCTGAAGTCTACCATGTAGAGAATAATCTTGTAGAATGCCATGCATTAAAATATTTTACTGATGAAGATGAAGATGATGTCGTGCATGGGCATATTAGACCATTGTACTTCTTTGGAAAGGTCAATGGTGTAGACATCCGAAGAGTTTCATTGATAATGGTTCAGAAGTCAACCTCATGCCCATTCGTACACTTCGTCGATTGGGCCTCACAGAATCGGATTTATCTCATTCTACTTTGATGTTACAAGGATATGATAAAAATGAACAAGAACCACTGGGTGAGATTACACTCAGAACTCAGTTTGGAGATCTTGTGTCCAATTCAGATTTCATGGTTGTTGATCAAGACTCAGCCTTCAACATCTTGCTTAGAATACCTTGGCTACATCGGCATGCAGTTATCCCTTCATCATACCATCAATGTCTCAAGTTTTGTTTCGATGGTCAATTTGGGACATTATATGATGATAATATCTCGTTCAAGACATGTGAATCTCAATACATTGAGGCGTAATTTTACCATGTGACAGGAAATGAGGAATCTGCAACAAAGGAGATTACCAAAGTTAATGCTCTGTATGGTTTGGAAAAGATTCCAGTAAACCCATTAACACATGTGAGTACAAATTATGTGTCATCTATCAGTAAAATTGACAGGATAGAAACAAATCAAAATACTCTTATGGAATGATCCATAATGTCAATTACGGCAATCAAGCCAGACAACATAGGATAAATTGGTGATCCACCAAGCAATGATGAAATCTCAAATGGAGATGTCTTCATTTCATCTACAGAAATCTAGCAAGTCTATACTTCACCAATCAGGCCAGGGAAAGTTATAGCAATGTCAGAGGTAAATGATGATGTCAATTCTCAATCCATCATCTCCTCTTTATTACCCAAAGAAGACCCTTCATCATCAATCGGGTCGGAAATGGATGCTTCTTCTTCAAGATGTGCAAATTTTGACATCTCTTCTGATCATGAAAATTCTGCTTCATCATTTACTATGAAAGTGGAAATAGAGGAAATAAAACATATTGAAGAAGAGAAGGAAGATCTCAAAGATGCTCCTCCAGCATTTGAAGAGGGTATCTCTACTACTGTAGATGGACTCAGAGAAATCAATCTCGGTAAAAAAGAAGATCCACGCCCCACTTTAATCAGTGCGGCCATGACTCTTGAAGAGCAAGAGATGTATATTTCATTTTTAAAGAAAAATCGAGATATATTTTCTTGGAACTATACAAAAATTTTAGGGCTTGATCCTGATGTTTCCACTCATTGTTTGGGTCTTCCAGAAGAACATCGGGGATTCAAACAAGCTGCTAGAAGAACACACCCAACCTATGCTTCTAAAATTGAGGCTGAAGTGGATAAGCTCATAAAAGATAACTTCATCAGAGAATTTCAATATCCCAAGTGGTTGGCTAATATTGTACCATTGAAAAATAAGAATGGTAAAATTAGAGTTTGCATTGATTTCAGAGATCTTAATCGGCATTGTCCTAAGGATGGTTTTCCAATTCCGATTACAGAACTCTTGATTGACACGATAGTTGTCTATGAAGCAGTTTCCTTCATGGATGGATATTCTGGATATAATCAAATCTGGATGGCTCTAGAAGATGAAGAATCTACAGCCTTTAGAGCACCTCAGGGTGTGTTTTTCTATCAAGTAATGCCCTTTGGCCTAAAGAGTACAGGAGCAACATATCAGCGTTCCATGCATCGTATCTTCAAGCCCTTTGTGGGAAAGTTTGTTGAATGTCATGTGGACGATTTTTTGGTCAAATACAAACAACATTATAATCACTTGGTAGATTTAGAATTCATATTCCACAAACTTTGGCAACATAATTTGAAGATAAACCACTTAAAATGTCCTTTTGGGGTAACCTCGGGGAAATTTATTGGCTTCGTCGTACACAATCGTGTTATCGAGGTTGATCCTGATAAGAAAAGGTCATTCCTTAGCATGTCACCTCCTCTAAATTTAAGATAATTGAGAGGACTTCAAGGACACTTATCCTATATTTGGCGATTCATCACCAATTTGGCAGACAAAAGATCACCCTTCACCAAATTGATGAAGAAGGGAGTCACTTACCAATGGACTGAAGAATGTCAAGAAGCATTCTATATTCTCAAGAAATATCTCTTGAGTCCACCGGTACTTATTCCACCTATTGAAGGAAGACCACTTATCCTCTATGTGACAGCTCTAGAGCGATCATTGGGTGCCTTTCTTGCTTAGAAGAATTAAGCTGGGAATGAAAACAACATCTACTATCTTAGTCGGACTATGCTTGAAGCAGAAACCCGATATTCAAGTATTGTGAAGTGATGCCTGGCATTAATCTATGCAGTTTATAAGTTGAGACAATACCTGCAACATCACGAGGTCCAATTGGTATCTTGCAACAACCTGCTTAAATTCATCCTTAGTCGTCCAATGATTACAGGACGTCTAGAAATATGGGCAGTTATTTTGTAGTAATTTGAAATTCAGTATGTGTCTCAAAAGGCAATAAAGGGCCAAGCTCTGGCTGATTTCCTTGATGAACACCCTTCAGTGGAAGACACATATTTAGATATTGAACTCATTGATGAAGAAGTCTTTTCTATTCAATAAAGCCTTCAAAAATGGGAAATGTACTTTGATGGTGCTTCCAGAAGTCCAATAGGGAGGAAAATGGAAAATCTGAAATTCAAAAAAGTTGGCTTAGGGATTGTACTCATTTCTCCAGAAAATGAAGTGTTACCTTATTCCTTCTTATTGTGGGAAGGTGGTACAAATAATGAAGTGGAATACCAATCTCTCATTGCAGGATCGGAGTTAGCGCTTCAAGCACAAGTGAATCACTTAAAAGTGAAAGGTGATTCAGACCTGGTAATCAAACAAGTCAATGGGGATTATGCAATCAGAAAAGAAGAACTAATTCCTTTGTATGATTATGTCAGAGAGTTAATGGCAGAGTTTCCTTCAGAACCGACATTTTCTTATGTCCCAAAATCACAAAATGCCCAAGCTGATGCACTGGCTAATATAGCCACAACTCTGGAAGATCCAAATCGGGACGAGACAACCATCAGTATTTCCCACCGTCGTACAATTTCAACTTAAGTTCGAGCCAGAACAGAGGAAATAAATGAAATTAGTCCCATATCTAAACCATATGGTCATACCAAGGGATGGATGGCACCTATCGATGAATACCGTCAAAATGGAATACTTCCACCTGAAAGAGCCAGGAAAGAACAAATCCAGCGACGTGTGGTCAAATTTACTCTTTATGATGGCCCATATCACCTAAAGAAAATTCTCTACAAGCATGGTTTTGATAGAGTTCTCTTCAGATGCATTGATGGTGAAGAGACAATGGTTGTCCTGAAAGATGTGCATGCAGGAGTCTGTGGTGCCCACCAGTCTGGACATAGACTGTTTGATCAGATTCGAAGGCTTGGGTACTTTTGGCCTTCAATGATACAAGACTGTGTTGATTTCACAAAGAAGTGGCATTCATGCCAGGTACATACCAACTTCATTCATGAACCTCCAGAGTTTCTTCATATAGCTAAATACTCATAGCCATTTTCCACATGGGGAATGGATGTGGTGGGACCTTACCCTTCAGTTATGGCCAAGAAGCTTAAGTATATTTTTACTGCTACTGACTTCTTTTCCAAATGGGCAGAGGCAATACCTCTAAAATAAGTCAATTCTAAAAGCATTGTTTTCTTCATCAAGTCTAACATCATTACCATATTTTGTGTCCCTCATACCACATTGACGGACAAGGACACCAACTTCTATTCATCCGAGGTGAAGAAGTTTTATCAAGAATACAACATCAAATCCAATCATTCATCTCGGTATCATGCAGTGGCCAATGGCCAGATAGAATCTTTCAACGAGACTCTATCAAATATTTTGCAAAAGATGGTGGATAAAGATAATAAATCATGTCCTGATAAACTCTTTCATGCTTTATGGGCTTATCGGACCACCACCTGCACTGCAACACAATCAACTCCATATTCACTGGTATATAGAACAGAAGAAATCTTTCCCATTGAAGTTCAATTACCTATGCTCAGAGTATCCATTTGTGATCAGTCATCTACAGATGAACAATCTCAAAAGCGATTAAATGAATTAGAACGGTTAGATGAGAAAAGATTGTGCACTCTGCACCACTTGGAAGTCTATCAGAATCGAATAACACAAGCTTTCAAAAAAAAAAGTTCGTCTTCGTTCATTCGTTCAGGGAGAATTGGTTTTAGTTCTCAGAAATCCAATGATACCAGGAAAGAAACCTCCCAAGCTTAATCCAAAATGGTAAGGACCTTATTCAATACATAAGTTCTATTCCAATGGAGCTTATTCTTTTAATCTCGATGGATGGAGAACTCATCACTACTCCAACCAATGCCAAATTTCTGAAGAAATATTTTGTATAAACACAAAATATATTCACTTTTTTCCAACATGACATTAAACTGTATCCCCTTCTTCGTTCTTGCTATATGACATTAAACTATATAGCAGTGGTCCATACATATGACCTTAAACTATTTGTATTACTTTCATCCCACACGACGTTAAACTGTAACGTCCTAACTACATGACACTAAACTGTATAGAATTCCCTTACGTCCAGAAAGACGTTAAACTGCAAAATCAACGGTCAATGCATATGACCCTAAATTATTTGCAAGTCCCTTACGTCTAGCACGATGTTAAACCGCATCATCCACATTCCACGCATATGACTCTAAACTATTTTCATTTCTTTCATCCAACACGATGTTAAACTGTGAAAAATTTCCCTAATTCATCCAACATGACATTAAACGGTGTCCCCTTAATCTTCCTTGCTATATGACGTTAAACTATACAGCAACGGTTAATGCATATGACATTAAACTATTGGTACTTAAGTCCAACATAATTCTAAACTATATCATCTCTTTTTCATCCAAAATGACGTTAAACTGTGAAAAGGTCCCTAATATTTCCAACATGACGTTAAATGGTGTCCTATTTTTTCCTCACTTCATGACATTAAACTTCACAGTACCCCTTTTGTCCTACATGACATTAAACTTTACTTTGTCCTGGCTACATGACACTAAACTGTGCAGCACCAATAGTCCTAACTGCAAGACTTTAAATTCATAGTCCCTTTATATGTCCTACATGACATTAAACCGTGCATCGTTAAGGTTGTTGTTACCTCTTGTTTCTCACACTGAGTATGACTCATGTGAGCTTAGAGAAAATTTCAACCATAACACCCTCTATGGGATGCTAACCATTCGTAAGTCCCAACATCATTTTTTTAGGTCGTTGTCCCTAATAACAACTTGATCATTAATTCATTATTTAATTGAACTACGCGGACTTTGATCCTTGCCTTCTAGGCTGGGTACGTAGGCAACCTCCCAAGGTTCAATCCCAAAACCAATATCTTCACATCAGTTCACCTCCATCTCATACGATGTTGATTCGTGAAACTTTCCCCAGAATCGATATCATTACATTTGTTCACTTTCATCCTTGCTATATGACGTTAAACTGTACAACACTTTTTGTCATGTACGAAAATAAACTACAATATTCTTTGATACCCTCAACTAATAGGGAACCATTATTTATATTGATTTTTCAATCATGATTCATTCCAAAGACTACGTGCATACATGGCAATGCCCAAACCTTTTATCTTGGGTTAAATCATCATTGCACTAAAGTCCCCTTTCACCCTTCACATGTATGAACCAAATTTGTACGGAGGGTAGTTCTAGAACTACGTGGACATGATTCCCATCCTTATGGGATACATAGGAACGTTCAAGTGTCCCTTGGATCTAGCCCCAAGTCTTTTGGGCTTAACCCCAAAATTCCACTTTCAGTCCCCTGGCTGAAAAGTCCCCATGAAAACACACACTGTGTATTTCTTATAATGGTCTGAGCTCTATGACCCTAAACTAAGATCACCAATCCTTTTGTCTTGGATGACGTTAAACTTTAGTTTAAGAACTACATATGGCTGGATTCCCATCCTTATGGGATACGTAGTGAAGTCCAACATTTCAATTCAGGAACTAGCCACAACATGATTATGGTTAGCATTGATCTGTGTATCTGTGCATACATTGGACAATACCCATTTTTATGTGTCATAATTCTAACCTTAAATATTTTCAGATCTTCATAAACTTTTTTCTTAACTTCTAATCACAAAAGACCTGAAATTCTGAGAGTTCTTTTTCCTGACCATGCAGTGCGTTCCCTTAGGCGGCCATGCATAAACAGCCCACAAAACGGACCTGTCAGCCAAAAGATGCTATTATTTGACTATAAAGTCAATGCCCTTAGGTGGACCTTCATAATTCAACCCCCTAACGGGTTTTTTAAATATTGGTAACTTCATTCTTGGGAAGAAAGCCTATTTTGTCCTTATTTTTCTTAATAAAAACATGTAGGGATCCTAAAAAAATAGACATCCTTAACATATTTGTCCCATATCCTTTTTCCTGATCTAAAAGTATTCAAGTCTATGGTTTATATTTTTCCTTCCCTACTTTTGGGTCAGGCCTTCGTAGGAGTGATATTCATCCAATTCTGATTCAAACCTATTTGGAAATATCTTCTCTATATTCAAGTACCTCTCTCCATACAGAAAACTATATACTTTGGAAAAGTTGAATCCCCATAAACATTCACTAACTTCTTAGTAGTATAAAATTTAATTTCTGAGAGTTCTTTTGCTTAACTATGCAGTATGTGCCCTTAGGCGGCCTTGCATAAGTAGTCTACATAACAGACCTGTTAGCCAAAAGATGCTATTTATTTGACTATGCACCAAATGCCCTTAGGTGGACCTGCATAATTCAACCCCCTAACATGTTTGTTAAATAATGGTAACTTCATTCTTGGGAACTACTTATTCTAATTCCTTTTTATCTCTTTTTCATATCATTCATCAGATTCAAATTTTCTTAAGTCATAGTTTACATATTTTCCCTCATACTTGAGTACGTTAATATATTTTTAGATAAATTGTATAGGAATTGATTCAATTCTAAATCATTTGGTCAAAGCTGTTTTGACCTTAAACATTAGCCTTTTCCTTTTTTTTATGTCCGATATGCATGACATTAAACTGCCAATAACCACAAAGACCCCTATTTTTCTCCATTTTTTCCTCAGAGTCAAATCCTTTTTTCTCTCTGGATCCAACTCTGAGGTGGGACTTTTTGTTGGCGCTCCTTTCCATCACTGATTCTAATGACTTGAAAAGGGAAATACCATGAACCCAAAGTGATTCATCTTTTTAAGAAACATCAAAAATTGAGAAAGGCATGAACAAGGGTTCTTTTCCCATTAGGTCACGCAAGTTCCCTCCTAGTCGCGCAAGTACACTTGTGCGCCACCTAATGGTCGCGCAAGTGACTTGTGCACCCTCTTTGAAAACTACCCAGGGTCCTCTCTAGCATATAAATACCCTCGTTGGGCACCCCATTTTGGGGAGGAATTTTTCTAGAATTCAGATAGAGAGCTCTGAACGCCCGAGTCTCTTCTTCAAGTCTTCCGAACACTTCTAAGGTAATTATTTATCTAGAATGGAAGTTCTAAACAAGAGGAATAAGGTCTAAGTGTTAAAATTCACTAACACTTGCGCACCTAAGTGTTTTTACCCTTAAGAGAAAAGGAAACTTGCGTGCCTCCTTACTTATTCACTGAAACTTTTGTATCGCTCTTCTGGAAGTACCTCAGGATGATTCTAAAGGCTTTGGTCAAGAATCGACCAAGTTTCACTCTTCTGGGAAAGGATCGTGCAAGTACCCATGATCCGTGCAGGTATACCTGCGTGACCAATAATTGTGTGCCCACACATTACCTGCGCACCTAACAGGACTTGCACGCCCTTCTACTTTTTGGTTCCCTTCCTGCACAATTCACCTCTCTTATGACATTCCACTTATCCTATTCAATATTCAGTCTTCAAGACACTCATAAAATCCATTTATGGCATGTTTTCTTGATTGACTTCCTTATCTGAAAGGAGCTCCATGGAACATCTCTCAAAACATAGTGATTTTCACATCTTTATGTCACTAAAGTAAGAGAGTTCATTCATTCAACCTCATCCTTTAAGATGAGAGAATCCTTAACCTGGGACTCCTTTTTAGGAGTAATCCCCAGTCCAAATCCTCATTACATTGGGAATCCTCCTTAGGTGTAAGCCCCAAGTCCTTATTAATTTGGGCCTCCTTTTTAGGAGTAATCCCTAGTCATAATTCCCTTAACCTGGGCCTCCTTTTCAACAGTAAGCCCTAGTCATAATTTCCCAAATTTGGGCATCCTTCTAAAGAGTAAGCCCCAAACCTTAATTCCCTTAACCTAGGTTTTCTTTTCAGGAGTAAGCCCCAGTCTCAAATATGGGCATCCTCCTTAGGAGTAAGCCCCAAGTCCCTTAATTTTCAAATCCCTTTAACCTGGTCCTTCTTCTCAGATGTAAGCCCCAACCTTAATTTCTATTAACTAGCCTTAATTTAATTTTTATTTGGGCTTCCTTCTCAGGATTAAAACCCAATCATGAGTCCACTCCTAATTTGGGCATCTTCCTCAGGAGTAATCCCCAAGATTAGAGTACCCAAATCTCCATGAAGTACATATAACTTTATGGACTGTGTTCCTGGATTTCTTCCCTGAAGTAAATCATAATACTCATCTATTTTGGGTAGTCATACATACATAATCCCCACATCATTGCATCTTTCATGGCACAATTTTCTGGTTTCACCAATACCTCTTGTTTCTCACACCAAGCATGACTCACGTGAGCTTAGAGTGTAAAAGTAATCATGACATATTTCTTTGAGCCATTAATCATGCATAAACATCATACTCTCTTACTCAAACTATGTGGGCCTTATGTATGTATGACTTCCCAAAATATACGAGGATTAAGATTTACTACAGGGAAGAAATCCAGGAACAAAGTCCATAAAGGTATATGTACTTCATGGAAATTTTCGAACTCTAATCTTGGGGCTTACTCCTGAGGACGATTCCCAAATTAGGAGGGGACTCATGATTGGGTTTTACTCCTGAGAAGTAAGCCCAAATCAAAAGTAAATTAAGACTGGTTAAGAGAAATTATGGTTGGGGCTTACTCCTGAGAAGAAGGCCCAGGTTAAAGGGATTTGAAAATTAAGGAACTTGGGACTTACTCCTAAGGAGGATTCCCATATTTGATAATGGGGCTTACTCCTGAAAAGGAATCCCAGGTTAAGGGAATTAAGGTTTGGGGCTTACTCTTGAGTAGGATGCCCAAATTTGGGAAATTATGACTGGGGTTTACTCCTGAAAAGGAGGCCCAAGTTTAGGGAATTATGACTGGGGCTTACTCCTAAAAAGGAGGCCCAAATTAATGAGGACTTGGGGCTTAATCCTGAGGAGGATGCCCAAAGTAATGAGGATTTGGACTAGGGCTTACTCCTAAAAAGGTGGCCTAGGTTAAGGATTCTCTCATCTTAAAGGATGAGGATGAATGTATGAACTCTCAAACTTTAGTGACATAAAGATGTGAAAATCGCTATGTTTTGAGAGATGTTCCATGGAGCTCCTTTTAGATAAAGAATTCAATCAAGAAAACTTTCCATAAATTGATTTGAAGAGTGTCTTGAAGACTGAATCTTGAATAGGAGAGGTGGAATGGCATAAGAGAGGTGAAATGGGTAGGAAGGGCACCCAAAAGTAGAAGGGCGTGCAAGTCCTGGAAGGCGCATAGGTAATGCGTGGGCGCACAAGTATTGGCCGTGCAGGTATACCTGCGCGGCTCATGGGTACTTGTACGATCCTCTCCCAGTAGAGTAAAACTTGGGCGATTCTTGACCAAAGCCTTTAGAATCATCCTGAGGTACTTACAGAAGACAGGCGCGCAAGTTTAAATGAATAGGTAAGTAGGCGCGCAAGTGTGTCTATTTCCCTTAAGGGTAAAAACACTTTGGCACGCAAGTGTTAGTGAATTTTAACACTTAGACTTTATTCCTCTTGTTTAGACCTTCCATTCTAGGTAAATAATTACCTTAGAAGTGTTCGGAAGACTTAAAGAAGAGATTTGGGCGTTCAGAGCTCTCTATCTGAATTATGGAAAAATTCCTCTTTAAATGGGGGGCAGTAGTGGTATTTATAGGCTGGAGAGACCCTGGGAGAATTTTCAAAAAGGGTGCACAAGTCACCTGCGTGACTATGAGGGAACATGCGCGACCCAAAGGGAAATGAACCCTTGTTCATGCCTTTTTAAATTTTTGATGTTTTCTTCAAAGGATGAATCAATTTATGCTATGGAATTTCCCTTTCCATTCATTTATATTCTGTGATGGAAAAGAGCGTCAAGAAAATTCCCCCTCATAGTTGGGTCCGGAGAGAAAAAAGGATTTGAATCTGAAGAAAAAAGTGAAATGAAGGGTCTTTGTTGTTATTGGCAGTTTAAAGTCATGCATGTCGGACGTAAAAATGCTAATGTTTAAGGTCGAAATAGATTTGACCAAATGAATTATAATTGACTCAATTCTATGGAAATATATCTGAAAACATATTACCATACTCAATTATGAGGGAAAATATGTAAACTATGACTTAAGAAAATTTTAATCTGAGGAATTATATGAAAAAGGGCTAAAAGGCACTAGAAGAAGTAGTTCCCAAGAATGAAGTTTCCATTATTTAACAAACCCGTTAGGGGGTTGAATAATGCAGGTCCACCTAAGGGCATTGGCTACATAGTCAAATAAATAGCATCTTTTGGATGACAAGTCCATTATGTAGACTACTTTTGCAAGGCCGCCTAAGGGCACGTGCTGCATAGTCAGGAAAAAGAACTCTCAGAAATTTACTTTTCTACTACTAAGAAGGGAATGAAAGTTTATGGGGATTCAACTTTTCCAAAGTATAGAGTTTGTTGTATGGAGAGATGTACTTGAATATGAAGAAGATATTTCCAAATAGGTTTGACTCATAATTGGATGAATATCACTCCTACGAAGGTCTGACCCAAACTTAGGGAAGGAAAAATATAAACCATAGACTTGAATACTTTCAGATCATGAAAAAGGATATGGGACAAATATGTTAAGGATGGCTTTTTTTGCGGATCCCTATATATTGTTATTAAGACAAATAAGGACAAAAGAGGGTTTCCTCCCAAGAATGATGTTACCAGTATCTGACAAACCTGTTAGGGGGTTGAATTATACAGGGCCACCTAAGGGAATTGACTTCATAGTCAAATAATATCATCTTTTGGATGACATGTCTGTTATGTATACTGTTTATGCAAGGCCGCCTAAGGGCACGTAATGCATGGTCAAGCAAAAGAATTCTCAGAAATTGGACATTTTGTGACTAGAAGTCATGAAAAGGGTTATGAAGATCTAGAAGTATGCAATATTTGGATTATGACACATAAAGATGGGTATTGTCCAATGTATGCAGAGATACACTGATCAATGATAACCGTAATCATGTTGTGGTTAGATCCTTAATTAAAATATTGGACTTCACTACGAATTCCATAAGGATGGGAATCAAGCCATATGTAGTTCTTAAACTACAGTTCAACATCGTGCGAGACTAAAATATAGGAGATCTTAGTTTAGGGTCATAGATTTATAAGAAATACACAATGTGTGTTTTCATGGGGACTTTTCAGCAAAGGGACTGAAAGTGAAATTTGGGGTTAGGCCCAAAAGACTTGGGGCTGGATTTGAGGGACACTTGAACGTTCCTACATATCCCATAAGGATGGGAATCAAGCCCACATAGTTCTAGAAATACCCTATGTACAAATTTTGTTCATACATGTGAAGGGTGAAAGGGGACTTTAGTTAAATGATGGATTAACCCAAGATAAAAGGTTTGGGCATTTCCATGTAATCACGTAGTCTTTGGAATGAAACATTATTGAAAATTAAATGTAAATAATGATTCCCTCTTAGTTGAGGGTATCAAAAAATATTGTAGTTTATTGTCGTATAGGACAAAAAAATGTTGTACATTTTAACGTCATATAGCAAGGACGAAAGTGAACCAATGTAAAGATATTGATTCTGGGGACGGTTTCACGAATCAAAATCGTATGAGATGGAGGTGAACCGATGTGAAGAGATTGGTTTTGGGCTTGAACCTTGGGAGGTTTCCTACATACCCAGCCTGGAAGGCAAGGATCAAAGTCATCGTAGTTCAATTAAAGAATGAATTAATGATCAAGTTGTTCTGGGGGACAACGACCTAAAAATAATATTGGGACTTACACATGGTTGGAATCCTAGAGAGGGTGTTATGGTTGAAATTTTCTCTAAGGTCATGTGAGTCATACATGATGTGAGAAACAAGAGGTAACAACAACCTTAACGATGCACAGTTTAATGTCATGTTGGACGCATCAAAGGACTTTCTGTACAGTTTAGCGTCATGTAGTTAGGACGATGGGGACAACACGGTTTAAGATCATGTTGGAAAAAAGGGGGGCTGTGCAGTTTAATGTCATGTAGTGAGGACAAAAGAGTACACCATTTAACATCTTGTTGGACGTATTAGGGACTTTTTCACAGTTTAACATCATGTTGGACGAAAATGGGACGATACAGTTTAACGTCATGTTGGAAGTAAGTGCCAATAGTTTAAGGTCGTATGCATGGACCGTTGTTGTATAGTTTAATGTCATATATCAAGGACGATGAAGGGGACACAGTTTAACGTCATGTTGGACGAATTAGGGAACTTTTTCACAGTTTAACGTCATGTGGGACAAAAGAAATGAAAATAGTTTAGAGCCATATGAGTGGACTATGGATGATGCAGTTTAATGTCGTGTTGTACATAAGGGACTTGAAAATAGTTTAGGGTCATATGCAAGGACCATTTATTATGCAGTTTAACATCTTTCTGGATGTAAGGGAATTCTGTACAGTTTAGCGTCATGTAGTTAGGATGTCACAGTTTAACGTCGCGTGGGACGAAAGTAATACAAATAGTTTAAGGTCGTATGTATGGACCACTGCTGTATAGTTTAACGTCATATAGAAATGATGAAGAAGGGGATACAGTTTAATGTCATTTTGGATGAAAGTGAATATATTTTGTGTTTATACAAAATATTTCTTCAGAAATCTGGCATTGGTTAGAGTTGTGATGAGTTCTCCATCCATTGAGATTAAAGAATAAGCTCCATTGGAATAGACCTTATGTATTGAATAAGGTCCTTCCCATTTTGGTTCAATATTGGGAGGTTTCTTTCCTGGTATCATTGGAGTTCTGAGAACTAATACCAATTCTCCCTGAACGAATGAATGAAGATGAACTTTTTTATTGAATGCTCATTCTATTAGATTCTGATAAACTTCCATGTGGTGCAAAGTGCACAATCTTTTCTCATCTAACCATTCCAATTCATCCAATCGCTTTTGAGATTTTTCATCTGTAGATGATTGATCACAAATGGATACTCTGAGCGAAGGTAATTTAACTTCAATGGGAAAAACTGCTTCTGTTCCATATACCAGTGAATATGGAGTTGACTGCGTTGTAGTGCAGGTGGTGGTCCGATAATCCCATAAAGCATGAAAGAGTTTATCAGGCCATGACTTCTTATCTTTATCCACCATCTTTTGAAGTATATTTGATAGAGTCTTGTTGAATGCTTCTATCTGGCCATTGGCCACTGTATGATACCGAGATGAATGATTGGATTTGATGTTATATTCTTGATACAACTTCTTCACCTCGGATGAACAGAAGTTTGTGCCATTGTCCAGCAATATGGTATGAGGGACACCAAATCTGGTAATGATGTTAGACTTGATGAAGCTAATAATGCTTTTAGAACTAACTTCGTTGTGAGGTACGGCCTCTACCCATTTGGAAAAGAAGTCAGTAGCAGTAAGAATATACTTAAACTACTTGGCTATAGCTGAACGGTAAGGTCCCACCACATCCATTCCCCATGTGGAAAATATCCATGAGTATTTAGCTGTATGAAGAAACTCTGGAGTTTTATGAATGAAGTTGGCATGTACTTGGCATGAATGACACTTCATTGTGAAATAAACACAATCTTGTATTATTGAAGGCCAAAATTATCCAAGCCTTCGAATCTGATCAGACAGTCAATGTCCAGACTGGTAGGAACCACAGACTCCTGCATGTACTTCTTTCATGACAACCACTGTCTCTTCACCATCAATGCTTCTGAAGAGAACTCCATCAAAACCACTCTTGTAGAGAATTTTCTCTAGGTGATCTGGGCCATCATAAAGATTAAAGTTGACCACACGTCGCTGGATTTGTTCATTCCCGGCTCTATCAGATGGAAGTATTCCATTTTTAAGGTATTCCCTGATAGGTGCCATTTATCCCGTGGAATGACCATATGGTTCAGAGATGGGACTAATTTCATTGATTTCCTTAGTTTTGTCTCGAACATAAGGTGAAATTGTACAACGGTTGGCAATACTGATGGTTGTCTTGTCCCGATTTGGATCTTCCAGAGCTATGGCTATATTAGCCAGTGAATCAACTTTGGCATTTTGTGATCTTGGGACATAAGAAAATTTTGGTTCCAAAGGAAACTCCACCATTAACTCTCTAAGGTAATCATACAAAGGGATTAGTTCTTCTTTTCTGATTACATAATCCCCATTGACTTGTTTGATTACCAGGTCTGAATCACCTTTCACTTTTAAGTGAGTCACTTGTGCTTGAAGTGCCAGCTCCAATACTACAATGAGATGTTGGTATTCTGCTTCATTATTTGTACCACCTTCCCACAATAAGAAGGAATAAGGTAACACTGCCTTTTCTGGAGAAATGAGTACAATCCCTATGCCAACTTTGTTGAATTTAGGATTTTCCATTTTCCTCCCTGTTGTACTTTTGGAAGCACCATCAAAGTACATTTCCCATGTTTGAAGGCTTTCTTGAATAGAAAATACTTCTTCATCAGAGAGTTCAAACAATATTATCAAAGAACTGGATGAATATCACTCCTACAAAGGTCTATCCCAAATGTAGGGAAAGAGAATAGAAACCATAGACTTGAATACTTTCATAACATGAGAAATGATATGAGACAAGTATGTTAAGGACGTCTATTTTTGTGGATCCCTTCATATTGTCATTAAAACAAATAAGGAAAAAAGAGTCTTTCTTCCCAAGAATGAAGTTACCAGTATTTGAAAAACCCGTTAGGGAGTTGAATTATGCAGGGCCGCCTAAGGGAATTGGCTGCATAGTCAAATAATAACATCTTTTGGCTGACACGTCTGTTATGTAGACTGTTTATGCAAGGCCGCCTAAGGGCACGTGCTGCATGGTCAAGAAAAATAATTCTCAGGAAATTGGAAATTTTGTGACCAGAAGTCAAGAAAAGGGTTATTAAGATCTAGAAGTGTTCAAGATTAGGATTATGACACATAAAGATGGGTATTGTCCAATGTATACAGAGATACACGGATCAATGATAACCGTAATCATGTTGTGGCTGGATCCTTAATTGAAATGTTGGACTTCACTACGTATCCCATAAGGATGGGAATCAATCCATATATAGTTCTTAAACTAAATTTTAACATCGTGCGGGAAGAAAATATAGGAGATCTTATTTTAGGGTCATAGAGCTTGGACCATTTATAAGAAATACACAGTGTGTGTTTTCATGGGGACTTTTCATCCAGGGGACAGAAAGTGGAATTTGGGGTTAGGCCCAAAAGACTTGGGGCTAGATTCGAGGGTCACTCGAATGTTCCTACGTATCCCATAAGGATGGGTATCAAGCCCATGTAGTTCTAGAATTATCCTCTGTACAAATTTGGTTCATACATGTGAAGGGTGAAAGGGAGACTTTAGTGTAATGATGGCTTAACCCAATATAAAAGGTTCAGACATTTCCATGTATGCACGTAGTCTTTGCAATGAAACGTGATTGAAAAATCAATGTAAATAATGATTCCATATCAGGTGAGGGTATCAAAAAATATTGTAGTTTATTGTCATACAGGACAAAAAATTATGTACAGTTTAACGTCATATAGCAAGGACGAAAGTGAACCAATGTAAAGATATTGATTCTGGGGACGATTTCATGAATCAACATCGTATGAGATGGAGGTGAACCGATGTGAAGAGATTGGTTTTGGGCTTGAACCTTGGGAGGTTTCATACGTAACCAGCCTGGAAGGCAAGGATCAAAGTCCACGTAGTTCAATTAAATAATGAATTAATGATCAAGTTGTTATTGGGGACAACGACCTAAAATAAAAAAATGATGTTGGGACTTACACGTGGTTAGCCAGCCAGAGAAGATGTTATGGTTGAAATTTGCTCTAAGCTCATGTGACTCATACTCGGTGTGAGAAAAAATAGGTAACAACAACCTTAACGATGCACATTTTAATTTCATGTAGGAAATATAAAGGGACTATGCAATTTAAAGTCTTGCAGTTAGGACTATTGGTGTTGCATAGTTTAGTGTCATGTAGTAGGTACAAAGTACAGTTTAATGTCATGTAGGACATATCAAAGGACTTTCTGTATAGTTTAGTGTCATGTAGTTAGGATGATGGGGACAACACAGTTTAATGTCATGTTGGACAAAAGGGGGACTGTGCAGTTTAAGAGAGGTGAAATGGGCAAGAAGGGCACCCAAAAGTAGAAGGGTGCGCAAGTCCTGGTAGGCGCACAGGTAATGCGTGTGCATGCAAGTATTGGTCTCATAGGTAAACCGGCACGGCTCATGGGTACTTGGGCGATCCTTTCCCAGTAGAGTAAAACTTGGGCGATTCTTGACCAAAGCCTTTAGAATCATCCTGAGATACTTCTAGAATAGTGGCGTGCAAGTTTCAATGAATAGGTAAGGAGGCGCGCAAGTGTGTCCATTTCCCTTAAGGGTAAAAACACTTAGGCGCCCAAGTGTTAGTGAATTTTAACACTTAGACATTATTCCTCTTGTTTAGACCTTCCATTATAGGTAAAGAATTACCTTAGAAGTGTTCGGAAGACTTGAAGAAGAGACTTGGGCGTTCAGAGCTCCCTATCTGAATTCTGGAAAAATTCATCTTTAAATGTGGGTCCCACGTGGGTATTTATAGGCTAGAGAGACCCTGGGCAAATTTTCAAAAAGGGCGCACAAGTCACCTGCGCGACCATTAGGCGGTGCGCAAGTGTACTTGCACGACTATGAGGGAACTTGCGTGACCCAAAGGGAAAAGAACCCTTGTTCATGCCTTTGTCAATTTTTGATGTTTTCTTCAAAGGATGAATCAATTTATGCTAAGTAATTTCCCTTTTGATTAGTTTAGACTCTGTGGAGGAAAGGAGCATCAACAGTATCATAATAATTTCATGAAAAATTCTATAAACCGGTATAATAATTAATTATTTAATATAATACACAATCAACCTTCTTTATCACCTTATCAGGATATGATTGATCATATAGAAAAAACATGCCTATCGTAACCACCATCCATGAAATAATCACATAACCATATAAATCCCTTTGTATAATAATTTTATCCTCAACAAAAATACCTATATATAAGAATTTCTTCATTACACAGAGAGAATCCCAGTTCATAAGAATTAAATACTCTATAAAAACCCTATATATAAGCATTTTAGCCTCCGGAAGAATCCCTAGGTATATAAAATTAAAAATAAAATAAAAAATAGCCACCATAATTGCATCTCATCATCAACTGGGTATATCTCTGTATATAAGAATTCTAGCATCAACTTAGTATAGCCTACAATATAATCATTTTCAACATTAATTGGGAATAGACCACTATATATGCTTTTTAGAATCAATTGGGAATATCCCATTGTATAATTATTTCATCATCAACTCAACAAGTCATAAGATATTAGATATCATGATATAAAATCATATTTCTTAATGGATATTTATGAAAAATAACATTTTTATTTAAATTAAACATTCATTTGTGTATTAAATTTTCAATAATCATATCAAAATACCATAAGATATTACTGATGTGATTCTATATGAAGCATTCAAATCAATTCTCATGCTATGATAATTATGCTTTATGAAATTATCCAATTAATTAGTATTTAAGGGTTTTCTCACCCAAAGGGTATCCAAAAGAAGTTTCTCAACATCAGTTTAATCCAATTGGATCCAATGAATTATTCAATAAATTTTTTTCCATAATTTATCAAAAAATTAATTAATGTTCACAATTTGTAGTTTAAATAAAAATATTTCATGTTCTCATGAAATTTAATAGCCCATATGGTTGGGATTTATACCACTATCTTTTACCAAGATATTAAGAAACATAATTAAAGGGATCACCAATCAAGGATGGATGTGAAGGACATCTATGAAGAAACCTGGATCATCCCACAACATGATCAACACTTTTTTCCATAGTGATGACAAAATAAAAAGGCCACATTAGTGAAATAATTAGGAAAGGATAAAAAATCTTGGAAAATGACATACTAGGGATCATCCACCAAACTATGATGTCTGAAAGGGATGAAATCACTCCAGAATCACTTAGAAATTATCTAAGGGTCAAAATAGAAGGGTTTCACCAAAGGAATGAATTTAAATCATATCTTTTTAACACATAAGATTACTAATTCCAATAAATACACAATGTGTTACCCTCAATTCAGCTCATTTATTTTTCAATTTCTAGTTATGATGAAAAATGCATCACCTTAGGGGAATGTAACCCTATTTAATATTAAACGTAATGTAATGAAGATTAACACTGTGTAACCATATCACACCGTGAACAAGTTCATAGCCTGAATATTTTTCATGTAATCACTCGAGGGGCAGTATACATGGCATATAATTCATTTACACAACATTTAAATTTCCTAGAGACATATTTAAGCTCCAAAATCCTTAGAAGCACCCAAACCACCTCTAAATCTTTATAATCATATGAAAAACCCTCGTAATACCATTTAAAATTTTTATACCAAGAATCCATTAATTAAAATAAACATTCATCCCTAAAAATTAAGTTATTTCCCCAATAAAGAATCTCTATTTCCATATAATACATGACCACCAAGGATTAAAGGGAATGGAAAACCCAAATGAAGTAATTCGATAAAAAACTCGAAGATGGTTGTACTTGAAAAAGACAAGATCTTACAACTTCCCCACTATATAATAGCTCATACCCAAGCTACTCCAAGAATCATTGTGGGGTATCCACAAATATGTTTGGCTATTGTGCTCACATATGAGACTCCCTCTCCCAGGTATCCTTATGAACATTTCTATGATTCCACTAAACTCAATCAATAGGTATAGTATTACCCTATATATACTTCTCACTATGGTCTACAATCCATATTATATTCTCCACCAATGATTAATCAACAAAAATATCAATTTCATATATGTATATCACATGATAAGGGCCATGAAAATATCTATAAAGTAGTGATAGATGAAAAACAACATGTATTGAACTGTAGTGATGTGAAATGGAAAATCATTACCCTACAGGACTGACAATATCCACTATCTCAAACAAACTGATAAACATTGGCACTAGATTTCCCTATTTCTTGTTATGACATTACCCCAACCTAAGAAACACCCAAAGGAAAACATGATGACTATCCTAAAAATATAGAGGCTATCTTTAATGGTCATTTTATGATTTCATCATACTATGTGCAGTCACTATCCATATCTTGATCAACTAAACCTCCTCATACATCTCATGCTTGAGACTATATATATCAAGAACTGATTCACCTACCACCAACCAATAAAGAGGTGGAAACATGAACTTCTATAAATATCCTTGATAGGTTCCATCTAGATCAATTACTAAAATAATTTATTATATTAAATCTCCATGAGTTTCATATATTACTCCCACAAACCACCTAAATCCAAAACACATGCTCTTAACATATCCTCATAAATCAGAATAGTCCAATTATATTGATCATCAGTCTGATGATGATAGGTGGTTATCAAAAGAACATGTGATCCAAAATCACTTTAAATAAACTCCTAGAATAGATATTTTAATTGATGATCCTAACCATAAAAATACTCTTTCAAACATCACATATCTGAACTATCTCGTACATGTAGACATATCCCAAATCATCAATGGAGAAGGACTCAATTATAGGAAACAAGTGGTATACATTCATCATTATATCTAAAATCACTCATAATAAATCATTATTATGTTTTTAATTTGGAAATTATATCATAAAATCTATATTGACATCATCACATTTCCACTCATGAATGAGTGGAGGTTGTAACAGACCAGCTGGCCTCTGATGATTGGATTTCACCTTCTGAAAAAGTATCATCTCTCCAAAAAAACCCACTAACTCTTTCTTCGTTCTTGGCCACAAGTATTGTATATAAAGATATTGATACGTATTTGTTGAACTAAGATGTCCCAGCCATATATATGAAAGAAATTATATAACCATATCCCAAAACAATCCCCTTGGAACCCATACTCAGCAATGAAAATAAATATAATTACTACTTACAGGAGACCATCTAGCTAGTCTATCCCCGCAATATAACATGTCTCTCAAAACTATTGCCTCCAAATTAAATAATTTATATGTCTTGATCAACTCAAAAATCATGGTTATAATAGATATTGAAGACATAGTAACTCATCCTTAGGTCTCCTAAATATCTAGATGCAAGTCTTCAATGTGTTCCATTAACATCCACTCATCGCAGGAATCTCACACTACCTAATTCTAGGTATTTCAGCTCCAACAATTGGCAACAATAGTTTCAGTAATTAGTGTATAAGCTATAACCACGTCAAAAGGATATAGATACTCAACCTACCACCTCTAAGGAAGGATAAGGCCTTGTTGGGAAAAAGATATATCTGAGGCTCTTGTGGTTCATGTATACCAAAAAAATATCACCCAAAAGATAATGTATCTAGAATATCATGGAATATACCATAATATATAACTCCATAACATCAGTAATAAAATTACTCTATAATTCTGAACTATCTTGATCCATAATAAACTAGTCGATCATCCTATATCAGAACTACTCCAATTCTAGCTCCATATGCATCACAATACATTGTATATGATTTAATCGGTATAGGTAATGTGAGTATAGTTTAGAAGGTTTTACTACAATTCATATCCAAAAAATATCCCTTTCAAGCAACTGAATAAAAGAACTTCACCCATTTCATGGTCATCCTATATATCAGTGCATCCGAATTGGAATGTTTATGGATAAAGAATCAATAATAACCATAAAAACATTTAAAACTCTAAATCTAGAATATATTGTTGGGTATATCCCATGATACCATGGTTGTAACCTGCTATGGGTCCATTGATACACTAAAATATGAGATTACATGGCCCAATAAGTTCAATTTATCAATCCAAAAATTATATTTGTTTATCTTGGTATAAGGCCTATGCTCTCTCAATGTTTTCAATATGATGAAATTTTCTTGGCATGATCATCTTCTAACTAGAAGTATACTAATATTTCATCAAAAAAACCACCTATTGCTGGTCCAAAAAAATATTAATGATTCAAATCATCACATTCATGAATACCACTAGTGATTTTTTCAAACAAACGGCATTGATACAAACTCATACAATTAAAAATTAATATTAAATTTAGTATAATGAATGTATGATGGTATCACCCTAAAATAATGGTATCCTAATCTCAAATCAATCATTGATACGATCATAGTAACTCTAAGATGATCGAAGATATTTTAGATGTGTAGAAGAGGATACTGGTTCTTAAATATAATCTAGTTCAATCTCTGATAAGCCACATATAATAACAATGTACAATGAGAATTCTTGGAAAAGATAATTAGTGATCCCCATGGATATGTACAACTCCATATGAGAACCTTGGATTCCATATCATGCAACTAAACATTCAAATCTTGAAGCTCTATTGGTAACATTCTATATGGTCGGAAGTAAACGTTTTCTACTATTGGGCCAACTCGATAGTGAAATTGACCTCTCAATCAGGTGGTAAGATATATAAATATTTAGTAAATACATCCTAATAATAGTATACCACTAGGGGAAAAGAATCATGTTGCATTCCTCCATTATCTATAACATGTATTTATTTTTAATATGTGAGTCAATCCATCATTAAATGTAATGGTCCTGCATGACTGGATTGAAGATCCCATTAATCCTATGTGAGAATCACTACCTCCTTCTAGATATAGAAATTTAACCATCCTATAGTATGATTTTAAATGCAGCTATTATAGAAATATACAATCCCTACTACGAATCAAATAAAAAACAATCATTTCTATCATAAATGATTCCTAAAAGAAATTTTAAACAATAATCTCTAGAGAACATGTCTCGTATCAATTGATATTCCATAACCACACTCCCAATAGTTTTTAAACGGACAGCACACCATCCAATATCTCTTCATCCAAGCCTAAACAATTTTTAGAAAGATAATGTAAAATTTAATGTGATTCTCATGTATTAAAAAACATAATCAAGGGTATATGATATAAGAATCGTACCTCTAAATGTATAATTTCATGCATCGATATTAGATGAAGTAGTATTCATAACATTAAGATAACAAGACCCAATTCTCATGTCTCAAGTTTGACTCCCTTAAGCTATTCATATCCTTGGTACAACTATTCTAATATTTGGGTACCACATCCCCTACCTAAACCTAAATGTCCTATGGATGTCCAACTACCTCCCAACTCATGACTAGATGATTCCTTTATAGACCCTAGTACCTATCATGATCCCCATATACATTTCTTATATGATATGTTCCTATAAGACCTCTGAATATGACCCACCCAACCACCATCATGACACTATAAAGCATGGGTATGGATATTGAGTCCACTTGTGGCCTAACATGCCACACATTTAGTATTGAAATGGTAACCAAACCTAGGATGGATACCCAGATCACCAACTACTCTTTCCATGGCTTGTTCGGTGATATATTTAATTGAAACACTTCTTTATCCTAGAATAATATATTCCAGTTCTCTATGATGAAATAGAATGGATTCTTTCTAGGGTCTCTCTTGGATTCCCTTCCATGATGAGTGTCTGATTCATCACGTCTAAAAATATACTGAAATAAAAAAACATTAACCTCTAACCTAATATCAAATAGAATACCATCATAAAAAATATCCCCCTATATATATCATAAACTACTAAATTTTCTGCAAAGTTCATCAATTCTGTTAAATGTCCATCATAGTCTATCACAAACATGCCCTCATGTGTCAGATACATGAACTCATGAGCCTTCCAATCCATAAATTTATATGGGGAGAAGAGAACTGGTATATTTAATTAAAATTTATTCCAAGATAACTATTCTTACTTCCCATATTACTATAGAATATTTCACTAATGATTAGAAGGTCCATGGAGAATGTATACAACAATCTTCACCCTCATATATGTGGGTGTCTCATGGTTCTTTAAGATTTTCTATATTGACTCAATTCAGAACTCAACTTCCTTAGAGAATGCCACCCTTATGAACATAGGTGGGTTCTCATCTGAAACTCACTCTTCAGCTATGAAATCAATATCTTGGTGAGAAAATATACACTTTTATGTATTTCTTGACCCTTATGAATCTTTCATGAATCTATAAATCTATATGATTCTCATTATCTATAGAAAACACCAGTTTATCTGCATTATGATTATGCTTATTTCAAAACTCACGAATCTAAAATTGAATATGAAGAGGAGGTGTTTCCTCTACATTAAAAACACACTATTTATAATACTGGTGAAAAACAAGTTCAGCCTCAATAGGTGAAAAAAATAACAACTGTCTCATGGCCTGTATAAACATCTTTACAAGTGTTTTACCATGATATAATAGTTCTTTAATTTTTATTTATATGATATAACAGGTATATCATCTCATAATTCAGACAAGAAAGTATATATATCATGAAATAAATATGTCCCTATCATGAAAAATGCATGTTATGATCTATCGTAATGTTCCTATAATAATGAATGCATACTCATACCAAACCATATTAGGTGAGGAGTGAAAATATGAAGAAAAATAACATCACACAACATGTGAATATCTCAGGGGGGTAGTAACATAAAATGTAACCATCGAACATCAAGAACAGAAATCCCATCCTTGGTAACCTAGATTTTCCCTTGTACATGTGTTATCAACTCAACTGAACAATCACATTACCTTTTCCTAATGTAATATTCCATCTTTTTTAGCTACATCCATTTTTGAGTTTCTCATTAAATGTATTTTTTTGGATATTCCATTGACTTAAAACCTTGGTGGCAGAGTCTTTTTCAGATAAGAAGAGTTTTTGTTTGTGAAAATGACCTAAGGTTCAGGTATTTTTATTTATTTAAATTAATTTAGTCCAAATATAAATTTTTTAAATGGTATTATGAGGGTATTATATGATTTAGATGGATTTTTAGGTGGTTCAGTTCCTTTTATTGAAAATGGTCTGCAAATTTCCAGCTTCATGATTACATGTCGTGTATATGTTACATGAAGTTTAACATCTTCTAGACACATTTCATTAACTAGTATAGGGCATGAAATAGTTACATGTTGTGTAAAAAAATCACATTGTTTAGTAGTCAATTGGGATATTTAATAACCATAGTTGACTATTTTTTCATCATATCTCTCAAAAAATATATACACGACATGTAAAAGAGTTACATTTGATGTAATATTATGTCCAAAAATTGCAAATACACTTATGAATGATTTAATTATCATTACATTTATGTAGATTCATCCCATTGACCTAGTATGTTTCTCTAGGAAATTTTAGAGTTCCATCCTCATTTCCAAACATCTAGTATTTGTGATTGATCCCTAGAATGTATTTAGATTTGGTTTTCCCTTCATCTTCCATTATTCTCTTTTAGGGATGTAAAATATTTATAAAAACATTTAGTTTTAATGTTAATATTCATATAATTTGATTTAGGGTTAAGCACATGATTTTGTGCACCTTTTTTTCTATTGGAGTTACTCATTGTTAGTGTTTCTTTGATCCTAAATTTAAAGTATGGGGTATAAAACATAATCCTATGTTCAATTTAATTGAAAATTATGTGAAATAATTTAATTTCACAAACATAACTTGCATATAAATTTATTAAGGGATGAATTGTATTATTTATTGGAATCTAATTGGATTCAATTTATTATAACCTAGATTATGGAATCTATCTGGTTGAGATAACACTTGATTATAAATGAATTTACCAATGGATTAAAGTTTCATTTCTATGACATGAGTTTTGGGTGATTGATTGATATAGATATTTATTGGCCTAACTTGATTATTGAAATGACTATAATTTTATTGGTATATGACCAAATGATAGTTGAAATGTATAATTGATATAGAAATGCTAATTTTCATAGTTAACCATTGATCCTTATGATGTGATATTGTAATATCCTTACTATCAGGACTCATTATGTCAAATTATATAATGCTTATATAATTGGATATGCCTATTAATTCATGATTTAATGGTTATATAGATGGGTATGGCTAGTGATTCCTGATATAATTAATATATAGTGGAAAATGTTCAGTGAATCATGCTTTAATGATTATATAGATGGATATGCCTAGTGATTCATGCTAAAATGATTATATAGAGGGATATTATGAGTGACACATGTTAAAATTATTATATACCACGATTGGACCAAATACATGATGTAATGATTATATAATGATATATGTCATAATTTATTGATAAAAATTTTATATAGTGGGACTAACCCAAATTTGTGTGGTTTATACCATTGATATATGGTTATGGTAGAAATTATTGTGATACATGCTCAAAGATTTTCTAGCATGGAGATGAATAAGGATATGTTTTACCATGGTTATATGGTTAGGGTTGTAATGTTCATGATACATGCTCATAGATATTCAAACATGGTTCTACAGAATATTGACATGGAAATAATTTAACTGTTTAATTAATTAATACACCTATTTATTGCATTAATACATTCACTTATTATTAGACTATTTATATTTAGAGATAGTGGTGTTGACCTACTCAATTATCCACACACCCTATTTAGGACATAGTTTTTTACCCAAGAATATTACAAGGATGTGGGATTTGAAAAGGGAAAGGGGCCTTAATGTTGACTATCACTTTCTAGATGGAATGGAGTATAGAGACAGGAGTGACAAGGGACATGAAACTAGGGAAATTTTATTCTTTATTTGAGTCTCGTAGTTTATTATTTTTATTACTTATAGATTGAAAATTAGAAACATTTAATCAGATCATTATACTATTACTTTATTATTTATTGGATTATTAAGTTGGATTTTGTTATTTTGTTCTTTATTCTATATTATAGTGTTTTTTTATTTAAAATGATTTGATATTTTTTTATTTTTTTATTTCTGCTATTTTGTAACTCTATACATGGTGGTATTGTCTCCCCACTATACGTATCACACCCTAGCTTTTAGTCAGTAGCCATTTCCTTATAGCGAGGAATACTTGAGGTCTCATAACCAACCTGTGTTGGTAACGTGATAGAGTACCAGATTGGGGGATGTTACAAAGTGGTATCAAAGGGAACCTAGTTTCTTTTCTCTTTCCATTACTATTTTGGACATCTAAAAAGGATACTAGGATGTGATGACACTTGGAAAATATCTTTTTCAGGTGAGTAGATTACCCATGTATAGGCTAAAATCCATGTTCCTAGAGATGGATTATTGTTTATAATGTTTTCTTATTACAGTTGATGTTATTTCACCTAGGGTGAATCACATGTTTACTGATGTTATTATTTTGAGATGGTATTAGTTATTGATATTTGGAATCATGGCCTAATATGGAAACAGATAAGTATTCATACATCATGATAGGCCTAGAGGGATATATTAAAATGAATTTTTTATGATAGAGACATAATTTTTCATTTTATATATACATTCATGTTTTAAATGTAATATAAGATAAATGTTTTATCGAGTAAATATAATGGGATTAATTTTTATGACATGATAAATGTTTAGAGAGACCCAGAGTAGTGTTTTACTCTTTTCTTCACCTACTAAGGTTGACAATGTTATTATATCTAGTGTTCTAAGGAGTGTGTTTATATTTTAGAGAAAATGAATCCTCTTCATATTCAAGTTGAGTATCAGGATACTATAAATTAGAAAACTCCTAAAACTTTTAAATCAAATCATCATGTATCTCTTTAGGATCATATGGATGCTTATATTCATGATAGATTCTTGAGTGTCATGTGATCTATGGAAAGATAGACAGTTTGCACCATAACTACGATGTTTAAGAGGATGATAGATTTTCAGTTATATAATCCACCTATGTTCAATCAGTAGGATTGACCCTAGAGAGCCATGTTTTGTATACAGTCACTCCAAATGATCTTTCAGCATAATGAGACAATCATGGATAAGATATTAAGGCTTGTGGTATGTATAATTCATGGACATAACATGATTTGGTAGGATATTCTAGAGAATCATGGGTAGTAGCATGGGAAATATTAGGACTTATTGATAAATTTAATGATTCATTTCTATTTTGAGATATTTATAGATGTCATGGATCATGATTTCATGAACCTAACATATAAGGTCATGTCAAAATAGAAATTTTTTGTAAGTTTCACTGACTTATAGTGTTATGCGCCATCATTGGAAGTTGATGATATATTAGGAGAGAAATGTTTTCAATATGGGATTCACTATGATATCAGGTCACAATTGAGTGTGTTATGACTCAGTAATTTTTCAGATGTGATAAATCAAGCACTCATCACATAAGTAAATATGATAGAGGCCCCAATCAGTAGCTAGGATATTTCAATAGGGTGAACTAGGAACACTTATTCTAATTAAAAGAAGTGTTGTTATGATAGTTTTCACGAATATAATAGATGATAGATTAGTCAGGGAAGTTGGTATACACCTTAGTACTTTGTACCATTTTAGTTATATATGTGTGGAAAGATTGTCCACATATGGACTAAGTGCCCATACCCCACTTTGAAGTGTCATGCTTGTGGGATAATGGGTCATCTGTAGAGATATTTTAGGGGCATTTAGTATGAGAGAATTGGTAGAGGATTAGGATTAGAACCTGAGTTTAGTAAGGACAAAGTAACTCATTATTTAGTAGGTAGATGGAGTTCCACAAGAAGTTCTCATTGAGGAAAGGTTCTTGGTATCCTAGTATAGGATTAAGAGTATCATATAGAGGGAATATCTCAAGGGAGTTAAGTAGGTTCCTAGGGAATATAGGATAGTGAGCTATATGTTATGAAAACTACTCCAAATATTTTGGATGTGTGACATTCTACCATCAGATGTACGATTATTTTATCATATACCTTTTCTTTTCTTTTGTTTGATACAGGAGCATCTCATTCCTTTTTAGCTATTCTTTTATTAAACTATTTGGGATTTGGATGTAGAAATATTTTATGGTGTTTTGACCATCGATGCACCACTGGGAGTCCGGTAAAAGAATATCAATGGTTACAAGGTGTGTTCTTTAGATATTTTTTGTTACCATTCATTTTGGGAACCATTTTCATGAGAAATGGTAATTTTACTTTTATTCATGTTATGGATTCTCTAGTTCTGTATCGGGCACATATCGATTGTTACTAGAGGTCAGTTACCTTTCTACCTTCGTAAGGATGCAACTATTATCTCTAAGGATACTAGGATCTTAAATCTAGTCTTAAATGTCCAATTTAGTGCATATTATATTGTCTCCTAGTTCAAATAGACAGTCATTCTCTAAATAATGATGTAATATAGTAGGATTATTTTTATTCAGTGGTATACTAGTTTATGTATTTCTTTCCTGAAAAGTTATATGGATTACCTCATGAGTGATAGATCATTTTTGTGATCAATTTGGTGTTGGGATCATATGCACTTTTTATCCCACCTTATAGAATGAAACTAGAAAAGCTTCGGGAGAGGAATGTTTAGTTGGAAGATTTAGAAGATAAAGGTTTCATACAACATAATACACATCCTTGGGGATTTTAGTTATCTTCACCAATAAGGATGATGGTACTTTAAGGTTATGTGTGTATTATATAAGATTGGTACATATGATGTTCAATAACTAGTATCATCTTTCAGATATTAAAAATCACTCTAATAAACTGAGAGGTGTTAAGATTATCTCAATGATTGACCTTATATTTGGATTCTACTAGTTGAGGGTTAGAGCTTAAGCCATAACTCTGACTTATTTTAGGAGTAGTTATGGCTTGTATGATGCCACGTTGATGATTTTTTGTTTGAAAAATACACCAGTGGTATTCATGAACATTATGTATTGGAATTTTCATCCTTTACCAGACCAGTTTGTGTTTGTTTTTATCGATGACATCTTAGTGTACTCTTAGTCAGCATACCATTATTACAAACATCCTAACATCATATTGAGTACATTTAAATACAATTTAATTTACACCAAGCTAACTAAATGCAGCTTCTGGGATGATAATGTGCTCTTCTTTGTCCATTCCTTCTCAAAGATATGAGTGTTAGTGGACCTAGAGAAAGTTAAATTTTTCAAATCATGGGACTAATAACAGAATGTATTTTATATTCATAGAATTATAGTTTTATTGGATTTTTATAAATTCCATATCCATTACTTATTCCATTTGTAAGAACTAAAGTCATGAATGACCAAAAAATGGGTAAATTTTTTTGTTAATATTTTGTCAAGATAAATTGTCAAAATCTAAACGAAAGGTTGTGCTCAGATCCTGTCCCCACATTACATGTTTTGGTTAATGTATATACCATGTATATAAATGAGTCTGGATTTGGGATTAGATCATTTATGATATAAGAGGATAGTGTGTTTTCTTATGTATCTTAATAATTGAGACCACATGAGATTAATTTTTCTACTCAAAATATCTTGTCCGAAATAATTCTACATGACCTGAGATGTTGGTGGTACAATCTAATTTTCAAGATTTTTATGGTGTGAATGGACCATAAGAGACTAATGTTCATCATTTATTAATGGTACCTCAAACTTCTATAAGAAAATAATATTTTTTGAAATAATTTTTTCAAATTAATTTAATCTTTTTATATTTTTCATTTCATGAAACATTGAATATAGATTTTGTTATACAGAATCACTACATTTTTCTTGCATTATATGCAACACCAAGTTAATATTTAATATCATGAAACACTTAGAATAAATTTACATACATGTGACACTATTCTTTTCTTTTGTTAGAAATTTTGTTGACTTCCTTCCATAGATTTTTTAACATGCAAGGCCATGTTTTACCGAACTGTAATATATTATTAATACAATTATTAAAATATTAGTATAGTTACCATCTATACATTGTAATATAAGTTAAAAATATGATTATATAAATTGTTAAAATATAGTTTACACTTTTATATAAAATAAATCCTTTTTATAAATTATTATAAGAGAATATAAGAAGTATTTGAAAATAAAGAAATTGATTTTCTAAAAAAACTATTTTTCTAGGTATAAATACAATTTTATCTAAAGAAATTAAAAAAACTACTCTTTATTGATGTTTCTATAAAAAATTTATATTATATATTCAAATAAAATTTTTTATACTCATTCAATAGATTTTATAGATATAATATAAGAATAAATCCAATTTTATGAATAAAAATATCTATTTTTCTAAAAAGTAATTTCACCTCCTTTTAATTGTGAACACATTTTAAATCCAATTTTTGAAACATTTATAATTTTTTTTGAAAAACTAATCTTCATTTATATAATTTTAATTTAAAATTTTACATTGGGTTAATTTTTGTTATTTTTCATAGAAGTTTCATTTTTTATGAATAGTGAGAACACTGAATTTTAATTCAAAACTGATTTTAAAAAATATATTTTTATATTTAAATTATGTTTTAATTTGTTTTTAAAGTATAATTAGATCAATTATAAAACACATAATATAATTTAGGTCATTTCAATAAATTTTTTAATCAAATTTGATATAAAACATTTAACTTTTTTGGACTATTTCTCTTTAAAACCCCGCATTGTCGTCCCGTATGTAGGATTGATTTTAAATAATTTCTACCACTTATTTGATTAGAATTTGGAAAAATGGATTCCATATTTTGAATAAAAAATTATAATATTTGATAAGTTCAAATTATTTTTTTATTAAAAACATTGTGGAAGTGATTAAAATAAATTACAATGATTATGAAAACAATTAGCTTAACAGATAACTAGGACTTAAACTTAAGGCCCAACATGACATAAAAACTTGTCCAAAAGGAATTTAGTGTTAATATTTATAACCTATACTCCTTTTTATATAATTTTTTCCCATTATTGGATCCAATTTACATGGGAAAATTTTGGTTGGAATTCCCTTTTCAAATATTTAAATGAATGCCATACCTGCTCCACTGTAAAAATGTACTCACCCGCCCCACTAATTCACACATCACATTATCTTTTCTTCACCCAAAATATACTTAAATAAGCTCAAAAAACACCTAAATTAATCCCTTAGGCCTCCATTTTGGAAGAAATACATCCAAGGAATCCCTTTGGTTTGAACCAAAAGGATTTACCCAAAGAAGAGGTAACATTATTCATCAAGGTCTTTTGTTTTATTTTAATTCTACACCACCTAAACTATTCATATTTTATGCATACATAAAAAAATAATTATCATAAATATATTTATATGTTTAAATTATAAGGGTTCTAACTAAATCTAAACACACTTCAATAAAGTAGGTAATGAATTTGATTTTCTTGTGTACAGTTAACTACCGCCTAACGAAATGATGTTGTTTGATTTACTTTACCAGAACTTCTGGTTGAAAATTATCATTTAAACTGAATTTTTATATGATATATATTATATTTATTATATTTTTATGATTTTTTAAATTACTATATAAATCCATACCTTCATTATTTCTATTTTTTGTAAATTTCATTACTTCATTTGTGTTTGTGTAGACTATAGCCTCCTCAAAGCGATGTGATTCGTTCACACCATACATGGAATGTATTAAAGATGGGTTTAGTGAATATATATGATATATATGAAATAATAATTCTAATATAATTAATATATATACATATACATATACATATATGTCATTTAAATTATTTATTTCAATATAACAGTAAAACGAAAATGACATTCATTCATACGTACGACCTATCGTCTCCATTAATGGTGCACTTCGTTTCATAATTATATCTTTTATATATTTTTTGTAAATAAATATATATAAAATTTATACCATTTTCTACATTCTTTAAATAATTAAATATCAATCTATGTAAGAATATCAATAATAAAAAGTCGTATATTTACAAAAAATAAATCGTTTATTAACCGAAATGAAATATTGATGTTGAGTTATTAATAAAAGAGTAATATAAAGTGATAAAATATAATATATGGTATTATATATATGATTTTTGTTTCAATTTTAGATTTATAAAAAACAAATATTTACTATAAAGAAGGTTTGAATGTGTACAAAGAAAGTCAATATTTAAGGTTTGAGAATTTTATCTTGCTTTTTATTTCCATGGGATACATGCCATATAAACCACTCACTTTTTTGTGTGTGGTATATAATTACTTATGAAATGTTATATCATTAATTTACTTTATTTAATGATACTAAATGATTGAATTTATGTTATTATTTCATCATGATCACAATTATAATATTACTCATGTACTAAGGTTTTTATCACCTCACTTTTTCTATTAGTGAGATACATGCCATGTTCACCACTTATTTCCATTGAATGGTGTATATAATTACCATTAATGTATTCTATGATACATATAATTATGTAAATGGTTATTTAAAAATTGATTTTATGACCTTTTTTTCATGGGTTTTATGTTTTAAATGTTACCAAATCAGTAAAGTAACTTTGTATCAATTTTCCTTCGTGGAGAAACATGCCATGTTTTGCAACAATATTTTTATACGTGGTGTATATACTATCATTTGACATGTTATTTCATGAATATAATTATATTCATTATATTACAAGATCCATGTAATTATATTATCTCCTGGTTATTATCATTTAAAGTTACTGATTAGGTATGAGTTTGTTGTTACAATCTCATCATTTATTGGGATTGTTTATGATTATGCTTCCATTGATGAAATATTATAATATATCTCTTAATAACATTAGTTGATTTTATTATCTTATGGTTATTCACGTTACATCAAAATAATGTTAATATTACTTATTCTTTGGTACTTTTGCTAATTAATATATTTTTTCTGAAAATATTACATTATTTATTCTTTTGGTCGGAAATCTATGTTATTTCAAAAACCATTTTCTAAAAATGTATTCAAAAATGTTTTAATATTAACTTATGATTTATAACTAAAATTTTTACCCATGTTTTACCATTTTACAAAAAAAAAATTAAAATTAATATCCTTGTAATTTTCCAATCAAGTCAATTTCCTAAATGTTTTACAGCATAAAAGGAATGTTCAGTCAGTACAGATTTTCCCGCTATCATGACCATCACTCCAGTGAAACATCCATTAAAATATTAAAAAGGATCATTTTTAAGTAAATTTTTTCATAGTAATCTGGATATTCATTTTTTAAATGTTTTTTTCAAATATAAATGTTTTAAAAAATGTTATATGTTTAAAAATCGTTTTAAATTATTTCCAATGATATTTTTTATATGTTTTCAAAAATTTATTTTAAAAGAAATTTTTTTAATGATTTCAATGTTTCATTACAATTTTCGAAATTAATTTTCAATGAAAAGGTTTCCTAAAATGATTTCAAGAGTTCTTTTGAAGTTATCATATTATTTTCAAAGAAAATATTTTTAAAAATTATTTCTTGAATTCTTTATGAGTTTTTATGGTTTTTTCAAAGAAAAAAGTATTTGAAAATATTTTCGATCTTATATTATATTTCTCAATCTATTATAAAATAAAAAATATAAAAAATATTTATGTTTTAAAAATCATTTTCAAATGAATAAAATATATTTTTATAAATAAATGTTTTAATAGTAATTATAAATCCTTTTTTATAAAAAATAGAATTTTTGAATGGTTTAATGAAAATGTTTTTCAAATAAAGGATATTTTACTTAAGAATTATTCCATGAGATCCTTCAAATCCTATCTCAATATCATATGTAATAATTTATTTTAGATTAATCCTTACTATGGATATAATCCAATAACTCCATTAATATTTTTTCTTCAATGGTTCAATTTTTGATGGAATAATGTTTAAGACACCCATTTCTCTACCATGAATTATATGATTTTGAAACTTGATTCTTAGAAAAGGTTATGATTTGATGAAATTATTGGGAGACCTATCTCTTTTTAAAAGGTAATGATATCATGAATTTTTTATGATACCCATTTAATTTCATGGGTTTTCAAATGATGTTTATGAAACCCATATCTTTTTATAGTTCATGATATGATGTAAGTTTTATTATATTATGGAACATGTATGTTTGATTTTATTATTTGACAGGTGGGACCTATATCTCTCTCCAATGCATTGGGTAATTAATTATAACTCATGATATAATTATTGAAATCAAGGTGACATGCTTGATCCATTATGGAATATGGGAAAACCAGATCCACTTTGAGAAGATGGGGAATCCCAGTACACTATGGGAAGATGGGGAGACCTAATTAAATATGGGATGTTGGGAAACTTGATCCCTTATAAGGAAAGGGATGTGACTGTGGATGGTGGTGTGTCCCACCCAATAGGTGTTCCCCCATGAAGTTACTTGATAGGTTTTTGAAAAATAGCCCTGACTTATATAAAATTATATTACAAGATTATGTATTTTAAACAAATTATTTTTCGTATGCCTATGATATGATCACATGTATCATAGTCTTGATTATCTTGTGATTCATGTCTTATGAACTTCCAATCATTAGGCTATGTTTCATGTTTATGATCATTGATATATAGGGTGTGATCTTCAAATGTTATGCTCATTTTTTCATTCCATTATGTTCATGTTATGCTCATGTATTTACTTTATATTCTCTTATGATAATTCTAAATTACCCCACTCTTATGTTTCCTTTACCTTGGTTATAAATAAATTATTTGTGTAGGAGTACTAAATGGTAAGATCTTTAAGGAAGATGTTAAAGATATTTTTCTGAACTAGATGAATGTGTTCCATGTTCAAAATAAAATATACTAGTATGGTCCTTAGGATTTTACTTTTGCAATGTGCAAAATATTCATTTAAATTGTTGTAATATCCATGTATTTTAAGCCTTGGTCACTATATTTGGTATCAGAGGAATTGTTTATTCAATATTTAGAAACTAGTATGAGAAACCTCTTTGGATATCCCTATGCATATTTCTAAGTATATGTCTAGGGATGTATATAAGAATGAGTCTAAGGGTGTTTTTATGTTTAGGAAAACGTCTTGGAATTTTTGTAAAGGATAGAGTGAGTATTTTTAAACAAATACATCCCTTTCTAGATACTACAAGTGTAACATCCCAGGTAAATAAAAAATATAATTTTTTTATATTTATTAAAACTTGTGAATTAAATATTAATTTTACTTTAAAGTGGATTCTATGTTATATGGGATACCTAATACACAATAACAGGTTTCATTGAAAACTTACGTTGCACACAACTTTGAGTTATACAGAAAAATATTAATATAATATTATTATTTTAAATGATAGTTAACGCATAGTTGTTGTACTGGAGGGAATTAAAAAAACTGACCATATTATGATTATATTTGTTTCTTAAGTGTTTTTACATTTATCCAATAAATTTTAGAGGCTTAAAATAAGAAAGAATCTAATTTTAAGCATAAATAGTCTAATAATCATTAAAAGGTCGATTTACTGCCTTTTGATGGAGAAACCTCATTAAATTTAGATTTGGTAACTTTTATATGTTCTGTTTGAAAAAATAAAATTCTTATTTAGAATAAATACATAAAAATTTACTTTGGGTAAATTTTTAGTATTTTTCTCAAAAAATTCATTTTTTAATGAATAGCGAAAAATACTATATTTTATTTCAAAACTGACTTTTAATCTAATTTATTTATAAGGATATATTATATTTATAATTGTTTTTTATGTTTAATTATATTATATTTTTACTATTTAATCCAAGTTTGGTCATTGTATGTAATTTCACTTTGAAATTGGACATAAATAAGTGTCAATTTTTTGAGAGTTATTATTTCATAAAAACACACTTTTTTTGACAGTGAGAATTGTTTTTAAATTAATTTCTCCCAGTTTTATGTTTTGAATTTCGAAAAATTTATTCCATATTTTGAATTAGTAGGTCCAATTTGTGTAAATAGGTAACTTTTATTTTTAAACATTATGAATATTTAATTCAATAAATATTTTATTTACCATGGTTAAAGGGTAAATCTAGTAAATAAGAATAAAAAAATAATATTATAATAATATTAAATTACCCTAACATGTATAATAATACATTTTGTTGTTATATATCCGGACATGGGCATCCTTGGGTCGATTTTGGGACCCCATGGAGCCACTTGGGAGTGATAATGACACTTTATATTAATTAATTTAAAGTAAATACAAAAATGACTTAAACATATATCTTTTAGTAAATCAATTATTAAATGGGGTTATATAAGTTATATATTAGACTATAAATATCAATTTTAAATATAAAAATATTTCCTGTATCATTATATATTTTTATATTTTTTAGACATCAAAAAAATAAAAATATTTATGACACAATAATAATGCTGTGTTTACCTCATTAATTAATGATTTAAATAAATAAGATTATAAAGATTAATAAAACATCAAAAACCTATCCAATTCTTATTGGATGATTTTATTTCTAACATTTTTCATCTTATATTTGACTTTAATAAGTTTTGTGCCTTTATAAACCGAAAATCATTATATAATAAAATAATATTTTTAAACATTCCTCAAGATCCCCTCCTCCCCCTTATAAAAATCCCTCACTTATAACCCATTACTCACACTTCCCAATCCCCTAGGATCGTCCAAACTCTGCCCCGTTAAGCTCCCTACATCCCTTTCCTCCTCTTACAAGCTTTCCCCTAGGTAGAATGCAATTCAATTAAACCTTTTGGTTCAAACCAAAGGGAGATAGCCGATTTAAAGGTAACGTCTTCCCTTAAGTTCTTTTGTATTGTTTTACTTATCAAACCCAAATACTCTATTTATTCCTTTATTTTATAACAACACCAGTATCCTAAATATACTAGTTTGTATTTATGAGAATTATTTCAACTATGCTTACACACACCACCATCTAACGTGTAAAGAACATATTGTTTCTGTGGACGGTGAACTACTTCCTCATGAAACGATGATTGTTCAATCTTCTCTTATCACCTCTTATGGTGGTCATTAAGATGTAACTGTATTTAAATGTGATATATATTATATTTCTATTGTATCTAAAATTCTTTATTTTTCATTTATATCATGAATTTATGGTTTCCATAATGGGTAAATACGATAATTTCATTTGAGGAAGTGCGGACTACCGCCCCTTCAAAGTGATATGACTCATTCATTCCATTTGTGGAATGTATAAAGGATGGAGTTACAGAAATTATATATTATATTATACTGTAATTATAATGTACTTATTTATCATTATGTTTTCATTTAATTAAAATACGAAATATAAATGAATGTAGTGTCCATGCGTACGTACGTCTTACCGTCTCCATGAACGGTGCATTTCATTTCTTATCTCCAAATGTTATGTACTATTATAAATACATATATATAATTGATATATATAATATATATGATATAAAAATCATGAATATAATTTTAGAGATAATTTATTTTTGACCACATGAACAACTTGTAATTATAAGAAGTTCATTTTTGACTCAAGTACCAAATATCTACCAAATGACCATTATTAACTTAAATGATTGCATAATGTTTATAACATGGTAATAAGTGATATAAAAGGAATAATATACGTGAAAAATTTACTTGTGCAATTACAAATTAACTTTAGTTTATTATTCAAGAGATTAATGAACAAACAGGTCAAGTCAGACACGAGGTAAGGGATTTCTTATCTAACTTTTAATTCTGTGAGATTTCCTTTGTTCTCCACTTATTTCTTTCATATGGTGTATTGTGTACTACCATTTGATGTATATTATCATGATTATATTTATATTCATGGTATTCTCTGATTAATTTGGTGGTTATTAACTTTTGGTCGTATGAATCGATTGATTACAACGTGGTAAGGGGTTTTCATCTCATTTTTCCCCCATGTGATTCATGATATGTTTCCCACTATTTCTTTTTGTGTGGGGTATATACAGCCCATTATTGTTTTCTTTGTATAATATAAATTAATTTATGGGTATTTACATCTTCATTGTATGATCCTTCTTTCAGGTGGTGTATGTTTCGTAAGTTACCAAATTATTAAGGGAGCTTTTTAACCCAATTTCCATTCCTTGGGTTAATCTTTAAATTCTTAATTATGTCATGATATGATTATGTGTGGAATCATTGTTTTTTTATTTATGTTGTGACTTATACTACCCTTTTTTGTATATACTTTTTGTACACATAATCACTCTATTGATAAATTATCTAGTCATCGATATGAACCTGATAAGAGTAATTTTAACTCCATTTCCATTCATTGAGTTAAACTTCCAAGTTATTGGTGTTGTTTTTAAAAAAATATGTGTGATCGTTATCTGATTTATTTACACTAAATATCCAATAATATTTAGTGTATTTATATTTTTCACACATTATTATGTAATTAATTTATCCTTAAACTAAGGATATATTTTTTATAAGGGATTTCGTCTCAATTTACATTACTTTGAGACTTCATTGTTGTTGTAAACCAGTTGACTCTTATATGGTGTGTATACTATCTTTTGGAATATTATATCATGAATAAATTCATTCTCATGATATTATAAAGTTCTGATTAAATTTTATTCCTCAATTATTTGTATTCAAGCATCTCTCATTTTGATAAAAACTCTTTAACTAAAATATCGACTAAAATATTTTAAATATTTAATCTTATAAATATTTAACATTAATGTATGTGTTTTCAAAATGGTTTTTATGATTTATTTATATGGACATTAATGTCTTCAAATGATGATTCATTTAAAAGTTTCAAAGTGGTATGGGACACTTTGGTTCAAAAATCTCTTTATTAAATGTTTTAAATAGTTTTTGAAAATGGTTTGATAAAGAATTGCTTATGTCAATATCATGAAATACTATATTGTGATAGAAATGTGGAAATTTTATCTTTCCTTTATGATAGTTTTATGTTTTATGACTACATTATGGTTCTTCAGCATTGTTTACAAATATGGGTTGTTCCGTGATAAACTTAGGGAGGGTGAGCCCGAGATAGCTCTCCAATGCATTGGGTAACGTGACAGAGGTAAATGTTAATATTTCTCCTTAGTGATTTAGGGAATATAATGTGAATGGTATTCCAAATTTAACTCCCTACGAAACTATAAAATATATAATTTATTTTTGATATAGATTCCACATTTTACCTTTACGATTTACAGTTTTTGTGTATTATTCATAAATCTTATGATTTCATGAGGTATGTTATGATTGAAAAGTATGATTTCATTTATTTGTATTTATTTATGGGTTAATGTTTCCTTTCCTTATTTTATAACCCTTAATGAGATTTTTATGCTCATCCAAAGTTTTGAAATTTTTTCCACGGGACTTAAAGATGAATAGGGTCAAGGATGGGATCAAGGAAAATTCATGTTCTCTAAAACATGGAACTAGACACAACTCTTTTTTTCAAGAGTTTTTATTTTATGAAAAAATATGGAAACTGAGTAAAACTGTCTACTTTGTAATTTATTGAGATGTAATGTAATAGTTATGGCCTAATTCTCTAATACTCTAAACCTGAAAGGGTCCTCAATGTGAATTATTAATTTAATTCAAGATTATGTAATGTTTTAAGTTTGGGTCGTTATATTTGGTATAGGAGGTTGGTTTATATATCTTTAGAGGTTAGGGTGTTATTTAATCATAAGTGACATAACCATAATGGTTAGTATATTATAAATAGCCATAGTTATTTTAGATAAATTGAAGGAGTTTAAGATTACATGAATAAGTCTATCTTATTATTTAACCTCTTCATAAGATATTATATAATGATTTTACTAATATACTCACACTGACCTTTTTGGATTTAGTAAATGGTTGAATCTAGTAGGCACCAAAGTAAAAGTGGATGTGAAGCAAACTATGGTGATTTTCTTAATGAGAAACTAAATGAAATGGGAGTTGCAATGAGAAATATTGTTTTTATTCTCAACTAACTATCTGGAGTCATGATTGACCACCTGAACCATTGTGATTTTTATAAGGCATCGTATATGTGAGAAACAAATCCTTACGGAAGTTCAGGTAATAATCATAAATTTATGTAGGTTCAAAAACCTATGTGTCAAGGATGTGGAAAGAAACACCTAGGGACATGCTTCAAAGGGACTAGAAGATTATATAGATGTGGGAATGAAGGTCATAAATCAAGAACCTTCCATAGATAAAGGAATAATCTAGTTGACTCTATAAATGGAAATATTTTCTTTCTGATGAATAAATTGAATGTTTTAAATGTGGTATGCATGGTCATTATACAAATAGTTTTCCTATGATAAAGTTTCAGGAATGAGATTAGCAGGATTGTACAAATATATTTTTAACAATACCTAATTCCATTCTGATTGAGGATGAAGAAATTGAAAATAACCAATTAAATGTATGGATTATTTCTTAACATATGTCTTGATATTATTGAATCTTAGGATATGATTCATGATTTTGTTTGAAGGAAAGTAGTATTTCAGAATAAGTTAGTATGTAATAGTTAACGAATCATGAAGAATGTTGAATGAGTAAGAAGTCAACATATAAGGGATTCAAGATTTATGGTTGATTTTAAGAGAATGAAATGCTTAAAAGTATTAAGGCTCTTTTGATGATGGGATTACATTGGAAGACTTTTTATAGTATGTGTAACCCGGAAGTTTGATATATGAAAATGTTATTCAAGGAATAATTAAATTTTCTTTTGATGAGTAATGGTGGAATTTTATTTCATAAAAATATATGTTTTTTATGGACATATTGTGATTTAGGTTATTTATGGAAATGATTAACCTATCATAGAGAATATGTGATTTGGTTAATTACACTTTATTATGAGACTTTAAGAGTAGTCTATTTTATTTGGAAATAAATGTTAAGATTTACTGTTGAAGACTATGTTATTAAATCCTTCTGAGTTTTGGGTTACAATCTTAGTTTGGGTTACTTTGAATAATTTTAAGGACATTTATTTATTGAATAGTCTTTTCCGAACTTCGGTTATTGTAAGTCTAATTTTAGGGATTAAGATTAGTATTTTTTTTTATAAATTATTATCCTTTTTGGGGATTATCTGGTCTTGTACTAAACGTTTTGGTTTGGGTTGATGTCTAAATATAGGGAAAATATATTGTTCATATTTTTTTGATTATCTAATAATATAAAAGTTGATTCTAGTACTTTTAATGTGACCAAGTCAGTTTGAATACTCTTCCTTTGTAGAAAATATGTGTTTGTGGTAGAAATTTAGTAAAGGATTAAAGTATACATGACAAGTAAGTATGTTTCCTTATGTTTTTAATTAAGCTCATAAATAAATTCCTCAACTTAATGAAAAGTAAATTAAAACAAAAACATTTTTCCATTAACTTTTCCTACTGAGGAATCAAAGATCGTTTAACCCATCACAAGTTTGTGATTTTCTTGGGGTTAACTTTCACCTAATCATGTTTTCTACAACTCTCCATCAATCCTTGATAGTTTGTTTCTCTTCTATATCCATGTTTTCCTACATGGAATCCAGGTATGGGCTATCTTGGGTGACCTTTTTATTTCTCTTTATTTATTTTAATGTGATATTTTTATTGACTTTTTTCCGATGTGGTACTTTCAAGGATATTTCCAAGCCCAGTTTTAAAATTTCTAGGATGCAATTCCCAAAAGGGAGGAAGGATGTAACATCCCATGTAAATAAAGAATATAACTTTTTTATATTTATTAAAATTTCTAAATTAAATATTAATTTTACTTTAAAGGGGATTCTATGTTTGATGGAATATCTAACATGTAACAACAGGTTTCATTGAAAACTTACATTTCACATAATGTGGAGTTATACTGAAAAATATTAATATAATATTATTAATTTTAAATGGTTGTTAATGCATAGTCATTGTATTGGCAGGAATGAACAAAACTAACCATATTATTATTAAATATGTTTCTTAAAAGTTTTTAAATTTATCTAATAAATTTTAAAGGCTTAAAATAAGAAAGAATTTGATTTAAAGCATAAATACTATAATATTCATTAAAAGGTCGATTTACCACTTTTTGATGGAGAACCCACTTTAAATATAGTTTTGGTCACATTTATATGTTCTATTTGAAAAAAAATAAAATTCTTCTTTAGAATCAAGACATAAAAATTTACTTTTGGTAAAGTTTTTGTATTTTTCTGATAAAATTCATTTCATAATGAATAGTGAAAAGTATTGTATTTTAATTCATAACTGCCTTTTAATCTAATTTATTTATAAGGATATATTATCTTTTTAATTAGTTTAAAAGTGTAATTATATTATGTTTTTACTATTTAATACAATTTTGGTAATTGGAAGTAATTTCACTTTGAAATTAGACATAAATAAATGTCAATATTTTGATAGTTATTATTTCTTTAAAATGTGCTTTTTGTTTTGAGAGCGGGAATTAATTTTAAATTAATTTATTCCAATTCTATGTTTTGAATTTGGAAAAATGGATTAAATATTTAGAATCAAGAGTTTAAAATTTTTTAAATAGGTAACTTTTATTTTTATACATTATTAATATTTAGTTCAGTAAATATTTTATTTACCATTGTTAAAGGGTAAATCTTGTAAATAAGGGTAAAAAATAATATTATAATAATATTAAATTACCTTAACATGTGTCCTAATCCAATTGGTTGATACATATCCGACCATGGTCATCCTTGGGTCGATGTTGGGACCCCATTGAGACACTTGGGTGTGAAAATGACACATTATATTAATTAATTTAAAGTAAAGACAAAAATGACTTAATCATATGTCTTTTAGAAAATATATTCTTACATGAGGTTATATAAGTTATATATTTGACTATAAATATTAATTTTAAATATAAATAAATTTCTTGCATCATTATTTATGTTTTATAATTTTTATACATCAAAAAAATAAAAATATTTATGACATAATAAGGATGCAGTGTTTACCTCATTAATGAATGATTTAAATAAATAAGATTATAAAGATTAAATAAATATTCAAAACTAGTCCAATTATTTTTGGATAATTTTATTTATAACATGATCCATATTATATTAGACTTTAACAAGTTTTTTACCTTTAGAAACTGAAAATCATTATATAATAAAATGATATTTTTAAACATTCTTAAAGAACCCCTCCGCCCATTATAAAAAGACCTCACTTCTAACCCACACCTTGCACTTCCCAATCCCCTTGGCTAGTCCAACGTCTACCAAATTAAGGTACCTACATCCCTATTATCTTCCTAGATGCCTTCACCCGGTCATAATTAAATTCAATTAAACCTTTTGGTTCAATCCAAAGGGAGATACCCGATTTAAAGGTAACATCTTATCATAATTTATTTTGTTTTATTTTACTTCTCCAACCTCCTAAAATATATTTATTAATTTATTTTATAACAACACCAGTATCGTAAATATAATAGGTTTTTTATGATAATTATTCTAACTATACTTACACACCCCTCCATCTAATGTGTAAAGAACATACTGTTTCAGTGGACGGAAAACTACTGCCTCACGAAACGATGATTGTTCAATCATCTCCTACCACCTCTAATGGTAGTCATTAATATGGAACTATATTTAAATGTGATATATATTAAATTTTTATTGTATCTATACATATTTATTTTTCATTTAAATTATACCTTTATGGTTTCCATAATGGTTAAATATGATAATTTCATTTGAGGAAGTGAGGACTACCGCCCACTCAAAGTGATATGACTTGTTCATGCCTTAATTCCATTAAAATACAAAATAGAAATGAAAGTAGTGTTCATGCAAACGTAAGTCTTATCGTCTCCTTGAATGGTGCATTTCATTTCTTATCTCCAATTGTTATGTACTGTTATAAATACATATATATACCTGATATATATGATATATATGATATCTAAATCATGAATATCATTCTGGAGATTATTGATTTTTGAACACATGAACAACTTGTAATTATAATAAGTTCATTTTTGACTCAAGTACCCAATATCGACCAAACACCATTATTAACGTAAATGATTATATAATGTTTATTATGTTGTAATAAGTTATATAAAAGGAATAATAAACATTAAAAATTTAACTAAGTATAAATTAACTTTAGTTAATTATTCAGGATATTACAGAACAAATGGGTCAAGTCAGACACGAGGTAAGGGATTTCTTATCTCACTTTTAATTTCATGATATTTTGTTTGTTCTCCACTTATTTCTTTCATGTGGTGTATTTTGTACTTCCATTTGATATATATTATCATGATTTTATTTATATTCATGGTATTCTATGATTCATTTGGTGCTTATTAACTTTTGTTCATACGACCCGATTGATTACAATTTGGTGAGGGGTTTTCATCTCATTTTTTATTTCAGTGAGATACATGATATGTTTGCCACTATTCCCTTTTGTGTAGTGTAAGTACTGACCATGATTGTATTCTTTTTATAATATACTTTAATTTATGGGTATTTACATCTTCATTGTATGATCCTTCTATCACGTGGTGTGTGTTTTATAAGTTACCAAATCGATAAGGGAACCTTTTAACCTAATTTATATTCCTTGGGTTAATCTTATAATTCTTAACTATTTCATGCTATGATTATGTGTTGAATCACTGTTTGTTTATTTATGTTGTAATTTCCACTCCCCTTTGTGTGGATATAATTTTGATACACATAATCACTCCATCGATAAATTCTCAATTCTTCGATATTAACTTGATAATAGTAATTTTAACTCAATTTCCTTTCATTGGGTTAAACATCCAAGTCATTGGTGTTGTTTTTACCAAAATTTGTGTGAATGTTCTCAGATTGACTTACACTGAATATCAAATAATATTGAGTGTATTTATATTTGTCACACATTATTATGTAATTAACGCATCCTTAATCTATGGATATAGTTTTTATAAGGGATTTCATCTCAATTTACATTCCATTAAGACATCATTGTTGATATACACTAATTCACTCTTATATAGTGTATATAATATACTTTGGAATAATATATCATGAATCCTTTTATTCTCATGATATTATAAAGTTCTTATCAAATTTTTTTCATCAATTATTTGTATTCAAGCGTCTCTAATTTTGTTAAAAACTCTTTAACTAAAATATCAGTTAAAATGATTTAAAGATTTATTCTTATAAATATTTATAATTAATATCCATGTTTTCACAATGGTTTTTAGGATTTATTTATATGGAAATTAATGTTTTCAAATTACGATTCATTTAAAAGTTTCAAAGTGTTATGTGATACTTTGATTTAAAAATATTTTTATTAAATGTTTTAAATAGTTTTTGAAAATGGTTTGATAAAGAATTGATTATCTCAATATCTTGAAATAATATATTGTGATAGCAATGTGGAAATTATATCTTTCCTTTATGATTATTTTATGTGTTTTGACTACGTTATGTTTCTTCAGCATTGTTTACTAATACGGGTGGTTCCGTGATAAACCTAGGGCGAGTGAGCCCAAGATATCTCTCCAATGCATTGGGTAATGTCACAGGGGTAAATGTTTATGTTTCTCCTAAGAGATATAAGAAATATTCTATGATGGGTATTCCAAATGTAACTCCCTATATTTCTTTGAAAGCTATAATGTAAGTTTGATATTGATTCCATAATTTACCTTTAAGATTTATGATTTCTGTATGTTATTCATAAATCTTATTATTTCATGAGGTATGATATTATTGAAAATTATTGTATCATTGATTTGTATTTATTGACGGTTTAATGTTTCTTTTCCTTATTTTATAACCCTTAGTGAGATTTTTATGCTCATCCCAAATTTTGAAATGTTTTTCATAAGACATAAAGAAGAATAGGGTCAACGATAGGATCAAGGAAAATTCATGCTGTCTATTTTTCTAGAGTTTTTATTAAATAAAAAATGGAAACTGAGTATAAGTGTCTACTTTGTAATTTTTAGAGATGTAATGTAATAATTATGGCCTTATTCTCTAAAACTCTAAACCTGAAAAGATCCTCATTGTGAATTATTAATTTCATTCAAGATTATATAATGTTTTAAGGTAGGTTCATTATACCAAGTGGATGTGGATATGGAATAGATTTTCATATGGGTAACAACCCTGAAAATAACGTATTAATCTAGACTCAATTAAAAACTGGTGCACAACAATAGGCCTTACTGCACACCTAGTTTGATACTCCTTGGGTATATACTTTGGGAATTCACAAACTCATTATGAACCATCATGATGTATTTTAATAGAGGATTATATTGAATAAACTTGGTTAAACCTAAGGTTTCATAGATTAAAGAAGTATGTGTCATGATTTATACATCCTATAAGTAATTTTTTTCTTGATTATATGGTTTTCTACTATGATAAGTGTATCTCACACTATTCTTTATAGTGTTAGTCAATAGAAATAACTAGAAGGAATAGGGTTAACATTGAATGTTTCATATTTTGAATATATTTAAATTGTATAAATATATATCCTATGTGGATATCCCTTGAATAGAATCTAGGAAATGGTATGGGTATTGGTTAAACTGCTGAATATAAAGGAACCAAAAATGACATGTGAAAGGTATGGGATGTTATAACAATATTTTTCACATTAAACATAAAAATAATGATTAAATTGAGGTTTAAGAAGCTTAATACATGACTTATATTTCACATTCTAGGAAAATAGGTGTTAAATAATAAGATGATGAAGCCTATGTAATGTTTTAAGAATAAATATGAATTATTGAAGCGTATATGTTTTAGAATTCAAATATTATGTTATACAAATCATGAATTATATAAGGATTATTTGTAGAAGTTTTATTTTTTTATTTTCAATAATTTTTTAAATAAAAATGATGAGCTAGAAAATTTATTTAATGGAAAGGTTACATTAAGGTAAGGTAACCATTAATATGTTCCTGAGTATGAGAAAATGGTATCTTATATGGACAAAGAGATGATAATATGGATAAATTAAATTGGATAGTTTTTATAACCTCATAAATGGTAAGTTATTTCTTGAAAAAGTGATATATATTATCATAGATGAAGTTTAAATAATATTTATTTTAAATATTATATGAATTATGGTATAAGTAATAATGAATGTTTTCCAAAATAATTTATGGAAATTAATTTTATTATCATGTTTACTGAGAATATATGATGAAGGTATTCACATTTTTTAGAATGTCACAACCAAGTGATACTTTATGATATATGGTGAATCAGTGTTAAGATGATTTAATAACCATATTTATAATGTTTTTTATTTTCATATTTTGGAAGGGTTACAAGGTTAAAAATTTATGGCATTTTTTATGTTATACTTTGGATGAGGTTTTAGATATTTATGTATTATCTCTCAATATTAGTATTTATGCATATTTGATAACCTATTATAACCATTTTGGTGTGACAAAAAATGAAATATGGAATGACTTATCATTATCTTTATTGATCTCATTATATGTTAGTTCTTCTAGAATGGAAAATTTACTTTAATTCCCTAGAGTAAGTGATAAAGTGGGAATTGATCAAGGAAAACCCAAAGGATGAAATTTTCAATATAGAATGGAATAAAATCATGTAACTATATCTTCTTTTTAATGTTCTTAAAATTTAGTAAAATGGATCATGAAACCTAAAATATTATCATATTACCTTCACTTTTTATGAATCAAATGGCCCCTTATATCATCAAAGATTTATGGATTTGTGATCACTAAATTTATCCTAACCATGTTCTCTTTCACTCTCCATCAGAACTTGATTGTTATATTTCCATTCCATGTCCCTATTTTCAATTCCTACCAATGATATCCTATGTGGAATCTTATTTATGTGTTACTTTGCATAAAAATTATTTTTCCAACATTCCCTTTGTAAATAAAGGTTTAGTATTAATTTTTATGATGTGTGTTTCTAAGAATGGAATTTCCAAATATAAGACATTTGATAACCTATAAGAATTTAGAGGGAGAAATTCATATTAAGTGGGGTAGAATATAACACAATGACATTTTGAGAAATATTTTTTTAATTAATTAAATATTTTTGATATTTTTCATTTTACACAATAGGAATATATCTTTTGTTACATAAAATAAAAATGTTTTCCTTACGTTATACACAACACCAAGTTAAGATTGTCTTACATGCAACACATAGATTAAAATTTAGTTCATTAAATTCATTGTTTTTCTTTTGTTACATGCAATGTTGAGTTCCATTGATATCTTTCATAACACAATAGGCCAATTTTTACTTAACTACTACATAATATCAATATTTTTATTCAAATATTAGTCTAGTTAAAATATGGCCTTTATAATGGAAGTTATGAATAATATTAAATAAATTTTAAAAATATGATTTAAAAATGTATATAAAATTAATCCCTTGGTTAACAATTATTATAAGTGAATTTAATAATTATTTGAAAACAAATTATTTACTTTTCTAAGAAAATCACTTTTCTTGGTACAAACACAATTCCATCTCAATAAATTAAACAAGCACTTTTCATTAATGTTTTTAAATAACTTTATATATTATATATTCAATAAATTTTTTTATATCAATCCAATAAATTTGAATGAAATAAGATAGGATTAAATCTAATTTTAGGAATAAAAATTGTGTTTTTCTAAAAGGTAATTTTTCCATATTTCAGTGGAGAAACCATTTTAAATATATTTTTTGATACTTTTATAGTTTTTATTTCAATAAATAAACATTTTTTTAATCTAAAATATTAAAATTTAATTTGGGATAATCCTTGATTTTTTAGAGAAGATTCATTATTTTATGAATAATGAAAACCCCTAAATTATAATTAAACACTAAATTTTCATCTAATTTATTTATATAGTTAATTTATGATTTAATTTAGTTTTAAAGTATATGTAGATCAAATATACATCACAAATTCCATTTTATTCTTGTGGAACAAATTTCAAAATGAAATTAGATATAAAAAAATTTCAATCTTTGGGACCTTTTCTATTTAAAACCCTACATTGTCATCAAATTTGTGGGATTAATATTTAACTAATTTCAACCAATTATATGACTGGAATTTTAAAAAAATGACTCCATATTTTGAATCTAAATACTTTATAATTTCTAAAAAGGTAAACACTATTTTGACCAAAGTGATTAACGATAGTGATTAAAATTAATTGCAATGATTAAGAAAAAAATTATCTTAACAAAGGACTAAGTCATATACCTATGGAAAAAAATGACCTAGAAACCCATCCAAAATCCATTGGATGTTAATATTTATACCATATACTCCCCTTTATATAATTTTTACCATTAGTGGAGCAACATTACATGGGATATATGTGGGTGGAATTCCCTTTTAAAAAATTTACAAGAATGTCACTCTCCTCCACAATAAAAAGGAACTCACCCTCCCACTTACTCACACATATCAAGCCCTTTTTTCCACCAAAACCTGATCAAATAAGATCCAAAAATTCATACCTTCCTCATATAATCCTCCCTTTTAGTAGAAATAAATCCAAGTAATCCCATTGGTGAAAACCAAAAGGAGTTACCAAAAGAAAAGGTAGCATCCTTCCTCAAGATCTTTTTTTATTTTAATTATACACCCAATTATTTCTTCTAATTCCATGATTACATAAAAATGTCAATATCCTAAATATATTGATATGTTTTTATTCTTCTGGTTTTACCAACACCTACACACACGTCGATCAAATGGGTAATGAACTTATCATTCTTGTGTACAACGAACTACCGCCTTAGGAAACATAGTTGTTCATTTTTCAGTTACCACCTATCATGGTAGGTAATTCTGAAAAAATATATATTTTTATATAATATTTGTGATATTAATTATTTATTTTTCTTCTGTAATTATTATACAAACACTTACATTACTTATTTTCATATTTTTATATAAGATAACTTGGTTTGTGGACGTGTGGATGTGTGGACTATTGCCTCTTCAAAGCGATGTGATTACATCACACCTTTAATGGAATGTATTAAGGATGAGTTTGGATAATTTATATTATATATATAATAATTATTATAATGTAATTATAATATATCTATATATATATGTGTGGGTGGTTCTGTCATTTACATTTTATCTTTCAGTATGACAATAAAACAGAAACAACATTCATGCGTAAGTACGACCTACCATATCCATGAACATTGTATTCTATTTCATAATTAAATATTTTATATATTATTATAAATACATATATACTGAATATATATTAAAGTTTTACAATTTTTTACATTCAAGAAATAATTAAATTTTTATTTTAGTAACTGGATCAAGAATAACAAGTCATATCATATATGAAAAAATAAAAAGGATTTTACATAAAACATAACATTAACATGCAGTTGTTAATAAACAGTTAATATAAAGTCATAAACAAATCATATATGGTAATAGATATAAGAAATTTTTTCAGTTTTATATTTATAAAAAATTTATATTTATTATAAATATGTTTCAAAAATGTATATATAAATTCAATATATAAGGTAAGGGAATTTCATCTCACATTTTATTTCTATGGGATACATTCCATATTCAACACTCGCTTCTTTAGTATGGTGAATAAACTACACTATAAAATTTTATATAATTAATTTACTTTATTTAATCATCATAAACTATTTAATTATTTTTATTATTTCACAGTGATCATGATTATAGTGTTACTCAAGTAGTAAGGGTTTTCTTATCTCTGTTTTTATATCCATGAGAAACATGTCGCGTTCACCAATAATTTATTTGTTGTGTTGTATATAATGACAATGAATATGTTATATGCTACATATAATTAAATTTATGGGTATTAAATATACATTGTATGATGTCTCTTTCATGGTATTTTTGGTTCAAAATTTACCAAATTAGTAAAGTAATTTTGTCTCTATTTTCCTTCTTTGCGACACATGCCATTTAATGCACCAATATTTTTCTATGAGGTGTATATTCTAAAATTTGACATGTTATGTAATAAATATACATATTATAATTATATTATAATCATCATTTATGTTTCTTGTCCCATGGTGATTATGATTTAACATTACTAATGTTTCTAGAGATTATTTCTACAATCTCATCATTTAACATGATTATTTATGATTATGCTTCCATTGAAAAAATATCATAATCCATGTCTTAAAAAATATCAGGAATTTTTATGTCCTATGGTTATTCATGTTATATCCATATAATGGTACCATTATTCCACTCATTTTTACTTAGGAAAATAATGAAATTATTTTTATGATAATCTAACTGTATTTCTCCTTTCATTCAGAATTTTTTGTTCTTTCAAAATAGTGTTTTTAAAAAATCACTTCAAAAATGTTTTAATATTACCCTATTATGTTTAATGTAAAATTTTACCTGTGTTTTACCTTTTTAAAAAATAGTTTTAGAAGTAATATCATTGTCATTTTCTAATCAAGTCATATTCGAAACCATTCTATGGTGGAAAATGAATGTTCAACATGTAAAAATTTATATACATTCATAAACATCATTACCCTAAAGAATCATTTACTGAATAAAAAGGTTATTTTTAAGGAAATTTTTTCCCTAATATTTTGGAAGTACATTTTTTTAAAGTTTTCTTCCAAAAAATGTTATAAAAAACTATTTAAGTTTAAAAAGTGTTTTAAATTATTTTTAATGCTAATTTTATATGTTTTTAAAAAGTTATTTTCAAAGAAAATGATTTGAAATATTTTGAGCCTTATTTATAAGTTTTCAAATCAATTTTCAAATAAATGGGTTTCTAAAATTATTTCAATCCTTTTTTTATGTTTTTGATGTATCTTTGATAAGAAAAGTTTTCAAAAAAAATTCAAGATTTCTTTTTATTTTTTTAGGGGGTTTTAAAAAAAATGTTTTTCAAAATATTTTGATGCTTCAATATTATGTTTTCAAATCTATTTTAAAATAAATAAATTTCAAAATGAATTAATTTTTAAAAATAGTTTTTCAAATCATAAAATATATTTTCCTTGATAAATGTTTTAAAATAAATTGTAATTCATTATTTATAGGAAAAGGATTTTGGAAATTGTTTTATGAAAAATATTTTCTTAGAAAATATATTTTCCTTAAGAAATTTCCCATGTGATTTTTCAAAATAATTCTCCATATAATAGGAAATACGTTGTTATAGTTTATGATTTAATAGGAATATAATCCTAGAATACCATTCATATTATTTCTTGAAAGGTTTATGTTTTCATGGGATGATGTTTAAGACACTCGCATCTCTTCAATGACTTATATTCTTATAAAACCCACTTATTATCACGGGTTATACATTGAGGAAATGATTATGAGACCAATCTATTTTCCATAGGTAATGATATTATGAATTTTTTATGATATCCAATTCATTTCATGAGATGAAATGATTTTAATGATACCCATATCTTTTTATGGTTCATGATATAATGAAATTTTTATTATCTTATAGAACATGTATGTATGGTTTTATTATGGGATGCGTGGGACCTATATCTCCCCCAAATGAATCGGGTAAATATTTATATCTCATGAGATAATGATGAGAATAAAATTGATGGAATTGATCCACTATGGAATATGGGGAATCCTGATCTAGTATGGGGATATGGGGAAACCTGATCCACTCTGGGAAGGTGGGGAAACCCAGTCCTCTATGGGAAGATAGAGAAACTAGATCCCCACAAGGAAGGGATTATGATTAGGGAGGGTGGTGTGTCCCTCTCAGTAGCTTTATCCTCACGAATTACCCTTATATATTTTTGTAAAATATCATTCAGTTATAAGGAATGATATTACATTTTTATGTGTTTCCCACAAATTTTATGTCTTCTTCCTAGGATATGCTCAAATGGTTCATGTTCATGATTATCTTATAAATCATGTCTGATGAACTTTTAATAATAATTACATGTATCATGGTTCTTATATTTAATATATTTGATATGATCTTCAAATGTTATTCACATATTCTTATACACTTATTTTCATGTTATGATTACATATTTACTTTATTTACCATTAATAATTGTTTGAGCTCACCCCTTTCTTATGTTTACTTTCACTAGGTAATGAAAAATGGTTTTAAGTAGGATTAATAAAAAGTAAGATATTTAAGGGAGATGATTAATATCATTCTCCATACTAGACTAATGTGTTATCAGTTTCCAAACACACTAATCTATAATGGTACTCAGGCATGTACCTTTCAATGAGCTTAATATTCAACTAAATTTATGTAATGTTCATGTATGTTTACCTTGTGTTGTTATACCTTTGGTAAAGGAGGTGGGTCGGGTATCTATAGTCTTTCAACTTTGATTTTGATTATACACTGAAAAGGGAATCGTTGTTGATGATTCATTAAAATGGAAGATGTAACCTCAGGTAGTTTGAGAATCATGCGATGAGTGGAAAATAATGGCACTCTTTGCAAACAGTCATCTATATATTTATGAATCTTTGTGATCAGAATATATAACTTAAACATCTTTTATACCCATTATTTTGAACTATATCATGACTGATAATTTATCATATCTAGAGGTCTTACTTCTATGAGAAAAAGTATATTATGGGGAGACACCATCAGGATGGTCTCAATGGACAGAAAAATACATTCTTTTCTAGGGCTGAGTATGGATTTATGTGGGCCTTCATGAGGAGTTGATGATATAGTTTTATTCTTCTAAATATATGGTACATCCTGGGTTGACCAAGATGTATCATTATCTCCATAGATAATGTTGTTGTCAAGGAATGAAGAATGAGGTTTCATGATTTGTGGCATTATGATTCACTTGTCTGTGGGTAAAAGTTGAGGATTAGAAGCTAGATGGGATTTTTTTTCTTCTACCATTCCTGATTGGTAATGGGATGATGTCACTATGTATTTTTCAATCGTATTACCAATGAATACCCTTAATAATGATGTTTTATGTCACAATTTTGATATAATGATGAAGGTAACCAAGTTTTTTCCTATCAGGGAGACCTTCACAATTTACGATCAGGGTAGTATCTATGTGAGATATGTAGTTCAGATTCATAGTGTTCCAAGGATTGTTATTTCAAATATAGATATTACTTTCACATCATGATTTTGGAATGGTCTTTAGAAGGCTTTGGGATCAAACTTTATTTTGATTATAGCCCATCATCCTCACAATGATGGGAAATTTAAGTAGACTATTCAACTTCTAGAGGATATGTTTCAAGACTATGTTTTGGATTTAGGTGGTTTTTGGGAGAACAATATGAAACTCATTCATTTTTCATATAATAATATATTCAAGGAATCAATCCATATGAAACCTTTTATGTCTTATTATGGAAGGGTGTTCTCTTCACCTATTTGTTGTATATAGGTTAGTGAGTCGGCACATTTTGTACATAGTCTCTTATCAGAGAAATATGTGTATGTTCAATTTATTGGGAGTAATTTTTTGACTGTGATGAGTAGGATAAAATCCTACGATAACCATCACAGATGACCTCTAGAGTTAGAGGTCAGTTATAGTATTTTCCTTTGGTTGTTACCTTTATAGGGGAAACAATGTATCAAGAAATAAGTAATGATATAGAACATGATTTCCAAGGAATTCGATATAGTTGATAGGTTTGGTCTAATGGAATACTGATTAGCCATTCTATAGCACTAAAATTCCATTCATTATGTGTTTCATGTGTCACAACTTCATATATACTATCATGACCCTTATCATATGGTGGACATCAATCTTTGTGTGGATTCATCCTTTAAAGATAATCCAATGTGGATTGTGGAACCTCATGAGGATTATCTATAAGATAGGGTGATACTTTTGGTTAATGTGTAGTTGAATAATGGGTGAGTTTATGTGGAGACCTAGGAGAGGTAGTTTTTTATTTGAGTACAGTAGCTAGACTAGTTAGTCAGGAACCCACAGTGATGCTTGGAGTGGCTCGGGGATGAGTTGTTATATAGTGGGGAGGTTGTAAGATCCCATCTTCTTATTGGTACATCCCTCTGTAATTTTTATGTTAAATGTATTTTGTTGGGTTTTTCTTTTTCGTTAATCCTTGGTGGATGGGTCTTGTTTAGAGACGAAGTGATTTTTTTTGGAAAATTCCCTAATATTTAGGGATTTATGTTTATTTAAATTAATGGAGTTTATACATAAAAATGTTAAATGGGTTTATGATGGTTTTCTGTTCATTTTAAGACATTAGATGTGGTTTAGGACCTTTTATAGAAAATAAGATGAAAACTATATTCTTAGAGATTTCATGTCGGATACATGTTACAAGATGTGTAACCTAATTCAGAAACATGTCATAAACTAGTATATAGAGTGAAAAAATTTAACATCATGTAATCCATTAACCTCATGTAATAGTCGATCCTAATAAATTATAACCTGAGGTTATAGGTTTATCAGTGCATACCTCTGGATAGAAATGTGTGATGTGTCAAGGAGTTACACACTATGTAATATCATGACCAATAGTTTTAAATCAAACCATGCATTATATTTTTCTCATTCCTTAAGTGTAGATACCACCTCTCAACCTAGGGTGGTTCTCCAAGAGATTTTGTAACTCCGTACTTCTTTATGAACATCTCGTTTTTCTGATCGATAACGTGAAGTCCTTTGAATTTGGTTTTCCCTTTCTCTTCTATTGTTATCGGTATGGTTGCTTGAAACATTGATCCTCATTTGGGATTAATGTTAATATTTATATGATTTGATCTAGTTTTAATCTCATGTTTTTTCTTTCCTTTGTTTCTATTTTAATTTCCCATTTTTTGGTGTTTCCTTTATAATTGGTTTAAGGTAGGGGTCTAAACCTTATCCCTATGGTCTGTTTAGTTGAAATGTATTAGAAATATCAAAATTACCTTAACATGATGTAAACCTAAGATTAATAAATTTTGAATTAGATTATTACTTGTAATCCCTTTAGATCTAACTTTTTATGTCTTTTCTTATGGATAAAATACTGGTGAGAGAACCCCTTATTATAAATGAATTTACCACTGGCTTAAATTGTATTTATTATGACATGAGTATTGGTCGATTTCATGATATATGTTCACATTGTCATGACATGATTATTTAAATGTCTTCCATGTAAATGGTTTATTAGAAAATGATAAAAGATATGTGTAATTAAAATATAAATGGTAATTTGAATAATTAACCATTGATCCTTATGATGTTATATTGTTATATCTTTTTTATTATGAATCATTGAGTTAAATTATCTAAGTATTATATAGCATTTTATGCCTAATGATTCATGATGTAAAGCCTATATAGAGGCATATTCCTATTTATTAATGTTTAAATTCTTATATAGTTGTCTATGCTTAGCGATTCAGGTTGTAATGTCCATATAAAGGGATATTACTCATGATTCATGTCTAAATTCTTTTATATTGGGATATTCCTAGTGACACATGATGAAATGATTATATACCATGTTTTTTCATGATACATACATTAAATATTATATACTATGATTGACCCTAAATTATTACTAAAATGGTTATATTTTAGGCTTGACCTTTATTTTTCTAATTTATACTATAGATATATGGTTATGTTTGGGATTATTGTGAGAAATTCTCTAAGACATTCAAGCATGGTTTCAAATAAATCTATATTTTACCATGTTTATATGGGTAGGATTGGAAAGGTCAGGATACATTCTAATAGATATTACATCATGTTATTGAAGAAGTATTATTTTGTATTGATCTAAATGTTTAATTAATTAATACACCTATTAATTGAATTTTATTCATGAACTTATTATTATACTTGTTATATATAGAAATGGTGGTATTGACATGCTAATATTTACTCAACCCAAATTTGAACTTCCATTTGGTACCTGAACGGATTACATGGATGCAATATTTGACTAGGTAAACTGACATTGATGTTGATTTTTTTTACTGGATGGATTGGAGTTTGGATTTGAGACTAATATGGGGATCTACACTGGGGGCATTTGAGTCTTAATTTGGGTCGTATATTCTTTTATTTGTATTACTTCTAGTGTGAACTTTAGTTTCATTTCAACTTATCATTACATTTTTCCTTTATTGTTTATTGGATTATTCAGTTTGCTTTTATTAATTTTTTTCTACTATATTGTATTTTTTCTATTATTTCTTTACTATGATTTTAATTTATACTATTTATTTACATTGTGTTATAACTCTGTACCAAATGGTATAATCTCACCACTATACATATCAAACCCCCTCTACTAGTCAGTGACCTCTAGAATAAGGGGAGTCACGCATGATGTCTGATAACCAACCTATTTCAGCCATGTGATAGAGTTTCAGATTAGGGGATGTTACACCCAATACATCCTAGTATCATTTCTACCTTTCCCATATGGTAAATATACACAATGAAAATCATGATCCTATAATACCACTTCATAATTTCCCTTGATCTGGAACCCTCTCACATGAACAAATTGGGATGCTTTCTAGACCTTAAGCACACCTCCCCATACAGAAGAGGCTTCCAACTAGTTTTGAGGGTGAAATGAATAGAGTGTCGAGACTATACCCCATGGTACAAAGTTTTTAATGACCTAGAGTTTAAAAATGATATTTTTCTCTTGAAATTAATGAGTGTTATAATATACTATATTATATTACACAAAAAACAAACCAAAAAAATTATTTCATTAATTAATATTATTATATTAATCATTAATGAAACCAATATAAATTCCCAACATTACAACTAGAATAAAATATAAAATTGAAAAACTAAAATTGTAAAATATGGATAACCCCAATCTTCTAGAATTTTCACCCCCACTTCCAAAACTAAAGAAGAGAAGAAAAATATTATTAGACAAATAAATATTGTAGAAAATGGAAATATTGAACCACGAGAGAAATTGAGTTGAATAATGAATGAAGAAATTCATAATATTTATTAGAGGTAATTTAAACATTGTTACAGTAATGTGGTAGTTTAATAGTAACCTACTCCAAGAAAATAGAAACCTAACCATTGGGAATAGTAATATAAATGTTGGGAATTATAACTTAACCATTTCAAATAGAAACATGACCATTAGAATAGTAATTTTACCCCGTAAAAATAAATTTTGATATATATAATATTTATTATGATTAAATTATGTACATATAAATATTAAAATACCAAAAAATAAATATCATTACTAAAAAGTCAATGAAAAAAAATAACATTCTTAACAAAATGTATTTTACAGTATTTCATAAAAGTCATAATTTTAATAAAAAAAATTAAAATTACCTATATTAGAAGTTTATTTTTTTTAAATGAATATATTTTTTGAAATTATCATGTCAAAATTATCTAAGGGTTATTTTTGTAAATTTTCTGATATACATCAATTTTCAGGTGAATAATAAAAATACAATTTTCCGCATAATTAGAGTATCTTAAATTACATCATTCATGTACTAATAATGAAATAATTCTTTATATAACTAAAGTATAGGACATTAAATATTTTATTTCATAAATTTTTTATTAATATACAATAAACATAACTTCCAAACCTAAGATGGACTTTCCAAAATCTAAAGGAAAAAAGTGATACCTTAATATAAGAATTTATCATTTTTCTATTTTCCTTTTTAATAAACTAACTAATTATAGTTATAAAGGGGATTTAAATTTATAAACCAATTATATAATATTAATATTCGATTTATATTGTCAAAAATTTACTATTACATGTTTTACAATGGAAATAATATTTTATTCTAAAAACACCCCTCTTTACATGTATAAATTACCTTCTACCTTCCCTTGGAAAACCAATCCTCACAAGCATTACAAAGCCCATTATCTTTCAAAATCATCCCTTTTAATCCTATTATAATCCATATGGACTTTATCGAGTTATCTAACTCTAAAAATAAATGAAATTATAGTTTCTTACATGAGAATATACATTGAGGAGATAGTTAGTTTCTATTAACTCTTCCTGTTTTCTTATTATATTTATTGTTTTTTCAAATTCTTTTAAAAACCATATACAATAAAATTAATTATGAATTCAGTGAAAATTATTATAATGATGTTACACTAATGTAACTATCATATATTTTACAAATATAAATTTCATACTTACCTATCTTTCTCTTTCGACAATGTCCCGTTAATGGTTGGTTAGCCACCTATGGATACATTACCAAGACATTTATTATAAAAAACCTCATGGATGGGTCTCATTAATTATATATAATATATAAATAATTAATTACATTTATTATATGATTCTTGATTTAATTATACTTTTCTAAAAATTCCTTTAAATGAAAATATGGAAATTAACGAAAAAGGTAATGTTTTAAGTTAAAAATTATACCAAAACACTTCAATTTAATCAATAGAAATTGAGTAATATGATACAATGAATATAATTTATTAATAGTTTTATAAATGACTCTAATTAACTTAAGGATGAATTATTTAATAAATATTTTTTTATTATTCAAGTGTCGCAAATGTAATGAAATAAAGTGGGAATAAAGGTAAGTGGATTCTCAAACCAAACTATCATTATTTGGGTTATCCTTATTTCATTAAACATTTCACTGTGGATATTATTTTAATGTTACAGAAATATATTTTCATTATTATTACTTTTTTATTTAGAGATATACATGATTTATTCTTTATTCTGGGATAAATATGAATATTTTCCAAAATAACTCTTCTTTCCAAAATAAATCTTGATTCCTATAGATTTATTTATTATTTCTCAAGAATGATGATTCTTATACCTATTATGTTTTTTCCATTTTAATTTGAAACCCCCATTGTTTATTAAAAAGTGTATTCTTTATGAAATATTTATCAATCCCATTCATTTCCATGTAAAATTTCATGACTATTATTGTTATAAATTTTATGTGGCATGCATGATTATGTAAATTTTATGATGTAATTGGTGGGGAAAAATTATATACCCCTCTAATTCATTTGGTACTATTATGTATCTCATGATATTATGTGTAATATGTGTGAAAAAGATTCTATCATTGTTCATAATATTGATGTTATAATTATTCACATTTTTTGTGTATGAATATGATGTTAGATATGTTACCTCATGACTATGATAGAGAAATGGATATATAAGGGATGATGAAACCAATGTCAAGGTACACCTCTCCCTAAAGAATCAAAGAGAACCAGGTGGATAGTTCTAACTCTGAAATCACAGATGTTGAGACCCTACTTGAAAGGCATAAATATATTCCTTCAAGTAGGGGGAGATCCAGAGGTTAGGAATGCAGATTCAGAAGATTTGACTAGAATGTAATTTGAGATGAAAAAAGAAAACTAGGATAAATATTGAGTAAAGTGATAAGTATATATCTTTTATTCTTTGGGAATATTTCTTTTCTTACATACCCTATTTGTTTTGTTTTTTTCCTTTTTTATTTCTTATAAAAGAGGAATTTCCTACACCCTTTAAACAAAAAACCCACACTTTCATTGTCATATATCCTCAAGTGACTATAACTACTAAGGATAACATGATCTTTATAAGGATAAATAAAATTATTTTAAATGAATATTTATGTTTTATTATGTATAAGTGATTTATGTTCCGAAATTTACAATGGAACTAAACCTTTGGATCCTTGATTGTAACATTGTTATGTTTTTTTCTCTTAAAAATTATGTATAATTATGTATGGAAATATAGGGTCACTATAGTTGGTATTAGAACATATTTTAGATATTTTGGGAATTATTATTAGAGAACATTAATTAAAAACATTTGGTTGAGTCTATGTGTATTTAAATATCCAAGAAACCTCATTTTAGAAAAAGGATAAACATATGGATCCCATAACATATTCATTTAATGTTAATTGAAAAATAATAAATTATTTATTATTGAATTTTTTAATTATCATTTGTTCAAAAAAAATTCTAGTTTAAAAAATTGTGCGAACTACGAGAAACTAGGATAACAACCCATGTGATGGAAAATGAAATAATTTCTTAAACGATATCCCCAATTCCATGGAATGTGCAGTTTAAACCATCATGGAAATTCTTACCATTTTTCTAAGGATATGATGAATAACCCGAGCCATATGGAACATCCTCCTTCACACAAGATGGAACAACTAGTGTTTGAGTCCTTTGTGGGAATGACCACTAATTTTTAGTGTAGATTCTTATCCACTAACACGGAATAGTGGGTTAATTCAATAGAGAATATATTTTCTATGATCCACTATTCTGAGAAGGAGATGGTGACTCTTTTCATTTATCATTTAGCTGGAGAAGCTAATCAATGGTGGGAGTTTATAAAGAACACAAATTTGATGGATTAAATGAAATTCATAGTGTGGATAGACTTTAAGAAAATATTTCTTATCAATTAAATCCCCTCAACTATTCATAAATATATGGGCATGGAATTAATATAGCTGAAGAATAATGATGTTCAATCTATCACGACATATGATGAAAGCTTCACAAGGATTTCAAGATACACCTCATGGTTTTTGTTAATAATGATTCAAAAATTAGCATATTCATTACTGGATTAAAATCACAGTATGGAAAGTATCTATATGTCCAATACTTTGGGATTTGTGGGGAAGTGGTTTGACTGGAACTCAATGTAGAGATGGAGTTCAGATAGTGGTCTCATGGTTATTGAAAAACAGAGATAAGAATGGAGATTCATGATGGTGGGTCAAATGAAAAATGGGGAAATTATATCCAACTACCCACATCACAAAAATGTGGGAAGAAACATCATGGTAATTGTCTCAAAGGGATGGTTAAATGCTTTGGGTGATGGATAGAATGACACAAAGATCATTAAATTTGATGTTACATAAATAATTCAACAAACAAAATGGAGGAAAAGATGTCACATCCTAATACACCACCTATGGTTCAATTCTTCAACTGTAGGTAGCAATAGCACTATGCAATCCTATATACTAAACCATGGTTCATTAAGTCTAATAAGCATCAGAAACCACCAAATACAATGGATAAATGGAAGCCTTATTGAATCACTACTACTAAATTAGATCATGAAAATGAATTAATTCAAGGTACATATTCTATTCACTCATGAATGGAAATATTATTATTTGATTCTAGTTCTACCCATTCCTTTGTATCCTCTATGTTTTCTATAAATATTGAATCAAATCCAAGATACCTTGAAGTAGAGATATAAATAAAAACACCTAGTTGTGTAACCATTAAAACCAAAGTGTTAGAATCTTCTCGTGTAAGAGTCTATGGGAATATTATTCCAGTGAAACTCGTTATACTTCCCTTTTTGGAATTCAATGATATACTCAGCATGGATTGGCTATATTTATAGAGATCACACATCATCTTTTGAGGAAAAAATACCTTTTTATATTCTAAACCATCCAATGCTCTTATATAAATTAAAGGAATCTAATTAATCTAATTTGGAAAATACATCAATGGTATGGGTCTAGATACAATGTGAAGAAGAATTCATTTCCCAAAAAGTTTTGTCAAATAAAGGTATCAACCAAGATTAAATAATAATTTTTAGGGAATAAACTGATGTATTTAATGAAGGGTTATCAGAATTACCCTATATGTTGAGTTATATTTCTCAATAATGATCGTATTCTGAGCCACTCCTATCTCAAAATTTATTTATATGATGGACCCAGTCGAACTGTAAGATCTAAAGAAGAAACTAGAATAGAATTTAGACAAAGGGTTCATATGTCATAGTGCCTCGCCATGGGGTGCTCCAGTTCTCCTTTTAGAGAAGTAGGATGTATCAATGATGATGTGCATCGATTATTTGGAGCTCAAAAAGGTCACCATAAAAAAATTATCCTCTTCCAAGTAATGATGACTTGTTTTATCAAATATGAGGAGATCAATACTTCTCAAAGATGGGTATTTATTCTTGATATCATCAACTAAAGGTGAAGAAGTAATATATTCATAAAACTAAATTCTGTACCAGGTATGGGAACTATGAGTTCATAGGGATTCCCTTAGGATATAATAATTCCCATTTAATCATCATGGATTCAATGAGTAGTGTCTTTGGAGACTACATTGAAATTTTTTTGGTAGTGTTTATCAAAAATATTCTCATTTACTCCAACATTCAAGGGGAACATAATGAGAATCTAAGGATTGTGTTTGTGACATTAAGGAATGATAAAATATGTATTAAGTTTAGGGAGTTTGTATTCTGGATGCAACAAGACACATTCCTGGGGAACATCACAAAATTTGATGGAATTTCTTTAGACCGTTCAAAAAAAATAATAGTTTAGGAATGGACCAAACCCTAGAGTGTCGTATAAATATGAAGATTTCATTGATTGGATGGGTACTATCAAAATTTTGTGAGGAAGTTCTCATGATATTCTTGCTCAAAAACTATGTTAACGCGAAAATGGAAAAAGTATGTCTGGAGAGAAGAATGTGAGGAAAGATTCAAATATCTCAAGAAGTTTCTAATCACATCACCTGTACTAACACTACCATCATGTGGAGAAGGTTCTGTGATATATAGTGATTCTTTAATGAAATTATTGGGTTTTGTACTACGGTATTATGGTAAAGTGATAGACTAATCCTCAAAATAGTTAAATATCCATGAAAGGAACTATACGATTCATTATTTAGAGTTAGAAGCGGTGATCATCACTCTGATGAATTAAAAACCCTACCTCTTAGGTGAATAGTGTGATATAAATACTGATCATAATTTTAAAATGTATATATTTACACAAAAGGATATCAACGTGCATCAAATTTAATGGTTAGATCTAATCAAAGACTATGATTTACCTTTTCAAAAAAATCTATGAATTTTGAACAAGGTAGCTAATTCTATTAAGAGAAAATAACTTATTAATCTATCAATTACACAGATTGATAGAGACCCTATCTTCATGGATATTAAAAGTATCAATGTTGAAATAATAATGGCATGGAAAACATATTACCTTTACCAAATTATTTTCTAACCCTCGGTTCAAGAGAAGTTCAACGTGACACAAAGGAATGATCTGAAGCTAGAAAAGAAGTTTAGGTTAGTAATGGAAGGAAGTTACATGAGTTTCACAATGATGATGATATAATGATTCAATTTTAAATAAGGATTTATGTGCCTTAATCACCTGAGATAAAAAATGATCTATTGGATAATTCTTAGAGATCATATTTTTCTATACATCCATGATGTAACAAGACTTACCATGATCTTCAAGAAAACTTATAGTGGTAAAGCATAAAGAATGATATTTTGGATTATATATCATGGTGTTTGGTATGTCATCAATTTAAAGGAGAGTAATAGAAATCCAAAGAGATGACGTAACCATTTCCTATACCTATGTGGAAATAGGAGAATTACACTATGTAAATTTTCACCATTGTACCAATAATATACAAAGTAATAAATTTGATATGGTTTTTGGTGTATCAACTCATCAAGACATCCCACATTATCTCTATTTTAGAATATTTGACACTTGAAAAATTTTCCATGATATATTTGAAGGAAGTGGTGTGGATGTATGGGGTTCTAATTTTTATAATATATAATCAGATCCAAGGTTCACATATATATTTAGACAAATTCTTCAACATTCTTTGAGTTATGAATTGAATTCTAGCATTGCCTATCTCCCCCAATATGATGACCAATCTGAAAGTTCTATTCAGATGCTCGACGAGATTAAAATATCTTTCTCAATAAAATTAAAAGTTGGATGGGATCAAAACCTCTAATTATTTCAGTTATCATGCTTTAATATTTTCTACTTGAGTATTCAAATGGATCTATATAATTCTCTATATGGGAAGTGATGTGAAACTCTAATTTGTAGGGATGAAGTTGGAGAACGAAAGCTAATTTCACCTAATCGTTTTCAAGAGATGACATAGAAGGTTCAATCCATATAACAGCATATAAAAGTTTCTCAGAGTTGTAAATAGAATAATTTTTGTAAACCCTCTAAGGGACATGTATTTTTATGTGGGAGACAATGTTTTCCTTCAAATATCAACATGGAAGGAAGTAATGTGGTTTGGAAATAAAGGGAAGCTTATCCCATGGTAGATTTTTCCCCTTTGAGATCATTAATCACATAGGATCCATGGTCTATTAGCTTAAACTTCCACCCTATATGGGTCAATTTCATTATGTGTTCTACATATCACTCTTGGGAAAATACATATTGAATCACTCATTTTTATTGAATCCAGAGGAGGTGCAGCTAGACACTGAACTCTCATATTAAGTGTAGATGATAAAGATCTAAGACTATAGATACAATGTTCTATGAAATAATACAACTCACATTGTCAAAGTGTTATAGAAGAACCATAAGTTTTAAGAGATAAAATGGGAACTATAGGAAAAAATGAAACAAAAGTATTGTCACATTTTCTAAAATGAGAATACAAGTTGAAATTTTAGGGATGAAATTTCTAAAGGGGTGAAAGAATATAATGAACAAGAGTTTATAAATGATATTTTTCTCTTTAAATAAATTAGTGTTAAAATATAATTTCTAGTATTAAAAACATAAATAAACTCATAAAAAATTTCCCATTAAAAAATATTGTTACATTAATCAGTAATGATACCAATTAAAATTACAAACATTACAACTAGAAAAAATATATTAAATAGAAAACCAAAAATCAAAAAATATGGACAACACCAATCTTCTAGAATCATCTCCCCCATTTCCAACAATCTGGGAAAAAATGAAGTATTAGTAAACCAAGAAACATTATAGAAAATAGAAATATAGAACCTTTAGAGAAATTTATTTGAATAATTAATTATAGAATGTAGAGGTTTTTATTGAGTTAATGTAACTATTGAAATTGTAATGTGACCATTAGAATAGTGAAGGGGGCCTTGGGAATAATAACCTGATTATATGGAATAATAATATGACAATTAGAATATTAATTTTAATAAAAATATATATACTAATATATATAATATTTATCATGATTAATTTATGTATATATAAATATTATAAAACCAAAAAATAAATATCATGACTAAAATACTCAAAGAAAATATAAACACATTTTCAAAAAACTATATTTTAAATTATTTCGTAAAAATCATAAAATATTTATTAAAATTTGAAATTAACTATTTTTGAAATTTATTTTTAATAAATGAGTAACTTTTTTTAAATCATCATGTAAAAATTATCCAAGGGTGAATTTTAGTAATTTTTGTAAATACATCAATTTTCAGGTGAATAGTAAAAATACAGTTTTTCACATAACCACTGTATCTTAAATTAAATCATTCATGATTTAATAATGACATAATATTTTCAATAACTTGAGGTTCTGCCTTTTAAATTTTATTTCATAAATTATTATTTAATACAATAAAATTAATTTCCAAACCGAACAAAAACTTTCCAAAATCTAAATTCAATTATGATTCCTTAAAATAACAATTTCTCTTTTTTCAACTTTCCTTTTTCATTAACTAATTAATTATAATTATAAAAGGGATTTAAATTATTAAAATTTTTATTATAATGATATATTACTTATATTGTCAAACATTCACTATAAAATGTCTTACCATGGATATAATATTTTATTCAATATTTTATTCTAAATAATACCCTCTCTTCAAGTATAAATAACCCCACTTCCTTTCCTTGGAAAACCACTCCTACCACCCATTAAAAAGAACAATATCTATCCAGATCACCCATATTAAGTGTCTTCGAATCCATATGAACATTCTTCCGCAATCTAACTCCAAAAATCAAAGTATTTATAATTTCATACAAGAGAAGCTACATTGAGGAGATATTAAGCCTCCATTAACTCTTCCCTTTTTCTATTTCTCTTTCATATTTTTCCAAAAAAAATTAAATCCATATACTATTAAATTAATTATTCAATATTTTAAATTATAATAATATTTTTATCCTACAGTAACTATCATATTTATGATGAATATAAATTTCATACTTACCTTTCCCTCTCTTTTGACAACGTCTCACTAATTGTCTGTTAACAACATATGGAGAAATTTCCAAGAGAATTATTATAACCACCTTCATGGATTTATATCATTAATTATATATAATATTAATTAATTAATTGAATTTATTATAATATTTTGGTGTTAATTATACATTTCTCTATATAATTTTGAATGTGAAGAGAGAAGTCAAAGAGAAACGAGAAATTTTTATAAAAAACATGATGCCAAAATGCTTCAATTTGATCAATGTAAATTATGAAATATAATAAAATTATTATAATAGATAAATGGTTCAAAAAATAAATATAATTAATTTATGTATAAATGTTTTAATAAATGTATGTTTATTATACAATAGGATTAAATGTGGAGAAATAATGTCGGAATAAAGGTAAGGGGATTCTTGAAACTAACTCCCTTCCTTTGGGTTATCCCTTTTTCATGCCAAATTTCACTGTGGATATTCTATTAATGTTACTTAAATTTTTTATCTCTATTATTGCATTTATCATTAGGGATATAAATTTTTACAACATTATTATATGATAAATACTAATAATTCTAAAAGAAACACTTCTTTATAAAACAAATCTTGGCTCCTCTTGTGATATTTCATATTCATTCAATAATAATTATTCTTATGCCAAATATGTTTTCCCTTTCTTATTTTTGATCCCAAAAGATTATTCATGAATGTATTCATTATGAAATCCTAAATAAACTCATTCTTTTCCATAGGTAATATCATGAATGCTACTGTTATACATTCTATGTGGAATCCATGATTATGTAAATGTTATGATGTGATGGATGAGAAAGTATTTATATATCCCTAAAATAAATTGGTTACTATGATTTATCTCAAGAGATTATGTGTACAATGCATGAACGTGATGCTAGATTTATTCATAATGATGATTTTTTTAAGATCATATTTTCTACGTCAACATGATGCTAACTTTCTTCACAACTGTGTGTCGTAATTGACCACTAAGACATGATGTTTCATTTTTATGCATTTCGACATTCCATTCCTTTACCAAAAATTTCCATCATTATTATGATGATGATACTATGCTTATGATATTATTGTTATTATTATTCTCACCATTTTCATATTGATTCATGTGCATTCTTCATCCTCTTACTTGGATTTTAGATCAACTGTTTCTTGGATTTATATCCTGAGGTTACTATATGTACTATTTAAAACATGATATTTAGGTGGATAAAGAGAAATATTTAAAATAAATTTCATTTATTTATTATTATTAATTTATTTAAGGTCTAAATTTTTTCAAAACTGTAAACCTTTAGATGTTGGATTGTAATGCTATTATGTTTTTTTCTTGAAAATGATGTAATAGTATGTAATAAAAAGTAGGGTCTCAATATAGTTTTATCACAATATAATAACCAATAATAAATAAATATCATAGAAATAGAAATAGAGGAAACATTACAATATACTACTAGGAAATGGAAGGAGGAACCAATAAACTAATAATGATGAATCATGTAATTAAAAGAAGAAATGTAAATAAATTTAAAATTGAAATAATTATAAATAAAAGAACCAATTGACATAAATAAACTCCAAAGGCCTCATACCTTAACCCCACGTCGATACCATATCCAAAACTATATCCCATCCAATAAGAAACAATCAGCAATAATATAAGGCCCCAGCCATATACATTACATAATCTTGAGTTAATCAAGAATTCAAATTAAGGATTTTTTCAGGTTTATAGTTTTAGATAATTAGGTCATAACTATTACATTACATTTCAAAAATTACAAATTAGACACTTCTACTCAGTATCCATTTTTTTATAAAATAAAAAACTCTTAAAAAATTAACATGTCTAGTTCCATTTTTTAGACAGCATGACTTTTCCTTGATCCCATACATGACCCTATTTATCTTTAAGTCCTTTGAAAAACATTTCAAAACTTGGGATGATCATAAAAATATCAGTAAGGGTTATAAAATAAGGAAAGAAAACATTATCCCATCAATAAATTTAAATCAATGAAACCATACTTTTCAATCATAACATACCTCATTAAATCATAAGATTTATGAATAACACATTGAACTCATAAATCATAAAGGTAACTTATGGAATACATAACATACTAACATTGTAGAAATCACAACTACATAGGGAGTTATGTTGGAATACCCATCATACTATATTCCATAAATCTCTTAGGAGAAACATTAATGTTTACCTCTGTCACGTTACCCAATGCATTGGAGAGTTATCTCGGGCTCACCTGCCCTAGGTTTATCACCAAACCACCCATATACGTTAAAAATGCACAATAACCATAACATATTAATAACACATAAAAAATCATAAATTAAAGATAAAATTTCCATATTGCAATCAAAATATATCATATCAATATATTGACATAATCAATGCTTTATCAAAACAATTTTCAAAACCATTTAAAACAGTTAATAAAAAAATTAATCAAAGTGTCCCATACCTTTTTTAATCATTTGAAAGAAATTTTAATTTCCAAAAATTCATGTCTATATAAATAAATCCTTAAACCATTTTTAAAACATGGAAATTAATGAGAATGATTTAGAAGAATAAATCTTTAGAACATTTAAAACGATATTTTAGTTAAACAGTTCCTAACCAAATTAGAGACGCTTAAATACAAATAATTGAGGAATAGCATTAATAAAAACATTATAATATCAATAAAATAAAGGTATTCATGATATAATATTCCAAAGTATAGTATTAACACCATATAAAAGTGAATTTCTGTATAACAACAAATAAGTCTCAATTGAATGTAAATTGAGACAAAGTCCCTTACAAAGATCGTATCCTTAGATTAAGGATAAATCAATGACATAATTATGTATGAAAAATAATAATACACACAATATTAGTGTATATTAATTGTAAAACATTCATAGTTCATTATCACATATTTATTTCATGACATAATCAATATGTAGAAGTTTAACCCAAAAAATAAAAATTGGGTTAAAAAGTTCCCTTACCAATTTGGTAGCTTTGAAAACATAGCTCACGTGATAAAAGTATCCTAAAATAAAGATATAAATACCCATAAATTAAATTATATTACACAAATAATAAAATCATGGGTATTACATACACCACACAAAAGGAAATAGTGGCCAACATAGCATCAATCTCACGGGAATAAAAAGTGAGATGAAACCCACTTACCACATGGTAATCAATCGAGTCGTATGACCAAAAGTTAATAACCACCAAATTAATCACAGAATACCATGAATATAAAGAGAATAATGATAATATATATCAAATTTCAGTACACAATACACCACATGCAATAAATAAGTGGTGAATAATAGAAATCGCACAGAATTAAAAGTGAGATAAGAAACCCCTTACCTCGTGTCTAAATTGACTCGTTTGTTCCTTATTATTCCTGAATAATAAACTCATCTCAATTTATACTTTCTTAAGAAAATTTTTAAATTTCATTATTCCTTTTATATCATTTATTAACTCTATATAACAATTATTAAATATTTGAGTTCATATCAAACATTTTGTCAATGTTCAGAATTTGTGTTAAAAAAATGAACTTGTTATAATTTCAATTTGTCCATGTGGTCAAAAGTACATTATCTCCAGAATTATATTCATGATTTAGATATTATATATATAATATATATACATTATATATGTATCTAGAATTTTAAAAAACATTTGTACATAAGAAATGAAATGCACCGGTCATGGAGACAGTAAGTCGTACGTATGCATGAACGTTACTTTCATTTCTTTTTTTATTTTTTAATGAAATAAAAACATAATGATACATAGGTATATTATAAATTCCATTATAATATAATATTTTATATACATTTCATAATTTCGTTAACACCATCATTTATACATTCCATGTATGGTATGAACGAGTCATATCACTTTGAAGGGGCAGTAGTCCGCACTTCCTCAAATGAAATTATCGTATATTTACAATATGAAAAGAATAATGGTATGTTATAAAATAGGATTAGAGAAGAAATAGAGATAAAATATAATATAATATATATCACATATAAATGCAATTCTACCATAATTTCCACCATAAGAGGTGGTAGGAGAAGATTGAACAATCATCGTTTCGTGATGCAGTAGTTCGTCGTCCATAGAAAAATTATGTTCTTTACCCATTAGATGGTGGTTTGTGTAAGTGTAGTTAAAATATATTCTCATAAAAACAACCTAGTATATTGAGGATACTGTTATTGTTACAAAATAATGTAATAAAAAGAGTTTTGGGGGTTGGAGAAGTAAAATAAAAGAATAGAACTTAAGAGAAGATGTTACCTTTAAATCGGGTAACTCTCTTTGGTTTGAACTAAAAGGGTTCCTTGAAGTGACTTATGCATAATTTGAGGCTTATAGGTTAGATATAGGGATCTTTATAGCCTATTTGGTCAGATTTTGGATGATCCAAGTTGCTTGATAGGTGTGAGTAATGGGTCAGAGGTGACGGCTTCTTATAAGGGGTAAAGGGGGCTCTTTAAGAAAGTTTGAAAATAATATTTTATTATATAATGATTTCTGTTTCTAAAGGTCCAAAACTTATTAAAGTCTAATATAAGATGACTCTTGTTCGAAATAAAATCGTTAAATAAGAATTGGAAAGGTTTTTGATATTGTTCCAATCTTTATAATCTTATTTATTTAAATCATTCATTAATGAGGTAAACATTGCATCATTATTGTGTCATAAATAATTTTATTTATTTGATCTCTAAGAATTATAAACAAAATACCATGATGTAGGAAATATTTTTATCTTTCAAATGAATATTTATAGTTTAAGAGATAACTTATATAACCCCATGTACGAATTTATTTACCAAAAGATATATGTTTATGTCATTTTTGTCATTACTTCAAATTAATTAATATAAAGTTTCAATATCACTCTTATGTGGCTCCATGGGGTCCAAAATTCAACCTAAGGATGCCCATGGTTGGAAATGTATCAAAAAATAGGATTATGACACATGTTAGGGTAATTTTACATTTCTATAATATTATTTTTAACTTGAATTACCCTATTTACCTTTAACCGCGGTAAATAAAAGTCAAAAGTTAATATTCATGAAAAATTATTTTCATCTCATTGAACCATATTTTACTTACTAATAACAACCATGTATGTCATATTTTCTAAATTAAATTCAAAGAAGTGGTAAAATTTTATTTAAATGATAAAGTCTGTTTTTTTAATTTCTACTTAGTATTTTCCCTATTCATCAAAAATAGATGTTTTTTCAGAAAAATACCAAAAATTCAGCATAAGTTGTATTCGATATTCTAAATTCAAGAATTATTTCTATTTTAAAAAATTAAAAACATATAATTTTCATTAATTAATTTAAAATTAAATCTCATTTTCAAAACAAAAAAAGTGTTTTTTAAGAAATAATAATTATCAAAAGATTGACACTTGTTTATGTCCAATTTCAATGTGAAATTACTTCCAATAACCAAAATTGGATTAAATAGTAAAAATATAATCTAATTAAAATTTAAAACCAATTAAAAAGATAATCTGATTATATAAATATATTATATTAAAAGGTAGTTTTGAATTAAAAATAATATTTTTCATTATTCATTAAAAATGAATTTTTCCAGAAAATTACCAAAAAATTACCCAAAGTAAATTTTGATGACCCGATTCTAAAGAAGAAATTTATTTTGTCAAATAGAAAATATAAAATCTACTAAAACTATATTTAATGAGGGTTCTCCATTAAAAGGAGGTAAATCGGCCTTTTAAAGAATATTAGAGTATTTATGCTTAAAATTAGATTAATTCACATTTTAAGCCTCTAACTTTTATTAAATAAATGTAAAAACATTTAAGAAACATTTTTAATCATAATATTTTTATTTATATTCATTCCTACCAATACAATGGCTAGGTATTAACTACCATTTAAAATAATATTATATTATTATTTTTCAGTATGACCCAACGTTGTGCGCGGTGTAAGATTTCAAGGAAACCTGTTGTTGCGTATCGGTTATTCCATCGAACATAGAATCCCCTTTAAATTAAAATTAATATTTAATTCACAAATATTAATAAATATTAAAATGTAAAATTCTTTTTTTTCCTGGGATGTTACAAACAAGGTCCCTTTCTATAAACAAAACCTCCATCCATGTAATCTTCTCAGGTACCAAATGGAATTATGAATATAGTGTGAGTAAAACACATTAGGATGAATGTAACACCCGAGTTTTTATGAGAAATATTTTGTTTTTATTTATTATGTTATATGCAACACTAAAGGAATCTTTCACTACACACAACACTGTCTTGGCTTGCACGCAAGAGCAACCTTCCTCAACAATTTGCGTAGTAAGCAATACCAGGATTCGCTAAACAACGATATATTCTTATAATATTATTATGAACTAGCCTTTATGGATAGTATTAACAACATTTTTAATGTCATAACATTATTATTTATCTTACACATTTTCAAGAACATCGTGTGAGAACAAAATATATTTTTCAAGTAAAATAAGTATTTTTCAAAAAAATGCAGTTTTGTCGCCTTTTGAAGGCACACCCACTTTAAATATAGTTTTTGACATGATTATAAGTTCAGTTTGACAACATAAAATTCTTATTTGGAATCAGGATATAAAAATTTACTTTGGATAAATTTTTCATATTATTCTAATAACTTTCATATTTTAATGAATAGTAAAAACACGCTATATTTTATTTAAAAACAACTTTTTTCATCTCAATAATTTATATGGTTAATTATCTTTTTAATTGGTTTTAAAGTGTAATTAGAATATATTATTACCATTTAATCCAATGTTGGTCATTGGAATTAATTTCACTTTGAAATTGGACATAAACAAGTGTCGATCTTTTGATAGTTATTGTTTCTTAAAAACACGCTATTTGTTTTGATAACGGAAATTGATTTTAAAATTAATTAATTACACTTCTATGTTTTTAATTTGAAAAAATAGACATCATTTTTGAATTTGGAATATCAAATATAGCTTAGGCTTAATTTTTGGTATTTTTCTGAAAAACTTCAATTTTTGATGAATAGTGAAACCACTTAGTGGTAGATAAAAAAATGACTCTTTATTTTAAATGAAATTTTACCACTTATCTGAATTTAATTTCAAAATTTTGAAATACATGGTTGTTATCAAGAAGTAAAATGTGCTTCAATAAGATGAAAATAATTTTTGGTGAATAGTAACTTTTGACTTTTATTTACCGCGGTTAAAGGTAAATAGGATAATTCAAGGTTAAAAGGATGTTATAATAATTCAAATTTATGTTAACACTTTTTATAACATTATTGGATGAGTAGTGTCCGACCATTGGTATCCTTGGGTCGATTTTGGGACCCCATTGAGCCACATGGTAGCGATAATGACAACTTGGATTAATTAATTTAATGTAAAGACAAAATTGACATTAACAAAAACCTTTTAGTAATTAGTTTTTATAAGGGGTTATATAAATTATCTTTTCAACTATAAATATTAATTGGAAAGATAAAATGATATCCTACATGATGGTATTTTTTTATAATTTTTAGACATCAAATAAATTAAATTATTTATGACAAAATAATGATGTAGAATTTACCTCATTAATAAATGATTTAAATAAATAAGATTATAATGATAAAAATATTATCCAAAACATGTCAAATTCAGATTTGATGATTTTACATAGACCATGAGTCATATTATCTTAATATTTAATGATTTGTGGACCTTTTTAATCCAAATATAAGTTTATAATAAAATAATATTTTCACACTTTCCAAAGGTGCCCCTCTCCCCCCTTGTAAAAGGGAACCTCCTCCCTCTCCACTTTACACAACCTTGAGCCTTAAAAATCGACTAAACCCTTCCAATTTCCCTTCTCAACATCCCTAGAAACATATTATAGTTTTTGGTTTTCTCAAAATACCAACTCTAGTCCCTTAAGTGGATGTTTAAGGGAGGCGTGTCAGAGAAGAGGTAATATCCTTTACCGATCCTTTCCAATTTATTTCTTCTTCTAATTCTTCTTCTTTATATGTTTCATTATAAAGTAATAACATCAGTATCACTCATATAAGTGTATGTTATTATAAATATTAAACAACCCTATTTCACCTTCTATCCATCCTACGAAAAACAAAATCCCTAGTGTATGCTTACGTACGGAATACCATCTCCACGTTGTGGTGTAATCTGTTTTTCCAACACCACCTTACATGGATGGGTATAATGGTGTAAATAATGACTATATATGGTTATTATAACATGATACTAATTCTATGATATTCTACCATTCACTCCAAGACCATTCAATAATTATCGGAATGATATCATCGCTCATGTGTACGTACGGCTTACCGTCTCCACGATGCGATGTGATTCGTTCTACATGATCTTCAATAAACCATGATTATATAAATTAATTGGATGAATAAATATGATATATATTACACTAATACCATTCTGGAAATAAGGTATCTATAACCTAAAAAGATGATTAAGAATATATTCTACAAGACATGCATAAGAACATAAAGCAATGAACACCCGAATAACAAGTAGAAATCAATATTACTAATAAGAAGATAAGAATATAACCATGTATGATATTATTTCTATCCTTATACAATTGTTTAAATCCAATATTACTCATTGGTGATTTTTTATTAAAAGATATTAAAGGAATATTTTGTCGTTTTTTAGTACGAGGAACTTTTTGACTTTTCCGGCCAAAGTACGAGAAAAATGTTTTTTTAACTTATACGACATGAATGGATTATATGATTTCATAGAAAATTATTTCCATGAAGCTTACATTAAAATATTTCGAGTTTATTTTTAATCAACTTCTTTTAGTTTAAAATTGTATGACATGTTAAGAAAGGAAAATGTTTTCGAAGTAGAAAGGGTATTTTCCTCAAGAATGGAGTTCAAGCGTTTTATCAAAATTATTTTCCATCTAAGATAATATAGGGTTATGTTTCTATACCTATTTTTACATTGATTTTATTATATTATGATGGAATTATTTTTATGATGTCCTTTTATCTTATATGGATTATGTTATGATGGCATGATGTTTAAGAATCCCATTTTTATTACATGGGTTATGCTGTGATGTATGATTTATGATCTTGAGGCACACATAAGAATGGTATAATTATGAGATGGGTGGGGCATATATATCCCTCTAATGAATTGGGTAAAGATTTATATCTCATGAGATAGACATGGCTGGAACAGCAAGTTAATTCAGTTCAGTGATATAGGTCTGAAACGTGGAGTGAACTCGGTTCAGAAATGGACTTTGTCCACTAGCATAGTCTTGGAAATGAGTCTTGACTACTAAAAAATGATTATCTATGATTTTGTGTGTATGACACAGAGTTTCATATTTTAAGTTATGATTATTTGGATTACATTTCCCTGTTATGATTGATCCCATGTCATGATATTAAGATCTCTTTTGCAGGATAAGATTTTCAAAACATTATGTTCTTATGAATATGACATGATTGATATTTCCTTTGTTTACCCTTACTGAGCATTTGAGCTCACCCTCTTGTATGTTTTCTTTTCCCTAGGTCCGGAAGAAGGGTATTAAGTAAGATATGCTAAAAGGGGCTCTAAATATGATGAAATAAATGGGAGACAATGTAGCTTCATTATGAACTAGTTGTTTATGTTTCCCAGTTTCTAAAGACAGTATACCTATACGGTACTTTCATAGTTTTGTTATATGTTGTAATAAGTATGCTTCAATTATAAAGTAATAACAATGTTCGTAAAGTATGGGTCATTATATTTGGTATCAGAGGAAAGTTATAGTCAACCCTTGGAAACCAGGAAATGAAATCCTTAGTAAGAACCCTAAGGATATGTCAAAGCATAGAACACAATCTTAGTGTTTTAGAAATTTCCATGAGTTACCTATGATAAGACCTAAAGTGTGAAATTTTATTACTAATTATGTTGTTTTCCTGTTATAATTATTGTTTCTCACACTATTCTTCTTAGTTTTAGTCAATGGCAGGAACCCGAAGGAACCATGTTAATGCGGAATGCGACGGGCAATGCAATGATTGTCCCCATGAGCAACCAAACGTTATTGGAGATGGAATGTAAAATCTTGTAGCCATACTCACACAACTTTCTCAAGCTATGAATCAAGAAGGACTTCAAAACGAGAAAAGGAAGGAGCAACAATCTGTTCAATCCTTCATGAGGTAGCCTCCACCCTCATTCAGCGGGTCTACTGATCCATTAGTTGCTAAAAAATGGATCAGTACTACTGAAAAGATATTTTCAGTTCTTCAATGTTCTGAACATGATAAAGTCATCTTAACAGTATATCATTTAGAAGGTGAAGCTGATCAATGGTGTAATCTTATCAAGAATTTGAGGCAAAGAGACGAAATTGAGTCCATGGAATGGGACGAGTTCCAGAACTTATTTTTCAATAATTAATTCCCTCGTATTCTTTGAACAAAGATAGATAAAGAGTTTCTTGATCTAAAGCAAAAGGATGATGAATCAGTTGGTACCTACAAAGAAAATTTTACAAGACTTGCAAGGTACGCTTCTGGAATTATTATCCAACCTGAGAGTAAGATCTATCGATTCTTTAGTGGATTAAAACCAAGTCTCTAAAGGGCATTATCCATAAGGGACTTCAATAGCTACGAGGAAATTGTTCGTTGTGCTCTCAAGGTTGAGATGTAAATTAGAGTAATCCATCAGTCATATGGGTTTGATAAGAAGAGGAAAATGGAATTCAAAGGAAAATCTAAAGAGAACACTAAAAAGAAGATGAGTTTTCCCTTATGCTCAAAGTGTGTAAAGAAACATGGAGGGTGTTATCTTAAAGGTACAACTAAATGTTTCAAATGTGGAAAAGAAGATTTTTGGGCATTTGAATGCCGCAATGATGGGAAGAAGATGTCTAGTGATGCAAACAAATAAAAGGCTACACATAATGCACCTACAACACTTCAATGTTATAAGTGCAAGGAAATGGGGAATTATGGTAATCAATACCCTAATCCAAGGGTTGATGATGATGATCTACATCAACAAAATCTTAAGGATAAAGACAAAGGAAATTCACATGCAATTTCGATCAACAATGTGGAGTACGATAACGATGTGGTGAAAGGTACACTTATCATCCACTCTAAAGTAGAAAATGTTTTATTTGATTCTGGATCCACCCACTCTTTTATTTCTGAAGAATTTTCTAAGGGTATCGTCATATTACCTCAATAATTAGATGTTGAGTTATCTGTGACAACCCCTAATGGCACAACAGTCACATCCAAAGTTTACAATTCTTCTCCAATTGAAGTTTTTTGGAAAGTTCTTCCTGCAAATCTTGTGATCCTTCATATAGTGGAATTTGATGTGATTCTTGGCATGGGTTGGCTTTCCTTATAAAGAGCTCATATCAATTTACAAATAAGGGAAGTCACATTTCATATTCCTAACCAATCTATTATCATCTATCGATGCAAGGATGAATATAACCTTCCAGTGGAAATTTCTTCCATCTTATGGGTCTTGATTCCAATAAATGAAGGTTATTTATCTCAAATGGTTGGAGAGATACTCATGATTAAGAATACACCCATTTTACAAGAGTTTGATGATGTCTTTCCAGAGGAATTTCTAGGTATTTCACGAAATCGTGAAGTTGAGTTTTCAATAGAAATCATACTGGGTGAAATTCCCATTTAAAAGACACCTTATAGAATAGACCCAATTGAGTTGAAGTAATTGAAGAAGCAACTCCAATAGAATCTTGATAAGGGATTCATGCACCCTAGTGTGACACCTTGGGGAGCACCTATTCTGTTTTTTAAGATGAAAGACGGATCAATGAGACTCTGCATTGATTATCGAGAACTTAACAAGATCACTATCAAGAACAAATATCCTCTCCCATGCATTGATGACTTATTTTACCAGCTACGTGGAGCTCAATACTAATCCAATATTGATCTTCTCTTAGGGTATCATCAATTAAGGGTCAAAAGGGAGGATATACCAAAGACGGATTTCCGTACAAGGTATGGACACTATGAATTTATAGTGATGCTATTTAGTCTTACTAATGCCCTTTCTATCTTCATGGATCTAATGAATAGAGTCTTTAGAGACTATCTTGATCAGTTTGTGGTAGTCTTTATAGACAATATTCTTGTCTATTAAAAGAACAAGGAAGAACATGAAGATCACTTGGGAATTGTATTGAAGACCCTGAGAAAGGAAATTACTTATGCCAAATTTACCAAGTATAAATTTTGGCTTCAAAAAGATGCATTTTTGGGTCACATAATCTCAAAAGAGGGAATCTCTATGGATCAAGCGGAAATAGAGGTTATCGAAAGATGGTCAAGACCAACAACAGTAACTGAGATACAAAGTTTTCTTGTTTTGGCTGGAAATTATCGATGTTTTGTGAAATATTTTTCACTATTATCTAATCCACTAACTAGGTTGACTTGAAAAGGAGTTATGTTCATTTGGACCGAAGACTGTGAAGAGAATTTCAAGGAGTTAAAAAGAAGGTTATCCAGTGCACCTGTGCTCACACTGCCTTGTATTGGAGAAAGTTTTGTGATCTATAGTGACGCATCCAATAAGGGATTGGGGTGTGTTCTCATGAAAAATGATATGGTGATAGCTTATTCCACACAACAGTTAAAAATTCATGAGAAAAATTACCCAACTCATGATTTGGAGTTAGCTGTGGTAATCGTTGCATTAAAGATTTGGAGGCAATATCATTATGGTGAAAAGTGTGATATTTATACTGATCATAAAACTTTAAAGTATATTTTCACACAAAAAGAGCTGAATATGAGCCAAAGAAGATGGTTGGATCTGATTAAGGATTACGACTGCTCAATTCATTATCACCCAGGGAAAGCAAACAAGGTGGCAGACGCATTAAGTCGAGAAGACCATGCTAGCTTATCCATGATGAGGATCACAAAAGATCCAATATTTATGGATTTACAAAGGATGAATCATGGAATTATAATGGAAGGGGAAAAATCTTATCTTTCTCAAATGAATGTTCAACCATCTATACATGTTAATATTAAAGAGGCACAGAAAGAAGATATAAAGTTACAAAAGAAGGTGAGAAATGTTCCGGAATTTCACATTGATTATGATGAAATAATAAGGTTCAAGAATCAGGATTGTGTTCCTCCCATCCTAGAATTAAAGATGGAAATATTGGATGAAGCTCATAGTTCTTCATTCGCAATTCACCCAGGAAGAATGAAGATGTATAGGGACCTGAAGGAGTACTTCTGGTGGCATGGCATGAGAAGAGATTTTTCTGAATATATCTCTCGATGCTTGGTTTGTCAGCAAGTAAAATCTGAGAGACAAAATTATAAGGGCATGTTACAACCATTACCCATACCAGAATGGAAATGGGAAAATATCACTATGGACTTTGTCACTGGACTTCCTAAAACATCCAAAGGCAATAATGTTATCTGGTTCATAATTGATCATCTTACGAAGTCGGTACACTTCATTTCTATTAGAGAATATTTCTCTCTTGATCAGCTTTCCAGGATATATGTGAAGGAAGTGGTAATATTTCATGGAGTACCACTTTCCATTATATCTGATCGGGATCCGAGGTTTACCTCTAATTTCTAGCAAAGTCTTTAGTATACTCTGGATACAGAGTTGAGTTTCATCACTGCTTATCATCCTTAGACAGATAGTCAGTCTGAGAGAACAATTCAAACTCTAGAAGATATGTTAATATCTTGCTCTATGGATTTCAAAGGTGGTTGGGATCAACACCTACCTTTGGTGGAATTTTCTTATAATAATATCTTTCACTCCAGTATTCAGATGGCTCCTTATGAATCTCTCTATGGAAAGAAATGTAGGACTCAAACTTGTTGGGATGAAGTTGGGGAAAGAAATCTATTAGGACCTGATATTGTTGATGAGATGGCAGAAATGGTCCGATATATTCAACAACACATAAGAGAAGCTCATAGTCGACAAAAAATTTATGTCGATAACCAAAGAAAAGACCTAGAGTTTGAAGTGGGTGATAAAGTGTTCTTACGAATTTCTCCTTGAAAGAGAGTAATGAGATTTGGAAAGAAGGGAAAGCTAAGCCCTCGGTATATTGGTCCTTTTGAAATACTGGACCATGTAGGGAAGGTATCTTACCAATTAGAACTTACACCGAATCTCTCTCAAGTTCATGATGTGTTCCATGTATCTCTCCTAAGAAAGTAGATACCTGATCCTTCACATGTACTCAGCTCAGAAGTTGTACCACTGGAGCAAGATCTTTCTTATGAAGAACAGCTGATAGAGATTCTGGATCATAGCGCAAAAGTCCTATGAAACAATACCACTCTCTTGATGAAAGTTTTATGGAGGAACCACCAATTAGAAGAAGCTACATGGGAACTTGAGGATATAATGAGGGAGAGGTATTCTCATCTGTTTGTTACAAAGTGATGAATTTCGAGGGTGAAATTCATTTTAAGGGGGGAAGAATGTAACACCTGAGGTTTTATGATAAATATTTTGTTTTTATGTATAATTTTATATGCAACATAAAATTAATCTTTCACTACACACAACGCTGTCTTGGTTTGCACGCAAGAGCAACCTTCCTCGATAGCTTGCATAGTACACAATACTGGGATTCGCTAAACAATGATATATTGTTATAATATTATTATGAACTAGCCATTATGGATATTATTAACAACATTTTGAATGCTATAACATTCTTATTTATCTTACACATTTTCTAGAACATCGTGTGAGAACAAAATATATTTTTCGAGTAAAATAAGTATTTTTCAAAATATACAGTTTTGCCGCCTTTTAATGGTGAACCCACTTTAAATCTAGTTTTTGACATTTTTATAAGTTCAATTTGATAACATGAAATTTTTATTTGGAATCAGGATATAAAAATTTACTTTGGATAAATTTTTCATATTATTCTGATAACTTTCATATTTTAATGAATAGTAAAAACAAGCTATATTTTAATTAAAAACAACTTTTTTCATCGCAATAATTTATATGGTTATATTGTCTTTTTAATTGGTTTTAAAGTTTAATTAAAATATATTTTTACAATTTAATCTAATTCTGTTAATTAGAATTAATTTCACTTTGAAATTGGACATAAACAAGTGTTGATCTTTTGATAGTTACTGTTTATTAAAAAAACTCTATTTGTTTTGATAATGGGAATTAATTTTAAAATTAATTAATGCCACTTCTATGTATTGAATTTGGAAAAATAGACATCATTTTTGAATTCGGAATATCAAATATACCTTAGGCTTAATTTTTGGTATTTTTCTGAAAAACTTCAATTTTTGATGAATAGTGAAACCACTTAGTGGTAGTTGAAAAAAACCGACTCTTTCATTTAAATGAAATTTTACCACTTATATTAATTGAATTTATAAAATCCTACATACATGGTTGTTATTAAGAAGTAAAATTTGGTTCAATAAAATGAAAATAATTTTTGGTGAATAGTAACTTTTGACATTTATTTACCGTGGTTAAAGGTAAATAGGGTAATTCGAGGTTAAAAGGATATTATAATAATTCAAAATTACCTTAACACTTGTACTAACCTTTTTTTATGAGTAGTGGCCAACCATGGGCATCCTTGGATCGATTTTGGGACCCCATTGAGCCACTTGGTAGTGATAATGACAATTTGGATTAATTAATTTAATGTAAAGACAAAATTGACATTAACAAAAATCTTTTAGTAATTAATTTTTATAAGAGGTTATATAAATTATCTTTTAGACAATAAATATTCATTGGAAATATAAAAATATTTCCTACATGATGGTATTTTTTTATAATTTTTAAACATCAAATAAATTAAATTATTTGTGACACAATAATGATGTAGTATTTACCTCATTAATAAATGATTTAAATAAATAAGATTATAATGATTGCAATATTATCCAAAACTTGTAAAATTAAGATTTTATGATTTTATTTTGACCATTAGTCATCTGATATTTATCTTAAATGAATTTTTTACCTTTTGAAACCGACGATATGTTTATAATAAAATAATATTTTCACACTTTCCAAAGGTGCCCCTCTCCTCCGTTATAAAAGGTCACCTCCTCCCTCTCCTCTTTACACAACTTTGAGCCTTCAAGCTCGGCCAAACCCTTCCAATTTCCCTTATCAACATCCCTAGAAACAAATTATAGGTTTTGTTCTTCTCAAAAGACCAACTCTAGTCCCTTAAGTAGAAGTTCAAGGGAGGCACGTCAAAGAAGAGGTAATATCCTTTACCGATCCTTTCCAATTTATTTCTTCTTCTACTTAATCTTCTTTATATGTTTAATTATTAAGTAATAACATAAGTATCACTCATATATGGATATGTTATTATAAATATTAAACAACCCTCTTTTACCTTTTATCCATCCTATGAAAAACAAAATCACCGCGTGTGCGTACTTACGGAATATCATCTCCACGTTGTGGTGTAATCTGTTTTTACAACACCACCTTACATGGATGGGTATAATGGTGTAATGAATAACTATATATGGTTATTATAACATGATACTAATTCTGAGATATTCTAATATCCACTCCAATACCATTCAATAATTATGGGAACGATATCGTCCCTCGTGCGTACGTACGGCTTACCGTCTCCACCATGCGATGTGATTCGTTCAACATGATCTTAAGTAAACCATGATTATATAAATTAATTGAATGAATAAATATGATATATATTACCCTAAAACCATTCTGGAAATAAGATATCTATAACCTAAAAATAGGATTAAGAATTTATTCGACAAGACATGCATAAGAACATAAAGCAATGAACACTTGAATAACAAGTAGAAATCAGATATTACTAATAAGAAGATAAGAATATAACCACGTATGATATCATAAAAATGAATATGATTCTTTAAATGACATTATTTAAATTATTATACAGGAGGTTCGAATACGTATGAAGCATATCGGACCTAAGGTAAGGGAAAATCTCACAATCTCATTTTTATCTGAGATTGTTTATACTTTGGTATTTAGTGGGGTGTATTTATCATCCACATCCATGTTTCCTCAATATGTAATATTATTTATATCCTCTTACAATTGTTTAAATCCAATATTACTCATGGTTTAGTTTTTAGTAAAAGATATGGAAGGAATCTTTTTTTGTTTTTTAGTACGAGGTACTTTTTGACTTTTTCGGCCAAAGTACGAGAAAAATGTTTTTTTAACTTACACGGTATGAATGGATTTTATGATTTCATAGAACATTATTTCCATGAAGCATCCTTTATAGTTTTTCAAGTTTATTTTTAATCAAATTATTTTAGTTTAAAATTTTATGACATGTTAAGAAAGGAAAAATGTTTTTGAAGTAGAAAGGATATTTTCCTCAAGAATGGAGTTCAAGAGTTTTATCAAAATTATTTTCCATCTAAGATAATATAGGGTTCTTTTTCTATCCCTATTTTTACATTTATTTGATTATATTATTATGGAATTATTTTTGGCCTGTCCTTTTACCTTATATGGATTATGTTATGATGGCATGATGTTTAAGAATCCCATTTTTATTACATGGGTTATGCTATGATGTATGATTTATGATCTTGTGGCACACATAAGAATGGTATCATTATGAGATGGGTGTGACCTATATCTCCCTCTAATTAATTGGGTAAATATTTATATCTCATGAGATAGACATGGCTGGAATGACAAGTTAATCCGGTTCAGTGATACAGGATTGAAACGAGGAGTGAAATCGGTTCAGAAATGGACTTTATCCACTAGGATAGTCTTGGAAATGAGTCTTGACTACTAAGAAATGATTCTCTATGATTATGTGTGTATGAAACAGAGTTTCATGTTTTATGTTATGATTATTTGGATTACATTTCACTATTATGATTGATCCCATATCATGATATTATGATCTCTTTTGAAGGATAAGATTTTCAAAATGTTATGTTCTTATGAATATGATATGATTGATATTTCCTTTGTTTACCCTTAGTGAGAATTTGAGCTCACTCTGTTTTATGTTTTCATTTCCACAGGTCAGGAATAAGGGTGTTAATTAAGATATGCTAAAAGGGACTCTAAATATGATGAAATAAATGAAAGACAATGTAGCTTCTTTATGAACCAGTTGTTTATGTTTCCTAGTATCTAAATACACTATACCTATACGGTCCTTTCATAGTTTTGTTATATGTTGTAGTAAGTATGCTTCAATTCTGATGTAATAACAAGTTATGTAAAGTATGGGTCATTATAATGAAACCATCATGTCTAAAAAACTAGTCTAATAGCATTTTAATGAAACAAAATTATAAATATGTATTTTAATTAATCGATTAATATAATAAATAATCAACCTACTTCAACACCACACTCAAATATCTCAGATTATGTAGCACATCCTACCAACCATAACTAGCATCCTTAAAATAATCATAAAAATTAGGTAGATCCCTATGTATAAGAAAATTTGACTCTAAGAAAATCCCAATATATGAGGCTTTTATCATTAGACAATGTCAATCATGCTATAAAATTTTTCCCTCTAGTAAAATCCCTACATATAATCATTTTCCCTATTGGGAAAAGTCTTATATATAATCATTTTACTTTAAAACTTGGAATATATTTCTATATAATAATTTCCACATCAATTGGGCATAGACCACTATATTCAAATTTCATCATCAACTGGTAATATCTCTCTATATAATAATTTCAATATCAACTTTTCATATCCTTCTATATAATAATTTTAGTATAAACTAGGCATAGCTCTCTATATAATCATTTCAACATTAAATCAACAAGTCATACCAAAAAATATATCAAAATATAAAATCAAAAATCTAGATTGTTAATTAGGAAAATTTCTAATTGTATTTCAATTACAAATTCATTAATATATCAAATTATCAAATGTTATATCAAAAGTCCATAATACATTACTGATGTGGTTATATATTATGAGATCGCCCAAAATATCATATCATGCTAAACACACTTTAAGCCATTAGCCAATTCATTATTATCCTATTTTTTCTCACCCATTGGGTATCTACAAGGAAATTCACAACATCAATTGAATCCAAAAGAATTAAAAAAATAATCGAATCCATGGTTTATCATCATTAATAATTCAATTAATTAATTCACACTTTGTTTTAGTGAAATAAAAATATTGCACATACTCATGCAATTAAATAGACCATTGGGTTTGGATTTAGGCCAAATACCTTTATCTAGAGATTAAGGATATCCAGAAATGGGATCTATAATGGAGGATGGACATTAAGTAGATATATGAAGAAATATAGGTCATACAACAACATTATCAACACCCCTTTATACAGTAGAACTCAGAAGATCGCACCCCTTTAACGAGAGACTGAGGAAAAGATAGGAAAGCCTAGATAATGACATTATATGGATAAAATACCAAATTGTGATTTCCAGAAGGCACTAAATCACTCCAAAATCACATAAAAATTTTCAAAGGATCGATAGAGAATGTATTAACTAAATGAATGAATTAAAATCATACATGATTCACTCCAAAAACCTTCAGTGTCAAACATACACAATGTGTAACCCTAATTCACATCATATATTTCTTATTTAATATTTATGCCATAAATTTCAATTCCTCAAGTAAATTTAACCCTCATATAACATTAAATATAATTCAATGAGGATTTACATAATGTAACCAGTTCACGCCCTGAACCGGTTCATGGCCAATATCCTTTTCATGGATTCGGTCCAGTGCTACTTAAAGTGCGTGTAATGAATTTATATGGAATTTAAATTCCCTATTGATAGAATTATCCTCCAAAATCCACAAAATATCCTAACCCACATATGATGTTTTATGAACTTATGTAAAACCCTCATAATCTCATTTAACAAGTTTATACCAGAACTCAATTAATTAAAATAAACATTTATCCTAGAAATTAAGGTTATTATCCCCAAAAAAAGTCACTCCATAACTGAAAAAGACTCATCCACCAATGTTTAAATATAAGTAAAATCCAAAATAAATACATTCAGTAAAATACTCATAGATTTTCATACTTGAAAAAACATGTGATCATAAAAAACATTCTGTATTAATAATATATAATAATAAAAAATGGTTCAAAGCATGAGTATAAGGCCCCAACCACAAAAGTTACATAATATTGAGTTAACTCAATAATTTGAATTCATTCACGTTGAGGCTCTTTTCAGTTTTAGAGTTTTAGAGAATTAGGCCATAAGAATTACATAACAACTCAAATATTATTGAGTAGACAAGTCTACTCACTATCCATTTTTCCATAATCTAAAACATTTAAAATAAAACATGAATTGTTTCTCTTGATAAAAATATTTAAAAAATTTGTCTTTTCATCTTACTTTCTCTTACCCATCTTTATACTGTATGGAAAATTTTTCAAAAACTTGGGATGAGCCCAGAAATCTTATTAAGTGATATAAAATAAGGAATGAAACCATTAGTCCATTAACATTTTAAACTCCTAAAAACATTTTCACAAAATCATATTTTTCACCCATAAAACATAAACACATTATCTTACCTATTGAAATCATAATATTCCTTTACAACTCCATAACCAACATAATTATAATGGTAACTTATCAAATCCATAACATTCTTACATTGTATCTTTCACGGATACATAGGGAGTAACCTTCATGGATACATTTGGAATACCCATCATGGTATATTCCATAAATATATTAGGATAAATACATCTATTTTACTCTATCTCATTACCCAATGCAATGGAGATCTATCATAGGCTCACCACCCCAAGATTTATCAAGGAACCACCTGTATACATAAACAATTCCCAAGAACCTTAACATAATCATAAAACATAAAACAAACATAAAGGAAAAATAAGATTTCCACACAGCAATCACAAGATATAATTTCATGATATTGGTATAATAAATCCATTATAAAAACCATTTTCAATACCAACTACCTTAAAAATGTAATATGGTATTTTTTTTCTTTTAGGAACATTATGGCTTGTATAGGATGCCAAATATCAAATAATGGTCATGGAGGCAGAAAATTCGGTGTCGTCGTATACGTTAAAAACATTCCTTTAGTAATTTAGTATAATAATTTGGGTAAAATATTACTTTTTAATACCACTAAATTAAATTAAAAAGTTCAATGTGTTGATTATACTGCTTATAAAATAAGGTGGTGTATAACATCAAAATATGCCTCAGTGAAATGAGATTGAGACGAAGTCCCTTACCATGAGTCGGACTCATCTCATACATTATTTATCATACTGAATAATAAACTTATATTAATTGATGATTCTTGATAAAAATATTTATGTTTATTATTACCATTATATAACTTATTTATATTTTATAAAAATTAAATAATTATTTAATTTTATATCAGACATTTTGTCGATATTCGGTACTTGTGTCGAAAATGAACTTGATATGATTTAAATAGTCCATGTGGTCATAATTCCATCATATCTAGAAAAAAATTAATGAAATAATAATAACTTATTATATCAATTGTCTCTTTAAATACTTTCAATAAATATGGATATAAAAAATGAACAACATTACAATCATGGAGACGGTAAGTCGTACGTATGCATGAGTAACAGTTTCATTTTTCAATGATCATTATGAAAAGAATTTAAATAATATTGTTTCCATACATAATGATAATAGTATCAATAATATAGTATTAATCATTTAAATACACTTATATATATTATCCAAGTTATGTGGTGATTAAAAACGAATCACATCACATTGTGGAGGTCAAAGTTCACACATACGCACGAACGACGTTATAGTTTTTATGTGCATGGAAAGTAAGAATTTAATTGATATATTATTATATTATAATGATATATATGTCCTTAATATCATATATGAACATTAATTCTATCATTATTACCATTCTCTATAGATGGGTATAGAAAATAAATTATATAGGTCTGTGGAGGTGATAGTTCACACATACAGACAAATGATTAATTATTTTCTCATTTAATGGAAGTGGGGATGAATTTAGGTGATGATATTAATATAATAAAATATAAGTATATTTAATATACTGGATTTATTATTTCATCATGGATGAATAATATTTGAAGGAAGTATAAAAATAAATTAAATAGAAACATTTAAATAAGAACATTACCATTCCTTCGGAAGATCACATTTCTTAACACCTTAACACCTCTAAGGATTGTGTTCTGTCTAAAATAAGGATTTATGAATGTGGGGAGGGAATATATGAAGTGTTTTGGGAATATATTTTCATAAGAAAAAGTTTTTTGGAGTCTAAGGAATAGATATGAATGGGTTCCCTTTTATAGGAGAGTGGAGGGTCACTCTTGAAATTATTAAAAGTATTAAATTATTATATATTCATTTTCTGTTACAAATGTGGCCAATTAGATTTATTTAGAAGATAGGATTAGTATGGGACTAAATATTATCATCCAATGAAAAATTTGGCAATTTTTTAATACTTTTTAATCCTTTTATTTTTGTTTTAACCCCTTTTAAGTCTTACCGTTTTACCAAGTAATTTACACTTTGAGTGTTAAAATAACAACCAAATAATAGAAAAAGACCAATGAATGAGTAATTAATTAAATTTATAAACATATATAAATTTTTTTTCAAATCATAGGTTTTTATAAATTTTATATTATTTAATTAAATATTTTATATTTTAATATATGAATTATGTCAACTTTGACACTATTTATTACGTGACATTTTAAAAAAAATCATAAAACCTTGATTCCATAAAAAACTACTTTAAATCATCTACAAATGTATAACTCATCACTAAAATTCGTGTATGGAATAAAATATTTCAAATTATAGTTATTTTAATATTATTAATATCCTTTATTTTATTTTTCCTTTAATTAATATATTACTTCATCATCATTGTGTAACAATTAAATTTAATTATGAAATGTATAAAAACTAGAAATAAATTATCATTAAGGAGATAAAACCTATATATTTATAATGAATACTTATAGTTGAATTTATCTTCTATATAACCCTATAATTAAAATGATTTACTTATAAAAAATATGAGTACGACATTTTTACCATATCTTTAAATAAAATATTACAAATGTCATATTATTACTGAATTACTTGAAAATGTTATAATTTCATCATAAGGTTGATTTTGGTCTAACCCACTCATTTAATGAAATTAGGACATGTGTTAGGGTAATTTTAGAATATTATAATATTATTTTTACCTTTAATTACATCACTTACCCTTAACCATGGTAAATAAAATACTAAAGTTACTGTTAAAAAAATTATGTTTTTCCTATTACATAATAATTTTCAGGATTATTAAAAAAAATTATGTCTGTTTTAAAATTTTAAATTCCTGGATGTGGCTAAATTATTTTTAACATTAATCCTGTAGATGTGGCGAGAATGCGGGTAAAAGAGAATTTTTCTTAACAATTTTATTATTCAAGGATCTTTAATTGATGAAAACTATCATTGAAAAAACTTTATTCTTAATAACCATGACAGGAAAACACCATGGTTATGTGCTAGTCAAATGAAACCCTTATCTAATAACTCTTAAAATGTGTTCTTCAACTCCAAAAGTTCATTTTGATCCATTCGATAAGGGGGTTTTGAAATTTTCTTAGCATCAGGAACTAAGTCAACAGTAAATTCAATTTCCTGATAAGTTATAATACCAGTAAACTAATCAATAAAAACATCAAGATACTCATTTACTACTAGAACATCATTTATCTGAACAGTTCCTTTGTCTTACTCTTGATGTTATCTCAGGATAGTTGTCATGTTTCCTCTGCGGAAAACCATTCTGAACAAAAAAAATTTAGTCAAATCAACATGGTTTTATTCAAATGTTATATCCTTTAAATTTGACCATAAAGTAAAATTAATTTATGGATATTATATTAACAATGTACTAAACCCTAAATTTATCTAAATTTACCACTGATTCTAACTATAAGTCCCCACCCTTAAATGTTACATAATCATGAGTTAAGTCAATAATTTAAAATCATTCACATTTAGTATCATTTCAGGTTTATATTTTTATAGAATCAAGCCATTACAATTACATTACAACTCAAATATTACAAAGTAGACAAGTCTACTCATTATCCATTTTTTCATAATAAAAAGAAATAAAATAAAATGTGAATTATTTTTCTTGATAAAAATATTCATAACATTCATCTTGTCTTCTTACCTTATCTTACCCATCCTTATACCCTATGGAAAATATTTCAAAAACATGGGATGATCACAAAAAATCTCAGTAAAGGATATAAAATAAGGAATGAAACTATTAGTCCATGATTATTTTAAACTCATGAAAACATTTTCAATAAATCTTACTTTTCACCCATAAAACATAAAAACTTTATACTATCACTTGAAATCATAATATTCTTGTAAAACTCCATAACAATCATCAAGGTAACTTGTTTCATTGATATCATTCTTACGTTGTATCATTCACAAATACATAGGGAGTAAACTTCATTGTTATATTTGAAATACTCATCAAAGTATATTCCCTAAACCTCTTAGGATAAACCAAACCATTTAACTCCATCTCATTACTCAATACATTAGACAGCAATCATGGGTTTACCCACCCTTGGTTTATCACAAAACCTCCTGTATAGATAAAAAATTCCAAATAACCTTAACATAATCATAACACATAAAACAAGTGTAAAGGAAAGAATGAATTTTCACTTTCAAATCACAAGATATCTTTTAAATATATTGATATAACAAATAAATTATCAAACAAATTTTCAACACAAAAATATCTAGAAATTTAATATGGTGTTTATTTTTCCTTTAAAAAAATTACGGCATCTAGAAGAAGCCAAATATCAAATAATAGTCATGGTACAAGAAAAGTTTTTTCACCCTATACTTTAAAAAAATTAATTTTTTCATTTAGTAAAACCCGTTATATAAATGTATTCATTTTTAAAACCTTTTAATTAAATTGAAATTTAAATGGGTTGACTGTAAAAGAAGGTGGTGTATAACATCAAAATATTCCCCAATGAAAGGATATTGAGATGAAGTCCCTTACCTTGGGTCCAACTCATCTGGTATGTTCTTTATATTCCTGAATAATAAAATTAGGCTATTTTTTTACTTTCTTCAGAACCTTTTTTAAATTTACTATTCCCTTTATATCATTTATTTCCATGTTAACAATTACATAATTATTTAAGTTCATGTAGGACATTTTGTCAATATTCATTACTTGATTTGAAAATTAACATGGTATGATTTCAATTTTCCATGTTGTCATATGTCCATTGTCTCCATTATAACATTAATGAAATAGTAATAACTTTTTTATATCAATTATACCTTTAAATACGTTTATTAAATATGGATATGAAAAATGAATAACTTTACAATCATGGAGACGGTATGTCATATGTACGCATGAGTAACAGTTTCATTTTTCAATGATCATTACAGAAAGAAGGTAAACTTTATTTTATAATTCCAAAATTATAATAATACCAATAATATCATATTAAAATTTTAAATAAACATATATATCTTTTCCAGGTGATGTGGTGATTAAAAATGAATCACATCACTTCATGGAGTTGATAGTTCACACGTACGCATGAACAAAGTTATTATTTTTTTGCATGAAAAGTAATAAAATAATTGATATATTATTCTATTATAATGATAAATATTTAATTATATAACATATGAGCATTAATTATATAATTAAAATCATTTTTTTTAGATGTTTATGAAAAACGAATTATATCGGTTCGTGGAGGTGATAGTTCACACGTACACACAAACAATTAATTTGATTACCATTTAATGGAAGTGGAGAAGAATTTAAGTGATGATATTAACATGTTAACATCTAATTATATTTAGGATACTTTAGTTATCATTTAATCCTGGATTAATAATATTTTAAGGAATTGGAAGAAGAATTAAAATAGAAATATTTAGATAAAAACATTACCTTTCCTCTGAATGATCACCTTTATTAACACATTAACACCTCTAAAGAGGATGTTATTCCTAAAATAAGGATTCATGAATGTGGTTGGGGATTCTATGAAGGGTTTTGGAAGATATTTTATCAACCAAAAAGATTTTTAATTGTAAGTAATAGAGATGAATGGGTACCATTTTATAGTATAGAGGAGGGTTACTCTTGGAATTATTAAATGTATTAAATTATTAAAAATTAATTTTCTGTTCCAAGTGGTTCCAAATTGATTTAGTGAGAATATTGGACGATTATGGGTATAAATATAATCATCCAATGAAATTTATATATGTTTTTAATATTTCCTGACCGTTATCTTTTTATTTAAACCCCTTTTAACAATTATTATTTTATCAATTAATTTACACATAGAGGGTCAAAATAATTACCAAATCGTGACAAACAACCAATGAATGTGACCTTAGTGAAATTTTTTGACTTATATAAACTTTTTGTAGGAATATTATATTTTTATAAATTTTATGTCATTTAATTAAATATTTTATATTTTAAGATATGAATTACGTCAGCTTTCACACTATTCATTACTTGAATCTTTAAAACAAAAATCATAAAAACCTGATTCCTTAGAAAAAATAATAATATAAAACATCTAAAAAAGATCAAATACATCCTAAAAATTCATGGATGGAATCAAATATTTCAAATTACATTTATTTTAATATTATTGATATCCTTTATTTGATTCTTCCTTTGCTAAATCTATTACTTCATCATCATTGTGTCACAATTAAATTTAATTATTTATTATATAAAATTTATTAATAAATAATCCTGATTTATATAAACATTTTTTCCTTCAAATTACTATTTTTATTAAAATTTATCTTCTATATAAATGTATATTAAAAATTATTAACTTATTAAAAATATGAGTATGAAATTTTTAACTTATCTATAGATCAAATATAATAAATGTCATATTCATACCCAAGTGGCTTGAAAAGGTTATAGTTTTGGGATAAGGTTGATTTTGGTCTAAACACACTCATCCAATTAAATTTTTACAAGTGTTAGGGTACTTTTATAATAATATAATATTATTTTTAACTTTAATTATCTAACTTACCCTTAACCGTCATAAATAAAATACTAAAGTCACTTTTCACCAAAAAAAAGTAGTGTTATCCTGTTTGATCACAATTTTAAAAGTGATTATAACATTTTATGTCCATTTATAAAAAGTTAATGCACGTAATTAAATAAATTAGGTTCAACACTAATCTCGTAGATGTGGCGATAAGGCGGGTAAAAGAGACGTTCAAAAATTCCAATAAGTTTTTATATATAATTTCAATATAAAAATTTATAAAATGACCTAAATTGAGTTAAATGATAAAAAAATTATTTAATTACACCTTAAAACAAATTAAAAGGATAATATATTTGTAAATAATTTTGATGAAATGAAGCTTTAATTTAAAAAAGCACTATTTTTTCACTATTCATTAAAAAATAAATATTATCAGAAAAATACCAAAAATTCAACCGAAGTAAATTTTGATCTTCAAATCCTAAATAAGAAGTTTAATTTTCATATAAAAATTATATAACAAACACAAATTATATTTAAAAATGGTTCACCTTCAATAGTCGGTGAAACAACCTTTTAAAAATATTAGATCTTTTATGCCTAAAATTGGATTTATTCTTATTTTAAGAACATAAAATTTATTGGAAGAAAGTAAAAAAATTTAATAAACATATGTAAACATAATATAGGTAGTTATGTTCAATCCTACCCATACACCAGCTTGGCCATAACTTATACTTCAAATAATATTATTAATAATATATTATTTTTTTAGTATAACACAATCTTGTGTGCAACATAAGATTTCTGAGAAACCCATTTATTCATTTTGGGTATGATATCATACATATAATCTTCTTTAATGTAAAATTTATATCTAATCCATAAATATTTATACATATGAAAATGTCTTATTCTATAATTACCTGGGATGTCACAATGAGTTAGTAAAAAAATTCATTTTCCCTAAAAAATTTATTAAAGAAATGAGTTATATTGTTTACTAGTGGAGTAATAAGTTTTCACTAGAAATAAACGAAATCAAGGAAAATTCAAAGGAATTAAAACAATTGAAAAAAATTCAAGTTATATATTGTCTAATTTGAATGTTTTTCATAAATTTTGAAATATAGAGAATCATCTGTGAAATTTATTCCACTAAAACATCTTATACTCACCTCCATATCAATCAACAAATAAAATCTCTAGTGTATCTACCTCTACATCACTATAATTAAAATCCAATATAAAATCACTACAACAAATCTCTTAATCCCTACCAAACATTCTAGATCATTGTAAAAGTTGAAAAAATGTTTGAAAATGCACATTTGGATCATGGATTAAGTGAATTAAATGAAAACTATGTAAATAAGAGTTGTAGTAAGTATAATTTCAATTAAAGAAGCCTCCATATAAAGTTTAATCATACAATAAATGGCCATTCAACATCTCAGTCCCAATATTTCAATAAGATATTCCAACAATCCTTTGAATCTTTAAACATAATTCATGTTCTGTTGAAACCATTGTAGAAATGAAATTTGATAAATCCATTAGTAAACTATCCACCTTTTCAAATAATTCAAGTCATTATAAAACTTATATTTTCATGATCTCATCAAGTAATAATTGAGTAAGTTCAGTGTAATGTGACATCTGGTGTTACATATCCCACTGATAGTTATAGAAACACACATTAAATTCAAAAATAAACATGAATCTCATATAATTAGAAACTATTAAAGTGTAAAGGATGGAATAAATGAGAGATAATCTAATAATTTTATACCAAAAACATAGAAATCCATTCAAAATAATAAAAAAATGCTATGTGAAACACCAAAATAACAGCCCAACATCAAACTGGAAAATAGACGTTTCTAGTTCACTTATCAAGAAAAAAACCAGTTAGTACGAAGAATTACATGAAATAAAATTTTAAAAATTTCATAATATGTGGAAGAAAATAGATTATTTTCTAATTAATGTTGATGTAATAAAAATTAGGATACTATTCAAACTTCAATTCAATATTATACATTATCCATTCCATTATGTGAAGACAATCATTCAGAATGATATTCCATTTTTTATATTTTTTTAACAAAGTAATTTATTTATCATTGATTCATGGATAAATAACCTCCCTAACTCCTTATTTAATATCATTGTCATTACAATGATTTTTTTATATATTCTTCCTAAGATTCATATGATATTGATGTTGAATATGAATTATCTATAATATTTGGAATAATTTGAGAATCATTTTGTTTTTCAATGACTTTATCAATAATACATATCCTATAGTAATTCATAACCACATTCCTCGCTAAGTTTGAGTAGTCATTAAACTATCTTGTTTTCCATGGTTGTGGGGTGAAAAAACTCACTCAATGAAATATTATATTTTTTCTTTCTACATTCCCCAATCTATAATATGTTTCCTCAATATATTTTTCCTTTAGAAAGGGATAATTTTTTACCTCATCCACATTTACAGTCTTATCCTTGTTAGCTTCTTCAATAAAATGTTCCCCATTATCTTATGTAATATAGGAGTTATTAGAAGCATAAAATAATTTCATAATTCAATTTTAAACTCAATACCTATATATACAATTTATATCATTGTTAGGATAATTTTCATTGAAGATTTGTTCTTGTTTCCAACATTTTCTCCAGGGCACGCGCATCTGTCAGTGGAGGACGCACAGTTGTTGCCCTACATTCCTACTTTCCAAAGGCAGGCGGCATCTGTTCCTTATTTAGGGACATTTTTTACTTGATCATAACGGGATGATGGGATGTCGGTTCTTCCTTCCATGGATTCCTCCTTAGAACTTGTCACCTAGTCTGGGTCTCCCTTATAGATTAATTCGTGGTTCATGAATCTCATTCCTGGTGCCATATGATTGTGGATTCCGGTTAATTACACTACTTCTGTTATGACATTCCACGGGGTCTTGACATGGTAGAAACCTTCGGTCAGAGTAGACGATAACATCAGGCATGTCGAGGCATATCTGGATGCGTGGACATTGGGGAACCTATATTCTTCTTCATAAGAGGGCATCTCAAGGGTGCATAACCCGAGCCATCTCAAATAGAATGCGGGGAACCATATGCCATAGGCATGTATCTGAGGTTTTTCGTAGCTTCCCATGTTTAAAATAGGGTATGCCACAAGTTTAACATCTAGCTGAGACAATTATTCTAAAGGCATGTTTTCTGAGGTTTTCCTCAAGCACCTCATGTTTAACACAAGGTAGGCCGCGATTTTAACATCTTGAGGAGACGGAATGAGGGTGATCAAAACATCCCATAGAGATGGATCAGAGGTGGTGTGTCCCGTAGAGGGGATATGTCACACCGTGAAAGCTGATCTGGACACCACTGAGGGCGGATCAGGGAGTGTGCACCCCAGAATGGGGAAACACCATGGTTTACCATTGGCTGGGATTGAACCTCAGGGAGGTTTCCTATGTACCCTATGTAGACAACAGGTATCAAAACCCACTTAGTTCGAAGGGGTGATGAATCAGGGTGTACACAGACGACAACAACCTGAATACATGATGGGGCTTACGCGTGGATAACGGCCAAGGTACTACTAAGAGTAGGGAAGAAGTGGATTACATGATCCCACCAGGATGTAGCAGCCCGGGTAATAATTAGGATGGATGATGGAGATTTGAATGCAGTGGAGGGGGAATGGGACCGTCGTGAAGGTGACGGTAGTGTTGGGGAATGATCTTCCCAGAACCCAGGGGATCGAGGGGTAGATTAGGATGAGACATGGGTGCTGAGATTGAATCTCATAGAGGCTTCCTACATATCCCTGTGGAAGGGAATCAAAGTCCATGTAGTCCATCTGGCTACGGATTACCGTCTATTGGGACTTCAACAGATTACCACCAAATGAGGTTGACAACGGCTTACCGCTGAATAGGGGAATAACGGTTTACCACTGATTGAGGTCCACAGTTTAGTGTCATGCAGGACGTGGGTGAACTGGCATGAAAGAGGACCTAGGGACTAGATAGATAGTGGGCTTGAACCTCAGAGAAGCTTCCTACGTACCACACCTTGGCAAGGATCAAAGACCATGTAGTTCAGAATGCAGGTGTGGGGCTTACACTCTAGACTGCTTGATGTGTTGGTGAACCAACGTGAATATGGTCGGAACGACCTGGGTAGTGGGATTGAACCTCGTAGAGGCTTCCAACGTACCCTTACTTGGCAAGGATCAAATACCCCATAGTTCAGAATGGGGAGTCGGTGAACCAACATGAAAGATGACCTGGGGTCCCATGGGTGGTGGGATTGAACCACATAACGGCTTCCTACATACCCTGCCTTGGAAAGGATCAAAGTCTCCGTATTTCGGAATGGGGGTCGGTGAACCCACGTGGAAGAGAACCTGGGGTCCAATGGGTGGTGGGCTTGAACCTCAGGGAGGCTTCCTACATTCCCTACATTGGCAAGGATCAATGTCTCTATAGTCTGGAATGGGGTGTCGGTGAACCGACGTGAAGGAGGACCTGGGGTCCCATGGGTGCTGGGCTTGAACCTCATGGAGGCTTCCTACGTACCTCACTGTGGCAAGGATCAAAGACCACGTAGTTCAGGTGGTGAGGCATGGGGATTACACTCTAGGCGGTCCAAAGAGTATTTCATGGTCGATGCTTACTTTAATCTCATGTGAGTCATGCTCGGTGTGAGAAACAGGAGACAGCAAAGACCTGACGATCACAGTGCAATGGTGCGTCCATGAAGGTTGGTGAATGAGGCTTATGCAATGAAGCTAATCGAGTTCTGCTATGGAGTAGTAATGGTGGATGGGGCTTACACAAGGAAGCTGCCCGGGTGCCGCTATGGAGCGGCAATGGTGGACGGGGCTTACGCAATGAAGCCACTCGGGTGCCGCTATGGAGTGGAAATGGTGGATGTGGATTATGCAAGGAAGCTGCCCGGGTGCCGCTATGGAGCGACAATCATGAATGGGGCTTATGAAAGGAAGCTGCCTGGGTGCAGCTATGGCACGTCAATGGTGGATGGGGCTTATGTGAGGATGCTGCCCGGGTGCCGCTAATGGTGAATGGGGATTACGCAAGGAAGTTTCCCGGGTGCCACTATGAAGTGGCAATAGTGAATGGGGCTTATGCAAGGAAACTGCATGGGTGCTGCTATGGAGCGACAATGGTGGATGGGGCTTACGCGAGAATGCTGCCTGGGTGCCGCTATGGAGTGGCAATGGTGAATGGGGATTACGCAAGGAAGCTTCCCGAGTTCCGCTATAGAGCGGAAATGGTAGATAGGGCTTATGCCAGGAAGCTGCTCGTGTGCTACTATGGAGTGGAAATGGTGGATGGGGCTTACGCAAGGAAGCTACCCATGTGTCTCTATAGAGAGGCAATGGTGGAACTGGCTTACCCAATGAAGCTTCCCGTGTGCGACTATAGAGCGACAATGGTGAATGGGGCTTACGCAAGGAAGCTGCCTGTGTGCCACTATGGAGCGGCAATGGTGAATGGGGATTACGCAATTAAGCTGCCCGGGTGCCACTATGGAGTGGAAATGGTGGATGGGGCTTATGTGAGGATGCTTCCCTAATGTCTTCTTCATGTATGTCCATGAGGGCATCCCAACCCACTAGCGGGTTGAGTTCTTCACCTATGCGCTAGTGCATAAGCAGGATAATGCCAAGGGCATTGGAATCAGTCTGAACAAAGGGAGATAAAAAGTGTGAATCACATGCCCGACATTCCAAACATAATGAGGGTGGAATTACAATGGAGGATAACTATTGACCATGTTCAAAACACATAATTCATATCACGTTAGCATGAAATTGAGACAAACAAATGAGGGTCGATTGCTAACCATGTTCGAAACACAGGACCAGACTCAAGGTGTTGTCCACAGTCATACGGGGTGTTGGCCCAGGAAGGTAGGTGAGCCGATGCGGCATGGGACCTGGCCGTTAGGGGGTCCCTTCAGACATGGAATGGGATGAAGATCCGAATAAAGGACACGCAAAGCCTGAGGTGGAGTGATGGAATGTTTGAACGTATTCCAACGCTCTTTAAATTTTTCCACAATAATCATGTCATTAGGAATCTTATGCTTGGATCATAAGGCATCTCTTGTTTTGAGCAAGAGGCATCCTATGATTGGAGCATAGGGTGCACTACAATTTATAGTCATGTAGATAAGACTATTGTCTTCTTACACTTGAAGAATAAGGCATCTATTTTTTAGAGTAAGAGGCATCCTATGTTTAGCACGTAGGGAGTACTACATTTTATAGTAATGTAGAGAGGACTGTTGGTGTCTTATGCTTAGAGCATAAGGAATCTCTCGTATAGGGAAAGACGCATCCTATGTTTATCACATAGGGTGTACTAAAGTATATAGTCATGTAGATAGGACTATTGGCATCTCATGCTTAGAGTATAAGGAATCTCTTATTTGGATCAATAGGCATCCAATGTTTGGAACATAGGGTGTACTACAATTTATAGTCATGTAGATAGGACTGTTAGGCATAAGTCATCTAGCAATGGTTGGTTTTGGGACTTACGCAAGGGAGGCCCTTTCTGTTTTATACTAGCATAGGAGTGAAATGATAGGGTTTTGAGGAGTTTCCTGAGGAATGGTTCGACTCATGGTACTCGGGAAATTGATGATGAGAATCTCAACTCACGACATGTGAAAGGGACTGGGAGGAAAATGTCTACTCAAGGTGTTTAATGGTGTGTGGACGAGTATCTCAAATCATGGTATTTCATAGGTGAAAGGTGGCTGCACATATGGGATAAATGGAAAATGTCAACATCCCGACCCGAAAAGATCATGGTGTGACTCTCCATTTTTCATGGGGGTCATTGATGGTAGATAAGGGACTGGCCCAGAGGGCCAGGACTACAGCCCGGCAGTGACCCCAAGTGGGGGTGCGGGGGCATAGCCCTCGCGGTATGGACCGGTGGGAGCGAAGGTATGAGCATCTCAAAGGATAGGTCTTTGCAAAGTAGCTTTTCAGATCATGGCCTCGCGAAGCATGGACTCGTAGAGAAAATGTATCATAGAGCAAAGGTCTCTCGCGGAGAAAAGGTCTCACAGAGCAAAGGGCTCTCACGGAGCAAGGGCGGCTCACAGAGCAAATGTCTATCGTGAAGAAAAGGGATCTCGCACAATGTTCATGGATCATGGACTCACAGAGCAGCATCATGAAGGAATCTACTCGCAGAGCATGGACTCATGGAGCAACATCATGAAGGAAGCTGCTCACGGAGCATGGGCTCATGGAGCTACTTCGCGAAGGAAGCTGCTCATGGAGGTGCTTCACGAAGGAAAGAGGAGCTCCGCGAACTGGGATATCGGCCACCCAAGGAGCGAAGTGGCCTTTGGCGAAGGGGGGTGAGCTGGGTATTTATAGGGGAGAGGTTCTACGAAGCAGAGCTTGATCAGTGTGAAGACGGAGCTTGCTTCGCGGCGGGTTCGCGAATGTCAAAGGGATTCACGGAGTAATTCTGACTTATTGCTTCGTGGCGGGTCGCGAACGTCCATGGGTTCGTGGATCCATCATGCCTCCTTGCTTCACAACGGGGCTCCGCGATCACGGAGGGAGCTTCGCGAATGGGCTTCACAAACCAGTTTTCCCACACAAATTCAAATTCCCATAACTCCTTATCCGTAACTCCGTTCATCCTCTAGGACCTATCAAATTGAAGATTACGAAACGGGCTACGCTCTTGTATCATTTCTGGGAGAATTTGGAAAATTTTGGGGATTCATTTTTCAGTGTCTACAAATGTCACCCCTAAAAACAAGGTCCAACGAGGACGAGGAGGGAGAGGCGGACCACGTTCTGAGGAAAATACTAATGGAAATGCATGCCTTGAGGTCCGTTGTACATTGATCGCATTGAGGAAATAGCCAAATAAATCTCTAAGCCCATGGGATCCATGTTCGGTGCGGGAAACAAGAGATAATAGGATCTCCTTTATAAGAGTGTCAAACAAAGTAAGTTGTGAGGGGATCAGCATGGGACATTGATCACCATTTGGGAGAGTCCTAAAAGAGAGAGGGGTCACAACTGGAGAACATGGCTCTATAGACAGCCGACCTGCTTCTCCCACTTTTCTCTGGTGCACGAGCGGGGTAACACCAGGAGCATTCAAATCAATCTGAATAGTGGGGAGTGGAAGGTGTGAATCCCGATACCCAAAATCAATAACACTATAGGGATGGCATGACAATGAAGGTAAACATTGACCGCATTAGAAACACAATATCCTTATTGCATTAGCCTGAAATAGAGATTGCAAATGAGGGTTGGTCATTGACCATGTTTGAAACATCGGGCCTGACTCAAAATTCAACACATTAACCTTCCAGAATTTTGGCCCAGGACAGTAGGCGAGCCATAGGATGAGCATCCATACTATTAGAGGGTTCTTTAGACATGAAAGTGGATGAGGGTCTGAATAAAGTGTATGAAAATCATGGAGTGTGGAATGACGGGTTGTTCAACTGGAATCCAACACTCTTGAAATTACACCACCGTGGTGGAGACACATTGGGTGGGCGCATTGGTCTGATCTAAGATCAAACATAATTCTGAAAAGGACCTCTCTTGTAAGGACCTGGAATGATCAGCTGTTTTATGTCATACCAATAAGGATGATGGACACGTAGTTTAATGTCATACTGTGAGGACAATGCACATAGTTTAAAGTTCATACTTCATGGACCATGGTTAATAGTTTTAATTCATGTTATATAGACTGTAGGATTCTTGTTTAAGGTCATAGAGAGTGGACCGTGATCGGGGCTGATGGGCCAAGAGGGATAATGACCCTGTGGCTGGGCCCAAGGAAAAATTCATGGGTGTCGCTACTTATCCCATAAAGATGGTAATCAAACCAAATGTAGTTCTTGGGGCACAGTGTGGTCAGAGACCAACACTGGTAAGGATAATTTTCTCTGGAGAGGAAATTGACGCATCCCATGGTTATCATAGGGCATCCCAAACTTGTTTAGGGTAGAACCACAGTCTAGTGTCATGCATTGATGACATGTGAACTCGTGTAGTTTAACGTTATATGATAGGACGTGGAGTGAAAGGTAAGATCCCTAGAGGGAAGTATGTGGTGCGGTGGCTATCAACCCAACATGAATGAGGACTTGGAGTCCATATCGCAATACATATCCTCATAAAAAACTCATTAGGTTAAGGGACCAAGAGTGAGAATTAGTATGGGGTCGAAGAAAAGTGGTTAGGCGTTCCTACATACCCCATGAGGATGGGGATCAAGCCATACGTAGTTCTAAAAGAGATCTTAGTTTATGGTCTTAGAGCTCAGACCATGGAAATGCAAAACCCTTCCATGTGCAGACCTCAAACTGATCCCTAAGCCCACGTGAGTCGATCTCGGTGTGGGTAACAAGGGAAAAAAAGGTTTTTTTGCAAAACATGGAACTCACGCCAAAGGGAAGTCGGTACGGAGCTCTGAATGATGCCTTTACCATGGCTTTTGTCCTCCTAATGTGCAGATGCACACTGAGTAATAGTACTAAGGGTCTTGAAATTCTACTTGGACATGATGAGGTGGAGAAGGATCTGAATCATGTAACCGAAATTTTGGGCTTAATGGGGTTGGCGTGAAGATAGAGGATAACTGTTGACCGTGTTCGAAACACATCCTCCATATCGTGTTAGCCTGGAATAGGAACAACAAATGAGTATTCAAAACTGACAAAATTCGCAACACAAGCCTTGTATAAATTTGTTGCTCAGAACCCTTGAGGATGTTGGCTCGTAATGGTAGGAGGGCCCTTGGGCCAAGAATCCATGCCATTCGGGGGTCCCTTTGGATGTGAAAGGTGATGGAAGCCCTAGTGAAGGGGAATACAAAGCCTGAAAAAATGATTGAAAGCATGTCCGAGCAGAATCTAACATTCCAGGTGCTAAACCAGAGTACCCTTGGGCACATTGGTGAATCGCCGAAGAGAACTGAGGGGATCATCTTGAGAATGGACAATTTTAAAAGACGATGATAGCACAAGGGGGTGGAAAACTCTCATGAGGATAAGGTAAATGGCATGGTTGTTACAACACCCGACATGAGTGAGAACATAATACCATACCACACCATATATCCTAAGTGATAACCTGGGTTGGGGGCCTGAAAAGGCCGAGTGGGCTGATGCTGGGCCTCAGACGGAAAGGCCGGACCAATTTCCAGTTTATCATCTTGCAGTTAGGACTAAGAAAGGGGTAAGATACCTCAAACAAGGGAGGTGTATTGTGTGGCGAGTAACCCCAACGTGGGTGAGGAAATAATCCCACACCACACCATACAACCCTAAGTGAGAACTTAGGCCTGGGGCCCGAAAAGGCCAAGGGGCCTGAGGCTAGGCCTCGGACGGAAAGTCCTGGCTAGTTTGTAGTATAACGTCCTACAGTGAGGATGAAAGTGATCTTAGTTTAGGTTCATAGAACTCAGACTGTGGATACATAGTTTAATTTCATATGTGTAGGATAGAAAGGGAGAATCATCGTACCTTTGGAAGACCACAAAGTGGCAATGATGATAGAGGAAAACTTTTGACCAGGTTTGCAACACAGTATCCACCCTTATGTGACCCAAAGGGGGGAGGAAAATTGCGAGTCGTCCGTTGACCATATTCGCAACACGGGACTTGTATCAACTTTCCACCCACAACCCTCGAGGATGTTATCTAGTAATGTTAGGAGGGCCCTTGGGCCGAGAATCCATGCCATTCGGGGGTCCTTTTGGATATAGAAAGTGACGGAAACCCAAATGATGGGGCTTGCGAAGCAAGATGTGGTTGGTGCTCACGGAAAATAGGGTAAATTGAAGGATGTCTCAAAAGGGGGATGTGTGGCATGGACAACATAGCCCAACATGAATGAGGACACAGAGTCCCCACCACATCGCACAATCCTGGATGAGAACTTGGGCCAGGGGCCTAAAAAGGCTAAGGGACCTGAGGCTAGGCCAAGGATGGAAAGTTCCAGCCAGTTTGCAGTTTATTGTCATGCAAGAAAACTACTAAGTGGTTTTACATCCTTCAGTTGGGAAGGATCACACAGTTTAACATCATGTGATATGGACAGTTGTGATCTTAGTTTAAGGTCATTGAGCTCGGACCGTTTGGTAGTTTATCGTCATGCGGGAAAAATGCTGAGTGGTTTTACATCCTTTAGTTGGGATGGATCACACAGTTTTACATCGTGTCGGATGGATGGTTGTGATATTAGTTTAAGGTCATAGATCTTGGACCATTTGGCAGTTTATGGTCATGCGGGATGATAATATGCAGTTTAACATAATGCAGGATGAATATGAATAGTTTAACGTCATGATGGATGAAGATGAACAGTTTAATGTCATGCAGGATGATGATGCAGTTTAAAGTCATGCAGGATGATAATGATCATTTTAATGTCATGACGGATGAAGATGAACAGTTTAAAGTCATGTAGGATGATGATGCAGTTTAAAGTCATCAAGGACAATAATGAACAGTTTAACATCGTGCAGGATGATGATGGAGTTTAATGTCGTGCAGGACGATAATGATCAGTTTAACTTCATGACAGATGAAGATGAATAGTTTAATGTCATGTAGGATGATGGTGTAGTTTAATGTCATGCAGGATGATAATGAGAAGTTTAATGTCATGACAGACTAAGATGAACAGTTTAACATCATGCAGGACGATGATGTAGTTTAATATCGTGCAGGACGATAATGAGCATTTTAACGTCATGACAGAAGAAGATGAACAGTTTAACATCATGCAGGATGATGATGCAGTTTAATGTCATGTAAGATGAAAATGAGTAGTGTAACATCATGACGGATGAAGATGAATAGTTTAACGTCATGCAGGACGATGATGCAGTTTAAGGTCGTGCAGGACGATAATGATCAGTTTAACATCATGACGGATGAAGATGAATTTTTTAACGCCATGCAGGACAAAGACGCAGTTTAATGTCGTGCCGGACGATAATGAGTAGTTAAACATCATGACGGATGAAGATGAACAGGTTAACATCATGTAGGATGATGATGCGGTTCAAGTTCGTGTAGGATGATAATGATCAGTTTAACATCATGACGAATGAAGATCAACATTTTAACATCATGCAAAACGATGATGCCAGACAAATTGTGTCAGTAGAGGGATTGTCATCTCTACCCCATTCTTGTGGGTTGGGATGAGGGGGGAATCTATATGATGGGATTTCCCTAAAATTATCTGATAATAATTAACCTTCAACGAGCTGTTGTCAAGGCTACAGGGAGGACCATTGTGGTTGATGCAACGTGGTATTTGGGATGAAATTGAGTGTTGCATAGGTGGTAGGGATGACAACATCTACTCAGTCTGGAGTGGAAATGAAGCCATGATTGTTAGTAAGATGGGGTGATGGAGCCCGAAAGGCATGGAAGCCTAGAACATCAATACAATGGGGCGATGGATCCCAGAAGGCATGAAATCCTGCGCGTCAGTAAGACAGGGGCGATGGAGCCCGGAAGGCGTGGAATCCTGGAGCGTCAGTACCACGGGGGCGATGGATCTTGGAATGGGTTGAAGCTTGTATGTCAGTACGGCGGGGTGATAGATCCCAGAAGGCATAGAAGCCTTGAGCATCGGTACGATGAGGGCGATGGAGCCCAAAATGTGTGGAAGCCTGGGCATCGGTACGATGAGGGTGATGGATCCTGGAAGGCATGGAAGCCTAGACATCGGTATGACAGGGGTGATGGAGCCCAGAAGGCGTGGAAACCTGGACATCGGTGCGACATGGGCGATGAAGCCCGGAAGGCATAGAGGCCTGGAACATTGGTACGATGGGGGAAATGGAGCCCGGAAGTCATGGAAGCCTTGACGTTGGTACGATGGGAGAAATGGATCCTGGAAGGTGTGGAAGACTGGACATCAGTATGACGAGGCGATGGAGCCCGGAAGGTGTGGAAGCCTGGATGTCGGTACGACGGGGCGATGGAGCCCATAAGGCATGGTAGCCTGGACGTTGGTATGACAGGGGGGATGGAGCCCGAAAGGCATTGAATTCTGAAGTGTCATCTCATAAGGAAGGACAACTTTTTTGATGCATAGGCAGGACCTCCCTGATGGTTGATGTCGGGGACGGGGAGAACCATCATGTAAAATGGTATCTATGTAGGGAGCACCTCTGCAGTGGTTGTTGGTACTGTTGGAGATGCACCATTGGATTGGGGGGGGGTCCCCTAAGCATCCCATGGGGGTGGAGAAGTCTACGAGGAGTGGATGGAGTCAGGGGAGGATTCCCCATGCACGGCCTCTTAAGGCGGAGGAGTCGGCGAGGAGTCGGGGGAGTCGGGGGAGGATTCCCCCTGCGCGGCCTCTTAGAGTGGAAAAATCAGCGAGGAGCCAGTGGAGTCGAGTGGCGGATTCCACCTACGCGGCCTCTTGTGGTGGCGGAATTGGCGAGGAGATGATGGAGTCGGGTGGCGGATTCCACCTGCGCGACCTATTAAGGTAGAAGAGTCGGCAAGGACCTGATGGAGTTGGGTGGAAGATGCCACCTGTGCAACCTCTTGAGGCGGCGTCGTTGGTGAGGAGATGATAGATTTGGGAGGCAGATTCCACTTGTGCAGCCTCTTGAGGCGGTGTGGTTGGCGAGGATTTGATGGAGTTAAGTGGCAGATGCCACCTATGCGGCCTCTTGAGGAGAAGGATTCGGTGAGGAGCTGATGGAGTTGGGTGGTGGATGCCACCTACACGACCTCTAGAGGTGGCGTCGTCGGCGAGGAGCCTATGAATTTGGGTGGCAGATTCCACTTGTGTGGCCTCTTGAGGCGGTAGAGTCGGTGAGGAGCCAATGGAGTTGGGTGGTGGATGCCACCTACGTGGCCTCTTAAGGTGGCGTTATCGGTAAGAAGCCGATGGAGTTGGGTGGTGGATGCCACCTGTGCGGCCTCTTGAGGCGGCAGGGTCAGCGAGGAGCTGACGGAGTTAGGTGTAGGATGCCACCTACGCAGCCTCTTGAGGCGGCGGATTCAGCTAGGAGCCGATGGAGTTGATTGGAAGATGCCACCTGTGCGGCCTCTTGAGGCAGCGGGGTCGACAAGGAGCCGATGGAGTTGGGTGGTGGATGCCACCTGCGTAGCCTCTTGAGGCATCTTCTTCGGTGAGGAGCAGATGGAGTTGGGTGGCGGATTCCACCTACGTGGCCTCTTAAGGTGTAAGAGTTGGCGAGGAGCCAATGGAGTTGGGGGAGGATCCCCCCTGCACGACCTCTTGAGGCGGCAGAGTCGATGAGGAGCCGATAGAGTCAGGGTAGGATCCCCCATACATGACCTCTTGAGGAGGAAGAGTCATTGAGGAGCCAATGGAGTCGAGGGATGATCCCCCTGCACGAACTCTTGAGGCGGCAGAGTTGGCAAGGAGCCGATGGAGTCAGGTGGTCGATGCCACCTGTGTGGCCTCTTAAGGCTACAGAGTCAGTGAGGATCTAATGGAGTTGGGTGGCGGATGCCACCTGGGTGGCCTCTTAAGGTGGCGTAGGCGAGGAGCTGATGGAGTCAGGGGAGGATCCCCCCTGCACGACCACTTAAGGCAGTAGAGTTGTTGAGGAGACAATGGAGTTGGGTGATGAATGCCACATGTGTGGCCTCTTGAGGCGGCATCATTGGCGAGGAGCCGATAGAGTCGGGTGGCGGATGCCACCTACGCGGCCTCTTGAGGCGGCATCGTCGGTGAGGAGCCGATAGAGTTGGGTGGCGGATTCCACCTGTGCAGACTCTTGAGGCGGTGGTGTCAACGAGGAGCCGATGGAGTGGGGTGGCGGATGCCACCAATGCAGCCTCTTGAGGAGGCATCATCAGCGACGAGCTGATGGAGTCGGGTGGTGGATTCCACCTGCACAGCCTTTTGAGGCAGCGTCCTCGATGAGGAGTCGATGGAGTTGGGTGGCAGATGCCACCTGTGCGGCCTCTAGAGGCAGCGGTGTCGGCGAGGAGCCGATGGAGTTGGGTGGAAGATGCCACTTGAGCGGCCTCTTGAGGCGGTGGAGTCGGCGAGGAGCCGATGAACCCTAGTATTTACACACTCGATGGTACTCATCCTCTCACATATGAAGAAGAGGGGATTCACATGGGTGATGCCTCAATTTTCCCAACATATTTGGTCTACTCACTATTGAAGGAGAAGATCTTCACGTCGGGTTCACCATTTCTGTTTCCAATGCTTTCATCGGGGAACGAGCATCTGTTGCTGGAGGACGCACAGTTATTGCACCATATTCCCTCTTTCCAAAGGCGGGTGCCATCTGTTCCTTATTCAGGGAGGTTTTCTCCTTGATTGAAACGGGATGATGGAATGTTAGTTCTTCCTTCAGTGGATTCCTCCTCAGAACACGTCACCTAGTCCGGGTCTCCCTTGTATATTAATTCATGGTTCGTGAATATCATTTATGGTGCCATATCTTTATGGATGCCGATTAATTACACTACTTCTGTCATGACATTCCAGGGGGTCTTGACATGGTACCAACCTTCAGTCAGAGTAGACGGTAACATCAGGCATGTCGAGAAATATCTGGATATGTGGACATTGGGGAAACTGTATTCTTCCTCATAAGAGGAAATCTCAAGGGTACAGAACCCGAGGCATCTCACATTGAATGCAAGAATCATATTCCATAGGCATGTATCTGTGGTTTTCCCTGGCTTCCCATGTTTAATGTAACACCCCAAGCTTCCATGGTATGCTTCTCATTGAATAATATAGTACCGTGTGTTATACGCAACTTCGAGTTCTATCACACACCACAACCAATCAAAATAGTCATTATGAATATTAATACATAATTTTTGATATTTTATAAAATTTATCTCTGAAAGTGGACTTCATTTTTGTATTCAGAATATCGAATTTAGCCAAGGGTGAAATTTTGGTACTTTTCGGATAACTTTTATATTTTGATGAATAGTGAAAATTATTAAATTTTAATTTAAAAAAACTTTTTTAATCAAAATAATTAATAGTGATAAATTATGAATCTGAGTAGGTTTAAAGTATATTTAGAATATATTTTTACCATTTAATACAATGTTGGTCATTGGACATAATTTTACAATTAAACCGGACATAAACAAGTGTCAATCTTTTGATAGTTATTATATCTTAAAAACACGCTTTTTGTTTTGACAGCGGGAATTAATTTTAAATTAATTTATGCCACTTCTATGTTTTGAATTTGGAAAAATGGATTCAATATTTGGAATCAGTATGTCCAAATTTTGTAAATAAGTAACTCTTATTTTTAGTCATTTTGAATAATTACTTCGGTAAATATTTTATTTACCATGGTTAAAGGGTAAATCTGGTAAATAAGGGTAAAAAATAATATTATAATAATATTAAATTACCGTAAAACGTGTCCTAATATTATTGGTGGATACATGTCTGCCAATGGACATCTTTGGGTCAATTTTGGGATCCCATGGAGCCACTTCTAGGTGAAAGGGACACTTTATATTAATTAAGTTAAAATAAATACAAAAAAGACATAAGCTTAGATCTTTTAGAAAAACAATATTTACATAGGGTTATATATGTTATATTTTTTACTATAAATATTAATTAGAAATATAAATAGATTTCCTACATAATGATATTTCATTTATAATTTTCAGACGTTGAAAAAGTAAAAATATATATGACACAATAATGATGCAGTTTTTACCTTATTAATGAAAGAATCAAATAATTGGTATTATAAATGTTAAAATAAATATAATTTGAAAGTTTTGATGACATAAAAGAATTTCATTGGTTAATATGACATGTTAGGTTTTCTTAAATTAATTTTTTTCTAATTAATAAAGTTGTTAATACTTTAACAAAAATCCATTATTGAGTAGTGTCAAAATTGACATAAATGAGTTTTTAAAACAAATATTATATTATTAATTGATATTCAATTCCTAAAAATCTAAGGTTCGGCCAAGAGACTTATATCATTATATTTTTATCATTAATGGGACACTTTAGGGTCTCTTTGATGTATATAGTAATTTTATTAACTATATAATATAAAAATACAAAGTGACATGGTAAATGTCAATCTAATTAACTAAGAGTTTAAACTAAATGATAAGGTTAATATAATGACCTAAACCTATCTAAAATCTATTGGTTTAGTGTTTTTCTACCTATACTCACCTTAACCTTTAAATATTCCACTTTGGAGCCATTAGAAACCGAATATGAATTTATTATAAAATAATATTTCTAGCTTTTCCTAAAGAGCCCCTTACCCCTCTTATAAAAGGGAACTCCCCCTTCTCATTAATTCACACTTTCAAAGCCTTTTGGTTCCTCAAAACTCTGCCCAAATTATCTCTCAACTTCCCTTACTTAAACCTAGAGGCCTTATTTTGATCAGAAAACCAACCTAGGGAGCCCTTTTGATCAAATCAAAAGGAAGAATCCGAAGAAGAGGTAATGTTTTCACCACCCTCTTTCAAGTTCCTTTCTTCTTCAACTTATTCTTTCTTTGTTATTTCTATTATAAAATAATAAATCCAGTATCTCCTATATAATTTTATGTTATTATAAATATGGTACATCCATATTCATTATTCTATCCATCCTTTGAATGACATGTCACCATACGTGCGTATGTATGGCTTACCGTCTCCACGTCGTGGTGTAATTGTTATTCAATACATTATTAATTGGATGGGTATAATAATGATGTGTATTTGATGTAAATAACAAATATAACATTATAAGTATTCTGTGTATATGATATACCATCCAATTATATATTATTTTAATATCAAAAGAATGATATTTTTTCTCGTGCGTACGTACGTATTACCGTCTCCACAACGCGATGAGATTCATTTCCATGTTCACCATTCATCGACGATTATAAAAATATATATTACTAATAAGTATGTAATATATGAAATAATAATTCTACTAGAGATATATATATTTATATATATAAGTATTTATGTACTTACATATATCTTATTCACTTACTTCCGTTCAATACTATATGAAAACAGAAACAGCATTTATGCGTACGTACGGACTACCGTCTCCATAAACGGTTTTTTCCATTTCATATATATGTCTATTATACATATTTATATTCTAAGTATATATGATATATTTATCATGTTTTATATTTTTTAAGTATTTAAATCATTATCTAAGTGATACAATCAAGAGTAACAAGTTAAAACACGTACGATAAAGAAAGTGATTATTACCCGAAATGTTAATTCAACATGAAAATTATTATTAAATGGGTAGTATAAAGTCATAAATGAATCATGTATGATATAACTAATATTAATATGGTTTTGGTATAATTTAATAACATACTACGATCTTTGTACAGGAGGTTAAACGTACCCTCAACTAAAGTAAAGTGCAAGGTAAGGGGTTTACATCTCACTCATTATTCATGTGAGATTCATGCCATATTGCCACTATTACCTTTTGTGTGGTGTATGTACTGCTCATAACTGTATTATTTGTGTAATACACTTTAATTTATGTGTATTTACATATTAATTGTATGATACCTCTTTCATTGGTTGTATGCTTCGTAAGTTACCAAATTGGTAAGTGTTAATTCCTCAATCTCATTATTATCCGAGATTATTTACGTCTAAGTATTTACTGGGAAATTTTTATCATCCATATCCATTTTTCCTAAAAAATGATTTCAAAATGAATATTTTAAGGATTTTAAAATCTATTATTTATCAATATCATAATTTCAAATGTTTTAAAGATTTATCTTTCTAGGTCTTTTAAATTAATGTCCATGTTTTCAAAATGATTTTAAGGATTTATTTATATGGACATGAATGTTTTGAAATGATAATTCTTTTCAAAAGATTCAATGTGTTATGGGATACTTTGATTAAAAAATCTATTTTAAATTACTTCCTTTATAAATTTGTGAGTTTTAAATGATTTTACAAAAAGGATATTTCTCTCAAAAAGTTTTACTCATCATTTTCATCTATGTCAACATCCTTTGATGGATTTTAAGCTTATTTGAAGTTGATTTATTATAAAAAACATCCGTTGAAGGTTTTGTGATATGTTTGACTGTGGATGTGTTATTTTTATTCCATTCATAGTTTATGGAGAAAGTGTTGACATTTCGTATGCTAGTTTTAATACGAATGTTTATGTTATGTTTAAACCTATTCATATGAGGAATGCATTGGACTTGGTAAGTGACAGGTGGAGCCCGTTATAGATACTAGATGCATCAGTAGGTCTCATGAGACAAACTAGTGTCTTGGCATGAGGCCTTGACAAAATCTTATTTGTAGTCTTGGCACGAGGCCTTGGCTATGTGGTTATGATAGTCTAGCATTATGCATTCCATCATTATGAAAGTGGTTATTAATATTTCATGTGATTATTCAATTAATAGAATATCCATGTTAATAAGTAAATGGAATTATTTCATTTCATTTTTTCCATATTATGGTTAATTTCATGTTTAAAAGGCTTTTGTTTTAGTTATACATTGCCTTAAATGTTTATGCTTATTTATGAAAGTTTTCGTTGTATTATTATCCTTACTGAGCATCTGATCTCACCCCTTTCTATGTTTTATTTTTCCCAGGATTCCAAGAAGTGTATTATGATTGATATGCAGGGTTAAGCTAAAGGGAATAATGGTGTTCTCAGAGAACTATTTACGCTATGTTTTATGTTTGAAATTTTAATGTAATGTTAATGTATGTAATCTATTATCCAAGACTGCTAAACTGATCGGTCCTTCGGGACTTGATTCCTTGTAATCATGCCAAAGTATTAAAATAATGCACCGACTCCGGGTAACTGGGGTCGGGGCGTTATAGTTGGTATCAGAGGATGTTTAGCAATATCCTTAGAAACTAGATTTAGATAAACTTTGATTAGAGAACATATCCCTAAGATAGACATTGAGGATTAGTATAGAAGAACTTCCTAGAATTTTGGTATTGTAGAGATTTTGTGAGTTTTATAAGAAATACATCCATGTCTAGATATGAGCAGGTAGAGGCGGCTCTTGCACAGATGTGCCTAGGGATAAAACCCAAAAACACCACTTTGAGCTTGACTCGAACGGGAACTAGTGCACGACAACAGGCCTTGCTGCACTCTTGGTTACGACACTCTCGGGGGATATGCTTAGGATAATTCTCATTTTCGTTACAAACCATTATGAAGAGTTTATGAGTATATACTCCCTCAAGGAAAACATTTTTATGATTATGCATTATATCCATAAACTGTTTAATTTATGATTAAGTGTTTTACAAGTTTGGGATTAGGTATTGCTATTAATAAACTAATCTAGTGTATGCCATTGTTTAGAAATGGTGCTCAGTAGAAGTAATGAGAACTCCAACAATACGCATGATCCAAAGAGTAAGAAGGATCATATCTTTCATGGTATTAAGCCAGAATTTAGAAGGGAAATAGTCTCCCATGTGTTATCATCATATGAAAAAATAGTATCATGTGTTGATAAGATAAGTAAAGAGTCCTCAAAATCCTATGGATTAGAAGGGAATCCAGAGAAGAAAATGATGTTAGAGAGAAGGATAGATAAAGGTAAAAAGTTAAAGAAGGATTTTCCCATATGTGATCATTGTGTAAAGAATCACCTTGGAAAATTCATGAAGGTAATGGGAGTATGTTATAAGTGTGGAGAAAAAGGATACCACATTCGTGATTGCGAGGGAAAGAAAAAGGTTTCAAATGTACAATGCTTGATCTGTAAAGAGTGGGTACACTATGCGAATCAATGTTTAAATCATCAGAGTATGCCCCAAATGATGCTATTGGATAATAATAAAGTTATGATACTACCACGGATGAAGAGGAATGACTAGTGTTATTATGTTGTTATTAAAGAATTATTTCATTTGAGTGTTGTATCAATGATGTACTGGTTATATGAATTATGAAGATAAATAAGTATTGTACTACAGTACTATTTCATTGAGGATTTGAGATTATATGGTACTATGAAAAGTGACTCAACAGCAAGTTAATTTTTTTTTGAAAATACATGTTTGAAGGAAAGGTAATCCTTAATATGGTCTTGATTCTAGGGTAGTGATTTTAGAATAATACATGATTGATTTGGATAAATTATATTGGATATTCTTGACTACCTTGAAACTAAATAATGATTTGTATATTCCATCATTTTTGGTGTTTACAACATTTTTGGATTGAAGGAGTATATCCATTATTCTTTAAGGAATAAGGTATCATGAATGTAATCAATAAGGTTTTATGGTAATTCAGGATGTCGCAGTGTTTTAAAAGAATACATGATGAAGGTGCTCAAATGTTATTACGTGGTAAAAAGGATCTTCATTGTGTTTACCTTCATTATAAATTTGGACTGAAGTATTTTAGATAGTTCTAGTTTGGATTATTTTTGGATTTCCATAAAAGGACAACTCGGAGGTCGGGCGGCAACCCGTCGCGTCCGGCAAGGCCGCGAGACTTGAACCCGCAACCGAAGGGCAACAAGGGTGTATCACCTACCAAAGACCCACGTGATGTCCTAGATTAAATAATGTAGTTTTTTTTTAAATATCTGGCAGTTGAGTTAAAAATTCATTATTTGGAACCCTATATGAATAGGATAAATAGAATATTTCTTTTACATTCTATTATCTTTTAGATTGAAAGATGAGTTTGTGGTAGAAATTAGTTAAAGGATGGAACTCTACTTGTCAAGACAATATTTTTCTTCTTCTCTTATTCTATGAAGAAAATAATTCCTATACTTTATTTAAGGTATTCTAAAACCAAAAATTTGTTATCCTAATACCCTATGTTTTGTTGAACCAATGGTATTTCAAATCATCATAGATTGATTAATTTAAGGACCTCAATTTTACACTTGTTTGTGATTGATGACCTCAATCACTACCTATAAATATTTAAATTTGTCCTCCAATTATATGTCTATAATTTCCACCAATCATCTCCTAATCTAGATCATAATTTGGTGGTGACCCTTTCATTTCACTTTTCCTCTTATTAAGACTATATTTTATTAACCCAATTTCTGATGTGGGTTTTCCCACAATGATATTTTCTATTTTCAACCTTTTATATTCAAAAAACAATTTAAAATTACAGGGACACAATTTATTGAAGTAGGTTAGAATGTAACACCCCAATCTTCCATGGTACGCTTCTCATTGAATAATACAGTACCGTGTGTTATACACAACTTCGAGTTCTATCACACACCACAACCAATCAAACTAGTCGTTATGAATAGTAATACCTAATTTTTGATATTTTATAAATTTTATCTCTGAAATTGGACTTCGTTTTTGGATTTGGAATATCGAATTTAGCCTAGGGTGAAATTTTGGTACCTTTCAGATAACTTTTATATTTTGATGAATAGTGAAAATTATTAAATTTTAATTAAAAACAAATTTTTTAATAAAAATAATTAATAGTAATAAATTATGAATTTGAGTGGGTTTAAAGTATATTTAGAATATATTTTTACCATTTAATACAATGTTGGTCATTGGATATAATTTCACAATTAAACCGGACATAAATAAGTGTCAATCTTTTGATAGTTATTATATCTTAAAAACACGCTTTTTGTTTTGACAGCGGGAATTAATTTTAAATCAATTTATGCTACTTCTGTGTTTTGAATTTGGAAAGATGGATTCTATATTTGGAATCAGGATTTCCGAATTATGTAAATAAGTAACTCTTATTTTTAGACATTTTTAATAATTTCTTCGGTAAATATTTTATTTACCATGGTTAAAGGGTAAATCCGGTAAATAAGGGTAAAAAATAATATTATTATAATATTAAATTACCCTAAAACATGTCCTAACATTATTTTTGGATACATGTCCGACCATGGGAATCTTTGGGTCTATTTTGGGATCCCATGGAGCCACTTGTAGGTGATAGGGACACTTTATATTAATTACGTTAAAATAAATACAAAAATGACATAAGCTTATATCTTTTAGCAAAACAATTTTTACATAGGGTTATATATGTTATATTTTAGATTATAAATATTTATTATAAATCTAAAAATATTTCCTACATAATTATATTTTATTTATAATTTTTATACATTGAAAAAGTAAAAATATATATGACACAATAATAATGCAGTTTTTTCTTTATTAATGAAATAATCAAATAATTGTTATTATAAATGTTAAAATAAATATAATTTGAAAGTTTTGATGACATACACGAATTTTATTGGTTAATATGACATGTTAGGTTTTCTTAAATGAATTTTTTTCAAATTAATAATGTTTTTAGGACTTTAGAAAAAATCAATTATTGAGTATTGTCAAAATTGACATAAATGAGTTTTTAAAACAAATATTATATTATTAATTGATATTCAATTCCTAAAAGATAAGTTTCGGCCAATAGAGTTATATCATGATATTTGTATTATTAATGGACCACTTGGGGGTCTCTTGGATGTATATGGTAAGTTTATTAACTATATAATATAAAAATACAAAGTCATATGGTAAATGTCAATCTAATTAACTACGAGTTTAAACTAAATGATAAGGTTAATATAATGACCAAAACCTATCTAAAATCTATTGGTTGAGTGGTTTTAGACCTATCCCCACCTTAAACTTTAAATAATCCACTTTTTATCCATTATAAACTGAATATTAACTTATTATAAAATAATATTTCTAGCTTTTCGTAAAGAGCCCCTCACCCCTCTTATAAAATGGAACTCCCCCATCTCATTAATTAAAACTTTCAAATCCTTTTGTTTCAGAAAAACTCTTACAAAATGCTCTCTCAACATACCTCACTTAAACCCAGAGGCCTTATTTTGACCAGAAAGCCAACCTACGGAGCCCTTTTGATCAAATAAAAAGGAAGAACCCGAAGAAGAGGTAATGTTTTCACCACCCTCTTTCAAGTTCCTTTCTTCTTCAACTTCTTCTTTATTTGTTATTTCTATTCTAAAATAATAAATCCATTATATCCTATATACTGTGATTTTATTATATATATGGTAAATCCATATTCATTATTCAATCCATCCTTTGAATGACATGTCACCATACGTCCGTATGTACGGCTTACCGTCCCCACGTCGTGGATTAATTGTTATTCAATATATTATTATTTGGATGGGTATAATAATGATGTGTATTTGATGTAATTAAAAAATATAACATTATAATTATTCTGTATATATGATATACAATCAAATTATATATTATTTTAATATCAAAGGAATGATATTTTCGCTCATTCGTACGTACGGATTACCGTCTCCACGACGCGATGAGATTCATTTCGAAGTTCACCATTCATCGACGATTATAAAAATATATATTACTAATAAGTATGTAATATATGACATAATAATTCTACTGGATATATATATATATATATAATTATTTATGTACTTACATATATCTTATTCACTTACTTCTGTTCAATACTATATGAAAACAGAAACAACGTTTATGCGTACGTACGGACTACTGTCTCCATAAACGGTGTTTTCCATTTCATATATATGTCTATTATACATATTTATATTCTAAATATATATGATATATTTATCATGTTTTATATTCTGTACGTATTTAAATCATTATCTAAGTGATACAATCAAGAGTAACAAGTTAAAAAACGTACGATAAAGAAAGCGATTATTACCCAAAATGTTAATTCAACATGGAAATTATTATTAAATGGTTAGTATAAAGTCATAAATGAATCATGTATGATATCATAAATATTAATATGGTTCTGGTATAATTTAATAACATACTACGATCTTCGTACATGAGGTTAAATGTACCCTCGACTAAAGGAAAGTGCAAGGTAAGGGGTTTACATCTCACTCCTTATTCCTGTGAGATTCATGCCATATTGCCACTATTACCTTTTGTGTGGTGTATGTACTACCCATAATTGTATTCTTTTTGTAATACACTTTAATTTATGTGTATTTAAATATTCATTGTATGATACCTCTTTCATGGGTTGTATGCTTCGTAAGTTACCAAATTGGTAAGGGTTAATTCCTCAATGTCATTATTATCCGAGATGGTTTATGTGAAAGTATTTACTGGGACATTTTTATCATCCATGTAAATTTTTCATAAAAATGATTTCAAAATGATGTTTTTAAGGATTTTGAAAGGTACTCTTTATCAAGATCATAATTTCTAATGTTTTAAAGATTTATCATTCTAAATATTCTAAATTAATGTCCGTGTTTTCAAAATGATTTTAAGGATTTATTTATATGGACATGAATGTTTTGAAATGATAATTATTTTCAAAATATTCATAGTGGTATGGGACACTTTTATTCAAAAATCTCTTTTAAATTACTTCCTTTATAAATGTGTGACTTTTAAATGATTTTACAAAAAGGATATTTCTATCAAAAAGTTTTACTCATCATTTTTATCTATGTCAACATCCTTTGATGGATTTTAAGCTTATTTGAAGTTGATTTATTATAAAAAACTTCCATTGAAGGTTTTGTGATATGTTTGACTATGGATGTGTTATTTTTATACCATTCATGGTTTATGGAGAAAGTATTGACATTTCTTATGCTAGTTTTAATATGAATGTTTATGTTATGTTTAAACCTATCCATATGAGGAATGCATTGGACTTAGTAAGTGATGGGTAGAGCCCGCTACAGATCATCGATGCATCAGTAGGTCTTATGAGACAAACTAGTGTCTTGGAACGAGGCCTTGACAAAATCTTATTTGTAGCCTTGGCACGAGGCCTTGGCTACGTGGTTATGATAGTCTGGCATTATGAATTCCATCATTATGAAAGTGGTTATTGATATTGCATGTGATTATTCAATTAGTGGAATATACCTGTGAATAAGTAAATGGAATTATTTCATTTCATTTTTTCTATATTATGAAGAAGTTAAATTTTCAAAGGCTTTTGTTTTAGGTATACATTGCCTTAAATGTTTATGCTTATTTATGAAAGTTTCTGATGTATTATTATCCTTACTGAGCATCTGAGCTCACCCCTTTCTATGTTTTATTTTTCCCAGGATTCCAAGAAGTGTATTATGATTGATATGCAGGGTTAAGCAAAAGGGAATAATGGCGTTGTCAAAGAACTATTTAAACTATGTTTTATGTTTGAATTTGTAATGTAATGTTAATGTATGTAATCTATTTTCCAATAATGTTAAACTGATCGGTCCTTTGGGACTTGATTCCTTGTAATCATGCCAATGTATTAAAATAATGCACCGACTCCGGGTAACTGGGGTCAGGGCGTTACATTTAAAATAGGGTATGCTGCAAGTTTAACATCTAGCAGAGATGGTTATGCTAAAGTCGTGTCTTCTGAGGTTTTCCTCAGGCATCTCATGTTTAACACGAGGTAGGCCACGAGTTTAACATCTTGCGGAGACGGAATTATGGTGATCTAAACGTCCCATAGATACGGATCAGAGGTGGTGCGTCCCGTAGAGGGGAGATGTCACACCGTGAAAGCTGATCTGGACACCACTGAGGGCGGATCAGGGAGTGTGCACCCCAGAATGGGGGAACCCAAGCTTTACCATTGGATGGGATTGAACCTCGGGGAGGTTTCCTACGTACCCTTTGTAGACAACAGGGATAAAAACACACGTAGTTCTAAGAGGTGATAAATTAGGGTGTACACAGATAACAACAACCCGAATACAAGTTGGGGATTACGCATGGATAATAGCCAAGGTACTGCTAGAAGCAAGGAAGAAATGGATGACATGATCCCACCAGGATATGGTAGCCCAGGTAAAAATCAGTATGGACGATGGATAGTTGAATGCAGTGGAGGGGGAATGGGATGGTCATGAAGGCGATGGTAGTGTTGGTCTTAAGTCTCAAAGAAACTTCCTACGTATCCCCGTGGCAGGGAATCAAAGTTCGCATAGTTCGGTGGGACGATGGGACACCTGAGGAGGTGGCTCGTGAAAATGGACGGATGGATGGGACCCAAAAGAATTAGAACCTCCATGTTGGGGCATGATCTTCCTGGAACACATGGGATCGAGGGGTAGATCAGGATGAGACATGGGTGCTGGGCTTTAACCTCATGGAGGCTTCCTACGTATCCCCGTGGCAGAGAATCAAAGTCTGTGTAGTTCATTTGGTGATGGCTTACTGTTGATTGGGTACTTCAACAGTTTACCACCAAATGAGGTTGACAACGGCATATTGTTGAATGGGGGAACAATGGCTTAATGCTGATTGAGTTCCACAGTTTAACTTCATACAGGACGGGGGTGAACCGGCGTAAAAGAGGACCTAGGGCCAAGAGAGATGGTGGGACTTAACCTATGGGAGGCTTCTTACGTACCTCGCTTTTTCAAGGATCAAAGACCACATAGTTTAGAATTCGGGTGCGGAGCTTACACTCTAGGCCGCCTGAAGTATTGGTGAACCAACGTGAATATGGTTGAAACGACCTGGGTGTTGGGCATGAAATTCATGGGGGAATCCTGTGTACCCTGCCTTAGAAAGGATCAAAGACCCTATAGTTAGTAACGGTGGGTCGGTGAACCAATGTGAAAGAGGTCCTGGGGTCCCATTGGTGGTGGGCTTGAACCTCAGGGAGGATTATTACGTACCATGTCGGTGCAATGATCAAATTCCATGTAGTTTTGAATGAGGAGGTTGGTGAACCGACGTGAAAGAGGACCTGTGGTCCCATGGGTGTTGGACTTGAACCTCAGGGAGGCTTCCTATGTACCCTTCCTTGGCAAGGATCAAAGTCACCATAGTTCGGAATGGGGTGTCGGTGAACCGACGTGAAGGAGGACCTGGGGTCCCATGGGTGGTGGGCTTGAACCTCGTGGAGGCTTCCTATGTACCTCCCCTTGGCAAGGATAAAAGACCACGTAGTTCAGGTGGTGAGGAATGGGGCTTACACTCTAGGCGGCCCAAAGAGGATTTCATGGTCGATGATTGCTCTAAGCCCACGTGAGTCATGCTCGGTGTGAGAAACAAGATACAACAAAGACCTGACGATCACAACACAGTGGTGCGTCCATGAAGGGTGGTGAATGGGGCTTACGGAAGGAAGTTGCCCAAGTGCCGCTATGGAGGGGTAATGTTGATTGGGTATTACGCAAGGACGTTGCTCGGGTGCTGCTATGGAGCGGCAACGGTGGATGGGGATTACGTAATGAAGGTGTGTGGGTTCCACTATGGAGAGGCAATGGTGGATGGGGCTTACACAAGGAAGCTACCCGGGTGCCCCTATGGAGCGGCAATCTTGAATGGGGATTACGGAAGGAAGATACTCGGGTTCCGCTATGGAGCGACAACGGTGGACGGGTCTTATGCGAGGACGTTTCCCGGGTGCCACTAAAGGTCAATGGGGCTTACGCAAGGAATCTTCCCGGGTTCCACTATGAAGCAACAATAGTTAATGGGGCTTACGCAAGGAAGCTTCTCGGGTGCCGTTATGGAGCGGCAATGGTGGATAGGGCTTACGTGAGAATGTTGCTCAGGTGCCGCTATGGAGCGGCAATAGTGAATGGTGCTTACGCAAGGAAGCGGCCCGTGTGCCGCTATGGAGCGACAATGGTGGATGGGACTTACGCGATAATGTTGCACGGGTGCCGCTATGGAGAGAAGATGGTGAATGGGGCTTACGCAAGGAAGCTGCCTGGGTGCCACTATGGAGTGTCAATGGTGGATGGAGCTTACGCAAGGAAGCTACCCATGTGCCACTATAGAGCGGCAATGGTGCATGGGGCTTACGCAAGGAAGCTTCCCATGTGCCGCTATGGAGCGGAAATGGTGGAAGGGGCTTACGCAAGGAAGCTGCCTGTGTGCTGCTATGGAGTGGCAATGGTGAATGGGGATTACGCAAGGAATCTGCCCTAATGTCTTCCTCATGTCTGGCCATGATGGCATCCCAACCCACTGGCGGGTTGAGGCCTACACCTATACACTGGTGCACAAGAAAGATAATGCCAATGGCATTGGAATCAGTCCGAACAAAGGGAGATGAAAAGTGGGAATCACATGCCTGACATTCAGAACGCAACGAGGGTGGCATGGTGATGGAGGATAGATTTTAACCATGTTCGAAACACAGAATCCATATCGCGTTAGCCCGAAATGGGGACAAACAAATGTGGGTTGATTGCTGGCCGTGTTCGAAACATAGGACCTGACTCAAAGTGTTGTCCACAGTCTTATGGGGTGTTGGACCAGTAAGGTAGGTGAGTTGATGCATCATGGGACCGGGTTGTTAGGGGGTCCCTTCAGACATGGAAGGGGATGAAGATCCAAATAAAGGACACCCAAAGCATGAGGTGGAGTGATTTAATGTTTGAACAGATTCCAATGCTCTTGAAATTATGCCACTGTAATCATGGCATTAGGAATCTTATGCTTGGATCATAAGGCATCTATTTTATTGATCTAGAGGCGTCCTATGTTTGGAGCATAGGGTGCACTACAGTTTATAGTCATGTAGATAGGAATATTGTCTTCCTACGCTTGGAGCATAAGGCATCTCTTGTTTAGAGTAAGAGGAATCCTATGTTTAGTACATAGGGAGTACTACAGTTTATAATAATTTAGAGAGGATTATTGGCATCTTATTCTTGGAGCATAAGAATCTATCGTATAGGGAAATAGGCATCCTATGGTTGGTACATAGGGTGTACTAAATTTTATAGTCATGTAGATAGGACTATTCGCATCTCATGCTTGGAGCATAAGGCATATCTTATTTGGATCAAGAGGAATCCTATGTTTAAAAAATAGGGAATACTGTTGTTTATAGTCATTAGAGAGGACTGTTAGGCACAAGGCGCCTAGAAATTGTTAGTTTTGGGACTTACGCAAGGGTGGACCTTTCTGGTTCATACTGGCATAGGAGCGAAATGATAGGGTTTGGACGAGTTTCTTGAGGAATGGTTCGACTCAAGGTACTCGAGAAATTGATGATGATAATATCAACTCATGACATTTGAAATTTACCGAGAGAAATATGTCGACTCAAGGTGTTTAATGGTGTGTGGAGGAGTATCTCAAATCATGGTATCCCATAGGTGGAAGGTGGTTGCGCATATGGGCGCAATGGAAAATGTCGACGTACCGACACGAAAATTTCGTGGTGCGAATCACCATTTTTCATGGGAGTCAGTGATGGGAGAGAAGGGACTAGCCCGAAGGGTCGGGACCGCAATCCGGTACTGACCCCGAGCAGGGGTGCGAGGGAATAGGCCCCACGGTATGGACCGGTGGGCGTGAAGGTATGAGCATCGCAAATGATAGGACTTCGCGAAGTAGCTTCGCGGAGCATGGCCTCGCGAAGCATGGACTCGCGGAGCAAAGGTATCGTAGAGAAAATGGATCTCATGGAGCAAAGGTCCCACAGGGCCAAGGTCTCTCATAGAGAAAAGGTCTAGCGGAGCAAAGGGCTCTTACAGAGCAAGGGCAGCTCACAGAGCAAAGGTCTCTCGCATAGCAAAGGTCTCTCATGAAGCAAAGGGCTCACACACAATGCTCGCGGAGCATTGGACTCACAGAGCAGTACAGTGTATGAAGATTCTCACGGAGCATGGACTCACGGAGTAGCATCGTGAAGCAAGCTGCTCGCGGAGCATGGGCTCGCGGAACTGCTTCGTGAAAGAAGTTGCTCGTGGAGCATGGGCTCACAGAGCTGCTTTGCGAAGGAAAGTGAAGCTCTGTGAACCAGGAGATCGGCTGCCCAAGGGGAGGAGTGTCCTTGGGGAAGGGGGTGAGCTGGGTATTTATAGGTGAGAGGTGCCACGAAGCAGATCTTGCTCAGCGTGGAGATGGATCTTGCTTTGCGGTGGGTTCACGAATGTCAAAGGGATTCACAGAGACATCCCGCCTCATTGCTTCACAGAAGGTCACGAATGTCAAGGGTTTTACAGAGCCATCCCACATCTTTTCTTCACGGTGGGTTGCGAACATCAAGGGGTTTGCGGAGCCATCCCACCTCCTTCCTTCACGGTAGGGCTCCACGATCACGGAGGGAGCTTCGCGAATGGGATTTGCAAACCAGTTTTCCAACCCAACTTTAAATGCCCATAACTCCTTATATGTAATTCCATTTGAGCTCTATGACCTATAAAATTGAAGCTTATGAAACGGGATACACTCTTGTATCATTTATGGGAGAATTTGGAAATTTTTAGGGATTCGTTTTCCAGGGTCTATAGTTCCAAAACCCATGACATGTTTGGATAATGATCCTTAATTACATTTGGATTACATTTTTTTCTTTCAATTTTATAAAAATATTTATTTATTTCATGTAACACTTTTTTCAAGAGTTTTATTGAATCCCCAATCATTAAATTTGTTTCCTTTATTAAAAAATCCATTATGGTAATATTTTTTATAACCATAATAAAGACTTATATGATTAGTATATAAAAAAATTACAATAATATAATAATAATAATATATATGTTAACTTTAATAATAAATAAATAAAAAGTCAGTGACCAAAGTTATATAATCCCATTATTAAAATATAGGGTTACAAATGTCTCAAAATAAGAGTTTTGTGATGGACTCTTTCAAAAATAAAATTAAAAATACTCAAGGATTCCTTAAACTCAAAAAAAGGTGTTTTAGTTGAATACCTTATTTTCATGATCATATTCTAAATAATTTTTTCTCTTAGTATATGTGGGTGGTGATAAAGATAACAGAGAAAAGTAACTCTAGAAATTTTAACCACTATGTAGTTAACCTCCAAGAGTGATGAATGGTATTGAAACGTATTACTTGAAAAATAGTTTTATAGTTGAACTCTATCCACAAGTTAGTCCATACCATTTATTTAGAAACATTTTCATCTTTAATGATTCCATGTATTTAAGATTTCAATTAAAAATGTATCTCTACATGACTAGAAGAAATATCCAATAACACACCCTGAATGATCTCAGTAGATTACACAACACTTTGAAAGTCCCATATTCCCCATAGATTCTCTATCTATATTGATCATGATCTAACCTGAAAGTTATTATTTCTAGATAATTTCAATAGTATGATTAATTTTTTTTACTTACCATCAATTAAAATACACTTTATGAATGAGAAGTCATGTATAGAGTTGTGAAAACCTCCACCATTTACTAGATATACCTCAAAAATTGTATCAATTTTGAATACCTTCGTCAATATTGTGAATCATATTTCCCATGTTCCCATTAATCATGTAATCGTAATCTATGATCTTATGATATTTTTTGTTGTGACACCACCAGAGAATTATAATTCTCATCAAAAATTGTGCTGAGAATTAACCACATCCTTTAACCTGTAATTCAAGATGGTTTCCCCCTACACACTCTCTTCTAATTATTTTGATCCCACTATGTTAGTTGTGTGGGTTTTTATGGGTGTGTTTCTCTATGAGATTCTGAGAGTGGTAATAACTACCAAAGGTATAAATTTTAATTTTGTATTTATTTAGTTGTTGGGGATAGTTAAATATAGAATGGCGTTGTTACTAATTTAAATTCATTTCCAATCTTAAAACCTCACAAAGAAACATGTATAGACAACCCCACACACCAAATACTAGATAGATTTTTAAAAACAATAGAAAATGAACACACTGGTATTTTCTAATTTCAAATTTCAGTATATAAATTTAATTATAATGTCTTGTCACACTAGGTACAATAGTGTGAGGTTCAATGAAACCCCCATGAGAGTTCAAAAATACCCTTATTTCATTAATCCATCCAATCTTATCAAACAATAGTAGTTGACAAACCACATAAAAATCTAGAATAAAATTTTAAAAAAATATTAAAAATATATGATAGAAAATTATATGAAATTTAAAATATCATTTATTTTATTAATAAATCACATTATTATCTAATGTCTATTATTAGTAGAATATGATAGAAACAACTGAAAAATTATCACTGTGATATAAGGTACTTCAAAAAATATAGTATCTTTCCACTCTATGCATTCAAAAATCAAATAAGTGTTTTTAGTAGAATAAGGGTTAATTTGACCCTGATTGAAAACTTCATAGACACCATTAAGTAACAGTTATTGAAAACTCATTCTATCTCTAATACACAATCACATAATAACTTTCCACTTATTATAATAAATATGAAAGTAGTGTTTATTTAATTTCTAAATATGGATTTATACCTATATTATATAATAGAATAATGTGACTAAGATCTTGAAAAAAATCATTTAGGAATCCAAAAAAACTAAATGATGAATAAATATAACACATGTAACATATAAAAATGTGTTTTTTTGAATTATTTACGTGGTTTTTTATATAATGAGAAATTCATTATTTTTTAGAATTTAATAGGTACAGCTTATTTTCTCAAAATATTTTCATCAAGTATACGAACTATAATCAATGATTTTTCAAAAGAACTCTTATACAAGTAACACTCATCAAATGTGATACGTGTTTCTAAACAAGCCCTAATAAAAATCAAAATATAATCTCCAAAAAAATGATAATCAAAAAAAAATTTCTCTCAAGGTACATCAAAAACCAAAATATCCAGATCCTTGACCCTATTGGGACATAATAAAGTTACTTAAATAAAAAATTAATTTTTTAATCTCGCATAAAATCTCTCTACATAATAAAGAAACATGTAATTACCTCAAAATGGACCATCTATAAGGAACACGTGTTCTCTTTTTCTAACAATACAATATTCAATTATTAATACTATTTCAGAATACATCATAATGAATGTGGTTATGTGCTTATATATTCCAACATAATAATTAATTGTTTTTTAAAAAGCATACTTCAAGACTTATTTAGAAGGAGGGTCAAAAATGTAGTCCATAATAATTTCATTAATATTCAACCCCTACATGAAAATACTAATGAAGTATCATTGAATAACCTTTAGTAGAATCATAAGGACCAAAATTCATAGGTGTTATCTAGAATACTAGAACACATATTCTTTAAGAAGAGTAATCAATGGATTTTTCATAGTTAGTTGATCCATATAAATTAGAAATTGTATATCCAATGATATTAATTTACCAAAATACTTTCCTATCAATGTTGTTATTTTACCTTAATTTTTTTACAAATTTTGTATGTTAATTACATATGGGTTCATATAAACTTCCTTCTATTGTAAAATTGGGTACTCTTGACCCAACATTAATGGTAATTTTTATAACCATGTTAGGCATATAGTGAGTTTATATGATGTATTCATACCATAATAGTGTTCACATTTCTACATAATCTTCTTATATGGTAATTTAAATAGATTAAGTTTAATATAAAAGTTTATAACAGTTCTTGAGTTTTAATTAGAACCTAGAGATACTATGATGGTAACCTTAAACTTATATTCTATGGTATAGATATATCATGTTGAAAGTAAATATATGATGTATGACCATCAAGTGATGGGAATTCACAATCATTGAGAAATCATTTGATGATTTTCACACTTGGTGACCTTGAGTAAATGAAATCGTGAGGTCCCACGTACCAATATGAACACCACATGTTTTAGTTATCATCGATAGTTCTTTTCTATAAACACGCATAATGGTCTCATAACTTGATATTGTTTTCAATGTATAATTTTTTATTATGTAATTTTATGAAATTCAAACACTAAGGGATTTATGTCATAGTGAGGTATCTTTAATTGGGTGTTTAAATAGTGCTATTACATTAATTTTATAATCACAATAAGACTTTTCTCTTTTTATAGGAAGTGATATATTGTACTTGGCTTGATCTGAATGGTATAATATTTAATAAATCCATGTAAATGGTATAATAAGATATGTTTTTTAAGTAATGTCAATGAATAATGAAGAAAGATAAGATGGTGACATGAAGTGTGCATCATACTTTATAAGAGATTGTGAGATAAATAGATTATATTACACGGTGTGTGATTTTAGGAGGCTTTTGTTTCTATGACTACTCTTTATATATTTAGTGGACTTGATAGGTTTCTATAATCCACTCTTGTTCAATGAATAATATTCACTACTATTGATATATCTTACTTGATTAGTATACACTTAATATATTCAAATGTCTGGCCTATTATAATAAATAGGAGTATAGGACATGGTGGGCCCCATAATAGGTTCTAGAAGATGTCTGAGAATAAATGATCACTTTGTAATAAATATATTCATTATTATTTGAGTATAGAATAATTGGTGTTGAATTTAATTACTAAGAGTATTCACGTGATATTAAGTGAATAAATGAGAAAATATTTATAGAAAAAAAAGTATTATTTTAATATTAATGAATTTTAAATATTTATAGGAATAATTAGTTGAGTTAATTACTAGATTTTATGTCGTAATATAGATATTATATAAAATTTGAGTGATAAAAATATTAATAAAGTTTATGAAATAGTCAATTGGTCATAACAAGTCATATATGGATTATTTAGTGTGTAATAAATATGGAGGGATTGGAGAGCCTTTTCAAAATATTTATACCTTTATATATAATTGTAAATAGGATCTCATTCAAGGAACTATTCACTTTAAGGATTTGAGAGTCTGTCTCTCATCTCTCCCACATCCTAGAGAGAGAAGTAGCTGATCTAAGAGTTAAATCCAGTGTCATCTTAATGTATTAATTGATCAATAAAAAATGATCATCAGGAAATAAAAATAATATTTTAATCTCAAAAATATAACTATAATATCAATAATTTACATTCACAAAGTCATTTGATGAATGTGTGGATGATATAGAGAAATATGGCTTCGTTTCCATAGAGTAATGGTCGCCGATGTTTAGTGGTTGTCTAACACACCTTCAAATCGATCGAGGTAATTATTCTTATTTATTTTGTGCTTAAATAAATTCAAATTAGATCCATAAAAATATTTCAAAGTTTTTGATCATGGAATTTAATATTTTTACAAAGATCTAGTGATGAAAAATCAAAAAACCCCCAATCCTTCTTCTTATATTGTGAGTCCTAGTAACATCAATTTTTATCAGTGAAAATGTATGAATGATTATTTCTTGAAAAATAAAATATGTTTGAATTTAATTCATATAGAGATAATAACAATGGTCAAACTGTAATGAAAAGTAATTTGATCTGATATCATGCAAAAAAGATGTTTTTTTATGATGTTTTAATTCAAATCAAATTCCGTGTTCTTTTGGGTTTAAAATGATTAATATATATATATATATACTTATCTTCATGTGTATGTGTTAATTTTACCTAGAGGAAGTGGTCGATTGAGTTATCTGGTGTCCCCCATTTTCATCTAAAATCTGATGACTATAAGTGTTCTTTTTAGAAAGAGGAAATTGGACACCTCTTTGGGTTGTTAATTATTTTTTATCAAATGGAATATAATGTAGGCTTTAAAATTTTGATATAAAGTAAAGGTAAAATTAAAAAATAAAGGGGGGGGGGTTGGTCACATGGCTTAATAGAAAAAATAAAATGGGTTTAGGGAATTTTCACATTATTATCCCAAAAAAGAGAAAAAAAATATTGTGGGCATGTCGGACTAGCCATAGGAAGAATAAACATTTTAAAATGGGGAATTTACACCACACCATAGATTCACATGGCCCCTAAAATTTTGGTCAAGGGATTTTCCAAGTTATCTATATAGGTGGGTGGGAGATAATATTAAAATAAATTAATTTCTTCTTTTTTTATCCTTGGAATAAGAGACTACACCGCATCACCCCCTAGACACTATATGGGTTCGTACATAATGGATCCTTAGCCCACTTACATGGGTTAGGCCCTTCCAGGCCCAAAAAACACCTTTGGGCCCGAATATGGCCTAGAACCCCATTATGGGGATAAATTTTTTTAAAATAAAATATTAAAATTATATATTTTTTTGGAATTAATTACAATTTTTATGGGTGTCTTGTGACTTATATTTTATGAATTAAAATTAAATAAAAATGTTGTATTTCATTTTAATTTACCTCAAGTAGTATTTTATGTCAAATTAATTTCATATCATTTCTATATTTCCTCCAAGATAATCATGACCATCGACTAGCCAATTTATGTCTACAATTAAATTTATTTAATTTATTACTAAAAATATATGTTATTTATATAATAATTTATTTATTTTTTGATGGTTTATGCATTACCTTTCCCATGTTTATAATATTAAGGGCATTAACATCCATGGTAATTATTCAAATTATATATTCTTCATTCCCATGTCATTATATTGAATCTCAAGAGTAATATAAGAAGTGGTCCACACCGAGAAGAGGTAGTATTCGAGGCAAATCATTGATACACTCGATTGGGATGTATGCTGTAATACAAGTCAATCATGACTAAGGTATTCAACCCTTGGGTTCATGGTTGATCTATTTACATTCAATGGATCATAAAATTGTAATTTATCAAGATCATTCAAGTTTTTTATATAATTTATGCATTGTTTATTATTATTTTGTGAATATTCTTACTTGTGTGATAAAATTAAATAATAAACCAAAATAAATGGATAAAAATAGATGGATATGTGATAAATGTTTTATATTTAAATAATTTTCCTATTGTGAGTGTGATAACTCCATTCAAGAATATCAAATTGAAAATTATTTCATTCATCAAGATATTACAAAAACCCTCAATGAAATATTAATTCGTAACACCTTTCGTTGTTTGAATTAGAACAAAACCAAATGTGTGAGGCTCTTATTAGCCAAATTTAGGGGTTCCTCATAATACGAGGGATGTATTATGATATTTATGGGTTTAATATACTAAATATGATATCAAAAAAGTGTTCCGGGATATATTTTTGTATATTTAGAGGTAAATGGTTGAGTAAATCATGACTATGATTCCTAGAAGTATGGACTTCACTCAACTGGTCAAGGATCTACAAGTTAATACAATAGTTAAATCTTAATCCTACCTTGAATCCCATTAAAAATTTTCATATACATATCTTATACAATAAGGATATGTTTTAGGGACCCTTAACACTATATTACTCTAGTTATTGGGTATTATTGATCTAGTAGTGGGGATACAAGTGTCTGAAAAAATAGTGTGGGACATTTAATTATTTAATAAATAAATAGTGTCTAATAATTAATCAATATAAAATAGTAATCCAAATATTTTTTATTTTTTAGAATAATGGATCGTAATATCATTGGTTTATTATGATCAATTTTGGAAAAATATCTTGTCACATCAAGAACAAAATTCCATTTATAGCATAGGTGATTTCATAATATACTATGATATTATAAATTATATGTTCTAAAGTCCAAACTACCTATTAAACCACATAAAAAATCATGGGTGAGAAAGGTGATTATAAGAGTGTGATATATGATATATTTTATGTTTAAATCATATTGTTTTGATCAATTATTGATCATTTTTGAAGAAAAAAACATTTAGACATGGATGATTTCACATGTTGTCTCATATCCGAGAAGCTTATGATGAGAACATGAAGTGACATTTGAACTAGATAATGATGAAACATAATGTATGTAAACTGAATGATGGGTCATCATCATTTAACACATCCCATTCTTGAATCATTATCATAATATTTCTTTAGTTTTGTTTAGTATTATAAAAATAACTGTATGGAGAAAATGATTCATTACCCTTTTGGTAAGGATCTCCATGAAGATAAGACCCTTATAAAATATTATTCTTTAGCTTTTTAAGGCGTATTAGTTTTAAGATAAGGACAAAGGTCTGATAGAATGTGTAACTCTAAAGTAACCTTCATAACTTCCTTCAAATAAATGAGGAAGATCCTTATATAAGATGCCATTTTCTTTTCATGTCATGAGATAAGTCTAGGGATGATAAAATTAAATGAATTGATGTAGAAGTAAGAAGAGGCATCTACATAGTGTATGTTCATCATTCTATGTGATATTTTTTTATACATATAGGCTATTAAATATTATATTCCCTTCAAATATGTGTATTTAAATAAGATATCCATGTAATATAAGAAATGTGACAATAATTAAGAGGAATCATAAAAAAGGGTGATTCCTATATCAGTAGTGAGAAATATAGAACTTATAATTATGAAGTATAATAGTTAATGCTTAAATTTTGTAAATTATTAACAAAATATATATCTTTTGTGTCCATTAGATACAAGGATAAATTATTCCACATTAGAATGTATGTTTTTTTCTAATACTCAACTAATAGTTCATTAATTCTTCAATTATTGAAAATATTAATGAATATCAAATGTATGACTCAGTTATACCCAAATGTGGGAATATAATTAATATTTGAGTAAAAATAAGTAGTTTTCATCGGTATAACAAGTATAGTCTTTAAAATTCTTAGAGTTAAAAACAATAGGTATTATTGACACATTTACTTCTTTATTTTTGTACAAAGAAACCATTATAAATAAAGGTAATATAAAATTTTTTCAGAATTTTTTCAACTTGAGAGATTAAATGATGCCCTGGTCAAGATAGATGTAAATAAACTTCATAATATTCATTTAATAGATATAAGGAATTTAAAAATTGATGTATTAAATATTCATGGTTAGTTGACATGTGTTTCATCAGAACCTTATATTGAATAATATCATTGTTTTCATGAAATTATTAAAACATTTTTGTATCATCAAATAACCATATTCCAAATTTATTGAAAAATGGATATTATTTGAGTTTTAGGAAGATATAAATCCATTATATCATAAGAACATTTATTTAGATTCGTAGAGTTTTTTAATTAATATAAAAAATTTTGCATCATGAAAAACACAAAGTCCATCTTTGTTAGTCTTCTAATTTTTATATATTATATTATATATAATTCTTATTGTTGAATAATTTATATCCATGTGTTCCAAAATATTTCTTTAAAATGGTTCAAAAATATGTCTGAGAAAGTGGGAGTAAGATTCACCAAAGTAAATTCAAGGTGGAAGAAAAACTAGTTGTCATAGGAACTAGTTCCATAAGATATTTTCAAAGAGTAATGTTCTAGAGAAACATACTATATTGGAAGGATGAAATCATATGGGTGATTTTATTTTCACAATGGTGGGAGATAAATTATTCATTGATAATAATGAATATTACTCGTATATAGTAAATAGAAACAAGCTAATATAGGAATGTTTAATTAAAATTAAATAATGGATTCCATTTTAAAAACTATAGGTGCTTAATATTTTAAAGGATTTAAATATTTATTCTATGGTGGTATTCAATTAAAACAATACATTTTTGTTTAGGTTTGGACCAATGATGAATGATTAACGGTTGTAAGGTTTGTAATATCCTATTACTGTTTTTAGGTACTCTTAAACCACTCTTTTCATCATGCTTTTGTTTGGTTTCATTTAGGGATTATTCTAATGAAATTTTTTAAATTTTTTAATACTATTCAGTTATGCATGGTTGGAACATCATTTTCCCAAATTGTGCATCCTACTAGTAAAAATAGTGAAAATTGAGGTAGTAAAAGTTTTCACAGATGGCACACGATTTGAAAACCCCTATACCCAGCAAGGATAAACCATGAAACCCTACCATAAGAGGTGTATAGATAGGGAACATGGTATTACATACCATTTTCCCCTTCCCATCTAGTTGTGCATGGGAGATATAATTACTCCAAAAATTCTTTAAAAAAAATTGACACCATTTAAGACCCCCATTGTGCCCTAACCGGACATAAAATGATTTCCTAGGTATTGGATGCTCTAAAGGATAAAATTTGGAACCTCTAATCTCTATCCAAGGTTAGATGAAGCTATTATATTCTCATTACATACCTTTTTGGTATCAATTATTTTCTCACTCTCTATCTCCCACTCTCTTCTTCTCTCCTACTTAGGGTTTTTAGATCTCCATGAGGTTATAGGATAAAATCATCATTGTTCTGGATCCAAAGTCTTAGTTTTATTCTTGGATCTTCATTGCCAAAATTCTTCATTGGATTTTTCCATTGCGGGAATTGGGATTTCTGATCCCGTTATCTGGAGGTTGGTGGTTCCACTTATGATTGTGCAATTGATTGAACCCTAAATTTCTTCATTTCAGTTAATTTTATTTCAATTAAATCATGAAAAATCCATTCATTTTGGATTGTGATTTTTATTTCCTTTGGCATTAATTTGAGGACCCCCCCCCCCCATTTTAGTTAATTAGGGTTTGTTTTTTAATTTTATGGGAAATTGTGAAATTAAATTATGCATTTTATATTTTGGAAATTGATTTGTAAAATTGATTTTAAATATTTATTTGATGAAAATGGATTAATTTGTTTCAATAAGGATCCATTGGATTTATCATGGAAAATAAATTAATTGATTAAAACCATAATTTCTTTTAAAAATGTAAATTCAAATACTATAATGAGAAATGGGTTAATTTTATTTTAAAATTTTTTAAAATAAATTACACATTATTGATTGTTGTTAGAGAACATGAATGACTAGGTAGTGGGTGAATTATTATTGAAAACACTCCATTGATGCTTCAAAACTCTAAAAAATATTTATTATGTTAGATCTCTGATGGGATAGTGATGAATCTTATTTGACTACTATCTAAGGTTTGTGTGAACACATATTTTTTGATCACCTATTCGAGTGTGTGATGATACCATAACCTAGAACTATTGTACCTCTTAGGATATGACCATGTTTCTCTATTGTAAATATTTTGATATATATTCCATTATTTGTAAACTATTTTACACATTCCTTGAGAATTTATATAATATATTTTATATAAAATTTTTATTAAATCATTGTTTGAAATATTTTGATCAATTGAAATGTAAATCATGATTTTTTTAAATATGATTTTTTATTTCCATGCCTGTTAATTTAAAATTAAAATCATTGTTTGGTTAATCAATGTGGCATCATTTTATGGAATATGTGGTGAGACCCTAATAGGATTTTATCTCAAACCCTACTTGTGCCTTCAGTTGTATATATATTTACTCCATCAAGGGTTGAGAAAAGGGAAAGCTACACTTAGAGGTGGTTCTTGTTGTTGATATTTAGGCTTGGAGAGATTTTTTCGTTGAGACTTGGGTTTTTATCTTCCTATTTTAGGGTACTTTTGTAACGACCCAAAGTTTTTCAATGGAAAATTCCGTTCTTATATCTATGTCATAAAACACAAAATAATGAACTAATAAGTGATAAGTGACCTTTAAACATAATTTTGTCACCCCTACGTTTGGAATTTTAAAAATCTGACATACACAGTTGTGTTCAAGACAGTTTTTGGAGTCTAATGAAACAAAAATAATTTTTGGTGAATAGTAACATACCCTTATGAATAGTAACCTACCCTTATGAATAGTAACCAACCCTTATGAATAGTAAATAAGATTAACATTACCTATGAATAATAAAATAAAATTTAGACATCATAGAAAGTGATAATTTGACCTTAGTAAACGTTTTTAGTATTTTATAAGTCATAAATAATTAATTATAATTAATTAGTTAATTTAAAAGAATATTTAATTTCCTGAAATATATTCATAAATTATTGAATCAAAGTATAATAGTTTTTAGAAAATTTTATAAGACCCTAAGTAATTTTTGAAAGAATTGCAAAATCAGTTTTAATTTTAAAAACTGTTTTTTTAAGTAAATTATGATTTTAATTAAATATTAAATTAATAATATTTATAAAATTATTTTTGAAAAATGGAATTCATTTTTGGATTCTACACGTCGAAAAATGGTTGGGGTAAAATTTTGGGATTTTTCTGAGATACTTGAATTTTTGATGAATAGTAGAATACATTAATTTATCATATAAGTACATTTTAATTAAAACCCACTATTCCTGACATCACAAGTGATGTAAGAACCCAAATACCGAATTCACAAGTCAAATTTACTATTCTTAGTCATCCAAGACTCACTATTCCTTTTCTTGGGTGAAATTAATAAACTAATCAATTTTATATTAAGGAAACCCCTCTCCCCTCCACTATAAAAGCCACCCTTCACTCCCTCTTTTCCTCACACCTCTCAAGCTCCAAGCCTTCTCTAAATTCTTCCCAAACACCTTCCCTATCTCATCCCCTACGTCAAAAATCTTCTGGTCTCATCAAAAGACCAAGCCTAGCTTCCTTAAAGAGGATCTCAAGAGAAGGATTCTAAAGGTATTTTCTCTCTCTCTTATCCTTTAATTTCCTTTCAAGTTCAAGTTCCTTTCTTGATCTCTCTCTATCTATCTTCATCCAAATTGTTCCGTAAATCCATTATTATATATATACTGTAATATTATGATTATAATGTTATATTATATCACCCCACACCCTTTCCCCCTTCCTTTTATTTTACTAAAGAGAACGTTGTTCATGTGGTGATAATTTATCACCTTCAAAAACAACATGCTCTCTTCTTCCATTTATACCTTCAATCTGGTCATGAAACCATTTTTATGGTTGAACCAGAATGTTTTATATGTATTATGTTCTATTTTAAGTTCTGGAAATAACCTATGGCCATTCTACTAAGTGAAAAGTTAAAATGAGTTGGTTGTGATCCAAAAAACAACTCAAATTAGCCCAAATAATCTTCATTTAATTCTTATCTAATAATTCGGCCACATGGATATAATATAACTCATTATAAAATCATTCAATCTTCTGTAATATCATTAATTACATGTCACATCAGTTCTGGATGTTTACCCATGATCTACCCAAACATCAAATTAAGAATACAAGTGGACCGCTCAAGAAAACCATGAAAAAGAACATCCCCGAACAATGTTTTTAAACTCTATAAGTCATACAAAGGAACATAATATAAAATAATGAACCCTATTAATGTATAAAAGGTTCTGGAATTTCTAATTAATGGATATAATGTCATTATACAAGACATTAAAGAGAAGGAGGCATTCGAGTACAAGGTAAGGGGAAATCTCGAACCCAATTTTCTTCCTTCGGGTTCTTCCTCTTTCACTCCATTTTTTGATATGGTTACTCCTAAAAGGTCTTTTTTTCATCTTTTACTTTATTTTTCTTTGATATACATGTTTGTAACTGGTTTTTATGTCCATCAAAATGTTTTCCAAAAGAACTCTTCTTTCAAGATCTCACCTTTTACCTCTCATTCAAGGTTGATGGTTCTTACATCAAGTATGTTGTTCCCTCTTTCTTTTGGGAACCCAAAGCTTATGAATGTGTTATTATGAGATGAAACTCATTCCTTTCCATGGGTTATTTATGTACATGTTTTATATGTGTTCCTTGTGGCAAGCATGATAATGATAATGTTATGATGTGACGGGTGCGCCTGGAATTATATAGCGCAATATGAATGTTTAAATGTGACGGGTGTGACCGGAATTATATAGCGCTCCAATGCATTGGGTAAAGTGATGAATCTCATGAGTAAATGTGAAATTATGTGTGAACATGATTCTATATTTTTTCACAAATATGTGTGGTAGTTAACCACTAAGACATGATGTTTCATTTTTATGCTTTTCCACATTTCAAGTTTATTGTTTATGCTCCTCTCATGTTCATGATCATCTTCCTATGTCATGATTATGCTCACCCCATGCTATATTGTTCTTATATATCCTCTTAATGGGCTTTTAGCTCACCCCTTTTGATGTATATCCTCATGTGACTACATGTACTAAGGAGAGGACAAGTGCTACTAAGAAGCTATAGAAGAAGAGATTAAATGAATTGTTATGCTTGATGTTGTACTTGTTATGTGTAGTCCTAGTTTCCCCAAGACACTAAACCTCTGGATCCTCCATGTGTAATACTATTATGTTGTTTATCTTTGAAATGATGTAATAGTAATGTAATAAAAGGTCGGGTCGTTATAGTTGGTATCAGAGGAAAGGTTTAGTTAATTTGGGAATTAGGATTAGTGAACCCTAAAGAAAACCTCTAGCATGAGACTAAGTACAAATATGCACAGAAGGATATTTACCTAGGGATCCCATATGTTATGTTTTTGGTATAATTGTTTAAAATGATAAGTTATTCATGATTGTTTACTTATGTTTTGTTCTAACCTTTTCTATTCTAGAAAATGGTGGGGACCAGGAGAAATCAGGCCAACGACTCTTGCGAAGGCCAATGCAAAGATTGCCCGAACGACATCCCCACTGATTTTGGAGGTGGAGTTCAAAACTTCATGGCGATGCTTACCCAATTATCCTGGGTTATGAATAATAACCATAATAATGGGGAACGTCCTCCTTCACCAAAGAGGGAGCAGCTAGCTATCGAATGTTTTATGCGGCAACGACCACCGACGTTTTGTGGATCTTCTGATCCACTAGTTGCAGAACAGTGGGTCAACTCCATGGAGAAGATATTTTCTGTTCTTCACTGTTCCAAGACGGAGAAGGTGACTCTAGCCGTTTATCTTCTAGATGGAGAAGCTGATCAATGGTGGGATTTGATTAAGAACACCAATCCAAGGAAGGAAATTGAAGAGATGGAATGGGAAGACTTTAAGATAATGTTTCTTAATAAGTACTTCCCAAGAACTCTTCGCACGAAGATGGAGAGAGAATTCATAGAGCTCAAGCAAAAAGAAGGAGAATCTATCACAACCTATGAAGAAAATTTTACAAGGCTCGCAAGGTATGCTTCGGGTTTTGTTAACAACAATGATAGCAAAATTGATAGATTCTTTAGTGGATTAAAACCACATCTTCGAAAGGCTCTTGCAATTCGAGACTTTGGGAGTTATGAAGAATTTGTTCGGTGTGCTCTCAAAGTGGAGATGGAGTTTGTAGAATTGTCCCATGGCTATGGTGATAAGAAAATAAAGATGGAGTTTCAAGCTGGTGGATCTTGTGATAAAGATGGGAAGAAAACACAATGACCCACTTGCCAAAAATGTGGGAAGTTGCACAATGGGAACTGCCTCAAAGGGACGGGTAAATTCTTCAAGTGTGGGAAAGAAGGACACCTAGCTCACGAGTGTCGAAGAGACATGAAAAGGAAGGATAATGTAGCCGATGAAATGAGAGAACCACTCGTGGTTCAATGCTACAACTGTAAGGAGTTAGGACACTATTCAAACCAGTGCACTAAACCTCGAGATTTCGAGGGTAATCAGTGCCAACAACCACCAAAGTCAAAGGAACAAGGGAAGGCTTATGCCATCACTACTGCGGAGGTGGAACATGATAATGAAGTTGTACAGGGTACACTTCCTATTCACTCAATAATGGAAAAAGTCTTATTTGATTCTGGTTCTACGCATTCCTTTATATCTTGCAAGTTTTCTAGAACTATAGAATCGAATCCCCAAAACCTTGAAGTAGAGATATCTGTAAAAACACCAAGTGGTGAAATCATTGCAACCCAAGTGTTTGATTCTTCTCATGTTGATGTATGTGGGAAGATTCTTCCGGAAAATCTCGTAATACTTCCCTTGGTGGAATTCGACGCTATAATGGGAATGAATTGGCTCTCGTTATATAGAGTACATATCAACTGTCGGGAAAAGGAAATATATTTTCATATTCCGAACCATCCCATGCTCCTCTACAAATGCAAGGAAGATCATGAATCTCCTTTGAGAAATCCTTCAATGGTGTGGGTGATGATTCCCTATGAAGAAGCATACCTCGCCCAAATTTTTGAGTCAAGGGAAAGTTCCAACCTTGAGGAAATGCCCATCGTAAGGGAATACGACGATGTATTTCCCGAAGAGTTACCCGGAATTCCCTCGGATCGTGAGGTAGAGTTCTAAATTGAACTCATACCCGGAGCTACTCCTATCTCAAAGTGCCCCTATAGGATGGCTCCTATCGAACTGGTGGAGTTAAAGAAGCAGCTACAAGAGCATCTGGACAAAGGGTTTATACTCCCTAGTGTATCACCTTGGGGTGCGCCAGTGCTCTTTGTGAAGAAGAAGGATGGTACCATGCGGATGTGTATCGATTGTCAGGAACTCAACAAGATCACCATAAAGAACAAGTATCCTCTCCCAAGTATTGATTACTTGTTCGACCAGTTAAGAGGAGCTCAATACTTCTCAAAGGTGGATCTTCGTTCTGGATATCATCAAGTAAAGGTGAAGAAGGAAGATATTCAGAAGACTACCTTCCGTACAAGGTATGGGCACTATGAGTTTTTTGTGATGCCCTTCGGACTTACTAATGCCCCTACAATCTTCATGGATTTGATGAATAGAGTCTTTAGACATTACCTCGACAAATTTGTGGTAGTGTTTATTGATGATATTCTCATCTACTCCAAGATCAATGAGGAACATGAAGAAAATCTAGGACTTGTGTTGGCGATATTGAGAAAGGATAAGTTGTACGCCAAGTTAAGCAACTGTGACTTTTGGATGAATCAAGTCACGTTCTTAGGACATGTGATCACAAGCGAGGGAATTTCTGTGGACCCTTCAAAGACAAAGGCAATTGAAGAATGGCCCAGGCCCTCTAGTGTCAAAGAAATCCGTAGTTTTCTTGGATTAGCTGGGTACTACCGACGTTTTGTGAGAAACTTCTCATGATTGTCAAGCCCGCTAACTAAGTTAACAAGGAAAGGGGTAAAGTATGTATGGACAGAAGAATGTGAGGGAAGCTTCAAGGAGCTAAAGAGAAGGCTGATCACTGCACTTGTACTCACACTACCGAAAAGTGGAGAATGTTTTGTCATATACAGTAATACTTCAAAGAAAGGCTTGGGTTGTGTACTCATGAAAAATGATAACGTGATAGCCTACGCCTCACGACAGTTGATGATCCATGAGCAGAACTACCCGACGCATGATCTAGAGCTGGCAGCCGTGATTTTTGCCTTGAAAATCTGGCGGCACTACCTTTATGGTGAGAAGTGTGACATATACACCGACCACAAGAGCCTAAAGTATATATTCACACAAAAGGAGCTCAACATGCGTCAAAGGAGATGGTTAGAGCTAATCAAGGATTACGATTGCTCTATTCACTATCATCCTGGAAAGGCGAACAAGGTAGATGATGCTCTAAGCAGGAAAGAACCAGCTACTCTATCCATGTTGAGGATTGAGAAAGACCCTATCTTCTTGGATATGCAAAGGATGGATTTGGAAATCGTAAGGGCAGGGGATACATCCTACCTTTCCCAAATGAATGCGCAACCATCCATCCAACAGAAGATTAAGGAAGCACAAAGGGATGATGTAGAGATACAAAAGAGGGTGAATGCAGTAAAGGAAGGGAAGCTGCAAGAGTTCCATATCGACGATGATGGTGTGATTTGGTTTGGAACGTGGCTTTGTGTGCCTTCATCACCCGGAATAAAGAAGGAGCTATTGGATAATGCACATAGCTCAACTTTATTTATTCATCTTGGAAGTACCAAGATGTATCGTGATCTCCGAGAACACTTCTGGTGGGATAACATGAAGAAGGAGATTGCGAAATATATATCAAGGTGCTTGGTGTGTCAGCAAGTTAAAGCCGACCGGAAAAAGTCCAAAGGTATGATGCAGTCATTGCCTATACCCATGTGGAAATGGGAAAATGTCACTATGGACTTTGTCATGGGTCTCCCGAAAACGTCAGGAGGAAATAATGCGATATGGGTTGTGGTTGACCGAATCACCAAGACTGCCCATTTTATCGCTATTCGGGAAGACCTCTCCCTTGAACAACTTGCAAGGATATATGTGAAGGAAGTAGTGAGATTGCACGGTGTTCCTCTCTCGATTGTCTCTGATCGTGATCCAAGTTTCACTTCTAAATTCTGGAGGAGCCTTCAACATGCTTTGAGTACTGAATTAAATTTCAGCACGACCTATCACCCCCAAACTGATGGCCAGTCTAAAAGGACTATTCAGACACATGAAGATAAGCTAAGATCATGCTCTCTTGAATTCAAAGGTGGATTGGACCAGCACCTTCCATTGGTTGAGTTCTCATACAACAATAGCTTCCACTCAAGTATTTAGATGGCTCCGTATGAAGCTCTTTATGGGAAGCGATGTAGAACTCCAACCTGTTGGGATGAAGTTGGAGAACGAAAACTACTTGGTCCCAATCTTGTTCAAGAGATGACAAAGATGGTTCAAGTCATCTAGAAACACATCAAAGCGTCTCAAAGTCGGCAAAAGAGCTATGCTGACAATCATCGAAGGGACTTGGAATTCGACGTTGGAGATAGAGTCTTCCTTTGAATATCTCCATGGAAGAGAGTCATGCGATTCAGGAAGAAAGGGAAGCTAAGCCCAAGGTACATTGGCCCCTTTGAGATCCTTGATCGTATAGGAGTCGTGGCCTATCGTCTCGCACTTCCACCGAATATGGCTCATCTTCATGACGTGTTTCACATATCACTACTGAGGAAGTACATTCCAGACCCCTCACATGTACTAAACTCATAGGTGGTACAGTTGGAAGATGATCTCTCATATGAGGAGCAGTCGGTAAAAATTCTGGACCAAAGTGATAAGGTTCTACGCAACAAGACAACCCACCTTTTCAAAGTGTTGTGGAGGAACCAAAAGTTTGAGGAAGCAACTTGGGAACTGGAAGAGGCAATGAAGGAGAAGTACCCTCAAATGTTTGTGTAAAGTGAAATTTCGGGGGTGAAATTTCTTAAGGGAGGAAGAATGTAACGACCCAAAGTTTTTCAATGGAAAATTCCCTTCTTATATCAATGTCATAAAAACACAAAATAATGAACTAATAAGAGATAAGTGACCTTTAAACATAATTTTGTCACCCCTATGTTTGGAATTTTAAAAATCTGACATACACAGTTGTGTTCAAGACAGTTTTTGGAGTCTAATGAAACAAAAATAATTTTTGGTGAATAGTAACATACCCTTATGAATAGTAACCTACCCTTATGAATAGTAACCTACCCTTATGAATAGTAAATAAAAGTAACATTACCTATGAATAATAAAATAAAATTTAGAAATCATAGAAAGTGATAATTTGACCTTAGTAAACGTTTTTGGTATTTTATAAGTTACAAATAATTAATTATAATTAATTAGTTAATTTAAAAGAATATTTACTTTCCTGAAATATATTCATAAATTATTGAATCAATGTATAATAGTTTTTACATAATTTTATAAGACCCTAAGTAATTTTTGAAAGAATTGCAAAATCAGTTTTAATTTTAAAAACTGTTTTTTAAGTAAATTATGATTTTAATTAAATATTAAATTAATAATATTTAGAAAATTATTTTTGAAAAATGGAATTTATTTTTGGATTCTACACGTCGAAAAATTGTTGGGGTAAAATTTTGGGATTTTTCTGAGATACTTGAATTTTTGATGAATAGTATAATACATTAATTTATCATATAAATACATTTTAATTAAAACCAACTATTCCTGACATCACAAGTGATGTAAGCACCCAAATCCCGAATTCACAAGTCAAATTTACTATTCTTAGTCATCCAAGACTCACTATTCCTTGTCTTAGGTGAAATTAATAAACTAATCAATTTTATATTAAGGAAACCCCTCTCCCCTCCACTATAAAATCCACCCTTCACTCCCTCTTTTCTCACACCTCTCAAGCTCCAAGCCTTCTCTAAATTCTGCGCAAACACCTTCCCTAGCTCATCCCCCACGTCCAAAAGCTGCTGGTCTCATCAAAAGACCAAGCCTAGCTTCCTTAAAGAGGATCTCAAGAGAAGGATTCTAAAGGTAATTTCTCTCTCTCTTCTCCTCTAATTTCCTTTCAAGTTCAAGTTCCTTTCTTGATCTCTCTCTATCTATCTTCATCCAAATTGTTCTGTAAATCCAGTATTATATATATACTGTAATATTATGATTCTAATGTTATATTATATCACCCCACACCCTTTCCCCCTTCCTTTTATTTTACTAAAGAGAACGTTGTTCATGTGGTGATAATTTATCACCTTAAAAAACAACATGCTCTCTTCTTCCATTTATACCTTCAATCTGGTCATGAAACCATTTTTATGGTTGAACCATAATTTTTTATATTTATTATGTTCTATTTTAAGTTCTGGAAATAACCTATGGCCATTCTACTAAGTGAAAAGTTAAAATGAGTTGGTTGTGATCCAAAAAACCACTCAAATTAGCCCAAATAATCTTCATTTCATTCTTATCTAATAATTCGGCCACATGGATCTAATATAACTCATTATAAAATCATTCAAGCTTCTGTAATATCATTAATTACATGTAACATCAGTTCTGGATGTTTACCCATGATCTACCCAAACATCAAATTAAGAATATAAGTGGACCGCTCAAGAAAACCATGAAAAAGAACATCCCCGAACAATGTTTTTAAACTCTATAAGTCATCCAAAGGAACATAATATGAAATAATGAACCCTATTAATGTATAAAAGGTTCTGGAATTTCTAATTAATGAATATAATGTCATTATACAGGACATTAAAGAGAAGGAGGCATTCGAGTACAAGGTAAGGGGAAATCTCGAACCCAATTTTCTTCCTTCGGGTTCTCCCTCTTTCACTCCATTTTTGATATGGTTACTCCTCAAAGGTATTTTGTTCATATTTTCCTTTACTTTTCTGGGATATACATGTTTGTCACTGGTTTTTATGTCCATCAAAATGTTTTCCAAAAGAACTCTTCTTTCAAGATCTCACCTTTTACCTCTCATTCAAGGTTGATGGTTCTTATATCAAGTATGTTGTTCCCTCTTTCTTTTGGGAACCCAAAGCTTATGAATGTGTTATTATGAGATAAAACCCATCCCTTTCCATGGGTTATTTATGTACATGTTTGATATGTGTTCTTTGTGGCAAGCATGATAATGATAATGTTATGATGTGACGGGTGCGCCCGGAATTATATAGCGCAATATGAATGTTTAAATGTGACGGGTGTGCCCGGAATTATATAGCGCTCCAATGCATTGGGTAATGTGATGAATCACATGAGTAAATGTGAAATGATGTGTGAACATGGTGCTAGCTTTGTTCACAAATATGTGTGGTAGTTAACCACTGAGACATGATGTTTCATTTTTATGCTTTGCCACATTTCAAGTTTATTGTTTATGCTCCTCTCATGTTCAAGATCTTCTTCCTATGTCATGATTATGCTCACCCCATGCTATATTGTTCTTATATATCCTCTTAATGGGCTTTTAGCTCACCCCTTTTGATGTATATCCTCAGGTGACTACATGTTCTATGGAGAGGACAAGTGCTACTAAGAAGCTATAGAAGAAGAGATTAAATGAAGTTTTATGCTTGATGTTGTACTTGTTATGTGTAGTCCTAGTTTTCCCAAGACACTAAACCTCTGGATCCTCCATGTGTAATACTATTATGTTGTTTATCTTTGAAATGATGTAATAGTAATGTAAGAAAAGGCCGGGTCGTTATAACTTTTTTGTTGTACATTAGGTTTTTTATATCTTTTTGACACATGTTACTATTCTACCTATGGTGTCTTATTTTTGTCATACTAATATTTAGATGTTTATTTTTCTGTTTATGTGGAAAAATTGTTCCCCATTTATCTTGTATGATTCTAGGTGCTATTCACCAACACAGGGGGATAGCTAAATCATTTAAGGCCAGGTCAGGATCGGTATGTTTATCACAAATCCGGGGTATCTAAGATGGTTCTTGACAAATTAGTATTAAATGTGATGGTTGTGTATCATCACATGATATCAGTATGAATTTTAGTAATTTTTTTAAGACATATAAAGTATTTGTGTTTTGAGTGTCTGGACATATCTCAATGTAATGAGCCTTAAGTCACCATAGGTGGTTTATAAATGATATATTGAGGATTATTTCAAGTGTATTCACTTATTTTTATTTGAATAGGATGAAATCCAAATCTTATGTGCATATCTTTTGGGATTTATTTACCTGTTACTCTTGTTTGAGTGATGATCTGTATAATATTTGAATGTATTCAATATTGTATTCTAATATTTAGTAGCATAATGACTCTCATAAGACATGAATATTGGATCTAGTGGAATGATTTTGATGAACCTCAGTTACAAAATCCTCTAATGGACTAGAATCTAGTTGAAGTTACTGTGTGTGTTTTCCAATATCTGGGATAAGAACCTGCATCCATTCCCATTGTGACTCTAGATGTAGAACCTTAGAGGGATGACATCATGATCTATTCTTAGGAGTTCCTTCACCAAAATAAATCAGTGTTCCATGTCTCTAATTATCCTCAAATTTCTAAATATTTCATGAGAGATATCAACCTTTTGTTCGAGTTCTTGGAGATTCTAGAAGAAATCAAGGTGAAATTTTCCACATTCAAGTTAGAGGGGCCTAACAGGAGTTGGTGGGATATGATTGTGATGGAGAAGAAGAATGAGGTATTATAGTAGGAAGAAATAATAGTTATTTTTTCACTAACGAACTCAATATAGAGGTGATTTTGATGGCCAAGGGTATGGAGTTTTTCAAACTTGAGCAGGATAACAGGATCAGGACAGAATATGAATATCACTTTTTTGAGATTGTGTAGTTTTCACCTGAGATAGTATTGAATGAGAAGATAAAGACTCAAAAGTTTTATAAGGTAATTTTATGTTATATTCATTATTATTTTTTCTTAATGATGTTTCATTCTTAATATTATGTGTTGGATATAGATTTAATGGAAAAAATGGACCAATATAGTAATTTGGTGTTGATAGGAGTTCCTTTTTTCCATGGTGGTAGCTCTATTAGTTCCCTTAAATGGAAGATAAAGTGTGTTGATTCTCATGGTGGTTCTATATAGTCGGGTTTTTCTATACCTCTTGTAGTTTCAGGTATAGGCCCTTTTATTTTATACTTGTATTGCAAGATGGGGTACTTGAAAAGGGTTTTCACTAAGGAACCCATGATATGTTGTTCTTGTGGATGTTATGGACACTTGAAGATGTTATTTCATGACTTTACTACTTTTCATAGTGTCAAGAGATCATAAGAACCTAATAAAACTATAGTACAATCATATGCCCCTCTAAAAAAGGGATTCAATCCATATGCATCTGTAATGAAGCTTCTTTACATAGTGGAAGAGTCTCTAGAGGAATAAGATACAAGTCCATTGACTGTGGGTGGTGTCATCACTATAGCTTCATCTTTAGTGACTTCTTTTTATATATTTGGGCATCTCATTTTTTTCATTTCGAATTGTATTGTGAATCCGATTAGTCTTCTTATTGATATTTTATCTTATGTGATGGATATTACAACACCCCTCAGATTAAAGAGAGAGCAGGGTCTCCATTGTCTATCTTGTCTTTTCTATATGTCTTATATTGATCTTTTTTGAGATTTTATGGTTCTCTACATTAAAGTTCTTGATGACTTTTTTGGTATGGATTGGATCATTTCCAATAAATCCAAGATTGATTATTATCTCAGACAGGTCTCCTTTACCAATACCGATGGGGTGGGTCGTATCTTTCTAGGAGAATGAGACCTAAGGTCGAGTAGAGATAGACCATATTATCTAGAATTTGGGAAATTAATATATTTTTTTCATTTTAACTGGAGTAATAATCCTTTATTGATGATCTCCCTCTAGTTTTCGAAAGTTTTACTCCGGACTTCTCAAGCTTTTCACTGGTAACGAAGATAGATTTTTTAATAGATTTAGTGTCTGGTACTCAATCAGTATCTATTCCTTCTTACAACATAAAAACAGCTAAAATGAAAGATTTGAATACTTAGTTGGATGATTTTTAGAGAAAGTGTTTCTATGCTTGAGTGTGTCACCTTGGGCGGCGCCTATTCTGTTTATTAAGAAATTTATTTGGTCACTTCACCTTTTTGTTCATTAGTGAAAACACAATGTATTAATAGTGAAAAAAAGTGTCCATTGACAAAGATTGATGATTTGTATGACCAATAGAAGGGGAGAAGTGTTTCTTTAAGATTTATCTTTAGTATGGTTACCATCAGTTTAGGATAAATGAATCTAACATTCAGAAAACCACCTTTTACATAAGGTACAAATATTATGAGTACATTTTCAAGCCTTTTTGTGTAACAAATGATCTTGATTTATTTATGGATTTAATAAACAATATTTTTTCATGAGTATCTTCATACCTTTTTGGAATTTTTTTCAGAAAAAATGCTTGTATATTATACATTTTAGGAGGATCATGTTCATCATCTAAGAGCAGTTATTAAATTTTTAAAAAATCACCGAATTTAATACAATATACTAAAATGTGACTTCTAGATTCGGGAAGTAATGTTCATGGTACATATTGTGTTAGGACATATTATTTCCATTAACCCTAACATGATTAAATCTTTTAAGACATGGGAACAACAACATAATTTTTTCATGATTTATAACTACTTAAATTTAGATGGATATTATTGCATGTTTATAAAGGACTTATGAAAGTTGTTTTCTTTTCTAAATTAACTAACAAAGAAGGGATTAATTTTTTCTTAGGATGATAATTTCCAATGCTAATTTTTTTAGGTAAATCGTCTTTTAAATACTATGCTGGTGTTTACTTTTATAAAGTTTGGGTAGGGCTATGTGGTCTTTTGTGACACATCAGGTTCAAGTTTCGGATACATTCTTATATCGGGTGATCATGTTGTTGCTTATGGATCTTGGAATATTAGGTCACTTGAGAATAATTATCTAACCCATGTCCTTGAACTTGAAGCTATAATTATTACTATTAATATTTGGCAGTATTACCTTTTTGAAGAGAGGTTTACCATGTATTATTAACACAAGAGCTTGAGTTATATATTCTCTCAAAAATATTTGAATCTCTTCCAGAGGATTTGGGTTGAATAAATGCATTATTTTATTTTTACATCAACTATACCTTAAGAAAATGGAATCTAGACATGGATTCCTTGAGAAGAAAACATTTGGCCTAGGATTTGAAAGATTCGTCGTAAGATTATAACTTGATGGCTCTTTTTTCACAGTCACATATAAGAGTTTGGGAATCAATAGATGATGATTTATTTACCAGTTTTAATTTTAATTCGACTCTTATCAAGAAGGTTCTTCATGAAAAACATATTGATGATGTGTTTTGTATCATTAGAGACTATCTTTATTGTTGGGATACCATTGTTTTGTGGTCGTTCTCCACAAATGGAATTCTCTATTAGTAGAATTGTTTGGTGTTACCGTCATCAGTCAGTAAATATTTGATGGAGGAATTCTATATTTCTTAGTTTATTGTGCACCATGGAATAATGAATATGTTCTATGACACATGGAGACAATTATGGTTGTTAGGTATCATACAAGGCATTGCTAATTTTGTCTTTTGTTGTTATACTTTCCAATATATCATGGTCAATCACCAAATACATTCATGTTTTTTTCAGCCACTCTGGTGCCAACTTGGAAGTGGGATGAGATCTTTATAGGATTTGTGATTGGGTTGCCTCATACATAGATAAAGAAGAATTTGATATGGGTTTTGATCGATCGGATAACTAAATCAGCTAAATTTATTCCCATTTTTGATACAACCAAATTTGAGGAGATGAGAAATATATATATCAAAGATATTGTTATTTTTCATGGAGTTACATTAGCTATAGTCTCTGATAGAGATCCTATTTATTTGTCACTTTTGGACAGACCTTTAGTATGAAATAAGATCTCAGGTTCATTGGAGTACAATAAATCCTCTGCAATCAGACGACTAGATAGAAGGAGCTATATTGATTCTTGAGGATATTATTTTCACCTATTTTCTTGACTTTGGTGGATCTTGGGATTAAAATATATGGATGGTTGAGTTTTATTATAAAATAGTTACCATTCCACGAATAAAATGGATTAATTTTTAGGCCCTTTATGGAAAAACATGTAAATATCAGGTGTGATTATAAGAGATCAGTGAATTTTACTTGGATAGATTGATCATGGTTTAGAAGATGACATCAAGGATTCAATTTATTCCTTAGATAATTTTAATGTTACATAGCCTATGTAAATATTATGCTAATCATTGGTGAACATTATTGTGTTTTTCAATTGGTGATCAGGTGTTCTTAAATGTTTCACCTCGTTTGGGTCCTTAAAGTATTTGTAGAAAAAGGAAACATATTCCATGATTCAGGGGATATTTTGAGGTTTTTTAGAAGGTTGGGAAAGTGTCTTATCATTTATAACTACCACCATAGTTTACATCGATCCATATTTTCATCCATGTATCTAAACTACAAAATATCTTTCTAATCAATCTCATGTTCTGAGATGGAGTGATCTTGACATTGAGACTTATTTATCTATAACATAGAATCCAATTATGATATTTGATTCTGAATCCATGTTACTTCATGGTAATATGATACATTTCATTCGAGTTTTATCTGTGATGTCTCGAACCCAGATGCCAATTAGGAGGTGCCTTGAGCCCGGTGGGCCACATTGCCTCAAGCATATCTCCTAGAATGTCAGAGGCTTCTGACTAGAATTAAGGGCCTAGGTTGTGTCTATGGGGAGAAAATGTCCTCATTAACAGGGTGTATCACAATGGATAATTATGTATAGAGGTAAATAGAATAAGTAATAAGTAAAAAAGAATGCATAACAGAAAGACACTAGTATAACTGTAACGACCCAAAATTTTGAATAAATCTTGTTTCCTAATTTTATGTGTTATTTTATTTTATTTTTATACTCAACAAAAATGTTTCATTTGATAAAATGATTATAATTAAAATGAGACCGTTGGGTTTAGACGGTTATATGACCATTGGTCAATATGACCACTGGAAACTAAACGTTTTGTTTATTGTCTCTAAATACAAGTAATCTTGGTTAATTATTATAGAAAGAAGATTCGATGGCCTCACCCAGTAGTCTTGGACCGATCGAAGCCCATCTAACAGAACTTGGGAAGGAGGTAGCACCACTGGGCTTTGCTCTGGACCAAACCCAAGCCGAACTTCATCATGTGAAGCTAGAATGGAATCGCCTTTGCGAGAAGTTCAAACTGATAGAAATTACTACTCGTGCAATGTTAGCCGAGCCTCCCTCGGATTCTCTCACCTTAGCACACCTTACACTTAGTTCCTATGATGGTGTGATAAGGGGATATGTAAGGAGACCATAACTGCCTTATGTAATCCTTTTTTTAAATAAAAATTGGGATTTCTTCTTATGATGAATTTTATGAATTTTTAAATGACCGGATAAATATAGTATGCATATTTTTGATGAATTTTAGAAAAAGGATATTTTAAAAATGTTTATGTAAGCCTTAAATAATTAAAAATGTGTAATGATTTTTAAAAAATTGTCTTCTACAATTATGTTCAGTACGAAATTTAGAGTCTAATAAGATCAACTTGATTTTTGATGAATAGTAAATTATGAATAGTGATTTTAAGATTAGGATTAGTAATGTGTCTAAATGGATTAGTAATCTCACTTAAAGAAAGTATTAATATAATCTAGGCACCTTGATTAAGTAATGTGATTCAATAAAATGGTTAAATAACGGTTTCATAAATTATTATTCAAGTATTAGTTTTTTCGAGTGAATAGTTTTTTTTAATTAAAAATTAAATTAAAAAAATTTAAAAAAATTATTTTTATAAAATGGATTTCATTTTTGAACCCAGAGCACCGATATTATGTTTTGGTAATTTTTGGGGTTTTTCTGAAAAAATCAATTTTCGGTGAATAGTGTATTTATTTAAAAAATAAATTAAAAATATTTAGAAAATTGTTTCTATAAAATGGCGTTCATTTTTGAAATTAGAGCATTGATATTTGGTTAAGGTGAAATTTTGGGATTATTCTGAGAAAGTTGAATTTTCGATGAATAGTGAAAATACAGTTTTTACGTTACGGGTGTTTAATGACATCATTAAATGATCTATTAAGTACGTAATCAATATGTTCGACTTATGAATAGTAAGATAAGGTATGAGGTGTCCCAATTGGCCAATACCATGGGAAAATACCATGGGCAAGCCCATGGTTTTGCCAAAACCACTAATGAGGTGTCCCTTGGCCATTAATGCCTTGTCCCCTCACTTTCCCTATAAATACCAAGTCATCCTCTCATCCATTCGACTCCCCACTCTCCCCCAACGAAGTTCTGGTCTCATCCCAAGGATTCCTCCCAAGGTTCCCCCAATCCCTCAAGGTCCCAACCTTTGAGTTTTAAGAGTTACGTTTTAAGGTAAGGGATCTGATCTCTCTCTTTCTTTTCAAGAAATCTCTTTTATGTAATTTCTTTTTTGCTCCATGTTCTTATGTTAAAGGGTGTTCTTTTCTACTCCTCTTACTTCCCTTTTCATGTTCACTGTTGGAGCCAAAATATTGCATGATAGGGAGGGACGAAAAAGAAGGCTGGCGCGCTGCCTCGCGAAGCACCGACGCGAAGCACCGCCGTGAAGCGCCCCGACCATCGCGGCCTCGCGAAGCTCCCTGATCATCATGGCCTCACGAAGCTCCAGAGGCGGTAATACTCCACGAACGCATTTGACGTTCGCAATCCCGCCGCGAAGCTCCAGATGTGGTAATACTCCGCGAACGCATTTGACGTTCACGAGCCGGCCGCGAAGCTCCAGAGGCGGTAATGCTCCGCGAACGCATTTGACGTTCGCGAGCCCGCCGCGAAGCTCCAGAGGTGGTAACACTTCGCGGATGCCGTTGATGTTCACGAGAGCGCCGTGAAGCACCCGAGGTGGTGCGCGAGTTTTGCTTCGCGGCGCCCCTTCCCTATAAATACTGGACTCCCCCTGAGTCCCGAAGACGGACAATCCGACCTTTCGGCTTCTCCTCTCCCGAATCGCAAAGCACTCTTTGCCCCGGGAATCATTAGCTCCACGAGGTACTTCTGCTTCGCGAGGTGCCTTTGCTTTGTCTCGTTTTGAGCCCCTCTTCCAAGAGGGATGCCCTTTGCGAAGATCAAGGGCATTTGCGAAGGAAGGGGATTCCCAAGGGAACCCAGGCAGCCGCGGAGCGTTTATACTTCACGAAACACCCAACCTGCACTAGTGATCCCTATGCTAAGGCAGGATCGCTACACATCGCGAAGCGCACTGCTTCGCAGGACCCTGCTTCGCGAGGCACCCCTTCTTCGCGAGGCAATGCTCCGCGAACACTGTTCCACTTCGCGAAGCACCTTCCACTCACACCGATGCCCCATGCTATGGCCAAGGCACTCCACTTCGCGAAGTACACTCCTTTTCTTAGCAATTCCTCTTCCCATGCAACCCTCCAGGTTTGCACGATGTGATTTCAAAGTCCCATGGACAATACCACCCATAGCATTGCTTCGCCTAATGCTTCTTCGCATAGGCACGCTAACATCTATTGCTTCTTCGCATAGCATCTCTAACGTGGACCCCTTGATGGTTCGTTCCACACCCCCCTTTGACCATGGCCTTGGCAGTACCATCCCTCCCCCAAGGACCAGAGGGTACCGGTTATGTAATTCCTAGGTGTGCGGAGTGTACCCACCTCGTCCGAGCTGCAGGACGTTAAACTGCCAAGCACCACGTCCTCAACACAAGACGTTAAACTGTGACCCGGCCTCGTGCCTCTCACGCAGGGTCCCCCCAGCTCAAACATTCTTTACACCACTCGTCTCCACAGGAATGGAATCACCCATTCACAAGGGATGATATCCTCCTTATTGGAGTGGCGTATGTTCATAGGAGAAGGGTGACCCTAGTTCCCCAACGGATGGCTGCACCTCTGCATCTCCGTACTTCCCCACTACCAAGGTCAGTGGAGGGCGTGATAGGGAACGAGGCACCTCCCATCGTTGGTCCCGAGTCCCTCTTTCGCTGCACTTTGTCGCACCTTGGGCCTCCATCCTAGAGTAAGTCCCAGCACCATGGGCCGCCTAATGCGTAAGCCCATCTTCGCTTCTCACAGAGGCATCCTTCGCGACGTGATCGTCAGGTCCTTACAACCTCTTGTTTCTCACACCGAGCATGACTCACGTGGGCTTAGAGTGAGCACCGACCCTGACCCCCACCCATAGAGAACTATGAGGACTTTGATCCATGTCAAGGCATGGTACGTAGGAAGACTCAATGAGGTTCAAGCCACATTGCTCGGTCGTTCATTCACATCGAGTTTCGCCCTCGTCCAGCAAGACGTTAAACTGTATGCCCCCCTTGTCCCGCATGACATTAAACTGCACACCCATTCCCACTTGAACTACGGGGTCTTTCATCCATGTCAAGGCATGGTACGTAGGAAGCCTTCCAGAGGTTCAATCCCACCACTCATTAAACCAAGGTCCACATTCACGTCGGTTCGCCGACAAAGCCCCATCTGAACTACGAGGTCTTTGATCCGTGTCAAGGCATGGTACGTAGGAAGCCTCCACGAGGTTCAAGCCCACCCATCATCTGATTCATGTCGAGTCCCATTTGCGTCCAGCATGACTTTAAACTGCATTTTAGTCTGATGGAAAGCCGTTGTGACCATCATAACTATGAGGTCTTTGATCCATGTCAAGGCATGGTACGTAGGAATCCTTCCAAAGGTTCAAGCCCATCTCCTATGGGACCAAGGTCCCTCATTTACATCGGTTCACCGACACTCACCGCCCGTCGTTTATTCACGACAGGGTTCACTACCGTCCTGCATGACGTTAAAATGTGTTCCATCAATCCGAACTACGAGGACTTTGATCCATGTCAAGACATGGTACGTAGGAAACCTTCTCAAGGTTCAATCCCACCACTAGTGGACCCCCGGGTCTACTTTCACGTCGGTTCACCGATGAAACCCTTTGAACTACGAGGCCTTTGATTCATGCCAAGGCATGGTACGTAGGAAGCCTCCCTGAGGTTCAAGCCCATCTCTCATCGGACCAAGGTCCACCTTCACGTCGCTTCACTGACGATGTCCATCGGACCAAGGTCCACCTTCACGTCGGTTCACTGACGATGTCCATCGGACCAAGGTCCACCTTCACGTCGGTTCACTAATGTTGCCCATCGGACCAAGGTCCACCTTCACGTCGGTTCACTGGCAATGTCCATCGGACCAAGGTCCACCTTCACGTCGGTTAGCTGACGATGCCCATCGGACCAAGGTCCACCTTTATGTTGGTCCGCTGACGACATTCATCGGGCCAAGGTCCACCTTCACGTCAGTTTACCGGCACCATCTCGAACTACGTGAACTTTGATTCCCTGCCACAGGGATACGTAGGAAGCCCTTTTCAAGGCTCAAGCCCAACTTCACTGTTGCCCCTACGATGGTCCCATTTCATTCCCCCTCCACTTCATTCATCCATCCACAATCCACCCCGATCCTCGCCCGGACCGTCATATCCCGGTGAGACCATGTCGATACGCTCCTCTTCATAGCCGCCTGTAGGCTGGCCCCGGTATCAGCATTCCTTTAAGGGAAATCCCTCAATCCAATCTATTCCAGCTAATGCTCCGATCGGGCTGATCTGTCTCTGCTGGACGTTAAACTCGCGGCATACCCTGTGTTAAACATGGGAAGATGAGGAAAACCTCAGATATGTGTCTATGGAATATAATTCCCCACACTCAATGTGGGATGCTTCATGTTTCCACGCCCTCGAGAAGCCCTGTGACCAGGGAAAATAGACAGACATGCCAGGCCCCCAGAATCCAGACACGCTACTGATGCCTCAACGTAACTACTCCCCCGACTGATGGTTACTGCCCTGACCGGACCCTTTAGAATGTCCTGACAGAAGCAGTGTAATTAACCGGCGTCCATGGAAACATGGCACTGGGAAGAGTTTCACGAACTACGTATTAAATCTATGTGGGAGACCCGGACTAAGTGACAAGTTCTGAGGAGGAATCCACGGAAGGAAGAACCGACATCCCATCACCCCGTTTCGATCAAGGAGCAGACGTCCCTGAATAAGGAGCGAATGTCGCCCGCCTTTGGAAAGCGGGAATGCGGGGCAAAAAGCGCCGCACGTCCTCCTCTGCGGACGGACGGATTCACGCACCCCGGCGAAAGCGTCGGAAACAGAAATGGTGAACCCAACGTGAAATTCTTCTCCTCAATATGGATATTAGTAGCGTTCGAGACACCAGTAGATTGAAGTGTCACCAGATCCAGATATCTGGTGCCTGGTCCCGCCAAGCAAATAGTGGGCCTGTCGTGAAACTCACCGGAAGTCGGGGCAGTAGAACGTGGGGCACACCGTTCTGCATTGTGTTGGTATGGATCCTTCTTACAGACTTGGAGAATGGAAGGATGTTGGGGCACTGGTTGTCGATTATTTTCCTCTTAGTGCTGATGAGTTGATCCCTTCGTTTCTCAGGAACCAGGTTGTTGTTACAGAGATGCGATCACCGCCCGCCCGCCTACGCAGGGGAAGGGGAATCTTCGCCACAGCCACCCCGCATGGCGCCGCTACCGCCACGACGGCTGCCACATCTCGGAATACGGGGTGCCCACGTCCCCTTTCCCCAACAGAGGTCATCCAGGGAAGGGTGATCAACAACCTCGTGCGTAGGTACGAGGAGGAAGGGGCCATCCCAACTCGGGATATGGCCCGCCTGGACCTGGAGTCCTCCAGGCCCCGCCGTCAATGCCGCCCTAACAGGCCGCGCAGGGAGCCCCTGCTACCCACCCCAACATTCAACCGTTTCGGGAGCCTGTCCCCGGAACGCCTTGACGACTCCTCGCCTTACGTTGATGAGGCGGGCGCCATCCGGCTCAGCCCGCTCAGGGTCCCGACCCAAGGGCCCCAGGAAAGAGCTCTCGCCCGGCCGCGTCAGCACCGCCGTCCGACTCCGCAGGAAGAGAAGGCAGGCTACGTCCCTGCACCACCTGCACCAGCTCGCCTGACCCAACGTCAGCACCGGGCTCGGGCTGAGGACGCTCGCCCAGGCGCGTCGACATCGACAGCTACAGTGGCCCGAGCCACCGCCGTCGTGCATCATGAAGCCCATGCATACACTGAGCAGGGGAACTCCTTCACCCAACCAGGATCGAGACCCCAACCACCCCACGGGCAGGCTGGGTTGACTCTCCGGGTGGCAGGCCTGAGTGGTGATCGCTGCGAACTGACCCGCGGTGATGTCACCCCGTACAGAGGCCCTCCCCGTACCACTACTCTAGAGAGCGTGGGCCTTCCCCGCTCCGAAGATTTTCAGGGAGGTAGGCCTCGTGCTACCCCCATTTCGAAGGAAGACCTGCCCCACGGCAGTGATGCTCGGCGCGGAAGCCTTTCCCGTGCCCACTATACAGGGTATGGAGTCCATCCTCCTGCCCCCGACCGCCGATCTGAAGGCACTGACCATCCAGTCCTTCCCCAACGTGGGGGCCCTCCCTACGTCCTCTTTGCAACCGGAGAAGGTCCTCCTCTCCCCAGCAACTCGAGGAGTGAAGGCCAGCCTCGCTCCGCCCGCACAGACCATGGAGGCCCTCCCCATGCTCATGCCAATTTCAACAGAGGCTCCGCCCACATGGGTGCTGACCATGGAGGTCCTTCCCATGTACCCTTCGACATTTTCCCTGGTGCCCCTCGCACCTCGGCTGTCTCGAGCGGGGGCCCTCTCTTCCACGGCGCCAGTGCCGCCCCGAGATTACATGATAGGGATCAAACCTGTCCCGAAGAGCCGCCCCAGGGCAGGAGAGCGGGTCGTCGCCGCCACAAGAAGAGTCCTGGGGAAGCCCGGGTGGAGATCAAACCTGCCCACTTCTCCGACTCGGAAGCGGAATGCGACTCAGCAATGGAACCTTCTCCCCGCTCCTCTGTATCAAGGACTGGGGCAGGAACCAGGCGCATTAGCCTCATTCTCCCGGAATGCGAGGTCCACCAGATTACCATCTCTCTCCGTAGGTACATCCAGGAGGAAGAAATCATGGAGATTCTGCAGGCCTCGACCGTGCAGTCACCACCATCATCACCCGAAGGGCCCTCTACCTCTACCAGAGATCACAGAGAGCTGTTTTGGGGGCCAACGATGGTAGAGCGACGACGTGACCTATCGCCGGCAGCTGCTATTCCTGTGCCGGAAACTGTGGCTATCAGCCCTTCATATCGTGACATCATGGCCAAGTCACCTCACTCTTCAGAGGATGGCCCGGAATTCGGCGGCCAGTCAGCTCGTTCGCCATATTCTCCGCCGCCGAGTTTACTATCCGAGAGGTCCACCTCGGTACCGCTACCAGTCCCTCAGCCGCCCCTGGTTGACGAGTGGGTAAACACAGGGCCAGACCCTGAGTCCGAGCCCAGGAGATTCTGGAGTATTCTCGCAGCGGATTACTTCCCAGAGAAGTTCTGGCTGACGGCGGTGCTGAATTTTCGCGTACCAGAGTCTCTTACCCCTGAATAAGTGGGGTGATTTTGTCTAACCCTATGGGCGACACACTTCCGCCTTCGTTACGAACGGGTGGTGTACCCCAGAAGTCGAGAGCACTTCGAAGAAATCGGCTAGTAGTGCCGCCTGATCGATGCGGCTGCACTCTTTATGGCCCAGCACCCTGAGTCGTCAGGCTGCCAGAGCGCCCTTCAACGGAAATGCGTTCAGAGTTTTAAAGCACTCCACAGAATCTTCAGGGAAGCTACCCCCCATGTGCAAGTCCGTGGTTTGGGACACTATGCCGCTCTCCTCTTCGACCCTATCCGACGGCAGCCCGATTCTCTATGCGACATCGAGGACATGCCCCTGAGAGGGGTTGCGGTCCACATGACTGACATTGTGGACAAGGAAGATGAACTGGAATTCCTTGATGGAGACTTACCCCCCGAGGGTGTGCCGCTACTGCTGGACCCATCAGGGAGGGTTACCCGTCAGCAGAGGAACCTGCTAGGCCTCCCCGTACCCACCGAGTCGCTGGTACTCGGTCGAAACATCGACAAGGGTAAGGAGCACGTCGGAACTGTCAAGCACTCTGACCCGTCTCCCTCTGTGCAGAAAACGGGAGAAGATCCCGAGAAGGCCAAGTTACGCCTGCAGCTTGCTGAGCAGAAGAGGCTGGTTGACGAACTCTTGGCTGAGCGTGCCGCGGAGCGGCGACCCGACTATGGTGATCCCAGGCCGGGGCAGCAGGGGCAGGAACAATTTCCTCCCGGTGAGATGCCTCCCGGCAACCCTGATCATGCAACTGCCGCAGACAGGGCGGAAACCGGAACTTACGGCAAGAGGGCGCGATACGTCTCGCCAACCCCCCCCCCCCCCCCCCTTCCCCCCGAGCGATGGGGCAATCTGAAGAATCCAATCTGGGTTCCCCCAGTCGCCCCGCAGGTCGTTCCGCCAGTTGATCCACGAGCGGCCGAAGCCGTCTACCGTGTTGAAGAACCTGGCAATGCACTTGTGGTTAGGGATCCCCGTCAAGATAGGGACCCCCACCCGGATGATCTTATTGCGGCGCTCGCAGCCCGCCTAGAAGTGTTGGAAACGCGGTAGGTAGCGGTCCCACCGGACGGCAAGCCGTATCCCGCATGGGTGGATGATATGCTTGCACCTCCGGGTTTTGGGAACCCCACTTTCTCGCCTTTCAACAGGACAGGGGACCTGCCGCAGCACTTGGATCATTTTTCTTCCAGGTGTGGCCCCATGCTGGGGACCCCGGCTCAGCCAGAAGCCGCCATTCTTTGATGTTTCGTACAGACAATGGAAGGTCCGACATTCGTCTGGTACAGCCAGCTCCCTATCGGATCGGTGATTGGTTGGGAGGATCTTCGCTGACAGTTCTTATACCAGTTCAGCTCCACCACGTGGAAGACCAGCATTGCGGACCTCTTCATGTGCAAGCAGAGGCCTGATGAGCGAGTTGCAGATTTCATCGCCTGGTGGAAGGGACTTACGTATTCCATCGATATGCCACTGAATCAGGAGCAATTACTGACGATGTGTGTGGGGAACGTCAAGACAGAGCTGGTGCCCTCCCTAATTACCCAGAACTACCCTGGAGGGTTCATAGATTTCTCAGATAAGGCTCAGCGCCTCGAGGAAGCCCTGTAACAGGCTAGTTAGGCACATTTGTTGCCCCCTATGATCCCGGCCAGGAGGACCGCCAGGGCTGAACCCGCCGCGGTGGCCCAAATAGAAGCCCCTATGCAGCTGGAATTACTGTCGGCGGCACCATCCCCGCAACCCCGCAGAGGTCCTCCACCTCAAGTACAGTCTCCTGCCCAGCAGCGACCGCCTCAGAACTGACAGGTTCCCCCGCGCAATGCGCCACCGCCACCTAGGCGAGACAATCAGGCGCCACCTCCTCGGTAGGCCCCTCCGGCCCCTCGTTAGGGCCAGGCCCCCAGGGCCCCCTATCCGGAAAGAAGGCACCAGACTTATTCGTTCAACGAAAATCAGGTCCCTGGCTACTTTTGAAGTTCTCTAGTGCAAGGGATAATGCGTCTGTCCGAGTGCAGAAGGCCGGTAGAAGCGAATCTCACCGATCACCCCAACGACTGTCCTTATCATCAGATTCTGGGGCACACCCTCAAGCAATGCTATTTCTTTAAAGACTGGCTTCAAGACCAGGTCAACAACAACATAGTCAGGTTGGGCCCGACACTAGCGCAAGTAGCAGGTGTCTTTGCAGGGTCAGAGATCGGTAGCGACAGCGAGGGCGAGTGGCAGCAGATTCCCAACCGCGGATCCTGGAAATACGACGATTGGATGGCTCGAAAAACCATCGTCTATGCCCATGGTATCATCCAGGCGCGCTTGAAGCAACCAAAACCTTCAGAATAAGTAGTCGGTGCCTCCTCATCGTCTTCACAATCGACCTCTTCCCAAAAGGGCAAGCAGCGGCGACGCAAGAAGAAGCAACGCGCACTGCTGTTGTCGTCGTCATCCCGCACTCTCGATGACTTTATGCCCCCTAAAATGGGGATTCCTCCCAGAATCCACCCGGTCATGGATGACTCGTCAAGCAACAGCCAGGGGTACGCTTCGGTTAACACCGTGGAGCTGGTAAAGCCTTATATGACTCCCGATGAGGAGGAGCGCCAGAAAAACCTCCCCAACGTTTCCAGCCGGCGTCAATGTCAGTGGAATCGCAACCGCGCTGGTCATCGAGGTACGTCAGCAGGCACTTTCATTCAATTCGTGCACGCTACTCAGACCAGACAGCAGGCTCAGCGCAAAGCTCAGCACGCACAACCTCATCTAACGCCTTCAGCTCTACCTCCACTGTCGTTCGTGCTACTAGATCAGGGAGAGCTGCCTCGTTCGTATCACAATCAGTTTTTTCCGGCTACAGGCCAGCCTCCACTATCCAATCCTAGTCCAGCGACTACTCTCCAGGCTTCAACTAGTAGTCAGTAGGATGTACCCAGTACTAGCTGATCTCCGGTTCGACCGACAGGACCCGCTATGCCTCCGAATTCCGAACGACCTCCTGTAAGCAGAGGTTCGCGTTTGGCATGAAAGTATGATGTCCTGAATCACCTGGCCGGAATTCCAGCGAGGCTTTCTATCCTTGAGGCCCTTATCCTGTCATCCGAAATGCACGAGGCACTTTCCGAGGCCCTAAGGAGCCCCCTACAGTTTGAGACGGAGGTAGCAGCTGCGGAAGCCTTCCATACCTTGACGATTGAGAACGCTGAATGTTAGGAGGTTATCTCGTTTTCCGGTGAAGATGAGGACCCTACTATACAGGGAAACATTCTCCCGTTGTACATCATTGGCCACTTCAATGGCGTGAAAGTCCACCATTGCCTCGTTGACACGGGTTCCGGAATCAATCTAATTCTGACTCGGACGTTGCAAAAGCTGGGTCTGTCTGAAGGTGATTTAACTCCCTCTGACCTCAGAATCCAGGGGTAAGACAGGATCGAGCAAACCCTAGTTGGCAAGATCCGCCTGAAGACTCAGTTTGGTGGCTTAATTGCAAGCACCGAGTTCATGGTTCTCTCTCAGGACACCACCTACAACGCGTTGATGGGTAGGCCATGGCTCCATCTACATGCAGCGGTCCCTTCGTCGTATCACCAGTGCCTCAAGTACACGCTCAACGGTCGAGTAGGCGTGCTCCAAGGAGACGCGTCCCCTTTCGCTTCTTGTGAGGCCCGCTATCTGGATGCGGGTTATTACAAAAGTAAGGATAAGCAAATCCTAGTAAGTGAGGATGAACCCGCCCCGGTCACAAGTGATCCCTGGGAAAGCATGGATGACGCCTACATCCTCTCGATCCACTGGTTGGAGGCCACAACCCCCGACATGGGGCAATGTTTTGTTGTTTCGGGTACGCAAGGAAGGCATGTTTTCGTGTCCAAGCGACGGAGGAAAATCACCTCGTACTCCTACATCAACCAGGCGCAGGTCATCCCGCAACCTCCTACCCCTGTACGGTACCGTAATGTCAAGCTTATGACAATGGCAGTACGCCATACGTGTCTCTTCCGCCGGGCTGGAATCCACCGACTCAGGCCGACACGTCACCACTGCTTTGATATTATCAAACGTGGACACTTAGGCCGAAGGCCAGATGGGATAGGGTCGATTGCCTTCATTGCTATGGTCTCAATGGCAAGTGAGTCTCCCGATGTGATGACCATTGCTGCCCAAGCTGGCACCAGCTTCCCCTCAGGCTTTGATAGCCCATAAGTACCTCCCGTCGTGGGAAATCCCCCCACGGGTGGAGAGGAATACATGGAGGATGCTCCCCCTGCCTTTGAAGAAGGCGTCTCTACCACAGTTGATGAACTGGTACAAGTGAACCTTGGTAGCGAGGCAGATCCGAAGCCCACATTGATCAGTGCAGCCATGTCCCCCGAGGAGCGGCAGCATTACGTAAACTTCCTCAAACAGTACCGTGATGTGTTTGCTTGGAGTTACAATGAGATGCCAGGACTAGATCCCTAGGTAGCCGTTCACCATCTGGGTCTCCCGGCAAAACATCGTGGGTTTAAGCAGCCTCCCAGGAAGATGCACCCTTCTCATGGTGCTATGGTTGAGGCTGAAGTTGACAAGATAATCAAAGCCAACTTCATTAAGGAGGACCAGTACCCCAAGTGGGTTGCCAACATCGTGCCAGTCAGGAAGAAGAATGGGCAGATTAGAGTCTGCATCGACTTCCGCGATCTTAATCGCCACTGCCCAAAGGATGACTTCCCACTCCCGGTGACGGAGTAGTTGATTAACGCCACAGCCGGGTTCCAAGACCTCTCTTTCATGGATGTATATTCCGGGTACAACCAGATCCGGATGGCCCCCGAAGACGAGGATTCCACTTCCTTCAGGGCTCCCCAAGGTACCTTTTGCTACCAGGTTATGCCATTCAGTTTGAAAAATGCAGGTGCCACTTATCAGAGGGCCATGAACCGCATATTCAAGCCGATTCTCGGGACATTGGTGGAATGCTATGTGAATGACCTCGTAGTCAAATCATGTCAGCGCCAGGACCATCTCAAATACCTTGAGAAAGTGTTCGGTTTCCTCTGTTCCCGTCACCTGAAGATGAACCCGCTGAAGTGTGCCTTCGGGGTCACCTCCGGGAAGTTTCTAAGCTTTTTTGTCAGATACTGAGGTATCGAGATCGACCCGGAGAAGATCAAGGCCATCATCCAAATGCCTCCCCCGAGCAACATTCGGGAGCTTCGAGGCCTTCAAGGTCACTTAGCCTATATACGCCGATTCATCGCGAATCTGGCCGGCAAGTGTAAGCCCTTTTCCTGGCTCATGAAGAAGGGTGTCGCCTACGAATGGGATGAGGAGAGTCGGACCGCCTTCGAGGAAATCAAGAAGTATCTGCTCCAACCTTTGGTTTTGATGCCACTCATCTCCAGAAATCCACTGGTCCTTTACGTGACTGCCCTGGAGAGATCCCTCGGTGCACTGCTCGCCCAGAAGAATAACGAGGGTACTGAGAACAGTCTCTACTATCTCAGCCGCATGCTTCTCAACACGGAGGTCAGATACTCCCCTATCTAAAAGAGCTGCCTTGCGCTCATCTTCGCCGTGTAGAAGTTGCGACATTACCTGCAGCACCATGAGGTGCAATTGGTCTCCTGGGTAGACCCACTGAAGTACATCCTGAACCGCCCCATGCTGACTGGCCGACTAGCACGGTGGGCAGTGATTCTCCAGAAGTTTGATATTAGGTTCGTACCTCAGAAGGCCATTAAGGGACATGCGTTGGCAGACTTTTTAGCTGCCCATACAACCTCCGTGGATCAATCCCTGGACCTGGATTTCCCTGATGAGACGATCCTTTCAGTCGATCATGTCGTCCCGTGTTGGCAAATGCATTTCGACGGCGCCTCCTGGAGCCCCACCGGTAGGAGGCTCAACGATCCCAAGCTCAACAGAGTGGGTCTGAGCATTGTCTTCATTACCCCGGCTCAAGCCATCCTTCCATACCTGTTTCTATTGTTAGAAGGATATACGAACAACGAGGCAGAGTACCAGGCTCTCATCACCGGCCTCGAGTTGGGCCTTGAAATCCATGTGCCCCATCTACATGTGAAAGGAGATTCCGAGCTGGTAATCAAATAGGTTAATGGCGACTACGTCGTCAGGAAGCCGGAGCTTGTACCTTTGCTGGAGTACACCCTCCGCCTAATGGCCCAGTTCTCTTCTCGACCAGAGGTTACCCATGTCCCACGGTCGCAGAACGGCCAAGCAGACGCCTTGGCTAGCTTAGCCGCGTCGCTCGCAGAACCCGAGAAAGATGATTTGATCATACATGTGGCACATCGGAGAGTCATTTCCCCCATCACCCAAGAGGACAATGATCGCCTGTGGGTAAGTCATCTCACCGTCGGACCCTCCACGTCAGGGGTCCCGGGTTCGTCAGACGCAGTGGATGAAGCTACTCCCGATTGGAGGGCACCTTTTGTCAAGTATCTCCAAAATGGTTGCCTCCCGGACGACCAGGCCGAGCGCGAGCGAATTCGACGTCGCGCGATGCAATTTACCCTCTAGAGCGGCCCCAGTCTTGAACAGATCCTTTATAAGAAGAGTTTTGATGGTTTCCTCCTCCGTTGCATACAAGGAGTGGAGATACCTCAAGTTATGCAAGAGGTTCACGCTGGTTCCGGTGGCTCCCATCAAGCTGGGCCGAAGCTGTCCCATCAAATCCGAAGGTTGGGGTACTTCTGGCCCTCTATGATCCACGATTGTATTGGGTATGCCAAGAGATGCCACGCATGCCAAGTTCACGCCAACTTCCTGTATCGGTCGTTGGAGCCTCTCCACCCCACCAAGTACTCTTGGCCATTTGCGGTATGGGGACTTGATGTAGTGGGACCGTATCCACTGGAAACAGCCCGCCAGTGTAGGTTCATCATGACTGCTACAGATTTCTTCTCCAAGTGGGAAGAAGTCATTCTACTCAAAGAGGTCAAGGCCCGTTCCATCGTTGACTTTGTGAGCTCCAACATTATCCACCGGTTTGGATTCCCTCACGCCATCCTCACCGATAACGGCACCAACTGTCGAGCGGCTGAACTGAAGAAATTGTACACCAAGTACGACATCCGTTCGAACCATACCTCCCGCTACCATGCGCAGGCAAATGGACAGATCGAGGCGTTCAACAAAACCCTCTCTAACATTCTACAGAAGATCGTTGGCCAGAACAAGAAAAGTTGGCCGGACAAGCTCCCCAACGCCCTCTGGGCTTACCGGACGACGACTCGCAACTCTACCCAGGTGACCCCATATTCCCTGGTGTATGGAGCTGAGGCCATCCTACCCATTGAGATCCAGCTTCCATCATTACGCACTGCAGTTTATGATCAATAGACAACAGATGAGGTAGACGAGATCCGTCTAGCCGAATTAGAAGCACTGGATGAGAACCGGCTTCGTGCCCTGCACAATCTAGAAAGGCATCAGGATAAGATAGTGAGGACCTTCGACAAGAAGGTTCGTCTCCACTCTTTTCTACAGGGAGACCTGGTACTGGCCCTACGAGCGCCAATGATTCCCGGTAGGAAACCTCCCAAATTAGAACCCAAATGGGAAGGGCCTTATATCATCCATAAGGTTTACCCCAATGGAGCATACTCCTTGGTGACCACGGATGGAGGGCGTATAACCCCTCCCACCAATGCCAAATTCCTCAAGCGATACTTTTCCTAGGGAGAAAGGGTCCTGCATGACCCTAAACTGCGAGATGGTCCCGCACGACCTTAAACTGCATCTCCGTCCTTACTGCAAGATGTTAGACTGCAAGCCAGTCAGACCTTCCTGACCAAGGCTCAGCCTCAGGCCCCTTGGCCTCCTCGGGCCCCGGCCCCCCATCCTTACTGCAAGACGTTAAACTGCAAGCCAGTCAGGCCTTCCTGACCGAGGCTCAGCCTCAGGCCCCTTGGCCTCCTCGGGCCCCAGCCCCCCGTCCTTACTGCAAGACATTAAACTGTAAGCCAGTCAGGCCTTCCTGACTGAGGCTCAGCCTCAGGCCCCTTGGCGTCCTCGGGCCTCGTCCCCCCAGTCCTTACTGCAAGACGTTAAACTGCAATCCAGTCAGGCTATCTTGACCGAGGCTCAGCCTCAGGCCCCTTGGCCTCCTCGGGCCCTTGGCCCCCTGTCTTCACCACGGGATGTCAAACCGCAAGCTGGTCAGGTCTCCCTGACTACGGTCCGGCCTCAGGCCACCTGGTTTTCCCCGACTTACCCTCTTGTGGGATTGTACAGTATGGTATGGGATTATGTCCTCGTTCACGTCGGATTACTCGCCGTACCTTACATATCCCCAAATGAGATGCACCTCGTCCCGCATGACATTAAACTGCATTTCAAGAACTACGTGTGGCTTGATTCCCGTCTTCATGGGATACGTAGGAACGCTCGGACGCCTCGTCTTGAGCCCATCCCCAGGATTTTCTCTTCCAATATCCCCCCTAGGAATAGTCTCTTTGGAGGATCTTTGTGTAGCAAGGAGTAGGCTTTCTTGGCCCGCTCATGCAACCCCACTCACACAAGGATTGTAAGGGTCGCACCATGTGCCCACTCCCGTTCTTCTATCCTCCCACATCCTCACCGCACAACGCTAAACTGCATGGCCTTCAAGAACTACGTATGGCTTGATTCTCATCCTCATGAGATACGTAGGAACGCCTGGGAATTTCGTCCGTCGGTCCAGCCCAAAAGCCAAAATCTACCCCTCGGGTCAAGACATGGCAGGGTGCACACTTTTGCCCCAACTCACATCAAGCAAGCCTCGACCCGGCTTCACATCCCCCCTGGAGATGTCTGCCTCTTTCATGGATGGATAAATCTATGCTTCACCCACTCTTTGATTGGGATTCCATCATTTTTCACACCCAGAGAGACCCCCAAGAACGGTCTGGATACTACGCCCAAGGGCTCTCCTACCGATACGGGCCAACGCCCCTGAGGGTTTTCAAGCAACAAGCCGATACAAGTCCTGCGTTGCGAATTTGGTCAGCGGTCGACGCTCATTTGTTGCTCCCATATCAGGTCACCATAAGAACGCTGTGTTTCGAACATGGTCAACAGTGTCCTTGATCTTTGGGTCCACCCCGAGATGTCCCAGACATCGAGTGTAGTGATTCGTTCTGCCCCATCTCGAGGTGACAAACTTCCCCCCGGGTGGTGCTAGCGATCAGTCCCACGGCCCCGATTCCCCATAGGGGTGTACGGTGTGGTGTAGGACTACGTCCTCATTCACATCGGGATCATGTACCATGTCGTACGCCTTCTCTTACGAGGCCCAGCCTCAGGCCCCTTGGCCTTCTCGGGTCCCCGACCCCCATCCTCATGTAAGAAGTTAAACTGCAAACCAGTCAGGCCTTCCTGACTGATGCCTGACCTTAGGCCCCTCGTCCTCACTGCAAGACGATAAACTGCAAGCCATTCAGGCCTTCCTGACCAATGCCTAACCATCAGGCCCCTTGTCCTTTCCGGGCCACGACCCAGGTCCTCTCTTATAGGGGTATACGGTGTGGTGTGGGACTATGTCCTCATTCACGTCGGCTTATTCTCTATACCGTACACCTCCCTTGTTTAGGGGTATATTACTCCCCTCCTCATCCCGTATGACGTTAAACTGCATTTCAAGAACTACGTGTGGCTTGATTCCCATCCTCATGGGATACGTAGGACCACCTGAATGTCCAGGATTCGGGTCCAGCCCCATCTCTCGGGAATCTTCATCCCATATTGGACCCTTGGCCTATCCTTCCTCCATGAGGGGATTATATGGTGTGGTGTGGGACTATGTCCTCATTCACGTTGGTCCTGTAATGACCACGCCATGTACCTCTCCCTACTGAGCTGTTTCATCGATCCCCTTTCGGCGGTTCACCAATGTGCCTAAGAGTACTCTGGTTTATTACCTGGAATGACAAGCTTTACTCGGACACGTCCGCACCCGCTTTCCAGGCTTTGTGTATCCCTGCATCAGGGCTTTCATCATCTTTCACACCCGGAGGGACCCCCAAGAATGGCCTGGATACTACGCCCAAGGGCTCTCCTACCGTTACGGGCAAACGCCCCCGAGGGTTTTGGACAACAAATTGATAAAATCCCGCGTTGCGAATATGGTCAGCGGTCGATGCTCATTTTTTGTTCCCACCTCAGGCTAACGCGATATGGACGCTGTGTTTCCACCATGGTTACCAGTTTTCCTCTATCGCCACGCCAACCCATTAATCCCAAAATTTCGGGTGCACAATTCACACCCTTCATCACTTCACCGTGTCCAAGTGGAGTCTCTGAACTTTTGGTACTTTTACTCTGTGCACATCCGCGCGTTGGAGGAACAAGTTGTGTCAAAGGTGTCCTTCGGGGAACTCTACCAACTTCCGTTTGACTCTCCCCTAGTATTGCGATGAGGATACCCCCCTTGTTTCCCACATCGAGTTTAACTCACGTGGGCTTAGGGATCGGGTTGACATCTGTGCTTACTCGGGAAGTTGTCACCATCCACAGTCCAAGCTCTAAGACCATAAACTAAAATTCTCATCCAGAACTACGTTCGGATTGATTCCCATCCTCATGGGATACGTAGGAATGCCCAGACCCCTTGTCTTTGGGTCCAGCTTGAGTTCAGCAAATTCACCTCTCTGGTCCTGCCTTCAGGACCCTGACTACGGGACCGCGTGGCGTAGTGCGGGATTAGGTCCTCATTCACGTCGGGTTTGCAATAGCTGTACCACGTGCACCCTCGTTCTGATAGTTAGCCCTCCTATTCCTTGTCCAGCATGACATTAAAAGGCACCCTTCAGAACTACGTGTGGCTTGATTCCCATCTTTATGGGATACGTAGGACCACCTAAATGTCCAGACTTCGGGCCCAGCCCCACCTCTTAGAGGTCTCCTGATCTCCCGGTCACCTAGGCCACTTGGCTTATCCCTCTCCAGGAGGGGGATATGTAGGTATGATACAAGGTTTTGGGAACCATGCCCCCTTCTCCCGGGAGCCCGCCAACTCTTGGTTACCCTCAAGTTGAGTCTCTTGACCCCTTGTAGTGGTTCACCCATATGTTAAAAGTACTATGGTCTAGGACCAAGAGTGTCAGATTCAACTTGATCAAGTTCCTTCCACTTGTCAAGCTTCGTGTTCCCCTCCATTCAGGCTTCCATTACCTTTCACACCTGGAGGGACCCCCAATAACAGACAAGATACTATGCCCAAGGGCTCTCCTACAATTACGGGCCAACGTCCCCGAGGGTTTCGGACAAAAAATCGATAAAATCTTGCGTTGCGAATATGTTCAGCGGTCGATGCTCATTTGTTGTTCCCACTCCAGGCTAACGCGATAGGATGCTGTGTTGCGAACATGGTCAACAGTAATCCTCTGTTGTCATGCCATCCCCTTCATACCTCAAATGTTGGTTGCATGATTCACACCGTTTTCCACCCCATCATGTCCAGGTGGAATCTCGACACTTTTGGCGCTATCCCTCAGTGCACCTATGCATGTCAGAGGGACAAAGCTGCAATACGGCGTCCTTCGGCGTCCCCTGCTCCCTTTACCCATTTATGGTCTATGGTCCATCAAGAACTACGTGAGTCTTGATTCTCATCCTTATGAGATACGTAGGAGCGCCAGGGCACTTCCCTCCAGGCCCAGCCTAACTTTCGCTTTCAGTCCCTTGACCAAAAAACCTCTCCCAAAGGGGTCGTGCGATGTGATATGGGATTACGTCCTCATTCACGTCAGGTTGTTCATCGCAACGCACACACCCCCTATTCCCATTCACACCAGGTTTTTGAGTTACTCCACCATGTGCCTCTTATGTCTCCCCTCATCCATGGTCCAAATTCTACGACCCTAAACTAAGATCTCCCTATGGGAAAGGAATCTGATCCCTCTATCTAATACGTCTTGTTGCCGTATTCAAATGTGTTTTGACAAAGAGCCCGAAGTGTGGGATTTTCAGAGGGACATTCCCCTCGTCCCATGACCAAGCTTCGTGATCTCGCTATTTGGATCCTCATCCTCTTCCACATCCAAAAGGAACCCCGGACTAAATGGATATTAAGATTAAGGGCTCTCCATGAATGCTGGACCTAAGGGCCCTCCAATCGTTTCGGGCCAACGTCCCTATGGATATTTGACAACATTTGTGACATGGTCCCGTGTTTCGAACATGGTCAATGGTCAACCCTCATTTGTCTGTCCCCATTCTAGGCTAACGCGACAAGATGATGTGTTGTGAACATGGTCAGTAGTTATCCTCCATCATCACACTGCCATCATCGTGATCTGAATCTCAAGTTCCATGATTCACACATTTCCACTCCCTCATGTTCAAGTGGAATTCCATCATACTCGACACTTTCTATTCGCGCATCTAGGTGCGCTAAATGATCGTGTTAGTGTCATTGGTCCAGTTTTCACAGAGCATCCCTTTGCCCTAACCTTCCCCTTATTGTGTTGGGAAATTCCCACCACTACTACTTGTTTCCCATACCGAGCACGACTCACGTGGGCTTAGTAGTTTTGGCAGGATGTGTACCAACACAGTCGGGTTGCCCCTCGTCCCGCATGACGTTAAAATACACTTCCAGAACTACGTATGGCTTGATTCCCATCCTCATGGGGTATGTAGGAATGCCCAACCACTCTGCTTCGGGCCCAGCCCAATCCTCACTGTTGGACCCTTGACCTGAAGAGTTTCCTCCGGGGGTATGTGGTATGATTTGGACTCCAAGCCCTCATTCACGTCGGTTTCAAATCTACCATGCCACACGCTCCCTGGGATCTTCCCTTTTATTCCACGTCCTATCGTATGACGTTAAACTACAGGAGTCCATGTGTCCTTAACGCATGACACTAAACTGCGGTTCTACCCTGAACAAGTTCAGGATGCCCCAAGATCCCATTGGGAAGTGACAGATCCCCTCGCCAGAGAGGCCCTGTTTGAAAGAAGGAATGATCCATGATCAAACCAATGCGCCCATATGGTGTACTCCCACCACGGCGGTGTAACTACCTAAGTGTTAGATTCTGTTCGGAAAAACCATCCCTCCATATCCCAAGCTTTGCGTGCCCCTTATTCAGACCCTCGTCCCATTTCATGTCTCACGGGACCCCCTAACGGCCTGGTCTCATGCCGCATCGGCTCACCTACCGTCCTGGGCCAATATTCTGGAAGACTGGTCATGTTTGGAAGGACCCCCTAACAGTATGGATGTTTGACCTATGGTCCGCCAACTGTCCGGGGCCAACGTCCCGAAGTACTGATCAACAACATTTGTGACATGGTCCCGTGTTTCGAACATGGTCAATGGTTGACCCTCATTTGTTGTCCCCATTTCAGGCTAACACAGTAAGGATACCGCTTCTCCTACATGGTTAACGGTTGTCCCTTATTGTCACGCCATCCCCACAGTGCTCCGAATCTTGGGTATCGTAATTCACACTTCCCATTTCCATCTGTTCGGGCCGATCTCAGTGCCCCTGGCATTGCACCATTCGTGCATAAGAGCACGCTGAAGAAACGGTAATTCAGAAATCCTTAAAGTTCCTTCTAAAACCAAGCCTCTCCCATCTTTCGGAAATCTGGACTGGTAATCCGAATCCCGGATGCCCGGAGTATGGTCTCCACTTCTATATTAGGTGGGATGATAGGGCAACTATCTCCTGTTTCTCACATCGGGCTCGACCCACGTGGTCTTGGGGAATTGTCGCCGAACGTCCCGCAAACATTGTAGGGATGTAACAAGGCGATCCAAATAGAGGAAATCGTGCGCGCTACAGCATTCAAAACAAAGAAAGGAAATTTGAAGCACGATAGTACCAATAAATGGTTTTTGGATTTTTACAATACACGGGGGTCGACCCCCCCCCCCCCCATGGACGGGTTGACCCCGTCAAAACAGCATTGCAGCTCCGCCACCCGTTGACTTGTGGCATCCAAAGCTTGTTGCCGCTGACTTAGCTCTCGCTCCTCCTCAGCAGCGGCGGGGCGCAGTTCGTCAGTCCTGGCTTTGGCCCTCTCTACGCCAGCTTGAACGGCAGCCATCTTTCCGGAGGTCTTCCTCATATGATCTTCTGCCTCCGCCAGCTGGGCCTTCAACCGTGCGACCAACTCAGACTATGCATTGAGAGAGGCTGAAATCTCATCTGCCCAGGTCTGCATCTGTTGGACCTCGCCTTCAGCCTCCTGGAGCTTCTTGATGTTGGTCATCTTCCTCCGCTGCCAGCCCACGCTGAGCCCACGATCATGCTCCCGGATCTAATCATCCATAATATCACGGATGAGTGCGTGTGGACGTTGGTCATCCACTCCCCCAGCACACAGTTCGCGCAACCGCGAGCAGAGTCTATCCATCTCGGCCAGCCATTGCGCTTGGAGAGTGTCCTTGATAAAGTGCATGATCAGCTTCCACGACCGGCGGTGGACTATGCTGATGTCTTCCTCATCGGAGGCTATTTCGTCCCAGTCTGCGCGATTGGCAGGATCATATGCGGGATACGCCCATAGGAAATCCTTGGCAGGATCAACATCTGGTGTTGAATCTAGTACGACACCTGGCGTCGAGGCAGGCGTGACAAGACTGGGGCCGACCGGTTGATCCTCTTCCTCGGAGTCCACCTCAATGACTTTGGGTACGGCCCTGCTGGCGGTTCTACCATTGATGATGTGTGTCATAGCTTGAGGAGATTGGGGGACTATCGCCACCATCACCGGCATGCCCCTAGGAGGGACGCCACCAGACATCCCGACCAGTCTTGCCGCAGCAGCCCACGCCAGTCGAAGAACTGTACGACAGAGAGGGACATAAACGTTAGTTGGCATGGTCTACATGTGACAACGAGGAGACCGGTAGAGGAGACTTACGGAGATCGACCTCCTGGCGCTGCTCTTGAGTCGTTACTGATGAGACCCTGAGATGAGGCCCTCCGTATACTGTTGGAGGATCCGGAGATTCCGGAGGAGCCACCTCGGGTGCTTTGGTCCCACCAAACGCGGAAATGGACGCAGCCATAGGCGCGGGTTCTGAAGGTCCCGCATCATCACCTGCCAAGGAGCGAGAAAGAGGCCTGTGAACAAGTTCCTCCTGCATGGCTCAAACATCGGTGAGAAGTCCATAGGGACCCAAGAACAGATCGTAAGGAAAGAAGTTCGGAATGCTACCTCGAGAGCCTCCGCGAAATCGTCGGAATCTGAGCCCTGATCTCCGACCTCGCCCTCCTCCAACGGGCTCCCTCCTCCAGCCTCATCCTCCCGAGAGGAGTCCTCTGATTCTTCCGGCAGGGGGAAACGCTCCCTCAGATCGGCAGCCGATAACTGTGGGGGGACCGTCTGATTCAACAGTACCCTCACCCGGTCTGTCATTGGGCGAGGGACACCACTGGAGTTGACGTAATCCTCCAGCTCATCCAGGTACTGTTCTGCCTCCACCGGAGACACCATGAATCCAGCCCGAACTGGGCCTATGCTCGGTAATTCCATCCCGAGGCGATTCATGTGGGCCCATATCTCGGGTGGGCTGAGGAATTGCCGGTCGACATCCCAAATGTCCCAGGCTTCCGGGAAGACAACATCCTCTTCCATGTCGATATGACGTAGCCTCTTCCCCAGAGCATGAGTGGATATCCTACAAAATCCCCTCGGTGGCTGCCCCTCTGGATGGTCGTGCTCTTCCGAAATCACCGGATCCACCGCTGCTGCCATACCCTCGGCTGGTTCGGGTCTCGCCGACATGGCAGCCCCGCTACCGCGAGCGGCCCTAGCTGCCCTCCGACCCCGACCTTGGGATAGAGGAGGCCCACCGTCTCCGACCCAGATAGTTGGTTGCTTCAGCGTCTCCCCTGGGTAAGCAGCCTCCCAACTGATGGCATATTCCCTCACCAATCCGAAAGTGGCGGTGGGTGGAGGCAATGCAATCCGCATCTTCCCATCTTCCCGTGTGAACATGAGCCACAGCTGCCTCATCACACACAGGTGCTCCTCGTAACACACCTCCCAGTAGACCTACAGGGTCAGCCGCTGGAGGCACCGGAACTGCCTCGTAAACCGATGTGGGGTGTACAGTTCACAGAGTGGCTCACGATCTATCCGTGCCACCAAAACTCCACCTCGAAAGGCCAGGAGGTAAGCTCGATGTTCTTCTGTCCCCCGCCTGTCATCAGTAAGTATCCTCTTCGACAAGGGGAAGGGGTGTAAATTAAACTCGTCTGCCCTCCACACCCGATTCAGTACCATCAGAACGGCTAGTTTGAATGGGAATCTCCTGACCGCGTTCAGGATGGAGGGGCGGAAGTTCGATCCCGACGGCGAAATGGGGTTTGGATACTCATAAATCCCCCTGATATGCACTACGATCCACCCATACAGGAGGTGGAAGGGCCCGCATATCCTTGGAAGCTTCTTGCCTTCGCTAATGTGCCACAGCATTCTGTACAGTTTGGTGATCATTGGAATCCCCAGGTTGATTCGCTGGCCCATGGTTAGCATGGACGCCATAATAAACAAGCTGGGCCGCACCCCCATGCTTATATCCCTTACCGGTAGGATCCAACCACAGATGAGAGCTGCGATGAACGCCGCCAGCCTGAGTATCGGCTGTTGTTAAGTTCTGACACTGAAACCCCAGGTCTCCCATTGGCTATCCTCCAAGACCCGCCAATAAGAGTGCCCCTTGCCCCGTTTGCCGCCCTTGGACAAGTTCGAGGCCTCGGGGGGAACTCTCAATTCTCTGGGAAATTCAGGAAGCATTTGAACCATCTCCTGAAGTGGACATCCCTCACTGCCTCCTTGTCCTCTCCAGGGACGAGTGCCATCAGCTCCGACACCAGTCGCGGCGTTTACTCTGTATCCTCCCACACACTGATGACGGGGAGGAATTCATCATACATGGCCCCCAAGATTGGAACCCCAGAAATCTTTTGGACATCCCACAGGCTGATGCCCACCTCCCCGTGATGCAGGTGGAATGTATTGGTCCTAGACGACAATCTGCTCAGCAGTTCTGGAATCAGTTTCTTTGGTTGGTAAATGTGGAATTGGGAGGCCCATGCCGCCTCATACAACCCCACTCTCCTTAGCTCGGCCCCAAAATCCTCGCATGAGACTCCTACCCAGTAGGCCCAGGCCCAGTCATCAGTGAAGTTGCCGCCCTAGCGCAGGTCCCACTCATCAGACCATCCCTTCTTCGAATCCTGCAAAGCCGCCTTCAGCATCGTACGGTAGAGAGGAGGGGACGTCTCCGGTTGCAGTGGCCTCCCTTCAATGTAGTTCACATGGTTGTAGATACAGTCAGCGGTGACGGGTGTAAAGTTCTCCTGTGCATGACCATCGGCTGCCCTGAACCATTGGTGCTAGCATGGTGTGCTCCTGAACCAGCAAGCTGGTTCGTCCTTACTCACCTCCGGGATGAAGATGTCATCCCTCAACCCGAAGCCGTACAATGGCAGTTTCTTTCACTACGGGTAATCATTTTGACCCACCGATAGCAGATCTGTCAAAGAGGTGTGGTCCGAGTGGCTTCGGACCATCTCCCCCAGGCCTGGACAGTTGACCATCTCATCCCGACGAGCAGCATCTGCAAGCACTCCCAATACAGCCTCTTGATGGGCCATTTCGATTCCGTCCCTCAGAAAAGAATTTTTTCAGCTGAATCGCGAAGCTTGACCATGAAGATGAATCGCGAAGCCGGATCGTGAAGATCGGTCGTGAGACCAAGCCGCGAAGTCTGGCCGAGGCCGACAAGCAGAAGTTCTCTTGGCGCGGACGCGGAGTCGGAGACCCGCGGTTCGCCGCGAAGCTCGATTCGCGGAGGGCTGTCGCGGAGTATGCGGAGCTTCGCGAAGTCGAGAGCGCAAAAAGACAAGAAAGACACATGAAGACAAAAGAAGTAGACCCCCCCCCCCCTATTTATAGGTGGTGACCCCGGAGCATCGCGGCGTGCCTCACCCGCACGGAGCATCGCGGCGCGTCCGGATCCCGGGCCCCGTTCAGCACCGCGGGCCCCCTTCGTGAAGCTGCATCGCGAACCGCCGACAATTTTGGCGATTTTCCCTCAGACATAGACCCTTCGCCCTTCGTGGCTCCATGTCTAAGGGGGGGCATTTGTTGGTGCCAAAATATTGCACGAAAGGGAGGGACGAAAAAGAAGGCTGGCGTGCTGCCTTGCGAAGCACCGACGTGAAGCACCGCCGCGAAGCGCCCCGACCATCGCGGCCTCACGAAGCTCCCCAGTCATTGCGGCCTCGTGAAGCTCCAAAGGCGGTAATACTCCGCGAATGCATTTGACGTTCGCGAGCCTGCCGAGAAGCTCCAGATCCGTTAATACTCCGCGAACGCATTTGACATTCGCAAGCCCGCCGCGAAGCTCCAGAGGCGGTAATGCTCCACGAACGCATTTGATGTTCGCGAGCCCGCCGCGAAGCTCCAGAGGCGGTAACGCTTCGCGGACACCGTTGACGATCGCGAGCGCGCTGCGAAGCACCCGAGGCGGCACGCGAGTTCTGCTTCACGGCGCCCCTTCCCTATAAATACCGGACTCCCCCTGAGTCCTGAAGATGGAAAATCCAAACTTTAGGCTTCTCCTCTCCCGAATCGCGAAGCACTCTTTGCCCCGGGAATCATGAGCTTCGCGGGGTACTTCTGCTTCGCGAGGCGCCTTTGCTTTGTCTCGTTTTGAGCCCCTCTTCCGAGAGGGATGCCCTTCGCGAAGCTCAAGGGCATTCACGAAGGAAGGGGATTCCCAAGGGAACCCGGGCAGCCACGGAGCGTTTATGCTTCGCGAGACACCCAACCTGCACTAGTGATCCCTATGCTAAGGCAGGATCGCTACACATCGTGAAGCGCACTGCTTCGCAAGACCCTACTTCGAGAGGCACCCCTTCTTCGCGAGGCAGTGCTCCGTGAACACTGTTCCACTTCACGAAGCACCTTCCACTCACACCGATGCCCCATGCTAAGGCCAAGGCACACCACTTCGCGAAGTATACTCCTTTTCTTAGAAATTCCTCTTCCCGTGCGACCCTCCAGATTTGAACGATGTGATTTCAAAGTCCCATGGACAATACCACCCGTAGCGTTGCTTCTCCTAATGCTTCTTTGCATAGGTACGCTAACGGCTATTGCTTCTTCGCATAGCCACGCTAACGTGGATCCCTTGATGGTTCATTCCACACCCCCCTTTGACCATGGCCTTTCCAATACCTTCCCTCCACCCAAGGACTAGAGGGTACCGGTTATGTAAGTCCTAGGGGTGCGGAGTCAACCCACCTCGTCCGATCTGCAGGACGTTAAACTGCCAAGCACCACGTCCTCAACACATGATGTTAAACTGTGACCTGGCCTCGTGCCTCTCACGGAGGGTCCCCCCAGCTCGAACATTCTTTACACCACTCGTCTCCACAGGAATGGAATCACCCATTCACAAGGGATGATATCCTCCTTATTGGAGTGGCGTATGTTCATAGGAGAAGGGCGACCCTAGTTCCCCAACGGATGGCTGCACCTCTGCATCTCCGTACTTCCCCACTTCCAAGGTTAGTGGAGGGTGTGATAGGGAACGAGGCACCTCCCATCATTGGTCCCGAGTCCCTCTTTCGCTTCTCTTTGTCGCACCTTGGGCCTCCATCCTGGAGTAAGTCCCAGCACCATGGGCCGCCTAATGCGTAAGCCCCTCTTCGCTTCTCACGGACGCATCCTTCGCGACGTGATCGTCAGGTCCTTGCAACCTATTGTTTCTCACACCGAGCATGACTCGCGTGGGCTTAGAGTGAGCACCGACCCTGACCCCCACCCATAGCGAACTACGAGGACTTTGATCCATGTCAAGGCATGGTACGTAGGAAGCCTCCATGAGGTTCAAGCCACATTGCTCGGTCGTTCATTCACATCGAGTTTCGCCCTCGTCCAGCATGACGTTAAACTGTATGCCCCCCTTGTCCCGCATGACATTAAACTGCACACCCATTCCCACTTGAACTATGAGGTATTTGATCCATGTCAAGGCATGGTACGTAGGAAGCCTTCCAGAGGTTCAAGCCCACCACTCATTGGACCAAGGTGCACATTCATGTCGGTTCACCGACAAAGCCCCATCCGAACTACGAGGTCTTTGATCTGTGTCAAGTCATGGTACGTAGGAAGCCTCCACAAGGTTCAAGCCCACCCATCATCCGATTCACGTCGAGTCCCATTTGCATCCAGCATGACTTTAAACTGCATTTCAGTCCGATGGAAAGCCGTTGTGACCATCTAAACTATGAGGTCTTTGATCCATGTCAAGGCATGGTACGTAGGAAGCCTTCCAGAGGTTCAAGCCCATCTCCCATGGGACCAAGGTCCCTCATTTACGTCGGTTCACCGACACTCACCGCCTGTTGTTTATTCACGTCAGGGTTCATTACCGTCCTGCATGATGTTAAACTGTGTTCCATCAATCCGAACTACGAGGACTTTGATCCATGTCAAGACATGGTACGTAGGAAACCTTCCCAAGGTTCAATCCCACCACTAGTGGACCCCCGGGTCTACTTTCACGTCGGTTCACCGATGAAACCCTTTGAACTACGAGGCCTTTCATTCATGCCAAGGCATGGTACGTAGGAAGCCTCCCTGAGGTTCAAGCCCATCTCTCATCAGACCAAGTTCCACCTTCACGTCGGTTCACTGACGATGTCCATCGGACCAAGGTCCACCTTCACGTCGGTTCACTGACGATGTCCATCGGACCAAGTTCCGCCTTCACGTCGGTTCACTGATGATGCCCATCGGACCAAGGTCCACCTTCACGTCGGTTCACTGACAATGTCCATCGGACCAAGGTCCACCTTCACGTCGGTTAGCTGATGATGCCCATCGGACCAAGGTCCACCTTTATGTTGGTTCGCTGACGACATTCATCGGGCCAAGGTCCACCTTCACGTCATTTTACTGGCACCATCCCGAACTACGCGTACTTTGATTCCCTACCACGGGGATACGTAAGAAGCCCTTTTCAAGGCTCAAATCCCAACTTCTCTGTCGCCCCTGCGATGGTCCCATTTCATTCCCCCTCCACTTCATTCATCCATCCACAATCCACCCCGATCCTCGCCCGGACCGTCATATCCCGGTGAGACCATGTCGGTACGCTCCTCTTCACAGCCGCTCATAGGCTGGCCCCGGTATCGGAATCCCTTTAAGGGAAATCCCTCAATCCGATCTATTCTAGCTAATACTCCGATCGGGATGATCCGTCTCTGCTGGACGTTAAACTCGCGTCGTACCCTATGTTAAACACGGGAAGCTGAGGAAAACCTCAGATATGTGTCTATGGCATATAATTCCCCGCGCTCGATGTGGGATGCCTCGGGTTTCCACGCCCTCCAGAAGCCCTGTGACCAGGGATAATAGACAGACATGCCAGGCCCCCAGCATCTCGACACGCTACTGATGCCTCAACGTGACTACTCCCCCGACTGAAGGTTAATGCCCTGACCGGACCCTTTGGAATGTCATGACAGAAGCAGTGTAATTAACCGGCGTCCATGGAAACATGGCACTGGGAAGAGTTTCACGAACTACGTATTAAATCTATGAGGGAGACACGGACTAGGTGACGAGTTCTGAGGAGGAATCCACCAAAGGAAGAACCGACATCCCATCATCCCGTTTCGATCAAGGAGCAGACGTCCCTGAATAAGGAGTGAATGTCGCCCGCCTTTGGAAAGCGGGAATGCGGGGCAACAAGCGCCGCGCGTCCTCCTCCGCGGATGGATGGATGCGCGTGCCCCGAAAAAAGCGTCGGAAACATTCACATAATGATAGATCCCCTCTTACTCTCGTTATTTCGTTTTATGAAGTTTTAAGTGGCACCGTTAGGCTGCTGAAATTTTTGTAACGAATTCTTTCTCCCTTCTAATTTTTTTCAAGATCTATTTTCATGTAAAGTATTTCATGTTCCTTTTTATTATGTTGGGGTATGATCTCTAAATTTATCATACTGGTCTTTTATGATCATATGATAAGAGACCCCATTTGATCTCTTCAATTCAGTATTTTGAAGTTTTAAGTGGCGCCGTTAGGCTGCCGAATTTTTAAGTGGTTCTTTCACCTTTCTCCTTTTTCAAAGATCTAATTCCATGTCTAGTCTTGCAAGTTACTTTTTATTATGTTGGGGTATGATATCTAAATATATCATACTGATCTTTTATGATAATATGATGAGAGACCCTATTTGATCTCATCAATTCATTTTTGTTGAAGTTTAAGTGGCGCCGTTAGGCTGTCGAATTTCTAAGGGTTTCTTTAACCCTTCTCATTTTCGAGATCTACTTTCATGTCAAGTCTCTGAAGTTCATTTTTATTATTTTGGGGTATGATATCTATATCTATCATACTGATCATTTATGTTCATATTATGAGAGACCCTATTATATCTCGTCAATCCATTTTTGGGATGTTTTATGTGACGCCGTTAGGCTGCTGAATTCTCATAAGAGAAATCTTATTTTTGTCTTCCTTTCAAGTTCTTCGTTTCATATGGTATATCATTAAAATTTCATTACCATGTTCTTAAATACTATATATTCTGTTCTTGTACTATTTTATGTATCATTTTTGAGTGGGTGACCCATGTCCCCTCTCTTTCCAATGTTTTCTAAAACCATGTATCATAGACGTTATGTTGCATAGTTTTCGTCTCAAAATGACGCTCTCTTTTCTCAGAATTATTTTATGTTATAAAGTGAATACTCAAAGCTCTTATTTCTACAGGGGTATTCACATATATATCAAAATGTTCTATTTTAAATTCTGGTATTTACATACATGAAACCTGCTTTCCCTTTCCGTGGGTTTAAAGTGACATTAAGATCATGTCTTTAAAGCAGTTTTTAAAACGTTGTGATTATGAAATGAAACCCATTTATTTTATGCTATATGGGTTATTTATGAAATTTTTGATGATGATATATGTGGCTCACATGATAATAAAGGAAAATTTAAGGGTGTGCCCTGACAGCGCTCCAATTCATTGGGTAATGATATAACCACTAGAGATTACAATTTTCACGATATCTTGGTGAATAACCTTGGTAATTTTCAAATGACACCTTAGGGATGGACCTTGGTGATATGTTCATGATTGTCAATATTAAATGTTTCAGCCACATCTTCAAGTTATGAAAATGTTTTTTTATTATGATATGCCTCATGATTTCATTATCATGCCTTAAAGTTCTTTTCATGACCTTATTGAAGTATCTCAAATTCACATGTAAAATGTTTCTCTTGTTTCCCTTACTGGGCTTTTTGCTCACCCTTTCTTTTGATGTATGTCCCCAGGTTATGAGATGTAGTAATAAACCTAGGATGAACATAATGAGAAGCCTTTCAAGTGTTTAAGAAGAATGTTTTATGTTTTCATGTTTTAAGTTCCTGGTTTCCAAGACACTAAACCTTAAAGATCCTCGGTTTTGTAAAATGTAATGAAAGTTTATGTGATAAAAAGGCAGGATGCTATAATAACAATAACTAAAATAAATTGAATAAAATACAATAGCTAATAATGATAAATGTCGTATCTATAGAAATACGTAAATCATAGATACAAAGTAGTAGGCATACATGAAAAACTCAATTTAGTAATGGAAATACATAAATTATTTCATGCATCATGACCTATATCTCAGACATCTGCTACCAACTCCATCCCAGCACAACAAGAAATCAAGTTTTTGAATCATTATGAGTCCCTTTATCAATACATGAATAAATGTAATCCACACTAGGTACCAAATAGAACCGAAAGGGGGTGTGATATAAATCTTAGAGGGCCACCACTAATGGTGTCCATAACATCCAACCCGTGTAATGGAAATATCATAGTGTATAGGAATGCATATATAATGTGAAGTAGTAAAATGTAACTAAATACCCAAGTACCTTATTCATCCCTTAGCTAGTATCTAAACGTGTAACCAGTTCATCAATTAATTAATTACCAATTTATATTAATAGGTTGTGTGAGGTATATCTAGAATCGACATCGCCTCGTGATAGCATTAATATAAAAGGATCCAATATGTAATAATGAAACCATAATTGATAAATAAACATGAAGTTGTTCTATGGTACTCACTAAGGAAACCTAGATGTCTGGGGCTACTAACTCAGTAGTAAGTGAGTCTAGGTAAGGTGTAAGAGTGTAATTCATGAATTATTCTCCTATGAATTTCCAAAATAATATTTCTAACTGAGTCTAAGGAATCCATCCAAGGTAAAATGGAAGATAAGAAGTGTATAGGCCCAAGGATGTAACCAAGGAAAATTATGTCATCCTAGATCCTAGGATTATATCTTAGTAATTATGTAATAATAATGAAGGTATCATACAGTGTCATAGTAGGCATCCAAATGTATTAAAGGATTTGGTTCCTGAGAAGGTCTCACCCAAGCAAACTGGCATCCTTGAATTGGAATGATGTACTCGAGTACCCAAGGAATTCCCTCAAAATTCCAAGAGATAACATGAGTCAAGAGTTACTATAAATATTACAAGTTCTATGTGAATAAAAGATTCACATTACATTTAATTCACTACAATTAATTTTCTCATATGAAAATTGTAAGAACCGGGATCTCCTTTTCGGGTATGTTTTCCTTTTCTGGTTCTTTTTTAGGAAAAGAGGTTTTTCTAGAAATTTTCGAAGTACACGCTGCGTAATTTATGAGTACACACCGTGTACTCGGTTACCACAGGTATCCATGTGATGTTCGTGTAGCGGTCATACACACAACCATGTAGGGGTGACCTGGATGCTGCCTAAAGCGGTGTACGGAAATGGTGAGTACACACCGTGTACTTTCTTTTTTTATTAAACACAGTGAGGTTGAATCTAATTGCCAGAAATCTCTCCTTCTAGGTCTCGTTCAACCGATAGCTCCATATGGCAGTGGATCTTTGACGAACCCCCGAGTAAGTGTCTTTCCTCCGAATCGAACATCGTCGATTGCGTTGGAATCGCATTGGTGACTTATCTCTTCTCCTAGAGCACCATATTCAGTTTTCTCCTCTTTCGTGAGTTATCTTGGGTTAAACAATTTATAATTTTTCTTAGATCCATGGAATTATAAAGCGATTCAAGCCTCGAGGTTCAAGTATATTGATCTCCCAATGTCGAGGTAGGTGGTTTGCAACTTTTTGTTGAAACTCTTTGAGTTTTATGTGAAAATTTTTCCAATACCCATGAACAGGGTATTGCTCATTTACCATTTTAGCCTCATTGTTTTCCTGTTATGCTTCTATGATTTAGTATATAATAATTGATTGTGAATAGGGTGAATTTTTTTGCTTTGGATGTGTTGCCCATGCATGTTTTGCCTGTTTTGACCCTTTTGGTCTAGTTTTCCAGTTTGGCGGTTGTTTACTTTCCCATGCCTAGTATTGTAGGATGGTGTGACTGTTGTTCTGTTATGTTGTTATGTTATAGAATTCTATCTAAGTAGTTCTTGAGGTTTACCTTAGCCGATACACGCTTCTACACTTGCTTGACATACACAGGGCTGTGAGAACCCAGTGTATAGACCATAGGAAGAACGGATGTTGAGGGATTCTCCAGAGTGTCTGTTTTATTTATGATGCAATCCCATAGAGGGAATTGACAATGAGTGCTTCCTCAGAGTGTTTGTAGTTCCTCGATGCAGTCTGCAGGGGGAATGAGACATTGATTGCTTCCCCAGAGCTCCTTTAGTATGGTTACGAGACTATAGGGGGAATTGATGGTGAGTACTTCCTCAGAGAGTCTATGCTTAAGCTGAACCAGAGGGGTTAGAATAAGTGTACTTCCCAGAGGGTTGTGTGTACTTGTTTGGTAGGACCAGAGGGGATAGGTTTTGGGTACTTCCCATAGGGTTACCTATTTTTGTTTATCTACTTGGTTAGATGTTTCTTGATATTGAAACTGTGGATTGTTTACTATTGAGTACTTTCCTGTTTATTGTTCTTGTACTTTTACCTATCATATACTCTTTGACTGTTAGGCACAGATCTCGTGGTGGTTTCCTACTAGGATTTATTCTCACACCCTATTTGGGACATGATTTTGGGCTCAAACTAATTATATTGTTGCAGGTATAGACAAGGGAAAGCGCCCTTCTACTTTAGGTACTTGATTTGTTGTGGAGCTAGAGAGCATGTGACGAAGATATGGCTTGCAATGCTGAGTAGTTTATCTGCTTTCTTTTTCACTTTGGTTTAGCACTGTTGTATTCCATCATTGTGACTTATTTGGATTTTTTCCTAGACATATATATCATACATCATTTTATATATGTTCTCTAGTTTATACTTTCAGTTTTCTGTTGTAACTGCTATATTTCATTATTACTGCTTCCACTCTTGTATGTATTTGTTTACATTCATTGTTTACTCTTCCAATAAGGGCATAGTTTCACCACTATCACACACAAGTCCCTCGCTACTAGTCGGAAGCCTCTAGAATTCGGGGAAATTCTCTTGAGACCATGTGACCAACCGAGTACGGGGCGCCTCTGGGTGGATTCTGGAACTGCGATGTTACAACAATTATGCCATTACCAATTTCACTTGGTTGAAGACTTTAATTTCATCAGTTTGATAGGGAAAAGTACCATAATACCTTTTAATTAAAACCATGTAAGTTAATTTCAATTAATAAGTTTCACTCTACTACCTTCCAAGAACATGAAAAGTTGTGGTATGTACATGAAACCAAACATTCATTCATATTTAATAAGTCCATTTCATGTACTTAAGTCTTCATTCCATAATATCATTTGTATGAATTACTTATATTTAGGTAATTACCTTAGTTGGGTCAATTGGAAGTTAAAATTTATAATATATTCACAATTTCATGATTCAATAGGAAATTAATATAATGAGTCTTACCATTATTTTTATCAAGTTCAAGCATGCCCGAACGGTGGCTCAAAAGTGTCAAAACACTAAAAACTCAATTATAGAATATTACCCTATATGGGGTGTTATGAATTATTAATATAACCACAAATAACTCCTCAAATTTATAGAAAGATAATAACCATATGGTTCTAATGAATATAATCATGGCATCTAGATTCAATAAACAACACCCGATGAAATTGGTGGGCCCGAAACATCATTTCCAAAATCAACGAACTTTAGGGGTGAGTTATAGACCACCAACATTAGGCTGGAATGACTCTCCTCATCCTGTATTGGCCTATAATTCGTCATGGAATTTAGTATATAGGATAAAAGAGTGAAAATTCTTACACCTCGACTACTAAGTCGAGAGAAAGAGAAACGAATAACGGCTCAAATGGACTCAAGTAACAATCATTTTGCAACAAACGTGTTGAACAGAATCTCTAACAGATCTTGGATGATGGTTATATATTTATCCCTAATTTACCCTTTAAAAATATCCAAAATGGGTGAAATGGAGGTTCATCCCACTCGAATTTGGACTAGGGAAGAATGAGAAGGATAATTAGATCATTACGGGTAAAATGGTAAAATTACCCAAAAATTAGCCAATGTACAATTTGGCCTCACTATTTTCTAAACCGCACACCAACCATGCACAGGTACTAGGATAAAATGGGGTACTCGCATGGTTATCCCATACTGTTTTATAAATAGTGTGCTAACCCTGTTATATGGATCCGCCCAAAAATAAAGACTATCTACATGGTTTATACTAACTATGTGTCCTCGCATGATTTACTAACTATGTGTCCTCTCATGATTTACTAACTATGTGATAGGACCATTTTTTTCAAATAGTTGGGTCCTAAGGCCCGAATGGGCCATGAAAATCTATGAGACCTTTGTGAACTCATTAGACATCCACTTTAGGTCCATAAAAGTAAATTAGACCCAAATTTAGAGGATCTGGACCTAATTCCAAAACCGGGTTCTTATAGTCTTCCCCCCTTAATGGAACTCAACCCCGAGTTCACCTTCCAAGGGAGGTAAAACACTCCGATTACAAATCTGGCCACTAGGCATGCACGCCAACCTCCCACTCCCAAGTCTCATCCTTTACACGGTCATTCTTTCATAACACCCATACTAAAGGGGTAGACCGTCCTTTCAAAGACTCCCTACTTCGGTCAACGATGTGTATAGGATACTTCTCAAATTAAGCATCGACATCAAGATCAACTTCATCGAGATCAAAAATATGAGATGGTTCGACATGATCCTATAGAAGCTATGAAATGTAGAATACGTCATGCAAGGTATGACACCTTTGAGGTAGTAACAATCGACAGGCTATCAGTCCGACTCTCCCTGTAATTTATAATGACCCTATATAATAAGGTGATAGAATCCCTTACCGTTGTATTCATCTAAGACCTAATCTTTTTGATACCTGTAGCAAAACACAATCATCGACCTCAAACTCTAGAGGTCATCTATGATGATTGACATATGATTTCTATCTAGACTGAGTAGTATTCATATTCCTATCATTCCTAAGAATACTTCAGAAACTAAAAAAACATCACCCAACCTACATGGGTCATGACGTCTCATTCAAATGGTCATGTTGTGTTTCAATATTCCCAATGCACCTTCAAGATAACCTTAAGCATACCACACTTAAGCCATTAAAACCTGATCCAACACTCATTTTCTAATTGAAAAATTGAATGGGGGATTAATTAAGCCCCATTATCCAGAGACATGATCCCATATTCATCTAATTAAACATCATGTCAAATGTGTTTTTCACCTTAGGCCTTAACATTGCAAAGGGGTAAATTTTGAGCCATGATGTCTCCACTGTCAGAATTACCCCATAAGTCGTGCCTCTAATTGTTCTAGGGACACTTCAAGAGTGAGTTCTTTTACAGGGTGAACCCAATTACCCCTGAGGTCATGTCGGAGTCCTCTCTAGAAAAATGGTTGAATATTGATTGACCAAACAAAATCTATTCATGCACTCTTTCCATGAAATACAAAGCTGATCCTCTAAACCACACCTGTTATAACCTGACTGTGTGTTTTTAACTAGTTCATTATAACTATTTACATAAAACAAGAAGTATCACAATTTAAGACACTTTTTTCTGACCAATTTCAAAAGAAAACACTCAGCATAGGTGGTCTATGTATTTTAAACACAACCAAAGTTCTTTATTTCAAGACATCATGTGTTTATAATAAACACTTTCACCAAAGCCCATACCGGAATTCTTATTATGTTCCATGATTAAATACATCACCTTTGAGCCTGAAGATAAGTCTTAGATAACCTCATATTCACCAAACTAGATTTCATGAACTAACCCAATGTAGTATATACCCCATGTTTCCAAGTGTGCCATTGGTGTAGACCAAAAATGTCCACATCTAATCATCGACTAAGCCTAGAGTGGAATCTTCCTAGTGGTAAAGTTAGATAATAATAGGTGGTGTCCAAGAGTCCATCCAAAGAATTACTTCTCAGGAATCCAAGTATCACTTAGGAATAACCACACCTCAAAATAACCACACATTATTCGTGTAACATAGAAATAGATCCCCTAAACAAGCCCAATGGCTTTAAAACATTAGTGCAGCGTCATATCAATGTTATCATAGTGCATCATGGTTGATGTCAATATAGGGAACATGTTCATAGAAATAAAGAAAACACCAAGAAGAATTGAATTTTTTTAGTAAATAATACCAAACTATAGGATAGAAAAAAATTCAAACCACAACCAGTCAACTTCTCTTGAAATAAGTTCAGTTTTACCTGCCAACGCAAAGATCACAAATGATCACAATGCCTTAACGATATAAGGGATAAAATGATCTACTAATGGGTGGAAATCAACATGTTATAAACCCTTATCATCATGAAGATATTGGAAATTTGGTAGGTCACTCTACCCATCCCATGATGCTCGGGTCTGGATCTACTAGCCTGGACATCTCACTCACCCATAGGAAGATAATTTCTTCCCTATAGTGATGTAAACAATAACATTTGATGACAACAGTCTAAAAAGGCATGATATGGAACCAAAAAATTCCATCCTGAGAATGACATTGAATCCATCATCTTAAGAACAAATAGATCCCATAGAAAGTAATAACTGCTTACCTCAAGGGGAAGTCCCTGTACTAGCATATGCCCTATAATCGTTCTCCAAACAGTGTATCTAGAGTCATTACAACACATTAAAACTATATTTTCAAACAAATTATTTCCATGATATATTAAGAGATAAATGAGTGTGAATAACTAGTATAAAATAAATTGATTACTATAGCATAGGATACTAGAATATTACCTTGTACTATAGATGGAACTACAACATGATCCTTGGTTGCCATATGTAATTCATGAAACCTAACTGATACATGGACTTATGAAATAGTTGGAATATCATGATAAAGAGTACTCTGATGGAACTGCTAGTGATCAGGGGTCTAGTTACCACTTCTTGGAGGAAAAACCTTGAGGGATCACTTTATACAACTGGAAAAACTGTTGGCCTATCTTGGAACTGATACTCTATGCCCGGTACTATCATTTTCCCTAAAGTTTCACTCATTGATTAGAGATTGATTTATTATATCATAGAAATTAGGTGGTAAAAATACATTCACCTGAGTATGGATGGAGTACTGGAGCCATCCTCGAAGCGTCATGCACATGAAATCTCATCACTGGATAAAAACAGTGTAAAGTGGTGAAAATCCATGAAACACCCTAAATACTCCATAACTAATATAGAAACCTTCTTTAGATGCATAAAATCTTTTTATCTATTAGATCTTTGTATCTTATAAAAGAATTGATCATAGTAAGAAGTCTAGAAAACAGCCCATAATATTCCCTGATGATAACCAACCTGGGCAATCACATTCCTTAGGCTCTTGGCTGAATCACGCAACATGTAAGTAGCAAGGTAGAACTTCTACTCTGGAGGGATCTCTAGATGATCAAATATATACAAGTTGGACTCTAGCTAAGACTCAGAAACATGTGGACTATCATCCCTCAAGAACGTGGGGGATTCTATAGCTGAAACTCATGAGTTATGTCATCCATCGTAGGTACATCTTATGGAGCACCATGCATGGATGGAATCATATGTGGAAAACTATCATGGATTTGGGCATCAATTACCAAATCATGTACAATAGATAGTTCCACATGTGGAACTCCTCGAAGTATGAATAGAGGCTCAGGGACCAAAACATCTAGAACATGCTCATCATCGCCTTCATGGAATATGACACAAGGATATCATGGTGACATTAGTCTATAAGTTCTAAGAACACAACTCAAAACTAACCTAGAAGCATAAAGATAACATCACTATAGGAATATAAACATAAATAATCTCACAACCTGATGCATACTACCACAATTACCCACTTAGGTGGCTAGGTATAGGTGATTTATCAGTTATAAGTTTGAGGGGTTCTATTAGATGAAGGGTTAATAGTACCTTGCCTCATCATTTATTGGAAATCGTTTAATTTAACATTCACTTACTAGGTTCACTCTTTTAACATTCATAAGTAAAACACGTTGGGATAAAAACATTCAACCATTACACTTTTAGGTTTTAATTTGCTTATAAATTGTATCAATTTTACTTTAAAATAAGATGTTCTCCCTAATGAATCAAGGCCCATAATCCTTATCATTGGGATTAACACCCACATGAATTTCTAATAAAAGGAATGATTCGGTAAATTACTTAGTCCATACCATGAGGGAAAATAATACCTAATGAATTGAAATAGGTAATCACTCAACCATATCCCAAAAGCAGTGCAAGCATATATAAAAGTAAGAATCACTCAATAATCATAAGCATAAGAAGTAATACAAGAAGTGAAATGCACCAATATGATATAGAAAAATGCATGACATGTGAATTCTAGGTTTCTATATGATGCATGTAACAATGTTACTTTCCCTCATATCATCGGGAAAAGGATGAAATTAAATCCTCAATCAGAATAATAATCAACAACACCACATAGTATGTGTGTCACCCAATGGTAAAATTATATCATCTTTAATAGGAAAAAAGAAGAATGACAATAATAATTTAGGAAACTCGGCCTTTACCCCAAACATGGGTTCGCGATGCCCAAGAGTGGATTATGACCAAGTCCCAAGAATTCCTAATCTTATAAATATTCTCTTAAAATAGTAAAGTAAGAAAGGAAAGACTATGATACCACTTTGTGATGTCCTAGACCCAGATTCCACTTAGGAGGTGCCCCAATCCTGATGGGCTGCATGGCCTCAAACACATAACCCCAAATGATAGAGGATAAGGACTAGTATTGAGGGAATAGGGTGTGTCCATGGGGAGACTATGACCTCAATAATAGATTGTATCATAACGGATAATTATAAATATATTTAAATTTCTAAACAAATAATTAATTAGAATGAATAACGTAAAGAGAAAAGTATAACAGTAACTAAAATAACTGGAATAACATACAATAGCTGATGATGATAAATTTTATGTAACTAGAAATATAGAAAACATGGATAAAAGTAGCATGAATACATGAAAACCCCAATGTAGGAATGAAAATATATAAACTATTTCAATCATCCTGAGCTAGATCTTAGTCATTTACTACCAGATCCATACTAGCACAATAGGAAATCAAGTGTCTGAAGAATTATGCTTCCCTTTATCAACACCTATATACATATAAGATGCCCCAGTTATCAAACAGTGCCTAGAGAGGTTTTCAGATAAATCTCTGTGGGACACCACCAATGGTGACTATACCATCTAGTATGTGTAATGGAAATTTAGTAGTGTACAAGCATGCCTATATAAATTAAATCATTTCAATGTAACTAAATAACCAAGTACCTAATTTTTTCCTCCAATGGTGTCTGAACATGTAAAAATTTCATCAATTAATTACATACCAATTTATATTAATAGGTCACATGAGGCATAGCCAATACTGGAATCACCTCATGATAATATAAATAGTGAAGGTTCCAAGATATAGAAAAGAAACCATTGTTGATAACTAAACATGAAGTGGTTCCATGGTAATCACTAAGGAAACCTAGACCTCAGGGGACACTAACTGAGTAATGACTATGTCAAGCTATTGGCTAAGAGTGAAATCCAGGGAGTATCATCCCTGGTATTCCCAAAATAATATTTCTAACTGAATCCATGGAATTCATCCAACGTAAAATGGGAGATAGTCAGTGGCTAGGACCAAGGATGTAACTGATGCACCTTATATCATACTTCATCCAAGGAGTGTATCTAAGGCATTATATAATAATAATAAAGGAATCTTATAGTTTCATACCAGGAATACAAAGGTAGACAATGATAGAATTCCCAAGTAGGTCTCACCCTTGGAAACTGAAATCCTTGAATTGGAACGACATCCTCAAGTACACAAGGCATTCCCTTAAGAATCCAAGAGCTAACATGAGTCAAGCCTTCCTATAAATATTTCAAGGTACATGTATATAAAGTTTCACATTACATTTAATTCACTATAATTAATTGGACATATGACAACTATGCCATTAACAATCGGTTCAATATTTTCCAATCATTAGTTTGATAATTCCAAGTAGCATGAATCCTTCGGATTAACACCATGTAAGTAAATTTCAATTAATAAGTTTCACTCTACTGCCTTCTATGAACATGGAAAGGTGTTTTATAGATGTACAACCAAATTTTTATTTTCATTTAATAACACCATGTCATATTCTTAAGTATGTTTTCCACAATATCATTTGAATTAATTACTTACATTTAGGCACATACCTTAGGTGGGTCATATGGAAGTGACAAGGTACAACCTATTAAAAATTCCATGATTCAATAGGAAATTAATATAATCATTCTTACCATTATTGGGTTCAATCTTGAGCACACTCGAATGGTGACTCAAAAGTGTCAAAACACTAAGAACCCATTTATGGCATTTTAACCTAAAATGGGTGTTGTGCATTATTAATATAACCACCAAAAACTAATCACATTTATGGAAAGTGGACAACCATAGGGTTCTCATGAATTTAATCATGAAATATAAATCTAATAAATAACACCCAATAAAATTTGTGGGCACCACACATCATTTCTAAAATCAACGAACTTGAGGGATGAATTATAGAACACCCATAATAGGATTGTACGACTCTTCTTGTCCAGTATTAGCCTTTAATTCATATTCGAATAAAGTAAATCTGAGAATAGAGTAAAAACACTTACACCTCAATAACTAGGTTTAGATCAAGAGAGATGAAGAATAGCTCAAATGGATTCTAGTATTTACCATTGCACATCCAACTTAATGAACGAAATCTCAAATAGATCCACGATGAAGGATATCTCTTAATCCATGTGTTAGGCCTCCAAAAAGCTCCAAAAAGGGAGAAATGGAGGTTCATAATACTAGAATTCAGACTAGGGAAGAAGGAGGAGGATAATTATATAATTAAGGGTAAAATTGTTAAATTACCCAAAAATTAACCTATATAGGGTTTGGCACACGATTTTCCAAACCGTGTGCCAACCCTGCATAGGTACCTGGAGAAAAGGGGGAACTTGCACGGTTAGGTTTCTTAGTTTGAGAAACCATGTTCCAATCATGAAATATGGTGCTACCCAAAAAAGGCCAACTGTCTTCACGGTTTAGACTAAATGTGATTCCTTCATGCACTATTTACTTTAACCATGCAACATGACTATTTTTTCCAAAAAATTGGGTTACGGGCTCCAAATGATCCCTAGACACCCTAAGTCCTTTGTAAACTCATTAGGCATCCACTTCATTCCCATAAAACTGAGTTATACTAAAATTTAGAGGATTTTTACCTAAGTAAAAAATTAGGTTCTTTCTCTATAGTATCACGATTCTAATATATATGTACGTGGGAGAGAGATACATTGATGGGAGAGTATTGGCCTCATCATTTTGACATGGGTTCTTTATAACATTCTATATAGGGATAGAAATTTTCTATGATGTTCAGGTTGTAGCATACTATTACTATTTTCAAGTACTCATCAAATCCGATTTGGATTATTATTTAATTGGGTTTCATTTAGGGATTCTTCAGGTGAAAATTTTAAAAAAAAATTGAATGACTCTTGGGATATGCATGGTTTACGCATGGTTTTCCCACATAGTGCACCTTTCTATTGAACCCCGTATAGAATGAGATAATGATGGTTTTCACAGTTGTCACACGGTTTGAAAAAATATATTCCCAACAATGAGAAATCATGAAACCCTAATGGTAGGGGAGAACTACTAGGGTGCATGGTTTGAAAAATTATGTGGCCTTACATATCTAACCTTGCATGGAAGAATTAATTATTTTGAAAATTCATTAAAAATTTCATGAACCCCCTTTTCGACCCTTTCTTGGCCCTAACTCAGCCAAAAATGATTTCCTAGGTCTTAGAAGCTCTCAAGGACCAATTTTGGTTCCTCCAAACCCTCTATTAGAAGGATATAAGCTAGGCGATCACCATTTGATCCCTTACCAATAAGGATTAATTTCATGTTCCTTCTCTCCTTATCTATTATATTATCATCATTAGGGATTACTTGATCTCCATGTTGTTCTATTCTATTTTGTTTTAGAACTTAACTCCATGTTTGATTCTTAATTATTCATTGTCGATGTTCATTTTTGGAGTTTCCCATTGTAGAAATTATGATTTGTGATCCTTCCATCCCAAAGTATGTAGTTCTATTTATGATATACCAATTGATTTAACCCTAAATTATTTAATTTCAGAAAAAAAAGATTTCAATTAAAATTGTGAAAAATTACTTTTTTGATGATTTTTTTGGATTTTCATTTTCATAAAATTGGGAAAACCCCCAATTCCATTGAATAGGGTAGTTTTTATGAATTTTATGGAAAATTGAGAAATTAAATTGTGTAATTTTAATTTTCAAATTGATCTATGAAATTGATTTCAAATTTTCATTTGAGGAAAATTGTTTAAATTTTTTTGATAAGAACCTGTTGGTTTTGTCCTACAAAAAGTCCTGAATTAATTAAAATCCTATTTTGGTTTTAAATTGAAATTGTCATATTGGAATGGGAAATGGGTTAGTTTTATTGTGATTTTTTTTGAAATAAATTTACCACTATTTATTGTTGTTATAGAATGTGAAAGACAAGGTGAGTAGTGATCTATTCAGGAAATCACATTATTGAATATTTTCAACTCTATCAAAACATGAATAGTTGGTCACATCCCCGATGGGATGGTGATGAGTAATCTTTGATCAATGTCTGAGGGACATCTATACATATATTTTTATGATCTCCTATTTGAGTGTGTGAGTATCCCATAACCTAGAACTATCGAACCTTTTGGACGAGGACTATGTTTCTCCTTTGGGATTATTTTGATATATATTCCATTGTTTGTAAACAGTTTTATGCATGCCATATGAATTTATATAAATTTTTTATATAAAATGTTTATTGATAGACTATTTGAAATATTTCCAGCAATTTAAATGTAATAAATAATTTATTTAAAAATTATTTTGTATTTCTGTGAATTTTTATATAAAATTGATATTGTTATTTAGTTAATTGATGTGGAATTTTTTATGGAATCCTTAGTGAGATCGTACTGGGATTTTAGCTAACACCCTAATTGTTTCTTCAGGTGTTTATAGATTTACTCCTACTAAGTTAAAGTAAGGGAAAATTCCCAGTTGTAGGTGGTTTTTTTGTTGATCTTTAGGCATAGAGAGTTATGTTCGTGGGGAGTTGGGTTTTTATCTTCCCATTCTCTAGTACCTTTTTTTTACTTTGGGTTTTTTACACCTGTTTGACTTGTGGAACTATTCTTCTCATGGATTTTTCCTTTGTGCATACTAAATTATACATGTTACTTTCATTGTTTATGTGGAAAACAAATCTCTATTTATCTATTATGCTACCAGGTGCTATTCACCAACCCGTGCGGATCAGGAAATCCCTTCATAGCATGTTATGTTTGGTTCGGTTATCAGTGAACCAATGTATCTAGGCCGATTCATGACCAGGTTTGTAAATTTGTGTGTATGCATAGTCTTGGAAAAAAACATTTAACCAATTTTCATGCTCATCCCATTTGAATTCTACTAGTCATTGACACTTTTTATGTTCATTATATTTGGAATTGGATCTCAAGATCACCATTCTTGGAATGTTTTTATACTCTATAATTGTAAAGGTTTGGAGACTCCATAGAATGCTAATAAGGGAGTGAAAATTAATAAAATATAATTTCGGATTGAATTAATGAATAATATCATATAATATTCATTTGGATTGAATGTTTTCCATGTTTTAATAACTATTTAGTGGGGTCATCACTTTTTTTACTAAAATATTTTAATAAAATATGGAAAAATGTTATTCGACTTGTAGTTAGTTAAGAATAGATTGGAAGTGACTATCTAAAGATTTAATTAAATTAGCAACTTAAGATATTAGGAATTAGATATAATGATGTAGATATAATAGGTTTCTTATACCAATTATATATATATATATTTAAAAAGTTACTGAAAAATAAAATTTGTATCAATTTCATAGAGAATCATTTCCAATGTACCATGTTATAAATATCTCTAAGAAGACATGTACGAGACATAGGAGGATAATAAATTGGTTAAATGAATTCTATAAGCACTAGAACCTGATATATCACATATTACAAGAAATGTAATAGATATTATATTTCTATCATATATTTAATGGTAGGTTAATATCATTAAAATCCATGAGAAATGTATAGGAACTCATCAGAACTACAAAATTTACTCGACAGATTACAAGGGAAATGTTCCTAGTAATTAGATCAAAAGGGAATCAAGATTTAATGGGATATAAACTATACTTATATTATATTAATATGGTCTAATATCATAGTAAAACTAATTTAATGAGTAATAGAAGCTCAATAATTAAAATAGTATCCATATCTACAAATAATGAGTGTGTTAGGGATTATGATGTAGCTTCAGAAGTGGTGTAAAATCTATAATGATTGGTTCTAGTTCATGGAACCATGCCTAGTATATAAATTTTTACCATAATATAAATTATGGTAATCATAATATTGGTAGTAGATAAATTTCCATTTTTTGATAGTGTAAAAAAAGAAATAACTCGAGGATATCATCTATTAAGAAGTATTACTCAAGGAGGTGGAGTTGTAGATATAAATATAGTCATTAAGAAGATAAATGGTAGTCCCAAAGACTAAATACATAACTCAGTAGAATCATGATCTTATAGAGTGACATATAAAAATGTTATTTATATGATTGGATCTAGTGAAAGTGGTAGTGTTGTAAAACTAAGTTACCTATACCCAACATGTGTAGGATCGAAATAATGATGTAGATGCTCAATATACAAGAGGGGGGTGAATTGTATACTTTAAAATTTTCATTTGGAACCTTTAAAGATGATTACAAATAACTATTTTTTCCTTTGATAAGGAAAGTTCTAAGTTTAACAAAGTTAAAATAAGCAAATTCACAACACCTCTAACACCAATTGAAAAATTGGAATAAGGAATGAAGTTATAAACATTATGTTCTATGTACTTTCTTAAAACTAGAAAGAGATTCCGAAAGTAGGTTCTGGAAATATGGATTCGAAAATTGAAACTTAAACTAAAGATTACAATATGAGATTCTACCTTAAAGCGTATAGAATCTAAATGAAACAGAGTGCAAGTAAGGAAGTATAAGAAAGTTATACTTTCCTTACAATACAATATGCAGTGGAAACAAACAGGTAGTAAAACTACAAATAACAAGATATAAGTCTTTTACCCCAAAGATAAGGGTATCCAACAACCTTGGATAAAGGTACCTTGATTTATACTTTCAAGCAAGTCTATCTTACCCACACCAGGGTAAGCCCTCGATATGAATATCGGAATCTCTGTCTTGATATCCCTACAGTCCCTCAACTTCAAGGTAGTTGGCAACCTCTATCTTCCTCAGCAAGGAAGCCCTCGAACTTCAAGGTAGTCGGCACCTCTGTCTTCCTATCCTTGGAAGTCCTTGAATGTAATCACCAACATTCGGAGTCTCACGAAGCTTTGAGAGTTAATAAGATCCTCTCTCTCTAGAAATCACTTTAAGCATGTAATCACATGAGTTGAAGATCAGTCTCGAGCTCTTTCAAATGAGCTCCTATTTATAGGTTCGGTCGGCCTCCTTTCCAACGGTCATATCTTCCTTAAAATTCGGAGGGACCTGTACACGTGTCACTTAACCAATGGTTAGTTTATAACAGAATTGAAGACATCATTTTATAACAAAACAAGTGTAACAGAATGTACGACATCGTTTTAAGTCTAACTCAAAAGTTCGGAGTGAAGGTTCGGAGTGTAAACAAAAATGATCAGATTCTGTTTAATAGGTGAATTCGGAATGAGAATTCGTCATCAGAAATCGTAATGAGAATTCATAATCTGGATTCGTCATTAGATTTCGGTGTCAAACTTCATGAGATTTCGTATCCAGAATTCGGAGTAGAACTTTATTAGATTTTGTATCCAGAATTCAGATTGGAACTTCATTATAGTTCTCATCCAGAATTCAGAGCCTAAAACAGAATGCTTCATATCAAAGTTTTAAACGATTCTGAGAATATAGGAATGAAACCGATTCTTATACTTAATAAAAATATGGCTATAGATAATGAAAATATGATAAGGATAATTTTCCTTATAAAATATATTTTCCTTATAAAAGAGATTTTCCTTATAAAAGCAATTTTCCTTATAAAAGCAATTTTCCTTATAAAAGTAATTTTCCTTATAAAAGAAATTTTCCTTAAAGATAAGGTGTTTGTGATTTTCAAAACAAGAAGGAATAGAAAAGTCATAAGGAAAACCTTATTGACTCAAAAATCTCTCCCTTTTTGGAAATCACAAATATCCTTACGAAAAAGAAAGACTAGGGAAAAAAACATTATGGATTATCTCCCTTTGCTTATGGATTTTGATTAAAACGACTAACTCCCCCTTAGGCTTTGAAACTCAAGGATCGTATTCTAGATTTCCGGAATGATATTTCATTAAGAATAAGAATGTATTCTTTAATGAAAAACTCCCCCTTAGATAAACTCTATTAGAGTTCTTTTTCTTTCTCACCCTTTGTTAAGGTTCTTTTTCCTTTTCCCCTTTTGTTAGGGTTCTTTTTCCTTCTCCCCCTTTGTGATTTTCAAAAAGAATTCGAGGGAATGGAAAATATAACAAAGTACCTGAAAAATTAGTTACAAAAACAAAAGAGACAAGAAAGAAAGATCTTCATTAAGTTTGAAAGATTAAAAAAAGAGGCTAAGATAAAACAAAATATCAGATTTGTATATTTTTTGATCTTTTTCCTTTGACATAAGACCCTTAAGAATAGTCTTTATCTTATTCAAGTCTTTATGGTCTTCCTCGGCTTGCTTCTATAACACAACTATTCTTGCACTTTGAGCTTCAATATTTTCTTGCTGGGCTTCAATCTTTTCTTCCTGAGCTTTCAAAACTTGTTCTTGCTTTAAAAACTTCTCTTCAATCTCAATCCGACGATCCCTTTCATTCCACCAGTTTTGAGCAACAGAATTCAGCTTCCCATTCAGATCTCTGTCTTCTTGAATCCATAAATTCTTTTCAGCTATCAAATTTTCTTCAAAGGAAGAATTAAGATCATTTATCTTGATGTCTTCTGTCTCAAATGCATCTTTAACATTATCTTGTAATTCATCAAAGAGCCTCATATCTTGTACAATTTTCTTCGACCAACTAGTCATTTTCTTACAAGACCTTTTGTGGGCTTCATAGACGATAAAAAAAGTTTTTAACTGAGCCTCCATCTCAACACATTTGTCTATAACCATGGATACTGAGTCTGTTTTATGATTCAAAGTATGTTGGAGCATCTGGAATCTTGAATCAATACTTGAGAAGGTCGGAATAGAACCCACCTACTTTTTTAAAGACTGAACAAAAAAGTCATGCCCCAACGAAGATGATTCCGAATCCGAGACTTTTCTTGGATAATTTTCTTCTTTAAATTTCTCATCCTTATTCTTAGAAGAATCACCAACTTCCCTTCTCTTTACAGCCCCTGAGCTCGGGGTATCGACAACAAGTTTCTTTCCCTTGTCCTTTTTCGGAATGGATTCTTGTTCCGGGGTTTTTTGTTTACTATCAGACACTTGAACAATATTGTATTCATCATCAATAACTTTTTGAGCACCATCCTCTGCATTCTGCATTTGAGCAATATCATGTAGAAGTTTTTCTTCCTCTACATGATAAGATACTTATTGTTCTCCTTTCTCCTCATCCTTTCCTGGAGTGACTAACTTAGAGGACTCAGCTTTGGAAGTTTGGAGTGACAAATTTTCCGAAGGTGTCTCCTTATAATCGTCTACTTGCTTCATTAGATCTCTGGTCTCACCACTACCTTCAGCAACTACTTCTTCCTCTTCCACTTTCTTAATCTTCTCAACTTCTTCAACATGCTTAGAAACTACCTTCTCCGGAGTGACATAGTTTCTTCCTGGAGTCTCAGGTAGAGATTCCAAAGAAAAAGATCTCAGAACGGGAATGTTTTCGGATACCATCTCATTAAACTTCAACAAAGTCTGAGCTACCTCAGCTTTAGACATCTTCTTCTTAAACTTCTTTTGTTTCACTTGTTTTTCTAATTCATCTGCTATTTTTTCCTTCAAGGCCTTAGCCTCCGCAGGATCCAAGACAAACTGAGGCTCCCCTTTCACTCTCTTCTCTTTGATTTCCCTCCACTTAGCTACTACCTCATCAGGATAAGCTTTCTTATTTTTCGGTTTTGGAGGTACGGAATGAACTTCCTTAGATTTGGTATTCCCTGCTTCAACTTCAACTTCTTTCAACTTTCTCTTCTTCACTGGCTTAGAAGATTCAGGTTCACCAACTTTCGGAACCACTTCTTCTTGAACTGGTTAATCAAAGAACTCACCATTCTTCTTGTTGAAGGAAACATTCATCCTTTTGAGGGTTACATCACTCACCAACATAATTTTGAAAAATATTGGCTTAGACTTGCAAGCCTCCTTGAAAGACTCAAGGCACCGAACTATTATCTTTGAGATGATTTCTTGATACATTATGATCTGAGCTCTCAGATTCCCTTTCTTAATATTCTCAATGGTAATAAGAATGTGTTTCATCAGATTAAACTTCCTTAGATTTATAAAAAAATCTAAGATAAAGATCTCACTCTTCTTCAAACTGTCTTTATCACCCTTTCTCGGTACGATAAAGCCTTGTACCCATAATTCTAGAATCCAAAAATTCGTAGACAGACTAGCAATCTTCGGAGCCTTGTCATCTAACAGTCCGAGAGTCTCCAATGCCTTTTCCTTATTGAAGCTTCCTTTTGAATCTCGTAAAACATGAGAGATGAACTCGGCTTCTCCTTCATTGGTCAACCCTACCAATCTGGCTGCCTTGGCATAAGAAAGCTTATAAGTCTTTCCATAAGACTTAAACGACAATTTCTCCCTACCATATTCCTTAAAGAAGGAAACTGTGTCATAGAACTCTAAAAGCAACTCCGAATATACTTCATCTTGATTCTTGGGCTTAGACACAGCAACATCTTCCCATCCGTTAAGCTTTATGTTCTTGGATATAAGAGAATCATACTTGTTGAAGAAATCAAGATGAACCAACCTTTCTCTATATACTAACCACTTGGAAATTGGATTAGAGGTTGACATGTCTTGAGAATCTACTTCCACAGACATTCGGATCTGAAGACTTCTGAGAAGTTCAGAACGGAGATTGCTGAAGATCGGAACGGCCTTAAAATGGAGAGATAGAGCTTCTGGACGCTGGAGCATGAAAAACCGATGTGGGATGAACATTTGGGGTCCCTTTTAAATATGCAAATATATTATGGTTCATCTTCCTCGGTTGATCGAACGGTTGTAAAAAAACTGAGATCAGATCTGACGGTTGAAAAAAAATTCTCAAGAAAACTTGAATCCAATCTTTTGAGGTTTTTATTAAAACAAGGATTTAAGAAAAACTAAAATTCGAAAAAAAAATAAGAAAATACCAGCAAGTAATGTATGATTACGAAAACTTGACTAAGGAAATCATACCTTTCGGATTGGCTTAGGAGGATTATTCGTAATGGGTAATATTTTTCTTGAAGAAAAAATTGACTACGAAAAATCTTTACTACAAAAAGACATAGTTCGCAAAACTCACTATGAAAAACTCAACAAATAAAACAAAAAATCATTACAAGATTTTCAGCATGAAAATTTCATTACAAAAGTTTGAATACGAAAAGCTCATTATAAAAGTCTCGGTATGAAAATCTCATTACGGAAACACCAGTACGAAATTTTCCATTACGGAAGTTTTCAATACAAAAATTTCCATTACATAAGTTTTCTATACGAAAATATCCATTCTGGAAAATTTCAGTTCTGGAAATTCCCATTCCGGAAATTTAGTTCTGAAAAGTTTGAAAAACTAACTTTGAAAAAATTTAGTTACTCTAAAAATCAAAATTACTCCCCCTAGGAAAAGAAGTTTATTAATGTAAGGAGACTTTTTCAAAAGAAAGTTAATTAAGAAAGATTACCTTACGGTTATCATTCCTAACTTTTGTTTAATGTATTCAAATCTATCAGAAGGCAAAGATTTTTTGAAAATATCAGCAAGTTGATCTTGGGTTATGATAAACTGAAGAATGATATATCCTTTTAGTGTGTGATCCCTAATAAAGTGATGCCTAATATCTATGTGTTTTTCACGTGAGTGATGTGCAGGGTTCTTACTTAGGGTAATGGAACTTGTGTTATCACACAAAAATGAGTTTTAATAAAACTCAAACCATAGTCTGTGAGTGTGTGTTGCATCCACAACACTTGAGCACAACAACTTACAACTGCTACATATTCGACTTCAGTAGTGGAAAGTGATACAGAATGTTTCTTCTTTCAAGACCAAGAAACTAGTGAATCCCTTAAGAAATGACAAGTTCCGGATGTACTTTTTCTATCCATTCTACATCCACCAAAGTTAGCATCAGAAAATCTTTTTAGAAAAAAATCATTTCCAGAATTATAAAATAATCCTAGATCCATGGTTCCCTTAAGGTAGCAAAAAATTCTTTTTACTGCCTTTAAGTGGGATTCCTTAGGATTGGATTGATATCTTACACATAATCATACTGAGAACATTAAGTCTGGTCGACTAGATGTTAATTAAAGTAAACTTCCTATCATACCTCTAAAAGATGTTTGATCTACTGGTTTCCCAGCTTTATCAAGATCTAAAGAGTTTGAGGTACCAATGGGAGTACTTATACTCTTAGTGTTGTCATAACCATACTTTTTGAGAAGATCTTTAATATACTTATGTTGAGATATATAGATTCCTTCTGGTTTTTGAGAAATTTGAGAACCAATGAAAAAAGTTAGCTCACCCATCATACTCATTTCAAACTCAGATTTCATTAGACTTGCAAAAGAGTTGGTTAAAGATTAATGAGTTGAACCAAATATGATGTCATCAAAATAAATTTGAACAATCAAAACATTTTTCTTATCTTTCTTTATAAAAAGGGTTGGATCTTCATTTCCCTTAACATAGTTATTTTGAAGCAAAAATCCAGTGAGTCTATCATACCATGCTCATGGGGCTTGTTTAAGACCATACAGAGCTTTGGTAAGTCTAAAAACATGATTAGGATGTTTTTTATCTTCAAATCCAGGAGGTTGTTCAACAAAAACTTCCTCTTGAACATTACTGTTAAGAAAAGCACATTTCACATCCATTTGAAAAAGTTTAAAATTAAAGAATGATGCAAAGGCAAGTAGAATACGGATAGATTCAAGTCTAGCTACAGGAGCATAGGTTTCTTCATAGTCTATTCCCTCTTTCTGATTATTGCCTTTAGCAACAAGTCTAGCTTTATTTCTTACTATGACTCCATTTTCATCACATTTGTTCCTGAATACCCACTTTACTCCAATAAAATATGTTTCCTTAGGTCTTTCAACCTAGATCCATACTTTGTACCTTTCAAATTCATTTAGTTCATCTTACATAGCTTTGATCCAATCATCATCACTTAAATCTTCATCAGTTCTTTTTGGTTCTAATTGGGAAAGAAATGCTAGATGTTCTATTTCATTTCTTAAGGAACTTCTAGTCCTTACAGGTTGATTTACATCACCAATGATACTATCATTGGGATGATTCTTAAGAAACACCTGATTTGGGTTTTTACAATCCTGTTCATCAACATTGGGTAGAAAATCTTCTGGGGTAAATGTTTCAAAAGTATCTTCTTGAACATTTTCCTTATCAGAAGGATCTTTTATCAAAGGTTGACAATCAGTTTTTGAAAACACATCCGAGGATATAGGTTGGGATAGTTTAAAAACAAAAGGATCAGACTCATCAAATTTTACATGCATTGTTTCTTCAACAGTACAAATATTTTTATTGAAAAATCTATATGCCTTAGAAGTTGTGGAATAACCTAAGAAAATTCCTTCATCTAATTTTGGTGCGAATTTATGTAAGCTATCTTTAGTATTCAAAATGAATACTTTGCAACCAAAAACCTTGAAGTAGGATAGTCTTGGTTTTCTACCATTCTATAACTCATAAAGAGTTTTATTAAGAAAAGGTCTAATCAAAACTCGATTTATAGTATAGCAAGCATTACTTACAGCTTCAGCCCAGAAATATCTAGCTATAGAATATTCTCTCAACATGGTTCTAGTTATCTCTTGAAAAATTATATTTCTTCTCTCAACTACACCATTCTTCTGAGGAGTTCTAGGTTTTGAAAAATTGTGAGTAATACCTTTTCTACTACAAAAAGTTTCAAAATCATAATTTTGAAATTCTCCTCCATGATCACTATGAATAGTTTTCAATGGAAGGTTTTTCTCATTTTTAACTTGAGATCTAAAACTTTTGAAATAAGAAAAAGCATTAGACTTATTTTCTAGAAAATAAAATCAAGTAAATCTAGTGTAATCATCAACTAGAACAAACACATAGTATTTGCCTCCAATACCTCCAGTTTGTGTTGGACCAAAAAGATCCACGTGCACTAACTGTAATGAATCAGTTGTTGAGACTTCACCGATTGATTTAAAAATAGATTTATGTTTCTTTCCATATTGACAAGGATAAAAAACTTTAGAAGAATCAAATCTATGCTCTGGTAGATCCTTAACTAGTTTCTTCTTAGAGAGTTTGCATAAGTTCCTAAGGTTACAGTGACCTAGTCTTCTATGTCATAACCAGGAATGATATTCTATTTCACTTAGGCAAGGTAAATCTTGGATCCTGAGGTCTTCTAAATTTAAGGTGTAAAAATTCTCTTGCCTATTGGCTGAGAGAATAAATTATTCCTTGGAATTGTGAACTAAGCACTTATCATTCCTAAAATTCACAAGGTATATTTCATCACATAACTGACTTATGCTAATGAGGTTGTGCTTAAGACCCTTAACAAAAAGAACATTTGAAATCAAAGTTTTACCTAGAAGAACAATATTAGAAATACCAACAATTTATCCCTTAGAATTATCTTTGAAAGTTACCTTTCCTCCTTTCATTTTGATAATCTTTTCAAAATAGCTTTTGTTACCAGTCATGTGTTGGGAACATCCACTATCCATGTACCATGTGTTGTTGTTGGTACTCTTTTTATTTTCCTGAAATCAAGAAGAGAATTAGACTTTCGGAATCCAAACTTGTTTGGATCCGAGATTTCCAGATAACAAAAATTTAGGTACCCACATCTTCTTAGAGAAATAATCTTTGTGAAATCCTAGATATTGGGTTTTATTTAAGGAACAATTCTTTGCCCAGTGACCACCACATTGACACTTGGTACAAAATGGGACACTTTGAGGAACAAAACAATTGTTACTAAAAATTGGTTTTTCATGGGTATAACCATATCCAGATTTATTTCTTAAAGGTCTTATTTGGGAATACATTTTATCAAAATTTTCCTTACCATGGGTAAAATTTGATAAACACTTCTTTAAAGAAAAAATTTTGGACTTGAGTTTTATAACCAAGTTTTTATCCTCAAAATCATTAGTTTTATAACTAGAGCTAGGCTCGAAAAAAAATTTCTTAGAAATTACTTTTTCTAACACTTTAGCAAGTTTGTTCTTCTCAGAACTTACTTCCTCAAGATTTTTTGAAATACTTTCAAAATCATCATTTTTTCTATCAAGATCTTTAGAAAGATCTGATATTTATTTCGTAAGAATATTATTCCTAGAGTTTTCCTTATCAAGTTTTTTATTGAGTTTGGAATTCTCAATTTCAAGAAGTTCAGCAAACCTAGAAACTTCTTCATAAGTAGGTAAAGTATTTTATTCATCAGAAGAGGTTTCTTCATCTGAAGAGTTATAATACTTACTATCATTAGAATTTAAAGAAACATTGGTCAATGATTCATCATTTCGTACCTTATCCACAAAACAATGATTTTCAATAGGTAGTCTGGATATAAGACCAAGATTCTTCTGTCCTGAAGATTCATAATCAGAAAATTCATCTAAAAAGTCACCACCACTGGAACTCTAGGTATCACTAGCTTTCAGAACATTATTAGATTTGGCTTTAGAATACTTCTTTTTGTTCCTGTATGAATGCCTTTCTTTCCTTTCTTTCTTTTTGAGCAAAGGGAAATCTTGTCTAATATGTCCAGATCTCTTTCATTCATAACACGTGACTTCTCCATCTTTTATATCTTTCCTTTCCTTTTTCTTATACTTGGATTAGAAATTTCTTTGGCCAGCTATCTTGTTCATCCTTCGAGCAAGATTTCCTAACTCATTTTTAGAGACTTCACTCTCACTAGATTCGGATTGGAAAATAACATTCTTAGACTTGGATCTGGTTACTCTTTCTGGAGTCTTAGCTTTCATATGATTTGATGTTGTTGTAAAAGCAACAGTACCATTCCCATTCATCTTTTTGATGTTATCATCATCTCTCTTCATTCTTGTTTCATGTTGGAGAAGAGTTCCAAATAACTCATCAAGGGAAATTTGAGTGACCTTCCTGTTCTCATCTATAGCAGTTCTTTTTTATTCCCACTCATTGGGCATAATATCAATTATCTTATCCACAAGTGCTTCATCATCTAACCCTTTCTCTCCCATAGACTGTAAACTGTTGACTATAGTCATAAATCTCTGTTGAACTTTACAAATTGGTTCACCATAAGGAAAATTGAAGCCATGGTATTCAGCTCTAAGCATAGCTCTCCTAGTCTCAATCACTTTAGAAGTTCCAAAGAGTGTAACCTCTAACTTCTTCCAAATACAATTAGCTGCTTCACAAGAAAAAATTTGGCTATATATATTTCTAGTCATTGAACAAAGTAAGGTATTGCGTACCTTATAATTGAGTTGATACTCTTGCTTTTCTTGGTTAGTGAAAGTTCTAACTTCCTTATCAGGAATTTTATAATCTCCAGTAAGCATAACAAAGTTATCCACTCCAGTATTGATAACAAAAGTCTTCATTCGGTCTCTCTAGTACTCATAGTCATTACCATCAAAGATTGGTGGTCTTGTAGTATTTATATTATCAATGGAACCAACATTAGATCCTGCTATACTTAAAATAACCTTCGGCACACAAACTTGTTAGTAGAAAAAGTTCGTAATCACAAAGATCGGAATGACAAAGTTCAGAATGACAAAGTTTCGGAATGAAAAAGTTTGGAATGACAATGTTTCGGAATGACAATGTTTCGGAATGACAATGTTTCGGAATGGAAAAGTACTTTCTAAGAAAGTATGAAGAATAAAGGAAAATGAACAAGAAAAAATTATACGTGAGTATAAGTATTTTAGAGACCTCCTCTGATACCAATTGTTGGATTGAAATAATGATGTAGATTCTCAATATACAAGAGGGGGGTGAATTGTATATTTTAAAAATTTCCTTTGGAACCTTTAAAGATGATTACGAATAACTATGTTTTCCTTAGATAAGGAAAGTTCTATGTTTAACCAAGTTAAACTAAGTAAATTCTCAACACCTCTAACACCAATTGAAAAATCAGAATAAGGAATGAAGTTATAAAATTTAAGTTCTATGTACATTCTTAAAACTATAAAGAGATTCCAAAAATAGTTTTCGTAAATATGGATCCGGAAATTGAAACTTAAACTAAAGATTACAGTATGAGATTCTACCTTAAAACGTATATAATCTAAATGAAACAGGGTACAAGTAAGGAAGTATAAGAAAGTTATACTTTCCTTACAATACAATATGCAGCGGAAACAAACTGGTAGTAAAACTACAAATAACAAGATATAAGTCTTTTAACCCAAAGATAAGGGTATCCAACAACCTTGGATAAAGGTCCCTTGATTTACACTTTCAAGCAAGTTTGTCTTACCCACACCAGGGTAAGCCCTCGATACAAATATAGGAATCTCTGTCTTGCTATCCCCGCAAGCCCTTAACTTTAAGGTAGTTAGAAACCTCTGTCTTCCTCAGCAAGGAAGCCCTCGAACTTCAAGGTAGTTGGCACATTTTTCTTCCTATCCTCGAAAGTCCCCGAATGTAATCACCAACATTCGGAGTCGCATGAAGCTTTGAGAGTTAATAAGATCCTATCTCTCTAGAAATCACTTTAAGCATGTAATCACATGAGTCGAAGATCAGTCTCAAGCTCTTTCAAATGAGCTCCTATTTATAGGTTCGGTCAGCCTCCTTTCCAACGGTCATATCTTCCTTAAAATTCAGAGGGACCTGTACATGTGTCACTTAACCAACGTTTAGTTTATAACGGAATAGAGGACATCATTTTATAACAAAACAAGTGTAACAGAATGTACGACATCGTTTTAAGTCTAACTCAAAAGTTCGGAGTGAAGGTTCGGAGTGTAAACAAAATTGATCAGATTCTGTTTAATAGGTGAATTCAGAATGAGAATTCGGAATGAGAATTCGTCATCAGAAATCGTAATGATAATTCTTAATCTGGATTCGTCATTAGATTTCGGTGTTGAACTTCATGAGAGTTCGTATCCAGAATTCGGAGTAGAACTTTATTAGATTTCGTATCCAAAATTCAGAGTGGAACTTCATTACAGTTCTCATCTAGAATTCGGAGCATAAAACAGAATGCTTCATATCAAAGTTTTAAACGATTACGAGAATATAGGAATGAATACGATTCTTATACTTAAAAAAAATATGGATATAGATAATTAAAATATGATAAGGATAATTATCCTTATAAAAGCAATTTTCCTTATAAAAGTGATTTTCCTTATAAAAGAAATTTTCCTTATAAAATCAATTTTCCTTATAAAATAAATTTTCCTTATAAAATCAATTTTCCTTATAAAAGAAATTTTCCTTAATGATAAGGTGTTTGTGATTTTCAAAACAAGAAGTAATGGAAAATTCATAAGGAAAACCTTATTGACTCAACAACATGAACTATAGTTTTAGATGACCATATCATCTATACAATGATTTATGCATTATTTTTTCTTACCATGATAGTTTTTATATTTATACATTCACTATTTATATGTTAATTTTCTTATATTAGATATCATATAAAAATGTTATAGTATCTCTCATGATATAATGAGAACCTAGATATACATGACAATAACCTTAAGCTTATTTCATGGGGTCCAGATGCATCATATTTACCATAAATAGATGATGTGTGAAGATCAAGTGTTGGGGGCTCATAATCAATGAGACTTCTTCTCATGAAGTTCAAACATGGTGATCTTTAGTTACTGTGATGATGTGTACTCAAATTCAAATAGTAACACCACCTTTTTCTGGTGTTAATCATAGTTTATTTCTCCAAACACGTGTAACGGGATTCTAAAATTATATTATTTTTTAATAGTATTTTATTACATAATTTAATATACGATGAAAATAATTGAATTCATATCATGGAGAGGTATTTTTTTGGTGTGTCATTGGTGTTATTCATTTATTTAATTATCAATAAATAACATATCTCTTCCGATAAGCTGTGATTTCTTAGGGCTTGTTGATCAAGATGGTTGTATCTTCACTAAATCTGTGGGCATGGTAGATGATGAAATTTCTATCTAGTAAGGTCAAACAATAATAATTAATGACAGGATGATGAAATGAAGTTTGTTTCATTATTTATGAGATATCATGATACAAATATATTATATTACATAATTTTTGTCTATAGGTGGTTTTCTTTGCTAAGACCACTCCTTATCACCTTATGGGCCTTCATGGGTTTCTCGAATAAACACCTAGTCTATGAATAGTATTAAATACTATTTAGATAAAGGACCAGGGGTCACACACTTAGTGTATACAAGAGTTTACCCATTCTAATGAATTAGATTTTATTAAATCTTGTGCCCTACCACATAGACTTGGATATGTTCGAGTATAAATAATCACATAAGAATAAATAAATTCATTATTATTCAAGTACATAAAAATTGGTATTGAATTTATTTATTAAAATTATTCATGATAAACTAAGTGAATACATGAGAAAATATTTAATTAATGATTATTATTTTAATATTAGATTTTCATATAATATTTGTACAAATTAAAAGTTGAGTTAATGACTATATTTATAAAATAATTTATTTATTCTATTACAAGTGACTAATAAAAATATAAATGATGTGTATGACATAGTTAGTTGGCTATAACACATCATTTATAGATTATTGAGTTTTTAATAAATATTTATGGGATGAGAATCCTTTCCATGGTATTTTTTAAATTACTATACTAAAAATAGGTGTCTCTAATTATATGAACTTTTTACTGTACGAATTTGATATTCTCTCTCTCAAATATCCTATGTCCTATAGGGAAAAGATTCTAATTAAACCTTTAATCCATTTTCTACTTAATGAATTGTAGGATCAGTGTATCAATGATCATTAGTACATCAAATGATTCATCAAATCTCTATGTTATAAACTATATATCAGTTATCAAAATTCGGTTATATTTTTGAAGCATGTGTGGATGATCTAGAGGGATCTGACTTCAATTCCTTTGTGTATTAGTATCCAGAGATGGGAGGTTATTGAATGTACGTTAAAATCAATAAAACTAATTATTCAATATTATTTAATGTTAAATTAATACATGGGATAAAAAAACCCATTTTTTGGTGTCTTAATCTGTAGATATGATGTTGTTACGTTGATCTAGAGATAAAAAATATTAAATCCCTAACCAATTTACTTTCACTATACCTTTAGTACCTTCACATTAACTAGCCTATTTCTATTTTTCAAAAATTCCCCATAATATTTTACTCAACACTCTATGTAAAATCCATTCTTATCATCCATATAGATTATAAAACAATAAGAAAAAGTAACAATATTTTATCAACTGGATTTTTTGTTGATATAGATTCATTCTAGAAAGATATAAGGCTTCTCACATTTTTTTGATATGGAAACTTAAATTATTAATAAATAAATTTAATTATGAATGAATTTAATTGTTAATAATATTAACTAATTATTTTAACATGAAACCAAATAAAATATTTTTGATATTAAAATGCTGGATTATGTATTTTGCTCAAACTGGGCCATTTTTCACATTCCACTCTAACCAATCAACATTTTACTTGCTTATGAAGAGGTTTCAAGGTCTATGAAAAATTACACAATACAAGATTAAATTTTTTTAAAGGATATTATAATCTTTAAAGATAATACTATTGAATCATATATGCACATCATAAACCCATCATTATTGAATTCCCTACATTAATCTGCTGCTAAAAAATAGTAAATAACTGATACCTTTTTAAGAACCAATAATTGTCTTCCATGACCCGATAAGCTTAGTAAATGAGACCAAATTCATGTCACTAAATGAACTCAATCACACTATCACCTAAAAGGTGTATTAAAAGCTACTTGCATTACCTACCAAATCATAAACCATCTTACTAGGTTCATCCCATTGTAGATCACCTAAAATCCCATCATCTGGCACATCAACTGGGTGACTGATATTCAAGATATGATTCATTCTATCCAAATAAAAATAAATCCCTCTATGCATGAAAAAGATATTCCTATAGATTATAGAAAAAATTTGTAGGAATTTTAAACATTCTATAAATTTCTACCATAGATGACCACATAAAAAATTATAAAATCACTTACATATGTGGAAAAAACACCTTTCCAATGAGAAATTTTGAAACATATAAATAAAATCCTGAAATAGAACTAAATTAGTATTTTTCAAACTATCTATTATATATATTAAAACCCACTATAATGAACCAAAAAAAATTTCCAAATTTATTATTGTAAATATATTTTTAAAAAGAAAGAATAAATCAATAAAATATTTCTATATTTCATATAAATAATAAATTTCAAAATTGTACTTTTAGATTTTTACTTTGGATATGGTATTTTAGCAATTAATTTAAATAATTGACATGATTTGAAGGACTTCATAAAAATTATATCAATAATATTTTATTTAACATATTTCTTTATAACATGTCCTAATTGATTCACATGGGATATAATAAAATATATAACATTAAAAATCACAAAATATATTATAAAATTATCTCAACACTAGAATAAATGAACATGGGAATATTTAGTAACCCATAATGATTAGAAAAAATAATAATTTATTATATGTTAATGATTAAGTTAGGTTAGAGGGAAAATATTCATACATATTTTTTTGATTTACACCCTTTTTCTAAATAATTTTTTTGTAATTTCAATGTAATGAATATCATGTAGAAGAATATAGACAATGGAAAAGGTACAGGTAGTGTGGTTCATGGAATTAAAAAATATACAAGTTAAAGACAACCCTCCACCCCACCCAGATATTGTCAATATCTATCTCATGCCTCGAATTTGCTGATTAATTTTTTATGGTTTATAAAATGAGGATTCATCAATGTATTTGAACACTGATAAAAGGTGTGATTAATAAGAAAATTATTATTATTTAAAATAATATTTTAATATTGAAATATATTTATATTTATGTATATATATATATATATAATAAAATTTCATAAATATTATCTCAGTAATACTAAATATGTATTCAAAAATTAATATCTAATATATTTAATGAAAATTGTTTAAAAATATTGAAAAATTGATGTTAATTAATAATTTTATAACTAGTATTGAGTAATAGACATATAATAAAAAATTGTTTATATTAACAATTTAAAAATTAGTTAATATCGTAATATAAGTTCGAAAGATGACTTGAACTTCTAAAAAACAAAACTTTTTATCTGTGCATTTTTTCTAGCTCTATGAGATATCATATCAAATCATGTGAAGTTTTATACACCATATTAACAAATTTGGGTCCTAATCTCTCTGATTTTGAGGTAGAAAATTTCATAGAATGTCTCTAAACTTGAATTTTGGGTTGGGATATCCAAATTTTTTAACATTCGATGAGATTTCAACTTTTTAAAAGAGTTTCTTCTTATTTTATTTTGGATAAGGAACAATTTATTCCTAGGTTTTCCACTCATATTAATATTATGGTATTGATATTTTATCCTTTTTTATATTTTCGTGTTATTTTTCATTAAATATATGCATATATATATATACATATATTTATATATTTATATATAAATAAATATTTTTTGAAAATATATTTAAAATTATTTAAGTATAAAATATAGTTTAAAAACATAAACCATTTGGAAATAAGTAGTCATTGTTCATTTTATTTAAAAAAATTGTATGAATGTGTATATATTTATAAAAGTGTATATATAATGTTTATAAGTAAATATGTGTATGTGTGTGTCTATATTAACACATATATTTTTTATATACATTAATATATATATATATATAATTTTAATATATAATTTATTTAAATAAATATAATTATTTATATTTATATTTTTAGGCACACACATTTATAAATATATATATAAATAAATAAATAGACACACACAAATTAACACACAGACATATTTTATAAATGTATTTAAAAATAATTATATAAATATATTTAAATACATGGATATAATAGATTTATCCAATTATATATATATATATATATAATTTTATATATCATAAAATATAGAAGAATGAAATAGGGATTAATGGTAAAGAATATGTGTGTGGTGGTGTAGGTCACATGTTCAAATCTAGATTGGTGCATGGAGGTGTGAGGGATGACCACCAATGACAATGGAATGGGTGGGAGGGGTGGGGGAGTGATGATAAAGGGGGTTATTGATCACTGATAAAGGTATTGTCACGAGTACATAATCACCCTTATTCACTCTTTCCTTTTTCAATATTAAAAAAAGCACTGATAAAGGCATGCCTATTCCATCACTAGTAAGAAAACATTCATGAAAGACACATTTATCAGCACTAAAAAATCTAATAAAATGAGAACTTTTTAGTGCATTTTTTAAAAATGATAACTAATTCTTGTACTTAGTTCTAATGAGGGTCCACTTTATCAGTGTTTTTTTGTAATAATAATGGGTATGCATGATAAAAATTTATAAATGTTTAAATATATTTTAATAATATATAAATATATTTATATTGATATATATATATAATATATTTGATTGAATATTTTTTTATAGTATTAAATTATTATCTTCAAAAAAAATATAATAGTTTTTGTGAAAAATGAATAATTGAAAAGTGATATTAATTAATAATTGACTAATTAGTATTATGTAATAGAAATATAGTTCCAATTTGGTTATTGAAAAAAATTAATAAATCAATTAACATCTTTTGATATGTCAAAAAGATTACTTGAGCTTTGAAAAACCATAACATTTGATCTATGTGTCCAACTATCTTCCACAGGAAGTAAAATTGAATCATGTGAATAGATTTACAACGTAATGATCTGTGTGACCCCCATCACTAATACTTCAAGGTCAAAAAGTATCATACTTCCTCAAACACCGAGTCTTTAGTTGGGATACCATAATTGTTTAATATTATATGAAATTAAATTAACATTTAAGAGATTATTATTGTAATATTTTCAATGGATATGGAACTTTTATCCTAGGGATTACATTCATATAGATATTAGGATTTTGAAATTTTATCATTTTTCATATTATAGTATTATTTATAATCACATATATACACATACATATACATATATTTGTATATATTTTCATATAAAAAATTAATTGAATAAATAAATATTTAATCATATTTATATGTAAAATATATTTTTAAAATTATAAACCAAATACAAATAATTATTATCCATATTATTTAAAATAAGAAAATTAATGTGGATATAAAAAAATTATATATAAATCAATGTGTGTTTCCATTAGAAAATATATATATATATATATATGTAATTAAATATCAATATATAATACATCTAATTAAATTTCAATATGTATTATATGTAAATAAATAAAAATATATAATATATGTATATATATAGACATAGACAAATATATGTGTGTATATATAAATACAAACATAAATACACACACACAAATATTTTGTAAATTTATTTTAAAAAATAATAATATATACATATATAAATAAATAATGATATGTATTATAAAATATAGAAGAAATAAATATGGATTAGTGGTAAGGACACATACGCAGTGGGTTGTCTTAGGTTCGAATCCAGGTAGGGGCATGTGCTGGTGTATGAGTGGGGGTGGGTTAAGCACTGATTAATTCAGAAGAAGGTGGTGGGTGTATGAGAACTAATTATGATTTGGGTAGTTGTGATAAAGAGGTATTTTCATTATGAACATTAATTTTTCTTATTTTCTATAAATTTATAATAAACCATAGTTTTATTAGCACATTTATAGTTATAATAAAGGGTTTTTTATTAGTTCTAAACTGATAAAACTAGCAATGATTAGAAGACCCTTTATTAGTGCTACAAACTATCACTGATAAAAGATAATGTATTTTAAAGTATATTATGTTATCATTTATTTTTTATAACTAATATATGTGAATTATAGAACTGATAAATTGATAATTTTTAATATTGTGGTGGGCGGGGGCTGATAAAGTTACCTGGTGAGAACTGATAAAGGTGGTAGGGTTACTGTTGATCCCTCAAAAAAATGTTGATTGACCATAGTTTTGTCATCACTTTTTTTATAACTAATATTTTTTATTTTATTAGTTCTAAAAATCACTGATAAAACTAGATATAATAAAGGAAAAGTTCGTTAGAGCTAAAATAAATACTAGAGAACCCATTATCACTACTTTTTTTGTACTGACAAAGGGGTCCTTTGTCTGCACTTTTTCTTGGGATGATAAAAGAGACTGGCATTTAATGGTTCTTATAACATTAATAATTTTATAGAATAAAAAAAAACACATTTTATGTGATGATAAAAATTGTATCTATAATATTAATACTATATAAATACATTTTTTCATTTTATAATAAACCATCATTCTCTTAATGATGAGAGGATTGATAAATATAAAATTTATAAAAAAAATTATAGTTTATTATTATAATTTTTATTGTTGTTATTGTTTTCAGAATCTCCCCTCATTAAGAACCTCCCTATAATGATAGTGACGATGAGTATGATGCCCAAATCCCACCTCTAATAGGAAATGGGTTATTAACAGAAATCAAGGGTCAAAAAACACAAATGTGTGTCATTTCCCTCATATATCCCAGGAATGTAACACCCTAAGTGTAATGTCCTGGAATTTACATATAATTTTTTTTAATTATATGGAATTATTTTGAGACCTCAAAATCTGACGGTGTGCAATTCTGAGGCCCGGAGTGCACATAATGAACCATCGAAGTTTTGTTATGCTTTAATTAGCACATGTAAGCAGTTTTCCTGAAAAGGTGGAATAACTCTTAAAAGGTTGCCTAGATCAGAAATATGAGGGCACCGTTGCATTCAAGATGACGAGTTTTCCCTAGGCACAACTTATGTCTAGTCAGTTCAGGCCTCAAGTGAGAAAAACCGAAAATGGAATAACCGTAAATAAAATAATTAAATAGAGTTATTTTATTTTTCAAATGCTTATAACTCACAAATGGTAACTCAGATTAAAAATATGAGACCACCTATGAACTCGTGAGGGTATTTCTTTATTTCAAAAATACTAACATTGGACGGCGCGGGACACCAGTGAAAGTTGGTTATTGGCCATAAATAACATAATTAAGCGACAATTATTTTATTGTAAAATACATACCTTTTAAATAGTAACTCGGATTGTAAATCCATGAGTACCGTTGGGTTCATTGGGGTATGTTTCACTTAGGAAAAGCTTAACCTTGACTGGTACGGGTCGAGGGTAAATGTTAATAATTTTCTGATCTTTTTTTCAGGTGCGTTCAATAAACACACGAGTGGCATTTTCTAACTTTTGAATAGGTGGTCAGATTAAAAATCTTAGGGCACCATTGAATCTGCAGTTCTGGGATTTGCTTAAGGGAGGATTTATTTTACCATAGTATTTCTAGAGAAAATGTTATGTTTTGCGACTTTTTAAAAGAAATGAAATAAAATAATTTTTTATTTTATTTCATATCTTCCAACGGACAAGTAAAGGGGGTGGGGCCAGCGATGTGTCAATCGAATAAATAGCTTGACCTTCCAACCCTAAGTAATGACAACGTTGGGGAAATAGGAAGCTTCCTAATTAATGATCCCCATTAAATTACAACGTCGTTACTTACCCTGCCACTCTCATATATATATATGGATCTTGGGGGAGGTACCGGCACAGCTTTTCCAAGAGATGAAGTGTTGTAGGAGCACCGTGATGCTGAACCCTTAGAATACGGAGTCGATCCCAACGGGAGGTGAAGGACGACACCGAACCATGAACAGAAGGGCGACGTACGAGTGGCATTGTTGGGAACCGGTTGTGGGAATGAAGAACACGATCCACCTTCAAGCACAGACATTTCTCCAAAGATTAAAGTTAGGGGGTTATTTCATTTATGATTTTTAAATAATTTACCTCTTCCCCATTCTTGAATAATACAAAGAACGTCGGTCAACCGACTAATGAGTTGACCCGTGATTCATTGGTCTTTGTGGGAGGTCATTGTGGGGAATCTTGTGGGGTTTATATTGTTGATTAATTCAATTGTTATTAAACTCTTAACCCCCCTCATGTCTATGAGCTAACGTGGAGGGCGTTGGCCAAACGTACTCGGCCTGAACCCTCCGCTATCTTTGCTACATCCTTTATCCTCCATGGAAGACCGACAACACGACGAAACCGAATGGATATTTGGTGAGTAGCACGTCGATGCCCGCCACAAGAGGAGGCCACGACACAAATCCACGACAGTTGTCAGAGCAGCCTGCACCGGCTGGCCGTGGAGGAGGCTCGGCACGCCGTCGCATGCCACCGATGAACATGGAGGATCGCGGCTCATCAGCCGCGAAAACTGGAGGAGAGGTGGCCCAGTACGCCGACTGTCCGTGACGGACCCAGTGGAGCAGAGGTGGGAGTGCCCCAGGTGGTGTACCCATGCAGCAGTAAGGCCACGTCCCACATTGGCCGTGTCAGGAGCAGGGGCCACCGGATCGACCGGCGGCTGGTAGACGGGGCGCGCGCCAGTGGTGCACCCGGTGGCAAAGCCGCAACCCATCGGTTGTGGCACAGAGAACCCACAACACCACGTGGCACTATGTTGGTTCAACCCTCATGGGTTGACCCACTGACAGGGCTTCAAACCATGCTAGCCCTACCCGAATGCGCCGCCAGGCAGGTGGTACCACTGGGTCGGTCGAGCGGACCGACCCGCCTCTCAGTAGGCCGACCCGCGGCCCAGTCAGGTCAGTCCAGGACCAACAGTCCAGGTGACTGAGGTCAGGTCGGACCCAATTTGGGCTAAGTTGACCCAAAATGATCCGGTTCAAACCATGCCGAATCGGGTCGGGTCGTTCCTACTAAGGCTGATCGGACCTGAACCCAGTACTGACCAGTTACACTAAAAGGGCCTTATCTTCTAAATCGAACGTCCGTTCGATGAACCATTTTTTGTGTCAAGATCCTCGGAGTGATATGGTCCTTTTGACTAACTCCATGATATTTTTGGATAAACTTGAAGTATGGCCGGGTTGGATCGCACCCGAATCCAATTGGGCTCTCGGCACTGAAATACCAATAACGCACAGACTGGGTGTCCGATTGATGTGTCGTCTATTAAGTTGGAACCCTTGTGACATGATGAATCATCAGGTTACTTATTTTTGAGACTTCATGCTGGTTGAAATACAACTTATGGCTTGGGGAGCAGTTCTCCCAAATGCACTACGTATGGAACCCTACGACTGGCTGAGACCTGATGACTGCTCACTTTTCGACTCGGAGTGACTCGACGTCCAATGTACGTGATGGGGAGGAGTACCTCAGCAGGTCTCAGTGGAGATCCATCATTGTATGCGGTGGGGATGAGTACCGCAACAGGCCACAGTGGGAGAGGGAGGCTCTATATGACCCGACAGCCCCATGGTACGTGATGGGGAGAAGTACCTCAGCAGTTCAAGGTTAGTGGGAAGTGGCTCAGTGTGACCATGAAGGCCCACTGTACTCGATATAAGAGGAGTTCTCTAGTAGCTGAGGTGTTTGACATTGTGACTGGGAATGTTACTTGTTACTACCCCTAGATAATCTTGTGGGTGGCTATCATCATTCATAGCGATCCTGTGTGGGTAAGCATCATAATTCTTTTTCTCTATGTTATATACCTGGTTTGAGATGAGAATCTAATCGAGCAGTGTCTATGGCATTGTACTTTGTGATTGAGATCATGATTTGTGGTTTTTTTGGAGTTCTAAGAGACTTATGGGGTCTCAGGGTTCCTATTGAGTATCGTTATACTCACCGATGCACGGGCTTCGCCCGCACCTTGGTGTGTCTTGTGCAGACGATGTACGACATTGATCGAGGATGAGGGAGGCAGAACTAGACTGTTCTTGGAGGTGGACTATTTGCTATGACGCGACACTGGTACTATTGATCGTGAGCTGCACCTACTCTTCAGGTTGGATTCGGGGGTACCGTTTGGTGTGACGCAATGGAGGGACTACTGACCATGAGTTGTACCAACCTTTTAGGTAGTATCTATGGTGGATGATCCCGGAGCTGATTTTCACCTTTTCAGCTGTTTTCTACTTTTCAGTTGTACCTGTACTTTTCTAGTTGGGCTTGTATTCTATCCCCTTTACATTCAATACACTTTTTCTACATTATTTTACTTCATAGTTGCTTCTTGTTGTGTTCTCGGACCTTGTTTCTGTATAGGTTTAAAGGCAATGCCTTCCCGTTTTAGGGAATACGCCTTTCTGTGCTAGTCTCCAACCCGTGGCCTATAGAAGGTGGTCTTGGGGTAGTCACAGCATGATCCTCAGGGGACGGGTAGTGACAAAGTGGTATTATAGGAGATCAGTTATACCAAAGAACTAGGACTCTAAACTTTTCTATACGGCAATAGTGTTAAGTGTGAAGAGTGAGGTTTTCAGTTTGGGGAATCCAGTGTTGGTACGGCGTCCAACGTATCCATACACCAGGACCCTGAATTCTGATTTCTGACTCAGCGCATGAAAACACTGATTGTGTGTGTTTTTGAAAAGTTTTTCTTTTGATTTATTTGGAGTCATCTCACTAGGTATAACTTAATAATCGTGGCACACATGTTCCTTTTCAGGATGTTGCTGCTTAGACAGCCAGCTAGGATTCCTGAGAGAGTACGCGACGATGGCCCACCAAGTGATGAGGCCTCGGTGTTGGGCCCTCTTACGGCATTAGAACCTTCAAGTGGTGTACCAGCAGCACCACTACCCATTGGGAAGATGTTTCCACCAGCAGAGGGTGCACGCCGACTGAGCGCATCGCATGTGTTTCAGCGGCAGAGTCCTCTAAGGTTCCAAGGTGAGACAGACCCACAGGCAGTTGAGGATTGCATGGAAGTTGTGGCTATATTTTTCTACCTAGTTGAGACACCAGTAGAGTAGATGGTGATCTTAACTTCTAGTCTTTTCTAGTGAGTGACCATGAAGATGGTATGCATAGTGATGAGGCTTCGATACATGGACCATTTCTCAAGATAGCACCTTCGGGTAGTGTGTCATCTATATCACTTCCCATTGGTCAGAAGTTACAACCGGTGATACCGGTAGAGGACACATGTAGGCTTAGTGCCTTACACATGTTTCCGCATCAGATACCCCTCAGGTTCTGAGGTGATCCTGACTCACAAGCTGCTAAGGAATGGCTTGAGTAGGTGGATGAGAGTTCCGTAGAGCTTCTACATCTTCATCATAATAGCATGTTAGTAGCTTTGTATTCATCGAGGCATATCAACCATTCCTGGAACTCAATGAATATGATACGATTAGTGCTTCAAGGCTCAGACTTCAGAGCAAGGTGTGTATAAGGATATCCATGCTATAACTATTCTTCTATGCATTCCTACCTTTGTTAGGGTTCTAGAGATAACCTTTGTGATAGAATGTTCTTTGGTTGAGCGGATACATCCAGTGAATGTTAGTAGTGGGAAAGCTGGAAACTGATGCCAGTCATAGAGACTTGGGTGTGTAAAATTTTTTGGGAAGAGGAAGTGTTATGGAAAGATGAATCTATGGGGAATCAGACGTGGAAGTGAAGCTAGGAGAGTAGCATGAGGTGGTATACATTTCGAAATGTTACAACCACCACCCTAATGTGGTCCCTACCAGGCTCAGGGAGATGGAGGAAAAGGAAAGGTAGTAGCTTCATGTGGTCAAGGAGTGTGACCCAGGGGCTCCAGGAATGATTTGAGGTACGATCTGTGTCTATTACTAGCTGTCGTATTAACAGACATAGATACTAATCATTTCTTCTTTCCATGAATCTTGTTCAAGTTCTAGAGTTTCTGGTTAAACCGTTGACGTGACCCTCACATCTGGAGATACCATTGGGAGGAGACTCAATAATCACACTAACGCTGATGGTATGATCTGACCATTGAGGCAAGAGTTTCGGTTGGAACCTATTAGTGGTAGCATGGAGGCCTTACGACGTTAGTTTGGGTATGAACTGGACATCCACAATTCATTCTCAGATTGACTATATTAGAAAAAACGTTTTTGGTTTACCTAAAATGTTGGAATGGGGTTTTCATTGGTTGGTAAAGAAGGAAACCCAGGCAGCATAGGAAAACCGCATGCATAGAATGGTGCAACCGATCACTCTTGAGTCGGCCAGCCTTACCCTCATGGTAGTGGGAGTTTTCAGTTTTCAGTTCCCAATGGGAGTGGAAGAGTGTGGGGACATCTTTTTAAAGGATGTTTCTAGGATTACCTCCCTGAAGAGATATAGACTTCTTCTTTGGCTAGGTACTACCTGAGATTTGTACCTCAGTTCTCTAGGGTAGTGGCACCCTTGTCAACTTTGACAAAGAAGGGGGATCCTTTCTTGTGGAAGGAGAAGTGTCAGTAGAGATTTTAGGAGATGAGACGATGACGATGGCAATAGTTCATCCAGAACTATGACCGTGAGATAGTCTATACTCCTGGGAAGGGGAACGTGGTAGTAGACACACTCAGCAAGAGGTCTGGTCTACAATTGTTGAGTGAGGTGTCAGAGTATCTAGTCGCATCGTATATATCCTTAGTAGATAAAGATAGAGTATCTTACCTTCAGTCTATAATAGTCACTCCCCAAATTCTTCAACAAATTTGGGAGTCACAGCTTGAGACATTGACTGTGAGTCCCGACGTGCTCAGATATCCTCAAGATGATCTCCTGAAGGATTTTTTGAATGTGGGGAGCACGTCATCCTCTTCAGAGGATGCACAATGGTACCAGTGAGACTTCGGTAGGAGGTGTTGAGGGAGATCCATACATCCCCTTTAATGTTACATCTTGGAGTGGTGAAGATATACCAAGACCTCTGGCATTAGTACCGATGGCCAGGGATGGAGAAAGTAGTAGAAGAGTTTGTATCAAGATGCCTCACTTGTTAGAAAGTGAAAACTGCTCAGAGCCGGCATAAGTCTTATGCTGACAGGAAGAGGGAGACCATGTCTTCCTATGAGTCTCACTTCCATGAGGACTATGGAGATTTGTCCAAGGTGACAAGTTATCACCGAGGTTTATCGAACTTTTTCTGATACTTCATAGGATAGGCGAGGTGGCATACCACTTGTCACTTCCACCACAGTTGTAGAAGTTGCACGACATCTTCCACATATCCCAGCAAAGAAGATACATTAACGACCCATCTCACGTCATCTACCATGGATAGCTTGACCTAAATGATGGGGTGAGGTTTACGGAGGTTCCAGTAGTGATTGAGTATCGACAGAAGCAGATCCTTCATGGGCAGTCGATACCTCTGGTGCACATTCGTTGGCAGCACAAGAACCTCCAGGAGAACACATGGGAGAGAGAGGCTTAGATTCATTCTCAGTACCACCATTTGATTCCTTAGTCTATGTTTTGGATTTTAGGTACATAAATCCCTAAGGTGGAGAGAATTTAATGTCCTGGAATTTCTGTAAAAAAAAATTATTTATCTGTAATTATTTTGAGATTTTGAAATCTGACAGTGCACGATTCTGAGTCCCGGAGTGCAGGAATGATCCATCGAAGTTTTGTTAATCTTTAATTACAACACGTAACAAGTTTTTTTGAAAAAGTGGAATAACACTTAAACTATTTCCCGGAATAGAAATCTGAGGGCACTATTGCGTTCTAGATTGTGGGTTTACCCTAGGTGCGACTTAATTCATGTCGGCGTAGGCCTCCGGTGGGAAACCCCGAAAATGGAATAACCATAAATAAAATAATTAAATAAAGTTATTTTATTTTTTAAATTCTTATAACTCACAAATGGTAACTCAGATTAAAAATACAATACCACTGATGAACTCATGAGGGTATTCTTTCTTTGGGTAGATACTAACATTGTCTGAAACGATCCACCTATGAAAGTTAATTCTTGGCCGTAAATAAAATAATTAAATTAAAATTATTTTATTTTAAAATCCATAACTTTTCAATGGTAACTTAGATTGGAAATACGAGGGTACTGTTGGGTTCTTTGGGGTGTATTTCACTTAGGCAGAGCCTAACCTTGACCAGCTCGGGTTGAGGGTGACTATTAATACTTATCTGAACTTTTTTTCAGGTACATTCAGTAAACGCGGGACCAGCATTTTTTAACTTTTGAACTGGTGCTCGGATTAAAAATCCAAGGGCACTGTTGAATCTGTAGTGCTGTGATTCGCTTAAGGGAGGGTTTACTTTGACAGTAGTAGGTCCGAAGAAAAAGTTATGTTTTGTGACTTTTTAAAAGAAATGAAATAAAATAATTTTGTTATTTAATTTTATATCCTCCAACAGACAGGTAAAGGGGGTGGGTCCAGTGATGTGTCAATCCAATAAATGGTTTGACCTACCAACCCTAAGTAAGGACAACGTTGGGGAAATAGGAAGCTTACTAATTAATGATCCCCATTAAATTCCAACATCGTCACTTACCCTCCCCCTCTTCTATATATATGGAGCTTTGGGGGAGGTACCAGCACAGCTTCACCAAGAAACAAATTGTTGAAGGATAGTTTTACACTGAACCCTTAGAAGATACAGCCTATCCCAGTGGGAGGTGACGGATGACACTCAACCACGAACTGAAGGGCAATGTACAAGTGGCGTTGTTGGGAACTGGTTGCGGGAACGAAGAACACGATCCACCTTCAAGAATAGATTTTTCTCCGACGATTCGAGGTAGGGGTTTATTTCATTTATTCTTTTTCAATGATTTTCCTCTTCCCTATTCTTCAAAAATAAAAAGAACTCGGGTCAACTGACTAACGGGTTGACCTGCGATTCATTCGTCTTTGTGGGAGGTCTTTGCGGGGTATCTTGTGGTGTTTATCTTGTTGATTAATTCAATTTTTATTAAATTCTTAACCCCCTCATGTCTACGAGCTAACGTATAGGGAGCGGGCCTAACGAACCCGGCCCGAACCCTCCGTTATCTTTGCTACATCCTTGTTCCTCTATGGAAGACCAAAAACGTGACGACACAGACCAGCTACATGGTGGATAGTGCCTCAATGCACGACACAAGAGGAGGTCACATCACAAATACACGGCGATTGTCGGAGTGGTCAGTACTAGACAACCGCAGAAGAGGCATGGCGTGCCGTCGCGCACTGCCGTTGAACACAGAGGACAGCAGCTCGTCAGCCACAGCGACCGGAGGAGAGGTTGGCCGGTACACCAGCCGGCCACGATGAATCTAGAGGAGTGTAGATGGCATGTTCCCAGGTCGTCATGCCCACGCAGAATCAAGGCCACGACCTGCATTGGTCGCGGTGGGAGAAGGGGTCGACGGATCGACCGGTGACCGGTGGACTGGGCACACGCCCGGCGGCAAAGTTGCGGCCCGTCGATCCCGGCACAGAGAACCCATGGCACCACATGGAACCGCATTGGTTCAACCCCTACGGGTTGACCCACTAGCTTGGCTCCGCGCTGCTAGGTGGGTAGCACCACCGGGTCGGTCCAACGGACCGACCCGCCGCTCAGCGGGCTAACCCGCAGCCCAGTGGCCTGACCCGTGGCCCAACTGGGTTGGGCCGGGCCCAACGGGCCAGGTTGACCAGGGTCAGGTCGGACCCAAGTCAGGCCGTTCGACCCCGGACAATCCGGGTTGACCCATGCTAAACTGGGTTGGTCCCATCTGATCGAGGCGGACCGGACACAGACCCAGTACCGACCAGTTACACTAAAAGGGCCTTATCTTCTAAACCAAACATTCATTTGATGAACCGTCTGCAGTGTGGAGATCCTTGGAGAAAGGCAATCCTTTTGAATTACTCTATGAGATTTTTGGAGAAACTTGGAGTACAGATAGTTTGGATCGCACCTGAATCCAATCTGGCCCTCGACACTGAAATGCCAATAATGTACAGATCGGGCATCTGATTGGTGCACCGTCTATTGGTTTGGAACTGTTGTGACATGATGGATCCTTGGGTTAATTTTTTTTTGATACTTCGTGCTGGTTGAAATATTGTTGATGTCTTCTGGAGTGGTTCTCCCAAGCGCACTACATACAGAACCCTTTGACTGGCTGAGACCTGGCAAGTGCTGACTTTTCGACTCGGAGTGACTCGATGGACATGGTATTTGATGGGGAGAAGTACCTCAGTAGGCTATGGTGGGGAGCGGCCATGGTACGCGGTGGTTAGGAGTACCTCAATAGGCCACGGTCGGTGAGGGAGGCTCTGTGTGACCCGTTAGACCCCTGGTACACGATAGGGAGGAGTACCTCCGCAGTTCATGGTTAGTGGGAAGCGGCGTTGTGTGACCCGACAGGCCCAGTGTACTCGTTAGAGGAGGATTTATCCAGCATCTAAGGTGTTCGACGTTATGACTGATAGTGTTACTTGTTACTACCCCTAGAGAATCCAGTGGTTGGATATCAGCATTCATAGCAATCCTGTGTGGGTCAGCATCATAATTCTGTTTCTCTGTGTTATATACTTGGTTTGAGATGAGACTCTAATTGAGTTGTGTTTATTTCCTTGTTTTTTGTGATTGAGATCATGCTTTGTGTTTTTTCTTTGTGGAGTTCTAGGAGACTTACGGAGTCTATGAGTCCCTAATGAGTATCATTATACTCACCCATGTAACGGTTGTGCCCTTACCTTGTTGTGTCTAGTGCAGACAATGTACGACATTGATCAAGGCTGAGGGATCCAGGACAAGACGGTTCTCATAGTTGGACCATTTGGTGTGACGCGACACAGGGACTACTGATCATGAGTTGTACCTACTCTTCAAGTAGGATCTGGGGTGGACCTTTTGGTGTGACAGGACGCAGGGACTACTGAATGTGAGTTGTACCTACCCTTCAGGTAGGATATGTGGTGGGCAATCTAGTAGCTTCTTTTCACCTTTTCAGATGTTTTGTACTTTTCAGTTCTACTTGTACTTTTCCTGTTGGGATTTTATTCCGGCCCCTTTACTTTCAACAAACTTTTTCTACAACATTTTACTTCACAGTTGCTTCTTATTGTGTTCTCGGACCATATGTTTGTACAGGTTCAAAGGCAATGCCTTCCCATTTTAGGGAATATGCCTTTCGGTGCTAGTCTCCAACCCCTGGCCCATGGAAAGCATGCTTAGGGTAGTCACAGCACAGGCCCCAAGGGACGGGTTGTGACACTAATATTTTATTATATATCATTTCTTTAAGTAAATATAAATAGTTTGACAGCCATATCCACACATAAAAAAGAACTAAAATGATCTATGAAATATTTTGTGAATATTATTAAAAAAATTAATAATAAAACCTCAAGTTAATAAAAAAATTACTCAACTAAAACTGCTTTCATTTTGATGATCAATACTGATTATGATTTAATTTTAAAAAAGATTTTTATTTATTAAATAATTATTTCTTAAAAGTGTTTTATATTTTATAATAATAAAATAAATTGGGTTTATTTAAAATATTATTATATATGAACTAATATATTACTATTCCATAAATTATGAATTTATATGAATTAATATTAAGTACAGTTAAAAACACATTTTTCAAATAAAATAGTTTCTATTTAAATTGTATAATTTAAATTGAAACTAAATTTAAAATTTATTTAATTTTAATATAATAAAATGAAATTCATTTTTTAATTCTTCTTTTCAAAATTATCTTAGTATAATTTATTGACATTTTTTAAAAAATATTTTTTTAACTAAATAGTGCACAATATTATTTTCAAAAATAAAAGAACATTCATGACATAGTTAGGATGTAAGAATATATTAAAATTTTATGAAACCTTTTTCAAATTACAATATTTATTTACTAAGATAAATTATAAATTTAAATTAATAATTTTAATATAGAAACTGGAATTTTACATTTTTGAGGTAAAGTACTATTTTATTCTAATTAAAACTATTTTTCGAAAAATTTCTTTTAATTAAATACTCTCATGGTGAAATTAGATATTAGATTTATTTTAAATACACATAAATATTGTTTTTTATAATAAACCAATTAATTTAATATAAATAAAAAACATTGATAATTTTATTTTAATCATACTTTTAAGCATCAAAATAAACTTTTTTAAAAAATGGTATTTGCAAGTTCTATGTGCTAATATTAAAATTAATATTTATATCATTTATAAATTTTATTTAATAAAATGGTATTTATATGTTTAAAAATTTGGATAAATTAATTCTATATGAACCATTTTATTTTTATTCATCAAAAGTAAATTACATTAGTAAAAATAAGTTACCCTGATTAAAATAAAAAAAATAAATGTGAAAAATCTATGAGAAAAAGACATAAAAACATGTTAAAAATATATGTGAAAATTTATTTTTGAGACATCATAGACCTACCATATTCAATCACTCTATTATATTCCATTATTTTATCCACATGAATTTTGAATGTTGATGTTACCTTTTATATTTTACAAAAAAATTCACTCCACTGTTATAAATAGAGTCATCACCACCCCGATTTTCTTCACATCCCAATATTTTTAGATTATCACAAACACTTCCTACTTAAACCCCAAAACCCTATACAATATATAAATATTTTATTATTCTCAAAATACCAACTCTAAAATCCTTGATCCTATTTTCAATGGATATCATCTAAGGAATAAGGTATAATTTTCATTTACTCATTTCTCATTTCTTTTCATTTCATTCTTCTTCTACTTCCTATAAATATAATCTATGAAGTTTAAAATAATAAATTCATTCTATTAATTATATTTAATTTTTATTATGTTTATGTGATAACCATTTTTTATCCCCTACTAACTATCTGAAAAATAAAAATGTACTATGAGTTACTTATGGACAACGGTCTCAATAAGCGATGGGATTTGTTTTTCATGACAAATTTACAAGGTTGGATCAAAAGGGGGTATTGTTTTAATAAAAATTAAATTTAAAAGAATTTAAATATTCATAATATATATAACAATCCATACTTCTATTATGTTCTTTGTAAATAAACTCATTACCCATGTGTATGTGCGGAAAACCACCTCCATGAATACAACATATTTCATTTTTTATATAGTATTTTTATTCTTTATAAAACTCTATTAAAATGTGATTAACCAACTTAAAAATTATAAAAAATAACATTAATTTTTTTTAATAATGATATTATGAAAAACAATCACTTTCTTAACCATATTCGATAATTACTTATAGATTTTTCTTATTTTGGTCTCTTTAACTACCCACATGAAAAATGTTATAACTTTGTATCATGGATGAGTATGAAAAAATAAATTCTACTGTAATAATATATTAATGATAATATAATTTTTTTTATAATTATTAATGATAAAATAATTTTTGGTTCCTGTTTCTTTAATGTTTATACCAAATATTTACTTATTATCATTTTATCACTATTTGATCGTTATAAATTGTTGCAACAAGTTCATCATTAACTTAGTTATAATGAATCATATCAAAATTACTTATGAAATTAAATAATAATATTATAAATTATTAAAAATATATTTTATAGTAGATAAAATTATCTTAAAATTATGAACATTGAATTTATAAATAAGGATCAACACCACCTTTACCAAACCAGTACTAAACTAACAATTGAATCTAATAACATCAGATATAGAAAATAAATTATAACTCACAAATATATCTATAATAAAGGATCCAAAATGAATTTTATAAAAGTATATAGGTATAAATAATGTTACTAACAAGGTGATTAATATAGTAATAATTTTATACAGAACATTAGAGTATATTCATCTAAACCAAATTAAAGGTAATGAATTTTCTTAACTCATCTTCATTTCATGAGTCATAATGATTCATATTCGACTATGGTTTGACAATATTATTTTACTCTATTAAATTATTATAAAATAATTCATTCCCACTTTATTTTATTGGGAAATAAATTTATGGATTTTTTTCATCAATAAATTTTATGATGATAACAATAATTACCATTCTATCAAAATGTGTTATCTTTCTTCCATATTCATATTCACTATCCCTACAATGTCATACCATTATTATCATGAAATCGAAAAAAAATATTTCTATTTATCTTAAAAATGTTATCTACCAAATTTCAGATTAAATATTTTCAATATCTTTATGATGTGTGCTTCAATAGAATAATTTTTAAAATACTAAAAATGATTTCCATTTAAACTTTGTATTTTTATCACCCAAACTACATTTTCAATGGAAAATAATTAATTATTTTTCAAGGATCCATTATTTATTTTTTCATTAAATGTGTGTTTTAAAAATTTTTCCATTATTTTAAATTACTTTTCAAAGTGATTCATAAATTATTCTCTTTACAATAATGTTAAGAAGTGTTTTCTAAATGATATTATTCATGGTTCCATTCTCATTTTCCTCTTTAGAAGATCTAACTCCTATGGAGTTATGTTTTATTAATATCCATATAAATGACTCTATGAAATACTTCTTTTGGGTTACTGAAGGTTTTTATAATCATTCCATAGGTTCTTTATGATTTTGATGAATGTTTGATTTCAAATGGAACACATATGTCTATATTTATGTTTATGGGTGGGGCCCTATATATATATATATTAAATGCATTAATTAATATTTTAAATATAATGATATAATATGGTTTGGGACCTCTTTGATATTTTCATAAATTAATGGTTGTGCCTTCTTGGATATGTCCACAAATTAAAGAGCGATCCTTCATGAATATGATCACAAACTAAAGGGTGGGACATTTTTGATATGATAAAAATATGATGTTACACTATAATTATATCTATGAAATCATTATTTTTTATTCTACGTTTCAATGGAATGTTCCATTTATTTACCATATTCCTTTGATTATTCTCCACAGATCATTTTTATTATCCAATGATTCTAAACTCTTTTTCCATGGTATATGTATGGTCATTTCAGATTTAAAGAGATGTTATGATTACTTATAGTAACTATTATTATTATGTTCTCCTTTAATAATATATTTCACCCCTTATCATGTTTTCTTGTTTTCTTATAGTCTAAACCTTGTTGAAATTTTAATTAGTTTTCATGTATTTGATGTTTGAGATCATCCCTTTTTTATGTATCTATTACATATATCGTGAATATGAGTATAACATATGAGAATTATATAAGGGAGTCTAGTGCAGCTCAATTAAATTTATTTTTTTACTTTTCTAAAATATGATACTTATGTTACTATTTCTCAATGTCACTAAACCATAGGTACATGGTATCATGATTTATTTAGATATATAATGTTGGACTTATGAAAATTATTAAAAACATATATATTTTTATCTTGATTCATTTCAGTTGTTAGTAAATCCTATGTGTAAAGTATGTGTTTTTCAAACTGGATCTAGGAGTATGGGTCAGGGGAACCTCAAAGAAAGAAATGAGAAAATACTAATAAACATTATATAAAATATAAGAACAAATATAATCTACAATTAATTTAAATTATATAAAAACAATATCTCTAAAATAAAATATCAAATACATATATTATGACTTTCTCTCCAAAAAAATCTTATCCTTGATCTAGTAACATCAATTTCATTCAAAAAATTCCTCCCAAAAATATATAAATTGGATTTGAAGATAAATATTTATATATAAGTATTGAATCTCCTACATAAACTGAATATTCAAAACTAATTCAATAAGAATACAAGTAAAACCCATATAAACTCTATAAAATTCATGAGCTTTGTCTAAAATTTTTATGCTCTACTATTACCCATTGAAATAAAAACACAACATCTTTAAAAAATCTATTAATGTTTTCACCATCAATATAAGATATAAATATATAGATAGAAACATGAATAATTCAATAAAAATTTACATTGGATTAAAAATTTGATGATCTATTGATTATGATAGACAAAATCAAAGAAATGATAGATATTGATCTTTAAATACACACCATTAGTCCCCTTGTGTTTGAGAAAAGTCAAGGGTTTTATAATAATATAAATGGGATTTAAAATTTATAATATAAATGTAATTTTAATTAATCATGACAAGATGCGTCATGATCATGTTTTAATGAGTTTAAATCAAAATCACCTCCAAAAATCATGTTGTGGTATCCCCTTTTCCCCTGACCTAACATGTGTGGTTATAAATATGTTAACTACATGAACTTATTGAATGCCAAAATATAAAAAATTGGGATAACAAAAATAATCGATCCTATATAAAATCATGATGGAATAAAAGGAAATATGGTATAATAAACCCCAGATAGACCAAACCACAAAAATTGATCGTCCAGGATTTCTGTAACATCCCAAGATTTTATGAAGTATATGTTTTTTAATTAATTTCATGATTTTAAAAAGATAATATGATTTAAAAAATGAAAATTATTTTTTAAAAACTAAATAGGATTCTACATTAGATATCATATTTTACATGCAACGAGTTTCTTCAAAATATTAGGTTGCACGCAAGACTAAGCTTTATCAAACAATAATATACTATTAATATTATTATTTAATATGATAGTTTTAACCTATTAGTTAGAATGATTTTTATTAATAATATTAAGTAAATTATGAAAATACATTTTAAAATTATATATAAAATGAATTCATTGTCGAACAATTAATTTCAAATGAAAACAAAACCACCTTTTAAATTAAAAGGAAACCCATCTCTAAAAAACTATTTTTATTTGCACAATTATGTTTTATATTAATAAATTATGAAAATAATTTTTTATTTATATTAGTAAAATTTATAAATTATATATTCAATAATATTCTTAACAATCATCATATATATTTTCTGTATAATAGATAAAAAATTAAGCATAAAACCCATATTTTTCTATAAAACAATTTCACCTTTTTATGGTACACTTTTATTAAATATAAAATTTCGTAATTTTATAAAATTAATTTTAAAAAATTGAAATCATTTTTTAAATCTTTATTCAAAATTATATTAGTGTGAATTTTTGGTATTTTTCTAAAAAGCTTAATTTTTTGGTTAATTGTAAAAAAATATTGATTTATAATTGAAAAGTGCATTTTTTTATATTATTTATAATATTAAATTATATTTTTAATTGGTTTTAATGTAAAATTAGTTCAATTTTATATTAATTAATATATTTTAGGTCATTTTATTACTTTTTATAATTAATTTATAAATAAAACATTATAAAAATTTTATTTTTTTAAATCTAAAAACTCGCTTTCTCATCACATCTACGAGATTTGTTTTAAAATAAAATATCCCAATATGTGAGTTGAATTTTCAAAAATAGAATACATATTTAGAAATATTATAATTTATATTTTCTAATATGGTATCATTCAGTTTTTACCAATATAATTAGTGAAAAATAATTAAAATTAATTTCAAGAATTAGGGTAAAAACGAGTTCATATAATGGTTATACTTAGAATATAATGAGTAAAATGACCCAAAACATGTCCACCAAACATTTTACAGACATATTTCGACATTATCCATTCTTGAAGCAAGTTGTGTTTCATTATTTCATCCTTTTGGTAGGTAAAAATTTGGTTTGACCTCGCTTTATTCAAAATAATTATAACTGTGACACTCACCTCACTTATAAAAGGCCACCACCTATACTCCCCAATTTTCACCATAAAAATAAATTCGTTCGAAAAATACCTTAAAATCACTTATAAACTTTTATAATATCATACTATAAGCCTTAATTTTTCTATAAATCCACCAGGTAAGGGATTTTGTGAAAACCAAAAGGAGATACCTGCGGAAGTGGTAGTGTCCATCAATGACAGTTTTTGTTTTATTTCTTCCTCCACCCCCATAAATAATTATTATACCATGGTGATAAAAAAATATTATCATATATATATATATATATTAATTTTTATGTTTCAACTTACAACTACACACACTTCCATCGAATAGGTTATGAAATCATCATTCTTATGTATAGTGAACTACCTATCGCGAAATGATCTCATTCATTTTTCCATTACCACCTCTCGTAGTTTTGGATAATGATGTATATAAAGTTTATATATGATATTTATAACATAAATAAACTTTTTTAATCATTATACCATATATATATATATACATATCCTTTTTATATTCCAATATGTAATGAAAACAATAACATCATTCGTGTGTACGATAGACTACTACCTCATGAAGCAATGTGATTCATTTTCACTAACGCGTAACATGAATGGTGATAAGGGTAAATATAATAAAAATATGGTGATATATATGAAATATTTATTATATTAATGAAATATTTATTATTATGTAAGTATAATATATCACTTTATTTCTTACCTTTTCACTCACTAAGAAAGATATAGTGTCATCCGTGGATGTGTGTATTAGTGGCTCCTTGAAGCGATGTGATTACTTATTCATCACAAAAACACAAGAAATATATAAATAATTAAATAAAAAAAATTATATTTATAATATAATTATTATTCTATAAGAATAAATTTTACTTACCTTGTTTCTATAATGATCATTGAAGAATGCAAACTTTAGTCATGCATATGTATGACCTACCGTCTCCATGATAATAACATTGGTTTATTTTTTTCATAACCATATTTCATGATGTGTTTTAAAAGAATAATTAATCTATAAATATTATAATAATTTTATTATTATTATTATTTATTTGTTTAAATAATTACCTCTTTGACCATAGTTGACCATCCAAAGTCATTTTTATATATGAAATTAATATGGTCAAAACATATAATATAAATATAATTGGTTATGTAAATATATATAACTTGTTCATAAGTGAAATTAAGGTAATAATAAACAATAAAAAAAATTAAAGGAAATAAATAATTAATATAACTTTATTTTTTTTATGGTAAAGATACACTTGACGAATCAAACTCAGGGTAAGGGACTTTATATCAATTTCCTTTCATTCAAAATTTTTTTGATGTTATGCACAAATTTTTTTTTCTATATTGTATACACAACCACTTGACATTATATATCATAAATATGTATATTCTCATTATATTTAATGTTTTTAATTTTATTCTTCAAATGGGAATATGATTCAATAATTTTATGTGTGATAGTGGACTTTCAATGGAAAAATATTCTCTATTAAGGTTTTCCGTTGAATTCTTTATTTTATGTGTCCATGTATTTAAAATTATTTTATAAAAGTTCTTATAACATAAACTATTTATAAATTATATTTTATTTCTATTTTTACTTTATTTTCAATGGATTTCAAAAAGAATAATTTTATGAATTTTATAACAAATTTTTTGACAAATAACAAAAGGAAAGTTTTATTCTTTACATACACGGTGATAACGATGTTTCTGCAACTATAGCCAATATTTTATTTTTGGATTACATTTCAAGATTTCATGTTTTATGCAGAGAAAAACCCTAATTATTATTTTTTTTTGTTTTTTATTGATGGTTTTTCAAATAATAGGGTCTTTTGGAATCAAAAATGTGTTTTTTTAAGAAAATGGTATTTTTATCAGAAAGTCTTTTTCATTTGGGTTTAAAATAGTTTCTCAAAGGGATTTATGGTGAATTTTTTTTATTAAAGATATTTTACTATAGAACTTTATGAAACAATAGAGCCTAAAACAACTTATATGAAGGGTTAAGACCCATTATAGCTCATGGATAATCTTGATATAGCTTATTCAAATGGTAGGTCCCCATTCAAGCTCCTAAGAAAAGGGTGAGGCCGATATAAATTATATGATGGGATATCCTTATTATAGATATCTTATTCATTGTGTAATTATTATATTAGAAATAAAAATAATGGATAATCTAATTAAAAACGAATTTGAAAGGGTTTTATTTATATGATTATATAATTCATTGAAAATGATTTTTAATTGGTTGTTATGGGTTTAAAATGATTTATTTAAGAAAAACGTTTTTTTTTTGAATTTTTTTATTTCATTACCTTAGAGAAAATTGATCTGAAGGTATATATTTCTTGGTTTTTTGAGTTGTTATTAAACTAAAAATTTTCTTTCTTTTTATATCTCCTACATATATTTTTTTCTCGTAACATGTTTTTAGAATGTTTTTCTTAGGGTTTAAGGATGTGTGAGGGAAAGGAAGTATTCATGTTGAAATATGTGGAGTATTTCCATGAAAATAAATCCCAAATTATTTTAAAAGATTAATAATATGATACAAATGGATAATAATTATAAGTTCTCAATTTTTATTTCATGTTTTTGTTTTTTATGATTTATGGCCTAATTCTCTAAAACACTAAACCTAAAAAGATCCTCAAAGTGAATGGAAGTAATTTATTAAATAAAACTAAATATCTTGTAAAGTTTAAGGTCGAGTTCTTATAGTTTGTATAAATGGATTTTTTGGACAACTTTAGAGGCTAGGATATTGTTAATATAATTCCCTTGAAATATTTTACCTTATGGTTAAATAGAATTTTAATATTACCATGTTTCTTCTTCTAAAAAATATCTATTCTGAATAATTTTCAATAGAGGAAACATGAAAGTTATAGTGGGAGGCCTCCAAGAGAAAATTATCCTTCCAAATCAGCATTCTAAGATGGTTGGAATTGGAATAAAATATTTTCTTACAGTGATGGATTAATTGAGACAAGCTATAAATGGTTTTATTATACATGTTATAAGGGGAATATCTTCCATGGAGGAGCATGTATATAGTGAATAATTTTTTGAGTAAACATCCCCCATAATTGATAATATCATACGACACTATTGTAGCTAAAGGATGGATCAATATTCTAGAAAAGATATTTTAATTAATAAGATATTCAGAACATCAAAATTTAGCTCCTTCCATTTATCATTTTGAGGGTGATGTTGATCAATGGAGATATTTGGTTAAAAATACATGAGATAAAGATGGTATTTATTCCATGTAATGGGTAAAATTTATGAATCTAATCCTTGAGAAATATTTCTTAAAGGTTGTTTTTATTAATATGGATAAAAAATTCTTGGAATTGAAATAAAATGGTTAATATTTAGTGTCCTTATTTGAATCAAACATTAAAATATTATCCAGGTTTGTTGTTGATTTTATTTGGGAAACAGATAGTAAAATTAATCATCTTAACTCATGATTGAAACCATGTCTATGAAGATATTTTTCCTCAAAATAAATTAAAAATTATGAAAAATTGGTACATTGTTCTTAGAAATTTGGGGTGGAGTTTTTTGACACTTATGTTCCATTATATGGAAATTGTAAGAAATGGTCAAGGTGGAAGGAAATATAGAAGAAACCAACTAAGATGGAATGAGGTAATCCCACAACATGTTCTATGTGAGGAAAAATAAAATTTGGGGAATCTATGTCAATATCTGGAAAGTGTTACTGGGGTGTTAAGTTTTGTCATGAGGTTAATAACTATAAAAAATAGATTCACAAACAATCCTTGAATGATATAATATATATCCAGTAACAGTGATATTTTTTAGCATTAATGATTTGTGTAATTTTTATAACATATATCTAAAGTTAGTTACTCAGGTAGGAAATCATCATGATCCTAAAAAAATGGTGGATAAATCATTTTATACTTCTTTAGATGGTATTTGTAAATCTGGTGAAGTGGTGTAAATTCTAGAAAACTCAATATTTTATAAATTTTGATCATAATATCAATGTCTTAGTCACCATATTTTGATGTTTTATGTAATTTAATTACCTTAGGATACTTCTATTGAGTTTTAATATATTTTTTAGGCATATTATTATATTAAATTTGATAAATAATACCATTACATTTGTGGAAAAAAGTTAAATTGTTTTCGTAACCTTTAAGTTTAATTATTTATGGAATGATTTAGTAATAAATTTTGGTATTAAAATTTTAAATTAGAGATTAATTTATTACTTCCTAACCTAAATGTTTCATAATTTTTTTCATTATCCCACCTTAATCTAACATATTTTTGGCCAATATCTAAATATAGTAGGAATATCATTCCATTATTTTTAGGATTATGTGATCTGTTATAAGTTCATTCAAGTTCTTAATGAATGAAAAATTAATCTTGAATACTCATATTTAAGAGAAAAATATGATATTACAATTTAAATTGTTTAATAGATTAAATTATCCTTATTAAATAATTATATTTCCTTATTCTCATAGTTTATATATTGACGGAATCCTTCAACTCTAGTAAAATGATATTGAAATAAAATATTATCTTATTACCATCATTTATGATTTTCTCAATGTCCTTTTCAACACCTATTTTGTTTATGTTCAATTTTCATTGAATTTATCTTCACCACTCTCTCTATAAATATCTATTAGTCCATGAGAATTAGTTTTCCCTTAAAAATCCATCTTCTAATTTCCCACCAATGATCTCCCTATGTGAAAACCTAGTTATGTGTAACTTCATGTGAACTTTATAATTCCAAATTTACCTTTATAATAAATTTTTTATTTGATTTCTATGATGTAATTATGAAAATGTTATACATCTGATAATATAGACAAATTTTTAAGGAAAAACTCATTTTAAGGGGGGGTAGGATATAACATCCTAATATTTTATGAAATAATTTTCTTCAAATTAATAGCTTTCATTACATTGGACACCAAGTTTAAAAGAAATTTGAAATATTATTTTGAACAAAAATGGATGATAATTTAGAATTCTTATTTAACACACAATAACAAGTTTCTTTGATATCATGTGTGTCACGCAAGACTGAGTTTTACTGAACAACAATACACTAGTAATATTATTATTTAATTTTATATTTTTCACCTAGTCATTGGAATGATGATTGTGGATAATATTAAGTAAATTATGAAGCTTTATTTTACACATATATATAAAATGTATCCATTGGTGACAAATTAATTATAAATTATAATAAAACCCTTTGGAAAATAAAAGGAAAACCTTCTCTGAAAAAAAAATGATTTTTATGTGCACAAGTGTGTTTTATGTCAATAAATTAACCAAATAACATTTTGATAATTATTTAAAATAAATTTATATATTAAATATTCTATAAAAATTTTAACATTCATGATATATATTTTTTATACAACAGATAAGAATGAATCCAATTTTACACTTAAATCGCATATTTTTCTAAAAATAGTTTTATGCCTTTTAATGGGACACATTATACATAATTAAATTTGTACACTTTTATTAAATTAATTTGATAAAATAAAAAAAAATTTAAATCAAAATATCAAAATTATCCTAGGGTTATTTTTTTAGATTTTTCTAAAAAAATTTATTTTTGATGAATAGTAATAAAATACTGAATTTTAATTGGAAATTTTCTTTTTGTTTAAATTATTTATAATGTAAAATTATATATATTTTTTCATTTTATAAGGTAAAATAAATTCAATTTTATATCAATAAATCCAATTTAGGTAATTTTATTCTTTTTCAGATTTAATTTAGATATATAAACATTGAAAACTTTTAATCATTTCCTCTTTAGAAGCCCGCTTTCTCGTCACGTTTGTTAGATTAATTTTAATTTAAATTCTTACACTTTTGTTACTAGAATTTAATAAAATTGAATCCATTTTTAATTAGTATAATTTATATTATTTAATAAGTTGAATAAATTGTTTTACCAAAATTATTAGTGAAAACAATTAAAATTAATTATAATGATTTGGGTCAAAATGAGTTTAGTTAATTGTTAAACTTAGAAAATAATGTGTAAAAGTGACTCAACACTTATCTAACACCAACCATATGGACAAATATCTGCCTTATAACTTCTATAAACGAGTGTTTTTCATTATTGGGGTCTTTTTTAACGTAAAAAAGTCGTTTTACCAAGTATTATTCAAACAAATACATGTGCACAATTTACATCACTTTTAAATAGACACCACCTATACTCCTCTATTCACACATTAAAACCAAATTTGTTAAGCCAATATCTACCCCCAATAACTTCCCCAATACCCTACCATAATCCATTAATCCTTACATCTGGAATTTATACATTCAATGAGGGCCTTTGGTTCAAACCAATATGAGATACATAAAGAAGAGGTAATGTTCATCAATGAGCATTTTATTGTTATTTATTCCTCCACCCCATTAAATTTTTCTTATACCGTGATGTATAAAAACCTTACTATATTATATAAAATAATATTTTGTTATGTTAATGGTTTTACCTACAACCGCACACACTTCCATCAAATGGGTTACAAAATCATCATTCATATGTACATCGGGATACCACCTCGTGAAATGAAGTTATTCATTTTTCCATTACCACCACTAAAAATTGGGTATAGTGATGGATATAAATTTTACATATGATATTTATAACATAATTATACCAATGGATTAATTATATCATATATACCATTTTTATATTCCATCATGTAAGAGATATGATAATGCCATTCGTTTGTATGACAGACTACCGACTTGTGAAGCAAGGTGATTCATTTTCAATAACATGTTATATGGAAGGTGATAAAGGTAAATATAATATATATATATGATATAAATGAAATATTTATGATATTTATAACATATTTTTTATTCTTTATTTATATTGTATCATTTTATTTCATACATTTTCACTCACTTGAAAAAGTGATAACGTTGTTTATGGATGTGTGGATTACCACCTCCTTAAAGTTGTGTGATTATTCTTTTAATCACCACATAAAAAATTATATATATATATATAAGTATATGTAATTAAATATTATGGTATTTATGATATAATTATAATTCTTTAATGATAAATGTAACATACCTTCTTTCTATAATGATAATTTAAAAATGGAAATGTTACTCATGTGTATGTATGGACTTCCATCTCCATAATCATAACGTTAGTTCATTTTCCATACCATATTCCGTGATTGGTTTTAAAATTATAATTTTATTATAAATATTATAATTATTTAATTATTAATATTTTTTATTTTTTAAAATAATTACACCTTTGACCATAATCGACCTACAATAGTTTTTTTAACATAAACAGAATAAGGTCAAAACATATATGTTAAACTTAATCGATTAAGTAATTGTATATGAATTTTTAATAAGTGAAGTAAAGGTAACAATAAACTTGAAAAAACTTCTTCAATTAGTATATAATTAACATAATTTTATTGTTCAGGAATACAAAGACACGCGTGATAAATCAGAATCGAGTTATGGGACTTCGTCTCAATTTACTTTTATTGAGGAATTTTTTATTCTTATGAACTTATATTATTTTATAATGTGTATACACATACCCCTTGACTTGATATATCATGAATATATATATATATATTATAATGATATTTAATATTTTTTAAAATTCTTTTTTAATTGGGTTTATGATTCATGTTTTTCCCAGTGACAATGGAAATTTAATTAAAAAAATTAACATTAAATTTTTTCCCACTACTGTTCCTTTTAAATGTACATCACATTAAAATGATTTTATGAAAGTTTTTATATGTAAATGAAAGTATTTTTAAATTTCATTTAATGTCTCCATTTAATTTATTTTAAATTTGTTTTCAAAAAGAATCCGTTTACGTTTTTATACATAATTTTTTGATAAATGAAAAAGGGAATGTTTTATTATTAACTTACACTGCAACAAATATTTTTCTTACACCATAAAAATTATTTGATTTCTAGCTTCCTATTCAGGAATTTGGGATTTCTTAAATGAAAAAACCCTATGTTAATTTTTTTGATATATTGTTATAGAATTTTTTTCAATGAAAATGGTGTTTTTCTATTGAAAATGATTTATTCAAAGAAAAGAGAATTTTTATACCAAATTGTTTTTCATGTAGGTTTAAAAGAGTTTTTCAATGGTATTTATAATGAAATTATTTTACTGGTGATATTTTACTTCATAATTATATGAAACGAGTGCCTTCAAGACAGCTTATACGAATGGTTGAGTCCCACAATAGCTCATATTTTATCCAATATAGCTTATACAAAGGGTTGAGGTGAATTATAGCTCATGAAAAATGGGTGTTCTAGATATACCGTATATAAATGTTGATACCTAATATAGTTATCCAATTAATTAGTTAATTATTATATTAGATGTTTATCATGTTGTTATTCCAATTAAAAAGTATTTTTTAATATTTTATGAATATGTTTCTCTGTGTCATTGAAATAGTGTTTTGAATTTTTTATATGGGTTTTAAAGAATTTATTCAAGAAAAAAAATATGTTTTCTTTTCTAGTTAAAATGATTTAATTATATTTTTAAAATAATATTGGCATAAAGGTAAAAATATAATGGGTTTTAATTCTTTTCTAAATTGACAGTTTCCTTTCTTTTTATATCAATTACTGAGATTTTGTGCTAATATGATGTATTTTTTATAAAAAAACATAGGGTTTAAGGGTGAGTAAAATAAATGAATAATCCAAGTTAAAAGACATAGATATTTTCTATGAATATAAATACTTTTCTATTTTAAATGATCTATTTTATGGGGAAAATGGTTACCAATCAGAAGTGTCCACTTTTGGTTTATTGGTTTATAATATATGAGTTATGGCCTAATTATCTAAAAAACTAAACCTGAAAAGATCCTAAAAGTGAATTGGGGTAATTTCAAGATTAGAACTCAGGATCGTGTAATTTTTATGTTTAGGTCATTATAATTTATATTAAAAATATTCACAACCAAAATGTGATCCCACTCATGTGAGATTAATCATGATCTCACAAAATATTAATCCCAAAGAACCTATGCGATATACAGCCTATGAATGTTGATTTTGATGCCCCTAAAGACCACCACACAATAACCCGAATATCTAGGATGTAACCATACTTGTATAAGATTAACTCAATAGGCCTCATGTTAGATTAACCCATACACACTATCGATATAGTAATAGTCTAGATCCCTACATCTGTAACATCCCGAACCGGGTGCCATACACTGGTTCCCCGAGCCAATTTGTCACATGACCTCAAGCATGCCTCCTCATACAGTAGAGGATGAGGACTAGAAGTAAGGGTCTAATGTCAATCAGAAGGAGACTATAACAACCTTATCAAAGTATCCCCATGATTATATGTAAATAAACAATACCTGAATCATATAACCAATAACTAGAACAAACCATTATAACATGAGGACCATAATATGAATACAATATAAAAAACTAAACAATTGAAATTTCTTTCCGAGTATATGTTCATTGAAAAATTCAAGACCCAAAGGTCTTAACATCATGTATAGTTCCATAATCAATGATCCATCCCGACTCATCCATCTAACGTAATTATAATTCCCTTATACTATCTTAAAAACTTGAAGTCTATTTGGGTACTGATTAGTCAACCTGGGTAGGGTCTGAGTAAAACTCAATAGCTCACTGACAATGATGTATAAAAAATATAAAATCAATAACAGTGTATTCAGTTGTTTAAATAATAAATTACAATTCATAAATAAAAAGTTATCAAATTTCATTATTCTTTAATTGACCACATAAACTCTTGGGTTCCTATGAAAACTTGAACTATCAATACCTTATTCATCCCATTACAAAGTTTGTACTATATCACAATACCATTATCAACATTTATCATTTCATTTCAAATCACGTCACCATCAATTGGAACTATAGTCTAATGCCAACCCATGGGCATAGAACTTCGTATCTAACACCACATGAGCATTTTGGAGCCTTTATCCCTATCTCACACCGCAGTATCACATTAGTATTTATATCCTCATTCCCTATCCCACACTCATAATTTCATATGGGTATTTGGAGCCTCAGTCCTTGTCCCACACTCACTATTTCATATGGGTACTCATATATCATTCAATCACAGGTATATCACATATATCACATCATTCAAGGTTAATCAACCTTAACTATAACATCCCCAGTAAATAAATAATATTACATTTTCCTATTTATTAATAATTTTTAATTAAATATTAATTTTACTTTAAACGGGATGCTATGTCTGATAGCTTACTCAACACACAACAACGGGTTTCTTTGAAATCTTACGTTATACAAAACATTGAGTTATACCAAAAAATAATATAATTATTTTAAATGGTAGTTAACGCCAAGACATTGGAATGGTGGGAATGAATAGTATCAACTAAATTTTTAAATATGGTTTAAACATGTTTAAATGATGATTCATTGATTACCAAATTTATTAGAAATGGAAATAAAAACCAATTGAATATAACGAATGTGTTTTTATGAAAACCTATTTAAAAGATAATAATTGTGATTTCATATCACTCTTTATGTATTTTTATTTAATGAAAAATATAATATATATATTCAATGTAATTTTTTAAATTCATATTATATATTTTATAGATATGATATAAGAATAAATTCATTTTTTCAAATAAAAGACGTATTTTTCTAAAAATGTAGTTTTACTGACTTTTGATTATGAAACCTTTTTAAATATAGTTTTTTTACTATTATATGTTCCATTTTATAGAATAAAATTCTTCTTTAGAATCGGGACATCAAAATTTACTTTGGGTTATTTTTTGTTATTTTTATGATAAATTTTATTTTTTTATTGAATAGTGAAAAAATATTGCATTTTAAGTCAAAACGGTCTTTTCATCGGGTTTATTTATATGGTTAGATTATCTTAGTAATTGGTTTTAAAGTGTAATTAGATTTTTTTACCATTTAATCCAATTTTGTTCATTGTAAGAAACTTCAGTTTTTAATTTGACAAAAACACATGTCAATCTTTTGATAGTTGTTATTTCTTAAAAATAAGGTTTTTGGTTTTGACAACGGGAATTAATTTTAAATTAATTTATTCCACTTATGTGTTTTAAATTTGGATAAATGGATTCCATATATTTAATCATGATTTCAAAATTGTTTAAATAGGTAACTTTTATTTTTAGAAATTATAAATAGTAACTTCAATAAATATTTTATTTACCATGGTTGAAGGGTAAATTTAGTAAATAAGGGTAAAAATAATATTATAATAATAATAAATTACCCTAACAAGTTTCCTAACACTATTTTATGATACATTTCCAACCATGGGCATCCTTTTATCTATTTTAGGATCCCATGGAGCCACTTGTAAGTGAAAATGACATTTTATAAAAATTAATTTAAATTTAAGGAAAATGTAACATAAACATATATCTTTGAGTAAAATAATTTTTATATTGGGTTATATAAGTTATATTTTCTACTGAAAATATTAATTATAAATAAAAAAATATTTCCTACATCATGGTATTTTATTTATAATATTCTAAAGATTAAATAAACAAATTTAATTTTGACACAATAATGATGTAGTGATTGCTTCATTAATAGAGGATTCAAATAAATGATATTATAAATGTTAAAATAAATGTAATTTGGTTATTTTAATTTCATCCACTAACTTTATGGATTATATTTACATGTTATATTGTTATTAATGATGTTTTTTATAATCAATCAAGTTTGTATGGGTTTTTTTAAAAAGTCATGATATGAATAGTTTCAAAATTGACATAATTCATATTTTAAAATATAAAATATTTTATTAAATATTATAAATATAAAAAAAAGATTCAAAAAAATAGTCATCGTAATTCTAAACTTTTATTATTGACTCTTTAATTGTATATTTGTTATGTTTTGGTAACTATGTTGACTCTCAAACTGTTAAATTCTTGATTAAATGGTAAGAGTAAAAAATGGTTAAATAAAGATGATAAGGATTAAAAAATATCCAAAACCTATTAAATTATTATTTGATGATTTTATTTTGAAAAATATTAATCTTATATTTTAATTAAATGTTTTTTGGACCTTTTTAAATAGAAAATATTTTTATAATAAAATAATACTTTCAATATTTCTGAAATATCTCATCCCCCCTTATAAAAGACCATCACCTCTAACCCCTTAATCACACCTCTCAAGCCACTTGTCTCATAAAAAATATTCTCCAATAATCTCCCAACATTCAAATATTCCTCCTATAATCCTTCCCCTAGGTAGAAGTCGATTTAAGGGATCCTTTTGGCACAAATCAAAATAAGTTACCTGATTTGAGGTAACGTCTTCCTTCAAGTTTCTTTCCATTATTTTTCCTTCTCCACTCTATATACTATTATTATTCTTTTTTTATATAACAACGCCAGTATCCTAAATATACTAGGTTGTTTTTATGAGATGTATTCAAACTAAACTTACACACACCTTCATCTAATGGGTATAGAACATATAGTTTCTGTGGACCACGAACTACTGCCTCACAAAATGATGATTGTTCAATCTTCTCCTACCACCTCTTATGGTGGAAATTATGATGGAAATATAATTATATATGATATTTATGATATTTATTTTATCTCTATGATTCTTTATTTCTCATTTTTAACATAACTTTATTCTTTTCATGTTGTATAAATACGATAATTTCATTTGAGGAAGTGCTTACTACCACCCCTCAAAGTGATACGGCTCGTTCATGCCATACATGGAACGTATAAAGGATGGTGTTAATGAACATATGTAACATATATAAAATATTTTAATATACTAGACTTATAATATACCTATGTATCATTACGTTTTCATTTCTTTAAATATGAAATAGAAATGAAAGCAGCGTTCATGCATACATACGGCTTACCGTCTCCATGAACGGTGTGTTTCATTTCTTATCTCCAAATGATATGGAATATTATAAATACATATATACTGGAAATATATGATATATATGATATATATATCATGAATATAATTCCATATATAATTTAATTTTGACCACATGGACAATTTATAATTATAACAAGTTCATTTTTGACTCATGTTCCGAACATCGACAAAATGTCTGATATGAACAAAAATAATTAACTAATTGTTATATTAAGGTAATAAGTGGTGTAAAAGTAATAATAATATTTAAAAGGTTTTTGAAGCAAGTAGAAATTAACTCAAGTTTATTATTCAGGAAGAACAGGGAACATACGGGACAAGTCGAACACGAGGTAAAGGAACCTTTCACCTTCTTCTTTTAGTCAAAGACTTCTTTATGTTATGTCTTTTAGTTTCCATTTTCATATGTTGGGATATTGTATTATGTATCCTTATTTATTTCAATTTTATTTCCAAGTGACTAGAGACCCTTTTCTCTCCCATAAACTCATATTTTTAATTTTAAAGTGACGTCGTTAGGATGCTGAATTTTAGTAAGGGACTTCATCTCAATCTCCTTTCATTGAGGCATGTTTTGATAATATACACCTCCTTATTTTACAAGGTATATAATAAACCCATTTTAATTTTATTTTCATTCAAAGGGAATCGTTTTTCTAAGAAGCATTTTACTAAATGACAAAAGGAATGTTTTTAACGTATGTGGTGACAATGACCTCTAAACCACTGTAATCATTATTTGGATTCCTCTATAAGCCTCAATGTTTTTAAAAGAAAAAAAAACAAAACCCTTTATTTATATTTTTGGGTGTTTTGGTATTGAAAATGGTTTTTGAAATGGATTGATTATTTCAATATCTTGAAATTATTTCTTGTGATTGCAAATGAATTTTTACGTTTGAAGTGTTGATATTAGAAATATTTTATGTGTGATGATTATATAATGGTACTTGGACATTTGACAGGTAGTTACATGATAAACCAAATGATGGATGGTTCTATGATAAACCAAGGAAAGGTGGTTATGTTATAACCACCAATGCATTGGGTATAGAAGTCGGTTGTATGGCTATTCCATTTAGTGATATGTGTGGAAGTCGGCCATATGGTTATTCCATTTTAGTATTTTTATGTCCCAAGTTATCTTTATATGTTATATATTGTTTTATATGGGCTTTATGGTAATCTTTTGGTTATAAAAAGGGTAAGCAATGAGCTTATTTTCAGTCAAGTGTTTTTTCTAATTATTTAAGGTGAAAATTATTACTTTATGATAAATTATTCATGGTTTACATGTTGTTTTGAAAAAACTAAAAAAATTTACTTCTTTATGTATCTCTTACTGATATTTTCATGCTCATCCCAGGTTTTTGAAAAAAAATTCATAGTAATTAAGATGGAATAGGGTCAAGGATGGGATCAAGAAAAATTCATGCAATTTAAAACATGGAACTAAACATGTTTCTTTTCTTTTAAGAGTTTTTATTTTATGAAAAACTGGATACTAAGTAGAAGTGTCTACATGTAATATTCAAGTTGTTATGTTTAAGTTATGACCTAATTCTCTAAAGATATAAACTTAAAAAGATCCTCAATTTGAATTATTAACTTAATTCAAGATTATTTAATGTTTAAGGTTGGGGTTTTATATTAATCCTATTATAAAATTTGACATCACGATGTACCATTACAATTCATCCCAAAAAAACATGGTTCTTTAATTTAATCACGTGGAATAATATTAACAAACCATCATTAACCCATTTTTTGTCATTTAAACCATATAACCCATAAACCCATTAAGTTTAAAAAAACATCTGATAATCCACATTTTCAAATAATTGATAATAACATTAATTGACCAATTCCAAAAACCTAATATTACATTAATTAATTCACCATTTAATTAATCAAATTTCACAATCCCGATGTCCCATCAATTCTACATTCACAATATTTCATTAATTAATTCACCAATTATTTAATCCAACTTCACAATCCCAATATCCCATAAATTCCAAAATGAAAATATTCTATTAATTAATTCACCAATTAATTAATCCAATTTCACATTCCCAATATCCCATCAGTTACACAACCAAAATTTTCTATTAGTTAATTAAATAATTAATTTATCCAATATAAAAATATTAATATCCCATCAATTCCATGATTCCATGAATCAATCAATCAATTCATTTATTCAATTCAATATTCTTTTTTAAAATGATCCAATTTAAATTTCCCAAAACATACAAAAAATTGGAATTAAAGAATATGGGAATTGAATATAGTCCACCTACTCCAAGGTTAATAATGGGAGCTCACTAATGGAAATAACCAATTAAGGTGGTAAGTTCATTTTCACTACAATGAATGATATTTAGATCCAAAACTTATATCCAGGATCTAACTAATTAGATATACCAAAAATTAAATCTATATGAATCACTAAGAGAGGAAAACATCCCTTTATATGATGATATAAAACTTCAAGAGAAGGAGGAAACTATATAGGATGTGAATCTATTACTGGGAGATGTGTAGATCTTCAATCATGGATTCGAATTGTTAAGAAAAAAGATCAAAAATCCATATACTATATCTTTGAGCCTCAAAAAAAAGATCAACCATTTAGGTTTGAGTTGGTTTGAGTTAGTGTGATGTTGGGGGGTTAAGAATTTTTAATCTAATTTTTGGTGGTTTAAAATTATACATGAATGGTTTCGTGTATGAGGTACATGGTTTGTCTTAACAATGTTCCCTAATCATGTGCCTCATCTAAGGGTGTCACGTGGTTACTACTAAGAGGGTTCGTGGTTTTAAAATTCATGTGCCATATGTATGAATCCCCTATTTATGGGTTCTCACAATTTTCTAGGCTAGGATAATGGTGTAGAAAAATCATGTGTCAACCTTTCACTACCCCCTTCCTTCTAAAATTTTCCAATTTCACCAAAAAACTTCACAAGGAAAAATTCAATCCTGATACATTCAAAAAAAGGGGGAAATTACATGCAAATGTGCCCATGAAATATCTATAAAACGACAGGATATTACATTATCCCCACCTTATAAAAGATCGCCCTATAGAATTTCTCCCAAGAATATAAAATATTCCAAGGTAAAGTGCTCGTGCCATTGTTCCCCCATATCTTATTCGCTCTTCCTTGCTTCTTTTTGAAAATGCCCAAGTTTCCACAATACATGATCTATTGGCATGGTATTTCCCCAAAACACTATCTCACTATGATCAAACACACATATCAGATGATCCTCAAATGACACATCGATTTCAAGCTTAACATCATCCACATTAGTCACATAAGAAGGGTCGGGGTGATATCACGAATGTCGTGACACATAAAAAACATTTTTCATAGCACCATACCTTTTTAGAATATCCAATCGGTACTCCACCATCCCAATTATCACCACTACCTCAAACGGTCCAACAAAACTGGGTTCTAGCATTTCCTACCTTCAGATCCTATAGTGATCCATTCTATGAGACACCCGAAGGAAAACATGATCACCCTATATAAACTATTAGGTTTATCGATGTCTATCAACATATGAATTAATATACTCTGATCCATATCCATAGGTTTTTGAATCATCTAAACCTGATCTGACACCTTCTCCTCGATACTCGGTCCCAACACCTCTAACTCGCCTTCCTAAATCTAGTAGAGAGGTGGTCTGTATGTCTTACAATAAAGAGCCTCATATAGTGTTATCTGAATAGTTTCCTGATAATTGTTATTATAGGAAAACTCCAAAAGTGATAGGTTCTTCTCCCAAGAACCATGGAATTCAAGAATACATTCTCATAGTCTATCGTCCAAAATATTTATTATACATTTCGACTGCCCATCTATCCATGGGTGGAAATTCATAATAAGAAATACCTATATACCATGATCCTTTAGCAAACCCTGCCATAAAAATGAAGTAAAACATGAGTCATGGTATAAAAAAAATATTTGGAACCCTATACAAATAGAATATCTTTTGTTCGTATATGTATCCCAATTGTTTCACTAATAATGTCACACGTATATGCATGAAATGTGCTACATTCATCAGTCGGTCCACAACCACCCAAATTGTGTCATTCTTATGAGGCGTCCTAGAATGATCCACCACAATGTCCATAATAAATTCAAAACACTTCTATTCTAGAATGGGAAACATCTATATTATACCACCAGGTTGATCATACTAATCCTTTACTTGTTGATAGGTATATAATCCTATCACAAAACCTGCTACATCTTTTTTCATGCCCATCCATCAATATTAATGATAACGATCATGATACATTTTTGTCACACCCAGATGCACCACCCACATTGAGGCATGAAATTTTAGTATGATCTCCTCCAGTATGCTTGGAGGCATAATAACCTAATTCCTAACATATATGGTATCACCCTCATCTATATTCTATACAAAATGTGAATCCCCACCTTTAATGATTTATCTCAATTCCAAACACTCCAGTTCCTCAAAATATATGTCCCTAACCCTACTCAAAAGGGTATAATCCTCTAAAACTAATATTATAGTCATCTTATTTTGGACCTCCTAAACCACAACATGTATCTCATCTAGTAATGTAATCATCTTCCACCCAATACTACATTCTTGAACTACCTATGTATGAATTTTCATTCTTAAATCATCAGCAAAAATGTTTACCATACCGGAATTATATGCTATATTAAAATAAAATGACTATATATGCTCAACCCACATTAGTTTCCAAAGAATCAACTATTTCTACAAAAAGATATAATTTATGCTACTGTGATCAGTATACATAGAAAAATTCTCACCCAAATTATAATTCCTATAACACATCAAATCATAAACCACTAAATCCAACTCAATGTCATGCGTAGGGTAGTTTCGTTCATGTTTCCTCAACTGTTGAGACCCATACTATACAAATCAAAATCTCTGCATCAACATTTCAATTATTTTTATCCTAGAAGTTTCACAAAACACTATAAACTCCTCACCTGGCTTGGGTAGGATCGATATTGGTGTAGTAGTGAAAATATTATTCATCTCCTGGAAAACATTCTCACATGATCCAGACCATTAAATCATTATCCCCTTCTTGTTCAAGCCCAAAATATGTGATTCAAATAAGGAAATTTTCTAGATTTACATATGATAATAACCCACTTCTCCTAAAAAACTATATATATCAAAAAATATTTTTGGGCTGCTCCCAAGAAACCATTACCTAAACATTCTCTAGTTCCACAAACAAATATTCCTTTGAGATGATGTGACGTGTCAAGTATACCTGATCAATCCAAAACTGACACTTAGATGTATTGGAATATAGTCAATTCTGTATCACTGTACTCAAGATGATATCAATATATTGGGAATGATTTTCATGAGTCTTGGAGTACACTAATATATAATCCATAGAAAATACAACAAACGGATCTTGGTATGGGTATAAGATTTAGTTCATCAAGTCCATAAGCACTATTAGAGTGTTTATCCACCTGAATAAAATCGGGAAGAACTCATATAGGCCATAACTACATCTAAAAGTAGTCTGAAGTATATATGAAGGTTGAACTCGCAATTGATGACACCTAGATCTAAAGTAAATATTTGATAAAACACAATCTCCTCTAAAATAGTCAAATAGATCATTGATACATGGTATAGGATAATGTTTCTTCACTATCATCTGGTTAAACTTATAGTAATCAACAAATAAGTATAGATTCATGTCATCCTTATTAGAAGAAAAATAGGTGAACCCCAAGGGGATGTACTCAGATGGATAAACCCATTATCCATTAATTTTTCAATTTTATTTATAAGATCTTGAAGCTCTGTTGGTGCCATTGTATATGGTGGAATAGAAACTGGCTCAGTACCAATAATGAGCTCGATCGTAAATTACATATCTATCTCAAGATGAATCCTTGATAAGTCTTAAAAAAAGTTACAAAATCAATAAACTATGGGTATAAATACTCCCTTCTTCACACCCCCATCCTCTATAAACATACTATAAACCTAGGTGGTGAGCTTCCCCAGTTGCTGATGAAATTTCCCTACATAGCCCATATGGATATTACAAACTCCATGTTGAACATATTTTTTACCCTTGGGAGGAATAAATGTCACTATCCTTTGTAATAAATCAATATGGTATCAATATTATATTAAAAATTCCATTCCCATAATTATGTCAAAGCCTGACATATCCAGAATGTAATGATCCAAAAGGAAATGATACTCCCCAACCTTGAGCTAACACCCCTTGTACAAATAGATGCCTCTCGATCCTACCACCAAAGGTGTATCTATCATCAAAAACCCACTAAAAATTCCACCACCAGGCTCAAACCATTAACAAATTTTTCATATAATAAATAATGAGAGGTTTAATTATCAAATAAAAAATTAACTGTTATAGAAGATATAAGAATAATTCCTCTATCTATCGATGGTCTGGCCTCACTATCACCAAGTGTGGGATGAATAAAATGTAACTTTTCTAAACATATTCCCTATGATGAAATCTGAGTCCCCTAATCTACACCACTCAACTAATAGGGGTTCTATTTCCCAGAAGAATGATGTCTACTTCCCCTACTACCATGTTCAGTAGAACTCTAGTTTCTATATTGATATGATATAGAATAACCCCTTCCCCTACTATGATTCTTTATAGATTACCTATCATTGTCCATCTTTTGTGGGTACCTACAGATCTTCTAAATATGTCACATCCTTCCACAAGATCAGAAATCTACTAGTGGTCAGGTAAAATGAATATGAATGTGGCCTAGCCAACCTAACTAGTAAAAAATCACTCAGGTAAGATCCTAAGTGACTGATCCTTGCCCAAATACACTATTATTTCCAAGGATTTGGTTAAAATTCTCATAACAATGCTTCATACCCTTATAATACGTACCCCCAGGTCATCCAATAAAAACCACATGTCCTCCACTGGAATCCTCCTTCAGGTTACCCACAACAGTGAGAGCCTAATCCACCACCTCATAAATCTTCTTTAATCGAATTATATTAACCTAGGACTTGATCCCACATTTAGGTTCATAATGAAAATTACTTTTTGTTTTTATCTCATCCTATTCCAGTGATGGAGTAAATCTCTTCAAGTTAGTAAAGACACTAGAATTTTTCATCACGAACATACTCACCTGAGTCAACCACATGAAATCATATGCCCTCTTCTGTCTCAGTGTCTTTGTGTAAATGTATTGTAATAACATATCCAAAAATTCCTTCCAAAACATATTATATGCTTTCCCTGTTTAGGTCTGAACATTCCACCAGTGCATCACTTATACTCGTATCATATAAGCATCCAACTTGACCTTCCTCTTAGCAAGATTCTTTAAATAGTAAACTATAGTCTAAGTGGACTCATTCTAGAACTTTACTGCCTGAGGTCCACCATCTCTAGTGAAAGTCGAAGGGTGTTGCAACTGAAACTAATGTGTTAGGTCAAACAAACTCATCACAACCCACTATTGTTATACCTCTATAAACTTCATGAAATGAGCATATTTCTCATAGAATTTCTCTCTATCTCCTTCACCTGGCACAATCGGTGCCTCAAGTTTCCCTTCGGGAGGGTCATCTCCAGCCACAACCTCTTGACATCCTATCATAAAATTTTGTCTTAGAGGAATATCTCTACAATTCAAAACAAACATTATATGGAATATAAAACAACATTATCAAAATCATAGGGGTTCATAAAAATCCATAACAATTGATCCTTAAAACCCCACCACATGATCAAAATAGAGGCACTATCACTACCCTTAACCATCCTACATATAGGTCATGGTTAACAAGGATAAACATAATCTCATTACTGAAGATTCTCATTAGACACCCATTTTACATATTTAGCATCATTTTAAAATTGTTTTCAACTCCTTCTCAAGCACCATTTATTGTTAAAATTTCACAATCAAGGAAAAAACATTTAAATTCGAATAACATACCCAAAATCTAATTTTCCTTACATACATAAAATGATGCATACCACAAAATAATCCTGATTTACTATAATGATGAATGCATACTCAATTCTAATTCCATTTTAGGATACAAGTCAAACCTCATAAAAATTCATAAAAAAATATTCAAATCATGTATCATTTTTATCGCTCTAGTTGAAACAACACCCAACTATAACAACACACATAAATAATAGTAATCCCACCCTGGGTACTTGGATTTTACTTTCATACATGGGTTATATACTCCCATGAATGATCTCTTAAATAAGGCCTGACTCATATTATTCTCCCATATACCTTTCCCAAATTGTGAGAAAAAATAACGAAAAATAAATATCCCTGTAATACAACTTTGTAATGTACCAAACCGGGTTCCGCACACAGATGCCCTCATCCATTCAGTCACATCAACTCAGGTGCGCCTCTTTAAATGCCAGAGGCTGCTAACTAGCAGTTAGGGTCTAATATCAATCATTGGGAGACTATACCCTATTTATAAAAGTATAAAAATAGTATAATTAAATAAAAATTAGCCAAATGATATAACCAACAACCAGACATAAACAGTGTAACATGATGACCATAACGGGAATACAATATCCAAAACTAAATAGTAGAAATGGAATGCCAAGTACATGTCAAGTGTCAAATGAAAGACCCAAAATAAATACGTAGACAACTCCAAGTGGGTCTAAACACCAAGTTCAGCTCCCCCATCCATGTTCTATCTAGAATCATCCATCTAACATAAGTATCCTTCCCTTATCCTATACTGAAAACATGAAGTATTTTAAGGTGTCAATCTAGAAGCCTGAGTAAGGTGTGAGTAAAACTCAGTATCCCACCACCAACAGCATATAAACAATATCTAGTTAATAATAGTGTATGAATTTTTATAAATAATAATGTAAAATGAATAAATAAGTAGTTATCACATTTCATTAATCTTTAATTAACCACATAAATACTTGGGTTCATAAAGAATTATAAACCCTCAATACTTACTTTGTCCTGTGTCGGAGTCCAAACCATATCACAATACCATGGTGAACATTTATCATTTTATTTCAAATCATATCATGGACAATTATAACCATAGTTCAATGCAAACTCATGAGTGTATAACATCGTTTCTAACACCACGTGGGTATTTGGATCCTCCTTCCTTATCCAACACAACAATATCACCTGGATATTTGGAGACTCAATCCTGATGAAAAACTCTCTATTTCATAAGGTTATTTGGATCTATAGTACTTATCTCACACTCACTATTTCATATAGGTATTTAGAGCCTCAAACCATGTCCAAAACCTCAATATCACATGGGTATTTAGAGCATCATTCCATGTCCCGCACTCATTTTTCACATGGGTATTTGGAGAATCTATCCATTTCACACACATGTATATCATTAAATCACACATATATCACATATATCACATCATTAAAGGTTAATAAAACTTAACCCTATTATCACATTTCACATCATGATATTAAATTACAATTCATTAGCACAAGCATGATTCATTAATTCAATCGCATGGACTAATATGAAAAAATCATCATTAAACTATTTTTCATGATTTAAACCAAATAAACCTTTAAACCATTAAGGTTAGACCAACATTTCACAATCCAAATTCTCAATTAATTCATAATAACATTACTTGACCAATTCCACAATCCAATACACCAATAATTAACACACTATTTAATTAATCTAATTTCACAATCATGTTGTCCCATATATTCCACATTCACAATATTCTATTAATTAAATAACCAATTAATTAATCCAATTTTACAATCCCAAAATCTCATAAATTCCACAAAAAAATATTTCTTTAATTAATTCACTAATTAATTAATCCAACTTCATAATTCCAATATCACATCAATTCCACAATCAAAATATCCCCCTAATCAATTCACTAATTAATTAATCCAATTTCACAATCCCAATGTCCCATCAATTCCATGATTCCATTAATTAATAAATAAATAAATATATTTAATTAAATATTCAATTTTCAACCATTACAATTGAAATTTCCCTATACATACATGAAATTGGAATTCAAGACTATCAGAATTGAATTTAGACCTCCTACCTTAAGATTGTTGATGGACGCTCTAATGTAGAAATTCCCAATTGAGGTAGGATGTTTAATTTCACAATGAATAATGATATCTAGATCCAAAAACAATATACAATATGAAATGGATTAGATCTACCAAAACCTATATCTAGATCCATCACCAAGAGATGAAAACATCCCTTCTAAGGATGAGAAAAAGATGAGAGGGAGAGGGTGGAAACCATATGGGATGAGAATCACTTACCGGGAGAGGTGAGAATCTCCAATAAGGGATTTTAATCATCATGAACCAAGATCTTAAAGACATTTAATCTTTCTAGGAACCTCCTAAAACAAGACAAATCATTTAAGGTTTAAATGGTTCAAGATAGGGTGAATCCTGGGGGGTTTGGGAATTTCTAATATAATTTTCGATGGTTTAAAATTCCACACACACCATTTCCTATATAGGTTTCATGGTTTTCCCTAACTATGTACCCTAACTATGTGCCTTTCCCAAGGGTTCCACATAGATACAACTAAGAGGGAACACGGTTTGAAAACCCATGCTTTAGCCATATAAATCCCCTATGTCTAGGTTCGCGTGGTTTGATGGTTTGGGTGAACATATTGTACATATTGTGCACCAACCGTGAACTTCCCCCCTTACTTAAAAAATTATCAAATATCATCAAAAAACTACCCATAGACAAACTCAAATAGTATATACTCAAAACATGGAAACATATTACCCGTAAATTCACTAAAGACATCTCCGTATAAGGTTAGGATCTTACCCCACAACATAATTAATAATACTTAATCCAGAACCATACTTCCTCCTCAAAATACTATGACCCCATAATTTCATCGTTTACACCCATTTTCGCAACATAAGAACTACATAATATCCTAATGTTTCATTAATTGACAAATCGGACTATAGAACTACCTCCTCATCCATCCAACTATTCGTGACACAACATTATGGTCCACACTGCAACGAAAATATCCATCTGAAATTCCACCTCTAATACCATATTCCCTCCACTAATTATCTCTTAATATGTCCAACCCCATAATGAATAAAAGTAACATTTCAATAATGATTGGTCCATCACATTTGATACTTCTCAAATGATTCATGTTCTCTAGAATCAAGGACAACAAAAAAAAGAAATAAATGTCCACATATATCAAACATCCAAGAGATATACCTCTCAAACATGAATAAAATAATTCCATTAAGACATTATTTAAAAAAAATTAAACAAAATATTATAAAATAAAAATTATCATTATTAAGGAAAAAAAGTTAAAATAGATCAAAATTTTTATATTACATTAGTGACTCATGTTCCCACATACATTCCTTCATTCCAAATGCCTCCCTAAGGAATGAAACAAGGGGATGATTATCCCATGAAAAACATTTTAATAATAATCCTAAATCTAATATAGCCACTCCATGAATGCAAAATCATCCTCTATATGAAAATAACCTCCGATTAATGAAATGAGAGTCATTGTGATGAAATCGAAGAATTTGTCGCACATGGGAAATAGCATGGATCTGATATGACTATGAAATAAGGTCTAAGAGATACATCACCTTACTAAAATTTACTAACACCATGAAGGGACTAGTAAATCGTGGAGAAATCATAATACCATAGAAAAACATATTCTTGACATGGTGATGGTAAAATATCATGAGAACATGATCTCTAACCTCAAGTTCCGTAGGCTTTATCCTCATCTCTTTATTTTTATTCCAATGTTATCGCACCACTTTAATCCCATAGTAAATCATATATTCCCTATCATTCATTCTCTATATCACATCTGGTCTAAGGACTACCAACACTCTAACTTGATCCAACATAATGAATACCTATAAGTTCATCCTTATAATTCCTCAAAAATAGTGATGCCAATAGATGAGTGATATCTATTGTTATAGAAAAAATCAACTAGAGGAAGGTGTTTTACCCATGACCCACTAAAATCAAAAATTCATTCATGTAACATGTCCTTTGGTGTCTGGACGGTATGCTCCATCTAACCATCCATCCAGGGATAGAGAAAAATTATATGGTTTAACTAAGATACAAAAGAATATTGAAATTTTATATAGACATGTTAGGTATAATGAAGATAGTTGTCACGGATTATGGTCCTCAACTCCCCATAAAGACTCGTTATCTCATCTATTTACCGCCTTTCTTAAACGTCCACCACACTCGACTCCTTGATCTCCATGAAGTGAGTCGACTTCATCAATATACCCTGAATCATCCAAATATCAGTACATATTCCTTGAACATGAGTTGAAACTATAAGAATCCATATTTTAACACACCCGGATTTCATAGTACATTATCTCATTGAAATAACTCAATAGCTTGTGCTACACACAACACCGAGTTTGAGCGCACCACAACTTACCAAACTAGCCGTTCAAAAACCGGTTATGAATAGTATTAATTGAATTTTGAATCTTATATACTCTATATAATTTTAAAATCTATATTATGTGTTTATTAGACATAATATAAGAACATAATCATTTTTTTAGATAAAAAAATTATTTTTCAAAAAATGCAATTTTACCACCTTTTAATAGAGAACCCTTTTTAAAACCTATATTTGACACTTTTATATATTCAATTTAATGAAATTAAATTATTTTTTAGATTTGGGACATAAAAATTTAGTTTGTATAAATTTTGGGTACTTTTCTGATAACTTTACTATTTTTATGAATAGTGAAAAATACTATGTTTTAATTGAAAACAACTTTTTTAATTGAAATAACTTATAGTGTTAAATTATGAATTTGAATGGTTTTGAAGTATAATTAGATTATATTTTTATTATTTTATAAAATTTATGTCATTATAAGTAATTTCACATTTAAATTTGACATAAACACATGTTAATCTTTTGATAGTTTTTTCTTTTTAAAAACACGCTTTTTGGTTTTGACAACAGGAATTAATTTTAAATTAATTAATGAAACTTATAATGTTTTTAATTTAGTAAAATATAATTAATTTTTGAATTCGGAATATCAAAATTATCTTAGGGTGAAGTTTTGGTATTTTTCTAAAAACATTCAATTTTTGATGAATAGTGAAAAACACTACGTTATTGTTTAAAACTGACTTTTTATTTAAATAATTATTTATTTTATTTTATTTTATTTTATTTATTTATATATATAATACCTATATAAGTTCAATTTAATTAATTGGAGTCATTTTACAATTAAAATAGATGTATAAATTTTTATTGAATTTTTTACCGTCTTTTAACAACCTTCTAGGAGCATTTTCAAATTTACATAAAACATAATTTTACCATTTCTATGAGTTGGATTTAAAATATGTGAGAGACATGGTTGATATTAGTAAGTAAAATGTGGTTCAATAAGATGAAAATATTTTTTGGTGAATATAACTTTTGACTTTTATTTACCACGGTTAAAAGTAAATAGGGTAATTAAAGGTAAAAATGGTATTATAATTACCCTAACACATGTCCTAATTCTATTGGATAAGTGTATTTTTACCAAAAACAACCTTAGGAATAAAATATTATCCTTTAGGACCACTTGAATTAGATTAGGACATTTATTATTATTTTATTTAAAGAAGAGTTAAAAGTGTTAAATTCAAATTTTAATAACTAAACCATTTCTAATATAGGGTTACACATAAGACAAATTCAACTATAAATATTCATTGGAAATATAAAATGATTTCCAAAATAATTGTATTTTATTTATAATTTTTATACATTAAATAATTAAATTTATTTAGGACACAATGATGATGCAGTAATTACCTTATTAATGAAAGATTAAAATAATTGATATTTTAAATATCCAAATAAATGTAATTTAAGACTTTTAATGAATTACACTAATTTTATAGTTTAATAAGACATGTTAGGGTTGATTAAATAATTATTTTCTAAGCATTCATGCTATTATTATTTTCAAAAAAACAAATACTAAATAGTGTCAAAATTGACATAAATGAGTTTTTAAAACAAATACTATATTATTGGTTGATATAATATTCCTAAAAATATAAGGTTCTGAAAAATGGTTTAAATAATATTATATATGTCATTAATGAACCACTTGAGGTTTTCTTGGAAGTTCATAGTAAGTTTATTAACCATATAGTGTAAGAATACAAGAAGACATGGTAAAAGGTAAACTATTTAACTAAGAATTAAATATAAAATATAAGTTTAATACGATGAACTAAACCTATCTAAAAACTATTTGTTTAGTTGATTTATACTCATCCCAAACTTATCCTATAAATAAATAATTTTTGATTCATTAGAAACAGAAAATTATTTTATTATAAAATAATATTTCAAGCTTTGCCTAAAGTGACCCTCACCCCTTTTATAAAATAGTACTTCTGCTTCTCTCAAAATCACAACTCCAAAGCCATTTGGCTCAGCCAAACCCTGCCCAGATATCCTCCCAACATCCCTCAATTAAACATAGATGCATTACCTTGAGAATAAATCAAACTTAATGATCCCTTTTGTTCAAATCAAAATGAAACACCCAAAGAAGAGATAATTATTTTATCACCTCTTTCAAAGTTCTTTTCTTCTTCCACTTTATCTTTCTTTGTTATTTGCATAAAAAAATAATAAATCTAGTATCATCTATATAATATTATGTTATTATAAATATGGTATAACCATATTCATTATTCTATCCATCCTATGAATGGTAATCTCACCATGTGTGCGCACGTACGGCTTACCATCTCCACGCCGTGGTGTAATTTGTTATTCAACAATATGTTATTTGGATGGATATAATGATGAGTAATATGTATATAAATAATGAAAACAACATGATAATTTCTCTTTAAAATTAATATACCATCCAATTCCACTCCTTTTAATCATTAAATAAATGATATCGTCGCTCGTGTGTTTGTACGGCTTACTGTCTCCATGACACGATAAGATTCATTTCCACATTCACCATTCAACAATGATTATATAAAATTTATATTTTTAATAAGTATGTAATATATGACATAATAATGCTACTAAAAACATACATATATATATATATATAAATATATCTTATTCACTTAGTTCTGTTCAATACGATATGAAAACGGAAACAGCGTTTATGCGTACGTACGACCTACCATCTCCATAAACGGTGTTTTCCATTTCATATATCTGTCTATTATACATATTTATATTCTAAATATATATGATATATAAATCATGTTTTTTATTCTGGAAGTATTTATATCATGATCTAAGTGATACGATCAAGAATAAAAAGTTAAAACATGTGCGATAAAGAAAGTGATTATTACCCGAAATGTTATTTTAATGTGGAAATTATTATTATATGGGTAGTATAAAGTCATAAATGAATCATGTATGATATAATAAATATTAATATGTTTATGTTATAATTTAATAACATACTATTATCATCATACAAGAAGTTAAATGTACCCACAACTAAAGGAAAGTAAAAGGTAAGGGTTAATTCCTCAATCTCATTATTATCTGAGATTGTTTATGTGTAAGTATTTTATAGGAAATATTTATTATCAATGTCTGGGTTTTATAAAAGATATTTCAAAATGATTATTTTAAGTAAATATTTAACTAAAACATAATTTTAATTGTTTTAAATATTTATTCTTCTAAATCATTCTCATTAATGTCTATGTTTTCAAAATGGTTTTAAGTATTTATTTATATGGACATGATTGTTTTAAAAAGTTAATTCCTGTAAAAAGTTTCAAAGATGCATGACACACTTTGATTCAAACATTTCTTTAAATTAATTACTTTATAAATGGGTAACTTTTAAATGATTTAAAAAAGGTATATTGATCTCAAAGAGTTTTACTGATCATTTTCAACTATGTCAACATCCTTTACTATATATTATTCTCGATTGAGGTTGATTTATTATAATAAAATATTTCATATTGTATTGAATTAGTTATGATATGTTTGACTATGGATGTTCTATTTTTATACAATTCATGGTTTATGGCTAATGTATTGACATTTCATATGCTAGTTTTAATACGAATGTTTATGTTATGTTTCAACATATTCATATGAGGAATGCAGTGGACTTAGTAAGTGATGGGGGGAGCCTGCTATAGGTCCTCGATTCATTTGTAGGTCTCATTAGACAAACTAGTGTCTTAGCACAAGGCCTTGAAAAAAAATTATTTGTAGTCTTGGCACGAGGCCTTGACTATGTGGTAATGATGTCCGGCATTAGGCATTACATCATTATGAAATTAGTTATTAATGTGATTATTAGACTAGTAGAATATCCATATGAATGTTTATATGGTGATGTTTGATTTATTTTTTCCATATTATGTTTAATATTTGGTTTAAAAAGGATGTTGTTTTTATTACACATCTTACCTTAAAATTTTATAGCATCTGCTAAATTATTTACCCTTATTGAGCATCTGAGATCACCCCTTTCTTATGATTTATTTTACCAGGATTTGAAGAAGTATATTATGACTCACCTGAATGGATAGTCTATGGGAAATGAATGTGGTCAAAGGAGGTAATTTTTTTCTTGTTTTTCAATTTATAATTTAATGTAAAACTTATGTATGTATATACTAATTCCAAGGATACTAAACTGGTCGGTCTTTTCGAATTTGATCTCTTGTGATCATGCCAATGTTATGTAGAAATGCAGAAGCTCTGGTATTTTGGGGTCGAGGCGTTATAGTTGGTATCAGAGAAAGTTTAGTACAAACCTTGGAAACTAGATTTAGAAAAACTATGATTAGATAACACTACCCTAAGATAGAGTTTGAGGATTAGTAAAGAATAACTTACTTGAACTATGTTAATTTAGAGATTTTGTGTATTTTCAAATAAATACATCTTTGTCTAGATACGAGAAGGTACAGGCGGCTCTGGCACAGATGTACCCAGGAGTGAAAACTCTGACAAGGAATTTTGGGCTTGACCCGGGGTATCTTGGTACATGACAACGGGTCTTGTTTCACTCTTGGTTACGACACTCCTAGGGGATATGCTTAGGATAATTCAAATTTTCATTACAATCCATTATGAAGGATTTAAGAGTAAATAATTCCTCAAAGAAAACATTTTACAATTATAGATTATATAAATAATAATTTCAATTTACATTAGGTATTTTACAAGTTTGGAATTATTTATTGTGATTCATAAATTAACCTAGTGTATTCCATTGTTTAGAAATGGAACCTAGTAGAAGGAATGAGAACTCCAACAATACACAAGATCCAAAGATTAAGAAGGATCATATCTTTCGTGGTATAAAGCCAACATTTATAAAGAAAATAGTCTCCCACATATTATCATCATATGAAGAAATATATCATGTGTTAATAAAATAAGTAAATAATTTCTCGAGTCCTATGGCTTTGAAGGGAATAAAGAGAAGAAAAGTATGGTAGAGATAAAGATAGATAAAGGGAAGAGGGGAAAGAAGGATTTTCTCATATGTGATAATTGTGGAAAGAATCACCTTTTTAAATTCTTGAAGGTAATGAGAGTTTATTATAAGTGTGTAGAAAAAGGACACAAATTACGTGATTGCAAGGGTAAAAAAAAGGTGTTAAAGGTACAATTCTACATCTCCAATGAGTTGGGACACTATGCGAATCAATGTCCAAATCATCAGAGTATGCCCCAAATGATGTTATTGGATAATAATCAAGTTATGATACTACAACAGATGAAGAGTAATGACTAGTGTTCTTAAGTTTTTATTAAATAATTATTTCATTTGAGTGTTGTATCAATGATGTATTGGTTATATGAATTATGAATATAAATAAGGATTGTACTGCAGTACTATTTCATTGAATATTTGAGATTATATGGTTCCTATGAAAAGTTACTCAATAGCAAGTTAAACTTTTTGGAAAATACATGGTTGAAGGAAAGATAAACATTAATATGGTTCTTATACTTAGGTGGTGATTTTGGAATAATATATGATTGATTTAGATAAATTATATTTGATATTATTGACTACTTTGAAACTAGTTAATTGTTTTTTTTATTCCATTTTTGTTTGAGTATACAACATTTTTGGATATAAGGAGTATATACAGTATTCTATAAAGAATAAAGGAACATGAATGTAGTCAATATGGTTTTATGGTAATTCTGGGTGTTATCATGTTTTAAAAGAATACATGATGAAGGTATTCACATGTTAATATGTGGCAAAAATAATCTTCATTGTGTTTACCTTTCATATAAATTTTGGCCTGTGAATTTGGACAGAAGTATTTTGGATAATTCTAAAGGTTGGAATGGATTAAGTTTGACATTGGATTCTATTATTAAGGTTAAATCATTTCTTAAGATTATTTTTTGGATTTTTATAAAAATGAAAACCTGGAGGTCGGGCAGTAACCCGTCTCGTTCGGTAAGGCTGCTAGACTTGAACCCGCAACTGAAGGGAGACAAGGGTGCATCACCTACCACTGGCCTACGTGATGTACTGGTTTGTGTAATGTAGTTTTTTTAAATAGTCTGACAAATTAATTATAAATTCATTATTTTGGAACCCTATACGATAAGGATAAATAGAATATTTTTGAATTCTATTATCTTTTGGAGTGAAAGATGAATTTGTGGTAGGAATTAGTTGAAGGATGAAACTCTACTTGTCAAGTATATTTTTTTCCCTTATTCGACGAGGAAATTAATTCTTAAACATTATGGAAGAGATCTTAAAACCAAAAATGTGTTATCCTAATACCTTATGTTTTGTTGAACTGATGATATTTTAAATCATCATAGATCAATGGCTTTGAGGCCCTCAATTGTACACTTGTTTGTGATTGATGACCTCAATCACTCCCTATAAGTATTTATGATTTTTTTACAATTATGTGTCTCTAATCTCCACCAATGTTCTCTGAATAGAGATCATAATTTTGTGTGTACTTTTTCATTTCCCTTTCCCTCTTATTAAGACTAAATTTTATTAACCCTAGTTCCGATTTGGGTTTTCCACAAAGGTATTTTTCTATTTTTAACCTTTTATTTTCAAGGAACAATTTTAAATTGCAAGGATGAAATTTATTAAATTAGGGGAGAATTTAAAACCCCAATATTTCATAGTACATTATCTCATTAAAGTAATTCAATAGCTTGCACTACACACAACATCGAGTTCGAGCGCACCACAACTTACCAAACCAGCCGTTCAAAAAGCAGTTATGAATAGTATTCACAACATTTTGAATCTTATATACTCTATATAATTTTAAAATCCATATTATGTGTTTCTTAGACATAATATAAAAAAATTCATTTTTCAGATAAAAGAAGTATTTTTCAAAAAATGAAATTTTACCACCTTTTAATGGCGAACCATTTTTAAAACCAATATTTGAAACTTTTATATATTCAATTTAATGAAATTAAATTCTTATTTATAATTGGGACATAAAAATTTAGTTTGGATAAATTTTTTGTACTTTTCTAATAACTTTCATATTTTGATGAATAGTGAAAAATACTATGTTTTAATTGAAAACAACTTTTTCAATCGAAATAATTTATAGTGTTAAATTAAGAATTTGAATGGTTTTGAAGTATAATTAGATTATATTTTATCATTTATTAAAATGTAGGTCATTATAAGTAATTTTACATTTAAATTTGACATAAACACATGTCAATATTTTGATAGTTTTTACTTTTTAAAAACCCGCTTTTTGGTTTTGACAACAGGAATTAATTTTAAATCAATTAATGCAACTTATATGTTTTGAATTTGGTAAAATAGAATTCATTTTTGAATTTATAATATCAAAATTATCTTCGGGTGAATTTTTGGTATTTTTCTGAATACATTCGATTTTTGATTAATAGTAAAAAACACCGCGTTATTGTTTAAAATAGAATTTTTATTTAAATAATTATTTATTTTTTAAAATTTATTTTAATTAAAAATATATATATAATACCTATATAATTTCAATGTAATTAATTGGAGTCATTTTATAAATAAATTTGATGTACAAATTTTTATTGAACTTTTTATCGCCTTTTACCCACCTTCTAGAAGCATTAGCAAATTTGCTTAAAACTTAATTTTACAGCTTCTGTGTGTTGAATTTAAAAAATCTAAGAGACACATTTGATATCAGTAAGTAAAATTTGGTTCAATAAGATGAAAATAATTTTTGGTGAATAGTAACTTTTGACTTTTATTTACCACGGTTAAAAGTAAATAGGGTAATTAAAGGTAAAAATGATATTATAATTACCCTAAAACTTGTCCTAATTCTATTGGATAAGTTTATTTCGATAAAAAACAAACTCAGGAATAAAATATGATCTTTTAGGTCTACTTGGAATAGATTAGGACATTTATTATTATTTTATTTAAAGAAGAGTTAAAAGTGTTAAATTCAAAGTTTAATAACTAAACCATTTTTAATATAGGGTTAAACATAAGATAAATTAGACTATAAATATTCATTATAAATATAAAAATATTTCATACATAATGTTATTTTATTTATAATTTTTATACATTAAATAATTGAATTTATTTATGACACAATGATGATGCAGTAATTACCTTATTAATGAAAGATTAAAATAATTGACATTATAAATATCCAAATAAATGTAATTTGAGACTTTTTATGAATTAAAATAATTGTATAGATTAATATGACATGTTATTTTTTATTAATTAATATTTTTCGAAGTAATCATGCGGTTATGATTTTCACAAAAACCAAATACTAAAAAGTGTCCAAATTGACATAAATGAGTTTTAAAAAAAATACTATATTATTGTTTGATATAATATTACTAAAAATCTAAAGTTCAATAAAAGGGATTAAATAATATTATATATTTAATTAATTAAACACTTGAGGTTCTCTTGGAAGTTTAGAGTATGTTTATTAACCATATAGTGTAACAATACAAGAAGACACGGTAAAAGTTAAACTATTTAACTAAGAGTTAAATCTAAAAGATAAGGTTAATATGGTGACCTAAACCTATCTAACGTATATTGGTTGAGTGGTTTTTGACCCATACCCACCTTATCCTAGAAACAAATCATTTTGGAGCCATTAGAAACTGAAAATGATTTTATTATAAAATAATATTTCAGGATTTTCCTAAAGTGACTCTCACCCCACTTATAAAAGGGTACTTACCCTTCTATCAAAATCACAACTCCAAATAAATTTGGATCAGCCAAAACCCTGCCAAATCTCCTCCAAACTTCCCTTAATTCAACCTAGAGTTCTTACCTTCATCATAAAGGCAACTTAAGGAGCCCTTTTGTTCAAATCAAAAGAAAACACCCAAAGAAGAGGTAATTATTTTATCACCTCTTTCAAAGTTCTTATCATCTTCCACTTTCTCTTTCTTTATTATTTCCATACAAAAATAATAACTACGGTATCTTATACATACTGTGATGTTATTATAAATATGGTACAACCATATTCATTATTTCATCTATCCTATGAATGATAATGTCACTATGCGTGTGTGCGTACGACTTACTATCTCCACATCGTGGTGTAATTTGTTATTCAACAATATGTTATTTGGATGGATATAATGATGAGTAATATGTATATAAGAAATGAAAATAACATGATAATTTCTCTATAAAATTAATATACCATCCAATTCTACACCTTTTAATCATTAAGATAATGATATCATTGCTCATGTGTATGTATGGCTTACCATCTCCACGACGCGATGAGATTCATTTCCACATTCACCATTCAACGATGATTATAAAAATATATATATTTAATAAGTATGTAATATATGACATAATAATTCTACTTAAAACATATATATAGATATATATATATATATGAATGTATGTATGTATTTATGTATTTAAAAATATCTTATTCACTTAGTTCTATTCAATACGATATGAAAACGGAAACATCATTTATGCGTACGTACGTCCTACCATCTCCGTAAATGGTGTTTTCTAGTTCATATATCTGTCTACTATACATATTTATATTCTAAATATATTTTATATATAAATCATGTTTTATATTCTAGAAGTATTTAAATTATGATCTATGTGATACGATCAAGAATAACAAGTTAAAACATGTACGATAAAGGAAGAAATTATTACCCGAAATGTTAATTTAGCATGGAAATTATTATTAAATGGGTAGTATAAAGTCATAAATGAATCATTTATGATATAATAATTATTAATATAGTTATTTTATAATTTAATAACATAATATGGTCATCATACAGAAATTTCAACATACCCACGACTAAAGGAATGTACAAGGCAAGGGTTAATTACTCGATCTCATTATTATCTCAGATTGTTTATGTGTAAGTATTTTTTGGGACATATTTTTTATACATGTTTGTGTTTTATAAAATATATTTAAAAATAATTCTTTTAAGTAACTATTTAACTAAAACGTCATTTTAATTATTTTAAATATTTATTCTTCTAAATCTTTCTCATTAATGTCCATGTTTTCAAAATGGTTTTAAGGATTTATTTATATGGACATGATTGTTTTAAAATGTTAATCCCTTTCAAAAGTTTCAAAGTGGTATGAGACATTTTGATTCAAAAATATCTTTAAATGAATTAATTTATAAATGAGTGAATTTTAAATTATTTCACAAAAAGGTATATTTCTCTCAAAGAGTTTTACTAATCATTTTCAAATATGTCAGCATCCTTTACTGGATATTATTCATGATTGAGGTTGAATTATTATAATAAAATATTCCATTTTGTATTGAATGAGTTATGATATGTTTGACTATGGATGCTCTATTTTTATACCATTCATGGTTTAGGGTTAATGTATTGACATTTCATATGATAGTTTTAATACGAATGTTTATATTATGTTTCAACATTTTCATATGAGGAATGCAATGGACTTAGTAAGTGACAGGTGGAGCCCGCTATAGCTCCTCGATGCATCGGTAGGTCTCATGAAACAAACTAGGGTCTTGGAACAAGGCCTTGACAAAAAATTTATTTGTAGTCTTATCACAAGGCCTTGACTATGTTGTAATGATGTCCAGAATTTGGCATTCCCTCATTATGAAATTAGTTATTACATGTGATTATTCGTCTAGTAGAATATCCATGTGCATGTTTATATGGTTATGTTTGATTTATTTTTTCTATATTATGTTCAAGATTATGTTTAAAAAGGTTGTTGTTTTTATTACACATCTTACCTTAAAATTTTATAGGATCCGCTAAATTATTTACCCTTAATGAGCATCTAAGCTCACCCCTTTATTATGTTTTATTTTCCCAAGATTTGAAGAAGTATATTATGAGTGACCAGCATGGATAGTCTAAAGGAAATTAATGTGGTCAAAGGAGATAATGTTGTTCTTGTTTTTAATTTTATAATGTAATGTAAAACTTATGTATGTATCTAGTTCTTCCAAGGCTATTAAACTTATCCGTCTTTCGGGTTTTGATCCCTTGTGATCATGCCAATGTTATGTAATAATTCACCAGCTCTGAGCTTCTGGGGTCAGGGTGTTACACAGATCTTATTTTCATGTATGAATCTTGCTTTCTGGTTGTTTTTGAGAAAAAGAGGAGTTTCTGGAAATTTCAAAAGTGCACGATGTATACTTTAAGTACAAATCATGTACTCGGTTGCCGCGGGTGACCATGTAATGGCCGAGTAATGGCCAAGTACATGGTTGTGTGCAGTGACCTAGAGACCGCCTAAAGAGGATGCTAGAAAAGGCAAGTACACACTGTGTACATTTAAAATACACACCATGTACTTTATTTTTTCCATTAAATAGATCGGGGTCACTTCTAATCGAAAGAACCCTTTTTCTCTTCGTATGTCTCATCCAGGAGTGATTGTACGGCCACAGATCTTCTCTGAGCCCCCGACTCACCGTCCATTCTTCGAATCGACCGTCATCGATTGCATTGGAATCGCATCTGTGAGTTTTCCCTTTTTCTTGAACATCATCTCCAGATTTCTCCTCTCTCTCAAGTTATCCTTGGTTGAATTTTTTTAATGTTTTGATAGATCTATGGAATTCTAGGGTGATTGAAGGCATGAGACTCAAGTATATTGATCTTACAATGCTGAGGTAGGAGGTGTGTTCCTTTCCGTAGATAGTCCTTGATTTATATGTGCAAAAATTTCCCAATACCCTTGTTCAGGGTATTGTGTGGTTATGGTTCTTTCCCTTTTATTTTCCTGCTATGGCTAGTTTATTTGGATAGAGGTTAATTGTTGATAATAGGGTCATCTTTGCTAAGTTATGGATGTTGTTCCCATGTTTTCTTATTTCGACCATTTGTTCTAGCTTTGTCTGTTAGGCAGCTTCTTTGCTTTCTGTAGAGACCTGAAGCTTGACGTACATGGACATTACATTACTTTTGCGGAATACTTAGTACATAACAAAAGCACACACACAATGACCGTAATAGTTTAGTGTCTTTGGAAACTCGGAATATAATCTTCTAATCGTGGTGAAAGATCTTCAAAATATCTTATAAAGATCTTCCTTTTTTTACCTAAAACCTTTCTTTATATCCTAGGGAAAAGAAAACATAAAAGGGTGAGCTCAAATGCTCAGTAAGGGTAAACAAAAGAAATATCAATCACATCATATACATAATCACATTACTTTTGGAAATCTTAACCTGGAAAAGAGATCATAATTTCATAACATGGGGTAAATCATGGCAGTGAAATGTAATCAAAATAATCATAACTTAAAACATGAAACTTTGTGGCATTCACACATAATCATAGAGAATCATTTCTTTTTAGTCAAGACTCATTTCCAAGACTATCTTAGTGGAAAAAGTCCCTTTCTGAACCGGGTCACCCTCGTTTCAGTCCTATTTCACTGAACCGGTATAACCTACCGTTCCAGCCATGTCTATCTCATGAGATATAAAATCTTTAACCAATGCATTGGAGGGAGATATAGGTCCCACCCATCTCATAATGATACCATTATTATGTGTGCCACAAAATCATAAATCATACATCATTGCATAACCCATGTAATAAAATGGGATTCTTAAACATCATGCCATCATAATCCATAAACAATTGATATCATTTCATCATAAGAAAATTGAAACCATTTAAATCATAGATACATTTTACTTGAAACATACATATCAAATAACGTCATCTTAGATGGAAAATAGTTTTGAAAAAACACTTGAAATGAATTCTTGAGGAAAATATCCTTTCTTTAAAAACATTTTTCCTTTCTTAACATGTCATAAAACTTTAAACTAAAAGAAGTTTATTAAAAATAAACTTGAAAACTTGTAAATGATGATTCTTGGAAATAATGTTTTAAAAATCCATTCATGTCGTATAAGTTAAAAAAACATTCTTCTCGTACTTTTTTCAGAAAAGTCAAAAAGTACCTCGTACGAAAAACGACAAAATATTCCTTTCATATCTTTTACTAAAAACTCACCGAAGGGTAAAATAGGATTTAAAAAATGGTAGGTGGATGGAAATAATATTACATATTGAGGAAACATGGATGTGGATGATAAAATACACCCCAGTAAATACTAAAGTATAAACAATCTCTGATAAAAATGAGATTGTGATATTTCCCTTACCTTAGGTCCGATTTGCTTCGTAAGTGTCCGAAACTCATGTATAAGGATTTAAATCATGTTATTGACTTATTCCAGAATCATATTCATTGTTATTATATCATATATGGTCCACTTATGACTTTATATTACCCGTTCTTTTGTAAATTCATGTTAAAGTAGTGTTTTGGGTAAAATCGTCTCATTTGTCATTCGTGTTTTTAACTTGTAATTATTAATATGATTACTTGGATCATGATTACTTATATCCAGAATGTAAAACATTATTTATATATAATATATATTCAGAATATATATATATATAATATATCGATAAATGGAATGAAATACACCGTTCATGGAGACGGTAGGCCGTACGTACGCATGAACGCTATTTTCGTTTCCTTATTGAATTGAGTGGAATTAAGTAGATGAAATACATATATATACACATAAATCAAGTAGATTTATAATGTCATATATTTCATTATTATTTCTTATATATACTTTATAATCATTCTTAAATGGTTAACATGGAGAATGAATCTCATCGCGTCGTAGAGACGGTAGTCCGTACGTACGCACGCGCGATGATATCATTTCCATAATTATTGAATTGAATTGGAGTGGATGATACAATATATCAGAATCATTATGATGTTATAATAACTATGTATAGTTATTCTTTACACCATAATACCCATCCATGTAAGGTGTTGGTGGAAAAACAGATTACACCACGGCGTGGAGACGGTATTCCGTACGTACGCACGCGCGGTGATTTCGTTTTCCATAGGATGGATAGATGGTGAAATAGTATTGTTTCATACTTATAATAACATATCAGTATATTAGTGATACTGATGTTATTACTTCATAATGAAACAAACTAAGAAGGAGAAGTGGAAGAAGAAATAAAGGTGAAAGAATTGGTAACAGAAATTACCTCTTCTTTGAAGCACCTCTTTGAGACCTCCTCTTAGGGCACTAAAATTGGTCTTTGAGGAAGACCAGAACCTCTAGGATGTTTCTAGGGAAGTGGAGAGGAGAATTTTGCAGGGTTTGGCCGAGCTTGAAGGCTCAAAGTTGTGTGAGGAAGAGAGGGAGGAGGTGCCCTTTTATAAGGGAGGAGAGGGGTACCTTTGGAATAACTAAAAATATTATTTTATTACAAAGTCACGTTCGGTTTTAAATAGCTCCAAATTGATATATTTCTAAGCTAAGGTGGGTATGGGTCGAAATACTCTCATCCAATAGAATTTAGACAAGTTTAGGTTCCTATTTTAACCTTATCATTTAGATTTAACATTAAGTTAAATAATTGTATTTTTACCGCGTCTTCTTGTGTTCTTACACTATAAGGTTAATAAACTTACTATAATAAGCCAAACAAACCCCAAATTGTTTATTATTAATATATATAACCGTATCTAAGTCATTTGGCCGAACCTTAGATATTTACGAATAAAATAACAATTAATAATATAATATTTGTTTTAAAAACTATTTTATGTCAATTTTGACACTATTTAGTAATTGATTTTTTTGAAAATCATAACAGAATGATAAGTTCTAAAAAAGTTAATTAAATCACTACTAACATGTCATATTAACCTAGAAAATTAGTTTAATGCATAAAAAGTCTCAAATTATATTTATTTTGGTATTTATAACATCAATTATGTCAATATTTCATTAATAAGATAATTAATGCATCATCTTTGTGTCATAAATAAATTAAATTATTTGAAGTCTAAAAATTACAAATAAAATACCATTATGTAGGAAATCTTTTTATATTTCTAATGAATATTAACAATCGAATTTATCTTATGTATAACCCTATATTAAAAATGTTTTAGTAAATAAACTTTGATTTTAACTCTTTTAACTCTTCTTTAAATAAATTAATAATAAATGTCCTAATCTAATCCAAGTGGGCCTAAATGGTCAAATTTTATTCCTAAGTTTGTTTTAGGTATAATTAAACTTGTCCAATAGAATTAGGACATGTGTTAGGGTAATAATAATATCATTTCTACCCTTAATTACCCTATTTACTTTTAACCGTGGTAAAAAAAAGTAAAAAGTTACTATTCACCAAAAAATTATTTTCATCTCATTGAACCACATTTTACTTAATGACATCAACCGTGTGTCTCTGATTTTCGAAATTCTACTCACAGAAGCGGTAAAATTAAGTTTTATGAAAAATTCAGTTTTTTAACTACCACTTAGTGGTTTCACTATTCATCAAAAATTGAAAGTTTTCAGAAAAATGCCAAAAATTAGGCCTAAGCTATATTTGATATTATGAACTCAAAAATGATTTCTATTTTACCAAATTCAAAACATATTAGTTGCATTAACTAATTTAAAAATTAATTCCCGTCGTCAAAACAAATAGCGTGTTTTTAAGAGATAATAACTATCAAAAGATTGAAACTTGTTTATAACTGGTTTAAATGTGAAATTACATCCAATGACCATCATTGTATTAAATTGTAAAAATATATTCTAAATATACTTTAAAACCACTAAAATTAATAATTTATCACTATTAATTATTTCGATTGAAAAAATTGTTTTTAGTTAAAATTTAGTAATTTCCGCTATTCATCAAAATATGAAAGTTATCCGAAAATTACCAAAATTTCACCCTAAGCTAATTTCGATATTCCGGATCCAAAAATGAAGTCCATTTTGAAAAATAAAATTTACAAAATTTCAAAAAGTGGTTATTACTATTCATAATGGCTAGTTTTAATAATATTTTAATAGCATATCGTTGTTTAGTGAAACTCGGTATTGCGTACTACACACGCTATCAAGGAAGGTCACGATTGCATGTAATGAAAGGCAATTCAAGGATGCGTGTTGTGAAAGCTCCTTTTGGTGTAGCGTACAACACAAGACATTAATGAAATTAAAAAAAATATTTTTCATAAAATCTCGGGGTGTTACATTCTACCCCCCTTAAAATGAATTTCGCCCTCGAAATTCGTCGTGGTTATAAATGGTTTACTATTCCAAAGTTTCTTTAATAGAAACCCAGATCGTAAAAAGGAATACCAAAACCAATCATGAAAAACAAAATTATGAAACATAACGGTTACCCAAATAAACTAATCACTGGGTTTCCACATAGGTGAAAATATGGATATGGAAGAGAAATCTAACCATCATGTTCTGATGGAGAGTGGTAGAGAACATGGCTATGGAAAAGCCAGCAATCACAAAGCCATAAATTTGTGATGATCTAAGGTACCATCTGATTCATCAGATATAAGAGCACTAAGACAACATTTTTGGTTTTCAAGATCATTTCCCTAAAGTTGATGAAATTGGAATTAGAAGAAATACTTTTGTGATTTTGGTATAGTCTCACCGTTTGTCTTTCTTTGGACAATTTCCACTTCATCTCTTAAAGAAATGAAGTTGAATTTGTCATTCGTGATGTGTTAGCAGATCATGTGATAGAATGATGGGTCATTCCATCTCTTTCAAATAAAAGGTTAGCAAAAGTTATAAGTCCATCTTATGGTTAATAGTATATGGTTCCAAAAATGAACTTATACTTCATATATCATACAGCTTAATAAAATAAAACTAGTTTCTACTAAACAGGGACTTTCTGTAGGCCAGTGGTAGGCGATAAAGGCCAGTCGCACTTTGGTTGTGGGTTCGATTCCCACATCCTTGTCCGACGTGATGGGCTATCGCCCGTCCTGCAGGTTGTCCTTTTTCTAAAACTATAGCATCCCATCAATAATATCGAAAAAACTTCTATCCTTAAACAATACTAACTTATGTCCAACATAATCCATTCCAATCTTTAGGCTTATCCATAATACTGCAGTCCACTCTCATAACATAGTGAAAACGATTACCAGAGATTTAATACCATCGTTGATCCCCATATATCATAAGATATGTTTTGTTGGTCACATTCCAAACTTTCAAAGTCATTAATCATGTATTCTCTTGAATGCCCATTGAGCCTTAGTGAAAACATGAATGTAGTTAAAAGTTAACACTTTCCACATACCAAAATCCTCAAAATTCTATATACTCAAACCATGATATCACTTAGTCCTTATATCAATCATGAGCTCATGAATACTGTTAAATATCTCAATCACTTTGAATACCACATTAGACCAACACATAAATATTCCAATACTTTATGATACAACATTATTTTGGAATCCCATTACATAAACACTTAATCATTCCACCACATCGTTGTCATATTCAACATCGCCAATAGTGATCGCATGTTACTTCCCTTTGTCCTTTGCCTTAAGTGGTTGCTTATGTTGATCATCACTAACCCTTGGATTAGGGCATTTATTAGCATAATGCCCCATTTCCTTGCACTTGAAGCATTGAAGTGTTGGTGGTGCGTTCTCTGTAGTGTTTGCTTTATTCACATCATTAGAAACCCTTTTTACATTACTTCGACACTCAGCTGCTCGATGACCTTCTTTTCCACACTTAAAACATTTTCTAGTCCCTTTTAGACAATCTCCCCCATGCTTCTTTCCAAACTTTGAGCATAAGGAAACATTCATCTTCTTTTCACCATTATTCTGAGATTTCTCCTTGAACTCCATCTTTCATTTCTTTTCAAAACCATGAGATGGATATGTAACACCAACTTCCATTTCTACCTTCATAGCACAACGCACAATTTCTTCATAGCTACTGAAGTCTCTTATAGCTAATTCCCTTCGAAGACTTGGTTTTAAGCCACTGAAAAATCGATCAACTTTACTTTCAGGTTGGATGATAATACCAGATGCATACCTTGCAAGTCTTGTAAAATTTGCTTCGTATATACCAACAGATTCGTCATCCTTCTGCTTCAGCTCAAGAAACTCCTTTTCCATCTTTGTTCGAAGATTATGAGGGAAGTACTTACTGAAAAACAAGTTCTTGAACTTGTCCCATTCCATGGACTCAATTTCATCTCTTGGCCTCGTATTCTTGATAAGATTCCACCATTGATCAGCATCACCTTCCAAACGATACACTACTAAGATGAATTTATCATGTTCAGAACATTGAAGAACTGAAAATATCTTTTCAGTGGTACTGATCCATTTTTCAGAAACAAGTGGATCGGAAGTCCCACTGAAAGAAGGTGGACGTTGCCTCATGAAGGACTCAATAGAATATTGTTCCCTTCTCTGCTCATTTGGAAGTCCAGAATGATTCATAGCTTGTGTAAGTATAGCAATAAGATTTTCCACTCCATCTCCCATAACATTTGTTTGTTTAAGAGGACAATCATTGCATTGTCCATTGCATTGATCAACACGGTTCCTTCGGGTTCCAGCCATCGTCTAAAACCCAAAAAGAATAGTGTGAGAGGCAAAAATCATGCTAGGGAAAACAACATTATAAAGGGGGAGTATCCTCAATATCTAACTTCTTAGGTTAAATTCTATGATCGTTACCGTAGTTCTAGGACTGTATCTTATATGTATACTTATCCTTAGGGACATCCCTAGACATACCTTAGAAATATCTCTAGGGATCTCACTAACGCTTTCGCATCCTAGTTTCCAAAGGTTGACTAAACCTTTCCTCTAATACCAATTTTAGAGACCTGAAGCTTGATGTACATGGACATTACATTACTTTTGCGGAATACTTAGTACATAACAAAAGCACACACACAAGGACCGTAATAGTTTAGTGTCTTTGGAAACTCGGAATATAATCTTCTAATCGTGGTGAAAGATCTTCAAAATCTCTTATAAAGATCTTCCTTTTTTTTTACCTAAAACCTTTCTTTATATCCTGGGGAAAATAAAACATAAAAGGGTGAGCTCAAATGCTCAGTAAGGGTAAACAAAAGAAATATCAATCACATCATATACATAATCACATAACTTTTGGAAATCTTAACCTGTAAAAGAGATCATAATTTCATAACATGGGGTAAATCATGGCAGTGAAATGTAATCACAATAATCATAACTTAAAACATGAAACTTTGTGGCATTCACACATAATCATAGCGAATCATTTCTTTTTAGTCAAGACTCATTGCCAAGACTATCTTAGTGGACAAAGTCCCTTTCTGAACCGAGTCACCCTCGTTTCAGTCCTGTTTCACTGAACCGGTATAACCTACCGTTCCAGCCATGTCTATCTCATGAGATATAAAATCTTTACCCAATGCATTGGAGGGAGATATAGGTCCCACCCATCTCATAATGATACCATTATTATGTGTTCCACAAAATCATAAATCATACATCATTGCATAACCCATGTAATAAAATGGGATTCTTAAACATCATGCCATCATAATCCATAACCAATTGATATCATTTCATCATTAGAAAATTGAAACCATTTAAATCAAAGAGACATTTTACTTGAAACATACATATCAAATAACGTCATCTTAGATGGAAAATAGTTTTGAAAAAACACTTGAAATGAATTCTTGAGGAAAATATCCTTTCTTTAAAAACATTTTTCCTTTCTTAACATGTTATAAAACATTAAACTAAAAGAAGTTGATTAAAAATAAACTTAAAAACTTGTAAAGGATGATTCTTGGAAATAATGTTTTAAAAATCCATTCATGTCGTATAAGTTAAAAAAACATTATTCTCGTACTTTTGTCAGAAAAGTCAAGAAGTACCTCGTACGAAAAACGACAAAATATTCCTTTCATATCTTTTAATAAAAACTCACCGAAGGGTAAAATAGAATTTAAAAAATGGTATGTGGATGGAAATAATATTACATATTGAGGAAACATGGATGTGGATGATAAAATACACCCCAGTAAATACTAAAGTATAAACAATCTCGGATAAAAATGAGATTGTGATATTTCCCTTACCTTAGGTCCGATTTGCTTCGTAAGTGTCTGAAACTCCTATATAATGATTTAAATCATGTTATTGACTTATTCCAGAATCATATTCATTGTTATTATATCATATATGTTCCACTTATGACTTTATATTACCCGTTCTTTTGTAAATTCATGTTAAAGTAGTGTTTTGGGTAAAATCGTCTCATTTGTTGTTCGTGTTTTTAACTTGTAATTATTAATATGATTACTTGGATCATGATTAATTATATCCAGAATGTAAAACATTATTTATATATAATATATATTCAGAATATATATATATATATATAATATATCGATAAATGGAATGAAATACACCGTTCATGGAGACGGTAGGTCGTACGTACGCATGAACGCTGTTTTCGTTTCCTTATTGAATTGAGTGGAATTAAGTAGATGAAATACATATATATACACATAAATCCAGTAGATTTATAATGTCATATATTTCATTATTATTGCTTATATATACTTTATAATTATTCTTAAATGGTTAACATGGAGAATGAATCTCATCGCGTCGTGGAGACGGTAGTCCGTACGTACGCATGAGCGATGATATCATTTCCATAATTATTGAATTGAATTGGAGTGGATGATACAATATATCAGAATCATTATGATGTTATAATAACTATGTATATTTATTCTTTACACCATAATACCCATCCATGTAAGGTGTTGGTGGAAAAACAGATTACACCACGGCGTGGAGACGGTATTCCGTACGTACACACGCGCGGTGATTTCGTTTTCCGTAGGATGGATATATGGTGAAATAGGATTGTTTCATACTTATAATAACATATCAGTATATTAGTAATACTGATGTTATTACTTCATAATGAAACAAACTAAGAAGGAGAAGTGGAAGAAGAAATAAAGGTGAAAGAATCAGTAATGGAAATTACCTCTTCTTTGAAGCACCTCTTTGAGACCTCCTCTTAGGGCGCTAAAATTGGTGTTTGAGGAAGACCAGAACCTCTAGGATGTTTCTAGGGAAGTGGAGAAGAGAATTTGGCAGGGGTTGGCCGAGATTGAAGGCTCAAAGTTGTGTGAGGAAGAGAGGGAGGAGGTGCTCTTTTATAAGGGAGGAGAGGGGTACCTTTGGAATAACTAAAAATATTATTTTATTATAAAGTCACGTTCGGTTTTAAATAGCTCCAAATTGATATATTTCGAATCTAAGGTGGGTATGGGTCGAAATCCTCTCATCCAATAGAATTTAGACAAGTTTATGTTCCTATTTTAACCTTATCATTTAGATTTAACATTATGTTAAATAATTGTACTTTTACCGTGTCTTCTTGTGTTCTTACACTATAAGGTTAATAAACTTACTATAAGAAGCCAAAAAAACCCCAAATTGTTTATTATTAATATATATAACCTTATCTAAGTCATTTTTCCTAACCTTAGATTTTTAGGAATAAAATAACAATTAATAATATAATATTTGTTTTAAAAACTATTTTATGTCAATTTTGACACTATTTAGTAATTGATTTTTGTGAAAATCATAACAGAATGATAAGTTCGAAAAAAGTTAATTAAATCACTACTAACATGTCATGTTAACCTAGAAAATTAGTGTAATGCATAAAAAGTCTCAAATTATATTTATTTTGGTATTTATAACATCAATTATGTCAATATTTCATTAATAAGATAATTACTGCATCATCTTTGTGTCATAAATAAATTAAATTATTTGATGTCTAAAAATTACAAATAAAATACCATTATGTAGGAAATCTTTTTATATTTCTAATTAATATTTACAATCGAATTTATCTTATGTATAACCCTATATTAAAAATGTTTTAGTAAATAAACTTTGATTTTAACTCTTTTAACTCTTCTTTAAATAAATTAATAATAAATGTCCTAATCTAATCCAAGTGGGCCTAGTGGTCATATTTTATTCCTAATTTTGTTTTAGGTCGAATTAAACTTGTCCAATAGAATTAGGACATGTGTTAGGGTAATAATAATATCATTTCTACCCTTAATTACCCTATTTACTTTTAACCGTGGTAAAAAAAAAGTAAAAAGTTACTATTCACCAAAAAATTATTTTCATCTCATTGAACCACATTTTACTTAATGACATCAACCGTGTCTCTCGGATTTTTGAAATTCCACTCACAGAAGCGGTAAAATTAAGTTTTATGAAAAATTCAGTTTTTTAACTACCACTTAGTGGTTTCACTATTCATCAAAAATTGAAAGTTTTCAAAAAAATACCAAAAATTAGGCCTAAGCTATATTTGATATTATGAACTCAAAAATGATTTCTATTTTACCAAATTCAAAACATATCAGTTGCATTAACTAATTTAAATATTAATTCCCGTCATCAAAACAAATAGCGTGTTTTTAAGAGATAATAACTATCAAAAGATTGAAACTTGTTTATAACTGGTTTAAATGTGAAATTACATCCAATGACCATCATTGTATTAAATTGTAAAAATATATTCTAAATATACTTTAAAACCACTAAAATTAATAATTTATCACTATTAATTATTTCGATTGAAAAAGTTGTTTTTAGTTAAAATTTAGTAATTTCCGCTATTCATCAAAATATGAAAGTTATCCGAAAATTACCAAAATTTCACCCTAATCTAATTTTGATATTCCGGATCCAAAAATGAAGTCCATTTTAAAAAATAAAATTTACAAAATTTTAAAAAGTGGTTATTACTATTCATAACGACTAGTTTTAATAATATTTTAATAGCATATCGTTGTTTAGTGAAACTCGGTATTGCGTACTACACACGCTATCAAGAAAGGTCATGATTGCATGTAATGAAAGGCAAGTCAAGGATGCGTGTTGTGCAAGCTCCTTTTGGTGTAGCGTACAACACAAGACATTAATGAAATTAAAAAGAATATTTTTCATAAAATCTCGGGGTGTTACACTTTCAATGCCTAGTATTGTTAGGGTGGAGTGATTATTATTTGACATTCTATGATATCTTGTAGTTGTTTAGGCAAGTAGTTCTTGAGGTTTAATTTAGCTGGTGATTATCATTTTTGCACGATTTCTTTACGCAGGGATGTGGGAACCTGGTGTAGTGAGACCATAGGGGAAATTGACGTTGAGAGCTTTCCCATAGTGTTTGTTATAATTATCACGTTGTGAGACCATAGGGGGGATTGATGTTGAGTTCTCCCTCATAGTGTCTATAGTTATGTTACGAGACCACATGAGGAATTGACATTGATTGCTCCCTCATAGTGTCTATAGTTACGTTACGAGACCACATGAGTAATTGACATTGAGTTCTCCCTCAGAGTGTGTGTAGTTTACCGCTAAAATACTATAGTGATAATTGAGGGTGAGTGCTTCCTTAGAGATTCTTTGATCACACATGTCTATAGGAGAATTGACGGTGATTCCTTTCTTAGAGAGTGTTTGGTATATATTTCCTTGTATTGTGAACCAGAGGGGTTAGGATGTGAGAACTACCCAGAGGGTTGCATGTTTTTCTTGTGTTGGTTGATTAAATACTTAAACGTAAATGTTTGTGAATGAAATTGTAGGACTGTTTACTTTTGATCACTTTTGTGTACACTAATTCATTCTTATTATTGCATGCCATATATATTCACTAACTGTTAAGAACAGATATTTGGGTGGTTTCCTACTGGGATTAGTCTCACACCCTGTTTGGGTCATGATTTTGGGCCCAAATAGATTATATTGTTTCAGTTATAGATAAGGGTAAGATCCCTTCTACTTCAGTTACTTGATTGATGTGGAGATGTGGATCATGGGACCAAGATGAGGCTTACGATGGTGTGTAGTTGTTTACTTTATTTTATTTTGTGCATTGGTTTAGTATTATATTCTAGCATTAGGATTTGTGTGTCTGCTTTCCTAGACATATGTATCATGCATCATTTATATATGTATGTGTTCTCTAGTTGTTTATTACTTCTAATGTTTACTTATTTCATGTTTACTGCTTCCACTATTGCTATCCTTTTACTTCCATTATGTTACTCTACCAATGAAGGCATAGTTTCTCCACTATCACACCCAAGTCCCTCGCTACTAGTCAACGGTCTCTGGCATTCAAGGAAATGCGCTTGAGGCTATGTGACCAACCGGGTACGGGGCACATCTGGGTGGATCCCAAAACTAGGACGTTACAAAGTGGTATCAGAGCAATTTTTCTCTTCTTGACTTACTGTTTGGAGCCTATAGCTAGGTATAGGAAGGAATAGGTACTTAGTAATAAGTTTTTCCCAAGAGTAGCTAACCTGTGTACATGAAAAGTCCAATCTACCTTGTTATTTCAATTTTTATGGTTTTTCAATTTTACAGTTGATTTGATTTCATTGTTGGGTGATTTACATGTTTTGTGTTGTTATTTTTGATATTGTTAAGGTTTTATTTCTATTGCAACCCAAGGAGATGAGGGTATTCCATCTCATGCATCATATAGACACTTTTTAGATATCACAAGTCATGCATTCTTTCCATGCCATTTAGGGTGCATTAGTGATTTCATGTTGTTGTGATAGATGTTGTGCTAGATATGCATGTTGTTGTGATAGATGCCTTGATAGAATACCTAATTTTTATAGGGGGTTTCATTGTGTAAGGTTTCATTTGAATGGATGTCAAACTTTGGTTCTTAAGGTGTTATGAGCCCTCATGGATTGGAATTTGTTGGATCATTGCACTGTTATTCTTGAAAATGACATGTATAATATTCCAAGCTTTGGTTCACGGGGATTATAGGCCCTCACATATCAAAATTTGGAACCTTAATGTTTTTTTCAATGTTTTTTGGGTTTTGGAGTAGTTTCTGGGGCTTATTGTCCAGATGAACCCAAAATACACGGTGTGTAATGATGAATACATGACATATGTCCTTCGGTTTGGGAAGGAACTATTTTTCTTAAGTAAACATCATGTATTGTATGTACATGCCATGTAGACTCTAACTGTGTCACTGATTATGTGGACAGAGACACGGGGTTGGGAAATCTTTGGGGGAACACTCCATGTACTGGTTGTACATGTCGTGTTGTGTATACCATGTGTCCACCCGTGTGAGTAACGATATGGATGGATAAAACGTAAGTTACACACGCCGTGTCAATCTTCAACTAGTTGTGTAGAGTCAGCCATGTAACCGGCCGTGTAACTAACAACACGGGTCAGTGAAGTTTGTCTAGTACACACTGTGTCTGGAACTAACATGCCATGTAGTCTAGTTCTAGGATAACCGTGTGTCTTAGCCGTATAGAAGAACTTGGGTAGGGGAAGAGGATTCAAGCACATGTTGTGTGTTAGGACAACACACCGTCTGTATGGGGTGTTACACAACTTGGGTTGGCAGAAGTACACACCCATGTGAAGGCTTAAGGGAACACGTCGTGTAGGCATTATACATGTTGTGTATCAGTGTTTTGAAAAAACTAGAATGATTTCTTTCTCTTTTTCCCTTCTTACAATTATAATTTTTAGTCCCTGTTCATCTTGATCTAAGGTGTGCACTTGACCTTGCAGAGTCATTCCACTAAAATGCCCTTCGGTTGTCTGCCAGTAACAGGGTAGTGATCAGACACTGGATATGGATGATCATGGACTACCACCAGATCCTCCAGTTGTGTCAGTCTTGCCACCATCCATCATTCTGGAAACAGGTGTTGACACACAGTTCCGATAGGGTTTTATGAAGTTTATGTAGACCTTCCAGGGAGTACAGTATCCTTCCCCATTGATGGAAGATTTGACGTGGGTCTTTCAGAAGCATCATCCTCCCACATTCTTAGGGGATGGAGGACCTCAGGCTGTAGAGTCATGGCTAGAATCCATGCTAACAATGTTAGAGAATCTAGATATGCCTCTCGAGAGGAGGTTTAATATCTCTACGTATATGATTTGGGATTCTTCCAAGAGATGGTGGGATGTGATCTCACAGGTGGGAAGTTAGAAAGTTATGGTGTGGGATGAGTTTCAGTGTACCTTCTACGATTACTTCTACCCGGAGACTTTGAGGGATGATCAAGCCTGAGAGTTTATGATTCTGGAGAAAGGTACTCTTTCAGTTGTTGAGTATTCTTCTCGGTTAATATAGATACAACGTTTTACACCCTTTTGGGGGGGAGATGAATTTTTCCTTGCATGGATATTTGAGGAAGGTCTCAGGAAGGATGTTTGGGCTTAGATGAACATCTTCATGTTTACTTCTATATATTCTATAGTTAACTAGTCACTAATCACAGATCATAGCCTAAGGGATTCTAGAGCTATGAGCCAGGGCGGTTCTGTATCCAGATTTATTGCTTCTCTGGCTGATAGTAGGAAGTGCCACGGGGAGTCTACACATGGAGATCTGAGTAGGTAGAATGCATATTCTGGTAGCTAGGTGATGTGCTACCAGTGCGGGAAGAGTTGGCATACAAGGCCACATTGCCCGAGAGACCCAGTGGAGTGCCAATATTGCGGAAAGATGGGCCATATTCAGCACTTCTGTTAGTTTTTCTCACTGGCAGTTGGTGACAGGGGTTGTTTTATGACTCTGCATTCAAGAGCAGCACCACCAGTTTCTCATCAATCAGGGAACTAGAATTTTTCTAGTCGTTCAGGCCAAAGAGGAGGTCATGGCTTGGGTAGCCAGTCACCAGTCTTTTAGTGACAGCAGGGTGGATCAGCTTAGGGTGGTCAGGCAGGGTCGTAGGGCCATGGTACAGATCAGACTTGTGTGGTGGAGCATACCTATCAGAAGCCGGTTCCTGGGCCCTCTACAGTTTGAGGTACAATCCTAGTTGCCTCAGTTTTAGCTTCTGCACTTTTCGATATAGAGGATTCCCATAGCTTTATATCTGTTTTTGTTGTGGAGAGCCTTGGACTCTGTATCTTTTCTTCTGTGGATGTGTTGACTCTAGACACTTTTTTTGGAACTAGAACAACTAGTTTAAATCAGTGCAAGGAGATCCCTCTTGAGTTTAGTGGGTTCCACTTCTTCTAGGACCTCTATGTCTTGAAGCTGATGGTCTAAGATGTCATTCTCGGAATGGATTGGTTGGTTCCCTTCCAGGATTTTGTCGATTGCTATCGTCGTAGGGTGAGTTTCAAATTTCCAGATAGTGGATCATTTCTTCATAAGGGTTATTGGGATGTTCAGGCAATCAGATCGGGAGTCGATCATCATGGGTTGGGATAAGTTACAGTTCAGATTTCTATTCTATATTTGGATGACCAGGGGACTTCCCATATGGACTTTCTTCCAGTGGTGGACAGTTTCAGGGATGTCTTTCCAGAGGACTTTTCAGGTTTTCCTCTTGAGTGAGAGGTGGAATTTTCTTTTGAGCTTGTTCCAGGAGCGATACTAGTGTCCATTCCTCCTTATAGGATAACTACACCATTGTTTCAGGAGCTCAAGAAGCAGATGGAGGAGTTGTAGGAAAATAGTTTCATCTGACCCATTACTTCTCCTTGGGGTTCTCCTGTTCTATTCGTGAAGAAGTCGGATGGTACCCTCATACTTTTCATGGATTATCGGAAGCTGAACCATTTGACGGTCAAGAACCGATATACCTTGCGGAGGATTGATGATCTCTTTGATCAATTATGAGGAGCCCAGGTGTTCTCAAAGATTGAATTGAGATCTGGTTATCAACAGTTTCGCATTAGACCATCAGATATACCTCTTATAGCCTTTTGGAGCAGGTATGGTCAATACGAGTATGTGGTTATGTAATTCGGTCTCACGAACATGCCTGTAGTTTTCATGGCACTAATGAACTGAGTGTTCCATCCATATTTGGATTCTTTCATGGTGGTCTTTGTGGATGATATATTGTTGTACTCTCATACTCGACACGACCATGCCACACATCTTGAGATCATTTTGAGTACACTGAGAGAGCATCATTTATATGCCAATCTCTCAAAATGGGACTTTTGGATGGACCAAATTCACTTCTTGGGTCATGTTATCTCAGAGACAGAAATATAAGTAGATCCAAATAAAGTAAGAGAAGTAGTTTCCTGAGAGTATCCAAAGAATTTATTTGAGGTATGAAGTTTTCTAGGGTTTTCTGGTTACTACAGACATTTCATACAGAACTTTTCATGCTTAGTAGTGCCACTGACAAGCCTGACTAAGAAGGGTGCGAAGTACTTGTGGTCAGATTCTTGTGAGTCATCCTTTCAGAAGCTGAAAGAGAGGTTGACTTCAGCACCGATACTAGTATTACCAGAGTTGGGAAAGAGATATATTGTGTACTATGATGCATCAGGTATCGAGCGGGGAGTTGGGCTTATGTATGGATAAGGAGTTGTTGTGTTTGGGTCTCGATAGTTGAGGCCACATGAGAAGAACTACCCGATGCACGATCTCTAGTTGGTTGTTGTTGTTCATGCTTTACATTTTTGGAGACACTACCTTCTGGGATAGAATTTTGTGGTTTTAACTGACCAAAATTTTTTGAAGTACCTCTTCACTCAGTGTGACCTAAATTTGAGTTAGTGAAGGTGGGTTGAGTACCTTCAGTCTTTTGAATTTGAACTTTTCTATACGCCTGGGAAAGGAAAATTTGTGGCTGAAGTGTTGAGAAGGAGGACTCATATATAGGTTGTTTAGGAGGCCAGAAGTGAGTGAAAAATTATGGATATATTCTCTGAGATGCATTTGGAGGTGCATGACAGACAGGGGAATATTTTTCTTTCTTCTGTAGCTATTACCTATACTCTATTTGATCGAGTGCGAATGAGGAATCTATCAGTTTCTGAAGGCCTAGTCCTATGGAAGAGTGTGTCCGAAGAGGATTTTATTCCTATATGGACTATAGGAGAGGGTGAGATCTTTCATTTTCATGGACGCATGTGGGTTCTATAGAACATAGGCAAGTAACTGATGCGGGACTTTCATTCCTCAGTTTGGGAAGTTCATCTTGGTGTCACCAAGATGTATTGAGATCTACACCATCAGTATTAGTGGCCAAGTATGAAGAGAAATATTTCTGTTTTTTTCATGAGGTGTTCCACCAGTCAGTAGGTGAAAACGGAGAACCAGTGACCAGTAGGGCTTTTTCAGAAGTTACCCATTTTCGAGTGGAAATGGAATGATGTCATGATAGATTTCTTGATAGGTTTTCCAAGGTTGCCTCGAGGGAATGATGAAGTTTGTGTTGTTATTGACAGACAAATGAAGGTTTCTCACTTTTTACCGATCAAGGAGACCATCAGTGTTGATGAGCTAGGACGGTTGTACATCCAAGATATTGTACATCTATATGGGGTTCCACGCTCCATTGTTTCAGACAAGGATGTTTGTTTTACATATCAGGTCTATCAGGGACTTCAGAGGGCTTTGGGGACACAGGTACTTCTGAGTACAACTTACCATCCCCAAACATATGGTCAGTCTGAGCATACGATTCAGGTTCTTGAGGACATTATTCAATCATGCATCCTAGATTATGGAGGTTCTTGGGAGAAACACAGACCTCTTGTGGAGTTTTCCTACAATAATAGTTTTTAAGAAACTATTCATATGGAACCTTATGAGGCCTTGTATGGTAGGACATGCCGATCAAACTTATGCTGGTTGGAGTAAGGATAAGCAGCTATTATGGGACCTCATCTTGTCTTGGAGACCATAGAGCTGATAGAGCTGATTTGGAAGAGGATGGCTACTGCACAGTCACGACAGAAGTCTTATGCTGATCGACGAAGGCGACCTCTAGAGTTCAAGGTCAGAGATCAGGTTTTCCTACATGTCACGCCGAGGATGGGACACAAGAGGATTAGGAGACAGGGTAAGCTTTCACTGAGATACATTAGGTCGTTTGAGGTATTGGAGAGATTTGGTCCGGTTGCCTATCAGTTTTAGTTACCACATGGGTACCGATCTATGCATGATTTCTTCCACGTTTCTCAGCTCCAACGTTACTTCTTAGTCTTGTCTCATGTTTTCCAACCTGAGGAGGTTGAGCTTGAGGTGGATGCCTCGTTCGAGGAGCATCCTATCCAGATTTTTGATCGAAGTGAGAAGGTTCTCTATGGCTAGTCTGTTCCTCTGGTGCGAGTGTTATAGCAGCACAGGTGAGTACAGGATCAAACTTGGGAGAGGGAGACTGATGTACGATCACAGTGGTTGGATCTATTTGAGGATTCTTCTTCTACGCCGCATTTCTAAGGAAATTTGGGGACAAATTTCTTTAAGGGGGGAAGTTTTTAAGAACCAAAATCTTATTTTCAGGTACGAATCTTTCATTCTGGTTGTTTTTGAGAAAAGGAGGAGTTTCTAGAAATTTCAGGAGTACACTCTCTATACTTTAAGTACACACCATGTACTCATTTTCCACAGGTGACCATGTACTAGCCAAGTAATGGCTAAGTACATGGTCGTGTGTGGTGAACTGAAGACTGCCTAAAGCAGAGGCTAGAAAAGGCAATTACACACCGTGTACATTTAAAATACAGGTCATGTACTTTTTTTCATTAAAAAAATCGGGGTCGCATCTAATCAGCAGAACCATTTTTCTCTTTGTTCATCTTGTCCAAGAGGAACCATATAGATGCTGATATTCTCTGAGCCCCCAACTCGCCATATGTTCTCTGAATCGACAATCGTCGATTGCGTTGGAATCGCATCAGTGAGTTCTCCCTTATTCTTAAACATCATCTCCTAATTTCTCATCTCTCTCAAGTTATCCTCGGTTGAATGTTTTTAATGTTTTTGTAGATCTACTGGGTTCTAGGGTTATTTAAGGTCTGAGACTCAAGTATATCGATCATACAACACCGAGGTAGGTGTTTTGTGCCTTTCCATATACAGTCCTTGAGTCATATGTGCAAATATTTCCCAATACCCTTATTTGGGGTATTGTGTGGTTATGGTTCTAGCCCTTTTATTTTCCTGTTATGCCTAGTTTGTTTGGATAGAGGTTAATTGTTGAGAATAGGGTCATCATTGCTAAGCTATGGATGTTTTTCCCATGTTTGTTTGTTTTGACCGTTTGTTCTAGCTTTGCATGTTAGGTTTCTTCTTTTCTTTCTATGCCTAGTATTGTTAGGGTGGAGTGATTATTATCGGAAATGCTATGATATGTTGTACTTGTTTATCCAAGTAGTTATTGGGGTTTACTTTGGCTGTTGATTATCATTTGTGCATGATTGCTTTACATGGGACTATGAGAACCTAGTGTAGTGAGACCATAGGGAAAATTGACGTTGAGGGCTTTCCCAGAGTGTCTGTTATAATTATCACGCTGCGAGACAATAGGGGGGATTGATGTTGAGTGCTCCCTCGGAGTGTCTATAGTTATTTTACAAGACCATATGAGGATTTGATGTTGAATTCTTCCTCAGAGTGTTTGCAGTTTACCGCTAAAAGACTATAGGGGTAATTGACAGTGAGTTCTTCCTCAGAGAGTCTTTGATCACACATGAATATAGGGGGAATTGACGGTGATTGCTTCCTCAGAGATTCTTTGGAATATATTTCCTTGTATTGTGAACTAGACAGATTAGGCTGTGAGAACTACCTAGAGCGTTTCTTTTTTTTTTGGTTGATTAAATACTTAAAAGTAAATGTTTTCGAATGAAATTGTAGAACTGATTACTTTTGAGTACTTTTATGTTCACTGCTTCATTCTTCTTATTACCTGCCACATATATTCACTGACTATTAGGCATAGATCTTTGGGTGGTTTCCTACTGGTATTAGTCTCACACCCTGTTTGTGTCATGCTTTTGGGCCCAAACAAATTATATTGTTGCAGGTATAGATAAGGGCAAGCACCCTTCTACTTCAAGTACTTGATTGTTGTGGATATGGGGAGCATGGGACCAAGATGAGGCTTGCAATGTTTTGGAGATGTTTACTTGATTTTCTTTTGTACTTTGGTTTAGTATTGTATTCCCGCATTATGATTTTTTTGGCTGCTTTCCTAGAAATATGTATCATGCATCATTTATATATGTATGTGTGCTCTAGTTGTTTATTACTTCCACTGTTTACTTATTGCATGTTTTATCACTTCCGCTATTTCTATTTGTTTACTTCCATTGTGTTACTCTATCAATGAGGGAATAGATTACCCACTATCACACCTAATTCTCTCACTTCTAATCAGAAGACTCTGGCGTTCGAGGAAATGTTCTTGATTCCATGTTACCAACTGGGTATGGGGCACCTCTGGCGGCTCCCGGAATTGGGACCTTACAGAAACGGTTACTAAATCCATTAAAAAGTACTCAAATTTCTACTCGTCGGCATAAAATGGTTGTAAAAACCTCCAAGAACATTATTGTATGCCTTTATTTGTTGAATTACCCACCACCATTACACAAACTCTTCCACTGACTGCTTCATCTGAGGACACTGAGACTAACTCCTTGAGGAATGGTATATCTTGGATATAAAAGTATTCATGATTAAGGGTGATATATGATACTCATAATGAACCACCTCATGTTTCACTGAATAGATGATTAACTCCCCTCAAGGAAACACCTAATGTCAATTGTCCATTGACCATCTCTAAGGATAATCATCTTGAAAGTTACAATCCCACAAAACATATCCCTCTGAGGTTCCTAACTGAGACTACTCCACTTGCTCTAACAAGTAAAATTTATTCAGTATATAATATAATAAACCTCTATCAAAATCCTCTTATACTTCAATATGAATCATTATAAGGCCTTACATCACTTACTACACATCATTTGACTCCAAAAAAATATCACTTCATGACTTCTAACATAGCACACTAGTGACTAAATTCCCTTTCCCTAGGGTGTTGGATTTCTTCAATTCAATGTATTTTATGAAATCTATAGACCTATAATGTAATAGAATCTAATACCAATTGGAGAAGATAGAACAATATATTTTTATATATATAATGACCATAAAGAATTCATCTTTGAGGTAACATTGCCATAACATTATAAAAATACCACCACAACTATCTTGATATTATGGGTGGGGTAGTGATAATTGTAAGGGTGTAATCGCCTAGATTCCTATGATATCATCTCCATCTACTAAATCAATATGAAACTAAAATCATTATGGGAATAATTATATAAAAACTAAAACATGACTCCTTCCTCTAGAAATTGAATAATAGGAACCCTAATCAAATTCTCCTTCAAGTAGTCAAATGTCTCCATGTGGAGATAAATCCATATGAAGTACCATTTCTTCGTAGTAAAGGCTATCATATGGGATTCTATTCTAAGAGAATTTATATACAAATATCCTATAATAGTTTTCAAGAAAAAATAAAATATGATCCTATACAACATTATTGGGTTATATCGATGAAATAAATACCCAAATCATTAAGATATTAACTATAAATATATACTTAAAAACAACATGACCATTAAAATAAACCACACATGTCCAAAATATTCACTTGGAAAACATACCATAACTCTTCTGGTATTGAAATAATTCGAAAATATTCCCCCTATTCTTATCTTGATCCTTCTTATACATCAAGGACTTGAGAATTTTTTTAATGAACACTGCCATATACTAATTATGGAAACAATAAGACATAGTATTCAGAAGGTCCATGAAAACAATTACGGAATTCATGACATGTAATAACATAACTATGAACATAAAGTTTCCATAATGAATTTTTAATGTAATCTTTTGGATATCTTCCTCCTTCACTATAATATTATGATACCCATACCATAGACCGATCTTCTGAAATCAGTAGGATCCCATCAACTGAGTGATGAAATATTATATCAGTCAAATAATCTAATAGTTATTGATCTTCATCTAATTCAATAATTGGTAGTCTATGAACAACCTCATATTACTATTTACCTAAAGGTGAGAAACACTGGAGCACCCCATAATGACATACTGGACTAGACAAAACTCTTCTATATTAATCCATTAATCTAAACCCTCATCTCCTAAAACATAAAAGTTTTTATCCAATAGGAATCCATTAAAATCAGAGAGATATTGATATTTAATGTTATACTATACTTGATATCACATTGATAGTGTAGTGTTCTAACATATTTAATGAAAAATCTTGGAACTCATCAATGACTATAGGAAATACCTCCACCCAAACCACTATAGGGCACAAAATCAACTCTTCAAACTGAGAAGAAAAGGGATCCAAACATTTATAACTCATCTTATCATCTTGGTTGCTAATGAAAATTGTACATTGGAATTCCTTATCTTGGAACCCAACACTAATTCATAAGAAATTGAGGATTGAAAACCCTGAGTACAACAGTTCCATTTTTGTAGTTACATTATATGGTTATATCTATAATAATAAAGCATCCCTCAATGACTAATATTTCACCATCATCATCTCATAACCCTGGCACACATAAAGAAAACCATAGTAACCTAAAAATAAAATTTTCAACTCCAAGGGTACTGGTATACTTTCCCCCTTCATTCCAAAGTTGAGTACTAACGTTGGTGTAATAATTTAATGAAAATATCCTTAATAAAACATTGAAAAATACAAGGTAAAATATAATTAAATGTTCCCATGAATGATCTCTTCCGTAAGTAACACTAGAATTTATATGGAATCCATGTGTCCATTTTCTTTTACCCTACCTCAATAAACATATTGATGGCCACCTCCATGGATACACATGTCAAATTTTCTATAAGGAATAGAGATATGATATGGTTATCCAGTCCCTACTCCATCCCATATGAGTTGGAAAAATGTTTCCCGACCTTTCTATGGTTAAGTCCATAGTGTAATCTACCACAGAGGCTAAATCATAAGTTATCATCAAATTATAAACTAGCTACTAATAGTATTTAGATACTTTAACTATTTTTGATCATGAATTTCACATGAAAAAAAATAATGGATACCCAATGGATGAAAAAGAACTATTAGCTCTAAAAAATAATTAAAAAGATCATAGAGGATAACACTATTCCATTCAAAACCCTAAATTTCCCAACATTTGAGGAACCCTGTATGAAACTTTACTTATACAGATGTATTGATGACTCCAATATCAAAAAGATCTAAATTTTTCATGAATCTTCTAAATAAAGTCTTCCTTATTGAGCACATCTAAATACTTGGATACTGAAAATTGGGAAACATGATGCTAAATAGTGATACATAATAGTGCCTAAAATTTCTTGATTTGGCCTCATCATTTAGGAAAACCATAGTGGGAAAACAAAAAAAGGTCCTTGAATTGAATCACAAGCTACCATATGCTAAATCCCCATTTTGAGTAGAATGAAACTCTTACCACATCATTTCCTTTGTAGTAAAGAATATTAAACTCCACATAAAACAACTTTTGGAAACCATACCATTAAATCCTTGACTCATTATTCTCCCTATGAAATAATAAATATCCCTAGTGTGTAACACCTATCTTTTAAATGATATCCAATTTGGATCATATCTCATTCAAAGTATAGATCAATCTGGATGTGATCTCAATCTCCTCCAACCAGTTCTCTCCTTAATTATCAATGTAACTCCCCACATACTAATCCAAATAATGAAAATAAAACTAATCCATAATATTATTGTAAGACTAATCCTCCTTGACTAGGTTAACCATATTACTATTTACCTAATCATCCTTCCATGCCTTATTGATTTGAAGAACAAATGGGTGATGATGAGTAACCATCACTATAAGATAAAAATATATAATTATAAGCCTAGTGACAAAAAATACATTAAAGATCATTTAATAAGATTTATTTAAACTCCACAAGAATCACCCTGATTTAACTATACAAATAAATAACACATTTTTTATCTTCTAGGTATCTAATATTCAATTTTTATTACCTTTCATAGGGTGTTTCGTATGATTTAAGCCTTTTATTAAGATCATTGGGGGCCTTAATCACATGTTTCATAACTAGTTTCCCTTTTTTACATCAAACAATATGTTATAATAATATTATTTCTCTACAAAAATCATAAAATCTTCAATGATCCCTGTTTTCGAAGCTTTCACCGGGGCGCACACATCTGTTTGCTTGAGTGCAACAGGCGTGGATTTTGTTACCCCGCATTCCCTCTTTCCAAAGGCGGGCGACATTCACTCCTTGTTCAGGGACGTCTGCTCCTTGATCGAAATGGGATGATGGGATGTCGGTTCTTCCTTACATGGATTCCTTCTTAGAACTCATCACCGAGTCTGGGTCTCCCATATAGATTTAATACGTTGTTCGTGAAACTCTTCCTGGTGCCATATTTTCTTGGATACCAGTTAATTATGCTGCTTCTATCAGGACATTCCAAGGGGTCCGGCCAGGGCAGCAACCTTCAGTTAGGGGAGTGGTCATGCTGGTCATCACTAGCATGACTGGACACTGGGGATTGGTGTGTCTTTCTTCTGTCCCTTGTTATAGGGCTTCTCGAGGTTGCGGAAGCATGAGGCATCCCACATCGAATGTGTGGAATCATATTCCATAGGCATGTATCTGAGGTTTTCCTCAGCTTCCCATGTTTGACACAGGGTATGCCACGAGTTTAACATCCAACGGGGAAAAATCAGACTAAACAGAACACTGATTAGAGTGGATCATATTGATGAACCCCCTAGGGGGAACACCAATATTGGGGCCAACACGTGGGCAGCTCCCTAAATTTTGTGGAGGGGAATGAAGTGGAATGATCTCACCGGGATGTGGTGGCCTAGGTAAGAGTCAGGATGGATGATGGTTTTTGGCTTGAGCCTCGAAGAGACTTCCTACGTACCATGCCTTGACATGGATCAACGTCCGCGTAGTTCGGGTAGTGGGGAATACAGTTTACCATCATGCGGGACGAGGGCATTTGGGGCTTACGCTCTAAACGGCCCGAGGTTTTGGTGAATCGACATGGTCGGAATGATCGGGTGGTGGGCTTGAACCTCATGAGGCTTCCTACATACCATGCCTTTACATGGATCAAAGTCCTCATAGTTCGGGTTGTTGTCATCAGCGAACCGACGTGAAGATGGACCGAGGGTCCGATAGGATGATGGGCTTGAACCTCGTAAGGCTTTCTACGTACCATGCCTTGACATGGATCAAAATCCCCATAGTTCGGGATGGTTTCGTCAGTGAACCGATGTGAAGATGGACTGAGGGTCTGATAGGTGTTGGGCTTGAACCTCGTAAGGCTTCCTACATACCATGCCTTAACATGGATCAAAGTCCACGTAGTTTGGGATGGTGTGGGTGTCAGTGAACCGACATGAATAAGGACCTTGGTCCGATGGGTGATGGGCTTGAACCTCAGAGAGGCTTCCTACGTACCATGCCTTTACATGGGTCAAAGTCCTCGTAGTTCAGGATGGTGTGGGTCTTACACTCTAGGCTACCCAAGGTGTTAATGGGGCTTGGCGCACCGACACGGAGATGGTTGGGGCCAATAGTTTTTGGGCTTGAACCTCGTGGAGGCTTCCTATGTACCATGCCTTGACATGGATCAAAGTCCCCGTATTTCGGGTGTATAGCTTAACGTCATGAGGGATGGGGACGAAATATATTTTAACGTCATGCGGGATGGGAATGTTGTCATGGTCGATACTTACTCTAAGCCCACATGAGTCATGATCGGTGTGAGAAACAAGAGGCAGCAGGGACCAGACGATCACATCGTGAAAGGTGCATCCATGGGATGTGGAGTGGGGCTTATGCGTAGAGCGTCCCAGGGAGAGAAAGATTGGGACTTACACCAGGATGGAGGCCTGAAGGCAAAAAATCACAGCCAGAGAGGGGGATTGGGACTTACTTCAGGATGGAGTCCCTATTCCCTATCACGCCCTCTACTGGCCTTGGAACTGAGTAAGTGAGGAGGAATAGGGGTGCCGCCTCTTGCGAGAAAATATAGGGGCTTATACCAAGATGGATTCCCTTACCCTTGGACAAACTCCACTCCAGGAAGGAGGATATCACCCCTATGGAAACTAGGGGGTGTGGAGAATGTCCTAGTTGGGGGGACCCTGCGTGTGAGGCACAGGGTCAGGTCATAGTTTAATGTCATGTGTTGAAGACGATGGTGCTTGATAGTTTAACGTCCTATAGCTCGGATGAGGTGGGTTCACTCTGCACCCCTATGACTTACATAACCGGTACCCTCTAGTCCTTGTGGGAGGGAAGGCACCGTCAACTCCATACTGAGGGGGTTTCACGGATTGAACAATAGAGGGGTTCCCATTAGCGTGGCTATGTGAATAAGTAATATCCATTAGCGTGCCTATGCGAAGAAGCATTAGGCGCAGCAACGCTACGGGCGGTATCATCCAGGGGAATTTGAAGTCACATCATGACAACCTGGAGGGTCGCCCGGGAAAAGGATTTTCCAAGCAAAGGAGTCCATATGTAGGGGCCTTGTGGATATTTGTTGTCCCGCGTGGTGGAGGGCACTTGCGAAGGGGTGTGCTTCGTGAAGTGGGGTGCCTTAGCCTTAGCATTGGGCGAAGGTGAAAATGGGAGGTGCTCCTCGAAGTGGAAGGGCATTCACAGAGCACAACCTCATGGAGAAAAGGTGCCTCGTGGAGCAAGGTTTCAGGAAGCAATGTGCTTTGCGAAGTACAGTGATCCTGCCATAGAAAATAGATCAATTGTACATGAAGGGTACTTCATGAAGCATAAACGCTTCGTGATGACCTGGGTCCCCTTGGGGATACCCTTCCTTCGTGAAAGCCCTTAGGCTTTGCAAAAGTCATCCCTCAATGAAGAGGGGATAAAAATGAGACATTGGGGAGGAACTTCGCAAAGCAGAAGTACCTCGCGCAGCTCATGGTTCTCCAAGTGGAAGAGTGCTTCGCGATTCGGGAGATAAGAAGCTGAAAGGTCGGATTTTCCATCCTCCAGAGCTCAGGGGGAGCCTGGTATTTATAGGCAAGAGGCACCACATATCATGGCTCAAGCGGTGTGAAAAGGGGTTGAGTGGATACGTGGTGTGCTCGCGAACATCAAATGGGTTCATAGAGCATCCCTCCTCCTTCTCTTCGCGGCGGGCTCGTGAATGTCAAATGTGTTCGCAGAGCCTCCTGCCTTCGTTGCTTCGTAGAGGGCTCGAAAACGTCAAATGTGTTCGTAGATCCTCCCACCTTCTTTGCTACATGGAGGACGCGGTGCTAGGGGACTCCATGAAAGGGCTTCGCGAGGCAGTCCATGAGGCTGTCTTTGGGCCTTTTTCTTTGTTCCAAATTTTGGCGCCAACAAATGCCCCCCTCAGACTTAGAGCCACGGAGGGATCAAGGGTTAAAGTCTGAGGGAAATCTCCAAAATCCTCGGCTGTTCGCAGTGTGGATTCGCGAAGAAGGGGAGCGAGGTGGACAAGGGCCGCACGGACCGGGCGCACCGCGAAGCATTGCGCGAATTGGACGCGTCACGATGCTCCGAAGGTCGTTGCCTATAAATAAGGGGTCGGCCCTCTCTTTTTTCCTTTCCTTTATCTGTGATCTTTTCTTCTTGCGCTCTCGATTTTCAAAGCTCTGCGTACTCCACAAGTGATCTCTGTGAATTGAGGCTTTGCGGCACACATCGAGTGTTTGACTCCGTGTTTGCGCTCCGTGATCTGGATTTGAATATCAAGACAGCGCTTCCGCGAACAGTCTTCATGAGCGTCCTTCACAAATTCACTTCATGAGTGATCTTTGCGAACCATCCAACAAAAATTCCATGTTCTAGAACCAAATGGTCCACCAAGAAGCTTCCCAGGGGGTCCTTGCGAATGCCACCCAGAGGGACGAAATGTTGACCAGTCTGGGGCTAGGAGAGCTAGTCTAGAGCCTCTTTAACCATAGTTCTTTGGTGGAGCTTCTATCAGAGAGCCAAAAGAACTATCAGCAGTGCATGAGGTTGCCTATGTATGGCTTTGGGCTGAGGGGTGATGTCTTCATCCCTGCGGCAAGTAGGGATGAGCCAGTCTACTAGTTCTAGAGCACGTCGTGCCAGCACCGATGGTTCAGGGCACCCGTTGGTCATGCCCGGGAGGATTTTACGCCTTTCATTTCTGATTGTCTATACAATCACCTGAACAACATCAATGGGAGGGAATTTTAGCCAAAGACATCCCATCCCCTGTACCAAACCATCCTTAAGGCGGCATTGGGGAACCCGAAGAAGGGGTGGTCTGAGGAATGGGACCTGTGCCAGGGCGGCAATTTCATAGATTATTAGGCCTGGGCCTACTGGGTAGGCACCTTGTGTGAGGAGTTTTGGGAGGACTTGAGAAGAGTGGGCCGGTATGAGGCAGCTTGGGCTTCCCAGTTCCATATTTACCAGCCGAAACAGTTGATTCTGGAGCTGTTGAGCTAGTGGTCTCCAGGGACTAATACCTTTTACCTGCATCATGGGGAGTTCGGCATCAGCCTATGGTACATCCATCAGATCTCAGGGGGGTCCCGATACTGGGGCGATGTACGACGAATTCCTCCCCTCCATGGGTGCATGGGAGGATCCGGAGCATATGTCACGTCTGGAGATGGCACTGATGGAGCTCATACCTGGGGAAGACAAGGAGGTCGTGAGGGATGTCCACTTCAAGAACTGGTTCAAGAAGTTATTGAACTTCCCAAAAAATAGGCAGTTCCTGGAGAGGCCTTGAACTTGCCCAAAGGGTGCCTGAAGCAAGGAAAACTCATACTGGTAGATGTTGGAGAATAGCCAGTGGAAGACCTGGGGGTTCAGTGTCAGCACTTAACAACGAACAATAGTCAGGCTGGAGGCATTCATCGCACCCCTCATCTGTGGTTGGATCCTACCGGTGAGGGATACAAACATGGGAGTGCGGCCAAGAAAATTCTTCATAGCATCCAATTTGGTGACAGGAGGATGGATCAACCTAGGGATCCCAATGTTCGCCAAATTGTACAAAGTGGTGTGGCACATCAGTGAGGGGAAGAGGCCATAGAGGATATGCGGGCCATTCCACCTTCTGTACAGGTGGATGGTGGCGCACATCAGGGGTATATATGAGTATCGGAACCCCATCTCACCTCCGAGGTCGAACTTTCATCCCTCAAACTTGAACGCCGCGGGGAGATTTCCGACCAAGCTGACCACACCATCGGTTCTAAACCGGGTGTGGAAGGTGGAGGAATTCAATTTTCACCCATTCCCATTTCCAACGGGGGCCTCCAAGGATGATTTACGGGGAACATAAGAGCATCGATCCTACCTCCTGGCCTTTACAGGTGGAGTCCTGGTGGCCAGGGTGGACCGCGAGTGTCTCTGTGAGCTGTACACCACACACCAGTTCACTAGGCAATTTCAGTGCCTCCAGCGGCTAACCCTGCAGGTCTACCTGGGGGTAATCTATGAGGAGCACCCATGTGTAATGAGGTAGATGTGTCTCATGTTCACACAGGAAGATGAGAAGATGCCGATTGTATTGCCTCTGCTGACCACCGTCCTTGGGCTGATAAAAGAATATGCCCAGAGATGGGAGGTGGCCTACCTAGGGGATATGATGAAGTGACCAGTCATCCTGGTAGGTGAGGGTGAGCCTCCCCAACCTCGGGGTCGGGGCCGAAAGGCGATAAGGGCATTCCATAGTGGTGGGGATGTTGTAGCGGCGGCACCCGCACCAGTTGAGGAGGGAGCAGCAGTAGCGGGTATGGCAGTGGCAGCAGAGCCGGTGGTCCCAACAGAACAGAGTCATCTAGAGGGGAGGCTACCGATAGGGTTCTGTAGGATTTCCACACAGGCCATGGGGAAATAGCTATGCCACATTGACATGCTGTATAATTCTACCTTTCCGGACGCTTGGGACATCTGGAAGGTCAACCGGCAATTCCTTGGCCCATTCGAATTAGGGCAGCACCTTAACAGCCTTGGGATGGACTTGTTGGGGATCAACCCCATTAGATCCAGATTCACAATGTCCTAGGCAGAGGAGGAGCAATACATAGCAGAGCTTGAGGACTTCATCCATTCCCGGGGTGCCCTGCACCCAATGATAGACCGGGTGAGGGTACAGCTGGATCGGACGGTTCCTCCGCAGCTATCGGCCGCTGATCTGAGGGAGCAATTTCCCCTGCCAGATGAATGAGACAAGTCCTCCTGGGGGGACGAGGCTTGTAGGGAGATTCCACCGGAGGAGGGAGAAGTCGGCTTCCCATCCTCGGGTCTCGAAGATTTTGCAGAGGCTCTCGAGGTAAAATCCTATGTTCTTTATTCAGATCCTACCCTTTGGTTACTCTGGATTCCTTATCAGCGTTTGTACTGTGCAGGAGGACCTTGTGCATATACCTCATTCTCTCCCTTCAATGGGCGTCGACACGGAACCTTCAGGATCCGCACCCGTGGCTTCATCAACCTCTATGTATGGTGGGCCTGGGACAGTCAAGGAGGCACCCCTGGAGTCTCCAGCCCTGCCAACCGTATACGGGGGGTTGCGTCTCAGGGTTCTGATGACATCATCCCAAGAGTGAGACTAGGGATTTGACCTTTGTAAGTCTTCTCTACTGCATCCCAACTTCCATCCCCTGACCATGTTAAATGGAATTTACATCCCCTTCTTGGCGTGTACAGTCATTCAATTGGCCTGGGCTGCTGCGGCGAAGTTGGTCGGGGCTTCTGGTTGTGCTCTTCCCAGGGGCATGTCGATGGTCGTGTAGGTGAACATCCAGCCCAATTGAACCATAGTTCTTCCGACCACCATAGGGGCGCCACTGGGATTGTTCCTGAGATCATCATGGTGGGATCTGATGATAAGGACCAACTAGAAGATTCAGGCCCCACCACGCCCGATCCGATGCCAGACGTGGACCCGACCGAGGAGTTCCTGGGGGCATTCCCTGCATAAGATCCAACCAATCACGCCAACTGGGATGAGACATCCTCTGACGAGGAGGAAAGAAAGACATTATATCATTTATCATGGATTCTAATTATGTGCTTCATCAATGACACCCCCAAAGCACTATGGTTGCATGAGTTGGACAGACTTCGTTCGCACCTGTGTGAACTGTGTGCTGGGGGAGTGGATGTCCAACGTCCTCACATGCTCATCTGAGATCTTATGGCAGAAAGGATTCAAAAGTATTACTGAGGCCTTGGCGTGGGCTGGCAGCGGAGGAAGGCAGTGAACATAAAGAGGCTCCATAAGGATGAAGATGAGGTCCAGCGGCTGCAAAAATGGGAGAACAAGCACTTGACCTCCATTAACGCGCAATCTAAACTGATATCCCGACTGAAGTCCTAGCTGGAAGAAGCCGAAGAGGGACTGAGGTGAGCTTCTAGGGAGATGATCTCCATCTGGGCCGACATAGAGTTGGCCCTGATTGCGGCCAACGAATTGCTCCCTCTTGCCGACGAGGAGGAGCAGGGGTGAATAAGTGGCAACATCTCCTGGATTCCACCAGCCAAAGGGTGGTGGAGCTGCAACTTTCCTTCGACGAGGTCAATCCTTCCATGGGGGGAGTCGACCCCTGGGTACTGTAGTGATTACAAACCCTTTAAACGTACTTTCATGCTTTGGTTGTCTGAATACTGTAGCATAAATGAGTTCCATTGTTTTCATTTGTTTATTCCATCCTTATAATGTTCGCAGAGCATCCAGCAACCATTCCCTAAGCTCGTGTGGGTCAAGCCTAATGTGAGAAACAAGGGGTTGTCACCTCATCGCCCCATCCAAACGTAGGAGTGAAAACCAAGCTTCGGTCGTCTAGGGTTTGAAAAACCGGTCCGGATTTTCGGGAAATGGGAGAGGCCTGACTAGATAATGGAGTTCTGAGAATAGCCAAATTACCATTTTTTCAGTGTGCTCTTGTGCATGAACGGTTTAACGCCAGGGGCTCTAAAATCCATCCGAATAGATGGTAATGGGAGGTGTGAATCACGATACCCAGAATTCAGAACATTTTGGAGTGGCATGATAATAAAGAATAACTGTTGACCACATTCGAAACATAGTATTCTTATTGTATTAGCCTGGAGTGGGGATAACAAATGAGGTTCGACCATTGACCATGTTCGAAACACGGGACCTGTCGCAAATTCCATCTGTTTGTCTTCCGGAATGTTGGCCCAGGACAGTAGGCGGGTCATAAGCTGAGCATCCATACTGTTAGGGAGTTCCTCCAGACATGAAAGAGGATGAGGGTCTGAATAAGGGGAATACAAAGTGTGGAATGTGGAGTGAGGGTTTTTTTTAATAGAATACAACACTCTCGAAGTTACGCCACCATGGTGGGAGCACATTGTATGGGAGCATCATTTTGATCATGGATTATTCCTTCTTTCAGACAGGACCTCTCTGGAGAGGGATCTGTCACTTACCAATGTCATCTTTGGGCATCCTGAACTTGTTTAGGGCAGAGTTTCAGTTCCACAGTTCCCCACAAGGGGTCAGGCCTAGGGCCAGAAATGGTGAGGAACAAGACCTTACGATTCTTGGGGCTGGACCCTAGATGAAAAATTGGGGTGTTTCTACGTATCCCATGAGTATGGGAATCAATCCATACGTAGTTCTGGAAGCGCAGTGTAACCATAGACCAACACTGATAGGTGAAGTCCTCTCTGGCTGAGGCTTTGGTGCATCCCATGACTAACATGGGGCATCCTGAACTTGTTCAGGGTGGAACTGCAGTTTAATGTCATGCGTTGAGGACATATGGACTCCTGCAGTTTTACGTCATACGATAGGACGTGGAATGAAAGGGAAGATCCTAGGGAGCATGTGGTGCGGTAGCTATGAAACCGGCGTGAATGAGGACTTGGAGTTCAAATCACACCATGTACCCCTAGAGGAAACTCTTCAAGTCAAGAGACCAAGAGTGATAATTAGACTGGGCCCGAAGCAGAGTGGTCGGGAATTCCTATGTACCCCATGAGGATAGAAATCAAGACATATGTAGTTCTAAGAGTGCAGTTTAACATCCTGTGGGATGATGAGAAGCCTATCCACGTCGGTACACATCCTACCAAAACTACTAAGCCTGCGTGAGTCATGCTCGGTGTGGGAAACAAGAAGTAGTGGTGGGACTCTCCCGAACAGGAAGGGGCATGCTAGGACGAAGGGACACTCGCTGAATACCTGCCCAATGATGCTAACTCGTCCATGAAGCGCACCTATATGCGTGAAGAAACAAAGCCGATTATGTCGGAATTCCACTTGAACATGAGGAATTGGAAATGTGTGAATCATGATGCTCGAAATTTGGACTACAATGATGGAAATGTGACAATGGAGGATAACTGTTGATCGTGACAGAAACATAGCATCCACATCACATTGGCCTGGAATGGGGACAGACAAATGAGGGTCGACCGTTTACCATGTTCGAAACACGGGACCCATCGCAAATGTTGTCAAAAATCCTTAGGGATGTTGGCCTGAAATGGTAGGAGATCCCTTAGGCCTAACATCCAGGGAGCGCCATTAAGCCTAGAATCCATGTTTTCCAAGGGTCCTTTTGGATGTGGAAGAGTATGAGGATCCAAATAGTGAGCTCACAAAGCTTGGACATGGAACCAGGGTAATGTCCCCATGAAAATTCCACACTTTGGGCTCTTTGTCAAAACTCATCTGGCAGGGTAACTACAAAAACCGAGGTGAATGGGAACCGGGGGTTCTGACCACCACGTGTTCCTTGGAGAGGTTTTAGGTCAAGGGACCGAAAATGAGAGTTGGGCTAGGTGTGAGGCAAAGCGCAGAGGCGTTCCTACGTACCCTATGAGGATGGGGATCAAGCTTCACGTAGTTTTTGAAGTGGCACAGTAAGATACCAATGCCAAGAAGAAGGGGGAGTGTGGGTGTGGCCCTCGCACCAAGATAAGTGGAATTTGATAAATCTTGTTTTTCCTTCAAGGTGAGTGGTTTTTTTGTGAAGCGACAAGCCTAGGGTAGCAGGCCTTGGCATCGCCACAAGAATCAAGTCGTAGTAGGCGTTGACAAATAGTATGGCGAATGACCAATACCCAACATGATTTTCTCTATGATGAGGTCATCACAATGTAGTGTCGTTTTTTTGTCATGTGGCCAGGATGATAATATCACAGTTTAGGGTCATGTGATGGGACCATGCATGCATTTTAAAGTCACATTGCGCAGACGTAGCAGAGACGATGCTAGGTGGGGAATGGGTGCAGTGTAATAGAACAACCCTGACATGAATGGGGAAATGATCCCTTATCACACCGTACACAATTCTGAGAGGGGAACCATAGGGCAAGGGGCCCAAGTAGGGGAAAGAGGGAAAGGGGTAGGAGAAACTATCTCCCAACTGCGCTGGACCCGAAGACGAGGTGTTTGGGTGGTCCTACATATCCCATGAGGATGGGAATCATACCTCACATAGTTCTGAATGAGATCTTAGTTTATGGTCTTAGAGCTCAGACCGTAGAGGAGTGAAAACCCTCTAAGTAAGTGCAGACCTCCACACGATCCCTAAGCCCACGTGAGTTAAACTCGGTGTGGTAAATAAGGTAGGTGAATATCTTTTCCAATACTTGGGACGCACATCAAAGGGAAATCGGTGCGGAGTCTGTAATGACGGATTTTTTCCTCCCAACGCACGAATGCGCACTGAGGAATAGTACCAAGAGTTTCGGAGTTCTACTTAGAAATGATGAGGTGGAGAAGGATGTGAATCATGTAACCTACATTTTGGGATTAATGGGGTTGGTGTGGAGATAGAGGATAACTGTTGACCATGTTCGAAACACGGTATTCTTATCGCATTAGCCTGAAGTGGGACAACAAATGAGCATCAACCGCTGACCATATTCACAACACAGGATTTTTATCATTTTGTTGTCTGCGACCCTCGGGGGCATTGGCCTGTAATGGTAAGAGATCCCATAGTCCTATCATTCATGCCACTCGGGACCCATAATGGTAGGAGAGCCCTTAGGCCTATCATCTATGCCACTCGGGGGTCCCTTCGGGTGTGAAAAGTGATGGAATCCCTAATGAAGAGAAACACAAATCCTGAAAAGCGGGTGGAAGCATGTCCGATCAGAGTCCAACATTCCAGGTACTAAACCAGAGTACCCTTAGGCACATTGGTGAACCGCCGAAGAGGGTCTACGAGGGTGATCAGGAGGGAGAGGTACATGGTGTGGTCGTTACAAGCCTGACATGAACGAGGACATAATCCTATACCATGCCATATACTCCCCTTTTTGGGGAAGGGTAGGCCAAGGGGCCAAGGTGAAACAGAGATTTCTGGGAGAAGGGGTTGGACCCGAAGCCTAGACATTTAGGTGGTCCTACGTATCCAATAAGGATGGTAATCAATCCACACATAGTTCTCAAGATGCAGTTTAACATCATGCAGGATGAGGCGGGGATTAGGATACCCCCAAATAGGGGAGGTGTACGACATAGTGAATAAACCGACGTGAATGAGGACATAATCCCATACTACACCATACACTCCCATGAAAGAGCCTGGGTTGGGGGGTCTGAGAAGTCCAAGGGGCCTGAGGTTGAGCCTCAATTAAGAAGTCCTGACCAGCTTTCAGTTTAATATCTTGCAGTGAGGATGAGGGTCGGGGGCCCGAGAAGGCCACGGGGCCTGAGGCTGGGCCTTGGTAAGGAAGACCTGACCAGCTTGTAGTTTAACGTCTTGTAGTGAGGACGAGGGTCGGGGTAAGGTGTATCATTCGGGAATGTTTACAGCATGTTGACCAACCCGACGTGAATGAGGACATAATACCATACCATGCTGTACAATCCCAAAAGAGAGAACCTGGGTCGGGGTCCCAAAAGGCCAAGGGGCCTGATAGTTGGCATCACTTAGAGGGATTTCATTGCTTGGAGATACAGCGGGGCAGAATGAACCAATACACTTGATTTTTGGGATCTCTTGGGGTGCCCCTAACGGTCTGGATAGCTATTGACCATGTTTGAAACACAACGTCCCTATAGTGACCTGAAATGGGAACAACAAACGAGCATCGACCACGGACCATATTCAAAATGCAGGACTTGTATCGGCTTGTTGCTCGACATCCTTGAGGGATTTGGCCCGAAGTGGTAAGAGAGAGACCTTAGGTCTATCATCTGTACCATTCTGGGGCCCTTCCGTACAGGGAAGGTGGTGGAATCCCAGTCAAGGAGTGGACGAAGCATAGCTGTACCCATCTCTCAAAGAGGCAAACGTCTCCAGGGAGCGGTACGTATGGATAGTTTGAGGTTAGATCGAGATGAATTGGGGCAAGAGTGCACCCTCACCATACATATTGACCTAGGGGGGAAGATTCTGGTGTTTAGGTTGGGCCACAAGAAGAAATGTCTGGGAATTCCTATGTATCCCATAAGGATGGGAATCAAGCCATATATAGTTTTGAAGGCCCTGCAGTTTAACGTCGTGCGGTGAAGATGTGGGAGGATAGAAGAACGGGAGCCGTAACATGATGAGACCATTATAATCCTCGTATGAGTGGGGCTAAAGAAGCCTGCTCCATATCATGCGAGGATACTCCAATAAAGCTATACCCAGGGGGAATAGTCAAAGAGAAGAGCTTGGGGTTGGGCTCAAGACGAAGTGTCTGAGCGTTCCTACATATCCCATCAGGATGGGAATCAAGCCATACGTATTTCTCACAATTTAGTTTAACATCATGCAGGATGAGGCATAGTTTAAAGTCATGTAGGACTGGACAGTTTTAGGTCAAGTGGGACCATCATGCAGTTTAGGGTCATGCGGGACTAACATGCAGTTTAAGGTCATGCAGGACCATCGTGCAGTTTAAGGTCATGCGGGACAAGCCAGTTTAAGGTCGTGTCGGACTAGGAGGCTTAGGTAAAGTATTTCTTGAGGAATTTGGCATTGGTGGGAGGAGTTATATTCTCACCATCCATGGTCACCAAGGAGTATGCTCCATTGGGGTAAACCATGTGGACTATATAGGGTCCTTCCCATTTGGGATCTAACTTGGGTGGTTTCCTACCAGGGATCATTGGGGCTCGGAGGGCCAATACTAGGTTTCCTTTCAGAAATGAGCAGAGGCGAACCTTTTTATTGAAGGCTCGATCCATCTTGTTCTGGTGCTTTTCCAGATTGTGCAGGGCATGGAGCCTACTCTCGTCAAGTGCTTCCAATTCAGCTAGACGGATTTTGGCCACCTTATCTGGAAACTGCTGGTCGTAGACTGCAGTCCATAACGAAGGTAGATTTATTTTTATGGGAAGGACGACCTCAGATCCATACACTAAGGAATATGGGGTTACCTGGGAGGAATTGTGAGTCGTTGTCCGATAGGCCCAGAGGGCATTGGGGAGCTTGCTCGGCCAACTCTTCTTGTTATGACCAACCATTTTCTGCAAAATATTAGAGAGGGTTTTGTTGAATGCCTCGATCTGTCCATTTTCTTGCGCGTGATAGCGAGAGGTATGGTTTGAACAGATATTGTACTTGGCATACAATTTCTTCAGCTCGGCTGCTTGGAAGTTGGTGCCATTATCAGTAATGATGGCATGAGGAACTCCAAACCAGTGGATGATATTGGAGCTCACGAAGTCAACGATGGAATGGGCCTTGACTTCCTCGATCATAATTGCCTGTTCCCACTTGGAAAAGAAATCTGTGGTGGTCAGGATGAACCTGCACTGGAGAGCTATCACTGGTGGATATAGTCCCACAATATTGAGTCCCCACACCACAAATGTCCAAGAGTACTTGGTGGAGTGGAGGGGTTCTGGCGGCCGATGCAGGAATTTAGCATGCACTTGTAATGTATGAAATCTCTTGGAAAACTCAATACAATCATGGATCATAGAGGGACAAAAGTACCCCAGTCTTAAGATCTGGTGGGACAGCTTCAGGCCAGCTTAATGGGCGCCACAGGAACCGGCATGAACCTCTTGCATGACCTCTGGGATCTTAACTCCATGAATGCAATGGAGGAGAACACCATCAAAACCATGCTTATAGAGGATCTTCTCAGGACTAGGACAACTCTAGAGGGTAAACTGCAGCGCGCGGTGTCGGATTCGCTCATGCTCGGCCCGATCATTCGGGAGGAAACCATTTTGAAGATACTTGACAAAGGGGTCTCCCCAGTCGGAAGTCACTTCGATCACTGGACCTGAAGAGCCTAGTGGTCCTAATGTGGAGGATTCGGTGGTAAGGTGGCTTACTCGTAGGTCGTCGTCATCCTCTGGGGTGACGGGGCCAATGAATCTCTGGTGGGCCACATGTATAATCAGATCATCCTGCTCGGGCTCTGCAAGTGATGCGGATAGGCTGGCCAAAGCATCCACTCGACCATTCTGTGACTGAGTGACATGGGTAACCTCCATTCGAGAAGGGAACTTGTCCATTAGATGGAGGGTGCACTCCAACAATGGTGTGATCTCTGTCTTCTTGACAACATATCCACGGTTGACTTGCTTAATGACCCGCTCAAAATCCCCTTTCACATGAAAATGGGGCACATCGAAATCAAGGGCCAGCTCGAGACCAGTGATAAGAGCCTGATACTCTGCCTCGTTGTTGGTGTAACCTTCTGACAACAGGAATGAGTATGGTATGATGGATTGTGTCGGGGTAATGAAGACGATACCCAGGCCCACTCTATTGATCCTAGGAGCATTGAGCCTCCTACTGGTGGGACTCTGGGAGGCACCATCAAAGTGCATCTTCCAACATGGGAAAACTTGATCAACCGAGATGATTTCCTCATCAGGAAAATCCAAGTCTAAGGGCTGGTCCACAGATGTTGAATGGGCAGCTAGAAAGTCTGTCAATGCCTGCCCCTTGATATCCATCTAGGGCACGAAACTGATGTTGAACTGTTGGAGAATCACCACCCACCGCGCTAGATGGCCGGTCAATATGGGGTGATTCAAAATGTACTTCAGCTGGTCTACCCGGGAGACCAGCTATACCTCATGGTACTGCAGGTAATGTTGCAACTTCTGCACAGTAAATACGAGCGCAAGGAATCTCTTCTCGATATGGTATTATTCAGTATCTGTATCAAGAAGCATGCAGATGAGGTAGTAGAGACTGTTCTCTTCCCCCTCGTTGTTCTTCTGGGCGAGAAGGGTGCCGATATATTGATCCAGGGCAGTGACATACTGGATTATAGGCTTACCGGAGATGGGTGGCATCAAGACCAGAGGTTGGAGAAAATATTTCTTGATCTCCTCAAAGGCGTCCTGGAACTCCTCATCCCATTCATAGGCAGAGCCCTTCTTCATTAGCTGAGAAAATGGCATACACATTCCAGCCATATTCGCAATGAATCAGCACATGTAGGCCAAGTGGCCTTGAAAACCTCAAATATATTGAATATTGCTCAGGGGAGGCATCTGGATGATGGCTCTAATCTTCTCGGGGTCAATCTCGATGCCTCGGTACCTGACAAAAATGCCAAGAAACTTCCTATAAGTGACCCTAAAGGCGCACTTCAACGGGTTCGTCTTCAGGTGGTGGGAATGGAAGAAACTGAACACTTTATCAAGGTCCTTGAGATGGTCCTGGCACTGGTGAGAGTTTACCGTCATATCATCCACATAGCATTCCACCAATGTTTCTAGGATTGGCTTGAATATGTGATGCATGGCCCACTGATAGGTGGCACCTGCATTCTTCAGGCCAAAGGGCATAACCTGGTAACATAAAGTACCTTGGGGAACCCTGAAAGTAGTAGACTCCTCATCCTCAGGGGTCATCCAGATCTTATTATATCCAGAATAACCATCCATGAAAGATAGGGCTTGGAACCCGGTCATAGCGTCGATCAACAATTCTGTCACCGGCAGGGGAAAATCATCCTTCGGACAGTGACGGTTGAGATCTCGGAAGTCGATAAAGACTCTGATCTGTATGTTCTTATTTCTGACTGGCACAATGTTGGTTATCCACTTGGGGTACTGGACCTCCTTAATGAATTTTTCTTTGATGATCTTTTCAACTTTGGCCTCGACCATGAAACCATGGGAAGGGTGCATTTTTCTGGGAGGCTTCTTGAACCCACGATGGTTTTTTGGGAGACCGAGACGGTGGACGACTACCTGGGGATCTAGCCTTGGCATCTCATCATAACTCTAGGTAAAAACATCACGATTCTATTTAAGGAAGTCCACATACCGTTGCTTCTCCTCAAGGGACATGGCGACACTGATCAATGTGGGTCTTGGATCTTCCTTGCTACCAAGGTTCACCTGTACCAGTTCATCAACCGTGGCAGAGACACCTTCTTCAAAGGTGGGGGTAGCATCTTCTAAATCCTCTTCTTCACTTGTGGAGGAGGGATTGCCAGTGGTTGAGGCTTCTCCTTGGTTGGAGGAACCTGACAAGAGGCTGGTACTAGCCTGGACAGTGGTGGACAGCACATCAGGAGATTCACGTGCCGCTGAGACCATGGCAATGAAGGTAGTCGATCCAATCTCATCTAGTCTTCAGCCCAGAGGGCCATGCTTGATGATGTAAAAGAAATAGTGGTGAATCAGCTTGAGTCGGTTAATCCCAGCCCCAAAAAACAGACATGTATGAAGTATTTTTGTTGCCATGGGGCGGACATCTTGATACCGTACAGGGGTAGGAGGTTCTGGGATCACCCGATCCTGGTTTGTGTAGGAGTATGAGGTGATTTCCTATCATCGGTTGGACTTGGTAATATGCCTTCCTCTTGTACCTGAAACAACAAAGCATTGTCCCATGTTGGGGGTCGGGGCCTCCAATAAATGAATTGGGAAGACCTAGGCATCATCCAGACCTGCCCAAGGATCACTTGTGACCAGGGCGGGCTCAACCTCACTTTCCAGAATCTGCTTATCCTTGCTCTTGTAATAGTCAGCATCCAGATAACGGGCGTCACAAGAGGCAAAAGGAGATGCATCACCTTGGAGTATGCCTACTCAACCATTAAGGGAGTACTTGAGGCACTGGTGATACGATGAGGGGAACGCCGCATGCAGGTGGAGCCATGGCCTTCCCATCAATGCATTATATGTGGTGTCCTGGGAGACGACCATAAATTCAGTACTGGAAACTAGGCCACTGAATTGGGTCTTCAAATGGATCTTGCCGACCGGGGTCTGATCTGTCCGGTCATATCCCTGGATCCTTAAATAAGAGGGTGTCAGGTCATCCTCGGATAACCCCATCTTATGCAGTGTTCGCATCGGGATAAGGTTGATCCGAGAGCTGGTGTCAACGAGATAGTGGAAAACCTCAACACCGTTGAATTGGCCAGTGATGTACAAAGGTCAGATGTTCCGCTGTATGGGAGAGCCTTCATCCTCTCCAAATAACGAAATTTTGGCTTGTCATTCAGTAGTCCCAACTACTTTATCATGAAAGGCTTCTACAGCTGCTACCTCAGTCTCAAACTAGAGGGGGGGTCCTTAAAGCCTCAGTGAGGGCCTCACACATATCTGACGGTAGGCGGAGGGCTTAGAGGATGTAAAGCCTCGCTGGGATGCCGACAAAGTTCTTTAGAATATCATACTTTCGCGCCAGGCGTGAACTTCTTCTTTTAGGAGGCCGCTCTGCGATTGGAGGCATGGCAGACCCTGTCGGTTGGACTAGCGACTGGCTGGTGCTAGGAATATCCCATTGCTCACTAGTCGAAGCCTGAAGAGTAGCCACCAGATGAGGTCTGGGTGCCTGATGTCGACCTGTATCAGGGCGAAGCTGGTCGCAGTATGCTCGAAGTGGCTCTACCTGATCCAGTAGCAGAAACTGTGGTGAAGGCAGTCCTGACGACACCAGATGGGAAGGTTGCGACTGCTGAGATCTGCGCTGGGCCTGCTGTCTGGTCTGAGTGGCATTCATTTCCTAGATAGAGGTTCCAACTGGTGCACCTCGATGACCCATGTAATCGTGGCTCCGCCGATGTTGGCATCGTCTGAGGATGTTGGGGAGGTTTGCCTGGCGTTCCCCCTTGTCGGGAGTCATATAGGGGTTTACCAACTCGACGTTGTTAACCAAAGTGTACCCTTGACTGTCACTCGAAGAATCATCCACCACTGTGAGAATTCTAGGAGGGATCCCCATCTCCGGGGGCATGAAGTCTCAGAGAGTGCTGGACGATGATGGCATCGGCAGGGCACGTTGCTTCTTCTTGCGTTGTTGATGCTTGCTCTTCTGGGAAGAGGCCGGTTGAGATGATGATGCAGAGGTGGTGGTCGGAGCTTCTGAAGGCTCCAGCTGATTCAGGCGTGCCCAAATGATTCCATGGTCATGAGAGACCATTTTATGAGCCATTCAGTCATCAAACTTTTGGGACTCATGGCTGGGAACCAGCTACCACTCACCTTTGTCGTTACTACCACTTTCTGACCCCACAAAGACACATGCCACTTGTGTCAGAGCTGGGCCCAATCTGACTATGTTATTATTGACCTGGTCTTGGAGCAAGTCCTTAAACACATAGCACTACTTGAGGGTGTGCCCCAGAATCTGATGGTAGGGGAAGTAGTTGGGGCGATCGGTGAGATTTGCCTCTTCTGGCCTTTTGCACTCAGGAAAGCATACAATCCCCTGCTCTTGGGAACTACGGAAGTAACTAGGGACCTAGTTATCACTGAATGAGTAAGTTTGGTGTCTTCTTTCCGAATAGGGAGCCCTTGGAGACTGGACTTGATGAGGAGACGAAGGGGCTTGTTGAGGAGGCAGAGCCTGATTATCCCGCCTGGGTGGTGGCAGCGCATTACACGGAGGCGCCTGCCGATTCTGAGGATGCTACAGAGCCGGAGGCTACGCCTAAGGTGGAGGGCCTCTATGAGGTTGTGGGGCAGGTGCTACTAGTAGAAATTCTAGCTACCTGGGGGCCTCTATCTAGGCCACCACGGCAGCCTCAGCTCTAGCATCTCTCCTTGCTGGGATCACAGGGGGCAATGGACGTGCCTGCCTGGCCTATTGCAGGGATTCTTCATGGCGTTGGGCCTTATCTGAGAAGTCTCAGAATCCTCTAGGATATTTCTGGGTGATCATGGAGGGAACCAGTTCCATCTTGACATTCCCTACGCACATTGTCAGTAATTTCTCCTGAGTCAGTGGCATGTCGAGAGAGTATGTGAGCCCCTTCCACCAGGTGATAAAGTCCACGACTCACTCATCCGGCCTTTTTTCACTTGAAGAGTTCTGTGATGCTTGTCTTTCAGGTGGTAGATCTGAACTGGTAGAGGAACATCCTGCGAAGGTCCTCCAAATTGGTCACGGATCCAACAGGGAGCTGGCTGTACTAGATGAATGTCGTCCCCTCTAGTGTCTGAACGAAACAACGGAGCATGGTGGCCTCCTGCTGCGTTGGAGTCCCCAACATGGGCCCACACCTCAAATTGAAGTGGTATAGGTGTTTTGGTAGGTCCCTTGTCCCGTTAAATAGGGAGTAGTTGGGATTCCCGAAACACATAGGTTCTGATATATCATCCACCCATGCCGGGTATGGCTTGCCATCCGGTGGGATTTCCACCTGCCTCATTTCCAATGCCTCGAGGTGGGTGATGAGTGCCGACATAGGATCATCCCGGCGGGGTCCCTGTATTGAAGAGGATCTCTAATCACAAGTGCATTTTCAGGCTCTTCGACATGGTAGATGGGTTCAGCGGCTTGCAAAGCGACTGGTGGGACGGCCTGCGGAGCAGCTGGAGGAACCCAGGTAGGATTCCTTGGATTGTCACGCCGTTCGGCAGGGTTTGGTGAGACATATTGCACCTTGTTTCCCTAATTTCTGGCTTCATACCTATCGGTGGGAGCAGCATGATCAGGGTTGCTCGGAGGCATATTGCCGGGGGAAATTGTTCCTGCCCCTACTGCCCCTGGCCTAGGATCACCATAGTCGGGTCGTCTCTCTATCGTGTGTTCAGCCAAAAGTTCATCGACCAACCACTTTTTCTTAGCAAGTTTCTGGTGCAACGCGGCCTTCTCAGGGTCCTCTTCCGTCTTCTGCACTAAGGCAGATGGTTCAGAGTTCTTGATAGCTCCGACAGGCTCTTTTCCCTTACTAACATTCCAGCTGAGCACCAATGACTTAGTGGGCGCAGGGAGAACTAGGAGATTCCTCTACTGACGGGTAATCCTCCCTGATGGGTCCAACAGTGGTGTCACACCATCAGAAGGTAAGTCTCCATAAAGAAAATCCAGCTCTTCCTCCTTGTCCACTATGTCGGCCATGTGTACCGTGACCCTTCCTGGGGGCATGTCCTCAATATCGCATAGCGATTCGGGTTGCCGTCGGATAGGGCTGAAGAGGAGGGAAACATACTACCTCTATCCATGGACTTTCACGTGGGGGGTTTCTTCCCTGATGATTTTACGGAGTACCTTAATACTATGAACGCATTTCCACTGAAGGGCCTTATGACGGCCTGGTGACTTAGGGCGCTGGGCCATGGGGAGTGCGGCCAGATTGACTAGACGACACTGCTCACTGATGTCCTCAAAATGCGCTTGTCTCCTTGGATACACCATGCGCTGATGACGGAGAATGAAATGCGTCTCCCAAAGGGTGTAGAGAAGAAATTCAACTTCCTCTAGGGTGAGGGACTCAGGTATGTAGAAATTATGTGCTGCTACGGGCCATAACTCCTCAGGGAAGCGGTCAGCTGCAAGGATGCTCCAGAAGCTCATCGGTTCAATTTCAGGGTCTAGCCCTTGATTTCCCCACTCACCCATTGGGGGTGGTTGAGGAACCGGCAGCATTACTGAGGCAGACAGCTGGGATGGCAGGTTGGCTGGTGGAGAATGCGGCAAACGGGCCAACTGGCCGCCAATTCATAGGTTTTCCTTCGAGGAGTGTAGTGACATGGATGCTACGTTGTGATTGGATAGGATGACGGCCACCATTTCTGGCTCAGGGGCTAGGGCTTCCGGTGGTGGGTCGCGATACTGATTGCCTGCCATTGGTCCCCAGAATAGCTCTCTGTGATCTCTCGTGGAGGTAGAAAGCGTTTCTAGCGATGATTATGGTGATTGCATGACCGTAACCTGTGGGGTCACTAAATCTTCATCCTCCTAGATAAACCTGCGGAGGGAGGCGGGAATCTTGTGGACCTTGCATTCTGGAAGTACCATACTGATGCGCCTCATCCCCGCTCCGACCCTTGACTCAGATGAGCAAGGGGAGGGTTCTTGAGCTGAGCTACACTCCACTCTAGAGTCTGAGAAATGAACCGGCTTGATCTCCGTCTGGGACTTCCCAAGATTCTTTTTGTGGTGGCGAAGACCCGCCTTTCTTCCCCTGGGTGGCTCCTCAGGACAGGGATGATTTCGTACATGTGGTCCTTTGGCCATGCTGGTTCCAGGGCGGAGAGGACTTCCACTTGATACATCTGGGGTGCGAGGAGCACTGGGAAGAATTTCTAAGGGTACATGGAGAGGACCTTAATGAACAGTGCCCAAGTGGGAAATACCTCCACAGGAAATGGCGGGATCATGGGGAGGACCTCCATTCTTGGTGCGGGTGGAGTGAGGATAGCCTTCATACATCTGGTTTCCGGGGCAAGGAGGACCTTCACCAGTTGCGGAGATGACGTAAGGTGGATCCCCACGTTGGAGAGAGACTAGACCGCGGGGCGGACCCTCATTTGGATTGGGGGTGGCACGAGGCAGACTTATGTGTCGAGCCTCGAAGCGGGGAAGACCTACGCTCACGGTGGTGGTGGTAAGGGGAGGACCTACATACTGGGTGGCATCATGGTGAGTTAGTTCACGACGCCCCCCCGCTCATGCCTGTGATCAGGAGAGTCGACCCAGCCTACCCGTGGGGTAGTTGGGGCCTCAATCCCGGTTGGGCATAGGATCACCCCTGCTCAGTGTATGCAGGGACTTGATGATATGCGTCAGAGGTGGCTTAGTCCACAGTAGTTGTTGACGTTGACGCCTCTTAATGGGCGTCCTCAGCTCGTGCTCGATGCTGGCATCGGGTCAGACAAGCTAGTGCTGGTGGCACAGGTGCATGGCTTACCTGCTCTTTCAGCAAGGTCGGGCGGCGGCGTTGACGCGACTGGGTGGAGGCCCTTTCTAGGAGCCCCTGGACTGAGACTCTGACCGGGTTGGGCCGGACAACACCCACCTCATCAATGTAAGGTAGAGAGTCGTCGAAGTGCTTCGGGGACAGGCTCCTGAAACGATTGAATATTGGGGTGGGGAGCAGTGGCTCCCTGCGCGGCCCTCAGGAGCGGTGTTGACGGCGGGGCCTGGACGCCTCCAGATCCAGGCAGGCCATATCCCAGGTCGAGATTATGCCCTCCTCCTCATAACGACGCATGAGTTCGTTAATCACCCTTCATTGGATGGCTTTTTATGGGGAGATGGGGAGTGGGTGCCCCACGATTGTGGATGCAGACGTCGTTGCGGCAGTAGTGGAGCCGCGCGGAGCGGCTGTGCTGGCATTTCCCATGCCCCTCTGTAGGCAGGCGGGCGGTGATCGCGTTCCCAAGAAACCAACCTGATTCCTGAGAAGTAGGGAGATTAACTCATCAATACTACTAGGAAAAGAAATCGACAACCAGTGCCCCAGGGTCATTCTGTCTTCTGTGACCGGTAAGAGGGATCCACGCTGACAACGTCACAGAACGGGATGCCCAACATTATACTGCCCCAACTTCTGGTGAGTTTCACACCAGGCCCGCTATTTTCTTGGTGGGACCTAGCGTCGGGTGGCTGGATCCGGATGACACGTCAATCCATGGATGCCCCGAGCGTTACTAATCCCTATATTGAGGAGAAGAACTTCACGTCGGGTTCACCATTTCTGTTTCCGACACTTTCGTCGGGGCACGCGCGTCCGTCTGCTTGAGTGCGATAGAAAAAGCTTTTGTTACCCTACATTCCCACTTTCCAAAGGTAGGTGGCATTCACTCCTTGTTCAAGGACATCTGCTCCTTGATCGAAACGGGATGATGGGATGTCGGTCCTTCCTTCCGTGGATTCCTCCTCAGAACTCGACACCTAGTCTAGGTCTCCATCATAGATTTAATAAGTTGTTCATGAAACTCTTCCCGACACCATATTTTCATGGATACTAGTTAATTACGCTGCTTCTTTCAGGACATTCCAAGGGGTCCAGTCAGGGCAGCAACCTTCGGTTAGGGGAGTAGTCACGATGTGCATCACTAGCATGTCTGGACACTGGGGATTGGTGTGTCTTTATTCTATCCCTTGTTATAGGGCTTCTTGAGGGCACGGAAGCCCGAGGAATCCCACATCGAATGAGGGGAATCATATGCCATAGGCATGTATCTGAGGTTTTCCTCAGCTTCCCATGTTTGACACAGGGTATGCCGCAAGTTTAACGTCCAGTGGGGACAGATCGGACTGATCAAAACACTGATTAGAGTTGATCAGATTGAGTGACCCCCCTAGGGGGAACACTGATATTGGGGCCAACATGTGGGCAGCTCCTTGAATGCTGTGGAGGGAAATGAAGTGGCATGATCTCACCGGGATGTGGCGGCCCGGGTAAGAGTCAGGATGGATGACAGTTTTTGGGCTTGATCCTCGAAGAGACCTCCTACGTACCATGCCTTGACATGGATCAAAGTATACGTAGTTCGGGCACTGGGGAATATAGTTTACCGTCATGTAGGACGAGGGAATTTGGGACTTACTCTCTAAATGGATTGAGGTTTTGGTGAACCGACATGGTCGGAATGACCGAGTGGTGGGCTTAAACCTCGTGAGGCTTCCTATGTACCATGTCTTGACATGGATCAAAGTCGTCGTAGTTTGGGTTGGGGTTGTCAGCGAACCGAAGTGAAGATGGACAGGGGGTCCGATAGGATGATGGGCTTGAGCCTCGTAAGGATTTCTATGTACCATGCCTTGACATGGATCAAAATCCCCATAGTTCGGGATGGTGTCATCAGTGAACCGATGTGAAGATGGAACGGGGGTCTGATAGGTGTTGGGATTGAACCTTGTGAGGCATCCTACGTACCATGCCTTAACATGGATCAATGTCCCAATAGTTTGAGATGGTGTGGGTTTTGGTGAACTGACAAGAATAAGGACCTTGGTCCGATGGGTGATTGGCTTGAACCTTAGGGAGGCTTCCTACGTACCATGCCTTGACATGTATCAAAGCCCTCATAGTTCAGGATGGTGTGGGGATTACACTCTAGGATACCCAAGGTGTTAATGGGCCTTAGCGCACCAACACGAATATGGTTGGGGCCAATAGTTGTTGGGATTGAACTTCAAGGAGGCTTCCTACATACCATGTCTTGACATGGATCAAAGTCCCCATAGTTCTGGTGTATAGTTTAACATCATGCCAGATGTGGATGAAATATAGTTTAACATCATGCGGGATGGGAATGTTTCCATGGTCGATGCTTACTCTAAGCTCACGTGAGTCATGCTCAGTATGAGAAACAAGAGGAAGCAGGGACCTGACGATCACGTCGTGAATGGTGCGTCTGTGGGATGTGGAGTGGGGATTACGCGTGGAGCGGTCCAGGGATAGAAAGATTAGGACTTACTCTAGGATGGAGACCCGAAGGTGACAAAACGCAACGGGAGAGAGGGATTGGGACTTACTCTAGGATGGAGGCCTTATTTCCTATCACACCCTCCGCTGGCCTTGGAAACGAGGAAGTGAGGAGGAGTAGGGGTGCCGCCTCCTACGAGAAAAGCTAGGGGCTTATACCAAGATGGTTTCCCTTCCCCACAGACAAACTCCACTCCAGGAAGGAGGATATCACCCCCTGTGGAAACTAGGGTGTGTGGAGAATGTCCTAGGTGGGGGGACCCTATGTGTGAGGCACAGGGTCAGGTCATAGTTTAACGTCATGTGTTGAGGACGATAGTGCTTGGATTTTTAACGTCCTATAGCTCAGATGTGGCGGGTTCACTCTACACCCCTAGGACTTACATAACCGGTACCCTCTACTCCTTGTGGGAGGGAAGGCACCAGCAATGCCATACTGAGTGGGTGTCGTGGAACGAACCATCAAGGGGTCCACATTAGTGTGGATATGCGAAGAAGTAATAGCCATTAGCGTGCCTATGCGAAGAATCATTAGGAGCTACAACGCTATGGGAGGTATCATCCAGGGGAATTTTAAGTCACATCATGCCAACCAGGAGGGTCGCATGGGAAAAGGATTTTCCAAGCATATGAGTCCATATGTAGGGGCCTTGTAGAGCTCTATTGTCTCGCATGGCGGAGGGCAATTACGAAGGGGTGTGCTTCGTGAAGTGGGGTGCCTTATCCTTAGCATGGGGCGGAGATGAAAATGGTAGGTTCTTCGAGAAGTGGAAGGTCATTCGCAGAGCAGAGCCTCACGGATCAAAGGTGCCTCGAGGAGCAAGGTTTCAGGAAGCAATGTTCTTCGCAAAGTATAGTGATCCTGCCTTAGTAAATGAATAAAGTGTACATGAAGGGTACTTCATGAAGCATAAACTCTCCACGATGACTCGAGTCCCCTTGGGGATCCCCTTCCTTCATGAAATCCCTTAGGCTTCGCGAAAGGCATCCCTCTCGAAAGATGGGATCAAAAGGAGACAATGGGGAGGCACTTTGCAAAGCAGAAGTACCTCACGTAGCTCATGGTTCTCCGAGCGGAAGATTACTTCGTGATTCAGAAGATGAGAAGCTGAAAGGTTGGATTTTCCTTCCTCTAGAGATCAGGGGGAGACTAGTATTTATAGGAAATAGGCGCCGTGGATTAGGGCTCAAGCGGCGCGAAAATGGGTCGGGTGGCTTTGCGGTGCACTCACGAACGTCAAATGGGTTTTCAGAGCATCCCGCCTCCTTCGCTTTGCGACGGGCTCGTGAACGTCAAATGCATTCACAGAACCTCCCACCTTCTTTGCTTCACAGTGGGATCGCAAATGTCAAATGAGTTCGTGGAGCCACCTGCCTTCTTTGCTTCGCGGTGGTCACGGTGTCGGGGGACTCTGCGAAAGGGCTTCGTGAGGTAGTATGTGGGGCCGTCTTGGGGCCTTTTTCTATGTTCCAAATTTTGGCACCAACAAATTCCCCCCCCCCCTCAGACTTGGAGCCGTAGAGGGATCAAGGGTCGAAGTTTAAGGGAAATCACCAAAATCCTCAGCCGTTCGTGGTGCGGATTCACGAAGAAGGGGCGCGAGGTGGACAGGGGCCATGCGGACCAGGCACACCATGAAGTTTTTCGCAGACTGGACATGCCACGATGCTATGAAGGTCGTCGCCTATAAATAGTGGCTCAGCCCTATCTTTTGTCCTTTACTTTCTCCGTGATCTTATCTTCTTGCACTCTCGATTCGCAAAGCTCTGCGTACTCTGTGAGTGATCTCTGCGAATTGAGGCTTTGCGGTGCACAACGAGTGTTTGAATCCACGTTTGCACTCTGTGATCCGGCTTTGTATGCCGAGGCAGCGCTTCCGAGAACAGTCTTCATGAGCGGCCTTCGCAAACTCACTTCGCGAGCGATCTTCATGAACTAGTCAACCAAACATCCAAATTCTGGAATAGAATGGACCACCAAGAAGCTTCCCAGGGGTTCCTTGCAGATGCCGCCCGGAGGGATGAAATGGAGAGCATCCTGGGGCTGGGAGGGCTAGTCCGGAGCCACTCGGACCATAGTTCTTTGGTGGAGATGCTATCAGAGATCCAAAATAACTATCTTTAGTGCAGGAGGTTGCCTCTGTATGGATTAGGGCTGAGTGATGATGTCTTCATCCTTGCAGAAATTAGGGATGAGCCAGCCTACTGGTTCCAGAGCACGTCGTGCCAGCACTGATGGTTCAGGTCGTCTGATGGTCATTCCTGGGAGGATTTCATGCCTGTTGTCGCCGACTGTCTGTAAAATCACCTGAACAACATCTACGGGAGGGAATTGCAGCCGGAGACATCCCCACCCCTGTACCGAACCATCCTTAAGGCGGCGCTGGGGAACCCGAAGAAGGGGTGGTCTGAGGAATGGGACCTGCGCCAGGGCGGCAATTTCACGGATGATTAGTCCTGGGCTTACTGGGTAGGCACCTCTTACGAGGAGTTCGGGGTGGAGCTAAAAAGAGTGGGCATGTATGAGGCGGCATGGGATTCCCAGTTCCTTATCTACCAGCCGAAACAGTTGATGTCGGAGCTGTTGAGCCAGTGGTCACCGAGGACCAATACCTTTCACCTGCATCATGGGGAGGTCGGCATTAGCCTATGGGACGTCCATCAGATCTCGGGGGTCCTGATATTGGGGGATATGTACGACGAATTCCTACCGGTCATGGGTGCGTGGGAGGATCCGGAGCAAATGTCGCGTCTTGAGATGGCACTGATGGAGATTATGCCTGGGGAAGACAAAGAGGTCATGAGGGATTTACACTTCAAGAACTGGTTCAAGAAGTTCTTGAACTTCCCGGAAAACAGGAAGTTCCCGAAGAGGCCTCGAACATTCCCGAAGGGTGCCCAGAGCAAGGAAAAATTGCACTGGCGGCTGCTGGAGAATATCCAGTGGAAGACCTAGGGGTTCAGTGTCAGCACTTAACAACGATCAATAGTCAGGCTGGCAGCATTCATCGCAGCCCTCATCTGTGGTTGGATCTTTCCAGTGAGGGATACAAACATGGGAGTGCATCCAAGCACTTTTTTCATGGAATCCACTTTGGTGATAGGAGGACGGGTCAACCTGGGGATCCTGATGCTCATTGAACAAAGTGTTGTGGCACATAAGTGAGGGGAAGAGGCCACATAGGATTTTCGGGCTGTTCCACCTCCTGTACGGGTAGATGGTGGCACACATCATGGGTATCTATGAGTATCTGAACCCCATCTCTCCTCCGAGGTCGAACTTTCATCCCTCAATCTTGAACGCCTCGGGGAGCTTTCTGACCAAGCTAACCGCACTATCGATTCTAAACCAAGTGTGGAAGGTGAATGAATTCAATTTTGAATCATTCCCATTACCAATGGGGGCCTTCATAGATGATGGTTGGGGAACATAAGAGCATCGAGCCTACCTCCTGGCCTTTCGAGGTGGAGTCCTGGTGACCAGGGTGGACTGCGAGCGTCTCTGCGAGCCGTACACCCCACACCGGTTCGCTAGGCAATTCTGGTACCTTCAATGGCTGACCCCGTAGGTCTACCTGGGGGTATGCTATGAGGAGAACCCATGTGTAATGAGAAAGATGTGGCTCATGTTCACACAGGAAGATGGGAAGATGCGGAATGTATTGCCTCCACCGACTTCCGTCCTTGGGATGATAAAACAATATGCCCAGAGCTATGAGGCGGCCTACCCAAGAGATATTCTGAAGTATCCAACCATCCTGGTAGGTGAGGGTGAGCCTCTCTGGCCTCGGGGCCAGGGCCAGAAGGCGACAAGGGAATTCTGTAGTGGAGGGACTGCTGTAGCAGCAACACCCACACCAGTTGAGGAGGGAGCAGCAGCAGCGGGTATGGCAGCAGCAGCGGAGCTGGTGGTCCCAATGAAACAGAGTCATCCAGAGGGGCGGGCACCAAGAGGGTTCTGTAGGATTTCCACTCAGGCAATGGGGAAATGGCATTGCCACATTGACATTCCAGAGAATGCTGCCTTTCCGGGGGCCTGGGACATCTATGAGGTAAAACGGAAATTCCTTGGCCCATCCGAATTATGGAAGCACCTTAACCGCCTCAAGATGGACTTTCTAGGGATCGGCCCCATTAGAGCCGAATTCTCAGTGTCCCGGGCAGAGGCAGAGCAGTACATAGTCGAGCTGGAGGACTTCATCCATTCCTGGGGTGCCCTACACCCAATGACAGACCGGATGAGGGTACTACTGGATCAGATGGTTCCTCTGCAGTTATCTTCCGCTGATCTGAGGGAGCACTTTCCCCTTCCGGATGAATCATACGAGTCCTCCTGGGGGGATGAGGCTAGTAGGGAGAGTCTATCGAAGGAGGGAGAAGTCAGCAACTAGTCCTCAGATCTCGAAGATTTCGTGGAGGCTCTCGAGGTAAAATCCCAAGTTCCTTATTCAGAGCCTACCCTTAGGTTACTCTGGATTCCTTATCTGCATTTGTACTGTGCATGGGGACCTTGTGCATAGACCTCATTCTCGCCCTTTAGCGGGCGTCGACGCGGGACCTTCAGGATCCTCACCCGTGGCTGCGTCAACATCCACGTCCGGCGGGGCTGGGATAGTCAAGGCGGCTCCCCTGGAGTCTCTAGACCTTCCAACCGTATACGGGGGGTCGTGTCTCGAGGTTCCAATTACATTAGTATAAGAGCGAGACCAGGGATTTGACCACTGTAACTCTTCTCTACTGCATCCCAACTGCCATCCCATGACCACGTTAACTGGCATTCACGTCCCCTTCTTGGCGTATACAGTCCTTCAATTGGCCTGGGCTATTACGGCAATGTTGGTCGGGGCTTCTGGTAGTGCTCTTCCTAGGGGTATGCTGATGGTCATGGAGGGGAACATCCAGCCTGACTGAACCGTAGTGCTTCCGACCACCGGTGGGGGAACCAGTGGGACTGTACCTTAGATCATCGAGGTGGGATCTGATGATGAGGACCAACCAGATGATTCAGGCCCTTCCATGCCCGATCTGACGCCAAACGTGGACCTGGCCGAGGAGTTCCTGGGGGAATTCCCTGCATACGATCCGGCCAATTGCGCTGACCGGGACGATATGGCCTCTGACAAGGAGGATAGCAAGATAGTCCGTCACTGATAGTGGAAGCTGATCACGCGCTTCATCAATGACACCCCCCAAGCATTATGGTTGCATGAGATGGACAGAATTCGTTCGCTCCTGCATGAATTGTGTGTTGGGGGAGTGGATTCCCAGTATCCTCACATGCTCATCTGAGATCTTATGGCGGAAAAGATTCGGGAGTATGACTTAGGCCTTGACGTGGGCTGGCAGCGAAGGAAGGCGGTGAGCATCAAGAGGCTCCAGAAGGCTGAAGACGAGGTCCAGCAGCTGCAAAATTGGGCGAACAAGCACTTGACCTCCCTCAATGCGCAATCTGAGCTGATATCCTGACTGAAGGCCCAGCTGGCAGAAGCCGAAGAGGGACTGAGGAAATCTTCTAGGGAGATGATCACCATCCGGGCCGATGTGGAGCGAGCCCAGATTATAGCCAATGAATTGCTCCCTCTCACCGTTGAGGAGGAGTGTGAGGTGAACAAGCAGAAGCATCACCTAGATGCCACCATCCAGAGGGTGGCGGAGCTATAACGTTCCTTCTACGAGGTCAATCCGTCCATAGGGAGTCGACCCCTGAGTGCTGTAGTGATTACAAACCTTTTAAACGTACTTTAATTCTTTGATTTTCAGAATGTCGTAGCGTGCATGATTTTCGTTGTTTTCATTGGTTTATTACATCCTTATAATGTTTTCGGAGCATCCAGTGACCATTCCCTAAGCTCATGTGGGTCAAGCCCAATGTGAGAAACAAGGGATGGTCACCTCATCACCCCATCCAAACATAGGAGTGAAAACCAAGCTTCGGGTGTTCGGGGTTTGAACAACTGGTCTGGATTTCTGTGAAATGGGAGAGGCCTAGCTGGAGAATGGAGTTCTCAGAACAGTCGAATTACAGTTTTTTCAGTGTGCTCTTGTGCATGAACGGTGTAATTCTAGGGGTGCTAAAATCAATCCAAACAGATGGGAACGGGAAGTGTGAATCACGATACCCAAAATTTGGAACATTGTGGAGTGGCGTGACAATAAAGAATAACTGTTGACCACATTCAAAAAAAAGTATTCTTATTGTATTAGTTGGAAGTATGGATAGCAAATGAGGTTCGACCGTTGACCATGTTCGAGACACAGGACCTGTCGCAAATTTTATCTGTTAGTCTTCCAAAACGTTGGACCAGGCTAGTAGGTGGGCCATATTCCAAGAATCCATACTATAAGGGGGTTCCTCCAGACATGAAAGAGGACGAGGGTCCGAATAAGGGGCATGAAAAGCGTGGAACTTGGAGTGAGGGTTTGTTAAAATAGAATCCAACACTATCGAAGTTACTCCACTATGGTGGGATCACATTGGATGGGCGCATCAGTTTGATCATGGATCATTCCTTCTTTCAGACAGGACCTCTCTAGAGAGGGATCCGTCTCTTCCCAATGTCATCTTGGGGCATCCTGAACTTGTTCAGGGCAGAGTTGTGGTTCCACATTTCCCCACTGGGGGTCAGGCTAGGGGCTGAAAATAGGGAGGAACAGGACCTTATGATTCCTGGGGCTGGACCCTAGGAGAAAAACCCAGGTGTCTCTACGTATCCCTTGAGGATGGGAATCAAGTTGTATGTAGTTCTGGAAGCACAGTGTAATCATAGACCAACACTAACAGGTGAAGTCCTCTCTGGCCAAGGCTTTGGTGCATCCCATGACTAACATGGGGCATCCTGAACTTGTTCAGGGTAGAACCACAGTTTAGTATCATGCATTGAGGACATATGGACTCCTGCAGTTTAACATCATACGATAGGATGTGGAATGAAAGGGAAGAGCCCATGGAGAATGTGGTGTGGTAGCTATGAAACCGATGTGAATGAGGACTTGGAGTCAAAATCACACCACGTACCCCCGGAGGAAACTCTTCAGGTCGAGGGACCAAGAGTGAGAATTAGGATGGGCCCGAATCAGAGTGGTTGGGAATTCCTACGTACCCCATGAGGAGGGGAATCAAGCCATACATAGTTCTGAGAGCACAGTTTAATGTCCTGCAGGACGATGAGAAGCATGGATGCGTCGGTACACATCCTACCGAAACTACTAAGACCACATGATTCATTCTTGGTGTGGGGAACAAGAAGTAGTGGTGGGAATCTCCCAACATAGGAAGGGGCATGCTTGGACGAAGGGACACTCGGTGAATACCGGCCCAATGATGCTAACTCATCCGTGAAGCACACCTATACACATGAAGAAACAAAGTCGAGTATGTCAGAATCCCACTTTAAAATGAGGAAGTGGAAATGTTTGAATCATGATGCTCGAAATTTGGACCACAATGATGGTGGCGTGATGATGGAGGATAACTGTTGACCATGGTGGAAATGTAGCATCCACATCACATTAGCCTAGAATGGGGATAGACAAATGAGGGTCGATCGTTGACCATGTTCGAAACATGGGACCTGTCACAAATGTCATCAAAAATACTTAGGGACGTTGGCCCGAAACGGTAGGAGATCCCTTAGGCCTAACATCCATGGAGATCCCTTAGGCCTAGCATCCATGTTGTCTGAGGGTCCTTTTGGATGTGGAAGAGAATGATAATCCAAATAGAGAGATCACAAAACTTGGATAAGGGACGAGGGGAATTTCCCCATGAAAATTCCACACTTCAGGCTCTTTGTCAAAACGCATCTGGCAGGGTAACTACAAAACCCGAGGTGAATGGGAGCCGGGGGTTCCGACCACCACGTGTTCCTCGGAGAGGTTTTAGGTCAAGGGACTGAAAACGAGAGTTGATCTGGTCCTGTGGCAAAGTGCACAGGCATTCCTATGTACCCTATGAGGATGGGGATCAGGCTGCACATAGTTCTTGAAGTGGCACAGTAAGATACCAATTCCAAGGAGAAGGGGGTGTACGAGCATGGCCCTCACACCAAGAGAAGCGCAATTTGATAAATCTTGTTTTTCCTTTAAGGTTTGGGGTTTTTTATGTGAAGTTACAGGCCTAGGGTAGCAGGCCCTGGCATCGCCACAAGAATCAAGTCGTAGTAGGCATTGGCAAATGATATGGAGAATGACCAATACCCAACGTGATGTCCTCTAAGATGAGGTCATCACAATGTAGTACCATTTTTTCATCATGCATCCAGGGCGATAATATCATATTTTAGGGTCATGTGATGGGACCAGGCATGAATTTTAACGTCACGCAGCACAGACGTAGCAGAGACGATGCTAGGCAGGGAATGAGTGCGGTGTAACAGAACATCCCCGACGTGAATGGAGAAATTATCCCTTATCACATCGTATGCAATTCCGAGAGGGGAACCTTAGGCCAAGGGGCCCAAGTAGGGGAAAGAGGTAAAGGGGTAAGAGAAACTAGCTCCCAACTGAGCTAGACCCGAAGACGAGGCGTCTGTGTGGTCCTACATATCCCATGAGGATTGGAATCAAGCCTCACATAGTTATGAACGAGATCTTAGTTTATGGTCTTAGAGCTCAGACCGTAGAGGAGAAAAAACCCTCCAAGTAAGTGCAGACTTCAACCCGATCCCTAAGCCCACGTGAGTTAAACTCGGTGTGGGAAACAAGGGAGGTGAATGTCTTTTGCAATACTTGGGACGCACGCCAAAGGGAAATCAGTGCGGAGACCCGAATGATGGCTTTGGTCCTCCCAACACGTGGATGCGCACTGAGGAATAATACCAAGAGTTTCGGAGTTCTACTTAGACATGATGAGGTGGATAAGGATGTGAATCACGTAACCAAAATTTTGGGCTTAATGGGATTGGCGTGGCAATGGAGGATAACTATTGACCATGTTCGAAACACAGTATTCTTAATGCGTTAACCTGAAGTGGGACAAAAAATGAGCATCGACTGCTGACCATATTCGCAACACGGGATTTGTATCGGTTTGTTGTCTGTGACCATTGGGGCATTGGACCATAATGGTAGGAGAGACCTTAGCCCAATAATCCATGCCACTCGAGGCCCATAATGGTAGGAGAGCCCTTAGGCCTATCATCCATGCCACTCGGGGGTCCCTTCGGGTGTGAAAGGTGATGGAATCCCTAATGAAGAGAAACAAAAAGCCTGAAAAGTGGGTGGAAGCATGTCCAAGAAGAGTCCGACATTCCATATACTAAACCAGAGTACCCTTAGGCACATTGGTGAACCACCGAAGAGGGTCGACGAGGGTGATCAGGAGGGAGAGGTACATGGTGTGGTCATTACAAGCCCAATGAGAACAAGGATATAATCCCATACCATGTCATGTACTCCCCTCTCCGGGGAAGGGTAGGCCAAGGGGCCAAGGTGAAACAGAGTTTTCTGGGAGATGCGGCTGGACCCAAAGCCTAGACATTCAGGTGGTCCTACGTATCCCATAAGGATGGTAATCAATCCACACGTAGTTCTCAAGATGAAGTTTAACATCATGCAGGATGAGGCAGGGAGTAGGATACCCCCAAACAAGGGAGGTGTACGGCACGGTGAATAAATCGATGTGAATGAGGACATAATCCCATACCACACCATACACTCCCATGAAAGAGCCTGGGCTGGGGGTCCGAGAAGGACAAGGGGCCTGAGGCTGGGCCTCAGTCAGGAAGGCCTGACAAGCTTGCAGTTTAACGTCTTGTAGTGAGGATGAGGTCCAGGGGCCCGAGAAGGCCAAGGGGTCTGAGGTTGGGCCTCGATCTGGAAGACCTGACCAGCTTGCAGTTTAACATCTTGCAGTGAGGACGAGGGTTGGGGTAAGGTGTCTCATCCGGGAATGTGTATGGCATGGTGACCAACCTGATATGAATGAGTACATAATCCCATACCACGTCGTACAATCCCAGAAGAGAGAACCTGGGCCGGGGGCCCAAAAGGCCATAGGGCCTAACAGTTGTCATCGCCCAGAGGGAGTTCATCGCTTGGAGATACAACGAGGTAGAATGAACCACTACACTCGATGTTTGGGATCTCTTGGGGTGGCCCTAACGGTCTGGGATAGCTATTGACCATGTTCGAAACACAGCATCCCTATAGTGACCTGAAATGGGAACAAAAAATGAGCATCGACCGCTGACCATATTCAAAATGCGGGACTTTTATCGGCTTGTTGCTTGACATCCTCGAGGGAGTTAGCCCGAAGTGGTAAGAGAGATCCCTTAAGCCTAGCATCCGTACCATTCAGAGGCCCTTCCGAATGGGGAAGGTGTTGGAATCCAAGTCAAGGAGTGGTCAAAGCATAGTTGTACCCATCTCTCAAAGTGGCGAAAGTCTCTATGGAGTGGGATGTATGGCCAGATCGAGGTTAGCTTGACCTGAATTGGGGAAGAGTTCACCCTCGCCATACATCTTGACCCAGGGGGAAGATTCTAGTGTTTGGGCTGGGCCAACAGACGAAATGTCTAGGCATTCCTACGTATCCCATGAGGATGGGAATCAATCCATACGTATTTATGAAAGCCATGAAGTTTAACATCGTACGGTGAAGATGTGGGAGGATAGAAGAACGAGAGCAGGCACATTGTGCAACCGTTATAATCCTCGTATGAGTGGGGATAAAGAAGCCTACTCCGTATCATGTGAGGATAATCTGAGAAAGCTATACCCAGGTGGGAATATTCAAAGAAAAGAGCTCATGATTGGGCTCAAGATGAGGTGTCTGAGCGTTCCTACATATCCCATCAGGATGGGAATCAAGCCATACGTAGTTCTCACAATGTAGTTTAATGTCATGCAGGATGAGGCACAGTTTAAAGTCATGTAGGACTGGATAGTTTAAGGTCATGTGGGACCATCGTGCATTTTAGGGTCATGTGGGACCAGCCAGTTTAAGTTTTTGTCGGACCAGGAGGCTGAGGCAAAGTATTGCTTGATGAATTTGGCATTGGTGGGTGGAGTTATATGTTCACTATTCATGGTAACCAAGGAGTATGATCCATTGGGGTAAACCCTGTGGACTATATAGGTCCCTTCCCATTTGGGCTCTAACTTGGGTGGTTTCCTGCTAGGGATCATTGGTGCTCGGAGACCAATACCAGGTCTCCTTGCAGAAAGTAGCGGAGGCAAACATTTTATTGAAGGCTCGAGCCATCTTGTTCTGGTGACTTTCCATATTGTGCAGGGAACGAATCCTACTCTCTTCAAGTGCTTCCAACTCAGCTAGATGGATTTCGGCCACCTTATCTGGAACCTGCATGTCGTAGACTATAGTCCGTAATGAAGGCAGCTGGATTTTGATGGGTAGGACAGCCTCAGCTCCGTACACCAGGGAAAACAGGGTTACCTGGGTGGAATTGCGAGTCATCATCCGATAGGCCCAGAAGGCATTGGGGAGCTTATCCGGCCAATTATTCTTATTCTGAATAACCATTTTTTCAAAATTTTAGAGAGGGTTTTGTTGAATGCCTTGATCTGTCCATTTTCCTATGTGTGATAGCGGGAGGTATGGTTCGAACAGATATTGTACTTGGCCTACAATTTATTCAGCTCGGCTGCTCTGAAGTTGGTGTCGTTATCGGTGAGGATGGCATGAGGAACTCCAAACTGGTGGATGATATTGGAGCTCATGAATTCAACGATGGAACGGTCCTTGACTTCCTTGAGCGGAATTTCCTCTGCCCACTTGGAAAAGAAATCTGTGGTGGTCAGGATGAACCTGCACTGGCGAGCTGTCACCAGTGGATATGGTCCCACGAAATCAAGTCCCCACACCACAAATGGCCAAGAGTACTTGGTGGAGTGGAGGGTTTCTAGCGGCCGATGTAGGAAGTTAGCATGCACTTGGAATGCGTGACATCTCTTGGAAAAATCAAAACAATCATGGATCATAGAGGGCCAAAAGTACCCCAGTCTCCGGATCTGATGGGACAACTTCGGCCCAGCCTGGTTGGCACCACAGGAACCAGCATGAACCTCTTTCATGACCTGTGGAATCTTGACTCCTTGAATGCAACATAGGATAACACCATCAAAACTGCACTTATAGAGGATATGCTCCAGACTGGGACTGCTCTGGAGGGTAAACTGCAGCACGCGGCGTTGGATTCGCTCACGCTCAGCCTGATCAGCCGAGAGGCAACCATTTTGAAGATACTCAACAAAGGGTCTCTCCAGTCAGGAGTCACTTTAATCACTAGACCTAACAAGCCTAGCGGTCCTAACATGGAGGACCCAGCGGTAAGGTGGCTTACTCACAGGTCGTTGTCATCCTCGGGGGTGACGATAGCAATGACTCTCTGGTGGGCCACCTGTATAATCAGATCATCCTGCTCAGGCTTTGCAAGTGATGTGGCTAGGCTGGCCAAAGCATCCTCTCAACCATTCTATGACCGAGGGATATGGGTAACCTCCGGTCGAGAAGGGAACTGGGCCATTAGATGGAGGGTGTGCTCCAACAATGGTGCGAGCTCTGGCTTCCTGACAACGTATCCATCGTTTAATTGCTTGATGACCAGCTCAGAATCCCCTATCACATGCAAATGGGACACATCGATCTCAAGGGCCAGCTCGAGACCAGTGATAAGAGCCTGATACTCTACCTCATTGTTGGTGCAGCGTTCTGACAACAAGAATGAGTACATAAGGATGGCTTGCGCCAGGGTAATGAAGATGATACCCAGCCCCACTCTATTGAGCCTAGGATCATTGAGCCTTCTACCGGTGGGACTCCAGGAGGCACAATCAAAGTGCATCTGCCAACATGGGATGAATTGATCGACCAAGAGGATTGCCTCATTAGAAAAATCCATGTCCAAGGACTGGTCCGCGGATGTTCTATGGGAAGCTAGAAAGTATTTCAATGCCTACCCCTTGATAGCCTTCTAGGGCACAAACTTGATGTCGAAATGCTGTAGAATCACCGCCCACCGCACTAGATGGCCGGTCAACATGGGGTGATTCAGAATGTACTTCATCGGGTATACCTAGGAGACCAGTTGTACCTCATGGTGTTGTAGGTAATGTCGCAACTTCTGCATAGCAAATACGACCGCAAGGTAGCTCTTCTCAATAAGGGAGTATTTGGTCTCCATATTAAGAATCATGTAGCTGAGGTAGTAGAGATTGTTCTCTTCCCCCTCGTTGTTCTTTTGGGAAATAAGGGCACCGAGAGATCGATCCAGGGAAGTGACGTATAGGATTAGCAGCTTACTGAAGATGGGTGGCATCAAGAGTGAAGGCTGGAGCAAATATTGCTTGATCTCCTCAAAGGTGGTCTGGCACTCCTCGTCTCATTCATAGGCGGAGCCCTTCCTCATGAGCCAAGAAAAGGGCTTACACTTTCCAGCCATATTTGTAATGAATCGGCATATTTTGGCCAAGTGTCCTTGAAAACCTCGAAGCTCTCAAATATTTCTCAGGGGAGGCATCTGGATGATGGCCCTGATCTTCTCGGGGTCGATCTTGATGCCTCGGTACCTGACAAAAAATCCAAGAAACTTCCCAGAAGTGACCCTGAAGTCTCACTTAAACGGGTTCATCTTAAGGTGGCGGGAATGGAGGAAACTGAACACTTTCTCAAGATCCTTGAGATGGTCTTGGAGCTGGAGAGATTTGACCACCAGATCATCCACATAGCATTCCACCAATGTTCCCAGGATTGTCTTGAATATGCGATGCATGACCCGCTGATAGGTGGCACCTGCATTCTTTAGGCCAAAGGGCATAACCTAGTAACAGAAAGTACCTTGGGGCACCCTAAATATAGTAGACTCCTCATCATTAGGGGTCATATGGATCTGATTATATCCAGAATAACCATCCATGAAGGAGAGATCTTAGAACCCGGACATAGCGTCGATCAACAATTCTATCACTGTAAGGGGAAATCATTTTTCAGACAGTGACAGTTGAGATCTCAGAAGTCGATACGGACTCTGATTTGTCTGTTATTCTTTCTGACTAACACACTTGGAGTACTAGACCTCCTTAACAAAGTTGACTTTTATGAGCTTGTCAACTTTGGCCACGACCATGGCACTGTGGGAAGGGTAAATTTTTCTGGGAGGCTTCTTGAACCCGCGATGGTTTGTCGGGAGACTGAGATGGTGGACGACTACCTGAGGATCTAGTCCTGGAATCTCGCCATAACTCTAGGAAAACATGTCACGGTGCTGTTTAAGGAAGTCCATGTACCACTGCTTCTCCTCAAGGGACATGGCGTCACTGATCAATGTGGGTCTCGGATCTGCCTCACTACCAAGGTTCACCTGTACCAGTTCATCGACCATGGCAGAGACACCTTCTTCAAAGGTGGGGGGAGCATCTTCCAAATCCTCTTCTTCACTTGAGGAGGAGGGATTCCCAGTGGGTGAGGCTTCCCCTTAGTCTGAGGAACCTGACAGGAGGTTGGTACCAGCCTGGATAGCGGTGTACAGCACATCAGGAGATTCACGTGTCATTGAGACCATGGCGATGAAGGTAATCGATCCAATCCAATCTGGTCTTCGGCCCAGAGGGCCACACTTGATGATGTCAAAGAAATAGTGGCATGTGATCTTGAGCTAGTTAATCCCAGCCTGGAAAAACAAACATGTATGATGTATTGTCGTTTCCATGGGGCGGACATCCTGATACCGTATAGGGGTAGGAGGTCTGGGATCACCCAAGCCTGGTTTGTGTAGAAGTATTAGGTGATTTCCCATCGTTTCTTGGACTTGGGAATATTCTTTCCTCTTGTACTAGAAACAACAAAGTATTGCCCCATGTCGGGGGTCATGGCCTCCAATCAATGGATTAGGAAGACATAGTCGTCATCCAGACCTGCCCAGGGATCACGTGTAACAAGGGTGGGCTCAACCTCACTTTCCAGAATCTACTTATACTTTCTCTTATAATAGTCAGCATCTAGATAACATGCTTCACAAGAGGCGAAAGGAGATGAATCACCTTGTAGTACGCTTACTCAACTATTAAGGGACTACTTGAGGAACTGGTGATACGATGAGGGTACCACCGCATGTAGGTGGAGCCATGGCCTGCCCATCAATGCATTATATGTAGTGTCCTGGGAGATGACCATAAATTCAGTACTGGCAACTAGGCCACCGAATTGGGTCTTCAAAAAGATCTTGCCGACCGGGGTGTGCTCTGTCCTGTCATATCCCTGGATCCTTAAATCGGAGGGGGTCAGGTCATCCTCGGATAACCCTAGCTTCCGCAGCGTCTGCATCGGGATAAGGTTGATCCCGGAGCTGGTTTCAAAGAGACAGTGGCGAACCTCAATGCCGTTGAATTGGATGGTGATGTACAGTGGGCGGATGTGCCCCTATATGGGAGATCCGTCATCCTCTCCCAAGAATGAAATGATGGCCTGGTATTCGGCAGTCCCAACTGATTTATCGTGAAAGGATTCTGCAGCTTCTACCTAAGTCTCAAACTAGAGGGGGGTCCTTAAAGCCTCAGTAAGGGCCTCACGCATATCTGACAACAGGCGGAGGGCTTTGAGGATGGAAAGACTAATTGGGATGCTTTAAAGGTGCTTTAGAACATCATACTTCCACTCCAGGAGTGAAATTCTTCTTACAGGAGGCCGCTCTATGATTGGAGGCATGGCGGACCCTGCCGGCTGGACCGACGACTGGCTGGTGCTGGGAATATCCCACTGCTCACTAGTTGAAGGCTGAAGAGTATCTTCCAGATGAGGTCCGGGCACCTGAGGTCAGCCTAAATCGGGGTGAAGCTTGTCGCAGTATGGTCGAAGTGGCTTTGCCTGATCCAGTAGCACAAAAGGTGGAGGCAGTCCTGACGACACTGCATGGAAAGGCTGTGAGTGCCGAGATCTACACCGGGCCTGATGTCTGGTTTGAGTTACATGCACGACCTGGCTAGAGGTTCCAACTGGTGCACCTCGATGACCCATCTAGTCACATCTCCGCTGACGTTGGCGTCGGCTGGGGATGTTGGGGAGGTTCTCCTGGCGTTCACCCTCGTCGGGAGTCATATAGGGGTTTACTAACTCGACGGTGTTAACCGAAGTGTACCCTTGAATGTCACTCTAAGAATCATCCACCCCTGGGTGAATTCTGGGATGGATCCCCATCTCTGGGGGCATGAATTTTCTGAGAGTGCGAGACGACGATAGCATCGACGGGGCACATTGCTTCTTCTTGTGTTGTCGATTCTTGCTCTTCTAGGAAGAGGCTGGTTGAGATGATAATGAAAAGGTGGTGGTCACAGCTTCCGAAGGCTCCGGCTGATTCAGGCATGCCCGAATGATGACATGGGTGTGATTGACCATTTTACAAGCCATCCAGTCATCATACTCTTGGGACCCACGGCTGGGAACCTACCGCCACTCACCTTCTCATCGATACCACTTTTTGACCCCACAAAGACACCTGCCACTTATGCCAGAGCCGAGCCCAACCTGACTATATTGTTATCGACCTAGTCTTAGAGCCATTTTTTAAACACATATCACTTCTTGAGGGTGTTCCACATAATCTGATGGTAGGGTCAGTAGTTGGGGTGATTGGTGAGATTCGCCTATACCGGCCTTCTGCACTCAGGAAAGCATACAATCCCCTACTCTAGGGAAATACAGAAGTAACCAGGGACTTGGTTCCTACTGAATTAGTAATTGTGGTGTCTTCTTTTTGGATAGTGATCCCTCGAATCCTATCCTTGATGAGGAGCCGGAGGGGCTTGTCGAGGAGGCAGAGCCTGATTATCATTCCTAGGCTGTGGCAGCGTATTACGTGGAGGCGCCTCCCGATTCTGAGGACACTGTGGAGCCGGAGGCTATGCCTAAGGTGGAGGGCCTCTATGAGTTTGTGGGTCCAGTGCTATTGGTAGCAATTATATCTACCTGGGGGCCTCTATCTGGGCCACCGCGGCAGGCTCAGCTCTAGCAGCTCTCCTTGCTGGCATCGCAGGGAGCAACGGACATGCCTTCCTGGACTATTGCAGGGCTTCTTTGAGGCACTGGGCCTTATCTGAGAAGTCTCTAAATCCTCCAGGATAGTTCTGGGTGATCAGGGAGGGAACCAGTTCTGTCTTGACATTCCCTATGCACATCGTCAGTAATTTCTCCTGATTCAGTGGCATGTCGAGGGAGTATGTGAGCCCCTTCCACCGGGCGATAAAGTCCACGACTCACTCATCAAGCCTTTGTTTGTAATTGGAGAGGTTTTTGATGTTTGTCTTCCAAGTGGTAGATCTGAACTGGTAGAGAAACTGCCTGCGAAGGTCCTCCCAACTAGTAACGGATCCAATGGGGAGCTGGCTGTAACAGACGAATGTCGGCCCCTCCAGTGTCTGAATGAAACAACGGAGCTTGGAGGCCTCCTGCTGTGCTGGAGTCCCCAACATGGGCCCACACCTAGAATTAAGGTGGTCCAGGTGCTGCGGTGGGTCCCCCGTCCCGTTAAAGGGGGATAAGGTGGGATTCCCGAAACCCGGAGGTGCCGGCATATCATCCACCCAGGCCGGGTATGGCTTGCCATCCAGTGGGATTGCCACCTGTCGCACTTCCAATGCCTCAACGCGGGTGATGAGTGACGCCATAGGATCATACAGGCAGGGGTCCCTGTCTTGACGGGGATCCCTAATCGCAAGTGCATTTTTGGGCTCTTTGACATGGTTGATGGGTTCAGTGGCTCACGGAGCGACTGGTGGGATAGCCTGCGGGGCAGCTGGGGGAACCCGGGCTGGATTCCTCGGATTGTCGCGCCGTTCAGGAGGGTTTGGTGAGACACACCACGCACTCTTGTCGTGAGTTATGGCTTCAGCCCTGTCAGCGGGAGAAGCATGATCAGGGTTTCCCGGAGGCATCTCGTTGGGGGGAAATTGTTCCTGCCCCTGCCGCCTCGGCCTAGGATCACCATAGTCAGGTTGTCACTATAACGACCCATACTTTAAATACATTGTTAATACTTCAAAATTGAAGCACACTTATTACAACATATGAAAAAACCACAAAGGACCGTATAGGTATACTGTCTTTAGAAACTGGGAAACATAAACAACTGGTTCATAAATCTTCTACAGTGTCCCCCATTTATTTCATCATATCTAGGGTCCCTTTTAGGATATTCTACTTAATATCCATCTTCCTGACCTGGGGAAAAGAAAACATACAAAAAAGGGTGAGATCAAATGCTCAGCAAGGGCAAATAATGGAAATAAAAATCATATCATATCTTTTTGAAAATCATAACCTGCAAAAGAGATCATAATATATTAACATGGAATAAATCATAGAAGTGAAAATGAGATCCCCATTAACATAAAACTTGAAACTTTGTGGCATGCACACATAATCATGGAAAATCATTTCTTGTTAGTCATGACTCATTGCCAAGACTGTCTTAGCGGACAAAGTCCATTTCTGAACCGAGTTCACTCCTCGTTTCAGTCCTGTATCACTGAACCGAAATAACCTTCTGTTCCAGCCATGTCTATCTCATGAGATATAAATATTTACCCAATGTATTGGAGGGAGATATAGGTCCCACCCATCTTATAATGAATCCTTTCTTATTAGGGCCACATAATCATAAATCATACATCATCGCATAACACATGTAACAAAAATGGGATTCTTGAAACATCATGACATCATAAAAAAAATCATATAAGGTAAATGACTTCATAAAAATAATTCCCTTAAAACATAATCAAATCAATGTAATAATAGGGATAAAATCATAACCCTATATTATCTTAGATGGAAAATAATTTTGATAAAACATTTGAACTCCATTCTTGAGGAAAATATCCTTTCTACTTCAAAAACACTTTTCTTTTCTTAACATGTCATACAATTATAAACTAAAAGAAGTTGATTAAAAATAAACTTGAAAACTTATAAAAGAAGATTCTTGGAAATAATGTTTTAAAAATCCATTCTTGCTGTATAAGTTAAAAAACCTTCTTCGTACTTTTGTCGGAAAAGTCAAAAAGTACCTCGTACGAAAAATGACAAAAGATTCTTTTCATATTCTTTACTAAAAACTCACCGAAGGGTAAAATTGGATTTAAACATTTGTAGGTGGATAATATTACATATTCAGGAAACATGGATGTGGATGATAAAATACACCCCAGTAAATACTAAAGTATAAACAATCTCGGATAAAAATGAGATTGTGATATTTCCCTTACCTTAGGTCCAATTTGATTTGTACGTGTCTGAATCTCATGTATAATGATTTAAATAATGTTATTGACTTATTCCAGAATCATACATATTGATATGATATCATATATGGTCATATTCTTAGCTTCTTATTAGTAATATTTCATTGTTACTTGTTACTCGGGTCTTTATTGCCTTTTGTTCTTATGCGTGTTTTGATGAATAAATTCTTATTCTTCTTTTAAGGTTATAGATACCTTATATCCAGAATGGTATTAGTGTAACATATATCATAGTTATTAATTCAATTCATTTATATAATTACTATGTAATGATGATCATGTAGAACGAGTCGCATCACATCGTGAAGACGGTATTCTGTACGTACGCACGAGCAATGATATTGTTCCCATGATCGTGGAATTGTATTTAAGTGTATTTATACTATTTCAATATCAATATCAATTTATAATAATCATATATAATTACTCATTACACCATTATACCCATCCTTGTAAGGTGATGGTGGAAAATAGATTACACCACGGCGTGGAGACGGTATTCCGTACGTACGCACGCGCGGTGATTTCATTTTTCCGTAGGATGGATAGAAGGTGAATTAGGGTTGTTTCATATTTATAATAACATATCAGTATGTAAGTAATACTAATGCTATTACTTTATCATGAAACAACTAAAGAAGAAGAAGTTGAAGAAGAAAGAAATTTAAAAGATCGGTAATGGATATTACCTCTTCTTTGAAACGCCTCTTTGAATCCTCCACTTAGGGAACTAATATTGGTCTTTGAAGAATACCAGGACCTCTAGGATTATTATAGGTAAGTGTAGAAGGGATTTTGGCAGGGTTTGGCCGAGCTTGAGTGCTCAAATTGGTGTGAGGAGGAGGGGGAGGAGGTGCCCTTTTATAAGGGAGGAGAGGGGCACCTTAGGAATATCTCAAAATATTATTTTATATTAAAGTAAAAATCAGTTTATAATGGTTCCAAAGGGTATTATTTCGAAGGTAAAGTGGGGATGGGTCGAAATCCTATCAACCAATAGGATTTAGACAAATGTAGGTTATTATTTTAACCTTATCAATTAGATTTAACTCTAAGTTAAATAATTTAACTTTTACCGTGACTTTTTGTTTTCTTACACTATATGGTTAATACACTTACTATAACATGCCAAACGAACCCCAAGTTGTTTATTATTAATATATATATCATTATCTAAGTCCTTTGGCCGAACCTTAGATTTTTAGGAATAAAATAACAATTAATAATATAATATTTGATTTAAAAACTATTTTGTGTCAATTTTAACACTATTTGATATATGATTTTTGTGCAAGTCATGACAGAATTATATGTTCGAAAAAAGTTGATTAAATCAACACTAATATATCATAGTAACCTAGAAAATTATTGTAATTCATAAAAAGTCTCAAATTACATTTATTTGAGCATTTATAACATCAATTATGTTAACATTTCCTTAAAAGGGTAATTACTGCATCATCGTTGTGTCATAAATAAATTAATTTATTTAATGTCTAAAAATTATAAATAAAATATCATTATGTAGGAAATCTATTTATGTTTCTAATGAATATTTATAGTCGAATTTATCTTATGTATAACCCCATATTAAAAATGTTTTAGTTATTAAACTTTGATTTTAACTATTTTAACTATTCATTAAATAAAATAATATTAAATGTCATAATCTAATCCAAGTGGACCTAAATTGTCATATTATATTCATAAGGTTGTTTTTGGTCGAATTATACTTATCCAATAGAATTAGGACATGTGTTAGGGTAATAGTAATATAATATTTACCCTTAGTTACCCTATTTACTATTAACCGCGGTAAAAAAAAGTAAAAAGTTACTATTCACCAAAAATTATTTTTATCTCATTGAACCACATTTTACATACTAATATCAACCGTGTCTGTCGGATTTTCGAAATTCCATTCACAGAAGCGGTAAAATTAAGTTTTATGCAAAATTTAGTTTTTAACCTACCACTTAGTGGTTTCACTATTCATCAAAAATTGAAAGTTTTCAGAAAAATACCAAAATTTCACCCTAGGCTAATTTCAGTATTCCGAATCCAAAAATGAAGTCCATTTTGAAAAATAAAATTTATAAAATTTCAAAAAGTGGTTATTACTATTCATAATGGCTAGTTTTAATAATATTTTAATAGCATATCGTTGTTTAGTGAAACTCGGTATTGCGTACGACGCAAGCTATCGAGGAAGGTCGCGATTGCGTGTAAAGTAAGTCAAGCTAGTGTGTAGTGAAAGATTCCTTTGATGATATATATATAACATAAAAACAAAATATTACTCATAAAAATCTCGGGTGTTACATTATACCCCCTTAAAAAGAATTTCGCCCTCGAAATTCGTCACTTTGTAACAAACAGATGAGGATACTTCTCCCTCATCATATCCTCAAGCTCCCATGTAGCTTCTTCAAGTTGGTGGTTCCTCCATAAAACTTTCACCAATCGAGTGGTCTTGTTTCGTAGGACTTTTTCGCTACGATCCAGAATCTCTATCGGTTGTTCTTCATAAGAAAGATCTTGCTCCAGCGGTACAACTTCTGAGCTGAGTACATGTGAAGGATCAGGTATGTACTTTCTCAGGAGAGATACATGGAACACATCGTGAACTTGAGATAGATTCGGTGGAAGCGCCAATCGGTAAGAAACCTTCCCAACATGATCCAGTATTTCGAAAGGACCGATCTATCTAGGGCTCAACTTCCCCTTCTTTCCAAATCTCATAACCCTCTTCCAGGGAGATATTCGTAAGAACACTTTATCACCCACTTCAAACTCTAGGTATTTTCTTCGGTTGTCGTCATAACTTTTCTGTCGACTCTGAGCTGCTCTTATGTGTTGTTGAATAGATCTGACCTTTTCTGCCATTTCATCAACGCGATCAGGTCCTAATAGCTTTCTTTCCCCAACTTCATCCCAGCAAGTTGGAGTCCTACATTTCTTTCCATAGAGAGCTTCATAAGGAGCCATATGAATACTGGAGTGAAAGCTATTATTATAAGAAAATTCCACCAAAGGTAGGTGTTGATCCCAACCTCCTTTGAAATCCATAGAGCAAGCTCTCAACATATCTTCTAGGGTTTGAATTGTTCTCTCAGACTGACCGTCTGTCTGAGGATGATAAGCAGTGATGAAACTCAACTCTGTATCCAGAGTATGCTGAAGACTTCGCCAGAACTTCGAGGTAAATCTCGGATCCCGGTCATATATAATAGAAAGTGGTACTCCATGCAATCTTACCACTTCCTTTACATATATCCTGGCAAGCTGATCTAGAGAGAAATCCTCTCTAATAGCAATGAAGTGTGCAGACTTTGTAAGACGATCAACTATGACCCAGATAGCATTATTGCCTTTGGATGTTTTAGGAAGTCCTGTGACAAAGTCCATAGTTATGTTTTCCCATTTCCATTCGGGTATGGGTAATGGTTGTAACATCCCCTTAGACTTATGTCTCTCAGCTTTAACTTGTTGACAAACCAAGCATCGAGAGACATATTCAGCAACATCTCTTTTCATGTCATCCCACCAGAAGTACTCTTTCAGGTCCCTATACATCTTCGTGCTTCCAGGATGAATAGAGAATGAAGAACTATGAGCCTCATCCAGCAGCTCCTTCTTTAATTCTGGGATGGGAGGAACACAAACCCGATTTCTGAACATTATTATCCCATCACAATCAAGGTTGAATTCAGGAACATTTCTCACCTTCTTATGTAACTTGACATCTTCTTTCTGTGCCTCTTTAATCTTCACATGTATAGATGGTTGAACATTCATTTGAGAAAGATAATATTTTCCCCCTTCCATTATAATTCCAAGATCCATCCTTTGTAAATCCATAAATATTGGATCTTTTGTGATCCTCATCATGGATAAACTAGCATGGTCTTATCGACTTAATGCATCTTCCACCTTGTTTGCTTTCCCAGGGTGGTAATGGATTGAGCAGTCATAATCCTTAATCAGCTCCAACCATCTTCTTTGACGCATATTCAACTCCTTTTGTGTGAATATATACTTTAAACTTTTATGATCAGTATAAATATCACACCTTTCACCATAAAGGTAATTCCTCCAAATCTTTAATGCAAAGATTACCGCGGCTAACTCCAAATCATGTGTTGGGTAATTTTTCTCATGGATTTTCAACTGTCATGAGGCATAAGCTATCACCATATAATTTTGCATAAGAACACACCCCAATCCCTTCTTGGATGCATCACTGTAGATCACAAACCTTTCTCCACTACAAGGCAGTGTGAGCACAGGTGCACTGGATAACCTTCTTTTCAACTCCTTGAAATTCTCTTCACATTCGTCTGTCCAAACAAACTTAACTCCTTTCCGAGTCAACTTGGTGAGTGGATTAGATAATCGTGAAAAATATTTTACAAAACGTCGATAATATCCAGCCAAACCAAGAAAACTTATGATCTTAGTTACTATTGTTGGTCTCGACCATCTTTGGATAACCTCTGTTTTTGCTGGATCCACAGATATCCCCTCTTTTGAGATTATGTGACCCAAAAATGCAACTTTTTGAAGCCAAAATTCACACTTGGTAAATTTGGAATAAATCTTCTCCTTTCTCAGGGTCTTCAATATAATTCTCAAGTGATCTTCATGCTCTTCCTTGCTCTTTGAATAGACAAGAATATCGTCTATAAAGACTACCACAAATTGATCAAGATAGTCTCTAAAGACTCTATTCATTAGATCCATGAAGATAGCAGGGGCATTAGTAAGACCAAATGGCATCACTATAAATTCATAGTGTCCATACCTTGTACGGAAAGCCGTCTTTGGTATATCCTCCCTTTTGACCCTTAATTGATGATACCCTGAACGAAGATCAATCTTGGAAAAGTATTGAGCTCCGTGTAGTTGGTCAAAAAAGTCATCAATGTGTGGGAGAGGATATTTGTTCTTGATAGTGATCTTGTTAAGTTCTCGATAATCAATGCAGAGTCTCATTGATCCATATTTCTTCTTAACAAATAGAACAGGTGCTCCCCAAGGTGATGCACTAGGGCATATGAATCCCTTATCAAGATTCTCTTGGAGTTGCTTCTTCAATTCCTGTAACTCAATTGGGGCCATTCTATAAGGTGTCTTTGAAATAGGCAAAGCACCCGGTACGAGTTCTATTGAAAACTCAATTTCACGATTTGGTGGAAGACCCGGTAATTCCTCTGGAAAGACATCATCAAACTCCCGTACGATGGGCATATTCTTAATCGTGAGTTTCTCACCAAACATTTGAGATAAATAACCTTCATTTAGTGGAATCAATACCCATAAAATGGAAGAAATTTCCACTGTAAGGTTATGTTCATCCTTGCATTGATAGACGATCATAGATTGATCTGGAATATGAAATGTGACTTCCCTTCTTTGGCAATTGATATGAGCTCCGTATAAAGAAAGCCAATCCATGCCAAGAATCACATCAAATTCCACTATAGGAAGGATCACAAGATTTGCAAGAAGCACTTTCCCACAAACTTCGATCGGAGAAGAATTATAAACTTTTGATGCGATTTATGTTCCATTAGGTGTTGTCACAGCTAACTCAACATCTAATTGTTGAGGTAATACGGTGATACCCTTAGAAAATTCTTCAGAAATAAAAGAGTGGGTGGATCCAGAATCGAATAAAACATTTGCTACTTTAGAGTGGATGGTAAGTGTACCTTTCACCACTTCGTTATCATACTCCACATCGTTGATAGAAATTGCATGTGACTTTCCTTTTTCTTTAGCCTTAAGAGTTTGTTGACGTCGACCATCATCATCAACCCTTGGATTTGGGCATTGATTGGAATAATGCCCCATCTCCTTGCACTTGAAACATTGAAGTGTAGTAGGTTCATTCTGTGTATCCCTTCCTTTGTTTGCATCATTAGACATCTTCTTCCCATTATTGCGGCATTCAAATGCCTGATGACCTTCCTTTCCACATTTGAAACATTTACTTGTCCCTTTAAGACAACTCCCTCCATGTTTCTTTCCACACTTTGAGCATAAGGGAAAGCTCATGTTCTTTTCAGTGTGCTCTTTAGATTTTCCTTTGAATTCCATTTTCCTCTTCTTATCAAACCCATATGACTGATGGGTTACTCCAATCTCTATCTCTACTTTTAGAGCACATCGAACGATTTCCTTGTAGCTATTGAAGTCCCTTATGGCTAATTCCCTTCGAAGACTTGGTTTTAAGACACTAAAGAATCGATCGATCTTACTCTCAGGTTGGATAATAATACTAGAAGCGTACCTTGCATGTCTTGTAAAATTTTCTTCATAGGTACCAACAGATTCATCATCCCTTTGCTTCAATTCAAGAAAATACTTCTCTATCTTAGTTCGAAGAATACGAGGGAAATACTTATTGAAAAATAAGTGTTTGAACTCGTCCCATTCCATGGACTCAATTTCATCCCTTGGCCTCGTATTCTTGATAAGATTCCACCATTGATCAGCTTCTCCTTCCAAACGATATACTGCTAAGATGACTTTATCATGTTCAGAACATTGAAGAACTGAAAATATCTTTTTAGTGGTACTAATCCATTGTTCAGCCACTAATGGATCAGTTGAACCACTGAAAGAAGGTGGACGCTGCCTCATGAAGGATTCAACAGAATGTTGCTCCTTCCTTTGCTCGTTTGGAAGTCCTGCATGATTCATAGCTTGAGAAAGTTGTGTGAGCATGGCTACAAGATTTTGCATTCCAGCTCCCATATCGTTTGGTTGCTCAGGGGGACAATCATTGCATTGCCCATCGCATTCCGCATTAACACGGTTCCTTCGGGTTCCAGCCATTGACTTAAACAAAGAAGAATAGTGTGAGAAACACTAATTATAATAGGAAAACCACATAATTCAAGAATAAAATTTTCACACTTAAGGTCTTATCCTAGGTTATTCATGGCCATTTCTAAAACACTAAGATTGTGTTCTATGCTTAGACTTATCCTTAGGGTTCTTACTAAGGCTTTCACATCCTAGTTTCCAAAGGATGACTATACCTTTCCTCTGATACCAACTATAACGACCCATACTTTACATACATTGTTAATACTTCAAAATTGAATCACACTTATTACAACTTATGACAAAACCACAAAGGACCATATAGGTATAGTGTCTTTAGAAACTGGGAAACATAAACAACTGGTTCATAAATCTTCTACAGTGTCTCCCATTTATTTCATCATATCTAGGGTCCCTTTTAGCATATTCTACTTAATATCCATCTTCCTGACCTGGGGAAAAGAAAACATACAAAAAAGGGTGAACTCAAATGCTCAGCAAGGGCAAATAAAGGAAATAAAAATCATATCATATCTTTTTGAAAATCATAACGTGCAAAAGAGATCATAATATCTTAACATGGAATAAATCATAGAAGTGAAAATGAGATCCCCATAATCATAACATAAAACTTGAAACTTTGTTGCATGCACACATAATCATGGAAAATCATTTCTTGTTAGTCATGACTCATTCCCAAGACTATCTTAGCGGAAAAAGTCCATTTCTGAACTGAGTTCACTCCTCGTTTCAGTCCTGTATCACTGAACCGAAATAACCTTCCGCTCCAGCCATGTCTATCTCATGAGATATAAATATTTACCCAATGCATTGGAGGTAGATATAATTCCCACCCATCTAATAATGAATCCTTTCTTATGTGTGCCACATAATCATAAATCATACATCATCACATAACACATGTAACAAAAATGGGATTCTTGAAACATCATGACATCATAAAACAAATCATATAAGGTAAATGACTTAATAAAAATAATTCCCTCAAAACATAATCAAATCAATGTAATAATAGGGATAAAATCAGAACCCTATATTATCTTAGATGGAAAATAATTTTGATAAAACATTTGAACTCCATTCTTGAGGAAAATACCCTTTCTACTTCAAAAACACTTTTCTTTTCTTAACATGTCATACAATTATAAACTAAAAGAAGTTGATTAAAAATAAACTTGAAAACTTATAAAGGAAGATTCTTGGAAATAATGTTTTAAAAATCCATTCTTGCCGTATAAGTTAAAAAAACATTCTTCGTACTTTTGTTGGAAAAGTCAAAAAGTACCTCGTACAAAAAATGACAAAAGATTCTTTTCATATTCTTTACTAAAAACTCACCGAAGGGTAAAATTGGATTTAAACATTTGTAGGTGGATAATATTACATATTCAAGAAACATGTATGTGGATGATAAAATACACCCCAGTAAATACTAAAGTATAAACAATCTCGGATAAAAATGAGATTGTGATATTTCCCTTACCTTAGGTCCGATTTGCTTTGTACGTGTCCGAAGCTCCTGTATAATGGTTTAAATAATGTTATTGACTTATTCTAGAATCATACATATTGGTATGATATCATATATGGTCATATTCTTAGCTTCTTATTAGTAATATTTCATTGTTACTTGTTACTCGGGTCTTTATTGCCTTTTGTTCTTATGCATGTTTTGCCGAATAAATTCTTATTCTTCTTTTAAGGTTATAGATACCTTATATCAAGAATGGTATTAGTGTAACATATATCATATTTATTCATTCAATTCATTTATATAATTACTATGTAATGATGATCATGTAGAACGAGTCGCATCACATCGTGGAGACGGTATTTTGTACGTACGCACGAGCAATGATATTGTTCCCATGATCGTGGAATTGTATTTAAGTGTATTTATACTATTTCAGTATCAATATCACTTTATAATAATCATATATTGTTACTCATTACACCATTATACCCATCCTTGTATGGTGATGGTGGAAAATAGATTACACCACGGCGTGGAGACGGTATTCCGTACGTACGCACGCGCGGTGATTTCATTTTTCCGTAGGATGGATAGAAGGTGAATTAGGGTTGTTTCATATTTATAATAACATATCAGTATGTAAGTAATACTGATGTTATTACTTTATCATGAAACAACTAAAGAAGAAGAAGTTGAAGAAGAAATAAATTGAAAAGATCGGTAATGGATATTACCTCTTCTTTAAAACGCCTCTCTGAATCCTCCACTTAGGGAACTAAGATTGGTCTTTGAAGAAGACCAGGACCTCTAGGATTATTCTATGGAAGTGGAGAAGGGATTTTGGCAGGGGTTGGCCGAGCTTGAGTGCTCAAATTGGTGTGAGGAGGAGGGGGAGGAGGTGCCCTTTTATAAGGGAGGAGAGAGGCACCTTAGGAATATCTCGAAATATTATTTTATATTAAAGTCAAAATCGGTTTATAATGGTTCAAAAGGGTCTTATTTCGAAGTTAAAGTGGGGATGGGTCGAAATCCCCTCAACCAAAAGGATTTAGACAAGTGTAGGTTATTATTTTAACCTTATCAATTAGATTTAACTCTAAGTTAAATAATTTAACTTTTACCGTGACTTTTTGTTTTCTTACACTATATGGTTAATAAACTTACTATAACATGCCAAACGAACCCCAAGTTGTTAATTATTAATATATATATCCTTATCTAAGTCATTTGGCCGAACCTTATATTTTTAGGAATAAAATAACAATTAATAATATAATATTTGATTTAAAAACTATTTTGTGTCAATTTTGACACTATTTGATATATGATTTTTGTGAAAGTCATAACAGAATTATATGTTCAAACCAAGTTGATTAAATCAACACTAATATATCATAGTAACCTATAAAATTATTGGAATTCATAAAAAGTCTCAAATTACATTTATTTGAGCATTTATAACATCAATTATGTTAACATTTCCTTAAAAGGGTAATTATTGCATCATCATTGTGTCATAAATAAATTAATTTATTTCATGTCTAAAAATTATAAATAAAATATCATTATGTAGGAAATCTTCTTATCTTTCTAATTAATCTTTATAGTCTAATTTATCTTATGTATAACCCCATATTAAAAATGTTTTAGTTATTAAACTTTGATTTTAACTATTTTAACTATTCATTAAATAAAATAATATTAAATGTCATAATCTAATCCAAGTGGACCTAAATGGTCATATTATATTCATAAGGTTGTTTTTGGTCGAATTATACTTATCCAATAGAATTAGGACATGTGTTAGGGTAATAGTAATATCATATTTACCCATAGTTACCCTATTTACTATTAACCGCGGTAAAAAAAGTAAAAAGTTACTATTCACCAAAAATTATTTTTATCTCATTGAACCACATTTTACTTACTAATATCAACCGTGTCTGTCGGATTTTTGAAATTCCATTCACAGAAGCGGTAAAATTAAGTTTTATGCAAAATTTAGTTTTTAACCTACCACTTAGTGGTTTCACTATTCATCAAAAATTGAAAGTTTTCAGAAAAATACCAAAATTTCACCCTAGGCTAATTTCGGTATTCTGAATCGAAAAATGAAGTCCATTTTGAAAAATAAAATTTATAAAATTTCAAAAAGCGGTTATTACTATTCATAACGGCTAGTTTTAATAATATTTTAATAGCATATCGTTGTTTAGTGAAACTCGGTATTGCGTACGACGCAAGCTATCGAGGAAGGTCACGATTGCGTGTAAAGTAAGTCAAGCTAGTGTGTAGTGAAAGATTACTTTGATGATATATATATAACATAAAAATAAAATATTACTCATAAAAATCTCGGGTGTTACAGTCACTCTATCGCGCGTTCATCCAGGAGTTCCTCGACCAACCTATTTTGCTCAAAATGTTGTTGGCGAAACGCGGCCTTCTTGGGGCCCTCTTCCATCTTTTACACTGAGGCGAATGGGTCAGAGTGCTTGACAGCTCTGACATGCTCTTTTCCCTTACTGACATTCTGGCTGACCACCAATGACTCGGTGGGTGTAGGGAGACCTAGGAGGTTCCTCTACTGATGGGTAATCCTCCCCGATGGGTCCAACCATGGTGGAACACCATCAAGGGGTAAATCTCCATCGAGAAACTCCAGCTCATCCTCCTTGTCCAATATGTCGGTCATGTGGACCGTGACCCTTCCCGGGGGCATGTCCTCAATATCGCATAGCGATTCAGGTTGTCGTCGGATAGGGCAGAAGAGGAGGGCAGCATACAACCCTCAGCCATGGACTTGCACATGGGGGGTTGCTTCCTGATGATTTTTCATAGTACCTTAATACTCTGAATGCATTTCTGCTGAATGGCCTTACGATGGCTTGGTGAATCAGGGCGCTGGACCACCGGGAGTGCGGCCAGATTGACTAGACAGCACTGCTCGCTGATGTCTTCAAAATGTGCTTGGCTCCTTGGATACACCATTCGCTGATGATGGAGACTGAATTGTGTTGCCCAGAGGGTGTAGCAAAGACATTCAACTTTTTCTGGGGTGAGGTACTTGGGTATGCAGAAATCCTGCGTTACTACGGGCCAGAACTCCTTGGGGAAGCGGTCTACTGCAAGGATGCTCCATAAGATCCTTGTCTCAATTTCAAGGTCTATCCCTTGATTTCTCCACTCACCCACTGAGGGTGGTTAAGGAACTGGCAGTGATACTGAGGCAGACCGCTAGGACGGCAGGTTGGCCGGTGGAGAATACGGCGAATGGGCCGACTGCCTATCAATTATTGGGCTATCCTTCGAGGAGTGTAGTGACCAGGCCACTATGTCATGATTGGACAGGCTAACGACCACCATTTCTGGCTCAGGGGCCAGGGCTGCCGGTGGTGGGTCGCAATATTGATTTCCTACCATTGGTCCCCAGAATAGCACTCTGTGATCTCTTGTGGAGGTAGAAAGCACTTCCGATGATGATGGTGGTTACCGCATGACCATAACCTGTGGGGTCTCCAAATCTTCATCCTCCTGGATAAACCTAGGGAGGGAGGTGGGAATCTTGTGGACCTCACATTCTGGAAGTACCAGACTGATGTGCCTAGTCCCCGCTCCGGTCCTTGACTCGGATGAGCGAGGGGAGGGTTCCTGAGCTGAGTCATACTCTGCTCCAGAGTCTAAAAAATGGGCCGGTTTGATCTCCGTCTGGGCCTTCCCAAGATTATTCGTGTAGAGGCGACGACCCGACTTTCTTCCCCTGGGTGGCTCCTCGAGACAGGGCTGATTTCGGACATATGGTCCTTCGGCCGCACTGGTGTCAGGGTGGAGAGGACTTCCACTTGATACAGCCGGGGTGCAAGGAGCACCAGGACCAATGTTGAAGGGGACATTGGGAGTACCTCCATGAACAGCACCTGAGCGGTCAATACCTCCACTGGAACCGGCGGGAGAATGGTGAGGACCTCCATGCTTGGTGCGGGTGGAGCGAGGCTGGCCTTCAATCCTCTGGTTTCTGGGGCAAGGAGGACCTTCACCAGCTGCGGAGAGGATTTAAGGTGGATCCCCACATTGGAGAGAGACCGGACCATGGGGAAGACCCTCATTCGGATTGGGGGTGGCACGAGGTAGACCTCCATGCTGATCCTTAAAACGGGGAAGAACTACGCTCGCGGTGGTGGTGGTACGGGGAGGACCTCTATACAGGGTGGAATTATGGCGGGTTGGATCACGACACCCCCCGCTTGTGCCTGTGACCAGGAGAGTCGACCCAGCCTGCCCGTGGGGCAGTTGGGGCCTCGGTCCCAGTTGGGCGTAGGATCACCCCTGCTCAGTGTATGTAGGGACTTGATGATATGCATCGGCGGTGGCTCGGGCCACAGTAGTCATCGACATTGATTACCCTTGACGGGAATCCTCATCTCGTGCTCGACGCTGGCGTTGGGTCAGATGAGTCGGTGCTGGTGGCACAGGTGCATGGCTTACCTGCTCCTTCGGCAGGGCCAGGAGGCAGCGTTGATGCGGCCGAGTGGAGGCCCTTGCTGGGAGCCCCTGGACTAAGACTCTGACCAGGCTGGGCCAGACATCACCCACCTTATTAGCGTAAGGCAGAGAGAATTTCAAGCGCTTCAGGGATTGGCTCCCAAAAGGATTGAATATTGGGGTGGGGAGCAGTGGCTCCCTGCGCGCCCCTCGGGGGCGGCATTGACAGTGGGGCCTGGATGCCTCTAGGTCCAGGTAGGCCATATCCTAAGTTGGGATTATGACCTCCTCCTCGCAACGATGCACAAGGTCATTAATCACCCTTTGTTGGATGGATTACGATGGGGTGATGGGGAATGGGCACCACACGGTTGTGGATGTAGACGGCGTTGTGGTAGCAGTGGAGACACGCGAAGCAGCTATGCTGGTGTTGCCCCTACCTCTGTGTAGGCGGGCGGGTGGTGATCACATTCCCATGGAAGCAACCTGGTTCCTAAGAAGCAGGGATATTAACTCATAAATACTGCTAGGAAAAGAAATTGAAAACTGGTGCCCCATCACCATTCCATCTTCTGTGGCCGGTAAGAGGGATCCACGCAGACAATGTCGCTGAATGGGATGCCCAACGTTCTACTGCCCCAACTTCTGGTGAGTTTCATGCCAGGCCCGCTATTTTCTTGGTGGGACCCGGCGCAGGATGGCTGGATCCATTGACATGTAAATCCATGGATTCCATGATCATTACTAATCTCTATATTGAGGAGAATTACTTCACGTCGGTTTCACCATTTCTGTTTCCGACACTTTCATCGAGGTGCACATGTCCTTCTGCTTTAGTGCGATAGGCGCGGATTTTTTTACCCCGCATTCCCTCTTTCCAAAGGCAGGTGGCATTTGATCCTTGTTTAGGGACGTCTTCTCCTTTATCAAAATAGGATGATGGGATGTCGGTACTTCCTTCCGTGGATTCCTCCTGGGAACTCGTCACCTAGTCCGGGTCTCCCTCATAGATTTAATACATTGTTCGTGAAACTCTTCCTGGTGCCATATTTTCATGGATACCAGTTAATTACGATGCTTCTGTCATAACATTCCAAGGGGTCCGGTTAGGGGAGCAACCTTTGGTTAGGGGAGTAGTCACACTGGACATCACGGGCGTGTTTGGACACGGGGGATTGGTGTGTCTTTCTTCTGTCCCATGTTACTGGGATTCTCAAGGGCGCAGAAGCCTGAGGCATCCCACATCGAACGTGGGGAATCATATGCCATAGGCATGTATCTGAGTTTTTCCTCATCTTCCCATGTTTGACACAGGGTATGTTGCGAGTTTAACATACAACAAGGATGGATCAGACTGATCAGAACACTGATTAGAGTGGATCAGATTGAGGAACTCCCCTGGGGGGAACACCGATATTGGGGCCAACACGTGGGTGGATCTATGAATGATGTGGAGGGGAATGAAGTGGCATGATCTCACCGGGATGTGGCGGACCTGGTAAGAGTCGGGATGGATGAAGGTTTTGGGCTTGAGCCTCGAAGAGACTTCCTACGTACCATGCCTTGACACGGATCAAAGTATGCATAGTTTAGGTAGTGGGGAATACAATTTACCATCATGCAGAATGAGGGAATTTGGGGATTACGCTCTAAACGGCCCGAGGTGTTGGTGAACCGACATGGCCGGAATGACCGGGTGATGGGATTGAACCTCGTGAGGCTTCCTACGTACCATGCCTTGACATGGATCAAATTCCCCATAGTTTGGGTTGGTGTCATCAGAAAACCGACGTGAAGATGGACCAAGGGTATGATGGGATGATAGGCTTGAACCATATAAGGCTTCCTGTGTATCATGCCTTGACATGGATCAAAATCCCCATAGTTCGGGATGGTGTCGTCGGTGAACTGACGTGAAGATGGACCGGGGGTCCGATAGGTGTTGGTCTTGAACCTCGTGAGACTTCCTACATACCATGCCTTGACATGGATCAAAGTCCCCGTAGTTCGGGATGGTGTGGGTGTCAGTGAATCGACGTGAATAAGGACCTTGGTCTGATGGGTGATGGGCTTGAACCTCATGTAGGTTTATTACGTACCATGCCTTGACATGGGTCAAAGTCCTCATAGTTCGGGATGGTATAGGGAATACACTCTAGGCTACCCAAGGTGTTAATGGGGCTTGGCTCACCGACACAGAGATGTTTGGGGCCACTAGTTGTTGGGTTTGAACCTGGAGGCTTCCTATGTACCATGCCTTGACATGGATCAAAGTCCCCGTAGTTCGGGTGTACAGTTTAACAACATGTGGGAGGGGGACGAAATACAGTTTAATGTCATGTGGGATGGTAATGTTATCATGGTCGATGCTTACTCTAAGCCCACATGAGTCATGCTCGGTGTGAGAAACAAGAGGCAGCAGGGACCTGACGATCATGTTGCTAAAGGTGTGTCCATGGGATATGGAGTGTGAATTACGCATGGAGCGGCCCAGGGAGAGAAAGTTTGGGACTTACTCCAGGATGGAGGCCCGAAGGCGATAAAGCCCAGCGGGAGAGGGGTATTGGGACTTACTCTAGGATGGAGGCCATGTTCCCTATCACGACCTCCACTGGCCTTGTCATCGAGGAAGTGAGGAGGAGCAGGGGTGTCGCCTCCTGTGAGAAAAGCTAGGGTCTTATACCAAGATGGATTCCCTTCCCTGCAGACAAACTTCACTCTAGGAAGTAGGATATCACCCCCTGTGGAAACTAGGGGGTGTGGAAAATGTCCTAGGTGGGGGGACCCTGCGTGTGAGGCACGGGGACAGGTCACAGTTTAACATCATGTGTTGAGGACGATGGTGCTTGTTAGTTTAACGTCCTACAGCTCGGATGAGGTGGGTTCACTCTGCACCCCTAGGACTTACATAACTGGTACCCTCTGCTCCTTGTGGGAGGAAAGGCACCAGTAATGCCATACTAAGGGTGTGTCGCGGAGCAGACCATCTAGGGGTCCACGTTAGCGTGGCTATGTGAAGAAGAAATAGCCATTAGTGTGCCTATATGAAGAAGCATTAGGCACAGCAACGCTATGGGTGGTATCATCCAAGGGACTTTGAAGTCACATCGTGCCAACATGGAGGGTCGCATGGGAAAAGGATTTTCCAAGCAGAGGAGTCCATAGGCATGGGCCTTGTAGAGCTCTGTTGTCCCGCGTAGTGGAGGGAACTTGCGAAGGGGTGTGCTTCATGAAGTTGGGTGCCTTAGCCTTAGCATGGGGCAGAGGTTTAAATAGTAGGTGCTTTGCGAAGTGGAAGAGAATTCGCGGAGTACAGCCTCATGGAGAAAAGGTGCCTCGTAGAGCAGGGTTTCAGGAATCAATGTGCTCGCGAAGTACCGTGATCCTACCTTAGCAAATGGATCAAGTGTACATGAAGGTTACTTCGCAAAGAATAGACGCTTCGCGATGACCAGGGTCCCCTTGGGGATCCCCTTCCTTCATGAAATCCCTTAGGCTTCATGAAAGGCATCCCTCTCGGAAGAGGGGATCAAAATGAGACAATGGGGAGGCAATTCTCAAAGCAGAAGTACCTCGCGCAACTCATGGTTCTCCAAGCAGAAGAGTGCTTCGCGATTCGTGATATGAAAAGCCTAAAGGTCAGATTGTCCATCCTCTAGAGCTCAGGGGGAGCCTGGTATTTATAGGCAAGAGGCACCACAGAGTAGGGCTCAAGTAATACAAAAAGTGGTCAGGTGGCTTCGCGGCGCGCTCGCGAAGGTCAAATGGGTTCGCGGAGCATCCCGCCTCCTTCACTTCGCAGTGGGCTCGCGAACATCAAATGAATTCGCGGAGCCTCCCGCCTTCGTTGCTTTGTGGAGGGCTCACAAACGTCAAATACGTTCATGGAGCCTCCCGCCTTCTTTACTTTGCGGCGGTCGCGGTACCGGGGGACTCCGTGAAAGGGCTTCGCGAGGTAGTCTGTGGGGCCTTCTTGGGGCCTTTTGCTTTGTTCCAATTTTTGGCGCCAATAATCCCTAAATTCAAACTCTATCCTAAGTCTCTTCCATATCTCTAGTACCACTCTACCATGACCCAGCACCATTGAGTGGCTCTACTGGGTCGATAATGAAGATTAATGTGACCCTTGAATCCCTCCTCTAATAGGAAATAGGTTGTAGACTACCACTGAAGGAATAAAACAAAAAAAATGGGTGTAATTACCATCATAAATCCCATGATCACAAGTAAAGCCACCAATAATATCCATATGAAACACATTAATAAATCACATCCACATTCCATGTTAATGACAAATAAAATAACGACTCTAAAATAAAATACCAAAAATAGATCTTATGAAACTAACAATGATGGTAAGTCATAGTCTCATTCTAGTAAAGTCCAAGGTGGTAACCCATACCCTCTTGAAAACACATAAAATATATTTATATATAAATAATGGAAGATAATTCTTGAATCCTATATGTTATCGTAAGATTTGAAAATTATTGGATAATATGACAAGTAAAATCCAATAAAACGCCACCTATTACATGAGATTAAACCATGAAGAATATGATCAACCATTCCCATAAAAACCAAAATTAAACACCACCAAAACTAAATCTACATTGTTGGTTGGCCTCTCTAAAAATGAATAATATGGATAGAACTAAGAATAAGTGGATAGAAATTCAACTTTAATCACATAGTGGTTGATTTATTAAATCCAAGGACCAAAACCAAAATAGAGATGACTAATGAATTCCAAATACACGCCTCTAGTCACCTATGTTATGAGAGAAGTCCATGTTTTTTAGTATAATTTTATTAGGATATTGAATTTATAATTAAACTATAATTTTAATAAATCACATGGTGGAAAGTCATAATAATGTGAAAAATGAGTCTAATTAAAATACACCATTGAAAATACAGTTAGGATCTCTCCTTATCCTGTAAATATCAAGGTTAAAATATATTAACTAAATGCATTTAATGAACTCCATGAAACCAGAAAGGTTTTCACAACATAATACTCAATGATCTTAAAAAATATGGTGTAATTAAATTAAATGTGGTTTAATAAAACCTATATATATTGACCAAAGGATGACAACCCAAGGATTTATGTTGAAACTAGTACAACCATGTCACAATACTACTCACATTATACTTAAAAGGATCTCTTTTGAGATTAATTCCAAAGATACAACATGATATCTGACCCATGCAGGATAATTCAAATTCCCCCAAAGACCACCAAATTGTGATCCAAAAAACCATGGTGGAACTATCCTCAGAGAATAAAATCTCAATAGGCCTCAAATTATATAATCCCAAAAACTCTCCCCACATTAGTATATCCATAGGACCTCCATGCTGCAATTGAACCTTCATAACCACAACCAAACTTCCCCCTTGAAACAATGTGACCATGAACTCTCACTGTTCGCACCCCAAACAACAACACATGAACCATGATGCAACCAAATGACTCACGACAAAACACACTAGACTACGTAACAACATTATAGTTCAGTCAACTCCACATGACACAACACATAGCACCACACTAAAATTCACCCTTATAGCCAAAATTCCTTCTATAGCTCACTCATCACACCTATAACCTTCTGTATACACTTCCATCACCTGAAAGGTTGAAATTAATGGTTTGGAAAGGTTTATTGCATTATAATTACTACTACTACAATAATGTTTAGGACTATGACTATGATTATGATCAACACCCTCAAAACCACTAATAATATAGAAACAAGGATGACTATGATGAATAATATTACTATAACTAATATCAATATTGTTGCTTATACTAGTGATATTACTACTACAATAGCTGTTATTGCCTCTACTATTTTTCCTCCTCCTACTGCTACTACAACTTCCACTACTACTACTTCTCCAGCTACTATTACTGCTACATCTACTACTGCTACTACTAGTGTTACTACTACTCCTCATCCTACCTCATCCCCCTCCCCCAATACTACTAAAAATCCTTCAACTCTAACTCCTAAACGTCATCCTCTTCCTCCTCCTCCTCTTAATCCACCTTATCCACCTCCTTATCCAACTACTCCTCATACTAATATTAGTACTACTACTCCTAGTACATGACCTCTAATACTAATACTACAACTAATACTACTACTCTAACTACTAATATTCCCCCTCCTACTACTCATACAACCACTCCTACTGATCCAAATAACACTCTTACTCCGACTTCTACCACGACTACTATAACTATTACCACTTCTGCTACAACTCATCATCCCCCTCCTCTTCCTACTATTGAGAGGATGAGAAGGCGTTGTAGTAGTGGTAGTAGCAGTAGAATACGAATTAGTGCTAATAATTATTATATAAGTAGCCATAGTAATAGTAGAAATATTGGTAGTAGCAATATTATCTATAGTGGTGGTGGTGGTGGTGGTGGTAGTAGTGTTAATAGTAGTTATAGTTGTTGTAGTAGTGTTTTTAGTTGTAGTGGTAGTAATAAAATTATTATCTTACATTGGGATAATAATTTTCTTTAGAGTAATGAATAGGGGAATGGATTATTAATTTTTTTATGGATACTATGAACTGTTAAAAGTTAATTTTATTTCCTCAAGCATGAAAAATTCATCTCCATTTCTCAGAGTAAGAGATGAAGTGGAAAATAATCAAAGAATAACCAAAGGATAAAATTTTACCCATTAAATGGAATTAAATTAAGTACATATATTTTCATATGTTCCCTATCATGATAGAAAAATAATACCTCAACATTAGGAAGTGGACATTGAAATAAAAATTTCATAATTTTACCTTCATTTTTTCTGAATCAATGGTCATTTCACCCATCACATTATTATTTGTAGTAAAATTTCTAATTAAAATTTTCTTTATCACTATCTAATAGTCCTCATATGCTAGTTTTTTCATCCATGTATAAATTTTAATTTCCCCCCAATATTCTCCTTATCTAGAAACCCAATTATGTGTTAATTCAGGTATCCTTTATCCTCCCCACTACCCATTTCAAAAGGATCTTTTATTATACCGTTTTACGATTTGAATTTTCAACAAATTTATTTACAAATATTGATCCTTTGTAGAATAAGAACGACAAAAATAAATATTAATCCTTCACCTACCAATTCTACTATATCTAATAAAAATAGTATTACTACTATTACAACTATTAATTTTACTACTAGTATTACTACTATTATTACTCCTAAAAACTTCTACTAATAATCCTCATCTTACTACTACTATCACTATTACTCCTACTCCTACTACTTCTACTACTTACTGCTTCTGCTGGTGCTGCTACTACTACCACTATTGATGCTCTTACTACTACTATTACTACTACTGTTGTTGTTTCTAATACTACTTCTTATGTTGATTTTTTTCTACTACAACTACTACTATTACTACTTATATTTATCTATTAATACTACTCTTACTACAACTTCTTATTCTTCTTAAACTACTATTGCTGCTTCTATTACTACTACTACTACTACTCATCCTTCTACTACTACTTATTCTTCTTCTACTTATAGTGGTAATCCTCATCCTTTGTTTCATCCTCCCCTCTTACTACTACAACTACAACTACTACTACTACTGTTACTAATGCTACTAATACTTATAGTAATACTACTACTACTACTACTACTGGTGTTGCTGCTTCTACTACTACTTCTGTTACTACTACTACACCAAAATAAAAAAACTACTACTAGTACTTCTTCTATTACTACTATTACTAATAATAATAATAATAATAATAATAATAATCCTACTACTACTACGACGACCACCACCACCACCAGTACTATTACTATAATACTAATTTTTCTTCTTCTACTACTACTACAACTACTACAACTTCTAATAATGTTGATACTACAAATAATAGAACTAATACAACTACTAAAACTACTACTAATACTATTAATACGAAAATGACTACTACTACAACTACCACTACTACAACAATAATAACTACAACTAATAAAACTACTACAACTACTATGACAACTACTACCACCACCACATCTATGACTACTACCACCACCACCACAGGTAATACTACCACCACCACCACTACCACTACGATAACTACTACCACTACTACTACTATTATGATTACAATAAGAACAAAAAAACAGTTAATACTAATAATTCTACTACAAATACTACCACCAACACCACCACAACCACTACTACCCCCACCTAGACTACTACTACCATGGTGATGACTGCTACTACTACTATTATGACTACCACCGCCATTAAAACTTCTAAGACCACCACCAACAACACCAAAACCACCACCACCACCACTACTACTATTACTACAAAAAAAATCTTAACAAAAAACTACTACTATTGCGATGAATACTTCTAATAAACCCACCACTACTACTATAATGATGACTAGTACTACTAATAATACTAAACCACCGCCACCACCACTACCACCACCACGAATACTATTACTACTAATACTACATTGACTACCACTACTACTTATAATAATACTATTACTGTTAGTAATACTACAACTATGATTACTAATACTACTATAACTACTACTACCACCATGACCACCACCACAACCAACACTAATAATACCATACCACCACCACCACCATCACCACCACCCCCCCAAATATGAAAATGAAAACTAATACCTTTACTACTAATACCACTACTACCACTACTACTATGAATAATAAAATAATGATATTTCATTTACTTGTGGTCGTATAAATTGATAAACCCATGTGATGTCACTCAGTTTATCCCTGATATTATAGGGATCCCCATTATAAGTCTCTATTAATGAGATTATTTTGATCAAAAATATTCCTCACCATTGAAATTTACTACTAAAACACATTCTCAATGGTCCAAAAACCCACTCGATGAGGTTTCAATCTCACTGTACACAAATATTCATGAAAACACTATTAGAAATACATTGTTACGTATTAATATTAATTATAAACTAAATCATATGAGTCTATACCACCCATGAATTGGCCTCACATATGCCAACCATTCTTCTAAACTTTTCTACCAACCCTAGAAATAACCCCATAGTACCCAATATCATGTACCCTAAACCATGGAACCAACTTCCCTTACTTCCCAATACATTTTCATCGAAAAACCATATTTTTTATGATTCAACACTTGATTCACCCATATAATCATGTCTTCAATCATGATTAAACCCTTGAACCATGTCATGAATCAAGGTTCACCTCACCAATTTCCCTCAAATCATATCAAAATCATCCTGACCCCAATACAAATGCACATAATATATCCAATGCCTTATATAAATCCCAGATTTGGTATATTCATGAGAAAAAATAATTTAGATTCATCTATATACTATTATAAAAATTCCATATAGGCTATCCAATGATAGGTATTATCTCACCCACAATGCCATGCACATGGGGCCACACCTCCACAAACTAAGTTATGTTCATTATCACATGTAGTGACTATAATTTCCCATTATACAGATACATTTTCACTAATGAAACTATCAATTACCAACTATTCCCAAATCACCAGAACGCCATCATCAGCATTCACTGAATTTCTATATATAACAAGTGTTTTTCCCTCAAACGGTGTACTCTCAAAAATATAGTTACCCTTATACTTATCCTAAAACACCACCTCAATAGGTTCTAATATCAAAAGTCTTCCACTCCTCCTGATCCATTATTATCTCCCGTCAACCTCTAACACTATACTCACATGAAATATCATGTGAATGACCACAATCAAGTTAACTTCCCCATGAAAATTGATTCAATGTCGATTTCTCATATTCCATAGAGGGACATTTCTAATTATCCTTAAAATTTCAAGAAACTATTCTTGTAAATATTTACAAATACAATCAGCACTTGGGTCGTACATGATTGGTCATCAATTTACAACTCAATGAGCACCGTGAGTAACCATTGTGTGATACCTTGATCATATAAAAGAAAAAAAGTGTACTCAGCTATACCATATGATTGCAAAACCTAAATAAAAATCCAATGATTCTCATATCCTCAATATTTCCTAAAACCATCTCCGTGATTCATTTTAAATTAAATTAACATTTTAAACTATTCAAACACACCTCTTACCACTATAAGATTCATCCTTTATAATGATGCTTTATAGTTCCCATTGCTAAATCAAGGCATACCCAGTATGTCATGCACCACAATGCTACCATTACACATAATTTGACATAGACTACCTTGAGTACTATTTCATTATTACTAGGATCAAATTTATAAACCACTGATCATGAACCTCATGCATGTCATCCTAATTTATCCATAATCACCTTTAATACTCATATTCAAACTCGATAATTACGCATTTACCATTGTCTATTTCTTGGTCACCTAATATTTGAGCATTGATACAAAACTAATATCATTTATCCATTCTCTAAAAAACTTAAAATGAATCCAAAATCATTAGGAAAATGTAATCGGTTGTTTTTTCCACTACAAACCAAACCCTGAAAAAATAGTAACACTAAAACTTCATTTATCATGAAAATACAATCCCTAATCATGGATACACCATATATAGAAACACCTCCCTTACACTAATCTCAAAGGAAGGTGATTACCTATTCTATATATTCTTATATTATCCAAGACAATTCTTTTCCTACATCACATATTTGGTTTTACATATCTAGAATTGATCTCAAACATGAAGCATCTACCCAGGAATCATAAATATAATGAATTTAAAATTCGGGATAACCCTTCTCTCTTAGGTTACACTCACATATCATGAATCATATCATCCATAACACTAGGAACATATATCATATTACGTATCGTAATAGAACAATGTTCTCCCACATAACCACTAGGTCATATATGACATAAATCATAACCCATAGGTAAACATCAATGCTCTCATCTCATAAGTCACATGGAAATTCTTGGAAAAAATACCCATTGTGAGATCTCACATATAGGTCTCTTATATCATTAACTAAAACATAAACCTACTTGGGAACAAATTATCACCAGACAACCACATATGTCACTACCCCCTTGGGAATCAAAATCTTATCATGATTCTTAGTAGGCCTCCGTAGATATGATTCACCCCATCGAGGATCACAATATCATCTATCAGCACATATAAATTTAAAGGAATAATACTATGATGATATATGTCGAGTATCCCGTAGCCATATGGTCTTGTTAAATATAATTCCATCACTAATAAATATGGGAAAACACCATATAAGATGTTACTAAAACATTAAATAACCAAAATTGTTTTTTGAATCATTATTATGCACAAAATTCCTATTTCAACCTACTAAGGTTAACTATATATCCCTTACACTGAGGTATTTAATAGATGTCATCATCATCAAGAATATCACTATAGATCCATTTAAACTATAATCATAAGGAAAGTACATTATAGTTTATCTCAGAATAATTCCACCACCAATTTATATTGGAAAACACCTAATAATTTTTAGTTGAAACTATAAGAAAATGAAATTTTATCTTCCATGATATCAATCCCAATAATGCATTTATATTTTATTTGAATCGTATATGTGAAATATGATACATACACATAGACTCTTGTAATCAAACCAAAATCTTTAATCTAATAAATTATCAGTCATAAAATACCAAAAAAACATATAATTTCTTTACACTAGTTGAAAACATATGACTATAAAATTATAAACCAATAACAAAAATTCCATATTACTGGTAACCAATTTTGTTTCCAAGAAGGTGTTTAAAACACACGAGTAAAATATCCACTATGACCCTAGACACATTCCCATGACACCATTCTACCATCTCACAAATATTAATACAAAATAAAACTATTATATAAACTCTATTATATCATTAAATAAAGAGTTTCATGGCACCTAGTATCATTCGTCCTCCAGTCCATCAACACTAATTGGTGCACGCACTAGGGAAGTTATCACTTACCTCAAACAAACCTCCCCAAATGCAAGAGGAAATAAAGTATAAGTGAGGTTATTAGGTGGTAAAATGGATAGAAAATGCCATAATTTTAGATTATGAAATAATAGAAAAATAAACGAAAAATCATCTATAGTAAGATACAAAGTAATATGAATGAATAAATCATAATCAATAGAAAATAATAAATTAAATGTGGAATAATACAGTCATCCAAATTTATTATCACAAAATCATAGAACAACTAATGACCCACTGGTCTAATAAAATATAAAGAATAATAAAATTAAATTAAATTAATATGAGGATATACTACCATCATTGAACCTTTACACATCCCAGTTTCTAATCCCACCATAGTTATCCTACTTGATCAAATAAATTGGGGTCTCTACCCAATATGAAAAATTGATTAGTTGTGTCAGATCATGTATCCAAGTTCCATGATTTCCTAAGAAGGTTTTTTGTATAAATCAATAGGGAAAACCTAATTTGGTCTCTTACATAACCCATAAATGTATTGTAAATATTTGATATGTTTATAATATAAATAAACAATGTGTAAATTTAGTTAAATAGCCACTATCAGTCCTCAGGTACTTCCATGATACTTGAGATCTACCAAAACCTACTTCAACATATACCATAGTGTCTCTGACTATATCACACAAATATGAAAACAAATATAAGGCCCCAGTCTGATTTCTAGGATCAAGTCCTAGGATATCAAGTTGTATCAAGCTCTATAGTTAACTCTAAATCATTTTGGACAATCTATTAGTGTTATTCTCAAAAATAGATTCTCAGGTATCTTAAAAAACCTAATAGTGTTAGTCGCAAATTTTTATTCCCATTCATTATTAGAAATATAGCAGTTTAAATATTAATTTTTTTCGAAGCATCTAGGGAAATATAGAAGTTCTTATCTCAAAATCCAATTCTGAAGTGTTCAATGAAATATAGTAGTTTCAGTCTCCATATACAATTCCCATAAATCTTGAGAAACCCATATATAATTCTATGTATATATGCCTATTTAATGGATATCCAACATCATAAAAAACATACGGTATTTCCCTATAAGGGTAAAATAAATCACGTAGTATCACATCTAGATCCATAAATCATGTATGAGGTATCCCAAACTGATATCATAACAATTCCAAGGAGTATGACCTAGGAAATCCAATCTCATCCTAAAACTCATGGGATTACCCTACAGTTAATCTATTAATGTAGTAGAATATCTGGATCTATGGAGTATCTATAAGGAATATGAAAACTTGTCTCATATGTATCTAAGGATCTTATCAATGATATCCCAACTTGTATCAGAGGAATAATTGTAATATCCAAGGATAATTATCTAGGAATATCATGCATCACAATGTATATTCATGGTAAAATCATCCCACCAAAACATATTTTACTTCACCATTTACTCAGGTTATATGTTAACATCTAAAATCATCACTACCCATGTCATATACACACCCTTACTATGGTCAACATATCACTTTGGTACCCATTGTTGTCCCCTATGGATCACCACTATCATGACACCCATGATGGTTAACTCATCTCATTCCCATAACTCAAGCCAATAACCATTACTTATATGGAATAATACCCTTTATCATAATCATAATCATCACATTGACTCATTGACATCCTTGGAAAGTATTATAAGGGAGGTATCTTCTACCACATTCCCTTCTCAAGTCACCCTATGTTGATCCTCACACCCAACCCATATACCAGAATCCCTAAGGTTTACCCACCAATGATATCACATCTCATATAGGGAGGAACACTTTCCCCATAGTCATATCAATTATATCAAAGTATCTAAGGAATCTCATGGGTTTACATGGCCACTTCCTTGTCCATACTTCTTAATTTTTCCCCCAACTTTACCTATAGTTCACTACAGAAACCTATAATTAGGGTTTCTATAAAGACTATGTTCATTTCCATCAAAATTTTCAAGGTCCAAGTTTCTCAAGGATTTTTTTTATCAAAGTCCCCTACCATCGGAAATTGAGTAAATAAATCCAGTCTGCAATGGTCTCTCATGGCCCTTGGCACATTTTTTAGTAGATACATTTCATTTTATTAAAAAAATTATTTAAAAATATCTGGTCACCATTATATGAAAAACCACATAACACATGTTATTAAAGGGAACCATAGTTATATAGGGAATGTATGAGTGACCACCTTTCTCATTTTAGAGCTATTCAATATTCTGTTCACCACTGAATAACTCCAGTCTAAGACCATCCAAATCCAATAACCATTGCCTATTATCGTGAGGCCCTAAATCATGCCAATAAATCAACATTCATTAATTATAATCAAATAATAATTAATTAAATTATTAAAATTAATTAAAAAATATAATTTAAATAGTCATAAGTTTCTATAATCTCATCGAGTATCACAGTGAGACCAAAACTATAACTAAACACTCGCAAAACCCAGTGGTGTATCTCCAAACTCAATCCAGAAAGAATACATAACACAAAATATTAAATCCATGGTAACATTAATTTATTTAAGAATAAACACAAAAAAATCTTAAATTTAAATACCTTTGATGAAACAACATGAGACTATTTGTATATGATATCTTTAGAAGTTCTCTGTGAAATACAAGAAAAATAAATATCGATCTAAATAATATCCACTATTATCTAATGGAAACCATCAATAATCCTAACCCAAAATTGATTCAAACTTGCTGGGTATGAATAGAAGATAGAGAATAGTGTTACAAAGGAAGAATGATTATTTAAACTTGCAAATAACATATAAGGAAATAATCCTCTTTAAAGGGAATCAAAAGAGATTCAAGGGAGGGGGATAATGTCCATTAAATGGATCTTCTTGAGTCCCCACTCAAGATAAATAAGAAAACCCCTAAGTTAGAATAAATTTAAAAACACTATTAAAAAACCAATTAGGCATGGTTCAAAACATGAATAAGGAGGTTCACAACATGAACAAGGAGGTTCACATCATGAATCCCCACATACGCCAATCATCTATGAAAAGAACTAAATTCAATGACATGAATGTTAGGGCTATGGGGATCATCCCTATAGATATAACTTTCAAAATGTGAATACTATATTTACACCATGAATTGAAGCAGCTTCTATTTTGCATTGGATCAACCACTCAACCTTCCTCTAACAGTTACTTGAATAACCAAGGCACCTACCAAGCCTAGAACCACATATAAAAACCAATTTTAGATTCTATAACTTTCATATTATTAATATGAATCCCATTTCTAAAAATGAATAATCCACCAAAATCAAAACTTCAAATTCCCTAGAAATATTTGCCAAGGAAAGGTATGATGTCAAAAAATATTTTCATTGTATTAATGTTATATTTTATTGTATTTAAATTATAAAATAGTGTAGTTACAATATATAATTTTATATCTATGGTATATAACTACATAATATAAATATTATTCATATATAATGTAAATATTGCATCAATTAGTGTAAAAATAATGTAAATATAATATTATATAACATAAATATATTGTAAATCTAACATAAATATAACATCATTTAATATAAATATAACGTTATATAATGAAAATATACCATCATATTTACATTGAATTCATGTTATATAATGTTATATCTATGTTTCAAAACACTATATTTATGTTATATGATAATATACAATGGATATGTTTGTTATATTTACCTTATTCATATATTATATCATATTTCATATATAATGTGACCCATGATAAATGTACATAAATAATAAATTGATTAAATTTTTTAATTATTACATCTATAAATAGTCGCACAACCCATAAACATAATGTTTAGTGTAGTGGGGACCGAAAACATGAAAAAATATCACATTTTTTGAATATCACTACATAATCTAAAACCATTCTTATATAGTAAATAAGACATAACCCTGTAAGGGAATACATAAAAAGGTGGGAACTCAAAATATCATTAACAAATAACATATCAAACCACATAATGTTTATAAATTAGACTTATAGAAATAATTAAAATGGAAAACATATGATTTAGAAGAACATAAAACAATATGATTTATCAGTTTTCATGAATTATAGACATATCATCTCAAATTATAACACTTTTACCATGCTGTGAGAAAAATAAAATAAGAAGAATATAACATGGGATATGGAACATATTAAGGAATGTGTAACAATCATAAACCTGTGATTTATTATATTTTTTAACATGACTACCTGGAATCCCATTCACTCAAAAAATTGAAAGTTGATCTAAACTCCTTCAAAATCACCCTTTGTGAACCAAGCTACTTTCTAACCCATTGGCATAACATTTATGTCTCATGAGATATAATCCTTTACCCTATAAATTAAAGGTATATATAGGTACCTCTCATCTCATAATGCATACATTTGTGTTCTACATGATAAAAACATTCATCACATAATAAAATAACCCATATAAAGAAAAATGGATTTCATGACATTTATAAATCATAATATAAATATCCAATTTAATTAACATTTATTTCAAAAAATATCCAAAAGGAAATCATTCATTTTTTAACAATAAACCCATGAAATAATACGAGTTTCATAAAATATCAAAAAAATGACATAAATTATTTTTATTGATACTAAAATCTTGATCACCAAAAATAATCCTATAAAAAAGAATACTATAGGGTAAAAAATGAAACATAAATCCATTGGAGGTAGATCATTTTTTATTATAATTAAAATAATATCACAAAAATATCTTTTTTTTAAAATTATATCTATAATTGTAAAATTCTAAGTTATATGTCTCTTTTCAAAAACCCTCCATTGTTTTTAAGAAAAAAAATGAAAAACATTCATGGAAATGAAATTTGTTAAAAAATATTATACTAGAATTAAAAAAGAGAAAATAATTTAAAATAGGAAGTATTATAAAAAATCAAATCAAATAAGAAATTAATTGATTCAATGAAAACAGTTTGAGATACCAAGGCCCTTACCTTTAACCTTGGTTTCCACTGAAGTGATTTAAAATTCTATATCATAAGGATAATCATCCTTATTACACATTTTGGAACCTTATCCATATACATTTATAAAATGACCTAGGATTTTGATACATAGATACTAATATTCATTACATTACATAAACACACACCTGAGGATCCTAAAGTAATAGTGAATTTGAAAACATGGAAACATAAAAAAAAATTGTAAGAGTTATGCATAATATCACACATAGTTACTAATAACTAACACCATTCTTAGAAATGTCACTCGTAACATCTATCATCATAACATGGGAAAAATAGACATAATAAAGGGTGATCTTGAATGATCAGTTAGGGTAAACATGGGAAATATATAAAAATAACATTAACATAAGTGTATGATGACATGAGAATAACATATGAAAATAATACCATACAAATCAAAGATCAAAATATTTAGTCATGGAATAAATATTGTTACTTAATAAGACATGAATAATTTGGAAATAAAAGAACCTAATCTATGAGAGCATAACATTGGCATAATTAATATAATTTTTTTACACACATAAGAATATAAAATCATTTCCATTGTTTTCAAGGCCCATTTCCAAGACTATCATAGTGGAATGGGTTCAATCCCCTAACTATCATAGTAGTAAATGTTTGCTCCCAAGACTATTGTAGTGGAAAATGTCCCTTACATATTTTTGTTTACTCCTAATTCTAGTCTTTTTATCTCATTAGATATTAGAATTTACCTAATGCATCGGATGGAGTTATATTTCCCTCACATGACATAAGAAAAATAATACATATATGTTCCAAAATATCACAAAACATTCATTATATTATAAATAATGAAAATAATTGGGCTTCATAAAACATTCATCATATAAAAACCCATAAAAATAAACGGGTTTCATAAACATTAAGATATATCATAACCTATGGAAATGAAATAGGTTTCATAATCATTTTATAATTTCATCATAGCAAAGCTCGTGAAAAAATAAATAGATTTAATAAGAATTTTATAATGGTATAACACATGGAATAGAAATTTGTTTCATAAATATCATTTCATTATAAAAATAAACCATTCAAAGAAATAATAATAATGGTTTACCTGGATCATATCCCTAGTAATTTATAAGTTACATAAAATGATTCCATCTTATATAGAAATTTATATTGACATATTTTATGGAATATAGTTTTAGGAAAATAACCTTCCAATATTTATTTTTTAACATAAAATTCTTAATTATTTTTTGAAATTATTTTCATCGAAAATAAACATTGAAAATTATAAAAGAATATTTAATAATCATTTAAAAAATTTCATGATAAATATAACCACTGAAAATTGATAAAAATTAAATCAAAATATTTATAAAACATTGTAAAAATACTTTTATTTGCAAATAATAAATTTAACTTATAGATGAAGTTTAAAATTTATTTAATCCCATTCTTGAGGAAAATATTCATTTTGAATTGGTAAAAAAAATTTAAATACTATAAAATAGTATAATTTTTTTTTATTTAAAATAAACCTTGAAACTAATAAAATTAATATTTAGAACATTGGCTTCTAATGACCACATGAAATTCCATACATGTTTTAATAAAGATCCCTTTTAGATTTTTAGTAAAATCTTAATGGGACATGATTTGAAAATGATATGAAGTTTATTTTTAATTTTTCTTTTAAACTAACAAAATTGTAATAATTTATTTAATATATCAACTTTTTAATGATAAAAAATTTATTAAAACATTTTTATAAAATAATGATATGGAAGAGAAAAAGGGTTTTCAACCAAAGAAATAAATAATGATGATTTCTCTAAAAAATAATTTTTTAACTCTTGAGTACATAAGGAGAGGAAAATTAAGTGAACCCATATGTTCTTATCTCATAACCAGAGGAGAATAAATTTCATGAGTTTCTAGAGAGATGTAATATAATATTTCATCTTCACAAGTACAAATATAAACAATACCCATATATGATGATATTGTATCATAAAACTATTACCACATTGGTAACATTAAATCGTAATCCCGATAAAATAAGTAAAATAGAAAAGAAATATCAAATAACAGGATAATAAATAAATTCAAGGTATTAAATTCCAAAGGTTCATTATATAAATATTTTAAATTAATATAGGTACATAACATAACATATGTTTCAAAGAAGGTAAATTGAGACGAAAATCTATTACCGCTTAGGTAAATTTTGATTCATAAAACCCATGAAAGAGATATCATAATATTTTATATTTAAATAATAATAATTTAAATTAGAATCATTATTAATTATATTCATTTAATCATATACCCCACACAAATGAAATAGGTGGTGAATATGGCATGTGTCTCATAGAAGTAAAAAAAGTGAGTATGAAATCCCTTACCGTAAGTCTCAACATCCATCATACATGTTTAAAAAACTATTATAATAAATAAAAGTTTATTATAAATCTATTAAAGAACCATTATTATTTATATCATAGCATATAATATTTATTTATGACCATTTATTACCATTTGTTATCAATTCATTGTTAAAATCGTGTTTCATGTAATAATTACTTTGTTTTTGGTGTATATTTTGATTTTTTTATTTTCGTCCCTATTTATTTGATAATGTTTAGATTATATCCATAATTTTAACTAGGATATAAATATAATATATATTCAATATATATGTATTTATAATATTTTATAATTTTTTGAGATAGAAAATTAAAAACACTGTTTTGGGAGACTGTAGGTCGTACATATGTATGAATGTTGTTTCAATTTTCTCAACGGATTAAACAATAGAAAGTTAAATAATATATTAACTTTATATAAAAATTTATATTCCATATATATCACACATATTTATTAAATTTACCATTATTACCATCCATGATATGTGTTAGTGAAAAACGAATCACATCACTAGACAAGATGGTAGTTTGTCATACACTAGAATGATGTCATTGTACCACCCAAGGAATAGAATGTAATAAAGTAAATGTGATATATTTATTAAAATGGTATAATTAGTTTAAAAATATAATATATATTCATTAAATATTTCTTTATTACCATCAATGTAAAATATAAATGGAAAAACACATCACATATGTTCGTGTGAAAGTAGTTTGTCGTACACATGAGTGATGACATTATTTTTCAAAGGGATGGTAGTTGAGAGGGTATATAAGGTATTATAATTATAGAGGTATATTAATATAAAAATAATATATAAAATCACTAAATACCTCATGATATACATCCCTAAGATGGGGTGATGGAAAACGAATAACACTTGTTCATGGACAGTAGTCTTCCAAACACAAGAAAGATGATTTTTTATCCCATTTGATATAATATATGATGGATCTATGTTATTATATTAATATAATAAAATATATGTAAATGGGAGATATTTTTTTCTTTTATCAATATAATTTAAGAATATTTTATGTATTTAGAAGAGTAATTAATACAAAAAATTCAAATTTAGAGCATCACCTCTTCTTTGAACAACCTCTTTATGATTAATAAAAATCCTTATTAAATTGGATTTATGATCTAAAAAAGGACTCTATGTTTTTTAGAGTTAAGTATGGATGGAATTAGGGTAGGTATTGGATGAACTAAATTATTTTGTAAGTGGGAATAGGATTGGATAGGGGGTGGCCTTTTATAAGTTAGGTGAGAGGACCACTTGTAATTTTTGAAAAGAAAAATGTGTACCCACATTTTTCACATAAAAATTGGATCTAAAAATGAAAATTTCAAAAAAAATTATTAGTTAAAATGTATAAATATGGAATGAAATAATATTTTATACATTTTTATGTCATTTCAAACATAATCCTTTAATTCTAACCCCCCCCCAATAAACCTATTTTCACCTTAACTTTAGTAATTAAATTATATTTTTTTCAAAATTAATTATGGTCAAAAAATATGTTCACCGTATCAGATAATATAAATTATCATGATTAAAAATATATAATAAATTTTATCAAATTCAATTCACTAAATTGGTAATGTTTATTTTAAAATTATACTCACAGACGTAATGAGAAAACAATTTTAAAAATAGATAATTTTCACAACTTCAAAATGTTTTTATATCAAAATTCAATATTAAACTGATTAAAATTACCTAAATTTTATTAATAGATATATAATTGAACTAATTTTTCTTTTAAATACAAATTTAAATAAAATTTAACCTTTAAAATATTAGAATGAAAATTCATTTTTTAACAAAAACCAGTATTTTCCACTATTCCCTTAAAGACTTATCTTTTAAAAAATTATAATCAAATTCACTAAAAGATAATTTTTCAAATATAATTTAAAAATTTATCTTTTTTCAATGATATTTTCTAAAATTTTCAGACAATAATTTTGAAATAAGTTTTCAAAATGTGACAAGACTTCTTTTAATAAAACATAGTATTTTTACCGGTATAATTGGATTTATTATCATCTCATTCAATAAAGACACATAAAATTAATGTTAAAATTTTTATTTAATATATAATATATATATTTCATTAAATTAACTTACAAAAACTGATTAATTTAATTTATTAATATAAAACCTGATTGTTCACATAAAATTATTTTTTTCATAAAAATATTTCCTTTATTTCCAAATGGGTTTTAGTTTATAATTCTAAATAATTGGTCTCTAAAGAATTAATTTTAAATAAAATTGTAAACCATGTATTTTAATAATTTTTTTAATGATATTCATACCTACCATTATAATAACTAGGATATAACTATCATATTAAATAATATTATTTTAGAATTGAATTTTTTAAGACTCAGTGTTGTGTGTAACACAGGCTATCGAAGAATTCAAATTAATTAAAAAAATATTTCATAAAATATTGGGGTGTTAAAATTTACATTATTTATATTCATTAATAAAACTTCTACTCATATATTGGATTTTTATAATCTCTTTTCAACATTGGGTGTTAATAATCTTGACCATTTTGAGCATGGGTTTTAAAAGAATTGTCGATCTTCTTTTATCTAAAAAATACCCTAATTTTCAAACCATTTAAGTTACTAGTATTTATTTTTTATAAAAAAATGTAATTTTATAATACCATTATATTGTAGTTTTAGTTTCATTTCTTGAAAACTGGAATAGTGATTAACAAGTTGTGCATTATTTACCAGTATTAATGGATTACATTATAATGGTCATTACTTTTTATGTTATACAAAAATAAACATATTAATTATTTATATTACTTATATATATAGATCATATATTGTAACACCCTTACCCCTCTAAACTGGAGCCGTTGCATTACTTATTAAATTTAAAATCTTAAAAGGAATTAAATTCTGAAGGAATGATCATTTTAGTAGTCTTGAAGAAACTAGATACATATATATAACTCAAATTACATTGGTAAAGGTAACACAATACAATACATTACAAAAACTAAAAAATGAATCTATAGAAACTCAATAAAAAATATCCTCTTCATAACTTATTGAAGGTAAAAAAATGAAATGGGTTAGCTCAAATTCTCATTAATGGTTACAAATATCATAAGCATGAATCAATGAAAACTGAATCATAAAAACTTAGCATAGTCAATATGACATGGTGAATAAATGAAAAACTCACACCATTAATAAACTGAGAATAAATATGCATCCATATATTTTGTCATAGTGAAACCTCATAGATAGTAATAACTGATAATGAATAAATATGATTCTTATTATTTTGACATCATGTATATTGCACATTATACCACTATACTGTAGAAATGGTTTAAGTCTATAGGTATAAATCCATCTGATTTTTGGAAACAAACTCGAAGGGTTTGTCACCAACTGATTGTCTCATGAGACCTATCGATGCATCGAGGGGATATAGTAGGCCAAACCCATCACATCATGTGGAAATAATTCTTTATAAATATATTCAATACAAGATAAATATGCCTTTATATTATCCTTATAGAATAGAGGATACAGATTCATCAACACTTCCACAGTTAAAACAAAATTCAAAATTAACACCATATGTAAAATGGTATACGACTTAGAAAATAATCTTATACATGATATGAGAATATGGATATTTAATATAAATATAATTTCAAATGAAAACTGATCTCAAATGGGCAGTAGGTACACCACATAAGAATTATTAGGTGCACAATACAAAGTGTGTCACAACGAAATGGAAAATTGAGATAAAGCTCGTTTCCACATAGTAATCAATTGAATTGTATGGCCAAAAATCAATATTCATGAAATAAATCATAGAATAACATGAATATAAAGAGAATAATGATATTATATATCAAATTTAAGTACACATATACCACATACAATAAATAAGTGGCGAATAATGGAAATCTCACAGAATTGAAAGTGAAATGAGAAACCCCCTTACAAACATTTCAAAATGGTAACAGGTGTTCTTTTGAGGGATTAAAGAGAGGTAAAGGAGTATCCCATCATTTATATGTCATAAGGGTAGTATGGGGGAGGTGAATAAACATACCCCAACATTAGGAATTAAAAATAAAAGCACACAAGATATGGTGGATTCTTGAATAAAAGTGCGAGAGAGGATCCCTTACAATGATCATGTCATTAGAGTGAGGATGAATCAATGACACATTTATTTTTGAAAAATATAAACCCACAAAATAAAATTGTATAGATATTATAAACCAAAAATAGCCCATTCACACATATCCTTGTAAAAACATAACCAATGACAAAGATGTTTAACTCATGAATAGAAATTGAGTTAAAATATCCCTTACAAAGAACGTATCATTAGATTTATGAAAAATAAATGACATAATTATGTGTGACAAACATAAACCCACAAAATAAAATTTTATATATAGAATAAAACAATTATAGGTCATTCACATATATTCTGAGAAAGGAAAAACTAATGACATTGATGTTTAACTCAATAAATGGAAATTGAGTTAAGATATCCCTCACAAAGAACATATCGTCATATTGAAGACAAATAAATGAAATAATTATGTGTGAAAAACATAAAAACACACAATAAAAGTGGATATACATAATAAAACAATTATTGTTCATTCACACATATTCTGAGAAAGAAAAAACCAATGACATTGATGTTTAACTCAATGAATGAAAATTGAGTTAAGATATCGCTTACAAAGAACGTATCATTAGATTGAAAACAAATAAATGACATAATTATGTGTGATAAATATAAACCCACACAATAAAAGTGGATATACTGAATAAAACAATTATATTCCATTCACACATATTCTGAGAAATACAAAACCAATAACATTGTTGTTTAACTCAACAAATTGAAATTGAGTTAAGATATCCCTTACCTTATCCTCAAAGGTGTTCTTGATTGTTCTTTACGACCTGAATAATCAAATTTAGCTTCATTAATTAATAATTCCAGAACCTCATAAACATGTAACTGATATGTTATAACCTTATTATGTTCATTAATGTCCTTTTGATGGGTTTAAGAGGTTCAATTTTATTGTTTTGGAAGCACTTTCTTCCATGGTTTTTATGATTCCTTTACTTGTATTCATGAATGGAAGTTCATTTGAAATGTGGTTAAACATCAAAAATTGTTAATATATATTATTAGTGAAATTAAATATATATAAATTATTTTATAATGATTTTTGTTATATACCATGAGTATGAATCATTCGATAAGTTAATGATAAACACTTGGATTTAGCTTGGCATTTTTGTATTATTATTCCATATTATGAGTGTGTAGGTATTACATAACATTAAATAAGATAAAATAAATATTTATGATTTGGTTCAACCATTAAAAGGGTTTCATGACTAGTATTTAATATAGTAATGAAAATTTAAAACTCATCTTCCTTGAGGGTGTTAAATTAACACATCTTGGACGGTGTTTTCATTTATAGTATAAAAGGGGGGGGAAAGAGAGATTATGATGAAATATTACATTAGCATAATAAAAATACAGTACATTTAACATATTGGAATTATCATGGAATTTTGATGAGGTAAATTGAGAAGAGAGAAAAAAATAATGGAACTTGTAAAATAAATTGAAATAAAAAAGGAAGATAGGTTCACCTCTTGAGTACTCCTCTTGAGAATCTCCTTAAAGCCTTTGTTTTTTGGCCTTTTGGTGAGACCAGAAGTCCTTGGAAGTGGGGAGATGGCTTGGTAAGAGTATTTGGCAGAATTTTGGAAAGGATTGAAGCTTTCGTTGTGTGGGAAGAATAGGGGGTGAGGGTGGCTTATATAGGGGAGGGGAGGGGAGTTTTCTTAATATTATAATCATTAATTTATTATTTCTTCTCAAGAAAATCAATAGTGAGTATTCCATGAACTAGAATTGTAATAAGATAATTTGAGGTCTATATTTGGGTGGTTAAATCACTCAGGATTATAGTAATATTTAATTTAATTTATAATGTATTTATACGGTAAATAAATGTATTTTATTATTCACCAAAAAATAAAGTATTTCAGAAAAATCCCAAAAATTCACCCTAACCATTTTTCAGCATGTAGAATCAAAAAATAAACTCCATTTTTCAAAAATAATTTTATAAGTATGATAAATTTAATATTTAATTAAAATAATTATTTAATCAAAAAATACAAACACTTAAAATATTCATCTTTATTTTTAAGGTGCCTAAATTTTATTTACACTCTCATAGGTATGGTCACCATTCATAAGAGTCATATACTATTCATAAGGGTAAGTTGCTATTAATAAGGGTAGGTTACTATTCATAAGTGTAGGTTACTATTCATTGAAAATTAATTTAATTCTATCAAACTCTAAATATCATCTTGGTCGCAACCGTGTATGTCTGTTTTTCAAAATTCAAAACATAGAAGTGGGAAAATTAAGTTTAAAGGCTAGTTATAAATATATACTTAAAACAATGTTTTGTGCATTTAAATTTATTTTTAGAAAACCTTGGGGTGTTACATATATACTTATCTACTATAAAATAATTGCAACAATTTTTTTTTGAATGAAACAAAACACATTTACTCATGATGGTGATAGTGTGCACAACGGATGATTAGAATTTTCGTTACATAATGAATGAGAGCAGTGATGGTGGAGAGTAAGTGATCATTTTATAATCATTGATACATTATATATGTCATATTAATCATCAATACCATAATTATGAATATCCATAATGGTTGCTTATGAAAAAATGAAAGTGTTGCCTCGTGGATGTAGTAATTGATGTACACAAACTAAAATTGTTTCCAGTTTTTCTTAGTATAAGGAAGAGAATTTATAATTAATTAAAAATTATTAAAATAACATAAGAAAAAAATAATTATTTTTTCTTTTATTATACTATTATTTTTGGTTTAGGAAATAAATTATATGTAAGAAACGGTAAGAAAGATGTTATACCTTTTTTGTGACCACGAACTTCCTCTTGATGAAGACCTTAGATTTGAGGACATATGATATTTTGTGGTGACAAGGATAATTAAGTCACATAAAAGACATAAAATATAGGAAGTTTGTGTATGTTTTCAGATAAATTTCAAAATATTAATAGAGTATTAAATGAGTGGAATTATTATCATTTTATAATATAATGAAAGGGAACTTTTGGAAACATTTATCATTTTTTAATAATTCCATGACACTATTAAGGTTCAATAGATGAAAATTAGAAAAAAGTCGAGCTTGGAAAAATATAATGTTGAAAATCATCTCGAATACCTATTTAAAATCACTTTTAACTTGTTTTGTCCATTTCCCCCTAGAAAATGGCATTTTACCATTTTACTTTTTTCTAGGGTAACTTTTTATTAACCATAGTGATTACTTTCGTTAAAAGAATAATTGACCCCATTATCTATTTTGATCCATATGATTTTAAATTTAAAAATAATTTTATAATATACAATTTATAAATGTGTGAAAATATAATTGTAAATGAAACATAATTAATCACAAAAAATTGTCAATATAAAAATTATGTTTTCAGCTATAAATTTATATATAAGATAAAATTATAATCATTTCTGATATTAATGACATAAATTTATTTATTAAAATTTTAATTAATTTTATGAATCATTAAAGAAAATTCACAACAGAGTTTCACCAGGAAAATAATTCGTTAAAATTTAATACTAAAACCAATTTTTTAAACTAACATATTTATTTATTTCTATAAATTATGGACATAGTATTTACAAGCTCAAAAAATATATTAAAATGAAAAAAAATTACTACTTGTATATATTATTATTTAATTTTTTTACTTCAATTATATTCTCACATCATAATAAAACCATAAATTTTATAATTTTCACAAAACCATATATTTTGACTAAAAAATCAATCATTTCATAAATAATTCTAAAATACATACTATGTAAATTTTCATTATGGGAGTTTAAAACTGAATTTTGTTTAATAAAATTTTTATTTTAATATTTTCAAATTAATTTTTCGAAATAATGACCAATATAAAGAAAATGGATTTTATTGAAAATAAACCTTTCAATTTTAACTATTATTAATTATTTATCTAGTAAAGGTAACTAATTTTAATAGTTTATTGTCTTAGAATTTATTATAGGTATATTAATAAATTTCTTATAATATGATGTGGATTTTATAATATTGGTGTAGTTTGTATAAAAAAAATATTTTATTAAATTTTCTTCAATAAAATTTAAATTTTTGATATATTGTGCTACATGCAACACTGTGTCTTAAGGAAACTTGACTTATTGTTAATATATTATAATTTATTATGATTGTTACCGCCAAGACATTACAATAGAAAGTATGAGTAGTAATAAGTAAATTAAGAAAATATATTCTTCAAACATGTATAAAAATTAATTTTTTGGTGACCAAATATTTATAAATGAAAATAAGTACCCATTGAAAATGAAGGATTTTTTTAGAAAATACTATTTTTTCTACACACAAAGGTGTTTTAAAATAATAAATAAAAACAATCACTTTTGGTGAATTATTTTAATGAAATTTATCTATTATATAATCAATCAAATATTTAAAATTAATCTTATGTGTTTTCTAGATAATAGAAATAAAATCCAAATTTACAATTAAAAACTATATATCTCTAAAATAAAGTTTTGTCACATTTTCTACAATAATTTTAAAATTAATTTTGAGAATTTTAGAAAATTATTTTGAAAAATAAATTATGTTTTTAAAATAATAATTTCAAAATTATCTTGGAGTGAATTTTTAATAATTTTCCAAAAGAGAAATGTTTAGTGAATAGTAAAAACACTGGTTTTAATTAAAAATGCATTTTTTCCAAAGAATTTAATTGCGAAATTTTATTTTTTAATGGTTTTAAAATTAAAATTAATTAAAATATTTATTTATTAATACAATTTAGGCAATTATAATCTATTTTATATTTAATTATAATATAAAAACCATTTTATCTTTTGTAAATTTTCTCTTTGGAAAACCATTTTTTCATCGCGTGTACCAGTTTGATTTTAAATTAAAATTTTCCCCTTATGTGAATGGAGTTTACAAATATTTACTCCATATTTGGACTAAATATAATTTATATTATATAATAATTTCAATTTTTTCAAAATTAATTTTAAAAACATTAAAAATTAATTACTTTGGTTAAGGTTAAAATGGGTTAACCAGGGGGTTGAACTGAAAATTTAAGTGATAAAATGATCAATAAACATGTCCAAAAACCATTGGTTGGAAATATATTGACCCTATCACATATAAGTATTTATATTGATTCATTTTTTTTCTTTTTTAATGTAAAAAATGTGGATAAACTATATTCTTTTCAAAAATTCAACGTGTGTCCTCTCCCTCGCTTATAAAAGACCACCCCACTCTTCTCCTATTCAAACATCCAAAATAATTTTGTTCCTCTAAGAACCTCTGAAACCTATTTTTTAATTCCCTCATATCATAATTTAGTGATTATTTTAATTTTATTTCTTCATAATAAGTACTTATGTGAAAAAATAAAGGGGGTCTTTAAGGAAGAGGATGTTCAAATATCTACGAAGGAAGTCATGACTTATGGTAAGGGATTTCCATCTTACTTTTATTTTATATGAGACACATTCCATATTCACCGTATATTTATTTTATGTGGTTTATATACTACCAATTAATTTATTTTATTATTCTTATCCTCTAAATTATAGGGATAAACATATCCATTTAATGATATGTCTTTTATGGGGTTTATGTTTCAAAAGATACAAGAGTGGTAGGGTTTTTGTATCAAATTTACATAATTGATACATATGTTATTTTTTAAACCTATATTATTTTATTAGCTATATATACCACCCATTAGACATTTAATTACATAAATACATTTATTTTAAAGAAATTTTATTTCTCATTTAATTTTATTCTTTAATGTAGATTATGATTCAATGTTATTAATGTGGTAATAGTTTTATGATACAATATCATTTTTTATCATGATCGTTTATGGTTATGCTTAATATGATCAAATATTATGATCCAAATCTCATGAAACACATGAATTTTATTCTCCTATATTAATTTCAATATAATTCATAGTTTCCCATCATTTTACTCATTTTATATACTAAAGAGATCAAAAGAAATTTTTATGGAAAATATTCTTTATTTCTCTATTCCATTGAAAAATATTCTTCTTCCATATCTATGTTTTATAAAAATATTTTAAAAAATTTGTCAATTTTACCCAAATAATTTATTAAATACATTTTTAATAATTTTTTAATTTTTACAAAGTGTTTTAAAAGTAATCTGAATGTAGTTTTCAAAAACAAGGATCATTTGTCTTTTACCGAAAACGAGAAAGAAGTCATTTTTAAATGTGTTAGACATGAATAGAATTTTCCACCATCATGTCCAATAATTTTTTTAAATAATTATTTATAATTTTCAATGCTTATATTCAAGGAAAATTATTTTCATAATTTTTTGAGATCTTTTATTTTTAAAAAGGTGATTATAAAGTGAAAAGTTTATCTTTCCTAATAAATGTTTTAAGTGATATTTAAAGATTCCATTGTACGTTTCGAAGGTTATTTTAAATGAACTGAATTTTTAAAAGGTATTATGTTTAAAAAAATGTTTTACAATGTTAGAAAGATATTTTACTGAATTTTTTTAAATTATATTTTATGCTTCCTTTAACCTTGGTTTCCACTGAAGTGATCTAAAATTCTATATCATAAGGATAATCATCCTTATTACACATTTTGGAACCTTATCTATATAAATTTATAAAATGACCTAGGATTTTGATACATAGATACTAATATTCATTACATTACATAAACACACACCTGAGGATCCTCAAGTAATAGTGAATTTGGAAACATAAACAAAATTTTTGTAAGAGTTACGCATAATATCCCACATATTTAATAATAACTAAAACCACTGTTAGAAATATCACTCGTAATATCTATCATCATAACATGGGAAAAATAGACATAATAAAGGGTGAACTTGGATGATCAGTTAGGGTAAACATGGGAAATATATAAAAATAACATTAACATAAGTGTATGATGACATGAGAATAACATAGGAAAATAATACCATACAAATAAAAGATCAAAATATTTAGTCATGGAATAAATATTTTTACTTAACAAGACATGAATCATTTGGAAATAAAAGAACCTAATCCATGAGAGCATAACATTGTCATAATTAATATAATTTTTTTACACACATAAGGATATAAAATCATTTCTATTGTTTTCAAGGCCCATTTCCAAGTCTATCATAGTGGAATGGGTTCAATCCCCTAACTATCATAGTAGTCAATGTTTGCTCCCAAGACTATTGTAGTGGAAATGTCCCTTATTGATTTGTGTTTACTCACAATTCTAGTCTTTTTATCTCATTAGATATTAGAATTTACCTAATGCATCGGATGGAGTTATATTTCCCTCACATGAAATAAGAAAAATTATACATATATGTTCCACAATATCAAAAAACATTCATTATATTATAAATAATGAAAATAATTGGGCTTCATAAAACATTCATCATATAAAAACCCATGAAAATAAACGGGTTTCATAAACATTAAGATATATCATAACCAATAGAAATGAAATAGGTTTCATAATCATTTTATAATTTCATCATAGCAAAGCTCGTGAAAAAATAAATAGATTTAATAAGAATTTTATAATGGTATAACACATGGAATAGAAATTTTTTTCATAAATATCATTTCATTATAAAAATAAACCATTCAAAGAAAGAATAATAATGGTTTACCAGGATCATATCCCTAGTAATTTATAAGTTACATAAAATGATTCCATCTTATATGGAAATTTATATTGACATATTTTATGGAATATAGTTTTAGGAAAATAACCTTCCAATATTTATTTTTTAACATAAAATCCTTAATTATTTTTTGAAATTATTTTCATTGAAAATAAACATTGAAAATTATAAAAGAATATTTAAAAATTATTTAAAAAATTTCATGATAAATATAACCACTTAAAATTGATAAAAATTAAATCATAATATTTATAAAACATTGTAAAAATACTTTTCTTTACAAATAATAAATTTAACTTATAGATGAAGTTTAAAAATTATTTAATCCCTTTCTTGAGGAAAATATTCATTCTGAATTGGTAAACATTTTTTAAATACTATAAAATAGTATAATTTTTTTTATTTAAAATAAACCTTGAAACTAATAAATTAATATTTAAAACATTGGCTTCTAATTACCACATGAAATTCCATACATGTTTTAACAAAGATCCCTTTTAGATTTTTATTAAAATATTAATGGGACATGATTTGAAAATGATATGAAGTTTATTTTTAATTTTTTTTAAACTAAAAAAATTGTAATAATTTATTTAATATATCAATTTTTTAATGATAAAATATTTATTAAAACATTTTTATAAAATAATGATATGGAAGAGAAAAAGGGTTTTCAACCAAAGAAATAAATAATGATGATTTCTCTAAAAAATATTTTTTAACTCTTGAGTACATTAGGAGAGGAAAATTAAGTGAACCCATATGTTCTTATCTCATAACCAGAGGAGAATAAATTTCATGAGTTTCTAGAGAGATGGAATATAATATTTCATCATCATAAGTAGAAATATAAACAATACCTATAGATGATGATATTGTATCATAAACCTATTACCACATTAGTAACATTAAATCGTAATCCCAATAAAATAAGTAAAATAAAAAAGAAACATCAAATAACAGGATAATAAATAAATTCAAGGTATTAAATTCCAAAGGTTCATTATATAAATATTTTAAATTAATATAGGTACATAACATAACATATGTTTCAAAGAAGGTAAATTGAGACGAAAATCTATTACCGCTTAGGTAAATTTTGATTCATAAAACCCATGAAAGAGAGATCATAATATTTTATATTTAAATAATAATAATTTTAATTAGAATCATTATTAATTATATTCATTTAATCATATACCCCACACAAATGAAATAGGTGGTGAATATGGCATGTGTCTCATAGAAGTAAAAAAAGTGAGTATGAAATCCCTTACCGTAAGTCTCAAAATCCATCATACATGTTTAAAAAACTATTATAATAAATAAAAGTTTATTATAAATCTAATAAAGAACCATTATTATTTATATCATACCATATAATATTTATTTATGACCATTTATTACCATTTTTTATCAATTCATTGTTAAAATCGTGTTTCATGTAATAATTACTTTGTTTTTCATGTATATTTTGATTTTTTTATTTTCATCCCTATTTATTTGATAATTTTTAGATTATATCCATAATTTTAACTAGGATATAAATATGATATATATTCAATATATATGTATTTATAATATTTTATAATTTTTTGAGATAGAAAATGAAAAACACTATTTTGGGAGATTGTAGGTCGTTTATATGTATGAATGTTGTTTCAATTTTCTCAACGGATGAAATAATAGAAAGTTAAATAATATATTAACTTTATATAAAAATTTATATTCCATATATATCACACATATTTATTAAATTTACCATTATTACCATCAATGATATGTGTTAGTGAAAAACGAATCACATCACTAGACAAGATGGTAGTTCGTCATACACTAGAATGATGTCATTGTACCACCCAAGGAATGGAATGTAATAAGGTAAATGTGATATATTTATTAAAATGGTATAATTAGTTTAAAAATATAATATATATTCATTTAATATTTCTTTATTACCATCAATGTAAAATATAAATGGAAAAACACATCACATATGTTCGTGTGAAAGTAGTTTGTCGTACACATGAGTGATGATATTATTTTTCAAAGGGTTGGTAGTTGAGAGGGTATATAAGGTATTATAATTATAGAGGTACCGAAATATAAAAATAATATATAAAATCACTAAATACCTCATGATATCCATCCCTAAGATGTGGTGATGGAAAACGAATAACACTTGTTCATGGACAGTAGTCTTCCAAACACAAGAAAGATGATTTTGTATCCCATTTGATATAATATATGATGGATCAATGTTATTATATTAATATAATAAAATATATGTAAATGGGAGATATTTTTTATTATATCAATATAATTAAATAATATTTTATGTATTTAGAAGAGTAATTAATATAAAAAATTAAAATTTAGAGCATCACCTCTTCTTTGAACAACCTCTTTATGATTAATAAAAAGCCTTATTAAATTGGATTTATGATCTAAAAAAGGAATCTGTTTTTTAGAGGTAAGTATGGATGAAATTAGGGTAGGTATTGGATGAACTAAATTATTTTGGAAGTGGTAATAGGATTGGATAGGGGGTGGCCTTTTATAAGCTAGGTGAGTGGACCACTTGTAATTTTTGAAAAGAAAAATGTGTACCCACATTTTTCACATAAAAATGGGATCTAAAAATGAAAATTTCAAAAAACTTATTAGTTAAAATGTATAAATATGGAATGAAATAATATTTTATAAATTTTTATGTCATTTCAAACATAATACTTTAATTCTAACCCCCCCCCCCCAATAAACCTATTTTCACCATAACTTTAGTAATTAAATTATATTTTTTCACAATTAATTATGGTCAAAAAATATGTTCACCGTATCAGATAATATAAATTATCATGATTAAAAATATATAATACATTTTATCAAATTCAATTCACTAAATTGGGAATGTTTATTTTAAAATTATACTCACAGACGTAATGAGAAAACAACTTTAAAAATAGATAATTTTCACAACTTCAAAATGTTTTTATATCAAAATTCAATATTAAACTGATTAAAATTACCTAAATTGTATTAATAGATATATAATTGAACTAATTTTTCTTTTAAATACAAATTTAAATAAAATTTAACATTTAAAATATTAGAATGAAAATTCATTTTTTAACAAAAACCACTATTTTCCACTATTCCCTTAAAGACTTATCTTTTAAAAAACTATAATCAAATTCACTAAAAGATAATTTTCAAATATAATTTACAAATTTATTTTTTTTCAAAGATATTTTCTAAAATTTTCAGACAATAATTTTGAAATAAGTTTTCAAAATGTGACAAGACTTCTTTTAATAAAACATAGTATTTTTACGGGTATAATTGGATTTATTATCATCTCATTCAATAAAGACACAAAAAATGAATGTTAAAATTTTTATTTAATATATAATATATATATTTCATTAAATTAACTTATAAAAAGTTATTATATTAATTTATTAATATAAAACCTGATTGTGCACATAAAATTAGTTTTTCATAAAAATATTTTCTTTATTTCCAAATGGGTTTTAGTTTATAATTTTAAATAATTGGTCTCTAAATAATTAATTTTAAATAAAATTGTAAACCATGTATTTTAATAATTTCTTTAATCATATTCATACCTACCATTCTAATAACTAGGAGATAACTATCATATTAAATAATATTATTTTAGAATTCAATTTTTTAAGACTCTGTGTTGTGTGTAACACAGGCTATCAAAGAATTTAAATTAATTATAAAAATATTTCATAAAATATTGGGGTGTAAAAATTTACATTATTTATCTTCATTAATAAAACTTCTACTCATATATTGGATTTTTATAATCTCTTTTCAACATTGGGTGTTAATAATCTTGACCATTTTGAGCATGGGTTTTAAAAGAATTGCCGATCTTCTTTTATCTAAAAAATACCCAAATTTTCAAACCATTTAAGTTACTAGTATTTATTTTTTATAAAAAAAATTTGTAATTTTATAATACCATTATATTGTAGTTTCAGTTTCATTTCTTGAAAACTGGAAGAGTGATTAACAAGTTGTGCATTATTTACCAGTATTAATGGATTACATTATAATGGTAATTACTTTTTATGTTACACAAAAATAAACATATTAATTATTTATATTACTTATATATTTAGATCATATATTGTAACACCCTTACCCCTCTAAACTGGAGCCGGTGCATTACTTATTAAATTTAAAATATTAAAAGGAATGAAATTATGAAGGAATGATCATTTTAGTAGTCTTGAAGAAACTAGATACATATATATAACTCAAATTACATTGGTAAAGGTAACACAGTACAATACATAACAAAAACTAAAAAAATGCATCTATAGAAACTCAATAAACAATATCCTCTTCATAACTTATTTAAGGTAAAAAAATGAAAGTGGTTAGCTCAAATTCTCATTTAGGTTTACAAATAGCATAAGCATGAATCAATGAAAACTGAATCATAACAACTTAGCATAGTCAATATGACATGGTGAATAAATGAAAAACTCACACCATTAATAAACTGAGAATGAATCTGCATCCATAGATTTTGTCATAGTGAAACCTCATAGATAGTAATAACTGATAATGAATAAATATAATGCTTATTATTTTTACATCATGTATATGGCACATTATACCACTATACTATATAAATGGTTTAAGTCTATAGGTATAAATCCATCTGATTTTTGGAAACAAACTCGAAGGGTTTGTCGCCAACTGATTGTCTCATGAAACCTATCGACGCATCGAGGGGATATAATAGGCCAAACCCATAACTTCATGTGGAAATAATTCATTATAAATATATTCAATACAAGATAAATATGCCTTTATATTATCCTTATAGAATAGAGGATACAGATTCATCAACACTTCCACAGTTAAAACAAAATTCAAAATAAACACCGTATGTAAAATGGTATACGACTTACACAATAATCATATACATGATATGAGAATATGGATATTTAATAGAAATATAATTTCAAATGAAAACTGATCTCAAATGGGCAGTAGGTACACCACATAAGAATTATTAGGTGCACAATACAAAGTACGTCACAACGAAATGGAAAACTGAGATAAAGCTCGTTTCCACATAGTAATCAATTGAATTGTATGGACAAAAATAAATATTCATGAAATAAATCATATAATAACATTAATATAAATAGAATAATGATATTATATATCAAATGGAAGTACACATATACCACATACAATAAATAAGTGGCGAATAATGGAAATATCACAGAATTGAAAGTGAAATGAGAAACCCCATTACAAACATTTCAAAATGGTAAAAGGTGTTCTTGTGAGGGATTAAAGAGAGGTAAAGGAGTACCCCATCATTTATATATCATAAGGGTATTATGGGGGAGGTGAAGAAACATACCCCATCATTAGGAATTAAAAATAAAAGCACACAAGATATGGTGGATTCTTGAATAAAAGTGCGAGAGAGGATCCCTTACAATGATCATGTCATTAGAGTGAGGATGAATCAATGACACATTTATTTTTGAAAAATCTAAACCCACAAAATTAAATTGTATAGATATTATAGACCAAACATATCCCATTCACACATATCCTTGTAAAAACATAACCAATGACAAAGATGTTTAACTCATGAATAGAAATTGAGTTAAAATATCCCTTACAAAGAACGTATCATTAGATTTATGAAAAATAAATGACATAATTATTTGTGACAAACATAAACCCACAAAATAAAATTGTATATACAGAATAAAACAATTATAGGTCATTCGCATATATTATGAGAAAGGAAAAACCAATGACATTGATGTTTAACTCAATGAATGGAAATTGAGTTAAGATATCCCTCACAAAGAACATATCGTCAGATTGAAGACAAATTAATGAAATAATTATGTGTGAAAAACATAAAACCACACAATAAAAGTGGATATACATAATAAAGAAATTATAGTTCATTCACACATATTCTGAGAAAGAAAAAACCAATGACATTGATGTTTAACTCAATGAATGAAAATGGAGTTAAGATATCCCTTACAAATAACGTATCATTAGATTGAGGACAAATAAATGACATAATTATGTGTGATAAACATAAACCCACATAATAAAAGTGGATATACTGAATAAAACAATTATATTCCATTCACACATATTCTGAGAAATATAAAAACAATAACATTGATGTTTAACTCAACGAATTGAAATTGAGTTAAGATATCCCTTACCTTATCCTCAAAGGTGTTCTTGATTGTTCTTTATGACGTGAATAATCAAATTTATCTTCATTAATTAATAATTCCATAACCTCATAAACATGGAATTGATATTTTATAACCTTATTATGTTCATTAATGGCCTTTTGATGGGTTTAAGAGGTTCAATTTTATTGTTTTGGAAGCACTTTCTTCCATGGTTTTCATGATCCGTTTACTTGTATTCATGAATGGAAGTTCGTTTGAAATGTGGTTAAACATCCAAAATTGTTAATATATATTATTAGTGAAATTAAATAGATATAAATTATTTTATAATTATTTTGGTTATATACCATGAGTATGAATCATTCGACAAGTTAATGATAAACACTTGGATTTAGCTTGTCAGTTTTGTAATATTATTCCATATTATGAGTGTGTAGGTATTACAGAACATTAAATAAGATAAAATAAATATTTATGATTTAGTTCAACCATTAAAAGGGTTTTAGGACTAGTATTGAATATAGTAATGCAAATTAAAAACTCATCTTCCTTGAGCGTGATAAATTAACACATCTTGGACGGTGTTTTCATTTATAGTATAAAAGGAGGGGGAAAAGAGAGATTATGATGAAATATTACATTATCATAATAAAAATACAGTGCATTTAACATATTTTAATTATCATGGAATTTTGATGAGGTAAAGTGAGAAGAGAGAAAAAAATAATGGAACTTGTAAAATAAATTGAAATAAAAAAAGGAAGATAGGTTCACCTCTTGAGTACTCATCTTGAGAATCTCCTTAAGGACTTTGTTTTTGGCCTTTTGGTGAGACCAAAAGTCCTTGGAAGTGGGGAGATGTCTTGGGAAGAGTATTTGGCAGAATTTAGGCAAGGATTGAAGCTTGCGTTGTGTGGGAAGAATAGGGGGTGAGGGTGGCTTATATAGGGGAGGGGAGGGGAGTTTTCTTAATATTATAATCATTAATTTATTATTTCTTCTCAAGACAATCAATAGTGAGTATTCCATGAACTAGAATTGTAATAAGATAATTTTAGGTCTAGATTTGGGTGCTTAAATCACTCAGGATTCTAGTAATAGTTAATTTACTTTATAATGTATTCATACGGAAAATAAATGTATTTTTCTATTCACCAAAAAATCAAGTATTTCAGAAAAATCCCAAATATTCACCCTAACCATTTTTCAGTATGTAGAATCAAAAAATAAACTCCATTTTTCAAAAATAATTTTCTAAATATGATAAATTTAATATTTAATTAAAATCATTATTTAATCAAAAAATACAAACACTTAAAATATTCATCTTTTAAGGTGCCTAAATTTTATTTACACTCTCATAGGTATGGTCACCATTCATAAGAGTTATATACTATTCATAAGGGTAAGTTGCTATTAATAAGGGTAGGTTACTATTCATAAGGGTAGGTTACTATTCATTGAAAATTAAGTTAATTCTATCAAACTCTAAATATCATCTTGATCGCAACCGTGTATGTCTGTTTTTCAAAATTCAAAACATAGAAGCGGGAAAATTAAGTTTAAAGGCTAGGTATAAATATATACTTAAAACAATGTTTCGTGCATTTAAATTTATTTTTAGAAAACCTTGGGGTGTTACATATATACTTATCTACTATAAAATAATTGCAACCATTTTTTTTTTGAATGAAACAAAACACATTTATTCATGATGGTGCTAGTGTGCACAACGGATGATTAGAATTTTCGTTACATAATGAATGAGAGTGGTGATGGTGGAGAGTAAGTGATCATTTTATAATCATCGATAAATTATATATGTCATATTAATCATCAATACCATAATTATGAATATCCATAATGGTTGCTTATGAAAAACTGAAAGTGTCGCCTCGTGGATGTAGTAATTCATGTACAAAAACTAAAAATGTTTCCAGTTTTTCATAGTAGAAGGAAGAGAATTTATAATTAATTAAAAATTATTATAATAACATAAGAACAAAATAATTATTTTTTCTTTTATTCTACTATTATTTTTGGTTTAGGAAATAATTATATGTATGAAACGGAAAGAAAGATGTTATACCTTTTTTGTGACCACAAACTTCCTCTTGATGTAGACCTTAGATTTGAGGACATATGATATTTTATCGTGACAAGGATAATTAAGTCACATAAAAGACATAAAATATAGGAAGTTTGTGTATGTTTTTAGATAAATTTCAAAATATTAATGGAGTATTAAATGAGTGGAATTATTATCATTTTATAATATAATGAAAGGGACCTTTTGGAAACATTTATCATTTTTTAATAATTCCATGACACTATTAAGGTTCAATAGATGAAAATTAGAAAAAAGTGGAGCTTGGGGAAATATAATGTTGAAAATCATCTCGAATACCTATTTAAAATCACTTTTAACTTGTTTTGGCCATTTCCCCCTTGAAAATGGCATTTTACCATTTTACTTTTTACGAGGGTAACTTTTTATTAACCATAGTGATTAATTTTGTTAAAATAATAATTGAACCCATTATCTAATTTGATCCACATGATTTTAAATTTTAAAATAATTTTATAATATAAAATTTATAAATGTGTGAAAATATAATTTTAAATGAAACATAATTAATCTCAAAAAATTGTCAATATAAAAATTATGTTTTTAGCTATAAATTTATATATAAGATAAAATTATAATCATTTCTGATATTAATGACATAAATTGATTTATTAAAATTTTAATTAATGTTATGAATCATTAAATAAAATTCACAACTGAGTTTCACCATGAAAATAATTCATTAAAATTTAATACTAAAATCAATTTTTAAAACTAACATATTTATTTATTTCTATAAATGATGGACATAGTATTTACAAGCTCAACAAATATATTAAAATGAAAAAATTTACTACTTGTATATATTATTATTTAATTTTTTTTACTTCAATTATATTCTCACATCATAATAAAACCATAAATTTTATAATTTTCACAAAACCATATATTTTGACTAAAAAATCAATCATTTCATAAATAATTCTAAAATACATACTATGTAAATTTTCATTATGGGAGTTTAAAACTGAATTTTGTTTAATAAAATTTTTATTTTAATATTTTCAAATTAATTTTTCGAAATAATGACCAATATAAAGAAAATGGATTTTATTGAAAATAAACCTTTCAATTTTAACTATTATTAATTATTTATCTAGTAAATGTAAACAATTTTAATAGTTTATTTTCTTAGAATTTATTATAGGTCTATTAATAAATTTCTTATAATATGATGTGGATTTTATAATATTTGTGTAGTTTGTATAAAAAAAATATTTTATTAAATTTTCTTCAATTAAATTTAAATTTTTGATATATTGTGCTACATGCAACACTGTGTCTTAATGAAACTTGACTTACTGTTAATATATTATAATTTATTATGATAGTTACCACCAATACATTACAATAGAGAGTATTTGTAACACCCTTGGTAAATAAAGAATATGAAATTTTTATATTTATCCCTATTTGTGAAAAAAATAATGTTTTAAAGGGAACACTATGCTTGATGGCGTACCCAATACACAACAACGAGTTTCTTGGTAATCTTACGTTGCAATCTAATAATAAGATAATATTATTCTAAATGGTAGTTAACGCCTATTTGTTATAATGGCGGGAATGAAAAGAACTAACTAAAAAATTATTATATATTTTTGTCAATATTTTTACTTTTTAAAATAAATGTTAGAGGATTAAAAATGCGAATGAATCCAATTTGTAAGCATAAACATTCTAATATTCTTTAAATGGTCGATTAACCGCCTTTCAATGGAGAACCTCTTTTAAATCCAATTTTTTACAATTTTATGTGTTATATTTGACAAAATAAAATTCTTCTTTAGAATCGGGACATCAAAATTTACATTGTGTAAATTTTTGGTATTTTTCCGATAAAGTTCATTTGTAATAAACAGTGAAAAATGTTGAATTTTAATTCAAAACCCCTTTTTAATCTAATTTATTTATATGATTATATTATCTTTTGAATTGGTTTTAAAGTTCAATTAGAATATATTTTTACCATTTGATCCAATAGTGGTCGTTGGAATTAATTTCATCTTGAAATTGGACTTAAACTAGAGTCAATCTTTTGATACTTATTGTTTCTTAAAAACTCCCTATTTGTTTTGACAGCGGGAATTAATTATTAAATTAATTAATGAAACTTATATGTTTTGAATTTTGTAAAAAAGACTTCATTTTTGAATTCGTAATATCAAAAATAGCATAGGGTGAATTTTTGATATTTTTCTGAAAAACTTCAATTTTTTTTGAATAGTGAAACCACTAAGTAGTAGTTAAAGAAACTGATTTTTCGTTTAAATGAAACTTTGCCACCTCTGTGTTTTGAATTTCAAAAATCTGACATACATGGTTGTCATTAGGAAGTAAAATTTTTTCAATGGGATTAAAATAATTTTTTGGTGAATAGTAACTTTTAAGTTTTTAATCGCGATTAGAGGTAATTAGTGTAGTTTAAGGTAAAAATAATGTTTTAATAATATGAGATGATCTTGACACATGTCCTACCCTTATTGGATGTGTCATGGCCGACCAAGAAAATCCATGGTTCAACTTGGGGACCCCATGGAGCCACTTTGGTTGGGAAATGACATAAATAACTTTTTATTTAATGTAAAAGTAAAAATGACACAAACATGAGTTGTTTTACTAAAACAATTTTTTACATGGGGTTATACAAGTAATATTTTTGACTATAAATTTTCATTGCAAAGCTAAAACGATTTCTTACATCATGATAGTTTTTTTATAATTTTTAGACATTAAATAAAAAAAATTATTTATAACATCATAATGATGCAGCGATTACCTCATTAATAAAGGATTTAAATAAAATGAAAAGATAATGTAAAATCTATGATCTACACATGTCCAAAACCTATTAGATTGGTGGATTTCGATACCTTATCACCTTATCCTCGAATTATATCAATGTGGGACCTTTTAAATCTGAAACTCATTTTCAAATAAAGTAACATTTCTTTACTTTCCAAGAGTGCCCCTCCTTTCCTCTTATAAAAGGCCACTGCCTCTACCTCCTTACCCACACTTCCAAAGCCTTTGTCTTGGCCAACCCCTTCCCATTTTGTCTCTCCACATCCCTATATAACTCTTAGAAGCCTCAATTTGGGCAGAATTCTTCCCAAGGAAGCCTTTGAGCTCAAACCAAAGGGAGTTACCCGATTTTAAGGTAATGTCTTCACTTGAGTCCTTTTGTATTATTTTGCTTCTCCAACCCCCTAAACTCTTTTTATTAATTTATTTTGTAAAAAATCAAGTATCTTAAATATACTAGGATGTTGTTATAAGAATAATTAGATCTACACTTACACACACCTATATCTAATGGTTAAAGAACATACTGTTTCTGTGGATGGTGAATTTCTGCCTCACGAAACGATGATTGTTCAACACTCATATAACACCTTCAAATGTGACCATTAAGATGTCACTATATTTATATATGATATAGAATATGTTTATGTTTTAATTAAGCTTCTGTATTTTTCTTTTGTGTCATACCTTTATGGTTTCCATTGTGGGTAAACACGATAATTTCATTTTAGGAAGTGCGGACTACCGCCCCCTCAAAGTGATTTAATTCGTTAATGCCATATGTGAGATGTATAAAGGATGTATTTAAAGTTATTATATATGATTTATGTTACATATAAATGATGAATATAATTCTGGAATTATAATATACATACCTCTCATTTAGTTTTAATTCCATTAATATGACATAGAAATGAAAGTAGCGTTCATGCGTATGTACGGCTTACTGTCCCCATGAACGGTGCATTTCATTTATTACCTCTAAATGATTATTTAATATTATAAATACATTTATATTCAGGATATATATGATATATATGATATCCAAATCATGAATATCATTCTGGATATAATGAACCTTTGACCACACGAACAACATGTAATTGTAAGAAGTCCACTTTCGACTTAAGAACCAAATATCGACAAAACAAACATTATTAACTTAAATGATTACATAATGTTTATAACATGGCAATAAGTGATATAAAAGGAATAATGAACATTAAAAAGGTTATTAAGCAAGTATAAATTAACTCAAGTTTATTATTCCGGACGTTAAACAACGATCGAGTCAAGTCGGACCCGGGGTAAGGGATCCTACCCCTCTCTTTCTTTTTAAGTACACTCTTTTATGTCATTCCTTTTAAGATCATCTTTCTTGTGATTGGGATGTTATTTTATATTAATCTTACTGTAATTTTTATTTTCATATGATGAGAGACCCAATTCTCTCTCATCAATCCATTTTGGAAGTTTTGAGTGGCGCCGTTAGGCTGCCGAATTTTCGTAAGAGATCTAACCTCTCTCTTTCTTTTTAAGTACTCTCCTTTATGTCACTTATTTTAAGATCCTCTTTGTTATGATGGGGGATGTTATTTTATATTCCTCTTTCTGTAAATTTTATTGTAATATGATGAGAGACCCTATTTGATCTCATCAATCCATTTTTGGAAGTTTTAAGTGGCGCTGTTAGGCTGCCAAGTTTTCGTAAGGGATTTTTCATCTCACTTTTATTCCCGTGAGATTTATGCTACATTTGCCACAATTTCCTTTGAGTGGTGTGTGTACTGCCCATTATTTTATTCATTGTGTAATATACTTTCATTTATGATTATTTACATCAATGTTGTATTGTCCTTCTTTCACAGGGTGTATGTTTCGAAAGATACCCATGTCGGTAAGGGAACCTTTCACCCTCCTCTTTTTAAAAGACCTCTCTTGTTATGCCTTTTAATTCACATAACATTATGTTGGGATATGTTCTTATATATCCTTAGTTATTTAAATTTTATGTCTAAGTGATGAGATACCCTTTTTATCTCTCATCAACTCATTTTCTGAATTTTGTAGTGACGCCGTTAGGCTATCAAATTTTTGCAAAGGAACTTCTTAACCCAATTTTGATTCTTTGAGATAAGCTTGTACTCCTTGAATATGTCATTATATGAATATGTGTGAATAAACTCTGATTGTTTTACACTTAATATCCACTTATATTTGGTGTATTAGTTTGTCACACATAATTATGTAATTGATTTATCCTTAATCCAAGGATACCGTCTTTGTATGGGACTTCGTCTCAATCTCCTTTCATTGAGGCATATTTTGTTTTATACACAACCTTCTTTTATATGGTGTATAAACCCCTTTGACTTTTACTTTTATCTGAAAGGAATCTTTTTTATACAAAGAGTTTTACTAAACGACAAAAGGGAATGTTTTTGTCATACGTATGTGGCGAAAACGACTTCTCCGCCGCCGTGACCATTATTTGAGTTTCGGCTTCCTCTACAAGCCATGCCTTTTTTTTAAAGAAAAATAAATACCATGTTTTACTTTTCTTTTATTTTGGTATTGAAAATGGTTTTCATAATGTTTTTATATCAATGTGTTGTATTGATATCTTGTGATTAAAAAGTAGAAATGTTATGTTTCCTTTCTGCATGTTTTATGTGATACGATTATGTTATGGTTCTTGGGAATTATTTTGAATACGGGTGGTTCCGTGATAAACTAAGTGCGGGTGAGCCTGATATAGCTCTCCAATGCATTGGGTAACGTGAAGGGGTTAAACGTTAAAGTTTCTCCGAAGAGATTTAGGGAATATACTGTGATGGGTATTCCAAACGTAACCAAGAGGGTTACTCCCTACGTAAGAATGTTATGAATGCCTCAAGTTACCTTTATGTCTTATGATTTCTATGATTTATTCATGATTTTATGAGGTATGTTAAAGTGCTTATGTTTTATGGGTAAAGTATGATTTCATTCTTATGTATACATGTACTCATGTTTCCTTTCCATATTTTTATATCCCTTACTGAGCTTTTTATGCTCATCCCAAGTTTTTGAAATGTTTTTCACAGGTCAAGGGAAGGTTACATGATATGATGATAGTGTCAAGGAAGTGTCAAGAAAGAATCCATTTTTTATTTTAAATATGTCTCCGTTCATGGGAAAAATGAATACTATCTTTTATGTAACCACTTTGTTTAAATGTGGAATGTAATGCAAGTTTTATGATCTAATTCTCTAAAACTCTAAACCTGAAAAGATCCTCAATGTGTAATCTTATAATAACTCAAGATTAAGTAAGGTTTAAGGCTGGGGCCTTATAGTTGGTATCAAAGGTCGGTTTAGATAACTTTAGAGGTTAGGGTATTCTCTAATCATAAGTGACATTACAATAATGGTTAGGATTTCAGAAAGAGTCCTAGTTTTAGATAAAGTGAATGAGTAATTATATCTTAGTATTTACCTTCCTCGTTAGTACATGATGGTTTTGTTGATATACTCACACTGACATTTCTGTTTTTAGTGAATGGATGGATCTAGCAGGCACCAAAGAGAGAACAGGTTTAAAGGAAACTGTGGTGGTTCTCTAATTAAGATACTAGATAAAATGGGGGATTCAATGAGGAAACTCATGGTGGTTCTAAACCAACTATCAAGGAGTCATGATCAACCACTTGAACCTTGGTATGATCTGTAATGCATCATGTACGAGATGACCAATCGATGTGGAAGTTGAGGTAATAATTATAAAGGTAACCATTAGAGTTTATATGATCCTTGCTTTTGAGGTAATTATGGGTTATTATATGTTATGATGGAAAATGAAAGGCATGAGATAAACTTGAAGTTAAAATATGTTATGATTATTTTTGAAGATTTTATCTCATTTTGGGGAATGTTTTAAGAATTATATAGTTTTGGAAAAAGGACAACACGCAGACCGTGTGACAACCCGTCGCGTCAGACAAACCTGTGGGAATCGAACCCACAACCAAAGTGCGACTGATATTTATTACCTACCACTAGACTACGTGAAGTCCCTGGTTAGTTTGACTAATTCTTTTTAGTTAGATGATTTTAAGAATCAAGAGTAAGTTTATTTTGGGTTATCCATGGAAATGAGTAACCTATCATCGAGGATATGTGATTAGGTTAATTACTTTTCAATATGACAATTTAAGAGCAACTGATGTTATTTGGAGATAAAAGTTAATTTGTACCTTGGAAGACTATGTGACTAAATCTTTCAAATATTTGGGTTTCAATCTTAGTTTGGTTTACTTTGAATAATTTTATGGACAAATTGTTTATCGAATGGTCTTTGTTGAACTTTGGGTTTTGTTGGAAAAATTTTGGAGATTAAGAATAGATTTTTCTTTTTATAAAGGGTTATCCTTTTCTGGATTATCTGATCTTGTACTAACCATTCTGTTTTTGTTTTTGGTTAAATTATAAAGACACGGGAAGTATATAGTTCTCTTTTTTGGATTAGGTGATTCTCTAGAAGTTGATTATAGTGAACAAGTCTTCCTAAATACTTGTCTTTTGGAGAAAATATGAGTTTGTGTAAGAAATCTAATAAAAGTTGAAAGTCAACATGATAAGTAATTATGTTTCCTTATTAATAAATTCCTCAATAAAAAAAACAAAAATGTTGTCTATTAACTTTTCCTACTGGGGAATCGAATACCGTTTAACCCATCACAAGTTTGTGATTTTCTTGTGGTTAACTTTCTCCTAAACATGTTTACTATCACTCTCCCTCAGAACATGAACTTTTGTTTTTTCTTCCATGTCCATGTTTTCATACATGGAATCCTAGTATGGGTTAACTCAGGTGACCTTTGTAATTCTCTTTCTTTATTTTAAAGTGATAGCTTTACTGATTCTTGTTCCGATGTGGGATTTTCAATGAAGTTCCCAAGCCCAATTTTAAAAATTGCGAGGACGCAATTCCCAAAAAGGGGGAAGGATGTAACACCCCAGGTAAATAAAGAATATGAAATTTTTATATTTATCCCTATTTGTGAAAAAAATAATGTTTTAAAGGGAACGCTATGCTCGATGGCATACCCAATACGCAACAACGAGTTTCTTGGGAATCTTACATTGCACTCTAATAATAAGATAATATTATTTTAAATGGTAGTTAACTCCAAGACATTGTAATGGAGGGAATGAACATAACTAACTAAAAAATGATTATATATGTTTTTCAAATATTTTTACTTTTTACAATAAATGTTATAGAATTAAAAATGCGAATGAATCCAATTTTTAAGCATAAACATTCTAATATTCTTTAAAAGGTCGATTAACCGCCTTTCGGTGGAGAACCTCTTTTAAATCCACTTTTTAACAATTTTATGTGTTATATTTGACAAAATAAAATTCTTCTTTAGAATCGGGACATCAAAATTTACATTGTGTAAATTTTTGGTATTTTTCCGATAAAGTTCATTTTTTTAATGAACAGTGAAAAATGTTGTATTTTAATTCAAAACCCTTTTTTATTCTAATTTATTTATATGATTATATTACCTTTTGAATTGGTTTTAAAGTTTAGTTAGAATATATTTTTACCATTTAATCCAATAGTGGTCTTTGTAATTAATTTCATCTTGAAATTGGACTTAAACTAGAGTCAATCTGTTGATACTTATTATTTCTTAAAAACACGCTATTTGTTTTGACAGCGGGAATTAATTATTAAATTAATTAATGCAACTTATATGTTTTGAATTTTGTAAAAAAGACTTCATTTTTGAATTCTTAATATCAAATATAGCTTAGGGTGAATTTTTGGTATTTTTCTGAAAAACTTCAATTTTTTATGAATAGTGAAACCACTAAGTGGTAGTTAAAGAAACTGATTTTTCGTTTAAATGAAACTTTTCCACCTATGTGTTTTGAATTTAAAAAATCCGACGTACATGGTTTTCATTAGGAATTAAAATGTGGTTCAATGGGATTAAAATAATTTTTTGGTGAATAGTAACTTTTAAGTTTTTAATCGTGATTAGAGATAATTAGTGTAGTTTAAGGTAAAAATAATGTTTTAATAATATGAGATGAGCTTTACACATGTTCTAACCTTATTATATGTGTCATGGCAGACCAATAAAATCCATGGGTCAACTTGGGGATCCCATGGAGCCACTTTGGTTGGAAAATGACATAAATAACTTTTTATTTAATGTAAAAGTAAAAATGACACAAACATGAGTTGTTTTACTAAAACAATTTTTTACATGGGGTTATACAAGTCAGATTTTTTACTATAAATAGTCATTGGAAATATAAAAAGATTTCCTACATCATGATATTTTTTTTATAATTTTTATACATTAAATAAATAAAATTATTTATGACATCATAATGATGCAGCGATTACCTCATTAATAAAGGATTTAAATAAAATGAAAAGATAATGTAAAATATATGACCTACACATGTCCAAAACCTATTGGATTTGTGGATTTAGAAACCTTATCACCTTATACTCGAATTATATCAATGTGGGACCTTTTAAATTCGAAACTCATTTTCAAATAAAGTAACATTTCTTTACTTTCCAAGAGTGCCCCTCCTCTCCTCTTATAAAAGGCCCCCACCTCTACCTCCTTACCCACACTTCCAAAGCCTTTGTCTTGGAAAAACCCTGCCCATTTTGTCTCTCCAAATCCATCTCTAACCCTTAGAAGCCTCACTTTGGGCATAAGTCTTCCCAAGTAAGCCTTTGAGCTCAAACCAAAGGGAGTTACCCAATTTTAAGGTAATGTCTTCACTTGAGTCCTTTTGTATTATTTTGCTTCTCCAACCCCATAAACTCTTTTTATTCGTTTATTTTGTAACAACTCCAGTATCTTAAATATACTAGGATGTTTTTATAAGAATAATTAGAGCTACAATTACACACACCTACATCTAATGGTTAAAGAACATACTGTTTCTGTGGATGACGAATTTCTGCCTCACAAAATGATGATTGTTCAACACTCGTATAACACCTTCAAAGGTGGCCACTAAGATGTCAATATATTTATATATGATATATAATATTTTTATGTTTTACTTAAGCTTCTGTATTTTTCTTTTTTGGCATAACTTTATGGTTTCCATTGTGGGTAAACACGATAATTTCATTTTAGGAAGTGCGGACTACCGCCCCCTCAAAGTGATTTGATTCGTTAATTCCATATGTGGGATGTATAAAGGATGTATTTAAAGTTATTACATATGATTTATGTTACATATAAATGATGAATATAATTATGGAATTAAAATATACATACCTATCATTTAGTTTGAATTCCATTAATATGACATAGAAATGAAAGTAGCGTTCATGCGTACGTACGGCTTACCGTCTCCATGAACAGTGCATTTCATTTCTTACCTCTAAATGATTATGTAATATTATAAATACATGTATATTCTGGATATATATGATATATATGATATCCAAATCATGAATATCATTCTGTATATAATGAACCTTTGACCACACGAACAACATGTAATTGTAAGAAGTCCACTTTCGACTTAAGAACCAAATATCGACAAAACAAACATTATTAACTTAAATGATTACATAATGTTTATAACATGGAAATAAGTGATATAAAAGGAATAATGAACTTGAAAAAGGTTCTTAATCAAGTATAAATTAACTCAAATTTATTATTCAGGATGTTAAAGAACGATCGAGTCAAGTCGGACCCGAGGTAAGGGATCCTACCCCTCCCTTTCTTTTTAAGTACACTCTTTTATGTCATTCATTTTAAGCTCATATTTCTTGTGATTGGGATGTTCTTTTATATTAATCTTACTATAATTTTTATGTTCATATGATGAGATACCCTATTCTATCTCATAAATCTATTTTGGATGTTTTGAGTGGCGACGTTAGGCTGCCGAATTTTCGTAAGAGATCCAACCACTCTCTTTCTTTTTAAGTACTCTCCTTTATGTCACTTCTTTTAAGATCCTCTTTGTTATGATGTGGGATGTTCTTTTATATTCCTCTTACTGTAAATTTTATTGTAATATGATGAGAGACCCTATTTTATCTCATCAATCCATTTTTGGAAGTTTTCAGTGGCGCCGTTAGGCCGTCGAGTTTTCATAAGGGATTTGTCATCTCACTTTTATTCCCGTGAGATTTATGCTATATTTGAAACAATTTCCTTTGAGTGGTGTTTGTACTGCCCATTATTTTACTCCTTGTGTAATATACTTGCATTTATGAGTATTAAAATCAATGTGGTATTATCCTTCTTTCACGGGGTGTATGTTTCGAAAGATACCCATGTCGGTAAGGGAACCTTTCACCCTCCTCTTTTTAAAAGACCTCTCTTGTTATGTCTTTTAATTCACATAACATTATGTTGGGATATGTTCTTCTATATCCTTAGTGATTTAAATTTTATTTCCAAGTGATGAGATACCCTTTTTATCTCTCATCAACTCATTTTCTGAATTTTGTAGTGACGTCGTTAGGCTGTCAAATTTTTGCAAGGGAACTTCTTAACCCAATTTTGATTCTTTGGGATAATCTTGTACTCCTTGAATATGTTGTTCTATGAATATGTGTGAATAACCTCTGATTGTTTTACACTTAATAACCACTTATATTTGGTGTATTATTTTGTCACACATAATTATGTAATTGATTTATCCTTAATCCAAGGATACCGTCTTTGTATGGGACTTTGTCTCAATCTCCTTTCATTGAGGCATATTTTGTTTTATACACAACCTTCTTTTATACGGTGTATAAACCCCTTTGACTTTTACATTTATCCGAAAGGAATATTTTTTTATACAAAGCATTTTACTAAACAACAAAAGGGAATGTTTTTGTCGTACGTATGTGGCGACAATGACTTCTCCGCTGTCGTGACCATTATTTGAGTTTCGGATTCCTCTACAAGCCATACCTTTTTTTTAAAAGAAAAATAAATACCATGTTTTACATTTCTTTTATTTTGGTATTGAAAATGGTTTTCATAATGTTTTTATATCAATGTGTTGTATTGATATCTTGTTATTGAAAAGAGGAAATTTTATGTTTCCTTAATGCATGTTTTATGTGATACGATTATGTTATGGTTCTTGGCATTATTATGAAGACGGTTGGTTCCGTGATAAACTAAGGGCGGGTGAGCCCGATATAGATCTCCAATGCATTGGGTAATGCGAAGGGGTTAAACGTTAAGGTTTCTCCGAAGAGATTTAGGGAATATACTGTGATGGGTATTCAAAATGTAACCAAGAGGGTTACACCCTACATAAAAATGTTATGAATGCCTCAAGTTACATTTATGTCTTATGATTTCTATGATTTATTCATGATTTTATGAGATATGTTAAAGTGCTTATGTGTTATGGGTAAAGTCTGATTTCATTCTTATGTATACATGTACTCATGTTTCCTTTCCATATTTTTATATCCCTTACTGAGCTTTTTATGCTCATCCCAAGTTTTTGAAATGTTTTTCACAGGTCAAGGGAAGGGTACATGATATGATGATAGTGTCAAGGAAGTGTCAAGAAAGAATCCATGTTTTATTTTAAATATGTTTCTGTTGATGGGAAAAATGAATACTATCTTTTATGTAACCACTTTGTTTAAATGTGGAATGTAAATCAAGTTTTATGATCTCATTCTCTAAAACTCTAAACCTGAAATGATCCTCAATGTGTACTCTTGTAATAACTCAAGATTAAGTAAGTTTTAAGGTTGGGGCCTTATAGTATGAGTATTAATAAGTAAATTATGAAAATATATTCTTCAAACATGTATAAAAATTAATTTTTTGGTGACCAAATATTTATAAATGAAAATAAGTACCCATTGAAAATGAAGGATTTTTTTTAGAAAATACTATTTTTTCTACACACAAAGGTGTTTTAAAATAATAAATGAAAACAATCACTTTTGGTGAATTATTTTAATGAAATTTATCTATTATATAATCAATCAAATATTTAAAATTAATCATATGTGTTTTATAGATAATAGATAAAAAATCCAAATTTACAATTAAAAACTATATATCTCTAAAATAAAGTTTTTTCACATTTTCTACAATAATTTTAAAATTATTTTTGAGAATTTTAGAAAATTATTTTGCAAAATAAATTATGTTTTTAAAATAATAATTTCAAAATTATCTTGGAGTGAATTTTTTTTAATTTTCCAAAAGAGAAATGTTTAGTGAATAGTAAAAACACTGGTTTTAATTAAAAAATGCATATTTTTCAAAGAATTTAATTGCGAAATTTTATTTTTTAATGGTTTTAAAATTAAAATTAATTAAAATATTTATTTATTAATCCAATTTAGGCAATTAGAATCTATTTTATATTTAATTATCATATAAAACCCATTTTATCTTTTGTAACTTCTCTCTTTGGAAAACCGTTTTTTCATCGCGTGTACCAGTTTGATTTTAAATTAAAATTTTCCACTTATGTGAATGGAGTTTACAAATATTTACTCCTTATTTGGACTAAATATAATTTATATTATATAATAATGTCAATTTTTAAAAAATTAATTTTAAAAACATTAAAAATTAATTACTTTGGTTAAGGTTAAAATGGGTTAACCAGGGGGGTTTAACTGAAAATTTAAGTGATAAAATGATCAATAAACATGTCCAAAAACCATTGGTTGGAAATATATTGACCCTATCACATATAAGTATTTATATTTACTTATTGTTTTTTCTTTTTTAATGTAAAAAATGTGGATAAACTATATTCTTTTCAAAAATTCAATGTGTGTCCTCTCCCTCGCTTATAAAAGACCACCCCACTCTTCTCCTATTCAAACATCCAAAATAATTTTGTTCCTCTAAGAACCTCCCAAACCTATTTTTTAATTCCCTCATATCATCCTTTAGTGATTATTTTAATTTTATTTCTTCATAATAAGTACTTGTGTGAAAAAATAAAGGGCGTCTCTAAGGAAGAGGATGTTCAAATATCTACAAAGGAAGTCATGACTTATAGTAAGGGATTTCCATCTTACTTTTATTTTATATGATACATATTCCATATTCACCATATATTTATTTTATGTGGTTTATATACTACCAATTAATTTATTTTATTATTCTTATCCTCTAAATTATAGGGATTAAGATATCCATTTAATGATCTGTCATTTATGGGGGTTATGTTTCAAAAGATACAAGAGTGGTAGGGTTTTTGTATCAAATTTACATAATTTATACATATGTTATTTTTTAAACCTATATTATTTTATTATCTATATATACCACCCATTAGACATTTAATTACATAAATACATTTATTTTAATGAAATTTTATTTCTCATTTAATTTTATTCTTTCATGTAGATTATGATTCAATGTTATTAATGTGGTAATGGTTTTATGATACAATCTCATTTTTTATCATGATCGTTTATGGTTTTGCTTAATATGATCAAATATTATGATCCAAATCTCATGAAACACATGAATTTTATTCTCCTATATTAATTTCAATATAATGCATATTTTCCCATCATTTTACTCATTTTATATACTAAAGAGATCAAAAGAAATTTTTATGGAAAATATTCTTTATTTCTCTATTCCATTGCAAAATCTTCTTCTTCCATATCTATGTTTTCTAAAAATATTTTATTTTATTTTTCAATTTTACCCAAATAATTTATTAAATACATTTTTAATAATTTTTTAATTTTTACAAAGTGTTTTAAAAGTAATATGAATGTAGTTTTCAAAAACAAGGATCGTTTGGCTTTTATAGAAAACGAGAAAGGAGTCATTTTTAAACATGTTAGACATGAATAGAGTTTTCCACCATCATGGACAATAAATTTTTTAAATAATTATTTATAATTTTCAATGCTTATATTCAAGGAAAATTATTTTTATAATTTTTTGGGAAATTTTATTTTTAAAAAGGTGATTATAAAGTGAAAAGTTTATCTTTCCTAATAAATGTTTTAAGTGAAATTTAAAGCTTCCATTGTATGTTTCGAAGGTTATTTTAAATGAAGTGAATTTTTAAAAGGTATTACGTTTAAAAAAATGTTTTACAATGTTATAAAGATATTTTACAGAATTTTTTTAAATTATATTTTATGCTTCCTTTATTTGTTTCCAATTTTATTTTCAAATAAAATAATTTATAAAATTTATTATTTTTTAAAAAGTGTTTTTCAAATTCGAAATTATATTTTTATCATAAAATGGTCTAGGTGATATTTAAAAATAATCTTACTTCTGATATGGAATCCTTCAATGTAACATAATATTTACTGGGGATATGATCCAATGATTTAATTTTATTTTTTCTCGATTTTTTGTATTTATGTTATCTAAATTTTTATGAAACTTGTTTTTTACAAGGGTTCTGATATGATGAAATATTTTATAAAACCTATTTTATTTAATGGGTTCTTATATGATTAATGTTTTATGATCTCTTAGAACACATAGAAATGATTTTCATTATGTGGTAGTGGTTACATTATAACCAAGGTTGGTGGTTACATTATAACTAAGGATGGTTGTCGTGTTATTTATGAGGGTCGGTGGGACCTATATATCTATCCAATTTATTGTGTAATGATTGATATATCATGAGATAAATATGATTGGAATGGGTATTGAACCATGTTTAGTAATATAATTTTTCCACTATGATGTTTTTGGAGTAATTTTTGACTACTACGATGGTTTGGGGAGTAAATTCATTCCACTATGATAGCCTTGGAAATGATACTTGACTAATATGGAAATGAATTTATTTTTATTATCTATATTCCACAATATCATGTCTTATTTTAAGACTATTATCCCATTTATCATGTTTTTTGACTTATTTTTGTTTCATGATATATAAACCACCATGGTTTATTCCATGACTCTTGTTTATTATGTATGATATGCATAGTGTAGAATTAAAATTTAATTCTCATGTTCTCATACCCTTATAAAAATGTTATATAAAGACTCGGCCTTTTAAAATACATATTCCTATTATTTTAAAACTATAAATCACTTTCATTTCCCAAATATATTTTATTTTTAGAGTTTTAGAGAATTATGGAAAACACTTTTATAGTAAACTGATACATTACAATTGAACATATATACTCATTATTGGGGTTTTTTCAACTAAAGGAAACACTTTTAAAATAAAACATGTTTTATTTTCATGACATACCTTAAAATTTTGGTTCTTGACCTCATCCATGTCCATACACATCCATACAACCCTGTAAAAACAATTTAAAAATTTCGGATAACCAAAAAAATAATAGTTATATATATAAAAATAATGAAATAAATCATTATTCTATATATATTTATAAAAAAAATTTCCCATAAAAAACATTGGTCTCAAAAAAAATTCCTAGCCAAGAAATAACCTTTAATGCCCAAATATTTCCATAAAACATTATATAAAATTTTTAAATGAAAAATTATACTCATAAAGGTTTATTTTAAAGTAGGATAATCTCACGAAATATTTTTCAAAAAGTTATACTTTTCACATATAATAAGTAACATAGACTTTCCATTTAACATAAACTTATTACCATACCTTGTGGAAACATGATATTTCTATAGAAAAATAATAATAATTATAAAACAAATAGGTAATTTGGGGAATCATTTTCATATCATACATACTTATGATGAAACTCGCATGTCTACCATATTATTTAACCCTCATGGTTATACTTAGATGTAACAATCATAGTTACACCTGGAATGACCATCATGGTCAACTTCCAATATAAACATACCCAATGAATTGGAGGGATATCACAGAACCAAATGTATTTTGATTTATAATTGAACCACACTTTATCATAAAAAAATACCAAGAATAACAACATAATCATAAATCATGAATGCATGAATCTTAAAAAAATCCTTTGGTATAATCATTTACTTTTAGACAATAATGCTCACAAAAAAAGAAAAAAATAATTGAAAATAACAATGTAATATTGTAGATAATTCATTAAAACATTAATGCATCATAAAATTGGGAAAATACACTCATTACTTATATGTTAAAAAACATTCTTTTTGAATTTTTTAAAAATAAACGTTAATATATGATTTTTTTTAAATAAATCCCCTTACATAAAACTCAAAAAATATTCATCATTGAAAAAAATTGAGATAAATTACATTTTTAAAGCATTCATGTCCATAAAAATAAATACAAAATAATTTTAAACACATTTATATGATAGGTAAATATTTATAAAATTAATCTTTATTACATTTAAAATATATTTTTTTAGTTTAAGTGTCTCTTACCTTGAGTCGGACTCAACACATATATTATTTATCTTATTTATTAATAAAAATAAGTTAAATTATAATCTAGTTAGAAACTTTTTCATGTTTATTAATCCATTTATATCATATATTTTTATTTTATATACAATTACTTAATTATTTATGTTTACATCTGAGGTTTGAACAATATTCGGTACCTATGTCCAAAATGGCTTCGGTATGTCGATTATGGTCAAATAGGTCATCATTCCATCATCTCTAGAATAATATTCATGAAATAATTAACATTATTATTCATAAATTATACTTTTAAATCAAACCATTAAATATGTTTATGAAAAATAAAAAAATTTATAATCCTTGAGACATTAGGTCGTACAAATGCATGAGTAACGTTTCCATGTTTTAATGATCATTATAGAAAAAATGAAGTATAATTTTATCATTATAAAATTATAATAAATATTAAATATGATATTAGTTCTTTAAATATACTTATATATATAATTTTTGTGATGTGGTGATGAAAATAAATCAAATCTCTTTGTGGAGGTGGTACTCCACACGTGCGCATGAATAACGTTATCATTTTTATGTGCATGGAAAGTTAATTGTATAAAATTTATATTATATTTTAATAATGATAAATATGTCATGAAAATAATATATAAATGATAATTCCATAATTATAACCAGACTTAATAGCTAGTCATTTAAAATGAATTACATTGGTTCATGAGATGTTTGTCCTTCGTACATAAAAACGACGACTTTATTTCCCATTTTATAGAATTTGAGATGGATATAGGTTCTTCTATACACATAATAACATCCAAAAAAATTGAGAATATGGAGTTTATTATTTTATCATGGTTTAATAATATTTTAAGTTTCTATAATAATAATTAAAACTAAAACAAGAGGATAAAACTATATCTCCTCTTTGGAAAACCTCCATTGATTAACACCTTTAAACCATTAAGGATGGTGTTATGAGAAATATAAGGACTCTAGAATTAGGTTTGGGATTATGGGAATCTATTTGGGTAGATATTGGTTGAAACTAAAGGTTTTTAAAATTATTTTAAATTATAATAATAGGTTCCCTTTTATTGGAGATCGGAGGGGCACTTAATGAATTTCCCAAAATATTAAATTAATATGAATTAACTTTCGATTAAAAATTCATCCAAAGTAATTTATTTGGAATAAAATATTATTATGGGTCTAAATCCTCTTATAAAATAATTTTTATATAATTTTTGTTCACTTTGGTACCCATATCATTTATATTTAACCCTATTTAACCCCTTTAACTCTTACCGTGACAACATTAATTTTTAATCTTTGAAAGTCAATATTGTTAATATAAATTTCTAAACGACTCATAGTTAGATCCAAGATGATATTTTATGCCTTATCTAAAAAATATATCTAATTTTTATATTATTTTGTATTTTATATCATTTAATAAAATAATATTTATTTTAAAATATCATTAATGTCAATTTTGACACTATTTATTATTTTGACTTTTAAAAATATCAATACGAAAAGAAAACATAAAAAAACTTTATAATTATATAACATATAAAAAAATATAGAAAATTTATTTATTAAATTAATTATCTCGTATTATATTTATTTTAATATTTTTAATATCATTTATTTTATTTTCCAATTAATTAAATAATTACTACATCAGTTTTTGGAAAGAATTTATGGTAATTATTTTTTTAATAAAAATAAAAGTAAAATTAAAATTTTTAAGAAAAATTTATTTGAATTCAAAATACTATTTTTAGTCAAACATATGTTCTAGATAAAAACATATTGAAAATATTATACTTATTAAAAACAAGAGTGTGACATGTTGGACTTTTCTTTAAATAAAATAATTTAAAGGTAATAATCTAATCAAATATTCCATAAATAGTCATATAACTGAAAAATTAATTCTTATGGATTAATATTACTCATAAAATAAAATTTTGGAATGTGTTATGGTCGTTTTATTGTCCTTGTCATTTTATTTTTACCCTTAATTTCTCAATTTACCCTTTATCGTAGGAAAAAATTACTAATGTTACTATTAATAATGTCCAAAAATAAAAGTGAACTGTTTACTAAATTTGGATCTCCTAATTATAAATATGGAATCCATTTTTAAAAATTCAAAACATATAATTTTTAGAATTGAATTTAAAACTAAATCTATAAAATGGAATGAAGAATAGTTTTTTTGAAAAAATCCCCTTTTTAACAAAAAAAGTTTTTATACTAAATTCAAGTATAAAATCCAGCTAAAAACCATAAATATACTATTTTAAATAAAAATTAAATATTTTAAAACTAATATAAAATATATTTTTAAATTTTAAATATGTTAAAATGAAATACTATTTTCAATAAAAAATAATTATTTTTCACTATTCATTGAAAAATCAAATTTTTCAGAAAATTATCAAAATTTCACCATAAGATAATTTTGATATGATAATTTCAGAAATTATATTTATTTAATAAATTAATATTTTAAAAAATTATAGAAATTAATTATATTTTTTTCTAATAAAAGCAATAAAAATCATTATTGAAGAAAGAGTATTTGAAGAATCAAAGGACATTACTAAAATTAAGTTCTCAATTTTAAAATAATTAATTAATACATTTTTAATGATTTAGAAAATAGTATATTTCATAATTGAGTTAATTATATTAATTCCAACCAATTTTACTTTAGTTTATAATGGTCATATAATAACAATATTTGTTTGTTTGTTTATGATCAGTGCCGTGTATCTTGTACGATGAAAAACATAGTCTTTCCATTTAAAAACTCAGGATGTTAGATCACCCCATTTTGAAATTGTATAATCGCAATTTTTAATTTAGTATCAGTAAATAAATTTTTACTCTTCAAAATACCTTTTTTTAATCCCATATTGGAAAATTTATTAATAAAACATCTATTTTATGAGAAGCAAAGGGAAGTATGAAGGTCATCTATAATAACACACAATTAGGTTTCCATATAGTAAAACATAGACTTTTAAGAGAAAATATAACACAAATGTACTGATAGATAGTGATAGAGAACATGGTCATGAGAAAGTGAACAATCACAAAACCATAAATCTGTTTTGGGTTAAAAGGCCATTGATTTCCATGTAAGAAAAGTAAACATAGAAGTTTTTTATTTCAAGATCATTTTCATAGTATTGAGGAATACATTTACTTCCCTATTTAATAAAATGTGTAAATATACAAAGTTGACATGTATAACTTTATCCTTTAATCAATTTCTACAAAAAAATTATATTTTTCTCCAAATAATGAGTATTTAAGATGACTATTTATTTCATAAGGAATTATAATAAACATCTATATATCACTAAATACTCAAAAATATGACAATATATTCCTCCCATAATTAGGTATTAACAAAAACCAAATTTGCTATGATAACATAACATAACTCCCCAAAATTATTAAATTTAAAAATGAAGAAAAACTATAATTAATCACTAGAATTCAAATGTAATACCCAAAGTTCAACATAAATCATTTAATAACTATCCTTAAAATTCCTTAAGAATATTCCTAATTATGATTGAAACCACTAAAATTATAATGAAATGATCACATACTCTTCTAAGTAACATTAATATTTCTCTCTAAATAACATAAATTACTCTCATACAAAAAACTATATACCCAAATCATTTAATATCCAAGATATTTTAATAACTTCCTTACATAATATATCCACAAACAAGATAATTCAACCTTAATTACTCAAATAAAATCACATAGTATTTGGTTTACCTTATTCCAATATTAAATCAAAAAATTATATTGATCTTATTCCAAAATACAATTAATTAATTAATCACCTAATAAATTTTCAATCCCATGCTATTCTATATGATAATATATATGTACCCAAAATCAACATATTATTCTTAAAAAAATTGATTAATTAAAATGAAAAAATAAAACTACCTGGGACTTCACATAGGACAGTTTTAAGAAATGCACCCTTGTTTCCCTTCGTTTATGGTTTCAAACCTCACATCCTTTCCAAATCATATGGTTGGTCACACGGTCTGCTAGATTTTATTTTATAACACTAAATAATTATTATTATATTCCAAAAAATATGACATAATATTCAAAATAACCTATAATATTCGACATTAATGAAATTTTTAACCTCAAAGGATATCTCATACTTTTCATTTTTCATCCAAAAAAGTAATAACCAATAATTACCTAAAATAATAAATTTCTACAAAACAATCATTCATCACCTAAAAATTTCATAACATAAAGCCTCAAAAAGGATTTCTAAGACATTGATCTTATGATGAACCTTAATTAAAATATCATTAAGGTTTCCACAACTCTTACGAAAACTAAAAAAGAAAACATCATAATTCCAATGATTTTTAAACTCTTCTCCAGTACCAAATGTAAGGACCCAAACTTAAGAAATACATGTTATAGTTAATTTAAAACTAGAAAAAACATTATTTTTGGAATGATATATTTCTGTTTATAGTTTTTATATAGTAGGAAAAACTTTCTCAATGTAAACCCATATATTAAAAGTGGAAACTTATAGTCAGTATCCATTTTTTCACTAAAGGATACCTTTCTAATATATATAATTTTTTGTTTTCATGACATATAATCACAAATTTGATCTTTACCCAATCCTTTTCCCAAATAATCCTTAAAAAATGTCAAAAACAATTTAAATATGTGGGATAAGCACCAAAATCTCATAAATTGATAAAAAATAAATAAATAAACCATTTTTTCATAAATATTTATAAAAAATTATTCAAAAATAAACTTTTGTCTCAAAATAAACATTTTCCTACCAAGGTAGTATCCATTCTTGGATGAACCATTCCATAAAACCTTTCATAAACATATTAAAGGAAAAATTATACTCATATTTGATTTATTTAGAATAGGATAATATATTGAAAACGTTTTCACAATGCTATACTTTTCACCCTTAAGAAGTATCATAGACATTGCATTGAACATAAACTCATGAACTTACCTTGTGAAAACATGAGATTTATAAAAAAATATAGAAATAATAATAGAAAATATTTCTAACTTAGGGAATCATTTTATTATTAAACTTAATTATTATGTAACCATCATTGATACCATATGATATGACTCACATAGCTACCATGAAATAATCCTCATGATTATACTTAGATGTAACCATCGTAATTACACTTATAATAACTATCATGGTCAACTTCTAACATGAACAAACCCAATTCATTGGTGGACTATCACAAACCCAACCATATTTGTCTTATAATTTAGCAACCTATAATCATAAAAAATTCCCATAAACCATAACATAATCACTAAATATGAATTCTTGCATCATAAAAAATTATTTGGGGAAAATAATTTATATTAAAATAATACTGCTCACATAAAAAGGAAAAAAAATCATTGAAAATAACCATGTAATATTTTATATAATTATTCAAAACATTAATGTTTCATGAAACCTTGAAAAATATAGACATGCTGTAAAAGTTAAAAAATATCCATTTTGACTTTTGTAAAATGTGACATTAAAATAAGAATTTTTTTACAAGAATAAACATTACATAAAACCCAAAAATAAAAGATTAAATTTTGTAAAAAAATAAGATAAATAACATTTTTAAGACATTCATGTACAAATAAATAATATAATATAATATAATTTTTAATACATGAAAATTGAAGATAAATATTTATTAAAGAAATATTTAAAACATCTAAAATGAATTTCTTTAGTGAAAGATCCCTTTATCTTGAATCTGAATCATCATGTACATTATTTATCTTCCTAAATAATAAACTTAGATTAATTTATACTTGTTTTATATACTCTAATTTTTTTATTCCTTTTATATAACTCCTTTCCATGTTATATATAATTACATAATCATTTATGTTCACATCAGACATTTTGACGATATTCAGTAGCTAAGTCCACAATGGATTCGGTAAATTGACTATGGTTAAATTCATCATAATTACATCAAATCCAGTGAAATATTAATGAAATAATTTTAATTTGTATTCATCAATTATAATTTTAAATAAAACCATTAACTATGGTTTTTTAAAATGATCTACATTATAATCAATGGGATGTTAGGACATACGTACGCATGAGGAACATATCCATTTTTCAACAATCACTATGGAAAGAAATAATGTATAATTTTTTGATTAATTTTTTTAATAATATCTTAAATATTATATTAATTATTTAAATATAATTATATATATCATTCATGTGATGTCCTGATGAAAATGAATCACATCACTTCGTAGAGGTGGTAGTCCACACGTACGCATGAACGATGTTATTATTTTTATAATCAGGTATAAGTAAGTGCATAAATAGTATATTATCCTTTAATAATGATAAAATTTTATTAATTTCATATATAAATGTTAATTCTATTATTATGAGATGGTGATGTAAAATGAGTTACATCGATTCAGGAGACATTAGTCCGCCATACACATGAACGATAAATTTATTTCTCATTTGATGGAAGTGGATATAGATATAGGTTATTCTATACACATAATAACATATCAATATATTGAGGTCAATTTTATTATAATTTTATCAAGTTTTAATAATATTTGAAGAAGTTATAAGAAAAAAAACTAAATCAAGTGGATAAAATAATACCACTTATTTGGAAAACCTTTTTTGATTAACACCTTAAAATGACTAGGGATAATGTTGTGAAAAACTTAAGGACTTTAAAATGAGGATAGAGATTCTGGGAAGGTATTTGAGTAGATATTATCATAACTAAATGGGCTTTTATGTGTGTTGAAATTAAATGAATAGGATCTCTTTTATAGGAGTGGGGGCACTCTTGGAATTTCTCAAAAATATTAAAATAATATAAATTAATATTCAAATAAAAATGTATCTAAAGTGAGTTATTTTTAATATAATATGATTATGGGTCTAAATCCTCTCATATAATAATTTTTAGATAAGTTTGGGTCCCTTATTGTTATCATTTAGTTTTTACTCTTATTTAACCTCTTTAACTATTACCATCACAAAAAAGATTTTTACATTTTGAGGGTCATTATTGATACTATAAAATGAAAAACAACCCATAATTGGATCATGTTTTATATTTTTAACCTTACAAAAATAATTTTTCAAAATTTAGGAATATTATGAATTTTATATCATTTAATAAAATATTATTTATTTTAAAATATCATTAATGTAAATTTTAAAACTATTCATTACGTTGACTTTTAAAAACTTAAATATGACAAGATAACATCAAAAAAATAATTTAATACATACCTAAAATGTAAAAAGAATAAATAAAATTCATTTATTGCATTAATTGTCTTATATTATATTTATTTTAATATTTTTATTATCATTTATTTGTTTATTCCATTAGTTAAATAATTATTACATCAGTGGTAAAAAAATTTAAAGTAATTATTTATTTACTAAAATTTAAAAATAATTTATAATTTGACATAAGGTTATATTATATTTAAAAATAATATTTATAGTCAAACATATCTTCATGATAACTCCATATTAAAAATAGTATACTTATTAACAACAAGAGTGTGAGATGTTTTACTTTTCATTAAATAAAATATTTTGACGATCATAATCTAATCCAAATGGCCATAAATGGTCATATAACCAAACCATTAATGCTTATGGATGAATATTACATATAAAATAAAATTGTTTCAAGTATTAGGGTCATTATATAGTGCTTATAATTTCATTTTTAACCTTAATAACCCAATTTACCCTTTACTACGGTAACAAAAAAACATTATAGTCACTATTCTTATTATATAAAAATAAAAGTTGTCTTTTTACTGAATTTGGAAAATCTTATTCCAAATATAGAATAATTTTTTTTAATTTTAAAGTTCATAAGTTTCATATATTAATTTATAATTTAATTTCAAAAACACAAAGAGAAAAAAAATTCATAAAAAATCTCTTTTTAAACATAAAATGTTACTATACTAAATTCAATTATAAAATACATTTCAAAAACACAAAATGAATTATTTTAAATAAAAACAATAAATTAAATTTAAAAATAATAATCTAAAAGATAATTATAATTTTAAAATACTTGAAAGGAAAATACAATTTATAATAGAAATCGGAATTTATCTCTATTCATTGGAAAATCAATTTTTTTGGAAAATTATCAAAATTTCACTAAAAGATAATTTTGATATGATGATTAAAAAATTATTATTTATTTAATTAATTAAAATTTATAAAAGTTATAGAAATTAATTTTGTTTTTTTCACAAAATTAATGAAAATCATTCTTGAGGAAAGTGAATTTGAATAATAAAATTACTCTTCTAAAATTAAGTGCTTAATTTCATAAGAATAAATTAATACTTTATTAATGAGTACAAAAATTTTATATTTCATAATTTAGTTAATACTATTCATTGCTTCCAATTTAAATTTTATGTTATAATTATCACATTATAACAATATTAAGTTGTTGGTTTAACCTCAGTGTTGTGTATCTTGTATGCTATCAAACATAGTCTTTCCTTTTAAAAACTCAGGATGTTACATTATCAACACATTTTTGGACATTTTTTCTTAAAAATTATTAATTAATTATTATTAAATAAGTTTATGCATTTTCAAATAGATTTTCTGAAATCCAACATCAAAAAATTGATTAATAAAACCTCTATATTAAAAAAAGAAAGGTAAGTAAGAAAGTTTCCTAGAATCACATATAACAAGGATTCCATGTAAGAAACATGGACATGGAAGATAAAATATTACAAAAAATTAATGATATATAGTTATAGAGAAAATGGTTATGAGAACATGAAATCAAAAAACCATAAATCTATGATTGGTTAAAATATCATTGATTTTCTGCTAAAAAAAGTAAATAGATAACTTTTTTTATCCAATGTCATTTTTATATAGTTGAGGAATTAAATTACTTCCTTACCTAGGAACAACAATAAATATACATACATTTCATGTATATTTTCATACATTAATCAATTTTCACCACAATATAATTTTTTTTACTAAAGGATTAGTATTTAAGATGTATTTTTCATGTTTGAGGCATTAGAATAAACTTATAAGGGTCACTAAATCCACAAAAGGTTAAAAATCTATTCCTTTAAACATTAGGAATTAAAAAAACAAAATTTTTTAGGATAAGAATAAATAATTACCCAAAATTAATAAACAATCAATCAATGAAAAACGACCTTCAATCTATATAATTGAAATGTAATGCCCAAATTTCAACTTAAATCGTTCAATAACTGTCACGACCCATCCTCGGGGCCCGTGTCGTGACTACCCTAAGCCCACCTCCCATAGGCTAGGGGCTGGCGACTAGCACCAAGGCGTAAATCCCGACAAAAGGGGAAGGCATTGGCTTTATAAAGAAAACAAACACCATAGAGTAAGCTAGCATAAATAAACACTAAGTAAAACTGGGTCCAAAAGTAAGTGTGGAAAGTAAATGGGTCAGAATACAAACCCAAACTAAAATTAAAGTACAACTGGAAAGCAAGTACAGCAACTGAAAGTAAAGCAGCAACGTTGAGTCGACCACTAGAAGTCCCACCTAAAGGGTGGGTACAGATAGCCACCTCAGCTCCACGGGTCCAGCCGTCTGCTCCGTGTACGTCCCGCCCAGTGGTCCACCTCCAGGTACCAACTGCTCCACAAGCCTCAACCACGATCAGCGTTGTCCGTCGTCTACATCCAACTCAATGTAGTGGGGGAATATCCCATGCAGGGGTGAGTATACGCTACTCAGTAGGGACCCCGAGACCCCCGAAGGTCTCCCAGAATCTACAAAGAAAAATCCTCAAAGAAAAGATACAATCACGAAGTAACATCCAACACTACTTAGGTATATGCCCATACATATACCTAAGTCATCATTTTCTAGTTCAGCTCCAACATCCGAGCCCAAGTTCGATCACGTCCACACAGGATAGTACAACCCAATCCACACAGGAAAGCACAACACAATCCACATAGGAAAACAAGTCAATCATATCAAAGATAATGATTGAAATTCAAGACGCAACTCACACAGGTATACTTCTTCATAAGGTGATAGAGATGATCAGATGTATCCACTGATTCATCTAAGATGGGACCCACATAGGATACTAAACCAGCTAAGTTGTCGGACCCACATAGGATACAGTCCAGCTACTCTACCAGACCCACGTAGGATAGCAAGAACAGAGTCATCGCCGTCGAACCGAATGAGGATTTTAGTACGTTCTTCATAAATTCCATACCCACATAGGATTTTAGTGTTGTCTTCATCGACACCGAACCCACGGAGGATTTCAGTACGGTATTCATCACTGCCGAACCCACATAGGATTTCAGTGCAGTCTTCATCGCTGCCAAACCCACGGAGGATTTCAGAACGGTCTTCATCACTGCCGAACCCACATAAGATTTCAGTGCAGTCTTCATCGTCGTCTAACCCACGAAGGATTTCAGTACGGTCTTCATCCCTGCCGAACCCACATAGGATTTCAGTGCAGTTGTCACGGTCGCAGTCGCAGTCACAGCCAGCTCTAGGATTCCCCTACACAGCATACTCGTTTCCGGGAGGGTCTACTCCACGATCCAAGGGGTTCGATACATCAATTGACACGTAGTTCGGAGTTGATGTATCCAAAAGTTCAGTCTCGTCAAGAGGAACTCAACGTGACTAACAGCGCGTCAATTAGACGCCCGGTCTGAGAGTTATTGGCTTTTTTATTCCAGGGGCCCGGTTGGTTTTTAAGTCAAAACCAACCCGACTGCACTCCAACTACATCCAAACCTCGAGCGGAGTAAGCCAAAAGGTCCGTCTCACTAAGAGGAATCCAACAAAGTCAACGGCACGTCAATCGGATGTCCGGAGCTCAAGTTATAAGTGTTTCTGCTCCGAGGGCCCGGTTGGTTTCGTGTTCAAACCAACCTGGCCATACCCAAAGTTCTCCGAAACCTTGAATGTAATATACCTAAATGACAGTCTCGATCCAAAGATCGCATCTCAACTGACGGTGTGTCGATCGGAGGTCCGTAGCCCAAGATATGGGCTAAAGAATGAACTTGTCCGGTTTATGGGGTTTTGGGCCCGGACCGACCCGGCCCGAGACCCCCTAGGTCAGCCCGAACTGGGTCCAGGTCCAGCCCGGCCCGGCCTTGGTGGCCAGTTGGCCTGGCGCAGGCGTGGCCCGCATGCGGCCAGCTCGGCGCTGGCTGAGCCGAATGGAAAGGGGGGGGCTGCCCCCCTTGATTGAAACCCCCCCCCCCCACCCCACGTGGGGGCCACTCATCTTGCCAGCCGGGGGTTACGACCCCTGGTTTCTCAGAAGCCGGCCGGCCGGTCGGTTCTGCTGTAGTGGGACCGTCGTGGTCCCGCCCCTTCGAGGTTCCGACCGCCCCGCCTTGCACCGCCCAGGCCTTGTCTGACCGGCGCGGCGCGACGGCACCCCCTCCGCCGCGGCCCTGCTCCATCCGTGGCCTCTTCGAGTTTCTCCGGCGCGGTGTGACAGCTCCGCGGCTTCATTTAGACTCAACGGCGCGGCGCGATGGCGCCACGCTTCTTCGCCGCATTCCTCCATGTTTCTGCATGGTGTCGCTGCACCGCGCCACCTTGTTTCGAGCCGCAACAAACACAACAACCAAGGGGGAGGAGGGTCGGTCGTGTTCGTGCGGTCTGGCCTCCTCCCATTAAGTTGATAACAAGCAGACCCAAATAAAAGACGCATAACGGAAATGATCATTCCATGAACAAAAATTAACCCCTACCTCAAGGTGTCGTCGAACGAAGGTTCGTCGCGGGAAATAATCATCGCGGACGATGGCGTCATGGAACAAGGTTCCGTAAACGTCGTCAGTGTCATGGAGAAGAGAATCGTTGGCGTCGTGGTACCCAGCGTCACATCGTCGATCTACGATGATTCGGCGTTCTTCATCTTCCTTCATCGTAGGTCGGCATTCTTCATCGGCGACGGTGCATTCTTCGCGTTCTTCAAGGAGGAGGAAGAGGATTCCAAGGGTTGAGCAATTCCTCTCCAATCCCTCTCGCACAGCGAACCAACCCTTAATGAAATAAGACTTGTCTTATTTAATTAACACACAAGCCAACATCTCAAATTTAAATTAAAAATAAATCATTCAATTAATTGAATTAATTGAAGAGTTTTAACTGTCCAATTAAAGTGAGTGTTGACTCGGCATTTAATAGGGGTGTGCGGGTGAGTTACCAAATTAAATGCTCGTGGGAGGTGAAAAGGAAATAAAAGGGGGTGGGGCTTGTGTGGGCCCCACCTCACTAATATCCTACCTAGGAGTTAGGGTATTAGTGGGTCCCACTCCAACCACCATGCCTAGGTTACCATTACTTAGAATAAAAATAAAATCGTCGCACAATATTTTATTTTTATTCTTTAGTTAACCCAAATAATTAAAAACATCACCCGAGCAAACGCAACTCCAAAAAAGGTGTTCTTAAGAAAATATTGGCACTATGGTTCCATCGGTGCCCTCGTATTTCGATTCCGAGCACCGGTTCAAAAGTTAGGAAAACCCGCTAATTCGTTCACTGAACGTACCCGAGCTAAACTTCGGAAAATGATTCCAGGCACACCAGGCCTCGGAATCAGGTGTCGTTAGAAACTGCGTTCTTGTAAAATCCCAAAGAAAATTAAGAGAAAAAAATTTTCCCTTGAATTTTACGGGTCTTTACATTAATTCCACCTCAGGGATTTACGTCCCCGTAAAGATACATCATAAACTAGGGAAACAAAAGTGGGTACCGAGCACACATCTGAGCCTCCCGCTCCCAAGTGCTCTCTTGGAGGTTCCCGTGCTGCCATATGATGTGCACTAAAGTAATTGACCGCCCACGTAGGAACTACTCCTGTTGATCCTCGATCTCCACTGGGACCTCCACAACTTTCACCCCATCATCAAGGTCTATCTCCCCATGGTCGATGATATGCGTCGGGTCGTGCATGTATCTCCTCAGCTGAGATACGTGGAAGACGTCGTGCACTCGGTGCAACTGAGGTGGTAGAGCCAAGCGATAATCCACCTCGCCTATCCTGCTGAGGACCTGGAATGGTCCGATGAAGCATGGAGATATCTTTCCGCCCCAACCAAGTCTCTGTAATCCACATCGAGGTGAGACCCGCAAGAAAACGTGGTCACCATCCTCGAACTCTAGTGGCCTCCGCCTCCTGTCATCATAAGACTTATGCTGGCTCTGATTTGTCCTCATTATCTCCTGGATGACCTGGACCTTCTCTATCATGGCCTGGACCATCTCCGGTCCCACAAGTGCTGACTCCCCTGGGTCTGTCCAGCATAGAGGTGATCTGCAAGGCCGACTGTACAATGCCTCATATGGTTCCATCCCAATGGTGGATTGGTAGTTGTTGTTGTACACGAACTCCACCAAGGGTAGATGGTCCTCCCAGCTGCAACCAAAGTTGAGGACACATGCACGGAGCATGTCCTCGAGAGTTTGAATGGTCCTCTCCATCTGACTATCCGTCTAAGGGTGAATGGCGGTGCTCAGACGTAGCTGCGTCCCGAATGCCTCCTGCAATCCCTTCCAAAGCTGGGAAGTAAAGCGAGAATCTCGATCGGAGATGATAGATGATGGAACACCATGAAGCCGTATAATCTCATGAACGTAGATGCGTCCCAAGCTCTCCATTGAGCCCTGCTCTTTGATGGGTAAGAAGTGGGCCGACTTGGGGAGTCGGTCGACAATCTCCCAAATGGAGTCGTGACCTCTGGAAGTGTGTGGAATTCTAGTCACAAAATCCATATATATCCTATCCCACTTCCACTCCGGGACCTCCAAGGGTTGTACCAAGACTGCTGGTACCTGGTGCTCTACCTTCACCTGCTGGCAGGTGAGGCTTCGAGAAATGAACTCTGCCAGAGCCTTCTTCATACCCGGCCACCAGTGCTGTCGTCTGAGATCCTGGTACATCTTCGCCACTCCTGGATGTACCGCTAAAGGGGAAGTGTGAAACTCTCTCAGAACCTCCTCTTGTAAAGAAAATGGTACCGTGGTACGTCCTATGAAAAGGATGACTTGTTCTCCTCCTACAGAGAATCCATCAGGTGCCTGTCCTGAGGATATCTGTGCACGCCACGTCTCACAGTCAACATCCCCATGTTGTGCCTCTCTGACCCGCTATAGTAGTGGAGGAGTGACTGTGAGTGACTGAAGAAAGGCTGCTCCATCTCTATCCATGAAGGATATCTGTAAAGCGGCTAGCTGCTCTGTCGCCTCCCCGAGAAGCTGGATGCCTGTCCTCCAGCTGAGAGCATTGGCTACTACGTTCCCCTTTCTAGGAGTATAGACTATCTCAAAGTCATAGTCCTGGAGTAACTTGAGCCATCACCGCTATCTTAGATTCAGGTCCTTCTACGAGAAGATGTACCTGAGACTCTGGTGGTCAGAGTAGACTGTAAATCGCTCACCCATCAGATAGTGTCCCCACATCTTCAGAGCGAAGACCACTACTGCTAACTCCAGGTCATGGGTAGAATAGTTCTGATCATGATGCCTCAACTGATGTGATCCATAGGCAATCACGGCCCGCTATTGCATCAGGACGCATCTGAGTCCGGTCCCTGATGCATCGCAGTAGACTATGTACCCTACTCCCTCCTCTGGTATCCTCAAGATAGGTGCACTAGTCAATCTCTGTATCAGCTCCTGGAAGCTCTGTTGGAATCCGTCGGACCATGCGAAGGGTTTCCCCTTATTCGTCAAAGATGAGAGTGGTGCCGCAACTCTGGAAAAGTCTGGCACAAATCTCCGGTAGTACCCAGCTATCCCCAAGAAACTCTGCACCTCCGTCATGCTCCTGGGTGGCTCCCAAGCTAGCACTGCCTCGATCTTCACAGGATCCACCACAACCCCCGCCTCAGAGATGACGTGTCCCAAGAAGTGGACCTCACATAACCAGAACTGAAACTTCGAGAGCTTGCCATAAAGCTAGTTCTCTCGGAGTGTGTCTAGCACAACCCGCAAGTGGTAGGCGTGCTCCTCCTCAGTGGTCGAGTATATCAAAATGTCATCGATGAAGACCACGACTAATCGATCGAGGTATGGCTGAAATGTCCTGTTCATGAGACTCATGAACACAGCTGGAGCATTGGTTACGCTGAAAGGCATAACCAAGAACTCATAGTGGCCATACTGACATCTGAAGGTCGTCTTCTGCACGTCTTCGTCTCAAACTCTGAGCTGATGATAGCCTGGTCTAAGGTCTAACTTAGAGAACCACTTTGCTCCCTTGAGCTGATCGAAGAGGCCGTCAATCCTTGGTAGCGGATACCTGTTCCTCACGGTCACCTGCTTCAGGCGATGATAATCGACACACAGTCCCAAGCTCCCGTCCGCCTTCTTGGCGAACAATATTGGGGAAGCCCAGGGTGAAACACTGGGTCGGATGAATCCCTTGCCCTGTAAGTCTTCTAGCTGTACCCGTAGCTATTGAAGCTTAGCGGGATCCATCCGATATGCTGGAGTGGATATTGGGGCTGTCCCGGGGTACAGGTCAATATAAAAGTCTACCTCTCTACGAGGAGGTAGTCCTAGAACGTCGTCAGGGAAAACATTCGCATACTGATCCACCACTACATGAAAACTAGGACTCTGCATGTCAACTGCTCCTAGGATGAGGCTAGCCAATTGATGATTGATGGGTTGTCCTCTCCTCTGCGTGAGTCCATCATGTGCTGAAAAGGCTCCCTTCTCGCCGGTGAAGGTAAACCTGCTCCCATCGGTGCGAACACACCACACCTTGCGCCTAATACAGTCAATCTGAGCATGGACTGTAGATAACCAATACATGCCTAAGATTATGTTGTAAGGCCTCGATGCTGCTACAAGAAGATCCTAGCCGAATCTCTTGCCTCCTAGAGTAAGCTCACACTGCCGGCACCAGTGTGTAATCATCGAGTCTGCTCCTGTAGAAGTCTCTAGCCGTAAGGATCGAGCCAATAGCTCTGTCAGAATCTATGATCTCTGAACAAGGGCAGTGGAAATAAAATAATGACTCACTACTGCGTCTATAAGAACTACAGCAAGGGTGGAGTAGACACAGATAGTACCTTGAATCATCTCTGGCATGCCGTGGTCATAGGCCTCTGCTACCTGAAGCTGAGCCTGTCTCTGCCCGCCAGCTCCCTATGGTCAGGGTGGACCTCCTGGTAGAGGTGGTGGTAAATCCTCAAAGTGTCTCCCACCACCTGCTGCTCATCCAGCTCCCCTGCCTCGTCCACCTGCTCTTGGAGGACCACCACGGTCGACCCTCTGCCTATGCCTGGGTGTCCCCTCAACCGTCTACTGCTCCTCTACACGGAGGGTCGGCAGTCACGAGCCATGTGGCCCTGCCTGCCGCATGAGTAGCACTGCCTACTCCTCGGAAGGCTGGCTCTACGCCTTGTGCCCTGAACCTCTGAGCCAGTGTCTTGAGGTCGTCAGCCTGATGGTCCGGTCCGCCTGGACCCATGTGAAATCCGTCGACTGCCAGTTGCAGACGACTCTGCTACGTGCCGCCCTGCGGTAGGTCTCGCTACTGGCGTAGGCTCGGCAAGAAAGCTCTCTATGAGAAGGGCTCTCTCTAGTACTCCTACCTGTGTCGTATTGATGAGGGAGATCATCGATGCCCTGATCTCATGCCTTTGTCCCTATTCGAAGGTCCGGGCCCGGAAGAATGGGTCTCGTACCATGTCCGTCGAATAGCGCGAGAGATTGGTAAATCTCACCGAGTACTAGGCGACCTTCATGCTGCCCTGCCGCAGCTGTAGTAGCTCTTGAATGTGCACCACACAGAGGGTGGCTGGGACGAACTCCGAGAGGAAGAGGCTCTCAAAGTCCGTCCAGAGGAGAGATGCCTCGTCGTGCACCTGGAGCATCAAGCTCCACCATCTACCTGCTGCCGCGTGCAGGAGGCTCACTGCGAGGATCACCATGAGGTCAGCTGGTGTCCCCACTAACCTGAAAACTCGCACAACCGCCTCCATCCAATCCTCGGCTGATTGATGGTCCGTCTCCCCGCGGAACCTGGGAGGTCTTTGACGCTGAAACTCATGTAGTGCACTAAGGCGACATGTACTCTCAGCGGCTAGGGTTGGTGGCATCGGTGGCTCGGCGGGTAGTGGTATCGTCGGTGCCTCCGCTGAAAAAGGGCCATGCACTGAGGTCTCGTCGCTCGGTGGGCTGTCGTCTCACACAATGCTCAGAACCCTAGCTGGCTGCCGTCGTGGGGACATTTTGAAAAGAAATAGGTGTGCCACAGTCAAAACATTATACATGGTGAGTTGACACAAATTAATCACAAAGAAAACTTTTGAAACACATATGCAATCAATGTTTTCGTGCATTGAGTCGGAAATCAGAAGTCAGGGTCCTGGTGTACGGATACGTCAGCCGCCGCACCAACACTGGAATCCCTGGACTGATAACCACACTCAATACCCTAAACACTATTACTTCACATAGAAGAAATATCAGAGTCCTGAGTTCTGTGGTAGAACCGAACTCCTCTGATAACAATTTGTCACGACCCGTACTCGGGGCCCGTGCCGTGACTACCCCAAGCCCGCCTCCCATAGGCCAGGGGCTGACGACTAGCACCAAGGTGTAAATCCCAACAAAAGGGGAAGGCATTGCCTTTATAAAGAAAACAAACACCACAGAGTAATTCAGAAGAAGTAAACACTAAGAAAAACTGGGTACAAATGTAAGTGCGGAAAGTAAATTGGCCAGAATACAAACCCAAACTGAATGTAAAGTACAACTGGAAAGAAAGTACAGCAACTAAAAGTAAAGCAGCAACGTCGAGCCGTCCACTGGAATTCCCACCTGAAGTGTGGGTACAAATAGCCACCTCAGATCCACGGGTCTAGCCGTCCGCTCCGTGTACGTCCCGCCCAGTGGTCCACCTCCAGGTACCGACTGCTCCACAAGCCTCAACCACGATCAGCGTTGTCCTCCATCTGCATCCAACACAACGTAGTACGGGCATAGCCCATGCAAGGGTGAGTATATGCTACTTAGTAGGGACCCCGAGACCCCCAAATGTCTCCCAGAATCCACAAAGGAAAAATCCACAAAGGAAAGATAAAATCATGAAGTAACATCCAACACTACTTAGGTATATGCCCATACATATACCTAAGTCATCGTTTTCCAGTTTGGCTCCAACATCCGAGCCCAAGTTCGATCACGTCCACACAGGATAGTACAACCCAATCCACACGGGAAAGCACAACACAATCCACATAGGAAAACAAGTCAATCATATCGAAGATAATGATTGAAAGTCAAGACTCAGCTCACACAGGTATACTTCTTCGTAAGGTGATAGAGATGATCAGATGTAGCCACTGATTCATCTATGATGGGACCCATATAGGATACTAAACCAGCTAAGCTATCGGACCCACATAGGATACAGTCCAGCTACTCTGCCTAACCCACGTAGGATAGCAAGAACAGAGTCATCTTCGTCAAACCCACGGAGGATTTCAGTACGGTCTTCATCACTGCCAAACCCACATAGGATTTCAGTGCAGTCTTCATAGCCATCGTACCCACCGAGGATTTCAGTACAGTATTCATCATTGTCGAACCCACATAGGATTTCAGTGCAGTCTTCATCGCCGCCGAACCCATAGAGGATTTCAGTACGGTCTTCATCACTGTCGAACCCACATAGGATTTCAGTGTAGTCTTCATCGCCGTCGAACCCACGGAGGATTTCAGTACGGTCTTCATCACTGCCGAACCCACATAGGATTTTAGTGCAGTCATCACAGTCGTAGTCACAGTCGTAGTCGCAGTCGCAGTCGCAGCCAGCTCTAAGGTTCCCGCACACAGCATGCTCGTTTCCGGTAGGGTCCGCTCCACGAGCCAAGGGGTTCGATACATCAACTGACACATAGTTCGGAGTTGATGTATCCCAAAGTTCTTCCTCATCAATAGAAACTCAACGTGACAGACGGCGCGTCAATCGGACGGTCGGTCTGAGAGTTATTGGCTTTTTCGTTCCAGGGGCTCGGTTGGTTTTTAAATCAAAACCAACCCGACCGCACTCCAACTGTGTCCAAACCTCGATCGGAGTAAGACAAAAGGTTTGTCTCACTAAGAGGAATCCAACAAATTTGATGGCACGTCAATCGGACATCCAGAGCTCAAGTTATAAGCGTTTCCGCTCCGAGGGCCCGGTTGGTTTTGTGTTCAAACCAACCTGGTCATACCCCAAGTTCTCCTAAACCTTGAGTGTAATGAACCAAAACAACCGTATCGATCCAAAGATCGCATCTCAACTGACGGTGTGTCGATCGGAAGTCTGTAGCCCAAGATATGGGCTAAAGAACGAACCTATCCGGTTTAGGGGGTTTTGGGCCCAGACCGACTCGGCCCGAGACCCCCTGGGTCGGCCCGAACCGGGTCGACCCGAACCAAGTCTGGGTCCGGACCCTTAGGGCGCGGCCCGATCCGGTGGGTGCGGCCCGGCCCAACTGGCGCGGCCCGGCCCAGCCGGCGTGGCCTGTCCCGGCCTGGGCGGCCGGTTGGCCTGGCGCGGTCGCGGCCCGCATGCAGCCAGCTCGGCGCTGGCCGAGCCGAACGGAAAGGGGGGGCGGCTGCCCCCCTTGATTGAAACTACCCCCCCCCCCAACTCGGGGGCCGCTCCTCTTTCCAGCTGGGGGTTATGACCCCCGGTTTCTCGGAAGTCGGCCGGCCCGGTCCGGCCGGCCGGCGCTGCTACCGCGGGACCGCTGCGGTCCCGCCCCTCCGAGGTGCCGGCAGCCGGCGGTTCCGGCCACCCCGCCTTGCACCGCCGCAGCATTGAGTCATGGCCTTGTCCGACCGGCGTGGCTCGACGGTGCCACGCCCCTCCGCCGCGTCCACGCTTTGTCTGCGGCCTCTTCGAGGTTCTCCGGCGTGGCACGACGGCGCCGCGACTTCATTCGGCCTCAACGGCGTCGTGCTTCTTCGCCACATTCTTCCATGTTTCTGCACGGTGTCATTGCACCGCTCTGCCTTCTTTCGAGCCACAACAAATATAACAACCAAAGGGGAGGAGGGTCGGCCGTGTTCGTGCGGTCCAACCTCCTCCCGTTAAGTTGATAAAAAGCGGCCCCAAATAAAATATGAAGAATGGAAATGATCATTCCATGAACAAAAATTAACCCCTACCTCAAGGTGTCGTCGAATAATGGTTCGTCGTGGGAAATAATTGTAGGGGAAGACGGCGTCGCGGAAGAAAGCGTCACGGAACAAGGTTCCGTAAACGTCTTCGACGTCACGGAGAAGAGAATCGTCGGCGTCACGGTACCCAGAGTCGCGTCGTCGATCTCCGATGATTCGGCGTTCTTCGTCGTCCTTCGTCGGAGTCCGTCGTTCTTCATCGGCGATAGTGCGTTCTTCGCATTCTTCAAGGAGGAAGAAGAGGATTCCAAGTTTTGATCAATTTTTCTCTAATCCCTCTCGCACAGCGAACCAACCCTTAATGAAATAAGACTTCTCTTATTTAATTTACACACAAGCCAACATCTCAAATTGAAATTCAAAATAAATCATTCAATTAATTGAATTAATTGAAGAGTTTTAATCGTCCAATTAAATTGAATGTTGACTCGGTATTTAATAGGGGTGTGTGGGTGAGTTACCAAATTAAATGCTCGTGGGAGGTGAAAAAGAAATAAAGGGGGGTGGGGCTCGTGTGGGCCCCACCTCACTAATATCCTACCTAGGAGTTAGGGTATTAGTGGGTCCCACTCCAACCACCATGCCTAGGTTACCATTACTTAGAATAAAAATAAAATTGTCACACAATATTTTATTTTTATTCTTTAGTTAACCCAAATAATTAAAAACCTCACCCGAGCAAACGCAACTCTGAAAAAGGTGTTCTTAAGAAAATATCAGCGTTGTGGTTCCATCGGTGCCCTTGGATTTTGATTCCGAGCACTGGTTTAAAATTTAGGAAAACCCGCTCGTTTGTTCACTGAACGTACCTGAGCTAAACTTCGGAACATGATTCCGGGCACACCGGGCCTCGGAATCAGGTGCCATTAGAAACTGCATTCTTGTAAAATCCCAAAGAAAACTAAGAAAAATAAATTCCCTTGAATTTTACGAGTCTTTACAATAACTATCCTTAAAATTTATTAATAATATTCCAGAAAATGACTGAAACCCCAAATATTATAAGGAAATGATTGCATAGTCTTCAATGATAGTTTTAATATTTGTCTCCAAATAAAATCAATTATTCTCATTCTAAAATTTATATACTCAAATAATTTAATATCTAAAATATGGTAATCATTTCCATACATCATAAATACACAAAAGGAAAATTAAACCATTATTCCTCTAATAAAATTAGGTAATATTATATTTATATTATTTATATAATGATTCCCAAAATTATAGTGATCTTATTTCAAAAAAAGAATAATTATTTAATCCCCAAATAAATTTCCAATCCCATGTTATTCTATATGATAATACATATATTCATAAAATCAACTTATTCTTCATCTATACAATTATTTAACTAAAAAAGAAAACAACATACTAATCGGAACTTCCTGTAGTATAGTGAAGGTGATTCACCCTTGTCACCCTTTAGTTGTTGGATCAAACCTCATGGAGTTTCCGAATGTGATGGATTGTCACACAGTATATGGAATTTATTTTTCTAAAACTATATAATTCTTATAAAATTTTAAAAAAATTGAAAAATACTCAAAAAACCTTAATATATTCATCATTAAATAATTTTTTCACCTCAAAAGTTTCTTATACTTTTCATTTTTCATCACAAAAATTAATAACCCATAATTACATCAAAAAATAAATATCTCAGGAAATGCCATTAGTCATATTAAAATTTCATAACATAAAGTATCATAATGAATTTCTATGAAATTTATCTTATGATGAAACTTAATAATAAATCAATCATGGTATCTATAACTCTTAATAAAACCTTATGGGAAAATATCTTAATCACCAAAGGGGTCTAATCCTTTCCCAAATAACAACAATAAGGACCAGTCCTTAAAAATATATTTTCTAGTTATTTTAAAACTATAAATAACAGTATTTTATATAACATATGTTGGGTTTAGAGTTTAGGTTAATTAGGTAAAATCATTTCACTGTAAACCCATACATTACAGGTCAATATCTATTTTCCACTAAAGGATTCCATTTTAAAATAAAACCTATTTTATTTTCATGACCTATCTTAAAAAATTTAATCTTAACACCATCCTTGTCCATAATCAACCATAAAACCCTTTGAAAAAAATTAAAAATGTAGTATGAGTATAAAAATATCAACAAGGGATAGAAAAAGAAAGAAATAAACCATTAGTTTATAAATACTTATAAAATTTTCCTTTTCTCAAAATAAACATTGGGCTCAAAATATACATTTTACTATATAAGAAATCACATTTTCTTTCCAAAGAATTCTATAAAACAATTCATAAAAATATTAAAGGAAAAATGATACTCATAATGGTTTATTTTGAAAATACGATAATCTCTTGAAAATATTTTCATAGACATATTATTTTCTCCCTTAACAAGTAACATATATTTTCAATTGATCATAAACTCATTAACATTATTTGTGAAAAAAAGATCTCTCTATAAAAACATAGAAAGAATAATAAAAGTATAGGTAACTTGGGGAATAATTTCCATATAATACTTACTTATGATTTAACCCTCATGTATTCCAAATTATGTAACCCTTGTGACTACTATGAGATAACCCTCATGGTTATACTTGGATGTAGCCACTGTAGTTACACTTAGAATAACTATCGTGGTCAACTTCCAACATAAAAATAACTAATTAATTAAAGGGATATCAAGGACCTACCCATATTTGTTTTATAATGTAACCACCCATAATAATAAATAATTCCCAAAAAACATAACATAATAACAAAACATGAATACATTCATCATAAAACAAATCCCTTGAGAAAAATCAGTTATTTTAAAAGAATATCATGCACATACAAAGGGAAAAACATTCATTGAAAATATCTATGTTATATTATAGAAAATTATACAAAAAATTATCATTTCATGAAATCTAAAATACCTATTCATGATGTATAAGTAAAAAAATATTCTTTTTGACTTTTATAAAAAGTAACATTAAAAGAAGATGTTTTAAATATAAAGTCACTTATATAAAACTCTAAAAAGATTCCTTCTTGAAATTTTTTGAGAGAAATTAAATTTATACAAATTCAATGTCCATATTTATGAATAAAAAATAATAATTTAAAAAACATGGACATGAAATAGAAATATTTAGAAAATAAATATGTAAAACATTTAAAATGACATTATTTAGTTAAAGAGTCTCTTACCTTGGGTTTGACTCATCACGTATGTTCTTTATCTTACCAAATAACATTCATAGTTTAATTTATACATTAATTAGAAAAAATTTCAAGCTTATTATTCCTTTTATATAACTCAATTATATGTTATAGACAATTACATTATCATTTAAGTTCATGTTGTATGTTTTTGACAATATTTGGTATCTAAGTCCAGAATGGATTCGGTAAGAATACTATGGTCAAATATGTAATAATTCCATCATCTATATAATAATGTTCATGAATTAATTATATTTTTTATATTTAAATTATAATTTTAAATCAAACCATCAAATACGGTTATTAAAAGGTAACTACGTTATAATAATGGAGATGGTAGGTCATACGTATGCATGATAATCGTTTCCATTTTCAATAAAAATTATAGAAAGAAAATAATTATAATTTTATCTTTAAAAAATGATAATAATATCTTAAATATGATATTACTTATTTAAATATACTTACATTTATCATTAATGTGATGTGGTGATGAAAATGAATCACATCACTTTGTGGAGGTTATAGTCTACACATATGCATGAACAATGATATCATTTTTTATGCATGGGAATGTAATTCTGTAAATGTTATATTGTCTTTTAATAATGATAAAAAATTTATTAATATAATATATGAACCATAATTACATAATTTTAAATTATCTTAAGATATGGTGATGGAAAATGAATTACATCGGTTCGTAAGACGGTAGTCCTCCGTACACATGAACGACCACTTAATTTTCAATTTCATGGAAATGAAGATGAAGGTAGAATATTATATAAACATAATAACATCTCAGTATACTTATGATACTAGTTTTTTTATTTTATAATGTTGGAATTATATTTTTAGGATATGGAAGAAGAAACAAAAAAATTAAGTGAATAAAACTATACCTCTTCTTTGATTAACACCTTAAAACCATTAAGGATGGTGTTATGAAAAAACTAAGGAATATAGAATGTGGTTAGGGATTCTTGGAGGGTATTTGGGATGATATTTTATAAATAAAATGTGTTTTAAAGTGTGTTTAACTTAAAATAAGATGTTTCCTTTTATTGGAGCAGGGTGAGGTGTTGTTTGAATTACATAAAATAATAAATTAAAATAAATTAAATTTCAATTAAAAATAGATAAAAGGTGACTAATTTAGAATATAAGATGATTATGGGTCTAAATAATCTTATAAAATAACTTTTATATATGTTTGGTTCACTTTCTAACCGTTATCATTTAGTTTTATCCCTAATTTAACCATTTTAACTCTTACCATTACAACATTGATGTTTACTCTTTGAGGGTTTGTATTATTACTATAAAATACCAAACATCTAATAATTGGATAATGGATGATCTTTAAATTATTTTCCTAATAATTTTTACAAATTGGATATTATTATGAATTTTATATAATTTAATAAAATATTAATTATTTTAAATTATAATTAATGTGAATTATGACAATATTTCATACTTTGACTTTTAAAAATATAAATACAATAAGATAATGTCAAAAAAAAATACATATTTATCATATAAAATTAATATATAAAATTAATTTATTTCAATAATTATCTCCTTTTATTTTCATTTTAATATTTTTAATATCATTTATGTTGTTTTTCCATTAATTAAATAATTATTGTATCGGTGTTGTGAAAAAATTTAAGAAAATTATTTCTTTAATAAAAATTAGAAATAAATTAACATGTGGAAAATAAAAAATATATATTTCAAAATATTACTTATATTCAAAATATCTTCTAGATAATACCATATAAAAAATATTATACTAATTGAAAATAAGAGTGTGACATGTTTGTATTCTTATTAAATATAACATTATAAATTTCATAATATAATCCAAGTGGAAATAAATAGTAATATAACTAAAACATGAATTTTTGTGGGAAAATATTACTAATTAAATAAAATTTTATAATGTTTTAGGGTCATTTTATATTCCTTATAATTTTACTCTTTCCATTAACTACCTGATTTACCCTTTACTCTGGTAACATTATAAAGGTTATTATTCATATTGTTAAAAAAAGTGACATATTTAATAAATTTAGATCGCATAGTTTCAAATATTTAATCAATATTTAAAAATTAAAAACAACATATTTTTTACATTTAATTTAAAATTATATTACAAAAATGCAACGAAAAATAATTTCAGGAAAAATTCCATTTTTAATCATAAAACGTTTTTATATTAAATTGAAGTAAAAAATAATTTTAAAAACTTTAATTGGACTATTTAGATCAACAATTAATTAATTAAATTTTTAAAAGATTCTAAAATATAATTTTAATTTCTAAATACTTTAAAATAAAATACAATTATCCATAAAATCGATATTTTTTTTACTATTCATTGAAAAATTAAACTTTTCATAAAATTATAAAAATTTGACCACATGTTAATTTTGGTATAATGTTTTGAAAAATGATATTTTTTTCATTCAGTAAAATTTATAAAAGTTTCATAAAATAATTAAATTGTTCACTCACAAAAGTAATGAAAATCATTCTTGAAGAAAGTTTATTTGAAGAATAAAATGATTTAAATAAAATTAAGTGTATAATTTTGTAAGAGTTAATTAATTAATAACTAATTAGTATGAACATTTTATATTTAAAAATTCATTTACTACTATTCATTTTCCCCAATTTAATGGCTATGTTATAATGGTTGCATAATCAAATAATTTAGTTGTTCATTTAAGCTCGTTGTGGCATACCTTGTATAATATGAATCAAATTATTCCCTTTTAAAAACTCAAGATGTTATATTTTATTATTATATGATCTTTTATATCTCGCTTGTTTACCCATATTTATCATCTGATCTGATCCTTTATTATTTTTATTTTCCATTGTTTATGACGATGTGTATTACGTGATATATGTCTAAAAAGGGAGATATTTTTGATGAAGTAAGTAGGAGATGATGTAAAAAACTTATAAACAAGTTTTTTATGTTTCCTTTTTTTGATGTAACTATTCATTTATGATACTCAATAATTTTTTTTGATTAATTTTAATATTATTTATCTAAAATGAATTAATATCTATATATGAAAATCCTAACTCACTGTAGTTTCTATCTGAGGCATTGGAAAAGAATATAATCCTTGGGAACTCTCACATGTATAAATTACACAATTCATGGCACTATGAATGAGAGATTCATGAGGAAATTAATGCTAATAGAGAGAGTAGTGTGTCCTTCCTAGTAGGTGTAGTCTCCCATGGAGTGGTATCAATTATAGTCCACTAGAAATAATTTCATACCACAATAGTTGGAATTAGAGGATAGGTTTAATAATAATTTTGGAAACTAGGATGAAAAAAACATAATGAGATCCATAGGGATATGTCTCATGAATAGTTTGTGAAAAATTATTCATACAGTTAAATATAATGGAATATTGGAGAAGGATAGAGAAAGTGGTTTCCTAGAAATACATCCATGTCAGGATAAAACAAGTGGACATGATTATATAAAAGTTATAACTATGGGTATTAACATTGAAAAAGGCACATTGAGATGGACTAAATCACCACCTGGTATAAAACAATGGGTATTTGTGCACACCAAGTTTGAAAATCCCTAGGGACTGTGGTATTTCTATTGTAGCTGTGGAAATATAGAAGTAGTGACATTATAGTGGAAGAAGGTACTATAGCATGGATTATATCAGTCATGGTACTATAGATTCCTAGGTATTATTATGTTACTATTCATCATAGGGGCCTTTGGGCTATAAAATGGGATTTTGTCCCAAAAATAAATGATAATAAGACTCAGGTAATTCGATCCATGTTCATGGTCCACTTATACATGGGCATACATGATATATAATGGGTCTCTATCTACCTAGATATAAAAATGTCTTTTCTTTTATAATTAAAAGAGGCTTTAGTCCCAAATTATAAAAAAACTTGGGATGACCAATGATAATGTCAATGTTTCACACATTGAAAAGTAATTTTCATGATTTATAAATCCAATAAGTTATATTTCGTGATAATGTGGTTTTAAACTATGAATATTTTTTCAGAAACTTTGTTTTTTGGTTTTAGTAAGTGGAGGAAACCAGAAGGAACTGGGTTAACATTGAATATGATAGATAATGTGTTTTTTAAAAATAATATTAGATGATAAATGGAGTAAAAAATATTATGGTTATCCCTATTAATTTATCACAATATATAATTTTGAACTAGAACCTTAACCAACTCCCAAACTCTCCATTGTAGAGAAGGATAGAGTTCTTTTGGAGTTCAGGTGATGCTAACCATAGAGGAATAAAGATTTAGTTCCCTATATAGCATGAATGTTAGAAGAATCACTATTGGGAATGTATCAATGTAATAAGAATATGTTTTATGTGTGGAGAATAGGGGAATAGACTAAGCTGGTATAGAGGGAAAATGAAAAAGTTATGTTAATGTAATTAATTAGAATAATGGTTTCCCTAAGGCATCATCAATGGTTTAATGTTATAAATGTTAAAAGAATTGTCCTTATATAAATTTATATCCCAGTGGTAATGCTCAAGAATGGGATAAAAAAGGTATTTCAATTAAGAATTTTGTTGTTTATGATGAATATATTATAAATATCATATGAATAGAAAGAGTTGTTGATGAATAATATGGAAAACATAATTAATGGTTTAGGAATGATGTATAATAATTAAAGTGTTTATGTATTGGAATTCAAGAATTATGAAATATATAATAAAATTTTTGTAGAAGTTTTTCATGAAGTATTTTCAAGAGTATGTTGAATGTTACTGATTACCTAGAAAACTGATTTTATAGAAAGGTGATATTTTATTTTAAACACATGATCAATAGAAAGATAACCCTTAATAAATTCCTGATGTCTATATAAATATTCTAGGAGATAGAGATGATTGATATGGATAATGTAAATTATAATGTATTTATTAACTTGGAATAATTTAATGATTTTATGATAAAGTGTTCTAAGTTATCAATGATAGAGTTTACCACATTTTCTAAATTATGGAATATATCCAATAATTTGTGTTTCATATAATCAATAAGGGAGAATTTTTGTTTTCAATAAGGTTTTATGGTAATTAATGTTATTAACATGTTTCAAGAGAATATATGTTGAAGGTATTTACATGTTTGGAATGTGACAATTAATAGATACTTTATGATATTTTGGGGATTAATATTAAGTTGATTATTGAATATTTAGTGACCTTCTTTACAATTTTTGAATTTTTGATGAGGATTAAAGTTTACCAATTATGGAATGTTTTAAGATAAAATTTTAATGTGGTTTTAGAGATTAATGTATTATTTCACCATATGAAGATTTCTCCATATTCAATATCTTGTTCTAATCATTTTGGTTTTTTATGATGATAAATGGATATAGAAGGAATAGATTATCATTGTATTTTATATCTTATGATCCCTTAGTGATTTAGTCATAAAAAATACATCAACATTTCTTGGAGTAAGATATGATGTTGAAATTTATTGAATAAAAATAGATAGATGAAACTTTTCTTATGATATATTAAACATATAATCCCTAGGTATATCGGTTTATTTAAAAAAATTTATTATATCGGGTTGGTATCTAATCATTTTATGCTTCCAAAAAACTACACTCAAGACTATTATGTGTTCCATATATCTCTATTGAAGAAGAAAAGACATAAAAATTCTCATATAATGAAATCGTAGGTCATACCACTGGAGAAATATCATTCTTACAAGGAATAATAGTTAGAGATTTTAGTTTATAGTGATAAAGTTCTATGAAACATGACCTCTCACCTAGTCAATTTTTTTGGTGAAACAACATGCCTGAGGAAGCTATGTGGGAACCTGAGGATGTGATGAGGAATAATTATCCTAATTTTTTTATATTATAATGATTAATTGTGATGGTGAAATTAATTTTATGGGGGGTAGAAAATAACACCCCTTTACTGATGATTTTTTCAAATAAATTTAATTTATTTGATATCTTGTGCTATAAGAAACACCAAGTTTTAGCAAAACACAACATACAATTAAAATATTATTATTTTATACAATAGTTATCACCTAACCATTGAAATGGAAAATATAAATAGGATTAACTAAATTATTAATATATATGAGTTAAACAAGTATATAAAATTAATTCCTTGGTTTTAAATTAATTAGAAATCAAAATATTAATCATTTGAAAATAATGGAATTATATTTCTTGAAATAAATTTTATTTTATTAGTAAACATGTTTTACCTCTTTAAAATAATCAAATCACGTTTTGTTAATTATTTTAATTAAATTTACATGTTTTATATTCAATAAAATTTTTAACATTTATATTATTTATTTTCTAGACATGAGATAAGAATAAATCTAATTTTATCCTTTAAAACAATTTTTCGTAAAAATCAATGTTGTTATATTTTTTGCAGTTATTCTAAAAATTTATTCAGAATAATTTATAAATTTTTTTTAAAAAAAGAAAAATAATTCATGAAATCATAGTTTCAAAATTATTTTTTAGTGTTTTGTTTCCAAATTTTTCAAAAAGATAATTTTTTAGTTAATAGTGAAAACACTTGTTTTTATTAAAAAATATCATTTTATTCAAATCACTTAGAAGATAAATTTTATTTTTATATGGCTTTAATTGTAATATTAGTTCTATTTTATTTTTATTAATCCAAATTATTTAATTAGTGATAATTTTATATTTAATTTTGATATAAATATATTTTAAACATTTAGAAAAAAATTCTCTTTCGAAAAAATCTTTTTTATTGCGTCTATAGGTTCAATTTTAAATTAAATTCTTCAACATATGTGAATTGAATTTGGAAAAATGGATCTTATATTTGTAATAACAATAATATACATTATATAATAAGTTTAACATAATTTTTTTAATAAATTAATTGTAAAAATAGTAAAAAAAATTAATACGATTAAATTTAAAATAGGTTTACCAAAGGTTAAACTAAAAAGATAAGGGGTAAGTTGACCTAGAAACATATCTAAAACTCTTTGGATGGAAATATTTAGACATTATAACCAATAAGGATTGATAATGGATGGTTTTTGATCATTTTTAAAAGAGAAAAAAATGTGTACACTTTATTATTTTCAAACACTCCATGTGTATTGTCTCCCCCAGTTATAAAAGGACACCCCTTAGCCTCTTTTCTTGACACTTTCAATATCATTTGGATAAACCATGTCATGTCCAAATATATTACTTAATTACCTATTATCATCCATAATACTTTATTTTTATTCTAAATACCTAATTTTAATTCCTTAGTTTAGTACCTAATGGGGTTCTATGAGGAAGAGAAGAATTGAATATGTACGAATGAAGTCGAGACCTAAGGTAAGGGGGTTATGTCTCACATTTATTTTCCATGAGAAACATTCAATAATCTACATGTGTTTATTTTATCTATTTTATATACTTAAAATTATTTTCATTTATTATTATTATACTCAAAATTATGAGGATTTACATATCCATTTTAAGATCTCTCTTCCATGTGGTTTAGAGTTCAAAAGTTACCAAGTAAGGGATTTTTGTCTCAATTTTCCTTCATTGAGAAAAATGATATTTCATGACCCTATCATCTTTTATGAGTTGTATATATAGCCCAATTGACATGTAATATCATTAATTTATTTATTTTTATGATATTTTATTATTCAATTATTCTTATTCTTTCACAAGGCTTAAGATTAAATGTTACCAAAGCGGTAATGGTTTTATGATATTATGTAATCATTTATTAGGATTGTTTATGTTTATTCTTAAGATGATGAAATATTATGATCCATATATCAAGAAACACATGAAATTTATTCTAATCTGGTTATTTCATGTGAAAATATGTTTTCCCTTCCCTTTTATCTCTTTACATACTCAAGAGTTCAAATGAATTTTTTTAAGAAACACTTTATTTATTTCACTCTTTAGTCAAAAACCCATCTTTTTCTTTATCTAGGTTTTCTAAAAAAGTTTTCAATACTTTTTTACATTCCCCTAAGAATTTATTAAATAATTTTTTATCAATTTTTTAATTTTAAAAAAACTATTTTAAAAGGACTCTTCATGTCATTTAAAGAAAGGCTCATTTCAGTTTTATTGAAAATTTAAAATAAATATTTGTTCTAATGTCTATGATATGAATGTAATTTTCCACCATAAAGGAAAATAAATGTTTTAAATAAAAATTTAAAATATTTAAAGGTTATTTTCAATGAAATGTATTTTCATAATGATTTGGGAACATTTAGTTTTAAAAATATTATTTTCATTGTGAAAAAGGTTATTTTCCTCAAGAAATGTTTTAAATGATATTTAAATCTTACATTATATGTTTTCAAGGTAAATTTCAAAGAAAATTTATTTTAAAATATTTTATGCTAAAATTTATATTTATAAAGTGGGAAGGATATTTTCTTAAAGGGGTTTTTTAAATGATCTTAAAATATTCCCTTAAAATTTTAAAAGGTTATTTTCCATAAAATGGAATTTAAAAATGTTTTATTTCTTAAAAAGTGGTTTTCAAAGTGGGAAGGCTATATTAATCAAGGAAGGTTAAATGAGATCTTTCAAAATCATTTTCCATATAAGATTAAATCTTTTTATGTAGATTAATATTTAATGGGGATATGATTAAATGATACCATCATTTTTATTTCTCTATATGGTTTTTATTTATGATGAAAACATATTTATGAATACCATTTCTTTTCCACAGGTTATTCTATGATGAAATGTTTGATGAAACCCATTTATTTTAATGGGTTTCGATGTGATTAATGTTTTTTAAATCATATATCTTTTCATGGATTTTGATATTAATAATGTTTTATGATCTTTTGAATCACATATGTATGGTTTTCATTATGTGATGGTGGTTATGTTATAACCAAGGATATTGGTTACATTGTATCTAAGGATAGTGGCCTTGTTACAACCAAGAATTGGTGGGACCTATTTCTTCCACCAATTCCATGGGTAAATATTGATATCTCGTGATAGAAATAGAACTATAATGGGTATTGAACCCAGTTTAGTAAATAAATTTTTCCACTATGATATTCTTTGAAGTGAATCTCGACTACTACAATGTTTTGGGGAGTGAACCCATTCCACTATGATATCCATTAACATGATTCTTGACTACTATGTAAATGATTTTATATTCTTAGTTTTATACCATAATTATATGTCTTATGTCAATTTTATGCTGTCATAGATCATGTTCTTTTATTTTAATTATTATTCATGTATTATGAACTTCCAATATTTATTCTATTACTCATTTTTATGATCGATGATATGAAAGGTATGTTTATGATAATTTGATCTCATGTTCTAATATATTTATTATTATTTTATTGTTATGTGATCATTAAAATCTCCCTTGTTTACCCATAATGATCTTATAAGATCACATTTTCTTATGTTTCATTTCCATAGGTTATGATGATATTTATTGTATGTGAATGTATAATAAGGTTTCCAGTTATGAGGAATAAATGGGAGATGATGTAGAAATTTTATGAACCAATTTTTTATATTTCAATGTATCAAATGAAACTATACCATTACAATCCTATGGAGTGTGTTTGTGTAATTTAATGGATATTCATTTAAAAATATATAATATATTTTCATGAAAATATAGTATTTTTATATATCTTGGAACAAAATTTATCGAACCCATTATTTATTTAAGAAGGAAAAAAATAATCCATTACATTGTATCCCTCTTAAAAAAACTCATCCTTTAAATTTTATTAAAAATAACGAGACAAGTGTGGGTAATTTATCTCATCACATCCTTATGTTCCCACATATCCTCCTCAGACAAGATATATATATATAGAACATTGACTAGATAAGTAGCCTTGTTCCATAATATATTATCAATTATATCATTTCTCTTTATAGTTTATTATTCATATGATAGTTACACTTCTTATAAGTTTATTAAATATGATAGATTCGGTATGTACTTTCTCAAAAATGATACATAGTTCACACCATGAATTTTGGATAGGTGATGATGGTGTGATAAAAAATAAATTATGACTCTAACATGATCTAGGATCTTTAAAGGACTAATGTATCAGGGGATCAACATCCCCTTCTTCCCATATCTCATGACATGTTTCCTTGGATATGTTCCGAGAAATACCTTTACACCAACTCTAAACTTTATATATCATCAATCATTATCCTCATAAAATTTATATTAACTTTTTTCCACTTTAATATTCCACTGAATAGATTTTATCTTCTCTATAATACCTTGGAAAAGGTAAGAATTTATCAGCTTCCTCTTGTTAACATCATCCTAATATATTGGAATCCTACATCACCTCCCATATAGAGCCTCATTTAGTGTCATATGAATACAATAATGGAAACCATTGTTATATGATAACACTATTAAGGTGAGGTTATGATCAAAAAAATATTTTAAATCATTCAAAAAAGATCTCAACATATCCTCTAGTGTTTGTATGGTTCTCTCAAATCGACTGTCTATCAGAGGGTGATATCCAGTTCCAAGGCTTAGATCAGTCTCCAACTAGTTCCAAAGACTTTTACTAATACTTTTGGTAAACCATGAACCCCGATAAGATAAAATGTAAATTTGTACTCCATGTAGTCTTACCACTTACCTTAAATATATCATAGTGAGTATAAAGGTATAATTCGTCTTTGATGGTAATATAATTTGATGTCTTCATAAATAGATATATTATATCTCATATAGTATTGTAGAATTTAATAATTTTTGGGATACCTATGAGAAATTTCATGGTTTTTTTTCAATTTACATACAGGTATTTTAAGGGTTTAATCGTACCTTTAGGTTTATATAGTCTTACCTTAGCTTGATGACATATCAACCATCAAGATATATATTCTGTGATTTCCCTCTTCATGTTATCAAACTTGTAGTTTTTCTATAGATAAATATATATAACTCTTAATTGGGGATGGTAATAGAAGGATGAGATATATATATCTTCTTAAATCTCATTATTTAGTTCTAGTATAGATGGGACACATATCTAGGATTTTAACCATATAACCCCATCTTAAATAAAGTTGAAATCTGGAATATTTGCTACCTTTTTATATAACTCCACATCTTATTTCTAGGTTTATTTTATCTTAAAGGGAATTCTTGTTTTATAATTCACTTAAGTATTATAGGATTTATCTTGTAAAATGTTTACTTCAAGATTCACTCTCTAAAAAACCAAGAGTATTTTTCCTTTTTAACCTGTAATCATGGATATAATTGCAAGGTATTTTCTACTAAAAGAATCAACCACCTTATTTTCCTTTCCATAGTGATAATATATCAAGTATTTATAATCATTAATTAACTCTAAAAATATAATTCTGTTCATATTCATATAATTCTATGTGAATATATATTTCAATCTCTTGTGATAATTTTATAAATCAAAATTTTCACCATAATGGTAATGCTTCAAAATATTCAATACAATTATCTCTATCACTAATTAAAAATTGTGTTCTAGGTAATTATTCTCATGAGTTTTTAATTGTTTAGAGGTATAAGAAACAACTTTTTCATTTTTCATGAGGATTAATATTAAGAATATTAATGATAAATCACTATAAATTACAAACCCTTTATCAATATTGGGTTATGTAAGCACATGTGTATTTTCAGTCCTTTCTATGAGATCCATGAATATTTATTCATATTATTTTATTGAAAAATACTTTACCAATTTATTTGTAAAATTGGTTAATTGGTTATATATACATGATAAATTCCTCCTAAATCATCTGTAATATACTACTAATTCAAGAAAACTATGTATTTTAGTCACAGTGGTTAGTCTAGACCATTACTCAATAACATCAATATTTTATGGATCTATATATATATCATAACATGTGATGAAAATAACCAATAATGATTCTTTTTATATCCAAAATTCATACTTTATGAGTTTAGAATACATTATCTCCTCCTTCAAGGTGTTTCACATATCCTTAAGTGATCTTTGTACTCTTCATTTATTTTGGAATATATAAGGATATCATCTATAAAGAATAAGAAAATTTGATCTAGGTAACCTCTAATAATATATTAATAAGAACCATGATTATATAAGGTAATTGGAAAGTTTTAACAACATCACTATATAATCATTATGTCTATGCCTTTTCCAGAATATTGGATTTAGAATATCATCCCTTTTACAATTTGTTTACGATTTCCAGACTGGAGGTCATTTATTGGGAAGAATTGATCTTCTCTAAGTTTATTGATATTTAAATTAATATCACTTAGAATATATTTATTTTTTATCATTATTTTTTTGAGATTTTTATAATGGATGAAAAAATACATTGATAAATTATTATTCTTTGCATAGAGGACTAGTGTACACCAAGGTGAAGAAATGGTGAATATAAAACCCTTATCAATATTCTATTGTAATTAATTTTTTAACTCCTAAATTCAATCAAATCCATTATATATAGAGGCTTTAAGAAAGTTATTGATCCAGTTATGATTTTTATTGATAACATAACCTCGCGTTTTGGGGGAATACCATTAAATTCATTGGTAAATAAATAATAAAAATCTCACATAATGGTCATTTTCTCAATCTTTAATTCCTCCATAATAATATGTTCTAGGAACCCATTATTGTTGGTTATTTATATCCATATTATATAGTTTTCTTCCTATGATGTTTTGGGGCATCCTTGTATTGATACATGGTTACCAAATCATTATGGATATCAAATGAGACTTCCCTATCTTAAAAATTGACATGAAATTTATATATTTCATGCTCATACATAAAAAAAATATTTCAAACATAAATATTTTATATAAGTATCTCCCCATAAACCTCAATTAGAGAATATATTTACACCTTAAATAAATTAATCATTTTTGCAGGTTTATTCACAAATAGCTCAATATTCGATGTTCAAATTGGTGAAACCATGTCCTTTGTAAAATTATATGATATAATATAATGTGAATAACCTAAATAAAATTATTAATTCATGGTTCTAGAGTGGATAATTATTTTACCATTTATCACTTAATTATTTTGGTCTACATATACAGTAGGGAAAGTATATTCCCTCCCCCACTCCCTTGGTTTATGAGGTTGTAGCTACCTATTCCATTCAATAAAAATAGTTATACGACATTAATTCACATAATTCACATACTCATTTCATTTAAATCATTTATTTTTGGTTGGAGCCTAATCTAAGGCCTTATTATCCTTAGTGGTGTCATTCAACCTCTTTTCACTTCTTCAATAGTCATGAGTTATGTTGTCTACTTTACCACACTTGTAACCCTTCCCAAAACCTGTAAAGTAATTACCCAAGTGTTTCTATAAATTTATTTTACATGTGGATAATTTAACATTCATAACTCCAAAATAAATTGTTTTTAAAGCTTCTGTGATACTCCATATTTCATTTAATTTATCTAGAATCACATGGGTCTCCTTTTTGAGTTTTATCCTTAATCGCGTACTATAAAACTTCTTCATGGCTTCCGATCTCTCTTACAACAAATTAATTTTCAAGACCTTCTTTTAAAGCACAAAATAATTGATAAATATTTTTTTTAGATCCTGTGATGGACTTTGATTCATGCCATGAAGGTCTCATGATGTTCTCCTCCTAATCTCAAAGAGAATCATATTCCTTTTATTTCAGTTCTAGGGATTCTCATTACATATTTGTTTCAAGAGTTTGAGGGAAATATTTATTGAATCACACTCCATTAAAATAATCCCACTTTATAGAATAAAATTCATTAAATTTCATTATATTTCTTATAATATTTCACCATTTGATAGACTCACTGTATAGATGATAGATATCCAAAATGACCTTCTCATTCTTCAATTATTGAAGTAAAGAAAATATATTTTCCATCACATTAAAAAATATCTTAGAAATCAATGTGATTTAAGGTTTGAAATGGGTACATAAAAAATATAATAAAAATATTCACCCTTAATGGTTCAATTAGTATCTCTGCATTTCTCATGTTATTAGTCCAAACATGAGATAGTTAGTAATAATTTCTATTATATTTTTATCTCTATTTACCATCTAATTTGAAAAATCACAACATTTTCCATTGTATTAATCATTATCTCGTTTCCTTCTTCTATTCATATCTTTGGTAGAGTATGGTTTGTGAAGAGGATGATTAAATTAATTAATCTATAAAGTATAAAACTATGATCATTGAATAAATATCAAAACAAATAAGGAGAATTTTATTGTATAATAAATATATATGTTTTAGTCTAGGTTTTCTATAATCAGGTCCCAATTAGCTATTATTTAACCATTTTAGTTAAAATGATAACAAAATACTTCACAATGGTTCATTAAAGAAATGTGAAATGACCTAAGTATATCCCATGGAAGTGTCAAATTAGGTGTGCAGTAAGGGCCCATTCATCTTTCACTATAATAATGGATGAGATATACTTGACCAACTCTTTTTGGGGTAATTACCCCCAGATTCATTTGTTCCGAAATGATTTTCACTTGTAACATCCAAATATGGATGTATTACTAGGGAAACCAATATCCTTTTTATAACATATGATGTTCATATATACATACTCTTATCCTAAGGGTTATAAATAATGTTTTATCATTATAGTCTCAGAAATAACTAAACCTTCATGTGATTCCAACTAAATAAACCCTAGCTAAACATTTATAAATACAAAATTGAATATATGGTTTAATTATTACATCCAAAAAATTATCACACAAACCAAGGACCTAATGATTTAGTGTTTTTTGGACTATAAACATAAAAAAACTTATTTCACATTTTGGGAACATATCTAAATAAATTTAATCCATTCATATACATTATATGAGATATAATCCTCTTCAACTCTTAGGGAAGGGAAAATATAAAAGGGGTGATCTTAAACAACCAGTAATGGAAAACATATCAAAGACCATAATGTTTAGATCTTAAATATATGGAAAATAGTGAATAAGATAAAGTTTCCAATCTAAAAAATAGTAATAAATAAGAATTAACCATATACATGAAAAAATAGACATAACATCTCAAATGATAACACTTTTACCATGGAATGAGAAAAATAAAGCACAAATCATATAACATGGTCCATGTAACATAGGAAATAAAGTGAAAAAACATAAACATAGGATTACCTATATTTTAAACCTAGAGACCTTCCAACCCATTCACTTTTAAAAAAATCATAATTAAAGTCCATCATACTCACCATTTGTTAACCAAGCTACATGGTAAACCATTCAGATAACATTTCTATCTCATGAGATATATTCCATTTCTCAATACATTATAGGGAGTTATAAGTCTCATCTATCTCATAATCTATACATTTGTGCGCCACTTGAGAAAAACAATAATCACACCGTAAAATAACCCACCGGAAGAAAAATGTATCATGACATTTCAAACTCATCATATAAATAACACATAAAAATAAAATTTTATTAATGAAAAATCCAAAAATAAATCATTCTACTTTCATATGTAAAAAATTAAATAATATGAGTTTCATAAAATATCCAAATAACATCATAAATTAAATCAACTGATACCAAAAACATCCTCACCAAAAATTATCACATTATAAAATAATAACATTAGGTGAAACTTAAAATGTAGATCTATTATAGTAATATCTCTTTATAAGTTAATGAAAACCAAATAAATAAAATATTTTTTTGAAAAAATTTTCTTTTAATTAATTTAGAAGTCATAGTTATTATTATTTTTTCAAAAATTCTTCATTGTTTATAAGAAAAATGAAAATAAAACCTTTCAAAAAAATATAATTTGGTTAAAAAATTATAAAAAGTAAAAAAATAGAACATCATTTTAAAGGGTATGTCTTGGAAAAGTTAATATCAAATACATAATTTCATAAATCAATGAAGGGATTTTGAGTTACCAATTCCCCGACCTTTACCCTTTATTTCTACATAAGTGATTTGAACTCCAATATCATAAAAATAAAGATATTAATTACCCATTGTAGAACCATATTAAAATATATTTCCATTAAAATTATTCATTTATAAAAATTCCATTTATGTATTATATTTTCATATTCACTTCTTGATATCATGTTTTAATAATATTGACCATTTTGAACTAGGTTTGAAAAGATTTATGAGTTTTTATTTTTTCCTAAATATCAAAATTTTAAAACCATTCAAGTTACTAGGATTTATTTTTGAAAAAATAATTATAAAACTTTAATACCATTACATGGTTGTTTTAGTCGTGTTTTAAGAAAACTATAATGGTAAAGAACTATTTTTTTTATTTACCTATATTGGAAAGTTACCTATAAAAATCATTGAATTTTTTGTTATACAAAAATAATCATATTAATGATATATATTACTTATATATATCATATCTACTCATTCATTATAAACTAAAACCAACAATTTTTTAATGTGAAGTAAAATGAAGCATGTTTTTTCATAGAGGTTGTAGTTTTCATGACACATGGCTAGCATTTCCGTTACTAAATGATTGAGAGGGGACAAGGTGGATAATATGTAATATTTTAAAAATAATAAATACATTATATAATTAATATTTATTCACTACTACCATCATCAATACCATCCCTGAGGGTGGGTGATGAAGAACCAAAGGTGTCAATTCATGGAGGTGGTAATCCTTACACTAGCACAAACAATGATTCTTGTTTTTTACTATATAAAAGAGAATAAATAATGGTTGTACCATTATTATAATAACATATAAACACACTAATTATTTTTATTTAAATATAATAATGTGGTTAGGAATGGTTTTTTAAAGAATTAATAATAGAGAAATGTTAAGAATGATGTGATACTTATGTTGAGACATTAAATTTCATCTTGATAAATACCATAAATTTGATAGAATTATGCTATTTTTTATGACCAGGGAAATTATGGATTTAAATTAATTCAAAGAGATTATTTTTTGATAAGGGTTCAAATAAATTTTCAAACAATAGTGGATCATTGATAGGGTTGAAGTAGTATCCTTTCATAAGAAAAGAAAATGGAGATTTTAGGAACAGTCATCATTTTTCAATAATATCATGGCATGATTTAAGGGTCAATGTCATTAAAGTAGAAAAATGTGGATTATGGGATAATATAATTTTAAAAATAATTTCAAAAGGTTATTTTAAAACATTTATGCATCATGTTTTGGCCACTTTCCTATGGTAAAATAATTTTATCAATTTATTCTTTTTATAGGGGTAAATTTTTAACCATAATAATTAAATGTGTTAACTAAAATTAATAATGACACCCTTAACTAATTTTAAAATTATGATTTTTAATTTGAAAATCATATTATCCTATAAATTTTCTACATGTGTGAAAAGTTAATTTAAAATTAAACACATTTAATCATGTATAAACATTTTTTAGAATAATTATGTTTTCAAATTTACATTTATATATAACATAAAACTATCATTAATTTTTATTTTGATGACATAAATTGATTTATTCTAAATAAAATGAAAGGAATAAGGATTTAATAGAAGTCTAAAATCAAATATCACCATGAAAATTCCCCATTCAAAGAGAAGATCAAAAAAGGTTTTTATTTTAAAAACATTGGTATTTAGTTATATAAATGTTTTACATAGTATTTATAAGATTAGATAATATATTAAAAATAATAATGGTATTCCATAAATACATATTTTATTACATAAACAGGGTTTTTTTACTTTAAGGTTTGTTTCGTTCTGGTTTTTCGGCCACAAAACGCCCAACGGCTCCGTATCCAATGATTGATGGACCTGATTTCCAAAGGTAGGCGTTCGCTGGATGGTCTGACCAGTGACTCTTAAGAACTCACATTGGTCGAGAGGATGGGAATTCGGGCTCATCGTACCCTTTTTAGGGAGAAATTATTGCCTGTTCTGGGACTCTCTTATAGATTTAAGATGTATTCATATGTTCGCGAATCTTTGGTTTATACCCAAACATAGTATCCACGGATTTAACCTTGGTGGGAAACGGTCAACTGGATGCAGGGGTTTGGAATATTTTATGCTTGAGGTTTACCATCCCTCGTTGGATTAATGACCCCGAAGGGATGGAACTCGCTTGAGGCAGCACTAGGAGTGGTGTAGTGAACTGACGTGGAGATGGTCAGATCGACCGGATGTTGGGCTTAAACCTCAGGGAGGCTTCCTATATACCCTTCTTAGGAAGGAGGGATCAAAGTCCACGTATTTCGGATAAGTGTCGAGGAACCGACCTGAAGAGAGACCAGGTGGTTCGATGGGTGGTGGGCTTGAACCTCATGGAGGCTTCCTACGTACCCTGTCTAGGAGGCAGGGATCAAAGTCCATGTAGTTTGCATAAACAGGTTAGAGTCATGCTAGACGGGGGTATACAGTTTAACATCATGTTGGAAGAGGGTGGAACTCGATGTGAAGAAATGACTAAGTGGAGGGCTTGAACCTCATGGAGGCTTCCTACGTACCATGCTTTGGTATGGATCAAAGTCCTCGTAGTTCTCTTTAGCTTGGGGCTTACACTCTGAGGAGGCCCAGAATGATGGGTTGTGGCTTACACTCTGAGGAGGCCCATAGGAGGATTTCATGGTCGATTCTTACTCTAAGCCCACGTGAGTCATGCTCGGTGTGAGAAACAAGAGGTAGCAGGGACCAGAGGATTACGTCACGAAAGGTGCGTCCGTGAGAAGCGGAGTGGGGCTTACGCATGAAGGCGGACCAGGGTGATGGATTGGGGCTTACACTCTGAGGAGGCCCAGAAGATCGGGGATTACTCTGAGATGGGCGCCCGGGGTGACAAAGCCCAACGGGAGAGGGAAAGGGGGTGCTCATGTTCCTGTCTCTTCTCTTGCAGTGCATGAGGGCTTCCTTCTGATGGGTATTTTACCATCTTCGAGGAACCCTCAACAAGTGGAGGGGCAGAAAAGGGATTCCTGAGCTCAGAATCTACATTACCGTGGGGATGTGAACCCAGGAATGCTTCGGGAATCTACTCAAGGGTCGGGGAAAACCCTTTTCCCCTGTTTATTGTGGGTATGTGAACTCAAAATGGCACGATGATGCGCCTGAAAGTTATACCACGCTGATCTGGTGGCTCTGGCGAAGGCCTCGGCTCGGGGCCGATGAAGAGGCCGATGAAGGAGTCGCGGAAGACCTGGATGGGTTGGAAGGATTTTACCTGGCTCTGGAAATGATAACACTGAAGTATTTGGTAAGCCACCGAGAGGTATGGGTGGAGGCGCCCTTCGTGTGGGGAAGTACCATGCGGTTGGAGAAGCCGTCTGTGAACCAGGGTGGTCCGCGGACTGATTGGCATCCCGCGAACCAGGGTGGTTCGCGGTTTCGGGTTAAATATTCGAACCATGGTGGTTCTCAGATGATTCCAGGCGGGTAGCGACGGCCAAGGGCGGCGCAGGTCGGAGGCTCGTTGGTCGGGGCTTCACTCGTGGGGGAGGGTGCTCCATGGTACGACGGATGGAAAAAGAGGCATAAACTCCTTGGTCTGCGGGAAAGTCATCCGCGGAGGGGGGTATGGTTCACGGTTCTCCTTTTTATTATTTTTAGGTTCGAGGTTCACCGAATTATTATGCGTTTTCCCATTCCTTCTTAATTCATATACCTTCTGTGGTTCGCGGATGGGAATTTTGCTGTTTGCGAAATCTGAAGCCTTCCTTCAACTGATCTCCTATCCCTTCAAATCTGATTCTAGTTCTCTGATCCCTTCTTCTTTCCCCCTTGGTCTCCTTTTATAGAGTGGGGAAAGGAATGTCTCTATAGCCACGCGTCACCTTTTGCGGAGGCCCATAACCAAATACCCGGTTCACAGCTGACTTGGTCAATCCACGATTCTCTGTGGGTATTGATCGCTCCCCTCCTCCGTGAGGCGAACTCAGGGGGTGCTCCGCGGCTGCGGAGGGTTCCGCCTTCATTCCGTAAATGACAGTAGGTGTGTCTTGAGCCAGTCGACGTGGTCTGCGGTTGGGGCGGTTCGTGATGGTGAACCAGACTGGCGTCCATCCTTCCTCGTGACCGCGGAGGCTCTCCACCTCCATTTTGCGAATGACACCGGTTCGCGGAGGGGGGTGCCTCACGGTGCCTGGCCACATTGTGCTTCCATAGACCGGTTCGTAGACCGGTCCTTTGTGTCTCCTCTTTGATTATTTTTCCCCAATTATTTGGGGAATTTGGGTAAAATCTCATTTTCAGATTTTTCAGGACCCTAAAAATGCCCCCCATCGGAATGGGGTCTGATCAGAACGAAGAGGAGGCCATTCCGATGCAGAGTGGTCCTGAAACTGAGATGGCTTGTGGTAGAAAGGTGGACCCGGTAGGGGAACACACCTATAAATACGGGGAGCCCTCACTTGTCCTTTACCGAATTCTTCGCGAAACCAGAGCTCCTTCGGCTCTGCGTGTTTGCTCCTTCGCGAAGTGCCTCATCCTCGAACCGGCAGCAACTTCCGCAAACCATTTATTCTTCGCATTCACCTTCACCCACGAACCGACTTCCCAACCGTGAACCATTACTCTTAATTAATTAAAAAGTAAGTGATGACAAGTTTTGGAGGAACTCACTTCGCGGTTTCAATGCTCCGCGAACTAAATATCTCTTGAACTTTAAAAAGTATCTGAATCTTCTGAATAAAATCGAGATGGAATTTCCACGGAGTGACTTGGTTCACGGTTTCCTGGCCAATGCTCCGTGGTCCAAGGCTTTGAGAAATGATTTAGCAAAGGTCTGGTTCGCGGAATGATGTCATCGAGAACCATCCTCCAAGTCCTCCTTGCGGATTTGGTTGTGAAGGCTCCTTAACAAATCATTTTGGTTATTCCTGTCCATATTTTTATTCCAGACTGATTTCTCTCATCGTGCAGGGAGAAAATATGGTTCCCCCTCGTTCTGTGCCGAGGCCTGCTGCAGATACCCTCTCCACCGCCTCAGAGAGACGTTCGGCTATGATTCGCAGAGCAGAGAGCGTCACAGGGGACCCTAGCTGGTCCATCATTCCTGATGATGGTGCATTGAAGAACCTACTCTCTCCGGAGCTTCTGAGTTATCCATTATCTAATCGGCTCCCTTTTTACGGCTTCGGTCTCTAGGAAGACGTCTCTATCTCCCCTACTTTCGCAGGTCTCCCTTCTCCTTTCCTGTAAGTGCCTTCGAAATGCATTCAGGCAAACATTACCCAATCCGGGGAGATAATCTCTAATTTTGGTCTGAAAGACACATCTATTCTGAGGGGCTCTATCTGGACCCAAAGTGATCAGTGCGCTCAAGACTTTTCTCATAGAGTTGTCCTTAAGGACTACCCTTATATTATTAATCTTTCTTGAAGGGATCCTGATGTGGGGTGGGTTCCCAGGTGGGATCTTCGGTCCGGCGGGCTCTTCTCAAATGATTGGGCTTGGGCTTTCTGGGTCCATCACCACTGTCGGGAGTCTCCTGATTCCCTGGAAGATGTCAACCTATACTCCGCAGTGTGGGCTTCCCAATTTGTTGTCTACCCACCATCTTTGATCCTGCCCAACCTGTTCAGCCGCTGGTGTTAAAGTACTGATACATTCCACCTTTCCCACGGTGAAGTCGGCATTAGTCTGTGGGACATCTACCAGATAGGAGGACTGCCGATTGCTGGGGAGATGTATGACGAATTTTTTCCCACTTCCGATGCATGGGACGACGTTGAACAGGTGCCTTTATTGGTGAAAGAGCTTCTGACCATGGCGGAGCAGTCACTGGGTCAGGCCTTGCGTGCCCGCTCTCTTATTCCTTACAGCACTTGGATAGAGTTATTTTTGAACACCACCGGTCCTACACTGAAGATTAAGTGTCCCAGGACTCATCCTTCCTAGTATTCACGAACCATTCAAGGTACTTACTGGGTGGTTCTGGAAGCAGGCGACTACCTTTCATGGGGTTACGAGGCGCGCCATGGTGTGTCGCCTATGCTCTGGTTGGCCGGTCTGTTTGCTATGTTTTTGAGCGGATGGCTATTTCCTTCCCGGGATGTTAATCCCGGTGTCCAGGCCTGCACTTTGATGATGGCGGCCGAGTTATCAGAGGGCCGCTTGGTGAATTTAGGCATGCCCACTTTGGCCTATATCTATGAGCTACTGGGCCACATGCAGGTGGGTGGGTCACCCTACCATATAAGCGGTCCATTTCAATTTTTGTATGGTTGGGTGGAGGATCACTTTCACTGTTATGAGTATCGTCACAACACGGCCATCCCGCTTCCTACCTTTCGGCCTACCCTACTAGATATAGCCGGAGTTCGCTTGAAATATCTCAACTCTAGTGAAGTCCTTGAGCTCCTGAGCGACTTCTCCCAGTTCATCTTCACTTCTTACCCCACCCCTTCTGGCGTCTTAGTTGACAACCACCAGGGGAGCTGGGAGGAGCTCTCTTACATGGTCTCCCTATGGGATGGGTTTCTATCCGCACGGATTGAAGGCGTCTCTTTGCACGAGTTGTACGTCCCGTATCGCTTTTCTCGCCAGTTCGTGTGCATGCAAGTCCAAGAATCCCTTCCCCCTCCTTGGGCCCAAGGACTACATCCAGCCATACTTCGTCAGTGGTGGCTGATGCTGACATGGGAGGGATTTGACGCAAGTGTTCCCCTGCCTGATACGGGTGCGGTTGCCGGCCTTTCCCTGGAATATGCAATGACATGGGTAAAATACTGTCCTGATGGGATCCTAGGGAAGGTTGTCCGGCAGACTCCCAAATCGGGAGGTATGGTGGCTGCTGCGTCCACTACACCTTCCTCATCAGTTTCAAGGGAGGACCGACTAATGGCTCACCGATCAAAGTGATTCATAGAACTTTTCTCTCCTGACTCTGCGGTGGTCGCAGTTCGGGAAAGTTCATCCTTCTTGTGCATGGATGAGGATGACCTTGTGGTGTCGGGTCCCAGCGAGACCATCTCGGAGGTTTCGCCAGTCGATATCGGGCTTAGCAACTTGGTCCCCAAGCCTGAACCGGGGTTAGGAGCTCCAGACTTTCCAGCTTCAGAGCCAACTTCTAGTGAGCACACGTCTGCACAGGCTTCCATGCCAGACTTTATTCTCATGTCATCCAGCGAGGATACCAAATATCCTCGCATCATGTCAGTCCATAGGGCAGTACGCAGGTGGGCCTGGCCCCGAATCTATGAGATCGTCACCGAAACCCCCTTAGCCGAAATGGCAACGAAAACCGAAGCTCTTCGTCAGCTCTTCCTGGGTTTGGGGTCAGGTGGCTTTGACTATCGGCACTTACATTCTCTTGCTTGCCAAGTTGTCATGGCCCGCGAGGAAGCTGTCACTAGTGAATGCACGCTCTCTCGCTTAGAGACCACTCATTGTGGGTCCCAAACCTTGCAGGAAACCACAAAATATCTCCATCAACTAATAACACGGGAGGCGATCTCCCAAGATCAAGCGGTCATCCTATCCTTCGAGTTGCATGCATGCGAGGAACGAGCCGCGATGCTGAGGGATCAGTTATCGGCTATGACTGGCCTTCTTTAAGTCACCAGAAAAGGGATCAACGATCTCCAAACCATAGTGGAGCATATCCGTCCGGTGGCTGAGGCTGAGACTAGGGAGAAGGCAGCATTTTAACAATCTTGTGACGGCCTTCGCCACGCAGTCGTTGATCTGGTGGGGAGAGCAAGTCAGGATCCTTTATAATTATTAGATCTACTTTTGTATCCCCTGTTTTACTTACCCCTCTATCCCCCTCTCTTTTTTTGTATTAAAAAGAGACCCCAGATTTTGGACGTCCTTCCCTTTTTTTTCTTCTAAATGAAATACAGTCTCTGTTAATCACTCGTTGCTGTGGAATTTGATTGTTACTTAGAACAATTATTGTGAAAATAAAAATTCACTGAATCAGAACTAATCATAACTCAGGAAGACAGGCTCTAATTTTTTCCTGGACCATGGGGATCCAGCGAGCGTAGGCTGACTATTGCTAGGGTTTTATAGGAAAACCCTACAAAATTGTTGTCTTTTTCTTCTTTTAATGCCTTGATTTTTCCTGGGCCCATTAATGTGGACCCAGTGGGTATAACTCGGCTTTTTCTTAGGTCTCCCTTTTCGGTTTTTCGGCCTAATAGGCTTTGTGCCTCTTTCCTCTGTGAGTGGTTTAAAATCCTGCTGACAAGACTATCATTACTGATGTTTTAGGTCAAATAACTTTGACCAAATATGGTGGGGTGAGGTCCCCAATGGGGTTTAACTGATTAAAATATGTCTTAATACCCTTCAGATGCACGTGGGGGGAAGCATATTTGGATTTGAGCGGCATGCAGGGAATGTCTCAAGGCATGGGAGTCGTGTCGGCGTACAGAGGTAAGAAGAGCATTTCCTAAGGAAAACTTACCTTTGGTAGATGGTCCAGGGGAAATCAATATGTAGAACCGCTGAGGTCATGGTATGAATAGTCATACAAAGGTGTCCTTAAGTCAAAGACTTATCCATTTCTGATGGCCAGGGGACTTCATGGAAGTTCGGCTTATGGAAACCACGATGGGTGGCATGGAAAGAAACGAAAACCACCAGGGGTGGCTCAGAAGGGTATTGTGACATCTGAAAGGGTTTTGGGAACATCCGTACTAATTAGGAGCATGGTCTGGATACCACCTCCCTACGCATTTAGTTATCGTAAGGGATGGTTGAGTCTTGACGTAGTTTAAAGTCATGCAGCTGGGACATTATCTGAAATGGAACGACTTCTCCTGGTTCTCAGTAATCTCATCAAAGACATTTCTCCACATTCAGGTAGGACTGTGAAATAGGTTGGTAATCTGTAGCTCAGAGGGTTTCCGAATCCCGGGATAGAAATGGGGGCTCAGAGGCCAAGAGGCGTACGGAGAGAAGCATTGCCCAAGGAAAACTTGCCTTTGGTAGATGGTCCAGGGGAAATCAATATGCAGAGCCGCTGAGGGCATGGTATGCATAGTCATACAAAGGTGTCCTTAAGTCAAAGACTATCCACTTCCGATAGCCGAGAAACTTCAAGGAAGTTGAGACTTGGAACCACCAGGGTGGCTTATGAGAGTTCGGCTTCTTCTGAGTACAGAGTATGGTTTATGATGAGAGTGTGCCTGAATACAGGGGAAATATCTAGACTATACTTCCTGAGAACAGGTGAAGTGATTCTTTCCCACGCTGGTGTGAGGTGGTGGTTCGTGCAGGTCTGACCAGTGCACTGCAAGATAGAGCAGAGCCTCTGTTTCTTGCTGAACTCGTGATGGGTTCGACCGTGAAACTTAATGTCATGAGGTAAAGAAGAAGAGCATTATTAAAGATTGTCGTGAAGTTTAACATCATGCGGCGAGGACAGGGGAATTTTTGAAGGTCGCTATGCAGTTTAACGTCATGCAGTGAGGATGGCTTATGTGCAGTTCAACTTCATGTGGCGAGGACGGAGATATCTTTAAGGGTTGTCGTGCAGTTTAACGTCATGCAGCGAGGACAGGGGGCATTATTGCGAAGGCTTCTCTTCATCATAATATAACTGGGATTGAATACCTCAACATTCCCCAGACGTGGAAGGGGGCTTGATGGTGTAAATCATGGTTCCGGGGCATCTTGGATCAAGAAAGGTGATATGGGGGCTCTAAGGCCGGTAAGCGTACGGGGCTAGGAAGAGCATCGCCTTTGGAAATCTTGCCTTTTATGGATGATCCAGGGGTTATCATTATGAAGATCCGATTGGGGCATGGTATGCATAGTCGCACAAAGGTGTCCATGGGTCAATAAATTTCCACTTCTGATGACCATGAGTGGTCATAAGGATCCGCGATTGTCCAGGCCATGAAGTCTGTCATTTGGCAGGGGAATGTTTGTACATTTCGGGGATATCCGTCCCTGGTTGCTTGTTGAGTTTCAAAAAGCCCCCCTGCACTGATATTTTCTCTTTTTTTCATGGGGGTGTGCCTTCATTCCATGAAGTTTAATTTCATGCGGTAAGGACAAGGTACTCCTAGTTTATCGGTCATAGAGCTCGGACCATTGGTTGACTATTGTTGCAGTCACTTGAAGGATAATTTGGTCAGGATGTTCTGGTATACTTGGAACAAGTCAAGAGATGAAGGTTGTAAACTGCAAATTTGAGCTTTCCCAGATCAGGAGGTATGGTGTGGGGGCTCTGAGGCCAGTAGGCGTACGGAGCTAGGAGAAGTACTTCTCGAAGAAATCTTTCCTTTTATGGACGAGCCAGGGGCTATCATTATGCAGAGCTACTGAGGGAATGGTATGCATAGTCGTACAAAGGTTTCCCCAGGTCGATAACATTCCACTTCTGATGGCCATGAATGATTATGAAAATCTGTGATTGCTCACAGTGCAGAGTTCGGCACGTGGGGATAGTGGTGTCCGGGTATACAAGAAACATCTTCACCGCAATTGTCCGTTGAATCAACGTATCCTAGTCCTGGATTGATGTTTGTCGATGCAGGTCGTTATGTGAACAACTGGCGGACACACAGGCTAGCTAGATAGGTAAACCCTTGCAACACCTGAATATGAAAAGGGGAATGAACTTGTAAACCACTTTTCCATAAACTTCCGGATCAAGAGATATGGTCTGGGGGATCTGAGACCGGTAAGAGTACAGAGCTAGGAAGAGTGTCACTAGTGGAAATCTTGCCTTTAGTAGACGGGCCAGGGGCTATCAATATGCAGATCCGCTGAGGTCATGGTATGCATAGTTTTACAAAGGTGTCCACAGGTCAATAACTTTCCACTTCCGATGGCCATGAGTGGTTATGAAGATCCATAATTATCAGGGTCGTGGAGTCTGATGTACAGAAAGGATGTATCCAAATGTGCAAGGAGTATCTCCATCTCGTATCGCCACGTGTACTGGGTGGGTCGCGACGAAGTCGGTATAGTTTAACGTCATGCGGTGAGGAAAAACTCCATGCAATTTAACGTCATGTGGTAAGGATGAAGGTGACCCGACATGAAAGGAAAAAAAGGGGGTCTGCGCAGTTTAACGTCGTGCGGTGGGGACAAATTATGTGCAGTTTAACGTCATGTGGTAAGGATGAAGACATACACCCTGTGCAGGTATGGTCCGTACATGGGGGGAAGGGGGAATTTTTAACATCATTGTCCGTGCAGTTTAACGTCGTGCGGTAAGGATGAAGATATACACCACGTGTCGGTCTAGTTCGCACACGGGGGGGAAAGGGGAATTTCTTTTTATTTTTTTTGAAGTGGATGGGCCAGGATAGGGAATCCTGGCGTCGCTACGTATCCTGCGAGGGTCGGAATCAAGCCATACGTAGTTCTATATAAAGATGATACACCCCGTGTCAGTCTGGTCTGTACACAGGGGAAAGGGGACATTTTTTTTTGAAGTGGTTGGGCCAGGATGGGGAATCCCGGCGTCACTACGTATCCTGTCAGGGAAGGAATCAAGCTGTACATAGTTCTCTGAAATTCGTGCAGTTTAACGTCATGCGGTGAGGACGTGGTCCGTACAGTTTAACGTCTTGTAGTTAGGACGAGGGAGAATTATTAGATTTCGTGCAGTTTAACGTCATGCGGTGAGGACGAGGTGCTTGGCAATTTAACGTCATACAGCTCGGACGATGTGTACATCTCATTTTTTTTCTTCATCTGTGCAGTTTATTTTCCTACGGTAAGGACGAACTCCATGCAGTTTAACGTCATGAGGTGAGGACATACTCCATGCAGTTTAATATCATGTGGTGAGGATGTGGGGGAATTATTAGATTCCGTGTAGTTTAACATCATGCGGTGAGGACGAGGTGCTTGGCAGTTTAACTTCATACAGCTCAGACGAAGAGTTATCTGTCTCTATGTGAAATACTTCTTCAGGAATCTCGCATTGGTAGGAGCCGTGGTGGACTGCTCATCTATGGAGATCAGGGCATATGCTCCGTTAGAGTAGACCTTGTGTATAGCATATGGTCCCTCCCACTTGGGCTCCAGCTTTGGAGTCTTTTTGCCAGGTATCATTGGGGTTCGGAGGACCAGCACTAATTCTCCTTCCAAGAAAGACTGGAGGCGGACCTTTTTGCTGAAGGCTCGTGCGATCCAGTTCTGGTATACTTCTAGGTGGTGAATAGTGTGCTACCGCTTCTCGTCTAGATGTTCCAATTCACCTTGCCTCTTTTTTGACTGCTCATCATTGGATAATCGATCACAGATGGCAACGCAGAGTGAGGTAAGTTGGAGTTCAATGGGAAAGACTTCCTATGTGTCGTACACTAGTGAGTACGAGGTAGACCGAGTAGCGGTGCATACTGTGGTTCGATAATCCCACAATGCATGGAGAATTTTATCCGGCCATGACTTCTTGTCTTTGTCCACCATTTTCTAGAGGATGTTGGACAAGGTCTTATTGAAAGCTTCTATATGTCTATTGGCCGCTGCATGGTAGCGGGATGAGTGGTTAGCCTTGATACCATACTCGTGGTATAGCTTTTCCAACTCAGCAGAGCAGAAATTGGTGTCGTTGTCCATCAGTATCATATGAGGGACACCAAATATGGTGATGATATTGGTCTTCACGAAGCTGAAAATATTTCTTGCCCCAACTTCCTTGAGAGGTATGGCTTCTGCCCATTTGTAAAATAAGTCAGTCGTCGTGAGGATATACTTCAGCTGTTTGGTCGTGGCGGAAGGATATGGTCCCATGACGTCCATCCCCCAGACGGCAAATGGCCAGGAGTACTTAGCTTGATGAAGTAACTTCGGGGGCTGGTGTATGAAGTTGGCATGGATCTGGCATGAGTGGAATTTTGTGGTAAAACGCTCGCAGTCTCATGCCATTGTGGTCCAGTAGTACCTAAGCCTTCGAACCTGATGGGAAATCTTGGTCCCTGGTTGATGTGCTCCACATGCTCCTACATGTACTTCAGTCATGACGGCGGCGGTTTCTTCTCCGTCAATGCATCTGAGGAGCACTCCATAGAGGCCTCGTTTGTAGAGGACCTCTTGCTGACTCGTGCCTCTATATAGGACAAAATTGATTTGCCTTCTCCATATTTGCTCTCGCTCATCCCTGTCTGATGCAATCTCTCCCCGTTGAAGGTAGTTTGTGATGGGGGTCATCTAGCCGGTGGCCGGAGCATATGGCTCATGGACAGGACTGATTTCGTAGATTTCTTCCATCTTATCTTGAAAAAATGGCAATACCATTCGGCGGTGAGCAATACTGATGACCGTTTCATCCCAGTCGGGGTCAGCTAGGGTCGTGGCCGCGTTGGCTAATGCATCAGCCTGAGCGTTCTGGGACCGGGGAATATAAGTCAATGTTGGTTCTGTGGAGAACTCACCCATTAACCCTCGGACATCGTCAAATAAGTGGATCAGTTCCTCCTTTTTAATAGCATAGTCACCATTGACTTGCTTGATGACCAACTCTGAGTCACCTTTTACCTTAAGGTGTTGTACTTGTTCATGGAGTGCGAGTTCCAGGCCTGCAATGAGGGCTTGATATTCCGCTTCATTGTTCGTACATCCCTCTGATAGGAGGAAGGAATATGGCAAAACTACCTTTTCTAGGGACACGAGAATTATCCCCAGACCCACTTTGTTGAATCTGGGATCCTCCATCCTCTTCCCGGTGGGGCTTCGGGACACGCCGCCAAAGTACATTTCCCATGCTTAGACCTCCTCTTGAACCGAGAAGATATCTTCATCAGGTAGTTCAGCATCCGATGTAGTGGTCCCTGTTGAAGGGTGTTCTGCCAGAAAGTCTGTTAATGCCTAGCCCTTGATGGCTTTTTGAGGCATGAACCGGATGTTGAATTGCTCCAGGATGACCGCCCATCGGGATAGGCGTCCAGTTAGCATCGGGCGACTGAGGATATACATGAGTGGGTTACTCCGTGAGATCAAATGGACCTCATGATGCTGCAGATAATGTCGCAGCTTTTGAACCGCGAAGACCAAGGCCAGACAGCTCTTCTCGATATTTGATTATCGAGTTTCTACATCAATCATGGTTCGACTGAGGTAATAGAGACTATTTTGCTTCCGATGTCGTTCTTCTATGTGATGAAGGCTCCCAATGACCGTTCTAAGGCCATCACATATAGAATGAGAGGCCTTCCTTTGACCGGGGTCATGAGCACCGATGGGCTTAAGAGGTACTTTTTCAAGTTTTCGAACGCTTCTTGGCAGTCGTCCGTCCATTGATACGTGACCCCCTTCTTCATCAACCTAGTGAAGGGAAAACATTTTCCTTCCAGGTTGGCTATGAACCACCTAATATAAGCCAGGTGTCCTTGGAATCCCCTCAGCTTAGTGAGATTTAGAGGGGGTGGTAGGCTCAAGATAGCCTTCGTCTTCTCAGGGTTGACTTCGATGTCGCGATGGTGTACGACGAAGCCAAGGAACTTCCCTGAGGTAACCCCAAAGTCTCATTTCAAGGGGTTCATCTTCAAGAAATGCTGTCGGAGCTTGTTGAAGATGGTCTCAAGGTCCGACAGGTGATCCGAGCACTGTTTGGACTTGACCACTAGGTCATCCACGTAACATTCAACAAATTTCTCCAGGAATGGCTTAAAGATCCGATGCATGGCATGCTGACATGTGGTGCCAGCATTCTTGAGACCAAAGGGCATGACCCTGTAATAGAATACCCCTTGAGGGGCCCTGAAGGCAGTGGATTCTTCATCTTCTTGGGCCATTCTGATTTGATTATACCCTGAATAGCCAACCATGAAGGATATAGCCTCATACCCGGTCGTCACATCAATTAACAACTCAGTGATTGGAACTGGGAAGTCATCTTTCAGACAATGCTGATTTAGGTCTCTGAATTCAATGCAGACGCGGATTTTCTCGTTCTTTTTCTTGACAGGGACGATGATGGCTAACCAAATGGGGTACTGGACCTCTCTGATGAAGCTTTCTTTAATGAGCTTATCTACTTCAGCCTCTATCTTGGTAGCATGTGAGGGGTGTGTCCTTCTAGCGGCCTGTTTGTAGCCCCGATGGTTTTCTGGAAGACCCAGGTGATGCGTCACTACCTCGGGATTGAGTCCTAGAATTTCCGTGTAATTACATGAAAATACATACCGATTTTGCCTTATGAAGGAGGTATATACCTTGTGTTCCTCAGGATACATGGACACGCTAATGAGAGTGGGCCTCGGGTCTTCTTCGGTACCCGGGTTTATTTCCCTAAGCTCGTCCACAGTGGTGGAGATACCCTCCTCGAATGCAGGAGGTACATCTCTGAGATCTTCCCCCTCTTCTTCTCCCAAGTCCCCATCTTCTTGATCTGGCGAGGAGAGATTTTCCGGCCTGAGCCTTCGAGGGTCTGAGGGAGAGGTATCGTGGGCATCCCTTCTTGAGTATTCATCCCCAAATCGAGGGTTAGTAGACATTTCCGCATTTTCGTGCTCGGCCATCATGGCTGAAGTCATGAGGACATCCGAGTGCATATCCAGACTCAAACTTATGCTCTCAACATGGTTGACGGACAGGACATAATCTCTTCCAAGCTGCCTGAGGGGGTCGTCGGGGACCATTTCCAGGCCATTTGGAGCGGGGATCCAGTCGATGACGTCGACCAAAGGCTTCTTCTTCTTTTGCTCATAGAACTCGGCGTCAATGTAATGTGACTCAGAGAGCTCGAAAGGGGCCTTGTCGGTGTGCAATGTCCTTCTTTTACCATTGATGTAGTACTTGATACACTGGTGGTAGGATGAAGGAATGGCCATGTGCTTATGGATCCATGGCCTTCCTAGTAGGGCATTGAATGTTGTGCTCTGCCGGACCACCAAGAATTCCGTGTAGGCTACCAGGTCACCAAAATGGGTCTTTAGCTTAATCTGTCCCACTGGTTTCTACTCACTCTTGTCATAACCTAAAAAAGTTGTGGCTGAGGGAATTAGATCGTCCTCACTATAGCCCAATTTACAGAGTGTCCGTAGGAGAAGGAGGTTAACTCCAGAGCCATTGTCTGTAAAGACTTTTTGGATCTCAACGCCATTCAGTGTGTCGGACATATATAGCGGTCTGATGTGTCCCTGCATGATGGAATCTTCATCCTGATTAGTGAAAGAAATCACCGCATTGCATTTAGCTGTTCCAGTCTCCGTCCGGTAAATCTCAGCAGCGGCTACCTCGGCATGGAATTCCTGGGGGGTGATCAAAGCTTCTATAAGTTCCTCCCTGAGGTCGGCTGACAAACTGAGGGAATCCAGGATTGAAAACTTGGCTGGTACTGATGCTAGCTGCCTAAGGATGACGTATTTTTTCTCTAGTGGTCGACGCTTCACCGTTGGCGGGAGAGTCTTAGCGGGTTCTTTGGGATCTGGAGCATTTGATGAGGAGGGACCGGTCGTAGGGACGGATGTCGATGGTGTTCCTGCGTTTTGAGAACTTGGCATGGAATGTCTGTTTGTACACACTAGGCGACCGGACACTTTCTCATCCTCTGGTGGGTATCACAGAACAACAGGACCAGAGTGGCTGCTTGTGGGGGTGGAGGGGAATTCCCTCTCCTGCTGAGTCCGCTGAAGGGCTCTCCCACAGGTTTCTGTGGTATTGACGGTTTGGGCTGGGGTCCAACCATAGGGTTGGTTTTGGTCACGGCTGTGCCTCCCCTGGTATCCCCTACTTCTTCGATTCCTCCTCCCGGATCCTCATTCAGGGAACTCGGGTTCGTAGTCATACCCTTTATTAGGGAATTATTCCATGAGATGGATGACGTTGATAGAACCAAAGATTGGCTCTTCATCCTCTGACAGGTCAACCTGGTCGGTTGTCTCTAATGGTGTCGTTTGGTGGGTCGGTGCTCATTGTTCTAGATTCGAGGGAATGAAATCTTCTAGGGTCGGGACTAACTTTGGCCCCGTCGCGGACTGCTCCTCTTATGATTGTTTCCTCCTTCAGCTCCATCCGGATGACCGACTTATAGAGGGTTGTGAGGCCGATGTGGTCATCTTTGCGACTCCAGGGGATGCTGGTGGCAACACCGGCTACTGTAGTTGAGCTCAGAGTATGCCCTGGGCTCGGTTGATAGTCTTCCAAGTCATCCAGTTGTCAAATTTCTGCCCCTACTTGCTGGAGACTTTCTTCCACCCCTCCTCTTTTTCGGAGTCGGTGGTAGATATACATGCCACATGTTCTGGGGGTGGTCCCAGCTCGACTTGTCCAGAATCTACCATCCTCTGTAGGAGGTCTTTGAAGATGAAGCACTCTCGGATATTGTTCCCCAACATCCGATGGTAGGGGAAGTAATTTGTCATGTCATTGCGGCTGACTTCTTCAGCTCTCCTCGGCTCCAGGAGGCGGAGCAAGTTGTAGTTCGTGGCGGCAATGAAGTAGCCACGAACTTGATCATCTCGGAACGAGTATACTTTCTATCTTCGTTCCTCATACTGGTTTCGCTTCGGTCCTCTCTGATCGTCCCGTTTAGGTGGGGGCGGCCGCTGATATGCAGGGGTCCCTTGAAGATTCGGTGGAGGCCTGAGCGGCGGAGCGGGCACAGGGGCCGGCTTGAGTGTGACAGCGGACGCTTCAGCTCTAGGAGCTCTCTTCACTGGAGCCTTCGAGGCTATTCGGGACTTTGAATTAGCCTGCTGCAGGGAGTCCTTAATTCTCTGGGAAATGGCCGAGAGATGGCGGATGCCAGTGGTGCACTCCACCGGTATGAGCGGTGTTCGCATCTCATCTCTAAGATTATCAATGCATATGGTTATCATCTCATCTTGAGGCATTGGCATGTTCATAGAATAGGTCATACCTTTCCATCTGGCGATGAAATCTAAGACCCTCTCATTCTCCCTCTACTTGCATTTCATGAGATCGATGACCGTTGTTTTAGGCAGCGTCGAGCTGAAGTGGAATAGGAACTGCTGCCGGAGGTCCTCCCAGCTCGTTATCGACTAGGCCGGTAGACTTGTATACCAGAAGAAGGTGGATCCTTGCAAGGTCTGTACGAAGCATCTGAGTTTCACTACTTCTTGTTGTTCCGGAGTCCTCATCATAGGTTCTCAATAGGATGCATAGTGCATCAAATGGTGCTCTGGATCGCCTGATCCATTGAAGATGGGGAATACAGGGCTCCCAAAATTGGGTGGAGGTGGTGTGTTGGTCACCCAATCTAGGTAGGGTTTCTGCTCCAGCTGTATCAGAGCGCGTCAACCTTCCATCACTTCCAGTCGAGCTGTTAATGCCTCGATGGTATTGGTGAGTCCCTGTATTACATCATGTTGAGCCCGGTCCTGGGCAGGTGCAGCCCGAGGCATTTCCTGAGGGTCCGAGTTGGCCGGCACCAAGGGTGCATATTTCGTTCTGGGTACCCTCAGAGGGTTCGGGCGTACTTGCTCTGGTAGCCTCCTAAGTGGAGGGAAATCCTGGTAATCGTCTGGATCCACATCTAGGTAGTTGGACGGGCCAGGCGCCTCATTGGGCGGGAGACCTGATCGTGCTTCATTTGCTGGGCAAGCCTTAGCCTTTGAGGTGCACTTGTTGGGAGTGCATGACGTGGATCTTCTTAGGATGCACTTTCAATAAGGCAGTTCCTTTGAAGCAGCTCGGTGTTAAGCCGCCTCAATTCTTTCATATCTTCTTCCTATTGAGCGAACCTCTCTTCGAGCGTGAGTGGATCGTTTTTATCGAGAGAGGGGGATGGGTTAAGGGTAACCGTTCCTTTTTTCTTGTACTTTTTGGAAGCTCGCTGGGAAGTTGGAGGGAGGTTAGCTGAAGGGGCAGCCATATTTAAATCCGCCCTCTGGTTCTAGGTGTGCACGCCTGGGGGTTCGTTGTGAGTCACAGCCTGACCGGAACCGTCATCTCCCAATCCGTCTGGATTTTCATTTTCTCTGGTGTCACCTGCGCGGTTAGCCTATATGGCGTTGTTGAATGCATATTGAGGAGTGGAGGGAACTTCATCTTCCAAATAAGAAGAGGATATCCTGCGTCTTCTACTGGCCTTCCCTTTCATGACCTGGGATTGCCCTCGGACTTCTTGATGAAGGGTGATATGGAGAGTTCTTTGATGTGACCTTACGATGCGCCTTCCTCTCAGAGGGGATGATGATTCATATGATGGGATAGAAAGGGATCCTCCTCTTCTGATTTTCCTCCCTAGACGAGAGAATACCGACTCTCGTGGGGGAGGTTGTTGTTAAGGAGGTAATAATTCCCCCAGCCCTGAGGGCTGGGGTTGGCTCCGTTCCCTGGACGTTGAGTCTCTTCCTGGTTTTATTGGTCTTATGGGGGAATTTGTTGTTAAAAATTCCTCCAGCCCTATAGGTTGGGGTTGACCCTGGAATGCGGAAGTGGCTGCGGCTATCGCGACTTGCCTGATCTCGCGTGCTCCCATCTGGGGGTGAACCGGATTTTTTGCCGAATTCACCTATGGATCAGTCCCTTCTGGGGAGGCAGGCAGAGATCGTTTGTTGTCCTCTCTTAGGCGAGAGGCCTGTTGTATGCTCTCGGTGGCCTGATTCAGGAGTTTTTGAATGGCTCATTCCCACCGGGCCGGACGTTTTTGGGACTTACTCGAGGCCCGAATCTGTTGGGTGTGTTTCCTTTCCTGAGCAGGGGGTCCACTCGATCGCCGTCCCGATGTGACGATGTTGAAAGACACCATACCGAACGGGTTCTTCTGGACAGGGAGTGGAGTGAAATTCAGAGCTCTGTGTTCCCCCCAACCCCTGATATGGACTCCCACTGGAGTGTCACCGATGAGGCGGTGCAGCTGATGCAGTGCGCGGAGATAGTCTATCTCCATGTTTCCTTTGCGCCTCTCGGGGCGTTGTTGTCGCATCAAGGAAAGGGCCTCTAGGTCGATGTGACGCAGGAGGTACCCTATCGTCTTGACGTGGTCTATATACCCTTCATAGGGCAGGAAGATCGATTTTAGCCGGCGGAGGATTTTCCATATATTATGGCGGATTCCGTGCATGCATTCTCCCGACAACTCCCTGGGTATGTCGTACTGAGAGGTGGTCATGGGCCAAAACATAATTGGTATATCATTCATGGCCAGTCGTTTCCTCAGGTGCAGTATATCAGCATAATCCCCCGCCTGCGATTCTTCAACCTGGTTAGCCCAGCTGTGGCGCTCACTGCTAGTGTGATCATAGGCAGTGGGACCGGTAGGTTTAGAATCATTATGTAAGAAATTCCGAGGTGGTTCATAAGATGAATGTGGCCCCGGACCGTCTGCTGATCGAATAAGGGAATAGTTAGCGACAAGCTGGGAATCTAACATGCTTGATTCCATCCTTCTGAGTGCCTCGGCATACAAGGGCTTTTTGGCGCTTGATTCGGTAGGATGAGGACCTTCTTGTCGATATAATGTGTCTTCGCGGGGAGGACCTTCACAATGACGGCCATAATGGTGAGGACTACCATTACTTCTTGATGGGTCACTACATAGAGGAATTTTGCAGTGCACACCCTGGGGAGGACCTCCAAGGCATGTTTCAGCAAGTGGAGGACCTTCTGGCTGCGTAGCGTCGTTACGGGGAGGACCTTCGCAAAAACTTCCATCATGGTGAGGATGACCATCATGGCTTGATGTTCGACGCGCATTCTGGGGAGGACCTTTAGGACACTCCGCAACAAGGGGAGGACCTTCTTGTCACTTGGGGCCATTGCAGGGAGGACTTTCGCAATGGCATTCGTGGTGGCGAGGACTACCATCACAACTACGGCAATGGTGAGGACTACCATTACTACTACTGCAGGGAGAATATCTACGGGATACATCCTGGGGAGGGCCACCAGAATGTACCGAAATGAGGGGAGGACCTTCTCGTTGCTCGACGTCTCTACGGGGAGGACCTCCGTTATCAGGGTGGTGAGGACTACCACCGTGACCTGATGCCTGGCTGCGTGGAGTTCTGTTGCATCGTAACCCTTGGGGAGGACCTTCAGGGTAGGCCACGATAAGGGTAGGACCTTCTTGTCATAATGAGACGTCACTATGGGGAGGGCCTCCGTAGTTGCGACTATGATAGCGAGGACTACCATCATAATCTGTGGTCCCACTGCATGGAGATTGATTGCAGTGCATACCCCGGGGAGGACCTTCAGGGTGGACCGTAGCAAGTGGAGGACCTTCTTGCTGCTCGATCTTCTGGTCAGGTGGAGGGTTTTCGTGACTCTCATCAAGAGAGAAGCTCTCATAACTGATCGTTATATTCCCACGGGGGAGGCCCCCACGGGTGCTCTGGGGAGGACCTTCAGAGCAGCTAGTAACGAAATTACGGGGAGGACCCTCACAACTGCTACTTCCACTCCCATAATATTTTAATGGGTGGGTAGGGTTTCGAGCCTTTGATGTTTTATTAGCGGTGTTGGGAACCCCAGCTTCTAGTAGAGCGGAGACATAAACCTGCCCTTTATTTTCTGGCTACCTTCGGCGAGTTTGGGGCGCTCTTTTGCAGACAGCGGGGACTGTCTGCTATTGAAAATGGCCTTCACCTTTGGGTCCCTGTCTACTTGGGTCCCGTGACGTTGTCGAGATATTCCAATGAACATCTTGACTTTTATCAGTGATATATGCCTGCTCTGGAGCATACACCGTAATGGATGGGTGTCCCCCAGTTGGAATGAGTAAAGCTGCTCGATCCAGTTGCCCTTGCATCTCGGAATATAGTTGGCGACCCTCCTGGGCTGAAGTAGGGATGAATATCTCCTCTGAGGCGGCTATCTCGTCTCTTAGATGAGTCGCCTCAATTGGGGAGATGGGCTCACGGGCCCGAGTCCTTGTTGTTTCCACCGATGCAATTACATGCTGGAAAGTCTACAAGATATGATCTGGGATTGATACCTACTCCTCCATCATTTCCAGGACATGTAGAGAGACATCTTTGGATGGAACGGGTATGAAGGCCCATTCTGGTATCGGAGTAGGAATATCCTACTCCGGTCCTCTAGTGGTCAGTGGGTACTGATGATTATCCTGTGTCGGGGCAGGTGAACGAACCTGCCCCTGTACCGGGATACGCCAGTTTCTCTCTCCGTTTTCCGCCACATCGAGGTGGCGGACTTTACTTGCATCTGCAGGGAGTTGGCCCTGCATATATTGGTTTCCCACCATATCGAGTTGGTGGCCTTTATTGGTGGGGAGACGTTCCCGCCTATGATTTTCCTCCAGATCTGGGTGGCAGGCTTTGTTGATCGCCACCATATCATGATGGCAGGCATCTAAAGTAACTGCCAGGAGCTGGTCCTGCAGGTGCCGGGTCGCCACCATGTCGAGCTTGTGGGCTTCACGACCCTGAGTAGGGAGAGGTGCATGCCTGGTAAGTGTCTTCCTGCGTGAGTGACGGGCTTTATGGAGCTCAGCGGGGATGCGCGCCGGCTCGTATGATGCCGCCATATCTGGATGGCAGGCTTGGGAGGAGCAAACAGGTGTAGGTGCCTGTTCATGGTACGTCTCCGTGGCTGAGCAGCAGAGCTCCTCCTTAGGGAACAGGGTGATGACCGGTCCCTGATTGTATGTCTTCTTCCCTCATCGGACGGTCCGAGGGGCCGGAGCTCAGGGAGCGTGGGCCTGAATCCTCGGGGATACATCCTCGTCGGCGCGAGGATTTCGGGTCACGGCGTGACCGCGATGACGTCTGCCAGTGGGGGCCTTGGAGAGGAACTTCTATTCGGTAGGAATGAAGTCCTCAACATCGACCTCATCTGCCTCCCTAAGATAAGGGAGGTATGAATTGTCCCTTTCTAGGGATAGACTCCCGAAACAGTTGGAGACAGCGACAGGGGATGTCTGGGTCCACCTTTGCGGTCGTTGCTGGGAAGGCGACCGGCGAACCTTGATGGATTAGAGGGCATTCATGCCCACCTCCACCGTGGGGAGAGTACAATTCATATAGTACTCTCGGATCAGCGCGTCTGAAACCCAGCGTTGAAGACACTGGGTTGGTGATGGGGTCCTCTGTTGTTGAGTAAGTCTCGTCCTTGCGTCGTTGGAAGCGCACACTTGTGAGTTACTTTGTGATGCCATTAGATCTAAGGGAGTTCTGAAAGTAGTGGCTGCAAAACATTTTAGCAAATACAAGCTAAAAACTCGTCAAATAATCATCTCATAATCCCATGCGTAACTAATGACCTTGCTTGGACCTCCTTTAGAGAATAAGGGGGAACTGGGTTAGATTAGGTTGAATCCATCATGTTTGGTTAAAGATTCACGTCGGGTTCACCATTTTTTGTTTCGTTCTAGTTTTTCAGCCACGAAATGCCCAACGGCTCCGTATCCAATGATTGATGGACTTGCTTTCCAAAGGCAAGCGTTCGCCGGATGGTCTGACCAGCGACTCTTAAGAACTCACATTGGTTGAGAGGATGGGAAGTCGGGCTCATCACACCCTTTTTGGGGGGAAATTATTTCATGTTCTGGGACTCTCTTATAGATTTAAGACTTATTCATATATTCGCAAATCTTTGGTTTATAACCAAACATAATATCCACGGATTTAACCTTGGTGGGAAATGTTCAACTAGACGCAGGGTTTCAGAATCATTTATGCCTTAGTTTTACCATCCCTCGTTGGATTAATGACCCTGAAGGGCTGGAACTCGCTTGAGGCGACACTAGGAGTGGTGCAGTGAACTGACGTGGAGATGGTCAGATCGACTGAATATTGGGCTTAAACCTCAGGGAGGATTCCTACGTAACCTTCTTAGGAAGAAGGGATCAAAGTCCATATAGTTAGGATAAGTGTCTGGGAACCAACATGAAGAGATACCAGGTGGTCCGATGGGTGGTGGGCTTGATCCTCATGGAGGCTTCCTACGTACCCTATCTAGGAGGCAGGGATCAAAGTCTACGTAGTTCACATAAAAAATTTAGCGTCATGTTGTATGGGGGCATACAGTTTAACGTCATGTTGGAAGAGGGTGGAACTCGACGTGAATAAACAACCGAGTGGTGGGCCTAAACCTCGTGGAGGCTTCCTACGTACCATGCTTTGGCATGGATCAAAGTCCTGGTATTTCTCTTTGGCTTGGGGATTACACTTTTAGGAGGCCCAGAATGATGGGTTGGGGATTACACTCTGAGGAGGCCCATGGGAGGATGTCATGGTCGATGCTTACTCTAAGCCCATGTGATTCATGCTCGGTGTGAGAAACAAGAGGAAGCAGGGACCAGAGGATCACGTCGTGAAAGGTGCGTCCATGAGAAGTGGAGTGGGGCTTATGCATGAAGGCGGCCCAGGGTGATGGATTGGGGATTACACTCTGAGGTGGCCCAGAAGGTCGGGGCTTACTCCGAGATGGACGCCCGGGGCGACAAAGCCTAGCGGGAGAGGGAAAGGGGGTGCTCATGTTCTCGTCTCCTCTCTTGCAGTGCATGAGGGCTTCTTTCTGATGGGTATTTTACCATCTTTGAGGAACCCTCAACAAGTGGAGGGGCAGAAAAGGGATTCTCGAGCTCAGACTCCACATTACCGTGTGGATTTGAACCCAGGAATGCTTCGGGAATCTTCTCAAGGGTCGGGGCAACCCCTTTTTCCCTGTTTACTGTGGTTATGTGAACTCAAAATGGCGCGCTGATACGCCTGAAAGTTATACCATGTGGATCCAGTGGCTCTGGCGAAGGCCTCATCTCGGGGCCGATGAAGAGGATGATGAAGGAGTCGCGGAAGACCTGGCTGGATTAGAAGGATTTTACCTGGCTCTAGAAATGAGAACACTGAAGTATTTGGCGATCCACCGAGAGGTATGGGTGGAGGTTCCCTTCACGTGGGGAAGTGCCACGTGACTAGAGAAGTTTTCTGTGAACCAGGGTGGTCCGCGGACTGATTGGCGTCCCAAGAACCAAGGTGGTTTGCGTTTTCGGGTTCAATCCGCGAACCATGGTGGTTCGCGGAGGATTCCAGGTGGGTAGCGGTGGCCAAGGGCGGCGCCGGTCGGAGGCTCATCGTTCGGGGATTCGCTCGCGGGGGAGGGTGCTCTGTGGTACGATGGATGGAAAAATAGGCATAAACTCCCTGGTCCATGTGAAATTCATCCGCGGAGGAGGGTATGGTTCGCGGTTCTCCTTTTTATTATTTTTAGGTTTTCGGTTCACCGAATTATTATGTGTTTTCCCATTCCTTCTTAATTCATATACCTGTTGTGGTTCACGGATGGGAATTTCGCTTTTTGTGAAATCCAAAGCCTTCCTTCAACTGATCTTCAATCCCTTCGAATCCGATTCCAGTTCTCTAATCCCTTCTTCTTTCCCCCTTGGTCTCCTTTTATAGAGTGGGGAAAGGAATTTATCTATGTCCATGCGGAACCTTTTGCGGAGGCCAATAACCAAATACCCGGTTCACAGCTGTCTTGGTCAATCCGTGATTCACGATGGGTATTGATCGCTCCCCTCCTCCACGATGTGAACTCAGGGGGTGCTCCACGGCTGCGGAGGGTCCCGCCTCCATTCCGTGAATGACAGCGGGTTCGGCTTGATCTGATCGACGTGGTCCGCGGTTGGGGTGGTTCGTGATGGTGAACCGGACTAGCGTCCATCCTGCCTTGTGACCGCGGAGGCTCTCCGCCTCCATTTCGCGAACGACACCGGTTCGCGGAGGGGGTGCCTCGCGGTGCCTAGCCACGTTGTGCTTCCATGGACCGGTTCGCGGACCGGTCCATTGTGTCTCCTCTTTGATTATTTTTCCCAAATTATTTGGGGAATTTGGGTAAAATCTCCTTTGCGGATTTTTCAGTACCCTACAAGGTTATTCTCACACAGTCATAAAATCATAACAATTATGATTTTCGAAAATATCTTATTTTTTTACTAAAAAAATATCTTCATAAAAATTTATAAAATCCATAAAAATTAAATTTTCATTAGAGGATTTGATAAAAAAAATTAAATATTTTATTTAAATATTTTTAAATTTAATTTTTAAAGGAAATTACAACATAAATAAAATGGATTTTATTAAAAATAAAATTTTTCTTTATTGACTCATATTAATTATTTATATTCTAATGGTAATCGATTTTAATGGTTTACTATATTATTATTTAACATAGATTTATTGATAATATTATTCTAATATTTTTATGGTTCATTTATGTTTGGTGTAGCATGTAACATAGGTTATCAAACATAGTATTTATCTAAGAAGGGAAATCCATGTTCCATAAAATATAACTTTATAACTATGTTATATAATTATATATTTACCTTATATTTATATTTTAATAATGTAATATTTAAGTTATATAACATTTTATTTAGGTTATATAATGTAATATTTATGTTATATAATTATTGTATAACATTATATAACATTATAGTTTTTTTATTTATATTGTATTTATGTTATATATTCCATTTTCATGTTATATTTATTTAATATTTACATTATATTTAAATAATAGTTACATTATATAATTATATTATTTCATTATATAATGTTATATTTACTTTAGTTGTGGTAAATGTTTTGATAGTAATTTCTGGAAATTTATGAAGTTTTTTTAGATTTTCTATGACTGGATGAAGATAGAATAATTTTAGTATAATTAGGAATATCTAGAACATTATATGGAACCTACAATGACATATTATCTTAGAGGATAGAATTGTGGAATAAGTGATTTGATTTTTTAGGAGAAACTTCAATGATGCATCATAATGACATAAGTTTTAAAAATATTCATAATGTTCATCAATGATTTGTATAGGAGTTAAATTATTTGTTTCCTATATTCACCAGGCATTAAAATTTGAGGTATTGCATGGTTTTTATAGTTTAATTTTACCATGACTGAGTGGAGGATAACCCAAAATGATTAAAATGTGTTCTCACTAGATTAACCAATTGTACTGAGGGGACTAGTTGTGATGGACCCAATATTGGGGGGGGTGAAATAATGTTGGTGAATTTTGATTCAATTTAAAAAAAATACCTCATTTTATTTTTTCACCTCTTACACTAGTTAAGGTGAATGGATCTCAAGTTCAATCTTCTCACATTGATATTTACTTTCAAGGAATCCATACACACAAATAAAATGAGAATACTAATTTACAAGGTTTAATTTATAAAATGAGAGGCTTAACCTTGGTATGAACCTATAAAACCCTAGATCACACTAAACACTTTAAAACCTTATAATAATTACACTATAATCTATCAATAGTTTAAATACTAGATCCTAAAATATTATTTGTTGCATCCCATACTCAATAAAATCCCACATTTATACAATTATATAAGGTTAACAACTAGAGAGTTTATCACCAATTTAGAACTCTATAACCATTAATTCATTTACCGATTATTCATCATCGTTATATTCATATTATGATGCACCTATTTCTTCTTCATTGAATCAAGTGATAGGTGCTCAATATTTTTCTTATGTATACCTATATGTACACACACAAAAATATTTTTATTATCTCCAATAGTGAAATGATTAATACCTTTATTTCCCATAAGAAATATATATTACTATAAAAAATTATACCAAAAATCTTTTATACATCCCACTTATTCTTATCTACATTAACTTCAATGAATAATAATATTACACAATATCTCTCTATTATTTTATTCTTTAACACACAATGGTTCTTCATTAATTTAGTTATGATCACTTTTTTCTATTTTGATACCATTAGATCAATATTTTTAGAACTATATCATGTTTCTTATACACTAATTCTTTGATAGACTATAGAATATAAATATATATACTATTGGTTGAAATTTCATTTTATTTTTCATTATAATTCACATAAATATGTTAATAAATGATTTGAATTTACATGATTTTTGAAAATTAAAATCTTTATGAGTTCTCGCTTCTTTTCTTTGAACAGGTCCACATAAAATGGAATCTTACAACTTCCATATACTTTGTTTTAGATCAATAAAAATCCTAAAAATATGAAAATATCTAGATAAAATTTCATAGAAATGGTTGGTGTCTCCTCCTTTCCTATATTCCATAAATATTGGTATTATTCCACTTCTCTCTATAATAATGAAAATTTATTTAACCCACATATAAATATATGCACACATGTGAGGTATACTCTTTCTTAGCTGTAAAAACTCTATTTTCAGTATAGAATAAAAAAAATCAACTTTTTCTTCTTTATACATGAATGAATCAATATTAAACCCATCATGATATTTTTTTCATTTTATGCTAAAGCACCTATAATTGATTGAATTGATGTGATATAAATATCTCAAACTCCCATTATTGAAATCCAATTAATAATATTCATCCATATAAACTTTATCATAAACTTGAATGATGTTTATGAAAATAATATTAAATTTTTTTAGACCTCACAAAAATCTTACAAAGGACAGCTGATGTTTATATAATGAAATTTTTACACATATTATGTTTACATACTGATGTTTACATTTCTATAAGAATGATACTTACACTAATCATATAAAAATTTCCAGCCTATGTTATCCATTATTTTATCTAGATGAAAAACTGTATACATGAATCATAGTATAGAATATTGTAATATTTATATCTTTAAAATCTCATCTAAATTGGAATTATCTGAACAGAACTGACTTTATGACTCATGTCGGGGTATATTAGTACTTCTATTTAACCGATGACTACTTCGAGGAATTCTAAAAATTATTACTAATAGAGAACCATGGTTTAGTGTCCACATTGAATTTCATACAATGAAATATCTATCACATCATGAAATGATTTATTGAATTTTGAAATCTATTTCATTATCCAAATAACTACCTAGATGATTATTCTTATGAAATTAGAAATCAAAAAAGAAACATGATGTTTTTTGCCGCATTTCAGACATTCTATCAATTTTCTCATTTCATCAACTAACACTGAGTTGTTTCAAAAATTAGGAAATGGATATAAAAATATACCACAATCTGGTCCATTCAATTTTAACTTACCTGATAGTCACAACAATTAGCACTATAGAAGAGTCAGTCTAGAAATTTTCAATAGGAGAAGTCCTAAGACAAATTTACCTTATAAAATATTAGTGTATGGAGTAGTTCACTTTTTATTCTTCCTATATAATAACTAAAAATATTTTAAAAATATATATATGATGTGGTGATTTCACCAACAACTCTCCTAAAACCATAATCTTATTTGAAGATCATTTCTTATTTTTTATTCCAGATTTTTTCAATAATTATCATAATCTTCTTATTGTCTTCAAATTCATATTCATGTTTCCTCTAATGATATATATATTTATATACAAGATTTTGGAAAAATAATTCCACTGTATTTGACCTTCTCAACTTCAAAAATAGTATTTTGTGGTATAGAATGAGACAACCATGGATAAAATGATTTATTTGAGGAAAACAAATTCATATCGGCTCGATAAAATTTTCATTATAGGTGATAAATAGTTTCACATAAAACCATATCCCACATCAAATATTTATGTGGTATGATGCTTCTTAATAATCCAAATCACCTCATCCATGTATTTGTGTAATATATACTAGAGGCAATTCTCTCTAGGTATGTACCTCACTGACCCACTTGGTGTAGCCTAGAATTATGTGTTCCACTAACTTCATTCCCTATCACCAACCCGTATAGGTGATCTTCCACAATTAGGATTCTTGTACGTAAAATCCATGGCTACTCAGTGGTGGATACCACCCTTGTTTCAGTTGGAGTGTATTCTAATGTCTTGGAATATGTGGGTGGAAGTGTTGTCCTAAGTATGAGATTTTTTTTCAACTCCTCAACTCTCTTTATAAAATAATAATGAATAATCATAAGAACACCATTGACTATCATATAGCTTCCAACTCTCACTTCTCTTTATTAAACATCATACATATTTTTTACTCCACATTAATATGGACTAAACTTCAATAAGCTATTTTTAATTAATACGATTGACATTAAACATGAATAGTAATTTAAAATCAATGAAAAAATTTAATGCACACAAAATGGGTTATACAAACTCCCCTTTTGTATATATTATCAATACACGCAACAAATGATATGTCAATTTTTGAAACACCATATATAATTATTATTTTTTCTCCTAGTCCATTTTTACTCATTATCATTTCATTGTACTTTATCCCCATTATTGATAAGAAATAAAATATCCTTGAGAGAAAATATTGACATTATATAATTATGAAATGTTCCATTAACCATACCAAATCAGTCAATGTGATCCATACTTAGTGTAAAAGAGTTTTATTTACATAAAAAAGATATGATTAAAAATAGAATTTGATACCAACAAAAACTAGACAAATAAAAAATGTTATCAAAGGATATTAAAAATATTTTAGGTTTTTATAATTAATTGATACCAATTGATATAAAAATTAAATTTCAATATAAATTTCCTACATCAACTGGATTACATGGATTAGCACATTCAAATATAGTATTATTTATAGTAGGCTTGTATCTTCTTTAATCTAAAACTCTTAATCTCTAATTTGGTCAATTTCTCACCCTTAATGACCATATTTAATTTTAAAAACCAATGATGATAAATGAGGAATCATACCTTGTTAATGACACAAATTCTGATCACATTACAAGATATCTAGATTTCTTTTAATCAATGATTCTATTAGTTTTTTCACTATTAATCAGTTATATCACACATAAGGAGATATTGTACATAATATTCATAGTGGTTTATCTTTTAAAAAGATAAAATAAATGATGTTAAATTTATAGAATACCCCAAAATTGGACACTTCACATTTCAATCTAGATTTGACACCATATAATACTCCTTAGATTCACCCATAAGGCTATGTTGCACCATTAATTTACTAAATTCTATTCATATAAATATAAAATTTTAAGGTAAGGGAATAATTAGGTTCTTCATGATCCTTAATGTTAATAGAATTGTTTATAGGATTTTATTAACAAAGTTACTCCATTATTCTTTGTAAAAATTTGGTTTTTATGTCGGAATTTTCATTAGACATCATAGTTCTCTTCACAGCCTATTCTTATTTGTGTGGAGAACGTATCTCCTTATAAGTCTTCATGCATAATGTAGATTTAATCTTCTTTAAGGCTTATTATAATATTGGAAAATTGTTAAACAACCTTTGGAATTATGTCCATACATTTTATGTCTTCCTCATAGTTATTTTAACCCTATAAGGTTATCATTTTTATAACTTTTATTGAAAGTCAATATCTTCATATATAATCCCTCCCTTTCCTTTTCACAAGCTTACACTTATTCTTATTATACCTTACTTTCCTTGTCCAAAACATATATCTAAATAATCATGTTATCCTTGAAATCATTAAAAAAAATTAGATCATCCACATGGATTTTTATTAATAGTGATTCTACTCACATTATCCCTTTTAGATTTCAAACCAATATTAAATTTATTAGAAATTATTTTAAGGTAATATCTTTTTATCCTTTCATAAATGTATGAAAAATCCTTATATTGAAACTTCATATAAGTATTCTTATTTTAAACCTTTTTCAAAATTCATCCCAAGGCCGTTTTTCCTTCCTTCATTAACTTATATGGTATTATTTTTTAAATTTCTTTTTATACATGTTTAGGTGATGATGTACCATATATATGAATAAAACCATTAAAATAGCCACATATATTTTCTATTTCTCAAATATATTTTAGGTTAACAGATTCATCTTAATAAGTGGTTTTTTCATTCTCTCTAACTCTCCCCCCTTTGAAAAAAAGATTTATTTGTACATTATAATTTAATGGATTATAAAAATAATCCATTTCATAGTATACTATTTTATTCCAATATAAACATTTCAAAATATTCTTTTTTCTTCTTTTCCCCACTGCTTAATATTCAAAATTTTATGATATTAAAGTATGTTGTTTTTTGGAATTCTTCATTATTGGTAAGGCTCTTATTGAGGTACATATTCCATAATCATTATTCTATACACAGTAGATATAATTATACTCTTATAATCACTTTTCCTCAACCATATTAATACATAATTTTTATTTAAACCGTCATATTTTTAAAGTTATATTAAGGAAAAAAAGTTGAATTTTAGATGGATAGTACCTCTTTCATTGGGACTACTTATGAATGATCATCAGACGGTGAAGTGATCATATCACCACATTAATGATGTACTTTATCATCATAATCCTATTATAAATTTTTTCCGGAAAAAAATCTTATGATTTTTAATTCTCTATATGTGTTATTTCATATTATCTTAATTGAATTCTAAACCACGAAATTTCATATTTATTGAGTGTTTCTAATAATAAATATACTACATTATTTACTAATGATAATTTTTTTTCTTTCAACTTCTTCATCAATAATTATGATATTTGATTATAAAAATATTTCTAGATCCTTGATATTTTTTTATTCATCATCCAATTGTTCAATCTTGACATAAATTCTATTTTTCAAATTCAATTCAAATGCATGGAAATTCTCTTCATGAGTCTTGTTAATGTCATCCTTATATTGAAATTAATTAGTATATTTTCTTTAAAACATATAGAATTTGTCTTTATGATCCATGTTATATATTACAATGCCTCTAATATATTTAGAGAGATTTTTATGGGTATCAAATTTATTTTCTAATGCCTTCTCAAATTCCATAGACACTTTTTCAAACTGACTGGTTTCTTTCAGCATGATTTCTGAAATCATTATAATAAAAGAATCTAATTATTTTGGAAAATAATTCATCATATCCTTTAACATATCAATAAAAAAATATTGTGACATATGATCACTCACATATGTTCTTGTATTTTATTTAGTATAGTACTAGAAAAAAAATCGCATACCTCAAGATCACTTGAATTCCATGATCCTGTTGAGGTGGAAGGGATATCAAATAGCTTGGTGGTATACTAGAGTATATTTTCATATCCATTATGTAATGATATATTTTCTTTAGTTTTTTGGAATTGATCAACTGAAACCACTTATTCTTCTGAAAAGAGAGATAAATTTTTCAAACCCTTTTCCCTTAATTTATCATATTCTTTATAGTCTTAATATATATAGAATTCATATATAATATATATATATATATATATTCACCAAAACTATAATTTATTATAAATTTATACGGAGAACATAAAATATTTAAAATATAAAAACTTCATAAATGGATAATTCAATCAAATATGAACTTGTATATGTTACCAATTTAGTGGACCAATTGAGATGAAATCAGCATTGAGGTGGGGGAGGGGTGAATTAGTGTTACTGAATTTTAATATGATTTATATGATTTTAACACTATTATTATACCTTTTTCACTATTTAAGGTGATTTTATTTAATTTTATATATTCTCAACTTTATCTTCACATGAAATGAATCCAAAGAAATACACACACATACCAAGAACATAATGATTTACAAGGTTCACCTATCAAAAGGAATGTCTAATACTTTGTGTGAATCATTAAAACCTAGAATCACACTTACCATTATTAAAATAATAAATCTATTACACTATAGTCTTTAGATATTATATATTATTAATCATGTACACTTTTTGGTGAACCCAATAGTTAGGTATATCCTTCACATTTATAATGATATAGGGTTGTCAAAAAGAGAGTCCATCACTACTTTTGAACTCAAAAATCTATTGATTCACTACCTAGTTAATAGTTATATTCATTAATTATAAAAAAATATACATGAATTTATTTTTCATGTAAGTAGGTTTTGGTTTGTTCTTCTTATTAATATGTATAAAAAAACTATGCATACAACCCATCATTTTGATCTTCTTAACAATAAATTTTTTGATTCCTTTATTACATTGAATAAAGGATTATTTCTATATAAACAAAGACTTTACAGCCTTTTATAGTTACCTATTACTCTAATATTATTTAATTTTAATGCATAATTATATTTCATTTTGCCTCCCACTTCTTTTATGCTTCTATACATAATGGTTCTTCCAGAATATAACACTTTCAGATCTTCTCCATTTATCTTTGATATTATTGGATCTATATTTTTAGAACTTTATTGAGTCTCTTCCACACTAATTCTTTATTTTCCTATAATATATATATAATATTGGTTTTAACATTGGTTTCTTCTTTATTATTATTCATTAAAGTGTGTAAATACTCGATTTTAATTACCATGATTTCCATTAATTCAAATCCTCTCAAGTTCTTGGTTCTTGACATTGATAATAGACACATAACACATCCACTTAAAAATTACATATAAACCATTTGAATTCAATTAAAATCATAAATAAATGAAAACATGATGATATAATATAACAACGATGTATTTTTATGAAATATTTCTCTTTAAATAATTTTAATTCTTTTGTAGCTTGAATTGCAAGCAACCATGGGTTTAACCGAACCATGAGACAAGATTATTATACAATAACCATAATAACCTAGTAATTAATTTTGTTAGAATAAATATGAATAACTAATTTTTTAAATAAATGTAACTCAATATTAATATTTTAATTTCTTAAAAATGGTCACACATTTTTTAGTAAAATCGCATTATTCTTATAAAATTTGATTTCTATAAAAATGTGATTATCTTATTTTTATTTTCATAAGTTCTAGAATATATATTTTATAAAATAAATTTAATTTTTTTTTCTTCATTTAAAATTTATTCTTAAAATTGTTTTCTTTAATTTTCTAAAAACATTTAAGGAATTTTGAAAATAATGATTTTTATTGAAAATTGAATTTTTCCTTTAAAGTATTTAAAAGGTAAAATTATGTTTTGGATTTTAAGTACTTAATTTTGATTTAAAATAAAATAATTATGTTTTTTGAAAAGTATTTTATACATTAATTTATTATAAAAACATTTTATGTTTTAAAAGGTCGTTTTTTGAATAATTGGTTTTCATAGAATTTTAATGTTTTTATATTAAAATAAAATTTCAGATTTTGTGCTTTTAATTTTCAAAAATGAATACCAAATTTAGATTAATAAGGTCTAAATTTATTTATTGGGTCCATTTTATTTTTGGAAAATATGAATATTAACCTTGGTAAATTTTGTTATCATGATAAAGGGTAAATTTAGTAATTAAGGTTAAAAAATAAAGTATAAAAATAATAAAATGGACCCAAAACATGAAAAAATATATTTTATTAATATAATTATACCCTTAACACAAAAGGATATATATTAAGACGTTTATGAGATTTTTTTCACGAAAATGAGTTATATAATATTTAAATTAAAGAAAGACACAAAATGTCAATTTCTTTATCTTTAATATCCCTTATGTGTCCACATGGAGAAAAAGTTATGTTATGAATGAATATAACTTTATATTTTTAACTTAATAAAAATATTTTTATTATATATATTTTTGTTTGAATTTTTTGGTCACTTAGATGAGATTATGGTATTTATAAAATCTTATTTAATAATGATTTAACAATGTCACATTAATGTTTTAAATAATATAACATTTTTAATATAATTTTACCCAAAAAATATTAAAAAATAAATACTATTTTGAAATCTATAATATTTATCATAATCATGGTTTTTAAAAAAAATTATTATATAAATAATCATATTATATAATTACACAACACAGATGTAGTAATTATTTTATTAATGAAAATATCAAATAAATGTTATTAAAAATAATAAAATAAATATAATTTGATATAATTAATGTGATAAATTAATTTTATTGATTTCCATGACCTTTTAGGGATATAATAAAATATTTTTTCAAAGTTAACTTCTTTTCTAGATATTTTTAAAAGTCCAAATAATGATTAGTGTCAAAATTCACAATAATGACATTTTATCCAAATCTTATTTTATTAAATTATTTAAAAATAATAAAAATTATATAAAAATAAAAAAATATTACATGTTAAAAAATGTTATAAATTTATCATTTATGATTTAACTTACATCACATAAGTAAAATTTACAACCTTTTAATAATGAAAAATTGGTTACCTTAGTTAAAATTAAAATAGGTTAACAAAGGTTTAATCAAAATGATAAGTATTAACATAATACCAAAACCTGTCTAAAATATATTTATTGATGATGATATAACATTAACTCATATTATCTTTGAATAAATTTCCTTTTTTGGATATTTTTGTTGATATTTAGTTTGTTATAAATTTAAATTTTGAGAAATTTTCAAAAATTCCCCTACCTCAATTATAAAAATACACATCATCCATCATTTATTCACATCAAAATTGAGCCTTCATGATAAAAAATAACCCAAAAATTTCTATTCTAAACATTATAATCCACATTTATAGGTTCTGGTATTCTCAAAATACCAACCATACTATCCCGAAGAGAAAATATAAATGAAGTTTTCCAAGGAATATGTAATCCTCTCTACCGACTCTTCCAAGATTATTTATTCTTATACTTAATTTTCATGTGTTTTTTATAATATAAAGTAATAAATATAGTATAACCTATATTATGAGATGTTATTATGGTTATGGAATAACCATATTTCAACTTTTATCTATCCTACTAAAAACAAAAGTACCATGTGTGTGTACATACAATTTGTCATCTTCACATCATGGTGTAATCTGTTTTTCATCACTACTTTACCTGGATTCCTATAATAATGGAAATAATAGATATATATAATAATTATAAAATTATATTTATTCTATAATAAAATATATACCATAAACTTCCTTACCCTTTTACCATTAATGGAATGATAGCATCGCTTGTGTGTACGTACGGTCTACTATCTCCACGACGTGATGCGATTAATTTTTCATAATCAAAGTTAAATAATGATTATATAAATGAAAAAAATGAAAAAATATTATAAATATTACATTAATATAATTCATTAAAAGGTTTAACTATATCCTTTTCATAAAATTGGTACTTATATGACAAAACAAGCATAGGAAAATGAAGAAATTAACACCTAAAAGAAGAGTAATAATGAAATATTATTAACAAATGGGTGATAATATGATCGTAAATGATATCATAAATATGAATATGGTTATTTAATATGTTTATAACATTCTTTAATCTGTTATACTTGAGTTAAAAATATGTGTGAAGGAAATCAGACCCATGTTGAGAGTTAATTTCACAATCTCATTATTATTAGATATTTTTTATACATATCTACTGAGAAATATTCATCTTTCATGTCCATTTTTTGTAAAAAAATATTTCCAAAAATATTATTACTATTATTTTAGAAATTTTAATGTCATTTTTACTCTTGTTTTACTGCTTATAAAATGGTTGAAAAGTAATATTTTGTTGTTTTCCTAATGAGGTATGTTGTAACTTTTCCTGTAAAAGTTTGGAATGAATGTTTTTATTAACTTATACAGAATGAGTTGATATTTACACTTTAATGACACCTTAATTCCCTAAATCTTCCCTTAAAATATTAAATGTTTATTTTAGAAAGAATTTTTTTTCTTTAAAATTGTGTGGAATTTTAAGAAAAGAATTCATTTTCAAAGAAGAAATGATATTTTCATCAAGAATTATTTTCATGTGATATATTAAAATTATTTTCCATCTAAGATAACATTCATTGATGATACTTATGTTTTAATGGAAATATTTTTAAATTATATTATCCCTATTATTTCTAAAGCTGGTATATGTTTATTATGAAATGAGAACTATGAAACCCATCTCTTTTATATGGGTTGTGTTATGATTCAATGATGTTTATAAAACCCATTTCATTTCATGGGTTCTTATATGATGAATGATTTATATTCTTATGGCACACATATGTATGGTTTTCATTATTTTATGGGTGGGACCTATATCACCCTTTAATAAATTGGGTAAATATTTATATCTCTTACTATATATAGGATTGGAATGGGAAATGATCTCGGTTTAGTAACACAGTGCTAGAATGGTATGTAAACCTAATTCAGTAACACAATGATGAAATGGGGAGTGAACTCAATTTATTAAACAACTTTTCCACTCTTATGGTCTTGGAATTGATCCTTGACTCATATGGAAGTGATTTTTTATGCATATGTGTATGAAAAAAAAATCATGTCTTACTTTATAATCTCAAGAAATATGTTCTTTATGAACTTATATGATTTATCTAATGACATGATATCATGATGATTGATACATAGGATATAATTTTCATATGTTTTTATTATATTATTATGCCTCATTATTATTATATGATTGATATATCTATTATTTACCCTAATTGTGCATTAGATATCACACTTTCTTTTGTTTCTTTTACCATGATATATAGAAAGTTATTAATTAAGATGTGTCAAAAGGGGATATAATTATAAAGGAATAAGTGGTAGAGGATATAGATGTTTTATGAACCAATTATTTATATTTAACAGTTTTCAAATAAAATAAAACTATATGGTTATATTGTGGTTTTGATATGTTAAGTAACAAATAATATTCCATTTAGATGTAATATATTCATATGAAAAGTGTGGTCCATTATAGTTGGTATTATAGAAATGATTAGATATCATTTTAAAACTATGATGATAAATCCTTAGTAATAACCCTAATGATTAGTCTATGTATAGAATACAATCCAAGAGTTTTAGTGATGATCATAAATAACTTTGAATAAATCATAAGGTGTCATAAATAAAAAATTTATAAGTAATTTACCTTTATTATGTGGTTTTAGAATTATGATTAGTGTTGATCACACTATGATATTTGGTTTTAGTTAATGGTTAAAACCTGAAGGAATTGTGATAATACTGAATGTGATTGAAAATGCAATGATTTTCCTCCTGATAAATTGAATTTTATGGGATCTGGAATTAAAAAAATTATTGCTATGATCACACAACTTTCTCAAGATATTAAACTTAATGGACTTGCAAACGATAAAATGAGGGAAAATCATTCTGTTTAGTCCTTCAAGAGACAACATCAACCTTCATTCAGTGATTCTTCTGATCCCCTTGTGTCCAAACAATGTATTAATACAACTAAAAAGATATTTTTGGATATCTAATGTTCAGAACATGATAATTTCATTTTTTCATTATATCATTTGGAATATGAAGTGGATCAATAGTGTAATCTTATTAATAATATGAGGTAATGAGATAGAAATTACTATATATAATGGATGAGTTCAATAAATTAATTTTTAAAACATACATTCATTGTATTATTCATATGAATATGTATAAGGAGTTACTTGAGATTGAGATAAAGGATGATGAATCTGTTGGTACCTATGAAAAAAATTTATAGAACATGAAAGGAATTCTTATGGAATTTTCATTCAACTTGAGAGTAATGTTGATCAATTATTTTTTAGATTAAAACCAAGTCTCTAGAGGGAATTATCCATAAGGTACTTTAGTAGCTATGATGGAATCGGTCGATGTGCTCTCAAGGTTGATATGGCGATTGGAGTCAACCATCAATTTTATGGGTTTGATAATAAGATAAAATGTAATTCAAGGTAAAATCCAAAAACCATTGTGAAAAGAATATGACCTTTCCTTTATTCTAAAATTATGGAAAGAAAAATAGAATAAATTTTCTTTAGTGGACTAGAGAATGTTTTTTAAGTGTGGAAAAGAATTTCATTGGGAAATTTACTACCGAAGTGATGGGAAAGGATATCTAATTATATAAATAGATAAAGGCTATATATAATTCACCTCCCACACTTCAATTTTACAAGTTTATGGAAAATGTGTATCTTTCAAATCAATTCACTAATCCAAGGGTTATTTATGATGATCAACATCAGTAACCTCTTAAATCTAAAGATAAAGGTAAATCACATGCTATCATTACTAGCGATGTGGAGTACGAAAATTAATTGGTGAAAGCTAAACTTTCCATCCACTCTAAACCATCTAATGTTTTGTTTGATTTTGGATACACCCAATATTTTATTTCAAACAATTTTCTATAGATATCACTGTATCACATCAACAATTAGATGGTGAGTTAGCTATGAAAAATCCTAATGGCACAATGGTTATTGATAAACTAAAATCATATATACTTTTTTTATTTTCATTTAGTTAATTATTTTTATTAATTTATTCAATAATTAATTTGGTATGTGTTTAATTTTTCAAAAAATAGGATTTTAAAGTTTCAAATGGGAAAATGTAGAAAAAGATCATAATTTTCCTATTACACATCGTGAAACCTCATTACATGATGTATAATAGAGTTTCACAGCATGCTACAAGTCATGAATAAATTCATGAGAAAAATTATGTGAAGAATCTAGTACACATTGTGAGATGAAGATACATGTTGTGAAAGAGTTGAAAGAACTTCCCACTCTAGAGATTAAATTGGAAGTAAGGTATATGTCATGAGCCTCGGGTAAACAACATGAAATGAGTCAAATATTCAAATATTGAACAAGATGCGTGTAGATTCAAAATCCATGAAGGAATACATTGATTGAAATTGCACGATGTGAATCCCATTACACATAGTGTAATTTTTCACCAATAAATAAATTAATAGGGAAGTAGATTTGAGAGAGAGCTCTAAATCAGGAGACCTTTGCATTTTTCATTCCCCTCGTGATCTGTATTACTCCTTTCCCTATAAAATCAAAATTTATTAGTCTATTTTTCATTTATTTTGCTTTAATACAAGCATCATGGATTATTTTTCAACATTATCTTCATTCCATTTTTGCATCATCGCCATCATCACTGATCATTAACTAACTCTTGTGGCATTCATCTCTGCTTTCATTTCAAGTAGGTAGTTAATTTCATTTTGATTTACATTTCCTGATTCTAGTTACATGCTCATTCTAATCAGTCAACATACATTATTTCATGTTTTTAAACTATTTAAACTCTATTTTCCTTAGTATGTAGAGTATGATTTCCATTCTTCATTCATTCACATTTAATCCTACCATGTATGGCTAAACCACACAGGGTAGGAATCAGGAGTAGGGTCATCTGAACTTAATATTATATTTAATTCTCAACATGGTAAAATTAAAGTTTAGTAATTAGGATAAAAGTTAATTTCCTTTTTAATTCATTCAAGCATCCCTGACACCGGGATATTTGAGTGAAGGACCCTATACTAGTTGGAGTTATTAGGATATGAACAATAGCCTAAAATATATTTTGACTTAGAATTCAATCTTAATGCATCTTGGTTGTCACTATTTTCTAATAAAGGAATATTTACCTCTTAGGAAGAACTGGTTAATTTGACCATAGTCAACCAGTGACCTCCTCTTGCTTCACAGCCGAAACCTTAGGATCCAACCATGTTAGAATTAAGATCAAATTTTCTATAGATACCTGAAATTGGTCAGGATCCCTCTCTTATTCCTAAAGTAAACTATCAACTCTCTATAAATAGAAAACTCAAATTAAACCAATTATAAAAGACTCTTCACAAAAAGTTCCAATAAATAGGTCGGTAGTTCCAACTTACACTCCTAATGGGATCAACTCTGTACTTTCAATATACTATGACTTAATATCAAGTGAAGTTTGGGAAATAATACAATTCTAATATGACCGCATCCCACATTAATTTAATCGATGTTTGTGGGCATGTAAAATTTTGGTATTGTTGTCAAGGAGGTACCACTATGCTTCACATAGTCAAACCTCTAGAAAATAACTAGGATTACCTTTCCCTCTATTCCTTTCATTATTTATCTTTTTCAAGATGAAACTATGTCCCTTCTCTTGTGGAATAGTGCATGTACCAAGGTACTTTGACTCATTATAAGAGCCTTGAAAAAAAAGAACATTTATCCATTGACCCCAAGATCTAACGGTATCTCTCTACATGCCTCTAGTCAAACATGGTTGATCAACACAATCAGGAAGGACCCAACCCACCTAACCTTACAAACATGCAACAAGTAATTTTTGGAGAGCACCTTATTCACCAATAGAAAACCATCATGGATTATGGATTTCCATAAATCCATGGTTACACAATAAGAATAGTGAATCCTCCCATTCAAGACCATACTTTTGAAATAAACCTAGGACTCATTCACATGATCTAGAAAATTGGGTATTTTAGTGGACTACAAAGTGAAGACCTACATGAGCACATCTCTAACTTCATGGAACATTACGATCCCTTTCTAAACTAGGGAGTATCATCAAACACTAATAGAATTTTTTTCCCCATTCTCTCTGAAAGACAGAGGCCCTGATTGTCCAAATATTCAACCTCTTGAGTAAATCACAACTTGGGATGATCTAGCCAAAAAGTTACTAGACAAATATTTCCCACCAATACGGACATGGAAACTCTAAAATGACATTCATAATTTCACTCATACTGAATGAGAGTCCATATGGGGAGCTTGGGATAGATTCAAAGAACAAATTAGGAAGTTCTCACAACATGGACTAGACATGTAGATTTAGTTTCAAACATTTTACCAAGGTCTCCAACCATCCACATGAACTTCTTCAATTTTTCTGTTGATGGAGGACTAATGTTTAAGACACCTGAAGCCAAATGATTCATATTAGATTAAGTCTTTAACAATTAAAGTCTATGTAAAAATTTTCATGACCCCCCACCCCCCAAAATGTGTACCCCTCCTAGGCTGGAAATGTGAGAAGGGAGATAGTGACCCCCAAGTCCCGACTCCAGTAGGCCCCGGGTTGGTGACTAGCATCGAGGGTATAGTAAACACACAAATAGGAGGCATTAACCTCTAAGAGAACACATGCGGAAGAGAGAGATAATATAAACACCAAAAAACTCCATGTTAGATTTCAATATAAAAGAAATCCCAAGTTAACATATGTAATGTCATGAAAAAACTACTACAACTGAAAGGGAAAACTGAAAGTACCAAAATAAAGTAAAAACAGTAGCGACCATGAAGCCCAAACAACTCTGGAAACCCCAAGATAGTAGTAACTATCCTGATCTCCAACTTTCCCCAAGTGACCTAAAAAAATTATATATACATAGAGTGAGTATAACAGTATACTCAGTAGGATCCTCCCCGGATCCTCTCATGAAAAAGTAAAGAAACCATGCTAAAGTACAATAAAGAACAAGTGAAACTAACTCATCACCTAAATAGGTGTACTAAGTTCCTAGCCTCAACATGGATACTCTCACCAATTATCACATACAAGAGAATATAATATAATAAATAATATCAAGGGTTTCCCGCTACCACTTCCCCACTAGTTTGCCGCTTTGCCCCAACATTGCACATCCTAAGCATCTCTCTCCAAAAAGGCTTTCCCATAGATACCTGGGAAAATCACCACAATATGCACCTTGTACAACACAACCGCTATTTCCATTTGACCAAAGTAACCATCTAGTTTCTGGGAGCCACCACAGCTCGCATAAAATGTATCATATGTCGGGAATTATCCCTCAATCCATTACAACCCATACACCAAGTAAGGATCCTTAAGCCATCATAGACTATACACATTACACCTATAATAGTCCATAGGGAACTATATCCATAATATATGTGTGTGGATAACCATAATCCATTACAACCCTCTACACACATATATGGGAAAAACTAATTGTTGTTCCTACAAGTACAAGTAACTACCAAGCGAATAGAGCGGGTCCAAAGGGAGAAGTCATCCATCCATCCTCCCACTGGAATGTTGGAGGAAACACCCCCCCCCCAAGGCTCAGAATCCCCAGGGTGTTAGTTTTCCTAACTGATGGGGTGGAGTAGCAAATATAAACACAAAAAGTATAGAATATACTATAGCTCACAACCACACTATGGGAATAACCTAGTCTTAGACTCAACTACAGTTGACGTCTCTCAAACTCCCAGCTGATACTATAAATACTAGGTATCCTATAATCACACAACCATTTAAATAGCTACATTAGATTACTTTATCCTTTTTATCTATTGCACTTTATGTTAATTAATTCTTTAACCATTAATAAACTGTTATTAATTCTACATTACGTTTAATTAGCATCACACCCAAAGTAAACTATTCCTTTAAATTAAAACCTTAGCATTTAATCCCAACAAGATCCAACCCCATTGGTTGACATCATTTATTCAATCATTTATTAACAGCATTATCACTTTCCCATATTCCTAGGAATTCTAGAAAAACCTTCTAAGCTACCAAACATGAGGAACTCAACACAGTGAGTAGATGAACTACCCTTCAAGTTTTTTTCCACCTATAGCAAGAGTGTAGACCCATCCTCCCTCAATAATCTAAACATGGAAATAACGCGGCATACCCCACGTGTCTTCACCCCTTTTAGAAGGAGGGTAAGCAAGACCAGCTGCCTTGAGAAGTGGAGAAAGTAAAGTAGATAAATGACCAACAAGATTCACCAAGAATCCAATCATTCAAATCCAACCTATTTCATCATCTCTGGTGTCCTCCCCAATACCCACATTAATAAACTGATGCATCTTTTCACTCTAGGCATCAACTACTACCACAACAACTAGGCCTCCCTGTACCTACATCTCACAACATTCATATGGGATCATAAAACATCAAAAGTAGAAGTAAAAAAACATCATATCAACTGGGCTCTTGGTCCTTAAAAAGTCATCTAGCATTCACACATAATGAGCACTCATGGTTCCAAAACACAAGGTACTCGGCCTTACAAGCAAGATGGTAACTCAGATCCCTACTAGGAATTATCTTTTATCAAACAGCTGGTTCTTTAATCCATCAAGAATTAACTAATTTATTATTTGTAAGTTCCAACTATGGGAAACCTAAATAGTAAGGTATCAAAAATTTACTAAACAGTTAATTGAAATTCCTTTAATTAATTAACAAAAAGCATCAACATACCTCTGGCTCAACAATTAATTCAATTAAACATACTTACTATAACAACAACCAGATTCATTTACATACCTTTTTATCATTGAAAAATAATTAAAATTAATCCCAATTTACTTTATTTACCAATTTCCATCAATAATGACATGCTAAACAAGTAAATCATTGATATCACACTATTTATCAAAATAAGAGGTAATAACATATGATCGATACCAATTTATTTATCCGGTTTAAATATTTATTATGTTAATTCCATTGTGATCCAGTGGGATAAAACATGTTAACTCTATATTTTCATGTAAAATAATAGGGAATCCGTGAATCCCTAACCTCAAAAGGTTCTTGACATTCTCTACATGATAATGATCCAAGAAATGGATCGTGATTGCCTCCCCCCGCGACAACTGCATCCACCTGGGGACTCCATGACACGACCGCACCAACCGAAACCTAATAAAACTCCATTAGAAACATGAAGATCACATTCCATAAAATGTAAAGGAGAAATAGGAGTGGAAGTATCGAAGAAAAAACAAAAACAAAGGTAGATAATACCTTCTATTAATGGTGGATCGGCACCTTCTACTTGCACCAAAACAGGGGGTGCACATGCAGTAGGAAGAAACTTCAAGGGGAAATGATCCACGGATTAAGATTCGATCACACCACTCCTATGGGAAGAAGAAAAGGTTCGAGAATCTCTCACCAGGGAACATGAAGGTAGAACAAGGGAAGAAGATACCATTTCCCTTTTGAAGATTTAATGAAGCAATGGTGTAAGATACACTGGATTTTCCATTAAAATCAAAGTGCATTAAACCACGCAGTTTGACCAAGAAAAGGCATCCTAAGCCTTAGAAAAATTAATATAGGATTTATGGGCTTTGAATCAGCATTAAATCACTTAAAAATTCATTTAATGAATTTTTATTTAAAGAAAATGTTAATTGGGTGAAACTCTAGGAAGCTGAAAACATTGTACATCTACCAACAGTTGGAAACATTGTACACCTACCGACGGCTGGAAACACTTTACACCTACCGACGTCTGGAAACACTGTATTCCTACCAATGTCTAGAAACATTTTATACCTACTGACTTCTAGAAACATTGTACACCTACCAACGTCTGGAAACACTATACACCTACTAATGTTTGGAAACATTGTACACCTACCGACGTCTATAAACACTATAAACCTACCAACGTCTGGAAACACTATACACCTATCGACGTTTGGAAACATTGTACATCTACGGACGTCTGGAAAGACTGTACACCTACCGATATCTGGAAACATTGTACATATACTGATGTTTGGAAACAGTTTGCACCTACCAACATCTGGAAACACTATACACCTACCGACGTCTGGAAACACTGTACACCTACCAACATCTGGAAACACTATACACCTACCGAAGGTTGGAAGCACTGTACACAAAACTGAAAACACTATTCAAAAAACTATAAATTTGGAAAATTGTTGGGGATAAGTCACCTAGACCTCCCAAAACACCTCAGACACTAGTTTTCAGCAATGGGATGGATCGGAGAGGAATGGACCATTAAAAAATTTATTGTGGACCACCTCACTATGGCATCCACAAATTGGATGAGAACACAAGACTATAATCACAAGTTGAAGAGCTCAAAAAGAAGGTAGAATAATTCCAATTTTCTACTACACAGCCCCCTCCTACTCTAATAATGGAAATAAAGTCATGTGAGATGTGTGGTGGCCCACACTTATACCAATACTACAAGTTAGGAGTTGAAGAACCATAATCTTGTGATTTTAATTACACCAATTACAATCAACAGAATCCACCATTCCAATAGCAGTAGTAGTTTTATCAGTAGAGGCCAGATCAGCAGACACCACAAAGTAACCATGGCTTTTATCAACAGTTAAGTGGTCAAGAACCATTTAAAAATGAAGTACCATCGAGGTACCCTCCCATGAATTATGTACCAAGACCACAACAACAAGTTTAGAAACAAACTTTCCTTCAAAGAGCATAGTAGCAGTTTCAACAAGCTCAACCAAGGCCTCAGCAGAAACCTTCCCCTCTCCAAAGTAACTTAGATAACCTCCTAGCTACTTTTGTTGAAAAATAAGACTAGTGAATGAAAACTCAAGAGAAAGAGATGTAGAACCAACAAGATGACTTGTAAAATCTCAAAGTTCAAATGGATCATATCTCAAATACCTTGTCTGATAGATTACCAAGTACTCTACCTAGTAATACAGAGCCATACCCAAGAGAATAAGTTAAGGTTGTAGTATTGAGAAGTAGAACAAATTTTGATTTGACAATAATTAGGTGGAAGATATGAAAGATAAACTGAATAACTAAAGAAGAAACCACTAATAAAAGAAGAAAAAGTTGATGGGACCGCACCAGCAACACCTCAGGTGGTATGACCTGCTACAGACACCCAAACTCCTGAGAAACCAAAAGAACTAGTTTATGTTTCCTCATTACTATACAAGTCACATCTTCCTTTTTTATAAATATAAATAGAAGACTGAAAAGAGTAATAGTACAATAAGTTCTTGGAAATGTTTAAGAAACTACATATCAACATACTCTTTGCATAGTATATTGATCAAATTCCAAATTATGCCAAATTCTTTAAGGATATGATGTCCAAAAAAAAGAAAAATTTAATATTTTAGTGTCATCTCACTAAATGAAGAATCCCCTATTGTTGTTCAGTAGAAAATCCCACTAAATATGCGAGACCTCATAAGATTTTCAATCCCATGTACTATCGGAGAATGAAAATTTAGAAGATCTATGTGTGATATTAGAGCCAACATCAACTTAATAACAATGAGTGTATTTCGTAATTTGGGAATCCAAGAGATCAAAACAACTTGAGTTTCACTACAACTTGAGGACCGATCACTGAAGTACCCTAGAGTATTTCTCGAGGATGTGTTAGTTCAAGTTAAAAAAATTATCTTTCCAATAGACTTCCTAGTTCTAGACATGGAAGAAGAAGGTGACGTCTGCATTATACTTGAAAGACCATTATTATCCATAGGAAATTCTCTAATATATGTGAATCAAGGATTTCAAATATTTTTATTTAGAGAATAATAGGTAGTCTTCAACCTCATCAAAGACATAAACAATTAGAGTATTACATTGATTGTAATTCCATCTCTCTTACCCAAGAATTAAATGAATACATGTCCATATATTAAGATAGTGAGGATTAACTCTCATATGTGGAATAAGAGTATAATTTTGAAGAAGTGAGATTCAATTAACCTCTCACAAGTGATATCTTCCCACCCTTCACTCCTTAGTTATTCGACCACCAACACTGGAGTTGAAGACTCTACCCATTACCCTTATGTGTTCATACTTAGGAGATTCAACCTCTCTATTAGTAATCAAAACTATGAAATATCTCAGGCACAAGCATAAAAATTGGTTGAAGTCTTAAAAATATAAAAGAAGTAAATTGTATAGGGAGTAGAAAATATCAAAGGAATCGGTTTGACTATATACACTAATAAGATTCTACTTGATGATGATGTGAAACCCAAATGTAAACCTAAAAGATGGATTACACCACCAATGAAGGAAGTTGTTAAAAAGGATGTACTAAAGCTTCTAGATGAAAGAATAATCTTTTCCATATCTAATAGTGAATGGGTAATCCCACTATAAGTAGTTCCCATGAAAGGTGTACTTACATTGGAGAAGACTAATGAAAATGAATTGTTCTCAACACACACCATCATTGGATGGATAGTTTTAGTGGATTACAGAAGCTTGAATGTGAGAATAATAAAAGATAATTTCCCTCTAACATTAATGGATAAAATGTTAGAAAGACTTGTAGGAGATGAATTATACTATTTCCTAGATGGATATTCATGATACAATCAGATTGCAATCAACCCAACTGGTTACTCAATGACCACATTCACTTGTCCATTTTTCACCTTCGCCTAAAGGTGTATGTCATTCAGTATGTGTAATGATCCAAAAACATTTAAAATATTCATGATTCATATTTTCCTTGATATGGAAGAGGAATTATTAGAAATATTATTAGATGAATTATCAGTTTATGGAAAATAATTTGAAGACTGCTGAAGAAATCTGGAGTTTGTAATATGATGATGTGAAGAAAAATACCTAGTTTTGAATTGGTAAAATGTAATTTTATGGTTCAAGGAGTCATGGTACTCTGAATTAAAATTTATAGATAAGTCATAGAAGTCGATCATACTAAGATAAAGTTAAAAAAGTATTTACTTGAACCTTCAACAATTAAGGGTATAAGAAGATTTCTAGGCCATGTTAGATTTTATAGGCAATTTGTAAAAGACTTTGAAAAAGTTTACCACCCATTAAAATAGATGTTGTCAAAATAAGCTCCTTTATAGTTCACTAAATAATGTTGAAAGTCATTAAATAATTTAAAGATAATCCTAATATCATCCCTAGTAATCATTTCACCTAACTGGGATAAGGAATTCAAATTGATGTGTGATTCCAACGATTTTTTTGTTGGATCTATTTTAGGATAACGAGTTGGTTGCATTATCTTTACTATATATTATTCCATTCATATAATGAATGAATCCCAAGTCAAATAAAAACTATTGAGAATGAACTCTTAGTCATTTTGTATGCCTTTGAGAAATTTTTCTCATATCTGGTCTTATCCAAGGTGATTGTTTACACCAATCATGTTACCATAAGGTATCTAATGAACATGATGGATAACAAGCCATGGATAATAAGGTGGATCCTAATTCTTCAGAAATTTGATATTTTGATCAATGATGCCAAAGGAACAAAAAATGTGATCACTGATCATTTATCCTGACTTCCTCTACCACTCATCAAGGGCGACGATGATACTAACATGGAAGTTGACTTTCCTGATGAAACTCTTCTTATCATTAAGATGAAACCATAGTTCTTTGATATTTGTAATTATCTTTCTATAGGATTTATGCACCAATACCTATCATATCAACAAAGGAAAAGATTTATTGCTAAAGAAAAACATTAATACTGGGATGAACCACTCATGTTCAAGCATTGTGAATATGGCTTGTTGCGACATTATATTTTCTAAAATTAAATCCCAAATGTAATAGAAATGTGTCATACATCACCAATAAGAGGAAATCATGGACTCTAGTGAACTATATCAAATATTCTACAAATTTTACTTTTCATTCCCACTCTACACCAAGATGTAATGGAATTTTTTCAAAGATGTGATAGGTTCCAAAAAACTGGGAATATTGGAAAAAGGAAAGAAACTCCTTGAAATCCAATAATAGAAGTTGAAATATTCAACATATGGGGAATAGACTTAATGGGACTATTTCAAAATTCACATAGAAAGTCCTATATTCTAGTTGGCGTTGACTACGTCTCAAATTGGGTATAAGTTGAAGCCATATCACATGACATGTGACAACTTGGTCCCAATGACAGTACAGCCACCCCGCCTTAACATGGTCATCGGGTCTTGGCCCACCAGGTACCACTAGTTACCCCACAGACACATGGTCCCCACCCTAGGGGCCACCCACATGCCCGAATGGGTCATCTGACAAATGATATTCCCTACAGGCCAACACATGTCCTTTCCAGTGTGTTTTGTCCTCACTCACACACACCCTGGGAAACATCCAAGAAGGTCACCCATCCTGATCACTACTCAAGTCCAGGCATACTTAACTATGGAGTTCTAATCAGGTAGGTTCCCGAAAAGGAAGTTGCACCTTGTTGAAATGAGTCATATCATTTATCCATTTAACCCTTTATCATTTGGGAGTGTTACATGACACAACAAAAGTGGTTATGAATTTCCTAAAAAAGAATGTGTTCTCAAGGTTTGGATATCCAAGATTACTCATTAGTGATCGAGGAACAAATTTCACCAACCATTATGTTAAATAATTACTAAAAAATATAGAATATGGTACTATATTAGAAGTCCCTACCACCCAAAAACAAGTGGGAAAGTGGAATTTTCAAATAAGGAGATCAATAAAATCTTGGAGAAGATTAAAACACAAGTTGAAGTAACTGGAGTTTGAAACTGAATGATGCATTATGGGCGTACTAAACTACATAAAAACACCCATAGGGAAAACACCATTCATATTAGTTTATGGGAAACCATTCTATCTTCTACTTGAACTAGAGCATCAATTGTACTGAGAAATTTAAAAGGTGAATTTGGATTCTGATAAAGATGGAGAAGCTCGTATGCTACAGTTGGATGAATTGAAATAAATAAGGAAGGATTCATATGAAAATGCCAAAATCTATAAATAAAGAACAAAAAATTTCATGAGCAATTCATTCCAAGGATTATCTTTGTCCTAGGGAATAAGGTCCTCTTATTCAACTCTAGATTGAAATTGTACCCTGGTAAGATGAAATATTGATGGTCCAACCCGTTCGAAGTCGTTCAAGTTTTCCCTTATGGGACCATTGAAATTCAGAGAGAGGGTGGACCAACTTTTAATGTTAATGGTGAAAGATTGAAAATATTTCAAGAACCCTTTCATGAAGGTTGTGTCATCATCCTTAAGTTCATTTGGGCCTTAATTGAGTCATGCTCTCATAGTTAAATGAATTGATGACTAAGAGGAAACCAAGGGTAGGTCATATTAGACTAGATTAGATTAGGATAGAATTAAGAAAGCACAATATATTCTAGTAGTTAGAGGCTATATTTTGAACAAAATTTGAGATAAAATGTCAATTACACATCATGTAACCCTTTTACACAACATGTACCCTTTCTACCCAAAATTTAAATAAAATCATAATTACATGACGTGAGATGTGGTAACACATCGTGTAACATCTTGGGTTAGTTATTTATAGATGTAGGTCATGAACCCTAGGTTCATGACCCACACCTGCCCCCTCCCCTGGCCCTTTGTATTACTCATGCCACCCCCTCTCCTTCTTCCTAACCACCTGAACCCACCCCCACTACCTTCTCCTTCTCTCCCCCCTGGTTGCTTGCACCTGAACCCTACTCCCTTCCCCTCCAACCCACCTCAAAAAACACCACCCGAACATTCTCTCCCTTCACTTCTCTAGCCGCTTTCACCCGAACCCTCCACCTCCCCTACTATCTAGGTTTCACCAACCTACACCATCCCTCAATAGAACTGCACCTCCCTAACATCCAGCCAGAAACTTCCCTTCTCTCATCATGGCTAGGACCAAAAAGTTTATAATAGAATCCTTCGAGTATTCATCAGACCATGAAGAGTGGCCACCAGTGAAATGACCATGTGGCTTCAAACATCCCACACTTCCCGCAGCAACTTGTGTTGTGCCAGCTACTCATGCTGAGTCCTCATATAGCTATGAGGACTCATCCAGTGATGAAAACCTCCACCTGCAAATTTTCTTGTGATTCTCTTACCCGAAGCATCATTTCAACCACACCCAACTGCAAACAAATCCCATGTTGATGAACAAGACTCTAACTTTCCCATCCTCACCCGCTGGAACATCATTGATGACATCATCAACCTCCTTGAGACACTATATTTAGACTGCATTATTGAGGTATGTAAGGAGACATACATGGATATGTTTCTAGAATTTCTGTCTAAATTTTAGGTGTTGGTGGATATCCTATGATTCCTTCTGGGTGGCCGACCACATGATCTTTCATTGAGTGAGTTCGGCATTGTCCTAGGAATCTATACAGAGGAGTTTTCCGCATCTGATGTATTTATAACACTATAGATACTTCTACCACGATCTGATTTGAGGTTCCTTTGGAATATGGCTTCACAAGATCCTCATATAGCACATCAACCATGGATCACAAAATCCATCTAGTTGCATATCCTTGCTTTACAGATACTTCATCAATATTCGATGCATGTGTGATTTTCCAGGGAAGATTCGCATGGGAACATGATCCAGGTAGACGTTCTCATCTTGGCAGTATCCATGGGTGGACCATCTATAAACATGGATGCACAGTTCACCTACTACTACAAGTCTCATGCATAGTGGAGTAGATATACCTTGATGGGAAGTTCATTCATTACCCACCTAGATAGACACATTGTAGTTTTTGATACGGCTCTTCCAGACACCTATCTTGGCCCCATAGAGATCATTGATTTTGTTATGCTGAAAAAGATGAAAGTTTTAGTGAGGGAGTACAATATCAACCACTAGGAACCAAGCATTCATGAGACAGCACCCATAGTAGACCCACCACTAGCAGCAGACCCTACAAGGCTCATCCACCCACCACTTCCCTATCTACACCACACACCTATATCCCTACCCCTACCACTACAACATCCAATACTTCTCCACCCACCCATCACACCCCACCATATCACTGGGCTATACATTTATGTGTCCTGGAGAACCAATGATAGATTTCCACCCTTCTACATCATCCCTTTGTAGAGATTTCCAATTTTACCACCCCACTACCACCATCTTCTTCCACAGACACTCTAATAACACCAACACCCATTGGACCCTCATCTTATACTTCTCCCACACCACCCACATCCCACATTGAGCTTCCCTTAGACATCACTGACCCTACTACCCAGTAGAAGTACCTAGTTAACCAAGCTCAGTGGGGCAGGGGATTGGTCGTTTCCACTACCACTGAGGTTCCCTTCATCGATCTAGATTTCAGACTTATGGCCCCACTCCGGATCGACACCTCTCCACCACCAACCCCATCCAATATTTCCAGCTTCGTGACTCCACCCTTGGTTACTGATCAAACCTCCACTACTACCACCGTGACCACTAATCTGTTCAGACAGCTAACACTATCACCCAATGGAAGGCAGATGTTGGAGAAGATTTTTAGTTCTGATGACTGATCAATGTCGGCCATTTTTCTCATTTTTTGTTGTGAAATGTTAGTGATAGGGCTGGATTTTTTCATAGTTTCGTCTATATTTTCCCATATTTTGTACTGCTTCACTAATTTATATATATATGGGAACTGGTTTTTGCATCACTTTTACTTGGATTGATGTTCATATCTTTCAAATTTTTAATATTCATTTCTAGATTCTATATGTCATCTATGGTTGTCTATGGATCTATAATACCACCTATTCTAACTCAACAAGTGACTCAACGCATGGCCGAAATAGAATATCAACTTCAGCACCACTCACAGAAGATTCATGTATAATAGAAACCACCTAGAGTTGTGATACCATTCCTTCCACATCTGATTCACGATCACGCTACTCCGGAAGTCATCAATCATGTCAAGCGACCCTACAAGTTGGAGGACACTACCACTAGTAGCTATAAACTCCATAGGATATTGAGCCGATGGACATCACTGTAGGATGTTTTGGTACATCAGTCTTGTGGACGACATTCTTATTATCACTTTATTGGTGGAAACCCATAGTTCATCACTTTTATAGTTTGTTTCATCATACTAGATTCATTTTATTTTTGTTTTGAGACTATTTTAATATTCATTGTAAAAATATACTGCATTTAAATAAAATTAGTTACTCATTCTCATCATAATGTGCACCTTTCTGTATTTCTACATACTCATATTTTAAACCTATGGACTAATGTTTCATCTAGTGAAGTATTTTTTTTCTAAACCATTTTTTCAGGTGACCTATATTTAGCATCACCACAACCCATGTTCCCTCATGGAATTCCAATACTTAAAGGGAGCTCTCGATTCACTCATTTTTTAAATTTTCAAACTAAATTTTCATTTTTTTTTATGATATTTATTTGATAGAAAACTCCCATAATAATTTCATAGACAATGCGAATACTATATCATTCTAAGTGTGGGGGAGTTTTCATTATTTTTATTTCTGATACATATAAATTAATTCTTGTTATCGTCTATCTAGGAGATATTTTTCAAAATTGGAAGCATGGTTTAAACCTGAAAAACATTATTACCATTTAAATAAAAGAAAAAGAGAAAGTTAGGAATTGTTAGAATCCATTTTTTTCCTCTTTTTATATTTTTATTATGATTTATGATCTTAGATATATAATTAAAATTCAAAATTTTTGAAATTATGGTTAATTGACTTATTACTTGGATTTATTTCCTTTGTGATTTCCATCTTATATTTTTATTCTCATTATCGAGAGGATTATAAACCTACAATTTTATATTCTTTTCTGATCATATTTCTTCAGTGACACCTGGGACATGTAAACCTATCATAACTTTAATTGAGATCTTATTGAGTCTGCAACTGAACAAGTACAATTTTAAAATGATTGAGGAAATATTTTTTGAGCTACTTTTTTCTGAGAACTACCTTGCATATTTACTTAATTTAGCTCATTGTTTCCATGAATAATCTTTTAGGATGAAACTATTTCAAGTTGATTATCCCTTTTTACCGTACTCTTTGTGTAATGCATGACTTTACTACAGAACAAGTGTAGAGGAGTCTTTCAGACAGCATAGATTTATTATGTTTCCCATCAGACCATTTGAGTTCGATCCATTTATACTTTGTATCATTTCACTTATATCTTGTTCCTTTGAAAAATTCAAAAGGAAACATTGACATGGGTTGTGTATCAAGAAGGTCAAAAATCACCATTTCTAGACCAATTAATCCTCTAAAAGATCATATTAGGTTATGGGTGGATGTGAGATCTTTCCTAGATATGAATTCCAAAAAATAAAAATACCAAAGAAAATGAAAGGAATAGGTTACCCTTCTGTACTTACTTGACATATACATGGATACAATTTGATCTGATATGAGTATAGACATTTTTAGCTTGGGGAAGTCATGTTATTACACTTTTCACTACATTCATGATTTATATTTTAGATCTTACACTCATTTTTAGCTTGATTTCACTATTTAACCACTTTCCCAGAGCCTATAAGTCACTAGAACCTAATTTTTGAAGACCTCATGACTAATTTTATAATTTTCTTTACAAAGTGGAGATGATAAAACTAATGCAAGCTGATAGTTAGGATCATGTACTCAAGGTATGACCATAACTGTAATTTCATTCTACCCTGAATGGTGAGTGAATATTCATTGTGAGGTAAATTGAAAATGGGTATAGAATTCAAGAAATAGTTAATAGATTGTAATTAAAATATTATAATTTGTTTAATGATCTAAGCTATGAGGCATAAATAATTTTCTATACAAGGATGATTCTAAAGAAAAAACTTTTCTTCTTTAACTTAGTTTTATTTTCCTTAACATAATAAATGTTTCCTATTTTAAAATTCAATAATATTTTTAAAATCACTATTGAGACCTTTTTTCTTGAGGACAAGAAATTTTTCAAGTGTGGGGGAATTTCATAAGATGAAATCATATATACTTTTTGATGACATTTAGTTAAGTATTTTTGTTAATTTATTAAAAAATTCAGTTGGTATGTGCTTAATTTTGTAGAAAATAAGATTATGAAGTTTCAAAAGATAAAATATAGAAGAAGGGCGGAATTTTCCTATTACAAATTGTGAAACCTCGTTACACAATTTGTAGTTGAGTTTCAAAGTATATTTCAGGTCATGAAGCAAGTTGTTATGGATTTCAGGATAAAATACAAGTAAAGAAGCTAGTACACATCGTGAGATGAATATACAATTCATGAAAGAGTTGAAAGCACTACCCACCCTGGATATTAAGCTAGAAGAAAGATAGACATCGTGAGTCCTAGGTACATGACATGAAAGGAGTAAAATATTCAAATCTTGGATGAGAAACGCATTAGATATGTGTACATTCAGAATCCATGGAGGAATACATGGATCGGAATTACTTGATTTAAATCCCATTACCCTTTGTGTAAGTTTTTTCCTATAAATAAAGTAGTAGGGCATAGAATTTGATAGATTACTCCAGAGAAGAATATATTTGTGTTTTTCATTCCCCTCATGTTACCTATTACTCCTTTCCCACTATACTCTAAATATATTAGTCTCTTTTCATTTATTTTGTTTCAATACATGCATCATGGATTATTTTTCAACATCATCTTCATTTCCTTTTTTTCATCATCGTCATCATCAAAAATCATCAACTAAATCATGTGGAATTCATCTCCTCATTCATTTCAAGTAAGAAGTTAATTAAATTGTGATTTACATTGCTTTATTATGGTTTCATGCTCATCCCAAATAGTAAACATAAGTGATTTCATGTTTTTTAACTATTTAAACTCTATTTACATTCTTCATTCATTCACATTTAATCCTACCATGAGTGGATAAAACAACCAGGGTAGGGATCAAGAGTAAGGGAATTTGAACTTAATAAGATCTTTAATTATCAACTTGGTAACATTAAAGTCTAGTAATCAAGATAAAATTTAATTTTCTTTTTGATTCATTCAAAAATTCCCAACCATGGGATATTTGATTAAAGTACCCCATCCTGGTTGAAGAAAATTAGGCTATAACCAATAGCCTAAAATACATTCTTCCTTAGAATCCAAGCTTAATGCATCTTGGCTGTCACTATTTCTGGATCAAGGAATAGTTACCTCTTATTTAGAACTAGCTGATTTGACCATAGTCAACTAGTGAACTCTACTTGCTTCGTATCCTATACCTTAGGATCCTACCAAGTTAGACTTAAGATCACCTTTTCTATAGATACCTAAAATTGATCTCGATCCCTCTCTTATTCCTAATTAAAACCATAAACTCACTATAAATATCATTACCAAGCTAAACCAATTAGAAAGGACTCCAAAACTTAAAGGCCCAAGCTATAGGTTGAAAGTTCCATATTATGCTCCCTATGGGATTGACTTTGGACATTCACTATACTACACCCAAGTATCAGGTGATGTTTGGGAAATAATACAATTCAAATCTAACTGCATCCCACATGAATTTAAATGATGCGTATGGGTGCATCAATTGCACCACAAGATTATAATTATTCTCTGGTTAAAGTTTATGGGAATTTTCTTCCTGCAAATCTTGCAATACTTTAGTTGAATTCAATGTGATTTTTGGAATGTATTGTATTTCTCTATATAGAGCTCATATCAATTTCCAAGTAAGGGAAGTCACATTTTATATTCCAAATGAATCTTTGATCATCTATAGGTGTGAGGATGAATATGATCTTCTAGTGGAAATTTCATCCATATTGTGGGATTAAATTAAGATAAAGGAAGGTTATCTATATCAGATATTTGGGGGGAAAATTTTCATTAAGGATACACCTACTGTAAGAATGATTTTTTATGTCTTTTTGGGATAATTTCCAGGTCTTCCATAAAATCGTGAAGTTTATTTTTCAATAGAACTCATACTATGTGTTATGCCTATTTAAAAGACTCTTTATAGAATGGCCCCAATTATGTTGTAGAAATTTTAGAAGAAACTCCAAGAGAATATTGATAAGGGATTCATATGCCCTAGTGAATCACCTTAGGGTTCACCTATTCTATTTATTTATAATAAATATGGATCAAATAGACTCTACATTGATTATTGAGAACTTAACAAGATTTATATCAAGAAAAACAAATCTCTCCATCATATTGATGACTTATTTGACCAACTACATAGTAATAAATACTTTTACAAGATTTATCTTCACTATTTATATCATCATTTAAGGGTTAATAAGGAGGATATACTCAATATGACATTCTATACAAGGTGTGGACAGTATGAATTTATAGTGATGCCTTTCAGTCTTACTGATTCCCCATATATCTTAATGTATTTAATGAATATATTCCTTATATATTATCTTGATATGTTTTTGTTAGTATTTATAAATGATATTATTGTATATTCAAAGAAAAAATATGACTATTAAGATCACTTGAAGATTGTATTCAAGACCCTAAGAAAGGATAATATTTATAAAAAATTTAAGAAGTGTGAATTTTTTATGCATAAAGTTTCATTTTTGGGTCACATAATTTCAAGAGAGTGGATATCCATGTATCCAGAAAAGATGGATGTTATTGAACATTTCCCTAGATCAAAAATGGTGTCTGAGATATGAAGTTTTCTTGGATTGTATGGACATTATCGATGTTTTATAAATGATTAATCATGATTATCTAATCTACTCACCAAGTTGAATAAAAAGGAGTTACGCTCATATAGATGGAAGAATGTGAAGAGAATTTCAAGGAGTTCAAAATAATTTTAGTCATTGAACCTGTACTCACACTACTCTATAGTAGAGAGAGGTTTATGATATACAGTGATTCATCCAAGAAGGGTTGGGATGTTTTCTCATGAAAAATTAAATGGTGATAGTTTATGCCTCATGACAACTGAAAATCCATGAGAAATTTTACCTATCTCATAATTTGGTGTTATCTGTGGTAAATTTTTCATTAAATATATTGAGGAATTATCCTTATAGAGAAAGGTTTGATATATATACAGATCATAAATTTTTAAAGTATATTTTCACACAATTGGAGTTGAATATGATCCAAATGATATGGTTGGAGTTGATTGAAGAATACAACTTCTCAAAACATTACCACCTTGGGAAATAGAACAAGGTGGAAGATTCCTTGAGTCAAAAGGACCATTTTAGCTTATCTATGATGAGGATAATATAAGATACAATTTTTATGTACTTTAAAAGTATGTTCTTAGAACTTGTAAAGGAAGGGGATAAATCTTATCTGGATAAAATGAATTTTCTACCATCTATACAAGTAAAGACTAAAGAGTTGTAGAAATAATATATAGAACTTAAAAAGAATGTGAGAAATTTTCCTAAGTTAAACATTGACTATGATGTAATAATAAAATTCAGGAACTATGTTTCTATCCCACCCAATACATATTTAAAGAAGGTTTTTTTGGAAGAGGATAATTGTTCATCATTATCTATTCATCCTGGAAAGACCAAGATGTATATAGATCTAAAATAATATTTTTGGTGGAAAGGTATGAAGAGAGATATTTCATAATATGTTTCTAAGTTCTTGGGTTGTCAGAAAATTAAATATGAGAGACATAAGTCTAAGGGGATATTACAACCATTACCCATACCATAATGTAAATGGGAAAGAATCATCATAGACCTTTTCATCAACTTTTAAAAACATATAAAGTCCATAATTCAATATGGGTTATAGTTGATCACCTTACAAAGTTGAAACACTTCATTTCTATTATATAATACTTCACTATTGATTAAATTTCCATAATATATATTTAAAAAAAGTGGTTATATTTTAGGGAGTACAATGCTCCCTTATATTTGATCAAGATCTGAGGATTACCTCAAAGTTCTAGAAAATTATTCATCAGGTTCTGGATATAGAGTTATGTTTCAACACTATTTATCATCCTTAGATATATGGTCAGTCATATTAGACAATTAAAAATCTAGAAGATATGTTTAGATCTTTCCCTATGGATTTATAAGGTGGTTAGGATCAATACATACCTTTGATAGATTTTTTATACAATGATATCTTTCACTTGAGTATTCATATGGCTCCTTATGAAGTCCTCTATTGTAATAAGTATAGAATTCCAACAAGATGGAATGGAGTTGGGGAAATAAATAAATTGGGACCTAGTCTATTTGAGGATATGGGAGAGAAGTTTATATCTATTCAACATCACATTATAGAATCTCACAGTTGACAAAAATTTTCTTCTTACAATAAATGAAGATACCTAGAGTATGAAGTGGGTGACAAGTTCCTTCCTTGAATATCTCCCTAGAAAATAGTGATGATATTTGGAAATAAGGTCAATCTAATCCCAAGTTATATCAGTCCTTTTGAAATTATGGATCATGTTGGGAAGGTAACTTATCGATTGGTGCTTCTGTTGAATCTCACTAATGTTCAGGATGTGTTCCATGTATTCATTATGAGAAATTACATACTTGATCCTTCACATGTACTAAAATTAGAATTCATAACACTGAAGTAACATATTTCTTATGAAGAACAACTTATATATATTTTGTATCATTGAGATAAAGTTCTAAGAAACAAGACCACTCGCTTGGTTAAAGTTTTATAGCAGAACCACCAATTTGATGAAGTTACATGGGAACCGAAGGATGTGATGAGGTAGAGGTATCCTCAACTATTTGTATCCAAGTGAAGAATTTCTAGGGAAAATATCATTTTATGGGTGGTATATTTTAACATCTAGATATTTATATGGAATATTTCTCTTTAAATAATATTAATTATTTAGTAGCTTTCATTTCACTCAATCGTGAGTTAAAAAGAACCACAAGGCACTATTAGTATACAATGAACACTATAACCTAGCCATTAATTTGGTGAGGATAATTATCAGTAAATAATTTATGAAATAAATATAACTCAATATTAATATATTAATTTCTTAAAAATGATAACACAAATATTAGTAAAATCACTCTATTCTTCAAAAATACATTTTCTTTAAAAATAAGTTTTTATTATTTTTCTTTTTCTTTTTTAAAATTTATAAAAAATCATTTTATGAAATGAATTTAATTTTTGAATTAATCATGCCAAAATTTACTTATTTGTTTTTAATTTTCTAAAAATGTTTAAGGAATATTAAAAATATTGATTTTTTTTAAACTTTGTTTTTCTTTTAAATCATTTACAATGAAAAATTATGTTTTCAATTTTTATTATTTATTTTGATTTAAAATAATAAAATTATGGTTTTCGAAATAGATTTTATAAAATAATTTATTATAAAACCATTTTATATTTTAAAATGATATTTTTTTTGAAATATTGTTTTTCATGGAATTTTACCAATTTTACAATAAATTAAATTCTGAAACATATGTGTTTTGAATTTTAAAAAATGGATTCTAGATTTAGATTCTTAAGGTCTAAATTTAGGGAATAGTTTCCTTATATTTTTTAGAACATTAATAGAAACTTTGGTAAAAAAATTTACCACAGTAGATGGTAAATTTAGGAATTTAGGTTTAAAAAAAATTCTAAAAAACTAAAAAATGAACCTATCACATGCCAAAAATTTATTTTAAGAATAAAATAAGACCCTTAAAAACTAAGGATCGTAATTAAGTCATTTAATGAATACTTGTTCACAAAAATGTCTTATATAATATTTAAATCAAAGGAAGACAAAAAAATAACTTTCTTCGTTTTTACTCTCCCTTATATGTCCACAAGGGGAAAAAGTTATGTTATGAATGAATACAATTGTATATTTTTAACTTAATAAACATATTTCCATTATATGAGTTTATTTTTGACTTTTTGGGTCACTTATATGTGATTATGGTATTTATAAAATCCTATTTAATAATGATTTAAAGAAGAAACATTTATATTTTAAATAATATAATATTTTTTATAAAAGGTTGCCCAGAAGATATATATTCGACTATAAATATTATTCTTAAATATAGAATATTTATTTTCATCATGTTTTTTTATTTTAAATTTTTACTGTAGAAATAATTATATTAAATAATTACACAACACTAATTTAGTAATTATTTTACTAATGAAAATATCAATTAAATGTTATTATAAATATTAAAATAAATATAATTTGAGACAATTAATATAATAAATGAATTTTATATCATACCATGACCTATAATAGATATAATAAAATATTTTTTTATAAGTTAAATTGTTATATTGATATTTTTAAAATTCCAAATAATGAAGTGTCAAAATTAACACTAATGCCATTTTATGAAAATAATATTTTATTAAATTATTTAAAAATAAAAAAAAATATTTAAAAATAAAAAAAAATATTATATGATCTAAAATGATATAAATTTTTCATTTATTATTTAATTTAAATCACATTAGTAAAATTTACAACCATTTAATATTCTAAAATTTGTTACCCAAGTTAAAATTAAAATATGTCAACAAAGGGTTAATCAAAATGATCAGGTATAAAATAATAATAAAACATTTCTAAAATATAATGGTTGATAATATTATGACCTTATTGCATCTTATAATTTAATAAATTTTCTTTTGGAGATATTTTTATTGATATTTAATTTTTTATAAATTAATATTTCAAGAAATTTCCAAAAGTTCCCCTCATCTGAATTGTAAAAGGGAACCTATGCCCTCACTTCTTCACATAATATTGAGCCTTAAATATCTATCATCCCTTGAAAATTTATCTTTTAAACATCCCTATACATATTCTATAGGTATTGGTTTTCTCAAAAGACTAACCCTAGTGTCCCTAAGAGAATATCTAAAGGATGTTCTCCAAGGAAGGGGTAGTCGTCTTTACAGACTCTTCTAATATTATTTCTTATTCTACGTCGAATTAAAGTGTTGTTTCCATTTAAAAGTAATAAATATAGTATCAACCATGTGTTTAGGTATTATTATTGTTATTTAACAACCATATTTTACCTTTTATCCATCCTATAAAAAATGAAATTACCACGCATGCGTACGAACGACTTACCATCTCCATTCCATGGTGTAATTTTTTTTTATCACTACTTTACCTGGATTGTTATAATAAAGGAAATAATATATATATCTATATATACTAATTATAAAATTATATTTATTCTATAAAAAATATAAACCATCAAATTCCTTACATTTTTACCATTAAAGGAATGATATCATCGCTCATGCGTATGTATGTCCTACCGTATCCACGATGCGATGCGATTCATTTTATATATTTAACATTAAATAAAGATTATATAAATATATAAAATGAATAAATATGATAACTTTTACCTTAATATAATTATTTTAATGATTTAACTATATCCTGTGCACAAAAAATGGAACTTATACAACAAAACATGCATAGGCAAATGAAGCAGTTAACAACCAAAAGAAGAGTAATAATAAAATATTATCAACAAATGGGTATAATATGATCATATATGATAACATAAATATTAATGTTTTACTGTAATAATTTAATAACATTCATTAATCCATTATACATGAGTTTCAAATATGTACAAAGGAAATTAGACCAAAGGTAAGGGTTAATTTCACAATCTCATTATTATTCAAGATTGTTTATATGTAAGTATTTCTAGGAAATATTTATATTAAATTACCTAATTTATTAAAATAAGTGTTTTCCAAAATATTTTTACTATTATTATAGAATTTTTAATTTAATTTTTACCCCTGTGTGACTTTTTACTGAATGGTTTGAAATGAATATTTTTTTGTTTTCCTAACAAGGTACATTGTGACTTTTCCAACAAAAGTATGAGAGGAATGTTTTTTTAACTTATACAGTGTGAATATATTTTTCCAATTTCATGATTCCTTCATGACCTAAATCTTACCTTACAAGATTACAAAGTTTATTTTAAAATAAATATTTTTCTTTTAAAATTTTTTGGAATTTTAAGAAATGAAAATATTTTCAATGAAGATGGGATACATTCGTCAAGAATTATTTTCAAGTGATATCTCAAAATTATTTTCCATATACGATAACATTATTTTATGTTACTTATTTTTTAAAAGAGGGTATATTTCAAGGATATTATCCCTATCATAACTATGGTTTTTTTATGATTATTGTGTAATGATAACTATGAAACCCATTTCTTTTCCATGGGTTACATTATGATTAAATTATGTTTATGAAACCCATTTCTTTTCATGGGTTATGATATGATGAATGATTTCATTTCTTATGGAACACTTATGTATGAATATAATTATGTGACGTGTGGGGCCTATATCTCTCTTCAATTCATTGGGTAAATACTAAAATCTCTTTAGATAAACCTTACTAGAATGGGAAATGATAACGATTTAGTAATAGAGGGCTGGAATGGGATGTAGAACCAGTTTAGTAAAACAGAGCTAGAATAGGGAGTGAACCTGGTTTAGTAAAGTAATTTTCCTCTAAGATGGTCTTGGTATTTAGCCTTTACTGGTATGGAAATTATTTTCTATGCCAATATGTATAACACGTTTTCATGACTTTTTTATGATCTCATGAAATTTGTTCTTTATGAACTTCTATTATTTATCCCATGACATGATATAGTGATCTTTGATACACTGGATATAATTTTTAAAAAAATATTACGTTCTAATGACTCATTATTACTATATTATTGATATATCCCTTGTTTACCCTTACTGATCATCTGATATCACCCTTACTTAGGTTTATTTTCCCAATATTTGAAGAAATATATTATGTAATATGTGTAAAAGGGGGTTCTAATTATGAAAGAATAATCCAGAGATGATATATAAACTTTTTGAACCAGTTATTTATATTTCCCACTTTTTAATGAAAATAAACCTATACACTTTTGGTGTAGTTTTTCTATGTTATGTAATGAATATTTTTTCATTCAGATTTAATATCTATGTATGAAAGGTATGGTTTGTTATATATATTATGGTGAACATCATTGGAATTTCCTCATCCATATATGTATTCTACATATCTTGGAATTATTATTATTCTCTATATGATAATGAAAATTTATTCAATATCATATATAAATATATACATTCATGTTTGATATCATGAACTATCTCCTAGACACCCTTGAACTAAGAACCTGGGTTGGTCTTAGATATATGTATACTGTGTTCCCAATTTCCCTAGGCTGGAGACAAGCACTGGGGCATCAAATAATAACTCATGGGAATGGATTCTTCAAATAAATAACATTAACCATGAAAAAAAAAGTATACTAATGTTTTAGAATATGGAATCTAGAAATTGGACCTCTATGCCTTACAAAAATCCAAAACAAATCTAATACATAACCAAACATAAAACAATCAAAAAAACAACACATTGATCATAAATATAAAAATAAATTTAACTTAAAAATTTAGACATATAAGTTTGACATATCCAATAGACCTTATATAAAAATTAATTCCAGAATACCCAATATAATCATTGTGTGACCTTTGTGGTCATCATCCATCCAAAACCAAATTTCTTTAATAGATATCAAGATCTATAACCTAAACCAATAAAATAGATCAATCATACTGACATTGAGTGGTAAAATTAGGGTGTGAGTTTAAAGTATCTTAGTAGTTAACCATTATTGAATCAATACATTTCATTTCCCAAAAACCCAACACATTATTGTTTGAAAATATAGTATTGAAAGTAAATATTTTATTATTTTTTAAACCCAAAAAAATTATTTCTCAAAGTTTCCTAGAAATTCCATTTAAGTCATTCATTTCAAATTACAATTTTCATTCATGAAACTAAATTTTTAAAAAATTACTCAAAAATAAGGCTCACAAAAAAATTGAAAGAAGTAAAAAAAAACAAACAAACACATATACAAGAATGACCAAAATAGGATATAAGTTTTCAGGTATATCAAAATAGAATAAACAACATAAATCTATTGAAATGTATATAATTAATTTTCCAAAAAATAATAAGAAATAATTAATATGTAATCATGATAAGTTCCTAGAAATCTTATGTGGAGACCCTAGATGTATTTGGTTCATAACTATCTACAAGACTACCAATTCATTACTTTGTCTCCAACCAACTGATTGTCCCCAACTAGCCTCAATATTGGAAATCTATTATGGCCTCTTACACCATTGTATATCTAGTAAATATTATCATGTCAATATAATATCCATATCTCATTCCTCACTAAGACACCTAGAATATCATGATGTTAATAAAGGTGGGATGTGAGGTAGCCTTTACACAACACACATCAATCATTAAATAATATAATAAAGGAAAAATTCTCAACCCACCTCCTTATACTCACTCATGATAACAACACATATTTAACAATGAATAGTCACATGTTAATATAAAAAATAAGTGGGTACTTTCATCAGGGTTCACATACATATTAAAAACTATTTTAATGTACCAATAGTGACATAACAATTATAAATAGTAATAATTTTTCAAATAAAACAATTTTCTTTAAAATTACATTAAAAATAAATTAAAACCTTAAATTACATTAAAAATACAAAAATGGGCCTCTAAAACGTGCTTTATAAATTACACATTTGAAATATATTTTGGAGATAATTTTTGGAAACAAAGTGTCAATTTGAAAATGATGGTTTTATCAATGGAATCCAATGAAATTTAAATATATATGCATGTACACATATATATATACACCTACATTTACATAAATATATTAATATATCACTATCATATATTTGAAAACATTAAAATTAATTCCATGGGATCAAATTAAGGGTTAAAATTCCAGTCACAAATCGAGGCATAATAATTTCCAAGTAAAACCATAAATACCTCAAAAACAGAAATAACCTAAAAAACCACCAAAATGTTCTAAAAACTATCTCATATAATATTATTAATGAACAATCACCATATAATACTCCAAAATCTATTAAAATGCAATCAGGGTCATTTTAAGAGACTCATATCATAGGTATACTTTTATCAAAAATTTATAATCATTGAAAACCATCAAGAATATTCTTTTTAAATGAAACCAATAACTAAAATACCCTTTGAAAAAAATCATATATTTAATAAGAAGAAAAATTAAATTAAAATTAATTTGTAAATCTTAAATTATTTTATGCTTTTATTTATAAAGGAAATGTATGGAGGAACCTACCATATACATGTGAATATATGTTGAGAATCTCGATTATAGAGGGAACTAGGACCAAAGAACACTCTTTACACTCTGATATCAATAAGAAACTCACATTAAGACCAACCCTCACCCTAAGGTTTTTCCAAGAGGATACCAAGGTAAGGGGATGAAAGAAGATAAATGGAAGTGGGAGAATAAAGAAATTAAAATAGTTTTCCCTAGGAGGAACAAAAATATCATTACAAGAAGATCCTACAAATTTAAAGAGAAGTAAGGAGGTAGGTTCCATACATCCCCTCCATATCTCCTAGAAGAGTTAAGATAGGTTTGGGTTAACTAAGGTTTTTAAAATTGTATGGAAACATTATGATTTTTTTTATGAAATCTAGTAATTTTACATAGTTTGCATGCATATTTTTCCAAAATATGCACCATCCATGAAACCTTTATTGGAGAGTTCTTGAATACCACATGGTTAGAATACATGGTTTTAAAAACCATGAACCAACCATGAAAAGTGGATTTCTAAAATATTATAGATATTCACATGGTTTTCTCATGGCCAATACTAACCATACATGCTAATTGTGAATATTGTAATGAAATCCATGAATATTTAAAATTTAAACCGGTTTAACCTGAATGTAGAGTAATGGACAAATGAACATTAAATAAATATAACAATAATGAAAATTAAGTTTATTGTGTGAAGATTATATCCACCATAACCCTTCGTTTCACTATAAACATGCTAAATTTAAAATTTAAAAAAGTGACAAGGACTCTCAACACAATAGAACAATCCATCCAAATGATAACCTCAAAATTGATCTAAAACTAGTCAAAATACCAAAAATTTGTAAATTCAATCTACAAATGTCATACTCGACATGTTTAAATATTAAATAGAACACTGAGACCCATAATGGGTCTCCCACCATTTATGGATTCTTCTAGAATGGTGCTTCAGTTAGAAAAGTATCTTGATCATACCATCGCCAAACATGACATGATATTCATACTGAAATAACTCAAATAGACCACTTAATTAAAACACAATCCAAGATTTCCATAAAATATCCAACTATATAATCAAACCATAGATAAAAAATCACCCAAAATAAACTCATAGACTAATGATATTAATTTTCTCAAGAAATTAAAGGCACAAAGAGAAATAAAAGATACTAAGGATTGACTTTAAATCTTAGGTTACCACTTCTATAATTACTCCCTTGTTAGTAAATATTATTTCTTCATCTATTGATATTACTACCTTATAATTTCCTAATGTATATTATTATTTTAAAAATATGATAATTCTTTTGAGAACTAAAGATGGAGGGATTTAAATACATGAACTGAACACACTGGAATATTTTGAGTGAAAAAATATTTTATGAATGAAGCATCGATAAAAGAAGGAAAATTCTCCAAAATAGGTTTTTTAGTTTCCACCCATCACTGTATGGGGAGACCACATTTTCAGTTAATAGAATATAGTTTCCATCTATCATGGGGTTCCCTTTAGAATCCAACTCATCTAGAATGGAATTATCTATTAATCATTTAAACAAAATCCACCAGGATGAAATAACTTGATCACTGAGACCTCGGTGGCGACCCTTAATGAAACATTATCCTACAATAAACCACTAAACACAAAATCTAGTGTAAATGGAATAAGCTCACTGAAGTGGAAAATATGATATTTAACCATCCATTACCCTATTGAATATCTATAATATTTTTTAATCCTTTTACCTCTATATCTTATGGAAGAATTCATAAAAATGTGGTCATGGAGAATTCTCATACCATTATATCATGCAATGAGAATGGAACAACTATCCTCCAATAATCTAGACCTAGTATCTTTAACAGTCCCAATAAATCTCTCACTCTCAAATCATATAAAGTTCATAGGGACTTGATGACTCCCTCAGTATATGCTAACACCTAAAAATCCTCCAACGAACCTTGATTACCATGAAATGTAGTAAACAACTAAGAGGGGTTCATCTCCACAACTCTACTTGGAGTCTAGGAGGGGTTAACTACACAAGGTAAAGCATAAAAACTATTGGTAATAGAACAATTATGATTCTTTGTCACTTTTTTGGGAAGAATACTCTAAATAACATGAAACCATAAGAAAGAATCAATAAAAAATAAAACATAAAATCAATCCCACCTAGGAATGTATTTAAAATGAACATAAAACCCCATAAAATCAATTAAAAACCTTAATCATGAAAACCATAACCAAATAAAAAACTAAAATATCTATTTTAAAATCCCCATTAAGTCACAAATACATACTTTTGAACTCTGAAAATCCTACTTGATAATCCCTTAAGTATTCCACAACTCCCAATAATAAAATCATTCACCCACTTTTAAACAATAAACCCATTTAAATTCACCTATAAAACCTATTCATATATAACCCAAACTTTTATAATTGAAATTATATTATTAATTAATAAATACCTTGTTAAGTAATTTAGTTATAAAAAATAGATGCACTACATTGGTTATTTTGAAAGAATTATAAAATATAGAATTTGTAATTTAAAATACAGTAAATCATATTAATTATTGATGATATATCCATTATATAGTGACCATTAAGATTATTATATTAAGATTTATGATAAATTCTAATTGATATAGATTGAAAAAGTGAAGGCCTCATCCTGTAGAATTGTTTCCTATAAAGACCATTTATTGGGGCTTCTGAGGAATATTACATCACTAGGTCTTACCCTTTTCCAATCCCAAGAACATATTCAATTATTAAATCACACAAAAAAATATTTATGAGATAAATTTAAGATTTTATAGATCACACCCAAACCATTTTCATCATATCACCCCATGAAATCACCACCATCGCACACCATACCCTTAGGGAATACACTCATATAACAAGCATTTATATATCTAAAACCTTTTATTATGAATTATTATACATTATTTTTAATTAAAAATTTATTATAATTATCCCTTTTATTATAAATTTATAAATTATTATATAATGATACTAGTAAAAATTATAATCTGATATGAAGAAAGCAGAATTTTATCTTTGGGAAATATATATACACAAATTAAGACCCATTTTGATAATCAGTGAACTTTTTAAATAAATTTGATTTTAATAAATTATTATTAAATAATATTTATTAAAATATAAATTTTAATTTAATTTAATGAAGTCTAATGTAATTTTTTAAGGGTCATAATGTTGTTTGTGTCATAAAAACTAGTATTTTTTAGTAAATATTTTTTTTAAAGAGAAAATTATCATATTTATAAAATTAATATCATAAAATAAAGATTATTTTTTAAATGATATCATTTAAATTATCCAATGATGAATTTTTCATACTTTTTTGATATAGTTGAATTTTTGGGTAAAACTAAAATGTGATATAAATATATATTATGTATTACAAATTCATAATACCCCAAAAGTGATGTAATAAATTCTATAAAAGTCATACAAGAGATAATTTATTTTTCACCATTAAAATAATATTCCTTTTATGTGATTTAGTTTTTTATAACCCATTAATGAATCCTATAAAACTTATATTATATTATAAGGTTGTATAATAAACTCTTTATGAACATAAATTTATCCAACATCACAAATGGTATTATTTTAATATGTTCGGTTCTTATAATTATAAAATATTGAAAACCTATCCAATTTGTTATATAAAACTGGTAAAAACTGTATTATGGTTAGTGGTTTTGATTATTTTATCAAATAGTATCAAAAACCTATGTTTAGAAATTAATTAAGAATTCCCCACTCTTTTTCTATAAATACCCACCAAACCTCCCACTCCTCCTCATTAAAAACTAATTGAGCATGAATTTCTTCTCCCTATACCTCTATAAATCCCTCCAATTTTGTTTTCATTCTCTTAACAAGATTCTTACAGTCTTTTATAAGATCCATAACTATCAAATTTATGTTAGATGAATGATATATCATTTATCCCCTCACATTATAATCATTACTTAAGCCATTACTAAATCAAATTGGATTATCTTATCCCCCTATTTATTCAATCTCTTTCTATTTATTATTCCATTTTATTTCGTGTTTTTCATGTTATAAATTGTTTTTATACAACACTTTTTATATCTTGATGATTTTAATTAAATGAGAGGTCAAATTTCACTATCATTAAACCCTTATATGAACATTTATGTACACTCATTCAGTTATCGAAATTATCTTGTGATTTTCCTTGAAAAACATATGGGTATTGATTATGCATTCCCATTTATTATCAAGAGTATTCACTTAGATATATATATCCTTCATTGATTTTGGATTTCCATATATGCAATACACACTCCTTAATTAGGTTATTAAAAGGGATAAAAGATATTTTTATGTTTCATGATATATGTGGAACACTTACGAATATACATGATATGAATGTGAGGGGTGGTTTTTGAATTATATATCCATCCAATTCATTGATAAATGTTTTTAACTCATGAGATACCATGTATGGTTCATGGGAGGTTATCCTAAGAATACTATGTTGTGATGTATCTATGGTTATCCTAGACATATGTGTATGATGTCATGTTTTATGTTGTTTCCACATTCCTATTTTTCCTTAGAGTTATCATCTTATATCATGCATCAATGTTATTTTTTATGATTCTATCCCATTTTATGTCACCATGATATTTCCATTTAATAACATTTATTAATTTTTAATGATATTATTTTAGTATTCACCTACTGTTATTTATGTCTCACCCCTTTTTTATGTATTTTCCCAGGTTATATGGTGCAATATTAGAAGATTAATGGATTTTTATGGGAATTTTATGGATTTTTTAAATATTATTGTTTTATCTATGTTTTAAGTTAATGTGATATTTACCTAATTACCCAATGATAACTAGGCCTCTCAATATTTTGGTACTGTATTATGTGTGAATTTGTTTAAGGAATCAATAATTAAGGTATATTAAAGATGTGGGTTTTCATAGATTGTATTAGAGAAAGTTCAAGTTATTTTTTGGGATTCAGAATATACAACATTAGAGAAACAATTTAGTGTAATACTAAACATAAGAAAATGACCAAAAATATTGTTAAAGTATAGAGTATGTGGTTTTCAAGAAAATAAATCACTTTCTATATATTATAAGTGGATGTGGATATGGAATAGTTTAACCTAAGTACAATAGCCTCAAAATGGTGAATTGAGAATTAATTTAAACATCACCTAGTTCATGAGAAAGAGTACTTACTGCACACCTGAATTAATACTACTATAGGATATACTTTCTTAAATTTAAAAGCTCTTTATAAACCAATATTAATGAAAAAATGACCATAAATTTTTATATTATGAAATACTCCATGGATAACATAGATTGAGTCATATAAATTCATAAGTTAGAGAATTTATGTCATTTATGAGTTATCCCTTTAAGTTTTAGAGCTTCATTTTTATGAGTTTAATAGTATGAAAATTATCATTCCTAAGTCTATTTTGGATGAAATTAATGATTAAAACAAAAATCAAATATTGAAAGGCATAATTATCATCCAATGTTCTCTAAATTATTTCATATCATGAATGTTTAGTATTACTATTCAAACACCACCTCAAAATATGGAAATGGAGATATTGGTAAAAAAATTGGTAAAATATTTCATCCCAATTACATAACTTCTCAATTATCTATAATTGTCTTATGAACATCCCATAAAACCTTGTGATACTCACATTAGCAGAATTCAATGTAATTATAGGTATGGATTTTTTTCCCTTATATATAAAAAACATAACTTACTAGGAGTAGGAAATTTCCATTAGTATTAAGATAAAACCTCATATTATATACAATATTAAGGAGGAGGATGTATCTCTTTTCTAATCCTCATATCAAGTATGAATATTATTACCTTATGAGTGATCATATATTTTTGAACTGATTGAGACTAAGTAAAAGATTATCCTTCAAGAAATTACGATTATAAGGGAGTATAATTATGTAATTCCCAATTAATTTCTTAGACTTCCTTCAAACCATGATGTTGAGTTTTCAATTGAACTTATACATGAATATTTTTCAATATTGAAGACTCCATATAGAAAAGACACTATTAAACATTAAGAGTTTAAGAGGGAACTATAGGGGAATGTAGGTAATGAATTTAATTTCCCAATCACTTAAAAATGGAGTATATCAATAGTATTTATCAAGAATATGGATGGAAAAATGTTCTTATGCATTGATTATAATGTCCTTAACAATGTCGTGATAAAGAAAAATTATCATCTACCATTGATTAATAACTTGTTTGACTCTATACATATGGTGGATCATTGGCCAGGATATTATCATGTATAGGTGAAGAATGAGGATATCCTTAAGACTAATTTTTTGTATAAGTTATTACCACTACATTCTCATAGTTATTCCATTTTAAATAACTAATTATCTAGGAATTTTTATGTAAATAATGATTTGGGTCCTTATGGATTACCATGATAATTTTATGTGAGTCGTTACAGATGATATTCTTTTCTACTATAAAAAAGGAGGAACTTCAGGATAATTTGAATATTGTAATGAAGCCCATGAGAAAGAAAAAAAACTATATCTTAAATACAATAGATTTGAATTTTGTATTGATAAACTAACACTTCTATGGAATATTATAACCAATAAAGAGATATATGTGTATCCTTAAAAAATAGAGGTATTGGATGATTGAACATACCAACATATGCGATGAAGATCCATTATTTCCTTGGATTAGAAGGGTATTATCCATCATTTTTTAGAAACTTATCAAAATTATCAAGTCCACTAATGAAACTAACTCAGAATATGGTGGTGTTTTTTAGGAATAAAAAAGGAAAAGATAGATTTATTGAGTTAATAACAAGGCTAATAAGTACACTTTTTCTCATATTAACCACATGTGTGGAAATATTAATGACCTATAGAGATGTGTAAATAATTTCTTGGGTTTTTAACTCAGGCAAGATAAAAGAGTGATATCATAAACATCCCACATATTAAATATCCCTTAGAATAACTACCCTAAATATGATCTAGAATTTCCTGTAGTGATCTTTGCATTGATGATTTGGATACATCATCTCTATTAGTAGAAGTGTGAAATATTTTTGGATCATAAAATACTTATGTATATATTTACACAAAACCATCTTGATATGCTCCAAAAAATATTGTTAGAGCAGAAGGATTATGATTTTTCAATCCATTACAATCCTAGAAAGGTAAAAAATGTGGTAAATGATATAAGTAGAAAGGATCTTGCATCACTATCCATGATGACTAATGAAAGGTATATAATATTCATGGACATGGGAATAATAAAATGATCTTCACACGACCTTGCTCAAATGAAATCTCAACCATCCATTCTTGAGATAGTCAAAGAGGCATTATAAGATGATGATGTTCTACGGATAATGGAATAAAATATTCTAGAGTTAAACATTAATAAATATATTTTTTTTATGGTTTTTAACCCCAAAACATGTCCCATAAAAACTAGAGCTTAAGAAGGAAATTTTGGATGATTTTCATTGATAATCCTACTCTATGCATCCAAGAATCGCCAATATGTATATAGATATAAAAAGGAACTTATTGTCAGATAACATGGAGAGGGAGATTGAAGAATTTATATGTACATACTTGGTATTCAAAAATGTTAGTATTGGAATAAAAAATTCTAATCATATGATGAATCCATTTCCCATACCATTATATATACTGAAATAATGATGAATTTCTTCATAGTAATCCCTAGGACATCTAATTGAAATAACTTTATCTAGGAGGTAGTCGATCACCTTAAAAAGTAGGAACCTTTCATTTCTATCAAGGAAGATTTCTCTATTGAACATATCTATAATATATACATATGGTAAGTTATATTGGTTCATGGTGTACCCCACTAAATTATATCTGATTGAGATCCAAGGTTTATAATGGGGTTCGGGAGAATCCTCCGGTATGCAATGGATATAGGGAAAAGATTCAGTACTTGTTATCATACTCATATGGATGATCTATTTTAGGGAACCATTTTAAAAATAGAGGATATGTTGATATAATTATCAATGGATATGTAAGGATGTTGGGATCAATAGCTTCCCCTGGTGGATTTCTCATATAAAAATAGTTTCTATTAAATAAATAAAAAAGGAACCTTATGAGGATCCATATGGTATGAGGTGTCAGACTCCAAAAATCTAGAACAAATTTTTAAAGTTGAAGCTTTCGATATCTGATATTATCTATGAAATTATAGATAATGTTAAGTCATTAAACATAATATGAAATCCACACAAAGTTAACAGACAATCTATGAAAATAATTATCAATTAGACCTAGAGTTTTAAGTTGGAGATAATGTGTTTATTTTTGAATTTCCATGGAATAATGTAATGAGTCTTGGGAAAAGGGAAAGACAAATCATAGATACATCAGGCCATTTGATTTCCTTGATCACATTGGAGATGTGGCATATTGATTAGAACTCCCACCTAACATATATTAATTTCATTATGTGTTACATGTATCCCTCTTGAGGATGTATATACCAAACCACTAACATTTATTGAATGTATAGGTGGTAACCATATAGAAAGATCATTCATATGAGGAGATATTAATGAAGATCATATATCATAGATACAATGTTCTATGAAACAAGAAAACTAACTTGGTCAAAGTATTGTGGCAGAAACCCAACTATGGGGAAGAAACTTGGGACCTAGAAGAGGTGATTAAACCGAAGTAACCTCAACTATTTTAGTTTATGAAATGAAATTTCATGGGTGAAATTTCTTAATTAGGGGATAATGTAATGAACAAAATTTTTTGAAATGAAATTTCTTTTTTAATGAATAAATTCCTTATTAAGTAATATAGTTATTGAAAAAAATTCATAACTTTGGTTATTTTGGACCAATTATAAAATATATCATGTCATATTTAAAATAACATAATCATAAAACCATAGATTATATTTTTATTATACAATAAAGATTATGATAAGTATATTAAGGGTTAGGATAATTTCTAACAAACACTGAAGGAATAAGCGATGGACTCGAAAAATAGGATCACACCCTATGAAGGCCATTTGTCAGATCCTCTATGGGAGATAGCATCATTGATATTTTCCCTTGAAAAAAACAATAAAAGATTCAACAACTAGATATCATGTGAAACCATTTATGGGATAATTTCAAACCTATGGAAATCATGACCAAAACAATATTCACCCAACCATACCATAAAGCCAACAAAATCCACATGTTGCCCTTAGGGAATACACTAGTGTAATAAGGGGTTATGTATCTAGACCCTAGTAATATGAATTTGTATATTTTATGTAGGTTGAAATAATTATTATATTTATCCCTTATTATTATTACATTATAAATGACCATGTAATGAGTTAATAAACATATATTTTTCTATGATGAAATCAAAATCATATTTTTTTAGAAATATAAATTAATAATTAAGAAAATCTTTTGATAATAAAAGAATTAATTAAACAATTATTATTTTAATAAAATATTATTGGTAAATAATATTTATTAAAATATAAATTATAATGTAATTTAATAAATTATAATGCAATTTTTTTAAGGGTCCGAAAGTAATTAGTTTCAAAAAACTAGAATTTTTGAGTAAATATATATTTTTATTTAAATGATATAATTTTAATTTTTAGAAATTTATTTTGATAAATTAAAAATTATTTTTTAATCATTATTTCAAAATTACCCTACGATGAATTTTTCATAATTTTCTAAGAAAATTGATTTTTGGGGTTAAAATTAAATCCATTATAAATGTATAGTTTATATTATGATATCATTGTACCCCAGAAGAGATTTAATTAATTTTATATAAGGAATATATGACCAAATATAGGATTCCCCATTAAAATAATGATTTTATGCTATTTAATTAGTTTTATAATCCTTTCATTAATCCTCTAAATCCTATATTATATTTTCCGGTTTGAAAATGAATTCTTTATGAAGATAACTTACTTCCAAATCACTGATGGTATTATTTTAATTATAAGGACTCGGCCTTAAACCTTACTTAATCTTGAGTTATTTCAAGAATACACATTGAGGAACTTTTCAGGTTTAGAGTTTTAGATAATTAGATCATAAATCATTCATTACATTCCACATTTAAACAAAGTGGTTACATAAAAGATAGTATTCATTTTTTCCCATCAACAGAAACATATTTAAAATAAAACATGGATTCTTTCTGGACACTTCCTTGACACTATCATCATATCATGTACCTTTCTCTTGACTTGTGAAAAACATTTCAAAAACTTGGGATGAGCATAAAAATCTCAGTAAGGGATATAAAAATTTGGAAAGGAAACATTAGAACATGTATACATAAGAATCAATGAAATCATACTTTACTCATAAAACATAAGCATGTTAACATGCCTCATGAAATCATAAGATCTATGAATAACTCATAGAAATCATAAGACATAAAGGTAACTTGAGGCATTAATAACATTCTTACGTAGGGAGTAACCCTCATGTTTACGTTTGGAATACCCATCACAGTATATTCCCAAAATCTCTTCGGAGAAACCTTAACGTTTAACCCCTTCGTGTTACCCAATGCATTGGAGAGCTACATCGGGCTCACCCGCCCTTAGTTAATCACAGAACCACCCGTTTTCATAAAGAATGCCCAAGAAACATAACATAATAATAGCACATAACTTAATCATAAAGGAAAGATAACATTCCCACATTTCAATAACAATATAACATTTTAAGATATTGAAATAATGAATCCATTCAAAAAACCATTTTCAAAACCATTTAAAACATTTAATAAAGAGTTTTTTGAATCAAAGTGTCCCATACCACCTTGAAGATTTTAACATTTTAAACCATTAATATCCATATAAATAAATCCTTAAAACCATTTTTAAAACATTTATATTAATGAGAAATATTTATAAGAACAAATCATTAAAACATTTAAAGCGATATTTTAGTTAAAGGGTTTTTACCAAAATTAGAGAAACTTGAATACAATAATTGAGGAATAACATTTAATCATAACTTTATAATATCATGAGAATAAATGGATTCATGATATAATATTCCAAAGGATATTATATACACCATATAAGAGTGAATTGGTTCATAACAACAATGAATTCTCAATAGAAATGTAAAATGAGATGAAATCCCTTATAAAGAAGGTATCCTTAAATTAAGGATAAATCAATCTCAAAATTATGTGTGAAAAATATAAATACACCCAATATAAGTGGATGTTAAGTGTAAATCAATCAAAGGTCATTCACACATATTCAAAGGATGACATATTAAATAACTACATGTTGAACCCAAAGAAATCGAAATTGGGTTAAGAAGTTCCCTTGGTAAAATTCGACAGCCTAACGGCGTCACTTTAAAATTCATAAAATTAGTTGATGAAAGAGAAAATGGTATCTCATCACTTGGACATAAAATTTACATCAATAAGGATATATAATAACATATCCCAACATAAAAAGATGTAAATTAAAAAGACATAAAAAAATAAGTCTTTTAAAAAGAGGAGGGTGAAAGGTTCCCTTACCGATTTGGGTAACTTTCGAAACGTACACCCCATGAAAGAAGGAATATACAACATTGATGTAAATACTCATAAAAAATTATATTACAAAAAGATTATAATACTGTGCATTACATATACCACTCAAAGGAAATGGTGTAAAATGTAGCATAAATCTCACGGGAATAAAAGTGAGATAAAAATCCCATTATGAAAATTCGGCAGCCTAACGATGCCACATAAAACTTCCAAAAATGGATTGATGAAATAAAATAGGGTCTCTCATCATATTAACATAAAATTTACAGCAAGAGGAATATAAAATAACATCCCCCAACATAATAAGGATTAGCTTAAATAATTTACATAAAAAAAAGTACTAAAAAAGAGAGAGAGAGGTAGGATCCCTTACGAAAATTCGGCAGCCTAACGGCGCCACTTAAAAATTCTAAAAATGAATTGATGAGAGTAATAGGGGTATCTCATCATATTAAAATAAAAATTACAGTATGTTTAATATAAAATAACATCCTCCAACATAAAAACATGGAGCATAAATGAAGTGACATAAAAGAGGGTACTTGAAAAGAAAGAGAGAGGTCGGATCCCTTACCTCAAGTCCGACTTGTCTTGTTCGTTTCTTTATATTACTTAATAATAAACTTTGTTCAATTTATAATTTCTTAAGGTAATCCTTTAAATATTATTATTCAGTTCATATCACATATTACAATGTTATAATAATTGGTTAATAATGTGAGTTCATATCAGACGTTTTTGTCGATTTTGGTACATTAGTCAAAAATGAACTTGTTTGAAAATGATTGTCCATGTAGTTATAAGTAAATCATCTCCAGAATAGTATTAATGATTTAAAAATCATATATATCCATTAAATATTCATTTTATACTATTCCATAACATTTGGAGATAAAAAGAAATGAAATGCACCGTTCATGGAGATGGTAGGTCGTACGTACGCATGAACGCTACTTTCATTTCCTTGTCATATTAATGGAATTAAAAATAATTGAGAGATATATATATATTATAATTCCAGTATAATATATATGTTTTATAGGTCACATAAGTTCATTATTTTCATTCTTTATACATTCAATGTATTGCATGAACGAGTCACATCACTTGAGGGGGAGGTAGTCCACACTTCCTCGTATGAAATTATCGCAATTGCACAACATGCAAAGCATAAAGGTATGTTTTAAAAATAAAATACAGAAGCATATGGGAAACATAAATACCATATATATCATATATAAAATACAGTGACATCATAATGTCCACCATGAAAGGTGTTAAGAGAAGATTGAACAATCATCGTTTCATGAGGCAGTAATTCGCCATCCACAGAAACAATATGTTCTTTAACAATTAGACGGAGTTGTGTGTAAGTGTAGCTCGAATACTTAACATAACAACATACTAGTATATTTAATATACTGGTTTTGTTACAAATAAATTAATAAAAAGAGTTTAGGGGTTTGGAGAAGCAAAATAAAACAAAAGAACACAAGTGAAGATATTACCTTTAAATCGGGTAACTCCTCTTGGTTTGAACCAAAAGGGTTTCTTGAAGAGCATTCTGAAAAAGGTGAGGCTTCAATAATTAAGATAGGGATGTGTAGAGATGAAATGGTAAGGGTTTGTCCGAGACAAAGGCTTTAGAGGTGTGGATAAGGTGGTAGAGGTGGGGGCCTTTTATAAGAGAAGAGGAGGGGCACTCTTGGAAAGTTATAAACTATTACTTTATTATAAAATGCTTTTCGGATTTTAAAGGTCCCAAAAGGATATATTTCAAGGATATGGTGATAAGGTTTTGAAATCCACCCATCCAATAGGTTTTTGAAAAGTGTAAGACTTATATTTCACCCTATCTTCTCATTTTATTTAAATCATTCATTTATGAGATAATCACTACATCATCATGGTGTCATAAATAAATTAATTTTTTTAATGTATAAAATTTATAAAAAAAATATCATGATGTAGGAAATATTTTTAGAATTATAATTAATATTTATATTCAAAAATATGACTTGTATAACCCCATGTAAAAATTATTTTAGTAAAACAATACATGTTTGTGACATTTTAATTTTAACTTTAAATAAAAAGTTATTAATGTCATTTTCCAACCAAAGTGGCTCCATGGGGTCCCCAAGTTGACCCATGTATTTTCTTGGTCGGTCATGACTCATCCAATAAGGGTAGTACATGTTTCAAGGTCATTTCATATTATTATAACATTATCTTTAACTTAAATTCCCCTAATTACCTCTAATCACGATTAATAAAACTTAAAAGTTACTATTCACCAAAAAATTATTTTAATCTCATTGAACCACATTTTACTTCCTAATGACAACCATGTATGTCGGATTTTTGAAAATAAAATCATAGAAGTGGTAAAGTTTCATTTAAACGAAAAATCAGTTTCTTTAACTATCACTTAGTGGTTTCACTATTCATCAAAAATTGAAGTTTTTCAGAAAAATACCAAAAAATCACCCTAAGATATATTTGATATTCCGAATTCAAAAATGATTCCTATTTTAAAAAATTCAAAATATTTAAGTTGAATTAATTAATTTAATAATTCATTCCCGATGTCAAAACAAATAGCGTGTTTTTAAGAAACAATATCTATTGAAAGATTGACACTAGTTTAAGTCCAATTTCAATATGAAATTAATTCCAATGACCACCATTGGATTAAATGGTAAAAATATATTCTAAATAAAATTTAATATAAATTAAAAATATAATCTACCCATATAAATAAATCATATTAAAAGGAGGTTTTGAACTAAAATGCAACATTTTCACTAAAAATGATCTTTATCGGAAAAATAACAAAAATTTACACAAAGTAAATTTTGATATCCAGATTCTAAAGAAGGATTTTATTTTGTCATATACAACATATAAAATTGTCAAAAGTATATTTAAAAAGGTTTCTCCATAAACAGGCGGTTAATCGACCTTTTAAAGAATATTAGAAGATTTATGCTTAAAATTGGATTCATTTTCATTTTAAGCCTTTAACATTTATTGGATAAATGTAAAAATATTTAACAAACATATGTAATAATTTTGTAGTTATTTATGTTAATTCCTGCCATTACAATGGCTTGGAGTTAACTATTATAATATTATTATATTATTAGTGTGCAGCGTAAGATTTCAAAGAAACTCATTGTTGCGTATTGGGTACGCCATCGAGCATAGAATTCCCTTTAAAGTAGTATTAACATTTTATTCGCAAATATTGATAAATATTAGAATGTAATATTATTTATTTACCTGGGATGTTACATCCTTCCCCCCTTTTGGGAATTGCATCCTCGCAATTTCAAAATTGGGCTTGGAAACTTCATTGAAAGTCCCACATCGGAACAAGAGTCAGTAAAACTATCACCTTAAAAGAAAGGGAGAGAAGTAAAAAGGTCACCCGAGTTAACCCATACTAGGATTCCAAGTATGAAATTATGGATATGGAGGAGAAAACAAAGGGTCATGTTCTGATGGAGAGTGATATTAAACATGTCTAGGAGAAAGTTAACCACAAGAAAATCACAAACTTATGATGGGTTAAACGGTATTCGATTCCCCAGTAGGAAAAATTAACAGACAACATTTTTGTTTTAAGTTAATTTTCATTGAAGAATTTATTTATGATCTTAACTAAAACATAAGGAAACATACTTACTTGTCATGTTGACTTTCAACTTTTACTAGATTTCTTACACAAAATCATATTTTCTCCAAAAAGCAAGTATTTAGGAAGACTTTCTCACATTAAGAGTACTATAATCAACTTCTTGAGAATCACCTAATCCAAAAAAGAGAAATATATATTTCCCATGTCTTTATACCTTAACCAAAACCAAAACCAAAAAGGTTAGTATGAGATCAGATAATACCCAAAAAAGATTTTTTTTTACAAAAAGAAAAACTACTCCTAATCTCCAAAAAATTTCAAACAAAACCCAAAGTTCAACAAATACCATTCAATAAACATCTATCCATAAAATTATTCAAAGTAAACCAAACTAAGATTGAAACCCAAATCTCTGAAGTATTTAATCACATAGTCTCCTAAGATAAATCTTAACATTTTTCTCCAAAATAACATCAGTTACTCTTAAAGTATCGTACTGAAAAGTAATTAACCTAATCACATATCCTCTATGATAGGATAATCATTTCCATGGATAAACCAAAATCAACTTACTCTTAATTAATAAAATCATATAACTAAAAATAATTAGTCAAACTAACTAGGGACTTCACGTAGTCCAGTGGTAGACGATAAATATCATTTGCACTTTGGTTGTGGGTTTGATTCCCACAGCTTTGTCTGACGCGATGGGTTGTCACATGGTCTCTATGTTGTCCTTTTTCCAAAACTATATAATTCTTAAAACATTCCCCAAAATGAGATAAAATCTTCAAAAATAACCATAACATAATTTAACCTCAATTTTATCTCATGTCGTTCATATTCCATCATAATGTATAGTAACCCATAATTACCTCAAAAGTAAGGATCATATAAACCCTAATGGTTGCCTTTATAATTATTACTTGAACTTCCATGTCGAGTTGGTTCTCTCGTACATGATTCATTAGAGAACTCACCAAGTTTCAAGTGGTTGATCATGACTCCTGATAGTTGGTTAAGAATAACCACAATATTTCTCATTGAATCCCCCATTTCATCCAATCTCTTAATTAGAGAACCACTACAGTTTCCTTCAAACCCATTGTCACTTTGGTGCCTGCTAGATCCATCCATTTACTAAAACCATAAATGTCAGTGTGATTATATCAAAAAAAATCATTATGTACTAAATAGGAAGATAAACACTAAGATATACTTATCCAAGTTATCTCAAACTCATTCTAACCTTCAAAAATAACAATGACTCTATCTAATATAATAACCATTGTGGTTATACACAACTTGTCACTTAACACTCTAACCTCTAAAGTTATCTAAACTGACCTTTGATACCAACTATAAGGACCCGGCCTTAAACCTTACTTAATCTTGAGTTATTTCAAGAATACACATTGAGGATCTTTTCAGGTTTAGAGTTTTAGAGAATTAGATCATAAATCATGCATTACATTCCACATTTAAACAAAGTGGTTACATAAAAGATAGTATTCATTTTTTCCCATCAACGGAAACATATTTAAAATAAAACATGGATTCTTTCTGGACACTTCCTTGACACTATCATCATATCATGTACCTTTCCCTTAACCTGTGAAAAATATTTCAAAAACTTGGGATGAGCATAAAAAGCTCAGTAAGGGATATAAAAATTCGTAAAGGAAACATTAGTACATGTATACATAAGAATCAATGAAATCATACTTTACTCATAAAACATAAGCACGTTAACATACCTCATGAAATCATAAGATCTATGAATAACTCATAGAAATCATAATACATAAAGGTAACTTGAGGAATTCATAACATTCTTACGTAGGGAGTAACCCTCATGGTTACGTTTGGAATACCCATCACAGTATATTCCCTAAATCTCTTCGGAGAAACCTTAACGTTTAACCCCTTAGTGTTACCCAATGCATTGGAGAGCTATATCGGGCTCACCTGCCCTTGGTTTATCACGGAACCACCCGTTTTCATAAACAATGCCCAAGAAACATAACATAATCATAGTACATAACTTAAGCATAAATTAAAGATAACATTCCCACATTGCAATAAAAATATAACATTTTAAGATATTGAAATAATGAATCCATTCAAAAACCATTTTCAAAACCATTTAAAACATTTAATAAAGAGATTTTTGAATCAAAGTGTCCTATAACACCTTGAAGATTTTAACATTTCAAACCATTAATATCCATATAAATAAATCCTTAAAATCATTTTGAAAAAATGGATATTAATGAGAAATATTTATAAGAACAAATCATTAAAACGTTTAAAGCAATATTCTAGTTAAAGGGTTTTTACCAAAATTAGAGACACTTGAATACAATAATTAAGGAATAACATTTAATCAGAACTTTATAATATCATGAGAATAAATGGATTCATGATATAATATTCCAAAGGACAGTACATACATCATATAAGAGTTAATTGGTGAATAACAACAATGAATTCTCAATAGAAATGTAAAATGAGATGAAATCCCTTATAAAGAAGGTATCCTTAAATTAAGGATAAATCAATCTCAAAATTATGTGTTAAAAATATAAGTACACCCAATATAAGTGGATATTAAGTGTAAATCAATAAAAGGTCATTCACACATATTCAAAGTATGACATATTCAATAACTACATGTTGAACCCAAAGAAATCAAAATTGGGTTAAGAAGTTACCTTGGTAAAATTCGACAGCCTAACGCCATCACTTTAAAATTCATAAAATTAGTTGATGAAAGAGAAAATGGTATCTCATCACTTGGGAATAAAATTTAAATCAATAAATATATAGAAGAACATATCCCAACATAAAAAGATGTAAATTAAAAGACATAACAAAATAAGTCTTTTAAAAAGAGGAGGGTGAAAGGTTCCCTTACCGATTTGTGTAACTTTCAAAATGTACACCCCATGAAAGAAGGACTATACAACATTGATGTAAATACTCATAAACAAAATTATATTAAAAAAATAGTATAATACTGGGAAGTACATATACCACTCAAAGGAAATGGTGGCAAATGTATCATAAATCTCACGGGAATAAAAGTGAGATGAAAATCCCCTTATGAAAATTCGGCAGCATAACAACGCCACATAAAACTTCCAAAAATTGATTGATGAGATAAAATAGGGTATCTCATAATATTAACATAAAATTTAAAGCAATATAAATATAAAAGAACATACCCCAACATAAGAAAGAGGATCTTAAAGTAAGTTACATAAAAAAGAGTACTTAAAAAGAAAGAGAGAGGTAGGATCCCTTACGAAAATTCGGCAGCCTAACGGCGCCACTTAAAAATTCTAAAAATGAATTGATGAGAGTAATAGGGGGTATCTCATCATATGAAAATAAAAATTATAGTATGTTTAATATAAAATAACATCCTACAACATAAGAACATGGAGTATAAATGAAATGACATAAAAGAGGGTACTTGAAAAGAAAGAGAGAGGTCGGATCCCTTACCTCAAGTCCGAATTGTCTTGTTCGTTTATTTATATTCCTGAAGAATAAACTTTGGTCAATTTATAATTTCTTAAGGTCCTCCTTTAAAGATTATTATTCATTTCATATCACATATTACAATGTTATAATAATTGGTTAATAATGTGAGTTCATATCAGACGTTTTTGTCGATGTTTGGTACATGAGTCAAAAATGAACTTGTTTGAAAATGATTGTCCATGTAGTTATAAGTAAATAATCTAAAGAATGGTATTAATGATTTAAATATCATATATATTCAGTACATATTAATTTTATACTATTCCATAACATTTGGAGATAAAAATAAATGAAATGCACCGTTCATGGAGACGGTAGACCGTACGTACGCATGAACGCTACTTTCATTTCTTTGTCATATTAATGGAATTAAAAATAATTGAGATATATATATATTATAATTCCATTATAATATATATGTTTTATAGGTCACATAAGTTCATTAGTTTCATTCTTTATACATTCCATGTATTGCATGAATGAGTCACATCACTTGAGGGGGCGGTAGTCCACACTTCCTCGTGTGAAATTATCGCAATTGCACAACATGAAAAGCATAAAGGTATGTTTTAAATATAAAATACATAATAATATGGGAAAAATAAATACCATATATATAATATATAAAATACAGTGACATCATAATGGCCACCATGAAAGGTGTTAAGAGAAGATTGAACAATCATCGTTTCGTGAGGTAGTAATTCGCCATCCACAAAAACAGTATGTTCTTTAACCATTAGACGGAGGTGTGTTTAAGTTTAGATTGAATAATTAACATAAAAAAATCCTATTATATTGAAGATACTGGTTTTGTTACAAAATAAATTAATAAAAAGAGTTTAGGGGTTTGGAGAAGCAAAATAAAATAAAAGAACACAAGTGAAGACATTACCTTTAAATCGGGTAACTCCTCTTGGTTTGAACCAAAAGGGTTTCTTGAAGATCATTCTGCCAAAGGTGAGGCTTAAATGATGAAGAGAGGGATGTGGAGAGATGAAATGGGCAGGGGTTGGCTGATCCAAAGGCTTGAGAGGTGTGGCTAAGGTGGTAGAGGTGGGGGCCTTTTATAAGAGAGGAGGAGGGGCACTCTTGGAAAGTTATAAACTATTACTTTATTATAAAATGAATTTAGGATTTTAAAGGTCCTAAAAGGATATATTTCGAGGCTATGGTGATAACGTTTTGAAATACACCCATCCAATAGTTTTTTTACAAGTTTAAGACTTAGATTTCACCTTATCTTCTCATTTTAATTAAATAGTTCATTTATGAGGTAATCACTACATCATCATGGTGTCATAAATAAATTAATTTATTTAATGTCTAAAATTTATAAAAAAAATATCATGATTTAGTAAATCTTTTTATCATTATAATAAATATTTATAGTCAAAAATATTACTTGTATAACCCCATGTCAAAATTGTTTTAGTAAAACAATATATGTTTGTGACATTTTAATTTTAACTTTAAATAAAAAGTTATTAATGTCATTTTCCAACCAAAGAGGCTCCATGGTGTCCCCAAGTTGACCCATGGATTGTCTTGGTCTTCCATGACTCATAAAATAAGGGTATGACATGTGTCAAGGTCATTTCATATTATTATGACATTATCTTTAACTTAAATTGCACTAATTACCTCTAATCGCGATTAATAAAACATAAAAATTACTATTCACCAAAAAATTATTTTAATCTCATTGAACCACATTTTACTTCCTAATGAAAACCATGTATGTCGGATTTTTGAAAATCAAATCACAGAAGTGGTAAATTTTCATTTAAACGAAAAATCAGTTTCTTTAACTACCACTTAGTGGTTTCACTATTCATCAAAAATTGAAGTTTTTCAGAAAAATACCAAAAATTCACCCTAAGCTATATTTGATATTCCAAATTCAAAAATGAGGTCTATTTTACAAAATTCAAAATATATAAGTCGCATTAATTAATTTAATAATTCATTCCTGCTGTCAAAACAAATAGCGTGTTTTTAAGAAACAATATCTATTAAAAGATTGACACTAGTTTAAGTCCAATTTCAATGTGAAATTAATTCCAATGACCACAATTGGATTAAATGGTAAAAATATATTCTAAATACACTTTAATCTCAATTAAAAATATAATCTACCCATATAAATAAATCAGATTTAAAGGAGGTTTTGAACTAAAATGCAACATTTTCAGTAAAAATGATCTTTATCAGAAAAATAACAAAAATTTACACAAAGTAAATTTTAATGTCCAGATTATAAAGAAGGATTTTATTTTTTCATATACAACATATAAAATTGTCAAAAGTATATTTAAAAAGGTTTCTCCATCAAAAGGCGGTTAATCGACCTTTTAAAGAATATTAGAAGATTTATGCTTAAAATTGGATTCATTTTCATTTTAAGCCTCTAACATTTATTGGATAAATGTAAAAATATTTAACAAACATATGTAATAGTTTTGTAGTTATTTATGTTAATTCCTGCCATTACAACGGCTAGGAGTTAACTATTATAATATTATTATATTATTAGTGTGCACCGTAAGATTTCAAAGATACTCGTTGTTGCGTATTGGGTACCCCATCGAGTATAGCATTCCCTTTAAAGTAGTATTAACATTTTATTCGCAAATATTGATAAACATTAGAATGTAATACTATTTATTTACCTGGGATGTTAATATTTGATTTTATTTTCATTATTAAATATAGAAAAACCAATCCTATTTGGTGGAAACCATGGAAAAACATGATAAGTTCTTTTTATTATTTTATCATATAGAGTTCAAACCCTATGTTTAGAAATTAATAAAGAATTTCCCTCTCTTTTTCTATAAATACCCACCAAACCTCCCACTCCTATTCACTAAAAACCCATTATTCATGAATTTTTACTTCATATCCCCCTATAAATCCCTCTCATTGTGTTCCCAATCTCTTAATAAGCTCCTCCTAGGCTTTTAGAAACACCTTCTCAAGCTAATGGATTTATCCCTCTTCTTTTTCATTCAATCACCTTCTTTATATTTATCCATTCTAATCTCAATTTATTAGGTTGTAATTCCTTTATAAATATTCCTTTCATTTAAAATTTATATTCTATGAATGAGATGAAATTTATAATCTCTTTTTATAACCTTTACCTAAGTTGTTACTATGTGGACGTAAGGGGAATCTCTCACCCCCCCCCCCCTCTTTATTGAAGCACTTAATTTGTGTTATTCCATTTAATTTATAATTTTTCATGTTTATGATTCTCACATCATTTATATCACCTTTATATGACTCTTGGATAACATTTATTACATTCATCGTGTTATTATTTGATTATTCACCTACTTGGATTTATATCTCACCCATTTCTTATATACTTCCCTAGGTTATCCTGTGTAGTATTAAATGGTCAATGGATTTTTAGGAGTATGTTCTATATTTTTTTTTTAAAAAAATGTGTATCCTGATTCCAAGGTATGGTTTTTTTTATCTAATTACCCAAATAAATTTGGTATTTAAATATTTTTAGATTTTATTATATGTCTCTTTATGTAATAAATTGTAAAATCATGTTTATTAATAATATGGTTTTTTATACTTCCCAAACCCACTAATCCCATTTTAAAAATGGTTTCTCATTATAAAATCTATTTTTTACTCAAATTTTGAAAAGCCAAATAATTTTTCCATTTTAAAAAAACCTTGAAAATATGAACCACCATAAATCATGAAGTATATCACACTAAAAAAACCAAAATATCTTTTTTATGGAATAGTGGTTGTGTATGGATTGATCACATTGTTTTGTGGACTATGTGCCAATTGTTATACTAACATTATAAGTGATTTCACACCATACACTCAGGCTCTACATGGTTTACTAAGCTATGAGATCTCACCATGTGATTCCAATTAAACTCCAATTAAACTCTAATTAACATCCCCTAAAACATATAAACCATTTAATAAATCTATAATACCATCAACATGAACTAAACTAAATTGGAAAACATTACAAAACTCATACCATAAGGCTTATAAATTGACCTCTCAAGGTAACTCAGGTTTAATCATGAGTGGTTTGGATTGGTCACCCACCCATGAACTACCTCCTAACATCTCAAAATCCTAATTTCAATATACCATTATGTATTAAATAACATAGGGAACTCTGAAACCTTTGACTTCATAAGAACCAAGGATCAAATTTCATTTTACCAAAAACCATCTCAGCATCACCCATTAATTGGTCACACAATTTGATCTCGAACATTATTGAGGTATGTTCATGTTGTCCTTGGGTTATAAAAAAGTTATATAGGATCAAATAAGAACTTTTAGTAATAAATTCACCTAATAAATAAAATTAACGGGGAATAAAATTTATTCTATAATTATTACATGAGGCATACAGACATTGGATGTCCACACCATAAAAAAGTATAAATAAATTTAACAAAAAACGAGTGGGTAATAATGAAAAAACGAATATCCAACTAATAATAAAGATATAAATGTAGTCAAAATGAAAAACTCTAGATATGAGAGACCTACATGGACAATACAACTACTAAAAGAAATTAAAATAAAAAATACCCAAAATAATCTATTCGTGGCCTTGAAATTCATTATCCATAAATTACCAACTAACTCTATGAGAGATCAAGATACATAGCCAAAAAATTCAAAGCAACTTGGGTCACCCTGTGTTGATTGGAAAAAATAGAGTGTGAGTATGAAGTAGATTAGTATGTAAACATTATAAATTCCTTAAATTTTCGTTCCAAAAATAACCTAAGAATGTTAGTTTGAATATAAAATATTGAAAGTATAGATTTTATCATTTTATAAAATAAACATAGTTCATTATCAAATCCACATTGAAATCCCATTTAAATTTGTTGCTAGAAATTTTGATTTTTATTCATGAAACTCACCATTTAAAAACATAGTAAAAAATAAGGCTCAATTAGTAACTACAATATGTACCCACTATAAAAAAATATAAGGAATAATGAACACATACTTAATATATGTATTGGGGTGTATCATAATCAAATACAATAATTAAAAGTAAAATAAGATATGAAAGTAAATTTCTAGTAAAAAAATTGGAATTAAAAAAATATATAATCATGTTATATTAAAAATCATCCAATGATGAGACACGAGAAAAAAATGGTTTAGAAGTATTTATAGGTATATTAATTAATTATTATTTCTATAACTAACTAGATACCCTAAACTAGCCTCACTGATGAACTACCCTATGGTATTTGACACCATAACGGATTTAGTCAGTCTTATTAGGAATAAATATTTACCATATATTATCCCTTTATAAGATTAATTGGATCACATGATAGTTATAATGGTGTGAGATGAGGTATCCTTTAGAAAAACACATCAATAGTTATTCAATAAGATCCAAACAAAATACTCAACCTACCCACCTACACAATTCATTTGAAGAAACCATTTTTACATTGAACAACCACATATCAACATAACTATGAATAAAGGTCTTCCATGAGGTTGCATATTAATATGAAAAATAATTTCAAGGTACCAACCAACCATTAGAATTTAAAAATAGTAATCAGGTTTATTAGAAAACACTCTTCTTTCAAGTTAAATTCCAAAACAAATGAAAACATCAAATTAGTTTCATAGTTTTCTAAATGGTCTTGTTAACCATGAATTATAAAACCCATCTTTGAAATATCTTTTGGAGATCCTTTTTAAGAAGAATGTGAAAATATTAAAACCAATGTTTTTTCAAAGTAATTCTATAAAATATCAAAATATATACATGTACACATTTGTATATACACATACGTGTGTATATAGATATATACATATCACTAATGTATATATATATATATATATAAATTCATATGAATTCAATGGGATCAAATGAAGGGAAACAATTTATGTCATACATCAAGGCATATGAATATTCTTGTAAAATAATAAAAACCTCAAAAGTGGGAATAACCCAAAAAACCCCAACTATGGTTTACAAATGAACTTATAACACCCATAGATTTTTTGAAATATATTTTTTAATTAATTTAATATTTTTTATATTTTTAGTTTCATACAATAATGAATATAAATTTTTTATATGAAATATCTATGTTTTTCTTGCATTACACGAAACACCAAGTTATATTTGTACTACATGCAACACCAAGATAAGCCTGTGTTGCATGCAAAAAATTTAAGTTTACAATATATGAAAAAAAATTATCTACATGAAACAATATAATATCCTAAGTTATATTCACCATTATTTTTAGCTTGAGTTACACGCAACACAATGTTTACCTTGAGTTATACGCAACACTGAGTTTAAATGAAAATTACATATTATTAAAATATTATTATCTAATATGATAATTTTTACCAAGAAATTGGAATAGAAATTTTGAATATGATTAATTAAAATAATAAAATATATTTTACATATGTATATAAGATTAATTATTTTGTGACCAATTAACTATAAAGGAAAATAAAACCCTTTTGAAAATATAGGATATAATTTTCTAGAAAACTATTCTTAAAAATTAAATAAACTAATTTTTTGAATTATTATAATTAAATATATATAATATATTTTAAATATGATATTTACCATTCATCCTATGAGTTCCATATCCAATATATAAGAATAAATCCAACATTACACTTAAAAATTATTTTTTTAAGGTGATCTTATCAACTTTTGTTAGAGAATTAATTTCAAAACTGACTTTTAAAACATTTAGAAAGGAATTTAATAAAGTAAAATTAATTTTTGATTTTGGAGTACCAAAATTATATTAGGTTTATTTTTTTTATTTTTCTAATAAGTCTCATTTTTTTATGAATACGGAAAGATATCAAATTTTATTTGAAATTTACCATTTTGGATAATTTATTTATAGAGATAAATTATATTTTAAATTTGGTTAAAAGTATAATTATCTAAATTATATATAATTAAATCCAATTTAGGTCATCGGAATAAATTTCAAAATGAAATTAGATAAAAAACCATTTCAATCCTTTGAATAATTTCACTTTAAAACCCCACTTTCTCATTCCATCTATGCGTTAAATTTTAAAATTAATTTCTTCCACTTCTGTGAGTGGAATTAAGAAAAATGGATTCCTTATTTGGAATAATAATAATTTATAATATATAATAAGGCTAAAATTGTTTTTTACTTTAATTATTAGTGAAAATAGTTAAAATTAATCCCGACAATTAAGTGAAAAACAAGTTTACTAAGCGACTAAGTATCAAACATAAGAGGAAATGACCTATACACTTTTCCAAAACACATTTTATTTAAATATTTCAAACATAGAACCTATTTTATTGAAATTGTTCCATTTTTTAGGATCATTATGTAGAAAGATATCCCAATAGTATTTACCATTTTATATTTACAAGAATGTCACTCCTCCTCTATTATCAAAGGACATTCACTCTCCCTACATCTTCACATATCTCAAGAACTTTGGATCGAAAAATAACTATATAAATATATTCAAAAAATTCCTTATATCATCCTAGATTCCTCAATTTGGTTATAAATCCAACCAATGAAGTCATTTGGTACTAACCATAAGGAGTTACCCGAAGAATGGGTAAAGTTCATCAACATTCATTTTTTTATTTCCTTTTCAACCCCATTAAATTCTTATTATACCGTGATTATATAATAAAATAATTATCATTAATATAATAATATTTTTTAATTTTATGTATAATAAATAAATCTTCACACGCTTCCACCAAATGGGATACACAACCATTGTTTGTCTGTACCCCTGACTACAGCCTCACAAACTAATTTCATTCGTTCTTACATCACCACCTTTCGAGAATGGGAATAATAATGAATTTATATTTTATATATGATATTAACCATGTTTTTGATTTTATTAAGATTAGGTAATTTTTGTATAATAAATAAATACATGCTTTCAATTTTTTTGAGAGTATGATAATTTTTTTTTTGTACGATAGACTACCACTTCGCAAAGCGATGTGATTAATTCACACTTTACATGGAATATATTAAGGATAGGTTTAAAAGACATATGTGATATATATTAAATAATAATTATAATGGAATGATAATATATATATATATATCATTTAATTTTATTTCTTTTGATATGAAAATAAAATGGAAACAACATTAATGCATACATACAGCTTACCATCTCCATAAACGGTGTATTCAATTTACTATTTTTATATTTTATATATTATCATAAATAAATATATACCAAATATATATAAAATTTATATCATGGTTTACATTATTTAAATTAGGAATACATTATCAATAAAGGAGGACCACAAATAATAAATCAAAACATATATAGAAAACAAATTGATTATTACCCAAAATGTAAATTTAATGTTGAATTGTTATTAAATGGGTAATATAAAGTCATAATAAAATCATATATGGTATGTTATATAATAATATGGTAATTTTTTATATCTATAATAAACATTTATTTATTATATAGTAGGTTTGAACATGTATAAAGGAATTCATCACTTAAGTTAAGGGGATTTCTTGTCTGACTTTTATTTATATGATACTTATTCCATATTCACAACTAGTTACTTTTTGTGGTGTATATAATTAGATATGAAATTTTATGAAATTAATTTAATTAATTTTAAGATATTAAAATTCTCAATTGATGTTATTTTTTCACGTGGCTCATGATTCAAAAGTAACTCAAGTAGTAAGGGATTTACGTCTCACTTTTTACTTTTGTGAGACACACACTATATTCACAACCCTTTTCTTCTATGTAGTCTATATATTTCTCGTGAACATAATTTATGATTATTATACTTAAAATTTTTGGTATTTATAAATCCATTTGATGATATCTTTTCTATGGGGTTACATTTTCAATGTTACCAGTTCAGTAAGGGAATTTGATCTCAATTTTTCTTTCTTTGAGACACATGTTATGTTTTGCACTAATACTCTTTAATGAGGTGAATATAATTCCCCTTTGACTTGTTATATCTTGAATAAAATTTTTAAGATTTATTTAATTTTATTATATCATGGGGATTATGGTTTAATTTTACAAATTGGTAAGATTTTATTGATCTAATGTCATCATTTATCAGGATTTTTTATGATTATGCTCACATTGATGAAATGTTATAATCCATCTCTCAAGAGTTGTCATGAATTTTATTCTCATATGGTTATGAAATTTATATTAATCTAATTCTTCTATTTTAACACTCATTAATACATAATATAATTAAAAATGTGTTTTAAAAAAAATATGACCTTATTTCTCTCTTTGGTCAGGAATATTTTTTATTCAAAAAACATGTTTTATAAAAATGTTTGAAAAAATGTTATGAAATGATATGCTAAGATACTTTTCAAGGAAAATTATTTTAATTTTTTTTATGTTTTATAAAGTGTTTAAAATGGTTTTCAAAGAAAACATTATATTTTTTCATGGTTTATTTCAATGAAAAAGGTTTTCAAAAATTGGTATGTGTTATAAATTTTTTTTCAATGTAGAAAGGATATTTCCATCCAGAAATGTTTTTAATTGATATTTAGATATTATTTTACATATATAATGAAATAAATTGATATATTTTATATTTTACTAGGGGTATTATCCAAGTAAATAAATCTTATTCTTTTATTTAATGGTTAATGTTTATGATGAAAATTTGTTTATGAAACCTATTTCTCTTCCCTTGGTTATACCATGATTAAAAAAATTTATGAAAACCATATCTTTTCACAGTTTATTCTATGATGAAATGATTATGATACCTTTATATTTTCCATAGGTTATGGTATGATTAATATTTATGACCTTGTGGAACACATATGTTTGGTTTTCATTATGTGATGGTGTGACCTATATCTCACTCTAATGCATTGGGTGAATATTTATATCTCATGATATTGATAGGACTGGAATGGGATGTGAATTCGGTTTAGTAATATAGTGTTGGAATGTGAAGTGAACCCAATTAAGAAATACAAGGCTTGAACAGGAAGTTAACTTAGTTCAGTAATATAGGATAAGAACAGGAAGTGAACTCAGTTCTGTAATCCAAGGTTGGAACAAGAATTTAACCGTGTTTAGCAATACAGGGTTGGAATGGGAAGTGAACCTAATTAAGTAATATAGGTTTGGAAAGAGGTGTGAAACTAGTTCAGTAAAAGACTTTTTCTTATATAATGGTCTTTTTAGTGATCCTTGACTAATATGTAACTTATTTTTCTATGTTTATGTGTATGCCACAAATTCCATGTATTATGCCTTTGTTATTCTCCCATGACTCATGTTCTTTGATTGTCCTAAGATTCATGGATTATGAACTTCTAATATTTATTCCATGATTCATGGTTATGACCTTTGAGAAGTAGGGTATTGTGTTAAAATATTAATAATGTTTTATAACCCCAAGACATTACCATATTTTCTATTTAGAATAAATTTAACCTTGTTGATAGCTACACAATACACATAACACCCGATTTAAACAAAACACTATTTAGTCACATTTTTTATAGTCAATTAAATTATAGAACTTTTATATATTTTTAATAGTAAATTTATATATAATATACCCAATAAAATATTTTTACATTCATTCAATATATCTGATAGGAATAAGATAAAAACAAACCCAATATTATGCATAAAATCTAATATTTTTATAAAGTCGGTTTTAATGAATTTTAATGGAGAACCTATTTTAATTAAAAAATTGAATCTTTTATAAATTTTATATGTAAAAATAAAATTGGTCATTAAAATTGGTCATTAAAATCGGAACATAAAAATTAACTGAGGGTGAATTTTGTTTATTTTTCTGTGAAGTTTCATTTTTTAATGAATAGTGTAGAATCGTGAATTTTAATTCAAAACAAAGTTTTCATATAATTTATTTATGGTGTTGAATTATATTTTTAATTGTTTTTAAAGAAAAATTAAATCAATTATACATCAATTAATAAAATTTAGGCCATTTTAACCAATTTCACTTTGAAATTGGATCTAAAAACGTAGAGAACTTTTGAACGTTTTTACTTTAAAAACCCGTATTGTCGTCCCGTCTGTGAGATTAATTTTAAATTAATTTATGAAAATTATGTGATCTGAATTTAGAAAAATGGATTCAATATTTTGAATCATATTAATTTATAATGTATAATAATTTCAACTTAGTCTTTTACCACAAATATTAGTGAAAGTGATTAAAATTAATTACAGCAATTAAGAAAAAAATTAGATTAACGAAGGATTAATCCTTAAACTTGAGACCAAAAATAATATATACACTTGTCCAAAATACATTGTATTGACATATTTAGACCCTATAATTCCTTTTATATACATTGGTATATTATTGGATCCACTTTTAAAGTTAAAAACATGGGTGGAATTCCCTTCTCAAAAATTTATAGGAGTGCCACTCCTCCTCTATTATGAAAATGAACTCAAGCCTCCCACTTCCTCACACCTCTCAAGACAATTTTTCTAGAGTAATATCTGAACAAATATATCCTTAAAATTCCTTCCCAAAACCAAGAACCCTCATCTTGGGATGAAATTCATTCAAGTAATTTCTTTGGTGGAAACCAAAAGAAGTTACCCAAAGAAGATGTAAAATCCTTCCTCAAGATCTTTAGTTTTAGTTTCATTATCCACCACCTAAAATATTCTTATTCAAAGATTATATAAAATAATAATTATCCTAAATATTTTTTCATGTTTTTATGTTAAGTTTTATACCTTTTATTACACAAAAATCCATCTAATGGATAACGAACCTACTCTTTATGTGTACGGCGAACCACCACCTTACGAAACAATGATTGTTCGGTTTTCCTTTACCACCACTCATGATGGGAATTATGATGAAAACAATATTTATATATTTTATATATGATATTTATAATTAATTTATGTTTATTTAATTTTTATATAACACATACCCTTATTCTTTTCATTTTGTATAAATACGATAACATCATTTGTGGAAGTGTGGACTACCACCCCCTCAAAGCGATGTGATTCATTCATACTATACATGGAATGTATAAAGGATGGTTTTATTAAAACTATGAGAAATATATGGTATAAATATAATAATGGAATTATAATATGCATATATATTATTTTATTTTCATTATCTTAATATAAAAAAGAAATAAAAATAGTGTTCATGTGTACGTACATTCCACCGTCTCCATAAACGGTGCATTTCAATCCCTATCTCCAAATATTATGAATTATTATAAATACATATATAATGAATATATATGATATTTAAATCATGGTTTAAAATATGGAGATGATTAAAACATTATCTAATTAATATGAAAAACAAGTAACAAGTTAAAAAATACTCAACAAACTAGGCAATTAACACCCATAATAGTGAAAATAATGAAAGATTGTTATCAAAAGGGTAATAAGATATTATAAAAAGATAATATATTATGTTATAAACATTAATATGGTTAATTAATAAGTTATTAACACTCTTAAAACCATTATAAAAGAGGATAAATTCCATTCAAGTAAAAGGAAATTCAAGGTAAGATATTTTGTCTCAATTTACATTCCATTGAGACTTATTTGTTATCATACACCAAATAACATTTATATGGTGTATATAATACCTTTTTAAAAGTTATATAATGAATCTCCTTATTCACATGATATTATATGTCTCAATTAATTTATTGGTAATTATGATTCAAATTTTTCACAGTGGTATAGGACACTTTGGAATGTTTAAAGATTACTTTTCCTCAAAAATGGTTTAATGATATTTCAATAGTAATTCCATTCAATGATGTCAAAAAAACTTATTGTTAATTATCCTATTATGATTAATTATTTATGAATATATATTATTTATACAATACATATTTTTATAAGGAATATTTTTCAAATCGATTACTAAATATTAGGAATTGTGTGTACATGTAATTATAGGTGGGGACCAAACTTTATATAGCTACTCAATACATCAAAAGGTTCTCATGAGAAAAATAAGTTAGAAAAATTAAATAGGTTTCTACCTGTGGTTTTAAACTATATATAGGATGGATCTTGAAAGTATAGTTTTTTACATGTCTCAAACATGACATCCAATAATTAAGAATTTCCTTCATATATATTTCAGTTATCATTGTTATTATCCATGAGTTTTTCATAAGATAAAATCTATAAATGAATTTCAATATCATTTAATTGATTAAATGACATGTGTTTTTAGTTTCTTACTTCTTAATATTGATTATTCCTTATCAATATATTTTAATGTAATTTTTTATAATTTATTTACCATGCCATGTTGATTTATTCCCAATAATTCATTATTTCATCTCATTTACATACATTTACTAAGAATTTGAGATCACCCTTATTATGTTTCATTTACCTATATTATAAAGAGGAATCATTTGAATGAGTTTCACATATTATCTTATTAAATTTTATAATATATCATGTTTGTATTTTCTATTTCCCAATATATAATGGGTATCATGTATTTAATATAGCTTTCCAAAAATGGTAAATTGGTCAGTCCTTCGGGATTTGATTCCTTATAATTATTCCATTGTAATAAAATAATTCATTGGCTCTAGGATTCTGGTTTCGGGGTGTTACATTTTGTTTCAAAAAAAGTTTAGAATCAACCTTGTAAACTTGGTTTAGAAAAAATAGATTATGAAACATGAGCCTAAGATATATATTGAGGATAAGTATAGAAGAACATAGTAAAATTTTGGTAAGGTAGGGATTATGTGGGTCTTACTAACATTATATCCCCTTCTAGATACTACAAGTGGATGTGGATCTCGCACTGATATACCCAGAAGTAACAACTTCGACAAGGTGTGTCGGTCCAGACTCATCATAACCTTGTGTACAACAACGAACCTTACTACACACCTAATATAACACTCCTAGGGGATAATCTTAGGATAATTCACATTTTCTTTAAAACCAAATATAAAGGATTTAAATGTAATAATGTCCCAAAAGAAACCTTCTTTATTATTATATGATTATTTATGAATAAATTTTTCAATTTATGTTAAGTGTTAATAAATATTTATAATTATATAATGTTTATAATTTTATAAACTGATCCGGTATATTCCATTCTTTAAAAATGGTTCTTAGAAGTAATAATGGTATAAATACTCATGAATAATGCATAGAATTACCTTCTGAGGAATCCAATATAGTAAGAATTGGAATAGATAAAATTATGGCTATATTAGGGAAACATAATCAGGTTATAAAAAATAAATATTCCTGAATGGAGAAACATATTCCACAGAGAGAATATCCTATGTTGGATCAATTTATGTGACATAATCTACAATCATTTAGTGGTACTAATAATCCAATTTTAGTTGAGCAATGAATTAAGTCTCTGTAAAAGACATTTATGGCCTTTGTATTTAGTGAAATGGGAAATGTTACACTTGTAGTATATTGCCTAAAAGGTGTTACTGATCAATGGTGGAACTTGATCTAAAATACTAGGGTAAAAGAAGAAATAGAACTCATGTAATGGAGAAATTTTAAAGAGAATTTTTTTTATAAATACTTCCCTCATTATCAACAAATTTAGATGAAGAGAAACTTCCATAACATAAATAAAAATGAATAATAGAGTGTTGAAAATTATGAAGCTACCTTTACAAGGTTATCCATGTATGGTAAATATTATATACAAAATAGATAGTGAAAGATAAACCACTTATTTGAATTTATTAATCCAAATCTCTAAAGGGAACTGGTTTCTTTGAATTTTTCATCATATGAAGAAATAGTTTTAAATTATATAAAAATAGAGAACAAAATTTCTAGAATCAACATATTAAAAGGAAATAAAGAGAATAAGATGCCGTATGAGAATCATGAAAAAAGGAATGAATCCAATAAGAAAAAAAATCAACATTTTTCATCTTATGAGAAATGTGGAAAAAAGAACCTTAGGAAATGTTTGAAGGGAGTGGTAATTCATTATTAGTGTGGGGATAGGGGTCACTAGGCCCGTGAATGAAAAGGGAAGAATGAAAACATTATTGTCCAATATTTCAACTATAGGGATATGGGAAACTATGAAAATTAATTCCCCATGTGCCAAGGGAATCCAACATAGAAGAGGCCAAGTGGATATAGACAAATATATGTGATCACTACAGTGGAGGTAGAAGTTCCAAATGATTTAGTGAAAAGTACATTAATCCTATATTCAAACTTATCCAATGCCTTCTTTGATTATGTATTATCACACTCTTTTATATCTAACTGGTTTTCTAATAATATTATATATTTTCCTATTGATTTAATAAGGTGTTTTTCAATCAAAACTCCCAAGGGAATTATCATTGCCACAAAAATGTGTCATAAAGTGTCCATTAAGACACATAAACATGATTTACTTGATGAAATTGTTATAAAAACTATAGTTGACATTTATATGATCCTCATAATGGACTATATCTCAAAATATGATGAAAAATATACTACTAGAAGAAGGAAATTACAATTTGTGAGGATAATGTAGAATCCCTTATCTTTAGAGAAGAAACTTTTTTAGCTGATTCTTATCAAGATCCACCCCCAGTAGCACTACTGAATGTAATTCTTGGGGAAAAATATAAAACAACACCTATTTAAGAAGAAGTTAATCTTAAAATTGAGGATTAACTTATTTTATAATAATACATTGATATATTTCCTAAGAAATCACCTCAACATACCCCAGAGCATGAAGTTGAATTTTACATTGATTTAATTCCTAATGAAAGGCCAATATCAAAGGATAACTATAGAATGGACATGATGGAACTAGTGGAGTTTAATAAAAAACTAAAGTATTTATTTAATAAGGTATTTAATCTACCTAGTGTTTCAGTATGGGGATCCCCCATCATCTTTGTTAAGAAGAAAGATGGAACCATGAGGTTGTGAAACGATTATAAGAAAATTAATGTTATTATAATAAAGAACAAGTATACTCTACCATGAATTGATGTATTGATTTATCAACATCATGGAGATCAATATTTTTCACTGATTGATCTTTATTCTGGGTATCACTAATTACGGGTGAAGAAGGATTTCATTCTGAAGATATCTCTTCAGATGAGGTATGTAAATTATGATATTATAGTAATTCTATTAGGATTGAATAATGTACCCTCTATTTTTATGGACTTATTAAACAAAGTATTCAAGGAGTATCTTGATGATTTTGTTTTGGTATTCATTTATGATACTCAGGTTTATTCTAAAATCAATGAGGACAATGAGAATCACTTTTAGGTTATTATTAAGACTCTTATAAGGGAGGAGTTATGTGGAAAATTTATTAAGTGGGAATTTTAGATTCAATAAGTTTATTTTCTTGTATATATTTTCTAAAATAATGGAATATAAGTTGATTCTAAAAATAAAAAGGTAGTCCAAGAATGGCCTACACCAACAAGCATAATTAAGGTATGTAGTTTCATTGGTTTAGAAGGTTACTATAAGCGATTTGTTTGGAATTTTTTTAGATTAGCTAAGACTTTAACCAATATTACATGTTAATAGTTTATTTTTTCTGGAAAAATCAATGTGAATAATGATTTGATAAACTAAAGAGAATATTATTCAATTCCCCCATTTTGAATATACCATCTAGGAGTGACGGTTTTTTATATAGAGTTATGAATCAAAGACGAGACTTGGTTGTGTCCTAATGCAAAATGATAATGTTATTTCTAATGAATCAAGGAAATTAAATAATCAAGAATATAACTATCCATACCATGATCTTTAGTTGGTGTTAGTAATATTCACTTTGAAATTGTGGAGACGTTATCTCTATGAACAAATATGTGAGATATAGATGGATCATAAGTGCCTAAAATACAACTTCTCCCATAAATAGATCTACATTAGACAAAGTTGATTATTCAATATACTTAAGGAATATGATTTCCCAATACACTACCACCTAGAAAAATCAAATAAGGTTACATATTCATTGATTAGAAAGGATAATTGAGTTTTAACTCAAATTAGGATTAAGAAGGGTCCTATTTTCATAGATCTAGTAAAGATAGAACTGGAAATTTCTAATTAAGGTGAGACATTAATAATTTTTCAAATGATTTCAAAAAACACCTTTGTTATAAAGGATAAATAATCCTCAATCTGATGATGAGTACTTTTATAAGAAAATAAAAGTTATGAATGACTGAAAATTACCAAGAAATTTTTGTAAAGATGGTGTTCTAAAAATTTTAAATAGGTTATGTGTTCCATCTACACCTAAGCTAAAAATTTAATTATTTGATGATACTAAAAGATCAAATTTCTTTATACACCCTGGTAGCACAATGATGTATAGGTACATGAAGGGACATTTTTTTGGGATAACATGAAGTGGGAAATTGATAATTATATGTCCAAATGTATGGTATGCCAACAAGTGAAATCTTTGAGTAATAATCCTAATGTAGTATTATAACCTCTTCCAATTTCTGTGTTGAAATGGGATGAAATTACTATAGGCTTTTTTATGGGACTACCAAAGACTCCTAAAAGGAATAATAAAATATGGGTTATTGTTGATCACCTAACCAAATTTTCACATTTCCTTAATATAAGAGAATAAATTCCTCTTTAATGCCTCACAAGGCTCTATATTAATGAATTTTTAAGGATACATGGTGCACCTCTATCAATTTTTTCTAATTGAGATCCCTTCTTTACCTAGAAATTCTAGAAGAATATTCATAAGGATAGTGATATTGAGCTTCATTTGAGAACTTCCTACCATCCTCTAAATGATGGATAAACTGAAAGAAAAGTTAAAACAATGGAAGACATGTTGAGGTCATTCTCACTTGACTCTCAAGGTATGTCGGATTAGTACTTACCTTTGGTAAATTTTCCCTAAAATAATAATTTCCATTCAAGTATTAAAATGGAACCATATTAATCATTATATGGAAGGAGAAGCCGGTCTTCAACTTATTGGGATGAATATGGTTAATGAATACTAAAAGGCCCAAAACATATTAAAGATATGATGAAAAAGTTAAAGGCTATTCAATATCATATTAAATCAGCTAAAAGAATAAAAATATATTTGCCAATAATCGGAGAAAATATTTAAAGTTCCATGTAGAAGATCAGTTTTTCTTGAAATTATCTCCATGAAAGGGTGTTACCAGGTTCGTTAAAAAGGAAAAATGAGTCCCAGGTGCATCAGACCCTTTAAAATCATTGAAAGGGTTAGAGTTTTTTCTTATCATTCAAGAATACCAACAAATCTCAAAAAGGTACATGATGTGTTCCATATATCTTTGATAGTGAAGTACATCCCAGACTCGATGCATGTGATCATCTTTGATGAGATAGAGTTAGAACCTAACCTTTCATATTTTTAAGAACCCATACAAATTCTTGATTTTAGAGAGAAAGCATTGAGGAATTGGAGGACTCATCTGGTAAAGGTTTTCTGGAGAAATCACAAAATTGAATAAGAAACATGGGAAATTGAGGATTCTATGGAGGAGAACTAGCCAAATACTTTGGAAGGTGATGCCCCTAAAATTTTGAGGGTCAAATTTTTTTAGGTGGTAAGAATGTATCACCCCAATACATTACCATGTTTTCCTTTAAGAATAAATTTCACTTTGTTCATAGATTTTCAATACACACAACACCCAATTTAAACAAATCACTATTTAGTCACATTTTGTGTAATCAATTAAATTCTAAAACTTTTAGAGAAATTATATAGGAAATTTATATTATGTACTGAATCAAATATTTTTACATTCATTCAATATATTTGATAGGAATAAGATAAAAACCCAATATTAAGGATAAAAAACAATATTTTTATGAAGGAATATTTACTGACTTTTAATGGAAAACCTATTTTAAATAAAAAATTACACTTTTATAAAAGTAATATGTCAAAATAAAAATCAAATTTTAAATAGGAACATACAAATTAGCTTAGAGTTATTTTTTTTTACTTTTCTGTGGAGTTTCATTTTTAAATGAATACTAAAAAATACTGAATTCTAATTCAAAACTTATTTGTCATATAATATATTTATAGTGTTAAATAATATTTTTAATTTGTTTTAAAGTCACTTTATATCAATAATTAATAAATTAATCCAATGTAGGTCATTGTAATCAATTTCTCCTTGAAGTTGGTTATAAAAACAAATAAAAACTTTAAAATTTTTTACATTATAAAACTACATTATAATCCCAACTATATGATTAATTTTAAATTAATTTCTACCACTTATATGATTGGAATATAGAAAAATGGATTATATATTCAGAATCTAAATAATTTATAATTTCTAATAAGTTCAATTAGTTTTTTTACCAAAAATATTAGTGAAAGTGGTTTAAAGCATTTATAGTAATTAATATAAAAATTAACTTAATAAAGGACTAAATATTAAACTTAAGGCCCAAAATGACTAGGACACTTTTCCAAAAGCCATTAGTTGTCCATATTTCTACCCTATACTCCCTTGTCTCTACTTTAGTCCATTATTGGAGCCAATAAATCCTCCCACATTGTTAGACATCTCAAGATGCATTTATTTAATCAAGATCTTCCCAAATAGCTCCTCACCATCCCTCTCCTCAACTTAGAAGCCTCACCATTGGAATAAATTCATCCAATTAATACCTTTGGTGGAAACTAAAAGGAGTTTCCCCAAGAAGAGGTAACATCCATCCTCAAGATCTTTAGTTTTATTTTCATTCTCCACCCCCAAAAATATTCATATTTGAAGATTATATAAAATGAGTATCCTAAATATAATGGTATGTTGTTATGTTAAGGGTTTGACCTTAAATTACAAACACATCCATCTAATTGGTAACGAACCTACCATTTATGTGTACAAAAAACTGTCGCCTCACAAAATGATGATTGTTCATTTTTCCTTTATCATCACTCATAGTGGGAATTATGATGGACACATTATTTATATATGATATTTATGATATTTATAATTTATTTATGCTTATTTGATTTTTTATATAACACGTACCCTTATTAATACCATTTTATGTAAATATGATAACATCATTTCTAGATTGTGGACCATTGCCCCCTCAAAGTGATGTGATTCATTGACACTATACATGGAATGTATAAAAAATGGTTTTATTAAAACTATGTGAGATATATGACATAAATATAATAATGTAATTATAATATACATATATGTCATTTACTTTTAAATTATTTTAATATGATAAATAAATGATAGTGGCTTTCATGCATACGTACTACCTATTATCTCCATGAATGATTCATTTTACTCCCTATCTCAAAATATTATGAATTATAATAAATAAATATATAGTGAATATATATTATATTTAAATCATGTTTTACATTTGGATTATGATGAAACCATGATCTAATTAATAAGAACCAAAAGTAACAAGTTAAAAAATACTCAACAAAGTAAGAAATTAACACCCAGAATAGTGAAAATAATGAATAATTGTTATTAAATGGATAATAATATATTATAATAAGATAATATATGATATTTTAAACATGAATATAGTTATATATTAAGTTATTAATACTATTAAATCCATTATATAGGAATTTAATTTCCATTTATATAAAATTAAATGGAAGGTAATAGATTTCATCTCAATTTACATTCCATTGAGACTTATTTGTTTTTATGAACCAAATCACACTTATATGATGTATATGATAACTTTTGACATGTTATATCATGAATCTCATTATTCTCATGATATTATAAGCTTCATTTAATTCACATGAAATTATTATTCAAACGTTTCAAAGTGTTATTAGACATTTTGGAATGCTTAAAGATTGTTTTTTTCAAAAATGTTTTAATGATAATTCAATAGAAATTTCATTAAACAATGTAATTTTTCTCAAAAACATTTTAATAATAATTAAATAAAAATTAAATTAAAAAAAGTCAAAAAAACATTATTTGTTACTTATCCTCGTCTAAGGGTTTATTAAAAATCCATATTATTTATTCAACATTGATATTTGATAAAAAAAAATATTGTTTAAATTGATTACTCAATATGAGGAATAATTTGGACATGAAATGACAGGTGGGTCCCTAATATTATATAGCCCCTTGATTCATCGACAGGTTCTCATGAGAAAATTTATTTTTCCAAATAAAAACGTTACTACTTATAGTTTTAAACTATATAGAGGATGATTCTTAATAGTATAGGTTTTCATGTGCCTCAAAAATGACTTCTAATAACTAAGAATTTCCTTTATAGATATTTCAGTTATCATTTTATTATATATGAGGTTTTTATATAATAGAATATATGGATGCATTTTTTTCTTAGTTTATTGATTAAATGGAATGTTTTTTCAGTTTATTACCTTTATATATTGATTATTCCTTATATAATTATTTAAATGGCATGTGTTATCAGTTATTTTCCATTCCATGTTGATTTATTCCAATTGATTCATTAATGCTTATACTTTACTTACCTTTAGTGAGCATTTGAGCTCACACTTATTATGTTTCTTTTCCCTAATTTATAAATGGTAATCCTTTGAATGAGTTTCAAGGATGTTGTTTATTTCATTTTATTATGTATAATTTTTGTATTTTATATTTTCAAATGTGTTATGGGTATCATGTATGTAATATAGATTTCCAAAATTTCCAAATTGTTCAGTCCTTCACGATTTTATTCCTTGTAATCATTCCAATGTAATAAAATAATGCACCAACTCTAGGAATCTAAGTTCTAGGCGTTACACTCATGTTACCATACCCTAATGTTCATGTTATGCATATTTATCTCATTTTTTTACCATTACTGAGTATTTGAGCTTACCCTTTATTATGATTCCTTTCCATAAGTAATTAATAAATTATTTAAGTTATAGTACCAAAGGGGAATATCATTATGGAAGATATTGAATATCTTTCACCAAATTAGAAGAACATGTTCTATGTTTCCAAAGGAACTTAACTATTGTGGTACTCATGTGTGTGTATGTATAATGCGATGAATATTTATCTAAAAATATGTAGTATACATGTATGAGAATCTCAGGGTCACTATAGTTGGTATCAAAGGAAAGGTTTAGTTAAAAATTGGAAACTAGGATGAGAAAACACTAGTGAGATCCCTAGGGATATTTTAAAGGATATTTCTAGGGATGTATCTATGGATAATATTAAGGATGAGTTGAGTATAGGAAAATTTATTGGATGTTTTAGTAAAGGATTGATAGAGTGGTTTCCTTGAAATTACATCTCTGTCTGGATACTACAAGTGGATGTGGATGTGGAATAGATATACATAGGTGTAATAACCCTAAGAACATAGTATTAATCTAGGCTCAATAGAGAACTTGTGTATGACAATGGGCCTTGTTGCATGCCTCGTTTGACACTCCCATGGTATATTCTTTGTAAATTCAGAAAAACATTACAAATCATCATGTGGGATTTAAATATATGAAGATTATAAATGAACAAATATTCCATAAATTAAATATTATGTCATGATTTATACTTCCTATTTGATATTTTTCATTATTATGTGGTTCCCCACAATGAGTATTGTTTCTCACACAATGATTTTGGTTTTAACAGATGGATGGAACCAGAATGAAGTATGTTTACATTGAATATGATGGGAAATTAAGTGATTATGAGAAACCAAATTATATAATTACTAGAGAGGAATATATTTTTATTATTCTTAATCATTTATCACAATATATGACATAAAATGACAATATTAGTACGATTTTGGACACATATAATAAGATGAAGATGAAATTTACTAAATGTTCATGTGGTAATGAAAAAAGAGGAAAGAAGACTCAACTTCTTACATGTAAAAAAGGGGGAATAAAATTATAAAGGAATATATAAAAAGGAGGGTAATGTGTCATCTTTGTGGGAAAAGGGGTTACAGAGTGACAAATTTTCAAAGAGATCAATGTATTATCTGTGGAGAATATGGGAATTAGCCAACTCAATGCCCTAATATAATAATTTACTTCTAGACCAAAGAAGGAATTATTCCATGCTAATCATTTAAGTATAAGGATTGAAGTATTTATTTATTTGGATTTGTAATTTTAAATTTCAAAATATATAGACGGTTCTATATAAGTTTTTCATTAATGTTTTAGAATAATATGTTGAATGGTGCTTATTTATAGGGAAGGTGATTTAATGTAAACATAATATTTTGATAAAGGGAATATTACCCTTATTATGTACCTAATATTGAGAAAATTGTGATTAGTTTGGATAAAGTGATGATAGACAAGAATAATGAAAATTTTATATTATTGATTACCATGGAACAAATTAATGATTTGTTTAAAAATTGTTTTATGCTATCATGGATAAACTTTACAAAATTTTTGGATTTAAGTAATATATCCAATAATATGTGTTTTATGTAAGGAGTGAAAAAGCACATATGGTTTATGGTAATTTCAGAAATTACCATCTTTCAAGATAATACATGATCATGAAATTTACATGTTGGGTATGATTTAATCAATATCTACTTTATGATATAAAGGGGCATCAATATTAAACTGATTTTTAGAAATATAGTGACCTTATTACGCAATTTATGGATATTCATATTCATGAAGGGTCAAAATTTTACCCATTTATGAAATGTATTATGTTGAAATATGACTATAGTTTTCAAGATTAACAAATTATTTTTTCATATGAATATTTATGAATATCAAATAACCTAGGATAACCATTTTCATTGATGATAACTAAAGATATACATAATGACTTATCATTATACCTATGAATATTATGATCCATTCATGCTTCAGGTATAATAAATTCACCTTCAATTTTGGAGTAATTAATGAAGTAGAAATTGGTCAAGTAATGAAAAATGGGTGAGATTATTCATATGAAATGGAATGAAACCAAGTAATTATATCTCCCTATGAAAATTCTCCATGTTTGGGAAAAGGATCATGAAATAAAATATTATCATGTTATCATAATTTTTTATGATATCAATGACCTCATTGTTTATAATTTGGTTATTTTTTAATGTTCACTAACCTTCTTAAGATCACCCACTTTCTTATGATAGGTGATCACTATCACTCTTTATATTTATTTATGATTTTCTTCCATGACCATGTTTTCATTTTCTATATATGTTATCCTTTTTAAAAACCTAGTTATTTGTTAATTTGGGTAACCATTATGTTTCTAATATTCCCTTTTAAATGATGTTTTAGTATTAATTTTTATGCTGTGGGTTTCTATGAAATTAACTTTCATTTATTAAATCTTTGATGACCCAAATGAATTTATAGGGTGGAATTCATTTAAAAGGGGGTGAATGTAATATCCAGAGATTTTTTGAAATATGTTTTTTGAATTAATTTAATATTTTAAATATGTTTAATTTAATGAAACAAAAAAAATATGTATTGGGTTACATGAAGCACTAAGTTTTTCTTGCATCACATGTAACACCAAGATATTCTTTCACTACACACAACACTAAGATAAGCTTTCACTACATGTAAGAAAAAATTAATCTTAAACCACATGTAATAGAAAATTAATATTTAACTATATGAAATACTGTATTATCCTATTTTACACACAATACTAAGTTTACCTTGAGTTATATACAACACAATGTTTATCTTGAGTTATACACAACTCTTAGTTTGAATGAAACATAAAATATTTTTGAAATATTATTATATAATATGATAATTTTCATCTATCTATTGGAATGGTAGTCATTAATAGGATTAATTAAATTATAAAAATATTTTTTATGCATGAATATAAGATGAACTCTTTGGTTACCAATTAACTAGAAACAAAAATAAAATACTTTTAAAAATATAGGAAATCATTTTCTGGAAAATAAATTGTATAAATTTATTAAAACAATTTTGGAGAATTATTTTAATTAAATGAATATATTATATATTAAATCTACTATTTTATATTCATCCTATTATTTTCCTAGACTGTAGATAAGAATAAATCCAACTTTATGCTTAAAATTTTTTATTTCTCAAAAAAGTGGTTTTGTTGCCTTTTTATGGGGGACTCATTTTAATACTGATTTTTTAAAATTTTAGAGAATTATTTTTATAAAATAAAAAAAAAATTGAATTTTTAATTTCAAAATTACCATAGGGTGAATTTTTTATTTTTCTGAGAAGTTTTATTTTTTGATGCATAGTGAAAAATATAGAATTTTAATTGAATACTGCATTTTCTTATAATTTATATATATATATATATATTAAAAATTAGTTTTAAAGTATAATTAGTTTAATTATACATAAATAAATCTAATTTAGGTCATTGGAATCAATTCTACATTGAAATTATATATAAAAACATTTCAAACTTTTGAACATTTCCACTTTAAACACCTGCTTTATCATCTCGTCTGTTGGATTAATTTTAAATTAAGTTCTGCCAATTTTGTTATTGTAATTTGGAAAAATGGATTCCATATTTTGAATCATCATAATATATAATTTATAATATGTCAAATATAATTTTTAACCATAATTGTTAGTGAAAATAGTTATAATTAATCACAATGATTAATAGAAAAACGAGTTTACATAGGTACTAAACATTAAACATAAGGGTAAAATGGCCTAGAAACTTGTCCAAAACCCATTTTATGGACATATTTAAACTATATATACACTTTTATTATATATGTTTTATTATGTTAGGAACATTATGTAAGTAATACCTCCCAATATTGTTTACCTTTTTATATTTACAAGAATGTCACTCATCCTCCATTACAAAAGGCTATTCACTCTCTCCACTTCTTCACACATCTCAAGAACTTTGGATCAGAAAATACCAATCCAAATAACATAAAAATATACCTCTTATTATCATATAATCCTCACTTTGGGAATAAATCCATCCATGTAATTCATTTGGTGAAAACAATACGACTTTAACCGAATAAGAGGTAACATTCATCAACGATCATTTTTATTTTTTTTCATTATCCACCATTATAATTTCTTAAAATACCAGGATTATATAATAAAATTGGTATCCTAAATATAATGAGATGTTTTTATTTTAATTTTATGACCTACACCTTGAAAACTTTCATCAAATGGTATATTAAATCATCATTCTTGTGTACGGAGGACTACCGCCTCATGAACTGATGTCATTCGTTCTTAAATTACCACCATTGATGTTTGAGAATAATGATAAATTTATAGTTTATATATGATATTTATTATTTTTATGATGGTATTATTATTATTTAATTTTTATATAACATATACATTCATTATTTCCATTATGTGGTAATATGATAACATTGTTCGTGTGTAAGGCAGACTACCACCTCATGAAGTGACGTGATTCACTCACACTTCACATGGAATATATTAAGGATGGGGTTAATAGAATTATTATATATATATATATATAATTATAATTTAATGATAATATATATTTATATATATCATTTACTTTTATTTCATTAAATATGACATGAAAATAGAAACAACGTTCATGTGTACATATGGCCCACTATCTCTAGGAATGGTGTATTTCATTTCCTATTTCAATATTTTATATATTATTATAAATACATATATAATAAATATATATTATTTTTATATCATTATTTACATTCTTTGAATTATTAAATCATGATTAAAAAAAGTGGAACAAAAATAAAAAGTCAAAACATGTACGAAAAACAAAGCATTTATTACTCAAAATGTAACAATAACATTGAATTGTTAATAAATAGGTAATATAAAGTCATAATAAAATAATATATGGTATGATATATAATAATATGTTTATTTTTTATATTTATAACAAACTTAAATTTATTATATAGGAGGGTTGAACATGTATGAATTAAGTCAAGACTTTAGGTAAGGATATTTTTAGTCTCACTTTTACTTCTATAAGACTTATTACATATTTACAACTTGTTTATTTTATGTGGTGTCTATAATTCTATATTAAATGATGTATCATTAATTTACTTTATATAATTATATTTAAAGTCACAATTTATGTTATTATTTCATGTAGCATAGGACTCAAAATTTACTAAATTAGTATGGGATTTACATCTCACATTTTACGTTTGTGAGACAGAAGATACATTTACCACCTATATCTTATATGTGGTGTATATACTTCCCATGAATGTAATTTATGATTCATATAAATAAAAATTTTGGTATTTACATATCAATTTTTAGATCTCTCATTTAGGTTTTATGGTTTTAATGTTGCCAAAGTGGTAAGGGAATTTTGTCTCAATTTTCCTCCTTTGAGACACATGTTATGTTATAGAACAATAACATTTCATGAGGTCATTTCATGAGGTTTATATAATATCCCTTTGATATGTTATATCATGAATTGTATAATTTCCATTACATTTTAAGCTTCATTTAATGGTATTGTTTCATGGGTATTATGATTTAGTGTTACCAATATGGTACGAGTGTTTTGCTTCAACCTCATCATTTATAAGTATTATTTATGATTATGCTTACATTGATGAAATTTTATGATCCATATCTAAAGAATTATCATGAAATTTATTATCATATGGTAATTAATGATATATTCATGTAATGGTACCATTTTTTCACTCTTTGGATGTTATGATAATTAATAATGTCTTTTTAAGAAAATCTGACCTTATTTCTCTCTTTATCCTGAAATCATTTTTTTCAAAAAACATGTTTTATAAAAAAATTCCAAAATATTTTTAAATGATATTTTAATCTCAATTTTATATATAACTTTATTCTTTAATGGAAAAAAATATGCATAATGTAATATTAAAATGAAAATATACTTAGAAAGTATGGGTTTTGAGATTTGTTCTTCCATTATAGATAAATATAAGATTACTAATACTAATAGGAATACTTGGGAGGACCCAAATAAGGATGTTAATAATAATAATTTCAAATACATGAATGCATTATAATTTTCTTTAGGATATTAAGAGTTTAACAGAATTTTAACATGTAAAACATCTCATGAAATTTGGGATACTTTATCTATTTTACATGAAGGAAACTCTAGTGTTAAGAAAATGAGACTTGACACATATACTATTAAATATGATAATTTTAAAATGAAACCTGATGAGACTATTTATGACATGTATCTTAGTTTTAATTAAATTTTGAACATTATGATCTCTTTGGTAAGAGATGTTTCATCCAATTAAAAAATTATGAGAATACTCAAATTATTACTAGATAGATGGAAAGGGACCTCTATCTCAATTAGAGAATAGTGTGATATTAGAAAGATGCAAGTCAAGGAGCTGATAGGCAATTTGATTATGTGTGAGGAAGAATTAAATTTCAACAAGGAAGCGGAAGATGAACCAAATATAAATTCAGTGGCCTTCAAAACCACTACTTCCAAAACTAAAGAAAAGGAAAAGGAGAAATTACAATACCCTACAGAAAGTTCCAGTAGTGAACAATCATCACCAGATAGTGATGAGAAAAATTCTCAATTAGCTAGACATTTTACAAAATTTTATAGAAGAAATAATTTTTTCAGTAATTCTAACTTCAAAGGAAGATATGATCACAAGGGAAACTAGAATAAGGATTGTAAAAGAAGTGAAAAATCTAATAAAATAGTATATTATGAATATAAGATAAAATTACATTTAAAGGCTGATTATCCCAATCTAGAATATAAGAAGAGGTATCAGGATGAAGATAGAAAGTGTAAAAAGGACATGAAGGAAAAATAGAGTGCTTCTGATGATAGTTTAAGTGAATCATAGTCTTCACATGATGAAAAGGCTGATAAATCCAATATGTGTTTTATAGAAAACACATCTGAGGTAACCCTTGAGTCTCCTATACATAACTTTTATTATTCTAGATATGAATTTGACAATGAGAAAAATATGACTAGGGAAGAATTATTTGAATTCTATAATATTCTTGAAGACACTTGTAATGAGATAAAAGATAAATAAAAATATGTAAAGAAATAGTATGCCTTGACTACTAATTTTAGATCTAAACTTTCTATAGAGAAAAATAAAAATTTTCAATTACTAAAAGAGAACAATGAACTTAAGTTATCTAATGAGTAGTTGAAAAAGGACCTAGAGAATTTTACCAATGGAAAAAATACTCTTACAAAGATTCTTGGTAAACAAATTTCCCTTAGATACACCACTGGTATAGGATACCAACCTGGGAAAGAAATCTCACCAAAAACAAGTTTGTAACTAAATCTAAAAAATCTGTTTTTCTACCTAAAAGTGAAAATTCTATTGCTAGTTCCAGTTCAAGAAAATATTTTACTACCTCTAGTTTTTATAGAATAAATAAAGTCTATTTTTCAAATATGTTACATAATGATTATAGGAAACCCATGAAGCATATTTAGGTTCCTAAAACACTGATTACTAATGTTACTGGACCCAAACAAATCTGGGTACCAAAATATATTTTTGTTTGATTATTTTGTAGGAAAGTTGTTTGAAGAGATATTGTAAAATCTTATAGTACTTGGATAGTGGATGTTCGAGTCACATGATATGATATTACTCATACTTCAAAATTTTAATAAATATTGATGGTGGGCATGTAACCTTTGGTGACAATGCTAAAGGAAAAATAATTGGATTAGGAAAGATTGGTAACTCTAACTCAGTTTTAATTTATAAATTAATTTTTGTTTATGTACTGAAATATAATCTTCTTAGTATTTCAAAACTATGTGATGATGGATTTCATGTTAAATTTAAAAATTATTCTCATAGTTTTTTTAACTCTAAAAATGAACTAATATTTTCTTCTCTTAGAAATGAAAATGATTATGCTGTTAACTTAGATTATTTAGTCTCTCAAAATGTTTCATTCTTGAGTGTATTTAAAAAGTATTATTGGATTTGGAATAGAAGAATACGACACTACAATATATAATCTCTTCAAAAGATTACTATAAAAGTTTTAGTCAAGGACCTACCCAAACTTGAGTTTCCAAATGATAAAGTCTATAGTCCTTGTCAAAAGGGTAAACAACACAAAATATCTTTCAAACCAAAGAAATAAGTTTCAACTTCTCAACCACTCTAGTTGGTTCACATGGATTTATTTGGACCATCTAGTGTTTCTAGTTTAAATGGGAAGCACTGTGTTTATGTTCTTTTAGATGACTATTCTAGGTATACTTAGACCTTTTTCTTGGCTCAAAAAAGTGAAGCCTGCTCTCATTTTACCAAGTATGATGGGACTGTATAAAATCATAGTTAACTTAGAATTAAATCTATAAGAAGCGACCATGGAAATGAGTTTGAAAACCAAGTGTTTGAATCCTTTTTCTCACAAAATGGCTATATTCATAACTTCTTTTTCCCTAGGTTTCATCAACAAAATGGAGTTATAGAAAGAATAAATAGAACCTTAAAATAAATTTCTAGAACCATGCTTAGTGAGTATGATTTACCTATTTACTTTTGGGTTGAAACTATCAATACAACATGATATATTATTAATAGAGTGTTAATTAGAACAATTCTTAAAATAACTCCCTATTATTTATGGAATAATAGAAAACCCAAGGTTAATTACTTCGAAGTTTTTCGTTGAAAAGTATATATTCTTAATACTAAGAATAATCTAGAAAATTGTACCTCCAAGATTGATGAAGGAATTTTTCTAGGATATTGAATCTCTATTAATTCCTATAGAGTCCTTAATAGAAGAACCAAATGTGTGGAAGAATATGTACATGTAAAAATTTGATGAAATAGATCCACATGAACCTAATACCTCCCTAGAGAATATTGAAGATGATATGTCAAATCTAGACATTAATGAAAAATCTTATGACCATATTAAAAGGAATCTGCTAAAACTTCCAGTTATATAAATTCTCCAGATTCAAGCCATATTGAACCTGAACCTATTGAAGAAATTGAAATTACTAGACCTTCTTTTTCTAGAGTTGTTATAACTCTTAAAAATCATCCTTTAGATGTTGTTGTTTAATATTTGGATATAGGAACACATACTAGATATTCTCTTAGAAATCAGGTTGAACATCAAGCTTTATTGTCACAATTGAACTTAAAAACATAAATGATGCTATCAATGATGAATTTTGGGTGATGTCCATAAAAGAGGAGCTAAATCAGTTTGAAAGGAATAAAGTTTAGAAACTTGTGGATAGACCCAAAGACACCTTGCCCATAGGCACTAAATGGGTGTTCAAGAACAAAGTATATGAAGCTGGTAACATAGTTATAAATAAAGTTATATTGGTTGTGCAAGGCTATAGTAAATAAGAAGGAATTTACTATGAAGAAACCTTTACACCAGTAGTATACTTAAAGCCATTATAATTTTTCTTGCATATGCAGGAAATATAAATTTTAAACTTTGTCAAATGGATGTCAAGAGTGCATTCCTAAATGGTTATATAGTTGATAATGTTTTTGTTGAACAACCCCCTAGTTTTACAAACCCTCACTTTCCAAATCATGTATTTAAATTAAAAAATATATTTATATGGTTTAAAACAAGCTCCAAGAGCTTGGTATAATAGATTAAGTAATTTTATTATTTCCAAAGGTTTTACAAAATGTATAGTTGATCCTACTCTTTTTATAAAATAAATTTCTAAGGATGTTTTAGTTGTTCAAATCTATGTTAATGATATTATTTTTGGATCTTCAAGAAATTCTTTATGTATTAATTTTTCAAAGATGATGAAAAATGAATTTGAAATGAGTTTGATGGTGAACTAAAATTCTTTCTTGTATTTCAAATCTTTCAAAATAAGGAAGGTATTATTTTAAATCAAAAAATATATACAAAAGATCTTCTAAAACTTTTTGGCTTGTATAACACTAAAATTAGTGATACTCCAATGAGTTCTACATGTAAGTTGGATCTTAATGAAAATGGTAAATCTATTAATCAAACCAGTTATAAAGGAATGATTAGAAGTTTACTTTACTTGACTACTAGTCAGACTTGATATTATGTTAGTGATTTCATGTGTACATGTTTTCAAGAAAACCCCAAAGAGTCTCATTAAATGTTGTTAAAAGAATTTTCAAATACCTCAAACATACAACCAATTTATGACTGTTTTATCCTAGAGGACAATCATTTGACTTAGTTAGATATTCAGATTATGATTTTGGTGGTTGTAAGTTAGATATAAAAATCACCTCTAGAATATGTCACCTTTTAGAGACAGTCTCTAGTATCATGGTGTAGTAAGAAACAAGATTCTGTTACATTATTTACTGTCGAAGCTGAATATATGGATACTGGTAGTTTTTTTGCACAAATTTTGGGGAGAAACACACATTACTAGACTATGGATATCAATTCAGACATGTACCTATAAATTGTGATAATACAAGTTCTATTAACATTTCAAAGAATAATGTTTCACATTCTAGAATAAAGAATATTGATTTAATACATCACTTTTTGAGAAATCATTATCAAAGGGTGATATCACATTGGAATTCATTAGAACTAAACATCATCTTGCTGATATATTCACTAAGAAATTAAATTATGAAAAGATAAATTACATCTTATATGAGTTAAGGGATGACAAGACTTAAGTGAATAGTTTATTATTTCATAGTTTACGGTTTCACGATTCACGGTCTCATGGTTACTGTCATTGAGTTATTATCTCACACTTATGGTCACACAGTTATTGTCTCTTTGTTACGGTCTCCACACTTGTTGTCTCAATGATATGGTTACACTGTTTGGGGTCACACTGTAATGATGACACTGTGACTATCTATTCCGGTCTCATCGTAATAACTCGATTTTTTTTTAATTCCCGTATCATTATATTGATTATTTTATTGTTTTTATTCCGCATATTGTGTTTGAAACGTTTGAAATCCCTAAATGATAAAAAGATACTATTTTCCACTCTTCTCTTCAATGAAGTTATCTTATCTTAAAACTGAAAACCTTCTCTCTCAACCATTATACCTCTTTCAAATCTTTATCTTTCTCAAACCCACGTTGGATACCCAGAACTAAGTGTCTCTATTTATTGACTCCTGAGAAGTGTAGGTCTTAGAAGAAAGTGAAAAGGCACTAGTGCAAATAACATTTAACACATTTGGCGTTTTTCATGTCGGTTATATATAACCAACATGAAAGTATGGAAAATTGGTTTATCACGTCGGTTATTTTATAACCGACGTGATAAATCAATGAGAATTGATTTTTTACATCGGTTATTTTATAACTGACATAAAAAATATTGAGATTAGATTTATCACGTTGGTTATTTTATACCGACCTGACAAATCAAATTTGGGTGATTTATCACATTGGTTATAAAATAACCAACATTATAAACATAAAAAAAAAGTTTATCACATCGTTTATTAAATAACCAACGTGATAATCTTTTAAATGATTTATTGCGCCCTGTATTCTGTCATTCTATTTTCTTCGATCGGGCAACCTGCGACTCGTCTCTCTCACACAGAAAACCTAGAAAGGATTCTTTGAAGTCGTGCCCTCCAACCTCATTTTTCCAACATCATTCATCATCTTTATTATCACCATATATATCAGGTCGACTCACAACACTCAAGTAAGCCTCACATGCCTTGATTTCATTTTTTATTTTCACGATGCCTAAACTTATATTTTGAGATGTTATTTTTATATCTTTGATCTTACTATCATGGTAAGTTTCATAGTGTTCTTTTCTACCATGATAAATTATTTCTAGTAAAATAAACCATGGTAGTGATATCATACAAGTTCTATGATTTTTTTTCTACCATGTGTGTTCTATCATGTGTGTGTGTGTGTACTTTCATGTGTGGGGGGTCTAGGGTGGGGGTGTATAGGGGTGGGGGTTGTCCAGTTGGGGGGGGGGTGTCCAATGGGGTGGTGGTTTCCAGGGCTTTTTTAAGGGGTGGGGGGTGGTGTTCAGGGGGTGGGGGCTTTCCAAGGGGGTAGGGGTGTCCAGGGGGTGGGGGATGTCCAAGGGGGTAGGGGTGTCCAGGGGGGTGGGGGTGGTATCCAGGGTGTGAGGGGGTTGTCCAAGGGGGTAGGGGGTGTCTAGGGGGTGGGGGTGTCCAGAGGTGGGGGGTTTTCCAAGGGGGTGGTGGTGTCTAGGGGGTGTCCAAGGGTGGGGTGGTGTCCAGAGGGGTGAGGGGGATTTCCAAGTGGGTAGGGCGTGTCAGGGGGTGGGGGTCATGTCCAAGGGGGTGAGGGGGTTATCCAAGGGGGTAGGGGGTGTCCAAGGGGGTGGGGTGTCTGGGAGTGGGGGGTCTGTCCAGGGGGTTTGGGGGCTGTCCATGGGGGTGGGGGTGTCCAGGGGGTGGGGGTGTCCAGGGGGTGGGGGCTGTCCAGGGGGGTGGGGTGTCTAGGGGGTGGGGTTGTCCAAGGTGGTGGGGGTGGTGTCCAGGGGGGTGTGGGGCTGTCAAGGGGGTAGGGGTGTGCAAGGGGTAGGGGGGTGAGGGGGTTTCCCAAGGGGATATGGGGTGTCTAAGGGGTGGGGGTGGTGTCCAGGGGGTGAGGGGTTGTCCAAGGGGGTAGGGGGTGTCCAGGGGGGTGGGGTGTCCAAGGGGGTGGGACTATCCAGGGGTTGGGGGATTTCCATGGGGGTGGGGGTGTTCAGGGGGTAGGGTGTCCAAGGGGGTGGGGGTTGTCCCAAGGGGTGGGGGTGTCTAGGGGTGGGGGGCTATCCAAGGGGGTGGGGTGTCCAGGGGGTGGGGGTGTCCAGGGGGTGGGGGTGGGGCCTGTCCAGGGGTGGGGGTGTCCAAGGGGGTAGGGGGTTGGATAGCCCCTCACCCCCCTAGACACCACCCCCCACCCCCCTAGACACCCCCTAACCACTTGGACAGCCCCCTTACCCCTGAACACTACCCTCCCCCACCCCCCTGGACACCCCCACCCCCATGGACACCCCACCCACCCCCTGGACACCCCCCTCCCTCCCCCCACCCCCTGGACACCCCCCTACCCCCATGGACACTCCTCACCCTCTAGATAGCCCCCACCCCACCCCCCTGGACAAGCCCCACCCCCCATGGGCGTCCCCCCAACCTCCTGGACACCCCCCCCCCCCCCCGGACACCCCCTACCCCCTTGGATATCCCCCTCACCCCCTGGACAACACCCCCCCACCCCCTTGGACACCCCCCCACCCCCTAGGATATCCCCCCACCCCCACCCCCATAGACACCCCACACCCCCACCCCCTGGACAGCCCCCCCACCCCCACCCCCACCCCCCATTGCAATAGATTATATACTAGAGAGTGTATACCAACGGTTCTTGAACCATTGGTATACATATATCCCAACGGTTTCCATGAAACCGTTGGCATAGATTATATGATGGACAACATGTATGCCAATGGTTCTTGAACCATTAGTATATATATATCCCAATGGTTTCATTGAAACTGTTGGCATATATTAACTTCAGGAAGTCTATACCAACGGTTTTAGGGGTTATCCCAATGGTTTAAAATCATTGTGATAGGTATAATTTTCAGTAGTGAATGTATACATATTTTAATATTTATACTTCATATTTCTTGTTTATGGAAGGGTGAATTTGGTATCTAGTTGCACCAAGATGTATTCTTTGTGTACCTTAAGAAGAAAGGATCCAAGATGAATTTATATTGTTATATCATCATCCATATGAGAGAGATTTAGTACTAAAATTATTTTCATATAAATATAAAACTATTATATCTAAATATATTTTCTTTTTAAAATCATTTTCATTCATATCTTTTTCAAATACGCATATATTTGTTTTATATTTCAAAATTGTTTTACATTCAAATTATGATTTTTTTCATATAAATATAAAATTGGATTATCTTAACAAGATGTATAATTTTGATAATTGTTATAGGTAATAATGAGTCGAAGTTGGATTACGGCACATCGAATGAGTAATAAATATGAGGAAGGTATTGATTCCTTTTTGTAATTTTATAAAAAAAATGTTCCAAGTAGCGATGATGGAGGAAAATATTAGAGCGTCGGTACAGTCTATATTTGCAGACATGCACTGAAAATTTCAGACTGCAGTTCCTACTCCTCTGTCACCCCCTACAGACCCCATTATTTATCCTCCACCTCATCCAGTAGCTCCCATTCCCCCACCTCAGCCTGCAGACCCCATTTTTTTCCTACTCCTCTGCCACAGCTTCCAACTTATTGTGAGTTGTATGTTGATGATTCTCACCATCATATAGTTGTATATGGGATAGTATATTGTATAGGATATATATTTCATCATCATCAGTTATACTTAAAGAATCATAGGGTCATTTTGCACCATATTATAGATATATCGGCTTGAGTACCATTACCTATAGATGAGGTGAAGATAGTTGGACATAGTATCGACCACTTTTTAGTTTCTCCATCCAGACTTCTGCGACTTATTACCATAGAGGTATGTATGTTATATCTTTTATTTTATTTTTTATTAAAAAAAATTTAACATTTAAAAACTAATATATTTTTCTATTTATTTTTATAAGAATACTTCAAAGGTAAAGAAATATTATATAGAAAACAACAAAGAAAAATGGATATGACATCATATACTTATTCTAGTAGTCTTGAAAGATTGTCAAGATATTAAAATTTTTTCGTGGATCATTATGAGTTTTAGATGGATTCCCATTTTTGTGGACGTGCAATAAATGTGGGTATTGTAAAAATGATATCATGGAGCTTGTTACTTGAGATAAGTTGGGCATCAACGTGGAGTAGATTTTTTCCATGTAAGTCTTAACACCTTTCCCTGCGTTATATTTATTAAAAATGTATACTTATGTGTATTTTGTATTATGTATCTTTCTAAAATGTGTGAGAATAATGAGTGGACATATGTATATGGATTCATGGACCCACATTTGATTTCCCCTGAAGCACGTGCATTGGATGAGGAACAAAGAACACTTTATATTGTTGAACGATTTGAATAGAATATAATCGTGCAGTGTTGGATGATGCCTTTTTGTGAGAGGTATGAAACATATATCTGGAAAAGTTTTCATTATCTTTTAACGTAAAAAACCACTAACCTTAAATTTTCTTTTATATCAGTGATCATTGGATGTTATGTGTTATTTGGCCAAGGGAGAAAACACTTTATTGGATATGCTCTGTCCATGGAAATGTGCGGGGAAGTTTTAAGAATATGTTGGAAAATTAAGTTTCAATTTCTTACTAGTTGTTTATATTATAATTAATTTTAAATTTATCCCATTTTTATTATTTTCTAACATGGGACGGTTCTACTTTCGAAAAAATAAAAAGAAAAAAATGCCAAGATCAAATATGTAAAAGTAAAGGTAAATATTCATTTATTATTTGTACTTTTAGATGTATTACATAAAAATGATATTTTGAATTAACACTAATTTAAACATAATTTTCATGAACAATAAGGCATCGTCAAATGCGGATATCATATGTTAATATTTATGAGTGAAATAATTACAACTGGAACACTTGTAAAGTTTGACCTAGTAATATTTCCTTATAAAGTTTGTCATAATATTTCATTTGATTTATTCATTATGCATGTTAACTACTATCCTTTTTATTTGTATTAATTTGATGACCCTCAACCCTATAGTGCTCAAGAGTTCAAACACTTACAAGTGGAATGGTCAAATTATTTTATAGGTTTGATTGGATTTTAGTTTGTTTGTAGTATAAAATGTCATTTTAAATATTGTAATTATAATTGTGTATTTGGTAGTTATTTTGGTTGGATTTAGGTTTTTTTTAGTTGAAATTGTAAGATTTTAATGTTATATATGTGAATGTTTAATTTTTCTCTGGTTCTTCTTATTTTGGTCTAGTTATGATATTTTTCTGGTATGGATTTTGGTCTGGTTTTGGTCTTCTTTTGGTCTAGTTTCTGCTTGTTTCATACTTAAGCAGAGCATAGTAATGGTTTCATGGTGGGTGGGGGTGTCTAGGGGGTGCGGGCAGTCTAAGGGGTAGGGGTGTCTAGGGGGTGGGGGTTTCCAGGGGTGGGGGCTATCCAAGGGGGGTGGGGTGGTGTCTAGGGGGTGGGAGGGTGTCCAAGGGTGTAGGGGGTGGGAGGCTGTCTAGGGGGTGGGGTTGTCTAGTGGGGTGGGGTAGTGTCTAGGAGGTGGAGTTTGTCCAAGCAGTGGGGGGATGTCCAAGGGAAAGGGGGTGTCCAGGGGGTGGGGGTGTCCAGGGGGTGGGGGCTGTCCATGGGGGGTGGGTGGTGTCTAGGGGTGGGAGGGTGTCTAGGGGGTGGGGGATGTCCAGTGGGGCATGGTGGTGTCTAGGGGGTGGGGGCTGTCTAGGGGTGGGGGCTATCCAGGGGGTGTCCAGGGGGTGGTCCAGGGGTGGGAGGCTATCCAGGGGGTGGGGGTGTCCAGGGGGTGGGCGGGTGTCCAGTGGGGCGGGGTGGTGTCTAGGGGGTGGGAGGGTATCCAGGGGTGGGGGTTGTCCAGTGGGGTGGGGTGGTGTCTAGGGGTGGGGACTGTCCAAGGGGTGGGAGGGAGGTTCAGGAGGTGGGGTTGTCCAGGGGGTGGGGGTGTCCAGGGGGTGGGGTGCCTAAGGGGTGGGGGTTTCTAGGGGGTGGAGGGGTTGTCCAGGGGATGGAGGGGCTATCCAAGGGGTGGGGGTGTCCAGGGGGTGGGAGGGTGTCCAGGGGTGGGGGTTTTTCAGGGGGTAGGGGTGTCTAGGGGGTGGGGTGTCGAAGGGGGTGGTAGGGTGTCCAGGGGGTGGGGGTGTCCAGGGGGTGGGAGGGTGTCCAGGGGGTGGGGCGTCCAGGGAGTGGGGGATATCCATGGGTGGGGGTTGTCCAGGGGGTGGGGTGTCCAGTGGGGTGGGGTGGTGTCTAGTGGGTGGGAGGGTGTTCAGGGGTGGGGGCTTTCTAGGGGTGGAAGGGTGTCCAGGGGGTAGGGGGTGTCCAGGGGGTGGGGGCTGTTCAAGGGGGTGTGGGGTGTCCAGGGGGTGGGGGTTATCCAAGGGGGTAGGGGGTGTCCAGGGGGTGGGGGCTATCTAGGGGGGCTGTCCAGGGGGTGGGGGTTTCCAGGGGTGTGAGGGTGTCTTGGGGGGTGGGGTGTCCTAGGGGGTGGGGGCTATTCAGTGGGGGGGGCTGTCCATGGGGGTAGGGGTTGTCCAAGGGGTTTTAGGTTTTTTTTAGTTGACATTGTATGTTTTGAATGTTATGTATGTGAATGTTTAATTTTTCTTTGGTTCTTCTTATTTTGGTCTATTTCTGATGTTTTTTTGGTATGTGTTATAGTCTGGTTTTGTGTTGGTTTTGGTCTGTTTTTTGCTTGTTTCAGGTCTTCTTTGGCAGATCATAGTAATGGTTGAACGGTTTTATTAAAAAAATGGTTTTTACATCGGTTATTTTATAATCTACATAATAAATTAATGATAATGGTTTTTTACGTTGGTTTTTTAATAACCAACATAGTGTATATGTTTTCACATCTGTTAAAAAACAATTGATGTGAAAAAACGCTTCGTAGATTGGTTTATCAAGTCAATTATTTTCATAACCAAAGTGATAAACTTGTTTTTCACGTCGGTTTTTTAATAACTAACATGAAAAATGATTCGGAGGCGTAGTTTATTATGTTGGTTATGTAATAAACTATATACCATGTCTGTTATTTAAAAACTGACGTAATAAATCATGACTCTGAAGCATTTTCCACATCGGGTTTTTAGGAACTGACATGAAAAATGCTTCAGATTTATGTTTTTTAAATCAATTTTAAAATAAACGATGTAAAAAACAATATTTATAACATCTCCTGTAATAACCTCAGCCAAAAACTGACGTAAAAAATAAAAAATAACTGATGTAAAAAATGTTATTTTCACTAGTGAAGGCTCCAAAAATAGTGCTTGAGGGACCGCTGAATCTAGGCCTTGTTGATAGAACAGTATTGTCAAAGAAATAAGTCTTTTCAAAGTGGTTTCTATAAAGTAAGTCACTTGTTTTGAATGTACTAGAAGAATAGGGATGGTTGGAGTAGTTCACAAAAGAGAATAGACCGATTTATTCGAAGCTTTTTTCTTATTTTTTTTAGTATGTTTAGTTCTCGTTTAACTCTAAAGATTATTTTTTTGTAAAAAAACTGGGAAAAAGGAAAAATATATACCTTTTCTTCAAGGCTATAGGTTGCCTTCCTAGGAATCCCTCATGAAGTAATTTTTTAGGATTACTAAATAGGTCCTCCTCCTCTTAGTGATGTGTTTATCCTAGAAGAGGCTCTTGGAAGTCTAACTGGAAATAAGAATAAGAGAAGGTAAATTGTATCTGAGCTTGATGGTGAGACAAGGCTATTATTTAAGTTTATTCAAAATATTATTTGTCCAAGAAAATGGGGACTTCTCCACCCTTAATTATCAATATGTATTCTTGATACATCTTATGAATAATGGGAACAAGATCAATCTGTGTAAGTATGTTATACTTTACATGTGTGAAATGATCAAGACAACTTCAAAATCAACCTCTCTATTTTATTCAAGGTTGATTTCTGCAATGTTGATTTTCAAGAGATTATTTGGTCAAAATGAATAAGTTATTTAAGGTTATGAGTTTTGTATCTCAAAGGATACAATCATAAGGATTAAAAATAGCTGGAATCCTTGGAAAAGGTCTTGGGTGGAAGACAATGAAAGATTATATGAGAAGTTCAATCCAATTGACAATCCTTCAAGACCTAAGAACAAATTTGACCCTGGTTTGGAACCAGATAAATTAGTTTAATACTCAAGTGAAGAAGTAGAAGATGTAGAAGCCACGCCTGAGGAAGGAACTATCTTAGACAAAGAAGACAGTGGCCTACCTATTCCACAAGAAGTAGTTTCAAAATTTTTAGTTGCCACTCAAGGAAGTGTTATTATTGAAGAAGATCCTTCTATTAAAAAAATCCAATTTTTGAGTAAGAACTTATTGTTGAGGAATATTATACTTCTTTGGAATAGTCAGAAGAACAAGATGAACCTAAAATAATCTTATCTGCTGAGTAAAGAATAGAATAGGCCTTTTATCTAGATATAAAAGATATGGGTGAGCTTGACAGTGCTGATAATTTGGAAATGGTCAAGAGATTGAGTCTCTTAATCCCAGAATAGATGTAACTATTGAGGGGGAGAAACACCCCAGTTTAGAAAGTGTTCAAGTTCCCAATCCTGTTGACCAAAGCTCTGTGGATACCTAGAAAATGTTTCCCAATTATTTTGATGTGGATAATACCCAAGAGGCCTAATTAAAAGGAATAGATCTTTCCACTGTGTTTCAATTGAAACCAATTTCTACCATAGAAGTAACCACTACTAAGGAGTCTGAAACCACTTCAGTTCCTGTTCCTAAACCTACTCAATAATATTGAAGTGCCCGGATCAGTGTGATCACTGAGAGGGGGAGGGGGTGAATCAGTGATCCTTTAAAACTTTTTACTAATTGATTCTTTATCAATTAAACCTCTATGGCTTGTTAAGGCCTCGATCCACTCTTCTTGTATCTCTCAGCCTTTCCTCGAGTAATGCAGTAAATGTAAAGGCACTGGACACAAGGATTTACAAGGTTCGGCACCAAAGGCCTACGTCCTTGCCATGTTGGTTAAACTCCCCAACATGGTTTCTTCCATTATAATCTGTTAGTATTACAATGGTCGATACTGAGTCACACTGTATCTCTCCTGAGTCCCACAGGAGGGTCTTTATACTGCGTCTCACAGTGTTACCAGAGTCCCACTGGCCTGCTCCAGAATCCCACTGAAGACTTCTTCCACCCTGAGTCTCACAGGGGGCTTCTCCTGGATCCTCGAGTCACATGAGTAGCTCTTCTTATCTTTAAGCTTCTTCAAGTATCTTCAGCAGTCTGGGATAAAGACTGCTGGCCTTGCTCTTCACTTCTGATCAATTGATCAGGTCTTCTCGTCTTTCTCAGGCTTTATCACCTTCTTCTAAGGATGACCTGGCTTCTCTCTTCAAGAATCTTCAACAGCCTCTGATAAGGTCTGCTGGTCTTGCTCAAAAACTTCTGATCACTTCTGTTGATCAGGGTCTTCTCAATTACTGAAAACTCAGGCAGCTGATGTCTTTAACTTCAGTCTGGCTTCAGTCTCACTGCACATCAACTTCATGCACTGAGTGCATGGCATCTCTGCATCCTCATGCACTGATTGCATGGATTCTCAATTTCTTCAAGAACTGTTGTTCCTGGACTTCTCAAATGCACACAGCCTGATTTAGCTTTGTTCACATGCGGACGTGCATGCATGTAAGCATACACTCCCCTTTCCTTCTTCTTGGTGTGATAAACCCCAAAGGGTGTAATCTCCTTAAGCACACACACCACTTCTTCCTTCACACACTTTATACAATTTGTTTACACACATAAATGTGTGTTCTACTTTAATGTGAGTATTCTCCTTCTTCTCCTTCTTAGTGTGTACACACCACTTAGCACACACTAAGGTTCGTCCTTCACTTGTTTTGCACACACAATTTGTTCCACGTTTTGCACACACATAAGCTTGGCCTTTCACTTCTTCTTGCACACACACAAAGTGTTCTTTAATTTGTTCTTCAATGTGTTCACCCACATAAGGGCTACGGCCTTCTTCTTCAAATGCACACACAAAGTGTGTTCTTCAATTTGGCACACACAAGGGCGTGGTCTCGGCCTTCTTTTTCTCACTGTCCAAGTGAGTTCTCAACTTGCCCGAACCACTGCCTTCAAAGGAGGTGCGCAAGGGGTGCGGACCTCTTCTTCTCTTCACAGCCGCGCAAGTGCCACTGGCTTTGGGTCGCGCAAGCCACAAGGGACAAGGAGCACAAGTGCACAAGGCTTCAGCCATGGGCGCGCAAGTGCAAAGCACAAGGGCCGCGCAAGCCACGGGTGCAAAGCACCACGGGCGCGCAAGTGCAAACCGCGCAGGGGGCAGCGGTGCACAGAGGCGGCGCGCAAGTTCGTGCTGCCCAACCCTCTCTTCTTTTCACGCAAAGAGGTTGCGCGCAAGGAACTTTAGCCATGCAAGATACTTGCTCAGGGCTTCAAACCTTCGCGAGGCAGAGAGATGCACTCACGGGACAGCAGATTTTCAACAATGTTTCAGCAAGCTTTTTGAGAGCCTCGGCCTCTCTTTATATAGGTTGAGAGATGCCTTTGTCATCCGTGGAGATATAACTCAAATTTCCGAGATTTTTGGATCTATAAAAATCTTTCCAAATCTTGATTTTTATCCTCTATTTCACCGCGGGTTTCCTTTTCTTTGCCTTCTACACGTTTATGCGTTTTTGAACGCGTGCATGCCTCTGTTTAGGCTCATGCATGCAAAGCATGCTCTTCACGTGGCCTCGGCATTATATTTTGCCTCGGTCGAATCTCGAAATCTCCCATCCATCGTGTGCATGCATAGTTTATTGCATTAATGGGTTCCTCATGGACAGACGAGCACAATGGAACCTTCAGCTCCTTCAAAGGTGGCCGGGAGCTCAAATTTTGTCATCGGGAGGCCTCTGGTTCGAACGGAGGCTGCGGGTGGCATTCGGGCAAGCTCAAGGTTGAAGACGGATGGGGAGCCGTCGGATCAGGCGATCAAATAACCTCGGACGGCCTGGATCAGATCGTGAATGGCGCGATTAGATGTGCGGCGCAGATCGTCCGCAAGATCAGATGGATGGCCACGATTTTCTCTGCAGCAAAAATGCGCGTCCCACATCGAATTGGCGGCCGATTTTTCCGCGGTTTATCACCCAAGCGCTCCCTACAGTCGCTCAGTTGAACTTCCCCCCTCACGGTGCCGCCCCACACCGTGTTCACTCTGCGGGCGCGCTCTTGTGCCTAGTCCTGCCACTCGGGCGCGCCACTGGCGCCCACTATGCACACACGGGCTCCAGCACCCCGGCTGCGTAGGCTTGATCTCTGTGTGGCCCCGGCTTACACACGACCGCGGCCTCTCGGGCTGGCCTCATGGGATCCCCCTTGGGCGTGGCGTCCTCGAGTCCCACATGTGCCTTGGGTTGAACCCTTAAGGCTGGCCCTTGGTGGCTTCCTTTTTGCTAGAGTAGAGAGACTTAGGGACTTTGTATAAAAACAAAGTAACCAAGTTTCCAATGCCAAATGCCACTTCAACGTCTAAGCCATTTCTTCCTCTTCTCCATTTCCTATTCTTCTTCAAAATAATTCCTCCATCTTTTCATCACTTTGTATTCTTCACTTAGGAGGGTCTTCACAAAGGTTTCTTCCTTCAACCGAAGCTCCTGAATCACATAATCTTCAATGTTCTTCATTGATCCAATCAGAGATAAAGTTGGATCTTCTTCAAATTCACATGCACTAATTGATAGTGCATGGACTTCATTAATCCACTTCATCCACTTAGGAGGTGTGGATGGATCATTTACCACTCCTCATGCATTGTCAATACAATGCATGGTCTTCTAACATTGTTGTGACATTGTATCCACTTGATACAAGTTCTTGGAACTTAAAGATCAGCTCAACAATCGTCAGATTTAATGATACTCCATCATCATTCTTCAAGTGTTGTCACTTAGTATCACCTTGATACAAGTATTGGAACATTAAGAACAGCTCTACAATCGTCTGATACACATAGATAATGTTTCAACCACAACATCCTATGTCACTTAGTGAATCTCCTAAGTGACATGCATCTTAGTACCATGGCCATTCTCCTTTCCTCACCAACACCATCACATTCTTTGTCATTCACATATTGAAACTTCTTAACATCCATCCATTCCTTGACAACAACATACCTCATTGACAACAAATGCAACACAGTGCACTTCAAATATTATGATTTTTTTAGTCACAGTGGTCTAAAAGCATTTGGAAACACCTTGTTATCTGGATTTTAAAAGATATTTAAGTCACATCCTACTTCTATGACTAATCTCAGTAAAATAGATGTTTCCTCATTGTTGGAGAAAATTATAAGGAAGATTGAACTGAATATGCTTCATGAAATTAAAGAAGTCAAGATTGAGAACAAACAGTTGAGAGATGATGTAAAGTATCTAAAATATATGGTTGAAGATATGCATAAAGTTGTACAATCTGGTCAATCTCATATTGGTCATCCTATTGATGAATTTAGTGAACAAATCTCACAGAAGATTGTATCTCTGATTCAACCAAACCTGGCTACAATAAATGAAAAATTGGATGAGAGAAACACCAATATATTCAGTGATATGTGTGTTCTAGTGTTGGTACTTAACAAGATGACTAATGAATATAAGGGATGTCTAAAAAAATTTAAATCAACTTAAGTATATCACCTCTACTATTACAGTTTGAACTACCTCTGGATAGTCATATCAGCCTATGTATAGTGAACTAATCATAACACTTGTTAAAGAAGAACTCCAGTCAATGTTGAGCGGTATTGATAAGGAAGTTTTCTCTGTTATCATCGAGAATAGTGATCGAGTGCTTGATTTGGTAAGGATTCATTCAAAGATTTAAAATTATGATCAAGAATAAATCTCTAATAAAGTAAACCTCTACTTAAATAGAATTTATTCTAAGCATGATCTAGACAATCACTTCAAATACCTTGTAGGGAATTTGAAAATTCCTCCTATCACTCAAGCCTTCAAGACTCAAGTTCAGAAGCTGAAATAATTCACTCCTCTACTGGAAAATTTTTGGATAACAAAGATGACTTTGAGAAGGCTATATAGTATGAAGGTGATATCATCACTGATTTCATTCAGTTGTTAAAGCCTTATCTCCATGTGAAAAGTACTACCATTTTGTCTCCTACAGCTACCCCTTTGCAGCCTAGTTCTACTCCTTCCTCATCCACTACCTTTGCTCCTGTTACCATGTCTTTATCTCAGAATCTGAGCCAGATCAGACCTATTATTATTTATAAATCCTTACCTAGATCATCCACAAAACCCTCTATTTCCCCTTATTTTTTTTAATGAGTCCCTCTTCCTTCTCTCACAATTGGATCAATCCCTTCTACCACTTCTACTTCTACTCCTGTGGCTCCTCCTGATGTTTCTTCCAAGGGAAAAGAGAAGACTGTTGTCTTTGAAGAGAAGTAAAGGATGTATTTTGATAGGGATGTATAATATGTTTCATTATTCTTGTAATGAACTTTATCTTTCTATCCAATACCATGTGCCCTGTTGTTTTTTATTTTATTAATTACCTTCATTTTATCTTTATTTTATTTTTCTTATTCTCTTTTTGATAATCCCAAAAGGGGGAGAAGTAAGAAAATGAATTTATGGACTTCTTGGGAGAAGAACAATTTTTATATAGCTTATCACATATATTCCCAATATATTTTCATTATTAAAATATATGGATAATAAATTCCATGATTTTTTATCATCAAAAATGGGGATATTGTTGGACTCCTCATGTTTTAATGCTCACAAATCATGTTAATCATGTTTAACATATCACAAATCATGTTTGGAGATTATTGGTTTCCTTATAGTTTAATGCTTACAACTCATGGTCTAAACACTCACAAGATCCTAATTCAGAATCTCACAAATCATGTTTGAATCTTTTAAACTATGTCTGATCTTGTTTTATTATGTTTTATTATACTCATGCTTAAGTCTAATCCATTCTGTGAGTATTTCTTCTTAAAAAAATTTACAGATATTTTCTTAAGTATGATACACCGCTTATATGATCATTGTCTCACCATTGGTGTGAAAATATGGCTAAGTCCCAAACACTTTAACCCTGACACCATAACCTAGACACCATGACCTTGCTATTAATTCCAGATTTTCACAAAGTATGTGACACCGTAATATTGCTATGGATTCTGTATTTTTTTAATGGCCTGATATCGTTTCCTTTCTACCGTTTCCAAGACACCATAATAAGACACCGTTAAGAGTTTTGACAAGGTAATAGACACCGTTACTTGAGACACTTCTTATCTAACACCATAGTCTCGCTGATTCTAGAATTTGTAAAGGACCAAACACTACAATTGTGCTACTAGTTTCAGATATCAATGTGATAGTGGCACCGTGACTTTCTCACCATGACAAAGGCATTGTGACAATCTCATTGTGACAATGGCATTGTGACTGTCTCACCACAACTGTGAAACCATTCCATAATTAATCATTTTTCTATCTTTTCCAATTTAATTTAAAATTTATTTATAATAGTAATATTTGAGTCATTTAATGACACTAACATAATTAATGATTTTTTTATAGACATGTCACCTGACAGTACAAGGTACAAGGTGTAGATATTGTGCTTCATGTCAGCCCCAAACATGCACCTGAAATAAAAAAGAAAAGTGTGGTACTAGAGCAATGGAGTTAGAGTTCAAGAAGTTGAATGCATGTGAAAAAGATCAGAACACATATACTGAAGAACACGTGAAGAACTCTCGATTCCTAAATTCTAAATTGATGTAGATTATAACTTCAAACATTCTCACAGCAGAAACTATAAGAATAAAAAGATCTAAAAAAGAACATCTCGTTGAACTGGAAACCAGAACATGAGACCCACAATAATATTTTTTTAAAATAGGAATTTAAAATCATATCTTCTACATCCTATATTTACATAGCTTCATAGAACAATACTCATAGAATTTCTAATCCTTTCTCCTTATCTTTTCTCTATTGTGTATTGTTTTTATTACTTGTTGAGTAGGGTGTGTGTCTGTATTAAAACACAATTTTTCTCCTTCATTAAACTATATTATACAAGATATCCTCACTCAAATATCTTTATACACTCTATTTCACCCATGTATAACTATGGAAGAGTTCTTGTGTGACCTGTTTGTTAGTTTTCCCACGTAGAACAGTGGAAGAGGTCTTTTGACCTGAAAAGTATTATGTACTATTGTTAACCCCAATTCAGGGTGTGGATCAAAGCTTTATTTATATATATTTCTTGGTGGAAGGTGATCACCAAGTGAATTTGATTAGGTCTCAGCTTGAGAATAAACCACTTGTTTTATCCACTGTGTCTTTCAATTTGGTTTTTCTCTGTTTTAACTAATATTTTAGAAAAATAAATTTTACTTTGATAGTTATTCTTGGATAGTAGTTATAACTATTTTTCCTTGTTAGAGTAGTTTCAAAAGTTGTATCAATATCTCATATTAATACTACTAAGAATTAATCAATCTTCTAAGAAGATATTTGAAAAATCAAACTATTATAATTTTATTACCTTGATTAACTGGCATGTTTTTGTTTTAATTGAGGGAATATTTTAAGTAAACTTTTTAACAAAAATTTTTGTATGAACTCAATTCACCCCCCCCCCCTCTTGAGTTTCCTAGTCTAACTAACAAAAATTAAACCAAACATGTATCAACCTCTAAACATTACAAGTACATAAAAGTAAACCAAAAGGGAAAGGGGAAAAATACATTCCCAACCAGAAAAGTTCCACAACCCGAAAACATGTGGAAAAGTAAAATAGTTGAGAGAGACACACTCCTAGATCCCAAGATACAACCACTACAAGCATTTCAAGCACCTCATATCCCTAAGATCCTATGATTTCATGATCAACTTGTCTATCATCTGCAAGGGAACACCAAGTGCGGTCAAATCCCAAGTAGGGGTGAGTATAAAAATACTCAGTAGGATGACCTGAAGGCTCAAGGGAGTAGAAAAATATATACTAGATAGGTCAGTAGTAAATAGAACAAGATAAATTAAAAGAGTATAGCTGAACCCAACAATATAGTGAAGTAAACTCATCCAAAACACAAGGAGATATAAACTATGAGAAGATGAACTTCTCGTATATTCTCCACTACCTATAGTAGGAGATTAGACTCATCTAACCACAAGAAGCTAGACAGAGAAAGCACGTGGAATACCTCGCACATCGTTGCCTCTCCTGGAATGAGAGTAACCAAAACCCAATGAGTGGATACTGAAATAGGATACATATATATTCTCAGTCAAAGAAACCCAAACGAGAGAGTAAGGGGATCTCTATATCATATCTTAGCCTAGGAAGAGAGTCACCAACAGTTCTAGAAGTAACCACCAATGATTCTCAGCATCCCTCACATATTCCCTAAACACTCAAGTCAAAGGGACTTAATCACCACACCATGATACTTCCCAATTTGGGAAGGTCTGTCTCACCCGCACAGTTTTAGGTCACATCGCAAGGATGTGTCTCAGTGGAGAAAGTTCCCCTCTTACTCATGAGTCCGAATTAACATCAAATCATGTCTTTCTACTAATATGTATCCGGAAAGATTAAACCCAAAGTAGAGGACCCACACTCTAGTGCATCAAGGGCATTTCACTTTAATTGTCATCGTAGAGGACCCACACCCTGATGCATCAAGGTGATTCTAATCTTGTTCATAGAGAACCTTTACCTAGTGTTTCATGGGGATTCCACTCAGAAGTAGCTGACATAGGACCCACACCCATGTCGATGGGGTATTCCACTCATAATGTCATAGAGTACCCACACCATGGTGAGTCAGGGGGATTTCTATCTCATAGTAGTCATAGGTGACCCACACCCATGATGATGGGGGATTCCACTCTAGGTCATCGAGGAACCATACCCCACCTAGTAGAGGGATTCTACTCAGAAGTTATCAAGGAACTACACTGGACAACTCTACTGGATGGCACCTCTCAAAAAGCACTAGTATGTTAGTGCTTAATTACTATCGTTGTTGAACATCACCTGAATAGGCATCATATCCAAAACATCTTGTATCATATCTCAAAATCCACTAAGGAGGGAACTTTCACGTTCTACGTAAAAAAACACTCAGGATGGGCCACTCATATGACAAAATCCGAGTCCAAAAGAAGAAGATGTGAGATGTAGAAGATTCATAGTGTGGCACATAGAGCATGTGGGGCCTACATGACATGTGGCCTAGCTTCATCGCCTGGCCATGTACCCAGCCATTCTTAGGTACTAAACTATAGTACAAGTACCCTTGGGAATCCCATGTACTCCCGGAGTACATAGAATCTCTATCCCAAAAAGGGCAGATGAGCAGCTGATGCTCACTGCGGATCCGAAGGGAAAAAATTATTTCCACCAAAAGGCCTCCTCAAATGGCCTAGGGTAACCAAAAAAATCATGTTGTTTTGATCCTTGTGAAAAGGCACACAGGATTGGCTATTCATTTTCCTGAATCAGACATTTGGCAGAAAATCTGTATCTCTCAGCATCGCACATGAATGGTGCTTCATGGGGCCTACACCTCGATCCTGGAACAAGTCAAATGGATCACACCATTGAAATCCTCTTAGAAAAACACGTGAAAATGACTACTCCTTTGTCACAAATGTACACCCGGTGAAGAAGCTGTATTTCACCATACCGTGCATGAGAAGTGCTACATGGGACCCATGCCATGATCCCTAAACACATCAAACGGATCGCGCCATTTCGATCCTCTCAGAAAAGCATATGAGATAAACTATTCACAAGTTCTAAATAGACAGCCAGTGAAGAATCTTTAATTCACCGCTAATGCCCAAAATGGGCCTCATGGGGTCGTCACTACGCTTTCTCTTTAAGCACCCAAATTTTTTCTTGAAAAGTTTTCCTCAACTCTAGGGTCACAACGCCTCTGATGGTGCATCAATCGGACATCGTATGCAGACATATGACCTGAAACAAGTAACCCCAAATAATAATAATTAAATTATTATTATTTAAAATGGTGTTTTGATTCATCGAGCTTCAAAATTGGAAATTAAAAATTCACAAAACCAACTCAAAATGTTCCCCTAAAAAAAGGGTTGTGTCACCGTATACATCACGTGAAATGGACTCCTGGATTAGGATAAATAAGCATTTGAAGTTTCCAAGGCCCAACAGGCCCAATTAAGCTGGATCAGCCCTGTCCGGCCGGTCCGCCCAACCTGGGTTGGCCCATTCCGATCTTCCTGTGGCCCATCGACCCACCGCCGGATCCTGGTCATGTCGCCACATGACATGGGCCTTCGTTGTGGGTTAACCCCACTCCACTGCCTTTGGCCTCTCCAACAGACCCCGCACTCACCAGTACCGATGTCTGATCAACCCCATGTCATTGCCTCACTCAAAACGTGTCATCGCATGCTACCCGGCCTCTATCGTTGCTCCTCTACACTGGCTGGAGCTCCATCGTGTCGGTCCTCCGTCTGCCTCTGATAATCATCAGAAAACTTCCACGGACTGTCATGATCACTCCGGTGTTCCAGAAATGAAATCGAGACTATATCTGGTATCCTTGATACCTTATCTACATAGCAGTAACCTCCACTCTAAGAATCATCGCTATTTTGATACGGTAAAAAAATTACCACTTCCACTCACCGCAACGGATCCTCCAGTGCCCGAAGCTCAAAACCGAGCATGGATCTGGACTCCTCAGATCGAGGGATTCACAAAAATATATCTTGCTCCATGATTCATCGATGATTTGATGGATTAAAAAGTTGGAGGACAAAGAATATGAAGAATGTGAATAAAGGGAAACCATAAATCGAATCAGACGATGTCCATTGTTAGTTTGTCCATCATTCAAGGGTTCCAAAGTAGTAAAAATATACATAAAATATTTTCAACAAAAATTTCTACAATTGGGAGCTACATAATCTGAAATAGGAATCCTAACTAGATTTTGGATATGTCATTATGTTCTTTTCACTCTGATCTACCATCGCATGAAGTTTCATCAGGATCCGAAGAAGAATGGACATTGAATGGTAGAGAGGTAGAGAGAGGGAAGGAGGAGAGAGAGAGGGATAGTGGATTATGGGGTAACCTCTCCATAACTCCCTTAATCCAATACATAAAGGAATTAGACAAAATCATGTTCCCACGAATGTAGGATCTAGACATACTGTGCTCTCTCAAGTTAGGGAACACTTAGGTAAAATGCCCCTTTTTGAACTCAACAGTAGTCTCAGATTTTCAATCTGATGCCCTGATAAAGATTTATTTGATTCGGTGTTCGGAATAAAATAATTAAATTTAATTATTTTATTTACAATTTCTCCCTCAGTGTAATTTTCTACATAATTCATGCATAGACAAAAGTTACACCCCACCTGGGGTAAAAGGCACTCTCCAGACTCAATTGTGGACTTGTATTTTCAATCCAAGCCATTGTTTGTGAGATATCTTGTTTTCTCTGTGTGCATAGTGTGAAAACACTTAATTCTTTTTATAAAATTTATTCTGGGCACACCGGGCCTCGGAATCGCATGTTGTCATAGTTCCTGGTTCTAGAAATATATGTAGAAATATTTCAAAGTCTTATGAGGTGAAAACTGAGTCTCTAAATCATTCCCTCCTTTATTATTTTCATCCCAAAAAAGAAAAAATAGGGAAGAAAACTCAGGATACCAATATCACACCTGGATCTCTCACTCCCAAAAACTCTTCTAGACCTTTTTTTACTTCCACAACATGAGAACCAATGGGATGTTCCATCCTTGTAAGGTTATCTCATGTCGATGACTTGCATAGGAAAACATGCACGCATCTTCTCAGCTCTGTCATGTATAAAATGTTGTGTACCTAATAAAACTATAAGGGTAGGGAATGGAGGTAAATGACCTCACCAACTCTCAGAAAGATCTCTAAGGGCCCAAAGGACCCTAAGGGTAACTTGACTACTCGATTGAAAACCAACAAGCAAGCCCATAGAATATCCTATGACACCTAGATAGTGTGTTAGGTCTACCCATTGGTCTAGGGGTTAAATCCTATGCTCATTTGCAACTGGGTCCTAAACACCTCTTACATGACTCTCTACAATCATAACATAAAATGTGTGTCATGATCGGAGACTAAAATCGAGGTTACCCAGTGAATGCAGACGATCTCCCGCACGTAAAATTGTCCCAGACCCTCTACCGAGCTCTACTCCCGGAGTAAGGGAGTACACCAGCTTCGTGAGTTGGTCTACTATCACCCAAATTATGTCATTTCCCTTCACTATGTGAAGAATACTTGTGACGAATTCCATGGATATTTCATCCCATTTTTACTCTAGGATTTCAACAGGCTACAAAAACCCATTGGAACTCGGTGCTTAGCCTTCACCTACTGAAAGGTGAGGCATCATGAGAAGAACTCTACTACGATTCATCTCATGTTGGTCCACCATAACTATCGTTGAATATCCCTATACATTTTCCCCACACCGGTATGTACAGCTAAGGGAGAGGTGGGACTCTCACATCACTTCCTCTCGTACCAAAATTGGTACCACTGGTTTCCCCTGAAACGAGATCTCAGGATTCCCTCCTTAAAAATATACATCAGGTATGTTGCTTATGGATATCTGGTTCATGAAAGATCTCACAGTTAGTGTCTCACATATGGGACTCTCTCACACACTTGATAATTGAAGGATTTAACATCATCGACTAAAGAAAATTGTATCCTCCAGCTCCACCAGGGTCAGTTGTAGGAAGGCTAACTGCTTTGAAGCTTCCCACACTAAGTGATCTTGGGAATTCCTATTAAGGTCATCTACTACAATGTTTCCTCTTTACTAAAGTATATACTATCTTGAAGTCATAATCTGGTAGGAATTTCAACCAGTTTTGTCGCCTCATATTAAGGTCTCTCTGAGCGAAGATGCGCATGAGACTCTGGTGGTCTGTACAAACCAAAAAACTCTCTCCCAAAATATCATTTCTCCTCACTGTCAGGGAGAATACTACTAATTCCAACATCAATTAGTGAGTTATGTTATTATATTCATGGTTTCTCTATCACCTTGACATATACTTGATACATTGTATCAATATTGGCATTGGTCACTCAAGGTACCAATGAAAAAGGCAGGTGAATAAACTCATCTAACCATAAGAAGCTAGATGCAGAAATAATGTGGCATACCCCACACATCTTTACTTCTCTTGTAAGGAGAGTGAACCTAACCTAGAAACTTTGTCTCACCCACTAGTGTCATTCCAAGAAAAATGAGGTCAGGTAGAAAAACTCCACTAGAAAAGCTAGGACCTTCTCTGACACTCAACTGCACAACCCCGCCATGAACGCACAAGTCAGATGGATTCATCCACCATACCTCGATACTATCTTCTTTGGGTAGCACTGAATATTCCTCACGGTTTTTCTCACATCAAAAAAATGTGTCTCGGTTGGGGAAGGATCCCTCTTCCTTGTGCATTTAAAGATACGTTGAACAACAGTGAAATAGGGTTACACTAACACCCTGCATCACCTTGATAAAACTTCAAGCTTGAAGTAGGGAGAAAAGAGTACCTCACCCAATTTCTAACAAGTTCTATTGAAAAAAAAAGGTATAAAATACATAGATCATAACTCTTATCATCTCACACACTACAGAATCATAGAAATCTAGAACATGCAGCTGATTGTGGCCCTGGTCACCAACTCCTCGATCCTGACATGGTCTGCTCAGTGGTGGTGGAAGGACCTCATATGATGTCCACTAACCAAAATTTCCCATGATCTTCTACCAGCAACTCCTCCCTAGGGACCACCCTATCCCTTCTTGGGAGATCCATGATCACAAAATTATCTCTGATGTAGAGTTACATCAACCATCTTCTTGGGAAGCTCAGCACGTCTAGTCAGGTAGTCCCATGTCGTGTGACCTCGCCCATCACAAGCATAGCACTGGAACTCCCTAGGATGACACGGCTCTCTACAATGTCCCCAACCATGTGAAAAATTTTGATCATGGAAATAGCTATTTTTTTGAGACCATTCCAATAGACGTCTTCTAACTATGGAAAATGTCTCAGCTCTATCGTGCACACTACCAAAACTAGCCTATTGGCGCCCCTATGATAGAAAAATATCTATCTCTAATGCTCACTCCAGCACCTCAGCAAAGGTGGGAAGGCACAAGGGTACTATGATTTCATGGATCTCTCTATAGATACCCTACTAAAACTTCTATTCTTGTAATTATCCAATGTGGACCACATTCAAAGAGTACTGAGTAAGTTCTACGAACCCAATCATGTACTTTTCCATTGTCATCCCTCCCTACTGTATATTCAAAAGCTCTTGAAACTGAACAGAGGGTAAGTAGAATGGATATCACTCCTCATGGAACAACTTCTTAGTGTTCATACCATGATAGTACTGACTCATCGTGCATCTAAGAAACCAAAACTCTAACAACACTCATCCGATTCTTGGAAAAGACAGGCTTTTAACACCACTATGTAATTCGTCAGTGTTTAAACAAACCTAAATAAAAATACCATAGATCCTATCTAATACTCTACTGCCTGAGGATATTTGGCTCACTGTGGAAGATCAGCAGTCTCTAAAGTTGGAACTCATGGAGTGCCCTCACCCTACGCATGTCCCTAGCCTACTCTGTTGGGACTAACTGCTGCTCAACAAGTGGAGGTACTGCTACCTACCCACCTGGAGGAAGAGGGATCATATAATGGATTCTAAAATGAGGCCTTATTGATCACGAAATATTCTTCATTAACTGAGGATAGTATCCTGGATGGCTTTCATCGCAGAAGCATCTTGAAACTTGTCAAGGAATACCATAGTCAAATGATCATATATATATATATATATATATATATATATATATATATATATATATATATATAATAATAATAATAATAATGGGGAGCTAACTCAAGAAGGATAGTCAAAGACTCAATCCTATATAATGCATGTTCCAAAGGTCCCTGCAGCAATTTTATCAACATGATGAGTCAACAAGTTGGTTATCAGGGTCCTAGTGAATGGCTACGTCAGTCACCTCACCATCACTGGACACCTTAGCCTGAGAGTCACTCTCGAGACACGTTTACATAGTTTCCCTAAACCCAACCAAGACCTTTTTAGTGAAACATCCAAAAAACATCCTAAGGGTTAAACCAGCTCTAATACCACTTTTTCATGACCCAACACATGTCAGGGATAGAGCTACAACTACCACAAGCCTGCCTCCATAGGCCAGGGGGTGGCGACAAGCATCGAAGGCACAACAAACCTAGGGAGGACTTTACCTAAGAACTTGTACACACACACATAGACCACTCAATTTAAAAGTGAAAAGGTAAAGGAAAAAAAGATACAAAACTTCTATAAAAAGGAAACCAAACATGCATCAACCTATAAAAATTATAAGTACAAAAAAGTAAATTGAAAGGGAAAGGGGAAAAATAAATGCCTGACCATAAAAGTGCCACAACATGGAAACAAGTGGAAAATTAAAACAGCTGAGAGAGCCTCACTCCTAGATCCCAAGATATGACCATCACATGTGGTTTAAGCACCCCATATCCCTAAGCTCCTATGATGTCACGATCAACCTGTTTATCATCTACAAGGGCACACCAAGTGCAGGCAAATCCCAATAAGGGGTGAGTATAAAAATACTCAGTAGGATGCCCCAAAGTCTCAAGGGAGTATCAAAATATGTACTAAAGAGGGGAACAGTATATAGAATAAGATACAATAAAATTTTATAGCTCAACCAAACAAGATAGTGAAGTAAACTCATCCAAAACATAAGGATCTAGAAATGGTGATATGATAAACTTCTCATCAAGTCTTAGCTACCTATAATAGGATAGTAGACTCATCCAACCACGAGAAGCTAGACACGGAAATCACATGGCATACCCCACGCATCTTCACCTCTCCTAGAATGAGAGTAACCAAAACCCAAGGAGTGGGTACTAAAATATGATACATATATATGCTCAGTAAAAGAATCTCAAACGAGAGAGTAAGGGGATCTTCATCTCACATATCAGCCTAGGAAAAAAAATTCCAACAGTTCCAGAAGTAACCACCAATAATTCTCAACATCCCTCACATATTCTCTAAATACACAAGTCAAAGGGAATAAATCACCACACCTTGATACTATTCACTTTGGGCAGGTCTGTCTCACCTGCACAATTTTAGGTCGTGTCATATAGAGACATCTCAGTGGGGAAATCATACCTCTTACTCATGAGTTTAAAGTAACATCAAAGCATGTATCACCATTGATATGTAGCTGAAAATAGTAAACCCAAAGTAGAGGACCCACACCCTAGTGCATCAGGGGTATTTTACTTTATTTGTCATCATAGAGGACCCACACCCTGATGCATCGGGGGGATTCCACTCTTGTTCATCGAGGACCCTTTCCCTAGTGTGTCAGGGGGATTCCATTGGGAAGTATCTAATAGAGGACCCCCGCCCATGCCAATGGGGAATTCCACTCTTATTATCGAATAGGACCTACATCCTAGTACGTCAGGGGGATTCCACTCTCATAGTATTCGTAGAGGACCCACACCCATGCCAATGGGGGATTCCACTCTAGGTCATCGAGGACCCACACCCTACCTGGTAGGGGGATTCCACTCAAAAGGTATCAAGGAACTACACTATCCATCCCTACTGGATGGTACCACTCGAAAAGCACTGTTATTTTAGCACTTGGTCACTTCCATCATCAGATGTCTCTTGAATTGGCATCACATCTGGAACATCTTTCATCGTATCTTGAAAGCCACTATAGAGGGAACCATCGTGTTCTGTGTGGAAAAACACTCAAGATAGGATACTCGCATGCCAAAATCTAAGTCCAAAAGAAGGATATAAGATAGGTAGAAGATTCATAGTGCGGTACATGGAGTGTGTGGGGCCCACATGATGTGTGGCCCCACCTCATCACCTAGTTGTGTACCCATCCATGCTCAGGTACTAAATTTATACACAAGTACCCCTAGGCATGCCCATGAACTTATAAAGTACATGGAATCTTTGGCCCAAAAAGGGAAGATGAGCGCTCGATGCTCTCCATAGGTCTGAAGGGCTAAAATTTCATTTCCACCGATAGGCCTCCTCAAATGGCCCTAAGTAACCAAATGAATCACATTGGTGTGATCCTTAGGAAAAGTCTCACAGGATCCACTATTTATTCGCCTGAATCAAATATTCAGAAGAAAATCTACATCTCCCAACATCACATGTGAATAGTGATTCGTGGGTCCCACGCATAATCCTAGAACAAGACAAATAGATCACACCTTTGCGATCCTCTCAAAAAAGACATGAAAATGACTGCTCATTCATCCCAAACAGACACCGGGAAAAGAAGTTTCATTTCATCGTACCACACACGAGCAGTGCTACATGGGACCCATACCATGATCCTGAAACACATAAAATAGATTGCACCATTTCAATCCTCTAGAAAAATCATATGAGATCAACTATTCACTTGTCCTAAACGGACACCCAGTGAAGAATCTCTAATTCACCGCCAACACCAAAAAAAGGCCTCCGGGGGGGCCTCACCATGCTTTCTATTTAAGCACCCAAAATTGGTCTTTAAAATTCCACCTCAACTTCAAGGTCATAATGCCTCTGATGGAACATCAATCAGATGTCGTATGCAGATGTACAACCCAAAACAAGAAACCCCAAATAATAATAATTAAATTATTATTATTTAAAATGGTGTTTTGAGTCACTGAGCTTCAAACTTGGAAATTAAAAATTCCCAAAACCATATCAAAAGGTTCTCCTTAAATAAAGGTTCTCATCACTATATAAGTCACATGAAATGGACTCCTCGATTAGGAAAAATAGGCATTTGAAGTTGCTAAGGACCAATGGGCCAAACTAAGTTGGACCGGACCAGTCCAGCTGGTCCACCCTGCCTGGGTCGGCCCATTCCTGTCGGTCAGCATCCCATCAGACCCCGACTGTTCCACCATGCAACCCCGGACTCTATCACAGGTTGACCCTGCTCTGTCACCTTCAGTCTCCCCGGCTGACCCCGCCTCTGCGCTACCCACACTCGCCAGTGTCGTCATCTGGTTGACCCTACACCACCACCTTACTCAAGCCGTGTCGTCGTGTGCTACCTGACTATTGTCGCTGCTTCTCCACACCACCAGAGTTCCATCGTGATGGTCCACCATCTGCCACTAGTAATCACCAGAAAACTTCCATAGACCATAATGATCACCTTGATGATCCAAAAATGAAATCGAGACTTGATCTACACAGCGGTAACCTCCGCTCAAAGAATCATCGTTATTTCGATGCGGTGAAAAGATATTGTCGCTTCTGCTCACTACCACAGCTCCTCTGGTTCCCAAAACTCAAAGCTGAGTACAGATCCGGACTCCTCAGATCGATTTCTACACAAACATATGCCTTTCTCTATGATTTGTTGATGATTTGATGGATCAAAAGGTTGGAGGATGAAGAATGTGACCAGAAATCGAATCAGACGATATCCATTGTCAGTTTGGACATTTTTAAAGGATTCCAAAGTAGCGAAAATATATCGAAAATATTTTCAACAATAATTTCTAAAATTGGGAGATAAATAATCTAAAATAGTAATCCTACCTAGATTTTAGATCCACCATTATATTCACTGCACTCTGATCTAACAGTTCCTAAAGTTTCATTTCGATCTGACGAAGAACAGGCGTTGAATGGTAGAGAGGGAGGGATAAGGATGGAGGAGGGAGAGAGGGCTGGTGAATTATGTGGTAACCTCTCCTTGACTCCCTTAAGACAAAACCTAAAAGAATTAAACAAAAACATGCACCCATGAATGTGGGATCCAGACGTCCTGTGCTCTTCAAGTTAGGGCGCAATTAGGTAAAACACCTCTTTCGGAACTCAATGACGGTCTCGGATTTCCATTATGATATCCCAATAAAAAGTTATTTTATTTGGAATTCAGAATAAAATAATTTAATTTTTTTTTTTATGATTTTTCTCTCAGTGGAATTTTCCACAGAAGTCCTACACTGATAAAAGTTACACCCCGTCTAGGGTAAACGGCATTCTCTAGACTCAATTGTGGCCTCATATTTCCAATCTAAGCTAATTTTTTTGAGATATCCCATTTCTTTTGAATGCATAGTTTGAAAAAAATTAATTTTTTTTATAAAATTTATTCAGGGCACACTGAGCCTTGGAATCGCACATTTTCTTAGTGCCTGTCTCTAAAAATATATGTAGATATATTCCAAAGTCTTACAAGGTGAAAACTGAGTCTCTACATATAGTTATTTTCTTCCTCTCATGATTTATCCAGTTTCAAATAGGATTTCATCATAAATCAGTATTTGAAATATAATACCAATAATCCATTTCACAAATCCCAAATGTGTTGAACCACCAACATTACCCATAAAATTTTGGTCTTCATTTCTCCATTGCATGTTTTCTAAAATTTCTATATTTTGGAGCATGTTCTGTTTATGCATTCTTCATTATTGTTTGGATTCTTTTATGGGTACCAATATTCATACATATTATTCTATTCACCATAATAATGAATTATGTTTATGAAACTAAAATTATGTTTATGTAGACCTCACATTATTCTTATGAATATTTAATGATATTTAGGAAATGCATTATCATGTTTATATGGATGATGTTTATAAAATCATGTTTACGTTCCTATAAGAATGATTCTTACATTGATAATCATTAAATGATTCATCATCTATTATTCATTATTCTATCTAGATAGATAACTTTATGCATGGATCATGAAAAACTATATCATTATTTTTATATATTCTAGCGCTCAGATAAATTGACATCATCTTAATTCAATTCACACTATGGATCGTTCCATTGTGTATCACTCGTCATTCCAAACCATAGATAAATTAATGTAATTATTAAAATTCTTAATGATAGAGAACCATATTGTGGTATCCAAACACTATTTTAGATATGAAAATACCCATTAAACCATGATATTTTTTATGGGATATAGATCCCTCTTTTAATCATTACACAACTACGCAGTCAATTCTTCTTCTAAAAATATCCATCAAAGAGGCATTACATTATGTTTCTCCACATGTTAAAATTACCATATATTTTATTATTTTATCGATCAAAACCTTGACATTTTATTAATCCTTAAATTGAACATAAAAAATAAACCATGATGTTGTCTATGTCAATTTTTATTCTTAGGAGGTCACCATAATTATCTATACGGCATAGGAAAGCTATCTTTTTTCAATAGGATGTGCTCTTAGATGAAAATTCCTTACAATACACTCATTTCCAGTGTATAATTCCATTTTCTTTCTGAGAAAATTACTATGGATATTTTCTTGAACCACTATGGCATGGTAATCATACTAGAAACAATATTAAATATTTATGATTCTTCATTGATCCTTCTCTATTCTTATACATTCCTTCTTATTGATATAATCTTAATCTTCATTTTTTCTCTAGAAAATAATTCATGCAACCTAAAATGAAAAATACATGAATAATTGATCATAAAATAAAAAAATTCTACTGTATTAAATATTCTCATATTTTGAAGTATTAGTTTTAAAGAAAACTGATACAAATGTAGTGCTAGTGATGTTTATGAGGGAAAAAATTTATCAGCCCCATAACACACAAGTTTAATGTGAAAAACTATTTCAATTAAAATTTAATCCTTTATAGAATCATCAAGTGGTATTCCAATTATTAATAAGACTAGTTATCTCATTCAAAACTCAGTGAAATCCCTACCAGAGTTGGTTCTCTTTAGGGGTATACAATGTTTCCATTCATAGTGCAGACTAAGCACCACATTCTCCACTAAACTAATGATCATGATCCTAACCACATGGGGGATCTTAATTAATTGTGATTATTTTATAAAACCTCCATAGACACTCAGTTATGACTTCCACCATTATTCTTGACTAAGGTACCTTCTGTTTCCCTTTATAACATGGGTGGAAGTGTAGGTCTGGGTATAAAAATATTTTTTTCTTGCTCCTCAACTCTCTTAAAAAATAATATAAGAACATATCAACCTCATAGGATAACATCAAGATACCAGACTTCATTTATATTAATAAAACTACATATATATTTTTACATCACATGAATATGGATGGACCTCCACAAATCTCTTCTTTATCAATCATATTGATGTCAATGTTAAATAGTCATTAAAAACATTGATAAAAAACACAACACACACAAAATGGGATAAAAATGAACTTATATATACATAGATGAGTGAGGGTAACTTGTACTTAATTTTGTAATTATTTTTTCTTATTCTTCTATTCCTAATAAAGGAAAATGTTATTTCTTCAATGTAGTATGAGTAAGTCTGAAACACAAAAAATTTCTTAGTTTTGTTTCATGTGGGTTCAATTTTTTCCATTTGTTAGTATGTTCTAGAAGTGTTTTTGATATCAAATAGATTCAGTGTAAGACATTAGATCATAGTTCATTCTATCACGCATTGAAATTTGGTGTCACCAGTTTCAGAATACCTAAACTTATTTCGTATGTGATGTTCTGGAAGAAGAGTTCTGAAACATTTCATTTTCGACATGATAATATTTATTTTATATTTATTTTATATAATATTATATTTACATTAAATTTAAGTTATATTTATATTATAGTTACATTATATAATGTTATGATAACATTACATTTACATTATATTTATATTATATAATGTTATATTTATGTTATATTTTTTTATATTTACATTATATTTGTATTTCATAATATAATTATAATGTAAATATAATATAAATATAATGAACATATATCCTTATATATTGTAAATTTAATGTTATATAATGTTATTCAATCATAAATATAATGTTATAAAACATTATAAAAGATATATAGCATAAATATAACCATATTATTTATTATTAATTATTATTAACTATTATAAACTAAAATTAATTATTTATAATTAATATTATTTATTAAAAATTATTTTTAATTACTTAAAAATGTTATAAATTTTTAATATCTAATTAAAAACTATATATTAATCTTTTTAAATAACAATTATTTATTGATTCACTGCTATTATTTTATTTTTCAACAATTAGGTGTTATTTAATATTTATTATAATGTATATTTATTATTAATTAATTATATAAAATATATATTGGATAATAAAAATTATGTGTTTGGTATCAATTTGTGTGTGTGTGTGTGTGTGTTATTTCATGAAAAATTTCAGACTTTCTAAGGAAGAAGTTAAAAAGGTGTGGTGTTGTGCCCCCTTATACCCCATTACTAAGCCAAAGGCATTATTCTTGTATAATATTACTGGTAGTGGAATTCTTATAAGGTGATTTCTTTACATTGGATTTCATAGTTCAATTCAAAATATTGATGAACTTTTTGTGGATTCAGAGAAGCCTGGGCATGGTGAGATAATCTTTAGAGATTATAGGGATCTTATAGAATATTGTGTGGCTGATTAATTAATTGAATGTTCTTATTCATAATTATCATTAGGAGTAGTGATACCAACTTTGGATATGTGTATCTTTAAAGATTCAATGATGTCATATGTAATTTCAATAAAACTTTTCACCTTTTATGTAATAAGGAAAAAATGAATTTGGTATGTTTTAAAATGAGGAATGTTTTGTGGTAGCTAACAAATAAACTATTTTCTATTATAAGTATTTATATAATATAGAGTAAAAATTTCCAAATTTTTTTATTAAATAAATATGGGGTTTTTCTTACACCTATGGTGATGTAATTTTTCATATATTTAACTCAAAGGAAATCATTATTCAAGAGTATAAAATGTTTTTGGAACTTATTATTACTCACATTAAATAAATTATTAGTTATAATTATAATATCAAAATCTTAATATTATTTTCATAACATTTAATTTAAACATGTATCACCCATTACAAATTATATCATCAAAATAAAAGTATTAAAATTTCTAAAACAAACCAAATTATTATTTAATGTTTAATAGTGTCATTACAACTAAATTATTTTCAAATGATTTTGATTAAATCCATTTTATTAATTAAATAAAGACTGGTATTTTCCAAAATTAGTCAAATTACTTAAATGGTGTGAAATTTTTTCCCAAACATCAAATAATTATATTATAAAAGAAATGAGAAAATTTAAAATATAAATTTCAAATTCTCTAAAACACACATTTCATAAATACATTTCATTATAAAAAATAATTAAACATTAGAATGAGATATAAAAACTCAATCATACAGACTTAAAAATTATTTTAATTCCCAAAAAAACCCACCCCTTAAGTTTTTTAACATAAAAAAATCATAGATAATATATTAATCAACAACAAGAAAAAAAGGTTCCAATAATAGAAAATGTGAATCCTTGTATCTACTCCCACTATAAAACTTTTTTCAAAGAATAAAAAAATAAATCCATCCAAATGATAAAAGATATAAAAAATACCACTACTACAAATAAATCCCAATTCAAGAATAATCAATGAAAATAAAGACCCAATTAATCGGTAAGATAATATATCTAGAATTTCTATCCTCAATTTGAAAACTATGATCAAAATAATATATTGATTATGATAAAAGTTTTATATTATCCATAATTTTATAAACTTATATCCTATGAGAATGAATCAAAGTAAATATTCCATGTGAATGACCGAGATTATGAGAATAAATTCTTTTACTTGTATCCAACACTCATCATATTTTTTCAATGGTTTAAAGAGGGATAAACCATATTAAAAAACTACTGCATTTATAGATGCTATGGAACTTACATAGATAATAATTTCATTAATAATTATCCTCAATTTATTAGATTATTCCCAAAATAACTCATATCCATAACTAATTATGCACAAATAATTTTTCATTATGATTCCATTATTACACTCTAATCAAAACAATTTAACTTGCAAATTTTGATCAAATTCCACAGTAAGAACTTTATATCTATTTAGTAATAATAAATTACCCTAAAACCACACATATCTTATAGATAACATTAATGAATAGGTCAACCATGAAATAATACTTGACCCAAAAATAAGAAAAAAATCAAAGAAACTCAAAGAAACCTCTAAAAGAAAAAATAAATATCTAGTATCCCAATGATCTCGAGACAAAAAACTTAAGAAATAATTTCACTATATACATATCCAACACAAAAATATAAGAAAATATTTCCATAGGATGTTAAACATATCCATTCGAGAAAACCACTATGCTTTCACCTATTCATTAAACTAATTAAAGATATATCATCCCCGTATAATAACATATGATAGCATTGCATACAAAAAAATATGTATTGAAATAAAAAAAATGGATTCATTAACCAAAAATTAATAATTTGCATTAAAATTATACCCTAATAATTAATGGAGGATTAAAATTAATATATTTTCTATACAACCACTTGGATAATGAGTTCACAAAAAGAGGATGAACATGAATGAAATGAGAAAAATATACCTCTAGAATCCACCCTGAAAGACTTTATCAGAACACTTCAATAAAAACCATTATTACTCAACAATAACTCTTACCACCACATGAGAAGAAAACTAAACCCAGAATATCAAAATATATATACAATATATATTTATTATGTATGACATATAACATCAACTCATTGTCCAATACTAAATTTACCCTGATATTCTTAACCTATAAAGAAACCACTATAACACTACTGAATTATAGGGTAAAATAAAAAACTATCCTAAATATAATTAACATTAATTTTTATCCTTCTAAAAAATAATATTTAAAACTAAATAATCAAAAAAATAATGGAAATATATTGATAAAACCTCAACAACATTGTATTTCCAAATATAGAATGAAATTGACAATAGATATAATAATGATTCAACCATTTATTTCCTTAAGATAGATCTTCAGTGTTAATTAGAATTTCATAAATATAAATCTGAAAAAAGACTAATATAATGATCAATAACTATAAATAAAACATAGAACACAAAACCATCTTCCTATAGAATCAAGAACTACTAAGATAAAATAATCCCCTCAAAACATTAATCATTAATAAAAACATTATTAATTGGAAAATATTTTTTAACCATTCCAATAAACAACTATCTATATAACTTTTTTATAATGGAAATAATGAAATAAGTGAAATAAAATATTATTTATTAATAATAATCCTTAAGAATTGAAAATAACATTACACCAATTACTACTAATGAGGATAACTAACAACATAATGTTCCTTTAAAATGCTAAAAAATTCAACAAAAAACCATTCTCAACTAAAACCGGATAGAAATAAAGAAATAAGAAACCTTAAATATAATAAAATATCCTCTAGGTCATCCTCAACATCAATACTAATATTGATTATAACCCTAGTTGTAATATAGAATAGCTCATGATCCTCCCTTCTTCATCAACTATATGTTCTTCATTGAAATATAACATTCAAATTTCTACCCACTATCAACTCCATAGTGATCCACATGAATTTAATGTCGAATCATATCCCCAAACTGATCCATAGTGGGTTGGTACAAAACCTCTGACTCATAGAAAAAAACATGGTGACAATCTACAACTAATCTTTGAGAATGCTGCTGCTTTTTATAATTCTCCAAACTCCTCGCATATAGATATTATGGACATCCAAAAAGAAGTTCATGTAGCCTATATGATTCAAATAGGTATGATAATTAATGATGTCTCTTATTTAATTATACTACATCTTCTTAGTCTGTATGTAAGGTGTAAATGCCACAGATGCATAAATATATTTATTATATCCCCCTGATTCCATCATGGATAATTATCAACATTGATCAAGAAACATTAGGTTTACTCAATACCATGGGATGTGGCATTGTTTTTCACACTCACCAAGAAATTATGAAGGGGTTATTTTATCATTTCATTGGAATTTGGTGTAATTATGAGGCAGAACTATGGATAGTGATGAAGAAAATAAAATTTGTGGTCCAACATGGAGATAAGCTCCAATGGTTCAAGTTAGACATGATGTTCTAAGTGATGGATATTAAGAATAAATGAATAAGTTTTCCATAAAAATTATACCTTCTTGGACTAAATTCTTAAAATACTTTTAAGATCACATTTTTAAAGTAACACATGCATATATGGAGGATAAAAATATGGTAGGAATTCTCTCAAAAAATGAAATTGTGTAAATGAGCTAAATGTGGTCCTTTGTGAGCCCACATTTTTTTTAACCCTTAGTGGACTCAGATATGATGGGTGAAATTCCAGGACTCCATTGTAAGAAAATCCTTTTAATTCTCTTCTTTTAATTTTTATTATATATTTTAAGGATAAGGAATTCTTGGTCCTAAACCTTTATGATGTAAATATTTCCTATTATTGTCTCATATTACCATACACCAATCTTGGGTGACCAATTTAACTCAACACTATAAAGAATCATTAAGACAATATGATTAAATATAACAATCCTTATATACTCCAATAATTATATTATGGTGATGAAACTCCTCAAAGATCATCATTAGGATTAAAATACTCCAGGATAACATAGACATATACAATTTATTTGTTTAAAAACTTACACAAAAAACCTCAACACACATTTTAGTAAGCTTCCACATTAAACTTATAATCTCAATGAATTTGAAATAAATATGCATATGATGGAGAAATTGAGTATCAAAACCCAATCTATTAAATTAAACTATTCTTGGAAATGTCACCCATTGCTGACACATAGTATTTAATTCTAATATAAGAAACATTAGAATAAATAGAACACAAAACTTTAGTTACTTCTAGGATAACTCATCTATATTTCCATGATCTAGTTTTGACCAACACATATCCCTTATATATGGAAATATTCTACTAAAAGATACACAAAAATTGTATGTAAAATCTTGGGTCAAGTCTATGAAAATCTCTAGTGATACTATATCAACAATATCTTTAACATCAATATAATAAGAAATAATAAATACATAAAGCATCAATATCAGAAAGAAACTATATATTCATGATGTAATCCAACCATAAAAAATATCACTTGGTCATACAATATGTAACTCATATTGTTTTATACAATCATATATTATGGACCCTTAGTGGGTCGGTCATATACATCAAAGCCTGTAGAAAATAAAATTAAATTAAATTAAAACATACCAATCCATTATTAAATATCCATTCCTCCACCTTAGAAAAATCTCACTATCTATACTAAGTTATGCAAGCTCATTCGGTATCCCAAGTCCCTTTCCATAACCTTCTCTCAATCAAAGGAATTGGATATCAACCATAGTGCACATGTAGTGTATGAGAATGAAACTATGTTTTTTTAACAACAGTGAGGCCCCAAAAGAAATGAAAATTTCATATATATATATATATATATAAATGAACAATATATTAAAAAAATTAATAACTCTTATCAAGTAATAACTATGTTCCTTATCATGAAATTATAATGAATCCATGAAGCCTATTCCTACATAATTCAGACAATACTGAAGAATTACATAAATAAAAATTCATGCCATAGTGTATTTTGGTTTATTTGATAGTCCACTAGCCATCTTGAATAACCCATTCCATGAGGTACCAAATTATATATTGGTTCTCTTATTATTTTATCAATTTATTTGACAACCTAGATAACAACCACCTCCCTTGTCATCATAAACAACCACACCATGAGATGTTAAGAATCAATTTCACCTCTTTATTGATAATAACTAACCACACTATAGGATCTCATAGCATAAATTCATCTCCCTTGTCCGAGATATATCATATCACTGGTTGAGAAAACTAAGAAACTGCACTAGAAATCATACAATTGACATCCCATCATTTTCCATACACTAGTGTAGCACTTTATTCCCATATACCAACATAATATACTAATCCCTCACCCACACCATACACATACCAAATCCCTATAATCATATTATATCAATCATAGAAGTAACACATATTACTCCAATAATATTATAGATAGAGCTCCATGCTCGTGGGCTATGGATTATCATTCCTATATCTAGATTCTAAATTAAATGAATTATAAACAATCTACTAATGCATCCTAACCATTGAAAGAAATCACATTTGGTCATATAGAATTACACCCAATATCAAATCCTATACACAAACATGCTATGGTGATCATATATTCCACATACCTCATCCTTAACTTTTCCACACACCACTCTCCTTTAGTTACCTATTTATTAGTTGGATTCATCCATTGAAGGTAAAAAATTCCACTCAATAACACTATCCTTCATGGTAATTTTTACATTGATCTAATACTCAACACACAACTAAACTCCAAGGTGAACCTAACTCCCATAGAATAAAAATACTCTATTAATAAGATCATTGAGTGACCCTAAAATACAACCCTCAAATACATAATTATTTTCCCATTATTAATAGGCTCAATCAATTCTATCAAAAAAATATTTACCCTCTCAGTTCCTATTATAATTTCCCTATTGTGAACAAAAAATTTTCATGCCATAAATCAAAATAAAGACAAACCACATGGGATAATAATTTATGGAACATAGAACTCATTATATTCCATATTTTATTGTGTTATATTGTTATTAATCCTTGATGATCACAATAATCTGTATCATCATGAAAGTGAATTAATCAATCAATAAAATATTTATAATAATTTTCTATAATCATCAAAAATTTGTAAAACACCTGAATGGGATTAGGACACTGAAACCACAACCAATTTCATGTCAATGGTCCCTGACATGCTCTTGATCCTCCTAAGAACCAAATCCACATTTTTTTAAGAAGATCCATCATAAATTTGAAATATATATTATAAGTGATTAAGTGACATAAGTTTATTGAAAGGAGGATAAAAAAATGTGTGTTCATCATCTCCTTCCCACCTTTTGTGACTCCACACAAAATACACATCATTCAGGATGGATTTTACTATGATTTAGTGAAATATGACATCAAATATATAACTTAAAACCTATTATATAATATATAAATTATGGAGAAGAGGATTATTAGGAGATAATGTAAGATCTTAACTTATTCAGCATGAGAAATTTATCCTAAAAATTACTAAATCTATGGGGATCTAAAAAAGGAATATTAGGGAAAAACAAATGTTCCTACCCTTTAGTCGAGTAGCTATACCATGATAAACCCAAGCGGGTTCTAAAAAAATACCCATAAATGAATAAATTCCATATTTTATGAATAGGATCGAGGTTATCCAAAAAAATCATGTTAAACTTTAAAGTTATTATGGTGGTCCACTATATCCTCAATGGTCCATCAGGGTCTCAATGGTAAAAATGGTGTGATAATATCACTCTTAGACCATCAGAATACAAGTAGAACCCACCAAAAATCTATATGGTTCTATTGATTCCTAATAAATGTGTTTTAATTACACCACATAAAAATTCACTCTGGGACATTTATATAAATATTTTATCTTCTAAAACCTCCAAACACCAAAAAATCATTTAAAACCTCATTGACCATATCAAAATTCAAAATTTAAAATTACATAGGTTCTAGTACCAATAGACTATTTTCCTATACCCATTTCATCAATACATTATTATTTTGGTCATCATAAACTTAACGATATATAAATTATTTCCTTGGAGAAGAATAATTGAATATATTTTCAAAAACACTTCACCATGCAGGATCTGATACCAATTATCTTCTCCATATTCCCATTGGATATGATTATACCATCATTGTACCAAATCCATATAAACATTGTTTTCTATAAATTACACTTGAACTGATCTATTAAACACACCCAACATCCCTTGTACATTTCATTCGATACAAATTTCATCATACTTCCATCTAATAATGTGTGAAAACCAACATTTTGTACTCTAAAATCTAACTTAATTCTATAATATGTAACAAAAGCACATACCATTGTGTAAATACTTCTTATCACTCCATCCATTCTTCCTCAATTGATGATATATCTATAAAATACTAGATTATAAATTTCAACCCCTCTAGTCAATTTTGTTAGTATGTATGATACTATCATCCACTCAAAGAATCACTATGACACTTACCAATCACTTACCCTTGACCTAAAGATCCCTAATCGTGAATTATATATATTTTCAAATATATCTCAAAATCAATGACCTGCCTATTATTTATACTCATCACACATCATCAAGCCAATCATAGATTCTATACCTCCCAATGAAACACTCTGCAACATTCAAATATCCCGAAATCACCATAGTTGGTACATTCATTTACAATTTATATCTAACACAAATGTATATTATCATACCAAAATTTTATTCAGAAATTCTAATCCCAAAAGTGAAACCCCTTAGATATGTCTTTATCACCTCGCCTTGACACTTCACAAATGATTTCCTCTATAAAATTACTCTTCCAATGATCCATCATAGAATTAAAAATTATTTATCCATCATATTTATTCCCAAATAATTTCCTACAAAGAACATTCACTATACCCATTAAACTATTCAATTTTTTATCAAAGAATCATCCATACTTCATTTCACTACATATCATTCCTTACATGATTTTTTTCCTTGGTCATATCCAATGATGACCACTAAGAAAAATTTGACACAATATTTCTCACATCATACCATCCCATGTACCCACTATAATGCGTTTTTATAAACATCCTCACCTATATAAAAAGAGTAAATTCAAAAATCTACATTTTAACACACATCAAATTAACACACTCTAAATTTCCTCCAAGGAAATTTTTATTCAACTAAATTATATTCCATAATGACTCTCAAATCATATACACAATAAGGAATGCAACCATGTAATACTCTATCTCCGAACCCAAATCATGCTATCATGAGCCCCATGTCATCAATATTATGCTCTCACACTAAAATATCAATTATTATAACCCTGAAGGACCCTGGAACACCCTGAGAGGCGTGGGGTGAATCAAGGTGTTAACTTTTTCTTTTAAATTGATGGATCTTGTTACCAGGTTGGTAGGAACCTACTAAACCTGCCTAAAGAGGAAGTTTATAAAATAAAAAACTATATGCAAAGCAATTACATGGAAATTTTACTTGGTTTGAACACTAAGGGCTATGTCTATGGATCATACGCCGATAGTGTGTTGGTTGTACCAAAAACCACTAATCTTCACAAGTTTTGGATTATAATAATTTAGAACAGTCACTTTGTTCCAAGCGCACTGCCTTTACAAGGTTTTAGGGATATCACACCGCATCCCTCAGATCACTTCTACTAACTCCACCTTACTCACTACATTGGAAGAATCTTCACTCAGTTTAATGACTTGAAGGTCACCTCAATGGTTTAGCATTAGATCATGCATCCTCAACTGTAAATGGATGCTCTGTTGAAGTCACACAATCACCTACAGATGTAATTTATTTTCCCACACATTGATATGTTATGGAAATTAATTTTACAAACTGATTTGGTCAATTTTCATGCTTCCTTGAGTTTTCTTCATACTACTGTTGTTTACGCGTACCACTGCTATTTTCGCATACCACTGCTATTTCCACGTACCGTCCGGCTATTTCCACATACCATATAGTTATTTCTGTGTACCATCCAACTCATACGTGAACTATCCTTCTGAGTATACTTCCCTACTCTGCATACTACTCCAATCCTCTGCATATCATCCTTCTCCGCATACTGTCTTTCTCGGTCGCATACTGCGAGAGCTTCCTGCATGAACCACGCACCGTTCTGCAAACTTTTTTCCTTACACAGATGATTCTCTCTACATACCATCTTCTCCTCCATATGCCACTTCATACTTCACCAAATTTCTTCCCGAAATTTTAATATCCAATAACATCCCTTAACAAATGGGATTACCACTCCTTAAATAGGCACATAACTCCGCAAATTTCGGTAATTTGATTTACCCAAATTTTCAATGTGGGACAATATTCACTATAAATGGAACTCCATATATGTACTATTAGCCTCCATCGTGTACTATAATCCTCTGAACTATGAACCTTCATCATGTACCTTTACATTCCTCTTACCGTATATATTTCAGTCTGTGTACTACATCTCTTCACTACGTACTGTCACTGCAAACCATTTTCAACAGCATTCCACATACTACACGCCTTCACCGCGTACCATCGTTGTGAACTGTTTTCAGTTCTGCACACCGTTCTGTATACCACACACTTTCACCGTGTACTGCATGCCTTTAACATGTACCATGTGCCTTCACCACGTACTGCACGCCTTCACCGGATACCGTGTTCCTTCACCGCGTACCATTGCTGAAAACCATTACCAAACTCCCAATTTTTTAGGCCCAAAAATTTGGAAAACACTAGGAAACTGCGCCACCTTTAATACTGCTTTCAGCCTCAAATGTATGACCCTATTCTCTAAAAACTCCCTAGTCATCCATGTGCAGATTGACAAAAAACACAAACCAACCTCCAATATTAGCAATGAGCAGCCTTGGTTCCAACAAACCCAATATATATTACATCTCAAACACATCTATCAAATCTAAGAAGCAGTACATGTGACTTCATTTTCATATATATAAGAAAATACACATGGCTTACTCTGCCCACTCTAGGGTTTATATCCCACAAAGGAATCCAATGCCAATACCATTTCAAAATCAATGAATATTATACCCGTATGACCCATTCATGGGTTTTCATCACACTACATGTGCATATCAATATTCATCATCAATTGAGTAAATTCAGAGAAAACTATCATGAATTTTTTATTGAATTAATGAAACCCTAATAATTTATTTGAGAAAAAATAGAATAATTTATTTTTGATGTTAAATTAACCAAAACCATTTTCCTAAAACATTTGTGTTGTCACATATATTCATATATATTTCATTTGGACTTACATTTCAAGTATATCTCATGTACATATTCCCTATTCCCAATTTAGGCCCGTAGTAATACCAAACATACTTAGAAAATCATAATTTCAATAAAATAGATCAAATATAATAGAAAACTCAACTAAAACATATCCATAAAACCCAAGAAACATAGACATACACTTCACAATTGATGGTTATGTATACAAAAAATATTAATTATGAATCCTGACCAACTATCCTAATCAAAATGTTCTAAATCATAGGACAAAAAACAACGCTATGGTGTCATTTATAACATCTCGGTCTAGATTATCCTACCCAAGTTGATATTCCACCACACCTCATATGCACATCCCGATATGCCAGAGGCATCAACTAGTATTTAGGATCTTTGACCATTATTGGGGTGGTTATACCCTCATATCATAACCATCAATATTAGAAAACATGAACATTCCCTAAATCATAAACACTATGATTCCACTATAGAATCACATAAGATTGAGACGTAGACCCCCACATATATTCTCCAAAATGGTATCCTGACTATATTATCAAGACTTCCCACCCTATCCCATTTATGGGGGGAGGGAATCAACCCATACATGCCACATCTTTCTTATCCAAGGGTAACATCCATTTCAAGAATCCTGAGTTGTTTCAATCTTTTCCTCATATCTCCCTAAGGATAAAGTTTCCCGAGTTTGGAAATGAAGACCCAATATTTACATTGTCCAAGATAGAATTCACAGAAACATATGAATTTCATAACTTCTAAATAGTGGATCACTTCAGTAACCAACAACCATCAAAAAAATTGAGGGATTTTTCAACTTCAGCTGGAGGTTGCTATTGTGCATGTCAGTAGGATTTCATGAACAAAAGAATTTTTTTAATTAGTCTTAAAAAATGAATGAGATCGCTCCTTTATGGTCAAATGGTAGGAAAGTGTTTGAATAATTTTGGTTATTTATTTTCTAATTCTCATATTATTTCCATATAATGTGATATAAACAACTAGTCCATGAATCCACTGATCATGGAATCTGACATAGCCTGCCATATGGCCTGAAGGTAATTCCTAATCCCCATGGGGTATAAACTTGTGCATGGGAATAACATGAATCCATTTGGGAATGATTTTTCACAAAAATAGAGATAAATGATAGTGGAATATGTAAACAGAAGAGATAAAATAAATAAACATACCAACAGGTCATAACCAACTACAATGATCCAACCCTTTTTCGCATACATAAAAAACATCCAAAAATTGATAGATAAAATAATGAAAATGGATATAGAGCTATCCAAAAAAGAAAAAAAACATCAAACCAACTTCACCTGAGCCCAAAACAACTCCATGAAATGTCATATTTCCACCACTACCCAACTAACCATATTCAAGCCTCGTGAAATAGAGGATGGATCCAACTGAAAACTTAGAACCAGAAATATATTGGCATGGGATAAAATGATCAGGTGGTCACCATAACCCACCAGATATTTTCCATATGTTTCCTAAGGTAATTTCTCAAATATAGTTTCAAAATAAACTAGAAAATATGATTTTTAATATTCTAATTAAAAAAACAAAAATAGAAAAATTAAGTTTTCAAAACAATATACTTGTTTTCAAAAATTGAAAATGATGCTTTGATAATAAGACAATATGCTATTACATATCAAAATCTCACACACCTGCTTAAATTTATTGAAACCAACCTTTTAATTATTCTAAATTAAAACCATTACATTAAATAATTTCAATGGACACAGACATCTCAAAAAAACACCCATTTTGAATACCACTTTTAATCCCCCATGAAAGAGTCTTTAATTTCAAAATAGGTTTTCCAAAAAAGTTAAAAAATCATTTTAAAAAGTAAATTACCCAAAAAAACACATGATTCAAGAACTACACTATAAGAACCATACATCAAGATGAAATATAAAAATAATCATAACATGGTTCTATAATAATGGAAGAAGGGGAAATGATACAATCAAGAACTAGATGAAACTACCCTCAATAAATAACCAATTAAGAAATAGAATGAATCATAGGATCTACCCTAATAATCCAAAAATTTAAATCATATTACCATATAAGAGTATGAAAACTAGTGAAACAACTATTGAAATTCACTAAAGTTCAACACACAAGTTATCCAACAATCCCACACAAGCCTTGTTATTCTGACAACCCCCCTTATCCCTTAGTTCCTAGTATGAATGGATAGTTAATACCAGCATCTAAACCAACTAGGATAAGAAATTAGATCTACCACTATGTACCTGGTTTCTCATGACCAAAATGGGGAAGTGAAGAGAAATGGTAAACATTCCATGTATAATAAAAAGGAGTAATAATAGATAACCCTCACCCCCTAACACCCAAAAATGAAAAGACCCATAAATAAAATGCACCTAAGGCATAAATAAAAACAATTCTATACAAGGATATCACAAGCATCACATAATGATAAATGACCCGCAAATGGGGTAAAAAAATATGGGTGCAATCATGGGGTTACTTTCACATTGACCATTTTAAATAGAAATTTCCAATCATTCCATTAACAAAGAATCATGGCTTATAGTTCCAAGACCTTTCAAATTTTATGTAACATCATTCCAACACTCTTTGGATGAAAATGAAAACCACATACCAATAAAAAACATTTCAATACCACCATCAACATTATTCTTTTTATTTTAATTCCACAATAAGTCCAAAGGTTAAACATTTCCATAAAATACCATTCAAAAGATATTTTAATTCATTTACCGCAATGGGTAAACCACACACACATTTCAAATATACATTTGAAATCCAAATAAGAACCCATTTCCAAAAAATTTGAGGTAAACTCCTCATCTTAAAACCAACTTTACTTTAAAACATTTTTTTCACTAATTAAAAACCAAAACCAGATCAAAATACCACAATTTCATGTAAATAAATATCAAAAGAAACATTTCATTTCACAAAAAATATTAGAACATAATATCATTCCATTTCAAAAATAAAATAAATGAATTTATATAAGAAACACTTTATGCTATACTCAAAACACAAATATATGGTTTAAAATCATCCCAAAGATATCACATATTTTCATACATTCATTAAAATGAAATTTAGAAAGAAAAATAAGTCATTAAATTCCAAAATAAATCAATTTAATATAAACACATACCTAAAAATATGAGAATCGAGAAAAAACAGTTCACCTTCAATGGAGAGGACACCTATGAGAATAGAAACAAATTTTACATACCCTAGACACTAAAAACACCAACATTACATCCACCAAGATTATAAAACTATCCTCATGAGATCTAGGGTTCGTAGGAGAAACCAAAATAAAGAGAATAATGGAGAAGGAAGAAATAGATAGTGAGGTTAATTCATACCTCAAAATATCATGGAAATACCGAAATGAGGAGCGAGAATTAAGAGGAGGGATATGGAGCTCTCATTTGTCTTCTAAGAGTTGGATGACATATTATGGGGAAGAAGAGGTATAGAAACTCCTTAAATTCAAAGAGGGGATTTTTTTAATTTCCCTAAAAATTATAAAACTAGAAAATCCCTAGGATTTGGACCTATTTTTTTGAAATATATGCACCAAAAAATAAATAGGAATTTCTTAGGATAGGTTACACTTCTGTAGTTAAACCCATTAATCTCATGGTTTTGTCAATTATGCTCTAACCATGCCATTTGAAACTTAAAAAGACTAATTCTAAAACTCATTCTTGTTGTATAGTTTACCAAACTTTGAATAAGATATATGCCTCTCCATTGACACACCAAATGTACTTGTACAATTTCCCTAATACATTCATGGTTTGGACAACACCATTTGATACCCTTCCTAATAAACTTTGTGTTGTTAAAAATTAACTAAAATTGGTCATTTTGAACGGTGGTCACATTTTTTCACTCTATCTATGCACCATAACCATGAATAAAAATTAATCCCTAAAAATTTATATGTTTTGATCCAATACATTGTTGAATAAAAAAACTTGAACCTAAAAAATAAAACAAAATCAACAACATTATGACATGTGAGGTGTCACAAAATCCCCACCATGCCACTTTCTTCACCTAGAAAATCCATCATTGAAAAGAAGTATGAGAGAAGACAAGATATACAAAGATGGCCTTTCCAAAGTAACTGATCAGCAAGATTAAACATCAAAACCATGAACCAATATCCTTAAAATGATCAAGTAAATCAACAACAAGGTTTCCAAACATCTTCAAATAAAATTAAAAAGATAACATCAAACAAGAATTCATATGAAGTGCATGTGACCTAACATGGTCTCCCAACAATTCAAAGTTCCTATAAAATGGTCTCCTCACCATTTATAGTTCTTATATCAGGGTTTTACTAAATAAAAACCACTTAAAACACATCCTCAACAACTTAGGAACCATGATAGAAACTCTATATCAACTAAAATCACTTCTAAACCTAGTGAATGGAGGACCAATATAAATTATTCTCAAAATAAATACTTGAGATCTATGCTTGGGTTACAACACATGTAGATAATATTGGGTTAGAAACTGGAATACCCTCACATGGTGTATCCTAAATGTCCATTCCCAATTCTAATTAGTATAACAAACTCAAATGGTTAATCACTCACCCTAGTTACCCAATCATGCACCATAGGAATTTCTCACATCCCAAAATAAAAAGAACCTCAAAGGATCAAGAAGATAATATGGGTGACTATAAATCTATTGAAATTATTGCTCAAACAATGAGGTTATAAAATGACACTCACATACAAGAATAAATTAATGAGTTTATTCAAATCAATAACATCAAAATACATCTATAAGGGAGGGAGGGGGTATTATTCCACAATGAAAACAAGGTGTTCTGTTAAAACATTCAAAACCATTATATAAGAAGAATCCTAAAAGGAACCATCCAAAATATTCCTATAACATAGTAGAAGCTCCAAAACCAATATTACAACCATAAAAGGAAAGGTTCAAAAACATAACAACCTCAATGGATCACACTCGAGAACTCTTATGAAAACTGATCTTACAAAACATTTGAAGATGTCTCAAATTGAAACAAAAGAGATGAAATAAAGGATAATTCATATATGGGGGAATATAATTTCCTAGATCCCCACACTAGAATCACATGTTATATGTTCTCTTTCCAATTGAATGACTCCTTTCTCCATGCTCTGGATTTTCTTTCTTATTTTCCTAACTCAATGGGTTACACTTTTTCCCACCTAAATGCACTAAGGTAACATCCACCAATAGTTTCCTAGAATATTTTTCTTTTATTATAATTACATCATTAAAGGCCTCCTGAAAAGATTTATTATCATATTCTTATATAGCTAAACCAAAATAAGGGTGAAGACCACCTCTGAAGAAACATGTTTTTTTAAAATCTTTGATGACCCACTCTGGAGAAAATATGATCAACTTCAAAAAATGATCAATGTAATACCTTACTAATTTGTCACTGTGTTCAAGGGTATCAACCTCAAGAAATTTGTCCCCTTACACATCCTCATGAAAGAACCACTGGAAAAATTATATTCTAAAAATCTCCCAATGCATACCATCCCGCAATAGAAGAGATACCATAGATCCCACCAAACTTGGATAAAATATACCAGAAACTCTGAAAATATATCACCTATGAAGATTCAATTTTCCCATTAGATTTCAGGACCATCTCAATATCTTATAACCACCTCACTACTCCAATTAACACTTGATAACCACTGAAATAAGGAAGATACAGATTCAAGAAGTCTAAGATGGGGTCTAATCTTAAATAAGGTTTTGTGTCCACCACACCACTCATAGTTTGGAAGGCATGAGAAAAGAATAATCCATTCCATCCATTCTATGAGAAAACAATAAAAAATACTTAACCATCATCAATTCATTCCTTAAAAAATAAAACCAATGATTCCAAATCTAGGTAGGAATCAAGGAAAAAACAACAATCCCTTAAAAAAGGCACCAAATAATTTACACTATGAAAGGAAACTTTTCTTTTTGAACCGTCATTTTTAATCAAGGAAATTTGAAATCACCCTCCAATATAGTTCATACATGATAATCATTACAAACCAAACATAAAAAGACAACCCCTTTAGAGAACCCAATTCCCATACATAGCATGTAAAAAACCCTTTCAAATTTCCATTTCATTTGAAAAAAAAGTATTAGAAAAATATCATCAAAACCAATTTTCCCATTTAAAATTACATTTTTGTAAAATATTCCATAAAACCAATTATGAAAATGATAATTTCACAAAATCCTTTCTTATAAAAAATAATGGTTTAAAAAAATCATAATAAAAGCACTAAAAAAGAGCTCACAATATTTTCAAAAGAGCCACATCCAAAATAGGGTATCAAAATACTCCTCAGTCCACCTAAAATAAGTGGGAATCATATTGCAGATATCTAAAATCAAGATGATTCAAATCATGAAAATTAGGGAATAAAAGGTGGTGTGCTCACTTTGGCCACATGGGTTTGGAAACCATTTTCCAATCATTAACACTCTCTATAAAGAAGGCATTCTCAAACACATAGACACCACACAGTTTCCCATGATATGAGATCTAACCATAAATCTTGATTTATTCTACCCAATTTTCACCACAAAACCAAAGAGTGACAACCAATGTTACATTTATAATCCAATTGGAACAAACAAAAAATAAAATCAAAATCCATCAGAAATGGTTAAAAATATACTTTAATTGAAAATTTAAAACCCTACTTCCCCTGGTAGAATGAGGATCGAAATAATAAAGATAAATCTAGGGTGTACCCACACATAACTCCCAAGATTTTACAATATTATTCTGATTTTTTACCATGACACCCCTAAATAATAAGTGAAACTTAATATGATTAGTTTATTATTAATGAAAACATAATGTCTCTATGATAATATTTTGTAACAAATCGGGCCAGGAAGCCACCAAACTCAGCACCCTACCTGGACCTCCACAAGGCCCAAAAGGTGTTTTTGATCCCCATGGGTTGTAAACTAGTTCTTGGGAATCACATGAAACCCTTTGTGAATGATTTATCTCAAAATAGAGTGAAATTATAGTGATATAAATAAATACAAGATCTAAAATAAATAATTATTCCAATAAGTCCTAACAAACTAAAATGATCCAATGCTTTTGTACACACATAAACAAAATCTAAAAATATGACAATATAAGAAGAGAAATAGATACATTGCTATCCAAAATGAAATGTATAGACATAGTTTTTTCCTAATAATACTTTGAAATATTTCTAAGAATATTTCCAAAGCTGGGTGCTAAGACGGCATGCAATTTTGAGGCCCAGTTTACCCGGAATTAATTTTATAAAAATGTTAAGTGTTTTTATATTACGCACGCATTGTTAACTAAAGGAAATAGGATATATCTTAAATATTTCATCATATCAGAAATTCGAGACCACAGTTGGGTCTGGAATGTAGTGTTTCCCCTAGGAACGATATAAAATAAGTCGGTGCGGGAGATTCGGACCCCTCGCTCATTGGTGGTGTGTTAAATGGATAAATTCAATTATTCATTTATTCATTTAATAGATCAAACCCAAATATCTCTCAAATGGGGACTCTGATGAAAAATTTGAGACCATCAATGAGATCAGAACATAGGATTTACCTTAGACAGATTATAACCTTTTTATGTAGAGACACGAATCTTGATGTACATGGACATTACATTACTTTTACAGAATACTTATTACATAACAAAAACACACACACAAGGACCGTAATAGTTTAGTGTCTTTGGAAACTCGGAACGTAATCTTCTAATAATGGTGAAAGATCTTCAACATCTCCCATAAAGATCTTCCCTTTTTTTCTTACATAAAACCTTTCTTTATATCCTGGGGAAAAGAAAACATAAAAGGGTGAGCTCAAATGCTCAGTAAGGGTAAACAAAAGAAAAATCAATCACATCATATTCATAAGAACATAACATTTTGGAAATCTTAACCTGCAAAAGAGATCATAATTTCATAACATGGGATAAATCATAGTAGTGAAATGAAATCCCAATAATCATAACTTAAAACATGAAACTTTGTGGCATACAAACATAATCATAGAGAATCATTTCTTATTAGTCAAGACTCATTGCCAAGACTATCTTAGTAGACAAAGTCCATTTCTGAACCGAGTTCACTCCTCGTTTCAGTCCTGTTTCACTGAACCGGTTTAACCTGCCGTTCCAGCCATGTCTATCTCATGAGATATAAAATCTTTACCCAATGCATTGGAGGGAGATATAGGTCCCACCCATCTCATAATGATACCATTCTTATGTGTTCCACAAAATCATAAACCATACATCATAGCATAACCCATGTAATAAAAATGGGAATCTTAAACATCATGACATCATAAAACAACTCATATAAGATAAAGGAATTCATAAAAATAATTCCATCACAACATAATAAAATCAATGTAATAATAGGGATAGAAAAAAACCCTTTATTATCTTAGATGGAAAATAATTTTGATAAAACACTTGAACTCCATTCTTGAGGAAAATATCCTTTCTACTTCAAAAACACTTTTCCTTTCTTAACATGTCATACAATTCTAAAATAAAAGAAGTTGATTAAAAATAAACTTGAAAACTTATAAAGGAATCTTCTTGGAAATAATGTTTTAAAAATCCATTCATGTCGTATAAGTTAAAAAAAACATTCTTCTCGTACTTTTGTCGGAAAAGTCAAAAAGTACCTCGTACAAAAAATGACAAAAGATTCCTTTCACATCTTTTATTAAAAAGTCACCAAAGGGTAAAATTGGTTATAAACTATTTTAGAATGATGTAAATATTACATATTGAGGAAACATTGATGTGGATGATAAAATACACCCCAGTAAATTTCAAATTATAAACAATCTCGGATAAAAATGAGATTGTGATATTTCCCTTACCTTAGGTCCGATTTTCTTCGTAAGTGTCTGAACCCCCTGTATAATGATTTAAATAATGTAATTGACTTATTCTAGAATCATAACCATTGTTATTATATCATATATGGTTTACTTATGATTTTATATTACCCGTTCTTTTGTAAATTCCATGTTAAAGAGCGTTTTGGGTAAAATTGTTTCATTTGTCGTCCGTGTTTTGACTTGTAATTATTCATATGATTACATAGATCATGATTACTTAATTCCAGAATATAAAACATTATTTATATATAATATAGATTCAGAATATACATATATATAATAAATCAGTAAATGGAAAGAAATACACCGTTCATGGAGACGGTAGGCCGTACGTACGCATGAACGTTGTTTTCGTTTCCTTATTAAGTTGAATGGAATTAAGTAGATGGAATACATATATATACACATAAATCCAGTATCATTATTATGTCATATATTTCATTATTACTTATTATATATACTTTATAATCATTCATGAATGGTTAAAGTGGAGAATGAATCTCATCGCGTCGTGGAGACGGTAGTCCGTACGTACGCACGAGTGATGATATCGTTCTCATGATCGTGGGACTGTATTGGAGTGTATGTATACTATTTCAGAATCAATATCACTTTAAAATAATCATATATAGTTATTATTTACACCATTATACCCATCCAAGTAAGGTGGTGGTGGAAAATAGATTTCACCACGGCGTGGAGACGGTATTCCGTACGTACGCACGTGCGGTGATTTTGTTTTCCGTAGGATGGATATATGGTGAAATAGGGTTGTTTAATACTTATTATAACATATAATTATATGAGTGATACTGATTTTATTAGTTAATAATGAAACAACCTAAGAAGAAGAAGTGGAAGAAGAAATAAAGTTGAAAGAATCGGTAACGAACATTACCTCTTCTTTGAAGCGCCTCTTTGAGATCTCCTTTTAGGACCCTAAAATTGGTCTTTGAAGAAGACCATAACCTCTAGGATGTTTCTAAGGAAGTGTAGAAGAGAATTTGGCAGGGGTTGGACGAGCTTGAAGGCTCAAAGTGGTGTGTGGAAGAGGGGGAGGAGGTGACCTTTTATAAGGGAGGAGAGGGGCTCCTTTGGAAAACTAAAAATATTATTTTATTATAAAGTCATATTCGGTTTTAAATAGCTCCAAATTGATTTATTTCGAAGCTAAGGTGGTTATGGATCGAAATCATCTCATCCAATATAATTTAGACAAGTTTAGGTTCCTATTTTAACCTTATCATTTAGATTTAACATTAAGTTAAATAATTTTACTTTTATCATGTCTTCTTGTGTTCTTACACTATAAGGTTAATAAACTTACTATAACAAGCCAAAAGAACCCCAAGTTGTTTATTATTAATATATATAAACTTATCTAAGTCATTTGGCCGAACCTTATATTTTTAGGAATAAAATAACAATTAATAATATAATATTTTTTAAAAAAAAACTATTTTATGTCAATTTTGACACTAATTAGTAATTGATTTTTGTGAAAATCATAACAGAATGATTAGTTCGAAAAAAGTTAATTACATCAATACTAACATGTCATAATAACCTAGAATATTAGTGGAATTAATAAAAAGTCTCAAATTATATTTATTTGGGTATTTATAATATCAATTATTATACTTTTTCACTATTATGGTAATTACTACATCATCATTGTGTCATAAATAAATTAATTTATTTAATGTCTAAAAATTATAAATAAAATATCATTATGTAGGAAATCTTATTATATTTATAATTAATATTTACAATCTAATTTATCTTATGTATAACCCTATATTAAAAATGTTTTAGTAAATAAACTTTGATTTTAACTCTTTTAACTCTTCTTTGAATTAAATAATAATAAATGTCCTAATCTAATCCAAGTGGGCCTAAATGGTCATATTTTATTCCTAAGGTTGTTTTTGGTCCAATTAAACTTATCCAATAGAATTAGGACATGTGTTAGGGTAATAATAATATCCTTAATTACCCTATTTACTTTTAACCGTGGTAAAAAAAAGTAAAAAGTTACTATTCACCAAAAATTATTTTCATCTCATTGAACCACATTTTACTTACTGACATCAACCGTGTCTCTCGGATTTTTGAAATTCCACTCACAGAAGCGGTAAAATTAAGTTTTATGAAAAATTCATTTTTTTTACTACCACTTAGTGGTTTCACTATTCATCAAAAATGAAAGTTTCCAGAAAAATACCAAAAATTAGGCCTAAGCTATATTTGATATTATGAACTCAAAAATGATGTCTATTTTACCAAATTCAAAACATATCAGTTACATTAACTAATTTAAAAATTAATTCCCGTCGTCAAAACAAATAGCGTGTTTTTAAGAGATAATAACTATCAAAAGATTGACACTTGTGTATAACTGGTTTAAATGTGAAATTACATCCAATGACCAACATTGTATTAAATTGTAAAAATATTTTCTAAATATACTTTAAAACCACTCAAATTAATAATTTATCACTATTAATTATTTCAATTAAAAAAGTTGTTTTTAATTAAAATTTAGTAATTTTCACTATTCATCAGAATATGAAAGTTATTCGAAAAGTACCAAAATTTCACCCTAAGCTAATTTAGATATTCCGAATCCAAAAATTAAGTCCATTTTGAAAAATAAAATTTACAAAATTTCAAAAAGTGGTTATTAATATTCATAACGTCTAGTTTTAATAATAGCATATCGTTGTTTAGTGAAATTCGGTATTGCATACTACACACGCTATGATTGTGTGTAATGAAAGGAAAGTCAAGGATGAGTGTTGTGAAAACTCCTTTTGGTGTAGCGTACAACACAAGACATTAATGAAATTAAAAAGGATATTTTTCATAAAATCTCGGGGTGTTACATTCTACCCCCCTGTAAAATGAATTTCGCCCTTGAAATTCGCCGGGGTTAGAAATGGTTTACTATTCGAAAGTTTCTTTGATAGAAACCCACATCGTAAAAAGGAATACCAAAACCAATCTTTAAAAACAAAAGTATGAAACGTAACGGTTACCCAAATAAACTAATCACTGGGTTTCCACATAGGTGAAAATATGGATATGGAAGAGAAATCTAACCATCATGTTCTGATGGAGAGTGGTAGAGAACATGGCTATGGAAAAGCCAGCAATCACAAAGCCATAAATTTGTGACGATCTAAGGTACCATCTGATTCATCCGATATAAGAGCACTAGGACAACATTTTTGGTTTTCAAGATCATTTCCCTAAAGTTGATGAAATTGGAATTAGAAGAAATACTTTCGTGATTTTGGTATAGTTTCACCGTTGGTCTTTCTTTGTACAATTTCCACTTCATCTCTTAAAGAAATGAAGTTGAATTTTTCATTCGTGATGTGTTAGCAGATCATGTGATAGAATGATTGGTCATTCCATCTGTCTCAAAAAAAAGGTTAGAAAAGTTATCAAAAAATACATAAGTCCATCTATAGTGAGATTAATCATATATGGTTCCTAAAATGGACTTATACTTCATATATCATACTGCTTAATATAATAAAACTATTTTCTACTAAACAGGGACTTCCTGTAGTCCAGTGGTAGGCGATAAAGGCCAGTCGCACTTCGGTTGTGGGTTCGATTCCCACAGCCTTGTCTGACGCGATGGGTTGTCGCCCGTCCTGCAGGTTGTCCTTTTTCAAAAACTATATTACTATAAAATCACATCAATAATATCAAAAAAACTTCTATCCTTAAACAATACTAATTAATTTCCAACATAATCCATTCCAATCTTTAGGCTTATCCATAATACTGCAGTCCACTCTCATAATATAGTGAAAACTATTACCAGAGATTTAATACCATCGTTGATCCCCATATATCATAAGATATGTCTTGTTGGTCACATTCCAAACATTCAAAGGCCTTAATCATGTATTCTCTTGAAAAATGAATACCCATTGAACCTTAGTGAAAACATGTATGCAGTTAAAAGTTAACACTTTCCAAATACCAAAATCCTCAAAATTCTATATACTCAAACCATGATATCACTTAGTCCTTATATCAATCATGAGCTCATGAATATTGTCAAACATTTCATTTTTTTCCTTATCCCTTCATTATGTGCATATCATCTTTTTTTTCCAAAAATATCTCAATCACTTTCCATGGTTACCGGTACCATAAAATTATTGAAAACCACAATAGACCAATACATAAATATTCCAATATTCCACGATACTATATACAACATTATTTTGTAATCCCATTACAAAAACACTTAATCATTCCACCACATCGTTGTCATATTCAACATCGCCAATGTTGATCACATGTGACTTCCCTTTGTCCTTTTCCTTAAGTGGTCGCTCATGTCGATCATCACTAACCCTTGGATTAGGGAATTTATTAGCATAATGCCCCATTTCCTTGCACTTGAAGCATTGAAGTGTAGTGGGTTCATTCTGTGTATCCCTTCCTTTGTTTGCATCATTAGACATCTTCTTCCCATCATTGCGGCATTCAAATTCCAGATGACCTTCCTTTCCACATTTGAAACATTTACTTGTCCCTTTAAGACAATATCCACCATGCTTCTTTCCACACTTTGAGCATAAGGAAACATTCATCTTCTTTTCACCATTATTTTGAGATTTCTCCTTGAACTCCATCTTTCGTTTCTTGTCAAAACTATGAGATGGATAAGTAACACCAACTTCCATTTCTACCTTGATATCACAACGCACAATTTCTTCATAGCTACTGAAGTCTCTTATAGCTAATGCCCTTCAAAGATTTGGTTTTAAGCCACTGAAGAATCGATCAACTTTACTTTCAGGTTGGATGATAAATCCAGATGCATACCTTGCAAGCCTTGTAAAATTCGCTTCGTATATACCAACAGATTCATCATCCTTTTTCTTTAGTTCAAGAAAATCCTTCTCCATCTTTGTTCGAAGAATACGAGGGAAGTAATTATTGAAAAATAAGTTCTTTAACTCGTCCCATTCCATGGACTCAATTTCATCTCTTTGCCTCGTATTCTTGATAAGATTCCACCATTGATCAGCTTCACCTTCCAAACGATATACTGCTAAGATGACTTTATCATGTTCAGAGCATTGAAGAATTGAAAATATCTTTTCAGTGGTACTGATCCATTTTTCAGCAACAAGTGGATCAGAAGACCCACTGAAAGAAGGTGGACGTTGCCTCATGAAGGACTCAATAGAATATTGTTCCCTTCTCTGCTCATTTGGAAGTCCAGAATGATTCATAGCTTGTGTAAGTATAGCAATAAGATTTTGCACTCCATCTCCCATAACATCTATTTGTTCAGGAGGAAAATCATTGCATTGTCCATTGCATTGATCAACACGGTTCCTTCGAGTTCCAGCCATCGTCTAAAACCCAAAAAGAATAGTGTGAGAGGAAAAAATCATGCTAGGGAAACCAACATAATAAAGGGGGAGTACCTTCAATATCTAACATCTTAGGTTTAATTCTAAGATCTTTAGTGCAATTCTAGGACTATAACCTATACTTATACTTAACCTTAGGGACATCCCTAGACATACCTTAGAAATATCTCTAGGGATCTCACTAAATTTCTCGCATCCTAGTTTCCAAAGGTTGACTAAACCTTTCCTCTGATACCAACTGTAGAGACCCGAAGCTTGACGTACAAGGACATTACATTAATTTTGTGAAATACTTATTACATAACAAAAACACACACACAAGGACCATAATATTTTAGTGTCTTTGGAAACTCAGAACGTAATCTTCTAATCATGGTGAAAGATCTTCAACATCTCCCATAAAGATCTTCCCTTTTTTCTTACCTAAAACCTTTCTTTATATCATGGGGAAAAGAAAACATAAAAGGGTGAGCTCAAATTCTCAGTAAGGGTAAACAAAAGAAAAATCAATCACATCATATTCATAAGAACATAACATTTTGGAAATCTTAACCTGCAAAAGAGATCATAATTTCATAACATGGGATAAATCATAGTAGTGAAATGAAATCCCAATAATCATAACTTAAAACATGAAACTTTGTGGCATACACACATAATCATAGAGAATAATTTCTTATTAGTCAAGACTCATTGCCAAGACTATCTTAGTGGACAAAGTCCATTTCTGAACTGAGTTCACTCCTCGTTTCAGTCCTGTTTCACTGAACCGGTTTAACCTGCCGTTCCAGCCATGTCTATATCATGAGATATAAAATCTTTAACCAATGCATTGGAGGCAGATATAGGTCCCACCCATCTCATAATGATACCATTCTTATGTGTGCCACAAAATCATAAACCATACATCATAGCATAACCCATGTAATAAAAATGGGAATCTTAAACATCATGACATCATAAAACAACTCATATAAGATAAAGGAATTCATAAAAATAATTCCATCACAACATAATAAAATCAATGTAATAATAGGGATAGAAACAAAACTCTTTATTATCTTATATGGAAAATAATTTTGATAAAACACTTGAACTCCATTCTTGAGGAAAATATCCTTTCTACTTCAAAAACACTTTTCCTTTCTTAACATGTCATACAATTCTAAACTAAAATAAGTTGATTAAAAATAAACTTGAAAACTTATAAAGTAATCTTCTTGGAAATAATGTTTTAAAAATCCATTCATGCCGTATAAGTTAAAAGAAAACATTCTTCTCGTACTTTTGACGGAAAAGTCAAAAAGTACCTCGTACGAAAAACGACAAAAGATTCCTTTCACATCTTTTATTAAAAAGTTACAGAAGGGTAAAATTGGATATAAACTATTTTAGAATTATGTAAATATTACATATTGAGGAAACATGGATGTGTATGATAAAATACACCCCAGTAAATTTCAAATTATAAACAATCTCAGATAAAAATGAGATTGTGATATTTCCCTTACCTTAGGTCTGATTTGCTTCGTAAGTGTCCAAACCTCCTATATAATGATTTAAATAATGTCATTGACTTATTCTAGAATCATAACCATTGTTATGATATCATATATGGTTTACTTATGATTTTATATTACCTGTTCTTTTGTAAATTCCATGTTAAAGAGCGTTTTGGGTAAAATTGTTTCATTTGTCGTCCGTGTTTTGACTTGTAATTATTCATATGATTACTTAGATCATGATTACTTAATTCCAGAATATAAAACATTATTTATATATAATATATATTCATAATATACATATATATAATAAATCAGTAAATGGAAAGAAATACACCGTTCATGGAGACGGTAGGTCGTACGTACGCATGAACGCTGTTTTCGTTTCCTTATTGAGTTGAATGGAATTAAGTAGATTACATACATATATATACACATAAATCCAGTATCATTATTATGTCATATATTTCATGATTAATTATTATATATACTTTATAATCATTCATGAATGGTTAAAGTGGAGAATGAATCTCATCGCGTCGTGGAGACGGTAGTCCGTACGTACGCACGAGCGATGATATCGTTCTCATGATCGTGGGACTGTATTGGAGTGTATGTATACTATTTATGAATCAATATCACTTTAAAATAATCATATATAGTTATTATTTAAACCATTATACCCATCCAAGTAATGTGGTGGTGAAAAATAGATTTCACCACGGCGTGGAGACGGTATTCCGTACGTACGCACGTGCGGTGATTTCATTTTCCGTAGGATGGATAGATGGTGAAATAGGGTTGTTTTATACTTATAATAACATATCATTATATGAGTGATACTGATGTTATTATTTAATAATGAAACAACCTAGGAAGAATAAATGGAAGAAGAAATAAAGTTGAAAGAATCGGTAATGGACATTACCTCTTCTTTGAAGCGCCTCTTTGAGATCTCCTTTTAGGACCCTAAAATTGGTCTTTGAAGAAGACCAGAACCTCTAGTATGTTTATAAGGAAGTGGAGAAGAGAATTTGGCAGGGTTTGGCCGAGCGTGAAGGCTCAAAGTGGTGTGTGGAAGAGGGGGAGGAGGTGCCCTTTTATAAGGGAGGAGAGGGGCTCCTTTGGAAAACTAAACATATTATTTTATTATAAAGTCATATTCGGTTTTAAATAGCTCCAAATTGATTTATTTTGAAGCTAAGGTGGGGATGGATCGAAATCCTCTCATCCAATAGAATTTATACAAGTTTAGGTTCCTATTTTAACCTTATCATTTAGATTTAACATTAAGTTAAATAATTTTACTGTTACCGTGTCTTCTTGTGTTCTTACACTATAAGGTTAATAAACTTACTATAAAAAGCCAAACGAACCCCAATTTGTTTATTATTAATATATATAAACTTATCTAAGTCATTTGGCCGAACCTTATATTTTTAGGAATAAAATAAAAATTAATAATATAATATTTTTTTAAAAAAATTATTTTATGTCAATTTTGACACTATTTAGTAATTAATTTTTGTGAAAATCATAACAGAATTATTAGTTCTAAAAAATTTAATTAAATCAATACTAACATGTCATAATAACCTATAAAATTAGTTTAATTAATAAAAAGTGTCAAATTATATTTATTTGGGTATTTATAATATCAATTATTATACTTTTTCAATATTATGGTAATTACTGCATCATCATTGTGTCATAAATAAATTAATTTATTTAATGTCTAAAAATTATAAATAAAATATTATTCTTTAGTAAATCTTATTATATTTCTAATGAATATTTACAATTGAATTTATCTTATGTATAACCCTATATTAAAAATGTTTTAGTAAATAAACTTTGATTTTAACTCTTTTAACTCTTCTTTGAATTAAATAATAATAAATGTCCTAATCTAATCCAAGTGGGCCTAAATGGTCATATTTTATTCCTAAGGTTGTTTTTGGTCGAATTACACTTATCCAATAGAATTAGTACATGTGTTAGGGTAATAATAATATCCTTAATTACCCTATTTACTTTTAACCGTGGTAAAAAAAAGTAAAAAGTTACTATTCACCAAAAATTATTTTCATCTCATTGAACCACATTTTACTTACTGACATCAACCGTGTCTCTCGGATTTTTGAAATTCCACTCACAGAAGCGGTAAAATTAAGTTTTATGAAAAATTCTTTTTTTTTACTACCACTTAGTGGTTTCACTATTCATCAAAAATGAAAGTTTCCAGAATAATACCAAAAATTAGGCCTAAGCTATATTTGATATTATGAACTCAAAAATGATATCTATTTTACCAAATTCAAATCATATCAGTTACATTAACTAATTTAAAATTTAATTCCCATCGTCAAAACAAATAGCGTGTTTTTAAGAGATAATAACTATCAAAAGATTGACACTTGTTTATAACTGGTTTAAATGTGAAATTACATCCAATGACCAACATTGTATTAAATTGTAAAAATATATTCTAAATATACTTTAAAACCACTCAAATTAATAATTTATCACTATTAATTATTTCAATTAAAAAAGTTGTTTTTAATTAAAATTTAGTAATTTTCACTATTCATCATAATATGAAAGTTATTCGAAAAGTACCAAAATTTCACCCTAAGCTAATTTCGATATTCTGAATCCAAAAATGAAGTCCATTTTGAAAAATAAAATTTACAAAATTTCAAAAAGTGGTTATTACTATTCATAACGGCTAGTTTTAATAATAGCATATCGTTGTTTAGTAAAATTCGGTATTGCGTACTACACACGCTATGATTGTGTGTAATGAAAGGCAAGTCAAGGATGAGTGTTGTGAAAACTCCTTTTGGTGTAGCGTATAAGACAAGACATTAATGAAATTAAAAATAATATTTTTCATAAAATCTCGGGGTGTTACATTTTCGGCATCAGGAGGTTGGCCTGTGTGCCAGCATGGATGATTAATTAAATAATTAAATAATTATTTATTTAATTATTTGATTAATTTCTTTTAACCTAGTTAGAGGTTATAAAGTCATTTTTTAGAGGGTATTGGCCTCATAATTCAGTTTGTCCAATGACGAAAAACCCTCCCTTCCTCTCCTCTCCTCCTCTTCCCGTCAATGAATGATAAAGAACAATGAGGAAATCTTGGATCGAGGAAGAACAAGGAGCGAGGAACATTACAACTTCTTCTGATCGTTGTGCAAGTGTGATCTTCATCAACGACAACAGATCCAATTCAGGTAGGATTTGTCTTTGGGGATTCCTTACCCTGTTTGAATTTTCATAACGAATGTGAATTAAATGAGTTAATTCACAGATTGAAAAACAATTGGTTAAATCAATTTTCTCTTGTCTATCTTGAAATTGAAATTCTTTAAGTATGATAAATATCTATTTTTCAATCCCTTATATTCTTGATTCTAAAAAACTATGGCCACACAAACACGACCATCGATCCACACATAAACCAGGATCTTTTCTATTTCATTCTCTATGTATTCTTCACGCGTTCTTTATCACCAAATAATTAAGCGCATCAAGAACTTAATGTTTCATTGAGCGCGGAATACGGACGTGGAGATCTCGACCCGAGGACTGTAGATTTGAGATCGTTTCACAATTTTGGGTTGAAATTAAAGCATGGTGACTCACCGAAGGTGTGGAGGTGCGTGTTTTGTGTGTGCAGAATGGACAAGAATGGCAGCACATAGCAGGGACAGCGGTTTTGTCTCTGTGGGCAGGGTGAGCGGTGAAATCATCGGGGGAGATAGCTCATGGTGTCAGGGCATGGCAGTCCAGTTAGCGGGATGACACAACTAAGTAGGGTGGTCTGGCGCAGCTGGTGCAGGCGGTACTGTGGTGTGAGAAAGAGGCTGGGATGGTGGTAGGCCGAGGAAGCGGATCCGACAGATGATGGTGAGACTAGGTCACCATATATTCGGGATCTACGGAGGCAGTGTAATTTTTGGGTAATGGAAAGTCGGGAGGAGCCTTTCGGAAGGTGGGGCACACACATTAGGGTTCAACTGTTATAATTGAGGAAGGAGAAGACCCGTTGAAGGATAAATTGATTAGGGGAATTAAAATAAAAATTAAATTGCTTTAGTTGGAGGAGAGAGAAGGCGTGTGGGACGCCACTTTTAGTATGAGTGTGATTGGAGAGAGAGGCGCCACTTTTGGTGGTGCGTGGTATTTTGGATATGAAGATTTAAGGAAATAAATTAAAAATAATAATAATATAATAATTTTATTATTATTTTTTTGGGAAAACTGTGTTTTGTCTGTAACACCTTTGTGCGACCTTGGTTTGACGAACTGTTAGCGGCAGAGTGATCCTAGCATTTAATGGTCGATTCAAGTCTAATGTTGAATATTAAATTTTAGTTCATGGATCGAGTCCACAAAACACCCAATATTATTATTATTATTATTATTATTATTATTATTATTATTATTATTATTATTATGGGATCTTGTATCCGACATATCTCCATCATACGATGTCAAAATGATGAAACATCTATGACGTTGTGACCCAAAATTTAAGATGGATGTTTCAAGACCATTTTTGGATATTTAAGTTGAGTTCATGGCATGGGCCTCATGAGTCTGGTTCACGCATGTTGCGGTGAAATGCAACTTTTTCACCGGGTATCCATTTTTGGAAAAATGGGTAGTCCATCTCGTGTGTTTTTATGTGAGGATCGCAATGGTGTGATCTATACAATTTGTTTCGGGACCAAGGCATGGGCACCACATGACACCATTCAAGCACAATACGGCGATATATGAATTTTCCATCAGATGTTCGTTCAGGGTGAATGAATGGTTGATTTTAAGCGCTTTTCTCTAAGGATTGCAATGGTGTGATCCATCTGGTTATTCGGTGACATTTGAGGAGTCCTTCCTATAATAGTATGTTTTTCCCTTCGGTTTAACAATGAACATTGCGTTCTTGTCAACTTTTTGGCTAGAGATATAATGTACTTTGGGAGTACACTAGCACGCCTAGGGGTACTTGATTTTTAGTTTAGTACCCAAGTATGGAAAGCTATTAGGCATCTGATTGATGCGTCATCTCTCACGTTGGAACCCTTACAACAAGGAAGTCCTTCGGGTTACTTCTACGTGGGACTTCGTGGTAGTTGAAGTACAAATGATGGCTTGAGGAGAAAAATGTACAGAACTCAAGCACACCCAGTGTGGGAATCCTATGGCTAACTGTCAAATGAAGAGAGACCCTTTGTGGGTCGGCATCAGATTGATCGTGTGTGGATCAGTAGTAGCGCGACCCAACGAGGACCAGTCTTAGATCGGCCCGTCGTGGATCAGCGACTTACGACCCTGTGTGGATCGATGACTTACGACCCTATGTGGATCAACAGTAGCGCGACCCGATAAGGACCATCCTTAGAGTATCCCATCATGGATTAATGTGGATTAGAGACTTATGACCTTATGTGGATCAATAGTAGCGTGGCCCGATGAGGAACAGCCTTAGAGCGGTCTGTCGTGGATCAGCGACTTACGACCCTATGTGGATCGGCGACTTACAACCCTGTGTGGATCAGCGACTTATGACCCTGTGTGGATCGGTGGTATACGGCCCTGTGTGGATCGGTAATATAATTAATTATTCATGGTTCAGTAGTGGAACTTCTCAACATAATAACATGATTTATCTTTACGACTAAACATCATAATTCCTTTTCTTTAAGTTATACCTAGTGTGAGTTGTGAGATGGAGATCCCCTTAATATCTCATTTGGGTTTCCTTGAGTGAGCATATCTACTATTGGGTGGAGCTATACTCTTTTTATTAACTCTTGTTATACCTTTTTCAATCTTACTTATCCCCTCTGTAGTACCTCTCTTGCTTCTCCCTCGATCCTTCGGGGCATCCTACTGAGTATTCTTATACTCACCCCTGCTTGGGATTTGCCTGCATTTGGAATTCCCTTGCAGACAATGGACAGGTTGATCGTGATATCAGATGAGCTTAGGGATATAGTGTGCTTGGACCACATGCGGTGGCCATAGCTTGAGATTTAGGAGTGGGACTCCCCCATCTATTTTACTTTTTCACTTATTACCGTGTTGTGGCACTTTTCTAGTTGGGTGTGTGTTTCTTCCTTTCCCTTTCAACTTTAATTTTTCTTATACTTGTACTGTTTAAAGGTTGATGTATATATGTTTGGTTCCCTTTTTATAGAAGTGTGTTACCTTTATTTCTTTACCTCTGCACTTTTTCATTGAGTTGGATGTGTGTGTGTGTGTGTAGATTCTTTGGTAAAGGCCTCCCTGAGTTTTTTGTGCCTTCGGTACTAGTCGCTAGCCCCTGGCCTATGGAGTCTGGCTTGGGGTAGTTTTGGCTTGATCCCCAACATGGGTCGGTTCATAAAAAAGTGGTATCATAGGATGGTACAACCCTTAGGACGTTGTTTGGATGTTTCCCTAAAGATTTCTTGGTTGGGTTTTAAGGAAATAGTTTCAAAGTGTCTCGAGAGTGTATCTTAGGCCAGGGAGTCCAATGATGGTATGGGCGGCCGACGTATCCATTCACCAGGACCTTGATTACCCTCTTGTCAACTCGGAACCCTAAGAAACTTATTGTAGGGAACAATGGTACATGCATCATATAGGATTGATCCTTTGAATGTCCTACTCGAGTCATCTCCCCATCGTTGTTGATATATAAATATGCTCATCTGATCACAGTACCCCTTGAAAATATTTAGGATATCTCCACGATGACATCCAGCCAGGATACTAGCTCTAGTTTGTGATGACGATTCTGTGAGCAATGAGACCTCAATTCAGGACCCATCATTTGAGCCCCTTTCTCTAGGTGGGTAGGTAGCAGCACCCCTACCTGTTGAGAAGCAGACAGCCCCAGCAGACCGGGTTGAGGACGTGCGCAGGATGAGCGTACTTTGTGAGTTCCAACACTAGAGACTATTGAGGATCCATGGTGATCTAGACCCTTGGACAAAAGAGTTTTTTCTAGAGTCAGTGGTTTTCCTATTCAGGCTTGTACAGACACCGTAATATTAGATGGTGGCTTTGGCGGTTGACCTTTTCCCTGAAGCAATTGGACGTTGGTGGAGATTAGTTACTCAGATACACGATGAGTTGGCACTATCATGGGATGACTTCCTACAGATGTTTCATGAGGAGTTCTACTCATTCTGTTTGTACTCCGTTTGACTTCAGGATCTCCTCTATTTACGGTGGGAAGGTATGATAGTGAATGAGTACACAACTAGGTTCACAGACCTTGCATGCTACTCTCTGGACATGATCCACGAAGGATATTTCTAAGAATGGAAGTTTGAGAAAAGGCTCTATAGAGAGATCTATTATTTCATAGTTCCCTTGTGCATCCCCACCTATGTTGAGGTTCTAGAGTAGGCAATGGTGATAGATATATTTTTTCAGAAGAACGCCATACAATTGGTTGTGAAAGTGAGCACAACAGAGATGAGACATATATTTCAGCTAGCAGATGCTAGATAATGAGATATCAATGTAGGAGATCTTCTCATGATCAGTCTCAAGTACATGGTCATATGAGGCTCAGACAGTTCAGTAGAATCATGCTGAAAGAGTCCCTCTAACTTGTTCACTAAAGGCATGGTTGTGTAGTAGATTCCCTTAGTGCGAAGTGCGAGAAGTTTTAGTGCAATTAACTTCCCTACGGATGACCCTTGTGAAGCAGTAGGGTACAACTTTTCTTTAGTCAACGGTGTTGGATCCTTCGCTTCTTGAGCGCGTAAGGGAGTCTTGGTTTTGATGTACCAACTATGAAATCCTATGTGACCAGATATCCTTATGTGTTTCACCGTATGGATATTATGAAGGAGGGAATCACGAGACCCTATCCCAGTGACAAACAGTGATTCCAGTTGTGACATGGGATGTAGAGGTTCATCCAGGGAGGCAAACTATCCCCCGGGTTATATCAGTTCATTCAAGATTGTGCAAAGAGATGGTGAGTTTGCATACCACCTTGTCTTACCCCCAAATAGTTGGAGTGGGTACACGATATCTTACATGTTTTTCAACTAAGGAGATACGTGTGTGTTCCTACACACATCATAAATTTAAGAAATCCTTATGAGGGTGGACCACCCCTTTGGTCCACGTTCTTTATAAGCACAAAAACATATAGGTTTCCCTGGGAGATGGAGAGATAAGTGTGAGCTTAGTATCCCAATTCGTTTCCCTAGTTTTTCTTTTTGAGGATGAAAATTTTGAAGGAGGGAATAATGTAGAGACATGGTTTTTTTTCTAATAAGACTTTGAAATATTTCTAAGAATATTTCTAAAGTTAGACGCTGAGATGACGTGCAATTCCAGGGCCTGGGGTGCCTAGAATTAATTTTATAAAATTGTTAAGTGTTTTTATATTATGCAAATGTAGTTAACTAAAGAAAACATGATATCCCTTAAATGGTTGATCAGATAGAAAATCTGAGACCATGGTTGGGTCTGAAACATGGTGTTTCCCTTATCTGCGACATAAAATAAGTCGACGCGGAGCATGCAGACCCCTCACTCATTGGCGGTGTGTTAAATGGATAAATTAAATTATTAATTTATTCATTTAACAGATCAAACCCAAATATCTCTATAATGGGGACTCAAATGAAAAATATGAGACCACCGATGAGCTCAGAACATTGGTTTTACCCTAGGCAGAGTATAAACTTTGTCGGCGTTGTGAGGTTGGCCTGCGTGCTAGCGTGGATGATTAATTAAATAATTAAATAATTGTTTATTTAATTATTTGATTAATTTATTTTAACCTATTTAGAGGTTATAAATTCATTGTTTATAGGGGATTGGCCTCATAATTTAGTTTTTCCAATGATGAAAAACCCTCCCTTCCTCTCCTCTCCTCCTCTTCCCATCGACAAATGACGAAGAACGACGAGGAAATCTTGGATCAAGGAAGAACAAGAAGCGACAAATGCAACAACTTATTTTGATCATTGTGAAAGTGTGATCTTCATCAACGAAAATAGATCCAATTCAGGTAGGATTTATCTTTGTGGATTCCTTACCCTGGTTGAATTTTCATGACGAACTCAAATTAAATGAATTAATTCACAGATTGAAAAACAATTGGTTAAATCAATGTCCTCTTGTTTATCTTGAAATTGAAATTCTTGAAGTATGATAAATATCTATTTTTCAATTCCTTATGTTCGTGATTCTGAATGATTATGGTCAAAAAAACACGGCCATCGATCCGCACATAAACCATGATCTTTTCTATTTCATTCTTTGCGTGTTCTTCGCGTGTTCTATGTCACCAAATAATTAAGCGCATCAAGAACTCAAAGTTTCATTGATCGCAGCATATGAAATTGGAGGTATTGACATGAGGATCATATATTTGAGATCAATTTAAAATTTAGAGTTGAAATGAATATACAGTGACTCGCCGAAGGTTCAGAGGTGCGTGTTGTGTGTGTGCATAATGGACCGACATGGTGGCACGTGGTCGGGACAGCGGTTTTGTCTATGCGAGCAGGGCGAGAAATGACAGCGTCCGGCGAGGTGGCTCTCAGTGGCAGGGCGAGGTGGTTCGATTAGAGGTACGATGTGGTGGAGTGGGGTGGTCCAGTGTGGCTGGTGCAGGCGGTGCGGTGGCGCGAGCGGGAGGCCGGGACAGTGGTAGGCTGAGGCGGCGGATCCGACAGATGATAGTGAGACTCAGTCACCATAGATTTAGGATCTATGGGAGCAACGTGATTTTTGGGTAATAGAGATCAAGGAGGATCCATTAGGAAGGGAGGTCATGCACATTAGGGTTCATCCATTATAATTGGTTAAGGAGAAGACTCGTTGAAGGATAAATTGATTAGGGAAATTAAAATAAAAATTAAATTGCTTTAGTTGGAGGAGAGAGAATGTGTGTGGGGCACCACTTTTGGTATGAGTGTGAATGGAGAGAGAGGTGTCACTTTTTGTGGTGTGTGGTATTTGGATATGAATATTTAAGGAAATAAATTAAAAATAATAATAATATAATAATGTTACTATTATTTTCATTGGGAAAACTGTGTTTTGTCCGTAACTCCTCCGTGCGACCTCAGTTTGACGAACTGTCAGTGGTAGAGTGATCCTAGAATTAAGATGGTTGATTCAATTCAAATGTTGAATATTAAATTCTGGTTCATGGCTCGGATCCACGAAACACCCAATGATATTATTATTATTATTATTATTATTATTATTATTATTATTATTATTATTATTATTATTATTATTATTATTATTATTATTGAGGGATCTTGTATCTGACATATCTCCCTCATACGATGTCAGAATAACGAATCGTCTATGATGTTGTGACCCTGAAATTAAGATGGATGTTCCAAGACCATTTTTGTATATTTAATTTGAGGTTGTGTCATAGGCCCCATGAGGCTGGTTCGTGCATGTTGCGGTGAAATGAAACTTTTTCACCGGGTATCTGTTTTGGAAAAATGGGTAGTCCATCTCGTGTGTTTTTCCATGAGGATCGCAATGGCGTGATCCGTACAATTTGTTTCAGGACCAAGGTGTGGGACCCAAGTGATTTTATTCAAGAATAATGCAGCGATATATGACTTTTCCATCAGATGTCTCTTCAGGGTGAATGAATAGTTGATCTTGAGCATTTTTCTCCAAGGATCTCAATGGTGTGATCCGTCTAGTTATCTGGTACCGTTTGAGAAGGTCTTCATGTAAAAGTACATTTTTTTCATTTGTTTTAACAAAAATCATTGAGCGCTCGTCAGCTTTTTGGCTATAGATATCATGTACTCTAGGAGTACACTAGTGTGCTTAGGGGTACTTGATTTTTAGTTTAATATCCAAGTATGGAAAGGTATCGGGCATCCTATTGACGCATCATCTGTCATGTTGGAACCCTTATGACAAGGCGGTCCTTTGGGTTACTTCTATGTGGGACTTCATGGTGGTTGAATTACAACCGATGGATTGAGGAGAAGAATCTATGGAACTCAAGCACACCAAGTGTGGGAATCATGTGGATGGTTGTCAAGTGAAGAGAGACCCTTTATGGATCAGCATTAGAGCGATCATGTGTGGATCAATGATTGTGTGACCCGACAAGGACCCGCCTTAGAGTAGCCTGTGGTGGATCAACGACTTAAAAACCTATGTAGATCAACAACTTATGACCCTATGTGGATCACCAATATCACAACCCAATGAGGACTAGCCTTAGAGCGGCCTGTCATGGATCAGTGAATTATGACCCTGTGTGGATCGACGACTTACGAACCTGTGCGGATCAGCAGTAGCATGACCAGAGGAGGACCATCCTTAGAAAGTCCTGTTGTGGATCAGAAACTTACAACCCTATGTGGATCGATTATTTACAACCCTGTGTGGATCGGCAAATTATGTCCCTAGGTGGATCGGAAACTTACGAACTTGTGTGGATCGGTGACATACGACCCTATGTGGATCGGCAATAGAATGACTTTTTCATAGTTCAGTAGTGGAACTTCTCAATGGAATAAGATGATTTATCTTTATGACTAACCATCAAAATTCATGTTCTTTAAGTTATACCTGGTGTGAGTTGTGAGATAGAGATCTCCTTACTCTCTCATTTGGGTTTCCTTGAGCAAGCATATCTACTATTGGGTGGAGCTATACTATTTCTATTCACTCTTTTTGTACCTTGTTCTCTCTTAATGCTCCCTTATTTAGTACCGATATTGCTACTCCCTTGAGCCTTCAGGGCATCCTACTAAGTTTTTTTATACTCACCCCTTCTTGGGATTTATCTGCATTTTGTGTGCCCTTGTAGTTGATGGACAGGTTGATTATGATATCAGAGGAGCTTAGGGATACAAGTTTCTTGGACTGCATGCAGTGGTCATAGTTTGGGATTCATATGTGGGACTCCCCCATCTATTTTACTTTTTCACATGTTGTTGGGTTGTGTCACTTTTCTAGTTGGGTGTGCATTTTTTCCTTTCCCTTTCATCTTTACTTTTTCTTATACTTGTACTATTTAGAAGTCCATGAATGTATGTTTGGTTCCCTTTTTATAGCAGTGTGGTACCTTGCTTTATTTTCCTCTGCATTTTTTCATTGGGTTGGTTGTGTGTGTGTGTGTGTGTATACAGATTCTTAGGCAAAGTTCTCCCCTATTTTGTTGTGTCCTTAGTGCAAGTCACCAGCCCCTGGCCTATGGAGGCGGTCTTGGGGTAGTTTTAGCTCGATCCCCAGAATGGTTCGGGTGGTGACATGAAAAAAATAACAAATCAACATGATAGGATCACAAATTAAATTCATACATCTTCTGATTATAATTACCACCCACCTCACACCATGCTGGCTTCATGGAATAGAGGAAATATCCAACTGAAAACCTGGAACCTAAAATATACATGCACAATATAAAAATATGTGTAGGTCACCACAACCTTTAGAATATATGAAACATGTTTCATAAGGAAATTCATCAATGGTCTTTTTAAAATAAACTATAAAATAGGCATTCTAATATACCATGTGAAATACTAATCATAATCATAATCGCTTTTCCAAACATTATACATGCTTTCCAAAAATGAGAAAAATGAATTGGAAATATCCCACCATCCAATTCCATTTCAAATGAAAACATTCCCTTTATAAATTTCTCAAAACCACACATTTCTTTGATCTAAATTAAAATGCTGACATTAAATCATTTCAGTAGTTGAAGTCATCTCAAAACCAAATTGACCATTTTTAATTCCAGTTTAATAAACCAAAACAAGATTCATTAATTTTAAATTAGGATCTCTAATCATCTTTGAAAACTAATTTTCTAAAGGAAATGACTCAATACACACACATGTCATGAATAACACAACAAGCACCGTACATTAAGAATAATATAGAAATTTAATTCAGAAATGGTCCCATGATAATGGAGGGAGGGGAAATGATATAATAAAGAACTAGATAAAACTTCCACAAATCAATATCCTACCATGAAATTGATTTTAGAATGGGATCTACCCTAGGATTCCTAATGTGTAAATCATATTATCGAATAAGAGTATACCAACCCATGACTAGCTACTGAAATGTGGTGAATTTTAAACCACAGAACATCTAAATAGACCATTCAAGACTCATTGTGATGAAAAACCCCTCCATGACCTTTGTGATAATAATGACTGGAGGGCTAATAGCGTCATGGTAACCAACTAGCATAACAATTTATATCTCCCACTTAGTACATGGTTTCCCATTACTAAAATAGGGAAGTGTGGTGAAAGGATAAAAGAGAGATGTCTAACACATAATGATAAAAAATATCTGACCCTCCCCCCCTTAACAACCAAAAATGAATAGACCCATAAATAATATGTTCTTTAGTCATGAAAAAGAACATTCCCACAAAATGGGAGCATAATAATTACATAGTGATAAATAACCCACATGAGGGGTAAACAATATTTTAGGGAAAACTAGGTGTGTCACTCACATTAAATATTTTAAATCCAATGTTCCTATTAGGAATATAACACTAAAACATGGATCGGAATTCCATTACCTTTCAAATTTTATAAAACATAATTTAATCACTCATTGTAAACCAATAGAAACACCACACCCTTTAAAAAAATTCAAAACCACTATCAGCGTGGGTCTTATTCTTTAAAATACAAAACATGGACAAAGACCAAAAATTTCAATCAAATACCACACAAATGATCTATTAAGGAATTTCTCAAAGTGGTTAAACCACACACACATTTCAAATCAACATTTTAAGTCAAAATTAGGAACCCTTTCCATTATATTTTAAAGTCATCTTGTCACGTTAAAATTGGACTACCTTTAAAACATAGTTTTCACTTATTAAAAAATAAAATTTATGAAAATACCAAATTAAATTTTAAAACAATTTAAAAAGACACATGAAATATTAAATAAATATTAACATATAAAAAAATTTGTTTCAAAGAGGAAAAAATGGAATTTTTAGGAGATACACTTAATTCCAAGATCAAAAATCAATAAAATAGTGTCAATTAACATGAAATCTATCATAAATATTAATTTTTTAATTAAATTAGAATTTATAAATCATGACCACAATTTTATTTCTAAAATGAAACAATTTTTTAGAAACACCTACCTCAATAGTTGATAATAAAGACAAGCTTGTTTCCTTCAATGATGAGAATACCCACGGAAATAGAAATGAAATATATATACCCTATATACCAAAACACCAAACTTAGACCCACCTAGAACTCTAAAATTATCCACAAGAGATCAAGGGTTCATGTGGTAAACCCAAACCAAGAGAAAATAGAGTTATAAATAATAAACATAGAAATAGAGGATGATATACCTAAAAATATATTGGAAACCACTAATGGATGAGGAAGGATTAATAGGAGGAAGAATTTAGAGATTCTCTATAGTTACTAAGGATCATTTTATGAATTAGTGGTGAAGGATGGTGAAAATGACTTAAATATGAAGAGTGGTTTTTTTGGAATTTCCCAAAAAATTAAACACCTATTAAATCCACATGGTTTTCAAAACCCTGCACCAACCATGCACTAGCCACTGTGTAGGCTTAAAACCCTCCCACAGTTAACCCTGAGAACTACATGGTTGGAAAAAAACATTCTCTAATTATTACATTTAGAACTTTGAAAAAATTTATCCAATTCATATGCTTGATTCATGGTTTAATAAAACATGTGAAAGTCGTGCGCCACACCTATGACACACCCAAAACACATACAATATCCCCTATGAATCATAAAGTTTGGACTTAACCATGCACAGAACATGATGAAACATCATGAATAGTTCTAAATGAAATAAAAGGGGTCCTCATAAAGGTCGGCTACATGGTTTCCCACTAAATGTGGACCCTAACTGTATACATAAGTAAATTAATCAAAACATACATGTTACAAGATGAAAATACATGGAAACTAAAACTAAACATCAACCTAAAAAAATAATAGAAAATGAAAAATACAATAACATGTGGGTTGTCACATATAAGACTCCCCAATGGGAGTTATTTGGGTAAGACTTTTGGTTTACTTCTACCCTTTCAAAATCATGTTATTTTTTAGAATGATTAGAAATTTGGTCTATCAATTATTATGCCTTGATAAAAGGATGGAAGTTAGATATCATCCCATCTCTTCACATATCTATATAGAGGTTAGTGTATCCAAAACACAGGTTGATTAACATTTTTTTGAGGTCAAACAAGAATTCATATGTATTCAAATAGTACACTTTGAATCATGGGTAGAATTGTGTTTTTCCTACAAGAACATGGACTACCTCAGAAAAATTTTCATTGAGCTTCCAACAAGAAGTCTAGATTATCTAATTTTTATGTAGTTGATTATTGTATCAAAGTGAGTAGAGAATTTTTGTTTGTAGGGAATCCATATCTCTAATCCCTGATATTTTATATAAATTTAAGATCATCCTCCTTAAATATGGGGGTAAAATATGACTAAGTTATTATAGTTACTTCACTTAAGGAAGGTTATTTAGGTTCATGAATTTCATATACCAAGGATGTCTGTCCTTATCATGTTTCAATTAGAATCCTTTGGTTGAATGTTATCCATCCCATAAAAAAATCTAGAAGCATGTCTGATGGTGTGGACTTATGGGACGATTATATGAACTAGAAGATGATATAGGAGAATACTAAGGATTGTAAAATGGACTGAATGATTCATTATTCAATTTGTATGTAACATCACGTTATGTTTTTAGGTACTTTTGATGTTTCTAAGTACCTCTGTTTTAGAGTAGTGACTTGGGGAGCATTTGTGTGAACTTTTAAGGAAAACTAAAGGGCAGTGAGTTGTGCACAGTTTGCACACGGTTTGACAAACCGTGCAACCAAACCGTGCCAACCATGCAGTAATGGGCAGAGAGGTCCGCATGGTTTGCCTATGGTTTGACAGACCGTGCGACCAAACCATGCCAACCTTCAAAACTTGGGCAGTATCAAACTCACGGTTAGTGCACGGTTTGTCAAACCATGCGAACTAACTGTGTAGCCACTTAAATGAGATCCTATAAAAGTGGATATCACGTGTTTTTGCCTCTAAGTGGATCGTTTTTCCTCTTAAGTGACCCTAACTCGGGATTTTGCCTCTCCTAAGGTTAAGGAGGTTTCTCCCATCATTCCGGAGGTGATCCAAAGGCCTCTCTTGGCGAATCAAAGCTGGATTCTTGAGGTATGTGATTGTTCTTATTCGGTTTCTTAGATCTACTTAGATCTGCTTCTCCTATTCTCTCGATTTCTTAGATCTACACCCATTATGGGTAGATTTAAGTGTTTTGATGCCAAATTTGATGAGATTTGGTCTTGGTCTTACTAGATGAGGACATCTAAGGTGGGGTTTTAAGGATTTAGATCCATATCTCAATCAACATCATTGTGCTGCTCGGTTTTTGGGGTTTCTCATTGGGCTAACTCCCGTTATTAAATCGAGGTAGGTGGTTTCGTCCCGACTTTCCAAATTGATCATCCTTGTATTGCTTAATTTATTTCAATTATTGATTTAAATTCAATTACTCAAATTTTCTTTCAATTAAATTGATTAAAAGTCGATTCTAGTGAATCGAGGTATTTGAAATGGTTTTGGCATGAAAATTTGGAAAACCCAAATTCCATTGAATTGGGTGTGTTTATGGAAATTTTCTGATTTAAATTGTTCAATTTAAATTATGGATTTAATGGAAATGATTTCAATTAAATTGTTGAATTTAATTGTGGAAATAAATCGTGTAATGATGTAATTGGTTTTGAATGGATTTCAAACTGGTGAAAATGGCTTAAAATGATTTGATAGAAACCCATTGGTTTTATCTTGTGAAAAGGAATGTTTTGAATAAAACCTATTTTGGTTTTAAATGGAATGAAATTGGAACTTTTGAAATGGAAGAATGGGATTGATCGTATTTTAACCATTCTTAAAATAGTTTTCCCATCATGTAAGAGCGCATGCAAGCCTTAGGTAGTTAGTGATTTATTTGGATGCACTCTACGCTACGACAACGTTCTAAAACATACTTGCAGCGGGTCACATCCCTGACCGGTTAATGACGAGTCTCCTTTGACTAGTGTCATAGGGACGTGTGTATACACATTTTTCTGAGTTCACATAGAGAGTGTGGAATCCTATAACTGGTTAATACTATTGTACCTTTTGGCAGATGACCATGTTGCTTGCTTGTTTATTTATATGTGAGATATAAATGTATGCCAATTCTTTTGAACTGCCTTATATGCCTTCTGAATTTATATAAATTGTTTTATATAAATGTTTTACTTAAGCCATTGTTTTAGAAATATTCCATCATTTGTAAAGCCTTTGCTTAAAATATTTATTTCCATCATTTGAAAATGTAAATCATATTTTTTTAGAATATGCTTTTGAATTTCCAAACCTATTTATTTGAAAATTGAAAAGTTTTTCTTTGGATAATCTATATTTGGCATCCGTTATGGAATCTTTGGTGGTATCCTACTCGGCTTAGGCGCACACCCTACTTTTTCCTTCGGGTGTTTGTAGACTTTCTACTTACAAGTTCAAGCAAAGGGAAGGGATATCCTAGAGGTGGATCCAGATGTTGATTTTTTGGTCTTGGTGAGTTGTGTACTTAGGGACCTTGGGGTTGTTTTCCCATTTTTAGTACTTGGGTTGTAGTACTTTGGGATTTTTATACCTCATTGTATTCTAGTACATTACTCCCAGTGGAGTTTCTTTTTGATATGAATATTGTCTTGTTTATTTTCTTCCGCATTGTTGGTGGCAAAATCATTCCCACTTTCATGTTGTGTGATGTCAGGTGCTAGTCGTCGAACCGTGGGGATCGGGAACACCCTTTGGGCTATGTCAGGGTCGGCTCGGTTATCGGGTTACCAGGGTACCCGGGCTGGTTTGTGAAAAAATGGTGTCATAGGGTGGTTAAGCATCTTTCCTTGATGACAGTATGCATTTGAGTATTCTTTTCGGGACTTAGGAGGTAGTTATGATTGAGTGCCTAGCCAGATCTCACCACAATGAACCTTAAGTCACCAGGGTTGGTGAGGGAAATACAACTTTTGGATAAGTTCTAATATTTTCCATCTTTTGATTTGGATAGAGTGGAATCCAAATCTTGTTATCCCTTCTTTTAAGAATAGTTTTCCTTGCTACTCGGTTTGGGTGTTACTCTATGTCTTTTTATGCTGTGTAGCATCATGCCTCTGAGAAGACATGGAGCTCAGATCCAAAAGGAGGCTGCTACTGAACCTCAGCAAGAGAGTCCTATTGTGGATCCGAGTCTGGTTAAGGTGATTGTTCACACCGTCCAAGCTCTGGGACAGGCACCACCTCTAGTTCCTATTCAGGCTCCAGCTTTAGATCCTCATAGTGATATTCTCTGAAGTCATTCTCAAGAGTTACTATGCCCGAATACACCAATTTTCAAAGGCTCCACTGACCCTCAACACGCTGAGGAATGGTTGAGTAAGATTGAATTCATGTTTGGGTTCTTGGAGACACCTGATGTGATCAATGTGAAGTGTGTCACCTTCGTATTGGAGTGACCAAGTAGGAGATGGTGGGACACGATGGTGATGGCTGGGAAACATGAGGGTTTGGAGTGGAAAGACTTTAGGGTTTTTTTTCACTAACAAGTTCTATCTAGAATCAATGGTATTCGCCAAGGTTGTGGAGTTTTTCAAGCTTGATCAGGCCAACAAAACCATGATTGAGTACTCAAATCACTTTTTTGAGCTGGTACAGTTTTCTCCTGAGATTGTATCTAATGAGAGGATGAAGGCTCGACGATTCGAGTTGGGACTTAGATTAGATATCCGTTCTCAGGTTTTCCTACTAAAGCTACCCACTTATGATGATCTGTTGGATAGGGTGATGATTGTTGAGATGGACCTGGCAGGAAAGTCAGGGTTGAATGAGGTTCTTTTCCCTCCTAGTGGCATTGTGGGTTCCTTCAAAGTAAAACGAAAGCGTGACTTTTCTCATGGTATTTCTTGACAGAAGAGTCATCTCAGACCTCCGGTAGCACCAGGAGGGGCTTCTTTGACTTTCTACCAGTGTGGGAAGCCAGGACATTCTAAGAGGGTTTTCACTAAGGCACCCAAGAACTGTATCTCATGCGGACATTTAGGGAACTTAAAGAGATTATTCCATCACTTCTCTACTCCATGTGGTGGAATAGGATCATCAGCACCTCCAAAAACTGTGAGGTAATCAAATGATTCATGTACAAAAGGGTTCTAGCCACAGGCATCCGGAATGAAGCTTCTTCACGCAGTGGAAGAGTTACCAGAGGTAGTTGATACAGGTCCTGCAACTGTGAGAGGTACTATTACTATAGCTTCATCTTTAGTGACAACTCTTTTTGATACTGGTGCATCTCACTATTTTATTTCAACCCAACTTGTTAATATGCTTAATCTACCTATGGAACTTTTATCTTGTGTGATGGATATTACTACACCCCTTGGTACAATGAGAGAGAAGGGTCTCTGTAGTCCTTCTTGTTTCTTTTCTCTATCATATGTTGATCATGCTTAGAGTTTCTTGGTTCTCGACATGAAATATTTTGACGTCATATTTGGGATGGATTTTCTCATTGCCAATAAATCCCAGATCGATTGTTATCTTTGACGGGTCTACCTTACTACACCCAGTGGTGTGCCTCTTGTTTTTTAAGGAGAATGGGACCCAAGGTCAAGCAGAGCTGGACCCTCTTATCCAGAGTTAGGGAAAGTTATATCAGTGTTTTCTTTTGATCTAGAGATAGATTCAATGTGTGGTGATCTTCCTTCAGTTGTCGCTGATTTTTCTGACGTGTTTCCTTCTAACTTCTCTGGTTTTCCACCAGTAAGGGAGGATGATTTCTCTATTGACTTAATGCCTGTTACTCAACCAGTTTCTATTCCCTCTTACTGAATGGCTCCAGCTGAACTAAAATAACTGAAGTATCAGTTAGATGATATTTTTGAGAAAGGTTTTATATGCCTTACTGTGTCTCCTTAGGCATCACCTATTCTCTTCACCAAGAAGGTTGATGGTTCTCTTCTCTTATGTGTTGATTATCGAAATATCAATAGAGTTACGATAAAGAAAAAATAGTTGTTACCATGAATTGATGATTTGTTTGATCAATTGAAAGGGTCAAAGTGGTTTTCAAAAATTGATCTTCGATCTGGTTACCATCAGTTGAGGATAAAAGAATCTGACATTCAAAAGACCGCTTTTCGGAGTAGGTATGGCCATTATGAGTACCTTTTTATGCCCTTTGGCCTAAAAAATGATCCTGCAGTTTCCATGGATTTGATGAATAAGGTTTTCCATGAGTATCTAGATACATTTGTAATAGTCTTTTTGGATGACATTCTTGTCTACTCCAAGTCTGAAGAGGATCATATTCATCATCTGAGAACAGTTCTGACTCTTCTAAGGAATCACTGACTTTATGCCAAGCTTTAAAAGTGTGATTTCTGGATTCAGGAAGTGAAATTATTGGGACATGTCGTGTCAGAACAAGGAATATCAGTTTATCCTGAGAAGTTAAAGGATATTATGACTTGGGAACAATCATGAAATGTTTTCGAGATTCGGAGATTCTTGGGCTTAGCGGGATATTATCGTCGGTTTGTTAAAGATTTCTCAAAGTTAACTTCTCCAATGGCAGATCTGACTCGAAAGGGAGTGAAGTTTTCCTGGAATGATAAATGTCAGAGTTCTTTTGTTGAGATAAAGCATCTTTTGACTACTGCACCGGTGTTAAATATTCCTGAGGCTGGGATAGGTTATGTGGTCTTCTATGATTCATCGGGTTCAGGTTTGGGATGTGTCCTCATGTAGGGTAATCATGTTGTTGCCTATGGGTCTCGTCAGCTTAAGCCTCATGAGAAGAACTATCCTACCCATGAACTTGAACTTGCAGTTGTAATGCACACACTTAAGTGTTGGAGACATTACCTTTATGGAGAAAGGTTTTCTTTGTATTTAGAACACAAGATCTTGAGTTATATATTCTCTCAAAAATATTTGAATCTCCGCCAAAGGCATTGGGTGGAGTACCTGCAATCTTTCGACATTGACATTGCCTATACCCCGGGGAAAGGGAATGTGGTTGTAGATGCGTTAAGAAAGAAACTTCCATCATAGGTTGTGAAAGAATCTTTAGAAGAGTGGAGTTTGATGGCTCTTTTTACTCAGTTGCATATTGGAATTCAGTGGAAGGGGAAGGAAGTTTCTTTAGCCAGTGTCCAGTTGAATCTTCTCTTCTCGAGTTAATTCTTCAGAAACAACAACTGGATGATGAATTCTATAGCATTAGGGACTCTCTTTATAGTGGGGAGATCGACACTCAGTGGTCGTTCTCCAAAGAGGGTGTTCTGTGTTATCGAAACTGTTATGTTGTTCCGTTATCAGCAAGGAAGGATGTGATTGGGGATTTCCATAACTCTTAGTGGGTTGAGCACCCAAGAACCACGAAAATGTTCTATGACATGTGGTGGCAGTTTTGGTGGCTAGGTATGAGACGAGACATTACTGATTTTGTATCTCGTTGCTATACATCCCAGCAGGTGAAATCTGAGCACCAGAAACCTTCGGGTTTGGTTCAACCACTTATAGTCCCTACATGGAAGTGGGATGAAATATCTATGGACTTTTTGGTTGGGTTACCTCAAACCCAGAGGAAGAAGAATGTGATATGGGTTGTGATCGATAGGCTGACCAAGTCAGCTCACTTTATACCTATTCGGGATATAACCAAATTTGAGGAGTTGGGAAATATATATGTGAAAGAAATTGTTTGTTTGCATGGAGTTTCATCTGCTATAGTATCTTGTAGGGATCCTCGGTTCACTTATCATTTTTGGAGAGGCCTTCAGGAGGCAATGGGATCTCAGGTTTGTTTAAGCACGTCCTACCGTCCACAGTCAGATGGCCAGATAGATAGAGCTATTCAGATCATTGAGGATATTCTCCGCACATGTGTTCTCGACTTTGGTGGGTTTTGGGATGATCATCTGGGGCTAGTTGAGTTTTCTTATAACAACAGTTTCCAGTCTGTGATAAAAATGGCTCCTTTTGAGGCATTGTATGGCCATCCTTGTAAATCTCTTTTATGTTGGTCGAAGATTGGTGAAAGTTCCTTGCTAGGACCAAGTTTGGTCCAAGAGACAACAGCTAAGATCCAGTTGATTCATCAAAGAATGTTCATAGTACATAGTCGGTACAAGTCTTTTATTGATCGTCGTCGTAAACCTTTAAAGTTACCAGTTGGTGACCAGGTGTTCTTGAAAGTTTCACCCTGATTAGGTCACCGACGGCTTGGGAGGCAAGGGAAGCTTGCTCCTCGTTTTGTGGGACCTTTCGAGGTTGTTGGTCTTGTAGGGAAAGTTACTTATCATCTATCTCTACCACCACAGCTGACGTCGATAAATAACGTGTTCCATGTATCGCAGCTGCGAAAGTATCTCTATGATCCATCTCATGTTTTGAGCTGAAGTGATCTTGAGATTGAACCAGATTTATTTGTGACTAAGCAACCAGTCAGGGTTGTTGATTCTGAGGCCAAGGTACTTTGTGGGAGAATGAAACCTATGGTCCATGTACTATGGCATCATGGTTCTGATTCTCATGAGACATGGGAAAGGGAGGCACTAATGAGAGAGCATTGACCTCATATTTTTGATGTGGAGGTTTCTTCATAGGCTTTCTGGGGACAGAAAGATCATATGGTGGGGAGGTTGTAACATCACGTTACGTTTTCAGGTACTTTTGATGTTTTTAAGTACCTCTGTTTTGGAGTAGTGACTTGGGGATCGTTTGGGTGAACTTTTAAGCAAAACTAAAGGGCAGTGAGTTGTGCACGGTTTGTGCACAGTTTGAAAAACCATGCGACCAAACCATGTCAACCATGCAGTACTGGGCAGAGAGGTCCACACAGTTTGTGTGTGGTTTGATAGTTTGTGCGACCAAACTGTGCCAACCTTGAAAACTTGGGCAGTAGCTAATGCATGGTTAGTGCACGGTTTGTCAAACCATGTGAACTAACCATGCAGCCACTTAAATGAGATCCTATAAAAGTAGATCTCACATGTTTTTTCCTCTAAGTGGCTCGTTTTTCCTCCTAAGAGACCCTAACTTGGGGTTTTGCCTCTCCTAAGGTCAAGGAGGTTTCTCCCATCATTCTGTAGGTGATCTGAAGGCCTCTCTTGGCAAATCGAAGTCGGATTCTTGAGGTATGTGATCGTTCTTGTTCGGTTTCTTAGATCTACTTAGATCTGCTTCTCCTCTTCTCTCGGTTTCTTAGATCTATTCCCATTGTGGGTAGATTTAAGTGTTTTGATGAAAAATTTGATGATATTTGGTCTTTTTATTTCTAGAAGAGGAGATATAAGGTGGGTTTTAAGGATTTAGATCCAGAGCTCGATCGACATCGTTGTGCTGCTCAGTTTTTTGGGTTTCTCGTTAGGCTAACTCCCGTTATTAAATCGAGGTAGGTGGTTCCATCCCGACTTGAAAAATTGATCATCCTTGTATTGTTTGATTTATTTCAATTGTTGATTTAAATTCAATTGCTCAAATTTTCTTTCAATTAAATTGATTAAAAGTCGATTCCAGTGAATCGAGGTATTTGAAATGGTTTTGGCATGAAAATTTGGAAAACCCCAATTCCATTGAATTGGGTGTGTTTATTTAATTGGGGTGGTAAGGGCTTGGGGGTTGAGGGGAAAGTCACGGGATCAAGTCCCTGGGCTTGCGATTTACATGTAATTTTCTTACTTGCATGTGTGCCACTTTCACAGTTTTATCCCAAATTTTTAAATTGTTCAATTTAAATTATGGATTTGATGGAAATGATTTCAATTAAATTTGTTGAATTTAATTGTGGAAATAAATCGTGTAATAATGGAATTGGTTTTGAATGGATTTCAAACTAGTGAAAATGGCTTAAAATGATTTGATATAAACCCATTGGTTTTATCTTGTGAAAAGGCATGTTTTGAATAAAACCTGTTTTGGTTTTAAATGGAATGAAATTGGAACTTTTGAAATGGAATAATGGGATTGATCGTATTTTAACCATTCTTAAAATAGTTCTCCCATCATGTAAGAGTTCATGAAAGCCTTAGGTATTTAGTGAGTTATTTGGATACACTCTATGCTACAACAACATTCTAAAACATACTTGCGGGGGGTCACATCCCCGACGGGTTGGTGACGAGTCTCCTTTGGCCAGTGTCATAGGGACGTGTGTATACACATTTTTCTGAGATCACATAGAGAGTGTGGAATCCTATAATTGGTTAATACTATCATACCTTTTAGAAGATGACCATTTTGCTCGCTTGTTTATTTATATGTGAGATATAAATGTATGCCAATGCTTTTTACCTTCCTTACATGCATGATGAATTTATATAAATCGTTTTATATAAATGTTTTACTTAAGCCATTGTTTTAGAAATATTCCATCATTTGTAAAGCCTTTGCTTAAAATATTTATTTCCATCATTTGAAAATGTAAAGCATATTTTGTTAGAATATGTTTTTGAATTTCCAAACCTGCTTATTTGAAAATTGAAAAGCTTTTCTTTGGATAATCTATATTTGGCATCTGTTACAGAATCTTTGGTGGTATCCTACTGGGCTTAGGCTCACACCCTACTTTTGCCTTCAGGTGTTTGTAGACTTTCTACTTCTAGGTTCGAGCAAAGGGAAGCGATCTCCTGGAGGTGGATCCAGCTATTGATTTTTTGGTCTTGGTGATTTGTGTCCTTAGGAACCTTGGGGTTGTTTTCCCATTTTTAGTACTTGGGTTGTAGTACTTTGGGATTTTTATACCTCTTTGTATTCTGGTACATTACTCCCTATGGGGTTTCTTTTTTATATGAATATTTTCTTGTTTCTTTTCTTCCGCATTGTTGGTGGCAAAATCATTCCCACTTGCATGTTGTGTGATTCTAGGTGCTAGTTGCCGACCCGTGGGGATCGGGAACGCCCTTTGGGCTATGTCAGGGTCGGCTCGGTTATCGGGTTACCAGGGAACCCAGGCTGGTTCGTGACATTGTAAAAATAGGATTGATCATCATTTTACTCCTCTAAAGATAGGATGAAGATTTTTCCCATATATTTTCTCTATAATGAATATATGATAAAAGTATAATTAGATTGTTTTGGAGACTTCCAATTTTTTGCTGAGTATGGAACTTATACCCAAAGATCATGATGAAGATGAGTAAATGCAATTGAATTATATGCGACTAGGTGTAATATAGATCTGTAATGTACAGACCTGAATGTTCATTCAGAAGACTCCATCAAGCATTGAATCTTATAAAAATTGTCTGGTGTTTGATAATTATTTGATGAGATTAATGGAGTGGTGGAACAATGAAGACATGGGACAATATGGGGAGATAAATCAGGGTGGAAACATGAATTAAAATGATTCTGAGAATGAATATGACACACAAACATGCTCTTCTAAGATCAAGGAAGAGGATCTGGTGAAGGAATTTCTTCATTCCACTTCCAATAAAGGAAAGAAATTAGTTGAGAAGATAGTTTGATTTACCAAGAAAATGAAGAGGGGATGGGAATAGAAGGAATAGTTAACACTTACTAGGCCTAAATTCATATGATATTATAGTAAAGTTCATTGTAATCTAAATATGGGCCTTGATGTTACAAAATCTCTAGTCTAGGAATTGTAAGTACGACTTTAACTGAACAGATCTAGCCCCCAAATTATTAATGAGGACCAAAATAAGGGGATATTACATTTACCATTAATTTCACCAGTCAAATTAATTCTTCTTATATATTATCTGTTAAGGCTTCTCCCTATTAATATAGTATAGCACACACCACCACTAAACTTCCTAACAAGGCGTGCAACAAAATGGTAGAGGAGAAATGTTGTAGCACCTAGAATAATTAAATTCTATTTTTAATAAAACTCTTGTTTTGTAATTAATGTTTTATTGAGATAACATTAAAATAATTTTACATTTCACAATAAATTTACACATCATTGAAAACTACAACTAGGGACAATAATGTAATTATTTAATGATATAATCAAAATTGTATTTTTTAGAGACTATAAAAATATTTATTTAAATAAATGTTTTATGATAAATTTAAAGTTTTAGATAAAATTTATTTTCATCAAATGATATTATAAAAAAATGTTAATATATCTTAATGATGTTCTAAGTAATTTTTATATTTTTTAGAATGTTTAATTTTCTATGATTTTGATAGATTTCATTAAATAATAATACATATTTAAAATTAAAAATTATCATATTTAGAGAACTATTTTGGTAAACTAAACCACCTTTTTACACTCATAATATCAAAATTTGGTTAGGTTTTTTTTTAATTTTCTGAAAAAAGTTTAATATTTGGCCAAAAAAGTGAAAAATGATGCTTTAAAAATCACTAAGATTTTATGACATAATTATTATTTCATCATGACTAAAAAATTATAAAAAAATATATTTCATATATATATAATTTAATAAGTATAAACATGAATTTATAGATATGAATTTTAATTTATAAATGTATACATTTCATTTTTTTTTAAATGGGAATTTCAAGATACAAATTATTTGTTTGATTTGTGTAAATTAATTGGGTGGTTAGGAAGGTGCGTTTCAGTTTAGTAAGGTCCCAAAAGCCTAAAAACTTTCTAACACTCATTAAAAATCCATAAAATTTGTTGGAATTGAATAAACCAACAAGTTCCTTGCTAATATATTAAAATAACATATATTTTAACCCTTAAAACCACCCCTCCTCAAGTATAAATACCCCAATTCCCCCATCGCATTCCACATAAAAGAATTTGATTGTGATTTCTCTCTAAATTACCCTCTCCATATTCTCTCCAATATTATTACAATGATGTAAGGATTCCCTCTCTATCTTCAAGAAGCATCCTCTAAATGAAAGGAATCTTTTTCTATACTTCTTTTGATTCATGTTCTTCTTTTTTATAAGACTTTGATTCTAAATTTATTAATGTTTTAAATTTATTTTAAATACCAATATTATTTTTAATATTAATTATTTTCAATCAGATACTTTATTTCCCTCTCATTATATTTTTTTCTTAAGTCATTACTCTTCCAAAATAAAAGTTCTTAAACCCTCTTTTACAATTACTTTTGAAAAATAATTTAAATTAATTCTTGTTTCAATATGAAATACTATAATGTGTCATTTTTATAATTTCAATACTATGTAATCAATTATATATCAACATTCCCTATCATTATACAACCTTAATAATCCTTTGTAATGATCATGGTTTTTCCATTTCTATAAAACCATCATAAAGATGGTAATGAAAAGTGTGTGCATGTTTTTCAATGAAATTACATCCTAGTCTAGATACTATATATAGATGTGGCCCTGGCACAGATTTTCCTATGGGTAACAAAATTTTAAATATCGTACTAATCTAAAATCTATCGGGAGCTGGTTCATATCAATGGGACTTGCTACGCACCAAGTTTGACACTCTAGGAGTATTTTCTATGGTTAATTTAAGGGAACCTTATGATCTATAATAAAGGATTAAACAATATGGATTGATATTTACCTTCAATTGATATCCTTATTCCATAAATTTAACCTTCACCAATTATTATTATTATTCCTTCAATTGGGTCACCACACATTTTCATTGTGAACATCCTATAGTTTCTAAATATGATTATTGGATATTTATCATGATAGCCGCATTAATCCATTAGAAGGGTTTCTTTCCCACAAAAATTTGTAAACAATTTTCATGATCACATTAAATCTACATATTTCTCATAGATTTTACCATTATTCTACATATCCATATTCATTTTTATATGTGTTATGGTGAAAATATGATCTCCCTAGAGAATGATCCCTCACTGTCTTTGTATTTCCCCATCATCAGATATGTGTATTATTTCCATTCAAAGTGAATACCCTTACATGTTTCTTCTTATTGAAGAAGATTCACCAAGATACCCATATGTTGGTTAACTTAGATAATGTTTGAAAAAAAACATATACCATTTATTTATAGTGTAAATACCCTATAAATCATCATCTCGATCAGAGGTTATTTTCAAATATTCTTACATTAATTGGATGCTCATTTATTTTTCATGGGTTCATGCTATGATTATTGATCAATTTATGTAATTTTCCCTTCTGTGGAACATAAGAATTAAGTCATATTAATGGTTCTACATAATTTCACTCCAATGAAATGGGTAAAGTGACAGAGTTTACTAGTGGTAGGTCATTCCAATAAGATATGAGAAATAGCCTATTAGGTGATTCTCGATAGTTCATTGGGTAAAGAAGTAACCTTAAGATATGACATGTTCATGATAAATTCACATCATACCCTAGTAATGTTTTATGATACCTTCATGAAAAAACATGGTAATAGAAATGGTTTTCCCTAATAGAACTCCAATTCAATGGGTATAGTGATAGAGTGAACTGATGTAAGTTACTCCTAGGAGACAAAAGCATTGGGTAAAGATACCTTGGATAAAATCCTTAGTGATATGTTTTACAACACAATATTTATGAGATATGGGAATATGTTTATGAATTCATTATTTTAGGTTGTATCCACATTTCCATGTTATAATTCATATTCTATGTATGATAGTATTTCTAATGTTCATATTATCATGCATTATTGATATGTATTTTCATCACATGCTATGTATTTCATTTTATTGTTACCTTTCTAGGCTTTCTTCTCACCCCATTCTTTGATGTATGTCTCCATCATGTGAGATACAATAAATGTATCTTTAGAACAACCTATGAAGAAGACAATCATGTGTATTAGAATAATGTTTAATTTTTATGTCTTTCAAGTATTATTCTCTTATTTCCAAGACACCAAACCTCAAAAGAAAATCCGTTTTTTTAAATTGTGTACCATGTAATAAAAAATAAAGGAATAAAAAGTTTGGTCTCTATATTTGGTATTAGAGGGTAGATTATTTATTTTTTTTAAATTAATATTTTTAATATTTGGATATAGGGACTTAGATAGAAAACAATTTTCTCTAGTGGACTATGTTAAGTATAACTAGTATGACCCCATAGGATTCATACACCTATATATTCATAATAGTTATTTTAAATATTAATATCAACATGAAAAATTGGGTTTAATAAGTGATATTCAATGAGTAAAATTATAACGACATAATTTCTTTAAGTGGAGAAGAATATAACACCCTAAAAAGATCTCTTTTTGTATTAATAGAACACTTATTTTACAAATAATTATTTATTATGAGAAAATAAAAATACTTTAAAATTTTAAAATAACTTTATTCATCATTGAAAATTACAACTTGAACACTTATTATATTATTTAATGATAAATCACAATTGTATTATTTATGGAGAATCTAAACATATTTAGTCAAAAAAGTGTTTTATGGTAAATCTATAAGTTTTAGATAAAATTTATTTTCATTAAATAAAAATATAGAACACTTTTTAAATTATAATATATTTTAATGAATTACTAAGTAATTTTTAGAATGGTCAGAATGTTTATTTTTCTATGAAATTTCTAAATTTCAATAAATAAGGATATTTTTTAAAAATAAAAAACTATAATATTTTGAAAATTATTTTATAAAAAAAATATTTTTGGACTCATCGTATCCAAATTAGGTTAGGGTGATTTTTTGGGAATTTTTTGACATCATTTATTTTTTGGTGAAAAATAGATTTTGCCACTTTAAGGAAGTACTATGATTTTATAAAATCGTTATTATGTCAGCATGGCTGAAAATTTAATGAAATATTTATTTAAAAAAATAAAATTTATTAAATATGATATTTAATTTATTAATTTTAATTTTAATTTCAAAATGTATACCATAATTTTTGGAACCAAGAATTGGAATTATAACATAAAAATTATTTATTTGAATTGTGTAAATTAATTAGGTGGTTTGGAAGGTTATTTTTTGTTTAGGAAGGTCATGAATGTCCAACCACTTTATACCACTACTTAATAATCCATAAAATCGGTTGGAATTTATGAAACTCACAAGTGGTTGGCTTATAAATTAAAATAACATATATTTTAACCCTTAAAACCACCCATGCGCCAGTATAAATACCACATTCCCCTCCTCAAGTTCCAAAAAACCATTTAGAAATATATCTCTCTCAATTAACCTTTCATGGGAATATCCATGGTTGTTCTATGGTTCTAAGGAGTTCCTATCTATCTTCAAGAAGCATCCTCCCAATGTAAGGTATTCTTTCCTCCACTTATTTCGATTCATGTTCTTATTTAGTATAAGTCTTTGATTTTAAATTTTTTATGTTTTAAAGTGATCTTAAATACCAATATTAGGGTGAATATAATTTCTTTTCAATGAAATACTTCATATCCCTATCATTATAGTTTCTTTTTGAAGTTGTTACTCTACTGAAATGAGGGTTCATCAACCCTCTTTTATGACTAATTTTTCATGAAATTTAAAATTCCTTCTTGTTTCAATATGAAATATTATCATTCATGATTGTTATTATTTCAATACTATGTCTTCAATTAGTGAAAAAAATACCCTCTCATTATACTACCTTCATAAGATGTTTTAATTATCATGGTTTCCCATATATATAAAACCATCCTAAAGTTGGTAAAGAAAAGTGTGTTTATTTTTTATAAGTAGTTACATACCTATCTGGATACTACAAGTGAATGTGGATATGGAACCTATGTACCTAGAAATAACAACACAAAAAACATTGTATTGAGTTAGACTCGATTGGGAACTGGTGCATGAAAATGGCCCTCGATGCACACCTGTTTTGACACTGCTGGGGGATTTTCTTTGGATAATTCACATACACATTATTTTCCATTATAAAGGATCAAAATAAATATTTATATTCAATTGATATCCCTATTAAATTAATCTACCCTTCAATGGTTATTGTAATTGTTCCATCAATTATGTCAATAACCTTATGCATTGTGAACATCTTATAGTTTCCATAGTTGAATATTGGATATTCATCAAGATAGCTACATTAGTCAACTGAAAGGGTTTCATTCATACCAATTTTTGTGACCAATGTTCATGTTCTCTTCCACTCTCCATCTTTATCGTGGACCTTATTCTTATTGTAAATTTTCATATTCCTGTTTATATATAGTATGGTGGAAATATGATCACCCTAGAGAATGATCTATCACATTAATTGTCTTCCCTCACCATCAGCTACGTGTAATATTTACATTCAAAGTGGATACAATTACATGATTCTTATAATATAAGGTTATTCACCTAGATAATCATATGTCGCTTTATTGAAAAAATCATTGACTAAATCTTATATTATTTACTTTATATGGTGTAAATAAAAAACAAAACATTATCTTGATAGGATCATATTTACAAATATTATTATCTTCATTGGACTCTATTTTATTTTACACAGGTTCATTCTATCATTACTGATGGATTTATGTATGTTTCCCCTATGTGTAATACGTGAATTAAGTAAAATTAATGGTTCACCATAATAGATCTCAAATAAAATGGGTAAAGTGATAGAATTTACAAGGGTAGGTTACTAAAAATAGATATTATAATTATCTGGTTAGTTGATTATCTCAAGTTAATTAGGTAAAGAAGTAATATTTATAGATGACATGTTCTTGATACCTTGGAATCATCCCATGATACTGTTTGTTGACACCTTGGTGAATAGCCTTGTTAATTTGAAGGGTTTCCCCTGATATCACTCTAATAAAATGGAGAGGAGCAGTTCTAAGTAGTTAATCTGGGTTGTATGTAATGTTTGAAGCCTACGGGAAATGAATTCCTCTAAAGCCTATGGGCCATGTAATACTTACGCCTACGGGCCTTGTAAGGGTTCCACCTCACCCCTTAAAAGGTGTATTATCAAATTCAATAAAAAATGAAGGTCTTCGAGCCATTGGATGGAATGATAATGTGGGTCTCCATAGATGTCCCAGTGGACTAGATGAACCATTATAGTAGTGGTTTAAATCATAGCTTAATTACATTATTGGGGATGTTGATCATGACCACATATCTATTGATGACTAATTGGTGATTGTGAATCTTATCACCTATAACATTAAATATACTCTTTATCTTCATTTAGGAAATGATAAAATAGAACTATTTTGGAAGTATAAGAGTGACCCATTTGGCTTGAAGAGTAATGAAGAACATTAAATATTTTCTTTTTCTTCATATGAAAATGGTATCAAAGACTTTTCAATTAATTATAAACCTATATCTATATGCACATTATTTTCTATTAATTATTCTTGATTGAGGTTATTGGAATGAGGTATCTTCAATCATTTCTCTTGCATGTTGCTAATTTTTTCTAGTTTTTATTCTTGGTTTTTATTCTAGTTAGTTTACAAGATGTTGTTGTACTTGAATTTGGTAATTTTCTATTTCTAGTATGATATTATTAAACAAGGTGATTTTTTGTGAGGTTTCCCACTAAACATCATAAAAGTGGATCATTATAAAAATATAAAATAATTTTGACAAAAAAATATCCTATAAAAAAATAAATAATAATTGGAAATATCTTATACCATCCATGTCAATGCATATACTCATACATCAAGGATTATATTCATCAGCTAATCAAACCACTAGAAGTATGTTAAAAAATTAATATAGACCAATCTATCACTAAAAGGTCCCTAAACTCACCTTAAAACTTAAATTCCATTCCTTCTAAGATACACCTTTCCATTAATTATTCACAAATCCCTTACCTATCCCTTTATCATGAACATAAGCATTGAACATCCACCTTGTGCATGTACAAGGAATGAGAATGAAAAATAGTGGGACCCCACCAATTGAACCCCTATAATATTTCACAATGCATATATGTGAATACATTCAAAATGTATTTAAAAAACCATTAACACTCATCACATAATAACCAATTCAATTCATCATACATTTACTAATCCTCCATGAAGCTCAACTCGTCCTGCTTTAGTTAGTATCAGAGAACCACACCTATCATAATTCAAACTATGTGGTACTATGAAAAATATGTTGGTACCCTAGTATAATAACTATTCACGTATAAATTTTTCAACTCACATGTTAGTACTATTGTCATATAAACTATCTGCACCATGAGATGCCAACGCACATATTGATCTTCATGTCATAGTAGTGATATATTGGAAACCTTAGCTCATAGTCTTGTCTCTAATCATTATAAAGAACCACACCATGGGAAGTCATAAATACTCATCACATCCCTAGTTATAAAAACAAACCACACGAAAGGAAATCAAGTCTAATTTTTTCCTCCCTATTTATAGTCATTTATTTTCATAGTTTTGAATAAACAAGCAATAACACTATGCATCATAAAACCCATATCTAATCCTTTGACCATAAGTTACCAAACTTAAAATGTTTTATATCCCAAAATAGTTTACTAATCCCTTAGAAAACACACATCACATCCCAATACTCGATAGATGGATGTTAACCATCCCTAGAACAACTCCCAACCTCCTCTCCCATAATCATCTTTCAGATGAACCACTAAGGTCGTGTGATACAACTCATTATTTGAATATCATAAATCTCAAATAAAAAATGTTAAACTATCATATAAATCATATTATCCTTGTTAGTTTAACACATGATATTATTTATGACCAAACTCATCTTATATTATTCAATCAAACACCCTATGGTTATCACATATCCCACACACATCATCTTTAGTTTTTCTATAAAATAAACCCTTGTGGGAAAACCATCATTAAGTAGATATTTAATTATTAAAATCTATATAAAATTGTATAATAAATCATATTTTCCCTCATGATTCTTTTCACAATGAGCTTGTACTTATATCAAAACTCACATCTAAGGTAAACCCATGGTCCCTATGCCCCACTGAGTCTCTTGACAGTATTAACATGATTGGTGAAATGATCATAAAACATTAACATATCCATAACACCCTCACTAGACTCACCAACATCATCCCAAGAGACCATCCTAAGTACCATAAATCATTTCTCATTGTCAAATATCCATTCATATTCTGACATTCAGAATAAACCAAAGGAGAACAACTAACTCGATCATCGAGTTATATTAAATTCAAAACACCACATGTGGAATGACTATTACAATACTAATAAGATATAACAATTTATATCTCAGTTATTAACCCTTTCAGATCACATTTTGGTTATTAAAGACTCAAAACCATATTTTCATACTAAAAATCAAATGAAACACACAATACAAATCATAATAATTTAAGGCCCACCAATATCATGATGTTACAAAATTTTGCATGCATGTTTTATCCATCCTCGATGCTAACTATATCATATCCCATCTTAACCAAAAATTAAAAAATCATTAAAATATTCTTAAAAATTATATATAATCATTCTAAATTGATTAAACTACCCATGGTGTTGCAATGTTGAAACTATAACCAAGAACATGTGTATAGTCCCTGACATTATCTCAATACTTGTATGAGAAACAAATATATGTTTCCCAACCTTTTTTATCATTAATTTTAAATATAAGTTGATTGAATTTCTTGTAGAACACACTGGTGACATGTATTCATCAAAATAGTGAATGAATGGGTGTTTTTATCATATATCAAACTCCACTTGTAATGGACCGAGTTGTTGGAGGACCATTACTTAGTAAAAATATGATGCTTGAGGTGTTCTGGGTGGTCTGGGAGGCCACCCCAACTTCTCGGTGAAGTTTGACCCATGGTAGGCTTACCGGTAGCCTTAACCTACCGGTAGTAGGCCTATCGGTAGCTCGGTCTATCGGTAGCCACAGCCTACCGGTAGTTCGGCCTACCGGTAGCTCGGTCTACCGGTAGCTCTCGACTACCAATCGCTGCACCATACCGGTATCTCTCGACTACCGGTAGTTGTACCTTACCGGTAGATCGGCTACCAGTCGCTGTCAGCCATCGGTAGCTCTCGGCTACCAGTAGCTCTTGCCTACCCCACGGATTTTTCCAGTAGCGCTGCTTTTTGCGCAAATCGAGTTTTAAACCCTATTTTTACCCCTTTAAGTTTGTTTTAAATCCCAGTAATGCCCATAAATGGTGTTTAATTAAATATTTAATTAAAGTAACCCGGTGTGTGTGTCGGTTTAAACTGCCCCAAAGGGTGGGGACCCTTTAATGACGTGTGGGGCCGCGTGGTCAACCCACAGCCCCGCTCCTTATGTGGTTTCGCATTCTTTATCTCAACCGTCCCCGGCCATTATATACTAAAGGGTTCTCCCTGGGTTTCTTTTTCTCGATCACCCTCCCATCTATTCTTCTACTCGTCCTTGAGTTTCCGAGGCCCCACCCCTGCAAATCGTGCATCTTCTGTTCCTGGCGCGTGAAGATAAACTTCAATCGTCGATCAATCAAGTAGGGTTTCACCTTCGTCTCTCCTTTCTATGTATCTTGCGGGGGTGGGTATGCTAGTGATTCTGTAGAATTGAATTAACCAAACTTTAAAGAACATAATAAATGGACTCTAAAGAATTAAGGGGAGGGGTGTGACCAATGATGATGCTCTGTTTTTCTCTCTTCCTTATTAATGATTTCTGAATTGTGCGGGTATATGCCTAATGAAAATCACGGTTGTTGGTGGTCTTTCTCTGTGCACTAACGAACCCATATATCTGGTGATGTTTTAATGGATTGTATTGTGGTTGTGATCCCTTGATGTGTAAAGGAAATTGGTTAATTACATATATTCGGCTAAATAAATTGAAAGCACCAGGATTAATCCTTTTTCTGTGATAACCCCGGTTAAAGTACAACGGAATTGGAATCATGGAGTGTGTTAAATCGTTTAAATCTGAAAATACCCGCATGGGACTTCTTTTCTTTAGTGGTAATGGTTTGATTGTTTTTCTTTCACGGGCCTATTGCTGGGTGATGTGGGTGGGGATGGGATCCCCTATTGTTATGGATTCGGTGGTTATGAATTTAAGGTCGGGTGGTTACCTAGATTATATCATGAATTGGGGAAGGATCCTCTGTTGTTGAGAAACCGTTGGATCCTGGATCTTGGGGACATGGGGCTGTATCTTGGGGTTTTCTTTGGTTCCAGTACTTTGAGGGATCTCCCTTACCCCTTTTTTTTTGTTACTTTACAAGAGAACCGGGTGTGAATGTTAAAGTTGATGTTTGACCGTACTCTTCCCTTAGCTTATGCGTATGCTTTCTAGTTGCCCAAGTAGGTGCAGAAACTTATTTAAATATTATTACTGAACATGAAACAAGGATGGGATAAATGGGTTTTGTTTTGGTGTGAGTTGTGACTTGGTCATGGTACTGATTATGTTCTTTAGGCAGGCTGAAGAAAAACCTAAACTTGGGAGAGTGCTTGTTACCTATATATATATACTTGTAGTTTTTTTGTTTCTTATTCACGCCCCACCCAAGTTGGGAACTTAGTGCCAAACACCCCCATTTCATGGGGGAGGGTGTTTTTCCCAAAACTTCTATGAGTGGTCGGTTATTAGCTCCTTTCTGCTCTCTTTCCCAGATATCCCAAGTATCCTCGGGCAGGCTGTGATGGTCTGAAGTCCATTATTAGCCCAAGAATCTTCGGGTAGGATGGTGTGGTGGTTGGCCCAGGTGTGTGTGGGTGGTTGGTTTCCCAAGTGTCTTCGGGATGAGTCCCAGGTGTCTTTGATCGTGGCAGCGGATCTTCTAGCCCAGGTGTCTTCGGGCGTGGCGGTGGTTGTTCTGCCTAAGTGTTTTCAGGCGTGGTTACGTGAGACAGTTGTGGCCCAGGTGTTTTCAGGCGGGGTTTGGCAGTGGGACTGCGTGAGGGTATGGCCCAGGTGTGTGTGGGTGGGGTGGGGTAGTGGGACTGCGGTGAGAATGGCGAGATTGGTTTGATGCGTAGGATGTCTTCAATAACCAGTAGGAAAGTGGTGCGGGGTACCCTAACATCGATGTGCAATTATTATATTTCACTTGACTTGCGTTATTTGGGGAGTGTGCCTTGGTGAGGCTTGGATGGTTAGTTTCCCTGTTAAGTGCTTGGTTATCTATTTTCTCACAGGGAATTAGTATGCCTCCCCACTTGTGCATGAGAGATTTAGATTTTTCCCTACTGAGTATACTTTTATGCTCACCCTACGTATATTAAAACTGTTTTCAGGTTTCCAGGAGGACTTCAGGGATCGCGCGGGACCATACTAGCACAGGACCTTTAGGACAGTTGTAGTTGTTGTTTTTCTTTCTTTGGTACTTTACCTTTGTATTCACTTTGTACTTTATGGTATTTACTTTTGGAACACGCATATGGGAATGGTTGTTTTGTCTTTAATTACACTTCTAGTTTTGGTGTTGTGAGATTTACTATCTTATCTCCCGATCCTATAAAAAAAGTGGGTAATGCCTTCCATTTAGTGAGTGATTCTATACCCTTGGCTCTGGTCGCCACTCTGGGACCTATTAAAGGCAGGTTTCGGGGGTCATTATCTCTCCTTCAACTTGAAGAAGGAAGGGCCTGGCAATCTGCTGACCCTTCCCTCCTTTTGCTGAAGGCAGGTCGTGACAGAATGGTATCAGAGGCAGATGGTTGAGAGATAGGATGGAGTCTAGAGTTAGGCACAGTAAGGACTGCATGGGATGGTAGGGAAGAAGTGTTGGGTGACCTTGGTGCGTGAATTAGGCCATGGAAGACCGGCTAGGACACGGGATTTTAGGGCCCCCCGTGATCCGATGCAAGGACTCTGGACCTACCGAATGACCAAGTGAGGCCACACTGATTTCAGGGTAGAGACCCTAGGAAAGTTACATGCATCATAATGACTTTTTTTCTCTTATTTCATGGGTGTTTTGGGAATTTAAGTCAATAAGAAGTTTAAGAAATTTTAAGAACAATATTCTGCACTCCTTGGGCTTAGGAACTCCTTGTTTACCTTCTAGCTATGGCACCTGGGAGGCGACCACGTGTGGTACGGGTGATCGAGGCCCCGGAGACTACCTTGGACGATCGGCAGAGATCTGATCGAGAGGAGGAGGACGACCAGTGGCAGAAGACACTTCGGGCCTTCTAGCAACGGACCCTCGAGAAGTATGAGGGCAGCACCTATGACATGAAGAGGGAGAGCTGGCTAGAGGAGCTGGTGATATCCTTTGGCCTGATTCGGGCCCCGACTGAGTACTGGGTTCCTCTGTCCGTCAGTCAGATGTGAGGAGTGGCACGTCAGTGGTGGACGCTTTACTTGGGGTAGAGGAGAGAGGTTGAGGTGACATGGGCTGATTTCGAGAGGGAGTTCCAGACAGAATTCCTCTCTTTGACGATGAAGACGGAGAAGAGGCAGGAGCTACTCTCCCTCCACTAGGGGAGTATGCCAGTAAGGGAGCTGGGAATCAATTTCAAGGACCTCCTATATTTTTCTCCGGACCTCTTTCCCGATGAGGAGTCTCGGTCAAGACATTTAGAGGAGGCGCTCCGACCCTCCCTCCACTATGATGTTACCCCCTTTACCCTGCCGACGTACTTGGAGGTCCAGAAGAAGGCTGAAGTGGTGTAGAGGATGCACGCTCTAGGAGGTGTGTCACGAGAGGGGATCCAGCTGGGACCATCGAAGGGGAAGGCCATCAGCAGTAGGCCTCCAGCGTCAGGACCCTCCAGGTTCTGACCAGCAGGGAGCAGGCCACAACAGTTTCAGTTCTGGTCCCCAGGTCCTCGCCCTTTTCCTTTGAGACCAGGACTGAGGTGCTTCATCTGTGGGAGCCATGGACATCTCCAGAGTCAGTGCCCGGACCAAGTACAGTACGGCGGTGGCGGACAGCCCCAGCACCCGGCCCAGTAGCATCTTCCATCTAGGCCTTTCCAGCAGCAGCAGCAGGGGCAGCGAGCTCCCGCTCCTCCGAGGGCAGACGTTGCAGGAGGAGACTGACCTCAGGGTGCTTCTCAGGGACCTCTACTGGGGCGTGGTTGGGGAGGTGGCCGATAGTTGAGGGGCATAGGAGCTAGGCATGGGAAGTTGCACGCCGCAGAGGTAGCAGTTCCAGTAGGACCGGAGTTCGTTCGAGGTACGATCAGTTTGTTTAGTACCCTTGCTTATGCCTTGTTTGATACCGGAGCTTCGCACTCCTTTTTTGCACCTAGTATAGCCCGTTCCTTGGGTCTAGATGCCAAGAGATTTCCAGTTCCCCTGGTGCTGAGCACACCAGTCGGAGGTCAGACCGACTTGTTATATGTTTGTCGAGGATGCAGACTGATGATAGGGCCACATCAGTCAATCAGAGATCTACTACTGCTACAGATACAGCCATACGATGTCATCTTAGGCATCGACTGGTTGTTCTATGTGTGTTCCATCATCGAATGCTTCTGAGGAAGGGTTGTGTTCTCAGACTTGGGCGGTCGGCGTGTTACCTTCACCGGTGAGCGGAGCAGTCAGAAGGGCAGCAGGCGAGAGGAACCCATCCTCTCCTTTTTAGTTGAGCTGTCAGTAGAGTCAGTAGATGCCAAAATGGTGGAGGTGCCAGAGATCATCTGTGAGTTTATGGACGTCTTTCCTAAGGAGGTTAAGACTCTACCCCCTCGACGGGATATCGAGTTTGGGATAGACTTGCAGCCGGGTGCTCATCCGATCTTGATGGCTCCTTATTGGATGGCACCTTCGAAGCTACAGGAGTTGCGAGTTCAGATTGATGATCTGATGAAGAGGGGTTATGTTCGACCAAGTGCGTCACCGTGGGGTGCTCCAGTCTTGTTCACAAAGAAGGCAGATGGTGGTCTCAGGTTATGAATAGACTACAGGAGGCTAAATCAGGTAACGATCAAGAATCGCTACCCTCTTCCGAGGATAGACGATCTTTTCGACCAGCTGAAAGGGGCAGGGTGGTTCTCGAAGATCGACCTGTAGTCTAGGTATCACCAGTTGAGAGTGAAAGGGAGCGACATACTGAAGACGGTGTTCAGATGCAAATATGGACACTTCGAGTTCGTAGTCATGCCCTTCGGTGTTACGAACGCCCCGGCTGTGTTCATGGGGCTTATGAACTCCATCTTTCAGGAGTACCTAGATCGGTTTGTAGTTTTGTTCATCGACGACATCCTAATCTATTCAAGATCAAAGGAGGACCATGCGGAGCACCTGAGGATAGTTTTGGAGGTCCTCTGATAGCACCATCTTTATGGGAAGTTGTCAAAATGAAAGTTCTGGATGCGGGAAGTGCACTTCCTTGGGAACGTAGTGTCCGGGCAGGGGGTAGCGGTGGACCCATCAAAGGTTGAGGTGGTTGTTTCTTGGGCAGCACCCAAGAATGTGGTGGAGGTCCGTAGTTTCCTCGGGTTGGTAGGTTACTATCGGAGGTTCGTACCCAACTTCTCCCGAGTTTCAGCCCCTTTGACAGCCTTGACCAAGAAAGACCAGGTTTTCATGTGGAGTGAGCAGTGCGAGGCAGCCTTCAGTTATCTGAAGGAGAAGTTGGTTAGTGCCCCAGTGTTGAGATTACCAGAAGAAGGGGCGACATATGAGGTGTTCTGTGATGCTTCAGGGCAAGGTCTCGGATGTGTGTTGATGCAGCAACAAGGGGTGATCGCTTATGGGTCTAGGAATCTACGCCCTCATGAGCGTAATTATGCTACCCACGACCTGGAGCTTGCAACGGTAATTTTTGTGCTAAAGTTATGGCAGCATTACCTCATCGGAGAATGCTTTGTGGTCTTCACGGAACAAAAAATATTGAGGTATATCTTCTCCCAGTAGGACCTAAACTTGCAACAGTGAAGGTGGGTGGATTTCCTCCATGATTATGACTTCGAGATTTCCTACACTTCAGGGAAGGGGAATGTAGTGGCCGATTCCTTGAGCAAGAGATCGCAGAAGGATGCAGTCCGAGAGTCGGTAGATTCCTGGAAGGCGATAGAGGAGTTGGCTGCCTTGCACCTGGATGCGAGGACGGATGGAGATAGAGATTGTCTGTATCAGATGATAGTGCAGTCTTCTCTGTTGAAGCAAGTGGAGGAGTCTCAGTGGGGGGACCTAGAGTGCGAGGTGATGCATAGCCGAGTTGACCAGAACAATGCTCTGGAAGGGTGGACGGAGGATGGTCAGAACCGGATGCTTTTCCAATGAAATCTGTTTTTTCTAGAGGCGATGCGTGGAGAGGTTCTTAGTGAGTTCCACAACTCGCCCCTAGCGTACACCCAGGAGTTTCCAAGATGTACAAGGGTCTGAAGAGACATTTCTGGTGGCCTGTAGTAAAGCGAGCAGTGGCAGAGTTTGTGGCCAAGTGCCTAATGTGTCAGCAGGAGAAGGCTGAACACCATGTTCCAGGTGGCCTGTTGCAGTCTCTGGATGTCCCCGAGTGGAATTGGGAGGACATCTCGATGGATTTCTTCATGGGACTACCTAAGGTTCAAGGGGGATACGATTCCATCTGGGTAGTAGTGGACCGATTGACAAAGTCGGCTCACTTTTTGGTGATTAAGGTGTTGAGTACAGTGGATGATTTGGCACGAAAATACGTGGATGAGGTGGTGTGGTTGCATAGAGTTCCAAGATCCATAGTCTCGGATAGGGATGCACGGTTTACCTCACGATTCTGGAGAGGATTGCAGCATGCTTTTGGCACCCAGCTACGTCTTAGCACTGCTTTCTATCCCCAGACGGATGGGCAGACAGAGCGCTCCATCCAGACCTTGGAGGATATGTTGCGGACATGTGTCCTGGACTCAGGAGGATCGTGGGTGCGATACTTACCTTTGATAGAGTTCACCTACAATAATAGCTATCACTCTACCATTGGTATGGCCCCATTTTAATCCTTGTACGGGAGACCATGCCGCTCACCTGTGTGTTGGACCGGAGTCAGAGAGGCGGGAATACTTGGCCCGGAGGTGGTGCAGAGCACGACAGAGAAGGTTCAGCTTATATGGGAAAGGATGAAGGTGGCCCAGGACCGGAAGAATTCATATGCTGATACAAGGAGGAGGCCCTTGGATTTTGAGGTTGGAGACCACATGTTCTTGAAGGTCTCCCCTCGGCGTGGACAACAGAGGTTCGGCATGGGGAGTAAGCTTTCTCCCAAGTTCATCAGACCCTTCGAAGTGTTGTGGCGGGTCGGTGAAGTGGATTATCAGCTAGCGTTACCAATGCCGCTACTAAGGATACATGACGTCTTCCATGTGTCCCAGCTCTGAAGGTATCTACACGACGATTCACACGTCCTCGACTGGGGAGAGCTAGACATCCAGGACAACGTGACCTTTGTGGAAAGACCAGTGATGATCGAGGATTGTGAGGAGAAGGTACTTCGTGGGTGAACCATTACCTTGGTTCGTGTGTTATGGAGACATGGTGGGCTTCAGGAGAGTACGTGGGAGAGGGAAGCATAGATGCGCGCCCAGTACCCAGAGCTGTTTTGACTCCCTTGTTTTGTTCTGATCTTGTTGAGATGTTTAACCTGGTGCTCGAATTTATGTGGAATGATTATTTTGCTTATCCATGAAATGATGTGTTCCATGTCCCTGTGTGTGTGTGTCTCAATGTGTGATGATGGGAAAAAAAGCTGACTGCTAATCAGGACGCATTAATGTGGATGCGATTAAACTCGTGTGGGCGAGTCAATGCCGCCCAAAGCGGATAATATCCTGACATGTAAGAGGGGATTTCCAGACTCATGAATTAGTGTTTCTGGATGTAAATGAGGTTCACTCCTAAGAGATATCTTTCGAGGTGGTTGCTCGGACCCTCTCTTTCCTTATGGGTTGTCTTGATTCTCGAGGATGAGAATAGTTTGAGAGGTATCTGATGTAATGGTCTGGGTTGTTGGAGGACCATTACTTAGTAAAAATCTGATGCTTGAGGTGTTCTGGGTGGTCTGGGAGGTCATCCCAACTTCTCGGTGAAGTTTGACCCACGGTAGGCCTACTGGTAGCCTTAGCCTACCAGTAGCAGGCCTATCGGTAGCTCGGTCTACCGGTAGTCGCAGCCTACCGGTAGCTCGTCCTACCGGTAGCTCGGTCTACTGGTAGCTGCAACCTACCAGTAGCTCTCGACTACTCGTGGCTGCACCTTACTGGTAGCTCGGCTACCGGTAGCTATCATCCACCAGTAGCTCTCAGCTACTGGTAGCTCTTGCCTACCCCACGGGTTTTTCCAGTAGTGCTCCTTTTTGCGTAAATCAAGTTTTAAACCCTGTTTTTTCCCATTTAAGTTTGTTTTAAAGCCCATTAATGCCCATAAATAGCGTTTAATTAAATATTTAATTAAAGTAACCTGGTGTGTGCGTTGGTTTAAACCGCCCCAAAGGGCGGGGACCCTTTAATGACGTGTGGGGCTACGTGGTCAACCCACGACCCCGCTCCTTACGTGGTTTCGCATTCTTTATCTCAACCATCCCTAGACCTTATAAACTAAAGGGTTCTCCCTGGTTTTCCTTTTCTCGATCACCCTCCCATCGATTCGTCTGCTTGTCCTTGAGTTTCTGAGGGCCCACCCCTGCAAACCGCGTATCTTCTGTTCCCGGTGCGTGAAGAAAAACTTCGATCGTCGATCAATCAAGTAGGGTTTCACCTTCGTCTCTCCTTTCTGTGTATCTTGCAGGGTGGGTATGCTAGTGATTCTGTAGAATTGAATTAACCAAACTTTAAAGAAGATAATAAATGGATTCTAAAGAACAAATGGGAGGGGTGTGACAGATGATGCTACTCTGTTTTTCTCTCTTCCTTATTAATGATTTCTGAATTGTGCGGGTATATGCCTACTGAAAATCATGGTCGTTGGTGGTCTTTCTCTGTGCACTAATGAACCCTTACCTCTAGTGATGTTTAAATGGATTGTATTGTGGTTGTGATCCCTTTTTGTGTAAAGGAAATTGGTTAATTTCGTATATTCGGCTAAATAAATTGAAAGCATCAGGATCAATCCTTTTTCTATGATAACACCGGTTAAAGTACAGCAGAATTGGAATCATGGAGTGTGTTAAATCGTTTAAATCTAAAAATACCCACATGGGCCTGCTTTGATTTGGTGGTAGTGGTTTGATTGTTTTTCTTTCATGGGCCGATTGCTGGGTGATGTGGGTGGGGATGGGATCCCCTGTTGTTACAGATTCAGTGGTTATGAATTTAAGGTCAGGTGGTTACCTTGATTATATCACAAATTGGGGAGGGATCCTCTGTTGTTGAGAAACTGTTGGCTCCTGGATCTTGGGGACATGGGGCTGTATCTTGGGGTTTTCTTTGGTTCTAGTACTTTGAGGTATCTCCCTTACCCCTTTTGTTATTGTGACTTTACAAGAGAACTGGGTGTGAATGTTTAAGTTGATGTTTGACCGTACTCTTCCCTTGGCTTATGCTTATGCTTGCTAGTTGCCCAAGTAGGTGCCGAAAATTATTTAAACATTATTACTAAACATGAAATAGGGATGGGATAAATGGGTTTTGGTTTGGTGTGAGTTGTGACTTGGTCATGGTACTAATTATGTTCTTTAGGCAGGCTGAAGAAAAACCTAAACTTGGGAGAGTTCTTGTTACCTATATATATATACTTGTAGTTTTTGTGTTTCTTATTCGCACCCCACCCAAGTTGGTCACTTAGTGTCGAACACCCCTATTTCATGGGGGAGGGTGTTTTTTCCAACACTTCTATGAGTGGATGGTTATTAGCTCCTTTCTGCTCCCTTTCCTGGATAGCCCAAGTATCCTCAGGCTAGCTGTGATGGCCTGAAGTCCATTATTAGCCCAAGAATCTTCGGGCAGGATGGTGTGGTGGTTGGCCCAGGTGTGTGTGGGCAGGTGGTTTCCCAAGTGCCTTTGGGATGAGGCCCAAGTGTCTTTGGGTGTGGCAGTGGATCTTCTAGCCCATGTGTCTTGGGGCGTGGCGGTGGTTGTTCTGGCCTAGGTGTTTGTAGGCGTGGTTACGTGAGACAGTTGTGGCCCAGGTGTTTGCGGGCGGGGTTTGGTAGTGGGACTGCGTGAGGGTATGGCCCAGTGTGTGCGGGCGGGGTGTGGCAGTGGGACTTCGGTGAGAATGGCGGGATTGGTTTGATGCGTAGGATGTCTTCAATAACCAGTGGTAAATTGGCGCGGGGTACCCTAACATCGATGTGCTATTATTATATTTTACTTGACTTGCGTTATTTGGGGAGTGTGCCTTGGTGAGGCTTAGGTGGTTAGTTTCCCTGTTAAGTGCTTGGTTATCTCTTTTCTCACAGGGCATTAGTATGCCTCCCCACTTGTGCACGAGAGCTTTAGGTTTTTCCCTACTGAGAATACTTGTATGCTCAGCCTACGTATATTAAAACTGTTTTCAGGTTTCCAGGAGGACTTCGGGGATCACATGGGACCATACTAGCGCAGGACCTTTGGGACAGTTGCAGTTGTTGTTTTTCTTTATTTGGTACTTTACCTTTGTATTCACTTTGTACTTTTTGGTATTTACTTTTGGAACATGCATATTGGAATGGTTGTTTTGGCTTTACTTGCACTTCTAGTTTTGGTGTTGTGAGATTTACTATCTTATCTCCCGATCCTATAAAAAAGGGGGTAATGCCTTCCATTTAGTGAGTGATTCTATACCCTTGGTGCTGTTCGCCACTCCAGGACCTATTGAAGGCATGTTTCGGGGGTCATTATCTCTCCTTCAACTTGAAGAAGGAAGGGCCTGGAAATCTGCTGACCATTCCCTCCTTTTGCTGAAGCCGGGTCATGACACCACTTTTAATTGAACACAAAATTATCATCATTTTGTATTTATTTTAGCGTGATTTAATGAAATATATCATCCACTCCATATCTTGGAACAACTCAAATAAGAGAAAAATCATGAAAAAGAGGAAAGAAAGAATAAGAGGGATGATTTTACCATATTTAGTGTGAGAAACTAAACCCAAACCATCCTATATTTATAGGGAACTAAAATATGAAGAAGAGGTGAAATAGAGTGGCCATCGGATTCATTTGGTTGGATAGACCTTGAAAATCCCAAACGGGCTTCTAAAATAGAACATTGTATAAGTTAAAAATGACCATTTCATAAAGGGAGTTGAGGTCCACCACCAAACACTAGGTGGAAACCCATCAGGATTCTGATAGGCAACCACCAAGATCTCATTGGTAGGAGTGGTGCCAAAATGACACTTCCAACCCACCAAAATCATAGTAGGATGCACAAATCATTCTTTGGGTTATATTTATACCTATTAAATGAATTTTAATTATCTAATACCTAAAAACTATCATTGATACTTTTAGTCCCATTTTTCCTTTTTGAGACCTCTATTAAAACACACCAAACATGTCAATAACTCCATCCCTATATACAAATTCAAAAATTCATATTCACGCTAGCTCTAGGTTTAAGGGTGTCTTGTCCTTTTACTATTACACTAGAACACAATAGTTAGTGTTATTACCCTATACTAGTATCTTCTTTATATGAAAACAACCTACACTTTATTATGAATTTTCTCAGTTATAACATATATAACACCATGAATTTTTTGTATACAAAGATATTCTAAACCAGAATTATCTAAAAACTATACATATTTATCCTAAGGAAATCACCCATATTATGTAATAACATGATATTTTAAGAAATATTTATTTTAAAATAAATTCAATTTTTTTGATATCTTATGATTCACACAATACTGATTTTAAATAAACAATATATTATTGAAATATTGTTATTTAATGTGATAGTTACCGCCTAGATGTTGGATTAGTGAATATTAATATGACTAAATTAATTATGAAATATCAATATTTTAAACATGTATAAAAGGTTATAAATTAATTAGAAATGAAACAAATATTTTAAACATAATGAGAGGTTTTTCTACAAGAATGTTTTTATGTGCGCAATGTGTTTTCATATAAATATATTAAATTAATCACTATGGGTGAATTATTTTAATAAAATTTAAATATTATATATAAAATAAAAAAAATTAATATTCATCTATTTTTTTAGAAATTGGATAATAATAAACCCGTTTTTAATCTTAAATTTTTATTTTTCTAAAAAATGGGTTTTTTTATATTTTACACACTTATTATAAAATGAATTTCTTCTACTTATAAGAATTAAATCTTGAAAAATGGATCCCATATTTAGAATCGAGTGATGAATATTTGGTAAATATTTCCTTTTTTATTTTTGGTCATTATGAGTATAAACCCTATGAAATTTTTGTCACCTCGATAAGGGTAAAATAGGGACAAAACACTGGGATAAGGATTTAAAATTTCTATAACACTTTCCATTATCCTATTGGGTGCGTTTATTTTTGAAAATTACACTTAATTATATATTATATGGACACTTTGTTCCGTTTTTCTTTGATTATGGAATTTATATTATTTTAAGAAAAAAATAAATACCAAATTTCACTCTCATGACTTTAATATTTCAATTTTTTTACATAAGGATAATAAGAGGATATGTTTAGTTATAAAAATTTATATTAAATATGGAAAAGTGAAGAAAACATTCATGCATGTATAACCTACTATCTCCATGAATGATGTGATTTATTTCTCCATCATTAACCTTTATTGATTAATATATATATATATAATAAATATATATTATATTTATGTCATGATTAAAATTCTGGAGAGTATAGAACTAATATCAAATTATATGGACTAGAACTACCGAATGGAATTCATTTGAAAAACTAAATAGTTAACATCTAGAAACAATGATTTTAATAAATAATTATTAATAAATGGGAGTTAAAATATTATAAGTGGATCGTATATGAAATTATATATATTTTAATGATTATGTATATCATTATAATAAATTTAAATTTATTATAATTGTGGCTAAGATTCTTTTGAATCAAGTCAAACACGAGGTAATCATATTTTTTTCTACAATCTCATTGTTTACTGGGATTATTTTTTATAATGTTTCCAATGATGAAATTTCATGATCTCCCTCTACATAATCTCATTATTTTTATAATATCATGGTTATTTATGTGTATTACTTTATTTTTTTTATTTTTTTATTAACCCACTTATTCTATTTGGCTTGAGAATATAATGAATCATTACTTTTCCTTAAGGGACATCCCCAAGACGCCAAAGACTGGCAATAAATGCCGAAGGGTTTCAAATGAAAGTGGGGGACGATTTACCCTTTAAGAACTAAAACCATTAACCCAGTAAACCATAAAAAAACAACCCACTATATGATACATGAATAAATGAAAGACAACTCAACCACTTCCTTTATATAAAAACCAAACCAAAGTGTACCGCAGAAGAAGACAAAGAAACTATCAAAGTAAATAGCAGAAATAAAACTAATCAACTTAAATATAAAAACAAGACTCCATGCCCCACCATCTTCATTCTCTAATAACCAAACAACCCAAGTATCACGAGGTGGTATTAAATACGTGTGAAACTTTACCTTGGCCCATGCCCCGAAATATAGCATCTAAAAAAGCACCAAAGTTTCAAAGCAGGGGTGAGTATAAAACTTAGTATGATTTCCTCAATGACTTCCCTACTCACACCACTAGGATAGAAAGGTTAGAAACATTTATATAAATCATTTTATATAAAATAATTTCCCAAAACAATTTATAACTAAATATAAACATGTTCCAAAACCATTGATAACCAAAAGTACACAAATGATACTTTAACCAATTTTCCAGAGAGTCAAGTTTCTAGAAAAAACAAACAAGGCTTTAAATTCATCCCACAATAACCTTTTTGCATAACCATCCCGTGGTTCACAACACACCCACACATGCATGATTTGTTTCGAAATTTCCATACTCATGAGTGGTCTATCGTCCAATCACCTTGTGTCCCAATGACATACCCCCTGATCCAAGGTCACACACCTTGTACCCCAATGGTAAACATCCCAAATTCAGAGGCATCTCAAGCATGAACTCACACAACCTGATATATTCCAAACCATTCTGAATCAGTAATTCAAACCATTTCAATAAAACTGTACTTTTATTGAAAACCAATGAACAACCAATTTCAAGAAACCAATTCATTTCAATAAAATATTACCATTTATTGAAGATATTTTATCAAATCTATGTTCTACAATTCTAGAAAAAATCCCCATTTTAAAACCCATATTTTAAAACCAATAACAAAAGCATTTTATTCAAAACACCCAACTTTCCATATTTCCATAATTTTCTAAACCATCATAAAAGAAAGTTTCCAACAATTCATAAACAGCCAATTAACAGTCAATTAATCACAAAATATTCAATTTGAAATCATTCCAATCAGTTCTACTAAGTGGATTTGAGAGTGAATCCACCTACCTCGAAGGTTTTGACAAAAACCAAAAACGGATGAAGAACACTCAAGAAACTGAGTCGATTCTCCATGAAACCATCTTAGATCTCTTCTCCTATCAAGATCAAGACCAAATATCAACTTATTTGGAATCCAAACTCATATATATACCCATAACAGGCATAGATATGAAAAAATAAGAAGAGAGGAAAAGTAGATCCAAGTAGATCTAAGATAACATGACAAGAATGATGAAGAACGTCACTTACTACAAGAATCAAGCTTGAAAACACCAAAGGAGGGATCCAGATTGGTTCCAAAACACTTGGGAGAGGTTATCCTACCTTCAATGGAGTGGAATCTCTAATTAAGGGTGCATGGGAGAAAAAATGAGCAATTTATGTCAAAAATGAGTGAGATCCTATTTTTAAGGATCAATATTTGACTCTGCGCATGGTTTGAAAAACTGTAAGCTAACAGTGTGTTAGCTACTGCCTTCCAGATCTCCCTACATGGCCTCCTCACACAATCTCCCTAAACAGTTGGAAAATTGTGGGAAAAAATTCCCAAATTAGTTTATAACTAACATAGAATGACAAGTTTCCCCCTATACTGTCAACCAGAATCTCTTCAGGATGTTCCGGTTTGGATCCAAACCATTGATCCTTTCCATTCCCATATTCCTACACAAGTGTTGTCTTTAGATACTCCCATGTTGAACCTTGAATAGCACTCAACCATGTCAAAAACCAAATCAAAACTATGTTCTTCATAGAAATTTCTGCTAGAGGGTTTCATATCTTATGTTGTCCGGCTAAATAAGAAATCAGTGTCCAGCTTTGTGATCCATCCAAAAGGATCCTCTCCTGAGAACCAAGGTATATCAACTTTCTGGGACACGCTTTTTAGTACTTCATAAATAGAGTCTCCTATATTTAGATTCCATCTCTTTTACTTCCATCCTTCGCATTTTTTCCTTTACTACCGCACATAAATGTAGAAATTGATTTACTCTATTTTTCTAAAACAAAATTGTGTTCCTCTTACATCTCGAGCCCCTGGAAATCCTTTTTTGTTTTCTCCTCCAAATAATACCTCTCTTGAATCAACCAAAAATTTCATTGAGGGATCGGGGTCATGCGTCATTAAGACACAAGGTGATTGGATGAGAGACCGCTCATGAGTATCGAACTGTTGAAATGAAGCATGCATATGTGGGTGTGTTGTGAACCATGGGATGGTTATGAAAAAAGGTTGTTGGGGTGATTGGATGAGATACCACTCACCAGTCCTATTTCCCTTCCGTATTATAGGATGGTACCAACAGAATTAAGGGAATTGAAGGTACAGTTGGAGGAGCTAGAAAGCAAAGGTTTCATTCGGCCAAGTACGTCTTTATGGGCAACACCGGTTTTGTTCGTAAATAAAACATATGGAACTATAAGGCTGTTTGTGGATTATCATAAGCTTAAAAAGTTAAAAATGATAGCTTTAAAATTATGGTATTGTTAAAAATGATAGCTTTAAAATTATGGTATTGTTTTCCCAAACTGTGCACTCTCTCAAGGAAAACTGTGCAAAACCAAGTAGCAGGATATTGCACGGTCGGTGCATGGTTTGGAAAATTGTGTGCCCACTTAAGAGAGACCATGCATCCCATTTAAAATAGGCACACATCTAAGGCACACAGTTTGGTCTAACCAAGCAACCCTATCTAGGAAATTGTGCATATAGGATTTTTTTAATCTGCATTTTAATTTTAAAATACCTAAAACCCTATTTTCAGGTCCCTGGAAGACCGGTATGACCAAAAATCAATTTTTCCTTCCTTGAGAGCTCCCAAGAATAGTTTTTTCCTCTTCAAAACCCTCCCAGAAGTGAATTGAAGCTTGGATAATGGTGGTTGATCCTCTCTTAGTTAGTTTCCTCTTCCCATTCTCTATCTTTCACACTCTCACTTTTCTTACCTAGGGTTTTGTAGATCTCTGTGTTGGTTAGAGGATATAATTCCCTCTGTTTAGGGATCTTAAATATAGGTTTGATTCCCAAATTATGTTGGCTTTGTTCTTTGTTGGAGAATCCTGAATAGGGTTTGGTGATTCGAGATCCCGTGATCCCAAGGTAGGTGGTTCCATTATGATACCCAATTTTTATTAACCCTAAATTGTTTGATTATTGATTTAAATTCATTTACTATTATAAATAAATAAAAAATCAGTTGATTGATTAAAAACTCAATTCCACAGAATTGGGCTTTTGGGAAATTGAATTTTGGCATGAAATTGGGAAAAACCCCAATTCTATTGAATTGGGAAAACCCCCGATTCCATTGAATTGGGGTGTGATTGTGAAATTTATGGAAATTTGTGAGGATTTAAATTGTTGGATTTAAATTGTGAAATTGATGGAAATTGTTTCAATTAAATTATTTAATTTAATTTTAGGAATTTAATTGTGAAATTGATTTGTGAATTTATTTCAAATTATTATTTGGGAAAAATTGTTTAAAAGGTTTTTAATAGAAACATTTGGATTTTATCTTGGAAAAATGCATGTTTTGATTAAAAACTTGTTTTGGTTTTTAAATTGAAAATTAAAAATTTTGAAATGGGAGAATGGGATTTAATTGTATTTTATGATTTCTTAAAACAAATTATTCATCATCGATTTCTACTATAACACATGAAAGATTGGATGGTTAGTGGGTTATTTGGGACAAAAACACTAGGATGGGAATTCCCTAGCACCGGATTGACATTTTACAACACTAAAAAAAGACTTTTTAGCACATCTTATACCTCATTAGGACATAAATGAGTCCTCTCTTTCCAGTGTCGAGGGACGTGTGTACACATTGGGTCTATTATCACATGAGGATACCATAACCTGGAACTATTATACCTCTTGATAGATGACCATGTTGATCTCTTGTTTATATATGATATATAAATATATACCAATATTTGTAAAATGTTTTATATTCCTTAAAATTTATATAAAATGTTTTATATAAGATGTTTATTTAAGCCATTTTTTTGAAATCACTTCAATCATTTGAAATGTATTCCATCATTTGAATTTTAAATCATGATTTTTTTTAAATATTCTCTTGAAATGTCAAACTTTTTTATTTGAAAATTGAAATATCTTTATTTGGTTAATTAAATATCAGCATCTTATTATGGAATCCTTGGTGAGACCCTACTGGGCTTTCATCTCACATCTTATCTATGCCTTTAGGTGTTTGTAGATTATCTTCTTCTATGTTCGAGCAGGGGTAAAGCACCACTTAGAGGTGGTTCTAGTTGTTGATCTGTGTACTTGGAGAGTTACCTCCTTTGGGACTTAGGTTGTTCTTTCATTTTTCTGGTACTTTTTTTGTAGTACTTTGGGTTCTTTATACCTATTTTACTTCTAGTAAACTTATCCATGTAGATTTCTTCTTATATGCATATTGTATTTTTATATTGATTTTTTAATTTTGTGGAAAATTTGTTCCAACTTTAATTTTGTATGATATTAGGTTCCAGTCGTCAAATCGTGGGGATCGGGAATGCACTTCAGGCCATGTCAGTGTCGATTCAGTTATCGAGTTACCAAGGTACATGGGCTAGTTCGTGACAACATGGTATTAGAGATCCAGATTGAGCTTTTTTCTTGATGTCAGTATGCTTTATATAATATTATCGGGACTTAGGAAGTTGTTTTGATTGAGTGTTTGGCCATCTCTAACCATAATGAACCTTAAGTCACCATGGGTGGTTTGGGAAAGATGTCTTTAGGATTAGTTCTAGTCTTTTCCCTACTTTTGATTTGGATATATTGAAATCCAAATCTTGTTTGTTCTATATATTGGGATTAATTTCCCACATTGCTATGTTTGAGTGGTAATCTAATCTCTTCTTTGTTGTCTGCTAATGTTGTGTAGCATAATTCCTCTGAGAAGATGTGTGAATAGAATCCAGGAGGAAGCTACTGCTGAACCTCAGTGAGCAAATCCCCTTGTGGACCTGAGTCTGGTTGAGGTGATCATGAATACTATCCAAGATTTGGGATAGACACCTGCACCAATTCTTGTTTAGGCTCCAACTATGGAATCTCGAAGGGATTATCTTTGGAATAATTCTTAGGAATTCCTTTTCCATAATCTAGTAGCGTTCAAGGGATCAAATAATCCTTAAGAGGCTGAGGAATGGTTGAGAAGGATGGAGCGTTTGTTTTGGTTCTTTGAGACATCTGAAAAAATCAAGGTTAAGTATGTCATCTTTGTGCTGGAAGGACTGACCAGGAGATGGAGGGACACTATGGTGACGGTGAAGAAGCATGAGGGATTAGAGTAGAAATACTTCGAAGTTATTTTCACCAACCATTTCTATCCATAGTTGATGTTGTTAGCTAAGGCCACTAAGTTTTTCAAACTCGAGCAGGTTGAAAACACTGTGACAGAATATGAAAATCGTTTTGCTGAGATTGTGCAGTTTTCACCTGAGATAGTATCAAATGAGAATATTAAGGCTCGACGGTACTATTTGGTACTACAATCTGATATTCATTCTCAGATTTTCTTGTTGAATTTTTCTTCTTATGCTGATGTGATGGATAGAGCACTAATGGTAGAAATAGACCTGGATGGAAAGTCAGGGTTGTCAAGAGTTTCTTTCTCTCCCAATGGCAACATGGGTTCCATCAAAATAAAGCGGAAGCGTAATGATTCTCATGGTGGTTCTCGATAGCAGGGTTTCTCTAAACCTCTGACAGTGCCTAGAAGAGGCCCGTTGATTTTCTACCAGTGTGGAAAGCTAGGGAATTCAATGAGGGTTTTCACTAAGACACCTAAGGTATGTGGTTATTATGGGAACTCAGGTAACTTATAGAAGTTATATCATATTTATTCCACTCTGCATAGTGGAACTAGATCATCAACTCCTTATAAAACTATAGGGAAATCAGACACTTTAAGGACAAAGGGATTATAGCCACAGGCATCTGGAACAAATCTTCTTCACATAGTGGAAGAGTCTCCAGAGGAAGTGGATAGGGGTCCAATGACCGTGAGAGGTACCATCACTATAGCTTCGTCATTAGTGACTGATTTATTTGATACTGGTGCATCTCATTCATTTATTTCTACTTGTATTGTTAATATGATAAATCTTCATATGGAGCTTTTATCTTATGTGATGGGTATTACTACACCCTTGTAATGAAGAGAGAGTAGGGTCTCTATAGTACCACTTGTTTTTTCTCTCTATCAGATGTTGAGATTGCTTGGAGTTTTCTAGTTCTCGACATGAAACTACTTGAAGTCATTTCTGAGATGGATTGGCTCATTACCAACAATGCTCAGATTGATTGTTATCTTCAACAGGTCTTTTTCACTACACCTGATGGTGTGTGCCGTGTCTTCTAGAGAGAATGGGACCCAAGTTCAAGTAGAGGCTGATCTTCTTATCCAGATTTGGGGAAAGTGATATTCATGTTCGCCTTTGATCTGGAGCAGTGATATTCCTCTAATTTACATTGAGTTTCCCGATGTGTTCCCTTATGACTTATCTGGTTTGCTACCAATTAGGGAGGTAGAGTTTTCTATTGATTTAATGTCGGGTACACAACCAGTTTTTATTCCCTCTTACTACATGGAACCAGTTAAAATGAAAGATATAAAGACTCAGTTGGATGATCTTCTAGAGAAAATATTTATACGCCCAAGTGTGACACCTTTGGTGGTGCATGTTCTCTTTTCTAATAAGGATGATGGTTCACTGCACCTTTGTGTTGATTATCAAAAACTCAATCAAGTTACGATAAAGAACATGTATCTATTTCCATGGATTGATGACTTATTTGATCGATTGAAAGGGGTGAAGTGGTTCTCAAAGATTGATCTTTGGTTTGGCTACCATCAGTTGAGGATAAAAGAATCTGACATTCATAAAAATACCATTTAGAGCAGGTACAACCATTATTAGTACCTTTTCATACCTTTTGGTATAACCAATGATCCTATAGTCTTTATGGATTTAATGAACATGATTTTACACAAGTACCTTGATACCTTCATGATAGTCTTTGTGGATGACATCCTCATTTACTTTACATTTGAGGAGGATCATGTGCATCGTCTGAGATCAGTTCTGGAATTGTTGAGAAATCACCGAATTTATGCCAAGCTTTCAAAATGTGATTTCTGGATCTGGGGAGTGAAGTTCTTGGGACACTTGGTGTCAAAATATGGTATTTCAATTGATCCAGAAAAGGTAAAGGCTGTTATGAAATGGGAAAACCCGTGAAATGTTTTCGAGATTCAGAGCTTCTTGGGTCTAGATAGGTATTATCACCGGTTCATTAAGGACTTCTCAAAGTTGGCTTCTTCGATGATTGCTCCTACTCAGAAGGGAGTAAATTTTTCTTGGGATGAAAAATTTCAGAGTTCTTTTGTTAAGTTGAAACATATTTTGACTACTAAAATGGTGTTGACTCATCTAGAGGTCGGGCGGGGCTATGTGTTATTTTTTAATGCATCGGGTTTAGGTTTGGGTTGCATTCTTATGCAAGTTGATCACGTCGATGCTTATGGATTTCATCAACTTAGGCCACATGAGAAGAATTATCCAACTTGTGACCTTGAACTTGAAGTTGTGATGCACACACTTAAGAGTTGGCAGCATTAACTTTATGGAGAAAGGTTTACCGTTTTTTCATACCACAAGAGATTGAGTTATATCTTCTCTCAAAAAGGTTTGAATCTCAACCAGAGGCCTTGGGTGGAATACCTATAATATTTTGACTTTGACATCACCTATACCCCGGTGAAAGGGAATGTCATTGCAAATACTTTAAGCAATAAAATTCCAATACAGACCATGAAGGAATCATCGGAAGAGTGGAACTTGATAGTTCTTTTTGTACAGTTGTATATTGGAGTCAGGGAATCAGGGGTTGAGGTTTCTTTGACCAGTGTCCATTTGACATCCTCTCTTATCAAGATGATTCTTCAGGATTAGAATCTTGATGATGAGTTCTGTAGCATTAGAGACTCTCTTTATAGTGGGGATACTGTTCTTGACTGGTCATTCTCCACTGAGGGCATTCTATGCTATCAAAATCACTTTGTTGTGTCGTTAGTGGTAAGAAAATTTGTTATGGGGGATTGCCATAATTCCTAGTAGGAAGTGCACCCAATAACCATGAAAATGTTCTAAAACATGCAGTGGTAGTTATGGTGGCTAGGTATGATATGGGGAATTGATTAATTTGTCTCCCATTGTTACACTTTCCAACAGGTCAAGACCAAGCACCGAAAACTTTTGGGTTTTCTTTAGCCACTTCCAGTCCCTACTTGAATGTGGTATGAGATCTCTATGGACTTTTTGGTTGGGTTGTCATGTACCCAGAGAAAGAAGAATGTGATATGGGTTGTGATTGATCGGCTGACCAAAATGGATCACTTTATAGCCATTCATGATGCAACCAAATTTGAGGAGTTGGGAAATCTTTATGTGAAAGAGATCATTCATTTGCAAAGAGTACCATCCATTATAGTCTATGATAGGGATCCTCGGTTCACTTCTTGTTTTTTTAAAGGCCTTCAGGAGGCACTGGGATCTTAGGTTCTTTTGAGCATGGCATACCATCCATAGTCAAATGTCCAGACAGAAAGAGATATACAAATTCTTGAGAATATGCTTCACGCTTGTGTTCTCGACTTTGGTGGGGCTTGGGATGATCATTTGAGGATACTTGAGTTTTCTTATAACAATAGTTACTATTCTGTTATCAAAATGGATCCTTTTAAGGACTTGTATGGTCAGACTTGTAGATCTTTGTTGTGTTGGTTAGAGATTGGTGAAAGTTCCTTGGTTGGACCAAGCTTGGTTCAAGAGATGATAGAAAAGATTTAGTTGATTCGTCAAAGAATTTTAATGATACAAAGCCGGTATAAATCTTATGTTGATCATCTCTATAGACCATTGGAATTATTAGTTGGTGAATAGTTATTCTTGTAAGTTTCACCTTAGTTGGGTCATCAATGGCTTAGGAGGCAAGGGAAGCTTGATCCTAAATTTCTGGGACCTTTTGAGATTGTTGAGCAGGTGGGAAAAGTTGCTTAGCATTTAGTGTTTCCACCGCAGCTAACGTCGATACATAACATGTTCAATGTATCTCAACTATGGAAGTATCTATCTAATCCATCTCATGTGCTGAGCTGGAGTAATCTTGAGGTTGAAGATGATTTATCTATGACTGAATGGCCAGTCGAGATAGTTGATTATGAAACCAGTATATTTCGTGGGTGGAAAATACATTTGGTTCGTGTGATATGGAAGCACGGTTCTGATAATCATGAGACGTTGGAGAGAGAGACACTAATGAGAGAGCATTGTCCTCATCTTTTTGGCATGAAAGCTTCTTGGTAGGCTTTCTGAGGATAGAAAGTTTCTATGGTGGGGAGGATGTAACATACTGTTACTATTTTTAGGTATTCCTAAACCCCTCATTTAATCATGCTTTGGTTGGGTTTCGTTTAAGGGTGAATCGGGTGAAATTTTAAAAGTTTTGAAAGTTTCTATGCTAGTGCATGGTTGGCACACTATTTTCCCAAACCATGTGCCCTCTCAAGGAAAATCGTGCAAACCCAGACACTGTAGTTTTTCACGGTTGGCACACGGTTTGACAAACAGTGTGCCCATTTGGGAGAAATCGTGCAGCCCATTTAAAACAGGTGCATGATCAGGGCACACAGTTTGGTCTAACCGTGTGGCCCCGCCTAAGAAATCGTGCGTGTGGAATTTTTTGATCTGGATTTTATTTTTAAAATACACGAAACCCTCTTTTCAGGTCCTTGACAAACAGATATAGCCCTTAATCAATTTCTCATTCCTTGAGAGCTCCCAAGAGCAGTTCTTGGCCCCTCAAAACCCTCCTAGAAGCTGATTGAAGCTTGGAAAATGGCAGTCGATCCTCTCCTAGTTAGTTTCCCCTCCCCGTTCTCTATCTTCTGTTCTCTATCTTTTCCTCCCTAGGGTTTTTTAGATCTTTGTGTTGGTTAGAGGATCTGATCCCCTCTATTTTAGGATCTTAAACCAAGGTTTAATTCCTAGATTCTGTTTTCAACATTATTTGTTGGTGAATCCCAATTAGGGTTTGGTGATTCAAGATCTCGTGATCCTGAGGTAGGTGGTTCCATTGTGATGCCCAATTTTTATTAACCCTAAATTGATTGATTGTTAATTTAAATTCATTTACTATTATAAATGAAATTGATTCCAATTGATTGATTAAAAACTGAATTCCATTGAATTGAGGTTTTTGGAAATTGAATTTTGGCATGAAATTAGGAAAACCCCAATTCCATTGAATTGGGTTGTGATTGTGAAATTGATGAAAATTTATGGGGATTTAAATTTTTGAATTTAAATTGTGAAATTGATGGAAATTATTTCATTTAAATTTTTGAATTTAATTATGGGAATTGAATTGTGAATTGATTTCAAATTCTTATTTGGGAAAATGGATTAAAATGGTTTTAATAGAAACCTTTGAGTTTTATCTTCGAAAAAATCATGTTTTGATTAAAAACACATTTTGGTTTTTAAATGGAAAATTGGAATTTTTGAAATGGGATAATGGGATTTAATTATATTTTAAGGTTGGTTAAAATAAAGTGTCCATCATTGATTTGCACTAGAGTGCATGCAATCTTGGGTAGTTGGTGAGTTATTTGGGACAAACACGCTAGGATGGGAATGACCTAGCACCGGATTGATGTTTTACAACACTAACAAAACACTTTTTATCACATCTTATTCCTCGGTATGATATAGATTATTCCTCGCTTGCCAGTGTTGAGGGATGTGTGTACACATTGCGATTATTATCACATTAGTTTGTGAGGATCCCATAATCTGGAACTATCGTGTCTCTTGGTAGATGACCATGATGCTCGCTTGTTTATATATGAGATATAAATATATGTCAATTTTTGTGAAATGTTTTACATGTCTTCTAATTTATATAAATTATCTTATATAAAAAAATTATTTAAGCCATTTTTTTAAAGTGCTTCCATCATTTGAAATGTATTCCATCATTTGAATTGTAAAACATTATTTGTTTAAATATGCTCTTGAAATATCAAATCTTTTTATTTGAAAATTGAAAACTCCTTATTTGGTTAATTAAATGTTAGCATCTTATTGTGGAATCCTTGGTGATACCCTACTGGGCTTTTAGCTCACACCATACCTATGTCTTTGGGTGTTTATAGATTATATCCTTCCAGGTTCGAGTAGGGGTAAAGCACCACTTGGAGGTGGTTCTAATTGTTGATTCGTGGACTTAGAGAGTTGCGTCCTTTGGGACTTGGGATGTTATTTCAGTTTTTTGGTACATTTTTGAAGTATTTTGGGTTGTTTATACCTGTTTGAATTCTGGTACACTTCTCCCTATAGAGTTTTTCTTGTATGCATATTGTCTTATTATCTTGTTTCTGCAATGTTTGTGGAAAATTCATTCCCACTTTCATTTTGAATGATATTAGGTGATATTAGTCAATCCATGGGGATCGGAAATTCCCTTCAAGTCATGTCAGTATTAGCTCAGTTATTAGGTTACCAGGGTACTCAAGTTGGTTCATGACATACCCATCGATTAAACTGTCTTGGCACAATGCTTTGACAGTATAGATATCATGATGTCTGAGATCATGACATCCAATATTATTCATTTCCTTCACTGAGAATTCAGTTGTTATTATCCATGAGATTATTATATTAATATTATACATAGATTCGTTTCATTCTCAAGTTATTGATTAAATGGTTTGTTTTTTCAGTTATTTATTTTTTCATATCAATTATGCTTTATTTACTCATGATAGATTATACTGTATATAACTCTTACAGAGCATTTGAACTCATGCTTATTTTGTTTCCTTTCCCCAGGATATGAAGAAGAATTCTTTGAATGAGTCCAAGGACGTTGAATGTTTTTTATTACTACATTTTATGTTTTATTTCCAATGTGAAAAAAGTGGAATAACGTATGTATCTAGTTCTTCAAGACTACTAAATTAATCAGTCCTTTAGGATTAGATCCCTTATATTTTTACCAATGTAATAAAGTAATCACTGGCTCTATGTTACTAGATTCAGGTTTGTTACATGTGCTCTTATAGTCAAGCCTACAACCTCCAAAATTGGAATTTGGATAGCAAATCAAATCAAAACAATTATGATTAGAGTAAATAAAACCAGAGTTAATAATTCATTTTATATATCTGATAATCCTTTTAACACCATTTAAGTGACTTTATTTAGGATTAAACTGAAATATAAGACATAAGAAAACTAAAAACATGATATTAGTTCTAGATGTTTTCAAATAAACTACATATTATACCTCTATACGGTTTAACATAAACACATTTTCCAAATTCATCTATATCCAATTTAGAATTTGTACTCACTGGTGTTTTGAAGTTTTTAAAAGAATCCAAACCAAACCTTTTAACAAGTGCTTTAGAATAATTAGATCAGTTTAGAAATATATCATCTTTTCATTGAGATATTTCAATGCTTAAACAGAATTTTAGTTCACCCATTAAACTAATATCAAATTCAGATGCCATCAAGATAGAACCAAATACAATATCAATTCACATCACTAGTAAAACCAAATACAATATCAATACATATATTTTCATAATTAAAACATCTTCAAAATCCTTTTTAATAAATTAGGTAGGATCAATCTTTCCTTCAACAAAAACATTTTTGTAATAAAAAGAAAGAAAGTTTATTATACCAATCTTTAGGAAATTGCTTAAGACCATATAATGCTTTAGAAAATATGAAAACATGGTTTGAAAATTTCTTATTTTCAAATCCAAGTGGTTTATTAACATAAACCTCTTCAAAATTTGTATTATTCAAAAATTCATTCTTAACATCCATTTGAAACAATTTGAAATTTTAAAAACATGAAGTACCAATAAGACCTGGATTGCTTTTATCCTAGAAACAAGTGAAAATGAGTCTTCAAAATCAATTCCTTATTCCTGAGAATAACCTTATGCAAATATCCTAGCTTTATTTTTAATTATATTTCTAAATTCATCAAGTTTATTTTTTAAAATCCATTTGGTTTCAATTACTTTTTTATCTTTAGGAAATTTAACTAGATTCCAAACTTTATTTATACCAAAATGTTCAAGATCATATTGAAAAAGAATAATCAAATTTGATCCATTCAAAGCATCATTAATGCTATTAGGAACAAAATTAGCAACAAATGTAGAATTATCATAGAAATTTAAAAACAAATTTTCTTACTTGAATACCAGATTCAACATTTCCAATAACTTTTTCAAGAGGGTGGATTTTAAGATTCTTCAAATTTTTAGGATCTGGTTGAGAAGAGATTTTATCCCCCTCTACTTATACATTATCATTATTATCTTGAGGATCATCTTAACCAAATCTAAATTATCAAAATTCTTCATTAAGATTATCTAAAATTGAAATCTGCTTATTATTAAGATTCTCATGAAACTTTACATGTACAAATTCTTTAATCACTAAATTTTTCTTATTAAAAAATATATATGATTTACTAGAATTAGAGTATCCTAGAAACATGTCTTGATCACATTTAGAATCAAACTTATCAAGATTTTATTCTGTGTTTAGAATAAATACTCTACAACCGAACACCCTAAAATATTCAAATTTGGGTTCAATTCATCTAAACAACTCATAAGGGGTTTTATTTAGAATTTTCCTAGTTAAAACTCTCTTTAAAACATGAAAAGATGAATTAACATCTTTGACTAAAAAATATTTAGGCAATTTGAATTCATTAAGCATAGTCTTATCTATTTATTGAATTAATCTATTCTTTCTTTCTACCACATCTGGTGTACTAGGAGCAGAAAAACAATGTTGATATCCACTATCTATGTAAATTTTTCAAAATTTAGATTAATAAAGTCACCTCCTTTATCACTTATAATAGATATTATCAAATAACCTTTATAATTTTGAATTAAATTGCAAAAATAAATAAATTTAATTAAAGTTTCATTTTTATGGACCATAAATTAAATCCAAGTAAATCAATTTAAATCATTAGAAATAATAAGCACATGCTTGTTTCCTCCTAAACTAGCAAGATGCATAGGACCAAACAAATCAAGATACAAAAAAATCAAGAGGTTTAGCAGTTCTAACATCTTATGTAGATTTAAAACTTTCTTTATGTTTCTTACCTTTAAAACAAGAATCACAAACAAAGAATTTACTTAATTTAAATTATGTTAAATCTTGTACATATCCATGCTTAGACAATTTATATAGAAACCAAAGATTGGCATGTCCTAGTCTTCTATGCCATAAAATATCATCAATTTCTATAACATTTAAACACTTAACTTTTTGTTTTGTTGGTTCAAAGAAATCAATAGAATATATGTTATCTTTTCTATTTGTTAAAAACAAAACACACATTTTTAAAAATGGTACACTTATCATTTTCAAATTTTAAATTCATTCCATCATCACATATTTCAGATATACTGATTAGAATGTGTTTTAAACCCTCTATATATAGTGATTTCAAAATAATAATAGTTTTCTAAAATATTACTTCACTGTAACCTTTAATCTAACCATTATAATTATCTCCAAAAGTAACTAGGCCTCCATCACATGAATTAAAAGATAGAAACTTAGAAATGTCACTGGTCATGTGTCTGGAACACTCATTGTCCATATACCATGAATATTTGAGAACCCTAAGGTAGATTTCCTACAATCAATCAAGTAAAATATTGATTTGGTACTCATTACATCTTGGGTCCAATCAGATTAGCAGTAGAATGTTTAGGCACCCAAATTGATTTGAAACATCTATTTGTGGGTTTTTTGGAAAATAATTTTTTAGAGATAAATGTTTTTGTACAGCCTAATGATTGAGTGAATCTCAAGGAACATTCATTGGAATAATGTCTATGCATTCTACAATTAAAGCATGATACACTTGAAACCTTTCTATTTGAAATTTTAACAAATAATGTTCTATTCATTCTTGGTAGTTTCCTGTTATAATCAAAACCATTTTTGTTTTTATTATATTTCATCATAAACATCATTTTTTCATATTTTTCTTTACCTTGAACAAAATTAAATAAATAATACTTCAACTTTATAATTTCAACTTTTAATTTCTCATTTTTCTTTTTGAATAACTTCTAAAATATTCAAACTTTAAAATATAAACAGGAATTTGTGTTCCTTAATATTTTATTTTCTTGCTTGAGCTTATTACATTCATTCTCAACTTTAGTTAAATCTTCCAAGGCTAAGTTAAATCACCTTTCTTGATCTTCATCGGTTTTTTAAAAGATATTTTAATTTTATCATTCTCATTTTCAAGTTTTAGTATTTCAAAATCAACAACCTTCTTCTTATCTTCATTGTTAGAGATAGAAACATTCATACTTTCACTTTCCTCTTTAATATTTTTATTTTCTTTAACTAAATTCTTATTTTTTACCTTGTAAATATTTACATTTCTCAATAATTCTCAAACCATATTTAGGTAATTTTTTATTTTCTTTATACAGTTGTTTAACATTAAAATTTTCAGCCTCAGAAATATAACTCAAACTTGAATCAGAATTAGTTTCTTTTTCATCTTCAGTAATAGCATTATAAAAAATATTAATAGGTTTCAATAAGTGAATAAAAGGGTAATTCAGATGCCTTAGAAAACATAGCCATTAATACAAGGTTCACAGTCCTAACTTCACTTTCTGATTCATTGCTTGAATTAGAATCATCAATATATGTCCAACCTTCAAATAAGGATTGCTTCCCTGTTTTCCTTTTGTCCATTTCTTTCTTTGAATTATTAAGTTTCGAAAAATATGACCTGATGTGTCCTTTCTTTCTGCACTCATAACAAGTTGGGTCTGAAACATCATTATTCTTATTAAAGTTACCTTTTTCCTTCTTTTTTATTCTTTTTTTGGAACTATCTCTTGGCTCCTCTATTTTTAACAAATTTATAAAAAAAATATCAAATGAGCTAATTCCTTATCACTTACCTAGAACTCATATTCAAAAGGGTTAAAAGAATTATTTATATTATATTTGAAAGAAATACCATTCTTAAAAACTTCCACATTCGTGATAATATTTAACTCCAATTCATGTTGTGTTAATGAACCAATTAGCTCATCTGAAGTATATTTTTTAAAATTCTTACTCTCACCAATTGCCACTTTCTTCATATGTCACTTCTTCAAAAGTTATCTCAACACCCTTTCAACAATAACAGTGTTATCCAAAGCCCCTCCAACCACATTCATACCATTTATAGTGCTTTTAAATCGGTGGAACATCTAGTTCACATATTCATCTTCACCCATCTTAAAGTCCTGGTATTTTGCATGTAGGATTCTCAGTTTTGTTCTTTTAAACATTTTAGTGTTATAGTGAGTTACTTTAAGTATATATCATGGGTTGTCTTATAGGGTGAAACATTACTAAAAACACTTCAAATTATAGAAAAGTATAATATATTCATTACTTTATAATTCAAAACATATTTTACTGCATCATTGCCAATAATAGAATTTAGATCAGCATCTAATAGCTTGTATGGTTTCACCATGGTCATCCAGTGATCAATGCTTAACAGTTTGTGATATGCTTTTATTCTTGATAGTCAATACCCATAATCATTTCCATCAAAGAATGGAGGCTTTGGTGGTATCCAACCATCATTTAGATTCATTCTTGTCATCTTAAAAAATCATTCTTCCTTGGACTATTAGATCTAGTATATTCAGGTTATCACAAAAGTAATATATGCAATAGAACTAATATCCAAAAGGAATAGACTCTGATGCGAATTATAACACCCTATTACTTTAACAACCCATAAATATGATTTTAATAGAAAGGATTTCACATTTTTTTCATTCTCATGGTCTTTTAGGTTTAAATTTTTAAAGAATTAGGAAAAAAATTACATAAAAAAATGGACACATCCAGTGTACATTTTTTCTACAAAAACATAGCTTTAAGTTTACCCTGTGTTTCATTCAAAACTCTTATTTCTTTTAAGATGAGTAAAAAGTGGAAATTTTGATCTTGCTATAGTTCCTACTCATCCTTAGATCCTACGGAAAATATTTGAAAATGTGGAATGAGTAAAAAAATATCAATAAAGGATATAAAAATAAAGGAAACTCATTAGTCCAATGAAAAACATGAAAACTCGTGAAAATGTTTATCTTTTCCACAATAAAACTTTAAGCACATAAATAAAACATATCCACATGAGAAAATCAACATTTGCTTAAAAACCTTTGAAACCCATTAGCAAGCATAGGAAAACCATGAAGGCGTCATGAGGAACAAGATAACTCGTGAAAACATTTCTTTAAAAAACTAACCTTTCACCTTTAAAAGTTCATAAACTTTCCTTCCCTCATGAAATCAAAAAATTTCCATAAAAACCTTAGCAAGCATAAAATAGTTATCTTGAAGAAAACATCAAAATCCATGAAAATGATTTGGCTTAAAAATAAACCTTTTAGTTTTAAAAGATCATATGTCTTCTTTTGAAATCAATAGATTTTGATTAAAACTCACTACAAACATTGAAAAACTATGTAGGCACCTTGGAACATCATATTCAAACTCGTGTTCAATCGTGTTTAACCTGTGTCTGAATAAATGATGCCTAATTAATTTCATAAGATTAATCTACCAGGTTATCTCCCTAATTTTTTTCTTTAAAGACTAAATAATTACTCAATACATTGGAGAGCTATATCGGGCTCACTTATCATCATCAGTAATTATCAAGTATCATACAATGAATGAAACATTTATAATCTTACACTTTTTCATCATAAAACCCTTGAAAAACTCATTTGAACCCATAAGCAAAGCACTTTCCATTTTTGTATAAGAATAAAGAGAATATCCTTTTTTTAACTCTTAAAACTGAAAAATTCCCAAAAGTGCAGGGATGTGATCTTAAAAAAACATTTAAACTTGCAAAGGAACCTTAAAAACAAATAACATCTATGATGGTGGGAAAAGGTAGTCAAGTCGTATACATTAAAAAAACATTCTTTTTGCACCTTTTTAAAAAGTTAAAAACGACCCATATGGAAAAAGTTGAAAAAATTCCTTTAAAAATTTTGTAAATAAAGTCAAAAATAGTTGAAAATGACCTTTAGCAACCTTTGAAGCATAAATAAGAACATTCTTAAAGCATTTTTAAGAACATGGATATGAAATAGAAAGGTTTTTTAAGATCCTGAACTTCATGGAGCTATACTCTTGCTTAAATTTTGGTTTGAATCCCTTAAAGTTGACTAATTAAATGTTTACGGAATGTATGAGGAGGCTTGGGAGTGTTCTAGGGGTTCGGGACATGAAAGAAGGGGATAATGGTCACCCGGTGCATGTTGCACAGTTGGCACGCGGTTAGGATTAACCGTGCGCTCAAACCGTGCTAGCCAGGAGGAAGGGTGCACGGTTATGTAAACCGTGAAAGGGGGGGAAGGTCAAACTATGCGGGTTTGGACAAAGGCATTTCGCACGGTTGGCGTACGATTTGTCAAACCGTGCGGGATCCCCAGGTAACCGTGCGACTTGGACCCCTCTTGGACAAAGGCAGACACGCGGTTTGTGCACGGTTTGGAAAACCATGCAGTCAAATCGTGTGTCCCATTAAAAGTGGGTTTTTACCATCCCCCCCCCCTTGGGATTTTAAGTGTTTCACCCGATGTTCTTCCTCATTTCTTCTCCAGCAACCCTAGTGATGAACCAAAGTGACCAAATATCCCAATGATCAATCTCCTTCATTTCTAAGTCGTTTGGAGTGTCGTTGGGTGCGGATCGAATCTCCAAATAAGTCTAACGATTCTCTTTGCTCTCTTTTCCAGATTAGGGATTGTGGTTTCGTTATTCTTTTTCTAAATCCCTAAAACCCTGTTTTTCCAGTGGAGTCAAAGGCTGAGTTTAAGCATGCGTTCATCTTCGGAATCGAGGTAGATGATCTACAAGTTATATCCCAAAGTCTTAATATTGATTTGTGCATATGTGGTTGTGTTATGGTTTATCTCTTATTGTGCATTTAATGCCTTTAGTAAGATTCAGTAAAATGATTAGCTAAATGATGAATTGAACCCCTCATGATCCTCGTGGAATGCATTGAGATTGATTAGACCATTCTAGGGTCACCCATGGGATGTTCTAACATTTCCAAACATGGATAATCGTGATGTTAAGCCTAGTGTTGACTTGAGATGAAGTAGATCCCATGATGAACATGTCAAAATGTCAGTTTAAACCATAAAGAGGCACCAATGGTAGTTGTGTTTAGTTTTTGGCAATGGCATAAGGGATTGTTTGGCATGATGTGAAAAGGGGTTAAATGGATTAATGTGAATGTGCCAAATGGATTGTGAATTTGTAATGGAAATGCATAAATGGATTAAGGCATATGAATTGATGAATGTGTTAAATGGGCTACTGTATGGGAATTGTTGATTATGCTAAATGGGTTATGTTAAGTAAATGGTAAATGTGTTAATGGGTCAAGGATTGATGATTATTCGTATGTTGTATGAAATGTGAATTGTAAATATTATGAATATTGGTTGTGTATGGTTTGTGATATTGTATATGTGGTAAATGGATAAATAAACGTGTGCACATGGCTTGGTAGTTGTGGGGTATTGGACTTGAGGATCTACGTCCATGGGTCGAGTTAGACAGAGGCTCTAAACCCCGCCCCTATAATGAACAGGTTAAGGAAGGGGACTAAGGCTCTATAACCCTAACGGTTGCATTTGATGAGACTACCTGAACCGAGACTCCAATGTAAGTGTGATGTATTTATTTATGAAATATTTATCCCTAGTGATATAGGGAACTTGACTTATTCACTTATACATGGTAATTGATCAGCTTAGGTTGTAGTGTAGATGATGTAAATGTCTAACTCATGGGACGAATGGTGAAAATTGTTAAAGTGAATATTGTTAACTAATGGTATCGGAGCTGTTTTTGTTTATCTTGTCATTATTTAGTACTTTCTTAAACTATCTATTTAGATGGGATATTTTGTAAACATTATTGGTGGTGGCCTACTAAGTTGTATTCACACCATGTTTGGGCTATCATTGGGTACCCGAGCAAATTTCATGATTACAGGTCTGGACAAGGAAAAATGCCTCATACTAGAGGATTGAATTAGGCATAGGATGTGCATGGATGAGGGATCCGAACTTGGATTCAGGACCCATTTTGGGGATGCTTCTATTAGTCTTTATTTTGGACTTTCTTCACTTTTGGCGCTGTTAGCATGACATGGCATATTTATTGTTTGGTTGTGGTTTGTACCATGTTTGGGAAATGGTTAGTAATGCATATTTCTGGTTTATTGTTTATTGTTTTTTTTATTTCATATGTTATATGTTGTGCGTACTCTGATAAAGAGAGTACAGTCGCCCCACATGACCCATTAGACTCTCACTGCTAGTTGGTAATCTCTGGCGTGTGGGGAGGCGCGCTTGAGGTCATACGGCGACCCGACTTGGGGCACCAGTTTAGCGGATTTCAAGTCGAGGATGTTACAAAGTGGTATCAAATGGGTTATTTTTTGTGTATTACTATTTGGGAATGGTATATGAGAGATTAGGTGTCGGGCCTTGGCAATGAGCCCGTGTATGGGAGTAACTAACCCATGTATGAGGGAAAATCCAAGCACCCAGGGTGGGAATAGTTGTTCTTGATATGTGTTGTTACAGTTGAATGATATTTCACCATTGGGTGATGCATTTGTTGTGTGATGATATTGTTTTATGATATTTTTCTTGTGGCCGGAACGGCATGAGGTTGTGCATTCATGCATCATTATAGACACCTAGAGATATAGGTGACATGCATCATGATAGGCATGCACGGGATGGGTGTGTGGGACATGAAGGGTAGAATTCATTTCATATTCCTTAAAAATCTAAAGAAAGTATTGTCTATTAAAGGTGATACAAATGGGTAAATGGAAAGAATGTTAAAGAATGGTTAAAGAATTGTGCTAAATGAAAAGTTAAGAATGGGTTAAAACATTGGTTATGTCAAGTTGTAAAGATAGAAAGGTTCCCAAATGAGGAAGATTCATGTTGTGGAGGTAAAATGGTTTGAAAAAGGGTGTCAAATGAAAACTTGTGACTACGAAAGTTTGTTTACCCCATGTTGACCATGACCCGTGGTAGGGATGGTTGAGGGTAGTGTTCTAGGTGTGACGATGTCTGTTGGGATAGTGCATGCGAAATGGGTTGTTTATGGCTAGTGGAGAGCCTTCTTTTAGGTAAATTGTGGAAGCTTTATGTTATGTGTTCTAGGACTCGTGTTTGGCATTGTAGAGGAATGTCACCACGACGGCGTATACTGGTTGGGCGACAAGAGGATATCGCTGAGAATTCTCCACCAGTAACGGAGCAAGAAAACCCATTGGTTCAAGATAACTGAGGAGAGGAGCAATTTTGTGAGAACTTTGCTCGTTTTATTCTGATGATGGAACGAGACTCGAGGTGGGTCATGCTGTGTGTGTTTGATTTGACCAGAGAGTTTCAGTTGCAGCACCCACCAACATTTACCGGAGAGGATGGACCCTAGGCTGCAGAGTTCTGGATAGAGTCCATCCAAATGCTTTTGGATAACTTGGAGACTTCTGCAGAGAAGAGAGTCAAGTTGGCAGCATATATGTTGTGGGGACCAGAAAAGCGCAAGTGGGATATTTTGGTTCAGACTCAGCAGACTGGTGGTATGTTATGGAAAGATTTTCAGGAAAAGTTTCTAGAGCATTTCTATCCAAATACCATGAGACAGGAGCGGGCTATATGGTTTATGAGGATGACCAAGGGAACTATGTCGGTGATGGATTTAGCGGGCTATTTCACAGACTTGCAACGCTTCGTTCCAGCATTGGAAAGGGACGAGGCTGCTACGGCAAGACGCTTCTAGGATGTACTTAGACATGAGATTAAGTCTCGGGTGAACATCTTCCATTTAAAGAGGTTTGCAGAAATGGTGGATCAGGCCCTTATTTCAGAAGGGAACTTAAGGGAGGCTTCAGGCAGTGGGTCTTTTGTTCTAGTTGGAAGGTCCAATGGTGCGACTTCTATGGGCAGGAAGCGTTGTTTCGGAAATCTTCATCAGGGTGGAAGTGTGCAGAGTAGTCAGAAGAGAGAATCAGCCTCTCGGGGTGGTGACCAGGTGTTTTTCTATCAGTGTGGTAGGTTGGGGCACATGCATGGCCAATGACCCTGACCACCGGTTGAGTGCTGAGTATGTGGCGAAATGGGGCATGTGCAGAGGTTCTATAGGAACCCTCGACAGTTGGACATGGATAGAGGATCAAGGCCAATGTCAAGCGCAGGCAGGGGATCGGTTACCCCTTATCAGGTAGGCAGTTGGAGCTCGAATGGTCGTACCGTTCGGGGCGGTGGACGTGGTACTCTGGGGTGCGTCCATGTCAGTAGGGCAATGTAGCACCAGGAACTCAAACCGGAGCCCAGGGTAGAGGGGTAGGTCAGCTTCATGTCAATTGATACACCGTTAGGGGTACGAGCAGAAAATATCCAGCAATGTAATGGGTTTGCTCTTGAGGTTGGTGGGTACCATTTTCTGTGGGACTTGTTTATGTTTGATATGTTATGTTTTTTATCTAATTTTGGACATGGATTGGTTAATGTTGTACCATTCTCATATTGATTGTTATCATCATAGGGTAACATTCACGTCTCCTGAGGGAGACACTTATGTCCATCGTGGTGAATGAGATGTTCGGGCAGGCCGTGTAGGGCCAGTTTATCAGCATTTGGGTGAGCACACAGTCCAAGTGGCTTGTCATGTGCTTGATGATGGAAGAGTAGAACAGTTTGTTCGTCCTCCTATGGTGGATCAGTTTCAGGATGTGTTTCCTAAGGACTTCTCGGGGCTGCCACCCAAAAGGGATGCTGAGTTCATAATAGAGTTACTGCCAGGAGAAAAGCCAATTTTCATTCTGCCATATAGAATAGCACCGGTGGAACTCCAGGAACTTAAAAATTGATTGGAGGAGTTGGAGAATAAAGGGTTTATTCGTCCTAGTACATCGCCTTGGGGATCTCCAGTGTTGTTTGCCAAGAAAACTGACAGATCCTTGCGACTATGTGTTGATTATAGGAAGCTGAATCAGATGACGGTTAAGAACTGATACCTTCTGCCTCGAATTGATGACCTTTTTGACCAGGTGAGGGGTGAATCAGTGTTCTCTAAGATTGATCTGAGACCAGGGTATCATCAACTAAGGGTGAGACCTTCTGATGTACTGTGGACTGCCTTCAGAAGCGGGTATAGGTTGTATGAGTTATTGTGATGTCGTTCAGGTTGATCGACACGACAGAAGTGTTTATGGCCCTAATGAACTGAATCTTTCACCCTTACCTAGATCATTTTGTAGTTGTCTTTATTGATGACATCTTGATGTACTCTAAGACTCATGACAATCATGTCAAACATCTTGACATCTTCCTGAGTACACTGAGAGAGCATCAGTTATACACCAAGCTATCCAGGTGTCATTTCTGGATTGATAGAATGCATTTCTTGGGTCACATCATCTCAAAGGAAGGCGTGTCAGTGGACCCAGAGAAAGTGCAGTCAGTCGTGTCTTAGGAGCAGCCCAAGAATGTTTTTTATGTTTGGAGTTTTCCGGTTATGACGGGCTATTACCGAAGGTTTATCAAAGACTTTTCTCATTTGGCAATGGTACTTTTAGGTTTGACCAAGAAGGGTATCAAGTTTGAATGGTCTGGAGCATGTGAGGATGTCTTCCAAGAGTTAAAGAAGCGGTTTACAACCGCACCGATTCTGATCTTACCCGAGCCAGGTAAGAAGTATACCTTGTTTTGTGATGCGTTTGGTATTGGGTTGGACGGTGTTGATGTAGGATGATCGATTTGTGGCGTATGGGTCACGACAGTTGAGGCTTCATGAAAGAAATTGTCTTGCGCATGATCTCGAGCTAGCTGTGGCGGTTTATGTTTTAAAGTATTGGCGGCACTACTTATTGGAAGAACGGTTTACGGTGTATACTGATCATAAAATCCTTAAGTATATCTTCTCGTAGCGTGATTTGAATCTTCGTTAGTGAAAATGGGTCGAGTACATGCAGTCTTTCAACTTTGAGCTAGTTTATACACCGGGAAAGGGAAATAGTGTTGTAGATGCCTTGAGTCAGGATACTCAAAATCAGGCGGTTCAGGAATCCAACTCTGAGTGGAGGATGATGGCGTTGTTTGCAGAGATGCATCTGGAGGTGCAGGATGGGAAGGGGCAGATGACCCTTACATCCTTGGCAGTTGAATCCTCGCTTCTAAGTAAGATTAAGGAGAGGCGGTATGAGGATCCAGAATGTTTGACCTTGAGGGAAAGTCTTAGAGGTGGGGAGTCACCCTCCGGTTGGATTGTTGGTGATGATGGGATCGTTTATGTTCGTGGTCGTGTTGTCTTACCGACTAGTATGCGAGAAGAGTTGATGCGAGAGTTTCATGCATCAAAGTAGACGATGCATCCTGGTTTGACCAAAATGTATTGTGATCTTCGTAGGCAGTATTGGTGTCCAGGGATGAAGAAAAAGGTTGCAGGTTTCGTGACGCGGTGCCTTACCTGCTAGCAGGGGAAGGCTGAGCATCAGCGACCGGGTGGTTTGTTGCAGCCATTGTCCATTCTGAAATGGAAGTGGGATGACGTAACAATTGATTTCATGATGGGTCTTTCGAGGACGCCTCAGAAAAATGATGTGATCTGAGTAGTTTTGGATTAGTTGACTAAGGTGACTCATTTCATGCATATTCGAGAGACTTTCACCGTGGATCAGTTGGGCGAGTTGTATGTTCGAGAGGTAGTGTCGTTGCATGGGGTACCGCGAACTATAGTTTCGGATCGTGATCCATGTTTTACATCACGCTTCTGGCAGAGATTACAGAAGGCGTTTGGTACCCAGGTGTTTTTTAGTATGGTTTTTCACCCACAGATAGATGGGGAATCGGAGCGTACTATTCAGGTGTTAGAGGACATGTTGAGCGCATATGTCCTAGACTTTTATGGATCGTGGGAAAATCATCTATCACTAGTTGAGTTTTCCTGCAACAATAGTTATCAGACCACGATTCAGATGGAACCGTTTGAGGCGCTCTATGGTAGACCGTGTCGATCCCCATTGTGTTGAATGGAAGCTGGGGAATCAGAGTTTTTGGGGTCGAATCTCATGCAAGAGAAGTCAAAACAGGTTCAATTGACTCGGAAATGTATGGAAACGACTCAGAGTGGGCAGAAGTTGCATGCAAATCAGCGTCGTAGACCACTTGAGTTTATGGTGGGTGATCATGTGTTTCTTCGAGTGTCACCAAGGTTGATTCACCACCAGATTCAGAAACAAGGTAAGTTGGCGCCAGGTACGTGAGGTCGTAGGAGATTATGGAAAGGATCGGACTGGTAGCGTACCGATTGGCTCTTCCACAGCGGTTTAGTGGCATGCACGATGTTTTTCATGTGTCACAGCTTCGGCAGTATCGCCCTGACTCATCTCATGTGATTGATGTTGATAATGTTGAGCTTGAGGCTGATGCATCCTTTGAGGAGCATCTGATTCGTATTATGGATCGTAGTGAGAAAGTCTTGTGGGGAAAGACTGTGCCTTTGGTTCGAGTTTTGTGGCAGCATGGTAATGTTCAAGAAAAAACTTGGGAGAGAGACGGATATGCAGGCTCAATGGCCTAATCTCTTTACCTCAAAAGCTTGGTGATGCTTGGAAGTACAACTCGAAGACAAGTCGTTATAAGGTGGGGAGGTTGTAAGATCCTGGCTTTCATGGAGGTGCATTCTTCCTTAAATTTTGGTTTGAATCTCTTAAATTTGGCTAATTAAATGTTTACCAAATGTATGAGGAGGCTCGAGGGTGTTCCGGGGGTTCGGGACACGAAAGAAGAGGGGAATGGTCGTCCAATGCATGTTGCACTGTTGGCGCGCAGTTAGGATTAACCGTGCGCCCAAACCGTGAGCCCAAACTGTGCTAGCCAGGAGGAGGGGTGCATGGTTATGTAAATCATGCAAAGGGGGGAGGCCAAACTGTGTAACTTTGGATAGAGGCATTTCGCACAGTTGACGCACAGTTTGTCAAACCGTGCGGGATCCCCAAGTAACCGTGCGACTTGGACCCCTCTTGGACAGAGACAAGCGCACGGATGGCGCACGATTTGGCAAATCGTGCGGCCAAACCGTTCTCTCCATTAAAAGTAGGTTTTTACCATTTTGCCCCTTGAGATTTTAAGTGTTTCGCCTGATTTTCTTCCCCATTTCTTCTCCAGGAAACCTAGTGACGGACCAGTGATCAAATCTTCCCAAGAATCAATCTCTTTCGTTTCTAAACCGTTTGGAGTGTCGTTGGGTGCGGATCGAAGATCTGGGTAAGTTTAATGCTTCTCTTTGCTCTCTTTTCCAGATTAGGGATTGTGGTTTTGTTCTTCTTCTAAAACCCTACAACCCTCTTTTTCAAGCGAATCTTAGGTTGGGGCTTTAAAAAGTGTTTGAATCTGAGTCAAAGGTTGAGGTTAAGCGTGCATTCATCTTCCAAATCAAGGTAGGTGGTCTACAAGTTATATCCCAAAGTCTTAATGTTGATTTGTGCATATGTGGTTGTGGTATGGTTTCTCTCTTGTTGTTCATGCCTTTAGTAAGATTCGGTAAAATGATTGACTAAATGATGAATTAAACCCCTCATGATCCTTGTGGGTTGTACTGGGATTGATTGAACCGATTTAGAGCCACCCATTAGATGTTCCAACTAGTAATGCAAAACGGGCGGGCCGGGGCGGGGGCGGGCCAAGCCCGCACGGGTTTGAGCCCGCGCGAGTTTGTCCGCAAAAGCCCGCATATAATGCGAACAAAAAATTTCAAGCCCACCCCGCCCCGCATAAACCCACGGGTTGCCCGCGGGTTGCCCGCGAACTTACCCACATTTACAAAAAAAATACTATTTATAATCATTTAAATACTGTATTTTTTATCATTCTTAAAGGTATTTGTGGGGAGAAGTATGAATTAACAATAACTAGAGTTTTAAAGGATGTGATGGAACACTTTTTTGTGGGTTAATGGTGGCATGTGATAACGCCGATGTGGTGGCGAACTGTTGTGATAGAAAGTAGGTAAGTGATCGGTGATGGGTGATAAATGATAATGTTGGTTGTGTGGTGATGTGAACAACTAAACATGTGAATGAATGAAGTCTCTCAAGGTAACGATCAGTTTCAAAGGAAGTTATTAGTGTTTTCACGAGGTTCTATCCAATTATCTTAATAACAAAATAAAATTAAATAATAACAAAATTAAATCGACCTAAAAAATATTATGATTATAATAACTCTTATAGAATTGAAACCATGCGCAAGGGCGATGAGTTCCATTTTTCGAGAGATGGGTTGACACACCATGTGAATATGGTTAATTACTATATAAATAATATAATATCATATTAAAACAATAAATATAGGCTTATTTAAAATTCACATGTGAATAAATGATGAATTAATATGACCATTATGGTGAGAAATCATATGTCAGCTTTTAACCATGATTTTTTTATTAAAAAAACTAAAATGTTAAAAAACATATATTGTGATTGTAATTTTTTTTTAAATCAGGTCTGCTGGCAAGCCCGCACCCACGTGGACTCAACCCGCATTGGCCCGCACTTTAAACGGTCAAAATTTTTAGCCCCCCCCCCACATCCTCCCCATACCCGCAAAGCCCGCGGGCCGCGAGCCTGCTTTGCATCGCTAGTTCCAACATTTTCGAACATGGAGAATCGTGACGCTAAGCCTAGTGTTGACTTGATACAAAATAGAGCTCATGATGAACATGTTGACATGTTAGTTTAAATCATAGAGGCACCGATGGTAGTTGTGCCTAATTATTGGCAATGACGTAAGGGATTGTTTGGCATGATGTGAAAATGAGTTAAATGGATTAATGTGAATGTGTCAAATGGCTTATGAAATTATAATGGAAATGCGTGAATGAATTAAGGCATATGAATTGATGAATGTGTTAAATGGGCTAGTGTATGGTCATTGTTGATTATGCTAAATGGGTTAAGGTATTAAAAGGGAAATGGGTTAAATGGGTTATGCTAAGTAAATGGTAAATGTGTTAATAGGTTAAGGATTGATGATTATTCATATGTTGTATGAAATGTGATTTGTAAATGTTATGTGTATTGGTTGTGTATGGTCTCTGATATGGTATATGTAGTAAATAGATAAATAAGCATGTGCACATGACTTGATAGTTGTGGGGTACTGGACTTGAGCATCCACGCCCACGGGTCAGGTTAAACTGAGGCTCTAAACCCCACCTCTATAATACACGGGTTAGGGAATGGGACTAAGGCTATATACCCCTAACGGTCACATTTGATGAGACTACCAACCAAGACTCCAAGGTAAGTGTAATGTATTTGTTTATGAAATGTTTATCCCTAAGGAGAAAAAGGAACTTGACTTATTCCCTTATGCATAGTTATTGATTCGCTTAGATCATAGTGTAAATGATGTAAATGTCACCCGTGGGACAAATGATGAAAATGGCTAAAGTAAATATTGTTAATTAATGGTACCCGGGTTATCTTTTGTTTATCTTGTCATTATTTAGTATTTGCTTGCACTATCTATTTAGACTGAATATTTTATAGACACTGTTGGTGGTGGCCTACTGAGTTGTACTCACACCCTGCTCGAGCCATCATTAGGTACCCGAGTAGATTTCATGATTGAAGGTCTGGACAAAGGCAAAAGCCTCAGAATATAAGGTTGAGTTGGTCATGAGATGTGCATGGATGAGGGATCTGGACTTAGAGTCAAGACCCATTTTGGGGATGCTTCTGTTGGTTTTTATTTTGGGCTTTCTTCACTTTTGACACAGTTGGCATGACATGGCATATTTATTGTTTTGTTATAGTTTGTACCCTATTTGGGAAATGGTTAGTAATGCATATTTATGGTTTATTGTTTATTGTTTCTTTTATTTCATATGTTATTTGTTGTGTCTTGCTCTGATAAAGAGGGTATAATCTCCTCATGTGGTCCATTAGACCCTCACTGCCAGTCAGCAACCTCTATAGTATAAGGAGGCGCGATTGAGGTCATGTAGCGACCCGGCTCGGGGCACCGATTTAGTGGCTTCTGGGTCGAGGATGTTACAGATTTTGAAAGAACATTAAAACAAGGTTTTAAAGAAAATCTATTACCTTAAGTCTTATCTAGCTTCATATGTTCTCTAACTCCTGAATAATAAAATTATATTAGTTATTTATTTACTTAAGAATGTTTTTCATGTGCATTCCATTATCATTATCCCTTTTATTTTATTTATTATCATATTTTATTTAATTATTAAATCAGTTAAGTTTATGTCGTACATTTTGAGATTGTTCGATCTTTAATTTTTAAAAAAGCCTTTATAGATTGATTGTGGTCAAGGGTTAATGTTTTGAAAAATATTATCCTTGTCATAATTATTATATTTATACATTAAATATACTTTTAAAACCAACCATGTAAGGCAGTCATGAAAAATGAATCATGTTGTTACATGGAGACGATAGTATGTAGGTACACATGAACGACGTTTTTATTTTTCTATGGGATGGAAATGAAATAAAATAGATGAATGTTTGCCTTTACATAACCATAATCATATTATAAATATCATATTTATTCATTAAATTCATCCTTATGGTCAACCATGTAAAGATGAAATGAAAAATGAATCACACCACTTCGTGAAGATGGTAGTCCATAAATACGCACGAGTGATGTTATCAATTTCCAACGCACAAAATGGTGAGAAGAAGGATATTATTTTATCTTTCCAAAACTATAATTATACCATAAATATCATATATTTTTATTAAATTCGTTGTAATGACCATCCATGTAAAGTGGTGATAGAAAATCAAAACAAATCATTTCGAGGAGATGGTAATCCACGTATGCACGAGTGATGTTTTCATTCCCCATAAGATGAAAAAGGAGGTAAAATTTACCATAAGAATATTAACATTCAAGTATACATTAAATACTTATGTTATTATATAATCATGTTTGTGATAGGTCTTAAGGTGGTAGAAGAAGAAATAAAATGAAAGAAATAAGTTAAGAGTTATATTTCTTCTTTGAAAAACCTCTTGGTTTACATCTTAAGCCATCTAGATTGATATAACCTCTAAGGCATGTGGAGAAAAGTTGGGAATGTATTCAGATAGGGTTCAACCAATCTAAATTCCTCAAAATTCATGAATAAATGAGGAGAGATGCACTTTTACGAGGAGTGGCACATCTGTAATTATTCTTAACTTTTAAATATTATAAATGTCTTACTTATGATCAAGTGGCACTAAAACAATACAATTTCAAATCTAAGTATATAATTTCCAAAATACTCTTATACAATAATATTTAAGATGAGATTTTGTGATCTTGTCGCAAAATTTTAACCCTGATTAACCTATTTTACTCTTTGTCGTGGTGATAACAATTTACCGTAATTATCATTCATTCTGACCAAAAATGAAATTAACCTTAAACTAAATTTGAACCACCTCATTACAAATATAAAATATATTTTTCAAAATTCAATTTGTAGTAGTTACAGAGATTAATTTTAATAAAATAATGCAAACAAAATGAAAAACAATTTTTTTTGAAAAACACGTTTTTAAGCCTAAAAATGAATTTATACAAAAATCAAGTATAATGTTGATTCATATAAAATTAATTGGATTGTATTTAGTAAAAGGGCTTAATGTTACTTTAAAACCAATCCAAAATATAATGGGACTTCCAAATTACTTGAAAAGAAATGACTGCTTTCATAAAAAACAGCATTTTCACTATTCAATCAAAAATCAATCTTTTCAAAGAAATACTGAAATATTACCCTAAACTAAATTTGATATGATAATATTAAAAATGAGGTATGTTTTATCAAATTAAATTTCTAAAATTTATAAATTTAACTTTTAAATAAAACCATATAATAAATTAAAAAACTTTAGTTAGAATAAAACTATTTATTTTTTTCAATTTGAAAAAATCATATAAAATTATTTATAAAATTATGGTGAATATGAATATATAAAATGATTACTTATAAATCATAAGATTGGTTCATTACTATGATTATATGGGTTGTCACATTCTTCCTCCAAGAAATTGCATTCTCACAATTGTATTCATTTCTCACAATTGTATTCATTTCTCACAATTGTATTCATTTCTCACAATTGTATTCATTATTTAAACAAGTGAGGGTATTTTTTCCTCATAAATTTTTTTGATTATCATGTTGCTTCCTCAATCAGGTGATTCTCCCATAAAACCTAAAACTTGTGGATCGCCTTATTCCACAATACATGCTCTCTGTGATCCAAAATTTGAATGGGCTTTTCTTCATATGAAATATTCTCTTCCAACTATACCACCTCGGGGCTCAAAACATGAGATGCATCTGGTGCATATTTCCATAACGAGACATGAAACACATAATGTACCTGAGATAAACTCGGATGGGGTTACCGAGATCACCTTGAGGTAGTAACATGGGATGAGTGATCGTGGATAGGCTGACGAAGGTCGTCTATTTCTTTCCTATTCAGGAGACTTTCTCAATGGATGAACTTAACACACTTTACGTCTAAGAGATTATATATCTTCACGGTGTTCCACATACCATCATATCGGATAGTGATGCTCATTATACTTCTTGATTCTGGCAAGGGTTGCAAAGGGCTTCAGGTTCACAAGTACTTCTGAGTACAGCATACCACCCTCAGATTGACAATCAGTCCGAGCGTACTATACAGGTGTTTGAGGGCATGCTCCAGACATGCATCCGTGATTTTGGAGGTTCTTGGGAGAAACACTTACCACTAATCGAGTTCTCTTGTAATAATAGCTTCCAAGTTAATATACAGATGGCTCCTTAAGAGACCATATATGGTAGGTCTTGTCGTTCATCTCTGTGTTGGTTAAAGACAGGCGAGGCAGCACTACTGGAACCACATCTCGTTCGGGAGACATTAGACTAGGTACAACTAATCAGAAAGTGTATGGTTATGTCTCAATTGAGGCAGAAGTATTATATTGATCGTCACCGCCGACCTCTGGAGTTTGATGTGGGAGATCGGGTTTTCTTGCGTGTTTCACCTAGATTGGGTCATCGACGGATTCGAAGGCAAGGAAAGATGGCACCTATGTTCGTTATGATGCGTAAATGTCAAGAGTCGGAACGACAAAAAGAAACAATTCAAAGAAGAGTAAAAGGGAAAAAATCAAAAGAACGAGAACACAGAGGTTTACGTGGTTCGAGAATAATCTCTACGTCCACAAAGAGGCAAAATTTCATTATATATTGAGAGCACAAATTATAGAGAGATTTCTTAGAGTTTCTAACATAGGAAGTCTAGCCCGAATTGGGCTACAAAAGGAGAAAGACGGTCCATTGTTCCACCAACCGCACAGGAAGTCTGCATCGCTACAATGAAAGGCGGTCACCCAAGTCAAAAATGCTACAATGGTTGCTGGCTGGAAGTCCAAGGAGCTACAGTGAATGGCGGCTGGAAGTCCGGGTCGCTACATTGCTTTGTAGGTGTCAGTCGGTCAGCTCTACTACAGTGGTCAGATATGCTACAACATCCAGAACGGATCAAGCTACACCAAACTAACACATTAGGCCTTTCGACATAGTAAAGAGAGTCAGACCAATATCCCATCGGATAGATCTTTCTCATAGGTACTAGGACATGCATGATGTCTTCCATGTTTCACAGGTTCATCGTTATCATTCTAATCCATACCTTCTAATTATGAGGAAGTCGAGCTAGAAGTTGATGTTAATGTCTCGAAAATTCCGTGAATTTTTTTTAAATTATATGGAATTATTCTGAGACCACACGAGTTGACGGCACGTGATTGTTGGATTGGTGTAGCCCGATCTGGTTGGGTCGAATGCTTGTGGCCCGCAACTGTCGCGGGTCGAGCTCCCGCGGTGAACTCGTTGGGGGTTGCAGGGGCAACACGCCCCTATTCTGAGGGTCCAGGGGTCGAAGGTCCTCGGGCCAATTTTTTCGGCATTGCAGCATCTCTGACACTGTAGCAGAGCTGACCTACCGACATCGACAGGCACTGTAGCAGTGCGAATTTAGGAGTCAACTATATTGTAGCACTTTTGACTTCCAACTGGCAGTCACGGTAGCACTTTTGACAAAGGTGGTCGTCTTTCACTGTAGCGACGCGGACTTCCTATTCGGAACAGTGGATCGTCTTCTCCATATGTAGTTCATTTCAGGCTAGGGTTTCTAACCTGAAACTCTATAATTGTGCTCCAGACATAGTGAATATTTTGCCTCTCCGTGGACGTAGAGATTATTCTCAAACCACGTAAATCGTTGTGTTCTTGTTGCTTTCCTTTCTTCTGCATTTTTTCTTTCGTTTCTCGTTTTTGTCATTACGACTCCCAACGATTCCGCAACAGTGATTTTGAGGCCCGGTGATCCCGAAACAGAATTTTGAACTTTTTTGTAAGTACGCTTAAGTAAACGTGCGAGCGGTTTTTTCTAACTTTTGAACCGGTGCTCGGATCGAAAATTTGAAGGTGTCGTTGAATTCGGAACGCCGGGATTCTCCTAGAAAGGACTTAACTTCAGCCGGCAAGGGCCGAACAGAAAGGTTAATTTTCAGACTTTTCAAAAAATAATAATATAACTTTAAATGGTTATTTTCTTTTCTCATCTGTTGAGTGGCGGATGGCGATGCTGTGATGCAGCTACGAGGCGCATTGTTGAGCCTCATTAATGGCTCGTTAACTCGCAGCGTAATGACGCTTTAATGACGCATAACAACTTAACAGAAACGATGCGACGTGTTTTCCTTTCATTTTGGTTAACACGTTGGTGGAACGAGGAATTAAACTGCGAGGATTCTCTCACGAACCTTCGACGAACTTCCTCTCCAACGAAGAACGACAAACGCCGACGAACGTCAAACATCTTCAAGCACCTCAAAGAACGGAGTCGAAAGCGACGAACAACGTCAACGTCTTGAAACCTCGAGGACGTAACGGTGCGGCAACAAACGTCAAAGAGGTAGGGGTTTAATTTGGGCAAGTTCTCCCCCGTTCTTATTCTAGAAACGACGAACGTGGATCAACCCAGGAACAGATTGATCTGCGAATCGTACATTTATGCGGGAGGGTAACTTTTTTTGGAATTTTCTTTAACCGGGGTTGAAATTATCATTTGTTGATTGCACTGAAATCTCCAGACCACCCATGATTATAAACTTCTACCGCGGAGGGCGCGGGCCGACACGAACAAGGCTCGAGCCCCTCCGCCGCGTGTGTTCTTTATGGCCAAACATCTGAATCGACGACAAACCGAGTTTGAGACCTTCGCAGTAAAAAGAACATTCCCCGGAGACCGTAGGTGCTAATAGAACGGAAAACGGACCACCAGAGCAACTCTGGTGGCCCGCTGAAGGAACCGTCTGCATGCCAGTGCCAGCAGCCGGCGGGGGCCCACGACGGTGGCCGCGGGTGGAGAACGGTGGCGCGCATGTCGGTGCACCACAGCAGCAGCGAGCGTCGCGTGGAGGGGTGGCCCGCGTCCGGGCCACCCGAACAAGCTAGCAGTCGCGGCCATTTGACTGCGGCAGAAGGAAGGCCTCGCGCGTACGCGAGGCCAGCAGGGAGGGGACGCGGTTGGCTGTCGCGTCCCAGGCGCACCACCGGCCGCCCGTGCGGCCGGTCTTCGGGCTGGCGGGCCACACCCCCAACCAGCGAACCGAGTCAATCTCGCACCCAACCACGCCCGACGGACCAGACCTGCGCTAGTGAGCCGGACCCACAGCCCAGCGGGCCGGACCTGTGCCAAGCAGTTCGAACCCACGCCGGCAAGCCAGACCCGCACCCTTCGGGTCGGGCAGGATGAGACCAGGTCGTCAGGCGACCCGGCAGGCTGGACCCTCGTTCAAACCGAGCTGGGCCCAACGAAGCCCTTTGGGCCTGGCCCATTGGCCAAGTCAGACCGGACTGACCCAGACCCGAATCGAGTCAGGTCGAGTTAGTCGGAACTAAACCGGGGTATATGGGACCCCCGAGCCGGGTTAGTCGGGTCGGTCCGACCGGGTCAGACCGGACCCAAACGCAATTGGCTCATGTTTACTAAAACGCTAATAACTTGCAAACAGGGTGTCTGATTGACGAGTTGTTTGCGGCGTTGGGACCCTCTCGACGAGGCGGATCTTTTGGCATGCCCTAAGGAGGCTTTCATGGAAGTTGAGATGCGAAGAATGGCTTGAGGAGCGGTTCTCTCATGCGCGCTACATACGGAACCCTGCGGTTGGTTGAGACCTGAAGACTGCTGACTTTCAACTCTGTGTGACTCGACTATGACCCAGTGAGAAGCACTTCTGTGTGACTTTGCAGGCCCACGGTACGCGATGAGGAGGTGTACCTAAGCAGTCCAAGGTTAGTGGGAAGCACTTCTGTGTGACTTGACAGACCCGTTGTACTCGATAGAGGAAGAGTTCTCCAGCAGTCGAGGTGTTCGATGATGTGATTAATCATTCTTCTATCACTGCCCTAAATGTATACCTAGTGTGAGTTGTCTTGTGTTTCGTGCTTTACTTTGAGAATTGGTGTGTGGTCTTTCCTTTTTGTTTTGGGGTCCCTACTGAGTATTTTGTTACTCACCCCTACACGGGCTTTGCCCGCACGTGTTGTATCTGGTGCAGACGATCGACGTTTCGAAAGAGACTTTGGTGGACCAGGACCCATAGGTGCTCAGGGAGACGGGACCAACGGACCCTACAACGGTGGACTTGATGGCCTAGGACCAGGCGGGGCCCAGTAGGATCGGGTGGAAAGGACGTCCTACTTCGGCTTCCAATAGCTACACTACTCTCACGATCAGGTGAGGTTTTCCACGGATGGTCATCAGAGTTTTCTTTTTGTACTCTGCTGTTTTCAGTTCTTTTGTTGGGTTTGTATTTTGGCCCACTTATATTAGTTGTACTTGTACTCAGCTTTGTTTTAGTGATACTTGTTTCCTTTTCAATGTGTGGGACTTAGTTGGGCGTGTGTGTGCGTACAGGTACTCAGGCAAATGTCTCACACTTGCAGGTTGACGCATTCAGCACTAGTCGTCAACCTTTGGCCTTCGGGAGGCGGGCTTGGGGTAGTCACGGCACGGGCCCCCAGGGGACGGGTCGTGACAATTGATCGTAACATGAACGCTCTTCGAGGCAGGTCAGTTCCTTTAATTCGGGTGTTATGACAGCACATATGTGTACATGATGAGACCTAGAAGTGAGAATCCAATATGCGTGCCCTCAGAAGGGGAACTCAGGGACGAGTTATTTTAAGGAGAGGTTGTAAGATCTTAGTTAATCTAATGAGGTGTGGATCCTTTTAATTTCAGTTTAAACCTCTTGTTTTATCTTGTTTGAAACGCCTAAAGAGGTCATAGAGGTTTCGAGAGCGTTCAGACTTAGTTTGGGGCCCAAAGTTCTGGTTTTTTGAGAAACAGAATGAGGTGTAGGATTGGCGCATTGTTACTAGTAATCGTGTGACTCAACTGTGAGAGGACCAATTTGGGATATGCCTAACACTGAGAGGGGGGGTGAATCAGTGTTGGGGACTTTTGAAACCAATTCCAACTTTTTATTCATGTACTTCTTGACCTGTTAGGATATTGATTCTCTTATTCTCTTTTCTTTGTCGCATGAAATAATAGAAAGCAGTAAAAATATACACACGATATTTTTACAAGGTTCATCACTCAATAAGAGCAGTTACGCCCTTGCCGTGTATGGTAATGACCAGTGCACGGATTCTCCACTATAATGTAGTAACTGTTACAGTGGTTGACTAGTAAAACAATCTGCTAGTCAGTGTGGCTCCCTACACTTAGAGGAGGGAAGAATATAATCTCTTCCCAGTGTTTCTCCCTACACTTGGAGGGGGAAGGGAAACGATCCTCTTCCAACTTGCAACGAGTAGGATATACCCTTACACTCACTGATTCTTTATATTGCCAGTGTAGACAGTCTCTTGCAGCCTCTAGCTGGTTCTTTATACTGCCTCTGAAGACAGTCTTCTCTCTGTTAAAAGAGTTTGCAACACCAAAAGATTCTTCCACCTGTTGAGACCTGTTGGATGTTACAGTGCTACTTTGTTCTTCCACAACCTTTTTCTTCTCCTTGTTACTTAACAGCATGCAAGTAACCAACCACTTCTTTCTCTACAGCAAACCTATAAGTTGCACAGTCTTCTTCTTTTACTTCTTCAATGCAAAACCAGCTGCACTAAAACCTACTCTTCTTCACACTTTCTCTTTTAGTGCAAAACTGACTGAACTCTTCTTCTTCTTCTTGCTAGAATCACAAGTTCTCTTTGTGATTGTTAAATCAATGAAGTCCAGCTCAACTTAGCATCATCACAGTTAACCAGAAGCTGGTAAGAACTTTTAGCAAAACTCACAGCTTGTGCGCCACTCCCTGCTTGCGCGCCTTCCAACTTGCACGCCTCCCTGCTTGTGCGCCACCAACTACTTGCGCGCCTCCCTGCTTGTGCGCCACCAACTACTTGCGCGCCACAATTGTGCGCAGCTCACAACTTGTGCGCCACTTCAGGCTGAGACACAACAAACTTGTTGCACACAACTCCCTGCTTGCGCGCCTCTTACAACTTGTGTGTCACAACTGCTTGTGCGTCACTCTGCTTGCGCGCCTCCCTACTTGCGCGCCTCCCTACTTGCACGCCTTATGAATAACTCTCAACTTGCGCGATACTTCAACTTGTGCGCCACTTTCTGGTACTTGCGCGATCAGAGCTCAAATTTTATCTTAAGTGTTGAGCTTGCAAAAATGAGGAGGGTAGCCGTCTATTTATAGGCATTTTGGTGACTTGCATGCCTCATACACTTGTGCGCCATTCCTACTTGTGCGACGTCCACCGCTTGTGCGTCGCTCCATCACTAGTGCGTCGCTCCATCACTAGCGCGCCACTTTCTTTCCTTTGTCATATTTTGATAAGCTGATATTGAAATATGACTTGCGCGCAACATACACTTGTGCGCCGCTTATACTTGTGCGCCACTTTTTGACTTGCGCGCCAATCTCTAACTTGCGCGTCACTTTCTTTCCTTTATCAAATTTTGATGTGTTGATCTTAAAATATGACTTACGCGCAGCATACACTGTGCACCACATATACTTGCGCGCCACATATACTTGCATGCCACTTTCTCTCCTTTACCAAAAAAACACTTCTTTACTCCCCTTATCCTTCATAGTTTTGGTCATTCTCATAGTGTCAAGCTCATGCACTACTTCCTATCTTCTCTTCATTTTCAACAATCATCCTTCTTTCTTCTTATACTCTTTGGAATATGAATTCCAAAGTACTTCTTCATCCTCACTTCAAATCCTCAATTCCTTTAGAAGTGTTGATTCCAAAGAACTTCAATCATCTCTCTTCATCCAAAAGTGGAGGCTTGAGGCTTCTTCAAACACCTTCAATGTTGTAGACAATGTATCACCTTTGATATGTGTATTTTGAACTTTAAGAACAGTGCAACAATCGTCTGATTTCAAGGCAATGTGTAATGCATGACCATCTTAGAATGTCAAGCTCTTCCACACACTCTCTTCTTCAACCATCGTTATCTATTTCATGCAAATCATATGATTCTTTTCTTCATGTAATCTCTTGCATGGTTCTCATGAAATCGTGAAGCATTGTATGGTCTTCTTCAAATCCTCATTCTTCTTCAATCATCCTTCGATGGATGATACTTCATCATTCTTCATTGTTGTAAACAATGTGTCGCCTTTGACACAAGTACTTTGAACTTAGAATCAGTTCAATAATCGTTTGAATTACATTCTCCATCAACTATGGAGTTCTTCTTCACCTCCTTCATTTTGACATGTGTTGGCAACTGTTGACAACAAATACAATCTTTATACACAAAGTAGTCCCAACAATCTCCCCATTTGTATTTTGTTGTCAATACCTTAAAGTTTCCTCAAATGAATGTGTCAATGTCAAAATGAAAATCTTCTCTCTCCTTTTTATTTCTTTCTCTCCCTTACTTTTCAAACTTTCATTTTACTTTCTCTCCCCCTTATTGACAATAAATACAAAGTTCATGGTAGAGAGGGTATCAGTCCTTACTTAAGCAGTGTGTCATCAATCATTTCATTCTAAGTCTACTTGAGCAAAGCTCGATGTAGAAAACAAGAGGATTTGATTTAGACAACAAAGCTATCCATTATCCACTGATCATGATACCTCATGAGATGAGATCTCATACACTTGTCTTCAAGGGTTTTCAACTTTCATTCCAGGCCGAAGATATTGAATGTGATAGGAAATAATCAACCTGAAATCCCTACACTCACTTCAACAAACGGATCAAAAACATTCGAGTGCAATTGGCAGGATAAGTGGCTTTGGGGCACCTTCATTCTTCTTATGTCACTGATTGACTTAGTTACTCCCCCTTTGTAAAAATATCTTTATTTTGAGTAACCAAGGATGAGAGATTAAGAAACGACATACCTTTTCCAATGACATGTTGTTCAAGCAATTTCCAGAGTGATTGAATTTGATACCTACTGAAGTTGAAACTGGTTGAAAGAATAATTCTGGCAGCTTCTTCATATGTCTCCCCCTCAAGGGAAAACTCTTCATCATCTTCATCAATGGTGATCCATCATCATATTAATATTTGAATATCAATTGACGAATCTTCCATGGATGACAACTTCTTCAGCTTTTCTATCAAGAGTTGATAGTAATCACTGCTTCTCAGGTTCTCCCCCTGAGAGCTTGTTTCACCTTCAATTCTCTGTATTATCAGAACAAATACAATACACAATGATTTAAGGAAATAAGGTGGGTCCTTCTTGCTTCATCAATGTGAACAATAAGATTGATGTGATTTTCTCAACCCAGATGCTCCATTCTTCACACTTTCACAACTGATCTTCAATGCTGAATGTGATTGTGTGGACCTCACTATTTCTTCCTTTGTGTGTGAATCTTCTCTCTTCAAGGGCTTTCAAAGCACTAGAATCTCCTGGTGCAACATTCATCTTCTTGAGGAATTCTTGTTGGGCTAGAGTAAATTCAAAGCATCTTCTAACAGTGTGACCAGCCATATTGCACCACACACAGAATTTCTTGGCCTTCATGTAGAATCTTCTTTTTGTTTTTAGCACTAGCCTTGGTCAGTGCATCTTCCATTTTCCTCATTTTTTCCAAATCTTTTGGTCAAACCACCAATATGTCATTAGGAACTGCGGCATCAAGATTGGATCTTCTACAAGGCTTCTTTTGAGTGTCATCCTTCTTAGTAGTTCTTTTGGGTGCACTACCATTCACCATATTGGATTTAGAATCCAATGACTTTTCATCTTTCCTTCTTGGAATCTTCTTGGGAGAATTTGTTTTCACATTATTCATCTGATTTCTTCCCAAAGGATACTTCTTCATTCTTACCCAGCTTTTATGGTCTTCTTTTCTTATCAGCTTTGGGTACCTGTTGAAGTGAACATGCATCATTCATGTTACCACTCCTATTGTATACATCACAGATGGTATCTAACATTTCAAATCTGTTTACAGTATACAAATGCTTCTGGATCTGTGGATGTTGCTTCTTCTTCTCTGAATTTCTCCCCCTTGAGATGGGTTTTCTCTGTACTTTTACATTTAAGGGGTTGTACCAACAATCCAATGCGCAATGCCCAAATCTATTACAGCACCAGCATTGACCAACAAACCTTGACTTCTTCCCATCTTCTTTATAAGGTTGTTGAGTCTTCTTCTTAGTATGTTGTGCTTTCTGTGGGGATCTATCTTCCACACTCTTTCCCTTATCCACCCTAGCCATGGTGGTAGGTTTCTTCTCAGTTTTCTTCATCCATACTTGTTTAGAATTTTTCTTCCAACCTGCACTTCTTGTAGAAGAAATTTTAGAAACATTAGTACAAGTTGGTATGGATGATACCTTTACTTTCTCAGCTGCTTGTGACGGATCAATGAGTGAAGTCGTGATCTTCTTATCACATGTTGGAGGTCTTTTGACAGCAGAATCCTCCAGTGAACATTGAGTACTAACAGAAACTGTTTCCTTCTTTTGTGGAGACTCAATATGTGTCTTCTCAAGATTGGTCAACTGAGCTTCCAACTCTAAACATCTCGTATTGAGGATGACTTTTTGGTCTTCAATCATAGTCATCTTATCTTCACAATCCTTCTTCAATCTTTCAACTTCCTCTTCATGCATATTTACTTTGTTTAGTAACAAAGAGTCAAGTTCTTTGATCTTCTTGGAGTCTTCTTCCAAATATACCTCTTTGACTTCATTTCTCTTTTTCAGCTCATCTTAAAGTGCATGGGTCTTCTCTTCTAGAGTCTCCTTGACTCCCTCTTTTTCTTCAACATCTTTGAGTCACTTTGAAGAACTTACTTCAAATCCCCTCTTTGTTGCTTCAAAGGCTTCAACTTGTCTGGAGAGCTTTAAACATTCAACAATTTTTGCTTGCAAGTCTTTCTCCAAAATATCAGTTTCTACTTCCTGAGTGATATTTTCCTGCATGCATTGAAATACTCCACAAACCAGGGATGTACTCTCTTCATGAATACCATGCAGAATCATTCTTAATCTATCAACTGATATTTCTTGAGATGTTGTAGATTGATCATCACCACTTGTGCTAGCATTTTCATCATGAGAATAATTTCTAAATGTACTAACGCATACCTCTTGATCAGTTGAGGTAGGAAGGTTGTTCATCTTCTTGATGGGGACTTGAGTCACCTTCTCATTACTTTCCAAGTCTGGTGTGTCTTCAATGTCAGCCAAATATGGAGAACTGGATGCTTCCTCTTCTTTAGATAAGAGAGGCTTCTTCTTCAACTTTCTCTTCTCTTTCTTTTTCATATTCATCATGGTTTTGGTAGATGTAGAATTCTGCTCAGAGATAACTGACTCTTAATCAAAATTGCACTTCATTGTTAACTCAGGAAAGAATCTCACGTCTTCAAAAGAGAATATCTTCAATGTAGAGAATCCAACAGAGGTGAACCTCCCTCTGATACCAATTGAGAGGACCAATTTGGGATATACCTAACACTGAGAGGGGGTGAATCGGTGTTGGGGATTTTTTAAACCAATTCCAACTTTTTATCTATGTACCTCTTGACATGTTAGGATCTTGATTCTCTTATTCTTTTTTCTCTGTCGCATGCAATAATAGAAAGCAGTAAAAATATGCACACGGTATTTTTACAAGCTTCACCGCTCAATAAGAACAATTACGTCCTTGTCGTGTATGGTAATGACCAGTGCACGGATTCTCCACTATAATGTAGTAACTGTTGTAGTGGTTGACTAGGAAAACAATCTGCTAGTCAGTGTGGCTCCCTACACTTGGAGGAGGGAAGGAAATAATTTCTTCCCGGTGTTTCTCCCTACACTTGGAGGGGGGAAAGGAAACGATTCTCTTCCAACTTGCAACGAGTAGGATATACCCTTATACTCGCTGGTTCTTTATACTGCCAGTGTAGACGGTCTCTTGCAGCCTCTAACTTGTTCTTTATACTGCCTCTGAAGACAGTTTTCTCTCTATTAAAAGAGTTTGCAACACCAAAAGAATCTTCCACCTGTTGAGACCTGTTGGATTCTAGCAAAACTCACAGCCTGCGCGCCACTCACTGCCTGTGCGCCTTCCTGCTTGCGCGCCACTCTGCTTGCGCGCCACCAATTACTTGTGCGCCACAATTGTGCACAGCTCACAACTTGCGCGTCACTTCAGGCTAAGACACAATAAACTTGTTGCACACAACTCTCTGCTTGCGTGTCTCTTACAACTTGCACGCCACAACTGCTTGTGTGCCTTATGAATAACTCTCAACTTGCGCGACACTTCAGCTTGTGCGCCACTTTCTGGTACTTGCGCGATCAGAGCTCAAATTTTCTCTTAAGTGTTGAGCTTGCAAAAATGAGGAGGGTAGCCGTCTATTTATAGGCATTTTGGTGATTTGTGTGCCTCATACACTTGCGCGCCATTCCTACTTACGCGTCGTCCACCACTTGTGTGTCGCTCCATCACTTGCGCGTCGCTCCATCACTAGCACGCCACTTTCTTTCCTTTGTCATATTTTGATAAGCTGATGTTGAAATATGACTTGCGCGCATCATACACTTGCGCGCCGCTTATACTAGCGCGCCACTTTTTGACTTGAGCGTCAATCTCTAACTTGAGCGCCACTTTCTTTCCTTTGTCATATTTTGATGTGTTGATCTTAAAATATAACTTACGCGCCACATATACTTACGCGAGACTTTCTCTCCTTTGCCAAAAAACACTTCTTTACTCCCCCTATCCTTCATAAGCCTTGCATCACAAGATCTCCAAACTTCCGATATTTGTGAAATACAAATCAGCAAAGCATCGTCATAGTTTTGGTCATTCTCATAGTGTCAAGCTCATGCACTACTTCCTGTCTTCTTTTCATCTTCAGCAATCATCTTTCTTTCTTCTTATACTCCTTGGAATATGAATTCCAAAGTACTTCATCCTCACTTCAAATCCTCAATTCCTTTTGGAGTGTTAATTCCAAAGAACTTCAATCATCTCTCTTCATCCAAAAGTGGAGACTTGAGGCTTCTTCAAACACCTTCAATGTTGTAGACAATATATCACCTTTGATACGTGTATTTTGAACTTTAAGAACAGTGCAACAGTCGTCTAATTTCAAGGCAATGTGTAATGCATGACCATCTTAGAATGTCAAGCCCTTCCACACTCTTTATTCTTCTTCAATCATCATTATCTATTTCATGCAAATCATATGATTCTTTTCTTCAAGTAATCTCTTGCATGGTTCTCATGCAATCGTGAGGCATTGCATGGTCTTCTTCAAATCCTCATTCTTCTTTAATCATCTTTCAATGGATGATACTTCACCATTCTTCATTATTGTAAACAATGTGTCACCTTTGACACAAGTTTTTTGAACTTAAAATCAGTTCAACAATCGTCTGAATTACATTCTTCATCAACTGTGGAGTTCTTATTCACCTTCTCCTCCATTTTGACCTGTGTTGACAATTGTTGACAACAAATACAATCTTCATACACAAAGTGGTCCCAACAAACCCTACGTCCCAAAAATGGTGGAGCGTGCATGCAAGAGGAGGCACATGGTCGTGCAAAATCTACAATAAATTGCAAATATGATTTGCATGGTTTGTGCACGATTTGTTTAATTGTACGCTTAAATCGTAAGGGGTGGCCTCATGGACAATAGTCACAAACGAGGTGTGCATAGTTTGTATAACCGTGCACCTAGACCGTGCGAGGCCTGGGTGCTTGGACAGTGGTCAATGCACGGTTGGTGCACGGTTTAAATAACTGTGCAGGCAACCCGTGTGCCCCTTTAAAAATGGTGAAATGGTCATTTTGCCCCTAAATTCTTTAACCCTTCACCTCCTCCCTCTTCTCCCTCAAACACACAAGCACCCACGTGGAAGAGCTCTCCTCTTCTCCTCCCTAGGCTTTGAGCGATCTCCTTCATTTTAACTCAGAATCGACCATCGTTCGATGCATTAGATCACCCTAGATAAGGTTATCAATCCTCTTGCTTCATTTCTTCGTTTTCTTCGTCATTTGAAATGTTATTTCCATACGAGCTAATATGCCCTATTTCTAAGGCATTTGTCTAGTTTTTTCGATTTCTCTCATTTTAGCTTGAATTTGAGGCCAATACTAGATAAGGAGTCTATTGCCAATATAAGATAGGCATTCTAGCACCTTTGCCTAAAAGTCTAGTTATTTATATCATGTGTCGTTGTGATGCATGCTGAACTTTTTGCGGGATGCCTTAAAAATGTTTAATTATTTTGCGGGATGCCTTAAAAATGTTTAATTACTAAATTAAATTGATTAGCCCTTATTAGAGATACTCCTTGTTGTCATGGGTTGTCTACCTCAACTGTACCACCCTCTTGAGCATGTTTATTAAATGCCCTAAACACTTCTATAAATGCCTAAGTGGCCAAACCACCTTTTGAGTGGATTTGGGTTGTCTCCTAATTGAAATTGTTGAAATGAATTAAATATTAATTAGGTGAGGTAGCTTGTGAAATCAAAAAATATTAAGTATATCTCGCACAAACCACAAGGGCAACTCTCAGGTCTTATCATAACATAGACCCCCCCAGTTACCACTACAAAGATCTAAACCTCAAACAAACATAAGCATCAAATTCCATATTAATTAATATTTCATTTTAAAGGTGAGTTCCATTAATTAATATTACATTTTCAATATTAGCATTTTAATTTTTCAAGTCAATGTCTTTTATCATCATAAGTTCTCTTGACATGTATTCTCAAATGTGTCATCATCATTAGATTACCAAAAACCAACTATGTTCTTTTATTAATTCATTCAACACTTATTAATCACCCAAATACTCTAGGTCTTCATCACAAGATACCACATCAAAGCTACACATGTCATGCATAGAGTCAAAACTCCATAAGAAGACTGATCGCATAAACAACATTTGGTCATCTTGTCATCGAACAAGCATAAACAAGATTTAAGGATATCGATGATCAAGCCCCGCTCTAAACTCATCTCTATCGTCCAGTGTCATTCTCACACCATTGCGCATAATCCAATTTGTCATGTCATTTCCTTTACTCTCACCTCATCCATTCAGCCTCAAACATTTATTACTTATCAAACAATCATTTTGAGTTTCATCTAAATTATGCATAGGTTTTTATGCATCAAGCAATCTATAGACGATAGCTCATAAAAGCTAGCAAACAACATGAACATGCTTCAAACAATATTTCTATGTTTAATCAATTCCAAGAACATTAGTTATTTTATTCATGCCTTAATTCATTTAAATTATTACATCAACAAGTTTAACATTGTTTATTTGTTTCAAGCAATTAAATCGTGCTAAACAATAATAGCGAACGCAACCAAGCAGACACCATAAACACATACAAAAGACAACATGAACATATAAACATATTGCAAACACAAGCGATCACACAAAAATCAACCATTTATTTAATCCCTGAAATGAAATATTAATTATCTACACATGCAATAGTTAACCCATTTCAATTCTTCAATAACAAAATTATGCAACTCTCGTCATAAAATAATAAACAGATACACAGCAACATGCTATACTATTATTATTCTTTTAGATTAAATGCTCTAAATTAATATCAATAATTCTGCATCCGATTACTCTCTTAAATGATTACCAGAACACCATGTGAAAAATAAAAATAAAAATAATTTGCAAAACCATTTTAAACCTTCTTAAATTTACAAAATCTCTCCAGAACCATTTTAAAACTTCTTAATTCTGTATACATTAATAAATTTAAAATTATCTAAAATTATTCATTATTATTAAGAAGATTACGATATACCTCCATTTAATGCATGCACCCCCAGTCTTCATGAGCAGCATGCCCTCAGAACATCTCCTATGTCTGGGTCATCCCCTGCTGCTTTGTCCTGCAGCATTCATTTAAAATTTATAAATAAATTTTGAAAATTTGAAATTATAAAAATATATTTAAATGAGCTAGGATAGTTAAACGAGTATTTAAAAATACAATAGGATGGGGTTAGACTAACGGGTTTAAAAAATATACGGGTTCAGGTTCTGTAAAAATAAGAGGGTTCGGGTATCCAAAATTTCCCAGGTAGATCCCTAGGTGAGTATCATTGAAGTTTCAAAAAATTACAAAAAAAAAAAAAGAAGGGCAGAGAAAGATAAGGAAGATCTACCCTGTGGATGTATGAGATGTTCTCTTTACCTGGACCTGCAACAATTATCCCTCCTTGTTGCCTGATAGAAGAGTTGGGGAAAAATCATAACTTAAAAAAAACAAAAAACAAAAACAAAAAAGGGATGGTTTTTCCAGCAAAAAGGGTAATGGGTGTAATATATACCAGCCACCTCTAGTGACGGTGTCCTTTTCAGAAGAAAGCTTCCAGTCCTGCCTATAACCCTCCATGTATGACTGTATGATCTTCAAACCTGCCTATAGTCAAGTGGTCAACTAAAACGAAAAACCTAACCCTACGTCGCACAAAAAATGGCAGCGGAACTTAATTCCAAAGCTGAACAAACCCCAGGCGTGAATACGGTTGAAGGCCCGGAAACAAATTTCAATGCCTTGTATGACGAGTGGGTTGGATCAGCATACACTTCTGAACCAAACACAAACAATGAAAACAAATTAATGATGAGAAATGTCTCAGAGGTCGGTAATAAGGGGAAAGCATAGCTTGGGCTCTGTTGGACTGCACTTATTAAAAACTAGAGCCGAGACTGTTGAGGGGGGCAGCAGCGGAGCACTGTTGCAAGGATTACTGTGGCTGAGCACTGTTGCAGGGATTTCAGTGCAGAATGCAATAAAGTTGGTTCTCCAACACATGCCATTCGATTCCCTAAAATGGCGTGGTGCAACAGTGCAAAGCTTTGCGTTGCCCCGCCCCAGTGCTACCACTGTATTTTTTCTTTTTTAAATTATATTGCATTTTTTTTCATATTGCAAAACATTAAAAATAATAGAAATATTCATAGAATATTATTTTTAGGGTTAAAAATAGAGTACTGGGTTGGAGAAAGTTTCACAATAGATACCTTACGGGGGATACTATAAGGGAACACTGCTGCAGGGATACAACAGCAGAGTACTGTTACCGGAACTGTGGCAGGACTACTGCTGGAATGTAGTTGGAGACCACCTCATTCAAACGCACCCCCCCCCCCCCCCAAAGCCAATCTTTGGGTCACTCTATAGCGGGCCTTTGGGTCATCCTTCAGACAGGCCACCCAAGCCGATTTTTGGGCCACTCTCAAGTGGTCCTCAATGTCATCCCTCTAATGGAAGGCTTGTGGGTCACCCCTCAACATCAGAGTGGCCCGAAGACCTCACATTTGAGGTCTTCAGGTCATCCCTCGAATGTATGACCTGGCCCCCTTGAATGTTAAGGTTTTCAGGTCATCCCTCAAAGGTATGACCTGGTCCCCTTGAATGTTACAGCGCCCCGCTCTAAGGCCTTCGGGCCACTTTTTTCTTTAAAAAAAATGGTTCTGCATAGGTGTTTCAGATTGCTTATTGAAAGTGTTTATTCTGCCAACTATTTTAGTTGTTTTTTTCTGGAATTCAAGAGTGTTTTTCAGAAACAAAACAAACAGTGCTCATTTTTTCAAACTGGTTATCTTAAGTGATCAAGAGCTATAAACAGTTTTCATTAAGTGCTGTCAAACAAACCCTTAGGCCTGTACATACCCACGGACTCGCCCAGCTACATAAGAAATGGAAAAAATGTTTAAAGCTTGTTCAACAAATGGGCTAGGGGCAGGGCTTTCCAGCCAAAAATGGGTAGGGCTTCGGGCCATTTTTTCATTTTAGACCTATTTCAGTCAGGGCTCCGGCCATGATAATTTATACCAGGCCAGGCTTTGGGCTTTTTAAAAAAACTAACTGGGGTCAGGCCGTGTTCGAGCCTCAGCTGTGGGATGTTTTACAGATTAAAGTCAGACCCGAACCCAGCCCAACCCAGCACATGTGATTCACATAAAAAGCGTACCTCCTTTAAAATTCGTTTGCTCGAAGAAAATCTTTGCCTACAATGAATGGCCAAAAGATGGTTATGGCAAAAAACTAATTCTGTACAGCATTAACAGTAAAAGCAATTGCAAACTTAGAATGCATGACTAACTTAGCAATTACATACTAAAGAAGATTGATCAAACTTCTGTAGAGTAGATTTATGAGCATGACAAAGCTTCAAAGGATGCAGACAAAAATTAAAAGCATAGTGATGAAAACCTGTTTGGTACGTTAGAGATGTCTTTGAAGGAAGTGGAAAAGTAAGTAGATGTGAATGTTAGAGATATCCCTTAAAGGCATATATCATAGGCAAATGAAGGTCACAGTTGGGTATATCGATCTCTCCACATATGTTATCATTTAATTGGCCTACACACCATGGGATAATGTGTCTCATGGAGTTTAAATTGAGCTTGCATTAATTGTTGCAGAGTTCAACGATTAAGAGACTTGAATTAATGTGACAGTATAGGTTATAAAAATTATAAAGCATGGCCATTAATTCTGTACAGCATTAACAGTAAAAGCAATTGCAAACTTAGGATGCATGACCAACTTAGCAATTACATACTAAAGAAGATTCATCAAACTTCTGTAGAGTAGATTTATGGGCATGACAAAGCTTCAAAGGATGCAGACAAAAATTAAAAGCATAGTCATGAAAACCTGTTCGGTACGTTAGAGATGTCTTTGAAGGAAGTGGAAAAGTAAGTAGATGTGAATGTTAGAGATATCCCCTAAAGGCATATATCATAGGCAAATGAAGGTCACAGTTGGGTATATCGATCTCTCCACATATGTTATCATTTAATTGGCCTACACACCATGTGATAATGTGTCTCATGGAGTTTAAATTGAGCTTGCATTAATTGTTGCAGAGTTCAACGATTAAGAGACTTGAATTAATGTGACAGTATAGGTTATAAAAATTATAAAGCATGGCCATTACTTGGCAAACGCGCTCCAGCCCTTTGGAAACTCCTTCATTTAATGGAGTCAAGCTATATAGAGGGCCAAACATCACACCATGATTACCCAACTGCTTTGGAACTCCCTTCGCCCGAAGCTTTGTCTTTCCCTCTGCCCTCTCCCCTCTCCTACGCGAGGTACTAGCACACCTTGGAAAGTTAGGGAGGTCCTATGGATTTGATCCGTGATTCCCCAACTGGTGAACTACCTGAGAAGGCACGGCCCTTTCGGCTAGGGCTTGGTGATGTTCATCAAACATATATGAGGAAAGTCAATTGGCATCAACTTTCAGGCAAGTGTTATTCATGTTTGTTGTGTTATTTATCTTAAACCTCTCTTGAACGATCTTGACAAAAAGTTTTGTTGTTATTACACATGGATAATTTTGGAAAAACTGAAATCTCTTTTTTGAAGAACATGATATCGCATACTGCAACATGCCGATATCATAGACTAAAATATGACCTGGTCAGTTCTGATGTTCAGAAGCCGTATAAATCGACTAAGTATATCGTAGGGTACGATATGTGAAGTTACTCGGCTTTTCAAAGCATCGTACAATACGATACATTATATTGTAGCATATGATTCATAGAACCAATGATTTGTAAAAGAGGCTCGTATCTCTATGGCAGTATAGGCTATGTCGCAAGGTACGTGGTTAAAAACACGATTTATTATCGTATCATAAAGTACAGCTTGATGATGTCACACAATACGACTATGAATCATAGCATACGATTTGCACGGTATGCAATTTAGAATTACCCGTTTCTTTTTTATCTTAGGATGCAATATATAAAAAACTTAACTTACCAAAGCGATATACGATATTGCTTCAATAACAAACTTCAAGACAAGGCCATATCGAAGTCGTATTATACGACTTGAGGAGGTAGTATAATACAACCTAAAAAATGCTTTTTATGCATTTGAGAAGTGAAATTTAATTTATAAATTGTTTATAAATTATAATATTTTGACAATATAAAATGTTTTTATTTTATTTATGAAAGGTTCTTAAATACCATTGGAATATGAAATGTTCATTATTAAATATTTATAAATTATTTAATCTAATAAATATGAATTATGCATATCAATGTCATATGCTAATATCCATGTAATTTTAGACTAACCAAAAATTGTTGTCTAAAATGGATATATTATATGGAGTTATTCTAAAATATATAATAATTTAAATAATTAGAATTGTTCACATTATAAGATATGAAATGTTCATATGAATTGAGATATGAGATATGAATTATGTAGGATTTTTTTTTATATGCGTTTTTTTTTTTTAAATCTGAAAAAACGGCTTAGGTTAAAAAAAAATTAAAAATACGCTACAAAGGTGGCATCGTCGATGCTGCCTTTGCTCCCCCACGCCGCCTTTGGTCCGGATCGATGCCATGGCAAAGGCGGCCGGGGGAGGCCGCCTTGGCCTGAACTCCCTATAAAAGGGCGTCCCCCCCTCCTCACTTGATCATTGCCTTCATCTCTCCTAAATTCTCTCCATCTCTCTAAAAAATTCATTTGTTGTGCGGGTTTTTACGAAGCTTCATTTAGAGGTATGTTTCTTTATTTAATTTAATGTTTTTATTTATTTAATTTAATTCTTTTTAGTTTTAAATATTTCATTTTTTAAGTAGTTTAGGTTGTTCTTAATATTTGGTTATTTAGTTTCTGTAATTAGTTATATGTAGTTTGAAATAAATATTGTTAGTAGTATAGATTAAGTATAGATTAACTTAAGATTAAATATTTTGAAATTTTGGTAGTTTAAAGATTATGTGGTTATCTAAGCAATTAAATTCCTGTCTGGATACAAACAAGCGGATGTGGCTCTGCCACAGATGTACATAGGGGTAAAACTCAAAAACACCGCTTTGAGCTAGACTCGAACAGGAACTGGTGCACGATAACGGGCCTTACTGCATCCTGGTTTGACACTCCCGGGGGATATGCTTAAGATAATTCATATTTTCTTTATAAACTACTAAAATATCTAAGAAAAGAAAAATTAAATCAGTATATTTATCAATGATAAAATGATAAATATGATGTTATAGAATGAAATAAGGACAAAAGCATTAACGAATTAAAGTTATTATTAGTTAATTATAATTAACTAATGAATATAATATGATTAACAATTAAAGAATAAATAATTAAAGAATAACTTAATAATGATTAAATAGTGATTAAAGAATGATTGATTAGTTAAAAACTGTATTAAGAAAATCAGTTTAAAATGACAATTATAATTATTTAAAATGAAATGGAGAAGAAAATGTTTTAAAATGTAAAGATTATATAGTTTAGAAATAATAGTTACATTAGACATAATTAATTATAGAATAATTAATAAATAATATAGAATTAAAACATGGATCCATATAATGATTAGCCAACGATACTGATAAACATATAAAGTGAAATGAAGAAGAATAAACACATTAAATAAAAAGACGCATTAAAATTACATTCTAATAAATATCATATTGTCAAACATCAGTAGCATATTTTAGGGTATAGAAAGGCGCCCTAAAATTACATTCTAATAAATATCATATGGCCAAACATCATTGTCAATATTTGTTACACTATCATAATTTTGATGAAAGAAACATTTTTGACGTAGAGAGTCATGTTTGCCTGTGTGTACTGCTATGGGGAGGTTATTCAAACTGAGCAAGGAGCTTCTTACAGTACACAACCAATTACGGTGGTTAGTACAACTGATTGTGTAACCATAGGTGACATTCAAGAGAGAATTCGTGGTTCCTAAAATCTGGGACCCGATCAAAAGATCATGTCTATGAGCTATAGACATTTGCAATTTCCGACAACACTGTGGCATCTAGCTTGTCCATTGGTTGCTGATGTGCAGTGGGTCCAAGCAATTAATTTATTTTCTCAACGGTCAGATGGTACCATGATGGAGTTATACGTTGATGTTGCTACTGTACAACAACAACGTCCAGTCGTACGAAGACGTAGAATTACAAGAGTTGTTGAAGACAGTCCACCCCATGAAATTGAGTCTATTCCAAATGATGCAGCAGAAGAGGACAACCTAGATGATCTCCCAGATATACATGTCAATCCGACTTCCGATGAGGAGTTTCGTAATGATGGATCAGATGGTGACAACAGTGCTGATGAGGAGGGACCAACGGAAGATATGGAGGAGGTTTTGAGAAATGCATTAGTTGTACATCAACCTCGACCTACAATAAATCATCCACCACTCTTTTCATCTTGGTCAGATGCAATGACACGCGTGCCTGCATTCGACAATACTGTTCTCACACCGACAACTGAGTTCCCTGGAGTTGTACCAGATAGGTTTAGTGAGGTGGACAAAACCTTATATATTGAAAGAAATTTTCCTAGTAAAGATGCCTTAAAAAACACGCTAAAGAGATTTCATATTGAGAGACACTTCAACTATGTAGTTCACGAATCATGTCATAGTAAATATGTTATACGGTGTGAGAAGTATGGGGATGATTGTAGATTTCACTTGAGGGCGATTCCGGACATTACATTTAGAGGTTGGAGAATCTCGAGGATTGAGGCGGCTCATACTTGCGTTCAGCCAAACCTCACACAAGATCATACCTCATTGGATGCAGAATTTGTGTCATTTATTGTTGTTGAGATGATTAGGACATGTCAAGATGTTCCAATAGCCCTTGTGCAATAGAGAATTCAACAGACATTCGGTTATAAGATTTCCTATAATAAGGCATGGATGGCGAAACAGAAGGCAATTGTGAAGGTCTATGGTGATTGGGATGACTCATATCAGGTGTTGCCGCAATTGCTAGCCATATTGAGGCATCATAACCAAGTTGTCTTCCATCTGGATACAAACGAACATGTGTCTCACGATAACCGACTTGATCCATCTCGTGTTCAATTTCATCGGTTGTTCTGGGCATTCATTCCCTGTATCTCCGCATTTCGTTTCTGCAAACAATTTATTCAGATTGATGAAACATTTCTGTATGGAAAATACAAGGGCGTATTGTTGATTGCGGCAACCCAAGATGGAAACCGTTCACCTATTCCTCTTGCCTTTGTCATTGTAGATAAAGAAAACTATGAATCATGGAGTTGGTTTTTGACATGTATCGGCAACCATTTCAACATTCGGGGTGTTTGTTTGATATATGATCGCCATCGGGCAATTAATGAGGCAATCAATGCAGATCCTGATACATGGAGATGCCCAAATGCACATCATCGGTTCTGTATTAAACACATTGCTAACAATGTGCATAAAAAATTCCACAACGAACCAATGAAGAAGGCAATCACGAGGCTTGGTACGCATTGTATTTGTTATTTTTTACTATTTCAACATAAAGATAAAATCAATTTTTGTGAAATATCATCTATTCTGTGTAGCATATGAGTCGGACTAACAGCGGTTTGAAGAACATTTTGAACAAATCCGCCAGGCTAATCAAAAAGTTTATGATTATATGATGCGGATTCCAAAAGAGAAATGGACATTGGCATATGATGGGGGGAAGAGGTACAGACACATGACGACAAACATTGCGGAGTGCATCAATGGTATCTTCAAAGGGCTTCGCAAGCTACCTATAACCGCCTTAGTTCAGAAGACATTATATCGATGCGTGAAGTACTTTGTGGATAGATAAAAACCAGCATCAGACGGAATACAACAGGGGCTAAGATACGGAAGACACTTTCAACGAGAGATTGAAAAGAATATTGAAGAAGCTTCTGGTTATCACGTTTGTCTCTTTCAAAGAGAAGACTCAATTTGAAGTTCAAGAGCGTTTATACCCCATCACAAATCGTATCAGTGAAAAAATGGTGGTATTACTAGAAACAAGGCAATGTCAATGTGGAAACTTTCAGGCCTTACGGTTTCCATGTACACACGTCATCGCAGCATGTGCCTCTGTGAACATATCATGGGAAGAATGTGTTGATCCAGTGTACCGGATGGATATCATTGCTAACTGCTATGCTGCACCATGGACACCTATTGGGGAGTATCGTTATTTCTCAATGCCCGAAGACCAGCCGATAGTGATACCTGACATGAATTGGTTACGTCCTCGTGAGAGACCGAAGGCCAGTAGGATGCGTAATGAGATGGATTGGCCTCAAGAACAAGGACAGAGTTTGCGATGCACGATATGTCATAAAGAAGGTCATAACCGGAAACGATGCCCTAACGTTGTTGGGTCGAGTTCACAGTCTCATCCATAATGATATATTGTCTTCATTGTAACATTCCCATATTGTAAACTAAATGTTGTTATCTCTTCTTTTTTCCTCGGTTTTCTAAACCCAAAAACATTTCCCTTTGCCATGGTTTTTGGTTAAATTATGTAGGATATTTTAGTAAACTGTTTTATAACGAAATTATAGTATCATAATGATTAGCATAAGTTATTGAATACATACAATTAGATAAATTCCAAAAACATCATTACTAATTCACATGGTTTATATTAATCTAATCCATAACGTTATATTTACATAAAGCTCCTCCAAAATATGTCTAATCAAATTCAAGACCCAATATTTTAGAAAATAGAACTTATTTCATAATAATATTCTTGCTTTCAAAAAATAACATTAAATCTAAGATAATAGAATTTATTTCATAAATCCAAAAGTAGAACATTTAACCCATATTGTAAAGTAAATGTTATTAACCCAGAAACATGTTTCCTAAACCTTAATATTAAAATTTGAAACCCTAAACCCTCCAACATAAACCCCAACCCAAAAACATCTTCCCTTTGCCATGGTTTTTGGTTAAATTATGTAAGGATATTTTAGTAAATTATTCTATAACGAAATTATAGTATCATAATGATTAGCATAAGTTATTCAATACATAGTGTAGGTTGAGAAACCCCCTTACCTTCAAGGTGGGGTCGAGGCCTTCTTTTATAGAATGAGAAAAAGGAATACACAAGGGAGTATTCCGATGTGGGACTCGGTAATACCCAAAATAATAATAAAAAAAAGGTTTTAACACTCCCCCTCAAGCTGGACATGCCCAGCTTGGACAAAAGAGTCCCACAAAGAAAAAACAAGGTGACACCATACAAGACCTGAAAAACTCCCCCTCAAGATGGGCCGAAGATGCTATGGATGCCTAGCTTGGAACTGAGAGAGGAGAGGCGGGCCCCTGGGATGCCTTTGGTGAAGATGTCAGCAAGCTGGACCGCCGTCGGGATGTGGCCAAAGCTAACATGATTGTGCACCAGGTAGAGTCGAAGAAAGTGGCAGTCCACCTCAATATGCTTCGTACGTTCATGGAAGACGGGATTGGAAGCAATCTTGGTGGCTGCCTGATTATCACACCAGACGTGAGCAGATGTGGGAGAAGGAAAGTCAAGCTCCTGGAGGAGTTGTTGAAGCCAAAGGATCTCCGTAGTGACGGTGGTCATGGCTCGGTACTCAGACTCCGCACACGATCTAGACACGACAGTCTATTTCTTGATGCGCCAAGAGATGAGGTTGCCGGCTAAGAAAATGGCAAACCCAGAGGTAGATCTCTGAATGGCAAGGCAACCAGTATAATCAGCATCACAAAAGGCCTCAATGTTCATATGAGGATGTTGTGAGTAGCGAAGACCACGGGCAGAATCACGTTTGATGTATTTGGCGATGCGGAGGACAGCATCCCAATGAGAGGTGGTCGGATGTTCCATAAATTGGCTCACTTTGCCAACAGCACAGGTAATGTCGGGACGAGTCATGGTAAGATAATTGAGTTTACCCACCAACCGACGGTACCGCTCAGGATGTGAATAGGGTTCTGAGGAGGCATAAAGTGATCGTTCCCCAGGCTCCAGAGGGGTGTCAACAGCAGTGGCATGTGTAAGCCCAGCATCCTGCAAAATATCCAATGCATACTTCTGTTGGCAGAGGGAGATGGTGTCCAGAGAATAGGACACCTCGATGCCTAGGAAGTATGTGAGAGGACCAAGATCCTTAGTTTGGAAATGATGGTGAAGGTGCTGCTTGAGGTGAGTGACACCAGCAGAGTCGCTGCCGGTGATGATGATATCATCCACATAAACGATCAATAGGATACAGCCAGCAGGAGTCGTTCTGTAAAAGACAATGTGATCCTTCATGCTTCGAGAGTGGCCAAAATCAGTGACGACAGTGCTGAAGCGGCCGAACCAAGCACGAGGAAATTGTTTGAGGCCGTACAGAGAGCGGCGGAGTCGACAGACCTAAGACTCGACGCCGAAAGCACAAAAGTCGGGTGGCTGTTGCAGATAAACTTCTTCCTCAAGAAAGGCATGGAGAAAGGCATTTTTGACATCCAGCTGATGAAGATGCCAACGATGATGTGCCGCCAGAGAGATGAATAACCGAACGGAAGTCATCTTGGCCACTGGAGAGAATGTATCAAAGTAGTCCACCCCGTAAGTTTGTGCGAAACCCTTAACCACAAGGCGGGCTTTGAGTCGATGGAGAGTGCCATTGGGATTTAGTCGGACTGTGCAAATCCATTTGCTGCCCACTGCCTGTTTGCCTGCTGGTAGGGGGACGAGATCCCAAGTATGGTTTTCCTCCAGAGCCTGCAACTCATCCTGCATTGCCGCTAGCCATCCCGGATGAGACTTTGCATCGCCAATCGTGCGAGGAATAGATACGGTCTCCAGAGCTGACAAACCCCTAACCCCTGTATGAAGAGACAAATAGAGTACTCTGGCACGAGCGAGTACCTTTCCGGATGGCAATAGGCAAGTCGGCTGGTGCTGTAGCAGGAGCATCGGACGAAGCGGGGATGACGGTGTCATTGGCTAGGACGGGGGGGGCACTCGATGGGCAACGGGAGTAAACTATACCATACCGATGAGCAGCAGGAGGCAGCACGGGAGGAAGTGGATGATGAGGGGAAGATAGTCATCAATAGCAGAGTCGGGATGAGGAGAGGGAAAGAAGAATGGAGAGCCCTCAACAAAGGAGACATCGGCAGAGATGACATACCGTCGAAGATCGGGGGAGAAGCAGCAATATCCGCACTGAGTGCGGGAATAGCCAAGGAATATGCAGCGGAGGGATTTTGGAGAGAGTTTGGAGCGGTCGGGTCAAGTGTCACGAACATAACACAAGCAGCCAAACAGTCGAAGAGAGAGGGAATGGAGAGGGAGAGAGGGGAATAGAGCCCGAAAGAGAGTCTCCCCCTGAAGGATAGAAGAATGAAGGCGGTTGATGAGGTAGGTGGCGGTGAGGATGGCATCTCCCCAAAAAAGCAGAGGCACCTGGCGGTGGAAGAGAAGGGCACGAGCAGTCTTCAGTATATGTCTGTGTTTCCGCTCAGCCACTCCATTCTGCTGTGGTGTATCAGGACAGGAGGTCTGATGAATGATACATTTTGCTTGGAGAAACTGTCGAAAAGGAGTGGAGAGATATTCACGCTCATTGTCTGAGTGGAGACATTTAATAGAGGTGGAAAATTGGGTATGGATTTCAGTATAAAAAGTTTGGAAGGTAGAAAAGACTTCAGTGCGGTCTCGTAGGAGGTACAGCCATGTCATGCGAGAAAAATCATCAATAAAAGATATATAATATTTATGTCTCAAATGACTCGAGGTGGTACAGGGTCCCCAAACGTCTGTATGAACCAGATCAAAAGGTTTGGAGGCCCTGTTATCCACTCGAGGAATGTATGAACTGCGATGGTGTTTCGCAAATTTACAGGTCTCACACTGAAAAGAAATATGTGGAATCAAATCTGGAAAAAGATGATGAATGGTGGAGGCGGGTGGATGGCCCAACCGGGAATGAAGATCCAATGCCCGGGCAGAGATAGAGGTGCAGGCCATGGGTGTCCATCGAGCATGTAGACCCCGTCCCGAAGCTGGCCTCTACCAAGTTCCTGATTCGTAGTTCGCTCCGGAAACACAACACCAGATGAAGTAAAAATAGCAGCACAGTTGTAATCCTTTGTAATCTTACTGATGGAAAGAAGATTAAAAGGACTGCGGGGTACATGTGCCACAGAGGACAGGCGAATTGATGAAGTCAAAGAGCATGCACCGAACCCCGCAATGGGTATCGTAGAGCCATCAGCGACGGTGATGGATGAGGAACCGGCATAAGGAGAGTAGGAGGTCAAAATACCTGCATCACTAGTGAGGTGATCAGAGGCACCTGAGTCAAGCATCCAGCTCGGGGAGCGACGACCAACGAGGGCAGCAGAGCCAGTCGAGTGGGCGAGAGACGCCGAAGATGGTCTGGGGCCGGCGGATGCCGGAGGATCGTGGAGTAGCCGGAGGTCCGCCAGAGAGAGGTCGAGGGAGGATGGCAGAGCTGGGACTGAAGGACCCAACATTTGGTGATCAGGTGGTCAGGCTTGCCACAGTGCTGGCAGTGGGGTCGAGGACGTCCTTCCATGCGACCACGACCACGAGGGCCGGATGAGCGACCACCGCCACGACCGACGAGAGCCGAGTGATCGATGATGGGGGGGCGATGGGAGAGCCCGTTGAGCCTTGCCCAGTCGATGATAGACCTGTGGTATATCCAGCGTAGAAGGGCTGGCAAGCATCTCGGTGGTCGTCGTGGCATACTCCGGGGCGAGGCCATTGAGGAGATTGAAAATGCAGAGCTGGTCCCGTTGAGTCTGTGCGTCCGCCGGTGTCTGAGGAACGGGCCATTGCTCTTGCAGTTCGTCGAGGAGACCTTTCCATTCCAAAAAATAGGCCGGAAAGGACCGATCCTGCTGTCGAATGTGTGACAGACGCTGAAGAATGTCGGAGACCCGAGCCAAGTTGTTGGTCTCGGAAAACATGATAGTCAAGGAATCTCAAAGTTCCTTGACAGTATTAGCAGTCCGGGTAACATCCTTTACCGAGCGATCCATGGAATTGACCAGTAAAGCGAATAGCTTGCTATCCGCAAGTTGCCAAGAGAGGAATTTAGGATCAGTCGATGCGGGTGGAGGTTTCTCAAGATGAGAATCAAGGTCCATACCTCGCAGGGACATCAATATTGTCTTCCGCCAGATGGAGAAGTTGGTTGCGTCCAACCGGTCATCGACGAGTCGGGTGGAGGCGGTGATCAGTGGAGGCAGAGCCGAGGAAGCGACCATGGTGAAGGGGAAGGCGTCGCGTTGGATCAATTCGCTGCCGGTAGGACCTGCCAGAGCCGGAGGGAACCGGTCTGCTTGGAGGGAACCGCCGGGAGAGGAAGTCGGGCTGCCTGGAGGGAGCCGCCTGGACCGGTTCGTCGGGAGGGAGTCGGTCGACCGAAAAGGAACCGCCGGGACAGGTTCACCGGTAGGGAGTCGGGCTGCCTGCAGGGAGCCGTCTGGATCGGGTGGCGAGAGGGAGCCGGACGAGCGCGCTGGGAGGACGAGGCCGGCGCGCGAGGAAGCAGCGCAGGCCGGGAGTCGTCGGACGAAGCGAGGGAGGGCGGTTGCCTGGAGAAGCGGTGGAAGCCGGCAGTTGTGGGTGCCAGCAGAATCGGGAGCCGGCAGGAGCAGAGCCGGCAGTTGCGGAGCCCGCAGGTGTGGGAGTCGGAAACGGCGGCGGGAGCCGCTGGAGACGAGTCGGACGACGCAGAGGGCGCCGGGAAGAGAGCGCCGGAACAGATGGGGTCGGGCGACGGGACGCGTCGCAGCAGAGGAGGGCGGCCAGGAAGAGCCAGGAGGGCTTGCGGGTGCCGGAATGGGCTGCGATGGAGGGGCGTGCTCGGGAGGACCCGCGACAGAAGGTCGCGCGGGAGTCGGAAGGGGTCGCGACGAAGGGTCGCGCTCGGGAGGAGCCGCGACGGAGGGTCGCGCAGGATGCGCCGGGGGGGGACTGGGCTGCACCGGGGAGAAGCTCCGGGCAGGATGCGCCGGGGAAGAAAGGTGCAAGAACGCACCGGGGAGGCGGGGTCGGACTGTGTCGGGAAGCCGCTGGAGAGGGCGGGCCGGTCTGTGTCGGGAAGCCGCTGGGAGGAAGGGTCGGGATTAAGTTCCCTCTGATACCATGTAGGTTGAGAAACCCCCTTACCTTCAAGGTGGGGTCGAGGCCTTCTTTTATAGAATGAGAAAAAGGAATACACATGGGAGTATTCCGATGTGGGACTCGGTAATACCCAAAATAATAAAAAAAAGGTTTTAACACATACAATTAGATAAATTCCAAAAACATCAGTACTAATTGACACGGTTTATATTAATCCAATCCATAACGTTATATTTACATAAAGTTCCTCCAAAATATAACCTAATTCAAGACCCAATATTTTAAATAATAGAACTTATAATAACTTTAAATCTGAGACAATAGAATTTATTTCATAAATCCAAAAGCTGAACACTTAACCCATATTGTAAAGTAAATGTTATTAACCCAGAAACATGTTTCCTAAACCTTAATATTAAAATTTGAAACCCTAAACCCTCCAACCTAAACCCCAACCCAAAAACATCTTCCCTTTGCCATGGTTTTTGGTTAAATTATGTAGGATATTTTAATAAACTATTCTATAACGAAATTATAGTATCATAATGATTAGCATAAGTTATTCAATACATACAATTAGATAAATTCCAAAAACATCATTACTAATTAACACGGTTTATATTAATCCAATCCATAACGTTATATTTACATAAAGCTCCTCCAAAATATGTCTAACTAAATTCAAGACCCAATATTTTAGATAATATAACTTATTTCATAATAATATTCTTGCTTTCAAGAAATAACTTTAAATCTGAAATAATAAAATTTATTTCATAAATCCAGAACACTTAATCCATATTGTAAAGTAAATGGTATTAACCCAGAAACATATTTCCTAAACCTTAATATTAAAATTTGAAACCCTAAACCCTCCAACCTAAACCCCAACCCAAAAACATCTTCCCTTTGCAATGGTTTTTGGTTAAATTATGTAGAATATTTTAGTAAACTATTCTATAACGAAATTATAGTATCATAATGATTAGCGTAAGTTATTCAATACATACAATTAGATAAATTCCAAAAACATAATTACTAATTGACACAGTTTATATTAATCCAATCCATAACGTTATATTTACATTTTACACTTACGACTCATTTTATTTGTTTATATGCATATAGATGATACCATACTACTCACTCAGCAGCCTACCCAGATTTCGCAGGCCGTGTTAGAGGGTCGTCCAGATCGATTGGTCAAGGTGCGTTGAGCGCACCATTTTCATCACACGGAGCCTCCACATGCCATTAGACCTTACTTGCGTTGTGCTGGCTTCTATGGCCTTGCCGTATCAGATTTCACATTTGTAGATCATTACCTACTTACTGCCCTCGTTGAGAGATGAAGACCAAAGACAAACATTTCACCTGCCCGAGAGAGAGATGACCATCACCCTCGAGGATGTGGTAGTGCTTCTCGGTCTGTCTATCCAGGAGAGACCCGTTATTGGACTCACTCGTGCAGCTTGACCAGACCTTGCTCAGCGCTTGTTAGGCGTTGATATTTTGTCCGACCGTAGGGCTACAGATGGATCGTCCATATCTATGCCTTGGTTGGAGTCGCAGATTCCACATTTACAGGATGATGACGATGAACAGACCGCCATGCGTTACGCCCGTGCATATATCTTACGGCTTGTTGACGGGACCATGTGTACTGATCACTCAGAGATGCACGTGCATATGATGTATCTACCCCTACTAGAGGACTTTGATTGGGCTGGGACGTACAGCTGGGAATTAGTCTGTTTGGCATACACGTACAGATCATTATACAAGCTATCCCACAGGGACCGTACAGGTCTCGGAGGATGCGTCATCCTTATTCAAATGTGAGCATGGGAGCGCATCTCAGCATTCCGCCCTGACCTTGCTGGTCCGCCGATCGAGATGGAGGTGTTGCATGATGCTCCGCATGGACGCTGGTATGATAAGTCATTTCTATTGATTTCTAATTCTACTATGAGTTATTGACTATAATTTCTTATTATTTGTCACTATCGTTGATGTATTTTACAGGTGGTGTCAGCGACACAATTTTGACGTGGTTTCAAGACAGCATTTGGACGTATATCGGCTACAGTTGGATTGTCTCTTATCTGATCAGGTATGTATATACAATCTATCACTGTCTAACATATTTAATAATAGCATCAATTTTGGTTTTTAGTTAGGTATTTTTTTGACAAAATCACTTGTCATTTCAGATTTCATGGCTTCCATACTGGAGTATTACGGACCAGTTGCCAACATACTGCACTGTTGGGCTTGAGGATGTTATGGTTGTAGTGCCCCTCATTCACTTCCATATTATTGAGTGGCAACAGCCTGACAGAGTCATGCGCCAGTTTTACCGTACTCAGCCGATTCCATTACCATCAAGACAGACAAACCGGCTTCATGGGATGAACCTGACAGAGAGGCAGGATGATGACTGGTCCCGAGTACATGTCAATTTTATCAACTGCTGGCACAGACGTGCAGAGTTTCATATTCAAGGTGTTCCTACGAATCAATTTTCTCTTTCGGAGCAGGTTGACTATGCGCCATGGTATAGACTGAAGTCTATACTGTATCTTACCCAACCCGGCATAGAGATGCAGAGGATGGTAAGTCAATAAATTTCCATTAGTTTGTTTATTGAATTATTTTCTAATTCAATTTAAATTTATTTACAGGGAAGTCACACAGAGCAGCTTGTTCGCATGAGTGATGAAGAGGAGGGGGTCTTTAGTCGGGCAGTCGTCCATGCTACAGCGCTGGAGGCGAGGGCATCTTTTCGTGCGCTTTCCAGAAGCATCTTCGCGCGTCCGGCTCGAAGAGAGGAGGTTCCTGCCCCAGAGGAACATCCTGCAGTTGTTGTTGGTGCTGAGGAGCCACGACCACGACAACGTAGACAGCGTCGTGCTGCACGTGAGGCCTCACCTGTTCCACAGGCAGAGGTCGGCCCTCTAGTAGTCCAGGATCAACCGATTCAGGATGTGCCTCAGGTGGCATGAGATCCGTCTTTCTTGACAGGATATCCGCAGTTCTCTCCATCTTGAGTTCCAAATCCTTCACAGCCTTCAGATCCATCGCAGCCTTGGATTCCAAATCCATCGTCGTCGTCTTGGGGTATAGCTCCATCGCGGGCTTGGTTCCCCACAGGGATGGAGGCAGGTTCTTCTACCACCCTAGTGGGAGAAGGATCCGGATGCCAGTACGAGATGCAGTTGACAGCTCCTCCCACTGACACACAGATGGAGGATGCGCCAGTCGTCGTTCCAGTGCCCGAGGATCAGCCTTCTCTAGGTCATCAGACTCCACTGCGCACTCAACGCGGACGTCCTATTCGCAGACCACCATGTGGTACGAAATCTCCTTGCCACAGACATAGGCATTGATTGTACATTATTGTTTACATGTTTTATGTCTACTGAAATCAAGATACTATTATTTAATATTATTACTTGTTGGTCGGAGTGGAATCTCAAGAGGGGGGTGAATTGAGTTCCAATTTAGGAAATGTTTAAAATGTCATTCATATCGGTCTTATAGTTTATATTATATAGGCCAGCAAAGTCACGTACTTGAAACATTTTTAGACTACTAGTTATATGTTTAAAAAATGTTTAAAATGTCATTCATATCAGCCTTATAGTTTACATTATATAGGCCAGCAAATTCACGTACTGGAAACATTTTTAAGTTTCAAGTAGGTGGATATGATAGGTTATAAATAATTTTTCAACAAGATTTTTTAAGAAATTATTTTTATTTTGGACTAATTGTTATATGTTTAAAAAATGTTTAAAATGTCATTCATATCGGTCTTATAGTTTATATTATATAGGTCAGCGAAGTCATGTACTTGAAACATTTTTAACTTTCAAGTAGGTGGATATGATAGGTTGTAAATAATTTTTCACCAAGATTTTTGAAGAAATTATTTTTATTTTGGACTACTTGTTATATGTTTAAAAAATGTTTAAAATGTCATTCATATCGGTCTTATAGTTTACATTATATAGGTCAGCAAAGTCACGTACTTAAAACATTTTTAAGTTTCAAGTAGGTGGATATGATAGGTTATAAATAATTTTTCACCAAGATTTTTTAAGAATTTATTTTTATTTTGGACTACTTGTTATATGTTTAAGAAATGTTTAAAATTTCATTCATATCGGTCTTATAGTTTATATTATATAGGCCAGCAAAGTCACGTACTTGAATAAAAGATAAATTATGTTGAAACATTAAGTTTAATTTATTTATATATATATATAACCATACAAGCATAATAATAAAACATTAAAATTTTAAATATATAAAAAAATATAAATAAATAAAATACTGTTTTAACCGAGACAGTTTTTCAGAAATTTTTTTTTAAAAAAACGCATTTTAAAAAAAAACTCGAATTATGCATGTTTGATGCATTATATATTTTAATGAATATAAAGAATCCATATTTATCATGTAATATTTAAATATGAGGAATATATATATATTATGCTTGGACTATAAAAATTGTTTATAATCAAGATTATATGAAATGCTCATATATTATGTGCTTGGATTTAGAAATGTTCACAAGTTTTATGTTAAATTTATGTAATTTTAATTTATTTAATTCTCCATATAAATATTCACAAATATGCGGTTCATATTTAGATGTTTGTATGTTATAACTAAAATGTTTAGTTGACTCTTAAATGTCATACCATGCATTTAAATTATTACATGTTAGAAATTGCTTATGATTTAATTAAATTCAACGAAAATTGGTGATTTGGTTTGTTATAATCTTAACGTAAAAGTTAGACACATATTTTTGCATATTTGGGTATAAAATTATCATTGAAACTTTAATCACGAGTATCGATCCATGAATAGTAGAAATTTGGATTGAACTACACATGGGACTGGGAGTTTAAGCACTTTTGTCTGACTATTTGTCACACCTTACTTGCTTAAGAGTAGGATTTTTGTTACTAATGATTTTAATCCATTACATGAAAGAAATTTCACGCACCATTTGCATGTGAGCACTTGACAGATATTGAGTATTACAATTAAATCTTTTCCTACGAATGCATCACACAAATCATTAATTCTATATGGTTATATATTAGTATGCTTGAAACATGTTAATTTGGTTTAATATGCATGAGATGCATAAATTGAAACACTAAAAGCATGCATACATATTGGAATTGCATAAGATGTGACAAATTATGCAATAGATGTATATAGAAAGTAAATTGTGAGATCATTCAAATTCCCTCTAGAATACCATGGTGTTAGATTCCTTTCAAAACAAACACCCGTCAAGACATAGATCAATTAAATAGATGGGTCATGTCAAAGATTCGCATTCATGGTTTATCTTGGGTAAGGCATTCAGGATAAATCCAGTTGTGAGCTTTGGGTTAGACTTGGATGGATGACCCCAATGGTTAGATGTCCAAAGAATGGAGTTGGGACAGTCCATCAGATGAATTTAAAAAATATATCGTCCACCTAACCATTCAAGAGTTGCGATAGGAATTTCAAGAAGTTTAGGTAGAATTCTATTGAATTTGAAAAATATTCTACAATTTTGAAACTAAAACAGAACTGAATTACTATTCTAGACTCTTCCTGGAAGTCTACAGACTCTCCAAGCCCTAGGCGCGCAGGCCTGTCTCAGATCCCAACCGAATGACCCATACAACCAATCTAAACTCCTACTTATACTTCCCTCCGCAAACTAAACAATTCCAATTACAAGTTTACCCCTGGAGACATTAAGCCTCTTGTTCCCTACACATGCTACGACTGCCCCTCTTTTGATAAGTATAGAGCACAGGAGGCCGCTGAGAGCAATCTGTAGGCAAGCCAACCTCAACACTCCTATCATTGTCGCCCCCTTGAGATTCCACCTTGTCCTCAAGGTAGGAATTCGGAAATTGAGCCTCGAGTACATTTGCAACTTCCCAAGTTGCATCTTCAGGAGTTCAGCCATTCCACTGAACTAGCCACATAAGGACTCGGTCTTGAACCTTTTGAGTTAATACTGCTATGGGATAAACATCTTCAACAGCATGTTGTCCAATAGGTGCCTTCAACTAGGATACATGGAAAACGGGGTGAACCTTACTGTTTGTAGGAAGCTGAAATCAAATAAGCTATTGTACCAATTTTTTCTAGGACATCAAATGGTCCATAGTAACGTGCTGCTAATTTTTGCTTGACTTAAGAGTTGTCCACTAGTTTATTTGGGCGCAATTTCACCTAAACCAAATCCCCCTCCTCTATAAATGAAATTTCTCGCCGACTTCTGTTGGCAAGCTTTAACATTTCCTGAGCCCAATGAAGATTAAGTTGGAGCTGCTTAAAAGCTTTATCGCGATCAATAAGAGTTGTCGCTGCTGCTTCAACAACTGTCTCCCCCTTGGTATAATGTAAAACATGCGGAGGTTTTCGCTCATAAGTCGCTTCAAAGGGTGTATGTCATGTTGAAGTATGGAAAGATGTATTATAATGAAATTCGGCCCATGATAGCCATATAACCCATTGTTTCGGATGGTCTGAAGAGAAACAATGTAGATACACTTATAAACACCAGTTTACAACTTCGGTTTGTCCATCACATTGTGGGTCATAGGACGAACTCATTTTAAACGTAGTTCCTTGTAAACGAAAAAGTTCTCGCCAAAAATGGGTGGTAAAAAGTGGATCCCTATCGCTGACAATGGCGCTGGGAATTCCATGTAACCGGACAATCCCTTTAACAAATACCACATCAACTGTTTTGGCAGAATAGGGATGTTTGAGTAACATGAAATGGGCATATTTGCTCAATCGATCAACAACCACAAATATAACAAAGCCTTGTGACTTGGGTAACCCATAAATAAAATCCACTCACACCTCCTCCCAAATTAGTTGTGGCAATTGAAATGGTTGTAACAATCTGGGTTCATTGCTTCGTATTTCTTCCGCTGGCAGACTTCACATTCTCGGACAAAACGTTGCATATCCCAAGTCATACCTGACCAAAATAAACCATTAGCCAACCGTTTGTATATTTTTAAGTATCTTGAATGTCCTCCTTTAGGTGAGGAGTGATAATGTTGTAGCAGCTTGGGAATTAAAACAGATCCCTTAGGTAGTACCAATCTGTTTTTATAGAACAAAACCCATGCCGCGGTACAAAATCGATTTTGGTTGTTGCATCATGTTCCAAAGCAGAAATTGTTTCCTTAAGCTTGTTATCTTTCTGTAACTCATTTTTAATGGACTGCAGATCTTCCCAGCTAAGTTCAGACACTGCCATGTACATGTGTCCACTGTCCTTTGTAACTTTGGACAATGCATCTGTTGCTGAGTTTAATTTTCCAGGCTTGTAAATCACAACAAAATCATATCCTAAAAGCTTCGCTTGCCAACACTGTTGATCCATGGATTTCATATGCTGACTAAGCATGTGTTTAAGGCTTCAATGATCGATGTAAACAACAAATCGCCTGCCTAATAAGTATTGCTTCCAATGCTGAACAGACAGTACCAATGCCATTAATTCTTTTTCGTAGACAGATTTTGCTAAATTTGAATCGAATAAAGCCTCGCTAAAATAAGCAAGTGGTTGGCCTCCTTGCGTCAAAACTGCTCCAATACCAGCCCCAAAGGCATCACACTCAACAGAAAATTCCATTGAAAAATTAGGCATGCACAATAGAGGAGGTGTTGTCATGCATGATTTCAAATTTTCAAAAGATTCTTGGACTGCTGCTAACCAAATAAAGTTTTCCTTTTTGGTCAATGTGGTTAATGGCTTTGCAATTTTCCCATAATCCTTCATAAACTTTCTGTAATATCCGGTCAAACCTAAAAATCCCCGAACTTCCCAAACATTTATGGGTTGTTGCCACTGCTTGACCACCGAGGGTTTCTTTGGATCCATAGAAACTCCCTTTTCAGAGATAATGTGTCTCAAATATTCTACTGTTCTTCTGCCAAAGGAACATTTCTTCTGATTTGCAAACAGCACATTGTTTTTCATTGTTTGTAACACCCTCTGAAGTGCTTCCATATGTGCTTCCCAACTTCTGTTGTAAATCAATATATCATTAAAGAAAACTAGCACCATTTTACGCAGCAAAGGTCGAAAAACAGAATTCATAGTAGCCTGAAAAGTTGCAGGGGCGTTCATTAATCCGAATGGCATTATGAGATACCCGTAATGTCCCTCATGAGTTTTGAAGGTTGTCTTCTTAATATCTTGTTCTTTCATCCTCACTTGATGGAAACCAGATTTTAAATCTACCTTGGTAAAATATTCGGCTCCACATAATTCATCCATAAGCTCCTCAATAACTGGAATAGTGTATCTATCAGGAATTGTGAGCTTATTTAAAGCCCGGTAATCGACACACATTCTCCAACCGCCGTCCTTCTTGGTAACTACTATGCCTAATAAACCCCTATGCGAGTAATTCAGTAACCTGATGTTCAATTTCATTTTTCATCTGATAAGCATGCTCGTAAGGCCTTACATTAACCGGATCCACCCAAACATTCAAGTTGATTGCATGATTTGTTTCTCGTTTCAGTGGTAAAGTCTGAGGTGTCTCAAAAATAGTATTATACAGTCTTAACAGCCCACCAAGTTGGTTTTGTTGTTTTGGAGCTAATTTCTGAAACTCCACATCCATCTCTGTTGTTGCCACCCAAAGTAAATCCTGCACCCGACAACGTCCTCCACCCAAATATTCTTACAGTGCCCCCAGACTATGTTGAAGTTGTTGTGTCCCTTGCAACATGACTCCTTTTCCTCCCCATTCAAAACTCATTGTCATGTTTTTCCGGTGCGTAGTAACCAATCCTAAAGTTTCAAGCCATGATATCCCAAGAACTAAATCCGGTCCTGTTGTATCAAAAATATATGCATCAACTTGGAATTCAACCTCACCGATTAGAACCTTCAACTCCCTACAAATTCCTTTAGAAACAACACTATGTTCATCCCCCAATCTAATACAAAATGGTGGTGTTTCGGCTATACTTGCTGCGAAATGTGTCGCAAGTTGCTTAGACAAGAAATTATGGCTTGAACCGCTATCTACCAGAATTAACACAGCACTTCTTCAATACTTCTTTCCATAAGCATTGACCTGGGACTTCGAGTTTGTAACTTTTCTGCTCCAAACAAAATTGTTCCCCGCATCTCCATTTCCCATAGTTTGCCACCACCCTCTTGAGCCGACTCACTCTATAGGTAAGTCTTATGGTTCTCCACACCATAAGCTTAAATCCCTTCTTGGGGCACTTATGGTTAGGGATAAATCGTGGACCACAGGTATAAAAAAGTCATTTGGCTTTCCGTTACTCAAATTCTTCTTGAGACAGATTTCGTACCCCCTTCCACCGTGGCTAGACATTGCCCCTTCGCTCTCGATCGGGTGCCGCAGCTGGAAGAACAGTTTTCATAGCAATAGTTGTATTCCATTATCGTGTCTGGGTGTTGTTCGCAACATGTTTTCCCCGTGTATTTGAATATTTGAGGACTCCTGTTACCAAAAATTCTCACTCCACTCTTCTGGACAGAATCAACAACCGTGACTTATTCTGCGACTCATGAGTCATGACAGCACTACCTATCTCTAGTCTCAAACCCTCCTATAAACATACTCATATACCATTTCTCACTAAATCTAGAATTCGTAACGCCACCCGTTCAAATTCATCTATATATTCATCCACAGTCTTCTTGTCAGAATCCTTTAAGAAAAATTACTGGATCTTCTTCTGCAATTGTTCCATAACGTCCAAGAAGCTCTTCCTTAAATTCTGTCCAAGTTCCTTTTTGACTGACTTCAATGAAATTATCTAGTATTGTACCATGTCTTCCATACATAACTGAGCTAAAGGTACCTTCATCTCTTCTTGAGTACGATGAATGGAAAAATATGTCTCCGCTCGTGTAATCCGGCCTACCGAATCATCTCCAGAGAAAGTCGGCATAGTGACATGCTGAGTAAAAGCAGCAGATCGTGCCAACTGGAATCGCTCCTCATCTGTCCTTCATCCGAAAGTTTAGTTCGTCATTCACTTCCTTCTCCATCCAACTGCACTCCGCTCTCTTCATCTCCTTCTATTTCGGACCTGTTTCTGCTGGAATTCCGAGCTACATTTTCCTCTTGTCCTTTCACGAGCCAATCTATGGTTGTCATAAGCAACTGCATACCAGTTTTCAACTGAGTTACTGAAGTCTCCACTAACGCCATGCTGGTCTCCATTCGTGTGGACATAAGCTTCCACGTCCGGTCTTCCTCGCTCCAAACCACAGACTAAAATACTTCTTCATTCCTCTCTAAAAACCTCTTTTTCTATTTTATCTCTCTTGAATCGACTCTCAATGAAAGCACCAAGTTGATAGGAATTTCAAGAAGTTTAGGTAGAATTCTATTGAATTTGAAAGATATTCTACAATTCTGAAACTAAAACAGAACCTACGTTCTAGACACTTCCTGGAAGTCTGCGGACTCTCCGGGCCCTAGGCGCGCAGGCCTGTCTCAGATCCCAACCGAATGACCCATACAACCAGTCTAAACTCCTACTTATACTTCCCTCCACAAACTAAACAATTCTAATTACAAGTTTACCCCTTGAGACATTAAGCCTCCCGTTCCCTACACATGTTACGACTACCCCTCCTTTGGTAAGTATAGAGCACAGGAGGCTTCTAAGAGCATTCTGTAGGCAAGCCACCCTCGGCACTCCTATCAAGTTGTATGATAAAAATTATTCTTTAATAGTTATGTCTTGAGAGAAAAGTCAAACTTGACTCAAAACATAGTGAAATATATATCTTGACCCATGAAAACTGTGAATTTTGAATTCACTTAGTATTGTTAATGCATTTTTAATATGCATGTTTATTTTGCATGGAATTTTTCATGCTTATTTGGATTTTAATATGCCTGTTATTCTTGGTTAATTTGCATGTTTAATTTGTGAATATTATATTATGGTTTTTATTGATTCGGCCAGGCTTATGTATGTTGGGCTTCTTGTTCGTTTGGGTTGTTCAATTGGGTCCATTCCATGGCCTGCTCGCCTGGCCCCTTCATTGATCCACCCTTGGCTCGGTTTTTATCTGAGTCGTTGATTAGCATTGATTCTACAACTTATCTTTATCCGTGCTATGCTTCATTTTGTGTTTTCTCCATAAGACATGAGGTGAATCCATGTTGCCCTCCTGCTGGCCAATTATGGCTTGTCGCGTGCTCTGCCAAGTTGTTACGCAGGTTGCTACTCGACCCTTCCAGTGATCCTCCTCCTCACGTGTGCCTCACGCATCCCACCTGATGGCCTCCATTATTACTCGAGCACCCACCTCGGTTACTGGGGTTGGCAATTGATGTAACACCTCAAGCTTCTACGGTACGCTTCTCTTTGAATAATGTGATAGCGTGTGTTGTACGCAACACCGAGTTCTAACACACCATAACCAATCAAACTAGCCGTTATGAATAGTAATACCTACTTTTGGAAATTATATATATTTTAAAATGGACTTCATTTTTGGATTCGGAATATCGAATTTAGCCTAAGGTGAAATTTTGGTACTTTTCGGATAACTTTAATATTTTGATGAATAGTGAAAATTACTAAATTTTAATTAAAAACAACTTTTTTAATCAAAATAATTAATAGTGATAAATTATGAATTTGAGTGGTTTTAAAGTATATTTAGAATATATTTTTACCATTTAATATAATGTTGGTCATTGGACATAATTTTACAATTAAACCAAACATAAACAAGTGTCAATCTTTTGATAGTTATTATCTCTTAAAAACACGCTTTTTGTTTTGACAGCGGGAATTAATTTTAAATTAATTTCTGCCACTTCTGTGTTTTGAATTTAGAAAAATGGATTCCATATTTGGAATCAGGATGTTCAAATTGTGTAAATAGGTAACTTTTATTTTTAGACATTTTGAATAATTACTGCGGTAAATATTTTATTTACCATGGTTAAGGGTAAATCCGGTAAATGAGGGTTAAAAAATAATATTATAATAATACTAAATTACCCTAAAACGTGTCCTAGCCTTATTGGTTGATACATGTTCGACCATAGGCATCTTTGGGTCGATTTTGGGACCCCATGGTGCCACTTGTAGGTGATAGGGACACTTTATTTTAATTAAGTTAAAATGAACACAAAAATGACACAAGCATATATCTTTTAGCAAAACAATTTTTACATAGGGTTATATATGTTGGATTTTAGATTATAAATATTCATTAGAAAGATAAAAAGATTTTCTACATAATGATATTTTATTTATAATTTTTAGACATTAAATAATTTAATTTATTTATGACACAATGATGATGAAGTAATTACTATAATAGTGAAAAATTAAAATAATTGATATTATAAATACCCAAATAAATATAATATGAAACTTTTAATGAATTAAACTAATTTTCTAGGATAATATGATATATTAGGATTGATTTAATTGACTTTGTTCGAAGTAATCAATCTGTTATGAGTTTCACAAAAATCAACTATTGAATAGTGTCAAAATTGACATAAAAGAGTTCTTAAAACAAATATTATATTATTAATTGATATTAAATTCCTAAAAATCTAAGGTTCGGCCAAGAGACTTATATCATGATAGGTTCATCATTAATGGACCACTTGGGGGTCGCTTGGATGTATATAGTAAGTTTATTAACCATATTATATAAAAATACAAAGAGACATTTTAAAAGTGAAACTAATTAACTTAGAGTTAATACTTAAAGATAAGGTTAATATAAGTACCCAAACCTGTCTAAATTCTATTGGTTGAGTTGTTTTCGACCTATCCCCACCTTAACATTTAAATAATCAACTTTGAAGTCATTAGAAACCGAATATGAATTTATTATAAATTAATATTTCTAGCTTTTCCAAAGGTGCCCCTCACCCCTCTTATAAAAGGGAACTCCTCCTTCTTTTTTCTTCACACCTTCAAAACCTTTTGGTTCGGCCAAACTCTGCCCAAATACTCTCCCAACTTCCCTCACTACAACCTAGAGGCCTTAGTTTGATCAGAAAGCCAACCTAAGGAGCCCTTTTGATCAAATCAAAAGGAAGAACCTGAAGAAGAGGTAATGTTTTCACCACCCCTTTTCAAGTTCCTTTCTTCTTCCACTTCTTCTTTCTTTGTTATTACCATTCTAAAATAATAACTTCAGTATCTTATATATACTGTGATGTTATTATAAATATGGTACAACCATAATCAGTATTCTATCCACCCTTTGAATAACATGTCACCATACGTGCGTACGTACGGCTTACCGTCTCCACGTCGTGGTGTAATTGTTATTCAATATATTATTATTTGGATGGGTATAATAATGATGTGTAACTCATGTAAATAATAAATATAACATGTTAATGATTCTGTATATATGATATAACATCCATTTATATATTATTTTAATATCAAAAGAATGATATTGTCGCTCGTGCGTACGTACGGACTATCGTCTCCACGAACGCGATGAGATTCATTCTCCATCGTATCCATTCAAGTATAATTATCATTTGATGATTTAAAAATGATGTTTAAGGACTTGATATCATTCTGTATATGAATAATATACAACCTATCCATTACAAACATGGCTTACGTAACAAAACATATAAAAGAAAACGAGTAAGTTAACACCCGAAACAACGATAATACTAAGATATTATTAACAAATCAATGTTAAAAGATCATATATGATATCATATTAATATATATGATTCTTGTATAATTTATAAACAATTATTTCACCATTATACAGGAGGTTAACCTACCCCAACCAATGAAAAGTACAAGGTAAGGGTTATTTCACAATCTCTTCATTATCCGAGGTTGTTTATACGTAATTATCTACTGGGATCTCTTTATCATCCACATCCGTGTTTCTTCAAAATGTATTTCAAAACATTTTTACTATTTACTAGAATATGGGTTAAAGTCATTTATACCCTTGTTTGACTTTTTATAAGAGGTTTATAAAGGAATCTTTCTGTCGTTTTCCAAACAAGGTGCTTTTTAACCTTTTCGACAGAATTAAGGTAAGAATGTTTTTTTTAACTTATACGGCGGGTGCAGTTATTTTCCGCCGTTATAAAATCGTCGAAGCTTCCCTTACAAGCTTATAAGAATATTTTCAAAAGAAAATGTTTTATTTTATATGTCTCTTAAATGATTTCAAAAGAGATATTTCTCTAAAAAGAGTTTTGATTTCATCTATGTCAACATCCTTTGATGGATTTTACGCTTATTTGAAGTTGATGATACAAAACTTCTATATTGTATTGAAGGTTTTATGATATGTTTGACTGTGGATGTGTTATTTTTATACCATTCATAGTTTATGGTGAAAGTATTGACATTTCGTATGCTAGTTTTAATACGAATGTTTATGTTATGTTTAAACCTTTTCATATGGGAATGCATTGGACTTAATATGTGACGGGTGGAGCCCGCTATAGCTCCTCGATGCATCGGTAGGTCTCATTAGACAAACTAGTGTTTTGGCACAAGGCCTTGGCAAAATCTTATTTATAGTCTTGGCACGAGCCCTTGGCTATGTGATTATGATAGTCAGGCATTATGCATTCCATCATTATGAAAGTGGTTATTGATTTTGCATGTGATTATTCGATTAGTAGAATATTCATGTGAATAAGTAAATGGCATTATTTCATTTTATTCATGTCATACTATGTTGAAAGTTCAAATTTGAAAGGCTTTTGTTTTAGTTATACATTGCCTTAAATGTTTATTCTTATTTATGAAAGTTTCCGCTATATTGTTATCCTTACTGGGCATTTGAGCTCACCTCTTTTCTATGTTTTATTTTTCCCAGGAAGTGAAGAAGTAAATTATGAATGACCTGCAGGGATATTATGTGGGGATATGAGTGTGGATTATGGAGACAATATGTTGTTGTAGTAGTTTTTCATTTTATGATGTAATGTAAGACATATGAATATATCTAGTGTTTTCAAGGCTACTAAACCAATCGGTGTTTCGAGATTTGATCTTTTTTGTGATCATGCCAATGTTATGTAATAATGCACCGACTCTGAGTAACTAGGGTCGGGGCGTTACAATTAATTTGGGCGACGCTTTAGTTGGGAGCGGGGATTCCTCCCCTAGTTCGACTCCCTTTCGCCAAGAGAACGTTCGACAAATCCAACAGTCTTATTTCCCGAAGGAGAAAAAAGAGCGACACTATCGGAGTTTCTTGTTCGCCGGTGAGGAAGAAAGCCCAAGGTGTTGCATCATCCATGGTGAATTCTTGGAACTTGCGCAGAGCTCCTTTGTAGTTGTGATCCTCTGTCTGGTTTACAGCGTGTCATCTCAGAGAAGATGATAAACCTCAAAGATGAGGACTCGAGGACAATGATCATTCCCAATGATAGAGGAGTTTGACAGGTGAGATCGAGCCTTGGTAAAGGGGTCTTGGTCAGGGGAGGGGGGGTTTGGGTCGTTATGTCGGTTTTTCAATTTCCTGTACATGATGTTTGTTGCTTCATCGTTGTGTATGCGATTAAGTCCGTCCTAGGCGCTCATATATGTTGTTTCCTTAAGCTCGGGTTGATGGCAAACCCTTGGTTTAGCAAGAACACGGCCTATGGATAGTTTATTTGGTCCTGCTTTGTTCGCGTATCTTGCATTCCTTGTACTCATTTATTCTTGCATAGTGGAACCTGTGATGAACCTACCCCATGCACGTAGGTCAATTGGCTGAAGCACGTATATCCCTATGTCATCCTTACTGCTTTTCGTTCTCGTGATATCGATGTTGAACACTGAAAACTTCTGTTATGATCTCTCAACTTGCTACTGTTACGATGTTCTTGACTCGATTTCTTTTTGTTTCAAGTTTGTACGTTTGTATCATAATTGTCTTCGGTTTTAGCATGATAAGCATGATATTGTGTTGTTGTATATCCCTATGTTATCCTTACTGCTTTTCGTTCTCGTGATATCGATCTTGAACGCTGAAAACTTTTGTTATGATCTCTCAACTTGCTACTGTTTCGATGTTCTTGACTCGATTTCTTTTTGTTTCAGGTTTGTACGTTTGTATCATAATTGTCTTCGGTTTTAGCATGATAAGCGTGATATTGTGTTGTTAAGGTTTGAAATTGATTTACTATGTCAAATATGCTTATGTTATGCTTGGTTTTACTCTCTACATGTTGTTGCATCAAATCTTGCTTGTTGTTTTGGATTCTTTATATGCAATAACATATTTGTTGGTTTTGGATATGTATATATGATGAATCTGGTTTGTTAACTCTCGGGTTTTGGTTCTGTTTAGCAAGAATTGTCTTCGTATGCAGATTTATGTATCGGTTATGTTTGTGAGAATTTCGTTGCGAACTTGATTCTGTAATTCGCTATCACTACAATTGTGATGAGTTCCATCTTGAGAATATATTTCATGTTTGTTAGACTCGTTTAATTGTATTTCAAAGTCCTGCATCGTTTTCCTCCTACATGTATTTATTTTCCTCCATCTATAAATGAAGTTTTTTGCCTCTCTTTGAGGTGGGAAGTGTATCAATCTACATGGTACCAGAGGAATACCCCCGCTCCGATTTTTTTTCCCTCCGCTGCACCCCCACTCCGATTTTTTTGCAACGATCCACTTATAGGTAGAAGCAAACCTCTTGGAGTTGGAATATTCATCTTGATGGTATAATCTAAGAGTTTCATTTCATCAAGAATGAAAACGCTGTATGTACAGATGGGTTAGTGGGAGCGGAATTGTATTTTCGGTGTTATATGTGTATCGCGTGCTTCTCATCAAAAATGGCATCTCAACTTAAGAGTTTGTAAAGACTTGGTTGGATAAAAGTTTCTCGGTGAAAGACACAGAAGAAGCAACTTGCATGCTAGGTATAAAATTTAAAGAGGAGTCAAAAATGTTGTTGGGTTTGAGTCATAGCACATATATTGGTAAAGTGTTAAAGAAGTTTAGCATGGAGAATTTCAAGAAATGATCTGTGCCATTGTTACATAGAAAAAATCTTACGAAGCCTTGATGTCCATTTACCTGATGTAGAAAGGGAACGCACGAGCAAGATTCCTTACATCTTAAAAATAGTTAATATCATGTACGACATGATGTGTAATCGACCTGATGTCTCGTATGCTTTTAAACATAACTAGCATATACCAATCACATTCTGATGAAAATGATTGGGTCGATGCCAATAATATTCTAAAGTACTTAAGAAGAACTAAGAATGTATTCTTAGTTTTTGGATGTGAGAAAAAACTTGTAGTGAAGGGTTACACGGACACTATTTCCAAACTAACAAAGATGATTCGAGATCTCAATTAGGGTTTGTGTTCTGCATAAACGATAGAGCAATGAACTAGAAGAGTTTTAAGCAATCAATTGTGATTAAATCTACAACAACAGAGCTATTGTCCAGGTTAAGGAACCTCAATCTCACAAAAAATTCTTACACATACTTCGTATACACCATCGCATTAGAGAGATTAATGAGAGGGGGCGCAAAGATTTGTTGAATGGCCACATATAATAATGCAACTGATCCTTTGACCAAACCACTTGCACAGCAGAATCATGAGTCATGTAAAGTCATAAGGTATAAGATACATATGGAGACCAACTTTAGTTTGTAACATTATGTTGATTTATGCGTCTTAAAGCTATTCAAATGATGTAAAACTTAGGGACATGCTTTTGTATCATGATTTGACAGTTGATGACAATTTCTAAATTATCATGCATTCATGTATTTTGGGCTTACAACATGAAATATGATACGGTAATTAACTCCGTAGTGGTGAAGCTTTGAGTTGACTCTGATGATTATCATGAAAAATCATGGGTTGTGACGAGACACAAATTGGACTTATTGTTTGAACTGATTCACTTTTAAGTATGCCACATGGAATGCCATACATATATGTCGCTGTAATTATGACGTAATGTTGTATAGTAATCCCTAGGACCTAAGTTTGCCAAGCTTCCCTGCATCTGAATCTCCATACTTTGATGCTCATCATATCATGGGAATAACCTAAACAGAGGATGTTCGGACATGTTGATCATGCATACAAGTTTTCTTAACCAACAAGGGATTTATCCTCCTGTAAACGAGCATGACATTTGGGCTCTTAGTTGAGTAAGACTGAAAAATGCATGGCTATGCTTAGTTAACTGAAATGTAATGTGCTTAACTACTTGGATAGATGAGATGAGATGTATTTGATGAATTGGCCTATATAGGATTGAAATATTCCATGACACATGCCTATACTCGAAGTCATTGACAAATGAATAGTATTGGGTATACAAGTCATGTGGGTATATATGTGGTCGATGAAGATCACATCAAAACCCTTTATAGTTTGAGCAGTAATGACATGTTGCTAGATACCACACTTTCCTTCCTGTTATGTAATAGGAATTCATAATCATTATCAACGCTACAAAGACATGCAAGTTCACACATAAGGCTATGTGAATGAGGATTTGTTTTGGAACAAAATGTCACTCCAAAATCTGATAGAGCATGTATGATGGTTTTATCAGAAGAAGTTTCTATATCATTTCAAAACTTGTTAAATGCAATATCACAGTGTTAAATATGCATAAAGTTTATGAGTCTAATGCAAGTGGAAGATTATCAAAGATATGTCGTAAAATCATATATCGGATTGTACGATATGCTAGATTTCAACTTGTATGACATCGGCATGTCAAGGTTGTAGTTGGGTATCTTAATCTCTACATGTAGTTCATTGATTAATTGGTTTACACACCATATGATAATGTGGCTAAAGGAGTTTAAATTGTGCTTGCGTTAATTGTTGAAGACTTCAGCGATTAAGAGGCATGAATTAACGTGGCAGTATACAATATAAGAGTTATAACGTGCGCCCTTTACCCGAAAGACATTTGAGAGGGGTTCTGACCCTTTGGAATCTTCTTTATTTAATGGAGTTACGCAATATAAAGGGGCACAAACATCACAACATGATTACCCGACTAATTGAAATTCGTTAAATCAAAGCTTTGTCTTTCACTCTACCCTTTCTTGTGTGAGGTGCCAGCACACCATGGAGAGTTAGGGAGGTCCTACGGATTTGATCCATAATTTCTTAGCCGGTGGACTACCGAAGGCACGAACCTTTTGGTTTGTGTTTGGAGGTGTTTATCAAATGCGTGAAAGGGGTGAATCAATGCCAACTACCAAGCAAATGTTATTCATGTAATTTATCTTAAACCTCTCTGGGTCGATCTTAACAAGGGATTGGCAAAAGGCTTTGTTGTTGTCCCGTTGTATTTAAGGTATATGATATGATATGACATGCCTATAAAACGCATCAATGAAAGCGAAAAGGGGAATGGAAAGGAAATAAGATTCAATGTCATGTTTGGTATGCTAGAAATAATCTGCCATCGACTTATAGATATGACTGTGATTATTAAGAATACAATATAATTAAATAAAAAAATATTGGGTCAACAAATACCTGATCAATGCTACCTGGTCCAATCAGAACAAGTGCAACACCAAATGCATCCATTCTATCCTGATAACGATGAAAAGGCATAAAAGAAACATATAAACAATTTCTTCCTTGTTCATTTACAGGAATGGGAAGCCATATAAAAGAAAGGGCATAGAAACATGGTGGAACCTTCACAAATTGGTGCGACAATCCAACCAAATAACATAATAAAGACGAAAAATAACAATAAAAAGATGTCATTCCATTATAAACAACACCGCGGTTTTGTTTTAGCATTTGTTTGAGGAAAATGCCATCTTTGGGATCAATGAATGTATTTGCTTAGCAAAATAAATATGATGTGAACACATCATGATACGATCATTGTTCTAGTCAGTTAACAAGACCTGTCGTCAGCCCAAATAAATTTTGATGTGTGGGGGAACACAAATAATAATCCTTCCGAGCGCATCCCAAAGTTTGATACATCTCAGCTCAACATGAAGCCAGACTAAATGCATTTGTTCTCCATTCCACTTAGTTGATGGCTGTTCGTTTAAATAAACCTCAACTGTGCATTAAAGGCATCAGACCTAAGAAAATTAAGAAAACCAAGAGGTGATTTACCAAATACCTTCGCAGCTGCAAGGTAATCAGCCCGCTTGCGACAAAGAACACAGCTGCAGAGAAGAAGCACAGCCATAATCGTTTAGGGAAAAACGGGGAATAAAAACAGACAGTACGAAAATCAAAAACAGACAGCGGATAAGGTGTGGGGACCTGAAAAATCCGAAGCATTACCCGAAATGGCGAGCAAAAGCGACTACGGCTTTTCGATCTTTCCACAAATGCACCATCGGAGTACCCTTTCCTTTCAAATCAAACACCTCTACTCTATCCAGCGGTGTCGCCTCTTCGAGCAATGCGGAAGATCCCACTCCTGCTCATCGCAGCCAAATCATTTAGAAAGTGAAAACGAGGCCGCAGGTTCGACGATAAGGGGAAAACATGCGTGCACCGACTCGTACCCACGGCTGGGGACCGAGGGAGCTCGGGAAAGAAAAGCAGCGAGAAGAAAATGAAGGAGAAAACTTGCCCGAGGGACCAGACACTGAGGAAGAGAAGATGCGGCATCCCGCAGAGGAAAAGTTCAACTTTCTGCGGCTTCGGCACGGGGCAAGGAGATGGGAGGTAGGGTTTGGATACTGTGGAGGTTTACGGATAAGATTGCTGCTATTCTTCTGCGGATGGAGGAAGGTTGTCCTGGGCAAGACGGTAGAGGGCAGAGAAATGGCCATGGTGTGGGGTGCAAATAAATCTTTGATTCGTTGATTAATATGATCTCAATCTTTGATTGGCACAGTTTATATTAAGATGTTATCCAAAATTTGATTGGTTGTGTGGTGTTAATTTATAGCAATCACATGAAATCTATGAATTCGTGTTCCGTTTATAATTACAACTTATCAAGACAACAAATCAAGAACATGATACGCAGCTTATCGTATTTGACCTCGTTATCTGTATATGTGTGGTCATAAGCATGTTCTAAATGAATGGATGATCCTCAAAGACATAAATTAATAAAAAAAAATATGGAAAGCATTGAATTTAAGCACAAATCACCACATAAAATGTGTATCCCATATTGTTTTTATATGGAAAGAGAGAGACTCATCAGTAAACTCAATAATACAAAGAAAAGGTGGAAAACAATGGATTCAAACCTATAATTGCAATGATGGCTCAAATATTACAAGTCCATGACTTTGAATTACATTGGATTCAAAGAGTCATTGGAGATAGAATAATCATCACAAAGTGAATTGACAAAGGAGTTGCGAATACCTCAATCAAGACTCTGTCAATATGGTCTCAATCTTTACACTGAGGGTTGAAAAACTCCAAGAAACATCATCTTATCCAATGCTGTTGTGTTTAAACACCTCTCACATTTGCAAACATGCTATGACTGGTTTTTTGAGACGATCATTCATGAGTTTGACATATGTTTTCATGTTGTGTTTGTTGTCAACGCGTTCATGGATCGATGGATGATTCATTGGAGTTGAAGAGGGCGCAGAGGAATGAAGAATTTCCAAGGTCGAACAAACCACGTCACTGTGTTCCTCAAAAACATCGTGGTTGGTGTTCAAAGAGAATGACATGTGAAAAGTTGAAGGAAAACGATCGTTGTGGTGACTACGATTTTCTACAAATCCAGCGGGTGGCCAAGGGAGGGAAAATCGCATCGTGGTCTTGATCGCTACATCGTGGTTCATAGAGAAAATGTTTGTAGTTCGAGTGGTCACAATACTTACAGATTTGAGGTGTGGAGTTGCAGATTTTCCATGAGGAGTTGAAACAATTTTGGTTTTGTCCCCACGTTGTGTAACGAAAAAAACGAGCCTGATGGTGATTGTGGTTTGAAAGAAACATTCTGAATCACCACACTTGAGGAAAAATGTTCACGACCGACTGATCATGGAGCTGAAGTTGAGGAAGCCATGCCATAATTGGATATCACCATGTCGTGGTGGAAATCAAATATATGATTGAGGGAAGGAAAACAACCTCTGAGATTTGGGGAGAAATAGGAATTTTCAGCCATGGTTTTTGGGTCTGGCTCTGACCATTCACACCACACCATGGTCCAGACTCATAATGTTATGGTTTTGGCAACAATATATAAATGTAATGTTTTGATTGGAAAAATACAATGAACCATTGAGATAGTTTTCCAAACATTCAAAGGACCATTCAAAAGAGAATTCATCCGGTTTTGAGGAGAGAAATGAAGGTTTGTACTTAATAGGAACTTGAGGAGGATTATAGTTGATTCATCAACTCATTGATGTTTTTTTTATCTTTATTGTACTAGAATCCAGGACCATATTCTTATTCCATTCCTTTGTTCCCCGCTGATAACAATATAAGGATGCGGGCAACGGGATAACAACTATTGAACACCAAGGATGTGGCCACCTAATAAAAAGAATTAGTGAACCTTGTAAAAATCTACCACGTCACGTGTCATTTCTTTCTCGCACTCTATATATCATCACCATGTTTATTAGTTTTTGTAGATCCAACATTTTAATTGGCATGAGAACATTAAAGAGATTTGAAGGAAAGTTTGTATTTTTTATCGTACTAATTCACCCCCGCTGTAAGATCTCAAATTTTCCTACAAGGTACGAATCTTTTGTTTTTTTGGTTAAAATGATTGTTTATGGCCTAATGTGAGTACCCAGTGTGATTATGGGTGTATCGAGGGTGTTTGGAGCTTGTTCGAAGCCCAAAGCCTTGCTTTTTGAAAAATTAAGGCAGGCCGCATGGTTAGTAGAAACCGTGCGAGACAGGTTGCACGGTTTTGTAAAGGTTGGTGTCTTGAGAACCAACTGTTTTGTACTTTGATTACATGAATGTTCACTTATTATATATTGTTCATTGTTCTGCATGACTATAATATAATAATGTCCTGGAATATTTTGTTGCATTGATAAGGTCATGGCAGATCCTCGCTATGATGAGAACCTTGAAATGCTGTAACAATATTCTTGAATAAAGTTATACGGTTGGATGACATACTATGATATGACACATAGTATATAGACCGTCATGTGTGAGTACTCGTAAGAAGACAAGACTCTCTCTCATGGAGTTCGCACTTGGTAATCTCCAAGATGGGTGATCATGAGAACAGACCCGCCAGTAGCAATTCTGCATGTCTTGGTGTCATCGGACATTGCTATCTATGAGCGTGTGTAATGGTCCTTAAACTGGAAGATTATCATTAACTCATGTCATGACTCGCGCACTTAGATTTACTGACGAAAACCGTCACGCAGACAGTTGGCGGGAAGTAGGGTACGTTGGGTGCGTCACGAGTGACATGTTGTTAATGGATAAGTCGAGGAAGGATTTGTCTCTTCCATTTATGGAAGTTGATATCTCGACCCTTTGATTGAAATAGAACTGTCGCATTAAATTCCATGACCATGGTGTAAACGACGAGTTTATTTCAGGAAGTTAAAGAACGACGGATCAAACATATAGGTTTATGACACTGCCATGAAACCTGCTTGATGAGATATCGAGAAAAATGGATTAAATTACATAGCAAGCGTTCGTATGAGGTGATATGTCAATGCGGCGTCAACTTTTTTCTCTTGGGTGCCTTGACCCATTGCTAGACAGTAATCTTGGACTTTAGGCAAGCCCGCCTAATGCCAACGAGAAAGAGGCCTAGAGGGTTACACACTAAGTGTATTCAAGTATCTCAAGTAGAATAAAGATTATCCCCGTACGTGGTTTAATAATTATTCAAGGAAGCCTAAATCGTCTTTACGATGGAGGAAGAAGGAAATGAAAAACAAGATATACACGCCGTGTATTAAAGATTACACACCATATAGTTTTTCATGGAAAACAAGTACACGCCGTGTATTAATAATTACACGTTGTGCAGTTTTCTTTATGGAAAGGAAATAAATAAATGAAAACAAGATATACACGCCGTGTACATTGAATGTACATGCCATGTAGTTTTCAATGAAAAAAAAGTACACGTATTTATTAATACACGTCGTGTAGTTTTTCCAGTCGGGATTTTGAGGATATAATATTGTTTTAAATGATATTTATTATAATCAGCATGGGCGCATGTCAAGGAATTAATTATTCGACATGGGGTTTTAAATAAGAGTCAATCAAATAAATAAAACGTGTAACGCGTTTATTTATTGTCATAACTCCACAACCTCAAACCTGATTATAAATATCCTCACAACCCCAACTCTTTTCCAACACACAAGAGAATCGTTGTGCACAACAACTCTGGAGAATTCTTTCAAAGTCGAAAGAATCTCTTCCTCCAAGAACGCTCTCAAGACTGAGAGAGATCCTCTTCCATCGGATCAAGATGATCTAAGACGGACAATGCAAGCAAAGGTTTCTCCACGCTAGCACCCGGAGACTCCTTTGGTGATGTCCCGAGATACGAGGTACACATGTGGATCACCGCTAGAGGAAGTCTACACTTAGCTTATGCGACGTAATGACAAATCACATCAGAACGTGATCAAGAACATCAACGAAGAAAGAACACCCAAAAGGTATTTCTTTTAAATTGATTAAATTAATTATAATCAACATGTAACGATCCTACTTTGTGGTTCCAGGACTTTCCTTTTCTTTGTTCATTTCTGTGATTCGATCCGTGGAGACTGGCGTTTATCGTCATATTGATCTCGGATTGATCATTGTTAATGACAAAAAGCCAAGTGGGCACATCCACCCACGAGCTTCCGCTGCGCCCGAAACCTTCAAATGGTATCAGAGCGAGGTTACACCGTTAATTATAGTTATTTAATTTTCGTTGATAATTTACGCATTTATATTTTATTCAATTCGAAATAAATTGTTCTATAAATCTGAATAAATGAGATATGTTCTTCCTCCTTCGTTTCTCGATTCATATCACAGAAACGACCTTTTAATTTTAATTTTGATTAAAATAAAAATGAGGATCTCATCCGGAGGAGCTGCCCTTTCTGTCTGTACAACATGGGAATACACGGCGTGTAATTAAAACTACATGTCATGTACTTAGGTTCAATGAATCGGTACTGGTCCGCCAAACCATGCTGTGTGAATTGATTACACCTAAGCATTTAAACCCCATGTTGACCAGAATTAAACGGCGCGTGGGAACCAGAATACACGGCGTGTATGTTGGAGAAACACGCCGTGTAGTCCGATCCGGCCCAAGTGAAACCGTGTACAAAGGATAAGCCGCGTACCACGTACACGGGATCACCAGGCCGGTTACCGCGTAACAAGAAAGCGCACTGATGGATCGGATCCCTCGGCCCATCAATATTGTCCGCTCTGGCCCAGTTGCTATCCCAGGCCTCACGGCTTTAAAACGCGTTGCTGAGGGGAAGGTAGGCACGGGAATTTCAAGCACCCACCAATCTCCCTCCACAACCGATGTGAGATTGGTTACCGGGGCACAGGCGCCAACAATCCTGGGCCCAGGACACAACATCCCCCCCCCAAACCCACACCGGTCCCGAGACCAACCACCCTCTGATACCAATTGATGGATCGGATCCCTCGGCCCAGCAATATTGTCCGCTCTGGCCCAGTTGCTATCCCAGGCCTCACGGCTTTAAAACGCGTTGCTGAGGGGAAGGTAGGCACGGGAATTTCAAGCACCCACCAATCTCCCTCCACAACCGATGTGGGATTGGTTACCGGGGCACAGACGCCAACAATCCTGGCGGGGGCCCAACAATCCTGGGCCCAGGACACAACACGCACGCCATGTATGATTTATCTACACGTCGTGTACTCCAAAATTTACAAAGTACAGAGAATACGCCAAAGCCCCCGACGTGTACTTTGGATAAAAGGTGAAAAGAAATACACGCCGTGTAAATATAAACTACACGCCATGTACTTTCCAGAAATTTCACCAGGTTTCCTCCAAAAGTACAAATACCTGTACAAGGAATATGGATGAGAAGAATCTCAAGGAAATTCATAAAGGAATTTAAGATAAAGAATTTATTAATTATAAGATCATAATTAATTGAATTCAAGCGCGACTTATCTTAAATAATATAATGATTAAAAGAATTTGAATTCTAAATATGCGTAAATGTCGTTGCATGTTATGGATGATCATGAGCTAGACCAAAGACCCTTTGTATGTGTGTATGGTTTCATTTAAATTTATTTAAATTTGTTGTCCTGCAATCCTTCTTCCAATAAAATGTAGGGCCTACGTTCCCATGGTTTCTTTAATGTAAACCCATGTAATGGAGGATCTCCCAAGCCAGAGGAGACGGTTCAAAAACTGAATCTGAGGCGAAACCAACCCAAGAAGATACAAAGGTGGACAGGTGGGAGCTACAAAACACGAACCATTGGTTCAAGGTGTTTTTCCCTAGGTCAGGGTTAGCTTATCAAACCGCTAGATAAGATAACCAATATAATCTCATGATCATTCCATCTTATTTTATTTCTGTCTAATTGCATGGTTTATTTATTATGTATGTGTTGTCATGATCACATAATTAATGAAATAAACAAGCATGCAAAGATGGAATAAAATAAAAATCGGACTATGTGTAAACATTATCAGAACATGGTTAATCACTTAATCTAACATCACTTAATATTAACAAGCATGTGATAATGCAAAAATACGCATAAAAGATTAAAATCCATCAATACCATATTAAGTCAGACCAAGCCTTTCATTACTTGATTAAGGGCAAGACTCAATAAAACTATGTGTTTGACCAACCCTTGTTGGGACACTTACTTTTATAAAGGAAGACCTTATGAAAGGTTTCGGGTTGACTTAACCATATTACATCAAGAGGAGTAGCCCTTTCTAGACTCGATGTAATATTGGAGGCAAGAGTTGAGGAAATCCAAGTCAAGATTTCAGGATTGGGGAGTCTACTCAACAGATCAAGGAACTGTAAGCTCACAGTTGGCAAAGACCTAACTACCTAAATACCTTCAAAAAGCTTGACCAACCCTTGTTGGGGTTATGCGAAGGGGAATATGGATCCTTGCCACTAGAATATCAAAGCAACTGGACATTCCGAGTTCAATGGTGAGGGCCATTGGGACTTGATAAAATAGTCGTAGAATTAATAAAAAAATTATTATTTTCTCATAAAATGTAATCAAGAAAGTACTGATAAATCTAATCTTTTAATTTATAGAATTGAAATGAAAAACTCGCCAACCACGTTTTCTTTGCGATCAATTCTGGATAAAAACAATATCCTCACCGACAGTAACTTTCAAGAATGGTTTAGGCACCTTCGGGTTATCCTACGCCATAAACGAAAATTTTACGTGATGGAGTCCTCACTTCCTGACCCCCCTGCCCAAGGGGCGAGTGATGATGATTTCCTGGTCTATGATCAACATTTGAACGACGCTCTCGACGTTCAATGTTTGATGATATCATCAATGTCTAGTGAGCTCATGAAGTCTCATGAAGACATGGATGCCTACAGCATGCTCGAGCACCTCCGTGGTCTATACCAGGAGAGAGAAAGACAGAAAAGGTTTGAGATCTCCAAGGCTCTATTCTAGAGAAAGCTTGGAGAGGGTTCCCTGGCTGGGCCTCATGTAGTCAAGCTCATTGGCTACATTGAGCGCTTGGAGGTTCTAGGGTTTAAACTCCCTGAAGAACTGGGTACCGATCTCATTCTCGCATCACTCCCCCATAGCTTTTCAAACTTTGTTGTGAACTTCAACATGAACAACATTGAGAAGTCTCTGTCTAATCTTCTTATCCTTATTCGCCAAGTAGACAATGACATGAAGCGTGAAAAGCCTTCTGTCCTCATGGTGAATAAAAGGAAAGGGAAGGCGAAGAGCTTTAATCCCAAAGCTTCTTCAAGGCCTTCCAAGAAAAGGAAGATCAAAGGGGAGGCAAAGGAACAGGATGTTGTTTGTTTTGCATGTGGCAAGAAGGGCCACTGGAAGAAAAACTGCACCCAGCCAAGGAAGCAAGGGGAAGCTTCAGGTGCGTTTGTTATCGAATGCAATCTATCTGTTTCTACTAATTGGGTATTAGATACTGCTTGTGGTGCTCACATCTGTATCCAAATACAGAAACCAAGTAGATTCAGAAATATTGACCGAGGTGAGGTGGATCTACGAGCAGCCAACGGAGCCAGACTTGCTACTGTAGCTGTCGGAGACTACCACCTCACATTGCCTACTAGGATGATCTTGGTTTTGAAAGGTTGTTATTATGTGCCTTATGTTACTAAAAACATTATTTCAGTATCTAGATTAAATATTGATGGATTCATATTCAAGTTTGGAAATTAATGTTTCTACTTTTATAAAGATAGCATTTGTTTTGGTAGGGAACATTTGTATAACGACCTTTATGTGTTAGACTACACAAACCAAGTAATGGAAATCGATGACAAAGTTAATTCACATGACTCATACTACACCCAACTTTGGCATCCCTGGGTAGGTCATGTCAATGAGAAACGTTTGACAAAATTATATCAAGATGGGTATTTAGATTCTTTCGAACTGAAACCACTTGGTGTATGTCATGCGTGTCTACAAGGCAAAATGACCAAATCCCCATTTAGCGGGAAAGGTGAAAGGGATAAAGAGCTTCTAGAATTAGTTCACACAGATGTGTGTGAACCATTTCCAGTTAAAGCAAGGGGTGGGTTCTCGTACTTCATAACTTTTACTGATGATTTTAGTAGATATGGATATATTTACTTAATGAGGTATAAGTCAGATTCTTTTGATCGGTTCTACAAGAATGAAGTAGAGAACCAGCTTGGTAAGAAGATTAAGAAACTCTGCCCAGACAGAGAAGGAGAATATCTTAATCAGGACTTCATTGATTTCTTGCGGGAGTTTGGGATTCTATCTCAACTCACTCCTCCTTATACACCTCAGTGGAATGGTGTAAGTGAAAGGAGGAACCCCACCCTGTTGGACATGGTGAGATCAATGATGAGTCATGTGAGTCTTCCATTATCCTTTTGTGGATATTCATTATAAACAACAGCACACATACTAAACCAAGTACCAACTAAATTGATAAATGGTATTCCATACGAGTTATGGAGTGACGCAAAGCCATGTTATCGAATTTACATGTGTGGGGTAGCAAAGCATTTGTTAAGGCCTCTTTAGGTAACAAACTTGCACCCCGAGGCACAAAGTGTATCTTTATAGGGTATCCCAAGGAAACAAGGGGATATTACCTATACAACCCCTCAGACAAAAAGGTTACAGTGGAAAGACACACCATATTCCTTGAGAGGGAGCACATCTCCAAAAGAGATAGTGGGAGCGAGATAGACTTCGATGAAGTCGAGGCTCAAGATACACAAGAGTTGGTACAAGAACAAATTCCACAAAACCCCGTGGAAGAACAATCTGTTCCAGATACACAAGAACTGCGTAGGAGCATGAGAGAGGTGAGAGAAACAGAATGATATGGTTTTCTTGTCACCAAGGATGGCGACTCATTATTGGTTGACAATGATGATCCTCTTACCTACAAGGAAGCATTTGAAAGCACATACGTTTCCAAGTGGCAAGAAGCTGTGAATTCTGAAATGGATTCCATATAACAAAACTAAGTCTAGATTTTGGTAGATCCTCCAGTTGATATAAAGACTATTGGTAATAAATGGGTGTTCAAGAAGAAACTGGACATGGAGGGGCAAGTCAGCACCTATAAGACACGATTGGTTGCAAAAGGTTTTAGACAGCATCAAGGAATTGACTATGATGAAACCTTTTCACCGGTTGCAATGCTGAAATCCATCAGAATCCTATTGGCCATTGCCGCTTACCATGACTTTTAAATTTGGCAAATAGATGTCAAAACATCATTCCTTAACGGGAACCTCTAGGAAGATGTTTACATGACACAACCTGAAGGGTTTGTGACTCCAAAGGATGACAACAAGGTATGCAAGTTGCAAAAATCCATTTATGGATTAAAGCAAGAATCAAGGTCATGAAACATTCGTTTTGATGAAGCTATAACAGAATTTGGCTTTGTTAAGAATGAATGTGAGCCTTGTGTCTACAAGAGGTTTACTGGAAGTGCAATCGTTTTCCTAATAGTATATGTTGATGACATATTACTAATTGGAAACGAAGTACCTGTCTTGCAGCCAGTTAAGGCATGGTTGCATAAATGCTTCTTCATGAAAGACTTGGGCGAGGCAACATATATTCTTGGGATCAAGATCCATCGTGACAGATTCAAGAGAATGTTGGGCCTGAGTCAAAGTACATACATTGACAAGATACTGAAGAGATTCACTATGGAACAGTCCAAGAGGGGATTGTTGCCAGTGTCACATGTCATTCATCTTTCCAAGAAAATGTGTCCTCAAACACACGAGGAAAGAAATAGAATGGAAAGGATCCCTTACGCATCCGTGATTGGGTCAGTCATGTATGTTATGCTATGTACGAGGCTAGATGTTTCTTACGCATTAAGTGCGGTAGGTAGATATCAAGCTGATCCAGGAGACCGCCATTGGATGGCAGTCAAGACTATCCTTAAGTATCTGAGGCGTACTAAGGATATAGTCCTGATTTATGGAGGAGATGAGGAACTAGTCATCAGAGGACATGTAGATGCTAGTTTCCAAACTGATCAAGATGACATGAAGTCGCAGACTGGATACATCTTCAGTTTGAATGGAGGTGCAGTGAGATGGAAGAGCTCAAAGAAAAGTGTGGTGGCAGATTCTACAGCGGAATCCGAGTATATCGTAGCTTCTGAGGTAGCTAAAGAAGTAGTATGGATGCAAAGATTCGTCCAAGAGCTGGATGTGGTACCAAGCAGTAAAGATCCTATCACACTCTATTGTGATAATACTGCAGCGGTGACACTTGCAAAAGAGCCAAGGTCACATCAGCGGACAAAACACATACTTCAGAACTATCATCTCTTGAAGGATTTTTCTCAGAGAGGTGAAGTTGCAGTGAGCGGTATTTCCATGGAAGACAACGTGACAGACCCCTTGACTAAAGCCTTGACTCAGCAGAAACATGATCATCATGTGAGGTCTAGAGGACTAAAAGTCGTAGGCAGTTGGCTCTATTCCAAGTGGGAGTTTGTAATGGTTGGTGTCCTGAGAACCAACTATTTTGTGTTGGGTCGGAAGAATCCCGAGGGAATGATGGCAAGAGGGGGGGGGGTGAATTGCCTTTTAAAAAATTGATTAACAAATTAAAAATCAAAGTAAAAATGCAGCGGAAATAAAGAAGGCAAGACACACAAAATTGATAACGGAGTTCGGCCAAAACCCGGCCTACGTCTCCGCTCCCAACTCAACCATTGAGAGATTCCTACCGCTTGCTTTTCAATGGTTTTAGCAAGAAACCCACTAGGCTTTGAGGTAGCACTAGGACCTATTACAGCTTGCTTTTGTGGTTTAGCAAGAACCCACTTGCTTTTGATGGTTTAGCAAGAACCCACTATCCTTCTTACAGGTGAAGGATAGCTCACCTATGTCTCAAGCTATTTAAAGGAAAGCTTGGCAACCTCTTCACACCTTAGTGGTGATGTGAAACCCAAAAGAAAGAGGGGATGAGAAAAGTTTGGGGTTTGTAGGCACAAACCCAATTTTAAGCTCAAAATAAATAAAGAATGAAAAACCGTAATGGAGGAAGACTTGGGCGCCAATTGGATAATGGAGTTGATGTAGCGTGCTCTCCCAAGCTTCTTGAGGGGGCTCCTTGGATGTGGAAGTTGTTGGAGCTATTGGGGTTCCTTTGAGGAGGTCCGCCGGAGGTTGGCCAATTGATCCAAAGTATGTCCGTTGGCTTCGTATATGTTCCGGGTGGTGTCCGGGGCTTCCTTGGCCTTTATTTATAGGCATGGAACCCTTGGGGAGGCTTCGGAGCCGTTGGAGAGGCTAAAAGAGCCGTTGGGAGCCAAGTGGACAGGCTGGTCAACAGCCCAACGGCTAGTTTGACTGTGTCCACCGGCTGGCCGGTGCAGGGCCACCGGTTGGCCGGTGCCTTGAAAAAGGATGAGGATTCTGGTCCAGGTGCCACCGGCTGACCGGTGGAGAAGCCACCGGCTGGCCGGTGGCAAGGCAGTAGCTGGCACTGTTTGGGCAGGGGGGCACCGGCTGGCCGGTGCAAGGCCACCGGTTGGCCGGTGCTGAGACAGAAGCTCAGCCTTCTTCCCAGGTGCCACCGGCTGGCCGGTGGTGAAGCCACCGGTTGGCCGGTGGACTGTATTTCAGTCCAGTTTGGCCTTTTTGCCTTCTTGGCCTTCTTGGCCCAAATCCTTGGCCACCTGATTTGATTCCTATCAATCAAAAACACTTGAAACAATGTTAGAAACATAAGAGGGTGATTGTGATCATGAAAATTAAACCTCGAGGGGTTCGATAGGTACAACAATCTCCCCCTATTTTGATGATCACAATCACCAAAACAATTAATGTAAAATGCTGAAATTGAAAGGAAATACTAAGCATGATGAAAATGATTCTCCCCCAATCAATCAAGAAATTTCTCCCCCTTTGTGATTATCAAAATAGAATGGGGCATAAAACTTGATTGAGGGAATCGATGAAAAACGAGATTTTAAAACAATTGAAAATGATACTAATTGTTGGAAATTTTGAAATGAAAAATTGAATTGAAAAATTTGAATAACAGTTTGAATTGAAAGTTTTGAATCAAAAACCAATTGAAATTTGAAATTTGAAACCAAATGAAATTTTTGAAATTGAGAGTTTTGAATCAAAAATGAAAATTCGATACCAACTGTTGGAAATCAATTGAAAATTGAAAATTCTAAATTAAATTGAAAAAGAATTGAAAATTTTGAATTGAGAATTTTGAAACCAAGAGTTGAAATTGAAAGTTTGAATTCATAAAAAGGCCTAACTCCCCCTAAATAAAAACAATGAATCACCGGGGAGAGGGATTTTGAAAAGAAATGATTTTAGGCCCGGAGAGACTCGCAAGAAGGGATTTTTCAATCCATACTTGTCTCATGGCGGGTCTTCTCCTATAAAATTCATCGGAATAGAAAATCGATTTGGGTTGGCCGTACCGGGCATTTTTGCAGTTGCACTCATAGATTAGGTGCCCGGGTTTTTTACAATAATTGCAAAATTTAAATTCGGAGCTCCCCCTTACAAAAATAGTGGGTGCATGGGAGGAGGAAGCTTGGTTGGTGTAGCCAAGTCCATTGTTGGTTCGGGAAACCCTTTGTGAACCAAGCAAATTGTTCAAATTTTGTTCACCTTGGGTGAACTTGGCTAGGGTCTCTCTAAGGTCTTTGATGGTTGATTCCATGGAATCAACATTTGGAAAATTTTGGATTTTAAGGGAGAGTTCCTCCTTCTCTTTGAGAAGTTGGTCTTTTTCGGAGGAGAGTTTTTTGAAAGACTTTTTTAAAGCAACAAATTTTGACGATAAAGTATGAAAACCTTTTTCTAGTTGATCTCTAGCGTATTGGAGATCTTCATAAGAAAGATGATTTAAAGAATTGGAATTTGAAGAACAAGAGGATGAGGAGTCGGAAGATGTTACCTCATGACATGCCATTAGGCATTTCGTACCGTTGTCGCTCGAGGAAGAGGAGGAGGATGATGAAGAGGAGGTGTCACTCCATGTGGCCTTGAGGACCTTCTTCTTTCCTTTTTCCTTTGGCGTGGCCCGTTTCTTGTTGAGTGGGCAATCGGGCTTGTAATGGCCCTTTTCGCCGCACCCGTAGCATTTTACCTTGGGCTCGGATCTTGCGGTGGGTTCTTGCTTTCGCGCCTTGCGAGATTTCTTTTTCTTCTTGTGCTTCTTCATAAACTTGTGCATTTGGCGGGCGAGATTCTCCATTTCCGAGTCGCCGCTTGAAGAAGATGAAGATGAGGAAGATGAGGATGAGGAGGAGCTTACTTCTTTTTGTACCTTGAGGGCGATGTTCTTTGGTGTCTTGATTGGTGTGCCCTCCTTTTGAGCTTGCCTCCTTATTGTGATCTCATATGTCATTAGGGATCCGATGAGCTCTTCTACCGGCATATTTTTGACGTCCTTAGCTTCTTGGATCGCCGTCACCTTTGGTGCCCATGAGCTCGGAAGGACCCATAAGATCTTCTTGACCATCGTCTCGGCTGAAACATCATCACCAAGAGATTTCCTTCCATTGCAAATTTCAGTGAAGCGTGTAAACATATCGGTAATAGATTCGGAAGAATGCATAGTAAAGCTTTCAAAATCTTGTCTATACATGTCTAACCGAGTGTCCTTAACTTTGTTAGTGCCCTCATGAGTTACTTCTAAAAGTTTCCAAATTTCATGTGAGGAGGTGCAAGTAGACACTCGATTGAACTCATTTCTATCTAAGCCGCAATGGAGAGCGTTCATGGCTTTGCCATCAAGCTCAAAATTCCTAATATCGGCGGGGGTCCATTTGGATTCATCGGGGGTAGACAAAGTGTAACCTTGCATGACAATTTTATAAATGGGATACCCTATACTTCTAAGAAAAGTAGTCATGCGGGTTTTCCAATAATTATAGTCGGACCCATCAAAAAATGGAGCCCGACCCAAAGAGTAGCCCTCGGGGGCGAAAGAGGTTGATGCCATCTTAATGGATCTTAAAATTTGTAACCGGTTAGGGTATTACACAAATTTCCCTTTGATACCAAATGTTGGGTCGGAAGAATCCCGAGGGAATGATGGCAAGAGGGGGGGTGAATTGCCTTTTAAAAAATTGATTAACAAATTAAAAATCAAAGTAAAAATGCAGCGGAAATAAAGAAGGCAAGACACACAAAATTGATAACGGAGTTCGGCCAAAACCCGGCCTACGTCTCCGCTCCCAACTCAACCGTTGAGAGATTCCTACCGCTTGCTTTTCAATGGTTTTAGCAAGAAACCCACTAGGCTTTGAGGTAGCACTAGGACCTATTACAGCTTGCTTTTGTGGTTTAGCAAGAACCCACTTGCTTTTGATGGTTTAGCAAGAACCCACTATCCTTCTTACAGGTGAAGGATAGCTCACCTATGTCTCAAGCTATTTAAAGGAAAGCTTGGCAACCTCTTCACACCTTAGTGGTGATGTGAAACCCAAAAGAAAGAGGGGATGAGAAAAGTTTGGGGTTTGTAGGCACAAACCCAATTTTAAGCTCAAAATAAATAAAGAATGAAAAACCGTAATGGAGGAAGACTTGGGCGCCAATTGGATGATGGAGTTGATGTAGCGTGCTCTCCCAAGCTTCTTGAGGGGGCTCCTTGGATGTGGAAGTTGTTGGAGCTATTGGGGTTCCTTTGAGGAGGTCCGCCGGAGGTTGGCCAATTGATCCAAAGTATGTCCGTTGGCTTCGTATATGTTCCGGGTGGTGTCCGGGGCTTCCTTGGCCTTTATTTATAGGCATGGAACCCTTGGGGAGGCTTCGGAGCCGTTGGAGAGGCTAAAAGAGCCGTTGGGAGCCAAGTGGACAGGCTGGTCAACAGCCCAACGGCTAGTTTGACTGTGTCCACCGGCTGGCCGGTGCAGGGCCACCGGTTGGCCGGTGCCTTGAAAAAGGATGAGGATTCTGGTCCAGGTGCCACCGGCTGACCGGTGGAGAAGCCACCGGCTGGCCGGTGGCAAGGCAGTAGCTGGCACTGTTTGGGCAGGGGGCCACCGGCTGGCCGGTGCAAGGCCACCGGTTGGCCGGTGCTGAGACAGAAGCTCAGCCTTCTTCCCAGGTGCCACCGGCTGGCCGGTGGTGAAGCCACCGGTTGGCCGGTGGACTGTATTTCAGTCCAGTTTGGCCTTTTTGCCTTCTTGGCCTTCTTGGCCCAAATCCTTGGCCACCTGATTTGATTCCTATCAATCAAAAACACTTGAAACAATGTTAGAAACATAAGAGGGTGATTGTGATCATGAAAATTAAACCTCGAGGGGTTCGAGAGGTACAACATTTTGTACTTTGATTACATGAATGTTCACTTATTATATATTGTTCATTGTTCTACATGACTATAATATAATAATGTCCTAGAATATTTGTTGCATTGATAAGGTCATGGCAGATCCCCGCTATGATGAGAACCTTGAAATTCTATAAAAATATTCTTGAATAAAGTTCTATGGTTGGATGACATACTATGATAGGACACATAGTATACAAACCGTCATGTGCGAGTACTCGTAAGAAGACGAGACTCTCTCTCATGCAGTTCGCACTTGGTAATCTCCAAGATGGGAGATTATGAGAACAGACCCGCCAGTAGCAATTCTTCATGTCTTGGTGTCATCAGACATTTCTATCTATGAGCATGTGTAATGGTCCTTAGACTGGAAGATTATCGTTAACTCATGTCATGACTCGCGCACTTAGATTTACTGACGAAAACCATCACGTAGATAGTTGGAGGGAAGTAGGGTACGTTGGGTGCGTCACAAGTGACATGTTGTTAATGGATAAGTCGAGGAAGGATTTGTCCCTTCCATTTATGGAAGTTGATAACTCGGCCCTTTGATTGAAATAGAACTGTCACATTAAATTCCATGGCCATGGTGTAAACGACGAGTTTATTTCAGGAAGTCAAAGAACGACAGATCAAACATATAGGTTTATGACACTACCATAAAACCTTCTTGATGAGATATCGAGAAGAAGGGATTAAATTACATAGTAAGCATTCGTATGAGGTGATACGTCAATGCGGCATCAAATTCTTTCTCTTGGGTGCCTTGACCCGTTGCTAGACAGTAATCTTGGACTTAAGGCAAGCCCGCCTAATGACAACGAGAAAGAGGCCTAGAGGGTCACACACTAAGTGTATTCAAGTATCTCAAGTAGAATAAAGATTATTCTTGTACGTGGTTTAATAATTATTCAAGGAAGCCTAAATCATCTTTATGATGGAGGAAGAAGGAAATGAAAAACAAGATATACATGCCGTGTATTAAATATTACACGCCGTGTAGTTTTTCATGGAAAACAAGTACATGCCGTGTATTAATAATTACACGCCATGTAGTTTTCAATGAAAAACAAGTACATGTCGTGTATTTATTAATACACGTCGTGTAGTTTTTCCAGTCGGTATTTTGAGGATATAATATTGTTTTAAATGATATTTATTATAATCAGCGTGGGTGCATGTCAAGGAATTAATTATTCGACACGGGGTTTTAAATAAGAGTCAATGAAATAAATAAAATGCGTAACGCGTTTATTTATTGTCATAACTCTACAACCTCAAACCTGATTATAAATATCCTCACAACCGTAACTCTTTTCCAACACACAAGAGAATCGTTGTGCACAACAACTCTGGAGAATTCTTTCAAGGCCGAAAGAATCTCTTCCTCCAAGAACGCTCTCAAGACCGAGAGAGATCCTCTTCCATCGGATCAAGATGATCTAAGGCGGACAATGCAAGCAAAAGTTTCTCCACGCTATCACCCAGAGACTCCTTTGGTGATGTCCCGAGATACGAGGTACACGTGTGGATCACCACTAGAGGAAGTCTACACTTGGCTTCTGCGACTCAACGACAAATCACAATGGAACGTGATCAAGAACATCAACGAAGAAAGAACACCCAAAATGAATTTATTTTAAATTGATTAAATTAATTATAATCAACTTGTAACGATCCTAATTTGTGGTTCTGGGACTTTCCTTTTCTTTGTCCATTTCTATGATTTGATCCATGGAGACTGGCGTTTATCATCATATTGATCCTGGATTGATCATTGTTAATAAAAAAAGCCAAGTGGGCACATCCACCCACGAGCTTCCGCTGCGCCCGGAACCTTCAAATGGTATCAGAGCGAGGTTACAACGTTGATTATAGTTATTTAATTTTCGTTGATAATTTACGCATGTATATTTGATTCAATTCGAAATAAATCATTCTATAAATCTGAATAAACGAGATCTGTTCTTCCTCCTTCATTTCTCGATTCATATCACAGAAACGACCTTTTAATTTTAATTTTGATTAAAATAAAAACGAGGATCTCATCCGGAGGAGATGCTCTTTCTATCTATACAACACAGGAATACACGGTGTGTAATTAAAACTACACGCCGTGTACTTAGGTTCAATGAATCGGTACTGGTTCGCCAAACCATGCCGTGTGAATTGATTAAACCTAAGTATTTAAACCCCATGTTGACCAGAATTAAATGGCATGTGGGAACCGAAATACACGGCATGTATGTTGGAGCAACATGCCGTGTAGTCCGATCCAGCCCAAGTGAAACCGTGTACAAAGGATAAGCCGCGTACCACGTACATGGGATCGCCAGGCCGGTTACCGCGTAACAAGAAATCACACACCGTGTACTCCAAAATTTACAAAATACAGAGAACATGCCAAATCCCCAGACGTGTACTTTGGATAAAAGGTGAAAAGAAATACACACCGTTTAAATATAAACTACATGACGTGTACTTTTTAGAAATTTCACCAGGTTTCCTCCAAAAGTACAAAGACCTGTCAAGGAATATGGATGAGAAGAATCTCAAGTAAATTCAAAAAGGAATTTAAGATAAAGAATTTATTAATTATAAGATCATAATTAATTGAATTCAAGAGCGAATTATCTTAAATAATAGAATGATTAAAAGAATTTGAATTCTAAATATGCGTAAATGTCGTTGCATGTTATGGATGATCATGAGCTAGACTAAAGACCCTTTGTATGTGTGTATGGTTTCATTTAAATTTATTTAAATTTTTTGGCCTGCAAGCCTTCTTCCAATAAAATGTAGGGCCTGTGTGCCCATGGTTTCTTTAATGTAAACCCATGTGATGGAGGATCTCCCAAGCCAGAGGAGATGGTTTAAAACCCAAAGCTGAGTCGAAACCAACCCAAGAAGATACAAAGGTGGACAGGTGAGAGCTGCAAAACATGAACCATTGGTTCAAGGTGTTTTTCCCTAGGTCAGGGTTATCTTATCAAACCACTAGATAAGATAACCAATAGAAGCTCATGATCACGCAATATTATTTTATTTCTGTTTGATTTCATGGTTTATTTATTATGTATGTGTTGTCACGATCACATAATTAATGAAATAAACAAGCATGCAAAGATGGAATAAAATAAAAACCAGACTATGCATAAACATTATCAGAACATGGTTAATCACTTAAGCTAGCATCACTTAATAGTAACAAGAATGTGATAATGCAAAAATACGCATAAAAGATTAAAATCCCTCAATACTATATTAAGTCAGACCAAGCCTTCTGTTACTTGATTAAGGGCAAGACTCAATAAAACTATGTGTTTGACCAACCCTTGTTGGGACACTTAATTTTTATAAAAGAAGCCCTTATGAAAGGTTTCGGGTTGACTTAACCATATTACATCAAGAGGAGTAGCCCTTTCTAGACTTGATGTAATATTGGAGGCAAGAGTTGAGGAAATCCAAGTCAAGATTTCAGGATTGGGGAGTCCACTAAACAGATCAAGGAACTGTAAGCTCACAATTGGCAAAGACCTACCTTCCTAAATACCTTCAAATAGCTTAACCAACCCTTGTTGGGGTTATGCGAAGGGGAATATAGATCCTTTCCACTAGAATGTCAAAGCAACTGGACATTCCGAGTTTAATGGTGAGGGCCATTGGGACTGGATAAAATAGTGGGATACTTAATAAATTTTTTTATTATTTCTCATAAAATGTAATCAAGAAAGTACTGATAAATCTGCTCTTTTAATTTGTAGAATCGAAATGACAAACTCGTCAACCACATTTTCTCTGCGATCAATTCTGGATAAAGACAATATCCTCACCGACAGTAACTTTCAGGAATGGTTTAGTCACCTTCGGGTTATCCTATGCCATGAACGAAAGTTTTACGTGATGGAGTCCTCACTTCCTGATCCCCCTGCCCAAGGGGCGAGTGATGAAGATTTCCTGGTCTATGATCAACATTTGAACGATGCTATTGACGTTCAATGTTTGATGCTATCATCAATGTATATTGAGCTCATGAAGTCTCATGAAGACATGGATGCCTACAACATGCTCGAGCACCTCCGTGGTCTATACCAGGAGAGAGCAAGCCAGGAAAGGTTTGAGATCTCCAAGGCTCTATTCCAGAGAAAGCTTGGATAGGGTGCCCCAGCTGGGCCTCATGTAGTCAAGCTCATTGGATACATTGAGAGCTTGGAGGTTCTAGGGTTTAAACTCCCCGAAGAACTGGGTATCGATCTCATTCTCACATCACTCCCCCAGAGCTTCTCAAACTTTGTTGTGAACTTCAATATGAACAACATTGATAAGTCTCTATATAATCTTCTTATTCTTATTCTCCAAGTAGACAATGACATGAAGCATGAAAAACCTTCTGTCCTCATGGTGAATAAAAGGAAAGTTAAGGCGAAGAGCTTTAAGCCCAAAGCTTCTTCAAGGCCTTCCAAGAAAAGAAGTATCAAAGGGGATGCAAAGGAACAAGATGTTGTTTGTTTCGCATGTGGAAAGAAGGACCACTGGAAGAAAAACTGCACCCAGCCAAGGAAGCAAGGGGAAGCTTCAGGTGAATTTGTTATCGAATGCAATCTATATATTTCTACTAATTGGGTATTAGATACTGCTTTTGGTGCTCACATCTGTGTCCAAATACAGGAACCAAGTATATTCAGAAAGATTGACCGAGGTGAGGTGGATCTACGAGTAGCCAACGGAGCCAGACTTGCTGTTGTAGCTGTCAGAGACTACCACCTCACATTGCCTACTAGGATGATCTTGGTTTTTAAAGGTTGTTATTATGTGCCTTATGTTACTAAAAACATTATTTCAGTATCCAGATTAAATATTGATGGATTCATATTCAAGTTTTTAAATGAATGTTGCTACTTTTATAAAGATAACATTTGTTTTGGTAGGGCACATTTGTATAACAACCTTTATGTGTTAGACTACACAAACCAAGTAATGGAAATCGATGACAAAGTTAATTCACATGACTCATACCACACCCAACTTTGGCATCACTGGGTAGGCCATGTCAATGAGAAACGTTTGAAAAAATTACATCAATATGGGTATTTAGATTCTTTCGAACTGAAAACACTTGGTGTATGTCATGCGTGTCTACAAGGAAAAATGATCAAAGCCCCATTTAGTGGGAAAGGTGAAAGGGCTAAAGAGCTTTTAGAATTAGTTCACACAGATGTGTGTGGACCATTTCTAGTTAAAGAAAGGGGTGGGTTCTCATACTTCATAACTTTTACTGATGATTTTAGTAGATATGGATATATTTACTTAATGAGGTATAAGTCATATTCTTTTAATCGGTTCAAAGAATACAAGAATTAAGTAGAGAACCATCTTGGTAAGAAGATTAAGAAAATCCACCCATACAGAGAAGGAGAATATCTTAATCAGGACTTCATTGATTTCTTGCGGGAGTTTGGGATTCTATATCAACTCACTCCTCCTTATACACCTCAGTGGAATGGTGTAAGTGAAAGGAGGAACCACACCCTGTTGGACATGGTGAGATCAATGATGAGTCATGCGAGTCTTCCATTATCCTTTTGGGGATATGCATTACAAACAACAACACGCATACTAAACCAAGTACCAACTAAATCGATAAATGGTATTCCATACGAGTTATGGAGTGGACGCAAAGCTATGTTATCTAATTTACATGTGTGGGGGTAGCGAAGCATTTGTTAAGGCCTCTTCAGGTAACAAACTTGCACCCCGAGGCACAAAGTGTATCTTTATAGGGTATCCCAAGGAAACAAGGGGATATTACCTATAAAACTCCTCAGACAAAAAGGTTACAGTGGCAAGACACGCCATATTCCTTGAGAGGGAGCACATCTACAAAAGAGATAGTGGGAGCGAGATAGACTTCGATGAAGTCGAGGCTCAAGATACACATGAGTTGGTACAGGAACAAATTCCACAAAACCCCGTGGAAGAACAATCTGTTCCAGAGACACAAGAACTGCGTAGGAGCACAAGAGAGGTGAGAGAAACAGAACGATATGGTTTTCTTGTCACTGAGGATGGTGACTCATTATTGGTTGATAATGATGATCCTCTTACCTACAAGGAAGCATTTGAAGGCACAGACATTGCCAAGTGGCAAGAAGCCATGAATTCTGAAATGGATTCCATATACCAAAACCAAGTCTGGATTTTGGTAGATCCTCCAGTTGATATAAAGCCTATTGGTAATAAATGGGTATTCAAGAAGAAAATGGACATGGAGGGGCAAGTCAGTACCTATAAGGCATGACTGGTTGCAAAAGGTTTTAAACAACATCAAGGAATTGACTATGATGAAACCTTTTCACCAGTTGCGATGCTGAAATCCATCAGAATCCTATTGGCCATTTCCGCTTACCATGACTTTGAAATTTGGCAAATGGATGTCAAAACAGTATTCCTTAACGGGAAACTCTAGGAAGATGTCTACATGACACAACCTGAAGGGTTTGTGACTCCAAAGAATGACAACAAGGTATGCAAGTTGAAAAAATCCATTTATGGATTAAATCAAGCATCAAGGTCATGGAACATTCATTTTGATGAATTTATAACAGAATTTGGCTTTGTTAATAATGAATGTGAGCCTTGTGTCTACAAGAGGTTTAGTGGAAGTGCAATCGTTTTCCTAATAGTATATGTTGATGACATATTACTAATTGGAAATGAAGTACCTGTCTTGCAGCTAGTTAAGGCATGGTTGCATAAATTCTTCTCCATGAAAGACTTGGGTGAGGTAGCATATATTCTTGGGATCAAGATCCATCGTGATATATTCAAGAGAATGTTGGGCCTGAGTCAAAGTACATACATTGACAAGATACTGAAGAGATTCAGTATGGAACAGTCCAAGAGGGGATTGTTTCCAGTGTCACATGGCATTCATCTTTCCAAGAAAATGTGTCCTCAAATACACGAGGAAAGAAATAGAATGGCAAGGATCCCTTACGCATCTGCGATTGGATCAGTCATGTATGTTATGCTATGTACGAGGCTAGATGTTGCTTACGCATTAAGTGCAGTAGGAAGATATCAAGCTGATCCAGGAGACCTCCATTGGATGGCAGTCAAGATTATCCTTAAGTATCTGAGGCGTACTAAGGATATGTTCCTGGTTTATGGAGGAGATGAGGAACTAGTCATTAGAGGACATATATATGCTATTTTCCAGACTGATCAAGATGACATGAAGTCGCAGACTGGATACATCTTCAGTTTGAATGGAGGTGCAGTGAGCTGGAAGAGCTCAAAGCAAAGTGTGGTGGAAGATTCAACAGCGGAGTCCGATTATATCGCAGATTCTGAGGTAGCTAAAGAAGCAGTATGGATGCAAAGCTTCATCCAAGAGCTGTATGTGGTACCAAGTAGTAAAGATCCTATCACACTCTATTGTGATAATACTGCAGTGGTGGAACTTGCAAAAGAGTCAAGGTCACATCAGTGGACAAAGCACATACTTCAGAAGTATCATCTCTTGAGGGATTTTTCTCAGAGAGGTGAAGTTGCAGTGAGCAGTATTTCCATGGAAGACAACGTGGCAGACCCCTTGACTAAAGCCTTAACTCAGCAGAAACATGATCATCATGTGAGGTCTAGCAGACTAAAAGTCGTAGGCAGTTGTCTCTAGTCCAAGTGGGAGTTTGTAAGGGTTGGTGTCCTGAGAACCAACTGTTTTGTACTTTGATTACATGAATGTTAACTTATTATATATTGTTCATTGTTCTACATGACTATAATATAATAATGTTCTGGAATATTTGTTGCATTGATAAGGTCATGGCAGATCCTCGCTATGATGAGAACATTGAAATGCTATAACAATATTCTTGAATAAAGTTCTACAGTTGGATGACATACTATGATAGGACACATAGTATACAGACCGTCATGTGCGAGTACTCGTAAGAAGATGAGACTCTCTCTCATGGAGTTCGCACTTGGTAATCTCGAAGATGGAAGATTATGAGAACAGACCCGCTAGTAGCAATTCTGCATGTCTTGGTTTCATCGGACATTGCTATCTATGAGCGTGTGTAATGGTCCTTAGACTGGAAGATTATCATTAACTCATGTCATGACTCTCCCACTTAGATTTACTGATGAAAACTGTCACGCAGACAGTTGGCGAGAAGTAGGGTACGTTGGGTGCATCACGAGTGACATGTTGTTAATGGATAAGTCGAGGAAGGATTTGTCCCTTCCATTTATGGAAGTTGATATCTCTTCCCTTTGATTGAAATAGAACTGTCGCATTAAATTCCATGGTCATGGTGTAAACGAAGAGTTTATTTTAGGAAGTCAGAGAACAAAGAATCAAGCATATAGGTTTATGACACTGCCATGAAACCTGCTTGATGAGATATCGAGAAAAAGGGATTAAATTACACAATAAGAATTCGTATGAGGTGATACGTCAATGCGACGTCAACTTCTTTCTCTTGGGTGCCTTGACCCGTTTCTAGACAGTAATCTTGGACTTTAGGTAAGCCCGCCTAATACCAACGAGAAAGAGGCCTAGAGGGTCACACACTAAGTGTATTCAAGTATCTCAAGTAGAATAAAGATTATTCCAGTATGTGGTTTAATAATTATTCAAGGAATCCTAAATCGTCTTTATGATGGAGGAAGAAGGAAATTAAAACAAGATATACATGCCATGTATTAAAGATTACACGTCGTGTAGTTTTTCATGGAAAACAAGTACACGCCGTGTATTAATAATTACATGCCGTGTAGTTTTCTTTATGGAAAGGAAATGAATAAATTAAAACAAGATATACACGCCGTGTATATTGAATGTACAGGCCGTGTGGTTTTCAATGAAAAACAAGTACACGCTGTGTATTTATTAATACACGCCGTGTAGTTTTTCCAGTCGGGATTTTGAGGATATATATTGTTTTAAATGATATTTATTATAATCAGCATGGGCGCATGTCAAGGAATTAATTATTCAACATGGGTTTTTAAATAAGATTCAATGAAATAAATAAAACGCATAACGCATTTATTTATTGTCATAACTCTACAACCTCAAACCAGATTATAAATATCCTCACAACCCCAACTCTTTTCCAACACACAAAAGAATCATTGTGCACAACAACTCTGGAGAATTATTTCAAGGCCGAAATAATATCTTCCTCCAAGAACGCTCTCAAGACTGAGAGAGATCCTCTTCCATCAGATCAAGACGATCTAAGGCGGACAACGTAAGAAAAGGTTTCTCCATGCTAAAACCTGAAGACTCCTTTGGCAACGTCCCGAGATACGAGGTACACGTGTGGATCACCTCTAGAGGAAGTATACACTTGGCTTCTGTGATTCAATGACAAATCACATTGGAACGTGATCAAGAACATCAATGAAGAAAGAACACACAAAATGTATTTCTTTTAAATTAATTAAATTAATTATAATCAACCTGTAACGATCCTACTTTGTGGTTCTGGGACTTTCCTTTTCTTTGTCTATTTCTGTGATTCGATCTATGGAGAATGGCATTTATTGTCGTATTGATCCCGGATTGATCATTGTTAATGATAAAAAGCCAAGTGGGTACATCCACCCACGAGCTTCTGCTGCGCCCGGAACATTCAGGTTTGTCTGACCGTGTGAGACCTAGACAAAGGGGTGAAGGAGCCTGCATGGTTTGATGAAACCATATGGGAGGAGGCGTACACCCGTACTAAGGCCTCTGTAGTTTTTGATAGAGCCTGAGACACGGTTTTCACATAGTTTGACAAACTGTGCGAGGTGCCCTCTTAAGACAGTGGAGGGTGCACGGTTGGTGCACAATTTGACCAACTGTATGGTCAAACCGTGCAACGTAGTATTTTTTTGGTGAAATTACAATCTTTCCCTTAAAAACATTTAAAACTAAAAACTATTTTATTTATCCCCCATTGGATAGCAACACACCCTTGGGATCTCTTTTAAAGGCAAATTGATAGCCTCTTATACCATTTCACCATCCGAACTTGGATTCGAACGTCATCGGTCTCGTTGGATTCGTGTCGGTGAGTACTCTGTTCAGCTTGTGTAGTTATTCATTTGTCTTGGTGTCGACAAAGTTATTTAGGTGAAAGCTAATATGCTATATTTTCAGGTTCTTTGTCCATTCTTCATTTTTCTTCTGACCTGGATTGAATCAGAAGCTGATACTAAATGAGTACTCTTCTACGGACCTATAGTAGGTGGTCTATACCTTTTCCCCTAAGATTTGGTGCTTTTTATGCCTAGTTATAGTTGCGTCACATGTCATAATTTCCGATTGTTCCCTGATAATTAATTGAATAATTGAATTAAACGAATTGGAACTAGTGCAAAAAGATGATTTAACTTTGGTTTTTTTCGATTTAGACGTCGGGTTTTAACTGACGTCTATACAGGTGACGTAAAAAATAAGGTTTTCATCATCGGTTTTTTAAAAACTGACACTGAAAATAATAGTTTCTTAGTTTTCGGTTTGGTTTTCGATGTCGGTTTCCTATAAAAAATGATGCTGGAAACTGTGTTATTTTATTTTAATGATTCGACGTCGATTTCTATAAAAACTGACGCCAAAAGTTAATTTTTTTAGAAATATTTGAATATTAAATCCCCATAATAATCAAAATACTTGCAATAAAATCCCAGTATACAACAATCAAACATCATGTAAGATTGACTAAAAATCTATAAAAAATTGATAGTTTTATCTAGTTAATCAAAAAATTATTTACACCTTTGTATTATAAAGTAGAATTAAAAAAATACATACTTGAAATTTACAACATGATGATTGTTGGTTACTATTGATACATTTTTTTGATATCATTATGTTCAAACACCTATTATAACAAAATAATTATAAGTTTTTTGAACATATTTTACTAGGAAAATGTAATAGTAATCAGAAACATAAGAATATACATACCTTAAACATAATCATACTAAACAAGTAGTTTGAAAACAAAGATCGAAGATGGTTAAGATCTTCTTGCGTGTATTAATCGACATCATCGAACATCTATAATGACATTAAATGATAAAATATTAAAAAATAGAATGCTATGATAGAAAATATAAAATAATTAATATGACTAACCTCATCATAATCACTCATTACCCCAGCTGTGATTATCTCATAAATGAATCGTAGAACATAATAACCACATTCGGCATATCCTTTTTGACGATGACACTACAATTAATAAAATAGTAACTTGATAATAAAAACCAATATATATGCATATATATATATATCCAAAAATCAAAATAATATCTAATATAAAAAGTAATTACCTTTAGTTTCACATATTTGATTGAATTTGGCTTATGTATTAACAAGTGATCTTTATTAAATTTTTTCCATGACCTATATTTTCATACATACAAACTAATAATACATGTATAAACAATAATAATTAAACATAATGAGCATATAAAAAACAAAAAACTTACTTCTCTAACAAGGTGAAAAAAATTCTATGAATACCACCTAATAAAGAGAAAAACCAATATAATGTGTTTTCACTTGGGCAGAATACGCCTAACATCCAATGCCCCATACAATACAAAAAATTCACATTTAATGGAATTATAATCATCATTAATTCATAATTATGTTTCTGCTCGTGTGTAGATACATATTTAAAAATGTAATATAGTTAGTCAATTTAAATAATCTTTAATTTTAAAAAATAAAAACTGAAAGGTTAATTTACTTACATGGAAAAAAACTGCAACACATTCATGGTGAGATTTTTAAAATCAATTAGATCCATGATATATTTACAGAATATTCTCAATGGATAGTCTCTTCCACATATATCAGATGACATCTGAAACTCATAGATATTATCCAAGGAAGAAGAAACATGAGATAATCTTTCTATCCCATCAGAAATATTTGAAGTATCTACGGTTGTTTGTTCCTGAACCTTTTGTTTCTTTTGTGTCATTTCTTTGAATTTCAGATACTCTTGTATAATTTAAATGTCAGAAAATATTATAAGTAATTTTCAATCAGATGTAATTAATATTTAAAAAAACACATACCTCATATGAAATATGATGAAGAAGGCAAGATGGATAAAGTAAAAAATGGCTCATACAATCCCCAAATCTGGTAATCTCTATGGTAGGGAATGGTAGTAGAGCAGTAGGATCAATAATATCATCTATAAATACTCTAACCTGATCCATCTAAATAGAATGGTGATGTACAAAATCCCCCAAAAAATGCATGACTCTAAATGCTACAATATGTACATCAGGATCTCATGCATACAACTCACAATATAAGGTTAGGTCCAAGTGTTAGGACCAATAGGGGCCTATATACCCTGAGAGGGGGGGGGGGTGAATCAGGGTATGAATATTCTTTTTCTAAATTCTTCCTGACCCACTGGATATTGACCTATTTATTACTAGGGTCACTTTATTTACACTTGTGTGTTTATTATGATCACTTCTTTTCTTCTTTATCTGATGATGATGCTTTGAATGAAATGCAGGAAAGAAAGCAGACAGACACAAAAAATTTTTACTTGGTTCACCCTCACTGAGCTACGTCCAAGGAGCATACAACGGTGATGTGTCATTGTACCAAATCCACAAAAGCTCACTGCCAATAATGTTCGGGTTAGATCAATTCTATGCCCAGGCTCACTGCCTTTACAATGTTTAGGGTCAGCTCACTACTTTCCCAAGGGTCACTCTCTTTTACTCTCTCTCTGGCTCACTACCAGTAGAAAGGATAAACTTATTCCTCTTCCTTTGCTCACTACACTTGGAAGAGATCCACTCATAGTTTATAGACTTGTAGGTGTTGAGTCAATAAGGTTTTCCTTATGACTTTTCCATTCCTTCTTGTTTTGAAAATCACAAACACCTTATCTTTAAAGAAAATATCTTTTATAAGGAAAATCGCTTTTATAAGGAAAATCGCTTTTGTAAGAAAAATTATCCTTATCATATTTTCATTCATATATTTCTTAAGTATAAGATTCAGATTCATTTCTATATTCTCGGAACTATTTGAAACTTTGATATGAAGCATTCTGTTTTAGGTTCCGAATTCTGAATGAGAACCGTAATGAAGTTTCACTCCGAATTCCAGATGAGAACTATAATGAAGTTTCACTCCGAATTCTAGATGAGAACTATAATGAAGTTTCACTCTGAATTCTAGATGAGAACTGTAATGAAGTTTCATTCCGAATTCCAGATACGAACTCTGATAAAGTTATACTCTGAATTCTGGATATGAATTCTCATTACGAATTCTTATTCTGAATTCTCATTATGAGTTCTTATGACGAATTCTCATTATGAATTCTCATTCCGAATTCACCTATTAAACAGAATCTAATCGTCTTTGTTTTATTCACTCCAAATTTATTTAGACTCCGAAAATTATTTTTGGTTTGACTCCGAACTTTCATTTTGCTTACGTTTTTATAGTTTGTCTACTCTTTAATATTTTTCTTACACTCCGAACATTCACTCTGAATCTTCACTCTAAACATTTTAGTTAAGACTTAAAACGATGTCGTACATTCTGTTTCACTTGTTTTGTTATAAAACGATGTCGTCTATTCTGTTATAAACTAACCGTTGGTTAAGTTACACGTGTACAGGTCCCTCTGACTTTTAAGGAAAATATGACCGTTGGAAAGGAGGCTGACCTTTCCTATAAATAGGAGCTCATTTGAAATAGCCCAAAGAAATATAGAGAAGTTGATCGATCTAGAGACCACACGCTGCTAAGGTGATTTCTAGAGAGAGAAAGCTTTTCATGCCTTGTGCGTACTGAACTGCTCGTTCAGTTTTTGCTTCGTGCGACTCCGAATGTTGGTGATTACATTCGAGGACTTCCGGGGATAGGAAGACAGAGGTGCCGACTACCTTGAAGTTGAGGTCTTCCTTGCTGAGGAAGACAGAGGTTTCCAACTACCTTAAAGTTGAGGGCTTGCGGGGATAGCAAGACAGAGATTCCGATCTTCATATCGAGGGCTTACCCTGGTGTGGGTAAGACAGACTTGCTTGAAAGTATAAATCAAGGGACCTTTATCCAAGGTTGTTGGATACCCTTATCTTTGGGTTAAAAGACTTATATCTTGTTACTTGTAGTTCTACTACTTGTTTGTTTCCGCTGCATTTTGTATTATAAGGAAAGTATAACTTTCTTATACTTCCTTACTTGTACTCTGTTTCATTTAGATTCTATATACTTTAAGGTATAATCTCATATTGTAATTTTTTTTTTAAGTTTCAATTTCCAGAACCATACTTCCAGAACATACTTTCAGAATCTCTTTCCAAGTTTTCTTTTGGTGTTAGAGGTGTTGTGAATTTGCTTAGTTTAACTTTGTTAAACTTAGCCCTTTCCTTTTCTTAAGGAAAACATATTTATTCATAACTAACTTTAAAGGTTTCAAAGGAATTTTTAAAGTGTACAATTCACCCCCCCTCTTGTATATTGAGCATCTACATCATTATTTCGATCCTATAGTAGGTATCTTTATTTGCATGAAAGAATGCATCCTCAACTGTTTCTAAATGATCTATTGAAGTTCAAATTTCATCCACTGATGAATACCGCTTTACCACAGATGTTCTGGGCAATTTCTAACTTTCACGCAACCCTAGGGTGACTTGTGTGCCCCTTTAACTAGTGCACAACCTCTGCCTTCGTTGTGGGAAAACCAACTTGCGCGCCACACTTGCGCGCCACACTAGCATGCCAAACTTGCGTGCCACACTTGCGCTCCACACTTGCGCGCCAAACTTACACTCCACACTGCTTGTGTGGCACACTTGCGCGGTACACTTGTGTAGTAAACTTGCACGGTACACTTGCACTCACACTGAACTTGCACGTCACATCCACTTGCGCGATCAGAGCTCGAATTTTCTATAAGTGTTGAGCTCATTTATAAATGAGGAGAGTAGCCGTCTATTTATAGTCATTTTGAGGACTTGCACGCCACACTTGCGCGCCACTTTAGGACTTGCAATCCTCTTTCTTTCCTTTGTCATATTTTGATATGATGATCTTGAAATATGACTTGCGCACCACACTTGCGCGTCATACTTGCGCGTCATACTTGCGCGCCACTTTAGGTCTTGCGCGCCACACTTGCGCGCCACTTTTGGACTTGCGTGCCACACTTGCGTGCCACTTTTGGACTTGCGTGCCACACTTGCACGCCACTTTTGGACTTGCGTGCCACTTTTCCATTGCCAAAATTTTGATGTTATGAATTCAAAAAATTCCTGGCGTACAACATTAGAAACCTCTTTAACACATGAGCACAACTCTTTTTTCCAGAATCACTTTTCCCCATTCTCCAAGAAAACCCCCTTTGTCAACAGTTTGAGTCATTGAGACTCTCTTTGTCAACAAACACAACATGGAGTCCTGCATTGTCAACAAACACAATCATCTCAAAAATGCTTCAATGATACCTTGAGGGATTTTTGCCCAACAATCTACCCCTTTGGGTTTATTGACAACTCTTCTCAAAACAATTCTCCATTCTTTGATACCTCATTAAGGCTTCATTCATCTTCAGCCACCATTCACCTCTTGCGATACAGATAGCAATCAAAGATTTACTCAACACATACTATAAGCCCACATGAGCAATGCTAGGTGTGAGAAACAAGAGTATCATGAAAAGTTCATCTATGAGTCACTTCATTTCTGACACCACTGTTGATACCAACTTAACACCAATTGAAATTTGCATACCAATATGATACCAACCACACTTTTGCTTTTATCATGATCCTCAGCTGTCGTGATATATATTCTTTGATCGATCGCGTCTAGAATCATCTGATTTAAAATTCCCCTATCTCATTGCTCTCCCCCTATCTCGCTGCTCTACCCGTTAGCTTCTCCCCATGTCTTTTACTAAGACATTTTCTCCCTTCCTTAGCCACATTTTCTCCCCCTCGAGGAGTCACTATATCTCCCCCTTTGTTAATGAACCCAAAGGCCACCCCTTTCTAGTCTACAACATTGGAAAGAACACATATTAGCGCATTAGAGAAAAACACGCAATACCTCACGGAGAGGGGGTTCCACATCCACATTCTTTTAAGTGCGGGGATTTGACTGAACTCCTAGAGCCAGTCGATGCCTTTCAAACACTTCCTTGGGTAAGGCCTTTTTCAGAATGTCTGCAACCTGTAGTTTGGTAGGCACATTGATTCTCGCTCAAATTTACCCAAGAGAAGAAGGTAAGACTGTCCTTGTAGTTTAGCATGGGTTGTCGAATCCTCAGAGACCTAAGAAGTAACCTATAGACACATACATTCTATGGACTGTTTTTGGCTATGAAGTGGCCAAATTGGGTTGATTTTATATGTTTTTAAAGTATAACTAACAGATTTAAGTGAATTCAATTTAAAAGAATGAGTTGATCCTAGGTTATCACTCGGGGTGGATTGGACGTATTTTCTTTTTAATGATTTCAATTTCTTAAATTTGAGATGGGTTCATTTAAGGAGATAAAACAACATCATCACTTACTGGTTTAATGACTACACACTTTAATACTAATCACCTATACACTTAAAAGATCAAATTTTTGAGCACTTCAAGGTAAAGGTTCGTATTAGCACTTGAATTGTGTGGCCTTAAATTCAACAAGGACGATGGAGTTTAAAAATCATCAAATAAAAATTTCAATTAAAGAAGTGATTATATATTAATGAGGTGTTAAATAACATCCAATACATCCCCTTAATACTCCCTTGGATCAACCCATAAGTGGTTTATCCCTCCATTGATTCTATGGTTTTAATGAAAGCGGAAAGTAGACTCATGAGGGAGGAAATGGAGAAGTAAAAAAAACGCAATAAAATAACAATCACTCCACCGTTGTGTGATAATCTCACAAGGTTTTGGTATGAACAAGTTCACACCTTGAACCAATGGTATCAAATTGATAAGTAGAAGAATATAATAATAATAGAAGAAGAAATTTTATTAAGAAACAAGGATTAATTAAAACAACTTACATGTGAAGGAAGAACATTACAAAGAGAAATTGGCAGCATAACATTAAGATGAAAACAAGCTCAAAAAGATTCATAAATCCTCCAACACCACTGCCTTAAATAGGAATTTTTGAGCCCTTGGTTCGAGCCTCCAACAGTACAAAGCATCTCAATTAATTTTGGTAGGCCATAGGTGGTGGAAAGCTTGTGGAATTTGGACTTTTCCACATTTGACCCGAGGTGACAGCCAGCTTTCATCCACCGAACAGATGCGTTTGGATTACCTTCTAGATGGCCGAATCAGAGTGGTCCATAGAAAAATAAAATGGAGTTCCGGATGTCTTCTAACCGCCTGTAAAATTTGATCCCATTTGGAGTTGTGGATTACTAGATATGATCAAATTAGTGGGATGTTTTTCTGGGCCACAGAATCTGGCTCAGAATTGTATCTCTAACCTGGGGAACCTTAATGACCACCATAGAGGCCGAATTAGCATTATCTCCTGAAGAGATATTTGTTCCTAAACATTTATTCTATTATCCCAAAAAAGTTGGAATTCATTGGGCCTGTATGTTGGGCCCCATAGTCTCATAAGTGGGATGATATCCAATCTGCCTTCTCTAGAATTGCTTCCATTCATCTCCAAATATCTCCATCATCGTTTATGAATCATCCATTGATCCCTGAATGAAAAATGTTCACATTTAAGTTTAGATAAAGTTCCCTAAATATCAAATTAAAATATTGATAATTACATTCCTTAGAATCAGATGACTCATTGGGCCTAAATTGGTGTATATTAGGCATGAAGTGCACAAATGATGAGAATGGATGTTCATAATGAAAATACACTAACTCAGGACCATAAGATCAAAAATGAACATTTAATACCATTAAAATGTAATTAAAATATATGTTTTTATTGGATAATCACACACAATCCAACTTCACAATTCCTTGCTCAACCTTCTCCTTGATAAAATGATACTTTATCTCAATGTGATTTTGTCCTTGAGTGATGAACCAAATTTTTGCTAAGATTTATAGCACTTGAGTTATCGCACTGGATTCCAACCGGAGACTTCACTTCAATGACCATATCATTAAGTTGTTGCTTCATCCACAATAACTGTGTGCAAGCTTGAGTGGTGGTAATATATTCAGCTTCTGCGGTGCTCAATGAAATGCAATCTTTCTTCTTGCTTAGCCAAGAAACACACAAGCCACCAAGATAAAATGCACCTCATAACATTGATTTCATTTCATCCACTGAACCGGCCCAGTCTACATCAGTATATCCCAATAACTATGTCTGATATTTTTCATTATACATCAAGTCGAAGTCCACCGTGCCCTTGATATACCGAAGTATTCTTTTCACTGCAAGCATGTGGCTTTTCTTGGGATTGCTTTGATATTATGCTACTTGGAAGGTGGAGAAAACAATATCAGGTCTCGTCGCTGTCAGGTATAGTAAACTCTCAATAATCTGCCTGTATTCTGTGATATTAACTGCCTTGCCATTATCATCTTTCGATGATTTCATCCGGGTAGCAACTGGAGTCTTCATCTCCTTAGAATTTTTCATTCTAAATCTTTTCAAAACATCCTTGGAATATTTGGATTGAGAAATTAATGTTCCATTCCTTCCTTGTGTCATCTGTAGACCAAGGAAAAATGTTAGCTCTCCAATCATTGACATTTCAAACTCATTTTTTATGAATTCGGTAAACTGTCTGCACTGAGCTTCATCTGATCTGCCAAATATTATGTCGTCGACATAAACCAGCACCATCATCATTTGATTAATGTTGTTGTTGAAGTATATATTGTAATCAACTCCACAACATTGAAAGCCAAGCTTCTTCAAATACTAATCCAGCCTTGAGTACCATGCTCTTGGTGCTTGTTTCAACCCATATAGTGATTTCTTCAAATGAAAAACTTTATTCTCATCTTCATGAATGAGAAAACTATATGGATACTCAATGTACACCTCTTCTTCTAGAAATCCATTCAGAAATGCAGATTTGACATTCATTTGGAACACTTTGAACTTTCTTTGCACTGCTATGGCTAAAAATAATCTGATTGTCTCCTGCCTTGTACCCGATGAAAATGTCTCATCAACACCAATACCCTATATTTGGGAGTATCCTTTGCACACCAGTCGTGGTTTGTTTCGAATCACTATGACATATTCATTCATCTTGTTGCGAAAGACCCATTTAGTCCCAATGACGTTCTTATCTGCTAGCCTCGAAACAATCTCCCACGTCTGATTCTTCTCAATATGATCTAGCTCTTCATTCATTGACTGAACCCAGTTTTCATCTTCAACTTCATCAACAAAGCATTTCGGCTCAACCTGAGATAGAAAAGATGTCTGCTACAGTGATTTCATTCTCCTTATCCAAACTGGAGCTGACTAATCACCAATGATATTATGCCTGTTAATTTCATCTTGACTCTTTGGCTTTTGTGCATATAAGGATTTTACTTCCTTGTACTCACCATCAATATCTTCTTCTGAATCAAATTCAACCACTTCTACTCTCCCTGAGTCTCTTACCACTTCATCACTTTTAACAGAAAACTTGTCACTGTGTCATTGTTCAATGACGTCATTTCTTTCAACTAATTTCTTAGATTTTGGTTGAAGCACCTTTGATTTTCTCTCGCAGCTTCTTGGTATCCTGAAAGCAGTCAGCTGGTACCATATTATTAGAACAAAATAAATAATCCTGAAAAACCTGTGTGTTGCTGCTTTTCCCCCAATAATTCTTCATGAACATAGACATTCATACTTCATATCTCATTGAGATCTTTCATCTGATTAGAATATAGAGTGCTCCCCCTATGTTATGCAACTCTTCCATTTTTTAGGCCCACTACTTAGGCCCTTAACCATTTTTCTCCTCTTGCATCATTTATTCCGATCTAGAACTCGACATTGATCCATTAACCAAATCTCTAATCCCACTGAGTTGAAACTCGCTATAGGAAACAAGATATAAAGTTAATAAAACATTCACTTCCTATTATGCTTTGTTTATCCCTTTCTTCATCAACTTTGGTACCTAATTTGAGTCAATTAAAACTCTGAATCATATCACTTCTCCACTTTGCATCTTTAGATTCCACTTCCCCTTGGATCGTATCTCCCTAAAACTTGAAACACTTGAATCTTCAGTTAACAACGTTTATATACATAGGGAGAGGGGTGCTTATAGAATCCTCAAGATGAGGATTGCAGTTGATCTTGATGGGTAAACCCTTTGATTCTTTCTTACAGAGCATAACACTCTTTCCTTGCATCTTCTAGCTGTCTAGCCAATCTTAACTGTTCTGGCCATATGACTAAGCAATCATTACCCACATGCTGAGCCTTTTTCTTATATGTAGATTCTGCAGGCTTGGAATTTTTCACAATTTGGGGTTTAATCCCACTTGTACACACTTCCATCTTTGATGTACTACCAATATGCCACTTCCCTTGATTCTGTATCTGTGTAGGAATCTCTCTGTTTGACATCTTCCATTTCTTCTTCCACCATTTTAGGGATCTTCCTCTTTCCTCCACTTCTCATTGTGTCACACGACATGAGAAGTTTTCATTACATTCTTGGTTTATCTTTCTTTTATCAGATATTTGAGTCACCACACTATTTTGTGCTGGTATTGAGTCCTCCACTGAGTGTTCATTCTTCTTTATCACAGCTAGAGTAGATCTCCCCTTAATCTTCTAGGTTTGTTCACATTCTCTCCTTGAGAGCTGTTGTGAGTATGACAGAGGAGGTGACTGATAAACCTTTCGTTCAGATCCATGTGATTCCCCTGAGGATCTAAGCTTATTCTCCACATTACCACTTTGTCTCCCAGTGTAGAATTTCTCATTATGCATCACTGGAGTTGAGAATATCCTTTCGAGTTACCTTCCCTTTCTTTCATTCTTCTTGCTGCAATTTCTTGACAAATTCCCATAATCTAAACATATAAAACATTTTCCATCAAAGGCATGCCTTATTTTGTCATTTCTATGTCGAGATACTGATACACCTTGAGTTCTTATTCTAAAATTGAGCTCTTGAGATTCCCAACACATACTCATGGTGTGTCCCATTCTTCCACAGTAATAGCATCTAACAAATACTTTCCTTTGAAAGACTCTTCTTTCTAATTTATCTTTACACATCTTCTTCTTCTCAAATCTAGTAATTTTTTCTATTTTCACAGCCTGAGATGTATTCTTGTGCCTCTTAACAGAAGCTTGATGTATGACCATGAATCCCACAAAAAAATCACATGCTATCATTTCTTCCTGTAAAAGCCTTTTTATGTCTATCTCCAGCACCTACAAGGTTTTTCTTATCTCTGGAGATTTTTACCTCTCTTTTCCTATCATGCATAGGAGTGAGATCATCATATCCAATTCCTGATTTCCCCAAAATGTATGGCCTTTGGGATGATACAATCCATTCATGCTTCTCCTCTGATGTAGCATATTTGGATTTCATTTCATCATCACCCGCCGAAGGATAATCAAATAATAAGTGTAGTACATCCTTCAATTTGGGTTTGTCTTTGGATTTAGATTTCTCCATTTCAATCTTGACTGATTCTATTTCTTCCTCCAGTTGTTGAATCTTTTTATCTCTTGATTCAAGTTGAGAATCAAGTTCTCTCTTGAGAAGATTTCCTCTACTCATCTCATCTTCCAATTCATGTGTCAGCTTATCCACTATGCCACCTTTCTCCTTTACTTTCAATTTTTCCTGAGCAACAGATTTAGAGACAGATGCATTATATTATTATAGCCTTTGATTCTTCTGAACTAGCCCAGATAGTTGTGTAATAAGATCATCATTTTCGGCTTTCAAATTATGAATTTCATCTGTGTTCAGATTCTTTCCCTTAACATTAGCTTTGAGCTTTTCTCTCTTTATAGACAGCTTTTGCAGTTCTTCATCTTTAGAATCATTCTTCTCCCTCAGATTAGTGACCACATCAATAAGACTTTGATTTAATCTTCTTAGATTTTTAACCTCAATTTCCATTGCTTGGATTCAGATATCTTTATACTTAATCTCTTTATCCAACTTCTGATCCACTTCTTTATCTTTGTTGAAAACTTCCACTTTTCGACTTCTGGGAGTTTCTTCATCATCAGTAGTTCCAACATCACTTGGCATGTCAGGTTCTTCATTCATTCCTTCATAATCATTGAATGAGTAAGTATTTTCACTATATGATTCATCAAAACCATTCTTCTGTTCACTATACAATTTATTTAACTGAATCACACTCTTTCCGTTGACACTTCCACACTGGGGAATTTCACCAGACTTCTGCTTCTTCTTTGAAGTTCTTCCCTTTGCCATGACACACCTAGATAAGAGAAGACTAGATAGTTAACTTAAGAAATCGACTAAACCAAGTGAAAGAAAAAAAATCTGATAAAAGAAACCTTCCATATGATACCAATTGTTAGGACCAATAGAGGCCTATATACCCTGGGGGGGGTGAATCAGGGTATGAATGTTCTTTTTCTAAATTCTTCCTGCCCCACTGGATCTTGACCTCTTTATTACAAGGGTCACTTTGTTTGCACTTGTGTGTTTATTATGACCACTTCTTTTCCTCTTTATCTGATGATGATTCTTTGAATGCAATGCAGGGAAACAAGCAGGCAGACATTGAGATTTTTTACTTGGTTCACCCTCACTGGGCTATGTCCAAGGAGCATAAAATGACGATGTGCCACTGTACCAAATCCACTAAAGCTCACTGCCAATAATGTTCAGGTTAGATCAATTCTATGCCCAGAATCACTGCCTTTACAATGTTTAGGGTTAGCTCACTACTTTCCCAAGGGTCACTCCCTTTTCCCCTCTCTCTGGATCACTTCCGGTAGAAAGGATAACCTTCTTCCTCTTCCTTTTCTCACTGCACTTGGAAGAGATCCACTCACAGTTTATAGACTTGTAGGTATCTTAATTTTCATGAAATAATGCATCCTCAACTGTTTCTAGATACTCTATTGAAGTTCAAATTTCATCCACTGATGAATACCGCTTTACCACAGATGTTCTGGGAAATTTATAACTTTCGCGAAACCCTAGGGTGACTTGTGTGCCCCTTTAATTAGTGCACAACCTCTGCCTTTGTTGTGGGAAAACCAACTTGCGCACCACACTAGCACGCCAAACTTGCGTGCCAAACTTATGTTCCACACTGCTTGAGCGACACACTTGTGAGATACACTTGCGCGGTACACTTGCGCGGTACACTTGTGCGCACACTGAACTTGCACGTCACATCCACTTGCGCGATCAAATCTCAGATTTTATCTAAGTGTTGAGATCGTTTATAAATGAGGAGAGTAGCTGTCTATTTATAGGCATTTTGAGGACTTGCGCGCCACACTTGCGCGCCACTTTAAAACTTGCGCGCCTCTTTCTTTCCTTTGTCATATTTTGATATGATGATCTTGAAATATGACTTGTGTGCCACACTTGCACGCCATACTTGCACGTCATACTTGCGCACCACTTTAGGACTTGCGCGCGACACTTGCACGCCACTTTTGGACTTGCGCGCCACACTTGCATGCCACTTTTGGACTTGCGCGCCACTTTTCCTTTGCCAAATTTTTGATGTTCTGAATTCAAAAAATTCCTAGCATACAACATTAGAAACCTCCTTAACATAATATCACAACTCTTTTTTCCAGAATCACTTTTCTCCATTCTCCAGGAAAACCCCCTTTTTCAACAGTTTGAGTCATTGAGACTCGTTTTGTCACCAAATACAACATGGAGTCCTGAATTGTCAACAAACACAATCATATCAAAAATGATTCAATGATACCTTGAGGGATTTTTCCCAACACCAAGTGAAGAGATGGAGGATCCGAGTAGGCAGGCTGGGAAGGCTGGGTGGGCTAGGAAGGCTACATAAACCGTGATTGTCTCGTCATTTGTTCTAACATAGCCTATTGTACAGTTGATTGAATTTGATCACCCAGGGACTGTTTCATATCTTTTAGGTGAGTTTTTAAGGATTCAATTTTTGGGTCTCTTGATAGTTTACTTTTATGACCAAAAACTTTTAGAATATTAACACTCACCTCATATTCTCTTATGTGGTCGGAGTGTTCTGGATTTTCTAATGCAGTGGCTAGGATGTCCATCCTACTCTCAGGGATAAAAGCACCCTGTGTCGATTGCTCCTAAAGTTCATCCTGAAATGAAAAATGAAAATAGTATATTACTATTGTTAATTTATAAATTACAAAAAATCCAGGAAAAATAATTATTATTTACTTATAATTCTTTCAGTTACTTCCTTAACTTCTCTGTAAGATACTTTTCATTTTTTCCTTTTCTCGCTCTTTTCCATTTCTCATGGATGGTGGTTGGAGATGGAGGACCGAATTGGACCTCATCAGAACTAATAGTGGAGTGACCTCTTAGTGATTCAAACTTTTCCTCAATCATTTTTTTCTATAATAAATGATACCCTCCACATGATAAAGTATGAGGGTAAACATTCTGAAACTGAATGTCTTGATGAGATTTCCCAGAGGCCTATTATATAAAATGTAAACTAATAAGTAATTAGGTACATATATAAGAAATTTTATAATATAATATAATATAATTATCATACCTCAAATGTTTCATCATGTCAGGTGGAAACAAATTTCTTCCATGTATCTTCATCTAAAAATAGATACTCGAGGAATGAGCTTTCATTTTGTCTCTTTCCAAACACATGATTTTCTGTTAACTTCGTTTTGAAATCCCTCCATCGAACCGCCGCTAAAGTAAGACATCTTTTCTTAACTACTTTTGTTTATTCAAAATTTAATGTCATCTGTAGTTTCATAACATAAATATTAGTGATTTAAAATATATCATATTCAAAAAATGAGATAAAATAAATCAATTGAGATATTTTACCTTCACGGCCTCCCAAAACTGATCTATCACCATCTTGTTGACAAACTTCCAATCAGGATATAAAATGCTTATCCTGTAATGGCTATGCATGCCGATATAGCTAATAAATTACGTTTCATTTAGGAAAATTGCATTATTATCATCGTTGAAACAAATATGTAAGTGCTCTTCTCCATGAGAAAGTGATAGTTGTGGTAAATGCGTAATTCCACATTTACCAACTCGAGGATTTGATTTCCGAATACTAAATGCAGAAGACTCCCCAGATGAAGTCTCATCGGTAGGCCTGCAATTATTTTTTGTAAATTATAAGTTAGATTTCATTATCTAATTATATTACTAGATATTTAATAATATGAAAAAAATACAAATACCTTAGTAGATGTTCATCTATCTCTCTATCTGTATCTTTCATTGTAACAGGAAAATGTAGTGAAATTCTTGTGTACCTGAATATTATTAGACAGGTCAGTAAATAGAAAATATGAAAATAAAAACATGTAAGTAAAAAAAGTGGCATGCATGTGTAAGTTTTAAAAATAATAATATTATTATTCTTGACCAAAAAAGTATGTAAGGTGAACTATTAAATATAAAAATTACTTCTAAAAATACATAAACATTTAAAAATTTAAATATCAAAGTTTGAAAAGGTGTTCTCATATGCGTAAATTAAACCAAAATATAATAATGTACGTTAGGTGTTTCAATGAAAAAATGTTTAACCATAACTGTGGAATATCCAAATTTAACACAAAAAATCAAATAAAAAATCAAATATATATAATTAAATATCTAATAGTTATTAAATAATACAATTTTTACACATATAAATTTCAAAAAATCAATACAAAGTAAATAATTACCATAATAATTATGAGGGTACTTTAGTATTTTCCCATATCCCTTTAGTTTGATCATTTCGTATTGCATGCACTATGTCTGCATTATAGTCACTGTTATCTAGAAATTGTGCAATAGATAAAGAAGCCTCATATAAATCAATAGCACCATCGTCATTCTCATCAACCAAATGGATTCTTTTACCTTGAAAAATGAAGGACCACTGGTCATTCGATGGATCGATGACATAAAATATTTTTGTTGCATGTGTTGCCATGATAAATGGTTCCTCATTGCAACTAAATCTTTTCAAATCAAACAGTTTAAATCCATATTCATCATTTTTAACACCACTATTACTTGAAACCTAATTACACTTAAACACAGTGACTCAAAATTTAATATAATTAATTTCCCATATGTCTTCAAAAACTCCAAAATATGGAGTTGATGCAAAAATTAAGTTTTTATCCTTTTCACTCAAAAAATGCATCGCTTTAGCGATGACCATTACACCACTATTTTGAATGATACTCTTGTCATCTAGCTTCTTTGTGTAAAATGTGTACCCATTAGTATCAAAACCAGACCATGTGATCACATTAAGAGATGACCCCCTTTCCAACCATTTCAATGTTTCTGATGCAAATATATCTATGATGAATTTCTCTTTAAACCATGAAACACATGTCTTTTTATGCTCAATCATCAACTAATTTTCATTTCTTCTCAGATATCGTAACTTTAATTCTACAATATGTGATGATATATATGATTGAACCTCATCTATGTTGTTCAAAATGTATAAATGTGCATGCATCACTTCATCATGTGGAATGATCTTTACCTTTAAGTTTCGAATCCCTCTAGAATTACTATCAACTGTCATATTTTGAGATATAGGGAGATCAATATGATCCATTTCATACAAATAATCAATACATAATTCAATCACCTCTTTTGATACATATTTCTGAACAATAGAGTCCTCTGGACGATAAGTATTTTTAACATATCCCTTAAAAATTTTCATATATCTTTTAAAAGTATACATCTATCATAAATAAATAGGCCCGTATATTCTTATCTCACACGCCAAATGAATTACTAGATGAACCATTATATCAAAAAACATAGGTGGGAAATAAATTTCTAGTTGACAAATAATAAGATCTGCTTCATTCTCCAACACATATAATAAATTTAGATCAATGAATTTTCTATAAATGGATTTGAAAAAATTATATAACCTGATGATAGTATTTCTGATAGATGTCGGTAATATACCATGCAGTGTGATTGGTAGAAGTTGTTGTATCAATACATGACAATCATGAGATTTCATACCTATTAATTTAAAATCCTTCAATGACACCAAATTCTTCACATTTAAAGAATAACCAATGGGTACTTTAACACCATGAAGTCACTGAAAAAAATATCCACCTTCTCAATTTTTCTTAAAGCGTGACAAGCTGGAGGTAAATATGTTCTGTTTCCTTTCATAGTGGGAGATAACTCCAAACATATTCACATTGATATCAAGTCCAATATAGCATGAAATCCATATTTTACCTTTCCTTTCATGTCTAACAAAGTTTCAATAAAACCGTAAGATATGTTTTTATCAACATGCATAACATCGATGTTATGTTTTACCTCTAAATGTCTCTAATAAGGTAGTTTGAAAAAGATATATTGTTTCTTCCAGATATTTTTTTGAAGACCAAAACTTCTTTTCTTTCCAAATGTCAAGTCAATATTTTCACCCTATCATAATATTCTTCAACTGAAAATGGTCAAGGGAGAAGGTTGTATTCCTATAAACCATTTAATGATTTTTTCAATCTACGATAAGGATGACCAATTGGAAAAAATCTCTGATGTCCCATGTACATTGTCTTTCTTTATTTCTGCAATTGGTAATCCAAAGTCTCCTCTTCACAAATTGGACATGCTTTATGTCCCTTAACACTGTATCTAGATAAGTTTCCATATGTAGGAAAGTCGTTTATAGTGAACATTATCATTGCACAAAAAAGAAAATACCCTTTCTTGTATACATCGAAAACTTTAACACATATCTCCCATAACAGTTTTAAATCATCAATCAGTGGTGAAAGATACACATCAATATCATTTCCCGTATGTTTTGGTCCAGAAATCATCAAGCTCATCATAACATATTTTTTATTCATACATAGATGTGGGGAAAAGTTGTAAACTACCTACAAAACAAGCCATGAACTATGTTGGCTACTTAGACTCTGATATGGATTCATTCCATCAGTACACAATCCTATATTGATATTTCTTACTTCACTTCCAAAATCATGAATTTTTTTATCAAATATCTTCCACTGTGGTGAATCAGCAGGGTGACCTAAGTTACCATTAGAGATGCACTCATCTGAATGCCATCTTATCCTTTTTACATCAATTGAATTTGTAAATAGATGCTTTAAATGAGGAATTATTGGAAGGTACCAAATTGCTTTAGCAAGAGATATGATTCTGGTACCTAAGAATGAATCATAATTGAATTATCAGAATTGTATGAAGTAATTATTTAATAATATCATTAGAAAGTACAAAATTGATTTTTTCATGAGGTTAGATGTCAGTACCTGAGAATGAATCTGATTTGACCTTTTCATCCATCTTATAGCATGATGTCCCACATGTATGACAACTTGATAAATATTCACATTCTTTCTTATACAACACACAATCATTGGGGGAAAACATGTATATTTTTATACCCTAATCCTATTGGGTATAAAATTTTCTTTGCCTCATAATTGGAATCTGGAAGCCCATTGCCTTCTGAAATTAGCTCTTTTAAAAGCTCAAGTAAGTTGGAGAAACTTTTATCACTCCACCCATTTCTTGATTTCAAGTTAACTAATCTCAAAACTACTGATAACACTATATATTTACTACAACTTGGGAATAATGGTTTCTCATAATCTCTATACAATCATTCAACATTTGCTATTTTTTCAATGGTTTCAACACTTAAATCATGAATTAATTCTTCAATATGATCTTCTGCCTCATTATGAATATTGTCATCAACATTGGATGTTGAATTTTCAGTTCTTTCACCATGACAGATCTAACATGTATAATTAAGGATAAAACCATGACAAATGAGATGATTATTGATTTCTCTAAAGTTTAACTTTCTCATATTCAAACACTTCGCACTTGTACAGAAAATCAAATCAATGTTTTGAAGATTTGGTTTAACAAATTTCAAGAATTCATCAACTCCTTTTTTATATTCACTAGTGGTTCTTCATAAATTTATCCAATTATGATCCATTCAATACCTGATATCACAATATAATTAGTGAATATATTAAAACATACAAACATTTATATATATATATATATATATATTGTAAACAAAAACACATTTAATAAAAACCATTGATAATCAGATAGAAAACATCAGATATGAAATGCATTTATAAATAATAAACTTTTTATTTTCATATTATATACATGTGTTTTATTAATATTATAATTTAATTATTTTTAATCATTTAGCATTTATTAGTTCATTTTACATAGTTTTTACATTTGTTTGGTGTTGCATGTGTCAAAAGTATTGAAGATTGCATTAATTTAATGGGTGAAAAATATGGAGTCATTACTTGTCATGCCCATTTTATTAATGAACAATGACACCATATATCATTGTTCATTGTATAATATGATCAAGACCATTTGATAATTTTAACAAATAATTTTCTTTTTCAAAATAAACAAAATTTACAACAGAATTTATAAATCACAATAAACTAGAAACTAATAATTAAAAAAACTAAAAAATATAATTAAATGATAAATAATTTATCTTCAAAATTTAAAAAAACACCACCACAAAATGGGGAAAGGGAAGCGTGTCGTTTTATCAGTGCTAAGATGAAAGTGCTAATAAAGGGGGGACCTTTATCAGTACTAGCTAAAAGTGCTGATAAATCTACCATTTATCAGCACTAAAAAAAGGATGATAAAGCACTGATAAAAGTTTTTAATAATAATTTATATACAATTATTATATTTATATTCAAAAATAATTTTTATTTGTATATATTAAATAAAAAATGCATGTTTATAATTAATATTTTTTTAATAATTCAAATATATATATATATAATGTTTTAAAAAAATATAAGATTATAATTAAATATATATGTGTTTCCAATGAATTTGGTCAATTAATATATTAATCATGCGTGCATATATGTTATGTATCATTATGAATGTTCATTTATACATTACACTTATTATTATTCATGTTGTCCATTGATGACTCATTTTTTATTATGTATATTTTACTATGTGTATATGATTAATTCATGTTACCCATATATATACTACATATTATGTTCTCAATACTTAAAAAATTACATTAAATATATTTAAAGAATAAATATATTTATTATATTTATAATTATTAAATTTTAAGTATATATAAATACTTTTTAAATATATTTATTTGTAATTATAATTATAACTATATATATATATATATCTAAATAATTATAAAAGTACAATAAATACATATATTATAATTTTATAAATATATATATATATAAATATATTTATAAATATATACAAAAATTTATAAATATATTTATTTATAGTTATAATTATAACTATAAATAAATAAATATATATATGTAAAAAATTATAAAATTATAAAAAATATATTTATTATACTACTTATAAAGTTATAAATATATAATTGAATAAATATATTTATAAATATATACAAATATTTATAAATAAATACAAATATTTATAAATAAATACAAATATTTATAATTATAATTCCTAAATAAATATATATATATTTAAATAATTAAAAAATTATAATAAATATATTAATTATATATATTTATATACAAATATCCATAGATAAATACAAATAGTTATAAATATAATTCTAAATAAATGTTGATATATTTAAATAATTAAAAAATTATAATAAATATATTAATTATATATATTTATGAAATTATAAATACATTTTTTATAATTTTATAATTTTTTATATAAATATAAATATATATATATATATATAATTACAACTATAAATAATTTATTTATTATAATTTTTAATTACAAATAAATATATATTTATTTATTAGTTATAAATAAATAAATAAATATATTTATTTAAATAATTATTAATTCATAAAGAAATATATTTATTTTTTTCATATATAATGTTATATATAATTAAATAAATATATAGAAGTATTAAGAAATAAATAAAAATATTTATATTTATAGTTATAAATAAATACAGATATATTTAAATAATTATAAAAGTATAATAAATATATTAATTATAAATATTATTAAAATTATAAATATTAGAAATATTAATTTGTTATAATTTTATAATTATTTAAATAAATAAATATATATTCATTTATAATTATAATTATAAATAAATATATATTCATATAAATAATTATAAAATTATAAGAAATATAGTTATATACATCTATAATCTTATAAATATATATAATTAATATATTTATTATATATATTTCTAAGATTATAAATATAATAATTATATTTCTTATAATTTTATAAATATAAATATATATTTATCATGTATATTATTTTATAAATATACATAATAATATAAATAAATCATTAACATTATATATTTATAAGCGCTGATAAAGACATGTTTTATCAGCACTTTTTATTTTAGCACTGATAAAACATACATTTATCAGTGTTTTTTAGCTAGCGCTAATCAAAGTTTCACCGAGTTTTATAAAGAAACTCTAACTTTCTCCTCCTTCCTCGCACCCCTCAAGCTCTCGTAGAAGTCGATCGTTGCCGTCGTCGCTGCCTCCTCCTCCTCCTCTCCCGCCAACTCCTCCGCCGCGAACCCACCTTCCTCGCGCACCTCTTCTCCACTGTGCGCCTTTCTCCTCTATCGTGATTCCCTCTGTCGTGCGCCTCTCCTTCGCTGCTGCGATTCCCTCCGTCCTGCGCCTCTCCTCTGCCATGTGACTCTCCTATGTCGCCGACTCCTCTGTCACATGCCTCTCCTCCGTCGGAGGACTCCTCCACCGTGCGCCTCTCCTCTGTCGCGAACGCACCTCCGCTGCGCGCTGAACCACACCTTCACGGCGAGTTTTCTCTTCTTTCTCATATGTTTCTCATGTTATTATAGTTTGATATTGATGACGATGTTGTAAATTGTACGGGCTAAATGACCCATTGGAAATCGTGGCCGTTGGTGGTCCTTGTTTGTGCACTAAATGAATTTCATGTTAGTTGTCCTTGTTTCTAGAGGTTTTGTCTCATGCTAGATCGGGTGATAGGTCAGGTAAACAAATTATGGTTTGTGAAAAAAATGGTATCAATTCTGCTTTGGTTGCCAAATTCAATTTGTTGGGATATGATGAAGGTGCTATGGAAAAATATTTTAATTTATAGTGAAGTTGGCTTCCTTCATGTTGATGATTTAGCTCAAGATATACCAATGTCCATGGAAGTCCTTGGGGTAGTCAAGTGGGATACAATATAGGTGAAAACAATCCCAAGAATCCCCATGTGAATAATTATTTGAGTGACATCATATAAGGTTAACACATGGGTTTCCTTTAAAAATTAAATGTCACACATATCCTTAATCCCAAATCGATTTGTTTGTGGCATTTACTTTATTACGCAAGATATTCCATGTACTCACCCAATGAGAAACACTAGTGCCCACCCACATCAGTCGTCTTTCCTAGTACTGGCCTACAACAAACTAAACTATCTTTAATCTCTCCCACTAAGTATTTATAACCGTTATTGTGACATCAGTGCACTCTTCTTCCCTCAGAACCCTTGTTGGTGCTGCAGTTGCGCATCTAGATACCTCATGAAGTTTTTATCTCATACGATTCTATTATGAGGGTTGGAACATTTTTTTAGTAAATGAATGAATTTCCCATTTACAAAATTTTGACTTATCCAGATTCCTCCTTTATATTTTCATATATTTTTTCTTAGAATTCCTACAAAGTGTCCCTTTGCATGAAATACACAAAAAATATTAGAAATTAGGCAAGAAAAAAATTCTTGAATAATATAATCAATGAATGAAATATAAAAAAATCAATGCATGAATTATAACTATTAAATCCCCCAAGCTTAGAACATTACTTGTCCTGAAGCACAAAATCTCAACTCATTCAAAAAGGAACAACCATCATGCAATTATTTTCCATTATAAATAATATATAATGATTATCAGTGAGAGAATAAATTTTCTTATATCGTATAAAATATTTCTCTTTAAATCCTTACTTTTCAATGAAACTAAATTCAACAAATATTTAACATTTCCCATTATGGAAATGGTGGAACTAATCATAATTTCTATTTACATATATTAATTCACTCATTCAATATTATATTTTTATTCAAAAACCTTGGATGTTAGGGGGTGGATGTGGTGGAGGCCTAGGGAATCACTACTTATGATGAGGTAACAATCATATGGAAATGAACTAGTACCTTGGTAAAGAATGATAATTTTACTCAACCTCCCTTTTCTTGTTAAGATGTATATCATGAAATTCCCCTCCCTCCAAGTGTGAAAAACCATGATGCACTAATCAATGATTATCCTACAATTCTTGATGTATTATGCAAGATCCTACAGGGTGCTATAATTCCATGGATGGAAGCCAACCAGAATAGTGGATTCAGACTCCACTATAGAATTCTCGATATTGTAAATCCTAAAAAACATGAAAAAACTGAACATCACCTTTTTCAATGGCCTAATAGATATTCCTTGTCCATTGTAAGATTGGAATCCAAAGATCACCTAGCCCCTGTCATCCTACACAAAGAACACCATCATTCAAAGCATAAAAGATCCTTCCACATTCAATTTCAGACCTATACCAGGTAACCTATATCTAACCCATCACCCCTGGTTAGGCTTACCTCCTCCCTAAGGGTAATGTTTAATCCTCAAGAGCATCCTCTTAAATGAGGCTGATGACACCCTTCTTGGGGTGACAACACCATGATTCTCCATAATTGTTTTCAGGAAAACATGAATATGTGTTTGAGAGCTAGGCCTTCATTAACTAACATTGTTCCTTTCCTCCCAAAGAACACAACACACTATAAGAACCCAGTTCTTTTTCTTGAGGTACAGGTTTCTTCTTTTCCCTTTTCCTTAAGAATTTTTGAGAAAATAAGGAAAACGGGGAAAATCCCAAACTTTGTGGGTACACTCCGTGTACTTGTCCACACGCCGTGTACTTTGGCCATGTGGGATGAGTACACAAGGCGTGTATCCATGATGGCGATGAAAGGTGTAAAAACCGACTACACGCCGTGTAGTGGGTATTTACATGCCGTGTAGTTAGTCGGCAGGCAAATAGTAAGGCAGTGGCCAGCTGAGTGACAGTACACGCCGTGTACTTAGGTATTACACGTCGTGTACTCATGTCGACAAATGAACAGTACCGCGTTGGTGAGAAGCCTTCAGTGGAACAGTTAAAAAAATGAAAAGTACACGTCGTGTACCCAATAGTACACACCGTGTAGTCTTTTTTTTCTTAAAATGGGTAGTAGCCTCTTCTATTCACAGTGGGATCTTAGAACTGGAGGAGAGCTTGGGAGAGACTCCCGGAGCTTGGAGGACCTCCTGACCGCACACCGGGAACCCGTTTTCTGCACCGTCGATCTCTTTGGGACCGTACGGGTGAGTTCTTCCTTATCCTTGCATAGCTATTTCCAATTATTCCTATAAAGGAAGTAATTTAAGTTTGAACAAGGTTATTTTTACCTCATATCTATGTCATTCTCGGGCGTTTTGAGGAGCGTTGTTCACGTATATCGATCAGGGGCGATCGAGGTAGGTGGTCTGGTGTTTAAATTACAACTTCTGTGTGTTTTTGTGTACCATTGTGCTACGAAACCACGTTGGTGTGTCATATGGTTGAGGCCTTGGCTGTTTAAATACCTATAAATGTATAGGTAATTTAATGTAAGTGTAAAACTGATGTTTGGGATCACTGCTTGGATCCAGGACCACCTAGGGGTGTGTTCTTCTATTTAGCCATTTGGCCCGAATACCCGAGGATATTCCATGTTTATATTGAGCATTACTTTTTCCTTGAAAGGAATTGTATATAAAATTGCTTGTTATGCTTTGGGCTTGGCCCAGTTACTTGCTCCTGAGGGCAGTGTTTTACTTTAGGCTGAGGGTGTTGTTTTTCTTATCCCGAGGGCAGTGGTTGTTTAGGCTGAGGGCAACACATCTTATGTATGAGGGTAGTAGCTTCCGTGCCTGAGGAAAATATTTGGTATGCCTAAGGGCGAGACTCCATACGCCTGAGGGCACCATTCGTTATACCTGAGGGTAAGCCTGAGAGCGTGGTTATATTAGCCTGAGGGAAAGATTCTGATTAGCCCGAGGGCTTAGTTCTGAGGAACATTGAATGTTATTTAATTGAGCTTGAATGTTATTAAATTGAACTACTAAATGAATATTTAAATGGCAATGAAACTGGTAATGATAGTTACTTTTGAGTGCTTACTAGTTTACTGCATATATTGCACACTATTGTTGCACATTTTTCACTGATAGTTGGGCACGGTCCTTTGGTGGGTGCCTACTGAGATTTATTTATCACACCCTATTTGGGTCATGTCTTCGGCCCAAAAGACTATATTTTTGTAGGTGTGGATAAGGGCAAGGGTCCCTATATAGGTACTTGAGTGTTGCTGAGGTGTAGGGGAGCATGGGACCGAGCTCAGGCTCGTGATGCTGCCGGATGTTCTGTTTTGTTCTGTTGTACCTGTACTTTCCATTGTATTGTATTGTACTGCTGTGTAACATGTTTTGGATGTTTTCTTAGGATAAGAGACATGTTTCATCATTATCTATATAACAGTTGATTATCTTTTACTACAGTTGTTCGTATCAGTTGTGTATGGTTTATTATTTCCGCTGTTGTTGTATGTTATTTATCTTCTCCACTGAGCTACACTTTGACAAATGAGGGCATAGTTTCCCCACTATCAGACCTAGGCCCTCGCTACTATTCCGAAGCCTTTGGAATTTGGGGAAATGCGCTTGAGGTCATGTGACCAACCGGGTTTGGGGCACCCGTTGAGTGGCACCCAAATCCGGGATGTTACAAAGTGGTATCAAAGGAGGTTATTTTCTTTGACTTACTATTTGGAGCTTTAGTCAGGGATAGGAAGAAAACGGTAGTTAGTAATAAGTTGTTCCTAGGAGTAGCTAATCCGTGTACAGAGAAAAACCAATTTAACTCGTGTTGCAATTTTATTGATTTTGCAATTTACAGTTGATCTGATTTTCACCATTGGGTGATGCACTTGTGGTGTGATATTTATATTTTATACTTGGGTTATATTTAGTTGAAACCTGATGAGATGAGGGTATGCCATCTCATGCATCATTTAGGCACATGCTACAAACCAAATGTCATGCATTCTTCCATTCCATGTAGGTGCATTATAAATTGCATGTTGTTGTGATAGTTGTTGTTCTAGAAAAGCATGATGTTGTGATAGATGATTTGATAAATACCTGCTATTTGATAGGGTATTTTTATGAGTCCATTCTAGAATGAACACCAAACTTTTCTTATTGAGGAGTATGGGCCCTCATTGTCCGGAATTTGGTGGATCATTGGCTGTTTACCATATTTATAACACAGATAAGATGCCAAGATTTGATTCGCGAGGAGTATGGGCCCTCATAGATCGAAATTTGGCACTTAGGTGTTGTTTCAGTGTTTTTCTGGGTTCTATAGTAGTTTCAGAGGCTTACTGTCCAGAAAACCCAGGATACACACCATGTAGTTCAATGGACACATGCCGTGTGTTCTTCTGTTCAGGAAGAAATGAAAACTTTTTATGTACACGCCGTGTACCCTCAGTACACGTCGTGTAGTCTCTTCCCGTGTCATAGACCGTGTGGGCAGGGACATGGGGTAGGGAATGGCTTGGGGGAACCACTTCATGTACCGGTTGTACACACCGTGTAGTTTTGACCCGGTGTCCGCCTGTGTAATGAACAACACGGATGACAAAACCTTAAGACATACACACCGTGTTCACTTTGAACATGTCGTGTAGTCTGACCCAGGTACCCGACCGTGTCACTAACAACACGGGTCGGTGTTATCCTTCATAGTACATGTTGTGTCCTCCTAGAATACGCCGTGTAGTGTTAGCCGAGTAGCCGGCCATGTAGCGAGCAACACGGGTCGGTCTGGGGATTCTTGTACACGCCATGTCTTTTTGAAAACACGCAGTGTAGTGTGGCCTGGGTATACAGGCCGTGTCACGAATGACACGGGCAGTTGGAAATTAAACCATGCACGCCGTGTAGATGTTATACACGCCGTGTTGTTCAAGTGAGCCGTGTGTCTTAGCCGTGTAGAAGGCCTCGGGCAGGGAAGAAGGATTCAAGAACACGCCGTGTAGTATTTATACATGCCATGTATTCAAGTTTTGTAAATATTGAAGACTTCCTTTCTCTTTTTCCCTTGTATTAGTTTTTGATAATCTCGATCTAAGGTGTGTTTTTGACCTTTTAGAGTCATGCCGCCAAGATGACCACTGATTTTTCTCCAAGAGAGCAGCAATGATTATACTCCTGAAATGGTAGGCCATGGTATACCAGTTGATCCTCCAGCAGTTCCAGATGCGGCGCCAGCCGTTATACTGGACACAGGCATGAAGGCGCAGTTCCATGAAGGCTTTATGTGGTTTATACAGACCTTCCAGGGAGCACCGTGGGCTGCCACATCTATGGCCGAGCTGACTTGTATATTCCAGCAACAACATCTGCCTACGTTTTCAGGGGATGGTGGACCACAGGATACAGAGTCATGGTTGGATTCAATTCAGACTATTTTCAAGAATCTTGAGATTCCTCCTGGGCGGAGGGTCAATCTCGCGACTTATATGCTGTGTGATTCCGCCAAGAGGTGGTGGGATGTTACCACCCAGTCTGAGCATCACCGTGACATGGCGTGGGAAGATTTTTAGGAAACTTTCTATGAATTCTTCTTCTCAGAGATGCTGAGGGAAGATCGAGCTTAGGAGTTCATGAATCTGCAGCATGACACTACATCGGTGATGGATTATTCTGCTCGCTTTATCGAGCTTCAGTTTTTTGCACTCGTTCTGGTGGGTGATGAGACGTTGAGGGCCAGACGCTTTGAGGATGGTCTTCGATATGACATCTAAGCACTGGTGAATGTTTTTAGGTTGCCTACAGTACATGCTATTGTGAACCAGGCAATGATTACTGAGAGGAACCTGCGGGAAGCTAGTGGTGTGGGCCATGGTGGTTCGACACCAGTTGCTGGTACTATTTCTACCGGTAAGAGGAAGAGATAGATGAAGTTCTCTCACGGGGGCAGTACCAGTCAGAGGAATGATTCGGGTGGCCCGATCATGTGCTACTAGTGTGGTAGAGATGGGCACAAGAGACCGCAGTGTCCACATGACCTAGTGGAGTGATGAGCTTGTGGAAAGATGATTCATCTCCAGCGTTATTGCAGGGAATTTCCGCCAGTGGCTAGTGAGAGGGGTTCTGTACAGACTCTGTGTGCTGGAGCAGGACCAACAACTTTTACCAGTCAGGAAACTGAAATACATCAGGGCGTGCAGGCCAGAATGGTGGTTGTGGCTGTGGTATCCAGACACTAGGATCTCAGAGGCATCAGGGTGGGACAACTCAGGGTAGCCAGGCTGTGTCGCAGGGCCGCAACACTGGGCAGACATATGCAGTGCAACAGACCCAACAGGAGCAGGATCCCAGACCTTCTACTGTCAGAGGTACTATTCTAGTAGCTTCTGTTTTATCTTCAGTACTTTTTGATATGGGTGCTACACATAGCTTTATATCTGTGCCCATTGTGGAGAACCTTAGGCTCTGTGTTTCTTCTTCTTCTGATATCATGACGCTAGACACTCCATTGGGAACTATAACGGATGGTGTGTGTCAGTGAAGGGAGTGCCCCCTAGAGGTTGGTGGGTGTCACTTTCTGTGGGACCTATATGTCTTAGAGATGAAGAGCTATGATGTCATTCTCAGGATGGACTGGTTGGTTCCCTTTCAAGACTTTGTGGATTTCTATCGTCGCAGGGTGAGTTTCACGTCACCAGAGGGCGGAGAGTTTCCATACAAGGGCGAATGGGATGTCCGGGCGAGCCGAGCTATACCTGAGCATCGTGGTCAAGGTGGTGTGACAGCCCAGATTGCGAGTTTATATCTGGATGACCAGGGGACTTTTCAGAATTATTTCCCTCCAGTGGTTGATCGTTTCAGGGATGTCTTCCCGAATGACTTTTCGGGTCTACCTCTAAAGAGAGAGGTGGATTTCTCTATTGAGCTTGTGCCAGGAGCAGCACCGGTGTCCATTCCTCCTTATAGGATGACTAAAACAGAGTTGCAGGAGATCAAGAGACAGTTAGAGGAGTTACAGGAAAAGGGTTTCATCCGACCCAGTACTTCTCCTTGGGGTTCTCCTATCCTTTTTGCGAAGAAGGCGGATGATACCCTCAGACTTTGTATTGATTATCGGAAGCTGAACCGATTGACGGTTAAGAACCGATATCCCTTACCGAGGATTGATGATCTTTTTGATCAACTTATAGGAGCACGAGTGTTCTCGAAGATTGACTTGAGATCTGGATATCATCAGTTACGCATTAGACCATCAGATATACCGCTTATAGCATTTCGAAGCAGATATGGTCTATACGAGTACTTGGTTATGTTGTTTGGACTCATGAACACGCCAACAATTTTCATGGCTCTGATGAATCATGTGTTCCACCCTTATCTGTATTATTTTGTGGTAGTCTTCGTGAACGATATCTTGGTGTACTCTTATACTCGACACGACCATGCTACCCATATTGAGATCGTATTTAGTACACTGAGAGAGCATCAGCTATATGCTAAGCTCTCAAAGTGACACTTTTGGATGGACAAGATACAGTTCCTGGGTCATATCATATTAGAGGCAGGAGTTTCCATGGACCTAGAGAAAGTGAGAGTAGTAGTTTCCTAGGAGTAGCCTAAGAACATTTTTGAAATACAGAGTTTCTTAGGTCTAGTTGGTTACTACATGCACTTCATCCAGGACTTCTCCTGCTTAGAAGCACCATTAACGGGTTTGAATAAGAAGGGTGTGAAGTTTTGTTGGTCCGAATATTACGAGACAACCTTTCAGGAGCTGAAGGGAAGGTTGACATCAGCACCAATCCTGATACTTCCAGAGCAAGGGAAGATCTATACAGTTTACTGTGATGCATCAGGTATTGGGATGGGAGTTGTGTTAATGTAGGGCGATCGAGTTTTTGTGTACGTGTCTCGGCAGTTGAGGCCACATGAGAGGAATTACCCAATGCATGACCTCAAGTTGGCTGCAGTCATTCATGCGTTGTGCTGTTGGAGACATTATCTCTTGGGAGAGAATTTTGTGGTGTTCACGGACCACAAAAGTCTCAAATATATCTTTACCTAGTGTGAATTGAACCTGAGATAGCAAAGGTGGGTCGAATACCTTCAGTACTTCGATTTTGAGCTTTCCTATACACCTGTTAAGGGTAATGCAGTTGTTGATGCACTGTGTAAGAAGACTCAGATATAGGCAGTTCATGAGGCCAGTGGTGAGTGGTAGCTTATGGCTTTGTTCTCTGAGATGCATTTGGAGGTGCACGACAGTCAGGGGAAGACCTATATTTCTTCCTTAGCTATGACCTCTACTCTTTTGGATAGAGTGAGGATGAGACAACTATCTGATTTAGAATGCCTAGTTCTCTGGGAGTCGGTGGCAAGTGAGGACCCTCCTCCTGGGTGGACAATAGGTGATGATGAGGTATTGCGTTTCCATGGAATAGTATGGTTTCCAGGGGATATACGCGAGGATCTAATGTGAGAGTTTCATGCTTCAGCTTGGGCAGTGCATCCTGAAGTTACCAAAATGTACCGTGACTTGAGATGTCAGTATTGGTGGCCGAGTATAAAGAGAGAGGTAGATGGTTTTGTAACTATATGTTCCACCTGTTAGCAGGTGAAGACGGAGCATCAGAGGCTAGCCGGACTGTTACAACAGTTACCCATTCTAGAGTGAAAATGGGATGATGTCGCGATGGATTTTGTGACTGGGTTTCCGAGGTCACCTCGAGGCAATGATGCTGTGTGGGTCATTGTGTACAGACTTACGAAGGTAGCTCACTTTTTGCCAATCAAGGAGACCTTCGGTGTTCACGAGCTCAAGAATCTGTATATCCAATAGGTCGTGCGTCTTCATGGGGTCCCTCGTTCTATCATTAAGGATAGGGATGCCTGCTTTACATCTCATTTCTGGAAGAGTTTTAAGAGGGAACTGGGTACATAGGTGCTTCTAAGCACAGCTTACCACCCTCAGACCGATGACCAGTCAGAGCGTACGATACAAGTGCTAGAGGACATGCTGCGTGCATGCATCCTAGAATTTGGGGGCTCTTAGGAGAAGAATATACCCCTGGTTGAGTTTGCCTATAATAATAGTTTTCAGGCAACTATTGAGATGGCACCATACAAGGCTTTATATAGTAGGCCATGCCGATCACCCCTGTGCTGGTTGGTGATAGGTGAGGCAGCTTTACTGGGACCACGTCTCGTGTAGGAGACATCAGAGAAGGTCTAGTTGATACATAAGCGGATGGATACTGCATAGTCTCATCAGAAATCTTATGCTGATCACCGTAGACGACCCTTAGAGTTCGTGGTCGGGGATTAGGTGTTTTTGTGTGTTTCACCGAGGTTGGGACACAGGTGAATCAGGAGATAGGGTAAACTTTCACTGAGGTATGTGGGGCCATTCGAGATTCTGGAGAGAGTTGGGCCGGTTTTCTATCAGTTGCAGTTACCACAGAGGTACCGGGATATACACGATGTCTTCCATGTATCTTAGTTGTGTCGTTATCATTCAGACCCGTCTCACATCTTTTATCCCAGGGAGGTTGAGCTTCATGTCGATGCATCGTTTGAGGAGCATCTGATTCATATCGTTGATAGGAGCATGAAGGTTATCTGAGACAGGTCAGTTCCTCTCGTACGGGTGCTATGGCAGCATGGTCGAGTGCAGGACAAAACCTGGGAGTGAGAGACCGACGTACGTGCTCAGTGGCCAGAGTTGTTCTAAGATTTATCTTTACCAACCTTGGAAGGGAAATTCAGGGATGAATTTCTTTAAGGGGGGAAGTTTTTAAGAACCCGATTCTTGTTCTTGAGGTATGGGTTTTCTTCTTTTCCCTTTTCCTTAAGCGTTTTTTAGAAAATAAGGAAAACGGGGAAAATACCAAACTTTTTGGGTACACACTGTGTAATTATCCACATGCCATGTATTTTGGTAGTGTGGGATGAGTACACAAGGCGTGTAGCCATGCTGGCGATGAAAGGTGTAAAAATCGACTACACACCGTGTAGTGGGTATTTAAACGTCGTGTAGTTAATCAGTAGGAAAATAGTAAGGCAGTGGCCAGCTGAGTGACAGTACACACCGTGTACTTAGGTATTACACACCATGTACTCATGTCGACAGATGAACAGTGCCGTTCTGGCATGAAGCCGTCAGCAGAACAGTTAAAAATAATGAAAAGTACATGCCATGTACCCAATAGTACACGCCGTGTAGTTTTTTTTTCACTTAAAATGGGCAGTAGCCTCCTCTGTTCATAGAGGAAGCTTATAACTGAAGGAGAGCTTGGGAGAGACAGCTGGAGCTTGGAGGACCTCCCAACCACACACCGGGAACCCGTTTTCTGCACCATCGATCTCCTTGGGACCGCACGGGTGAGTTCTTCCTTCTCCTTGCATAGATCTTTCCAATTATTCCTCTAAAGGAAGTTATTTGAGTTTGAACGAGTTTATGTTCACCTCAGATATACGCCGTTCTCGGGCATTTTGAGGAGCGTCGTTCACGTATATCGATCAGGGGCGATCGAGGTAGGTGGTTTGGTGTTTAAATTCCAACTGTTGTGTGTTTTTGTGTACCATTGTGCTACGAACCCACATTGGGGTGTCATATGGCTGAGGCCTTGGCTGTTTAAATACCTATAAATGTATAGGTAATTTAATGTAAGTGTAAAACTGCTGTTTGGGATCACTTCTTGGATCCAGGACCACCTAGGGGTGTGTTCCTCTATTTAGCCGTTTGACCCGGATACCTGAGGGTATGCCATGTTTATATTGAGCATTACTTTTTCCTTGAAAGGAATTGTATATAAAATTGCTTGTTATGCTTTGGGCTTGGCCCAATTACTTGTGCCTGAGGGCAATGTTTTACTTTAGCCTAAGGGTGTTGTTTTTCTTAGCCTGAGGGCAGTGGTTGTTTAGCCTGAGGGAAACACATCTTATGCCTGAGGGTAGTAGATTTCATGCCTGAGGGAAATATTTGGTATGCCTGAGGGTGAGACTCCATATGCTTGAGGGCACCATTCGTTATACCTGAGGGTAAGCCTAAGGGCGTGGTTATATTAGCCAAAGGGCAATATTCTGATTAGCCCGAGGGCTTAGTTATGAGGAACATTGAATGTTATTTAATTGAACTTGAATGTTATTAAATTGAACTACTAAATGAATATTTAAATGGAAATGAAACTGGTAATGATAGTTACTTTTGAGTGCTTACTATTTTACTGCATATATTGCACACTATTGTTGCACATTTTTCACTGACAGTTGGGCAGGAGCCTTTGGTGGGTGTCTACTGGGATTTATTTCTCACACCCTGTTTGGGTCATGTCTTTGGACCAAACAGACTATATTGCTACAGGTGTGGATAAGGGAAAGGGTCCCTATATAGGTACTTGAGTGTTGCTGATGTGTAGGGGAGCATGGGACCGAGCTCAGGCTCGTGATGCTGCCTGCTATTCTATTTTGTTCTGCTGTACCTGTACTTTCCATTGTATCGTATTGTACTGCTGTGTAACATGTTCTGGCTGTTTTCTTAGGACAAGATACACGTTTCATCATTATCTATATAGCAATTGATTATCTTTTACTACAGTTGTTCGTATCAGTTGTGTATGGTTTATTGCTTCTGTTGTTGTTGTATGTTATTTATCTTCTCCATTGCGCTAGACTTTGAAAAATGAGGTCAGAGTTTCCCCACTATCAGACCTGGGCCCTCACTGCTAGTCGGTAACCTCTTACATTTGGGGAAATGTGATTGAGGTCATGTGACCAACCAGGTTCGGGGCATCCGTTGAGTGTCACCCAAATCTGGGATGTTACACACACCATAGCATATACCTTGTTGCATATTTTTATTTTAGTACCATGCTTCCTAGACCCCAAAAATAAAATCATAATAAACTCTTAAGGTGGGTCCCCATTCAATATATTCTATATGCTCTACCCAACACTTCCCAGAATGGCACTCTCCCCATTATCCTTTAATGTGGAGATTCCAAGATGATTGATATCCAGGGAAGTAAGAACATATACAATGTAATGCCTGAAAAATACCCTTCTTCTAAACATTATCATCTATTTAGTATCACCATGTTCCTCAACCACCAATCCAAGAAGTTATTCTTTTTATGTATCTATTTTCATCATATTTTTTGTATCCACTCATCAAATTCATGGTTATAATGAATCATAAACTAGTAATCCTTCCCACTAAAGTGTTTGGGTAATGAATCAAAAAAATAGGTGTCATGTGCATCCACTTTGTTGATGTTTCAGAGAAGGATAATATCCTATTACCTAAGTGTTGTGTTTATGAATCTGGTATTCATGCTTTATTCTATGTAGGAGATATTATTAACTTAGACCATAAAAATGAGAGGTTATCACAAGCCTATTTATGATTCTTGTAACTGATATCATCTCGACCCATCACACAATACACCTTCACCTTCAGAAAATTCATCTTCTCGATCATGATACGTGAAAGGCTATACATAATCTTAGTTTGACCAACATATACACTCCATTCATCTCTATATATATTATTTATAAATCTCACATATAAAGAGTTCACTTTTATAATGTCCCATTCAAGCCTCACATGCATTCTCTTCATTTCTTCAAAAACACTCCTTAAATTGATACCCCTTACTTTATCACATTCATCATTCTCTTCAAAGAATCATATTGGACCCCCAGTTATCATCCTATATGAATACCTTTATGATTTTTTTCAATATTATTCATGGTTCCCTATGTAAACAATTCTTTTCCCTTGATTTTTTATCTACTATAGTTGTTGTAAGACACCATAATCATATTGAAGCCATTGATAAAACTTTTCCTACTGTGAAAAATGAATTAAATGTTGTTAGAGGTCCTAAAATGAGAAACCATTATAGTCGTAAACCTATTTTATTATGGAATGATCTTCTTATCTACCGTGCCACATTAGATGATCCTAGTGAGAGCCACCTATTGCTCTATAACCCCTCTTGGGTCATATTATATTATAATATTGAATGAGATTTAAATGTGGAGAGATATATGAGATCACGATGTGGATCTCATAAATCTGCTGAAGATATATTCTTCATGAAATGACCCTAACTTATCACACTATGACCCTAACTTATCTGCTGGTGATATGTGTTTCATCTTCGAAGACCCTTCATACCTTATTTGTTCGATTTATCTATTGGCATCAAGAAATCAATCTATGGTGATACATGGAAAGTTTCTCTCATTTTCTTCTTGGTTTCCTCTATGTTCATCATCTGGAGAAGGTAGAGGCAATGACATTGGTTGGTTCAAAGAATATTGGGATGAGTGGTTGATAGAAATTTTTGGGTTCTAGGTTGTTGAGGATTCTCTTACATGATCTTGGATTGGTGATTATTTATTTCGTTTTACTTTAAAAATGGTTGATAAAATATTCTATTGAGTTATGGGTTTAGAAAATTTTATTTATTTTGTGTAAATTGTTGAAGTTGCATGATTTTTCTTGATTTGGTTGGATATTAAGGATTAAGTTACCCATAACACCTCAACTAAAACCATCAAGTTCGATCCAAAGATCCATAAGACCTCATGTGCACCTCCCCATCAATGGATTAAGTTTATATCATCAATGAATTAAGGTTATATCATCAATCCTCCAATAATAAAAGGTCTAATAAGTTGATTCAATAACAATTACCCATTGAATGCTCGTTGTTAATGGTGGATCCCTATTTGATCAAGAAATTATGACAACATGCTAGATTCTCCACTGATCTATAAAGAAAAGAGGAATTCATCATCAAATCATCAAGTAAAACATAGATCCAATATATATCTATACTCATTTAACAAGTAATAAGAGAGAAATGGCATGAAGATGTGTATTTAAAATATTTAAAATATTTATTAATCCTTTGTGTATTTATATTTTTTTAGTACTACCATGATTTTCGAAAATAATCTTATTCACAAGATAATATATATTTTTTTAGAAATGAATGGGCAGAATACCTGATGTAAGAATGTACAAAAATAGCATGAAGATGTGATCGGTATGACTTGAAGTATCTATTTTTATTTAAAATTGTCAGTATTTTTAGTAAAAAGAATAAGTGACATACTGAAAACTAAGAAAACACATTAGGATTGATTTGATAATTTATGAAAATTATCCATAAGTCATTTATGATTTATAGTAATCAACCACACATAAATCTGAAGAATTATGTGACCATTATGACTTTAAGTGTGTATTTTTATATTAAATTAACAATAAATTTAGAAAAAAGAACAAGTGACATACTGAAAACTGAGCAAACACATTAGTATTGTTTTGATACTTTAGGTAAATGATCCATTAGTCATTTTTATGGGTATGAATCAACCACAACTCAATCCAATGAACGGTGTGACCGATATGACTAAAAGTTTTTGTTGTCAGTTTAAAATTGACATTTTAGCTCAAAACGCGTCACTCACTGAAAACTAAGAAAACTTGATCCGATTGTCTTCATAATTTAGGAAAATAATTCGTAATTTCTTTGTGACATGTATGAATCAATCTCATATCAAACTGATGCATGATACGACCAATATGACTCAAAATGCATGTTTTTAGTTTGAAATGATATTTTAGTAAAAAAACACAACTGACATACTAAAAACTAAGAAAAAACATTAGGATTATTTTTATACTTTAGGAAAAAATATATAAGTCATTTGTGACATGTATAAATCAACCAAACCTCAATCCAATGTATGGTGCGACCATCATGACTCAAAGTGTCTATTTTTATTTAAAATTGACATTAATTTTAGTAAAAAAACACAACCGACATACTAAAAACTGAGAAAACACATTCAAATTGTTTTTATTATTTAGTAAAAAGATCCATGAGTCATTTTTGATGTGTAGGAATCAACCCCACATAAATAAAAATCACGATGTGACTAATATAAATCCAAATGTGTCTTTTTATTTAAAATTGACATTCATTTAAGTAAAAAAGAACAATTAGAATACAGAAAACTGATAAAATACATTCATATTGTTTTGATAATTTATAGAAAATTATCCATGAGTCATTTTTGATATGTATAAATCAACCACACCTCAATCCGATGCACGATGTGATCGGTATGACTAAAAGTGTCTGTTATCAGTTTAAAATTTATATTTTAGCTCAAAACGTGTCACTCACTAAAAACCAAGAAAACACTTTTATATTGTCTTTATAATTTAGGAAATTTATTATTAAGTCCTTTATGACATGTATGAAGTATTCTCACATCAAATTGACGCACAATGTGACCGGTATGACTCAAAAAGCGTGTTTCCGGTTTGAAATGATATTTTAGTAAAAAAACACAACTGACATACTAAAAACTAAGAAAACACATTTGGATTGTTTTTATACCTTATACCAATGATCCATGAGTCATTTTTGATGTATAAGAATCAACCACACCTTAATTCAATGAATTATGTGACTGGTATAAATCCAAATGTGTTTTTATTTAAAATTGACATTAATTTAAGTAAAAAGAACAAGTGACATACTGAAAACTGAGAAAATACATTCAGATTGTTTTGATACATTAAGAAAATGATCCATGATTCATTTGTGATGTTGAGGAATCAACCACACCTCAATACGACGCACGATGTGACCAGTATGACTAAAAGTGTATGTTATCAGTTTAAAATCGACATTTTAGCTCAAAATGTTTTACACACTAAAAACCAAGAAAAAGCCCTCTGATTCTCTCCATAATTTAGGAGAGAAATTTTTTAAGTCCATTGTGATGTGTATGAAGTAGTCTCAACTTAAATCGATTCATGATGTGACCGATATGACTCAAAATGGGTGTTTTTGGTTTGAAATGATATTTTAGTAAAAAAACACAACTGTCATACTGAAAATAGAGAAAACCCATTCAGATTGCTTTGATACTTTAAAAAAACGATCCATGAGTCATTTTTTACATTTAGGAATTAACAAAACCGCAATTTGATGAATTATGTGACTGTTATAAATCCAAATATGCCATTTAAATTTGATATTAATTTTAGTAAAAAAACAAGGGACATACTCAAAACCAAGCAAACCCATTCGGATTGTTTTGATATCTTAGTAAAATGATCCATAAGTCATTTGTAACATGTAGAAATCAACCACACCTTAATATGATGTATGATGTGACTGATATAACTCCAAATGTATCTTTTTTATTAAAAATTGACATTTTATTAATGTATTCTTTTATATTAATGTTTAATTTATTTCTTTATAGTATTACTAACATAATATTTGTTTTCTTATATAGGTGGAACCTTTTTCTCGAGTTTGGATTATTTGTTCAATAAATAATACCATGGGTGGACATTTTTGGGAGAGGATCATAGATTTCAAAGGATGAAACATTAATGTTTTAACTGTTTGTTGGATAATTATAAATGTAATTATATAAAACATTGTTTGAAATGTATATAGTATTGTTTGTCAAACCCTTGTGTGCGCTGCTTTGTTCATGTGTGCACTACTTTGTTCTTGTGTGTGTTGTGTAGGTGGTGTGTGTGTTTGTTGTGTAGGTGCTGGTGGGTGTGCTGTTATATAAACAATACATCACACGTATCTAGGCCTTCATCAGCGCTATTTCGAGCACTGATAAAGGCCCCCTTTATCAGCTCTATTTCTAGTACTAATAAATGCCCCCTTTATCAGTGCTAATTAAAGCGCTAATAAAGTGATCCTTTATCATCACTAAAAATGGTACTAATAAAACGTGTCCTTTATCCACACTAAAATAACGCTGATAAGGGGGGGCTTTATTAGTGCTTTTTTTAGTGCAAATAAAGGACACCCTTTATCAACGCTTTTTTAGCACTATTAAAGGGGACCCCTCTTTTATATTTGTTGAGATTAACAGTGCTTTTTCTAGCATTGTTAAAAGCGTTTTCTAGTGCTTTTAAAAGCACTATCTGTAGTAGTGAAACTTACAAAATTTAGAGTTTAATAAGGAAAATGGATCCTTAATCTGGACTCTGCTCCCTTGAATGCATTAGAAGAATAAACACTACAAGATCTATATAAAAGTGATTGTAAAAACGAACAATAAAGATGAACAAAAAAATAAAATCAAACCACGATTTAATGTTAGCCATAAATAGGTTTCTGAGTAAAAAATAATTTGGTGTATAATCAAACAATGGTAGAGGATGAAGAATATAGACAACAGATCGTGAAAATCAAATAAAATCAATAACAATGGCTGTTGGGGATTATTGGGTCACCTAAGGAGTTTTCGCGAGTCGAGAGGGAGTCGTTGTGAGTTGGGAGAGAGGTTTCATAGATCCAAAAAATGAGGGTTTCCTACTCCCAAATAATTTTAAAAGGTTTTTGGCATTGGTTTTTAGTAAAACCGACAACAAAAATCATATATTAAATTTTTTCCACCTCGGTATTTAGTAAAACTGACACAAAAAACCTCCCACACATAATTTTTTCACCAGTTTATAAAAAACTAAAGTCATTTATCCAATTTTAAAGCCATTATTTACACTAGTATGAAACCTATTAGGGATGCCCACTAGTTCCTTTGAGTTTTTTGGAGGTTGTTTCCCCAACCTAGACCACCCAAGAGGTGTGCCTCAACTTATTCCTATTGTTATACCACCCATGGGGTGTGTGCACATGCTTTCCTAGTTAGAGGAAGCCCTTAATAAATTGAATTGAATTGAAATGAGATGTTAGGATATGATTTTCCTCCTTTTCCATGCTATACATGATGTGAATTATTTGACTATTTAAATGTGAATTGTTATATGAGTTGGATGAAAACATGGGATGTTATAGAACGTGAATTGATGAATAAATGTGACGAAATGATATGGTAGTGGATTCCTTGGTGGGTATACCTCAAATCCCAATTCCATTAGATTCCATGGAGGTTTCTCTCATGGATCTTGATAGTGGTAATAGACACCTTGGATGATATTTCTCCTTGTGTCTTGATTCCATAGGATGCCTTGGTCCTTACTACCCCTTGGATCTGGCTTTCTTGGGCTCATAGTAGACATGGTCCATTGACATTCTCCTTGGACCCCATCAAAGTCTTACCAAGTTTCTATCGAGATACTTTTGGGACTCTATGAGTATGTCTTGGTCTTTTATACCTTGGATCCAGCCCTACGGGGTCTGACACTTCTGATTACACGGTGAGGTTGTTGTGGATGACTTGATTATATGGCATGGTCGTGGTAAATGTTTTCTTGGTTGTACGGTGAGGTCATGGTGGATCTTTTGTCATGTTTTATAGATATACCTAGTATAAGTATTGGATTATAGTTATTCGACCGGACAAAGTGACTTGTTTATTTCTGTTTACAGTTGTCTTGTTATAGGAGCTTGACTATTGTTTGTAGGGAGCTTTGGTAGGCTATACAATACCACTTTACCTATTTCACTTTACTTTCAGTACTATCATAGCTACTATATACTACACACTTCTTAGCTTGTATTGAATATCCTAGTTTATTATAGACACTGTTGGTGGTGGCCTACTGAGTGTTATCTCACACCCTGTTTGGGACATTTTTGGGTACTCGAACAGACTATATGGATGAAGATAGGGATCAGGGAAAGAACCCACAGTACAATGCTTGATTTTTTCTATGATTAGGATCAGGGGAGCACATGACCAAGTTGAGGCTCATGATGCTAGATGAGATAGTTCATTTTGGTCTTTTAGTATTTTGATACATGTATTGCACTAAGGTCTATATACCAGTTTTGAATACTTTTTTGAGACATGACATGACATATAATTTTGTATATGAGATTCCTTTAGCATTATATATATATATATTTATGTCTTGGATGGTTATCTTCTATTAGTTTGATTTACTACTTCCACTATTGAATGTTATTATTATTCCACTGTGGTACACTTTGACATGAGGATATAGTCTCTCTACAGACACACCCTAAGACCTCACTGCTAGTCGACAACCTCTAGCATTCAGGGAGATGTGCTTGAGGCCATGTGACCTATCAACTCAGAGTTTCGTTTAGTGGAATCCAGGTTAGGACGTTACAAAGTGGCATCAGAGTCATTCCTTTTATGGGTGTACTATTTTGAGGCAATAAAAAGGGGATTAGGAAAAATTTGAATTTGGTAATAAGTTGTGACTAGGAGTATCTGACCCATGTACAGAGAAAAACCAAATTGCCATGAATATAATTTTTTTTTGATTTTGTGATATTACAGTTGATTTGATTCCACTATTGGGTGATACACTTGAATTGTGATCTTATCATTGATATGATTGATAATATTTTTACCAATACTCTATGATATGAGGGTATGCATTTCATTCATTATTTTAGGAACTTTTTATAATTCATATGCCATGCATTATGCCATGCCATATAGGGTGTATTACTTGACTGCATGACTTTGTGATATATCTGCTGTCGTGATAAATGATTTGTGCAGGTAATTGAGAAACATGGTTGGTACTTAGAGTGTCTATTGTAACCTAAATAGTTTTTCTGAATTAGATATAGAATACACCCTAAGAGATCAACTATGTAATGTTGAGTCATGGACCATTGGTTGCATGAAATGAAATGTGTTATGGTATAGATTGAGTGGATTCCATATTTTGGTTCATGAGGAGTATGGGAACTTATGGATTGGGAGTGGTGGCCCATTTGGTTAAACCATTTAATGAGAAATGTGAAATGAATATGAATTCAAATGGAAATTAATTTTGGAAATAGAGAACTTGACTTAAACCCGACTTTTGAGTGGCTAGTAGGTAGTATATCTAGTGACGTTTATGACTGTTTCTTTTTACCTAGTTATAGATTTAGGAGGAGGCCGAGGGGTGTGACCTGTTTATTATAAGGTTTTGACATGTCCTATACTTTTATATGTAAACTTTGGTTATCGAGATTTTCTGAGGCGTGTGTTTGGAATTGTAGAGGCATGAAACCATGAAGAACTCAAATTATATGCCAGGAGGGTGGTAGAGACAATGATCTGGAGATGGTGGTCCATGAGCTACCAGTGGATCCTCCTATAGTACCAACTGGGGAACCAACATTTTTATCAGAAACAGGTGTTGAGGAATAGTTTCGCGATGAGTTTTTACGCTATATGAATACTTTTCAAAGATCACTGAAACTTGCCTCATCTATGGAAAAGATGACGTGTGTGTTCCAGCAGCAGCATCCTCCCACATTTTCAGGGGATGGTGGTCCACAGGCTGCTGAGCTGTGTCTTGATACTACATTGTCAATCTTCAGCAACTAGAGACACCTCCTAAGATGAGAGTTAATCTCACGACATATATGCTTCGGGGAGTAGCAAAGCGCTGGTCGGATGTTTTTAACCATGATGATAGGTTCCGATACATGTTTTGGGGTGATTTTAAAACTATATTCTATGATTAATTTTCCCCCGATACTTTGAGAGCAGAGCGGTCTAGTGAGTTCATGCATCTGGAGTAGGGCGTGATGATGGGTATGGAGTATTCAACATACACTACTGTAAAATAAGCTTTTACCAATGGTTACAAACTATTGGTAAAATCCCCCAAACCGTTGGGAAATTCTATCCCAATGGTTCACTGAACCATTGGGTTGTGAGGAATGGGGATAGCCATATCCCAACGGTTCAACTTGAACCATTGGGATAGGTTGGCTAGATTTTCAAAATACCAATGGTTTAGTGTTAACCGTTGGTAAATTTCAAGTTGGGCTGTATGGGTATACACTAACGGTTGTTAAACCGTTGGTATACCACCTACAACACACTACTCTCAAAGGTTTAATTGAAACCGTTGGGATATAGGTATACCAACGATTCTCATACTGTTGGTATATACTACTCAATCTATATACCAATGGTCCCAACAAAAAAACTGTATGCACCTCTTCCAGCCAGCCCCTCTTCCAGCCAGAATCAGCATACAGCGGGCTCCCCTCTGCAACAAGAAGCATACAACGACCTCCCCTCTCTTATTCCAGTACTTCAATTCTAACAAGCAGCATGTCGCTACCTCCACTCTATAATTATAGTACAAACCTGTAAAATAATGATGAATACAAAAAAAAACACTCATGCACCCCCCCTTGAACACACCCCTTCACCCCCATGCCCACCCTAGATAGCCCCCTTGCACCCCCTGGACACCCCCTACACTCCCCTGGATAGCCCCCTTGAACCCCCTTGAACACCCCCCTGCACCCCTAGGACAGCCCCTTACACCGCCCTGGATAGCCCCCTTGCACCCCCACTGGATACCCCTCCCCCCTAGACACCCCCTGAACACCCCCTTGGACACCCCTCCCCTCTTAGAAACCCCCCTGGACACCCCCATCCCCCTTACCCTAGAGACCCCACTAGACCCCCTAGACACCCCTCCCCTGCCCTGTAGACCCCCTAGACACCACCTGGAACCCCCCTGGACCCCCCGGGACCCCCCATACACCCCCCGGACACCCCCTAGACATCCCACCTACATCTCCCCCTGCCCTACAGACCCCCATCACCCCTCGGACTACCCTTGGACACCCCTTGGACACCCCCTCCTAGACACCCCACCTGCACCCTCCTCCCTGCCCTACAGACCCCCCACACCCCCTGGACACCCCATGGATAGCTCTAGGCTTCCAGCCAGTACACAATAGCCTTGCTGTTTTCCCAATACAGCCAAAATTCCATTCCAGATGTTAAGATATTAACCAATATAACAAAACAAATATAAATAACCTCAATGGATTCAGTATCCCAAAGACTCCATCTGGTAGTCTAAATTGATTCATGTAACCCAATATATTCACATTGTTTAGACTCCATCTGGTAGGTCTAACAAAAAATACCTATGGTGATCCTAACAACAAAATTTCTTATGTCCCACTTTTTGGCACAGATATAAAATCAAGTATTTTATCCTAGAAGAAACTGGTGAGAAAAAAATATAGTTTTTAAACCCCTACTTATAGGGTCTACCATAGAACTTCCTTTTTCCCTTATTGAAGATTTCTCCACCACACCCAGGAATAGAAGAAACATGTAATACCTCTGGTACAATGGTCAACTTTGCTAGAGTGGTCAGAGTTGCTACAATGTTCAGAGTTACTACAGTCCCTGAAAATTTGGGCCAGGGGCCTTCAACCCCCAGACCCCCGGAGCAGGGGCGCATTGCCCCCTATAACCCCCAACGAGCTCACTATAGAGCTCGACCCGAGAAAGTTGCAGGCCACAAGAATTCGACCCAACCAAATCGAGATACACTAATCCAACAAATTCAAAAGCATCTATTTTAAAAGTACATTCAGATTAAGTCCTTTAAAAGATTCTAATTATGCTTTATTAATATCACTTTAAAACCTTGAAAATAATTAACACTATCCCTTTTTCTAACAGAATTGAAAAAATTTCCAAAAATAGGTTATCATTTTAAATCCAAAACATTTTAGACACTTTTCCAAATAAAAATATCGTTATAAAAGTATTTCCAAGTTTTCTATAAGAATCAATGTATTTTTAAACTTTCCCATTTAAAAATTTCCAATTAAAATTAACCCTAGACAATGAAAACACACACAGTATACCATGATCCATCATAACCAAACTATAAAGAAAATGGAAATAACTTAAAATAAAAAAAATGAAAAATTCAAAGTCCACAAAAATGCACAACAATGCAAGAAGAGATTGAAGTCAAGATTCATTCAAGAATGAGGATATCTCGATTCATGAGTGTTCAAGGGGTTGAGAGACCCAGATAGTTGAATAAATGATGTGAATATTTGAGACAAGTAGATCTAATCATTCCTATCAACTACTAAAGATCTTGAAGATTATGTTCATGAGTAGACTGGGTTATCCATTGTGTTTATGCAGGGATATCTACATCAAGTGGTGCATAAGAAATTTGAAGATTAGGGAGATCTTTTATTTTAATCATACCTTTTTATTATTTAGTGGGAAGATGCATTCATTGGTGGGACTCTATAGTAGGAGCATAGTGGGTCTCTATTATTATAGGATTGAGAGGTCCTTAGTGTAACCACTTGGGTTTATAGTGAAGAATCTGAAACTGGGGTGACTAACTAATCATGAAAAGGAGTAAGCATTTGAGTCTGAACCTTTTAAAACCTTGGGACATGATAGAAACCATAGTGAGTAATTAAAGCAAAAAAACTAACCAGGTATTTGAAAACATTAAATACCTGATATATAATGAATAACTTCATCGAAAGGAGGTATCTTCTGGAAATGCATATAGTGTGGAAGGAAGGGGAGAGTTCCATAACACAGAAATTTTAGAGAAAAGGGGAATCAAAACATGTTGGAGTGGGAGTAGCTCAGAGGAAGATGGTCCCATGTGTTGTCATTATGGGAAGAAAGGACACCTGAAAAAGGATTTCAATGGCTGGAGATTGAATTATGGAAGATACACTTTCAAATGTGGATTTCTTAATATTATATTAGAAGATAAGAGTGGTGTGTTGTTATGTATCTCTAATTCTCTTGAGTCTTAGCTATAGAATCTCAAGATTCATTTCAATTAACATCTAATAGGGGAAGTATGAAGAACTATACTTCAAAAAGATATGGAAAGGTTCATTTTATAGATCATCTTCCTCTAAAAATTATAGAAAAAGGTGACATATCCTTGCAGATGGGAAATAGAAGTATGTTTGAGTTAAGGGGTGTGTGGTGCATACCATGATTAAAGAAGACTTAATTTTCCTTGGAAATAGATGATGTATGTTTTTATACAACATTCATAGATATTGTATAGAAAATTTTACACCGTTCCATGGTTGTGGCTAAAAAAGTTAAGGATAGGAAGTGTGAAGGTGATATCTTTAGAAAGCAATTGAAGGTTTCCACTACAGCCCTCCCCCATCCCCCACTCCAGTCCCCCCATCCCCCACTCCACTGCATCCCCTACTCCATTGTCCCCCCTGCAACCCCCACCCCCCTGCAGCCCCCCATCTCCCACTGCAGCCCCCCATCCCCCACTCCACCCCCACCCCCACTCCACTACATCCCCTACTCCACTACCCCCCTACAGCCCCCCACACTCCACTGCGTCCCCCCCACTCCACTGTATCCCCCCATCCCCTACTTTGCAGCCCCCACACTCCACTGCAGCCCCCCACTCCACTACAGCCCCCACCCCCTACTCCACTGCCCCCCTGCAACCCCCCACCCAGTCCCCCATCCCCCATCCCCTACTCCACTGCCCCCCTACAGCCCACCACACTCCACTTAATCCCCACCCCCACTCCACTGCAGCCCCCCATCCCCTACTCTATAGCCCCCCCACTCCACTACATCCCCCCCACTCCACTGCAGCCCCCATCCCATACTCCACTACCTCCCCTACAGCCCCCACCCAGTCCCCCCATCCCCCACTCCAATACCCCCACCCAGTCTCCCCATATCGTACTCCACTACCCCCCAACCCAATCCCCCCATCCCCTACTCCACTGCCCCCTGCAGCCCCCACCAAGTCCCCCCATACCCTACTCCACTGCCCCCCCTTTAGCCCCCACCCAATCCCCCCATCCCCTACTCCACTACTGCCCTCCATCCCCTACTCCACTACCCCCCTGCAACCCCCCACTCCACTGCATCCCCCCATCCCCTACTCCACTACAGCCCCCATCCCCTACTCCACTACAGCCCCCATCCCCTACTCCACTGCCCCCCTACATCCCCCCACACTCTACTACATCCCCCATCCCCTACTCCACTACATCCCCCACACTCCACTACAGCCCCCCCACTCCACTACATCCCCCCATCCCCTACTCCACTACCCCCTGCAGCCCCCCACCCTGTCCCTAGTCCCCAGTCCCCAGCCCCCCACCCAGTCCCCAGTCCCCAGCCCCCCACCCAACCCCCAGTCCCTAATCCACAGTCCCCAGTCCCCAGTCCCCAGTCCCCAGTCCCCAGTCCCCAGTCCCCACTCCACTCCACTCTAGGTGAATAGGTTATGAAGACTTGTAAAGTTGAGCTGCAAGTGGGGACTGAGTTTTATGTATCTTTCTTGAATAACCAAAAATATTCAAAGACTCTACTGTGAGTGGATGGAGATCATTTTTTGGATGTTGTGACATCCTAGTGCTGAACATAGATTGAATTTAATAAGGAATATAAAGGGAGTAATTTTATATATGTTATGGTACTTTTTGGAACCTATTTGACTTAGGGTATATAAGGATAACATAGTGTGAAGCTGTGAGTATAATGAGAAGTTTTTAAATAAGTCCAGCGTGATTCTGGAAAGTGGAATTCCTATGAGAGGAAATAAGTTTCTGGTGTGTGAAGAACCCTCCACTTGTAATTGGTGACATTTAATTATAGTTGATAACCCTTGATTTGGGAGTATAACCAATCAAGGAAAATTTTAGTTATTAGTATAAAATCATATAAATCCTTGTGTTCTTATTCCTTTATTTGATATATTATCTTGGTGAGGTTGTGAGACATAAGAAGAGTAGATTAAGACTGGGTTTAATATAGGTGGTTGAATTATAAAATGGTAATAATTTATAGAATAATTAAATGGATCAAGGACTTATAGGAGTTTAATAGAGTGTTAAGTGTTAATCCATTGAATATGTTTACAAAGATACTTTTGATGATTCATGCAGCTATTGAGAGTATAAAGAGATCAAAATAGTTGAATAATTATACTTTCATGCTGGAGTTTATTTGAATAAATTTTCTAATGAAGTTATTTGATATATATTTAGTATTATTAAGGAAATAGTTGATGAAAAAGAACAATTAGAGGAATAATTTGATGCCATGTAGATTTCATTGGCTAAATAGGTTAGAAAATGTAACACCCTCTCAAAATTAGTGAAATTCAAGGGATAAATAGTCTCACTTTTCAATGATAACATGTCTTTTAATGATGAAAAATTTCAAAGAATGGTCGTTGACAAGGAAGTGTTTAAGGCTACTACTACTAAGGTATTCTAATAATTGGAAAATCTACACAAATTTTTTGTGAGTGTTAAGGTTGCACAACCGGAAGTGAAAGCTAAAAGAGTTAAAGAACTTGATATTTCACTATAATTGAGAAAAAAGATCTATAATGGACAAGTTCAAAATATAAAGAGTGATGGGGTAGTCAGGTTGAGATCATTATAAGATAAAAAGATCACCCTCAACCCAAGGTTTCTAGATTTGGAAGTAAAACTGAAAGACATCGAATAAAAAAAAGATATAAATTCCCAAATAATTGAGAAGATTACTTCCACCACTTAAGATTTATAAATGATATTTCCATTAAAAGAGACTCATGATAGTGTTAAAGTGAGTTTTTTAATTTTTGTAGAAGGATCTACCTCATACTTAGTGAAAAAGGTACCCTGAAACTAGGTAAACTCAGCTAATACTGAATCTGGATTATTAGGAAATGCAAGACAAAAAAAAATTCTGTAAAAATGTGAAACATTAAAAAATCTAGGACACCTAATTATATTTCAAGAAATTATTTGAGAATTTATAAGAAAATATTCCCTCCAAATAGACCCTAAAAGTTTGTGGTTCCAACCCAAGAACAACAAGCATTTATGATTAGACAAACTACACCTACAAGAAAAAAAAATCAAGACTAATTGGAAGACACTGGTGATGCTAGAGATTTAGGAATATATCCATTGATTATTAGAATAATAGATTAGTATATAAAATTTCAATAAGGAATGAATAAAGGGGTATAAAATTTAAAATAAAGGGAGAACTTAATGGAGTGAAATAGTATATATATAAAAGAAGAATACCAATATCTCCATGTAAGGATACCACGAGCTGGCACAAGTGTCCGGGAGTCAAGGAAACACCACTTGGGAAAAATTTTGAACACAAAAAAATAATAAAAATAGCATCATAAAATAAATAAAATTTTGGAATGACCCATCCGTACGTCAGACGTCCACGCCGAATGAAAAGAAAATAAACAGAATCAACATGGAATAAGAAAAACAAAAATGAAACACATTAATGAATCTCTCCACTACCCCAATCTCCCTCCCCTACAAAGAAAACCGCAAAGCCACCTCCAGTTCCCTTCTGGTCCCCTTCACAGAATATAACTACCCTCCATCCATAGAAAGCGGTAAAAGGCCTAAGTGGATTATGCGATAAAGAAAATAAAATAAAAAACTAAAAAACAACATACCTGTCTCCTGTGACTATACATGTCACCGCCCAATATATAAGAACCACAACACCCCATGGGTCAAATCATGTTCTTGAAAGAAAGGGAAAATAGATCCAAGTTTCATAATGATAATATCAAATAGTATATTCCTATTAATTAACAATTACTCTTCCTATTAATGGTATATAATAATTTTATCTCAAGTTTTAGATTAGTTTGGTTTTTTTCAATACAAGTTTGTTTAGGACATTTTCATTAGATTTAGTTTGTCTTGTTTTTGTTTATAATAGATTATACAATTTCATTCATTTGGGTTATAATTGATTCAGTTTGATTACATTTGAATTCATGTCTCCATCCTTGAATTCACTTTAAATAAAATATGTTTCAATTCATTAGAAAAAGAACCCATGGATTAATTCCACTTATAAGTATTCTTTTCCTAAGTAAACTTATTACCCTAAGATTAAGGTATTGAGTCAAGCTTCCCCTAAGATATGACAAGCAATGTAACAGACCAGGGGGGGGGGCATCACAACTAAGGTGTCTAATGACAGAGCTATGGTGGATAATTTTATTTATGCATATATATCACATTACTGAGATATATTTATAACAATGAAAATAATAAATAACATTATAATTTTATAATCCCTAAGATTCACTTGTATACACATTCAATGACACAAGGATTATAATTTTACCACATAGACTGTTTTTAACACCATGAAAAAAGGTATTGAGTCCATAAATTAAATTTTAAAGGTATTGAGTCCATTATATATTCTCAGGGTTGGAATGACTTTGTGTAGCCCCCATATTCTATTGATTACAGGTAGAGGAATATATATCACATACAAATTCAAAGGTATTGAGTCAATTATATATGACTCTTCGTGTGCCAAACCATCGGCCTTGGACCACTAGCTTGCAAGAATAAATTTATCCAATCACTAAAGGAATAAGATAATGAGTGTGGAGTCTCACCCCTAACGATGTTTTAGTTTTCATAACCACATCTAAGGTTTACATAGCCTAACCAATGGAATTGGATAATTTTGAATAAGAAAATGAATGAAACCAACAGTATTAATCAAATTACAGAAATTCCAGATGACACAAGAATTGTACATATGAAAGTAGACGGTTCAACATATTGATTAGTATGAGTATACTTTACAATATGGATATTACATTACCCTCTTCCCTGGTCTATATATTGACTCCCTTATAGTTCTTAATTCTAGTGATACCACTACTCCTATGTTGGGGTTCCATGTTCCCTACCCCAACCTGGGTGACTGATAGAAGTCCATCAGCCTATATACTTAGGGGTAGGAGAGAATCTCCCAATAGCTGGTTCCTACCATGATCCACTTCCAATGATCATATGCTAAGTGCTCCTATATAACTTCTATATAGAACCCATCTTATCAAATGATTAGTACTCCACTATGGGAAAAGGAAACTGAAATATCTTATGTTCAACCCTGCAATTCTTAATAAAATTAATCAGAATGATGTCCAAATACTTGTGGCCTACATCACATGTTGATCTAACCATTACATCCTTGGTGGAAATCTTAATATCAACACTTATTGAAACCTAAGGTGTAACTCCTAGATCATCCAACTGAAACACATTTCCCTTGACTCGAGGCCTCCATTGGGTTATCTTTAGTGATGAGATCATGATTCATCAAATAAAAAAATCTCACAAAAAGGGAATTAACCTGTGAAATGATATCATACTGAATCCCATGCTGAAAAAATGTCTCCCTAGATATATCCTCTCCTTCCTATGTAGGGGGAATATTTCAGGTCTGTGAAGTAACCTTCATGGTCCATTAAAGACATCATCCTCTATATAAATTTTATGATGTCCCAAGACATTAGATTCTTCAAAATATCTAGATAAAAGTGAATCATATATTTCTCCTTGAATAATTTATTTGTTAGCTCTTATTATTGTCCAACATGTACTATGGTGTCCCTCAAGCACTTAGATGGTCCTTGTAGAATACAAGTAGTAAGCTTCACCCTTATCTCCAATGTTGTCTACAAGTGACTAAATATTTTCATGAAAGACTCAATCAAGAGATTTTCTACCTGAGGACCTCTCTCCCCATTAATTATGGGTGGGTAATGTATCTAAAACTCTATCTAGGTATCATAAATCGAAGGGAAATTGTGATTAGTTAGTCTCAACATTGATAATAAGACTCATGGAATACTATCACAGAGCTGATCATCCATTAGATTCCCCATTGTTGTAGGAAGATCCAACTACACTATATGCGGTGTGTGTTGTTTACTGTTCTCACACTGAAAAAAAAGATAATGTATAATCATTTTATCTACATGGGTCAAAACACTCATTAGATCATCAGGATCATAAAAATATCAAACTCTGAAAGACAACTACAAAAAAAAACCATATATAAATGGTTTCATAAACTCTTTTTGAGAAAGTTAATTAATCATATTTTAGTAGAAAATCTTTTATTCTTATTTTTATCAATCACGTTATATAATTTCATATACGATTAATGAATCCCTAGAATGATAAGTGCATGAAAGCATAATTTCCTTCTATCTCACTATTAGATGTTCCCCATTCCATATCGAACCATGAGTAAAATCACATAAAATAGTCACATCACCCAAGGTGAAATAACATCAAAACTGTAAAAGGAATAACTCATGAAAAATATTTTCCTCCCTAGAAACTTGGTTTTTCCATTCTCATGGGTTAGTTAATCTTATTCATGAGCTCATTACCAATCCCCAACACATCCTATTCTCCTATCTACCAATCCTAAAACTACTAATGAAATAGAAAATACTAAAAATGATAAAACATTGTGACAACCTCGACTTTAATATACCACATGTTATAAATATTGGTCATCACAAGAACTCAAGAAAACCTCCCCATATTCTATAGGAAGAAAAATAGTGATGAAGGGCTAATATATATAGTGAGAGACTATAAAATTTCGTACAAAATAATACCAAATGAGGAAACCATAATAAACAACCAATATAAATATATTCAAATATATAAATAGGTAATTACCAAAAAAATACTAACCAAATAAATAATATCATTCCATATTGTATGCCAAACTAAAATATAAATAGACTGTCATACAAGTAAATAACCTAAAGAACAACTCCAAATAAATTCTCCCCAAACTGGTCTCGAATACCATGCTCAGTCCCATATCCATTATCTTATCTCATCTTACCAAAGAACCAATCAAGCATAGGGCCTCATAACCTTGTCCTGACCTGTATCCATGTTGTCTTATTTGATTCTAAAGGGAATCCTAAATAGGTTGGAGTAAAATATAGTATGACACCACCAATGGTGTCTAAAAAAATCTAGTATGAATTTATATTTCATGTAATAGTATGATATTTATTTTCATGAATTCATTAATTTGATGTTGAACATAAAATTATCCTGCCAACACTCAGATATAGGTTGACACCTGGGGTATGCCAAACTTGATTCAATAGAGTTCCATATATATCTATCCATGCCTACCATTATCCAGAATGATTTCCTTGACAAGGAACCATGAGAAGGTACATTACCCATTCCATGGACCACTAACCTAACACACATTACCAATTCCAGGGATATCTATCATCTTCCATGGGTTTATGGACTTCTGTGAATTCTACTTATAGAAAACATTACATTCCCAAGGAGAATAAATAATGCTAAGTGTGGATTAACCATTCCAGGTATTATATAACCATGTGTCAAGAACAACCAAGAGTAAAACCCCTAACAAAACACAAAAACATGACAAATATTTTGACATATGACAAATTTTTTAATTCATTAAAATTACCAATTCTCATTCCTCATATTCCATTATCTAAAATACCAGTTCTTGTAAATATAACATTGTGTCTTTTCCAATTTCATACCAATTATACAGTTACATGCTACATTATCAATTCAAGTTTAAATTGTGTTAATTCCAATTCACATACTGATAATTAAAAATTCTAATTCACATTTCATGAGAAGAACAAATTCAATTCACAATTCTATTCATTCCTTAATCAATTTCTCAATCTAGGTGTAAGGCACTAGACTCATACCATCCATGTTCTGACCCAAGGTTATAGATAAGAACACCTCTTTGGTGGCCAAAGGATCATGGTCTTCATTACCAATGGACACAACAAGATATGTGGAAGGTATAACAGTGAGGATTTGAGAAATTTCCATGGATTATAATTAGAAGAGGTCAGACACACAACATGATGACACTATCATACATGCTGCAAATACTATAAAACCAATGAAGACATTAGGGAGATTTTTCAAATCACCCACCTCAATACAAATAATATTAATCCAAAAATATAAAATTTTGATGAATGTAATCCACTATAATCCCATATGGAAACTGATAAATACACCACATCAAGTCCATAAGAAGAATATCAAAGTGGAAAATAAAAGGAATTCACCAATTTCGAGCAGAACACAATGAATCTAGATGTTTGAATTGAATAATGGATTGAGAAATCTACGATTCAAGGTATCATATAAATGAGGTAGACATGAATTAGGGTTGGAATCCTGGAGAGATCCATTCTGGAGAAAGTGAGCTCATAATGGAGGAAGTGAGCCCACCAAGTAGGGTTCATGCTCGGGAGGTAGGGTTGGAGGAGAGATCTCATTGGAGGAGGAGATCTCATTTTGTGGAGAGATTTGTTCAAGGAGGAGAGATTTTGTTCGATGGAGGAAGTGAGCTCGCAGGTTCGTTCTTGGGAAGTAGGGTTCGATGGAGGAGAGATCTGTTCAATGGAGAGATCTGTTCGCGGGATCTTCTCAGTGATTATTTGGAGTTTTTTCCCAACGGTTTCTAAAAACTGTAGGGAAATATTGTCTACTATAATGGTTTGAATAAACTGTAGGAATAGATTTGAAAAAACCAATCCATTCCCAATGGTTTCCCAAAACCGTTGGGAAACCCATAAAATTATCCCTTATTTCTAGCAGTTTTATCAAAACCATTGGTAAAATTCACCATATTTATCCTACCCCAATGGTTTTATTTAATCGTTGGAATAGGTTACTTAAACCAATAGTTTTTTCAAACCATTGGTATGAAGGTGTTGGTATAAGTAGGATTTCCACCAGTGATGCTTTACAGAGTTGCAATGTTTTGCGTCAATATATCTTGTTGATGAGGAATCGAGGGCAAGACACTTTGAGGAAGGTCTCATACATGTCGTTTGATCTCAGGTCAACGTGTTTAGATTGACCTCTATCATAGAGATATTGAATCAGATACTGATTACAGAGCACAACCTGAGGGAAACTGGGGGGGGGAGAGAAGAGAAATGTAGTCTCTTGACCCGATGGTTTAGCTTCCAGTGGAAGGAAGAGACACTTTGAGGCTTTACATGTGATGAGTACTAGCCAAGCTGTTAGTAATGGAAGGGAAGTATTCTATCATCAATGTGTTCAATGGGAACACATGATGAATCAGTGTGATCAAGACCCAGTTGAGTACCAAGATTACGGAAGGATAGACCACATACAACGTTTTTGTAGGACCTTCCCTCTAGTGGTTATTAGAAGGGGTTCAGCTCCGACACTAGGTTTGGGAGTGGGGTTCACAGCTCCACATCAGGATGGGAGATGGAGTAGTACCGGTCGGTTATGCTGAGGTGGTGGTCATGGATGAGGCATCCATGCACCAGTTGTACCTAGACAACATAGTGGGTTTTCTCCAAGTAGTGAAGTTGTATCATAGGGTCATGGTTTATGCTAGATATATTATTTATAGCCTACACCTAAGGAGTAGAGATTCAGGCCATCTATGGTGAGAAGTATGATTTTAGTAGCCTATATGTTGGTATTTTCTCTTTTTGATATAGGTGCAATGTATAATTTCACATTTGTACCAGTGGTGGAAAGTCTTGGGATTGTTGTTTAGTTTTTTGAGGGCATCATTACACTCGATACTCCATTGGGAATCAGATTGGAGAGTGTGCACTGGTTCAGGGAGTGACCCCTTAAGATTGGTGGGTGTCACTTCATATGGGATCTTTTTTTTTCTTGAGATGACCAGATTTGACATCATATTTGGGATGAATAAGCTAGTTTCTTATCAATATTATGTTAATTTCTATCACCGAAGGGTGACTTTTACATCATTAGAGGGAATATTTTAGATTCACAAGGGTGAATGAGATACATAGGTGATCTGAAATGGACTAGAGTATCATGGGCTGGGTGATATGAAAACCCATATTGAAAGTTTATATCTGGATGATCAAGGACCGCATTAGGTAGATCTCCCCCTAGTGGTTGATCATTTTAGGGAAGTTTTTCTAGATGACTTTTCTGGTTTACCTCCTGATATAGAGGTGTATTTCTCCATCAATATAGTGCTAGGATCCATATTGGTACCCATTCCTCCTTATAGGATGACTACTAAGGAGTTTTAGGAGCTCAAAAGGCATCTAGAGGAATTAGAGGCAAAGAGTTTTATACGACCCAATACCTCTCTGTGGGGTGTGCTGATCCTTTTTGTGAAAAAGGTGGATGATACCCTCAGGTTATGTGTGGTTTATCAGAAATTGAACCAGTTGTGGGTTAAGATCCGACATCCCTTACCACGTATAGATGATCTCTTCGATCAGCTCTGAGAAGCTCAGGTTTTCTCAAAGAATGATTTGAGATCTAGATATCATTAGTTTCATGTTCAACCTGAAGACATACCTCGTATAAATTTTTTAGTAGGTATGGTCTATATGAGTATCTAGTTATGTAGTTCAATCTCAAAAACACCATAAATTTTCATAGAACCAATGAACTGAGTTTTCCATCCTTATTTGGATTCGTTTGTGGTGGTTTTCATGGAAGAAATCTTGGTGTATTATCACAATAGAAATGACCATGCCAAACATCTTTATATTATTTTGTATATAATGAGATAAAAATAGTTATATGTTAAGATCACAAAGTTTCACTTATGGATGGATAATATTAACTTCTTGGTTCATATTATCTCAGAGAGAGAAGTATCAGTTGACCTAGAGAAGGTAAGAGCTATAGTTTCTTGAGAGAAACCTAATAATGTCTTTAAAATATATATTTTATTAGGGATAGATGGAAATTATAGGCTTTTCATATGGGGATTATTACACTTAACAACACCATTTATGGGATTGACTAAGAATGGTGTGAAGTTTGTATGGACAGATACTTATGAGACAACATTTTAGGAGCTGAAAGTGAGACTAACTTCTACATCGGTCCTGATTCCTCTAGATCTAGGTAGAGGCTATACTATATATTATGATGCATTAGGTATTAGGACAGGAACAATTTTAATACATGGAGATAGAGTTGTTTCATACGAGTCTCGTCAGCTGAGGTCACACAAGAGGAATTACCCAACACACGATATTGAGTTAGCTGTAGTTGTTCATACTTTTTTACTATTGGAGACATTATATACTAGGATAGTGTTTCATGGTGTACACAGACCACAAAAGACTCAAGTATATATTTACATAGTTTGATTTGAATTTTAGGTAGCAAAGGTGAGTTGAGTACCTACAATCTTTCGATTTTGAGCTTACCTATACACCTGGAAAGGAAAATGCAATGGTTGATGCACTGAGTAGGAGGACTCAGATACAGGTAGTTCAATAGTCCAATAGTGAGTGTAATTTTATGGTTTTGTTTTTAGAGATGCACTTGGATGTGAAGGATGGTCAGGGAAATACTTTTCTTTCATCATTAGCTATGAGTTCTACCCTTCTGTATAGAGTGAGGATGAGACAACTATCAGATTCCAAGGGTCTGGTCTTATGAGAGAGTGTGGAAAGTGAGGACCCACATACTAGTTATACTATGGGAGATGATGAGATCCTTCATATTCATGGTCCCATTTGGGTTCCATTAGATATATGTGAGGAGCTGATGTAGGAATTTCATGCCTTAATTTGAGCAGTACATCACGATGTTACTAAGATGTGTCGTGATTTACATCTCCAGTATTGGTGGCTAGGGATAAAATGTGAGGTAACTGGTTTTTTCATGAGATGTTCCACCTATCAATAGGTGAATATGGAGTATCAGCAACCAACTATACTTTTTCATAATTTACCTATTTCTAAGTGATAATGGGAAGATGTCACGATGGATTTTGTGATCGGTTTGTTGAGGCAACAACATAGTATGGGCTATTTGGATAGGATCACGAAGGTTTCTCATTTACTACCAATCAATGAGACCTTATCAATTGATGAGTTTGAGAGGTTGTATATTTTTGAGATAATATGACTTCACGGGATCCCTCATATTATCGTTTCAAATAGGGCTTCCCAGTTTATGTCTCATTTATGGCAGAGTTTACAGAGGGAGTTGGGTACACAAGTGCCTCTAACCACAATATACCACCCTCAGAATAATGGCCAGTCAGAGTGTATGATTCATGTGCTTAAGGACATGTTGGGGGCATGAATCCTAGATTTTTGGGGCTCATAGGAGAGGCATATACCCCTAATCAATTTCACCTACAATAATAGTTATCAAATGACGATACAAATGAAACCTTATGAGGATTTTTATGGTAGGCCATGTCGATCACCCATGTACTAGTTAGAGGAAAGTGAGATAGTGTTACTAGGACCATGTACTATGCAAGAGACTTCTGATCAGGTATAGTTGGCCAGAAAGTGGATGAATATTACACATTCTTGACAGAAATCTTACGCTGATATTCGTCAATGACCTATAGAGTTTGAGGTTGGGGGTTGGGTCTTTTTATGTATCTCATTGAGGCTGGGAAATAGATATATTAGGAGACAGGGTTGGATTTCATTGCAATATTTCAGGCCATTTGAGATTCTGGAGAGAGTCGGCTCAGTAGCCTATCAGTTGTAGTTACCTTAGAGGCACCAGACCATGAACGAAATCTTCCATATATCTCAACTGTGCTGTTATCACTCAGAATCATCTTATACTCTGCATCCTAAGGAGGTGGAGTTATAGGTAGATGAATCCTTTGAATATCATCTTGTTCATATCGTTAGTAGGATCAAGAAGGTTCTCCGAGGCCGGTTAGTTCCTTTAGTATGAGTGTTATGGTAGAATGGTTGTTTATAGGATGATACTTGGGAGTGGGAGGCCAATAGATAATCTGAAATTGTATATACATTTTGAATTAATTTAATTAAGTATTACTCATATTTTATTTGATAATGCACCAGGTATGTGTTTATTATTGAAAAGAATATGTTTCCAAGATTCCAAAGGAAAATCTGTAAAAAATGACCAAGAATGATCATTAAATTTCATGAAAATCACTTACACAATGTGTAGAAATTATTCACAACATGTCACAAGTCGTGAAACAAGTCATGAAGAAAATTCAATTCATGAAAATATTACATGATGTGAATATCCAATACACATCGTGTAATATTCAAAGACCACTTCCCGCTTAAAATTCCAATCTCGAGAAAAAGAATGTCATAAAGAACAGTTACACGTTGTGAGATGAGTAAAATCTCTGAATCTCAAAGATTTAGGTTGAGATTTACAAAAGATCCAAAATCCTCAGATAAAACCATGGATTGAGATTACACGACATGAGAAGTTTACACATCATGTAATATCTTGACTATTTAATTTCTAGCACGTGTACAACAACACATAACCTTTTCTCTTCTTAATTTTCACTTTCCCACTCTTGTTTTTATCCATTATCTTCTCTCTAAACACAACTCTAGATAATTATTTTTACTGTTTTGATTAAATCCAAGCATTGTTGATTTTTCTACATGCATTCTTCATCATCGTTTAGTATTCGACGTCCATTTACCATTGACTTTTTCATTAGATAGCGGCTTCACCATACATTCTTGCTTGTTTATTATTTCAAGTAAGTGGTTGATTTATTTATTTCTTATTTTTATTATGAACTAATTGATTATTGAAATATTTATTACAAACTTTCATATTTCAATTGTTTTCTTGATCTGCCAAGCATATCTATAATTGTTTCTTTAATATTGATTATTACCATCATGAGTGGCTAAACCGTTTAGGGTAAGGGTTTAGAGTAGGGGTGTTATGAAATTAATGAATTTCTAAATCATAACTTGGTAACCCTTAGGCTAGTAATTAGGTCACATAATAACTTTTTATTCAATTCTTTTAGGAAACCCTGACCATGGGGAGTTTAAATGAACTAACCTGACCTAATTGAAGTTAAGTAGGCTATGAATATTATCATGTGAAACTTTCTACCATAGAAGCTAGGATTAATGCATCTAGTTTGTTAGTTATATATGGACCAAGGAATAGTTACATCTTAGATATATCTAGTTTTTTTGACCATGATAAACTAGTGCTCTATGAACCTCTTTGCAACTAAAACCCCGTGACTATTCCAAGTTAGGACCAAGTTTATCCTTTTTACCTAAACCCCAAAAATGAACCTAATCCCTACCTTATTCCTAAATCTTAAACCAAAATCAATAGATTTAATAAAATCCTAAAACCAGACCAAATCAGGAGGACTCTTACACAAAGGGTTCAAATCCCTGGTTCCTTATCTACTAAAATGTTCATCGTGGGATTGACCCCACATTATCACTATATTATGTCATTGTAGAAAGTATAGTTTGGGATAAAAATAATTTCTAATATAACCATAGCCTACGTGAATTAACAACACATGTGGGTGCACCAAATTTTGGTTCTGTTTCTAGGTACCATTTTACTGTGCTTAGGTACAAGAACCTTCAGCACGAACCCCAGATTACCTCCCCCTCCCCCTTTCTCTTTTCATTCTTTCCTTTTTCTTTTGGAAACCACTATGTCCTTATTATTCTGGCCTAGTGCATGTGTTAGGACCCCTGACATGTTCAATAATACTTAATGTACAAGAACCACTTACCTTTGTACCCGAAATCTAAAGGTTCTTTTCTGTACGTCGCCGTTTAAGTATGGTAGACTGTAATAATCATGTAGGTCCTAACCCACCCAACATGAAATATGTGCCACCAAAACTTCAATGAGATCAACCCAACCTGCAACTAGAGAAAACCATTATGGATTAAGTCTTTCCATAAATCGATGGTGTTGCACCCAGTATTGTGCACCCTCCTATCCAGATACATACATTTTAAATCAAACCTAGACTCATTAGTATGATCCAAAACAAGGGTCTGTTCAGCGGACTTCGAAGTGAGGATCCTCATGAACACATCTCCAACTTCTTGGTAGTCTCCAATACCTTTCACAACCAGGGAGTATCCTCTTATGCAATCCAATTGTGAGTATTCCCATTCTACTTGTGCAATAGATCCCAAGGATTGGCTAAAAAGTCAATCTTCTGAGTTGATCACGACTTGGGATGAATTATCCAATAAGTTTATGGATAAATAGTTTCCACCTACATGAACTTGTAAACTTTGAAATAACATCCTAAATTTTGCTCAAATAGATAGATAATCATATTGGGAGTCTTGAGATTACTTTAAGGAACTTACTTTGAAATTCCCACATAATGTAATGGATGTGTGGCTCCAACTACAAACCATATAACAAGGTCTCCAACCAGCCGCTCATATAGTAGAATATGATTCTGCTGATGGAGGACTAATGTTGAAAACACCTAAAGTAGGAAGAACACTTTTAGATGAGGTCTCACATAATTCTAGTCATGATAGAGTGATCACATAAAGCCTAGACATAGAATCCACCAAGTTGAATAAAACACTCGTCTAACTGCACAAAATTGAGGCTTGGACTAAGAAGATGGAATCCATTCAGCTACATTTCGCACCACCTCCCCCTATTGATCTTATAATGGAGATTCAATCCTGTGAAATTTGTGCTGGCCCACACTTATATCAAGACTGAAAGGTATGAGTTGACGAAAAAAAACTAAGATTGTAATTACGTTAATTACAATCGAAAAAAAACAATACTAGAAACCATAACAATATTACCATCAAAGGTTAGATCAAAATACAAAACAAAACAATCAAGGGTATTGCCAATAGAGAAGTGTTCAAGCACTACTTAGAAACCTAGAACCACCTGGCTATCCACCCATGAATCCTGTTCCTATCCCACCTCAATAAGTACCCCAACAACCTTTCCCTCATAGAGGCTAGTAACAATTTCAACTTTCTCTACAAAGACCACCATATCTGTCTACAGTGCTTCAAAAAAATTTGGAAAATTTTCTCATAGACTTAATTCAAAAGGAATATTAGTGGATGGAAACCCAAGAAACAGAAATGAAAAATAAAAGGGCCACCCTTCGAAATCTCAAACATCAAATGGGTCAAATATCAAAGACCATGTTTGATAGATTTCCAGGTTTGCTGCCTGGTAATACTAAGACATACCCAAATTAAGATGCAAAGGTAGTGGTACTGAGGAGTGAAAAAAATTATAGATTTTTAACAACCATATGGAGGATAATACAAAAAGTCTGAGGAACCTAATAAATATTCAACCGTCATTGAAGAGGATAACAACAAAAGATAGAATCAAATTGATCAAGATAAACCTCTAGAATTACCACCTCCTATAAAAGGTTTGACACAAGAGAAATCTAAATAGGATATATACATTTCACCACCAGATTATAAAACACCTATCCCTTTTCCAAAAATAATTATACAAGGAAGGATTGAAGGAAAATATAATAATTTTTTGGAAATGTTCAAGTAATTGAACATCAACTCCCCTTTTGTTGAAGTGATTGCCCAAATGCCTACCTATGAAAAATTTCTCAAGAAAATGATTTCAAATAAGAGAAAAATGAAATAAATAGGATTCATTTCCCTAAATAAAGAATATTATTTTTTTTTCAGCAAAAAATTCCACAAAAAATGAGAGATCATGGAAGCTTCTCAATTCCATGCACCATAGGAGAATGAAACTTCGGAAGGGACCTATGAAGCTTAGGATCCAACATTAAACTCATTCCAATGTGTGTATTTTGCAATATGATAATAAATTAAATTAATATAACTATATTAACACTCTAATTAACTGACTGATTAGTTAAGTATCCTCAAAGGTTTATCGAGGACGTCCTATTCAAAATAAATAAATTCATTTTCCCAATAAACTTTATCATTTTGGACATAGAAGAATAAAGAGACGTTCCCATTATCTTAGGCCGACCATTTATAGTCATTGGGAAGGAATTTATTGATGTAAATCAAGGAATAATTATATTAAGAGTAAGTGATGAACAAGTAGTGTTCAACCTAGTGAAAGATGAAAAATAAACAAATGATTCTTTTGACTTCCAAGCTATCTTTCTCACTGAAGAGAAGATTGATTACATGGACATTGAGGATGATAGTGATGAATTATATCCCATTGAAGGAGAAGAGTATGAACTTAAGGAAATAAACTACACAAAACCACTTACAAGGAACACAATCCCTTATTTCACACCATCAATCATTCAGCCACCAATGCTAGAGCTGAAATCTCTCCCAATCAAACTCAAATATTCTTTTATAGAGACTAAAAATTCACTACCATTCATCATCAACTTAGAGATAACACAAACACAAGAGGTAAAGTTGATCAAAGTCCTAAAAATACATAAAAATTAAATTTCTTGGGGGTGGATGACATCAAAGGGACCAGTCCCACATTATGCACTCATGAAATTTTATTAGAAGAAAGCGATAAATACAAACATTATCCCCAGAGGCAACTCACCCCACCGATATTCCTTTACCCAGACCTCTCCTACCAGTAAAGGAGGAGATTTTTATTTGAGACTTCACACTAATACTGGGATGAGCAACTAATTTTTAAGCGTTGTGATGACGGCTTAATACGACACTACATCCCAGAAGATGAGATCCAAAGTGTGTTAGACATATTCCCCACATCACCAATTGGAGGGAATCATGGATCGGAACACACAGTATAAAAAATCCCACAAGGTGTAATTTTTTGGACTACACTTCACTAAGATGTAAGAAAATATTTTCAAAGTCGTGATTAGTGCCAATGAACTAGCACTATTGGGAAAAGAAATTAAATTCTCAAAAACATGATCATGGAAGTCAAACTCTTCGATGTATGGGGAATATATTTCATGGGGCTATTCCCCAATATACATGGAAATTTCTATATCCTTGTTGGCATTGACTACATATCAAAATGGGTAGAAGATGAAGCTACCACTCATGACACCACAAAATTAATCATGAAATTATTAAAGAAAAATATGTTTTCAAGATTTGGATTTCCCAGACTACTCATTAGTGATTGGGAAACCCATTTTAACAATATTTTTGTTAAATTACTATCGGGGAAGTACAAAATCAGATATAACACAGGTACTCCATACCACCCACAAATAATCAAGAAAGTTTAATTGTCAAACAGGGAAATCAAACAAATACATGAAAAGACCATAAACACAAATCAAAAGGTCTAGAGTCTAAAGTTAGATGATTCATTTTGGGTATACCACACTCCATAAAAAACACCCATCGAAACCACCCACTTCTGATTAGTCTATGACACACCTTTCCATTTTTCTGTAGAATTAGAGCATCTCTCATACTAGGAAATTAAGAAGTTGAATATGGATTTTCAAAAATTTGGGGAAGTTAGGATGCTCTAGTTAGATGAATTGGAAGAGATAAGAAAATATTTCTATGAAAATTCCAAGATTTATAAAGAGAAAACTAAGAAATGACATGATTAGTCCATCACGAGATGAATTTTTGTACCAGGGAATAAGGTCTTATTATTAAAATCACCATTAAAACCATTTCCTAGGAAGCTAAAATTAAGGTGGTCAGGACCCTTCGTGGTCGTACAAGTATTACACTATGGGAACATCAAAATTAAAAAAAAGAGGAGAACCCCCATTCAAATTCAATGGTCAATGATTAAATATTTATCAAGAACCATTTCGTGTGGGGCGTGTCATCACTTTGAAATTCATCTGAGCACTACTGAGTCAAGATCTTGATGTTAAACCAAGCGTTGACTGGGAGGTAACCTAGATATGTCACTGTAGGATAGAATATGATATAATAAGATTTAGTATATCTTGGGGGCATGACAAGATAAAAGGACCAGTATCTGGTTCAAAAATGTGCAACAATCCCCAATTACACATCGTGTAATCAACTTACACGACATGTATGGTTCACCACCTGAAATAATTTAATTCTTGAATTACATGAGATGTAACCAAATACATGTTTTGTAATTTCATATCTTATTTATGTCATGAAACCTAGGTTCACAACACTTACCCACTCTCCCACCACTCGCACCAGATGCACCCCTGTCAGATGACCCTCCTCTCGCCGTGCAACCCACCTCCTTTGGTCGTACCTCTCCCCTCTCCCACCCACCCCTCTCTTTCTCTCCTTATTCTCCAAATATTCCATGCCAGCAATGGAACACACAAAGATGGTACACACTCCTCCCGCTGATCCAGCGCCTGATCATGAGGATCCACCTCTGGTCAAGCACCGAAGGGGTGATGCACCTCCATCACCCACACTTCATCCTCCTCCATTGCTTATTTGTTCTCTACAGCACCGTCAGCCACCAAAAACTCCCATTCGATGTCCAATGAGTTGTAGAACACCGCTCACCCACACCTACACCCCATATTTCATTTTTCCAACCCAAAGCATCATGTGGGGTTAATCTTTTTGAAGCTGAAGCCCATGCAGACAAAAAAAACATTGGATTTGGTGGTTCTTTCCTACTTGCACATCAACCATTAGGTCCTTCACCTCATTGACCACCTGTGCATCACTTCCATTGTCGATGTTCATAAGGAGACCTACAATGATTTGTTCCTCAAGTTTCTAGCCACTTTTGAGGTGGTTGTCAACAACCACTGCTTCCAGCTAGGTGGAAGACCACACCATCTCTTCTTTGTAGAGTTTGGCATCAACCTCAGTCTTTATTATACCAACTTCACCACTTATAAGGTATTACTAAATCTGTAGCTTGATCCAAGAAATTTGGATGGAAAAAAATCTCTAGAGGATGATTGTTTGGGATGCTCATAGTGAGCCTGATCCTCGAAATACCAAATCCACATAGCTCAGAGGTGTAGTACTCCAGATTCTCCATCGGGCATTGAATCATACTTGGTTTTCTCATGAAGAGTCTCAAGGTATCATCAGCCAACTGGACATCCTCATCCTTATTGATGCCATGGGAGAAATTACCATCAATATGACATCACAGTTCACCTTTTACTTCAAGGAACATCTGTATCGGAAACACGATACACTAATGGGAGGATCCTTCATTACCCATTTGGTCTAGCATATTGGAATTTTCGATGCTTCCCTTCCCCTCATCTCTCTCATACTGATGGAGTCGATTGAATTCTTCCTACTGCATAACATTTAACTACTGATGAAGGATGGAAACATCTATCGATGGGCATCAGGATGCTTTGAGTCTACTGATGAGGCACTTGGAGATAATGCTGTTGGACCTAATACTACTCCTGCTATATCAATTCTAGACACCACACATACCACTTCTACCTCCAGCCTAACCCCTTATTCTACCAATACTATTACCACCCATGGAACCAACCATATTCCTTCCCCTTCCACCACCACATTTCCCACTATACCACCTACCCCATCTTATCCATAAGATCTCTAGGATATGCTCCTTTGCATCCTAGAGAATCTGTATCAGATTACCCACCATCTGGGTATACCATTTTCATAGTTTTATCTATTTACCACCCCTTCATGCCCATCCAACACTGCGGCTACTCCACCTACACATCCAGCAGGCCCATCATCCTCCACCGTCCCTGCACCCACCACCACCCCAACCAACCTTTCATCTGAGCTGAAAAATCCTAATACTCAGTAGGAATTTCTACAAGAGCAGGCCCGAAGAGGCAAGAGCATTTCTTGCCCTTAATATCCTGAGGTACCTTTCATTGATCCAGCTACCAAATCCACAAAACACCCAGGATCAGTAAATCACCACCGCCAGCCACTAAGACAGTTACCAACACCATGGAACCCCCTCCAACAGTTGATCCTCCAGCCACTTCCCCCATTGCTGCTATTGATTAGGTGGGTTAACTGCAAGCACCCTCTATTCAAGATATGACTTTAGATGAGCAGTTGGATGATTGATTTCTATTAGTATATCCCATTCCCATCCCCCATTTTTGTATTTTGTCCAGGTGATCTTATTTTTATACTGTCTGTATTCTATATTACTAATGTATCATGAAATTTATTATATACATGAGATACTAATTTTATATCACTATTTATTGGATTATTTTTCATTTCATCACACTATTATAGTAGCTATGTATAGCTATTCTACCTCTTCTTTGGTCATTGATGTGCCTATTCCATCAACATCTTCCCTTATACTATGGACGACTCAACATCTGGCTGATTTTGAGAGCCAACTTGAGGAGCTATCACCAGTGATCCATGATCAACAACCATCACCCCCACGAAAAGCACATATATTATTTGTTCCACACCAGATTCATTCTTAGTACACTCCATATGTGGTTAATCCTGCCAATAATCCACATGAACTCGATGACACAACCACCAGTTCTTATAGGCGATAGATGACTTCTAAGCAGATAGACTGCTCTTGACTGATTCTTTTGTCCATCCATATGGCTAATGATGACTTTGTTAGTGATTTATGGGAGGAAAACCATATTTAATTTTTTTTCTTTATTTTTTTTCTTGAACTTAAGATTTTCTATTTTTCTTTTAGTACCATTTTTATCACATGTCACTTTGAACTTCATTATACCCATAATTCTGCATGTATATGAGATACCTTTAATTACTATTCATTATGTGAACCTTTCCATATTACTACTTTCAAAATGTTTAAACTTGGTGGAATAATGTTTTATCTAGTGTAGGATTTGTCTTTATAACCCATTATGAAGATATACTAATTCAAAATCAAGATTCACTAAGTTTTCCCATGACATGAGACTCATTATAGGGAGATTTCGATTCCTTAACATTTATTTTCAAAATTTCCATTTAATTTTGTCTATAATATATGTGTGATATCTCCCCCATGGTACTTTCTAGGATAGTGTATACAATATCTCATTTTAAGTGCGGGGGAGTCTTTCTTGAGCTTCACTATCGATACACTTGGATTTTTACTTGTTTTCATTTATCTAGGAGACATTTTTCATTTTAAGCATGTTTTAAACCTGAAAAATCATTACACCCATTTAAATAAAATATAAAGTTATGTTAGAAATTTTTGAAATCCATTCTTTACTTCTACTTATATTTTTTGAATGATTGCTGAGTTTAGTAATTTAATTCAAATTCAAAATTTTTGAAATTGATTTTGATTGACTTATTACTTGATTTTATAGCCCGAGTAATTGCCAGTTTTTCTTGTATAGTCCCATTATTGATATGATTATGAGCCGATGATTTCATATTATTTTCTGATCATATTTCTTGAGTGATACTTGGGACATATAAACCTATCAGAGCTTTCATTGAGATCTTATTGAGTTCATGACTGAACAAATACAATTTTAAGATGATTGAGGAAATATTTTTTGATCCACTTTTTACTGATAACCACCTTAAATTTTTCCTTCATTTAGCCTATAGTTTCCATGAATGACCTATTTAAGATACAACTATTCCAAGAAGATTATCCATTCCTACCTTGCTATTGGTTTTATGCATGATTATACTTTAAAAAAATGTGGGGGAGTATTCAGCCGATGGACATGGGATGTTTTGATTGAGAAGATATATTGTGGTACTTATCCAACTTATTTTTTATGATCCATGTGTTATTTTTGTCATTCCATGACTCTCCTATTCATATGAAAAATAAAAAAATAAAAAGAAAAATATTTTGGTTTGTGTATTAGGAAGGTCAAAAATCACCATTTCTTGACCGATGAATCCCCTAAAGGATCATATGTGGCTAGGGTATGGATGTGAGATCTGGCCTAAACATGAATTTCGAAAAATAATTAAAAATAAAATAAAAATAAAGGAACGAGGTACATTTTTGATACATACTTGGTACACTCTTAGATCCAGTTTGATCTGTTTGAAGCACAGACACTATTTGATCTTGAAGGAACCACATCACTACACTATCACCAAATATCATGCATTAAAATTTAGATCTTACCTTCTTTTTGAGTCTGATTTTCACTTTCTTCCCACCTTCCCTCAGTCTCATATTTTTTTGAACCCTTTTTCCTAAAGCCCTCATGATTAATTTTATATTTGTATTTATGAATTAAAGATGATAGAACCGATGAAATCCTATGGTTAGGAACATGTATTCAAGGTATGAGCATAACTATAGTTACATTTTTACCCTAAGTGTTGAGATAAAATTCACTGTGAGGTAAATTAAAAAATGGGTATAGAATTTAAGAAACAGTTTTGAGATTATAATTAAAATATTGGGAATATAAATAAAGAACTAAACTATGAGGCATGGAATATTTTATCTGTAGGATTGATTCTAGATGATTTAATTTTTTTACTTAAACTTAGTTTTATTTTTTTGGTTTTAATAAATGTTTATTGTTTTAAAAAAAATTTCTTTTGAAACCCCTATTGAGATGTTTTTTTCTTGAGGACAAGAAATTGTTCAAGTGTGGGGGAATTTGATAAGTTGAAATTGTATATACATTTTGAATTCATTTAATTAAGGATTAATCATGTTTTATTAGATAATGCACCATGTATGTGTTGATTATTATAGAGAATAGGTTTCAAATATTCCAAAGGAAAATCTATGAAAACTGGCCTAGAATGATCATTACACATTGTGAAAATCACTTACACGATGTATAGAAATCATTCACAGCATGTCACAAGTCATGAAGCAATTTGTGAAGAAAATAGAAGTCATGAAAAGATTACACGATATGAATCTAAAATAAACATCATGTAAGATTCAAAGACTACTTCCTACTTAAAGTTCAAGTCATGAGAAGAAGCATGTTGTGAAGACCAGCTAAATATCATGAGATGAGTCAAATATCCAAATATTGAATATTTAGGATGAGATTCACACCAGATCCAAAATCCTTGGAGAAAACCATGGATCAAGATTACATTATGTGAGAAGTTTACACATCATGTAATATCTGAACTATTTACATTCCAGTGTGTGTATAACAACACATAACTTTTATCTTATCAATTTTCACTCACCCTATCTCATTTTCTCCCTTCTATTATATCCCAACTCAACTTTATACAATTTTTGTTATCATTTTGATTAAATCTAAGTGTTTTTTATTTTTTAACATGCGCTCTTCATTCTTTTCATCACCGTTTACCATTCGACGTTTGTTTACCATTGACATTTCCATTCTATAGTGGTTTTTCCATAAGTTATTGATCGTTTATTATTTCAAGTAAGTGGTCAATTGATTTATTGATTGTTTTCTTAATTCTTGAACCCTTTCTTGAAAACTGTCATATTTAAACTATTTTCTTGATCTACCCAACATGTCTATAATTGTTTCTTTAATCTTGATTATTACCACCATGAGAGGCTAAACCACTTAGGGCAAGGGTTGAAATTAGGGGAGTTTTGAACTTAATGAATCTATAAATCATAACTTGGTAACCCTAATTATAGTAATCAGTTCACATAAAAACTATTTATTCAATTATTTTATGAAACCCTAACCATGGGGAGTTTAAATGAATGAACCTGACCTGATTGGAGTCGATTAGGCAATGACCATTATCCTGTGGAACTTTCTACAATGGAAGATAGGTTTAATGCATCTAGGTTGTTAGATATATCCAAAATAAGGAATAGTTACATCTTAGATAGATCTAGTTGGTTTGACCATGATCAACTAGTTCTTTATGCACCACTTCATAACCTAAGACCTAGGACTATTCCAAATTAGGATTAAGTTTATCCTTTTTACATGAACCCCAAAATTGGCCCCAATCTCTAAATTCTTCCTAAATATTAAACCAAACTCAATAGATTTAATCAAATCCCAAACCCAAACCAAATCATGAGGACTCCTATACAAAGGGTTTGAAGTACAGGTTCCTTGTATGCCAAAATGTTCCTCGTGGGATTGACCCCACACTATCACCATACTACGTCATTGTGGAAAGTGTAGTTTGGAATAAAAATAAATTTTAATCTAACTGTAGCCCATGTGAATTAAATGATGAATGCAGGTGCGTCACCGATGAATGTGATTAGTGGAAATAGTTTTTCTTAGAGGATTATTGACCACCCTTAAGAGTGAAATTCAGGGGAAAACTGCTTTGAGGGGGGAAGATTGTATGATTCCAAGTTTTCCTATAAGGTACATATATTCTATTTTTCAATTAAAATGATTGTTTATGTCCTAATATGGGTACCCAATATGATCATGGGTGTATTAGGGGTATCTGAGTCTTTTTTAGTGCCAGAATCCATGCTTTTTGGAAAATTAAGGTTGGCCTCACGGTTAGTAGAAACTATGAGGGACAAGACATACATTTTTTCTAACCATTAAAGGCCTAAATAGAGGGATAAGGATCCCACACGGATTAAATAAACTGTGTGGGAGGAGGCATACACACATGAAAGGGCCTCTACAGTTTTTGACAGAGCCTAAGATATGGTTTGTGCATGGTTTGGAAAACTATGCACACTAACCATGTAAGGTTCCCCCTTAATATAGTGGAGGTCACATAGTTGGCGCACAGTTTGGCCAACCATGCGACCTATTATTTTTGGGTGAAATTACAATTTTTCCCTTGAAAATATTTTAAACACTACTAGAAAAATGATATATAGCCACAGATCTATAGCCACCATTTTATAGACCCATGTATATAGATTAATTTATAGCCACACTTGAATTATAATTGTGGATATATGGTTATTTGAAGCCATGGTTCCGTGGCACTAGCTTCACTCCGTTGCGAGACTCTTTCTTCTCCCAGACCCCCTCCCCATTACCCTCACGACCTCTCCTCACTGTGACCATCCTCCACCCCGCGACCTCTCCTCTCGGAGGCTCTCCTCCCATTACCCTCACGACCTCTCCTCTCTATGGCCCTCCTCCACCCTCACAAGCTCTCCTCTCAATGTACCTCCTCCCCTAACGCTACCTCCCAATGTGGCCACCCCTTCACGAGCTCTCCTATTCTCGACCCTCCTTTCCCGACACTGTCATCCAACATGGACACTCCACTTACCCACTGACATTGATCCCATGAGGCCTCCCCACATCCTCCTTCAGTGCGCCAACCAATCTAGCCTCGCAAAACCCTAACACATTTCTGACAAACTTCAGTTCATCGCAAATTTCTATTCTATCCCGTCGACCTATCCTCACGCATAGAAGCATCCACATCATGATGTGTTTCTAAAGATATCTCCTTGATTGGGACATCGATGGATGAAAAATAAAGGTATGTTAACTTATAGGTTCTTTAAACCCCTTTAGATATTAGATCATATTTTAGAAACAACTTAAATATTGGATTTTTCTCCCCAGTTCAATGCTACGATGAATGTGTTTCTTATTTTTAAAAAAAGGAGATGTATACTTGATCCTAATCATGTTATTCAGTTTGATAATTTTGAGTTGGAAGCTAGTGGTTCCTATATGGAATGATTAGTTCGTATCATCAAATAACATGAGAAGGTTTTATAAGGGATGATCATATTGATAGTTAAAGAATAGAGATTGTTTTTATAGCTTCATAATGAAACTTATAAGCATGTATTTTTAATTATTTTTCAATGTACATAGTTTTTCTCTTAAGAATATCATTAATGATTCTTGGTGAGGGGAAGCCTAGTGATGGGAAATTTATAAGGAATCTCATCATTATGAGTTATTAATTCTGTTAATTTTAAGTGTGATATTATTAAAATGGATAAACATGGAATTTTAGGGGGTTTAAGAAGGATCTAAGAAGGGTAAAAGGAATTTGGTGTTAAAAAGGTAAGGTGTTTGGTGTAGGTGTAGAAATAAATACCTAGTAGTCTGGTACCAAGTATTTAGCACTGTTAGGTATAACCATCAGCAACCACTGGTGTAACCACTATACACCTAGTGCCTTATACTAGGCACCTAGTAAGACACAAATGAGTTTTTTTAAATAGGGGTTAAAATAGAAATTTTACATTATATAATTAACCCTTAAAACACCCTTTATTGGGATTTCATTGTGATTATCATTTTGTAACACCCTTGAGAGGTTATCCTTCATCGTTCTCCATCTCCCATTGACCCTACATTTGATTCTTATCTAAACTCATCATAGAATTTTTGAAAATCCCATAACACAATAGATCTAAGGTTGGGAATCCATTGTTTTATTTATTTTACTACTCTTCATGTGAACTGAGGGTGAGTCCCTAAATTCCTCAATTGTCAAGGTTTTGAATTCTTGTTTTCCTTTCATTATTCTTACACTGAATGGTAGGATGGGGTGTTAATTAATGATTTTAAGGTAAGGAAATACTCTAAATTTATATTTTTATTTCTTACATATATAATGGGTTAAATACTAGATTACATTTGTCCTAGGTTTTCTAAATATTATTAGGAGTTTCATATCCTCATTATAATGATGCTTGGGTTATTCTATAATGTTCAAAAAATCATAATGCCTAGTTAAGCCTTGGTACAAGTTTTTTTTGAGTAAAATAAAATAAAAGGGGGATGAGAAGATCATGAGGATGAAATTATTGATAAATGAAAGAACCTAACAAGTTTTTCGAGAATAATCTAGATGAATTTGGGTTGATGCTTGAGTTATTAAGTCTAAATTATTGAGATTAGAGCTATTTTTGTGAGATGTTGATATTAATGACTGATACAAAGAGAACTTGTTGAGATGGAAGGCTAGTAATTTACTCAAGCCTGAAAAGAGAGATATTATAAGTCTCTTAAATCTGGAATTGAAGAATTCAGAGGATGCATATGCTAAACTCCAATGATCAATACATCAAAAAAGAACTATCAATTCATTATTGAGAAGAAGGATGAAGAGATGATCTAGAAGTGATGAAGGCTTTGACTAAAAATAATCATCGTTTTGAAATTACAATTGCATCAAATCCAAAATGAGGACATCCTCACAACTTATTGATACTGTGTTTTAAAATAGCCAAGAAGATTAATATGAAGTGGTTGTATAGAGAGCATTTTGAGATGAAGAAATAATTGGTATCAATATAAAGTAATAATAATAGTGTGTTAAGATAGTGATGAGGAGTTACAACCTACCTAGTTCTGATGAAGAATATAAAGGGAAGAAGAAATATAAGAGGAAGATTTCCTTTGAGTTTTAGAATCCAGTGAATAAGTTTTGAAGAATTGGTAAGTGAGAATAAAAATAAAGACCAAGTTTGATGTGTTTCTTTATGATTCGTTGAATACTTTGTTTGAGGAAGAAGATTATTTTTGTGATATAGTAACATCTTGGATAGTATTTGTGATCTACTCCAAATATGGAAAGAATATGAGATGATGAGCTAGTGTGATGCTAGTTTGAAGAATGTGGGATGCAGTATAATGCTCTTTTCACTTGTTTTATGGAATATCATGGGTTTTTTCAGGTATGGAAAATCCTTTTGTTTATGTTTTTTATCATCTGGTTGATAATTTTTATCTTTTGGGAATTTTGGATCTTTGAAAGAGATACAACACTACTACTGTAGCAGCTCATTATGTGAATGAGGGGTTAATTCCCTGAATTCTCATGGATTCTCTAGACAAAGAGACCTAAGTTAGGTAACCTCAGTCTCAAGGCTTCTTTAAAGTTCCTCATTCATGTCAATTATTAAAATAAACATACCCCACTTAATTTTAGGATTTTATTTTCTCACTCAAGAATGATAGAATACGAATCCATACCATTTTAATGAAGCTTTTCAGAGCACTGTTGATTTACATGATTTTAATAGGTTATGGTAGCTTCTCAAGGTTTTCTCCACCTTTATCCCCCACAAGGAGAAACTATAAATTATCTTCATAAATGTGTATCTCTTATATAGATAAATTTTAGGATATACCATATTGAGAATTCACTAAAATGGATTACTTGAAGTAACATTCTAGATTTTATAGCTTATAAAATTTCTCGAGTTCTCTCTATGAGATCTAGATTCACCTTCAATTCCATTCATGGTTAGAACATAAATACAATATAAAATATAATAATGTGTTACCATTTGTTCCTTAGTGTGAACAAAAAGGTTGGGAATGTTTTATCAACCAAGTTTCCCCTTTCTTAATGCTTTCACAGTTTTATTCCAGATTTGTTTTTTTCTTTTTGGAGCCTGGATTTCTTCATTGTTTCAACTTATTTATGTGATATGTTCTTATTTTCATAAACCTTCAAGGCACATGCATCACATAATGTAATATTTATCTTCTTTAGGGATTTTTATTATACTAGTAACCTTATTAATCAATTGTTGGTACTATATCCATCCATATTACTTGTTCTATAAAGTTTTAGATAAACTTTGGGGTATTTATTTATTTAACGCCTCTCAAGAAATTTTACTTCTTCATAATGAATTTCATCATTTCTTTTGGAAACATCTTTTATAAATTCTTACTTTATAATTATTTCTTTTTTTCCAAATAGACGAGACATACTACCATGAACTCCTTAGGTACACATTGTAATTTCCACATGGCTTCTTATGATTTATTTTCACCAAACTAGTTCATTTGTATTCTCCTTGGAAAAATATTCTATTATACTATTTCTTGCCTCTATTTTCACATACAAGCAAGTCTTGTTTGCATGAATCTAAGTTTTTATCCTTATTCCATGATAGAAGAAACTGATACTTTTATATTTAGAAATTATCTTAGACTTCTTAGGTTTATTACCCAATGATATATGATCATACTTCTTTGAAAACTTCTTGGGAATAGTGTTTCCAACTTCATTTTTTTAAAATTTTCCAAAGGAAGACTTTCTTCCATTTTTCATCATAAATGTTCTTCATTATCCATTTGTTTTTAATGCATTCTTATATGAGAATTACCCATTATAGTGACCACACTAAATTTCAATACAATATAGATCTTAAATATGTTTAAATATGTTATAGGTAGATAAATACTTTCAGTTTAATTTCTAAATTCTAAAATGATCTTGATTTTATCCCCCTTGACTTGGGAACTTTGAAATTTTCAAGAATTGATATATTATACCAACAATATAATGATCTATTACCAAACTTATAATAATACTAGCAATTACCTACAAACTTTTTTTACATTCTTTAGAGTACATACTATCCATAATTTTTAGAATTAAAGCTTTCTATTTTTAACCCTTATTATCAATTAATTGGGGGGGTTGGTGCAGGGTGGGGGTGGGGTTGGGGGGCTGGTGCGGGGGGGGGGGGGGTTGGGGGGGCTGATGCGGGGGGGGGGGGGGGTGTAGGGGGGTTTGTGAAATGGTGCAGGGTGGGGGGGGGGGGTTCTGGTGCAGGGTGGAGGCGATGCAGTTTGGGGGGGGGGTGGTGCAGGGGGGTTGGTGCATTGGAGGGGGGGAGGTTGGGGGAGGGGGGGGGGGGCTAGTGCAGGGGGTTAGTGCAGGGTGTGTGTGTGTGTGGGGGGGGGGGGTACTAGGGGATGATGCATGGGGTGGGGTAGGGGAGAAAAAAGTCTTGTACTTGATTTTTTTGATGTGGTTGTTGAGTTGAAGGCAAATTTATAAAATTTATTGAAAATCAGGTTTTACATCCTCTCGAGTAAAACTTGAAAATTTGAATTGAAAATAAGTCTAAAGTATGAGATTAAAATGCCCTTGGGTTGAAGTTTTTTTATTCAATTAGATTTTTTTCAAGGAGATTAATATAGTTATGCAAAGGTAAAGTATTTGGTGATGGAATGAGTATCCACCCACTAAATATGAATAATTTACTTCCATGATGAATACATGGAAAAGTAAACAACACTAGAAAATTGTAGATATGGTCCTAAAGTTTTATGAAAAGTATTGAAGTGTGAAAATTCTTATCTATAATAATTTTAATGGAAGAGTTGGTAATGGAAGATAACCATTGACTTATGTACATACTAGATAACTTTTAAAGTTGTTATTACTAAGGTTTTAATAAGTTCAATGGCTATAGGATACTAGCCTAGATTTAAAGAATCCATCCATAGAGTACTTAGTATGTTGGTTACTAAAATATTTTTTTAATATATCTTAAATGATTCTTTAAATGGATGAAGTGAAATATTGAAATTTAGGGTTAGTGGAGCTCATTGAAATACTCTACTTGAGTAGTTACATGATGATAAGGTCTTTTGAAACTTTTTTGAAGGATTTTGGATTTATTTTAATAATTCATATAATTATTTGGAGAAATTATGAGGTGATTTGAAATCCTTGAGTAGGTTTATAGTAGATTTGAAGAAGTTATAGAGTAATCTGAAGAAGCATATAATATTAGGAAGAAAATCAAAAAATTAAAAAATGCATGAATTCTACATTGAGTGGAACAAATTTATCTTGTGTATCAATTTGGAAGTCCCAACATTTGACTTTGTGTGCCAATACATATAAATTTTCTACCAAGCGTATGAATTTGAAAGTCCCGCTGTATGAGGGAAATTGAAAAAATGAATTTTCATTACATTATAAATTAAAGAAGGTTTTTTTCAACTCATATGATGAGGGAATTTGAACAAAACTCCTTTATTAATGATCATGTTATTTAGTATTGGGATGTACATATAAATTTGAATATTATTTTTTTCATTGTTGGTTATGGATTCATGTATCATTTATCATATACCTTCGAAACACTAATCACATATATATAATAAGTCGTCATATCTCATTTCTTTTCCCACTATTTTCTTACAGGTGGTTTCTTATGATGAGGTAGTTCTATCCACAACCATCAAAGATAGTGAGTTCAACATCATATCTAGGTAAGGTTTATTCCGTTTTTATTCATTGGCCCAATTTTAATTAGGGATTTTTTGTTTTTTGGGTTCCTTATATTTTTGTAGTGCATTTTTGGATATCGTTGAGGTGGATTCGAGTCGCCGTTGATGAAGACTTACATGTGTATGCATAGGTAGACATATACATATATAAGTTCCCCCTTTATATATATTCACTCATGGAAGTATGAATATATATATTGGGGCTAGGTGTGCTTATATATAGATATGAAAAATGCATACATGTGTAAGTGTAAAGGGGTATATTCAAGTATAAACATATATCTAAGGACCCCATTGTGTATATTTGGCTATGAAAATATGTACATAGGGGCTGTGTGTCCTTATATATATGTGAATTTACATATGTGTGCAAGTTAAAAAAAGGAATATTCGAGTCATCGTCGTCAAAAGTAGTGTGCCTTGAGGTTGAGGTAGGTTCCCTCTACCTAACCCTTTAATTTTAATTCTATAATTTCTTGATTGTTTTTTAAAAACTTGTTTCCATAATTTCTTGATTGTTTTAAAAACTAGTTTTATAATAACCACTATCTTTGTCAAGGAAATATCTATTTATGAGTTCCAAGTGTATGAGATTACTAGTTTATGTAATGTCCTCTCCTATAGTCTTAAAATAGGAAAAACCATTATATTTTCTCTTGTGTAGCCTAATGTGTAGAAAGGACACTAATCTAAGGACAACACATAACTTGATTCATGTTATCATAGGATAAAAAATTATATCTAGATCTAAATTCTCTAATCATATTGTGAATAAAACATTTATTACATTCCCAATACCATTTAAGAATTTAGGCCTAACACTTAAGGATGGGTTCTCCCCTATTATCCTAGTGTTATGATGTCAAAAGACTTCAGTGCAGGGGGATGTGTAGGGGGTGCATGGGGTTTGCTGGGGGTAGGGGGAGGGGGGTGTGCCGAGTTATGTTGTAAGGGGGTAGAAGGAGGGTACAGGGGGTGAAAGGGGTGTGTGTGTGTGGGGGGGGGGGGGGTATAGGGGGTGCATGGGGTGTGCAGGGGGGTGTGCAAGGGAGTGGGTAGGGGGAAAGGTGGTGTGTTGGGTTCTGTTGCAATGGGCAGGGAGAGAGTGCAGGAAGGGGGTGTCCAGAAGGTGCATGGGGTGTGTGGGGGGGGGGTGCAGGGTGTGTCTGCATGGTGGGGGGGGGGGTGTTGGGGGCATGGGGAGGGGGGTGTACGGAGTTTTGTTGAAAGGGGAAGGGGGAGGGTGCAGGGGGTGCATGTGGTGTGCGGGGGGGGGGGGGGGGGGTGTTGGTTCTGTTGTAAGGGGGAGGGGGTGTGCAGGGGGTGAATGGGGTGGGTAGGGTGTGTGCAGGGTGGGGGGAGGGGGTGTGATGGGTTCTGTTGTAAGGGGCAGGGGGAGGGTATAGGGGGTGCATGTGGTGTGCAGGGGGGGCATGAGGCAGGGGGTGTGCTGGGTTCTATTGCAAGGGGGAGGGGGGTGATGGGTTCTGTCTCAAGGGGCAGGGGGAGGGTTATGTATAGATATGACTCATGTATAAAATTAAACAACATCATCTAGGGGATAGACCTATAAAGGAATAATAGGCATGAATGAAGAGGTATGATCCCTGAGACAAAATGGGGGATTTGGTTTGAATTTATGGTTGGGACCAATCCAGGATATCCATGTGTCACTAGGTATCCTATGATAATATGAACCAAGATACATATAGTTCTTGGATCAAATAACAAACCATCCTAGAGCAGAGTCTGATCTTAGAAAACCCAACATGAATTAGAAAACTATACACTGGGAAACAGTTGGATATTGGTAGAATTTGAGGTTGAGCATATGATAGGAGGTCCATGAAGCACTACATATCCCAAGTAATAGAAATCAACCCAAATATAGTTCTTAGATACATGGGATCATTTTATCTAGTTTTGGATAGTAAATGGAGGAATAGAACATGCACTAAGAATTATTACATAGATCTGACTCTCATGTAAAGAGAGCGGGTCTCACTAATAGACCAAACTAATTAGTTTGATAGTTAAAGTTTGGTGGATAATATATCACAATGTTTAGTCCATCACGAGATGAATTTTTGTACCAGGGAATAAGGTCTTATTATTAAAATCACCATTAAAACCATTTCCTAGGAAGCTAAAATTAAGGTGGTCAGGACCCTTCGTGGTCGTACAAGTATTACACTATGGGAACATCAAAATTAAAAAAAAGAGGAGAACCCCCATTCAAATTCAATGGTCAATGATTAAATATTTATCAAGAACCATTTCGTGTGGGGCGTGTCATCACTTTGAAATTCATCTGAGCACTACTGAGTCAAGATCTTGATGTTAAACCAAGCGTTGACTGGGAGGTAACCTAGATATGTCACTGTAGGATAGAATATGATATAATAAGATTTAGTATATCTTGGGGGCATGACAAGATAAAAGGACCAGTATCTGGTTCAAAAATGTGCAACAATCCCCAATTACACATCGTGTAATCAACTTACACGACATGTATGGTTCACCACCTGAAATAATTTAATTCTTGAATTACATGAGATGTAACCAAATACATGTTTTGTAATTTCATATCTTATTTATGTCATGAAACCTAGGTTCACAACACTTACCCACTCTCCCACCACTCGCACCAGATGCACCCCTGTCAGATGACCCTCCTCTCGCCGTGCAACCCACCTCCTTTGGTCGTACCTCTCCCCTCTCCCACCCACCCCTCTCTTTCTCTCCTTATTCTCCAAATATTCCATGCCAGCAATGGAACACACAAAGATGGTACACACTCCTCCCGCTGATCCAGCGCCTGATCATGAGGATCCACCTCTGGTCAAGCACCGAAGGGGTGATGCACCTCCATCACCCACACTTCATCCTCCTCCATTGCTTATTTGTTCTCTACAGCACCGTCAGCCACCAAAAACTCCCATTCGATGTCCAATGAGTTGTAGAACACCGCTCACCCACACCTACACCCCATATTTCATTTTTCCAACCCAAAGCATCATGTGGGGTTAATCTTTTTGAAGCTGAAGCCCATGCAGACAAAAAAAACATTGGATTTGGTGGTTCTTTCCTACTTGCACATCAACCATTAGGTCCTTCACCTCATTGACCACCTGTGCATCACTTCCATTGTCGATGTTCATAAGGAGACCTACAATGATTTGTTCCTCAAGTTTCTAGCCACTTTTGAGGTGGTTGTCAACAACCACTGCTTCCAGCTAGGTGGAAGACCACACCATCTCTTCTTTGTAGAGTTTGGCATCAACCTCAGTCTTTATTATACCAACTTCACCACTTATAAGGTATTACTAAATCTGTAGCTTGATCCAAGAAATTTGGATGGAAAAAAATCTCTAGAGGATGATTGTTTGGGATGCTCATAGTGAGCCTGATCCTCGAAATACCAAATCCACATAGCTCAGAGGTGTAGTACTCCAGATTCTCCATCGGGCATTGAATCATACTTGGTTTTCTCATGAAGAGTCTCAAGGTATCATCAGCCAACTGGACATCCTCATCCTTATTGATGCCATGGGAGAAATTACCATCAATATGACATCACAGTTCACCTTTTACTTCAAGGAACATCTGTATCGGAAACACGATACACTAATGGGAGGATCCTTCATTACCCATTTGGTCTAGCATATTGGAATTTTCGATGCTTCCCTTCCCCTCATCTCTCTCATACTGATGGAGTCGATTGAATTCTTCCTACTGCATAACATTTAACTACTGATGAAGGATGGAAACATCTATCGATGGGCATCAGGATGCTTTGAGTCTACTGATGAGGCACTTGGAGATAATGCTGTTGGACCTAATACTACTCCTGCTATATCAATTCTAGACACCACACATACCACTTCTACCTCCAGCCTAACCCCTTATTCTACCAATACTATTACCACCCATGGAACCAACCATATTCCTTCCCCTTCCACCACCACATTTCCCACTATACCACCTACCCCATCTTATCCATAAGATCTCTAGGATATGCTCCTTTGCATCCTAGAGAATCTGTATCAGATTACCCACCATCTGGGTATACCATTTTCATAGTTTTATCTATTTACCACCCCTTCATGCCCATCCAACACTGCGGCTACTCCACCTACACATCCAGCAGGCCCATCATCCTCCACCGTCCCTGCACCCACCACCACCCCAACCAACCTTTCATCTGAGCTGAAAAATCCTAATACTCAGTAGGAATTTCTACAAGAGCAGGCCCGAAGAGGCAAGAGCATTTCTTGCCCTTAATATCCTGAGGTACCTTTCATTGATCCAGCTACCAAATCCACAAAACACCCAGGATCAGTAAATCACCACCGCCAGCCACTAAGACAGTTACCAACACCATGGAACCCCCTCCAACAGTTGATCCTCCAGCCACTTCCCCCATTGCTGCTATTGATTAGGTGGGTTAACTGCAAGCACCCTCTATTCAAGATATGACTTTAGATGAGCAGTTGGATGATTGATTTCTATTAGTATATCCCATTCCCATCCCCCATTTTTGTATTTTGTCCAGGTGATCTTATTTTTATACTGTCTGTATTCTATATTACTAATGTATCATGAAATTTATTATATACATGAGATACTAATTTTATATCACTATTTATTGGATTATTTTTCATTTCATCACACTATTATAGTAGCTATGTATAGCTATTCTACCTCTTCTTTGGTCATTGATGTGCCTATTCCATCAACATCTTCCCTTATACTATGGACGACTCAACATCTGGCTGATTTTGAGAGCCAACTTGAGGAGCTATCACCAGTGATCCATGATCAACAACCATCACCCCCACGAAAAGCACATATATTATTTGTTCCACACCAGATTCATTCTTAGTACACTCCATATGTGGTTAATCCTGCCAATAATCCACATGAACTCGATGACACAACCACCAGTTCTTATAGGCGATAGATGACTTCTAAGCAGATAGACTGCTCTTGACTGATTCTTTTGTCCATCCATATGGCTAATGATGACTTTGTTAGTGATTTATGGGAGGAAAACCATATTTAATTTTTTTTCTTTATTTTTTTTCTTGAACTTAAGATTTTCTATTTTTCTTTTAGTACCATTTTTATCACATGTCACTTTGAACTTCATTATACCCATAATTCTGCATGTATATGAGATACCTTTAATTACTATTCATTATGTGAACCTTTCCATATTACTACTTTCAAAATGTTTAAACTTGGTGGAATAATGTTTTATCTAGTGTAGGATTTGTCTTTATAACCCATTATGAAGATATACTAATTCAAAATCAAGATTCACTAAGTTTTCCCATGACATGAGACTCATTATAGGGAGATTTCGATTCCTTAACATTTATTTTCAAAATTTCCATTTAATTTTGTCTATAATATATGTGTGATATCTCCCCCATGGTACTTTCTAGGATAGTGTATACAATATCTCATTTTAAGTGCGGGGGAGTCTTTCTTGAGCTTCACTATCGATACACTTGGATTTTTACTTGTTTTCATTTATCTAGGAGACATTTTTCATTTTAAGCATGTTTTAAACCTGAAAAATCATTACACCCATTTAAATAAAATATAAAGTTATGTTAGAAATTTTTGAAATCCATTCTTTACTTCTACTTATATTTTTTGAATGATTGCTGAGTTTAGTAATTTAATTCAAATTCAAAATTTTTGAAATTGATTTTGATTGACTTATTACTTGATTTTATAGCCCGAGTAATTGCCAGTTTTTCTTGTATAGTCCCATTATTGATATGATTATGAGCCGATGATTTCATATTATTTTCTGATCATATTTCTTGAGTGATACTTGGGACATATAAACCTATCAGAGCTTTCATTGAGATCTTATTGAGTTCATGACTGAACAAATACAATTTTAAGATGATTGAGGAAATATTTTTTGATCCACTTTTTACTGATAACCACCTTAAATTTTTCCTTCATTTAGCCTATAGTTTCCATGAATGACCTATTTAAGATACAACTATTCCAAGAAGATTATCCATTCCTACCTTGCTATTGGTTTTATGCATGATTATACTTTAAAAAAATGTGGGGGAGTATTCAGCCGATGGACATGGGATGTTTTGATTGAGAAGATATATTGTGGTACTTATCCAACTTATTTTTTATGATCCATGTGTTATTTTTGTCATTCCATGACTCTCCTATTCATATGAAAAATAAAAAAATAAAAAGAAAAATATTTTGGTTTGTGTATTAGGAAGGTCAAAAATCACCATTTCTTGACCGATGAATCCCCTAAAGGATCATATGTGGCTAGGGTATGGATGTGAGATCTGGCCTAAACATGAATTTCGAAAAATAATTAAAAATAAAATAAAAATAAAGGAACGAGGTACATTTTTGATACATACTTGGTACACTCTTAGATCCAGTTTGATCTGTTTGAAGCACAGACACTATTTGATCTTGAAGGAACCACATCACTACACTATCACCAAATATCATGCATTAAAATTTAGATCTTACCTTCTTTTTGAGTCTGATTTTCACTTTCTTCCCACCTTCCCTCAGTCTCATATTTTTTTGAACCCTTTTTCCTAAAGCCCTCATGATTAATTTTATATTTGTATTTATGAATTAAAGATGATAGAACCGATGAAATCCTATGGTTAGGAACATGTATTCAAGGTATGAGCATAACTATAGTTACATTTTTACCCTAAGTGTTGAGATAAAATTCACTGTGAGGTAAATTAAAAAATGGGTATAGAATTTAAGAAACAGTTTTGAGATTATAATTAAAATATTGGGAATATAAATAAAGAACTAAACTATGAGGCATGGAATATTTTATCTGTAGGATTGATTCTAGATGATTTAATTTTTTTACTTAAACTTAGTTTTATTTTTTTGGTTTTAATAAATGTTTATTGTTTTAAAAAAAATTTCTTTTGAAACCCCTATTGAGATGTTTTTTTCTTGAGGACAAGAAATTGTTCAAGTGTGGGGGAATTTGATAAGTTGAAATTGTATATACATTTTGAATTCATTTAATTAAGGATTAATCATGTTTTATTAGATAATGCACCATGTATGTGTTGATTATTATAGAGAATAGGTTTCAAATATTCCAAAGGAAAATCTATGAAAACTGGCCTAGAATGATCATTACACATTGTGAAAATCACTTACACGATGTATAGAAATCATTCACAGCATGTCACAAGTCATGAAGCAATTTGTGAAGAAAATAGAAGTCATGAAAAGATTACACGATATGAATCTAAAATAAACATCATGTAAGATTCAAAGACTACTTCCTACTTAAAGTTCAAGTCATGAGAAGAAGCATGTTGTGAAGACCAGCTAAATATCATGAGATGAGTCAAATATCCAAATATTGAATATTTAGGATGAGATTCACACCAGATCCAAAATCCTTGGAGAAAACCATGGATCAAGATTACATTATGTGAGAAGTTTACACATCATGTAATATCTGAACTATTTACATTCCAGTGTGTGTATAACAACACATAACTTTTATCTTATCAATTTTCACTCACCCTATCTCATTTTCTCCCTTCTATTATATCCCAACTCAACTTTATACAATTTTTGTTATCATTTTGATTAAATCTAAGTGTTTTTTATTTTTTAACATGCGCTCTTCATTCTTTTCATCACCGTTTACCATTCGACGTTTGTTTACCATTGACATTTCCATTCTATAGTGGTTTTTCCATAAGTTATTGATCGTTTATTATTTCAAGTAAGTGGTCAATTGATTTATTGATTGTTTTCTTAATTCTTGAACCCTTTCTTGAAAACTGTCATATTTAAACTATTTTCTTGATCTACCCAACATGTCTATAATTGTTTCTTTAATCTTGATTATTACCACCATGAGAGGCTAAACCACTTAGGGCAAGGGTTGAAATTAGGGGAGTTTTGAACTTAATGAATCTATAAATCATAACTTGGTAACCCTAATTATAGTAATCAGTTCACATAAAAACTATTTATTCAATTATTTTATGAAACCCTAACCATGGGGAGTTTAAATGAATGAACCTGACCTGATTGGAGTCGATTAGGCAATGACCATTATCCTGTGGAACTTTCTACAATGGAAGATAGGTTTAATGCATCTAGGTTGTTAGATATATCCAAAATAAGGAATAGTTACATCTTAGATAGATCTAGTTGGTTTGACCATGATCAACTAGTTCTTTATGCACCACTTCATAACCTAAGACCTAGGACTATTCCAAATTAGGATTAAGTTTATCCTTTTTACATGAACCCCAAAATTGGCCCCAATCTCTAAATTCTTCCTAAATATTAAACCAAACTCAATAGATTTAATCAAATCCCAAACCCAAACCAAATCATGAGGACTCCTATACAAAGGGTTTGAAGTACAGGTTCCTTGTATGCCAAAATGTTCCTCGTGGGATTGACCCCACACTATCACCATACTACGTCATTGTGGAAAGTGTAGTTTGGAATAAAAATAAATTTTAATCTAACTGTAGCCCATGTGAATTAAATGATGAATGCAGGTGCGTCACCGATGAATGTGATTAGTGGAAATAGTTTTTCTTAGAGGATTATTGACCACCCTTAAGAGTGAAATTCAGGGGAAAACTGCTTTGAGGGGGGAAGATTGTATGATTCCAAGTTTTCCTATAAGGTACATATATTCTATTTTTCAATTAAAATGATTGTTTATGTCCTAATATGGGTACCCAATATGATCATGGGTGTATTAGGGGTATCTGAGTCTTTTTTAGTGCCAGAATCCATGCTTTTTGGAAAATTAAGGTTGGCCTCACGGTTAGTAGAAACTATGAGGGACAAGACATACATTTTTTCTAACCATTAAAGGCCTAAATAGAGGGATAAGGATCCCACACGGATTAAATAAACTGTGTGGGAGGAGGCATACACACATGAAAGGGCCTCTACAGTTTTTGACAGAGCCTAAGATATGGTTTGTGCATGGTTTGGAAAACTATGCACACTAACCATGTAAGGTTCCCCCTTAATATAGTGGAGGTCACATAGTTGGCACACAGTTTGGCCAACCATGCGACCTATTATTTTTGGGTGAAATTACAATTTTTCCCTTGAAAATATTTTAAACACTACTAGAAAAATGATATATAGCCACAGATCTATAGCCACCATTTTATAGACCCATGTATATAGATTAATTTATAGCCACACTTGAATTATAATTGTGGATATATGGTTATTTGAAGCCATGGTTCCGTGGCACTAGCTTCACTCCGTTGCGAGACTCTTTCTTCTCCCAGACCCCCTCCCCATTACCCTCACGACCTCTCCTCACTGTGACCATCCTCCACCCCGCGACCTCTCCTCTCGGAGGCTCTCCTCCCATTACCCTCACGACCTCTCCTCTCTATGGCCCTCCTCCACCCTCACAAGCTCTCCTCTCAATGTACCTCCTCCCCTAACGCTACCTCCCAATGTGGCCACCCCTTCACGAGCTCTCCTATTCTCGACCCTCCTTTCCCGACACTGTCATCCAACATGGACACTCCACTTACCCACTGACATTGATCCCATGAGGCCTCCCCACATCCTCCTTCAGTGCGCCAACCAATCTAGCCTCGCAAAACCCTAACACATTTCTGACAAACTTCAGTTCATCGCAAATTTCTATTCTATCCCGTCGACCTATCCTCACGCATAGAAGCATCCACATCATGATGTGTTTCTAAAGATATCTCCTTGATTGGGACATCGATGGATGAAAAATAAAGGTATGTTAACTTATAGGTTCTTTAAACCCCTTTAGATATTAGATCATATTTTAGAAACAACTTAAATATTGGATTTTTCTCCCCAGTTCAATGCTACGATGAATGTGTTTCTTATTTTTAAAAAAAGGAGATGTATACTTGATCCTAATCATGTTATTCAGTTTGATAATTTTGAGTTGGAAGCTAGTGGTTCCTATATGGAATGATTAGTTCGTATCATCAAATAACATGAGAAGGTTTTATAAGGGATGATCATATTGATAGTTAAAGAATAGAGATTGTTTTTATAGCTTCATAATGAAACTTATAAGCATGTATTTTTAATTATTTTTCAATGTACATAGTTTTTCTCTTAAGAATATCATTAATGATTCTTGGTGAGGGGAAGCCTAGTGATGGGAAATTTATAAGGAATCTCATCATTATGAGTTATTAATTCTGTTAATTTTAAGTGTGATATTATTAAAATGGATAAACATGGAATTTTAGGGGGTTTAAGAAGGATCTAAGAAGGGTAAAAGGAATTTGGTGTTAAAAAGGTAAGGTGTTTGGTGTAGGTGTAGAAATAAATACCTAGTAGTCTGGTACCAAGTATTTAGCACTGTTAGGTATAACCATCAGCAACCACTGGTGTAACCACTATACACCTAGTGCCTTATACTAGGCACCTAGTAAGACACAAATGAGTTTTTTTAAATAGGGGTTAAAATAGAAATTTTACATTATATAATTAACCCTTAAAACACCCTTTATTGGGATTTCATTGTGATTATCATTTTGTAACACCCTTGAGAGGTTATCCTTCATCGTTCTCCATCTCCCATTGACCCTACATTTGATTCTTATCTAAACTCATCATAGAATTTTTGAAAATCCCATAACACAATAGATCTAAGGTTGGGAATCCATTGTTTTATTTATTTTACTACTCTTCATGTGAACTGAGGGTGAGTCCCTAAATTCCTCAATTGTCAAGGTTTTGAATTCTTGTTTTCCTTTCATTATTCTTACACTGAATGGTAGGATGGGGTGTTAATTAATGATTTTAAGGTAAGGAAATACTCTAAATTTATATTTTTATTTCTTACATATATAATGGGTTAAATACTAGATTACATTTGTCCTAGGTTTTCTAAATATTATTAGGAGTTTCATATCCTCATTATAATGATGCTTGGGTTATTCTATAATGTTCAAAAAATCATAATGCCTAGTTAAGCCTTGGTACAAGTTTTTTTTGAGTAAAATAAAATAAAAGGGGGATGAGAAGATCATGAGGATGAAATTATTGATAAATGAAAGAACCTAACAAGTTTTTCGAGAATAATCTAGATGAATTTGGGTTGATGCTTGAGTTATTAAGTCTAAATTATTGAGATTAGAGCTATTTTTGTGAGATGTTGATATTAATGACTGATACAAAGAGAACTTGTTGAGATGGAAGGCTAGTAATTTACTCAAGCCTGAAAAGAGAGATATTATAAGTCTCTTAAATCTGGAATTGAAGAATTCAGAGGATGCATATGCTAAACTCCAATGATCAATACATCAAAAAAGAACTATCAATTCATTATTGAGAAGAAGGATGAAGAGATGATCTAGAAGTGATGAAGGCTTTGACTAAAAATAATCATCGTTTTGAAATTACAATTGCATCAAATCCAAAATGAGGACATCCTCACAACTTATTGATACTGTGTTTTAAAATAGCCAAGAAGATTAATATGAAGTGGTTGTATAGAGAGCATTTTGAGATGAAGAAATAATTGGTATCAATATAAAGTAATAATAATAGTGTGTTAAGATAGTGATGAGGAGTTACAACCTACCTAGTTCTGATGAAGAATATAAAGGGAAGAAGAAATATAAGAGGAAGATTTCCTTTGAGTTTTAGAATCCAGTGAATAAGTTTTGAAGAATTGGTAAGTGAGAATAAAAATAAAGACCAAGTTTGATGTGTTTCTTTATGATTCGTTGAATACTTTGTTTGAGGAAGAAGATTATTTTTGTGATATAGTAACATCTTGGATAGTATTTGTGATCTACTCCAAATATGGAAAGAATATGAGATGATGAGCTAGTGTGATGCTAGTTTGAAGAATGTGGGATGCAGTATAATGCTCTTTTCACTTGTTTTATGGAATATCATGGGTTTTTTCAGGTATGGAAAATCCTTTTGTTTATGTTTTTTATCATCTGGTTGATAATTTTTATCTTTTGGGAATTTTGGATCTTTGAAAGAGATACAACACTACTACTGTAGCAGCTCATTATGTGAATGAGGGGTTAATTCCCTGAATTCTCATGGATTCTCTAGACAAAGAGACCTAAGTTAGGTAACCTCAGTCTCAAGGCTTCTTTAAAGTTCCTCATTCATGTCAATTATTAAAATAAACATACCCCACTTAATTTTAGGATTTTATTTTCTCACTCAAGAATGATAGAATACGAATCCATACCATTTTAATGAAGCTTTTCAGAGCACTGTTGATTTACATGATTTTAATAGGTTATGGTAGCTTCTCAAGGTTTTCTCCACCTTTATCCCCCACAAGGAGAAACTATAAATTATCTTCATAAATGTGTATCTCTTATATAGATAAATTTTAGGATATACCATATTGAGAATTCACTAAAATGGATTACTTGAAGTAACATTCTAGATTTTATAGCTTATAAAATTTCTCGAGTTCTCTCTATGAGATCTAGATTCACCTTCAATTCCATTCATGGTTAGAACATAAATACAATATAAAATATAATAATGTGTTACCATTTGTTCCTTAGTGTGAACAAAAAGGTTGGGAATGTTTTATCAACCAAGTTTCCCCTTTCTTAATGCTTTCACAGTTTTATTCCAGATTTGTTTTTTTCTTTTTGGAGCCTGGATTTCTTCATTGTTTCAACTTATTTATGTGATATGTTCTTATTTTCATAAACCTTCAAGGCACATGCATCACATAATGTAATATTTATCTTTTTTAGGGATTTTTATTATACTAGTAACCTTATTAATCAATTGTTGGTACTATATCCATCCATATTACTTGTTCTATAAAGTTTTAGATAAACTTTGGGGTATTTATTTATTTAACGCCTCTCAAGAAATTTTACTTCTTCATAATGAATTTCATCATTTCTTTTGGAAACATCTTTTATAAATTCTTACTTTATAATTATTTCTTTTTTTCCAAATAGACGAGACATACTACCATGAACTCCTTAGGTACACATTGTAATTTCCACATGGCTTCTTATGATTTATTTTCACCAAACTAGTTCATTTGTATTCTCCTTGGAAAAATATTCTATTATACTATTTCTTGCCTCTATTTTCACATACAAGCAAGTCTTGTTTGCATGAATCTAAGTTTTTATCCTTATTCCATGATAGAAGAAACTGATACTTTTATATTTAGAAATTATCTTAGACTTCTTAGGTTTATTACCCAATGATATATGATCATACTTCTTTGAAAACTTCTTGGGAATAGTGTTTCCAACTTCATTTTTTTAAAATTTTCCAAAGGAAGACTTTCTTCCATTTTTCATCATAAATGTTCTTCATTATCCATTTGTTTTTAATGCATTCTTATATGAGAATTACCCATTATAGTGACCACACTAAATTTCAATACAATATAGATCTTAAATATGTTTAAATATGTTATAGGTAGATAAATACTTTCAGTTTAATTTCTAAATTCTAAAATGATCTTGATTTTATCCCCCTTGACTTGGGAACTTTGAAATTTTCAAGAATTGATATATTATACCAACAATATAATGATCTATTACCAAACTTATAATAATACTAGCAATTACCTACAAACTTTTTTTACATTCTTTAGAGTACATACTATCCATAATTTTTAGAATTAAAGCTTTCTATTTTTAACCCTTATTATCAATTAATTGGGGGGGTTGGTGCAGGGTGGGGGTGGGGTTGGGGGGCTGGTGCGGGGGGGGGGGGGGGGGTTGGGGGGGCTGATGCGGGGGGGGGGGGGGGGGTGTAGGGGGGTTTGTGAAATGGTGCAGGGTGGGGGGGGGGGTTCTGGTGCAGGGTGGAGGCGATGCAGTTTGGGGGGGGGGTGGTGCAGGGGGGTTGGTGCATTGGAGGGGGGGAGGTTGGGGGAGGGGGGGGGGCTAGTGCAGGGGGTTAGTGCAGGGTGTGTGTGTGTGTGGGGGGGGGGGGGTACTAGGGGATGATGCATGGGGTGGGGTAGGGGAGAAAAAAGTCTTGTACTTGATTTTTTTGATGTGGTTGTTGAGTTGAAGGCAAATTTATAAAATTTATTGAAAATCAGGTTTTACATCCTCTCGAGTAAAACTTGAAAATTTGAATTGAAAATAAGTCTAAAGTATGAGATTAAAATGCCCTTGGGTTGAAGTTTTTTTATTCAATTAGATTTTTTTCAAGGAGATTAATATAGTTATGCAAAGGTAAAGTATTTGGTGATGGAATGAGTATCCACCCACTAAATATGAATAATTTACTTCCATGATGAATACATGGAAAAGTAAACAACACTAGAAAATTGTAGATATGGTCCTAAAGTTTTATGAAAAGTATTGAAGTGTGAAAATTCTTATCTATAATAATTTTAATGGAAGAGTTGGTAATGGAAGATAACCATTGACTTATGTACATACTAGATAACTTTTAAAGTTGTTATTACTAAGGTTTTAATAAGTTCAATGGCTATAGGATACTAGCCTAGATTTAAAGAATCCATCCATAGAGTACTTAGTATGTTGGTTACTAAAATATTTTTTTAATATATCTTAAATGATTCTTTAAATGGATGAAGTGAAATATTGAAATTTAGGGTTAGTGGAGCTCATTGAAATACTCTACTTGAGTAGTTACATGATGATAAGGTCTTTTGAAACTTTTTTGAAGGATTTTGGATTTATTTTAATAATTCATATAATTATTTGGAGAAATTATGAGGTGATTTGAAATCCTTGAGTAGGTTTATAGTAGATTTGAAGAAGTTATAGAGTAATCTGAAGAAGCATATAATATTAGGAAGAAAATCAAAAAATTAAAAAATGCATGAATTCTACATTGAGTGGAACAAATTTATCTTGTGTATCAATTTGGAAGTCCCAACATTTGACTTTGTGTGCCAATACATATAAATTTTCTACCAAGCGTATGAATTTGAAAGTCCCGCTGTATGAGGGAAATTGAAAAAATGAATTTTCATTACATTATAAATTAAAGAAGGTTTTTTTCAACTCATATGATGAGGGAATTTGAACAAAACTCCTTTATTAATGATCATGTTATTTAGTATTGGGATGTACATATAAATTTGAATATTATTTTTTTCATTGTTGGTTATGGATTCATGTATCATTTATCATATACCTTCGAAACACTAATCACATATATATAATAAGTCGTCATATCTCATTTCTTTTCCCACTATTTTCTTACAGGTGGTTTCTTATGATGAGGTAGTTCTATCCACAACCATCAAAGATAGTGAGTTCAACATCATATCTAGGTAAGGTTTATTCCGTTTTTATTCATTGGCCCAATTTTAATTAGGGATTTTTTGTTTTTTGGGTTCCTTATATTTTTGTAGTGCATTTTTGGATATCGTTGAGGTGGATTCGAGTCGCCGTTGATGAAGACTTACATGTGTATGCATAGGTAGACATATACATATATAAGTTCCCCCTTTATATATATTCACTCATGGAAGTATGAATATATATATTGGGGCTAGGTGTGCTTATATATAGATATGAAAAATGCATACATGTGTAAGTGTAAAGGGGTATATTCAAGTATAAACATATATCTAAGGACCCCATTGTGTATATTTGGCTATGAAAATATGTACATAGGGGCTGTGTGTCCTTATATATATGTGAATTTACATATGTGTGCAAGTTAAAAAAAGGAATATTCGAGTCATCGTCGTCAAAAGTAGTGTGCCTTGAGGTTGAGGTAGGTTCCCTCTACCTAACCCTTTAATTTTAATTCTATAATTTCTTGATTGTTTTTTAAAAACTTGTTTCCATAATTTCTTGATTGTTTTAAAAACTAGTTTTATAATAACCACTATCTTTGTCAAGGAAATATCTATTTATGAGTTCCAAGTGTATGAGATTACTAGTTTATGTAATGTCCTCTCCTATAGTCTTAAAATAGGAAAAACCATTATATTTTCTCTTGTGTAGCCTAATGTGTAGAAAGGACACTAATCTAAGGACAACACATAACTTGATTCATGTTATCATAGGATAAAAAATTATATCTAGATCTAAATTCTCTAATCATATTGTGAATAAAACATTTATTACATTCCCAATACCATTTAAGAATTTAGGCCTAACACTTAAGGATGGGTTCTCCCCTATTATCCTAGTGTTATGATGTCAAAAGACTTCAGTGCAGGGGGATGTGTAGGGGGTGCATGGGGTTTGCTGGGGGTAGGGGGAGGGGGGTGTGCCGAGTTATGTTGTAAGGGGGTAGAAGGAGGGTACAGGGGGTGAAAGGGGTGTGTGTGTGTGTGGGGGGGGGGGGGTATAGGGGGTGCATGGGGTGTGCAGGGGGGTGTGCAAGGGAGTGGGTAGGGGGAAAGGTGGTGTGTTGGGTTCTGTTGCAATGGGCAGGGAGAGAGTGCAGGAAGGGGGTGTCCAGAAGGTGCATGGGGTGTGTGGGGGGGGGGGGTGCAGGGTGTGTCTGCATGGTGGGGGGGGGGGGTGTTGGGGGCATGGGGAGGGGGGTGTACGGAGTTTTGTTGAAAGGGGAAGGGGGAGGGTGCAGGGGGTGCATGTGGTGTGCGGGGGGGGGGGGGGTGTTGGTTCTGTTGTAAGGGGGAGGGGGTGTGCAGGGGGTGAATGGGGTGGGTAGGGTGTGTGCAGGGTGGGGGGAGGGGGTGTGATGGGTTCTGTTGTAAGGGGCAGGGGGAGGGTATAGGGGGTGCATGTGGTGTGCAGGGGGGGCATGAGGCAGGGGGTGTGCTGGGTTCTATTGCAAGGGGGAGGGGGGTGATGGGTTCTGTCTCAAGGGGCAGGGGGAGGGTTATGTATAGATATGACTCATGTATAAAATTAAACAACATCATCTAGGGGATAGACCTATAAAGGAATAATAGGCATGAATGAAGAGGTATGATCCCTGAGACAAAATGGGGGATTTGGTTTGAATTTATGGTTGGGACCAATCCAGGATATCCATGTGTCACTAGGTATCCTATGATAATATGAACCAAGATACATATAGTTCTTGGATCAAATAACAAACCATCCTAGAGCAGAGTCTGATCTTAGAAAACCCAACATGAATTAGAAAACTATACACTGGGAAACAGTTGGATATTGGTAGAATTTGAGGTTGAGCATATGATAGGAGGTCCATGAAGCACTACATATCCCAAGTAATAGAAATCAACCCAAATATAGTTCTTAGATACATGGGATCATTTTATCTAGTTTTGGATAGTAAATGGAGGAATAGAACATGCACTAAGAATTATTACATAGATCTGACTCTCATGTAAAGAGAGCGGGTCTCACTAATAGACCAAACTAATTAGTTTGATAGTTAAAGTTTGGTGGATAATATATCACAATGTTTAACATAATGATACAATGACTCCTGTTTTGTTCAATTTATATCCATACAACTAGTACTTTGACAATGTAGTTTAATGTCTTACTAAAAGGATAAATCCCCCCATGTAAGGCATATCACTTGTGCTAATCAGAATATCCAATTAGAACATCTAATCTCACATGAGTAGTTCTGGGTGTGAATTTTAAGAGTCCATTAGAATATCACCTATATCACTTGATAGAGCATTGAAGTGGTGAGAATAAATCTTGTAGTTTAAAATCTTATATACATGGCATATCTTGAAGTTTAAGTTCATGAAATTATAAATTTCACCAAGCAGTTTAATTTCATCGAGAGTGGATGTTATTCCATGTATTTTTATAGGTAATGTTAAGTTTCCTATAGTATGTAGGGTGTAGATCTTATTATGTGTGAAAATTATTTACACACCACAACATTCTATTTATACTATACTACCCAAATAAAACATTACATGTCCACTTCTCTAAAATTTATTTACTCATATTTGTTTGTGACTTATTCTCCTCCATGTACCCTCTCATTGATATAAAAAGCACACGTTCACTTCTAATTGGTTCATTACATCAGTAGGTTTGTAAATGTTCACTTCAAAAATAGTACATGTTCACTTCAGAAACATTACTATTTAGAAGTGAACATGAACTGATTATATAATCAGTATACCAAACTACAAAATCAGTATACTAACCTACTAAGAGAAGTGATCATGTAATATTTATATCAAATGAACACTTTAAATTAGACAAGTGAACATGTACATGTTCACTTCAAAAACTATCCTATTTATAAGTGAACATGAACCGATTATAGAATAATTATACTAAAATAATGTCATCTTTGGACCAAATGGTATGAACTATTTAATTTCTTTCCTATTTCAATTTTATATTGGAAACACATTTTATTTATAGATTGAATGTTTAGGTATGTAGGTTTATAGATTGAATGTTTATAGGTTTCCATGTTTTCTGGTTTTTAGGTATGCGATTTTTAGGTTTTTTGGTTTTTTGGTTGGAAGGTATGCAGATTGATTAGAGGTATGCAGGTTTACAAATTGAATGTTTACAGGTTTCCATGTTTTCTAGTTTTTAGGTATGAAGGTTTTCTGGTTTTTTGGTTGGAATTTATGCATATTTTATAGGTATTCATGTTTTTTAGGTATGCATTATGTAGGTTTACACTTTTATTATCAATTGCAGCTAACATTCCTTGTTACAAGTCCCTTGTTACAAGTTTACAGATTCTGGGTATGGTTGTGCATGCCCAGAATTGCTGGTTTTTTTTATGAAACTGAATCCTATAGCCACAATTCTAAATCATGGCTATATATCTAGTGCCACAGTTTAAAATAGTGGTTGCATGTCTAGATCCATGGTTTAAAACTGTGGATTTAATTTTTAGTCAAAAATAGGTATAGCCATGGTTCCCAACTATGGCGACAGCCGTTGACCTATAACCATGACAATAGAAGCCATGACTCCCCAAACCGTGGATATTATCTATAGCCACTATTTTAGGGCCTATAGCCACGATTTTAGGGCCTATAACCATGGTTTAGAACTATGGATATAGCCAAAATTTCTATTAGTGAAAGATAAACCTATCCTATTTCTCACCTGTTGGAAATATTCACACCCTTGGGAGCTCCTTTGAAGGAAAATTGATAGCCTTTTATCCCGTTTCACCATCCAAACTCAGATTCGAATGTCGTTGGTCTCGTTTTATTCATGTCAGTGCATAATTTTTTCCTCCTATCCTTTTCTTCATTTTTATTTCTATCAACGAAGTTATTTAGGTGTAAGATAATATTCCCTATTTTTTGTTTCTTCATCCATTTTTTATTTTTCTTCTGATTTGGATCGAATCAGAAGCTAATACTGGATGAGTACTCTTCTACGGGCCTATGTTAGGTGGTCTATAACTTTCCCTTGGAGTTTGGTACTTTATATTCCTAGTTTCTATTATTCTTTATGCCATACTTCTCGGTGGTGACCCGATAATTAATTGAATAATTGAATAAAATAAATTGAAACCTGTCAGGTATTCCCACTAGTTCTTTTGAGTTTGTTGGAGGTTGTTTCCCCAACCTAGTCCACCCATGGGATGTGACTCGACTTCTACCTATTGTTATACCACCCATGGGGTGTGTGCATGTGTGCTTTTCTAGTTAGAGGAAGCCCTTAATAAATTGAATTGAATTGAAATGATATGTTAGGAGATGATTTTCCTCATTTTACATGCTATACATGATGTGAATTGTTTAACTGTTTAAATGTGAATTGTTATATGAGTTAGATGAACTCATGGGATGTTATGGAATGTGAATTGATTAATTAATGTGATGAAATGAAATGATAGTGGATTCCTTGGTGGGTATACCTCAGATATTGATTCCATTAGACTCCATATAGGTTTCTCCCATGGATCTTGATAGTAGTAGTGGATGCATTGGATGGGATTGATCTGTGGGTTTTGATTCTATAGGATACCTTGTGCCTTGTTACCCCTTTGATATGGATTTCTTGGTATCATAGTATACATGGTCTATTAACATGATCATTATACCCCACCCAAGTCTTACTGAGTTTCTATTGAGTTTCTCTTGGTACTTAGAGAGGATTCCATGGTCTTTTATACCTTGGATCCGGCCCTGTGGGGTATGACACTTCTGATTACATGGTGAGTCCATTGTGGATGAATTGATTATACAATGTGTCCATGGTAAATGTTTCCTTGGTTTTATGTCGAGGATATGGTGGATCTTTTGGCTTGTTTTATAGATTTCCATGGTATAGGTATCAGATTATAGTTGTTAGACTAGATAGGGAGACTTTTTTATTTTTGTTTATAGCTACCTTGTTATAGGATCTTGTCCATTTTATACAGGGATCCTTGGTAGGATGGATAGTACCACTTTACCTATTTCAATTTACTTTTAGTACTATCATATCTGCTATATACTGCACACTACTTAGCTTGTATCAAACAAACTGGTTTGTTATAGACACCATTGTTGGTGGCATACTGAGTTTTATCTCACACCCTGTTCAGTCCACCGTTGGTTACCCAAACAGACTATATGGATACAGGTAGGGACCTGGGAAAGCACCCATAGTATGATTCTTGATTTGTGCTATGCTTAGGATTAGGGGAGCACATGACCGAGATAAGGCTTGTGATATTAGATGGGATAGTTTATTTTGGTCTTTTAGTATTTTGTTACATGTATTGTACTGAGGTCTATATACCTATTTTGGATGATTTGTAGAGACATGACATTACACATAATTTTTTATATGAGATTCCCTTGGCATTGTTTATATATATATATATATTCCTGCCTTGGATGTTTATATTCTATATGGTTGATTTATTTCTTCCTTTATTGACTATAAATATTATTCCATTGTGTTACACTCTAACATGAGTGAATAGTCTCCCCACAAACACACCCTATGTCCTTGATGATAGTTGGTAGCCTCTTGAATTCAGGGAGATGTGCTTGAGGACAAGTGACCCCCAGCTCAGGGCACCATTTAGTAGCATCCAGGCTGAGACGTTATAAAGTGGTATCAGAGCCATTGATTTTTTGGATTTACTATTTTTAGACAATAGAAAGGGGATTAGGAAGAATTGGAATTTGGTAATAAGCTATGACTGGGAGTAGCTAACCCATGTATAGAGAAAATCCAATTTTCCATGAATATAATTTTTTTTTCTGGATTTTGTGATATTACAGTTGATTTGATTCCACCATTGGTTGATGTACTTAAATTGTGATGTTATCATTGATATGATTGAGAATCTATTTAACATTACCTGATGAGATGAGGGTATGCATCTCATGCATCATTTTAGGGCGCATTACTTGACTGCATGAATTTGTGATATTTTTTCTATTTTGATAGATGGTTTATACTGGGAATTGAGAAACATGGTTGGTACTTAGAGTGCCTGTCGTAAACTAATCAGTGTTTTCCTAGTTATGATACAACATACACCCTAGCGGTCAACTATAGAATATTGAGTAATGGACCATTAGTTACATGGACTGGAACATGTTATGGTATGGATTGAGTGGATGACATATTTTGATTCATGAGGAGTATGAGCCCTTATGAATCAGGAGTGGTGACCCATTTGGTTCAACCATTTAATGAGAAATGTTAAATGAATATGAATTCAAATAGAAATTAATTTGGGAAATAATGAGATTTACCTAGACCTAACTTTTGAGTGGGAAGTAGGAAGTGTCTCTAGTGATGTTTACAACTATTTCTTTTTACCCAGTCCTGGATTTAGGAGAAGGAAGAGGGGTGTGTCCTATCTATAGGAAGTTTTTGAACTATCCTATTATTTTAGCTGTAAACTTTGGTTATCAAGATTTTATGAGGCGTGTGTTTTACATTTTAAATGCATGCCACTATGATGACCTCCAATTGTACACTAGGATGGTGGTGACAACTATGCTCTGAAGGCGGTGGACCATGGGCTACCGATGGATCTTCCTAGAGCGACAGCTGAGGCACCATCGGTTTTATTGGAAAAAGGTGTTGAGGAAAAATTCTTCAAGGGGTTTTCACACTATATGCAGACTTTTCAGGGAGCACCGCAACTTTCCTCATCTATGGTAAAGTTGATGCATGTGTTCAAGCATTAGCAACATCCTGTATTTTTTGGGGATAGAGGTCCATAGGTTGTTGAGCTATGGATTGACACTAAATTGTTGATCTTAGAGCATGTGGAGACACCTCTTGAGAGGAGAGTGAATCTCACAACATATATGCTTTGAGGAGAAGCAAAGCACTGGTGGGATGTTTTAAACCTATCTGATAGGCTAAGAGACATGGTTTGGGGTGATTTATAAACCAAATTCTATGACTAATTTTTTTTCTAAGACTTTGATAGTAGAGAAGGCTAGTGAGTTCATGCATATAGAGTAGGGCGTGATAACGATTATGTAGTATTCAACATGATTTACAAAGTTTCATAATTTTGTGTCGATATATCTTGATGATGGTTCATCAAGGGAGAGATGCTTTAAGGAAGGTCTCAGACATTCCGTTCAATATTAGGTCAATGTGTTTTGATTGACCTCCATCACAAAGATAGTAAATCAAGAGATGATTACAGAGTAAAACCTAAGGGAAGATGGGGGAACAGATTAGATTAGTGTAGTCTCTTGACCTAGTGGTTCATCTTCTAATGGCAGGAAGAAATGTTTTAAGGATTCTTGTGAGATGAGTACGATCCAAGCTATTAGTGATGGTGGTGTAATTTTCTATCATCAGGGTGGCCGATGGGGACACATGGGGAATCAATGTGATTAGGACCTAGTCAAGTGTCAAGATTGTGTTAGGATGGTATATATACAATTTTTTTTAGTAATTTCCCTCTATAAGTTAGTGGAAGGGAGTTAGCTCCAACACCAGGTTTGGGAGCAGGTTTCATAGCTCTACGACAACTTGGGAGCTGCAGTAGTATCGGTCGGTCGTGTTGAGGTGGTTGTCATGGATGAGGTATCCAGACACCATTTGTACCTAGATAGTAGAGTGAGATTGATCCAGGTAGTGATGTTGTTTCACAAGGCCATAGTTTAGGGAAGATATATTCTATATAGCCTACACTTGAGGAGTAGAGTGCTAGGCTGTCTATGATGAGAGGTATGGTCTTAGTAGGCTCTATATTGGTATCTTCTCTTTTTGATATAGGTGAATCACATAATTTCATATCTGTACCTATCGTGGAAATACTTGGGTTTGTTTTTTAGTTTTATAAGGGTGTCATGACACTTGATACTCCATTGGGAATCAGATAGGAGAGTGTGCACCAGTGTAGGGAGTGCCCCCTTAAAATTGGTGGGCATCACTTCATATGGGATATTTTTTTCCTCGAGATGATAAGGTTTTATTTCATACTCAGGATAGACTAGATAGTTTCTTATCAAGAGTATATTGATTTCTATCAATGAAGTGTGACTTTTACATCACCAGAGGGAAGATTTTACATTCACAAGGGTGAATGGTATGTCCAACTGAGCCGAGCTAGACCAGATCATCGTGGGTTGGGTGGGTGACCGCGTTATCGTGATACATCAAATTGATTATGTTTTTAAGGTTTATTTATAGTCTAGTTAATACCCTAGGTTGTCTCTCAAGTAGTTTTTATATGTTTAGAGTATGCATTTTTAATAAAAAGTACTAAAAAGGAGGTGATTTTGAAAATAGTTTAAAGAAAATAACTTAACTTAAAGAGTTTAATAGTTGATAGATTAAGATGGTGTTTTAAGAATTATGAGATAAAGGGGTCATTGTGATTTCACTACACACATTTCAAGTTCATTTTTCTTAGAGATTCATTTAGGTTTGGATTAATTCTTTGGTTGAAATTAATTGGAATCCCGATTAATTCCTAAGCCTTTATTTCATTGCTTGAAGAACCAAAACTTGACATAACAATCGTATTGTCAAGGTTCAGAACTTATGAATGGAATAATAGCTTCCAAAGTATATTGAAATATCAATAAGGTGGGTATGAAAAAGATTCTTGTGTTGTTCAATCGGAACAACACAAGTCACGCACTCAAAACCTCACACTGATCGGTTAGAAATTAATACCAAATCAATCACATGCATCCAAAAAAGTATTCAAACAAGAAATAATTTAAGGTACATGGAAAGAAATGTTTTAACACCAAAATAACTCCAAAATAGTATCTAATATATGCACCGGAACTCCCTTGACATGTGTGTAGCTCCCTCACAATGAATATCCACCGTTTAGCACGACATCAGGAGGAGGAGGAAGCTTAGGTGGAACTCCATCTTCATTCTTGAACCCCTATGAGGATAGGGGAATCTAGAACTTTTATTATGAGAAGAGTAATACTATATAACTCCAAATTGGCAGCACTTCACTCCTTGGCCGAACTTCAAAATAAAGAGCCTAAGCTTCCATTTTATAGGCAAAGTGGAAGGTGGTTTTGGGCACATAGATTGTGTAAAACCACTTGGACCAGGGTTTTAGGCCACTATATAGTGAAATATATATTTGAACAAAAACAAAAACATGTTTTCCCATATATTTAATATCTCCACCGAAAGTTTGGCACCATTTGGACAAATAGAGCCCGATATATGGACATATCACAACACACCACTTTTGACTTCGTTTAGATTCGGTGTGCTGTACAGATCAGGTCTTTGGGACACAAGATGGCTGAATGAGGCTTGGGTTACTTCATATGAAATGTATCCCAATTAATTTTGGACTATTCTACAAATTTTCAACCCATTTTGATTTACGGTTAAGTATCCGTATATAGTTTAGTAAACTAGTGTTCTTGGATCCTACGCAGCTTGACCCATTTTTCCTAGACTTCATCATGGGCCCTCCAAAACACCTCCACCTTCAATGAAATTATTAAAACAAGTAACATTTCCCTTTATAATAGTTATAAACACAAAATAATGAAATCAAAAATGAAGTTAATTTTTATTTTATTTTATAATTTTCAGTACAAAACTAGTTTAACACAGTGGTGTAAGGGTGAAAATGAAACAGTGAATCGCGGTGCGATCACACCCCCACACCTAAACATTTGTTATCTTGGGAAAATTCATATTTCCAAAAATTATGCATGTATATATTTCAAACTTCATAAATATTTAACATTCAATGAAAATTTAATTCCTGATAGAAATGTGATCAAAGAAAAAATCACACCGAAGAGTTATTCTCATTAATCATGGAAAAATACATCTCAGAAATTGTATCCAAATGAAATTATAAGAGATGTATGATACCAATAAAAGAAAATAATTAAAAAGTTAATCATGTCACTAATTCTCCAGGTGCGTGTTTGACAACCATTTAATGCTATTCTTTCCACTTTCTATCAAGTAAATATAAGTTATTTTAATAACTTTGAACTTACAAGATCCTTTCCACTAAACTTTCCCCAAATTCTTTACAATAAAATTTCAAGATCCACTCACTTAAGAATTATCAGAAGTCAAACCATAAGCTCCTAACCTGGATATCCCCATATTCTATAAATTTCATCACTCCCCTCATTTATTTTTTTTTCAAAAGTTTCACTTGATAAAAATCTCACACTCTTCTCCCAACCCTTATTTGATATCATCACGACACTAATTGTAATAGTTATAACAAGATAAAAATTCGAGGAAGGGTGTTTTTTGACCTGCCCAATATACAACCTTTTTTTGAGGGTGTACAATAGTCAGATAATAGGTACACATGCAAAGGTCAATCTGGTATAGTAATGAAATAGATTAAATAAATAACAAACACATGGAAAAATGATTTTGTAAAGTAGAGAAAAATAAACCTAACTTCTATTTACCTTACATTAAGTAATAAATTTTCACACTTCATGGTTGGGTGAAAAAATGTGTGGAGATATTAAGTGAAACAATTTTCCCTTAAAATATTCACAAAAGGGTACCATTCTTCTAAAAGGTTTCAAAATGATACAAATATTTATATCATCGATAAAGAACTAAATTTCAATAGAAAATCACACCACAATATTGAATTCTTGCTGAAATGCACATTTCATCAGATTTTTTTGAATGTTAAAACAATATGAAATATGGAAATTCCACATGAATTTTCAATAACTTACATGATTAAATGGGAATAATTTTTCATGATAAAGTGGGCATAAAAAAAAGTAATATTCAAGTACAAAGGTGAGGGGGAGGGAAGGGTGGAAAGTAACAATACAATTCAACAAGCTAAAAAGAAAAAAATAAGAATGATGATGAAAATTCATAACTAAACCAGGAATATACCCCCAAAACATAGTGTGTGCAATGTATTCACTGTAATAAAATAGAATGTGGGAAGGAAGGATAAAACTAGATGGGTGTCATTCATAGATTGCTTCTTGAACTTAGAGTTCCTCCATCGGGGACTCCAGAATGGATTCTTGAAAGTTCTTCAACTGCTACCCATTGACAGTGAAGTTTTTCTTGGTTTCTTCATTTTGAAACTGAACAACACCAAATGGAGATACATTAGTAATAGTGTATGGTCCAAAACAGTGGGAATGGATATTAATTAGATGCAACTTCAGCCTTTAATTATAGAGTTGGACCTTCTGCCCAATGTGGAACTGACGATGAAGGATGAGACGGTCATGGGCATCCTTGGTTCGATCCTTATAAATCATTGAGTTCTCATTTGCATATATTCTCATTTTCTCCATCTCCTGAATTTGAAACTTACTTTGATCACCCACACCATAAAGATTATAATTTCATTTTTTGATATCCCAATAGGCCCGATGATTAATCTCAATAGGGAGGTGATAACTCTTTCCAAACACTAGCCGATATGGTGACATGCCAATGGGAGTTTTGAAAGTAGTATGGTAAGACCATAAGGAATCATCAAGTCTAAGACTTCAATATTTTCTATTAGGTTGAACCATTTTTTCAGAATCTATTTTACCTACCTATTTGATACCTCGACTTGACCATTGGTTTGTGGGTGATAAGAAGTAGACACTCGATGACCAACCCTATATCGACGCAAAAGTGATTGCATTGTTCGGTTGTAGAAATGAGAACCCTGGTCACTGATGATGAACCTAGGCAAGCCAAACCTATAGAAGATTTGGGTTCTTAAAAATTCTACAACTGATTTAGAATCATCAGTCCTTGTAGCTTGTGCCTCTACCCATTTTGACATGTAATCAACTACCAGAAGAATGTACATGTTGACAAAGGAATTTGGAAATGTACCCATAAATTCAATACCCCAAACATAAAAAATTTCATGAAAGAGTAATGGTTGTTGTGTCATTTCATTTATTTTAGATACATTACCCATTATTTGAAAATGAGGACAAGATTTAAAAAAATCACAGGTATCCTGAAAAAGTGTTGGCCAAAAGAGACCAGAATCAAGGACATTACGAGCAATCCATTGGGGACCAAAGTGGCCCCCACAAGCAAGAGTGTGGTATAATCTAAGGAAATATTGAAACTAACTATTGGGAACACAATTCCTAAGGAATTTATCACTAAATGTGCACCATAGGTACAGGTCATCCCAAATGTACCAACAAGACTCATGTTTTAGATGACTGGCTTGGTTTCTATTGAAATCAGTAGGAATGCAAGATGCTACCAAATAATTTACAATTTCAAAATACCAAGGAATAAAATATTTCACTCGGTACAATTGCTCATCGGGAAACATATCATTAATAAGAATACTGGGGGACGAGCCAATGTTTGAGGATGGGTGAATCCTACTGATATGGTCAGCCACCACATTCTTTTCTCCTTTTTATCTCTAATTTCTAAATTGAATTTCTGAAGGAGGAGCATCCAACGAATGAGATGTGGTTTGGCTTTTGGTTTCTTAAGGAGATAACAAAGGGATTTATATTCTGAGAACACAATGACTTTGGACCCTAAAAGATACGACCTGAATTTATTCAAGGAAAACACAATGATAAGAAATTATTTTTCAGTTGTGGTGTAGTTTGTTTGGGTAGGGTCCACTGTACATGAGGCATAGTCAATGACATGTGGAGCTCGATTGACCCTTTGTGATAAGACTGCCCCAACTGCATAGTCAGAGGCATCACACATGAGCTCAAATGGTAAATCCTACTGAGGTGGTTGGATTACTGGGGGTGATGTGAGACTCTATTTTAACTTATTAAAAGCTTCCTAACATTCATTATAAAAAACCTTTTTTTTGGAGAAATCAGTAGAGGTGGGGGGGTGCAATTTTACTAAAGTCACAAATGAAACGATGGTAAAATCCATCATGACCTTGGGAAGACTGCACATCCTGAACATTTTTGGGGAATGGTAAGGAAGAAATGACATCCACTTTTGATTTATCTACTCGGATACCATCCCCAGAAATGACATGTCCCAAAAATATACCTTTTCGCACTATGAAATGGAATTTCTCATAATTTAATACATGATTATTTTCAATACAATGATGTAGGACTAAACCAAGACTACTCAAACATTCATCAAAGGAGGATCCATAAACAGTGAAATCATCTACAAATAATTCCATTCAATTCTCTAGGTAATCCGAAAAACTACTAACCATGCATCGCTGGAAAGTACCCGGAGCATTGCACAGACCAAATGGAATCCTCCCATGTGAAAATGTGCCAAAGGGGTAAGTAAAGGTCGTCTTTTCCTGATCCTCAGGGGCAATATGAATCTGAAAATATCCAGAATACCCATCAAGAAAATAGTAATGGGACTTCCCTGCTAGCCTCTCAAGAATTTGGTCAATTAATGGCAATAGGAAATGGTCCTTCCTAGTGTGTTGGTTTAGTCGGTGATAGTCTATGCAGACACACCAACTATTCTGTGCATGAGTTGGAATCAATTCATTATTTTCATTTTTGATTACCGTAAGACCATTTTTTAGGAACTACTTGAACAGGACTGACCCATTGGCTGTAAAATATGGGGTAAATGATTCTAATAGCCAATAAATTTGTTACCTTCTTTTTAACAATATCTAGGAGGTTTGGGTTCAGTCGATGCTGTGACTGCCTCACTAGTTTATCCTCATCATTTAATAATATATGATGTGTGAAAATTGATGGGATAATACTAGGAATTTCTATAAGTGTCCATCCCAAAACTTTTTTATAATCCCTCAAAAGTTCAAGCAGTCTCAATTCATGCTCAGGAGGGAGTGAACTAGAAATGATGACAGACAACTTGTTTCCATTATCAAGATATGAATATTTTAAATCTTTAGGCAGTTGTTTTAGTTCCAATTCAGGTGGATTTTGGATTTATGGGAGTGTGTGTGAAAGTGAGAGGTCACTAATCTCATATAACTACTCAATGGTATCATCCTCATATGAGGAACAATATTTTACAAGATTAGCAGTATCATCGATGGTCATGTGATCCTCAGTGTTCAAGAAATCATCAATTAATAAACATGTATGACATTTTTCTAAATCAGTATAACATTATATGCATGATTCATTACCTAACATTTCAATCAATGATGAAAACTCAGAAAGGGGATTGAGGGAAAGAAAAGATGTTTTTTCAGGGGAAGGGAGTACATCAATTGAATTAAAATAGATAGAGGAATGTTCTTCTGAGGGGTGATTCATGGCATCCAGGATGTTGAAGTGGACAATGTTACCACCAAAATCCATAGATAATGTACCATTGTGGACATTAATTATGGTTTTGGTGGTTTTCAAGAAGGGAATCCCCAATATAATCAGGGCATTTCCATTCCTCCTATCATCTTCTATTTTAAGAACTTATAAATCAGCAGGAAAAATTAAAATTTTCACCCTCACAAGAGCATCCTCTAACACACCAGAAGGGTGTGTTGTACTCTGATTTTCTAATTGAATGAAAATTCTAGTGGGATTCAGTTCTTCAACCGACAAAGAAGAGTAAATAGAATTAGAAAAATAATACTCCCCTATGGTGAACAGAATTGAGAATGCTCCTAGATCATTACACTTGGTGGGAAGTGATGGATCTATCAATGCTGATATGTTCCTCCCCAATATCACCTTTTCATCTTCACAAAATCACCTTTGGTGTCACTATTACAAATATGGCCTTTATTAGCACTAGAAAATGGCATTAATAGTGCTAAAAAAAATCACGTTTAATTTTGGTGAAGATAAAGGGGGGTCCCTTTTATCAGTGCTAAAAAAAGCGTTGATAAAAGTTAAAAAATAGAAAAAAATAAAAAAAATATTTTGGAGGGGCTTCAAAAGCGCTTGAATCCCCCCTTCAATAGTGCCCCACCCCCACCACAGCTCACACGCCCCAGCCAACACACCAGCATTTAACAGCACCCCTATCCCCTTTAACAGTGCTAGCCATTATTCCCCACCTGCGCGCGCGACCTGCCTCACCCAGGATTCGAACTCAGGACCTGTTGCCTGCGCGCCTAATCCTTTACCACTCCACCATATTTTTTTCCTCTTTATTTATTAATATATATTTTTATTTATATATATATAGTTATATATACTATATATTAATATATATATATTTAGTTATATTAATATATATATATTCGTATATTAATACACACACACACACACACACACATGTATATTAATATATATATATATTAACATATATTTAGTTATATTAATATATATATATATTTAGTTATATTAATATATATATATATAGTTATATTAATATATATATATATATAGTTATATTAATATATATATATATATATTAGTATATTAATATATATATATCTATATATTAATATATTTAGTTATATTAATATATATATATATTTAGTTATATTAATATATATATATATAGTTATATTAATATATATATCCGTATATTAATATATATATATATATTCATATATTCATATATTCATATATATATATATATATAATTATATTTATATATTAATATATTTATTTGTATATTAATATATATTTATAAGATTAGTTTTGAATGCATTTATAAAATATTCTTTTTATGTGTGTTTATAAATAAATAAATACATATATACAACACACACACACGGACATATGTGCGCACGAAAGGATCATCATAGGCTACACGAATCAACTACGCCCAACACACAAAACAAAATCCAGCATTTAAAACATGCAATTGAAAATTAAATCATGTAAACACATTAAATCATTAAATTAATGTAAAATTAACACACACAATTTCAATTAACACATTTCACAGTTGAAACATCAAAAAATTTAAGCAAATGAAATTTTAAATACAAATCCCCCCCCAAAAAAAATGTATGTATTTAAAATTTTCAAATAACACTTGAAATTATTATTTTAAATCAATAAAAAAATTAAAATTTTAAAAAATATGATTTCCAATATCTTTTAAAAAATACCACACCAGATCGTTGAATTTATAATCATGTATTTTAATCACAAGAAATTTTAGAAATGATATAACAAATATAAGTTTAATTGACTAGTAACTTACCTTCAAACATCTTTTTTAAAGATAAATAGACGTTGAAAAATTGAAATCAAGATGGAAATAAATTTTAAAAATTAAAATATAAAAAATGGAAGAAAAAATACACGTTAATTACAACGCGTAGAGCTCATCGCAGGCTTCGATTTGATATGCTGTAGAGCTCAAACGGACATCCGGATCAAAAGTTACGACTGTTTGAAGTTTGAGTTACGTTTTCAACTTATTTTAGATATTTTATTAATCTTTTGATTTTTTATCCTAAAAATGATATTAAATGACCATTCCTCGATAATAATAAGAAATTTATTAATTAAAAATATTTTTTTAATTATTTTATAAGCCAATTTCACTAAATATCTTATATATTAAGTGCAAATTCCTATTTATCTTATCTAAAACATATTTTAAAAAATATAAATTATATTTATATCAATATAAATATACTTATATATCAATATATTATTTTTTATGATTTTTTTTGAAATATACACTTTTATCAGTGCTAGGAAAAAGTGCTGATAAAGCCCCCCCTTTATCAGCGGTACTAAAAAAAGCGCTGATAAATGGGGCCCCTTTAACAGCGCCAAAAAAGCACTAATAAAGGGGGTTCCTTTATCAGTGCTTTTTTAGAGCTCTTAATGGGTGACGCTGTGGAAACCCAGTTTTGTGGTAGTGTGTGCACACATCTCCTTTAGAAACTTGGTGTATTGTGGAATTTTTTTCACGACATCAATCAAGGGGATGTTGACCTACACTTTTTGAAAGTTTCCAAGATTTCTTTATCAAGTTCAGTTTCCTTTTGTTTTCTTGGCTGGGTGGCCCTTTGGGAAAATTGAAGAGGAATGGATGGGATATGTGACTCATCCCTAGAAACACTCTTTCCTTTGGAAGGGCTTCTCTCAGGACACAATTTTTCAACATTTGGACTAATTTCAACATTTGGGATGGTGTTTTCCTCAGGAGGGGATGACTCTAGTGGAGGGGTCATTTGGATTTTAAGTTTTATTCCACTATGAAGGGTGATGGCACTAACATTTCCCTTATCCCTAGGGTTAACTACTGGTTGAGAAGGTAGTTTACCTAACCCATGGCTTTGGATTTCCCCAACCGAGTTGGAAAGTTATCCTAATTGGGTTTTTAGGTCTTGTATGGAAGCTTGGGTGGTTTTTTGGAATTGGATATTGTTGGAAGCCATTTGTTTCATCATGTCTTCTAGGCTAGGATTAGGTTTTGGAGGGGTTTGTTGGAAAAGCCTTTATTGTGGTTGAGGATTTCGGGGTGGTAGTGGATGACTACTCTACCCTGTTTGCTTCCACTGCTGTTGAGGTTGGTTTGAATACCCCCTTTCTTGTAGGATTGGTTTTCATTCTACCCAGAGTTGGATGGATAGTAAGGTTCTTTCCTAAAGGGTTGGTTATAGGGGTGACCTGGAAAGATTGTCTCACAACTCTCATAATTTTCTCTCAATTGAGGACATTGGTCATATTAGTGGGTATCAGAGGAGTATATACCACAATGGATGGGAGGATGAGATTGGGATTTCCCTTGGGAAAGATCAAGTTGTCTTAGTAGGGTACTTACCTCTTCAAACTTTGTGTCTACCTTCTTCTCGAATTATGTACTTTTCACCTCATGGACACCTCGAATGGGTACACTGGACCTTGTACCAAATTTTTGAGTTTTCTGTGCCATGTTCACAATCAATTCTATTGCAGTAATTGGAATCTTATCAACTAGAACACCACCTGCAATAACATCAATCATATTTCGATTAGTAGGAATTAAACTTTTATAAAAATATTGAATTAAAAGTTGATCACTTATTTGGTGGTGTGAGAAACTTGAACATAACCTCTTAAATAGTTCCCAATATTCATGTAATGTTTCCACTTGTGACTACCTTATACCACAAATTTCTTTCCTTATATTTGTAGTTTGAGAGGCTGGTAAATATTTTTTAAGAAAAAGACGTTTCATGTCCACCCACCCTCTTATTGGGGAATTAACATAATATAACCAATATTTTGCTGTATCTTCTAAATAAAAGGGGAATGATATAAGTTTTACTTATTCCTCATCCACATTAGTAGGTTTTAATGTTGAAAAAATAGTGTGAAATTCTTTTAAATGCTTATGTGAATATTCTCCTGTGAGTCCATGGAATGTTGGCAATAAGTAAATTAGACCGGATTTTAGTTCAAAATCAGGTGCCTCACCTTGTATTTGAATATAGGTGGGTTGGATATCAACATTAGGTGAGGTTAGTTATTTTAATGTCCTATTATTTTCATCCATGTTATTCAAGTTTATTTCAGTTTTGATGTCGGTTCTAGAAGAAGATGCAGAAGGATCAAGATGAGTGTCGATGTTTTGTGTGTCATCCTTCAAAGGGTTCTCTTCTGTGTCTCGGTGTCGCTGACGTAGGATCCTCTCCGATTCACGTTCAAAAGGAGGTAAATCTCCTGGATTAGAATGAGTCATGCAAAAAACCTACACAAGAAAGAAATCATAAAACAAAAATATAGGTAAAGGTATAAGATAAAACAAATAAATATGCACAAAATTTACGAAAAATATTATAAAAAACACACACTAAAAACCAAAGTACTCCCTAGAAATGGAACCAAAATTTGACCATGTTGTCATGAAACATCAAATTGATTATGTTTTTAAGGTTTACTTATAGTATAGGGAATATCCTAGGCTGTCTCTCAATGAGCTTTGATAGGTTTAGAGTATGCATTTTTAATAAAAAGTACTAAAAGGGGGGTGATTTTGAAAATAGTTTAAAGAAAATAACTTAACTTAAAGAGCTTAATAGTTGATAGATTAAGGTTTTGTTTTAAGAATTATGAGAGAAAAAGGTCATTGTGATTTCACTACACACATTTCAAGTTCATTGTTCTTAGATATTCATTTAGTTTTGGAGTAATTCTTTGGTTGAAGTTAATTGGAATCCCAATTAATTCCTAAGCCTTTATTTCATTGCTTGAAGAACCAATCCTTGACATAAAAATCATATTGTCAAGGTCCAGAAATTATGAATGGAATAAGAGATTCCAATTAATATTTAAATCTCAATAAGGTGGGTATAAAAATGATTCTTGTGTTGTCCAATCGGAACAACACAAGTCACGCACTCAAAACCTCACACTGATCAATTAGAAATTAAGAGCAAATCAATCACATGCATCAAAACAAGTAATCAAATAAGAAATAATTTAAGATATATGGAAATAAATGTTTTAACACCCAAATAAATCCAAAAAATTATCTAATATATGTATCGGAAATCCCTTGACATGTGTGTAGATCCCTCACAACGAACACCCACCGTTTAGCTCGACATTGGGAGGAGGAGGAGGCTCGGGTGGAACTCCTTCATTCTTGATCCTCCTATGAGGATAGAGGACTCCATAATTTATATGATGAGGAGAGGAATACTATGTAACTCCAAATTTTAAGCACTTCACTCCTTGACCTAACTTCAAAATAAGGATCCCAAGCTTCCATTTTATAGGCAAAGTGGAAGGTGGTTTTGGGCACATAGATTGTGTAAAACCACTTAGACCAGGGTTTTAGGCCATTATAAAGTCAAATATCGATTTGGAAAAAACAAGAAACATGTTTCCCCACCTTTTTACTATCTCCATTGAACGTTTGGAACTATTTGGAAAACTAGATACCCAGATATGGACAGATCACAACACACCACTTTTGACTTTTATGTAGATTTGGTGTGCTGGACAGATCAGGTCGGTTGGGCCACCAAATGGACAAATAAATCTTGGGTTCCTTTATATGAAATTTATCCCAATGAAGTTTTTACCAGACCACAAAATTTCAGCCCATTTGGATACGCGGTTAAGTAGAAGTATGCAGTTTAGTAAACTAGTGTGCTTGGATCCTATGCACCTTGACCCATTTTTCTTGGACTTCATCACGGGCCCTCCAAATCACCCCCACATTCAATTAAATTATTAAAACAAGTAACATTTACCTTTTTAATAGTGATAAAAAAATAATGGAATCAAACATGAGGTGCAATTTGTTATTATTTTATAATTTTAAATATAAAACTAGTTTAACACAGTGGTGTAAGAGTAAAAATGAAACAGTGAATCATGGTGTGATAAGTGGGTTGAAATCCTAGATTACTATTTTATATCTGGATGATCAGGTATCACATTAGGTAGATTTCCCTCCACTGATTGATCATTTTAGGGATGTTTTCCCATACAAATTTTTTGGTTTACCTTTTGAGAGAGGTAGAGTTCTCCATAGATCTATTTCTAGGAGTTGCACTGGTATCCATTCCTCTATATATGATGGATACTACGGAGTTGTAAGAGCTCAAGATGTGGCTAGAGGATTTAGAGACAAATGGGTTTATATGACCCAATACTTATCTATGGGGTTCTCTAGTCCCTTTTGTGAAAAAGGAAGATGATACCCTCATTATATGTATGGTTTATCAAAAATTGAACCAGTTTATGGTTAATAACTGATATAAATTACCATGGATATATGATCTCTTTGATAATTTATGAGGATCTTGGGTTTTCTTGAAAATTTATTTGAGATCTGGATATCATTCGGTGCGTGTTCTACCTACAGACATACATCGTACAACTTTTTATAATAGGTATGGTCTATATGAGTATCTAGTTATGTTTTTCTCTCTCATGAATGCTCTAATAGTTTTCATGGTGCTAATGAACTGAGTTTTCCATCCTAATCTAGATTTGTTTGTGTTGGTTTTTATGGATGATATCTTTGTGTATTCTCACAATCAACACGACCATGCCAAACATCTTGAGACAATTTTTGATATAATGAGAGAGGATCATTTTTATGCTAATCTCACCAAGTTCCACTTCTGGATGGATAAGATTCACTTCCTAGGTTATATTATCTTAGAGACAAGAGTATTAGTTGACCTAGAGAAGGTGAGAGTTGTATTTTCCTAAGATCAGACCAAAAAAATCATTAACATATGGAGTTTCTTGGAGCTAGATGGATATTATAAACATTTAATATAGTAATTCTCATTCTTATCATCATTACTGACAGGCTAGACTAAGAAGGGTGTGAAGTTTTTATGGACAAATACCTACGAGACAACCTTTTAGGAGCTGAAAGGGAGACTAACTATAGTGTCAGTCCTAATTCTTCCAAATCTAGGAAGACAATACATTGTGTGCTATGATGTATTAGGTATCAGTCTAGGAGAAGTTTTGATGGAGGGAGATAGAGTCATGACATACATGTCTCATCAATTGAGGCCACATAAGATGAATTACCCGATGCATGATCTTGAGTTAGCTGAAGTTGTTAATGTTTTGTGCTGGTGGATACATTACTTAATAGGAGAGTATTTTATGGTGTACACGAACCACAAACTCTTCAAGTATATATTTTCATAGTGTGATCTGAATTTTAGGCAATGAAGGTGGGTTAATAACCTATAGTATTTCAATTATAAGCTTTCCCATACACCTAGAAAGGGCAATGCAGTGGATGATGCACTGATCAGGAGATCCAGATACAAGAAGTTTAGTAGGCCAGTAGTGAGTGGAAGTCTATGGATTTTTTTAGAGATGCGCTTGGAGGTGAAGGATGGCGAGGTATAGACTTTTCTTTCATCTTTAGTTGTGACCACTACCCTTCTGGATAGAGTGAGTATAAAACATCTATCATATTCTAAGGGCATGGTCCTATGGGAGAGTGTGAAAGGTGAGGAAATACCTCCTAGTTGGACTGTGGGTGAGGATGATATCTTGTGTATCCTGTTGGAGTTGGTGGACTAGAACCAACTAATTTTTACTTTATTCATTAATAAATACCTTATCACATCTTGATTGTTCTTATGCATGACAATGCATGTGATAATGTCCTAAGGATAACTATTGCATTAAAGTGTCATAGCGGATCCTTGATATGATGAGAACCCTAAGTTCCATAACGCTGTTCTTGAATATATGTTCTATGGCTGGATGATGTTATTTTAGGGACATAAATAATACAGACCATTAGGGGTGAGGACTCATAAAACTTTGAGGCACCTTCTCATGGTGTGTGCCCTTGGTAGTATCCAGGAGGATATTATGATAATGGGACCCACCAACAGAAAATCCACATTTCATAGTGTCATTGGATGTTCCTATCTACGGACGTGCGTATTGGTCCTTAGAATTTAAGATTATTATTAATGGGTATTACAACTTGTGAACTTAGATGTATTGATGAAAACTATTACAACACACTATTCGCAGTGAGGTAGGATATGTTGGGTGCGTCATGAGTAATACTGCATTAATAGATAATGAGAGAAAGGATTTGTCCCTTGTCTTCCATAACTGAAGTAGATATCTTAGCTCATTTGATGTAATTAATATAGCCTAAATAAATCCATGGCCATGGTAAAGAATGGGTGAGTTCAATTCCATAAAGTCAAAGAAAGAATAATCGAGCACATGGGTTGATGGTACTAGCATGCAACTTGCTTGATTCGAGATATTGAGACAAATGGATTACATTACACAGTAAGTGTTCGTAGGAGGTGGCAAGTCATTATGGCATTAACTTCTTTCTCTATGGGTGCAGTGATGTGTTGCTAGATGCTAACCTTGGACTTTAGGCAGGATCCACCTAATGCCACTGAGAAAAAGGCCTAGAGGGTCACACACTAAGTGTGTCCAATCATCTCAGTTAAATATTAATTTAAAAAGTTAAATAAAGATTATTCCCGATTGTGGTTTAATAATTATTCAAGGATGACTAATCACATTTATTTCGACACTAGTTATTCTAGAGAATATATTGTGGGAGAAATAATATATTTATTAGCAAGTAATATAGTGATATTTATTTGATAAATAAATATCCATTATTCAGGGTCTAATAAATGTGGTGGAGGAAATAAAGAAAATGGAAAAACAAAAGTACACGTCGTGTATATTAATATACACGCAGTGTAATTTTTATAGGGATTTGTGAGAAATAATATTATTTATTTAATTAAATAATATTAGGTGTAATTCTCTAGGTTCATGTTAAGTAATAATAATAGTCAACTATTATTATTAGACATAGGGTTTTACTAATAATTAAATGAATGAAATAAATGCTTTCGGGTAATTAATTCATTTTATTATTCTAAGTAATTAAAATACCAATTATATAATTCTCATTAGCCTAGAATTTTTTGGTGGTTATGCACAACAGATATAAAAATTTCTCAAGCCAAGAGAGAATTATTTTCCCACCAAGAACGATCTCAAGTTACGAGAGATATCCTCCTCCACCGGATCAAGGAGAGTGCTTTGGAAGCAGATATTGGGGCGATCGAAGGTGGACATCGTAAGAGATAGATCTTTCATGCTAGCACCTGAAGATACCTTTGGTGGCATCCAAAGATACGTGGAGCATGTTTGGATCACTGCTAGAGGAATCCTACACTTGGCTTCTATGATGCAACGATAGATCACATCGGATCATGACCAGAAACATAAAAGAAGAGAGAATTCCATTAAGTTATTTTTTTTTATTTTAATTAAATTAATTATAACCAACATATGATGACCCTCTCTATGGTTTTGGGACTCTATTTCTTTAGTTATTCATTTTATTTTGATGATCCGGCGTTTTATTATCGTGAAGGATCTTGGATTGATCATTGTTAACAGAAAAATTCAAGTTGGATACACCCACCAATGTGCTTCCACTATGCTCGTAACCTACAAATAGTATCAGAGTGAGGTTATATTATTGATTATAATTATTTAGTTTTTCGTTAATGATTTACACATTTAATAATTTAGTTGTTTCAATTAAAGTTAATCGTTTTGCAAATCTGAATCTCGAGATCTATTCCTCCTCTTTTATTTCTCGTTCACCTTATAGAAACAATATTTTCTTTTAATTTTGATTAAAATAAAACAGTGGATCTCATCTGGAGGTGCCAAAGCTTCATGGCCATACAACACCAAAACACACAACATGTATTCGGCAGGACATGATGTGTAGTCAATATTCAATGCATCAGACCGGTCTGCCAAACCAAGCTATGTGTTGGAGTCTTTCTAAGTCTTAAATGACTCCATGTCTTGACCAGGAACAGGTGGCACACAGTTTCCAAATTACATGCCATGTAGTGCACTGGACATGTCATGTAGTCCCTTTGGGTTAGGGTTGGACCGGGTACCCCGTACACGGCTTGCCCGACTGGAAACCATGTAACATGGATAATACACAGTGTATGGCCCACTGAACATGCCATGTAATCCAAAGATTTACAAATCACATCTACACGCCATGTCCTTGGGCATGTACTTCAGATGGATGGTGAACGATAGTACACGCCATATAGGCGGAACCACACACCATGTACTTATCCAAATTATATAGATTTATTAAAAATTATTATTATATTATAAAAAACCATGAGACGTATACCATAATGTGGGCGTAAAGCTGAGGCACAACACATGATAGGTGTTTTATATATATGTGTTTAATTTAACATCCGTGAAATTTTCATTTCTACTCATTGGGTAGTTATGAAAGGGAATTCACCGGGTTGCCTCCAAAGTACAAGTTATGTACAAATATAATTTTAAATGAATTTATTTGTTTAAAATTACAATGGATGATAATCTTAAGAAAATTCAGAAAAGGGTTTAAGATAAAAGGATTGATTAATTAAAGATAATTAATTGATTCAAGCATGATTTATCTTAAACAAAAACGATTAAAGAATTGAATGCTAGTTTTATTTATGCGTAAATATCATTGCATATATGGATGATCATGAGCTAGACCAAGACCTTTGTATGTGAATGGTTTCTTTTAATTAATTTATTTAAATTAAATTTGTTGGCCTGTGATCCTTCTCCTCATTAATATGTAGGGCCTGCGTGCCCAATGTTTCTTTTATGTAAAACCCCATTTTACCCCTCACTTGCGAGTGAGATAAAAGCATATGTAATGGATGGAGCTCCCAAGCCAGTGGAGGCGGCTCAAGTTAGGAGACAAGGTGAAACCAATCTAAGGAGATACAAAGGCGGATACTTGGAAAGATGTAAATACGAACCCAAATGGTTCAATGTGTTTCTCTCCTAGGTATTGGGTTAGTTTATCAACCACTAGATAAACTAAAAAATATAACAACCTCATGATCATACCATTTATTTTATTTCTATGAGTTGCATGGTTTATTTATTTTGGGTGTTTTTTCACGATCACAAAATTAATGAATTAAACAAGCATTCAAGATGGAACTAAAATAAGACCGAATTATGCATAAATATTATCATAGACATGGTTAATCACTTAAGTATATCCCACTTAATATTATAAATCATGTAATAAAAGATAATAAAATTTAAATTTACGTATAAGGATAAAATCCCTCAAAAGAAATATTAAGTCGGTATATCATTCTATAATCTTGGTTAGAATCGAACCATAGTTCAAGGTGCTTGACCAACCCTAGTTTGGGTGATTTCAATTATCAGGAAATTCTAATTCAAGTTTTTGAGTTGACTTGACTTGGTTCACATCAAGGGTTGACTACTATAGCAGGACTTGGTGTGTCCAAGAGGCAAAGGTTGAGGAAATCCAAAATAAAAGGGTTTCACGATTGGGGAGTCTACTCAACAGATCAAGGAACTACGAGTTAATGCAGTTGGAATTTAGAATGCATAACTAAAACCCTTCAAGTTGCTTGACCAAACCTATTTAGGATAATGTGAAGGTAAATATGGATCCTTTAAACTAGAATATTCGGGCAACAAAATATTTCAAAGTCAATGCTGAGGGATATTGAATTTCGATAAAATAGTGGGAGACTAATAAATATTAATTTATTTATTTGTCTCAATTTTATCATGATAAAGTACTAAAATATTTTCCCATCTTAATTTGTAGAAACAACAAGAAAAATGACTTAAAACATATCATTGATAACTATACTTGAGAAGGAAAACCTTCTCACCAACACCAATTTCTAGGAATGGCAAAGGCGTTTATGCGCCATCCTTCACCACGAGAAGAAATTGTACATGTTGGAGGATCCTATTATAGTTGTGCTTGGAAAAGAGGCCAACGATGAGGAACTGTCTCTCTATATGAAACATATGGATGATGCCACATATTTCTAATGTTTCATAATATCTTCCATGTCTAATGAGCTCTTGAAGCAACATGAAAACATGGATGCAGATAGCATGATGTGTCACCTTAAGGATCTCTATCAAGAGAAGGAGAGACAGGAGAGATATGAGATCTAAAATTCTCAGAGAGTCTGTTCCAGCTAGACCTCATGTAGTCAATCTTATTGGCTACATTTAATGCCCATACATCTTAGGAATTAAGTTCTTGGATGAGTTGTGTACAGATCTCATCCTATCATCACTTCCCAAGACCTTCTCTAGCTTTATTGCCAACTACAACATGAGAAACAATGAGAAGAGTCTATCGGAACTTATGACCTTAATTCTCCAGGTAGATAAGGACACGGGGTGTGACAAACCTATAGTCCTTATGGTGAATAAGAAAAGGAAGGACAAAGAAAAGGGGCCAATGATTCATAAATGGTCTGAAGCCCCTGAGCACCATACCTCCAAGAAGGAGAAGATCCAAAGACATGGCAAGGAATGGGAGGCGGTATGTTTTTCATGTGGCAATCCAAGCCACTAGAAGAGGAACTACACCCAGAAGCATGGGGATGATAAAGGTGAATTTTTTGTCAAGTGTAATCTTTCTATTTCTACACATTAGGTATTAGATACAGCTTGTGGGGCTCACATATGTATTCAAATGTAGGAACCAAGTATATTTAGAAAGATTTCCAGAGGAGAGGTGGATCTTCGAGATTCCAATGGTGCAAGGTTGGATGCATTGTCCATTGGCGATTACCATCTCTTATTTTCAACTGGGATGATTTTGGTTTTACATAACTGTTATTATGTGCCTAGTGTTACCAAGAACATAATTTCTGTATCATATTTGGATATAGATGGATTTATTTTCAAGTTTTAAAATAAGGGTTGTTTCTTTTATAAGAACAACATATGTTATGGTATGGTGCATTTAAATAACTGTTTATATGTATTAAATTATGAAACCCAAGTGTTGGTAATCAATAACGAAACAAACTCACACAACTCATACATCACCCAGTTGTGGAATCACCGTCTCAGTCATGTAAATGAGAATCGCTTGAAAAATATTTTCTAAGATGGTTATTTAGACTCTACTGAGCTAAAACCACTTGATATATGTCACACTTGTTTAAAAGGTAAAATGACCAAGATGCCTTTCGATGGACAGGGTGAAAGGGCCACAAATCTTCTAGGATTGGTGCACACAGATGTGTGTGGACCATTTCAAGTAGAAGATAGAGGTGGATATTCTTACTTAATTACTTTTACTGATGATTTGAGTAGATATGTCTATGTATACTTAATGAGGTATAAGTCAGAGTCCTTAGAGAAATTTAAGGAATTCAAGAATGAAGTAGAGAATCATCTTGGTAAGAAGATAAAGAAACTTTAATTGGATCGAGGTGGAGAATATCTGAACCAAGAGTTCATCGACCTTTTACAGAAGTCTAGGATTCTATCTCAACTTAATCCTCCTTATACACCATAGTGGAATGGTGTTAGTGAAAGGAGAAACCGAACCTTGTTGGACATGGTGAGGTTGATGATTATTCATGCAGATCTTCTATTATCCTTTTGGAGATATTCATTACAAACTGCAGCATACACATTAAACTGAGTACTAACTAAGGCAGAAAATGGAATTTCCTCTGAGATATGGAATGGAAAGAAACCCATTCTGTTGCACACACGTGTGTGTGGATGTGAGGAGTTTGTTAAGGCCTTATCAAGGAATAAACTAGCACCCTGGGGCACAAAGTGTATCTTTATAGGATATCCCAAGGGAACGAAAGGATATTACCTATATAAACCTTAAGACAATAAAGTCATTGTCACCAGACAAACCGTATTTCTTGAGAGGGATCACATCCTCAAAAAGGATAGTGGGAGAAAGATTGACTTCAAAGAAGTTAATGCTCAAGATACACAAGAGTTGGTATAGGAATAAGTTACACAATTCCCCGTAGAAGAGGTTACAGAAGCACAAGTACTGCGTAGGAGCTCAATATAGGTAAGGGAACTAGAGAGATTTGGTTTCCTAGTCACCAGGGATGGTGAATAATTATTGTTAGACAATGATGAACCTCTCTCCTATAAGGAAGCAGTAGAGTGATCAGAAGTTACAAGATGGATAGAAGCTATGAAATATGAGATAGATTCCATGTATCAGAATAAATTTTGGGTTCTGGTCGATGAAACAGTTGATGTAAAGCCTGTTGGATGAAAATGAGTATTCAATAGAAAGTTTTACATGGAAGGTCAAGTTAGAACCTATAAATCAAGTCTAGTGTCTAAAGGATTCAAACAACGTCAAGGAATTGACTATGATGAAACCTTCTCACCATTTTCCATGTTTAAATTCATAAGAATCATACTTTCCATAGAATCTTACCATGACTATGATATTTGGAAGATGGATGTCAAAAAACATTCCTTAACGGGAACCTTCAGGAAGATGTCTATATGACACAACTAGAAGGGTTTATGACACCAGGTGAAGACAAACAAGTTTTCAAGTTGCATAAATCCATTTATGGAATAAAGCAAGCATCAAGGTCATGGAACATTCGATTTGATGAATCCATAAAGTAATTTTGTTTCATTAAGAATGAATGTGAGCCATGTGTTTATAAGTGGTTTAATGGGAATGCATTCGTTATCCTAGTAGTATATGTTGATGACATATTACTTATTAGAAACGATGTACCAGTCTTACAGTCAGTTAAGGACTAACTGAACAAGTGTTTCTCCATGAAGGACTTAGGTAAGCAGCCTATATTCTAGGGATCAAGATCATTCATGATATATCCAAGAGTTTTCTTGGACTAAGTTAGAGTACATACATTGACCAGATACTAAAGATATTTAGTATGGAACAATCCAATAGGGTATTGGTTCTAGTTTCAAATAGCCTACATCTTTATAATAGAATGTGTCCTCAGACACAACAAGAGAAAGATAGGATGAGTAAGATCCCATATGATTCAGCTATAGGATCCATCATGTATACCATGTTATGTACTAGGCTTGATGTTGCCTATACACTGAGCGTGGTAGGTAAATATCAAGAATATCCAGGAGAACAATATTGGACTACTGTTAAAACTATCCTTAAGAAACTGAGAAGAACTAAAGATATGTTCCTAGTGTATAGAGGATATGATGAGCTTGTCATTAGAGGGTATGATGATGCTGGTTTTCAGATAGATCATAATGATCTGAAGTCACAATCAAGATATTTTTTCTGTCTCAACAGAGGAGTGGTGATCTGGAAGAGTTCAAAGAAGCCAGTTGTCGCTGATTTTGCAGTGGAGTCTGAATATATATCAGCTTATGATGCAGCCGCAAAATCCATCTAGATTCAGAACTTTTTCCAAGAGCTTTATGTGGTTCCTAGAAGTAAATATCATATCAAATTGTATTGTGATAATACTGCAGCGGTGGCTCTTGTAAAAGAACCAAGGTCACATCAATTGACAAAACACATTCTCCAAAAGTATCACCTCTTAAGAGATTTCTATCAAAGGGGTGAAGTTGTAGTGAGCAGAATGTACATGGAAGAGAACGTGGTAGACCCCATGACTAAAGACCTATCTCAGAAGAAGCATGAATATCATGTAAGAGCTAGCAAGTTAAAGGTTGTTAGTAGTCGGCTCTAGTCTAAGTAGGAGTCTATTGGAGTTGGTGGTATAGAACCAACTAATTTTTACTTTATTCATTAATAAATACCTTATCACATCTTGATTGTTCTTCTACATGACAATACTTGTGATAATGTCTTAAGGATAACTATTGCATTAAAGGGTCATAGTGGATCCCTACTATGATGAGAACTCGGAAGTTCCATAACACTATTCTTGAATATATTTTCTATAGCCGAATGATGTTATTTGAGTGACATAAATAATATAGGCCATTAGGGGAGATGAATTATAAAACTTTGAGGCATCTTCTCATGGTGTGCACCCTTGGTAATATCCAGGAGGATATTATGAGAACGAGACTTGCCAGTAGGAAATCCACATTTCATAGTGTCATTGGATGTTCCTATCTGCGGACATGTGTATTGGTCCTTAGACTTTAAGATTATTATTAATGGGTATTACAAATCGCACACTTAGATGTATTGATGAAAACTATGACAACACACTGTTGGTAGCGAGGTAGGATATGTTGGGTGCATCATGAGTAATACTACATTAATAGATAATGCGAGAAAGGATTTGTCCCTTATGTTCTGTAACAGAAGTAGATATATTAGGCCCTTTTATGGAATTGATATAAACTAAATAAATACATGGCCATGGTAAGGAATGGGAAAGTTCAATTCCAGAAATTCAAATAAAGAATAATCGAGAACATGGGTTGATATAAATATCATGCAACCCTCTTGATTCAAGATATCAAGACAAAGGTATTACATTACACGGTATGCATTCATAGGAGGTGAAACATCATTACAGCATTAACTTCTTTCTCTGTGGGTGACTTGGTGTGTTTCTAGATGCTAACCTTAGACTTTATGTAGGCTCTGCCTAATGCCACTAAGAAAGTGGCCTAAACGGTCACACATTAAGTGTATCCAAGTATCTCAGTTAAATATTAATTTAACAAGTTGAATAAAGATTATTCCTGATTGTGGTTTAATAATTATTCAAGGATGTCTGATCACATTTATTTTGACACTAGTTATTCAAGAGAATATATTATGGGCAAAATAATATATTTATTAGTGAGTAATGCAGTGATATTTATTTGAAAAATAAATATCCATTATTCAAGGTCTAATAAATGTGGTGGAGGAAATAAAGAAAATGGAAAAAGAAAAGTACACACCATGTATATTAATATACATATCGTGTAATTTTTCTAGGGATTTGTGAGAAATAATATTATTTATTTAATTAAATAATATTAGGTGTAATTATCTGGACACATATCAAGTAATAATAATAGTCGACTATTATTATTAGACATGGGGTCTTACTAAGAATTAAATGAAATTAATAAATGCTTTTGAGTAATTAATTCATTTTATTATTCTAAGTAATTAAAATCCCAATTATATAATTCTCATTAGCCTAACCATTTTGGTGGTTGTGAACAAAGGATCTAAAAAGCTCTCAAGCCAAGAGTGAATTCTTTTTCCACCAATAATTCTCTCAAGTTATGAGAGAGATCCTCCTCCACCGGATCAAGGAGAGCACTTTGGAAGCGACTCTCAGGGAGATCAAAGGCGGACATCACAAGTGAAGGCTCTTATGTGCTAGCACCCAAAGATCACTTTAGTGATGTCCAAAGATACATAGAGCATGTGTGGATCACTACTAGAGGAATACTACACTTGGATTATATGACGCAACAACAGATCACATCAGATCGTGACCGGAAATATCAACGGAGAGAGAATTTCATCAAGGTAATTCTCCTCTTTTAATTAAATTAATTATAAAAAACATATGATGATCATCTCTATAGTTCCAGAAATCCCTTCCTTTATTTCATTCTTCATTCTATTATGAAGATTCATCATTTTATTATCATGAAAGATTTCAGATCGATCATTGTTAATGGAAAAATTCAAGTTGGGTACACCCACCAATGCACTTCTGCTGTGCCAGAAACCTAAATATACATGGTCGTGTTTGGGTTCTATTGGAAACATGTGAGGAGAAGATATGGAAATTCCATGCCTCGATCTGGGTAGTACATCCCAGTGTTACCGAGATGTGTCATGATTTACATCACTAGTACTGGTGGCTGGGGATGAAACATGAGGTAGTTGGTTTTTTAACAAGATGTTCCACCTATTAGTAGATGAAGGTATAACATCAATGATCAGCCAAAATTTTATAGTAGTTACCTATTCTCGAGTGTAAATGGGATAATTTCATGATGTACTTCATGACTAGTTTTTATGAGGTCGCCTCAAGGTAGCGACATATTATGGGTTGTTGTAGATAGGGTCAAAAGGTTTCTCATTTCCTGTTGATCAGGGAGACCTTCTCTGTAGATGATCTTGAGATTTTTTATATTCATGAGGTAATTGAATTCACAGGGTCCCTCATACTATCATTTCAGATAGTGATGCTCAGTTTACATATCATTTCTGGCAGAGTTTACAGAGGTTGTTTGGTATATAGGTGCTTCTGAGCACAACATACTACCCTCAGACTAATGGCCAGTTAGAGAATATGATTCGGGTTCTTGAGGACATGTTGCAGGCATGCGTCTTAGATTTCAAGGGATCTTGGGAGAGGCATATACCCCTAGTTTAGTTCACCTACAATAATAGTTATTATATAATGATAAATATGGAACCTTATGAGGTTTTGTATAGTAATCCATGATGATCTAACCTATGTTGGTTAGAGGTAGGTGCGAAAACGTTACCAGGACCATGTATCCCACATGAGACTTCTAAGCGGGTCTATTTCATCAGAAAGAAGATAGATACTGCACAATATCAAGAAAAATCTTACACTAATCTTCATTAATGACCTCTAGAGTTTGATTTCGGGGATGATTTCTTTTTATATATATCACTGAGGCTATGATACAGATATATTAGGATATAAGGTAAGTTTTCACTATGATATGTTGGGATGTTCAAGATTCTAGAGAGAGTCAAGATGATAGTCCATCAGTTGTAGTTACCTCATAGGTACCAGACTATGCATGATGTCTTCCATGTATCTCAAATGCACCATTATCACTTAGAACCGTCACATACTCTGCATCTTGAGGAGGTGGAGTTTTAAGTAGATGTGTCCTTTGAGGAGCATCCTATTCGTATCATTGACAACATGAAAGTTCTCTGAGGCTGGTCAGTTCCTATAGTAAGGTTGAAATGGAAGCACATAAATTTATAGGATGAGACTTGGGATCGAGAGGCTTATGTACATGCTCAGTAGATATAGCTATTCTTAGATGATTCTTAACCACCCTTGAGAGTGTAATTTTGGGATAAATTGATTTAAGAGGGGAAGATTGTAAGATACCCAGTTTTCCTATGAGGTACAAATATTTTGTTTTTTTGGTTAAAATTATTTTTTATTGACTAATGTGGGTATCCAATGTTATCATGGGTGTATCGGGGGTGTCCGAGGATTTTTTGTAGCCTAGAACCTCGGTTTTTGGAAAAACAAGGCAAGCCTCAGGGTTAGTAAAAACCATGCGGGATAGTTTGCACAATCTGTCTAATCATGAGAGGTTGGTACAGAGGGTTGAAGGAGCCCACACAGTATGAGTAAACTGTGTGGGAGGAGGTTCATTATCATATAAGGGCCTCTAAGGTTTTTGATAGATCATGACACATGGTTTGTGCATGGTTTGGAAAACCGTGTGCACTAACCATGCAAGGTACCCCCTTAAGACAGTGGAGGGTGCATAGTTGGTGCATGGTTTAGTCAACCATGTGGCCAAACTGTGCAACCCAGTATTTTGGGGTGAAATTAAAAATTTTTCCTTAAAAATATTTAAAACCTAAACCTATTCTATCTAACCCCTGTTGGATAGCAACACACCCTTGGGAGCTCCTTCAAAGGAAAATTAATAGCCTTTGATCTCGTTTCACCATTCGAACTCGGATTTGAATTTCATCGATCTCATTAGATTCATGCCAATGATTAATCTGTTCCTATCATGTCATTATTAATTTGTTTTGGTATTGATAGAGTTATTTAGGTGTAATATAATATTCCCTTTTTTCAAATTATTTGTCCATTCTTCATTTTTCTTCTGATATGGATCGAATCAGAAGCTGATACTGGATGGGTACTATTATACAGACCTATGTTAGGTGTTATATACCTTTTACTTGGGGTTTGGTGATTTATATTCCTTATTTCCATTGTACCACATACCATAATTTTTTATGGTTCCCTAATAATTAATTGAATAATTGAATTAAATGAATTGGAACGTATTAGGGATTCCCACTAGTTCCTTTGAGTTTGTTAGAGGTTGTTTCATCAACCTTGGCTGCCCATGGGGTGTGCCTCTACTTATTCCTATTGTTATAACACCCATTAGATGTGTGTGTGTGATTTCCTAGTTAGAGGAATCCCTTAATAAATTGAATTGAATTGAAATGAGATGTTAGGAGAAGGTTTACCTCATTTTACATGCTATACATGATGTGAATTGTTTAACTGTTTAAATGTGAATTTTTATATGAGTTGGTTGAACTCATAGGATGTTATGGAATGTGAATTGATGAATGAATGTGATGAAATGAAATGTTAGTGGATTAATTTGTGGGTTTACCTCATATCCTGATTCCATTAGATGTTATGGAGGTTTCTACCATGAATATTGATAGCGGTAATAGATGCCTTGGATGGGATTTCTCCTTGGGTATTGATTCCATAATATGACTTGGGCCTTACTACCCCTTGGATCCATATTTCTTGGGATCATAGTTTACATGGTATGTTGACATGCTCCTTAGACCCCACCCAAGTCTTACTGAGTTTTAATCGAGATGCTCCTGGGACTCGAAGACGATGCCTTGGTCTTTTATACCTTGGATCCGGCCCTATGGGGTCTTACACTTCTGATTACATAGTGAAGTCATTATGGATGACTTGAATATATTGTGTGGTCATGGTAAATTTTTTCTTGGTTGTACGAAGAGTTCATGGTGGATCTTTTGTCATGTTTTACAGATAGAACTAGTATGGGCATCGAATTACAATTGTTAGACTGGACAAGGTGACTTGTTTATTTATGTTTATAGCTTACTTATTATAGGAGCTTAACCATTGTTTACAGGGAGCCTAAGTAGATTTCACAATACCACTTTACCTATTTCAATTTACTTTTAGTACTGTCATATCTTATATATACTGCACACTACATAGCTTGTATTTCACAGTCTGGTTTGTTATATACACCATTGGTCGTGGCCTACTGAGTGTTATCTCACACCCTGTTCGGGCCACCGTTGGGTACCTGGATAGACTGTATGGATGCAGGTAGGGACTAGAGTAGGTGCCCATAGTATGATGCTTGATTTTTTCTATGATTAGGAGCAGGGGAGAACATGATCGCGTTGAGACTTGTGATGCTAGCTGGGATATTCCTTTTTGGTATTTTGATACATGTATTATACTAAGGCCTGTATACCTATTTTGGATGATTTATTGAGACATGACATCACACATCATTTTGTATATGAGATTACTTTGGAATTGTTTATATATATATATATATTCTTATCTTGGATGTTTATCTTCTATCTGTTTGATTTACTACTTCCTCTATTGACTGTTATTATCATTCCTCCATGTTACACTCTAACAGGAGGGCATAGTCTCCCCACAGACACACCGTAGGCCCTTGCTACTAGTCAGTAGCCTCTGGAATTCTGAGCGATGTGCTTTAGGCCATGTGACCCACCAGATCAGGTTACCATTTAGTGGCATCTGTGTTGGGACATTACACCCACCCCTCTATGCTTCTCACCATACTTTCATAGGGAACTTATTTTGGTATCAGAGTAGAGGCTTGTTCTTAAATATCTAATTTGATTCATATTTATTACATATTTTGATTGAGAAATTTAATGGAGAGTATTAATTTCAACAACAATAAGGGTATTCTCATGTTTGATGGAAAAGGTTTTCACTTATGTAAAGAAAGGATGGTTCCATATCTTTTATCACTTGGTCTATATGTCATTGACATCAATGAAAATAGTGTTCATATTCTTCAAGTCGATGTAGCTTTTATATTATAGGAAAAGAAAAATATTGACGCTAGTGGAAGAGTGCACAATATATTACTCTTTTCTCTTTCCAAGAAGGAATTAACATGTGTCACATGCTCTAAAATAATGAATGTTATACAAATAAAGCTTCATGATATTCATGAAGGTGATAATAAGGATAAGGAGTCATAGTTGAAAACATGTCATGCATAGTTTGAGGATATTTGGATGGAGGGAGAAGAATCGATGGATAAGTTATTTATTCACATGAAAAAAATTACTAACTCGATCTGGTGTTATATGGAGGCTTTTGAAGACTCCATTATTATAATTAAATTGATGATAATACTAATTTATATATTTGGTACTAAAATATATTCATTAGTGGATCAATACTTTGATGAATTTTCCCTTGATAAGCTTAACAATGTCTTGATAACCAATGAGACCAGGATGAAAGTGATATGACCTAAATCCTTCATGTATGTAGGTCATATTTTAGTGTACAATATCTATATGTTTAGGAATATTGTAAGGGAAAATATGAAGATGTTGTTCCACTACCATTTTGATGTACCGTATTGTATGATTTATATGGTAGTCGGTCATTAATGCTTAACATTCAAATTACTCTTATTCATAAACTATGATTAACACGTGGAGGATTAATGCATGTCAAGAACCCATCTAGGCCACCCATGAATCAGGTATTATAGCCAATTCATGGTAAGACTTGAGTGGAGTTCTCGATCCCCACATGCTGAAAATAAGTGTTCAAGCATTAAAGAAAATACAGAGGGAATGATTTAACCTAAGGAATAATATAATTCAAGTAACAAAACTCTACCAAAATTCTGGCATGGTGTGTGCATAAATTAAAAATCCATGCAAAATCAAAATAAGAAGTTGAAATAAATTAGTACACAAACAAAGAGCTAAAATAAATGCAAATATGAACTAAAAACTAAAAAACTAGGAGAGCCAACTTAGAAGAAATAAACTATAATGTAAAATAAAACTAAATACCTGCATGAGATCTCCAAGTGACCCTATGGTCACTCTCCTGTCAAAGACTCAAAAACACTCCAAAATCAACCTGAAAGAAGTCCATAATAAGGCACCCATAAGATCCAAAGGCTGAATATAAATGAAAAAGTCACATGATATACAGGTACTGAGTGGTGTAAGTAGGGTGTGAGCATAAAATACCCATTGGTATTTCACCAAAGATTCAATGAATTACTTTTAATTAAAAAGAACATGAACACTAGCTTGAAATACACTATTTAAAATTAGAGTATTAACATTTTAGGGAAAATAACATGTAAAATTCCTTTAAAATCTTCAGTCTAAAATCCAAACAAATGTTTAAAAACATTTAAAAGCTTGGTTTAAAATCCTCTAAAAACCTACTTTTGAAAATCCTATCTTTAAAACTATTTCCAAAACCCCCAAAAAGAGACCAATAAAACAAAAGGATGCTAACATAAATAAGAAACACAACCAATGGAAAAAAGTAAACAGTAGGGTAAATCAAATATCGAAAAGAGAATAAAAAAAAGAAATGGTAATAAATTTTACAAACATAGGAGTAAAATGAAAATTTAGCACAAAGATTAAGCAACATAATATGATATAAAGGTGAATTAATAAATAGAATTAAAAATAACTATAATTAAAATAAAATAGGAAAGAGTCATAGTTCACATGAATAATCATGGGAAACTCCTAGAAGGTTTGGGGACTATCTAGGAAAATATTAAAACAAAATCCATACTATCGGTGTGCTTGATGCAATCCAACCACCCTAACTCTCAGTCTTACTCTATATATACTAATTAAGGGGAAAATCCTAAAGTTGGTTGAAATACATACTAGGGGAAACTAGCTAGAGCGTAATCATAAACCAGTGAAACATGTGAACTCAGATATCCCAACTAGATACTCTAGGTTTCCCTTGAAATATATAAAATATAGGTGATCCATCATACAAAAAAAACACATAATAAAGTATAATAAATAAAACTACAACATAACCTCACCTACAAACACCCTTCCCATAAGATACACCTTTATATAAACAACATAAAAAAAATATAACCAATAAGTACCCTAACTAGGATGATTTAATCACTTAACCTTCATGTGCGTGCATTCACACACACATATGAAGGGTCACACTTCAAGTGTAGCTTTATACTAAGAAACCCATCTTTATAAAGTACCAACCATACTTTAACTTTGAATATAGGAATACCATTTTAAATTATACTTTTAAAAAACAATCAAAAACAATATTAATTATAAACTCCCTTTTAAGGTACTAAATGTGCCTTTAGAATGTATTTTAAAAAGCACCCTTAAATCTTCCTTAGAACCGTTTGTCAAAATCAAACATTATTTTAAAAATTTTATATAAAACATTAGAAATAAAATTTAATTTTTAAAACATCCTTCACATAATATTAACATAAATAGAACATCATGAGACAATATAGGAGAAATCATAGACATAAATCACATGGAAATAATCAATAAAATCTTAGTAATTAAACTCATAAAAACCCATAAGTATCGAATCAAAATCAAACAACACCTCAAGCCTTTAATTCACACAAAAATAAATCATTTAAAAGACTAAAACATCTTTAAATAATATAATTTATTTGATAAAACCCTTTTTGGAAATTTATCAAACACATAGCATGCATATTAATTTGATATAAAAATTAAGAAGTACAAATCCATGGAAACCCCCTTTGAAAACAAAATATCTGTTCATAATACTTTAACCTCTAAATAATAATATATTAGGACTCATAAAACATACATAATTATCAAGGAAAAAGTTATGGAAAAATCAAGAACACATGGTTTTTCCTATAAAAGGAGAATGCATGAAAACACCTACATCAAATCAAACATGGATGATCTAAAACTTCAAGTGTGGAAAGAGAATGACCCTATAAATATTTTTCACACCCTAAAAAAAGGAATCATAAATTATTAGGACAAAACCTATCCCTAGGGTTTAACTGTTAAGGTTATAAGATGTGGTAGGGAGAAAAAACAAGAGAGAGATAAAGATAGAGAGAAATATAGAGTAAATAAGAAAAGATATGGTCCTAATATTGAATAAATCACCTAAAATTAAAGTATAGGAGGCTAATAATTAAAGGATATGGGTAAGGGATTTACATCTAGCCTCCTTCAAATGGATCAGACAAATTTGGAAGAAATGAGACCCTAAGAGGGGTTTAATTCGAAGGGGTAACATTGGAAAAATAAAAAATTTAAAAGTTTGTGAAGGTTGTATAGTTTGGCCACACAATTTAACAAATCACGACTTAATCATGTTCCCCTCACTAAACACACTTGGGAACACAACATGGTTTGACTGCATGATGAGGCAAACCATGCACCAACCATGCGAGTATCTCTATAATACACTATAAGTTTTTCATGGGAAGGTAGCATGATTAACAATAATTGAATGATTAACAATACAACCTCAAAATTTCAAAATTTTTAAGTAATTCGAAGCAAAACTATCATGTAACATAACACCCTGATATTTTAAATTACATTTCCCTTTAAAAAACTAATGTGGTCAATAACTTGATTGACATGCAACATAGAACCAAAACAAATGATAGAACATTATATAACCATTATAATGTTGCCATTAAGTTAGAAGGTATAAATATAGGTAACAAATTTATGAAATATATGTATAAATAAATATTTTTATTTTTAGTATAGCTAGATAACTAATATAATCACTTTATGGTTGAAAATGTATTTTTTATAAAATTATATTATTATGAACTTTATTTAAAGAAAATAAATATATTATAGATAGGTATATTTTTTATATGAATAATATATTAACACTAATTCTATTAGTAATTGATAGAAAATAATAATAGGAATGTTTAATACTTTGAAAAGTTATTTTCCTATAAAAACTGTTTTTCATTATATTTTATAATTTTATTTAAAAGTTAAATTCTAAAATTTTAGAATTAGAATTTGAAAAAGTTAACTTCATTTATGAATTTATCATATCAATATTAGTTTAAGATTAATTTTTGGGATTTTTCAGATATAGTTGGGTTTTAGGCGAATAGTAAAAAATACTGATTTTTCTAAAACCATCACTTATATGAAACTATCATAATAAAAGAATGAATTAAATTTTTTAAAAAATTTTATATAAAATAAATACATTTAAAGGTAAATTAAATAATTTAAAACCACTTTTTTGTATTTATAAAACCCATGTTTATCTTTTTGGAAGCATAAGTAATATTTTACTCTAAAAACTAATTTATTCGCTCTCATTAAAAAAATAGTTTTTTTCACTTATATAAATTAAATATAAAAAATATATTTCATATTTTATATAAAAATGATAATATTATGTAATAATTTCAATTTCATTTTTGGGCATAAAATTATGATTACTAAGATTAAAGATAATAACCATGATAATGGTAAAACTGTCATTTTCCAATAATTATTTTATTAGTATTGTGTATTTTTATCTAATAAAATAATTTTATATATTATAAAAAGTGAATTTAATATAAATTTTAAGCCTATATTTAAATAAATTATCACTCATTAAATTGGTAATAAATAATAAATATGATTAGAAACACTTAATGGTGAAAACAACATTTTTCTACAAAACAAATTTTCTATATATAAAATATTTTAATTTAAAAGTTAATTTTTTATTAATTAGAAATTGAACTAAATTAAATGGAGGTTAAATTTAGTTTTATAACACCTAAATTTTGTAATATGGTTTATTTTATATGTTTAGTAAAACATAAGTTACTTGGGTAAAAACAAGTTACCCGAGTAAAAAAAGTTAAAAGTAAAAATATATGAACAAACAAGTTAAAAAATGTTTAATTTTTTTTGAAATAATTTTTTTTATATATTTATACACTCGATATCACCAAAAAATACATTATTTAAATCTTTTGGATCCATTTAACTCTAAATAATGAAATTATATCATTGAATAGTAAAGGGTTTCAAAAAGTGCCCTTTTCTTCACTTATAAAAGGGAACACTTTCACACCTAAATGCCACACCCATTACTTTGAATAAGTTCTTTAAAATATTTAATTTTTATCTTAATATAATAATCTATAATTTTTATAAGCTTACAATCACAATTATTTATCCTATTCCCTTAATTTTCATGGAAACTTTCAAGAGAAAGTTCAAGGTACCAAAGTGAGTATTACTTACTCTTTACCATTTCTTATTAATATTTCTCTTAAAAACATACAATAACCATGGTAATATAATGACCTTAGTATAATTAGTATAATAAAGTTTTATTATATTAATGGAAAAACCATTATAAATTCCTTTCCATCCACTTATAAAAACAAAAGAAAGTTAACTGAGTATTGTGCAGACTACCACCTCCACAAAGTATCATTTTTCATTTTCCATATTAATTTTCATTATTTATCTAAACCACTTAAGATATGATTAAAAAAATTAAAAAATATAAAAAATATAATTATTCTTATGTTATAATTATATTATACACTTCCTTAACCACACTCACCCAACAGATATAGCATGTTCATGTTTGGGGTTTGTTTAACCACCTACTTGAACAATGCTATAAAAATTTATCATAGATGACTACGGGAATTTAATAATAATGTTAGTATAAGTTAATAAGTAAATAATTATCGGTTTATGGTTTTTAAAGGTTATATTAATTATTTAACTTATTATTAAAATATCATCTTCGATCACTAAAATTACTGAAATAAGCCAACAACAATTCAATTTTCACGCAAACATAAGAAAAATAAATAAATAAATAGAATATGATAATAAATAGTCTATATTAAATTAAATATAGATAAATAAGGTTACTAATAGGGTATATAATACACTTAATTTTATTATTCATGAATTTAAGTGAATGCGTATAATGAATTGGGAACAAAGTAAGAGTTTCTTATCTCAATTTTCACCCATTGAGACTTTTTTTATACACCATGTTTTCTTTGTAATTGTGTATATATTTAATTTTAATATTTTATAATCAATATTATATTATATATAATTATATTCAATTTTTATTGAAAACTATTTCTCTCATTGGGTTTTAACATAAAAATTTCAAAATTTGTAAGGGTTTTTCTTGACTCAACTTCTTTCTTAAGCCATAATGATTCATTTTTTAATATAGTTTTACAAGACGAATTTATTATATTTTATGATGATAATACAATAACTACATCTAGTTAAAGTGAAATTTGTGATTAAAATTATTACCTTGGTTAACTTCTTTCTCAAAAAGTATATTTTTGTTAAGAATGATTCTCATTCTATTTAACAATGATTTTTCTTCCATGTCTATATTTTCTCTTCCCAATAACATTATACTTTATCATTTGGGAACCCAAATATGTTTTATCTAATTTTATCCTTATATTTATCCTTACAAATTTTAAAAATAATTTTTTATCATCCCTTTTAATGATGTGGGGATCTTCTGAACTACCCTCATTACATTTGAGTTACATGTTTTCTTTATTTTTCCCCTTTCCTAAATCTTATTATAATGTATTTAATACATATTTGATATAAATGTTCCATAAATATATATAAATTTTAATTTTAATTTATATTTTCGGTAATATATGTTTTAAGTTCCCTTAAAAATTCCCAGTTTTAAGTAAACCATAATTAAGGGAACTTTCAGATTTCTTATTTCATGACAAGTGCAACCTACATAAAATGTTTTTCACCATGAATAAATTTTTAAAAACCTAATTATTTGATGTAAAACCATCTTAGTTTAATTATTATTTAAAGTTAAATAATAATATATCTCCTTACTTAAAAAATAATATGCTCATTTCGAAGAGCATCACCCATACGATTCTTTTTTATTCTTAATTCTCCTTACTCATTCCCATGAATTTTCCAAAACTAGAACTCAATTTTCAAGACCTAGGTTTCTTTATTAAAATATGATCATCTAAAAATTATTTAATTCCTTATTCTATTGGTAATCCTTATGATATAACCTCTAGTTATTCTTTGAGACAAGATTATGAAACTCACTTATTTATCATGGGTTTTATCATGCACATGATTTATGTCTATATTCTTTTATTCATGTTAAATACATGTGAATTTATATATTATGATTTTCATTATGTGATGTGTGGGAACAAAATTATATATACCTATAATAAATTGGGTATTTTTTTATCTCATAAGACATCGTTTATGGTTCATGAATAGTTAACCTAAGAACACTATATTATGTGATGGGTGAGACCAAGATTATATAGCCCTACAATGCACTGGGTAAAGCTTTATATCTCATGAGATGTTATGTATGAGATTATAGAGTGAACCCTATCTAATATGGGACTCTTTCCACTATGATTTTGGGAATCAGGAGTGAACCCAATTCACTATGGGACCCTATCCACTATGATAGTATTGGTAGTGAGCCTTAACTTATGCTTATGATGTCATATTTTATTTCATTGAAACATATTTATAATTCCATGATATTATGACATAATTTACTAATTCCATGTTTCCATGATTATCTCACACTCTTAGGTCATAGTTCATGTTTTATATTTTGTGATTACATGTCATCCGTTCACAATTTATGGACAAATCCTATTGTTCCATGTTATTTTTAATCAGAAATTTCTATCTACTCATGTTTTATCATATGATTAATATCACACACCAACCCAGATCACTCCAAATAATAATAAGATCTATGAAACCACATGACCTCAAGCGTACCTCCTCGAACTCCAGAGACTTCTAACTAGCAGTAGGGTACTAAGGAGGTGTTGTGGGGTGGCTACACCCATTTTATCATAGTGTGATAAACTATAAAATAACTAAATATAATCCATCATAATAAACTAAAAGTGGAAGAAGATAAACATACATAAAAACATAATAAAATAAATGTATAGAAGGCTCAAAAAATCATTCTATATACACAACTGACCGCCCATGGGGACAATTACATATATAGACCAAAATAAAAGGAAAAGAGATGTTGGCTACATGATGTCTTTGAGACATATCAAACCCATAATCTAGATCCCACCAAATATATATAGAAGAATGTCCAAAATCTAAGCTACGAGCCTTAGTCCTACCAGTACCCACACTAAGTGAAATTATGCTTGGGTACCCAAGTGCAATGGTGACCCGAGAAGGGTGTGAGTACAAAACTCAGTAGGTAATCACTAACACAGTCTCATACTAACTAGAATATGTTGTGATATATGCATGTAGAATGCTCAAATATAATCAATAAATAAAATACAAAACATAAATAAATAAATAAATCAACCACCACAATACCCACTTCATATAGATTCTGAAAATCCTCTAAGCACCTCATGATGATCACACCTCCATAGTATTATCACCACCACCCCATGGAAAACACATATAATCCAAGCCATGTTTGAATACCATTGTCTATCCTCAGGTTTGTGATCCCGATCAACCATAACTACTTCAACCAGTTTTAGTGTAACACCCTATGATTTTTATGAAATATTTCTCTTTAAATAATTTTATTTCTTTGATAGATTTCTTGCATGAAACACTGAGTTTAAACGAACAACGATATACTATTAAAATATTATTATTTTAACACGACCATTATAACTTAGCTATTGAATTGGTGGGTATGAATATGAATAACCATATTACGAAATATATGTGATTGTTAAATTAAATACATATTTATTTATTAATTCTTAGTAAATAAACACTTAATTTTTAGTAAAGTCATTTTATTCTTCAAAAATATTTTTTCTTTAAAAAACGATTTTTATTGATTTCTATGAGAAAATAAATATAATTACTTTTTGAAACTTTTAGAAAATTTAATTTAAAAAATAAAATAAAATTTTGGATTCATCATTTCAAAATTATCTTAGGATGGATTTTTGATATTTCTCTAAAAAGTTAAATTTTTTAATGAATAGTGAAAAATACTGATTTGCATTGAAAACTGTATTTTATTTTAAATAATATACAAAGTAAAATTCTATTTTGGGTTATTTTTAAAATTTAATTATTTAATTTTTATTATAAATAATATATTTTTGATATTTTAAATGAATTTTATATATTAATTTATTATAAAAACAATTTATACTTAAAAGGGCATTTTTTTGGAAAACTTGTTTTTCATTGGGTTTTACCAGTTTATTATTAAATCAAATCTTACCAATTCTATATTTTGAATTTTATAAAATGGATTTCATATTTTGAACTAGAATTTCCAAATTTATTAAACATATCCCTTTTATTTTTGATCAATATGAATAGTAACCTTAGAAATATTTGTTGCCATGGTAAAGGGTAAATAAGATAATTAAGAGTAAAATTAATATGATAAGAATTATAAAATTACTCTTAACACTTGAACAAATTTTATTGGATGAGTAATATTTGACCATAATCATTCAAGTGTTGAATTGATAACCATTTTAGGCCACTGGGATAAGATTATGACCTTTATCGTATTTTATTTAATGGAAAGTCAAATATGCCACACTCTTGTTTTGAATAACTACAATAATTTTAATATGTGTTTATCTAGAGTATATGTTAAAATATAAATATTATTTTTAAATATAAAATATTTATATTCATCATTATAATTTATTTTTAGTTTTTATTAAATAAATAATTACCTTAAATGTTTATAAAACGCTGAGGTAATAATTATTCAATTAATGGAAAAATCAAATAAATGATATTAAAAATAGTAAAATAAATATAATTTGAGATATTTAAGTTCATTAATTAATTATATAGATTAATATTACATTTTTATGATATAATAAAATAATTTTTTCTAATTTTACTTTTTTTCTTGATGTTTTTAAAGTCAAAGTAATGAATAGTATCAAAATTGACAATAATGATATTTTATGGGATTAATATTTTATTAAATTATTTTAAAATAATAAATATATTAAATAAGTACAAAAGGGTTAATATATAATCTAAAATTTAATACCCTATGCATTTATAGTCTATTTGGAATCATTTGGACCTAGAATAGTCTTAATATATTTTAATCTTTTTCAGAAATTCAAAAGGTTCCCCTCACCTCCATTATAAAAGGACATATCCTAACTGAATTTATTACAAAACTTTGAGACTTATATCTTGAAAATAATCTAAATAATTACCTTCTAAACTTACCTATACACATTCTATAGGTTATATTCTTCTCAAAATACCAACCCTAGAGCCATTTATAGGATATTTAATGGAGTCATCTTGAAGAAGAGGTAATCGCCTTAATCGATCACTTTATTTTTTTTACTCTTATTTACCTCCTATAAATATAAGATATTTATCATAAATTAATAAATTAATTATACTAAATATTATTAAATGTTAATATTATTATGAAAACACCATTATACACCCTCTTTCCCATCAAACAAGAAGTGAAAATATCACTCGTGCATACGTATGGCTTACCATCTCCACGTATCGATACAATTAATTTTTAATCACCATATTTTATAGATGATAATTATGATGGGTTTAATGTTTATATATGATATTTATGACATAATTATACTTATGTAATGATAATATAATGTCGAACTCCTTATCATCCATTTTTTTGGGAAATGATAACGTCGTTCGTCCGTCTGTATGGACCAATATCTCCACGATGAGATGTGATTAGTTTTTCTTTTATATTTCACATAGATAGTAAGAAGGATGAATATGGTTAATAGATATTATATAATAATAATTTTTTAAAGGTGAATTATTTATCTTCCTTTCATTCCATCAATCAAAAAATGGAAACAACATTCATGTGTACGTATAACCTAGCGTTTCCATGAATGGTGTCATTCATTTTTCTATCTATAATTTTTATGAATAATTCTAAATATGTATATAATGAATATATATGATTTTTATAACATGATTAAATTTATATAAATTAAGTGACCATGATCAAATTATAAGGACCAGGATTTTCGAACCAAAACACGCTTGGAAAACGAAGCAGTTATCACCCAAAACAATGATTTTAATATCAAATTATTAATAAAAATGTGATAAGATGTTAAAATTAAATCATATATGATATTATAGATATATTTTCATGAAATAAATATATAATTAACCCATATTTATTATACTAGAGGTTTGAAAATGAACAAGGAAAGGTGAGACTTGAGGTAAGGTTTTTATTTCACAATCTCATTAATATTCAGGATTATTTATATTTTAGTCTCCATCCGGGAATATTTATCTTCCATGAAAATTTTTAATAATTTTTTTTTCAAAAAGTTCTTTTTAAAAATTTTACTACAAATTTCAAAATCATTTTTACCCATGTTTTATTTTTTTAAAAATGGTTTGAAAACAATCTTTTTATCGTTTTCCAAATGAGGTACTTTGTGACTTAATTTGAAAAAATACTAAGGGAACATTTTTTTAACTTATAAAAAAATGTGTGGATTTTCATGCTGTCATGATGAATCTATGATTTTAATATTCTTTTACAAGTTTATTTTCAAAGAAAATTATTTCATTGAAAAGTGCCGAGCATTTTTAAAAAGAGAAGTGAATTTAAAATGGAAAAGTTATTTTCCTCAATATTTTTTTCAAGTGAACTTTAAAAATTATTTTCCATCTAAGATAACATCCATTGATATTACTTAAGCTTTAACTAGGATAAAATACAATGATACCAACCTTATTATTTCCCTTTATTGTTTATGTTTATGGTGAAAAGATGAAATGTTTACGAAACCTATTTCTTTTTCATGGGTTATGCTATGATGAAATTTTTATGAAACCCATTTATTTTCATGGGTTATGAAATGGTGAATTATTTATGTTTCTGTGGCACAAATATGTATTATTTTCATTATGTGATAGGTGGGACCTATATCTCTCTCCAATGAATTGGGTAATGATTTATATCTCATGAGATAGACATGACTGGAATTGGAAGTGAACCCCATTATGTAAGGGATCTTTGTCCACTATGATGGTCTTGAGAGTGAACCTTGACTACTATGAGGTTTGTGGAGTGAAACCATTACACTATGGGGAAAGGGCTGCCACTGGGGATGGTGGTGTATCTCGCCCAAGAGGTTTATCTGCCTATGGATTTTCTATGATTATGTGAATACCACAATTCCATGTCTTATGTTATTATATCATGGATTATGTTCTTTGTTTCTTTTATTATTTATGTCTTATGAACTTCAAAGATTTATTACATGACTCAAAATTATGATATTTTATATATAGGGTATAATTTCTAAATGTTAGCTTCATGTTATTATACCCTTATGATCATGTTATGATTATGTAATCTTTGATATCTCCCTTATTTACCCTTAATGAACACCTAAGATCATCATTTTCTTATGTTTATTTTCCCTAGGATATGAAGAAATGTATTAATAATGATATGTCAAAAAGGGTTTTAGTTATAAATAAATAAGTGGGAGATGATGTAGATATTTTATAAACCAGTTATTTATGTTTCCAAGTTTCCAAAGGCATAATAACTTTATGATCCTTATGCTTGTGTTTGTGTAATGTGATGAATATTCATCTAAAAAGATGCAATATCTATGTATGAAAAGCTTGGATCATTTATAAACTAGGATGAGAAAATTTTTGGGATAAGTCTAAGTGTAGGATAAAATCCTAATTTTTTGATAATGATCATGAATGTCCTAGGTTAAACCAAAGGTCTCATAAAAAAAGTATCATAATTTAGACATATTTTAAATGATTTTTTATATGATTATTTTTCTCATGACTATGATTTTTGGTTTTAGTCAATGAATGGAACCTGAAGGAATTATGTTAATGATGAATGTGATGGACACTGAAATGATTGTACACCCGATCAACCAAATGTTATGGGAGATGAAATGCAGAATATTACTGTTATGATCAAAATATTTTCTCAAGGTATGAATCATGCTAAGTTTAAAAATGATCAAAGGAGGGAACAATGCACTGTTTTCAACATCCACCTTCTTTTAGTAGATCTTTTGATTCAATAGTGGTTGAGAAATGGATCAACACCATTGAGAAAATATTTTCTGTGCTTCAATGATCGTGACATGAAAAATTTATCCTAGTTTTTTTATTATTTTGAAGTTGAAGTTGATCAATGGTGGGATCTTATCAAGAATACAAGGTAAGAAGAAGAAATTGAATAAATATAAAAGGATGAGTTTAAGGGGATATTCCTTATAAAATTCTTCCCTAATATTATATGTATAAATATTGAGAAGGAATTTCTTAAGTTGAAACAAAAGGATGAGAAATCCATCAGTACCTATGAGGAAAATTTTACAAGGCTTGCAAGGTATGCCTCTATTTTAATTATCATCCCTAAAAGTAAAATTGATCAATTCTTTGGTGGCCTAAAACCAAGTATCAAAAAGGAATTATCTATAAAATACTTCATTTATTAAGAAGAAATTGTTTTATGTACTCTCAAGGTAGATATGGATATTGTATTTACCCATAAATCTCATGGTTTTGATAAGAAAAGAAAAATGGAATTCAAAGGAAATTCTAAAAACCATGGAGGAAAGAAGACAAGATTTCCTTTTTTTCTTAAAGTGTGGAAGGAAACATGAGGGAATTAACATAAGGGGACTAGTAAATATATCAAGTGTGTAAAGTAAGGTCATTAGAAAAATGAGTGACAAAGTGATTGGGATAAGTTATATAATGATGATAATAGAGAAAAATCTCTATAAAATACACCATTTATGCTCTAATAATATAAATGAAATGAGTATGGAAATTATGGAAGTCGGTGCATAAATCCTAAGGTTTTTTTATAATTAGCATCCACAACCTCTTAATACTAAAGAAAAAGAGAAATATCATGTGATCATGAAGTCTAAAGTGGGTTATGAGAATGAAATAGTAAAAGGTACACTTACCATCCACTCTAGAACATGTAATGTCTTATTTGATTATGGATCCACCCACTCTTTTATTTATAAAGAATTTGAAAAGGGTATCACTGTATCACCTCAACAATTAGATGTTGAGTCAGCTATGAAAACTACTAATGGATTAATGACTTCATATCAAATTTATAGTTCTTATTCGGTTGAAGTTTGTAGGAAAGTTCTTGCTATAAATCTTATGGTTCAACCTTTAATTGAATTTGATGTGATTCTTGGCATGGATTGGATTTCTCTATTTGGGGATCATATTAATTGATGAGTAAGTTAATTTGTATTTAATATTCTAAATGAACCTATAATCATTTATTGATGCAAGTATGAATATAAAATTCCAATGGAAATTGCTTATATCTTGTGGGTCTTAATTCTTATAAATAAAGGTTATCTATATAAGATGGTTGGGGAGAAATTCAACATTAAGTATACACCTATTGTATAGGAGTTTGTTTATATATTTCTATAATAATTTTCAGGTATTCCATTGAATTGTGAAGTTGAGTTTTCAATAGAAATCATACCTGGTGCTATACCTATTTCGAAGAATCCTTATAGAATGACCTTAATTGAGTTGAAAGAATTTAAGAAGAAACTCTAATAAAATATTTATCATGGATTCATACACCCTAGTAAATCACCATGGGATGCACCTATTCTATTTGTTAAGAAGAAATATGGATCAATGTGACTCTTCACTGATTATCGATAACTTAACAAGATCACTATCAAGAACAAGTATCATCTAACCCATATTTATGGCTTATTTGATAAACTATGCAGAGATAAAATAATTTTCCAAGACTTTTCTTCATTCTGTATATCATCAATTGAGGGTCAAGAAGGAGGATATATCCAAGACAACATTCTGTATAAGTTATGGAAACTATGAATTTATAGTGATGCTTTTTGGTCTTACTAATTCCCCCAATATCTTCATGGATTTAAGGAATAGAGTATTTATAGACTATGTTGATCAGTTTGTGGTAGTCTTTATAGACTATATTCTTATATATATTCATAAATCAAGTAAGATCATGAATTTCACTTTAGGATTGTGATAAAGACCCTAAGTAAGGATAATATTTATAAAACATTTACCAAGTGTGAATTTTGGCCTCAAAAAGTTTCATTTTTGGGTCATATAATCTCAAGTGATAATATATCAGTAGATCCTTCAATGATAGAAGCTATTGAGAAATATCCTAGACCAACCACGATGACTAAAATCTATAGTTTTCTTGGGTTTTATTGATATTATTAATGTTTTTTGAAAAATTTATCATGATTTTCTAATACAATCATAAATTAGTTAAGTTTATATGGATAGAGGAATGTGAAGATAATTTCAAGGAGTATAAAAGAAGGCTGTTCAGTGCACCTATTCTCACACTACCCTATAGTAGAGAAAGTTTTGTGATCTATAGTGATAAATCAAAGAAGGGAATGGGATGTGTTCTCATGAAAAATGATATGGTGATAGCTTATGCCTCATTCCAATGAAAGGTCCATGAGAAAAATTACTCAACTCATGATTTGGAGTTAGCTTTGGTAAATTTTGAATTAAATATATAGAGGAATTATCTCTATGGAGAAAGGTGTGACATATATACTAATCACAAAAGTTTAAATTATATTTTCACTCAAAAAGAGTTGAACATGCACTAAAGAAGATACTTGTAGCTGATTAAATATTATAAATGCTCTATACATTACCACCCTAAAAAAACAATGTGAAAAATGATTTGAGCCAAAAGGATCATGCTATCTTATCTATGATGAGGATAAAAAAATATCCAATATTTATGGATTTATAAAGGATGTATCTATAAATATTAAAGTAAGGTGGAAAGATTATCTTTTTCAAATGGATGTTCAACCATATAATCAAGTGAGGATTAAAGAGTCCCAGAAGGAAGATATAGATCTACAAAAGAAGGTGAGAAATGTTCCTAAATTAAACCTTGATTGTAATGGAATAATAAGGTTTAATAACCATGTATGAGTTCCTACCATACCATATTTGAATAATGATTTATTTGACAATCCTTATAGTTCATTATTCTTTATTAATTCTATAATTACAAAGATGTATAGAGATCTGAAAGAATATTTCTAGTGGAACGACATGAAGAGATATATTGAAAAGTATGTTTCTTGATGCTTGGTTTTTCAGAAATTTAAGGCTGAGAGATATAATTTTAAGAGGATGATACAACCATTGATCATACCTAAATGGAAATGGGAAAATATCACTATGTATTTTTTCATAGGACTCCCAAAAATATCTAAAGGCTATATGGGTTATAGTCGATCGCATTATGAAGTGGGAAAAATTAGTTTTTATTAGAGAAGATTTATCTCTTGATTAGATTTCTAGAATATATATTAAGGAAGTGGTAAGATTTCATGGAGTACCACTTTCCATTATATCTAATCTGGATATGAGGTTTACCTCAAAGTTTTGGATAAGTATTCAACAAACTCTAGATATAGAGTTAATTTTCTATACTGTTTATCATCCTTAGATAGATGGTCAGTATGAGAGGACCATTTAAACTCTAGAATACATATTGAGATATTTCTCAATGTATTTTAAAGGTGTTTATAATCACCACTTTTCTTTGGTATATTTTTCTTATAATAATAGTTTTCACACCAGCATTAAGATGGCTCCTTATGAAGCCCTCTATGGTAAGAAGTGTAGAACTATAACATGTTAGAATAAATTTAGATAAATAAATATAATAGGATCTAATATAGTTGATAAAATTAAAGAGAAGGTTATATCCATTCAATATAACATAATATAATCTTAGAGTTAATAAAAAAGTTATACAGACAATCATAAAAAAGATCTAGAGTTTGAAGTGGGTGGCAAGGTATTCCTATGAATATATCCCTAGAAGAGAGTGTTGATATTTGGAAAGATGGTTAAGATAAGACCTAGGTATATATATCCTTTTGAAATTATTGATCATATTGGGATGAAATATTATCTATTGGCGCTTCCATCGAATCTCTCATAATTTCATGATGTGTTCTATGTATCTCTCTAGAGGAAGTACATGTATGATCCTTCACATGTACTAAACTCAAATATCATACCAATAGAGAAAGATATTTTTTATAAAGAAAAACTGATAGAGATTTTGTATCATATATATAAATTTATACAAATTAATACCACTTAGTTGGTTAAAGTTTTGAGGCAAAACTACCAATTTGGGAAAGTTACATGTGTACCTAAGGATGTGATGAGGCAGAGGTATCCTCATCTGTTTGCATCCTAGTAATGAATTTTGAAGGAGAAATTCATTTTAAGGGGGGTATAATGTAACACCACAATATTTTTATGAAATATTTATCTTTAAATAATTTTATTTATTTGATATCGTGTGTTTCATGCAACACCGAGTTTAAACGAACCACAATATACTATTAAAATATCATTATTTTAACACGATCATTATAACCTAGTCATTGAATTGGAAGGTATGAATAAGAATAAACATATTATGAAATATATATGAATTTTATATTCAATACACATTTATTTATTAATTCTTATAAAATAAACACTTAATTTTTAATAAAGTTATTTTATTCTTCAAAAATATGTTTTTTCAAAAAATGATTTTTATTACTCTCTATGTGAAAATAAATATTATTAATTTTTGAAACTTCTAGAAAATTTATTTGAAAAAATAAAATTTATATTTGGATTCATTATTTCATAATTATTTTTGGATGAATTTTTTATAATTTTCTAAAAAGTTTAAATTTTTAATGAATAGTGAAAAATACATATTTACATTGAAAACTTTATTTTCTTTTAAAGAATTTAAAAAGTAAAATTATATTTTGGATTAGTTTTAAAATTTAATTAGTTAATTTTTATTATAAATAATCTAATTTGGTTATTTTAAATGAATTTTATACATGAATTTAGTATAAAAAAATTTTATACTTAAAAGGGTATTTTTTGAAAAAAAAATTTCATTGTATTTTTCCAGTTTAATATTAAATTAGATTCTACCACTTTTGTGTTTTAAATTTTTAAAAATTTATTCAATATTTAGAACCATTGGTTATAAATTTAGTAAATATTTTCCTTTTATTTTTGGTCAATATGAATAGCAGCCTTAGTAATTTTTGTTACCATGGTAAATGGTAAATCTGGTAATTAAGAGTAAAAATAATATGATAAGGAATATTAAATTACCCTAAAACATCCATAAATTTTATTAGATGAGTAATTTTAGACCATAATCATCCAGGTGTCTAATTTATGACCATTTGAGTCCACTTGGATAAGACTGTGACATTTATAGTATTTTATTTAATGAAAAGTCAAACATGGCACACTCTTATTTTTAACGACTACAATATTTTTAATATGTAGTAATAATGAAGATATGTTTGAATATAAATATTATTTTTAAATCTAAAATATTTATATTTTTCATGGTAATTTATTTTTTATTTTTAGTGAATAAATAATTACATTAAATGCCCACACAACACTGATGGGGTAATTATTCAATTAATAGAAAAATAAAATAAATGATATTAAAAATATTAAAATAAATATAATTTGAGATATTAAAGTTCTTCCATGAATTATATATATGAACATGACATGTTTAAGATATAATAAAATAGTTTTTTTCTCATTTTACTTGTTTTCTCGATGTTTTTAAAGTCAAAGTAATGAATAATATCAAAATTAAAAATAATGATATTTTATAGGGTTAATATTTTATTAATTTTTTTAAAAATAATAAAAATATTAAATAAGTAAAAATGGGATAATATATGGTCTAAAATTTCATACCATTTTCATTTATATGCTATTTTGAGTCATTTGTCTCTAGAACGGTCTTAATATATTTTAATCTTTTTAGAAATTTCAAAGGTACCCTCACCTTCATTATAAAAGGAAATATCATCCCTCATTTTATTACATAACTTTTAGCCTTATAGATCAACTAAAATATATAAAATTATCTTATAAAATTCCCTAGACACATTTTATAGGTGTTTTTCTTCTCAAAAGACAAACCCTAGAGCCATTTAGAGAAGATTTAATTGAGTCATTTCAAAGAAGAGGTAATCGCCTTAACCGATCACTTTCTTTTTATACTCTTATTTAACTCCTATAATTCTATGATATTTATTCTAAAATAATAAATTAATTATCCTCAATATTATGAAATATTATTATGATTATTAAAATACTATTATACACCATCTTTCCCATTAAATAAGAAGTGAAAGTATCGCTCGTGTGTAGGTACAACTTACCGTCTCCACACAACGATATAATTGATTTTTCATCACCATATTTTATGGATGGGAATTATAATGGTTTTAGTGTTTATATATGATATTTATGATATAATTATACTTATTTAATGATAATATCTTATCTACCTTCTTATTATCCAATATTTTGGGAAATAATAACATCGCTAGTGCATAAGTATGAACTACCATCTCCACGATGCGATGTGATTTTTTTTCATTTATATTTCTCATGGATAACAATAAGGATGAATATTATTAATATATATGATATATATTATATAATAATAATTTTTTAAAGGTGAATTATTTATCTTTATTTCATTCCATCAGTCAAGAAATGGAAACAATGTTCATGCGTACATACGACTTACCGTATCCATAAACAACATCATTCATTTTTATATCCCTAATTTTTATAAATATATATAAATATTTATATAATTAATATATATTATTTTTATACCATGATTAAAATTATTTAAATGAGGGGACCATGATCAAAGTATAAGGACCGATAGTGCTGAATCGAAACATGCTTGGAAAACGAAGTAGTTATCACCCTGGATGGTGATTTTAATAACAAATTATTAATAAATGGGTGATAAGATGTTATAATTAAATAATAAATGATATTATATATATATTTTCATGTAATAAATATATAATAAATCCAGATTTATTATACATAAGGTTTGTATGTGAATGAGGAAAGGTGAGACTTGAGGTAAGAGTTTTATTTCACAATCTCATCAATATTCAGAATTATTTATGTTTAAGTATCCACTGAGGAATATTTCTATTACATATACATGTTTTATAAAATTTTTTCAATTTTTTTTAATATTTTTTTTAAAAAATTTAAATTCATTTTTACCCATGTTTTAATTTTTACAAAACAGTTTTAAAAGAATCTTTTTGTCATTTTCCAAATGAGTTACTCTGTGACTTTTTCGACAAAATATGGAAGGAAAGTTTTTTAACTTATAAAAAATGAGTGGATTTTCCTACTTTCATAACAAATCAATTATTTTAAGCTTCATTGACATGTTTAAAAGTTTATTTTCAAATAAAATTTTTTCATTTAAAAGTATATAGTGTTTTTAAAAAGAGAAGTGAATTTAAAATGGAAAAGTTATTTCCCTCAATAAATTTTCCAAGTGAACTTTCAAAATAATTTTCCAAATAACATGGAATAATTTTATGTTACTTAATATTTACTATGGATACAATAAAAGGATAACATCCTTATTTTTTCTTTTCATGGCGTATGTTTATGGTGAAAATATGAAATGTTTTTGAAACCCATTTCTTTTCCCTGGGTTATGCTATGATGAAATTTTTATGAAACCCATTTTTTCATGGGTTATAATATGATGAATGATTTATATTATTGTGGAACACATATGTATGGTTTTAATTATGTTATATTTGGGACTTATTTCTCTCTCCAATGCACTGGGTAATGATTTATATCTCATGAGATAGACAGGACTAGAACTGGGAGTGTACCAAGTTCAGTAAAGGACTTTATCCACTATGATGGTATTGAGAGTGAACCTTTAATAATATAATGGTTTGGGGAGTGAACCCATTACAATATAAGGAAATATCTTCCACTAGGGATAGTGGTGTGTCTCACCCAGTAGGTGTAGCCACCCATGAATTTTCTATGCTTATGTGTATGCCACAATTAAATGTGTTATGTTATTCTCACATGGATTATGTTCTTTTATTATTTTATGATTCATGTCTTATAAACTTCCAAGATTTATTTCATGAATAAAGATTATGATATTTGATATACAGGTTATAATTTTCAAAATTTATGTTCATGCTCTCATACTCTTATGATCATGTTATGATTATGTAATATTTGATATCTCCCTTGTTTTCCCTTACTAAGCACCTGAGATCACCCTTTTCTTATGTTTCTTTTACCTAGGATATAAAGAAATTTATTAAGTATGATATTTCAAAAAGGGTTCTCGTTATGAATAAATAAGCGGGCGATTATGTAGATATTTTATGAACCAGTTGTTTATGTTTCTAAGTTTCTAAAGGCACTATACCTTTAAAACTCCTAGGTGTGTGTTTGTGTAATGTGATGAATATTCATATAAAAAGATATAATATTTATATTTGTATGAAAAGATTGGGTCATTATATTTAGAGTTTCTTTGAGCATGATAATCACCTTGGGGGACCCTTTACTAGACTACGAGGATCCCACAGCCACACATCCACTAATAAGTAGTAGACCTAGGGTGTCAATAGGAATCCCTCATCTTAAATCTCTTAGGATAAACCCCCATAGAAGTACCTAGGAATTCAAAATGTTAGGAAAATATATAATTCCTAAGAGGGGGAGGCCCTGGGAAATTCTATACATCTAGGCATGATTGATTCCTAGGAAACCTAGGAAATTGAAGGGAATACCCCCTAGATTCCATAGTCAATAACTTAGGAATATAATATCTCATGGATCCTTAGTCGAGACATCAATGGCATATCCACCAGATCCTAGGGGGTATCCTGGGTATTAATAAAGGGGATGAAGCTTTCACTCTCGATATATAATATATCCATGTTTATGGATATATGCCGACTTGAAACCTCATACTTCCATTCGAATATCGGAGGTTCCAGGCATTCAAAATAGTCCAATGGTAATGCCATCATAATCTTAGGCTTCCTAGGCATTCATAATGGTCTCACTATATAAAAGGAATCCCATGCATCCTGGGTGTTCCTGTACACATGCACATACATATGATCTGATGTTGGATCCTATATACCATATATATACATAAAATCCTGCATTAATCTTATAACTGGATGCTAAACAGACTAGGAATCCACCCTTAATATACTATAAGATCGGATCCTAGACATACCAAGCACCCCAGGGTCTCATCCCTCTCATAAAGTGTTTCTCGAGCATCCCAAACAATCACATCAATGTCAAGACCAATATCCAATTCCAAAGTATCCTAGGAAATCAAATTCCACCATGAATAAACATACCAAAATAAATATATAACAAGGTATGGATGAATAATTATGCCTGTCATCAACATCCTAGCCCCATTAGGCTTACACATTAGTTCAGGTTCTAGGGTGACACCCGCAACCATTACTAACCATAGAAAAACAAACCCTCTTCAGTTTGTCCAATAACCAGGACATCCATTGGGGTCCCCTAGGTCACAAATATAGCGGAGACAGCCTCACATGGGTATTAATTCTCAAAATAGGTCTCTTAGATCAACACCCATCACTCCAAGGATAAATCATCCTAAGGCATCATTAGTATAATAACCTGGTCTTCCCAGATACATAAGGTATTCCATATCGACATCAGTCAAAGTGATGGACCATGAACCATCTTAGTTGTTAAGATCTCACTAGGTCAGTTCGATCACCCAACCTAATCCCACTCAATCTAAGGTTTGTACACCCATTCCTAGTTACATCAACAGGATAGGGTCACTCACCCCATGTTAACATTATGATCCCAATGGATTTAAGGCATCAACATATATCCCTAATTCCCAAAAGGGCCAAGTATGTCAAAGTCACTAGACACCCCTAGTAGGGGTGTCTAAGTATCCTAAATAAGGGCCAATCATCTTGGTTCATATAGTTCATACCCCTCAATATGGGTTCATTTATCATAGGGAATTACTCAAGTCAATAACTTATCCATTGACAGTCAAGGGTTTAATCTAGAACCCTAGGGCCAATGTGACCTAGGTGATTACTCTTTTAGCTCAATATGTTTAATTAATTAACCATTTTAATGTAAATATTCAATTTAATTTAAATAATCTGATTAAACAAAAAGGTACAACCTACAGTGGGGGACCCTCACATCACATGCTATACGACAGAAGCATAAAAACCATAGTTCTAGTATATGAGACCACCTACCTCATTCATAAAACTTCCCAAATTTATTTCTAAGGGATGAAAAATTTTCCAAGGCCCGTCCAAGTTCAACTGAATGCACACCAACCACCTAGGCTCCTAACTCATGCCAAGAATCTCAAAACAATTAATTACACCAAATATGATTAATTAAACCATTTAATTACATAAAATATGATTAATTAAACCATTTAATTAAAACTTATAACAACCTGAATTTTTGGAATATTTTGATTTTTCATGAATCAGCCATAGTTTTGTGAATAGAGGTGGTCTCATCTTAAAATTACCAGAACCTTAGGTAGTAGGACTTGATGGAGGTGTCTTAGGGGTTTGAGAGTTCTTAAGAGTGGAATGGAGGGTTTGAGGTTGGAGCTAGGACTGAAGAATGCTACTTTATTCCCATCGGCTAGTAAGTGGAGGCATCTGTATCTAGGAAAGTCTACTGGATCCACCAGCTAACCAGTGGACACCCAACAACTAGTTGATGGCCGCTGGGCACTTTTTTTAAAGGGGGTCAAAATGGTCATTTAACACCCCTTTAGACTCTTTAATCTTATTCCTCTCAAATTTGTGACTCATTCTCGACCTGTTGTAGTATTATAGATAATCCCTATCCTTTTCCACCCTTAATGGCAGATCTCCTTTTATCTTAGGCCAAATATTCTCTTATTCGAAGAAAAGGAAGGATAGAGGTAATGCTACAACTCATCATCCCTCCTTTATCTTTTTTATTAATTTCCTATAATGTTAATATTGTGAAAGATCATATGAACTATTTTAGGGCTTTTATCTATTTATCTATTTTCTTCTATTATAGTTTAAAATAGGGGTCATTACTGGACAAGTGAAGCTTCCTAAGCTTTTGGTAGGTGGTTTAAGTGTTTTCCCTCAAAGTCTTGCTATTTTATAAATCATATTAGTTATGTATCATATAGAAATATGAAATCAACCATGAATTTAAATTCTAAAATTATATTTCCTTGATTCACAACATTAGATTAACTTAGCACCTCACCTAATTTCACTTTTAGTTTAGAAAACCTTCATAGACCGGGGGTGGTCCATGGGGGTGTTATGGCCTAACCTTTATTTTATAAATCAAATGGGATAGTTTAAGACCCTATTGATTTTCACTTTCTAGGTGTGGTTGATAATTTATTAAAATATTCCCATGGAATAAGTAGGGATTATGGAAGTGTATTAACTTATTTAATGAGTCTCCCACGAGGTGACCTCAATTTTTATAAACTCTTTCTCAAAGAAATAATGACTCTAGGATTTCTAAGATCTTGGTAACTGTTTAAATGAACCATGGAAGATCCAATATCGATCTCTAAGACAAATATCTCATTTTTCTTATAAACTATTAATTTAAATAGTTTAACCTAGTGTATGAATAACCTACAAGTTAATAGTTGACTATGGGAAACTTGATTTATCATATTAACCTAGCTTTAATTAGGATGCAATAAACCATAAATTGGACCTGATGACCTTATATCCCTTAGGTACAGGGTGTGAATGGTTTTTGTTTATTAAAATGGTAACTTATGTAAATCCCCCATTTAAGTAATAAAAATTAATAAAAGGATGTTGGTGTCTTGATATCCCTTGAAGTAAATAAACTAAAAAAATGGTTTTGTGCATTGTGATGCCCTTAATAAAATAAGATAATTTTTGAAATGAGTATTTGGAGTTAAAAGTGAGGCATAACCACCTTGGATTCTAGATTTGAATTCAAAACATGAACCCAATGGATGCCACATGATTCATTGATACGAATGTCAGGGTAGATCCTACCTTGGATCCAGTCAATGTCATATATTTGTGAACGCCTCATCCTAGTGTTATAGATTCACCTAGAAACTCCAGAAAAATTAGAATGTTTGGGATGATTCCATAGATTCATCTTGAGGTTCTCAAACCCATAATGACTTGGATTACCTCCTTGGATTCCAATCAATCCCTTCCCAAAATTACCAAGGACATGTTCCTTGGGTTCAGTTATAACCCCTTTAAAAAGTGGAATGATGAGGGTTAATCCATCAGATTCTACTCTAAATCTAGACATCGTGGCTTGACCACCATGGTTTGGCTCGCCTGTTCCACACCTATAATAACTTGGAGTTTTCCTTGGATTCATATGGTTTTATTGCATGGAAACACCTAGACCCGCCCTGTAGATTCACTTTTTTTTATTACTCTTAGATACCTTGTTTATATTACATGGGTCATACGACCCCTTATTAAGTCACATGATTAGTGATAGCTAGATTTGTAAAAATAATATGGTATTCCTTGACCCATCTCCACTTTTCTTCTTTAATTATTTATATATTACATACCATATGTTTTATACTCATAGATTGGAAATTCATTATACACCATTGATGATGGACTACTGATTTTTACTCACACCATGTTCAGGCCATCACTTGGTACCTGAGCATATCTCATGGATATAGGTTAGGACTTTGGTTGGTACCCTATTGTTAATTTATTTGGATTGGGGTCTGTGGTCCGAGCACATACTCGGTCTACCTATAAGAGTTAATCCACCTTATTTATTAATTTATTTTCACATAACCCTATTTTATGTGTATCCCTTGCTATATGTAGTGACTATCTTGTTTCTATAACATCATACATTCATGCCTGGTTGGTTTTTATTAACACTTTTTTGGGTTTCAATTTATTATTATCTGCCTATAGTTCATTTCATTTATTTCTCCAATGTATTTTTTTTACTAAAATAGAGGGTATATTCTCCCCACTGTACCACCATTAGAAACTCACTAATAATTGGGAACCTCTAGAGTATGGTAAGATTGAGTCTATGTGTCCCTATGGTTTAGTTATTTATGAGTGAACTGGGCCATAAATATCATAAAGTGGTATCCAAACCTAACTTTTAACTTTGTATTACTATTTGAGCTAGTAGATAGGAGATTATGAATGTGTCAGAACTTGGTAGATAGCTTGTGTGTGGGAATGACCAACCCAAGAATGGGGGAAAGACCAAGTTTCTAAGGATGAGTCTATCGTTCATGTTTTTTGTTATTACAATTGATTATTTCTTCACCTTTAGTTATTTATCATCTTTCTTATAGTTACTGATTTATAGTATTTTTACTCGTGGTCAGGTATTACATGAGGGTGTGTGTTCATGCATCATTCAAGAACATAGGATTCATGTTCCATTAGAATTATTGATTTTTTTATTATGTCCCTTATGTTATTTCTTGCCTTAATTTTTAGCTATGGTATAGGGTTAGTTAAATAAAGTGTCTGAATCAACCTAAATTGAATTTTCCCACATATCATGATTATTAAATTCTATTTAACCATCTTTAAATAAATTAAAGAAATAAAATAGTCTAAAATAGTTCATGAATTAAATATAATGGAAATTTTTAAATGTTAATGGAATTGGATTTTCTTTTTAATAAATCTAGGTGATTAATAAAGGATTTAAATTAAATGGTGTTCCAATTGAAACTTATAATGATTGTACCTCTATAACTTGGGAATGAAAACCTATATAACTGAATCCTTATATACTTGAATCACACCTTATAGGTATATCTTTGAATCATATGTATATAGTAAAACCCTTGAAGGTGTATAATGAAAAAATATTTAATTTAATTAATCAAATATTAATGGGTCACACTTAAATAGGATGCCAATTACAACTTATAGAGCATGTACCTACATAACTCATGAATGGAAGCCTATATAAATAAACCCATAATATCATGACACGACCCTCGTAGGTCGATATTGTCTTTATGTGTCTTAGTAATTAACACCTTGGGGGTATATAAATTAAATTGATTCAGTTTTTTAAAATGTCAACAACAATATAAATGGTGTTTTCCCATATAGATTCTGGGTGGCATTCTACTTAACTGGATCTTATGACTTCACTTGCTTGATATAAATTATCCAAATTGTTTCCAATCTATTTATATAAATAAATAGTTTATGAATAAATAATTAGCTCAGTACCAACCGGTTTTATAATAAAGTCTATTTTGTGTTGTGTCCTAATAATCATCCTTAATTCTTATAATAAATGTGAATTTATGAAATGGCTTAAATAACACCTTATAGATACATGGTTATAAAATTATTTAGTGCAGGGGTTAGTTTTAGAATTTTATTTAGAGATTACTTGGATGGGAACTTAGGCATTTTCCATGATTCTTAGTGGAACCCTTTCTTTTGTATTGGACATAGAGGTTAAGTGCGAGAGCCTGATGACCTTTTAGGTGTGACCCTAGTTTTAGAGTTACTTCCATGTTTTAAGTGAGGGGTTAAACCAGATTTTCTAGTGTCCTTGGATATGAGAAGAATAGGTGGATTCTTATGTTAAGTTTTTAGGCATGAAAAGTGTCATTCATATGATGTTTAGTATTGTTTAGATCTCTTAGTATGTGAAACAATCCCCTAGGTAGGCATGAGGTCATGAGACAAGTGAAACTTCTGAGTGTTGTAGTATCCTTGATTCTTGAGTTTAATGGGATAGAAATTCTAGGGGCATGGTAATCCATTTAGTTAGTAATGTGAGCTTAATTTCAATGATGTACGACTCAATAATTTATTATATTGGTTAAATATTTGTGTAGGATAAATCAAACTTGGGTTTGATGTTTTTGAGTAGGCTAGTATATACCAAGAATATGTGGTGTCATTAGGTATGTGAATCATATAAAATGGATGTAACCATCACGTTGAAGTAATATCCAGGTAGTATGTGTTTCCACACATGGTGACCATTGAATTAAGGAATAATGGGTGAGTCGTGAGTTATTATGTGGAAATATTTCAAGTCTCAGCTAAATCTGAGCAATGCGATCACAGGTAACATCTTGGTAATTTTTAGTTCATGACTGCTTGGTAAAGGGTTATTGAGTCTTAGAAGGTTGTGGTAATGGGTCACTCTCAGAGTGAGGTTATTTGGGTGTTAATAGTTTAATTGTGAGTGATGCATCCTTGAGATATTAGTATAAAACTGAGTTATCCTGGGACTAGGGATGTATATGTAAATAGATTAGGTACTTAACACCACTAATATGAGTTAGAGTTTAGGCAGTAGTGTCCAATGATAATGACATAAGTGATCATGGATCAAGAAAACAACCATTCATGTATCTATGAATGGATAAGTTGTAGTTATTCTTACAAGAAACTAGGTAAAACTATGTGGTGGTAAGTGCACCACTGGCTATTCAAGGAAGGAATCTTCACCATGAATGAGGTTCTAGTGTGTGTCAAGGTTGGAGTGTCGTGATGGAATTTAGTATTATCATGTTGAGACATGTACAAAAAACTATATTCAGTGGCGTAAAAACCATGTTCCATGAGAATTATATTTCTATTTTCATAAAATGGTGACTATGAAACTTCTATAGTGGATAGCATTGCATCGGCTATGGAAAGAGTGAATTTAGGGAGAGAAGGATCATGGTTATAGAAAGACCATTCATGAATGGCCAGAATGACTTACAGAAGAAAGTGAGATAGTGAATTTGAGTTTCCCCATCTCATAAGAGGTGTTGAATTTAATACTCAGGTATGAATTTAGATTGGGTGTGGATGTTATATTTCAGATTAAGGTTCATGATAAATCCATGTAATGTAATGGATTAGTGTCGCATCAGTTATTGTAATGTAACATGATGATGAAATGGTTGGTTGAGTATTAACCTATTAAACCACACTATGAGTTAGGTTAAGAATTTAGTGGTTATGTCTAAACAATCATGGGGTGCCTTTTTAATTTGAGTTAATGTGACTGAGTCCTTAAATAAAGGCATCAGATATCATATTGGACATCCTCTAAGTAGGATGACCTGAAGTGGTATGACTGGAGTTTCAATAACCAAGTACACATGGTAAGTTAAGACCACTTTGTGTATTCCATATTATGTATGATGAGTGTGTTTTGAGTATAACCATAAAGTCCAAATCTTTAGGACCAAATGAACAGTGATAAATGGCTTGTAAATGGAGGTCGTGGGTTGTGCATGACACCGTTGTATAAGGAGTTTTAGACTGAGCTCGAGTGAGATCTCTCTTAAATAAGGTGAGAATGGATAAAACATATTAGTGTAAAACTATAAGGGATGTCTACTAAATTTTTTCTCATGGGTTGATAATAATGTAATTCCTATATAGGGGAGCCACCATGGACTAGTAAAATGAAAGAAACTGGCTTAGAGTAGTTTTGTGGAATTCTTCTCATGCTCGCAGTATGGATATGGTGGAAATGGTTAGTTGATGGTCCAACCTTGGAATATTACTAGAAATTGGGTGAAAACTTCAGTGGACATGTAAAAATTATAAAAATATTCCCTTGAGGTTAAATCATTGTGATCAATTGAGTTAGCATTACGTGTCGGTAGCTAAAGCTAAGCGATTCGAGTAAGGTCGGCCAGATGAGGTATGAATTCCATTCTTTAATGTAGTCTTGTGAGTAAAGTTATAGTTTCTTCTAGGTATGTTGGGTAGAAATGGTCTATGTTAGACCTATGAAATCATCATATAAGGTTTGATGTTAGTTAAAAGGTAAAATATGAAAATGAATTTGGGAGTGAAGTTCCATGATCATATGGTTAGTAATGCATCAATGATCATAATTAAGTGTTCTTGATGGAAATTAGTTGGGTTTCTATAAATAGTTAATCATTACTGGATAAAACACAATTTAACAGAAATTATGTTTGAAATATTGTTTGATCCTTACAGTAATGGTTCAGTGATTGAACCAATTATGGTTGGTAATGAGTCAGTGTTGGTTTTGTGTTATTGAGTTGCATTCAACAATTCAAGGAGAATATTATGGGATGATCATGAAGTGAAAACTGAGGTAATTTGGTTGTGTTATCATTAAAACCTATACTCTTTAGGTGTTTGGTTCAAATATGAATTCACAAAATTTATGATTCTAACTCTGGAGAGGGAGTTGGGTTTGGAAGAGAGTCTCATAAGGTAATTTTGAGCTTTGGTTTATCCTTAGTTTTTTGTTACAAGAATGGTTTAAAGTGAAGTTTTTCTATGGGTGTATCTCAGGGATGAGATATCCTATGGTGGGAAGGATGTTTCAACCCTCCTTTTTAGAACATTTTGTTTTTTCTTGTACCAATCATATTTTGGTGAATGAAGGTTGGTATCATATTAAAATTCCTAGAACCTTAGGTAGTTGGCCTTGATTGAGGTGTTTTAGGGGTTAATAAGGTCCTGGGAGTGAACCATAGTGTTTAAGGCTAGAGTTGGGACTACAGTATGTTGCTGCAGTCCCATTGATGAGCCGGTAGAGGCACCGATAGCTAGGTAAGGCTTCTGGATCCATCGACTATCTGGTGGAAACCCAATGTCTAGCTAGTGTCTGTTGGGATGTTTTTTTAATGGGGGTCAAAATGGTCATGTAACCTCCTCATCCCATTTTATATTATTCCATTAAAATTTTGGGCTCATTCTTAGACCATTTTAGTAATGTGGAGCATCCCTCTCTTCTTCCATTCTTTATAGTGGATCTCCTTTGATCTTTAGAAAAATATTCTCCCGTTCAAATAAAATTAAGGTTAAAGGAAAGTCTACAAATCATTATTCCTCCTTTCACCATTTCTTTACTTCCCATAATGTTATCGATGTTCGAGATCATGTTCCCTATTTTTAGGGTTTTGGTTTGTTTCTCCATTTTCATTCATTGTATCTTGGACCAGGGGATGTTAATAGATGAGTGGAGCTTCCTAATCTTGAGTTTGTTGGTCTAAATGATTTCCCTCAAAGTATTTCTATTTTATAAAGCATATAGGTCATGCATCATGACGATGTTTGACATCAGCTTTGTTTTTAAATTCTAAAATTTTCTTTCTATAATTCATGAACTTAGGTTAATTTAGAACCTCCCCTAATTTCACTTTTATTTTAGAAATCTATCCTAGACTAGGAGTGGTTCATGAGAGTGTTATGGCCAAAACATAATTTAAAAATCAAATGGGATAATTTAGGACCCTCTTAAGTTTCACTCACTAGGTGTGGTTGAAAATTTATTTAACTCATCCCATGTACAAAGTAGGGTATATGGAAGTTTATTAACTTATTTAATGAGTCTCCTATGAGGTTCCCTCAATTTTTATAAACTTATTCTTAAAGAAATAGTGACTCTAATATCGATATGGACTAGGGAACCATTTAAATTAATTGTGGAAGAGATAGGGATGATCTATAATATCATGATATCATTTATTTTATAAACTATTAATTTAAATAGTTGAATCTAGTGTATGATTAACCTATAAGTTAAGAGTTGAACATGAGGCACTTGATTTATCATATTAACGTAGCTTGAATTGGGGTTCTATAAACCAAAACTTGGACCAGGTGAACTAACACCCCTTAGGTCTTGGGTGTGACTGGTTGCTGGTTAATAAAATGACAACTTATGTAAATAACACATTTAAGTAATAAAAATTAACAAAGGGATGTTAGTGCTTTGAGATCCCTTGAATTAAATAAACTAAGGAAATGTTGTTGTGAGTTGTGATTCCCTTCATCAAATAAGATAATTTTTGAAATAAGGATATGAAATTAAATGGTTAATAGTTGATGTAATCATTAGAATGTATTTTTAAGGAAATGGATTTGAGTCGACGTTCATTAATTTATTGACTTATTATCTCACTATCACTTAAAGCCTTAAGCCTTGGATACATAATGGATTGGGATAGAATTAATAGTGAGGTATGCCATGGGTAATACTTGGATTTTTTATTTTAATTACAAGAATAAAACCAATAGATGACACATGATCCATTGACATGAATTTCCTGGGACATCTTGACTTAGATTTGATAAATGTATTATATTTATGAATGCCTTGTCCTGGAGTCATAGATTCACCTAGAAACTATGGAAAATTTTGAATGCTTGGGATAAGTCCCCAGATTCATCTTGAGGTCCTCATACCCAAAATTCCTTGTATTACCTCCTTGGATTCCAATAAATACCTTACTAAAATTTCTAAGGACATGTTCCATGGGATCAGTTAGACCCACTTTAGAAATTAGAATGATGAGGGTGAATCCCTCAAATTCTACTCCAAATCTAAACACTATGTCCTGACCACTGCGGGTTAGATTACCTATTCTAAACCTATAATTCCTTGGAGTTTTCCATGGATTTATACAGTTTCATTACACAATAATTCTTGGACCCGCTTAGTGGATTTACTTTTATTACTTGATATTAGATGCCTAGGCTATATGCTAAGGGTCCTATGACACCTTATTGAGTCACATGATCAGAGATAGAGAACTTAGGCCAAAGAAGGTGGTATTACTTTATCCATATATACTTTATCTATTTATTTATTTACATACTACACACCATATGTTTTATGATCATAGGATGGAAATGCATTAGAAACCATTGGTGGTGGCCTATTGAGTTTTACGCACACCCTGTTTAGGCTGCCGCTTGGTACCTGAGCATATCTCATGGTTAGGAAGTTTGATGACACTTTATTGTTACTTGACTTGACATGGGAGTTGTGGACCAAGCGTGTAACACCCCAAGTTTTTCTAAAAATGAATAGAAATGCATGGAACTTTGTTTTAAGTAGATATTTATAACTAGCCTTTAAACATAATTTTTCCACTTCTATGTTTTGAATTTCAAGAAACTGTCATCTATAATTGTGTTCAGTAAGTTATTTGGAGTCTGATGAAACCAACTTGTTTTTTTTGAATAGTAACATACCCTTATAAATATTAATATGACCCTAATTAATAGTAAATTTTATTATTATTTTATTTTATTAAGGATTTAAGATAATAATATCTTGGTTAATTTTTCATCGTGATATAGAAGTAGTTATAGAATTAGAATTGTTAATTTTTGAATTAAGTATGATTTTATTTAAAAATTCAATTAATAATATTTAAAAAATTATTTTCAAAAAACGGACTTCATTTTTTAATTCTACACATTGAAAAATGGTTAGGGTAAATTTTTGGTATTTTTCTGAAATTCTTGAATTTTCGATGAATAGTGAAATATGATAAAATACCGTATAACCAAATTACCAGTAAAATACACTATTTATGAAATCATAAGTAATTTAAGGCCAATTGGTTTGAACTCACATGCCATTATTAATATTTTAGATCACATGAAATAATACTATTCATAATCTTTGGCCAAAATATTATAATAATGATTAAAATAATGAAAAATACCCCCTCTCCTCCACTATAAATACCACCCTCACTCCCCTCTTATTTACACACCTCTCAAGCCTTGATCTATGCCTAATTTCTGTACAATACTCCTCCTAAAGATCTTTTCCCCTTCCTAGATATTCTGGTCTCACCAAAAGACCAAAACCAAATACCTTAAGAAGGATCTCAAGGAGAAGAGATCAAGAGGTAAACATACTCTTTTATTTTCTTTCTTTTCTTTCATTTTATGTTATTATCTTCCTTTCACTTTGGATTATTTTGGGATATTTCATTCCATATCCCCAATTACTGTCCATATTATGTAAGAGGTATGATATATCCCCTTTCTCTCATCAAAATATTTTTATGAAATTTTAAGAGACGCCGTTAGGCTGCTGAATTTTCGTGAGAAATTTATCAAGCTTTCTTTTATTTCAAGATTCCTTTATTTTCTTTTTTTTTCTCACCTAAAATTAAAAAAGAGGAATAAAATATCCAGAATCTTGTATATTCTGGATGTTATCATGTTCATGGAAAATTCAACATCATTATTTTCCCCTTCTCCCACTTATTCAAGGAATTAAAAACATTGTCCATGATGTGTCGAATTACCGACATCGCAGACGATGTGATTTAATTTTTCTTTAAATACTTAAATTCTGGTAATGAAACAATTTTTATGGTTGAACCAGGTTATGATATATGTATTATGTCTCATCCATAGTTCTGTAATTCTTTTTTACACATGGTTTTAATTTATAAAACAAAATGAGGTCGTTATTATCAAAGAACCACTAAAATGATCTAAACGAACATCATTAATGTTTTAACTTATGAATCATCCTCATGTAAGAATTAAAAATGATAAATGGTATAATTTATGGTACTGGAAATATTTAAATAATACTCCATTTCAATTCTGGAGTTTCACTTCCAATCGACAAGAACATCCATCATGAACCAATCATGGAAATCATGTAAAGAACTCACCCAAAAACAGTGCAAGGAGCAAAATACTAACAATTAAAGGGTGAAATGATGTTATTAAATGATCACATAAGATGTTATAAACATGAATTTTTTTCTTTAAAATACTAATAACACTCTTTTAATCATTATACCTGAATTTTAAACAAGTTTTAAGTAAGACAAGCCTAAGGTAAGGGTATTATTAACCCGATTTCCATTATTTGGGTTAACCTTATTCTTCATTATTAATGTGGTATTTAAATTGTTTGTGTGATGAATTATAATTATAATATGATTAATTATGTATATTTATAGAGTATATACATATTACATCCACTCTATTAAGTCTCACTTCAATTATATGATATTTATAAGGGACTTTTCATTTAAAATCCTCTTTTAAAATTCTGTTTCACAAAATTCAAAATCAATGTTTTTATGAAAATATTTATGTTGTATGATTATGTTATGGATCTTGGGAATTGTTTATAATGAAGGGTGGGACCTATATTTCCCTCCAATGCATTGGGTATGTGTAAGTTGGAGGTCTTCCATATGGTTACTCCATGTGTAACTGCGATGGTTACACAAATTGTAAGGTAGTTGTGAGGGTTACAAATTATAAGGTAGCTGTGAGGGTTACAATATTATGTAAGTAATTACCCAAGATACCTTTATGGTTATACTTATATTCTTATTTATTGTGGAAATATCACGTTTCACAATGTAAGTATATATATACAGGTGATAAGTATGTCTTTTGAAAATGATTTCATACATTACAAGTATTCAGGGAATAATGCGTTCTTCCCTTATTTTTATATCCCTTACTGAGTTTTTTATTCTCATCCCAAGTTTTAAATTATTTTCATAGGTTAATGGATGTGTAAGAAAAATAATGAAGCCATGTTAAATGTTGAATAATTGTCAAGGAATCATGTTTTAAGTTTTAATGTTTTATATTTTGAAAAAAATGGAAACTGTTTTTATGGTATCCACTTGTAACAATGTGTGATGTCATGAATGTGTTATGTCCCAATTATCTAAACCTCTAAAATTGAAAATATAATCAATGTAAAAGGATGTTTTTTCTTAACTAAATTCAATATTATGTATTTAATATTGCTGATTCCTTATAAATCATGTACTCATACTTCCTGTAATATTTGGTTCACCTTCTTTATTTTTTTTTAATTTTTACTTAAACCTTATGTATGTGTATCCCCTAATATATGTATTGAATGCCTTGTTTCTAAAGCATCATACATTCACACATGGTTGGTTTTTATTGGAACTTGTTGGGTTTTCTGTTTATTATTATCTTCCTACAATTAATTTCATTCATTTCTCCATTGAATTTAGTACTAAACTATAGGGTATAGTCTCCCCACCATACTACAATTAGAACCTCACTCCTATCCAGAAACCTCTATCATATGGGGAGGCATGCTTGAGGACATTTGGACCTTCAGTTCAATTACTTATCTATGAAATAGGTCCAGGACATCAAAAAATTGACCATATTCACTAAAAACTCAAAACATTACTACATAACACTCGAACCAATGCTAACCAGCCATGGGAGGCCCATAACTAACCCCTGATACAAACCCAGGTCAAACCCCTAAGTGTCAGAACCAAATCCATCATTAATTTAATTTAATTTAACCAAAAAATGTAAATAATTCCATAACATAATGTACCTTTGATGATTCAATGAATAACCACACCCAAACACCATCCTAAGATGACCTATATCTTGGATGAACAAAATCCCCTTGAGAATCAAGTGATTCCCCCATGATACAATGGAATTTACAAAATAAACCTAATATGGAGAAGAAAAAAATTAAAATGAAAGGAATAGAGGACCAACAAAGGTAAATATAGGCAAATTATCACCTCAAAATTCTAGAAAAAACATCATCAAGGACACCCCTTGTTTAAGGGGGAAGATAAGAAGGAAGGGGGATTGACCCCTGGTACACACGTGTAATATTGGGGGAGAGAAAAGGGTTTAAACCCCTCTAATAATCTAGGGAGATGTAATTTCCCCCCATTTAATCCCATCAGCTAGCTGGTTTCTCCTATAGGGTTGCATCTCTATCCATCTGACTTACCTCCAATTCCTTCCCATTCACCTAAATTCCCATATGAGACTTATTCCACATCTAAAACACCTCTTTTGGGATGCTCCAAGCCTCAAAATTTGATCATGAAACTCAAATAAAAATTTAACCCGTTCACTTAAAAAAATTCAAAATTCCTCTAAATTCCAAATGTTTGTGCAGTCATAAGGAATTGCACTTATGATCTAAAACTTGATGACATGATGATAAGTTTTACCTTACTGAGTGTTTGAGCTCACCTATTTATTATATTTCTATTCCTCAGTTTATGAAGATAAATATAAATTATTAGAAAAGAATGGAAGAGGGTATAAAATAGGTTGATTATGTAGATATGTTCACAAGTTTTGTAAACCAAGTTACCTCTGTAAATGGTCCTCAAAGATACTAAACCAAAAGGTTCTCTGAGTTATGTGATACTATTGTGAGATATAATGTTTAAATTAGGGTAATGATATAAATTAAAAATGTGTTTGGTTTGGGTTGCTATAATTGGTATATAATGAGTGTTTAATTATTTTTTAGGATTAGTTTTTATCATTTTAGGGGTGAGGATTAGATTAATTTAGTGAAAACCCAATAGATACACTACTGGAAATTATATCTTTCCCAACGCTTCTATACCAACGGTTTGAAAAAATCATTGGTATAGGTCCCCTTTCCCAACGGTTTGGCCAAACCATTGGGAAAGGCCCCCAAATTGGCCACTTTTCCCAACGGTTTGGCCAAACCGTTGGGAAAGGTAGAACTATCCCAACGGTTTGGCCAAACCGTTGGGAAAGGCCCCCCAAATTGGCCACTTTTCCCAACGGTTTGGCCAAACCGTTGGGAAAGGTACCTAAAAATGCCACTTTTCCCAACAGTTTGGCCAAACCGTTGGGAAAGGTAGACCTATCCCAATGGTTTGGCCAAACCATTGGGAAAGGTCCCTAAAAATTCCACTTTTCCCAATGGTTTGGCCAAACCGTTGGGAAAGGTAGACCTATCCCAACGGTTTGGCCAAACCGTTGGGAAAAGTGGGCCAAAAATTCAACGTACCACCCAGAATCAAAATCACAACCAATACCTATACCAACAGTTGTTAAAACCGTTGGTATAGGTCTATACCAACGGTTTTAACAACCGTTGGTATAGGTACTTCCATTTTTTATCAGACCTTCGTACCGAGAACATTATATAAATCAAAATTTAAAATATTTATGAGAATACATATATATATATTTATGTAATTATGATCACAAAAGTCATGTTAGGTTAGTGGTTGAGTCATTCAATGATAAACGAGGGGTCCTGGGATCAAATCCCAGGGAATGTTTTATTTTTGGAATTTATATACCAACGGTTCCATTACCGTTGGTATAGATTTCATATTACCTATACCAACGGTTTCCAAAACCGTTGGTATAGGTCTATACCAATGGTTTTTAGAAAACCGTTGGTATAGACCTATCCCAACGGCTTACTTGGCTATGGTTCTCCAAACCGTTGGTATAGGCTATACCAACGGTTTGGAGGCCTATACCAATGGTTCCAAACCGTTCGTAAAGGTTAGTTTTCCAGTAGTGATATGTCTATGCATAGGATAACATTCTGAAATTTTATCAAAGTTTTGAGTATATGGTTTTCCTAGCATTTAAATACCTATTTAGATATTATAAGTGGATTAAGGCTCTAACATATATATACTTAGGGGTAATATTCATGAAAAGGGAGTGTTGGACATTAACCCAATCCTCACTCGATGCATTAAAATGAGGCCTAACTATACAACTAATTTGATAATAGTGAGGGATATGCTTTGGTTAATAATACTCTATTTATAAAGTATTATGATGTAATTATTCTATTAAGAAAATAGGTTAATGAGTATGAGAGAACCTAACCCAAAGAAACCTAGATTAAACTGAGAGTGATTTAGGTTGAACTAAAAGTTAATTTGATGGTTGTCAAGAATAATAAATTTTGAGGTTGAGTTTTTTTGAGATTGTTTATGATAATTTATAATGATTTTAATCACTCGTGTTAAAACCTATTTATTTTATTAATGGATGGAACTAGAAGAAACCATGGGTTTGAGGAATGATGTGATGATTACCTCAATGAAAAACCCATCAGAATGGGAGCTAGAGTGAGAAAAATTGTGATTATTCCAAACCAATTATCATGAAATATGATTCAAAATGTGTATATAGTTGACATCCCAAAAAAACCAAATAAGAGAAGAATTAATTCTCATGGAAGTTTGAGTGAAAAATATGGTGAAGGAAAGAATGTTCAATTTCATTAGTGTAAAAAATGTGGGAAGAGGAACCCAAGGGAATATCTCAAAGTAATTGTAAGATGTTTTATTTGTGGTAAATGAGGGGATAAAGAAACAAAATTACAAGGAAAAAGGAAGAGTTTGGTTAATACAATTGTAAAAAATAGTATCCTTCCTAAGGATCCATTAGAAATTCTAAGTTTTAGATGTGAGGAATTTGGGAACTATGGAAACCAATTCACTAATTCAAGGGATTAAGATGAAAATCGATGCCAAAAACCTCCTAAACCATGGTAACAAGGAAAATACTATACAATAATTACTATTGAAGTGAATAGTGATAATTACATGGTGTACACTTATTTATATGAAAAACGATGTGGAAAACCATTTATTACATTTTTTTCTAAAAAAATGATGTGATAATGTATTTATCATGTCAGCTATTAAAAAAATGATGTGATAAATATTCTTTTTTAAATTTTCATATTGGTTATAAAATAAATGACCTGAAAATAATTTTTTTATAATTAAAAATTATAAAATGACCATCCAAGTAGAAAAATTATAAACCAAAAATAGATAAACATCACTAGTAAATTAAAAATCATCGTCAAAAAATCAATGCATTTTAACTTTATAATTTGAAATTTAAAATTTATAATGTATATTACAAATAATCTAAAACCCAATAAAACCTATGAAATAATCTTCCCATTCTCTTTTTAAGTGTCTTATATCTTCTCTAGTATAAGTATAAGGTTCATAAAAAATATATAAATTAAAATAAAATCTTTTAACATGTATTCTGAATATTAAAAATAAAAAATTAAAGAAAATGTTTATAACAAAATATAACCTTCTATAATTTTGTAATTATCTTAGTTGTAATTATTTCAAGAACAAATATGAGAACATAGTATCCACATTACTTTACTTCTTCTTTAATATGAAACTTCTTTTTAAAAATAGTTTTTCAAATTGAAAATAAAATTTTAAGTACTTATAACTAAAATGTAGTAATTATAAATGAGAATTCACCTTCGATTTTATATATCTAATATTTGTGCTATTCTTTCCTGTTGAACCTTTAAAGTAATACCTTGACCTATTTAAAAATAACACACATTAAATAAATTTAAATATAATTATAATATATAAAAGTATTCAAATATTCAACCTTATGTGTTCAATACATTCTTAAAATTATCTCACACGTAACCATGGATTGAGCATAGCTGGTAAAGCATCTTCTCCCTTGAAAAAAAACACCTAATATCCAATGTACACTAATAAAAAAAATATAATGTTAGTGTTTATTAAGTTAAGTGACATAATACTTTATGAAATATATGTTCCATACATTTGAAGATAAGGAAGCATCCAACACTAAATTTCATTATTTTGAAATCTTCCTACTATATAAATTGTTCTTTCTATATCACTAATTGTCATCACTATAGATGAAATAAATTATGGGTCTATAAATCCATATACCAATGTCATATCATGATGTAATTTTTTATAAATATACCTAATATAAAGTAAATATAAGTATTAAGTTTCAATAAATAAAAATGACTGAATGATATATGATAATCAACCTATATGGAAAAGACTTGCATCATGTTGATGCCCAACTCATCTCCACTTATAAGATCCATGATATCTTTCTTTAAAAGTGTCACAGTAATTACACACCCACAAATGTTAGGATCAACTGAAATTTTATAAACTTATAACACAAAATTTTAATATGTTGAAAATCTATCAATTCTAGAAGAATTTGTCTCTGAAGTCATAATAGCCTGTAATTATTATTGTCAATATAACACGTCTTTACCTTTAATGTATTCCTATAAAAAAATAGATATATCTATAAATTTTAAAATATTATTTTTTAACACTAATATGAAATAAAATAAATAATCTACACATATCAAACAAGTTTAGATGACCAAACTAAAAAACGGATGATACTTTTGTCCAACTGCAATGACCTCATCTATAGAAAATGGTATTCTTTCTAATCTATCTATAATATCATGTATAGTAACCCTAATATTATTTATCTATATTTATTGATGATGAAAAATATCCCCAATATAATATATAATACCATATTAATGATTATGATGTTGTAGATCCTCAATATATAACCCATAATAAATGGGAAGCTATGGAGGAGGATGTGTAGAAGTTGGATAAGTAGGAGGAGACAGAGGAGTGAGATCTGCAGGCAGAGGTGGAAGAGTGGGATCAGTAGCATGGAAATATAATTGTATGTATACAAACATCAATTTCACTGAAGCTATTATCCTATCCTCTTCCATCTTACCCAAATCCTGAACTTTAATCTCTAAAGATTCTATTTTTCTTTTATAAAAATCCTCCATTGAAGAAGCATCAGAATTGCCAAACACGTTTTTTACCAATACACCTACCAAGTATCCTCATACACAACATGGGTGTTTAGGATTTCCCAATACAGTAGCTAAAATATCCTTCCTACCCTTAGTTATAATGGCCCCCCATCTCCTAAAAGGATTACTATATGGAATATTTGAAAAAATAAGTAGAGAATCACAATATATTAAGTATTTATTTAACTTAAATAACACAAATTAATTCTTATAATCCTATCATCTACAAAACTCAACTCTTCTGTAAGATATTGTCCATTTTTTCTCATTTGGACTTTTCCATTTTTCATTTCTAGCTGGAGGGGAAGGAAGGTCAACCTCTGTAGAGTCTAAAGACTCAGATCTCTATTTTTGAAAATTTTCAGCTTTCTTTTTTTCTTCTAATAACATACACCCTCCATGAGATAAAGTATGAGGGTATTCATTTTTGGATTGAAACTCCTAATGATATCTCTTCATTTGTTATAAATTAAGAATAAACACATCATTAATATATAAAAAACCTCTAAAATATAACATTGAACTTATAAAAAATTCTTATTGTCATCTATAACAAACTTCTTCCATGTATATTTGTCTATCCCCAAAAATTAAATTTGATGTGAGGGTCGATTTAAAATACCTCCATCTCCTAGCAACCAATCCTAAAAATTTCCTCCCTACTCTTTCAGTATCAGGTATATCACATGTCATCTGATAAGAAGGGGAAAACCTATATTAGTAAAAACATTTCATAATAAGTAAAATAATAACAAATGATCATACTAAAATTATATCTCATAATTGGTATAGTGTTAATTTGTCAACATTTATCCAATAAGAAATCAAAATACTAACTTTTCCTTTAGATTTCACTATAATAAGTCTTAAATTGTTTTGAATTTGGACCCATAGGAATATCATTATCATCAAAGTCAATCTGTATCCTTTGGTCCCAACTACTGGCAAATAATAATTTTGGTAAAAATGTGCTGCTAAGTTTACCAAACCTTGAAGTCTTCTCTCTCCCTGTGGAAGTATGTAGATCCTTGGTAGAAGGATGAGGAGGCTACTCAATAGGAGTATGTTAATGGTACTCCCAAAAGTATTTTCATTGTCCTCCCTAGAAGCTCATGGTGAATCAAATGTTTCATCTTCCATTATGCTACAAATCAAAGCAACAAACCATTAATACACAAATATATCAAGATAACTATTAGATATAAAATTAAATGGTCCAATAAAAGGTAAACTAAATTAAAAACATTTATATTCATATTTTTTAAAGTAGTTAACTAAAATGATGACAATATTAATGAGAGTTTAAATGACATAAATGAATGAAAACAAATCCAAATGTTATATAAAAATTTTAATAAAAATTTTAAACTGATAAAAAAACAAAAAATACTAAAAAAAACTATTTATCATATTCATTAGATCATCTTTAATTTATTTCACCATTATAGAGTAGAGTTACTCCAAAAATGGTGCATGAATAGTAAAAATGCTCCAATGTATTACACTAATTTTTACACAAAAATTAATTTTCTTTGAATATACTCTTTTATACATTTTTTTATTTTTAATCATATTAAATTAAAATTAATTACTTTTCCATAAAAGAAATAAAGATAGAATTTATGTAAGGGTAAGCATAAGTTATGTAAGGGTAAACTGAAAAAATAAACTTATTTAAAGAAAAAATTTAACTTATTAGTTATAATATACATTTTAATAAAAAAAAAACTAATATATCAAACATTTTATGAAATTTTAAAAAGTAAACAAGAAATAAATATGCATTGCCTATAATATTTAAAAATTAATGAAGGATTGTTTTCCCAAATTTATTCCTCATGATCATTCCATACGAAACAAACCATGTCTACAATGTGGTCATGAATATTCTATTTTAATCTTTCAATGTAAGTAGGGATATCACATAAATCAAAATCTTCATCAAGTTTTTCATAACCAACATATTATTTTCTTCCTTATAAAACAATATACCAATGAATATCTATCATGAACCAGCTTGGATACCCTAGTACTCTGATCCCCAAGATGACACTAATATATCCCAAAGGGTGTTTTTGATCCCCATGAATTGAGGACTAGCACCTGATATCATACAAGATAAAATAGGGAACAATTTTTTCACAAAATTTGTTGAAGATACAGATATATATCAGTATGCTCAAAACTTTTCAAGGAGATAGTTCCAAAAACAAACAGGTAAAAAAAAACGGTACATCATCAAAGTACTCAAATTATGATAAAACAAACTCTACATTCCAAAGGAAACATCAAACCAATCCCCAAGGGATCAAGAACATCCACCTCCTCAAAGAGGAACTTTCCCTTTACTAGGACTTAGTAGGAGAAAATATACAAATTCTCAAAGAAATAGTTAGGATGTGATCTAAAAATATCAGTAGGATCTTACCAAGTGTTCCATAATAATATTCCATAATGATAAATAAAACCATGATTACAATTTAATAAAAAAATGATTGTCCATATGAATATTTAAAACAAAACATGCTTTTAATTTAAAATAATGGAAAACATTTCAAACATGGATTAAATAAACACTTTATATAAAACAGTTTATATAAATCACTATGAAGGAGTAAATAAGCTTCACAATAAATGGAATTTATAATCAAAATAGTCACATTAGAACCATGGTCGTCTACCCTGTGGTATGATAGTTTCTAGTTATAGGATCCTCACACATCTCATATCAGTGATTAAGGAAATATGTGTACACATTTCCCTTGAGATTAGGCCTAATAAGACTCATCAACATCCCATTGGGGATAAGATATACCTAACTAGGTTTTTGTTAGAGTTGTAATTGTCAATCCGTTGCTAGAGAATTATCATCCTAGAATGATTTCTTTTTCCAAATAACCCACTACCTACCCAGGATCACATGTGCTCAATCAATCAATAAAAAAAATGTAAAATCATTTCATTTTAATTCATTCACTATTAATAGTTCAAAAGACCACTTTTCCTTTTAAAATACCAATTCACTTTTAAAACCAAAATATGGGTTTTTCAACAATTCTTGTTTTTTCAAATAAAACCAATATTAGGTTTTTTAAATTCAATTTAATCCATTTTTCTCAAAATCAATTAAAAAATCATTTCAAAATTTTCTTCAATTTCAAAATATGCCCCAATCTCCAATTCTATTAGAATTGGGGTTTTCCCCCAAAACCCATACCATATCAATTTCAATACCAATTTGAATAAAATTGGGTTTTTCAAAAATCATTTGAAAGAAATTTACAACAATAATAAATTTAATGTTTAATCAATTTGAAAATATTAAACAAAACCACCTAAATTTTTCATGGAATCACAATGCCGACAATGAGACTCGCCAATGGAAAAATAAGGCAAAAAATATGTAGAAAATCAACCTATAATCAAGTTTCAATAACACATAGTTTAGATACATCCATTTCAAGAAGATCCATAAAACCCCTAGGAGGAAAAGAGAGAGAGAGATAAACAAAACAGATAAGAAGACTGCTTACTCAAAGAGATTCACCACAACCAACATGATGATCAATCACCGAATGAGTGAATTGGAGGGACTAGAGATCTTAAAAATCACCTATGAAGAGCCTATACGTCAAGAGTAAGGAATATTAGGAGGGAAATAATAATTTCAGCTAATCCACATGCTTAAAAACAACACTTAGGATTTTACACGGTGTGTAACCCCATTACATGTCTTGTAGTTTTCGAGTCCCACATACACTAAAAAACCCACCATTTTTCATTAAAAATATGATTTTAAATATTTACATAGTGTGTAAGCAGTACACAACATGTGACCATTTGACGTTATGTAACCATTTCACTACATATTCTAGGAGATAATTACACATCATGTAACCACATTACACATCGTGTAAATCCCTAGAAGACTGTAAAAATGTTAGTTTTTTTGTTGAGAATTAAAAAAAAATCTGATTTCACCATTATAAGTATCCTCCCAATTCCTTCCCCGTATTACTCAACCAACAAAAAAGGAAAACCAAATTGAGTTTCAAAACATACCTGATAGAAAGGTAATGGGGCATTACAACCTCCCCACCATAAAACTTTTTTTCCTTATAAAGCATGTCAAGAAGTTTCCATATCAAAAAGGTGAGGCTGATACTCTCTCATTAGTGCCTCATGATCCACATCTCATGTGAAATAGAACTGTGATACCATAACACATGGACCAAAGGTATCATCCTACCAAGAAATACCTTGGTCTTAGAATCAACTATCCTGACTGGATGCTCAGCCATAGATAAATAAGTCTCAACATCAAGCTCACTCCATCTCAAAACATGAGATGGATCAGAAAGATAATTTCATATCCGTGATACATGGAAAATGTTATGTATCGACATAAACTATGGAAGGAGTGATAAATGGTACACCACTCTCCCCACCCACACATTAACCTCAAAAGGTCCCACTAAACAAGTAGCAATCTTCCCTTTCCTCCCAAGCCGCCGATGACCCAAACAAGGTGAAACTTTCAAGAACAAATGATCACCAATAGAAAATTATAAAATTCTATGATGATGATCAACATAAGATATATATCGGCTCCATGCTGTCAAGATCCTCTGACGAATCAACTGAATCATTGTTGTCATCTCTTAAACCATGTAAGAACCCAGTTCTTCTTTGAGGTATGGATCATGATTTTTTTATCCTTTATCGGTTTAATTTCTTTAAAATGTCCTATTATGGATTAACATTGTGGTCATAGTGGTGTATGGGGTGTTCGGGGCTGGTCTGAACTCTGGAACCCAAGTTTTGGGTGAAAAGAGGAGGCCACAAGGTTAGGAGAAACCGTGCGGGTTAGGCCGCATGACCATGAGAATATGTCTGTAGTTTTAGTAGACCTTGACAATGGAATTCGCATGGTTACCGCATGTTTTTTTCAAATCGTGTGGGGTAATCGTGCGCTATGCCCCATACTTATAGTGAGTCACGCACGATTCCCGCATGGGTTGGGAAACCGTGCGACCCTATTGGTTTTGTTTTTTTAAAAAAATATTTTAATTAAAATAAATTCCTTTTTAACCCATTTGGGTTCCCCCTTCATTTGGATAGAAGGCCATGCATGGGAGATCCCCCTTGAAGCACCTAACCTAGGATTTTCTCCCGATTCATCATCCGATCTCCGGATCGACCACCGTTTGTCTAAAGATCTGAAATGATAATGCCTTGATTCATTTTTAGCCATATTTGATTCTCCTATTTATCGATTGTGATATTTGGATTTAGTCTCATATGACCTAATATCCCATTATTCATCTATTCTTAAAATTTCTCCCAAACCAAGGCAAATCAGAGCTTGAAACTAGATGAGCTATCTAGTATGAGTATAAGGTAGGTGGTCTCATGCCTTTCACTAATTGTCGAGCTGTTTATATATGTTGGAGTGCTGTGTGACCCTTTTTTGGATGTGACTTGATTTATAAATCAAAAATATTGTTACCTATTATCTTTTAGGTAATTGAATAGGTGTTGTAAATCATGTGAGAGGTTGTTTACCTGAATTAAGGTCCACCCCTTGGGTGAGTGCCCAATTTGACCAATTTATGGCCATTTAGCCTAGGGTACCTATGAGGAATGCCTTGAGTCCCATTTTTTGGTTGTTTAAAATTAATTTTATTATTGAATTAAGTTTCCATGTTGTTAAATGGAATTATAATTGGATAAGGGTATGGGATAGATGACTTGCCCCTTGACCCAAGTTTGAGCCTATGCCTCTTTAAGAATGTTTGGAAGTTTTTCTCCAACTATAAACTTTCCCATGTGAGATAACTAATTTTTAATCCATGTAATATTTGTTTTCATGTGTTTCTTGTTATGTGAATGATTTCCATGTGAGTAATGATAGGAAAATCCTTATAGGTTATTCCTAAATTGTGACATCCTAGGTGGTGAGCTGTGAAATGCTTATGGTTTTGACCCCAACATGTTATTGAATTATTAACTTGAAACTATTATGTTTGAATGGTAAATATCATTAGGTGAATCATGGATTTTATTGGAATTCCATGTACGGACTTATATGTCTATTTTACCTTGGTCCCTTGAGTGAACCTTGGATTCTATGAAATTCCTTGGATGGGATTAATGGGTTTATTAATTAATGTTAATTCATGAGTAAACCATGGATGCCATGGATGGGCTCATAGAGGCTATGTACTAAATTCTTAGTGAATCATGGATCTTATAGGATTCCATGGAAAATCTCGAGAGGCATGGATAATGTCACAAGTGATACTTGGGTCTCCCTATAGGACCTCCAAGGATGAGCTTAGTTGACATGGATTTATACCACACCTAGATTGATAGCAGGTCCTTGAGAGGCTTGCTGGGATGATCTTGTAGGGTGTTAGTAGATTGGAACCTGGAGTGATACTTGAATTCCAGTATAGGAATTTCAAGGACAGTCTTGGGTTATATTTGAATATTGAATTTACTTATGATGCGTCTGCCAAGCCAAAACACAAGCTTTGATTCAATATTCTCTTATACTTGTTTAGATATCCTTCTGAGGTATCTTTTGCGATTACTACTATATGGGGGTTCTTAAGGCTTAGTCTGAATCTCGAGACTTATAACAATCAATGTAATTGAGTTGTTAATTGAATATAAATGAAAAACCAATGCATATAGGACTGTTTAATTTTGAGTACTTCCTAGATTACTGGTTTCACTATTATACACTACCTATTATATATACTCAATGAAATATTGGCATAAAAATTGGATGTATTCCTACTAGGATTTAGTCTCACACCCCGTTTGGATCATTATTTGGGCCTAAATAGATTATATGGTTGCAGGAGTAGATAAGGCCAAGCACCCTCCACTAGTTTCTTGATATGCATCCTAGGAGCAGGAGAGCATGGAACCAAACTAAGGATTGCGATGCTTCTAGGATACTTTTGTTATTTTTCACCCTTTGGATCTTGTTCTGTATATGAAAACCTTGTGACTTGTTTGGTTGTTTTCTTAGAAACATGCAACATGCACCATTTTTTATATGATATGAAACCTGATTATTTTTATTATCAGTCTTATGCTGTTTATTTATATTGTATGGTATTATTTCTTCCTCTATCTGTATGTTATTTATGTGGTGTTATACTCTACCAATGAGTGAATAGTGTTGAAATAACGGGTTCCCAAGACCCAACTATGAAGTACTTTTGATTACCATATCATATATATAGTTATTTATACATGATGTATTATTACCATTATAATGTATAATTTTCTACGTTCACTATTTAATGGTAATGTCCATAGATTAATTTTTGTATCAAAATTTTATAGAAGATCCCAAGATATAATGAGAACCTCAAGATACTATGACATTAATCTTTAACAAAGGTCCTATGGTCTAGATGCATCTTACTGACTGGACATAGTAGATGTTTGACTATCAGGTGTTAGGGGATCATAAGAATTGAGACTTATTATCATGATGTTCACACTTAGTGATCTATAATAGTGAGATCATGAGGAAAAACCTGCCAATAGGAACACCACATGTTTTGAGTGTCATTGATTGTTCCTATCTACGAACATGTGTATTGGTCTCCGAACTTTAGATCATTAACAATGCATACCATTTGATTACATACTTTGATATAAGGGAAAACCATGATATTGATATCGTGGTGAGGTATCTTGTGTTGGGTGTGTCATTGGTGGTATGAAATTGGTTGAATGGTCAAGAAGGAATTTTTCAATTCTGAGTTTAGGAAGTTATATATCTCATGCCTTTTTGATCAAGATGGTAGTACCTTTGTAAAGCCTTGGCCAAGGTAGTTGAAAGGTAAATCCATCCGGATAGATCAAAAAATAATAAATCAAGAAAAGTGTGATGACACAAGTGTGCATCCTACTTTATGAGATATTTAAAGATAATGAGATTATAGGACACAATTAGTGTTTGTAGGTTGGTTGTCATTATTATGATAGTACTTATATCTTCAGGGGTCTTGATAGGTTGCTAGAATCTTCTCTTGGTCTATGGATTTTATTCACTGCTATTGAGATAAGGGCCTAGAGGGTCACACACAATAGCGTATTCAAGAATCTTCCCTATTCAGTTGAATATGTATATTGGACATGGTGGTCCCACCACAGGGTCTGAGTTTTGTCCTAGTTATCGATCACTGATAAATAAATAAATTCATATTATTCAAGTAATGAATATTTGAGATTGAATTTATTTAAAGTATTTACAAGTTAAGTAAATATGAGAAAAATATTATTCGAATGAATATTATTTTAATATTCAAGGTTTGTTTAATATTAAGTGGGAATGGAGAGTCGAGTTAAATGGATCGATTTTATAATGTAATATTATATATATATATATATTAAAAGTATGTGATAAATTATTGATAATATTTATGATGCAATTTAGTTCATCATAATTATTATTTAGTGGATGTTAAATAAATGGGGGCTGGGGAACCCAATCAGGTATTTAGAAGCTCCACTATAAATAGAGAGAGAGTCTCTCTCCCAATGGACTATTCATTCATTTATGAATGAGAGACTCTATATCCTCCAGATTTCTAGAGAGAGAGTCTGTACCTATCATGTGTTAATCCAATTTCCACCTTCAAGCATCAAAGACAGAGGATCACGGTGATCATCGGGATGTCGAAGATATCATTGGATCATCGCACTAGCACTCATATTTAAACAATCGACACTCCCATGAATTTTTGAAGCATGTGTGGATGATCTAGAGGGATCCTACTATGGATCATTCAATAAACGATTTCCATTGATGAGTTACAGTCAAGCGTGACTTCAGATCTAAACATGTATGTTCTTGTTTTTAATTTATGTGATCATTTACATTATGCGAGATCCTTGGATCGTACCAAGGCTCGAATTGTCGGTGATGAAAAGTTCTGTCATCCTGTTGATATTTTTTTTTAAAATCCCCATCCCATTGGATTCCACTGCAGGCCACAGTACCTTTAATTGGTATCAGAGGAATCACATAAATTTTCTAAGCCAAAGAAAAATTAATTTTCAATTAAATTAAGTAGAGTATTTGTTTTTGGTCCCAATAAAACATACCGCGCATCGATCCGATGTCAAATGTACAAGTTATGGACATTTGAATTTTTAATATGGATCATGTTTGTAGTTTCGGGTATTAAAATTATGGACCATGTTGTCTTTGTCCATGTTTTGTTTTAATAAACCCCAAAAACTAGCCAAAATCTGACCATTTTTTATCACTAGAGATTATAATAGATTTGTGAAATGCAAAAAAATTATCACAAAAATTATTATAATTTTATTATAATAATAATAATTATTTTATTATAATAATAACAATAATACTTTTATTATAATAATAATAGTAATTATTATAATTAAAAGGCTATAATAGTATCCTTTAGTTTTTTTTCAAAAGGGGTGGTGAAATATAAATTTAAAGGGGAAAGAATTGACTTTTTTTAAAAAAAGGGTTCAATTATGGAGGGTGGGGGATCACTATAAATAAAAAAAGGATTTGAAAATTGGGAAGTCTGTAACCCCCTATCTCCCTCCCATGACATACCGCATTAGTCCTTCCTCGACCCTAGCACCCCGTCTGATCTCCTGGTGCCGCCGCTAGTCTCCGGTCCTGAACACCACACCACCAGCCTCCACCTAGCCCTATCCGAAACCCTCTGCACTGCCGGTCCACTTGGATCTTCCCCTCTTAGGCTACGCACCGGCCGAACAACTGCTGGATAAACCCCCATCAGTAGTGCCACCTCCTCCACCCACGATTCCCTGGATGGCTTCCCTTGCCACCTCACCTCCACAGTGCCGACTTCCCCTCGCATCAGCCTCTGTCTGCCACGATGGCTAGATCTGTCACCCTACTGTCCTGACATGGCCTGTCTGGATTGCCTCATGCCTACTGCGACCCTATTCCCTCACTACCAGACTCCCTTGCGGACTGTCGTACCGATCTGAGCCGCCCTGGGCCGCACTTCCCAGATCTAGCAGCGATATCCTTGCCGGAACAGATCGTAGCCGCATCTCCCTCAAGTATCACTCACTCGGGTTCAACCTCTCAGTAGGTTGATCCCCTACACTGATGATATCTGATACCACTAGTGAAACCTCCTTCAAAACTGGCACCGCGGTCTGCCTACCCCAAACAACACAGGATCCAATGCCCTAGCCACTGGCTATACCTCCTCTTCCTGATGGCGTGCTCGGTCATGAGAGGTAACCTTGAACAGTTGTGAAATACCTAAAACACCTTGGAATTGTCTTGGGAAGATCTACCTAACCTGGAATGGGTTTGGGCGGACTGACCTGGCCTAGAAAAGCTAAGAACGAGCTTTTCTCGACCAGTTATGGGTCTACACTAATCGACACAACCCTCAATGGACCATAATGGGTGTTTTAGGGACCATGTTAAATTAAATTAATATAATTAATTAATTTAATTTCTGAGTTAAATTAAATTAATCAATATATTAATTTTTTTTAAAAAAATTAAATTTTAATACATGGGATTCAAATTAATTAAATTTTAGGTACTAAAATTAAATTAATTAGTGGACCAAAAAATATATAAATTATTTTAATTCATTTAATTTAATTAATTTACCCTCGTACTTATTTAAGGAAATTTATTTTTATCACACTTTATTTTTACCCTCTTACTGGTCTTGAGCACCGACTTTTGTATGTCAACATTTAATTAATTATTTAATTAATTATTTTTAAACTGTGTGTGATGTTTGTAATTAAATAAATGAAAGTTTGCGCATCGTCTTTCTTTTTAGTCAATTTGTATAAGATCTTACATGTACAAATCCATCTGATGTAAATTACACCCTAGTCCCCCTCACATACATGCGAGTATTTATGTACTTCGGACGAAGACGATGTACGACTTGGAAAATGCCAAGATGAGGTAGTGTACGTTGACCAAGATGATGCAAGACATGACGTGGACCCTGCCTAGATGATATGGTACTCCAGACATGACATGGAACTCACAAGGACAAGGTGATACTCTAGAGGAGAAGCAGACATACAAGTTGCGATGAACTGCATCAAGAGTCATGCATCGAACAAGGTGTGATGCCCTTAGGTCGTTTTAGATGCTCAAGACCAGTTGGGTAGATGATTACCTTTATGAATTTATTTATTTTTATGCATTTTTATAACAGAATAAAAATACATAAAATAATAAATAATAAAATTCATAAATAAGCGACGTGTGTTTTTCTAAAAAATGTTTACTAATGAGCACGAAAACATATATGAACAAGATTAATAGAAATGGATTTCATTTGTTGATAGAAAAACACAAAAACTCTCATAGAAATATTATGTCGTTAATCACCTTCCATCATTCAAATTTGAACAAAACTAGGTGTTTGGGGTTCCATTCATGTGATAGTTGAGGGTTCCCCTTACTACCAGGGAGTTCTTATGAGAGTGATGAGTCAAATTAACTAAATTGGTAGTGAGGATTATCCATATCTATCTTTCTACCATTTTAGAGGCAAGAATTGAGTAAATAAAGTTAAGTTTTTTAAAACTGAGACATCACTCAACAGATCAAGGAACCACAAGTTTAATAATGCAGTTGGCTAGCCAAAATCCTACCTTGAAATCTCCGAGTAGTGGTGTATCCATAGCTTTTAGACTATAAGGGGAGGTTTATGGATCCTTTTACTATAATAATCAAGAGATAGAGTATTAAAATTCTAGTACAGAGGGTTTATATAATTTGATAAAATAGTGGGAGACATTTAATGATTTAATTAAATTAATTGGTAATGTCTAATTTGGTAATCAACATAAAAGTACTAATATGATTAAGTTTTATTTTTTTAGAAAAATGGAAAGTAATACAATAATAAAAACTGTGATAAATATTAGAAAAATTTAATGTCCAAACTAGTATGAATTTCCAAGTGTAGTATAGATGCTTGAATACATTACTATAATATAGGAAATTCAAGGTGCTTGTGTACCTACCTGTTAAGACACCTCTGGAAGCAAGGGTGTAAAATGATTACCGGAGACTCATGAACTTATCACATGATGGTTATGTCATAATGATATCATCAACGTCTGATGTTAGTTGCAGTCACTACATTAGGACATGGATGATAAGAACATGTTGTCTCATCTCCGAGAAGTTTCTGAGGAGAAAGTGAAGCAACATATGAATGTGATGACCACACTATATTTGTTTAAACATGAAAGGAAGACTATAATCTTTCATAACATCCCATTATTATACATTTTCACCCAATTACTCCAGTTTTTTTAAGGATACAAATGAAAAATATGGAGTAAATTCTTCATTACCTTTTAGGTAAGATTTTCCAAGTAATAAGAAAATTAAATAAAGTATCATATTTAGTTATTATGGTGAATATATCGGAAGACAAGGTGATAATTACAATGTAAAGTTATACCAAAGGCACCTTTGTAAAGTAATTCAAATAATAAAGGTTTGTTATTAAGTAGGAGGTTATTTACATCTCATATTATGAAATAAATTTATGGAAATTTAGAAATGCAATGAACTGAATTGAATAAACAAGAAATCACTTCTTCTTTAGTGTATATTCATCAAATAAAAGTGTTTTTTCTTAAATGATTCTTGGATATTAAATACAATATTCCTTTTCACATGTGTATTGAAATATAGTAACTGAGTAAGTATAGAAGCATTATAAGAAGTAAGGTGTTTTCTCTAAGTAGCTGAGAAAGGTTGATTCCTAAGTCATTGGTGAGAAACACATAACTTCCATTTTATAAGTGAATGATTATAGTTGAAAAAGTTGTTGAGTATAACCAAAACATTTATCTCACATTCCTTTTGGACATAATGAGATATTTTTACAAGTTCAGGAATGAATTATGTTTGTTGTAACATACTCAACAAATAGTTTAGTGGTACTTGAATCATAATCAATAAGTTATGAATATAAAAAATGTAAGAATTTTACCCATTTGTGGAAAGATAATTATTTTTCAAGGAAAACTAAAAGTCTACATCAATTATATACCTAGTACGGTATTTAGGCTCGACATAGCTAAAAAACTTTGGTATAATTGACACATTTAGTTTGGACAAAGAAACCTTTATAAATAAAGGTATGTCATAAAGATTTTGAATTAGTTCAACAAGTGAACGTTTTCAAGGGAAAGATAGTGGTAAAGATACCTCATAATATTCCTTTAAGTTATTAAGGAATATAAAAGTTAAGTATAATCATGGTCATAAGATATAAGGTGCTTTGGATCAGGATGATGAAGAATATATTGACCAAGCATTAATCGATCATGATAATATAGCATGGAGTAATTCTTAAATGAATATCACCTTATCTACATCACAAAATTGATGTTCATAAGAAATATTGATAATGAGTCTTACATGTTAACATTGATTAATAAAATATAGCATGGATAAATTCCTAAATTCACATTTTATACATCAAAGTTATGATGTATGTAGTATCAATGTTATAATTTGTAGTAAATTCCATTATATTTCAAGATGTGATTTGTAAATAATGACACAAACCCTTAACCAATATGCCAACTAAAAATGATAAATGGATATCATATGAGTCATAGTATGATGGAAATCCATTATGTCATAGGGCATGTGTTTAGATGTAAAGAGTTTTTTAAGATATAAACAAACACACATCAAGTTAAACACATTGTGAATTTAAGGTAATTATCCTAACAGTTGCTTAGGATATTACATAAATCCCTAAGATTGAAAAGATGTGGTCAAGTGGTTGACTAAATTTCTATATAAGGGTACACATATCTATTAGAGATAGTGGGAGATTGATTGACTTGTATTTAGTTAATGATCGAGAAACAAAAATGGTTGTCATAGGAACAAGTTCCACAAGTACATGTGGAAGAGGAAGGTTTTAGAGACACATACTATATAGGAAGGTTAAAAACCATGGTGATAGTTTTAAGTCCACCGTGGATGGTGATACATTATTCACTGTGAATAATAATTCCTACAAGTGTGTAGTATATGTCAATTAGCTAAGATTGACAAGATCAATTAAAATTCAATAATGGATTCCATGCATCAAATTTCAAAGGGGCTTATAAATTGAATATTGCAGTGGGTATTCAAGTGAAATGATACATGGATGGTACAAGTACAGTACCAGTAAGGATCAATTGGTAATATGAAGTCAGTATGCCTAAATCCATTACAATTTTACTTATCATAGCTAACTTATAAGTTCAGTCATTATCCATTGCATGTAAAGATAAACTTTCGTGGAAGGTGTCTAAATGACACAACCATAAAGGGATGATGACATCATGTGATTCCAATAAGTGTTTCAAGTTAATGAAATCCAGTTTTAGATTAAAGTAAGCAATAAGATCTTAGAAAATTAATTTTGAATGAATTTTTTTTCATATGTTTACCAGAGGATAGTGGGATCACTATATTTTTCCAAGAGAAATATGTTTATTAACATATGGAAAATAGATATTGGTGTTACATCTAGTTAAGACCAGGATGAAAGTAATAATCCTATGATTGAATTAAAGTAGAAACCTAAGTTCTAGTGAATAGGATCTACTGAGGTTTATTTAACGGTTTCTTGGACCCAGTAAATCATACATATATTTACATGGTATTGAAAAATACAAGTTGAAACCATTCATGTTAATAATTTTTTTCAATGTCACATGGCATAATCTGTTCAGGTTGACATGTTGAGAACATGGGAGGAGATTAAAGTTGTGAGTTGAGTTTCATACACTTTAATGATGGATCAATCAAATATGACACAATATGTATAAGAATTGATCTAGTATTGTAGTTAGGCTAAGGTGATGAGCGATTCAAGCTCATAAAATCCAGTAGTATCCATACTTACAAATACTGAGTATGCTGTAGCTTTTAAGGAAGCTAATAAGCAGTTATCAAATGGAATGATTTATTCCAATTCTTGGAATTTCATTTAGTAAATAAATTATTATAATAATTTAAATTATGATATACTTTCTATCCAAGATGTCAAGTCATGACAGTGGAAAAAAGGGATATACTCAGGGATACCATCTCTTGAGAAGTTTTACTCAAGGAGATGAGGACGCATATAAAAGAATTAACACTTGGAAGAAACGTGGTAGAACTAGAAGCTAAAGCCGTTACTCAGTATAAAAATTATCTTTATCATGTGAGAAGCTAAAAAGTATGGTTATCAAGTTGGATCTAGTGCAATTGGGAGTGTTGAAATTGTGGGTGTCATAGACACAATTATGTAATACTTTTGATTACCATATCGTGTATACAGTTAGTTATATATGATGAATTCTTACCATTATAGTGTAGAATTTTTTGTGTTCACTATTTAATGATAATTTCCATAGATTAATTATCGTATCAAAAGGTTATAGAAGATACCAGGCTATAATTAGAACCTCAAGATACAATGATATTAATCTTTAACAAAGGTCTTATGGTCTAGATGAATCTTACTAACTGGACACAGTAGATGTTTGACTATCAAGTGTTGGGGGATCATAAGAATTGAGACTTATTCTCATAAAGTTCACACTTGGTGATCTCTAGTAGTGAGATCATGAGGACAAACCTACCAATAGGAATTCCACATGTTTTGGGTGTCATTGGTTGTTCCTATATACAACCATGTGTATCGGTCTCCTGACTTGAGATCATTACCAATATGTACCATTGATTACATACTTTGATGAAATAAAAAAACCATGATATTGAAATCAGGGTGAGGTAGATTGTGTTGGGTGCGTCATTGGTGGTATGACATTGGTTGAATAGTCAAGAAAGAATTTGTTTCTTCTAGGTTTAGAAAGTTATTTATCTCAGGACTTATCGATCAGGATGGTAGTACCTTTATAAATCCTTGGACAATGTAATTGAAATGTAAATCCATCTAGATAGATCAAAAAACAATAAAGCAAGAAAAGGGAGATGACACAAGTGTGCATCATTCTTTATAAGATATTTAAAGACAAAGAGATTATAGTATACAATCAATGTTCTTAGGTTGGTTGCCGTTGTTATGACAATACTTATCTCTTTAGGGGACTTGATGGGTTACTAGACTCCACTCTTGGTCTATGAATTTTATTTACTTCTATCGAGAGAAGGTCCTAGAGGGTCACACATAATAGCTTAATTAATAATCCTCTCTATTCAGTTGAATATGTATATTGGACATGGTGGGGCCCACCACGAGGTCCAAGTTTTGTCAAAGTTATCAATCACCAATAAATAAATAAATCCATATTATTCAAGTAAAGAATAATTGGGATTGAATTTATTTTAAGTATTTACAAGTTAAGTGAATATTATAAAAATATTATTCGAATGAATATTATTTTAATATTCAAGGTTTGTTTAATATTAAGCAGGAATGGCGATTTGAGTTAAATGGATCAGTTTTATCACTTAATATATTATATATATTTTATAAGTATGTGATAAATTATTGATAATATTTATGGAACAATTTAGTTCATCATAATTATTATTTAGTGGATGTTAAATAAATGGGGTCCGGAGAACCCAACTGGGTATTTAGGAGTTCCACTATAAATAGAGAGAGAGGCTCTCTCCCAATGAACTATTCATTCATTTATGAATGAGAGATTCTCTCTCCTCCCACTTTCTAGAGAGAGAGTCTCTCCCTCTAAAGTGTTGATCGAAGTTCCACCTTCAAGCATCGAAGGAAGAGGATTTTAGTGATCATTTGGATGTCGGAGATATCGTCGGATCACTACGCTAGCACCCGAATTTCATTGATTGGTGCTCGAATGGATTTTTGATGTGTGTGTGGAAAATATAGAGGGATCCTTATATAGTTCCTTCAAGATATGATCACCATAGACAAGTTGCAATTGAGTGAGGCTTCATATCTGAATAAGTATTTTCTCATTTTTAATTTACATGCTCTTTTAATTTATGTGAGATCCTTAGACCATACCAGGGATCCGATCATATATGATGACAAGTTTTTTTGTCTTGTTGATGAAAAATTATAAAATAACTAGACCATCAGCTTCTGCTATGAGCCATATTACCTTCACATAGTATCCCCACTATCATCACCTTGGCCCTCACAGCTAGTCGGTAGCCTTTGGAATTTGGGGATATGTGCTTGAGGCAATGTGGAAAACCAGACTTAGAGCACTTTTAGGTGGAATAAGAACTTAATACATTATAAAGTGGTATCAGAGGGGGTCTTTTCTAGTTTTATTACTATTTGGCACCGATATATTGAGATAGGAAGGAATTGAGATTTGATAATAAGCTGTGCCCAGGATTAGCTACCTCGTATACAGAGAAAATCCAGATTACCTCAAATTGAATTGTGAATTTTGGATTTTGAGTTGTTACAGATGATTTGATTTAACTGTTGGGTGACACACTTGTATTGTGTTGCTATTATTGATATTATTTTGGTTCTATTTTGTTGAAACATAATGATATGAGGGTATTCCATCTCATGCATCATATAGTCACTTGCTTGAAATCACATGCCATGCATTATTTCCATGCCATTTAGAAGCATTACTGATTGCATGCTATTGTGATAGGTACCATGATAGATATTCTTGCAGTTGTGATATGTGTATTGGTACATGATATGGTTTAAATTGGATGGATTTCAATCTTTGGTCCCTGAGGTGTATGGTCACTCTTGGATAAGAATTTGGTGAATCATGTTTCAGCTTTATATTGAACTGTGTTACCATGTTTTATACTTGGATTCCAAGACTTGATTTGGGGGGAGTATGGCCCCCCACAGGTCAGAATTTAACATACCATTGGTTAAATTTTTAGAAAGAAATGGGATAATCTTGAAATTATTGTCAATTCTAGTTTTGAATTTGGACTCAAATTAAAACTTGTAGTGAATGTATAAAGAAAGTGAACTAAAATTGATTTTGGTAAAGAAATAGACCAGATCTAACTTTAGGAATGATATTATGGTAGTGATTCTCATTGTTTTACATCTAGACCTGACCAATGGGGCAGGTAAATTGGGGAATTCTTAGAGGAAGGTTTCGACCTATCCTGCTTGTTCTATGATCTTGAGTTGTGACTTTTAAATTGATCTATAACTAAGGTGAATGGTTGAAATTGTAGAGTTATGACACCACAACAACCTCCAGATATATGCCAGGAGGGTGGTGACGATCATAACCTAGAGGTGGTAGTTCACGGGATTCCTGTGGATCCTCTAGTTGTGCTAGGTATGGCACCATCTGTTATACCAGACGCAGGTGCAGATGCATAGTTCCCTGAAGTCTTTATGAGGTTCATGAAAAACTTTTAGGGAGAACCACATCCTACCATGTCTATGGATGAGCTGACACGAGTGTTCCAGTAGCAGCATCCACCTATGTTTTTGGGGGATGGTGGACCATAGGCTACAAAGTCATGGCTGTAGGCCATTATTGGCCCACATGATATTGTTGGAAACTATATCTAACTATAATGGTTTCAATTATCACAAATCATGTCATATATAATAACATATATCTTACCTCATTATCACCAAACATGCATTAATCACAAGTCACATATCTTACCTCATGACAGATCCCAAATCATGTCAAATATTATCTAGTATATCAGATAATTTCAATCATATAAATAATTATGTTTTTTTAAGTCTAAACAAGCATATAACTGATTATCTATGTGTAATTATGGGTATTAACACATTCTGACATTTCTGTACTGAAAGAAAAAGCAGAACATCTAAAATTATCTAAGTATGAGTCACTAAAACCGACAAAAGAACTGAGACACCAAGAGACAAATGACTCACCGATGCATAGACTCACCAACTGATGTCTCATTGACAAATGAGTCACTGGCGGATGTCTCATAAGAAGATGAGTCACTGACTAATGTCTCACCAAAAGAAGAGTCACTGAATGATGTCTCACCGACAGAAAACTCACCGAATGATGTGTCACTAATAAATGAGTCACCAACTGATGTCTCACCAACAGAAAACTCACTGACTGATGTCTCACCAATAGGATAAATCACTGACTGATATCTCACCGATAGGATGATTCACTGATAGACTGAATCATTGAAAAAAGAGTCACCAACTGACTTTTTACATTTGAATTTATTAAAATTATTCCTAACGGTCATATTAGAGTCATTAAATGATACTGAAATATTTAATAATCTTTTGTATCACTTTTAGTATATAGTATGAGGTACGATGAACCTCTGTATGTGGGAAGATCATGCGCTTTATCATTCCTGAAGAATAAAAATCATTTTGATGAGAGAAGAATCACGTAATGGTGGCGTTCCCATGTGAGAGACAAAAAGAAGAACATCCACGACACTCATGCACCCACTGAAAACTCAAGAACAAAAATAAGAACACACAGGGAAATCTCAACAAAGCTTCACATTGAATTGAAAAACTAATTCAACATATCAAAGAAGGAGAAGAATATACCTATAGAACCATAATTGTACTTGGAAGCCAGAATACAACACTTTGTTTTAGTGTAAAATTCTAAAATAGGACTCAAACCTCATCTCTGCTACATTTGAAGAGTCCATAACTGCATCTCAAGACACATAGAGCCTTCTAAATCCTTTCTCATATTTATTTTCTCTGTTGTGTGCATTTTACATACTTTTGAGTAGTGTGTGTATCTGTCTATAAAAAATACACTGTCTTCTGTATCAAACTGAATGATACAATATATCATTCCACTCATACCTTCTTACACCTTTTTACTCTCACAGATAAGTGGGGGAATAGGTCCTTGTGTGACCTGGTAGTTTGTACCCACAAAGAAATATGGTATAGTTCTTGTGACCTGGATATACTATGTGCTGTTTTGAACCCTGATCCAGGGTGTGGATCAAAATATTTATTAATTTAAACTACTTGGTGGCAGGTGATCCCCAAGTAGAGATAATTAGGTCTCTTATTGAGGCTAAACCTCTTGTTTCATTTCCACTATGTTTTTTACTTTTAGTTTTACTATGTTTTATAACATATTTCATAAAACTAAATTGAAATATGATAGTTAGTATTATCAAGTGTTTATAATGGTATTTAATTATTAGGTTAGTTTCAGAATTTGTATTAATTACCAAATCGATATAACTAAGAACTAATCACTATTTTGAGAAATTAATCGAGCAGTCAAGATCTTATAAATTCACTACTGGCTAATTGGTCAGTTGAATATTAAATTTAGGGAATTTCAAACAATACATTTTTAACATAAATTTTTATAGATACTCAATTCACACCCCTCTTGAGTACTCTACTCCGACTAACATTTGGTATTATAGAAGTGTTCAAAATCCCTAGTTTCAAAATTTTTAATCTATTTTCAAGTGTGATTGTAGTTGTGTTTTAAAGATCTTAAAATTTCTGTTAGTTCTAAATTTTTAATTCATTAAATGTCTACACCATATTATTTAGAATGGATAATAGATTGGAAGGTGATGATACTAATAGACCTCCATTATTTGATGAAACAAATTATGAATAATGAAAAATTAAAATGAAAATGCACTTAGAAAGTACGAGTTTTGAAATTTGGTCTTCAATTGTAGATGAATATAAGATTTATACTACTTCTATAACTACTTAAAATGACCCAACTAAGGATTTTTATAATAATAATTGCAAAGACATGAATTCCTTATACTGTTCTTTAGGAGACGAAGAATTTAACAAAATTTCTGCATGTAAAACAACTCATAAAATTTTGGATATTTTATCTGTATCACATGAAGGAACCTCTAGTGTTATGGAAATGAGAATTAACACATATAATATTAAATATTATAAATTTAAAATGAAGCTTGATGAGCCTATTTCTGACATGTATCTCAGGTTTTAAGAAATAGTAAACAGAATGATCTCTCTGGGAAGATATTTCACATCCAAGGAGAAAATTATGAGAATACTTAGATGCTTACCAGATAGATGGAGAGGGAATTCTGTCTCAATTAAAGAATCTTGTTATATTAGCAAGATTCCAGTCAAGGAGATAATAGGTAAGTTGATGATATATGAGTAAGAGATAAAACTTAACAAGGATGATGATGAACATAAGAGAAAATATGTATCCTTCAAGACTGCTACCTCTAAGAATAAGGAAAAAGAGAAGGTACCAACCTCTATTGAAAGCTCCAGTAATGATGAATCAACATCATATAGTGATGAAGAGATGGCTCAACTATCCATAAGATTCAAGACATTCTATAGGAAGAAGAATTTATTCAAGAATTCTAATTATAAAGGAAGATATGATAAAAATGGAAACTGAAAAAAGGACTGGAAAAGAAATGAAAAATCAGAAAAGATTTTCTTCTATGAATGTAAGAGGAGATGACATGTCAAAGAAGACCGTCCAAAATTAAAACACAAAAAGAAGTATGAAAACAAAGACAAGAAGTATAAGAAATCCATGAAGGACACCTGGAGTGCCTATGAGGATAGCTCTTGTGAATCAACATCATCTCATGATGAGAAAATTACATGGAAAATATGTGTTTTATGACAAACACATCTGAGGTAACCTTAGATTCTCCTGTATATAATTCTTACTATTATAGAGATGAAAGTGATTATGAAAATATGACAAGTGATGAATTATTTGAATATTGTAACATGATAGAAGATACATGAAATGAATTGAAAGATAAATATAAATATTTTAAGAAATAACATGCTCTCACTATAAATATTAAGTCTGAACTTACTAATAAAAAGGAATAGAATGATCAACTTATCAAAGAAAACAATGCACTAAAAATGTCTAATGAGTAATTGAATAAAGATATAGAAAAGTTTACCAATGGGAAAAATAATCTTACTCAAATTATTGGTAAATAGATAGCTCCTAAGTACACTTCTCGTATTGGATATTATCCTGGATAGAGAAACCTATCTAAAACAAATTTTGTAACTAAATCTGGAAAATTTATTTTTCTACCTAAAACTAAAAATTCTACTGCTAGTTGGAGTTCTGGAAAATATTTTACTACCTCTAGTATTTCTGGACCAAATAAATTATATTCTTCAAATATGTTAAATAATTATTATAGGAAACCCATAAATAAAATTTGGATACCTAAATATTTTATTACTAATGTTACTAGACCCAAACAGATTTGGGTATCGAAAGCCTTTCTTGTATGAACTATTTTGTAGTAAGCATGCTTAAAGAGATCTAGTAAGAGTTAGTGGTACTTGGACAGTGAATGTTCAAGACATATGACATGAGAATATTCAATCTTTAAGAACCTATTCAATATTTATTGTGGATATTCCACTTTTGGTGATAATTATAAAGGAAAAATAATTGTCTTAGGCCAGATTGGTAACTCTAAATCAGTTTTAATCTATAAAGAACTTTTTTGTTGATGGATTGAAATATAGTTTGATTAGTATTTCACAATTTTGTGATGATATATTTGATTTTGAATTTGAAAATAATGCTTGAAATGTTTTTAACTCTAAAAATGAATTAGTATTTTCTTCTTTTATAAATAAAAATGTATATGATGTTAACTTAGATTCTTTAGTTTCTCAAAATGTTTCTTGATTAAGTGCATTTTTTAAAGAATCTTGTATTTGGCATAGAAGATTAGGACAATGTGATGTACACTTTCTTAGAAAGATTAATACAAAAGGACTAGTCAAGGATCTACCCAAACTTGAGTTTTCAAATGAAAACGTCTATAATCCTTGTAAATAGGGTAAACAACAAAAGATATCTTTCAAATAAAAGAAAGAAGTTTCAACTTCTCAATATTTAGAGTTGGTTCACATGGACTTGTTTGGACCATCTAGAGTTTATAGTTTAAATGGGAGGAAATATGTCTATGTTCTTGTAGATGACTTTTCTAGATACACTTGGACTTATTTCTTAGCTCACAAAAGTTAAGTATTTACTTACTTCACCAAGTATTCTAAAACAGTGGAAAATCTAAGTGGACTTAGAATAAAATCCTTAAGAAGTGATCATGGGTGTGAGTTTGAAAATCAAGACTTTGAATCATTTTTCTCACACAATGTCTATAGTCATAACTTCTCTTCCCCTAGGACACCTTAACAAAATGGAGTTGTGGAAAGAAGAAATATACCTTTACAAGAGATATCACAAACAATGATTAATGAATATGATCTACCAATTTAGTTTTGGGTTGAGACTGTGAATACACATTTCTACATAATTAATAGAGTCTTAATGAGACCTATCCTCAAGAAGACTCTTTATAAGTTATGGAACAATAGAAAACCGAAAGTTAGTTACTTCAAAGTTTTTGGTTGCAAAGTCTATATCCTTAATACAATGGACAATCTTGAAAAATTTTCATCCAAGAGTGATGAAGGAATCATCCTAGGTTATTGAAACTCTAGTAAAGCCTATAAATTATTTAAAAAAATAACAAAATGTGTGGAATAATCTGTATATGTCAAATTTGATGAAATAGATCCACATGAACCTAAGACCTCCCTAGAAAACCTTGAATATGATATGTCAAATCTATAAATAAATGAAAAATCATCTAATCCTCTTGTCAAGAAATCTGTTAAATCAAACAGTTCTATAAATTCTTTAGAATATAGACATGATGAACCCAAACCTATAAATGAACTTTAAATTAATATCCCCTCGTTTTCTAGACCAAATAGAACCCTCAAGAGCCATCCTTTAGATGTTGTTGTTGGAGACTTAGATAAAGGGACACAAACTAGAGCTTATCTTAGAAACCAGGTTGAAAATCTAGCCTTTTGTCACATATTGAACCTAAAAACATCAATGATGCAATTAAAGATGAATTTTGGGTGATGGATATTCAAGAAGAACTTAATCAATTTGAAACAAATAAAGTTTGGGAACATGTGGATAGACCCAAAGACACCTTGACCATAGGCACTAAGTGGATGTTTACAAATAAAGTAGATGAATCTGGTAATATTGTTAGAAATAAAGCCAGATTGGTTGCACAAGGTTATAGTCAAGAAGAAGGCATTGACTATAAAGAAAATTTTTCACCTATTGCTAGACTTGAGACCATTAGAATCCTGATTTCTTATGCTACCCATATTAATTTCAAGATTTATCAAATGGATGTTAAAAGCGCATTCCTAAATGGGTATATAGTTGGGGATATTTTTGTTAAAAACCCCATAGTTTTACAAACAATCATTTTTAAAATCATGTTTTCAAATTTACAAAAGCTTTATATGGTTTAAAACAAGCTCCAAGAGCTTGGTATGACAGACTAAGTACTTTTCTCATTACAAAAGGTTTTACAAAAGGAATTACTGATCCTACTCTTTTTATAAAACAAATTTCAAAAGATGTTTTAGCAGTTCAAATTTATGTAGATGATATTATTTTTGGATCTTCAAGAAATTTTTTATGTATTAATTTTTCTAAAATGATGCAATGTGAATTTGAAATGAGTTGGATGGGTGAACTCAAATTCTTTCTTGGATTTCAGATTTTTCAAAATAAAGAAGGTATCATTTTAAATCAAAGTAAATACACAAAAGATATTTTAAAAATATTCGGCTTTGATAACATTAAAATTAGTGAAACTCCAATGAGTACTAATTGTAAGTTGTATCTTGATGAAGATGGTAAATCTGTTGATGAAACCACTTATAGAAAAATGATTGGGATTTTTCTCTACTTGACTACTAGTAGGGAATATACAATGTTTAGTTTGTGTATGTGTGCCCATTTTCATGCTAACACCAAATAATTTCACTTTAATGATGTTAAAATAATTTTCAAATACCTTAAACATACTATCAATTTAGGTTTATTTTACCCTAAAATACAATCATTTGATATAGTGAGTTATTTTGATATTGACTTTGGTGGATGAAATTTAGATAGAAAGAGCACCTCTGGAACATGTCACTTTTTGGGAAAGTCTTTGGTTTCATGGTGTAGTAAGAAACAATTTTTTTTTTCATTATATAATGTCGAAGTTGAATACATAGCTTATGGTTGCTGTTGTGCTCAGATTTTTTGGATGAAACATACTCTGTTGGACTATGGACATCAATTTATATATTTACCTATAAAATGTGACAATACAAGTTCGATTAACATTTCTAGGAACCCAGTTTCTCATTCTAGAATAAAAAATATTGATGTAAGACATTAATTTTTGAGAGATCATTATCAAAAGGATGATATCACTTTAGAATTAATTGGTACTAAATATCAGCTTTCTGACATATTCACTAATCCATTGAACTCTGAAAGAATTAATTTCATCAGACATGAGCTAGGAATGATTAATATATAAGTGTCTTATAGTATTTATCATTTGTCAAATCTAAGAAAATCTACCATGCTGACTGTGTCATGCGGACTCTGTCATCCCAAAACTGTCATGCCAACACTGTCATGCCGACTCTGTCATGTTGACTCTTTCATGCCGACTCTGTCATGCTAACACTGTCATGATGACACTATCATGCTGACACTTATTTCATGATAACATGTTTTTCATGATGACACCGATGAGTCACTCTTTTAACTGTTTTATGTTTTTAACCAAAAAGACACTGTTTTTATTATTTAAAGAACCCTATTTGTGATTTCACGATTTTCACTCAATTTAATCCCTAAATGATATAAATTCTAGTTACTCCACGCTACTAGTCACTTCAAATACTTAGTGGTAAATATTATATTACCTCTTGTGACTATTTACTTTAAGGACCAAGTTCATAAACTGAAGGATTTCACTCCTATCATGGATAAATTTATGTAGAACAAGGATGAATTCAAAAAAGAAATGAAGTATGAAGAAGAAATCATTGATTATTTTATGAGGCTGCTAAAATCGTACCTCCATGTTTAGAGTGAAGCCAAAGTTGTTCCAGTTGCTACTCTTATTCAATCTTCTCAGATAGTGTGTTCCTCTCCAATGTAAATTTCTCAAGAATTGACCCATATTCGGTATGTTATCATAGAAAAAACTCAACCTCGGATGTTATCCCAACACAAACCAAGCCTGGAACTATCTGTTCCATCATGAATTCCTTTACCTCCACTAAAAATTAATTCATATGCTCTTGTTTCTCCACCACCATCTACTGAACCTACCATTGATCCATCTGATAAGGGGAAGGAACCCATTAAACCTAAGTAGTTTCATGGATTTATTATTTTTGATAGGGATAAGTTCTTGTACTCATTGTATTTCAATGTAATTTGATTATGAATTCCAATTAACTCTTTCTAAATTTCTATTTTAGTTTTTAACCTTCCACTTTTTTCTAATCCCAAAAGGGGGAGAACATTATTAAGTATTATTAAAGAATTCTTCTTTACTTAAAAAAAGTGATGCATTATTATTAATTGTTTATTTTACTCTGATATATTTTCCTTCTCATATTAATCAGATTATTTATTTTAATCATTATCTAATGGTACTTAATAATTCCATCATTTGTGGTCATCAAAAAGGGGTAGATTATTGGCCCATAGGATATTGTTGTCCACTATATCTAAATATAATGGTTTTAATTATCACAAATCATTTCATATATTATAACATATATCTTACCTCATTATCACCAACCATGTCTTAATCAAAAGTCACATATCTTACCTCATGACAGATCCTAAATCATGTCCAAGATTATCTAGTATATCAAAGCATTTCAATCATATAACTAATTATGTTTGTTTAAGTCTAAACAAGATTATAAATTATTATATATGTGTAATTATGGGTATTAAAACATTCTGACATTGCTGTACTAAAATATAGACAGAACATATAAAATTATCTAAGTATGAGTCACTGACACTGACAGAAGAAATGAGACACCGGCAGACAAATGAATCACCGATGTGTGGACTCACTGACTAATGTATCACCGACAGACGAGTCACCGAATGATGTATCATATAGATATGATTCACTAACTAATGTCTCACTGACAGAAGAGTCACCTACTAATGTCTCACCAACAAACAACTCACTGACTTATGTCTCATCGACAGACAAGTCACCGACTGATGTATCTCTGACACACGACTCACCGATTGATGCCTCACTGATAGGACGAGCCACCAAATGATGTCTCACCAACATGATGACTCACTGATAGACTAACTCATCGATAGAGGAGTCACTGATAGAATATTTAAATTTAAATTTATTAAAATTATGTCTAACAGTCATATTTAAGTCATTAAATGATACTAACATATTTAATAATCTCTTGTAAGAATTTTAGTAGATAGTATAAGGTACGATAAACCTATGCATGTGGAAAGATCATGCTCTCTGTCGGCCCTCAAGAATAAAAAGAATTTTAAAGAGAGAAGCAACAATTAATGATGGTGTGCCCGTGTGAGAGACAAATAGAAGAACATCTATGACTCTCATGCACCCACTGCTAACTCAAGAACAAAAATAAGAACACACATGGCAATCTCAATCAAGAAACACATAGAATTGACAAACTACTTCAGCACATCAAAGAAGGAGAAGAATATACTTGAGGAACCATACTTGTACCTGGAAGCTAGAATACATCACTCTGTTTTAGTGTCAACTTCTAGAAGAGGACTCAAACCTCATCTCTGCTACATCTGAAGAGTCCATAACTGCATCTCAAGACATATAGAGCCTTCTAAATCCTTTATCATATTTATTTTCTATGTTGTGTGAATTTTTTCATACTTTTGAGTAGTGTGTGTATCTATCTGTAAAGAAAACACTATCTCCTATATCAAACTGAAGGATACAAGATATATTTCCACTCATAGATTCTTACATTATTTTACTCCCACAAATAAGTGTGGAAGATTTCCTTGTGTGACCTAGTAGTTTGTACCCATGAAGAACTATGGTAGAGGTCTTTTGACCTAGAAAACCTGTATGCTATTGTGAACCCTGATCCAGGGTGTGGATAAAAATATTTATTAATTTAAACTTCTTGGTGGTAGGTGATCACCAAGTGGAGAGGATTAGGCATTTTCTTGAGGATGAACCACCTGTTTCATTTCTGCTATTTTTTTTTTACTTTTAGTTTTACTCTATTTTATCACATATTTCATAAAACTAAATTAAACTATGACAATTAGTCTTAGAAAGTGTTTAGATCAGTATTGAATTATTAGGTTAGTTTCAAAAGTTTTATTAATGACCAAATTTATATAACCGAGAACTAATCACTCTTTTGAGAAATTAATCGAACTGTCAAGATCTTATAAATTCACTACTAGATAACTGGTCAATTGAATATTAAATTTTGGGAATTTTAGATAATATATTTTTAACATAAATTTTTATAGATACTCAATTCACCCCCCTCTTATGTATTATACTCTGAATAATATTTGGTATTATAAGAGTGTTTGAAATCCCTATTTTCAACATTTTTAATCTATTTTTCAACTGTGATTGTAGTTGTGTTTTAAAGATCTCAAAATTTCTGTTAGTTCTAAATTTTTAGTTCTTTAAATATCTACAACTTATTATTTAGTATGGATAATATATTGGAAGGTTCTTCTACCAATAGACCTCCATTCTTTAATGGAACAAATTATGCACAATGGAAAATTAAAATGAAAATTCACTTAAAAAGTATGGGTTTTGAAATTTGGTCTTCAAGTGTAGATAAATATAAGATTATTGCTAATTTTAGAACTAATTGGGATGACCCAAATAATTATTCTTATAATAATAATTAAAAATCCATGAATTCCTTATACTATTATTTAGGAGATGAAGAATTTAAAAAAATTTCTGCATGTAAAACAGCCCATGAAATTTGGGATACTTTATTTGTTTCACCTAAATAAACCTATAGTGTTAAGAAAATGAGACTTAAAACATATACTATTAAATATGATAACTTTAAAATGAATCTTGATGAGCCTATTTCTGACATGTATCTCAGGTTTAATGAAATAGTGAACACAATGATATCTCTGGGAAGAGATGTCACAGCTAAGGAGAAAATTATGAGAATACTCAAATGCTTACCAGATAGATGGAGAGGGACTTGTGTCTCAATTAAAGAATATTGTGATATTAGAAAGCTTATAGTCAAGGAGATAATAGGGAAGTTGATGATGTATGAGGAATAGATAAAATTCAACAAGGAATAGGATGAACCTAAGAGAAAATATGTAGCCTTTAAGACTGCTGCCTCTAAGAATAAGGAAAAGGAGAAGGTTCCACCTCTATTGAAAGCTCCAGTAATGATGAATTAATATCAGATAGTGATAGAGAGATGGCATTAACTAGCCATAAGATTCAAGAAATTCTATAGTAAGAAGAATTTATTTTGGAATACCAATTATAAAGGAAGATATGATAACAAGGACAAATAGAAAAAGGACTGGAAAAGAAATGAAAAATCAGTGGTGATTTTCTGCTATGAATGTAAGAGGAGATGACATGTCAAAGTTGACTGTCCAAAATTAAAATACAAAAAGAAGTATGAAAAAAAGATAAGAAGTATAAGAAAGATATGAAGGCCACATAGAGTGCCTCTGAAGATAACTCTAGTGAATCAAAATCATCTCATGATGAGAAATATTACATGGAAAATATGTGTTTTATGACAAAAAAATTTGAGGTTACCTTAAATTCTCCTATAAATAGTTCTTACTATTATGGAGATGAAAGAGATTATGAAAATATGACAAGTGATGAATTATTTGAATATTGTAACATGCTGTAAGAGACATGTAATTAATTGAAAGATAAATATAAATCTTTGAAGAAACAACATGCTCTCACTATAAATTTTAAGTCTGAACTTACTACTAAAAAGGAAAAGAATGCCCAACTGCTCAAAGAGAATAATGCACTAAAAATTTCTAATGCGCAATTGAAGAAATATCTAGAAAATTTTACCAATGGGAAAAATACTCTTAATCAAATTATTGGTAAATTGATAGCTTATAAGTACACTTTTGGTATTAGATATCAGTCTGGACAGAGAAACCTATCTAAAACACATTTTGTAACTAAATCTGGAAAATCTATTTTTCTACCTAAAAAAAAATTCTGCTGTTAGTTCCAGTTCTGGAAAATATTTTACTACCTCTATTCTTTCAAGACCAAATAGAGTCTATTTTTCAAATATGTTACATAATGCTTATAAGAAACCCATAAATCAAATGTGGGTACCTAAAGCTTTTATTACTAATGTTACTAGACCCAAAATGATCTAGGTACGAGAAGCCTTTCTTGTATGAACTATTTTATAGGAAGCATGCTTAAAGAGCTCCTGCAAGAGTCAGTGGTACTTGGACAGTGGATGTTCAAGACATATGATAGGATACTATTCAAGCTTTAAGAACCTAGTCAAGATTTATGGTGGTTATTCTACTCTCTGTGACAATGATAAATGAAAAATAATTGTCTTAGGCTAGATTGGTAACTCTAACTCAGTTTTAATCTATAAAGTACTTTTTGTTGATGGATTGAAATATAATTTGATAATTATTTCACAATTATGTGATGATGTATTTCATGTTGAATTTGAAAATGATGCTTTAAATTTTTTTAACTCTAAAAATGAATTAGTATTTTTAGATTTTATAAATGAAAATTTATAATCTTTTAACTTAAATTCTTTAGTTTCTAAAAAAATTTATTTCTTAAGTGACTTTCATAAAGAATATTGGCTTTGGAATAAGAGATTAGGACAATGTAATTTACAATCTCTTAGAAATATTACTAGAAAAGGACTAGTCAAGGATCTACCCAAACTTGAGTTTTTAAATGGAAAAATCTGTAATCCTTATCAAAAGGGTAAACGACACAAGATATATTTCAAATCAAATAAAGAAGTTTCAATTTCTCAACCTTTAGATTTGGTTCACATGGAATTGTTTAGACCATCTAGAGTTTCTAGTTTAAATGAGAAACACTATGTCTATGTTCTTGTAGATGACTTTTCTAGATATACTTGGACTTATTTCTTAGCTCACAAAAGTGTATTATGTACTTACTTCACAAACTATGCTAAAATAGTGGAAAATCTAAGTGGAATTAGAATACAATACTTAAGAAGTGATCATGGTAATGAGTTTGAAAATCAAGAATTTGAATCATTTTGCTCACACAATGGATATAGTCATAACTTCTCTGCCCCTAGGACACCTTAACAAAATGGAGTTCTGGAAAGAAGAAATAGAACTTTACAAGAGATATCCCAAAAAATTATTAATGAATATGATCTACCTATTTACTTTTGGGATGAGGCTGTGAATATAGCTTGTACATAATTAATAGAGTCTTAATTAGACCTATCCTCATGAATATTACTTATGAGTTGTGGAATAATAGAAAACCCAAAGTTAGTTACTTGAAAAATTTTGGTTGTAAAGTCTATATCCTTAAGAAAAATAAAAATCTTGAAAAATTTTCATTCAAGAGTGATGAAGGAATCTTCCAAGATTATTTAATCTCTAGTAAATCCTATAGAGTATTTAACAAAAGAACAAAATGTGTGGAAGAATCTATACATGTCAAATTTGATGAAACAGATCCACACGAACCTAAGACCTCCCCTAAAAACCTTAAAGATGATATGTCAAATCTGGACATAAATGAAAAATCATCTAATCCTATTTTCAATAAATTTTTTAAATCAAATACATCTGGAAATTCTTCAAAATCTAGACATGATGAACCTGGACCTGTAAATGAACCTGAAATTACTATCCCCTTTTTCTCTAGACCAACTAGAACCATTAAGAACCATCCTTTAGATGTTGTTGTTGGAGACTTTGATAAATGGGCACAAAATAGATCTTATCTTAGAAACCAGGTTGAACATCAAGCCTTTTTGTCATAGATTTAACCTAAAAACATCAATGAAGCAATTAAAGAAGAATTTTGGGTGATGTATATGTAAGAATAACTTAATAAATTTGTAAGAAATAAAGTTTGGAAACTTGTGGATAGACCCAAAGACAACTTGAGCATATGAACTAAGTGGATATTTAAGAACAAAGTAGATGAATCTGGTAATATTGTTAGAAATAAAGAGAGATTGGTTGCATAAGGTTATAGTCAAGAAGAAGGAATTGACTATAAAGGAAATTTTTCACTTGTTTCTAGACTTGAGGCTATCAGAATCCTACTTTATTATACTGCCCATCTTAATTTCAAGCTTTATCAAATGGATGTTAAAAGTGCATTCCTAAATCGGTATATAGTTGAGGATGTTTTTGTTGAATAATCTCTAGTTTTACAAACCCTCATTTTCAAAATCATGTTTTCAAATTAACAAAAGATTTATATTGTTTAAAACAATCTCCAAGATCTTGGTATGAAAGACTAAGTACTTTTCTCATTACAAAAGGTTTTGCAAAAGGAATTTCTGATCCTACTCTTTTTATAAAACAAATTTCTAAAGATATTTTAGTAGTTCAAATTTATATAGATGATATTATTTTTGGATCTTCAAGAAATTCTTTATGTATTTATTTTTTCTAAAATGATGCAAAGTGAATTTGAAATGATTTTAATGGGTGAACTAAAATTCTTTCTTGGATTTCAGATTTTTTGAAATAAATAAGTTATCATTTTAAATCAAATTAAATATGAATTTTTTTTAAAAAGATTTGTATTTTATAGTATTAAAAGTAGTGACACTCCAATGAGTTCTAATTTTAAGTTGGATCTTGATGAAGATGGTAAATCTGTTGATCAGATCACTTACAGAGGAATGATTGGGAGTTTACTCTACTTGACTTCTAGTAGGCCAGATAAAATGTTTAGTGTGTGTATGTGTGCCTGTTTTCATGCTAAAACCAAAGAATCTCACTTAAATGCTGTTAAAATAATTTTCAAATACCTTAAACATACTGTCAATTTAGGTTTGTTTTACCCTAAAGGAAAATCATTTGATATAGTAAGTTATTCTAATACTGACTTTGGTGGATGCAAGTTAGATAGAAAGAGAACCTATGGAACATGTCACTTTTTGGGAAAGTGTTTGGTTTCATGGTGTAGTAAGAAACAAAATTCTTTTGCATTATCTAATGCCAAAACTGAATACATAGTTGTTGGTAGTTGTTGTGCTCATATTTTGTGGATAAAACACACTCTGATGGACTATGGATATCAATTTTGACATGTACCTATAAATTGTGATAATACAAGTGCTATTAACATTTCTAAGAACCTAGTTTTTCATTCTAGAACAAAACATATTGATGTAAGACATAACTTTTTGAGAGATCATTATCAAAAGGGTGATATCACTTTAGATTTTATTAGCACTGAATATCATCTTGCTGATATATTAACTAATCCATTGAACTTTGAAAGAATGAATTACATAAGAAATGAGCTAGGAATGATTAATCTATAAGTGTATTATAGTCTTTATCCTTTTTGAAAACTAAGACAATATGTCATGCCGACTCTGTCATGTTGACACTGTCATGCCGACATTGTCATGTCGACTCTGTAATGCCAACACTATCATGCCGACTCTGTCATGCCGACTCTATCATGCCGAATCTGTCATGATGACTCTATTATGTAGACACTGTCATGTCAACACTATCATGCTGACACTTCTATCATGCCGACATGTTTGTCATATCGACATCGATGAGTCACCCTTTTAACTATTTTTTGTTTTTAACAAAAATGACACTGTTTTGATTATTTATGGAACCTAATTTTCAATTTCATGATTTTCACTCAATTTAAGCTTTAAATGATTTAAAATCGAGTTGCTCCACACTACTACTTACCATGAGACTGCCGTTTCACACTCTAACCTTGAACTTTCATCTTCTAGTCTTCAGCCAAGCTCTCTAAATGGTAAAGGTGAAGCACCCTATCGAAGGATATTCTAATAAGTCAGCGCTCAATAAGAAGCAAAAAGCAGAATCCAGTGGATCTTTTGGTCCAGTTAATCGAGTACTTGCCAATCGTATATTACCTCTAAAAAAATAAGTCTATGCAGAATGACTGTTGGAGAGTAATTTACTTATGCTGAAATTTCTATAAGATCAGGGTTGGGTTAAGTGGTTTTCTGAGAATGGAAGAGAATATTATCCAAATTTTGTGCATGAGTTCTACTTGAATGCTGATTTTTTGATGGAAGGGAGGGATTCCTATTGGATAAAATCAGTGGTAAAAGGAAAGAGGATATATTTCTCTTTAAAGTAGTGGGTTGGATGTCTCAAATTTCCTCATGAATGAATTTTTAATTACTATCAAGGTACTCCTCTACCTGGAAGTGGTATTTTATGCCTTTAGATATCTCTTAAAGAACTTACTGATAATAAATATCCTCAAAGGCCAGTTGCTACTAAGCTACGTGGAGAGTGTAGAATCTTATTTAAGTTCATCCAACCACAAATTTGTCCTAGGAAAGGGGAATTTTATTATTTGAAGTACCAGGATGTCTACCTGGTTTATCTGTTAAATAATAGAGTTAATTTGAATGTTTTAAAGTATTTAATGGTTCACATAAGTGATATGATCAAACCCTAAAGTAATAAAAATTCTTTTTTTTACCCTAGGATGATATTTTCTATATTGAAAGAAAAGGGTTGTGTGGATGATAGTTATGAAACTATATCTGAATGAAATACCTTTTGTTTGAATAAGGTTATCTGTGGAAGAATGAAGATTTATTGGAATCCATGGAAGAAAAGGTGGGTTGGTGATGAAGAGAAATATTATGAGAAATTAAATCCTATAGATCATCATACCAGGACAAGAGATATAAGGGATTCTAGTTTGGGTCCTGATGAAGAATAAACTACTCTGATGAGAAAGGAGGAAAGGAAACTGGAGCTATCAGGGAAGGATCTCCTATTGATGACTGGAGTGATCATGATGTTTTTGTAAGTCCTCCTAATATGACCTATAGACAACCTACTTTACCATTTTCCATTCCTTAAAAAAGAATCGATTTTAAGGGATGATGAAGATGAAGAGGAAACTGAAGTGAGTGTCAGTGTGGAGTGTGAATCTAATGATTCAGAAGAAGAAGAAGAAGGGGATCAAAGAGAAAAAGTAAAGGCAGATAGTTCTGGGGATGAGGAAGATGAGGAAGAAGTGAAAGAAGTGGAAAAAGAGGAAAAAGAGGAAGAAGATGAAGAAGAGGGAGGATATGAAGAAAATGATGATGGAGGTGATGCTGGACTTGATCATGACAACAATGGTGGTGATGATGGTCGTGAAGATGAACAAGATGAAAGAGTGGAGGTAGATGATTCAATAGAACATCAATAGAATCAAGAGTTGGTACCTACTCCTCAATATGTGTATGTAATGAAGATACACAAAACTGAGGGGGATCAAGCTGCCAAGAAGGCTGACACTGAGGGAGATCCTCAAGAAATAGAAGATCAAACTAGTGAAGAGCATCAACTTGGAAGAGTAAGGATTGATACTCTCAATAATCTAGATTATGATGTAATGTATGAATAGGTGAGGAATATTGGGTATGTGGCACTGAGATTAGATTATGGAGACTTATATGATGAAGTCTTTGTACCTATTGCAAGGGAGAAAATGGATGAGACCCTTCCTAGTGACTATGTAACTAAGGATGATTTGAAAAAATTCGAGGAAGACAAATGTTCCTCAGTAAGACATTTATTACAATATCAGATGAGATATGAGATTGATGAAGCTAAGAGATAAAAAACCAAGATTAATGAAAACATGAAAGCTATCTGGTCTATAGTTGAAGGTGTAAGGCAATATGGGACATCTAGTTCTACTCCTGCCCCAGAAAGTGCATCTAAAGATGACGCTGTTTCAATCTCTAGATGGTGATAAAGGAAGTTCATCTAAATTTGACTACAACTATTGAAACCATTGTGGAAAAAAACACCAATCTTGGGAATGAGATGAAGAAGTTAACTACTAGCATCAATTCTTTAACCACTGATTACAGGACTACAATGGAAATTGTCATGAAAGGAATTGTAGATCTTGTATCTCATTTTAAAGTTCTTGATTTTTCCAAACTGAGAAAGGAAGTAAAGGAAATTGTGTAATATTCTTCAACCTCAACTACTTCTATACACTCCACATATTTAGAAGATTTCAAATCTACTGTTAGGGAAGAAATTAAAGTAATTCCAAGTGGAAAATATTCAGAAACCCTTGAAAAACTCGAAAAGTCTATTGACTATGTGTAAGAACTGGTCAAGATTTATACCAAGGGAGCCTATGAGACTTAGAAATAGCTTACCAATAAATTTAATCAATATTTTTAGAAGATCTATACCAAGCATTAGCTCACTAGTCACTTCAAATACTTAGTGGAAAATCTCATTTTACCTCCTGTGACTATTGCCTTTAAGGACCAAGTTTAGAAACAACAGGATTTCACTCCTCTTCTGGATAAATTTATGGAGAATAAGGATGAATTTGAAAAATCAATGAAGTATGGAGAAGAAATCATTGAGGATTTTATCAGGCTGTTGAAATCGTACCTCTATATTCTAAGTGAAGCCATAGTTGTTCCAACTACTGCTCCTATTCACTCTGCTCAGGCAGTGCCTTCCTCTCCAATGTCAGTTTCTCAAGAATTGACTCAGATCCTTCTTGTTATCATAGAACAAAATCAACCTTGGCTGTTATCCCAGCACAAACCAGGCCTGGCACCATCTATTCCAGCAATAATTCCTTTACCTCCACTAAAAATTCATTCAGATGCTCCTATTTCTCCACCACCACCTACTGAACATACCATTGATCCATATGATAAGGGAAATGAACACCTTGACACTAACTAGTTTAATAGATTTATTCTTTTCGATAGAAATGAGTGCTTTTACTCTTTGTATTTCAGTTTAATTTGATTATGATTGAAAATTCACTCTTTCTACATTTCTGTTTTAGTTTTTAACCTTACACTTTTTCTTAATCCCAAAAGGGGGAGAACATTATTAAGTATTATTAATGAATTATTCTTTACTTAAAAAAAGTGATGCATTATTATTCATTGTTTATTTTACTTTGATACATTTTCTTTCCCATAATAATCATTTTTTTATTTTAATAATTCTCTAATGGTACTTAATAATGCCATGATTTGTGGTCATCAAAAAGGGGGAGATTGTTGGAAACTATCTCTAACTATAATGGTTTTAATTATCACAAATTATGTCATATATTATAACATATATCTTACCTCATTATCACCAACCATGTCTTAATCACAAGTCACATATCTTACCTCATGACAGATCCTAAATCATGTCAAATATTTTCTAGTATATCATATCATTTCAATCATATAACTAATTATGTTTGTTTAAGTGTAAATTGGTCGATAACTGATTATCTATGTGTAATTATGGGTATTAAAACATTCTGACATTGCTGTACTAAAAGATAGACAAAACATCTAAATTTTCTAAGTATGAGTCACTAAAAACCAATAGAATAATTGAGACACTGGTAGAAAAATGACTCACCGATGCGTGGAATCACTAACTAATGTCTCATCAACAGACTAGTCATTGATTGATGTCTCACCAAAAAATGAGTCACTGAATGATGCCTCACCGATATAGGATTCACCGACCAATGTCTCACTAACATACGACACATCGAATGATGTCTCACTGACAGATGAGTCACCGACTGATGTCTCACTAACAGATGACTCACCGACTGATGTCTCACCAACAGGACGAGTCACCGACTGATGTCTCACCAATAGGACGACTCACTGATAGACCGACTCACTGATAGAGGAGTCACCGATAGACTGTTTACATTTGAATTTATTAAAATTATTCAAAACAGTCACATTTGAGTCATTAAATGATACTAACATATTTAATAATATTTTATAGGACTTTTACTATATAGTAAAAGGTATGATGAACCTATGCATGTGGAAAGATCATGCTCTATGTCAGTCCTCAAGAATAAAAAGAATTTTTAAGAGAGAAGCAACAAGTAATGGTGGCGTTCCCACATGATATACAAACAGAAGAACATCCGTGACTCCCATGCACCCACTACGAACTCAAGAACAAAAAGAAGAACACATGGGGAAATCTCAATCAAGCTACACATCGAATTGAAAAACTACTTCGGCATATCAAAGAAGGATAAGAATATACCTGCAGAACCATAATTGTACCTGGAAACCAGAATACGACACTCGGTTTTAGTGTCAACTTTTAGAAGAGGACTCAAAGCTTATCTCTGCTACATCTGAAGAGTCCAGAACTGCATCTCAAGATACATAGAGCCTTCTAAATCCTTTCTCATATTTATTTGCTCTATTGTGTTCATTTTTACATACTTTTGAGTAGTGTGTGTATATGTATATAAATCACACACTGTATCCTATATAAAACTAAAGTATATAAGATATCCTTCCACTCATACCTTCTTACACATTTTTACTCCCACATATAAGTGTGGAAGAGGTCCTAGGGTGACCTGGTAGTTTGTACCCACAATGAACTGTGGTAGAGGCCTTGTGACCTGGAAAACTTATGTGCTATTGTGAACCTTGATCGAGGGTGTGGATGAAAATGTTTATTAATTTAAACTATTAGGTGGAAGGTGATCACTAAGTGGAGAAGATTAGGTCTCTGCTTGAGGCTAAACCTCTTATTTCATTTCTGATGTGTTTTTTACTTTTAGTTTTACTCTGTTTTATCACTTATTTCATAAAACTAAATTTAACTCTGATAGTTAGTCTTATCAAGTTTTTATAATAGTATTGACTTATTAGGTTAGTTTCAAAAGTTTTATTAATTACCAAATTTATATAACTAGGAACTAATCACTCTTTTTAGAAATTAATCGAACAATCAAGCTCTTATAAATTCACTACTAGCTAACTAGTCAATTGAAAATTAAATTTGTGGAATTTCAAATAATAACTTTTTAATAGAAATTTTTATAGATACTCAATTCACCCCCCTCTTGAGTACACTACTCTGACCAACATCCATATTTTTTATCTTTGAGCATTTAGAAACACCTCCTAAGAGGTGGGTAAATCTCGTGACGTATATGCTGTGTGATTCTACCAAGAGATTGTAGGATGTGATTACTCAGAAAGGGCATCATTGGGATATGGCATGGGGATACTTTTAGATAGTCTTCTACAACTATTACTATCCCGAGATGATAAGGGATGATAAATCCCAAGATTTTATGCATCTGGAGTAGGGCACATTGTTAGTGATGGACTAATCTACCTGTTTTATCGAGAACTAGCGTTTCAAACCTATTCTGATGGGTGATGATTTATCAAAGGCTAAGCGGTTTGGGGATGGTCTCAGGTATGAAATCTGATCACAGGTAAACATCTTTAGGTTGACTATTGTTTCTACTATAGTGAATTAGGCACTGATCACTTAGCATAACCTAAGGGAATTTGGAGGTGCAAGCTAGGATGGTTCAACACCTAGATCTAGTACTATATTAACCAATAATAGGGAGTGTCATCCGGAGTTTCCACACAGTGATGTGAGTAGTCAGAACGTATCTTTCGATATCCAGGTGATGTGTTACCAGTGTGGTAGGTTGGGGAATATGAGTCAGCAGTGTCCACATGACCTAATCGAGTACTGATCTTATGGAAATATGGGTCATATTTAGTGCTTTTGTAGTACTTTTCCACCAGTGTCTAGTGAGATAGGGTCTACACCATCTCCATGTTCAAGAGTGTGGTCTGAAGCTTCTCATCAGTGGTGGTCTTCGCCTTGAAGATGTGGCAACACTATCTAATGGGTGAGCATTTTACCATGTACTCTGATCACAAGAGTCTTAGGTATATCTTCTCTCAGAAGGACCTGAACCTGAGACAACGGCATTGGATTGAGTTCCTCCAGGACTATGACTTCGAGATAGTCTATACTCCTGGGAAGGGGAACGTTGTTGCAGATGAACTCAGTTGGAGATCTAGTATACAGCTTCTAGGTGAGGCGATGGAGCAGCTAGCCACTTTGCAGATATCCTTTGTGGATAGATATGGAGCAGCTTTTCTTCAGTCTCTTATAGTCACTCCCCCACATCTTTAGCAAGTTAGGGAGGTACAACATGGGGACACTGACTACAAGACATGACATTCTCAGATATCCACAGGAAAGGTACCTGATGGATTTTCTGAATGTGGGGAGCATGTCATCCTCTTCAGAGGACGTACCATGGTACAAGTGTCACTTCAGGAGGAAGTGTTGAGGGAGTTCCACACATCCCCTCTAGAAGTACATCCAGGAGTGGAGAAGATGTACCAGGTCCTTCGACGACATCACTGGTGGCTAGGAATGAAGAAAGAAGTTGCAAAGTTTGTCTCTCAATGCCTCACTTGTCAGCAAGTGAAGGCGGATCATCAGGTACCCGCAGGCTTGGTTCAGCCTTTAGAGGTCCCAGAGTGGAAGTGGGATGAGATATCTATGGACTTTGTGACGGGTCTTCCACGTACATCCAGAGGACATGACTCTATTTGGGTGATCTTTGACCGACTCACCAAGTTAGCCCACTTCCTACTGAACATAGAGCAGGGTTAAGTAGAGATCTTGGGACGCCTCTATGTGCAGGGGATTGTGAAGCTACATGGAGTACCTTTGATGATTGTCTCCGATCGTGATGCACATTTTACTTCCTGGCTATGGAAGGGTTGCATGATGCTTTCTGGATGAGGCTTTGTTTGAGAACTGCCTTCCATCCACAGACGGATGGTCAAACTGAATAGACCATTCAGACCCTCAAGGACATGTTGTGTACTTGTGTCCTCGACTTTGGTCACATCTGGGAGGATCACTTACCCTTGGTGGAGTTTGCATACAATAACAGCTATCACTCCACCATAGGGATGACACCTTTCGAGGCATTGTATGGACGACCTTGCAGATCACTTTTGTGCTGGACTAACCCAGGGGAGTCAGGACTAGTGGGACCAGAGATGGTATGGGCTATCACAGAGAAGGTGAAGATCATCCAGGAGTGGATGGAGACTGCACAAATCAGGCAGAAGTCATATGATGACAGGAGACAGAGACCTCTATAGTTTGAGGATGGCGACCATGTCTTTCTACGGGTCTCGCATCGATGAGGTTTGCAGAGATTTGGCCGAGGTAGCAAGTTATCTCTAAGGTTCATTGGACCTTTTTAGCTCCTTAAAAGAGTTGGAAAGGTGGCATACCACTTAGATCTTCCACCTCAGTTTCACCGGTGCAAGGCGCCTTCCATGTATCCCAGCTGAGGAGGAATGTGCACTACCCTTCTCACATCATCGACCATGGTGAGCTAGACGTTGATGATGGGGAAATTATTACGGAGGTTCCAGTAGATATTGAGGATCGATAGGAGTAGGTACTTCACTAATGGTCGATAACTCTGGTGCGCATTCACTGGAAGCACAGGAACCTCCAGGAGAGCACATGGGAGTGGGAGGCTCAGATGTGTGCTCAGTACCCCCACTTGTTTACCTAGTTGAGTTGTGGCTTATGGGTATGCAGAGCCCTGAGATGGGGAGAATATAAAGACCCGAAATTTCAATGTATTTTTTTAATTAAATGGGAATTTTACGAGTCTTCAAAAATTGAAGGAATGTGATTCCGAGGCCCAGTGTTCCCGGAATCAATTTCTAAAGTTTTGTTCAGGTACGTTCAGTAAACATACGAGCAGGTTTTTACAAATTTTTAACCAATGCTCGAAATTGAAATCTGAGGGCACCGTTGAACTCGCAGCGCCGATATTTTCTTAAGAAGACTTTCACCTTGATGAAAATTTGTCGAGGGTGAAAGATAATTTGTGGGTTTTTCATGGAAATAATAAAATAAAATAAACACACGTTTTATTTTATTTTTTTGTAACCACCCTCCATGTGGAAGTTGCTAGTGGGTACCACCAAACCTTAACCTCCCATGAGAGGTTATGGTGGTGGGGACCACCCGAGCCAAACCTCCCATGAAAGGTTATGGTGGTGGGGGCCACCCGAATCTAAACCCACTTTTTGAATTCCTTGAAATTCCCTCTTAATGAGAGAAACCCCCTTGAAAATTCCTCATTAATGAGGGAGAGCCTCTTGACCTCCTCAACCTTAATTGTTCCCATGCACATACCATTAATCTTGCCAAAACATCACTTAATTGAGCCAATTTAATTTAATCCAATATGAATTGTTCCTATGATTAAATTGGGGAAACACTTTTTATTATTGGCCATCTCTTTTATTTGGTGGAATTGGGGAGATGAAGAGCTCTTGGGAGAAAGCTTCTCCAACGAAGAATGCTTCCTCTAAGAAGAACATCGACGACTTCGACCTTCTTCCTTGGAACTTACTTCGACGTAGGACGTGTTCATCTACAACGAATCGACGTCCGCCTTCTCATGCCAACATCAACCAACATCGAACAAGGTAGGGTTTTTAATTAAGTATGATTTTATTCCCTTGATTCTTCCCTTCTAAAAATAAAGAACGCATATCAACTTATTATCAAGTTGATCTGCAGATGTTTTCCTTGTGGGTTGGGAATAAATTGTTGTGGGAATTTGTAGGGGTTTATTCATTATTTGATTAACACTTCCCATGTTCTCCCCTATTTTTCATTTGCAGGGTTGGGAATAGAAATTATTGAGGGATTATGGGAATTAATGTTTTAAAATATCTTCCATGCTCTTTCTTTGTTTATGTTCTTGATGAACCACTTGCTACCACTCTAAACACGGAGGGTGTAGGCCAAACAAACATTGCCTAACCCCCCACCGTTCTTCTTTGTGGTGTTCTTCGAAATGGAGGAAGGCGACAATGGTGTCAAAGGTGATAAAGGAAACAACTGCGCCACTCACGATCTCTATGACCCGCACCACTCCGGCACCCCGGCCGAATCGGCTCTGCTGCCCTGGGCTGAACCACGTTGTCCGCCGGCCGTGCCACCCGTCGATCGCGCCGCCCGCTGGCCACGCCACCCGTAGGCTCGCGCCACCTGCCGGCCTGCCAAGACTCCCCGGTCGCGCCAGATCGCTGGACTCCCGAGCTGCCCCCGCCGTACCAGCTCGCCAGCCTTCCGAGCCGCCCCAGCCGCACCATCCCGCCGGCCTTCTGAGCCCCTCGCGGCGCCCTCCGGAATGAGACTCCCACACGGTTCCCTCCGGGCTTATCCTCCCTTGCACCGACCCATGGCCGGTCCTCACCCTCGCGGACGGTACGCACCCTCTCAGCCCTCTGTGGCCCCTCGTGGACTGCTGGGCTGTGCCCAGCAGGACGGGCCAAACCCAATGGGCTGTCCTACCCAACAGACCAAGCTAGAACCAATGGGTTAGGCTGGGTTGAACCTAACTGTGTCGGCCCAGACTAGGTCGGGCTAGGTCGGTCCGACTGGGTCGGACCGGACCCGGGCCCACTACGACCCTTTACTTTCTTTTGGCCATATGTTTGGCACCATACATTCGTTTGACGAACCGTCAGCAGCACTGGTAATCTTGGAGTATGACAGTCACTTTGAGTATACCCCACTAGAGTTTGGGGTATAGTTGAGATACTGTTAGGTTGGATCGTGCACGAATACAACAAGGCCCCCAGGACTAAAAGACTAATATCTCACAGACCGGGCGTCCGATTGACGCGCCGTCTGTTGTATTGAGACCCCTATGACGTGGAGGACCTTTGAGATACTTCTTCGTGGGACTTAGTGAAAGATGGAGTATCGAACAGTAGCTCATGGAGAAGATCCTCCTGGAGACGAGTGAGCGTAGTGCGGAGACCTAGTAGTTGGTTGAGACCTGATGACTGCTGACCATTTGACTCGGAGTGACTCTACTAGCCCAATGGGGAGCACCTTGGTGTCGCGACAGACCCACGGTGGAGGAGTGGGCTTGGTGACGCAGTAGACCCACGATAATCCACATGAGGAGTACCTCAGCAGGCTACAAGGGGGAGCACACTTGGTGACGTGGCAGACCCATGGTGGGGAGTGCCTCTGTGTGATGCGGCAGACCCATGATACTCGACAGGAGGAGTACCTCAGCAGTCCAAGGTTAGTGGGAAGCGCGCTTGGTGTCGCGACAGGCCCACTGTACTCGATTGAGCAGGATTTCTCCAACATCTAAGGTTTCGATAATGTGACTAGGGATGTTACTATATACTACTCTTAAAATAAAATTCTGGTTGAGCTGAGTTAGTACTTTTGTGTTTTCCTCATGATTAAGATGGATTACTTAATAACTTAGGTATATGTATAGGCATATACCTAAGTAGGGTTATCTGTTGATTTCATACTTTGTGGTTTATTCTTGTTGGATTTTGTGAGACCTTGAGAGTCTCGGGGTCCCTACTGAGTATCATTATACTCACCCCTACATGGGCTATGCCCACACCTTGTTGTATTGGATGTAGATGATGGACAACGTTGACTAAGGTTGAGAGTACCAGGACTGATGGAACTCGGAGGTGGACCATACGACTTGTCAATACATGGAGGAGACATACATATGTGGAGTGCTAAGGAGATGATATTTACCTACCCTTCAGGTAGGAAACTCATATGACGATCCAACATATGTCTTTTCTTTTTCTTCAGTTGTGTTGCATTTCAGTTGTACTTGTACTTTCCAGTTGGGCTTGTATTTTGGCCCCTTTTACTTTCAGCACTCTTTTGTTATACAGTTTACTTGGTGTTTTGTCCAGCTGTGTGCTTGATTGTGTGTGTTTTATAGGTTATAAAGGTAATGCCTTCCCAGTTTTAGGGAATTACGCCTTTGGTGCTAGTCGCCAACCCCTGGCCTATGGAAGGTGGGCTTGGGGTAGTCACAACATGGGTCCTGGGGGACGGTCGTGACAATAAATAAATAGAAAATGATAATAAATGTTATATATTAAATTAAATATAGATAAATAAGGTTACAAATAAGGTATATACTAAAATTAATTTTATTTTATAGGTAGTTAGGTATATGTGTAGAATAAATCAGGAACAAGGTAAGGGTTTCTTATCTCAATTTTCACCCATTGAGACATATTTCTTCTCATACACCATGTTTTATTTGGAATGGTGTTTATAATACCCTTTAATATTTTTTAATAATTATTCTATGATATATCATGATATTAAATTTTCTATTCAAAATTATTTCTCTCATGGGGGTTTGAATCAAAATTTTAAAAGTTATAAGGGTTTTTCTTAACTCAACTTCTTTCATGAGTTATAGTGATTCATTTTTAATATGGTTTTGAAAGATGAATTTATTTTATTATATGATGATACTATAATCCCTATATCTATTAAAATTGGAATTTTTGATTCAAATTAATAACTTGATGAATTTATTTCTCAAAAAGTATATCATTGTTAAGAATAATTCCCATTCTCTTTAATGATGATTTTTCTTTCATGTCTATATTTTACCTTCCCAAAAATGTTATCATTTCATATTTGGGAACTTAAATATATTTTATCTCATGTTCCCTCATATTTATCCCTAATATTTTTCAAAATAAGTTTTATTATTCTTTTTAACAATGTGAGTTTCAAAAAAGGTATTTTTGAACATAAAAAGGGATATTCCAAACCACCCTTATTACATGTTCTCTTTATTTTTCTCACTTTACATAAATATTATTCTCATGTATTTCATTCTTATTTTGTATATTTTTTCCTAAAACATATATCAAGTTTAATTTACCTTTATTTTTTAGGATAATACATTTTTTATGTTCTCTTTAAAATTCTCATTTTTAAGTAAACCTTACTCAATAGAAATTTATGATTTCTTATTTCATAACATGTGTCACCACCATAAGATGTTTTTACCATGAATATCTTCTAAAAATCCTTATTATTTCATTAAAAACCACCTAAGTTCATTTGTTTTCTAAAGGTAAATAATAATATATTTCATTTCTTAAAATATCCTATGCTCATTTTGAAAAGCATCACCTATAAGATTCTTTTTAATGATTAATTATCCTTGACAATTCTAATGAATTTTCCTATATTAGAACTTAATGTTCAATACCTATGTTTATTTATTAAAATATAAACATCAAAAAATTATTTAATTCCTTTTTTTCATGGAAATATTTATCATATACCATTTAGTTATGCTTTAAAACAAGATTATGAACCCCACATCTTTCTCATGGTCTTTAACATGATTATTCTTTATATATGTATTATTTTCCTCATTTATCACACATATTAATTTACATATTATTATTTTCATTATTTGATGGGTGAACCTGAAATTATAAATCCATGCAATGCATAGGGTAATATTTTTATCTCATGATATACCATATATGGTTTATGGGAGTTTATACTAAGGACACTATGATTTGTAATGGGTGGTCTTGGAATTATATATGGGATTATAAATTTAATCTAATCCACTATGAGACTCAACCCACTATGATTATAGGAATAGTTAGTGAACCCAATCCACTATGGGACTCTATCCACTGTGATATTCTTGATTGAGAGACTTGACTTATGATTATGATGTCATGTTTTATGTTGTTTCCATATATTTATAATTCCATGATATTATGATATATTGGTGTGTAAACTTATGGCACCCCATTCTCCAGACCGCTCTCGGTCCTCCCCGACAGCCTTGGTTTTTCTTCTTCTTCGATTCCTCTATTTCTCTCTCTCACTGGTTCTAGGCCCCATCTCCCTGGCTCTGTGAAGGAGTTTCTCCAACCACATTCCATGCTCTGGACTTGAGTTCCACCACTCCTCTTTTAGTTGGATCCAGAGTGATGGGAACACCGAGGCTTTGGGATAGTAATTTGGTAGTCGAGGGTCCTCTCGACGTCTCTTTTTTATCCACTTCTAGGGTTTTCAGCCCCTGATTTATTTTTAAGGTTTCATCCCCTCATTATTACGATCTTCACTGGTTCCGATTAGGGTTCTATCCCCCTTTTATTTTTTTCCTTGATATCGGTGGTTTTGGGTGTTTTATTTTGATGTTGGCATAGGGTGGAGTCTATGTAGCACTGAGGATGACAACGAAGGAGGTGAAGCGATGACAGGATGACCTTTGTTCTTCCTCAATCTGGTTTCTTTAATGGCCCTGTTTTTTGGAATGTGTTCTTACCAGATGAATTTCAGGAGTTCATCTCATGGTGTTGGAGGGTTTCACTGGATTCCGAATGGAGATCTATAGTGGTTCTATGGTTTGGGGATAGTGACGATGGTCACACCTGCGTGACTGATTGAGGAGGCTGATTTCAATGGTTGATTCTGGTTTTATTTTGGTGTTCGCATGTCCTTGGTTCATGGTTTCCTCGGTTGGTGATGGTTATCCAGTGACGACAATCGGTATTGCGGTGTTAGTGGTTTGGGATGGTCGGTGGCGATGGGACGATGCTGATGGATGCACTGTTGACTTGACGTGGTGCAGTGTTTCAGATGACCTACATGATTTTCGGATGTCCTGTGTGATTTATGGGATCCTGTTGGTTTTGATGGATCTTGTTGGGAAAAATACCTCAAGGTATCATTGAAGCATTTTTGAGGTGATTATGTTTGTTGACAAAGTGGACATATGTGTTGTGATTATTGAAAAATCAAACCATGACATAAAAATTTGTCGAAAAAGGGTATTTCATGGTGGAATGTCAAGTTCAATGGCTGTGGTTAATGATCCATGTTTGATTCAAGAACTTCGAAAAATGGAGAAAAGTGGTTTTGGAAAAGATAATTGTGTTCCGTTGACTTGAAGGAGTGGAAACTTGCACGCCATATGTTTTTCAAGGTTAGAACATCAAAATATGGAAAAGGAAGAAGGGTCGTGCAAGTTTTATGTTTGGTCGCACAAGTGACTTGCGCGGCAGAGACTTGCACGCCTAAACTTGCGCGCTGAGAGGAGAATTTCACGCTGTCGCGTAGGGTGTCCAAATGCCTATAAATATAGGTCTACCCCTCATTATTCGGTGTAGAGTTCAACTCTTATAAAAATCAGAGCTCCCTTCGCGTAGGTGTGGTGGTTGCGCAAGTGGTGTGTGGTCGCGCAAGTATAAGTTGCATGCTGGGTGATAGTTGCGCGCCTAAGGTGATTTGGGTTAAAAAGGAAGTGAGTCACGCAAATTTTGGGTTGAAGAAGGAAGTGTCGCACAAGTGGTTTGGTGACACTTGTGTGCCGGATTTTGAAGAATCGTGAAAGTTGTTGGTTGCCTGCCAAAATTTAATTGGGTGTAAAAGGTTGTGCGTCGCGCAAGTTTGGAGTAGCAGAAGGTTGTGTCGCGCAAGTGGTTGAGGTGGAATTGCACACCAGTTTTGACTTGCGTGCCGAGACTTGCGCGCCATATTAGATAAGGGCACCAAGTAAGGTTGATTCACGATAGAGATTCAGGGCTGCATGAAAGCTGTAAGATTACCCGATACCTTCGGTGTAAAGTGAGATTCATCTACGGGTAAAAGTTGGACTTTAACAGAGCATCTACATACAACAGAGGATGCATTCATTAGTGATAATGAAGAGACCTACAAGTCTATAAACTGTGAGTGGATCCTTTCCAGAGCAGTGAGCAAAGGAAGAGAAAGAAGGCAATCCTCTCCACAGGCAGTGAGCCAGAGAGAGAGAAACAGGGAGTGACCCTTGGGAAAGAAGTGAGCTAACCCTAAACATTTTAAAGGCAGTGAGCTTGGTAATAGAAGTGATATATCCCAAACCTTGTAGAAAGTAGTGTGCTTATAGTAAATTTGGTACATCGGCACATTGCCAGTGTATGCTCCTTGGACGTAGCCCAGTGAGGGTGAACCAAGTAAAAATTGATGTGTCCTGTGCATGATTTACTTTCTATTTATATTATGCAACAGTAAAGAGAGAGAAGAGTGTTTTGTTTAACAATGAAACAAGATCAGAACGGGATTTAATTTTAAATTAGTCATACCCTGACTCACCCCCCCTCTCAGGGTATTCAGCCTTGTGGACCTAACAATTGGTATCAGAGGGAAGGTTGATATTAGTTCTTATCTCAATGGAGGTCACCAATCATAAAGGGATTACGATCTTCGACGGGAACAATTTTTAGCTATGGAATAATCGGATGAAACACTACTTCCGATCTTTGGGAATGGAAGTATTCACAGCAGTAATGCATATAATAATAGCTGATATTAATAGTGGTGTATTATTAGAAGCTGAGCGTAGAGAGTTGGATGATGATGCCAAAGAAATAAATGCCTTAGGGGGAGCCTTATCCAATCCTATATATACAAATTTGATGTCTTGAAAAATGTCACATTCCATGTGGGAAAAGTTATTGAATATCTGTGAAGGGGATACAAAGGTCAGAGAGGCAAAGCTGCAAATGTTGTGGAATAAGTATAAAGATCTGAAGACGAACCCAAATGAGTCTGTTGATGAATTCTTTGACGGGGTAAATATTGTTGTGGAGAACATGAGAGGTCTTGGAGAAGTTATTAAAGATATAAAAATTGTGAAGTGCATCCTGATAAGACTTCCACCTCGGTTCAATCCGAAGGTTTCTGTTTTGGAAGATAAAGACCCGAAAGAGCTAACATTGGATAACCTTCACAACACTCTTATTGCATATGAAATGAGAAATGATGATAATGATGATGTGGAAAATGGGAAATCCAAAGAGGTGGAATTCAAGGCTATGAAGAAGCTCACCATTTAAGATTCTCATGAGGATTAAGAAACAGATGAGGTAATGTCTTTCCTCTCCTCAAATCTTCAAAGACGAAAAGGAAATTTCAAAGGGAAACTTCCACTTGCTTGCTTTATATGTGGAAAAGTTGGTCATCTTTCCACAAGGTGCCCCAAAAAGTTTCAAGAAAAAAATGATGAAGATGAAGTTGAAATTACCAAGAAGATATCTTCAGCCTATGTGAAAGGGAAGAAGAAGTTCAAGAGAAATTTCTTCAAGAAGAAGAATCTTCTTTCACAATAAATAGACAGTTCAGATGAATCTGAGGTTGAAGAGGTGGAGGAGATTGAAAATTGCAAAGATCATGGAGAAAATGCTATGGTGGCCATCTTCGTTAGTTCTCAAGAGAAGAATGAAACCAAAGGTGATGAATAAGAAGGAGAAGTTGAAGGAAGAATAGATATGCAAGCTGAGTTAGAGGCTGCTCTTGAGGAGATAGATGTTTGGAGAGCCAAAACAAAGAAAGCTAACAAAGTTGTTCATGATGCTAATCTCTATATGCAGCAGTAGGAAGAAGAGAAGTCTGATTTGATGGAAGAAATTGAGAAACTAAAGTTATCAACACCAGAAAACTCAGAATTAGTTAGTGAGTATAAGCTCAAGATTGAAGAACAGAAAAGAGAGATCGATGGATTGAATAGAAAAGTGAAAGATCAAGTCAAGTGTATCGAAGAGATTGAATAAGAAGTGATCAGTTTGCGACTAAAAATGAAGGATCAAGAAAAAATATTAACTCCCAATATGATATCAGGAAATCATGTCATTCATAGGGTAGAAAAAATGATAGAGGAGGCTAATAGTTCACCAGGAAAGAAGCAGTAATCGAGCTCAGATGCTAAGGCTGAATTGGAGTCTGATCGAAAACAAAAAACTGTGAATATTGATGTTAGACCGCAAGCACCCATTCTGAGAGTGAAGGTAGATTTGGGTATGAAACAAAATATTAGAAAATCCCAAGGGAAAACTAGCAGTGCATAAGTGACACACAGGAATTCTCCATACATTAGGTGCTATTGCCGTGGAAAGATGAGACACTCACAAAACGTGTGTTCTATAGCCAAGAGATACCGAAGGGCACAAGAACAACATTGACAGCTAAATAGAGCTCAATATTATAGAACATCCTTTGAATTTCATTATTTTTGGTGTGGAGGATTTGGGCACATGGATAGATATTTCAAATCAATCATACAAAGGAATGTTCCAAAGAAAAACTCGAGCAGTTGTAAGCAGCAAGTTGGGGAATCGTCAAGTGAGATGAAAATGCAAAATCGATTTGCAGCTCTACAGGATGAAGCTGGTCCATCACACTCTAAGGAAGATCAAGTTCTCCAAACCACACCAGGTGTGAAGTCGAAGACATGGATCAAAAAGAAAAAGGATGAGAAGGCAGTAGTTGCGGAAATTTCCCTTAAAGATTCAGATCATCCAGGAGTATGTATCCTTGACAGTGGTTGCACATCCCATATTACAGGGAACAAGGATCTCATTACAGGCATTAAATATGACAAATAAGGTGTTTTAAAGTTTGGGAACAATGAATGGCTGAATATTATTGGTTCTATAAAGGATAAATTTGGGGGAAAAGAAATGAGACGTGCTGATATCTTGGTATTAGAGAGCCTCAGTCATAACTTGATCAGTGTTAGTCAACTATGTGACTCTGGGAACTCTATCTGATTTACCAAGTAGATGTGTGTTGTGAAAGGAAAAGATGGAGAAGTTGTTCTACAGGGAAAAAGGACAAATGGAAATATTTGCCTTGTAAGTGGGGAAGAAGATATGTGTCTCTTATCCAGAGAGGAAGAAAACAAGCTGTGGCATAAGCGTCCTGGTCATCTATGTCAACCATCTATGGAAGATCTTGTAAAGTGTGATGCTACTAGAGACCTTCCCAAATTATCACATGATCGCACTCATACGTATGATGCTTGACAACAAGGGAAGATCATCATAAATACATACAAGCCAATAGAACAGAAATCCACAAGAGTAGTCGAATTGGTTCATGCTGATGTTTGTGGACCTATCTTACCACGAGCCATAAATGGGCAATGGTACTATGTCCTTTTCATTGATGATTATAACTAAATTGATTGGGTATTTGTCATTACCCATAATACAGAAGTGTTCAGTTGTATCAAGCATTATAGGAGGGAATCAGAAAGGATGCTTGGGAAGAAAATTCTAAAGTTTCATGCTGATAACGGTACAGAGTTCAAAAACAGTCAAGTTGAAGACTTTCTAGAGAAACACGGGATAAGGTATCAAGTTTCATCAGTAAAAACTCCACAACATAATGAAGTAGTTGAAAGGAGAAATCGGATGATCAAAAACATGTCCAGAACAATGCTTATTGAAAAGGACCTACCTGAGAAATTTTGGAAGGAAGCAGTTTAGACATCGGTCTATATTTCAAATAGGGATCTGTTGTGTCCGAAGGAAGGAAATAATATATATAAAATTTGGTAAGGAAAGAAGACAACATTGAAATATTTTCTAATCTTTGGAAGTAAGTGTTTCATTCTCAACAAAGAAAATCACAGGAAGTTTGAGTCAATAGGAGATGATGAGATATTCCTTATCTACTCAGGTAAAAGAAAAGAATATAAATGCTTTAACAAAAGGCTGGGAAAAACTGTTGAGAGCAATGATGTCACTATAGTAGAAGATGAATAGAATACTCAATGACTCAGTGAACACTTTATGGATGAAAGTGACGAGGAGGTAAGCAACGTAGGAGGAGAAAAAGTGGCTGATGCTGATTTAGAAGAAGACAATGATGATGATCAAGAAAGTGACAAGTCTGTGTCTACAAGGAAGCCAAAGAGCTGAGATGAAATTAGTAGACATAATATCATTGGTGATCAGGAAGCTCCAGTTCATACAAGAAGAATGAAGTCATTGCAGCATACATCTTTCCTATCTCAGGTAGAGTTGAAATGCTTTCCTGATGCAGCTGAAGATGAAAGCTGGGTTCAGGTTATGAATGAAGAGCTTGATCAGATTGAGAAGAACCAGACGTGGGAGATTGTTTCGAGGCTAGCAGATAAGAACGTCATTGGGACTAAATGGGTCTTTCACAACAAGATGAACGAATATGGAACAATGATTCGAAACAAATCCTGATTGGTGTGCAAAGGATACTCCCAAATAGAGGGTATTTATGTTGATGAGACATTTTCACCAGTTGCAAGGCTGGAGACAATCAGATTATTTTTAGCCATAGCAGTGCAAATAAAGTTCAAAGTATTCCAGATGGACGTCAAATCTGCATTTCTAAATGGGGTTTTGGAAGAAGAGATGTACATTGAGCAGCCCAATGGGTTTCTCATTCACGAGGATGAGAACAAAGTTTGCAGGCTGAAGAAGGCGTTGTATGGGCTAAAACAAGCACTAAGAGCATGGTAGTCAAGGCTTGATCAATACTTGAAGAATCTTGGTTTCCAGCGTGGGGGAGTTGATTAAAATTTCTATTTCAGCAATGACAATAATCAAAGGATGATGGTGTTGGTTTATGTCGATGACATAATATTTGGTGGATCAGATGAAGCTCAGTGCAGAAAGTTTTCCAAATTCATGAAAAATGAGTTTGAAATGTCAATGATTGGAGAGCTAACATTTTTTCTTGGTCTACCGGTGAAACAAGGAAGGAATGGAACATTCATTTCTCAATCCAAATATGACAAGGAGGCTTAAGAAGGTTTGGAATAGAGAATTCCAAGGAGATAAATAATCCAGTTGCTACTCAGATGAAATTATCAAAAGATAAGGATGGAAAGGCAGTTAATATCATAGAATACATGCAAATTATTGGAAGTTTTCTATACTTGACCACAACAAGGCCTGACATTGTTTTTGCCACATGCCAAGCAGCGAGATATCAGAGTAATCCCAAGAAAATCCACATGCTCACAGTGAAAAAAATACTTTGGTATATCAAAGGCACCATGGATTTCAGTCTGATGTATAATGAAAAATCTCAATCAGTGTTATTGGGTTAAAAAGATGCAGATTGGGCCAGTTCAGTGGATGATAGGAAATCAACATTTGAAGGTGCATTCTATCTTTTTGGACTATGTATTTCTTGGTTAAGCAAGAAGCAGGATTGCATTTCATTAAGGACCGTAGAAGCTGGGTATATTACGGCCACTCAAGCTTGCACACAATTATTATGGATGAAGCAGCAGCTTGAAGATATGGGAGTTGAAGTGAAGTCTCCGATTGGAATCCAGTGTGATAACTCAAGTGCTATAAATATTAGAAAAAATATCTTCCATCATTCAAGGACAAAGAACATTGAGATAAAGTATCATTTTATCAAGGAGAAGGTTGAGGAGGGAATCACGAAGTTGGAGTATGTGCCTACAGAGCTACAGGTTGCAGAAATTCTGACAAAGGCCTTACCCAAGGAAGGTTTTGAGAGACATCAACTAGATCTGGGAGTTCAGTCGACTCCCCGCACTTAAAATAGTGTGGATATGGACACCCCCTCTCCCCGAGGAATGATGTGTGTTTTTCCCTAATGTGTTGATATGTGTTTTCTACTCTGTTACAGACTGCAAAAGAGTGACCTTTGGGTTCATTGACAAAGGGGGAGAAAATAGTGATTGTTCAAGGGAGAGACAATGTGACTATTTGATAAATCATGAATGATATGGGGAGAAGCTGACAGGTGGATCAGTGAGATAGGGGGAGCAATGAGAAAGGGGGAGTGTATAAAATATGATGATACTAGAAGTGATCAATCAAAGAATAGATATCACGATAGTTGAGGATCGTGATAAAATCAGAAGAGTGGTGATGGAATGTGGTCATAATATTTCCAAAAATTGGTATCAGTTTGGTGTCAACAGTGGATGTTAGAGATGAAGTGATTCATTGATGAACTTATCATTTTCTCTTGTTTCTCACGCCGAGCATTGCTCATGTGGGCTTAGAGTATGTGTTGAGTAAATCCTTTATTTCTATCAGAATCATAATAGGTGAATGGTTTCTGAATAATTAACGATGTATCTTTTTATGGAAGAGTTTTCAACAAACCCAAAGGGGGAGATTTTTGGGCAAAAATCCCTCAAGGTATCATTGAAGCATTTTTGAGGTGATTGTGTTTGTTGAAAAAGTGGACATCTGTGTTGTGATTGTTGAAAAAGCAATCCATGACATACAAATTTGTTGACAAAGGGGATTTCATGGTGGCATATCGAGTTCAAGGGATATGGTTAACGATCCATGTTTTATTCAAGAATGTTGACAAAGGAATGGATGATCTGAAGGTGGTACACAAAGAGAAGATTCAAGGTGGTGCCATTTTCCAGTGTTTTCCAAATTTTTGGGCCTGACAATTGAAAAATTGAGAAAAGTGGTTTTGGCAAAGAGACTTGCACGCCGTTTAATTGAAGGAGAGGAAACTTGCGCGCCATATGTTTTTCAAGGTCTGAACATCAAAATATGGAAAAGGAAGAAGGGTCGCACAAGTTTTATATTTGGCCGCACATGTGACTTGCACAATAGAGACTTGCATGCCTAAACTTGCGTGATGAGAGGATAATTGCATGCTATCGCACAGGGTGTACAAATGCCTATAAATACAGGTCGACCCCTCCCCATTCGGTGTAGAGTTCAACACTTAGAACAATCAGAGATCCCGTCGCGTAGGTGTGGTGGTCGCGCAAGTGGTGTGTGGTCGCGCAAGTATAAGTTGCGCGCCAAGTGATAGTTGCACATCTAAGGTGATTTGGGTGAGAAAGGAAGTGAGTTGCACAAGTTTTGGGTTGAAGAAGGAAGTGTTGCGCAAGTGGTTTGGTGATACTTGCACACAGGATTTTGAAGAAGTGTGAAAGTTGTTGGTTGCGTGCCAAAATTGGATTGGGTGTAAAAGGTTGTGCGTCACACAAGTTTGGAGTAGTAGAAGCTTGTGTCACACAAGTGGTTGAGGTGGACTTGCACGCCAGTTTTGACTTGCGCGCAGAGACTTGTGCACTGGCTTAGAGAAGGGTTCCAAGTAAGGTTGATTCATGACAAAGATTCAAGGCTACATGAAATCTGGAAGATTTCCTGATACCTTAAGTTCAAAGTGAGATTCATCTACGGGTGAAAGTTGGAATTTAACAGAGCATCTACATACAATAGAGGATTCATTCATGAGTGATAATGAAGATACCTACAAGTCTATAAACTGTGAGTGGATCCTTTCTAGAGCAGTGAGCAAAAGAAGAGGAAGAAGGTGATTCTCTCCACCGGCAGTGAGCCAGAGAGAGAGAACAGGGAGTGACCCTTGGTAAAGCAGTGAGCTAACCCTAAACATTGTACATGTAGTGAGTCAGGTAATATAAGTGATCTATCCCGAACCTTGTAGACATCAGTGTGATTATAGTAAATTTGCTACATCGGCACATTGCTGGTGTATGCTCCATGGATGTAGCCCAGTGAGGGTGAACCAAGTAAAAATTGCTATGTCCAATGCATGCTTTACTTTCTGTTTATATTGTGCAATGGGAAAGAGAGAGAAGAGTGTTTTTCTTAACAATAAAACAAGATAAGAACGGGCATTAATTTTAAATTAGTCATACCCTGATTCACCCCCCTCTTAGGGTATTCAGCCTTGTGGACCTAAAAAATGGCATCAGAGGGAAGGTTGATATTAGTTCTTCTCTCAATGGAGGTCACCAATCATAAAGGGATTCTGATCTTTGACGGGAACAATTTTCAGCTATGGAAGAATCAGATGTAACACTACTTCCAATCTTTGGGAATGGATGTATTCACAACAGCATTGCATGACATAACCGCTGATATTAATTGTGGTGCATTATCAGAAGCTGAGCGTAGAGAGTTGGATGCTGATGCCAAAGCAATCAATGACTTAGGGGGAGCCCTATCCAATCCTATATATACAAAGGTGATGTCTTCAAAAATGTCACATGCCATGTGGGAAAAGTTATTGAATATCTATGAAGGGGATACAAAGGTCAGAGAGGCAAAGCTGCAAGTGTTGTGGAATAAGTATGAAGATCCGAAGATGAACTCAAATGAGTCTGTTGATGCATTCTTTGACAGGGTAAATATTGTTGTAGAGGACATGTGAGGTCTTGGAGAAGTTATTGAAGATATAAAAATTGTGAAGCGCATCCCAAGAAAACTTCCAGCTCGGTTCAATCCGAATGTTTCTGTTTTGAAAGATAAAGACCCGAAAGAGCTGACATTGGATAACCTACACAATACTATTGTTTCATATAAAATGGGAAATGATGATAACGATGCTGTGGAAAAGGGAAAATCCAAAGACGTGACATTTAAGGCCATGAAGAAGATCACCATTGAAGATTATCAGGAGGATGAAGAAACAGATGAGGTAATTTCATTCCCCTCCTCAAAATCTTCAAAGAGGAAAAGGAAAGTTCAAAGGGAAACTTCCACTTTCTGGATTTAGATGTGGAAAAGTTGGTCATTTTTCCACAAGGTGCCCTAAAAATTTTCAAGAAGAAAATGATGAAGATGAAGTTGAAATTCCCAAGAATAGATCTTCAGCCTATGTGAAGGGGAAGAAGCAGTTCAAGAGAAATTTCTTCAAGAAGAAGAATCTTCTTTCACAAGAAATAGACAGTTCAGATGAGTCTAAGGTTGAAGAGGTGGAGGAGATTGAAAATTTTAAAGATCATGGAGAAAATTCTATGGTGGCAGTCGTCAGAAGTTCTCAAGAGAAGAAAAAAACTGAAGGTGATGAAGAAGAAGAAGAAGTTGATGGAAGAATAGATATGCAAGATGAGTTAGAGGCTTCTTTTGAGGAGATAAATATTTTGAGAGCCAAAACAATGAAATCTAACAAAGTTGTTCGTGATGCTAAACTCTATATGCAGTAGCAGGAAGAAGAGAAGTCTGAGTTGATGGAAGAAATTGAGAAACTCAAGTTATCAACACCAGAGAACTCAGAATCAGTTAGTGATTATAAGATCAAGATTGAAGAACAGAAAATAGAGATCGATGGATTGAATAGAAAAGTGAAAGGTCAAGTCAAGTGTATCGAAGATATTGAAGAGAAGTGGTCAGTCTGTGACGAAAAATGAAGGATCAAGAAAAAATCTTGACTCCCAATATGATATCAGGAAAGAAGGTCATTCAGAGGATAGAAAAGATGATAGAGGAGTCTAATAGTTTAGTAGGAAAGAAGAAGCAATCGATTTCAGATGCTAAGGCTGAATTAGAGTCTGATCTAAAACAAAAAACTGTGAATATTGATGTTAGACCGCAAGCACCCATTCTGAGAGTGAAGATAGATTTGGGTATAAAATAGAATATTAGAAAATCCCAAGGGAAAACCATCAGTGCAGAAGTGACACACAGAAATGCTCTTTACATTAGGTGTTATTTCTATGGAAATATGGGACACTCATAAAATTTGTGTTCTATAGCCAAGAGATACCGAAGGGCACAAGAACAATAGTGGAATCCAAACAAAGCTCAATATTATAGAACATATTTTTAAGTTTATTGTTTTTGGTGTGATGGATTTGGTCACATGGCAAGATATTGCACATTAATCATACAAAGGAATGTGCCAAAGCAAAACTCGAGCAGTCGTAAGCAGCAAGTTGGGGAATCATCAAGTGAGTTGAAAACACGAAATCGATTTGCAGCTCTACAAGATGAAGCTAGTCCATCACACTCTAAGGAAGATCAAGCTATCCAAACCACATCAAGTGTGAAGTCAAAGACATGGATCAAAAAGAAAAAGGATGAGAAAGCAGTAGTTGCGGAAATTACCCTTAAAGCTTCAGATCATTCAGGAGTATGGATCCTTGATAGTGGTTGCACATCCCATATGACAGGGAACAAGGATCTCATTACAGGCATTAAATATGACAAAGAAGGTGTTGTCAAGTTTGGGAATGATGAAGGGATGAAGATTATTGGTTCCGAAAAGGCTAAATTTGGGGGAAAAGAAATGAGACATGCTGATATCTTGGTAGTAGAGGGCCTCAGTCATAACTTTATCAGTTTCAGTCAACTATGTGACTCTAGGAACTCTATCTGATTTACCAAGAATATATGTTTTGTGAAAGGAAAAGATGGAGCAGTTGTTCTACAGGGAAAAAGGACAAATGGAAATCTTTACCTTGTAAGTGGGGAAGAAGATATGTGTCTCTTATCCAAAGAAGAAGAAAAAAAGCTGTGGCATAAGCGTCTTGGTCATCTATGTCAACCATCTATGGAATATATTGTAAAGTGTGATGCTACTAGAGACCTTCCCAAATTATCACGTGATCGCAGTCATACGTGCGATGCTTTCCAATAAGGGAAGATCATCAGAAAGACATACAAGCCAAAGGAACATAAATCAACCAGAGTGATTGAATTGGTGCATGATGATGTTTGTGGACCTATCTCACCACGATCCATAAATGGGAAAATGTACTATGTCATTTTAATTAATGATTATAGCAGAATGGATTGGGTATTTGTCATTACCCATAAGACATAAGTGTTCAGTTGTATCAAACAGTGTTGGAGGGAATCAGAAAGGATGCTTGGGTAGAAAATTATGAAGTTTCGTACTGATAATGGTATATAATTCACAAATAGTCAAGTTGAATACTATCTCAATAAACATGGGATAAGGCATCAAGTTTCATCAGTAAGAACTACCCAACAGAATGGAGTAGTTGAAAGGAGAAATCAGATCATCAACAACATGGCCAGAACAATGCTTATTAAAAAGGACCTACGAGAGAAATTTTGGAAGGAAGTAGTTTTGACATCAGTCTATATTTCGAACAGGGCTCTGTTGTGTCCGAAGGAAGGAAATACTCTGTATGAAATGTGGTAAAGAAATAATCCAACATTGAAATATTTTTGAATCTTTGGAAGTAAGTGTTTCATTCTCAACAAATAAAATCACAGGAAGTTTGAGTCAAGAGGAGATGATGGGATATTCCTTGGCTACTCTGGTAAAAGAAAAGCATATAAATGCTTCAACAAAAGGCTGGGAAAAATTGTTGAGAGCAATGATGTCACTATAGTAAAAGATGAACAGAATAATCAATGAATCAGGGAACAGTTTCTAGATGAAAGTGACAAGGAGGTAAACAACGCAGGAGGAGAAGAAGTGGCTGATGCTGATTCAGAATAAGACACTGTTGATGAACAAGAAAGTGTCAAGTTTGTGTCTGCAAGGAAGCCAAAGAGTTGAGATGAAATTAATAGAAAGAATACCATTGGTGATCAGGTATCTCCAGTTCAGACAAGAAGAATGAAGTCAGTGTAGCATATATCTTTCCTATCTCAGGTAGAGCCAAAATGCTTTGTTGATGTAGCGGAAGATAAAAGCTGGGTTCAGGCTATGAATAAAGAGCTTGATCAGATTGAGAAGAACCATACATGATAGATTGTTTTGAGGCCAGCAGATAAGAAATCCATCAGGACTAAATGGTTCTTTCGCAACAAGATGAATGAATATGGAACAGTGATTCGAAACAAAGCACGATTGGAGTGCAAAAGATACTCCCAAATAGAGGGTATTGATGTTGATGAGACATTTTCACCAGTTTCAAGGCTAGATAAAATCAGATTATTTTTAGACATAGCAGTGCAAAGAAATTTCAAACTATTCCAGATGGACGTCAAATCTGTATTTCTAAATAGGGTTCTGGAAGAAGAGGTGTATATTGAGCAGCCAGATAGTTTTCTCATTCATGAGGATGAGAACAAAGTCTGCAGGCTGAAGAAGGCGTTGTATGGGCTGAAACATGCACCAAGAGCATGGTACTCAAGGCTTGATCAGTACTTAAAGAAGCTTGGTTTCCAGTGTGGGAGAGTTGATTACAATATCTATTTCAACAATGATAGTAATCAAAGGATGATGGTGTTGGTTTATGTCGATGACATAATATTTGGAGGATCAGATGAATCTCAGTGCAGACAGTTTTCCAAATTCTTGAAAAATGATTTTTAAATGTCAATGATTGGAGAGCTAATGTTTTTCTTTAGTCTACAGGTGATACAAGGAAGGAATGGAACATTCATTTCTGAATCCAAATATGCCAAGGAGGTTTTAAGAAGGTTTGGAATGGAGAATTCCAAGGAGATGAAGAATCCGGTTGCTACCCGGATGAAATTATCAAGAGATGAGGATATCAAGGTAGTTAATATCACATAATACAGGAAAATTATTGGAAGTTTGCTGTACTTGACCGCAATAGGGCCTGACATTGTTTTCGCCACATGCCAAGCAGTGAGATATTAGAGTAATCCCAAGGAATTCCACATTCTCACAGTGAAAAGAATACTTCGGTATATCAAAGGCACTGTGGATTTCGTTCTGATGTATAATGACAAATCTCAATCAGTGTTATTGGGTTACATAGATGCATATTGGGACGGTTCATAAGATGACATAAAATCAACATCTGGAGGTGAATTCTATCTTGGTGGACTATGTATTTCTTGGTTAAGAAAGAAGCACGATTTCATTTCATTAAGCACCACAGAATCTGAGTATATTGCATCCACTCAAGCTTGCACATAGTTATTATGGATGAAGCAGCAGCTTGAAGATATGGGAGTTGAAGTGAAGTCTCCGATTGGAATCCAGTGAAATAAGTCAAGTGATATAAATCTTAGAAAAAATACCATCCACCATTCAAGGACAAAGCACATTGAGATAAAGTATCATTTTATCAAGGAGATGGTTGAGCAGGGAATAGTAAAGTTGGAGTATGTGCTTACAGAGCTATAGATTGCAGAAATTCTGACAAAGGCCTTACCCAAGGAAGGTTTTGAGAGAGATCGACTGGATCTGGGAGTTCAATCGACTCCCCGCACTTAAAAGAGTGTGGATGTGGACACCCCCCTCTCCCCGAGGTATGATGTGTGTTTTTCCCTAATGTGCTGATATGTGTTCTCTACTCTCTTACAGACTGCAAAGGAGTGACCTTTGGGTTCATTGAAAAAGGAGGAGAAAATAGTGATTGTTCAAGGGGGAGATAATGTGGCTCTTTGATAAATCATGAATGATATGAGGAGAAGCTGATAGGTGGAGGAGCGAGATAGGGGGAGCAATGAGAAATGGGGAGTGTATAAAATCTGATGATGCTAGAAGTGATAGATCAAAGAATAGATATTACAACAGTTGAGGATCATGATAAAATTAGAAGAGTGGTGATGGAATGTGGTCAGAATATTTCAAAAAATTGGTATCAGTTTAGTGTCAACAATGGATGTCAGAGATGAAGTGATTCATTGATGAACTTATCATTTACTCTTGTTTCTCACGCCAAGCATTGCTCATGTGGGCTTAGAGTATGTGTTGAGTAATTTCTTGATTGCTATCAGAATCACAATAGGCGAATAATGGCTGAATAATTAATGATGTATCTTTTTATGGAAGAGTTTTCAACAAACCCAAAGGGGGATATTGTTGGGAAAAAATCCCTCAAGGTATCATTGAAGCATTTTTGAGGTGATTGTGTTTGTTGACAAAGTGGACATCTGTGTTGTGATTGTTGACAAAACAAACCATGACATAAATTTTTTTTGACAAAGGGTATTTCATGGTGTCATGTCGAGTTCAAGAGCTGTGGTTAACGATCCATGTTTGATTCAAGAACATAGATAAAGGAATGGATAATCTGGAGGTGGTACAAAAAGAGCAGATTCAAGGTGGCACTGTTTTCCAGTGTTTGCCAAATTTTTTGGGCCTGAGAATCAACAAATGGAAAAAAGTGGTTTTGGCAAAGAAACTTGCACGCCGTTGACTTGAAGGAGAGGAAACTTGCACTCCATATGTTTTTCAAGGTCATAACATCAAAATATGGCAAAGGAAGAAGGGTCGTGCTAGTTTTATGTTTGGTCGCGCAAGTGACTTGCACAGTAGAGACTTTCACGCCTAAAATTGCATGCCATCGCACAGGGTGTCCAAATGACTATAAATACAGGTTGACCCCTCCTCATTCGGTGTAGAGTACAAAACTTAGAAAAATTAGAGCTCCCTTCATGCAGGTGTGGTGGTCACGCAAGTGGTGTGTGCGTCGTGCAAGTTTGGAGTAGCAGAAGATTGTGTCGCACAAGTGGTTGAGGTGGAATTGTGCGCCAGTTTTGACTTGCGCGCCGAGACTTGCACGCCGGCTTAGAGAAGGGTTCCAAGTAAGGTTGATTCATGACAGAGATTCTGGGCTGTGTGAAACCTGGAAGATTTCCCAATACCTTTGGTGTAAAGTTAGATTCATCTACGGGTGAAAGTTGGACTTTAACAGAGCATCTACATACAACAGAGGATGCATTCATTAGTGATATTGAAGAGACCTACAAGTCTATAAACTGTGAGTGAATCCTTTCTAGAGAAGTGAGCAAAGGAAGAGGAAGAAGGTGATCCTCTCCACTGGCAATGAGCCATAGAGAGATAAACATGGAATGACCCTTGGGAAAGTAGTGAGCTAACCCTAAACATTGTAAAGGTAGTGCGCCAGAGAATAGAAGTGATCTATACCGAACCTTGTAGACAACAGTGTGCTTATAGTAAATTTGGTACATCATCACATTGCCGGTGTATGATCCTTGGACATTTCCCTGTGAGGGTGAACCAAGTAAAAATTGTTGTGTCCTGTGCATGCTTTACTTTTTGTTTATATTGTGCAATGGGAAAGAGAGAGAAGAGTGTTTTTCTTAACAGCGAAACAAGATCAGAACGAGCTTTAATTTTAAATTAGTCATACCCTGATTCACACCCCCTCTCAGGGTATTCAGCCTTTTGGACCTAACAGATTTTGATTTTTGATTTTTGAATTATCTCCTCCTGGATTGTGTGTTGTTTGTTTTTACTATTTGATGTTTTGAACAATGTATGGTTCCCACTCTAGCCGTGAAAGTGGTTTATGAAAATAATAAAAAAATGATTTGGAGGTGTGATATTATGATATCATTTCTTTATTCCATATTTCCATGCTTATATTACTCTATTATTTCATGTTACATGTTTGATATTCTTTGATTACATGCCACCTTCATGATTTATGGACAACTCTTATTGTTCCATGTTCTTTTTAATAAAAAATTTCTATCTTCCCATGCTTTCTCATTTTATTATGATATGAACCTTTATTACATGTTGATAAGTTTTCCCTTACTGAGGGTTTGAACTCATCCCTTTATTATGTTTCCCTTCCCTAGGTTATAAAGTTAATTATAACTTACAAAAAATATGAGAAGGGGGTCTAGAAGAGTTCAATTATGGAGAGATGTTCCTAAGTTTTATAAAATAAGTTGCCTATATAACTGGCCCTCCAACACACTAAAAAAAGTTTCTTTGAGTTGTGTGAGATTATTGTGAGATGTAATGTTTAAATTAAGGTAATTATGTAAATTAAAGATATATTTAGCTCAGTTCTTCTTAATTAAGGATAAAAATCAATCAATAAAAAAAATAATGAGGAAAATAAGGGTTGTGGTGTAACAATTCTCCCCACCATAGCACTTTTTTCCCCTAGAAATTCACTGGGTAAAATAAAGAGATAGATCTTATCTATAAAAAATATAAGGATAAATGACTCAATGCTAGAACTAAAAATGAAATTGTCTCAATCAGTTCATGTCTCTAAATCTATGAAAATTCATAAATCCCAATCTATAATTAAAACCTGAAACAAGAATCCCCACTATATACGGATTTTACTAATATGATGAATAAAATAAACAAGAGTGCATAATAGAAAATTTACTATAGATGAAAACCAAAACTCTCTACTAAATAAAATAAAATAAAATATTCAACCAAAAACATATCCATAATATCATATAATCACCCATACACATCTCCAAATAAGTATATGGAATAGTTTTTCCAAATAATAAGTCACATATCAAGAAATGTAAAGGAAATAGAGAACTAAAAAAGGATTCCCTAAACTGATAGGCTTGCAACATTAAAAGAAGTGAAAGGTAGAGAGGAAGTAGTAAAATGGAGAAAAGAAGAGAAGGAAGAGGAATACCCTAAACACGATCCTTCAAATTACCACCAAGATCTAAGATATAATACCTCAATTAATAGAACTCTTAAAGATTAATTAATCAATCATATAGGTTGACAATTCATCATAATTCTAAAGGAAAGGGTTTAAAATTCCTAAAAATAGGTTTAGGGTTTACCATAAGATAAAGAAAAACATCCACTTAATGAGTTCTCAAGTAAAGTCTAGACACAAATAAGTTTTTTCTCTACCAATACACTTGGAGTATAAGTGGGTTAAATAAATAAAAGTATATACTAAAACTCTAAGAGATACTATCCTAAGAATAAATCTAAGGTAATATCTTCTTATGATCCCTTAGGACTCTCCCAATAGGAGGTCTTTAAATAAAAAAGGAGATAATAGGTTCTATCATCAAAATTCAAAACTCAAATCACATTGATCCAAAAGTGAACCTCAAATCAAAACAAAAAACTAAAAAAAGGAAAATATTCAATACTAGTTTAAAATCCTTTCAAAATCACTCACCTTGGTTTTTAATCCTAAAATTTCTCTTTGAAAACCATTTTAAAACTCTATAAATTCTTTATTAAAACACTTGAGAATCCTTGAAACATTGAATTAATTCCAATTTCATATCAAAAGACCTATTTATTAGTTTCAAAATTTCTATAATAAATCAAGTTGTAGTTTCAAAAATCATTTATATAAATCAAATTTGAATTAAAAAACATCACATTTTTGTCAAACCTTTTTATAAAATCCATTTATCAATTTTGAAACCTAATATTTACCATTAAATCCATGTTTAAATATCAAAACTTCTAAAAAATTACATCCAAAAAATATCAATGTATAATTAAAACTATATTTATTAACTTTAAAAATAACCTTAACCCTCTTAAAATCAAACCAACATTTGTTAAAAACACTCTTCATTAAAATCTGACTTTCAAATTTTAAAAACTAACCTTTACCTTTTAAAAACTAGGTTTTAATTGAAAAATCTCATCAAAATCAAACTAAATAAAATTAATAAACCACAAAAATCACCCTTAAATTAAACATAAATAAAAATTACACAATATCTAAACAATTTAAAATCAAATGGAGTCTAAAAGGAAGCGTTAAAGGGGACTTGTGGCTATGCATAGTTTGGATGCATAGTTTGGAGGTTTATGCACCAATCTTGATAACGTTACTGGCGGTCCAAATATAACCATTCACATAGGGTTGGAATGGTTTGATAAAACATGTGAGGTAACTGTACACATCTGGTTCTACCTACCTATTCCCTCCAAAACACAAAAAACCTCCAAAAAACACACATAACATCAATACAATCTCAAACAACACCAGTCTAAATCAAAACAAACCAAAAACAAATAAATAAAGTTCAAAATTTAAGTCTCAAAACTTGAAATTCCATGGAAAATAAGGGATTAGAATGAGTAAGTTCTAGCTATAATATACCCACACCAATATCTCAACTTTTGATAGTCCTAAATCCAATCTACCAAACTTTACCAAATAATAGAGGGTGCTATAATACCATTTTTTCATTAACTTGTTTGGGACATCCCTAAATTGAGTACTCTAACCGAATCATGTTAAGGCCCGAGTGTCATTACTAATCCACATGATATGTAAACTAGTGACAGAGCATCAAAAAATATATATAGGGAATTATTTTTCTGCAATAATAATATAATTCAGGTAGTAGAACTCTACCAGGATTCCGACATAGTGCATCCATACATTGGACATACATGCATAGTCAAAATAAATAGTTGAAATAAAATAATATATAAATTAATAACAACCAAAATAAATGTAATGCTAAAAAAAAATTAAAAATCTAGGAGAAATGAGTTGTCCAGAAGAAACTATAATATAAAATAAAACCAAATACCATTCCAAGATCACTAAGTGAACTTGTGGAAACTCTACAACTAAAGAATCAAACACACTCCAAGAGTGATATAAAATAAGGAGTAAAATATAGGTCACTTCTCAAAGAGAAATCTTGGACCTATAAGAGATTGATAGGCATTGATTGGTATAAGTATGGTGTGAGCATAAACAACCCAGTATGATTTTACCAAAGAGTCCATGCATTATATCTAAATAAATAGACCATGAACACCAGTTTGAAATATGATATTTAAAAGTAGAGTTTTAATATTTGAATAATAAAACATGTAAATTTTATTTAAAACATTTAGTTTAAAATCAAAAAATCACCTTGAAAATAGTTAAAACTTTGGTTTTAAAATCCTTTGGAAATATACTTTTGAAAATATTCTCTCTAAAACTGTTTCATAAACCCCACAAAAGAGAGTAGTATAATTTTGAAACCCAAAATGTCATAGTGAAATTAATTAATCAATTAATTTAATTATTTTTAATTTTTTGTGGGTTTATAAGAGCTTTGAGTATAAAATATAAAATTTCCATAGGAATTGGTGCTTTTTACAAATTAAACATGGTTATGATTAACCATATGTTGATCATGATTTAGGGGTCTTCAATTTCTAGTGTTGTTTTTCACGGTTTGAACATAATTAACTCAACCATGTGACCTTTTTCAGTTAACCATGTGGGTGCATTATGATTTTCTATTAGGGTCATCATAGTTAGAACACAGTTTTCAAAACCATGTTACTAAACCATATGTGATGACCAAGACCTTAAATTTTATATTTTCTTTCCAAAATTTACCATAAAATTTTTAAAGAGGATAATACTCATTTTAATCCCCCTATCTCACATCTAACCACATGGATATGCCCCATATAGTGCGTGTGACCCCCTCCTCCAAACCTACTCTCCTCAAAATATTCCTTTCTGATTTCTTCAAGATTATTGGTTGATCCTCCCTAGTATTTACTCCTATTAATTCTCCCTACCCCTAATGATTTCTCCCTCCTATATCATGATTTTTGTGTGGCATAACCCTAGGGATTTTGGGTTTGATAATTTTTGATTCCGTATTTGTTTCTAGGGATTGTGTGGGTCCCTTCATACTTGTTTGGGTACCCACCACCAAAGGCGATGCATTTCAGACCATTCTGGATTTCATGATAATGTTTTGAGGTAGGTTTCTCTATGGAAACCACTTGTATTAAATCTTATAAATTTATTGGCATGTTTTAAATGATTTATTGTGAATTTATAAGAATTTTTAATACTGTATTAGGATTGAGTTAATGTTTAATTGTCTTTTGATCTTGACATGGGTCTAAGCTACATGACAAGTACTTTTGTAAATACCTAAGTGGCCCTTTAAAATTATTTAAAGTGTTTTTTAATATTTTTATTGAATTTATAATTACCTAGAATAGACTATTAGGTTTTATAATGTATTTTAAATATTTTAAAGACTTTTCATATGCTTGAGTTTCTTTCCAAGTGTAGGTTTAAATGCCTTATTGGCTTTAAAAAAGGGATTTTAAATGATTTAAAATATTTTTTAATTCTAGTTTAATTTTTGAAATGGGAGTGTTTGTTTTTAAAGGATTGTTTTATAAAAATTAAGGTTTTATCCATATTTTTAAATGATTTTGAGACCATGGGTCTTGGTATGTTTTGAAATAGTATTTAAAAAGTAAATGAATGTTTTTATGGAATAGGTGTCTAAAACTGTTTGGTTTCTTTTAAAGTATAATGTTTATTTAGAAATTGAAATTTGTAGAAATATTTGGATTCCCAAATAAGATTTCAAAGTTTTGTGTGATAATTTGGATTTTAATGGATTATTAAGATGTGGATTTCAAGAGGGGTTTGGAACTGGTTTTTCAAAATTTGTTTTGAGAATAGATTTTCAATTGTATTTTAAAAGTGATTTTCAAATGGTATGAGAATGAATTGGATTCTTGAGATATTTGGAACTTTATGTGAAATGATTTTAAGAAAATGTGATACATTATTTGAGTCCCATGTTTATATGTTAGTTTTTGTGTCTTGTGACCCCATGAGGGACACTTTATGTTGACATGGATTCAGTGTTTGATTATGCATGGATATGTGTTTGGGGATACTGCTTGTGAAAGTGTAGAATATGAGGCATTAATTATTTAAAATTATTTATATTTTATTTATGTTATTATGTATTATTCTCACCTCCATTTGAATTTCCATGGGAGTATTAGGGATATAGTAGATGGCATGTGTGAGGGAAAACCATAGTGGAGACAATGGATTGAATAGAGAGTGTTTCTTGGATACTCTAAGATGGTTAAACCAGAAGGGTTAACATGCCTTTATACTTATCATATTATTTTCTCCTATGGATGAATAAATTCTAGGGATAGTTATTTTTGGTGAGTTCTATGGTACTATTCGGGATGTGATAGGTTTAGTAGTTCCAACCTAGCTTCCTCATAACCAATTTAGGTTTTGTATTACTAGATCCTAGGGATTATTACCATGATGCTTGGTTCCTTATTAGGATTTTAAGGGATTATATTTTGTAATTTGATTTTATCCCCTAGATTGATTGATTTTATTAGAACCATTTCTTGGTTATTCTCACTTGATTCTTGGGTGCCTTTTTGTGGTTTATGAATTACATTGTGTGGGTGTTTTAGATTACTTTCAAATAGGTTATTTCTTTGTGGTTTGAAATAATTATTTGGAAAATGAAATTGGTTCGGTTATTTATTTAAGGGTTTCAAATAAATTTTTTCCCTTGAAATTATTTATGAAAATGGTATTTTCATAAGATTTCCAGAAATTAGGGGAAAAGTTTTTTTGGGTTGTTTTTACCAATTTAAAGGCCTTATTTACTTGGTTTAAAAATATTAATTTTAAAATGCTTGGTTTAAAAGTTTGTTCTAAAATTTCAATAATCCTTTTTTTTATTTTATAAGAAGGGTGGTTGTTTATAAAATTCTCATGTGACATATTAATTATATTTATTTTATAAAGAATGTGAAAACCTATTTTATGCTTTATATTCAAACTTGCACTTTAGAAATTATTTTACTAAGGTATTTCTAGAGTTTTGGTGGGCAATGACCTACTTGGAATGTTTATCCTCATGCCTATATTATCTTAGTTTCAGTTTCTTAGTTTTGATTCAGACCACTCACTGAGCATTGACTTATCTAGGGATTTGAGATGAGTTGTTTATTTTATCACATTCAGCCTATGGTTCCTATTACCTATTTTGGCAGGACCTAGTTTTAATTTTATAGAATGTTTGAAGTGTGGAACTCTCTATTTTTTACCTTGTCCAAATAGGATTTTACTTATTTATATGAAAAAATGGTAATTATATCTTCTAGTGGTTGAAGCAAAGGCTTATGGAGGTGGATTTTTTTTGCATCTGTGCATTAAGGGGAGGGATATTAGGGGTGAGTGAAGATATTGTTTGTTTACTTTACTTTACTTATTTTTGGATTTTATTTAGTACATATGTCTTATATATAGATGATTCATGTTGGATTTTTTTAGATTCCTGCTATTGATTATACTTTGATTATTTGGTGAAACCATTTCTAAGTGTGTTCTTGTGATGCCCAGGAACTAGTTTCCAGCTTGTGGGGATATGGAACATCCTTAGATCTAGTGGAGGTATGGTTTAGGAATCCTTTAGATAGAAATACCAGGATAGTTTAGTATAAAAATAAACAACTAAATAAAATGATAATAATATAAAAAAACAAAACCAATAGATAAAAGTAAATAACATAGAAAATAAGATATAAAAATGAGAAAAAAGGAAATAATAATAAATTGCACAGAAATAGGAGTACATTAAAAATGTAGTATAAATATTAAATAGTAGATCATGATATAAAAGATTAGTAATAAACAAAAATTTACATAAATAGAATTAAAATACATTAGGAAAGAGTCTTAGTAAACATAAATAATCCCAGAAAAATCCTAGAAGCAATGGGAACTATCTAGGATAGTACTAAAACATAATCTATCCTATCATCTTATCTGATGTAATTTAACCACCCAAACACCAAAATTTAACCTAATTAGCCTAATAGATGAGAAAAGAATACCAAAGTAGAGAAAAAACCATACTTGGGGCCGCTCGCTAGAGCATAATATTAAACTTGGTCAATATGTGAACTCAGATATCCCAACTAGATACTCTAGGTTTCCCATTACATATATAAAATGGTGGTGAACCATCATAAAAAAACCAAAACATGTAATGAAGTATATAAATAAAAATATAATATAAAATCACCTCCAAAAACCTTTCCCATAACTGACCCATTTTAGAAATAACATCATATATATATATATATAGATAATAGGTCCCATAATTGGGATGATTTCATCACTTAACCTTAACACACACACACACATGAAGGGGACCACTTTGAGGGCAGTTTTATACTAATAAAACCATATTTATAAAGTTCCAACCAAGCCTTAACTTTGAATCTAGTGATAAAATTTTAAAATATGTTCCGAAAAATAATTCAAAAAGTAATATTAATTATTAACTCATTTTTAAGGTACCAAATGAGCCTTTGGAATATAATTTTGAAATCACCTTTAAATCTACCTTGGAACCATTTTAAAAATATAAAATCATTTTAAAAAACCACTTTAAAACATTAGAAACCAACTTTAATTTTAAGACATTATTCACATAACATTAACTTAAATAAAACATCATGAGAAAACATAAGATAAATCATATACATAAATCATTGGAAATAGTCAATTAAATCTTAACAATTAAACTCATAAAAACCTACAAGTATTAAATTCAAGAAACAAACAATATCTTAAGCCTTAAATTCACTCTATAAGAAATCATTTAAAATAATAAAACATCTTTAAAAAACCTAATTTATTTGATAAATCCTTTTTTTGGAAATTTATTAAACACATAGAATTCATATTTATTTGATATGAAAATTTAAGAGTTAAAATCCATGGAAACACACTTTTATAAAAACCCATGAATTCATAAATATTCAACCACTTTTTAGTAATATATAAAAAAAATAAATAATTCTAAAGGAAAATAGTTATGGAAAAATCAAACACACATGGTTTTCTTATAAAATAATAATACATGAGAAAATATACCTCAAACAAAGCATGGATGATATTAAAAATTGATTACAAGAAACCCTAGAAATCACCTGCACACCCTAAAAATAAAGAATAGTAAAATATTATGTGAAACCCAATCCCTGAGTTCTGACAATCAAGGCTGGAATATAGGGGGAGAGGGAGAGAAATAGATATGAAAGGAGAGTATTTGGAAACCTAATCTTGAATGAATCACCAGAGATTTAAATGGAGGAGGATAAGGATTTATAGAAAAATAAGAAGCGATTTTTTCCTGAATTCCTTCAAAGGGATTGGATGAAGTGGGAATAAAGGATACCCTAAGAGGGGTTTAATTTAGAGGAAAAAAATTTGAAAGACTAAAAAATTATAAGTATAAGTAGGCTGTAAGGTTTGGATATAGAGTTTACCAAACCATGAGCCAACTTTACATCCCTCACTGGACACAACTTGGCACACTACATAGTTTTTACATATGGTTAGATAAACCTTACATAAATTGTGTGAGTAACTTTGAAATATACTATATTTTTTCAGAGGAAAATCTGATGATTAACACTAACCATGGACCTATCACTAAAACCATTTTTTTATTAATTTTTTTTAAGAAATTCAATATGAAACTCCTTATTAATAATGAAAATAAAAAATAAATAAAATACTAAATAAAATAAGGGTTGGTGTGTGAAAATACACTTAAGAGTTAAGTTTATGGTTCATGCAGTAAAAATAACTGTAACCGCATTCCATTTACTCATGAATTATGTAACACATGAGTAAATTAATGACACTCGAGGGGTGTCCTCAAAAGACTATATAAGAGAGATACTTTTTTAATATGGTGGTGTGATTTGAGTTTGAATCTCCTGGAAAATTTTCTCTATGTTCCAAATCTCCCTTATGCTTCTATCCTTAGCCTTTGTGAGGCACTAACTTTTAGTGTTTGAACATGGGGAGATTATTGAACTTCTTAAAGTTGTTAGTCTATTAACTATTTGTGTCTTGTTAATTAATTTTCCTCACATTTAATTATATTAATCCTAAGTTATCATGATTTTGGTAAATTTTTTTACCCTTATTTAAACGTTGATTTACCTCTATATATGTTTTTTAATCAGTTCACCTTTATATGAGTCCACATTTTATCCTTATACAAGTTTTATGAAAACCCTTTTATTTTTATATAGATTATATATTTTATGTTCTACCTTTACACAACCCATAAAATTTGAATTCTACCTTTATTCAATATATAAAAACTCTAGTTTACGTTTACATAGCTTGTGCAATTTTATGATTATTTTCTGTGAGTTGTTTATAACTTTACACAGAATAAAAAACATGAGTTATACATTTATAAAGTCTATGTTTTTTGAAGTCATATGAAAATATTAAAGTCTTATAAAAATGGTTTTTAATCCACATGATTTTTTTTGAATTCATACAATTTTTTTGAGGATATTTTTTTTGAAGTTATAATATTTCTTAAAATTTATATGAAATTGGTTTTTATAGCCATAAAAAAATTTCAATGTCATATGAAAATGGTTTTAAAGTCTTATAAAAATATCACAATTATAAGAAACTGATATTCAAATTCTTATTATTTTCAAATTCATATATTTTATTTCAAATTCATATGATCATTTTCAAAGTCTTATGATTTGAATGATTATGAAGTTTTAAAGTCATATGATATAAATTCAAATTCATATGAAATTTAGTTTGTAATTTTTAAATGATTTATGATACTCTATTTTAATGCTAATTTAATATTATGAATTACTGCATGATTATTCATTTTTTTAAATTATTTTATTGATTTTAAAAATACTTAAATACTATAATGATACAATATGGAGTGTTTTTTAATTTCTTAATAAAGGATTAATGATGATATAATTTCTCATACAGGTAAAATATATTTCCATGTTATTATTATTTCTAACTCATGGATTCTTGCGATTTTCTATCAAGAAATTCCCACATGCGTAAGAATATTGTGAAGTTAATAAAGAAGAAATTTATCATTGGAATGTGATCATGAAACCTTGATTAAAATTATTGGAACATATTATTCAATAAAGATACCTTGAGAATACAAAATACAATTATAGATTATTCAAGAGAGAAAATTAAAGAGAGATAAAATATTTTACTGAATCTTTGTTCTTATGAATAATATTCCATTATTGTGTGATCATGAAGGATATTAAACATTAATTATTTTTATCAAGTGAGTAAATAGTTTCATTAATATTATAATCTTTATAAATCTTCTCTTTTTCATAGTTTTATATTATTTTTTTATTTTTTTATCTTTTCATTATTTTTGTTTATACTGTAAATAGTCAGTTTATGATTTTACCCATAAAAATAAAGTCTTTTTGTTGGACATGGCTCCTAAATAAAATGTATGTCCTTGAGTTGTGACTCTAAAACAAAATTCAAGTGTTTTTTTGTTGTTCTATGGTCCATATAAAGGTGGGTGTTGCTGGGTTGTACCTACTGATGAGAAAAAGGAATGAATTTATAAAAGGTTGTTACTAATTTAAAAAATCAGGTCTTATTATTAGTGAGTACCATTCATTTAAAAAATTAGAGAAGAGTTAAGAGTAGATATACAATAAATATTACCAAACTATTATAAATATACCATTTTCATTCTTTTTTATTTCCACAGTATTTTAATTTTTTAACACTACACTGCATTATATTATTATTGCATGAAATAATATCTCTGATTGATTATTTTTTTAATAATAATTTTTAGTTTTTAAAAAATCTATTTACCCCCATCTAGACCATTTTTCATCTTAATCAAGACTAAAAATTATTATCAAAGGTTAAATAATTATTGATATAGGTTCTGTTTCCCATTATTTTCATTGAGTTAACATGTATATCCTAGATATAATAGTATTAAGAAAAAGATTTTTGTAAGGTGAAAAGAATGAATGTAAATGATGGTTAGATACCAAAAGCCTACATTATTATATGGAAATTACTATGGGTAATGTAATTAGATAATGGAAGAATACCTGAATAAATTAATTTTTAATCATTGTACAATCATGGTGAAACCATAAAATCTACCCAAAACTGATGCTCTTGTAGGTAATGATATGGTAAATCACATTTTTAATTATAAAGTAATGAATAAATTATATTTTTCTATAATTAAAAGTGTATTTAGTCATGTATATGATTGTAAGAAAACTCAATAAATTTATAGAATACTTTAAGTGACTTACTACGCCCCATAAAATCTTAAAAGGACAAAGCTGGGACTGTTACATGAATAATACCATGGCTTTAAGATAGGTGAAAAATAATTAGTGAACTAGATGTTCCCTTGATTTATAAGTATTATGAATCATATGAATACTCTTGGAGAGGATTTATATAGAACTATTATTTTTGAAAGGGTGTTAAGGTCACTACCAAAGAAGTGACCTGTGAAGGAAGTAACAATCGATGAGAGTAATAACTTTAAAGAGTATACATTAGATGAACTAATTGGTTCTTTATTTTAGTTTGATCTTTAACTGAAAAAATTATTTATTTGTAATTTTCAAAGAATAAAGGTATTACATTCAATTATAATATTAATTTTTCTAATAATTCTTTAGGATCTATGCTAAAAAAAGTAAAAAAGATAAAATATCCAATATCTCTAAAAGATTTTACAAATTTTTAAAAAGAAAATAAAAATTCAAAAAGTGACCCAAAATATATCATTAAAATAATTATTGAAAGGTAAGTAATAAAGGTAATTTAAGTAAATAAAATTATGTTTCAGAATTAAATTACCACTAAGAAAGAACACATCAAGTTAGTTTGTACACAATTTAAGAAAAGTGGGAAATAAAAAAAATACAAGAAGACAGAGAAGATAATTTTTTTAAAAGGGTGGAGTTTCACTAAATAGTCAGACTGAATAATTGAATACTTTGAGAGTGAGAAAGAATTATCCAAACTTTGTTTAATAGAAACAATTATGATTGAGTAATGAACTGATTCCAATTATAGTTCAGGTTATGAATCAGATTGTGAAACTAAATTTAATGAATTAACTAAAAAAATGAAAAGTTTCAGTAGGATATTTTTAGAATCTCTAAGTTAGATAGGGAATTTAAAAATAAAATTATAAAAATGGTTAAATAAAATAATAAATTTAATGTGAAAAAGAAAAACTAAAATTTTATACTTTAAAGAATAAAGAAGGGAAAAACAAAGTTCATTCTAAAGTATCATAACTTAGAATACTTAATAATAAAACCAAAGATGAAAATGATAGAGATAAGTAATATTTTTCTAAAAATGATGAAGACCAATAAAGGATATTTAACATAGTATATTATGATTTAACTAAAATTGATAATTAACATAAGAATCTCAATCAAGAAAATAAAAGACTAATAAACACTACTTCATGTTCAAATGTTAAAGTCTATGATGATTTAGAAGTTATTAAAAATAAAATAAAATGTTAAAAGTATAAATTGAAAAGTTTAAGGATGATTTTTATAATTATGTTAAAGTTAAGGGAAAATGTTATAAAATAATGTCTATTATGTAACTTAAAAAAAATGGTTTTGGATATGACAATCATCAACTAAGGTTGAGAAAAACGTTTTTTGTTGTCATATAAAATGAAAAATCTTCAAGTGTATTGTGTTTTATATATATAATGCATCAAAATTATTCCAATGAATATTCATTAAGATTTACTCAGTCATTTGGTCACACTAAAACATTAATTTTAAATAATTTTTTTCTATAAATCCTATAAATAGATGTTTAGAATATTTTTGAGTGCCTAAATTTTATACTATTAATCCTATTAAACCCAAGATGACATGAGTAACAAGAAAATATTTTAATTGATTGATTATAGGAATTATACCTTAGAATTCTGAAAGATTCATGGTATATAGAAATAGGTGTTCCAGACAAATTAAAAGTTAAATTTATAACATTTTTATCTTTTGATTCATGTGATAAAGGAACGATCAATTTTAGAGATAATTTTAAAGGTAATATTAAATGTTTTAGAGAAGATGGAGTTTTAAAAATTATTATTATTTAAAAAGTATTGTATGTAAAAGGATTAAAACAAAACTTAATAAGTATCTTACAAATTTGTGATGATTTAATGATTGTTAATTTTGAAGATAATAAATGTTTAGTTTTTAAAGATTATTATATTTTATTTAATCTAAATATAAAGAAAAATATTTACTCAATTGATTTTTTTGAAATAACTAAGAAGAATAAAAAGTGTTTAAATTCTATAGAAACAAATAATACTCTTTGGCATAGAAGGTTGGGACATGTTCGTTTATGGAAACTATAAAAATCAACCAAACATAGATAAGTTCTTAAAACACTTGATATAAAATCAGGTAAGTTGTTTTTTTGTGATTCTTATTTAAATGGTAAGAAACAAGAATAAAAATTCATATCTATAAACAATGTTAATATAGATAGATTTTTATAACTATTACATGTTGATTTATTTATCCTCATGAAAACTATTACTTTATGAGGTAATTTTCTTTGTAATTTTTGATGATTATAGTAGATTCACTTCAACTTACTTCTTAACTAAAAAAAGTGAAACTTTAAAAAATTTATTTCATTTTCTAAACTAATTCAAAATCAAAAGGTAAATCTAATATTTTGTATTAGAAGTGACAAAATTGGTGAATTTTTTAATTTATAATTTAATATTTTTAGTAAATATAATGGATAATTTTATAATTTTTATGCTTCTAAAAAACTAAAACAAAATGGTACTATATATTGGAAGAATAAAACTATCCAAGAAATGGAGAAACCATTATTAATGAATTTAACGTTCTTAAATATTATTGGGTTGAATATGTTAATATTTTTTTATATTTTAAATTATGTTTTTATTATAACCCTATAAAAGAAAAACCTTTATGAATTTATTAAATAAAATAAACCTAAGATTGGTCATTTTAGAGTTTTTGGGTGTAAGGTGTTTATTTTAAATACCAAGGATAACTTAGAAATGTTTGATTCTAAAAGTGATGAAGGTATAATTATAGGATATTATAATAATAGAAAATATTATCGAGTATATAATAAGAGAACCATGACTAATGAAGAATCTATACATATAAAGTTTATTTAAAATAATGATGAGAAAAAAATAGATTTAGTTGATCTTGAAGAATAATTCAAAGAGTTAAAATTTTGTGACGATAAACCTAAAAATGATAATGTATTAGTTTAGGGGGAGCACGCCTATTATCAAACTGATCCTAAAAACTGGAAAACTCTTAAAGACCATCATATTGAAAAATTAATTGGAAAGGTCGAATCTTGAATTAAAACTATAAAATATATTTTAAAACTTTGTGATAATTATGATTTTGTTCTTTATTTTGTACCTATTAAAGTTAATGATTTTTTAATAATTCAAATTGGATTAATTCTATGCATGATGAACTGAATCAATTTGAAAGAAATAAATTTTGGAATCTAGTTAAACTACCTAAAGATAAACAAGATATATAAACTAAGGGGTTTTTTGAAATAAACTGGATGACTTTAGGAATATTTTAATAAATAAGGCTAACTTATTTACCTAAGGCTACTCATAAGAAGAATATGTTGATTTTGAATATTATTGTTTCCCCCTCTCCATTTTAATGGTTTTAATAATAAAAAACCATGTAAAATCTTGTCAAATAATTTCAATCATGTTTATTTAAGTTTAAATATGTTTAATTATGATTATCTATGATCAAATATGTATTTAAAACATTCTGTGTATAATCATGTTATAAGATATTTAAAACAGAAAAATTGGCTAAGTTTGAGTCACTAACACCAACAGAACATGTGTGACACTGACAGCACAAACTGACTCACCAACTGTTCAACTGAGACACCGACAGTACAAACTGACTCATTGATAGAATACTCATCGATAGTACAAATGAGACACCAATATAATGAATTACTCACTGATAGAACAAAATGAGTCACTGATTCATTGAGTCACCAATGCATGAAGATACCAACAGAATGACTCGCCAATAGAATGAGTCACTGATACCAACAGAAGGACTCACCGATATGAGTCACCGATAGAATGACTCACCGATAGAGTAGTCACCAATAGACTATTTAAATTTTATTTTATTTAAAATTTTATCTAACAGTCATATTTAAGTGTTTTAATGCTATTGATTAAATAAATTATTTTTGAAGACAACATTAATGACTATTTTAGTGGACAATATGAGGTATGAGGTACCTCTACATGATCCTTGTCAGCTAACACAAGAAACCAAAAATAAAATAAAATCTTGGTGCACAAGCTATATAGAAGGCTGGAACAATAGAAAATAACATAGAAGTAGAGATACTATACCAAGACAAAGAACATATGAAGAACTCTCATTCCTAATAGTTGTGAACTAAAAGAGGATTGCTGTGCATCAAATCTTCAATCATCCTTGCAGAAAACAAACACTGAGGAGAATCCCATATTCCTAGAAACCATAACATAGAGCTCCAATTACATTCTATTTCAATTTATATTTACAGAATAGGACTCAATATTCACATCTACTACATCCAAATAGTCCAAATCTACACTTTAAAATACACAAAGACTTATAAACTCTATCTCTTTATTTCTTACTCTATTGTGTGCATTTTTACCACATTTTGAGAAGTGTGTGCATATGTCTATTAAACACACACTGTCTCCTGCACTAAACTAAAGGATACATGATATCCTCACACAAACATCTTTTTACACTTATTATATCCCACGTATAACTGTGGTAGAGGTCCTGTGTGACCCAACTATTTTAGTTTCCATGTACAACTATAGTAGAGGTCTTGTGACATGGAAAATTTGTATATTGTTGTGTAAACCCTGATCCAGGGTGTGAATCAAAGTCTTATATATATATATATATATATATATATATATATATATATTTCTTGATGGAAGGTGATCACTAAGTATAGAGGACTAAGTATCCACTTGAGACTGAACCTCTTGTTTTAATTCACTGTTTTTTCAAATTTAGTTTACTCTGTTTTAACTCATATGTTAAAAAACTAAGTTTTAATTTGATAGTTAGTCTTGGATAGTATTTATAACTATTTGGGTTTAGTAAATTAGTTTCAAAAGTTATATCAATATCTCATATTGTTATAATTGAGAAATAATCAATCATATGAAAAATTAATTGAACAATTAGACTATTATAAATTTACTACTTTGATTAATTGAACTATTTTGTTTTTAAATTAAGGGATTTTCAAATAAAGCTGTTACTAGAATTTTTTATATAAAATCAATTCACCCCCCTCTTGAGTGTCCTAATCCAACTAACATCTAGTATCAGAGGTTTTTTAAAATCCTTTTCAAATCTTTTCAAATGTGATTTTAGTTGTCTTTTCAAGATCTATAAATTTCTGTTTGTTATAAATTTTTAGCTATTTAAAAACTTATTCTTTATTATTTGTTATGGATAATAGATAGGAAGGTTCTGCCACCAACATACCTCCCTTTTCAATGAAACCAATTATTCATAGTGTAAAATTAAGATGAAAATGAATTTAGAAAATATGGGTTTTAAAATTTGGTCTTCTATTGTAAATGAATATAAGGTTCCTGCTACTTCCTAAAATACTTGGGATGAACCAACCAAGACTGCTTATAGTAGTAACTGTAAAGCTATTAATGGGTTATATTTTTATTTAGGAGATTAAGAATTTAATATAAATTCTTCATGCAAAACATCTTATGAAATTTGGGATACCTTAGCTGTTTCACATGAAGGAACCACTAATATTTAAGAAATGAGACTTAATACCTATACTATTAAATATGATTACTTTAAGATGAATCCTGATGAACCCATTTATGATATGTATCTTAGGTACAATGATATAGTCAATACAATTATCTCTCTTGGGAAGCCAATAGATTCCAAAGAACAAATCATGCAACTACTTAGATGTCTACTCAAAATATGGAGAGGAAAATCAGTATCAATTAGAGAATCCTATGATATTAGTAAGTTTTCAGTTAAGGAACTAATGAGAAAGATGATTATGTATAAGGAAGAATTAAAGGTCAACAAGGAGGAGGAGGATGAACCAAAGAGAAAGTTAGTGGCTTTCAAAACCACTATTTCCAAACATAAAGAAAAGGAAAGGATACAAAATCATTCTGACAGTACAAGTAATGATGATTTACCATCTGATAGTGATGAAGAAAGGGATCAGTTATCCAGAAGGTTTAAGATGTTTTATAGAAGGAATAAATTTTTTAGGAATCCCAGCTACAAAGGTAAATATGATAATAAGGGAAATTGAAAAAAGTATTGGGAAATTAATGATAACTCAAATGAAATAGTTTGTTATGAATGTAAGAGAAGATGAAATGTAAAGGATGACTGTCCTAAGTTAAAATATAAGAATCAATATGAGGACAAAGATAAAATATACAAGAAGGAAATTAAGTTCACCTAGAGTTCTTCTGAGGGTAGCTCTGGTGAGTCAGAATCATCACATGATGATAAAGGTGAGAAGACAAACATATTTTTCATGACAAACAAAACTGAGGTAACACTTGAGTCTCTTATACAAAATTATTATTATTTTGGAGATAAAAGTGATTCATAAAATATGACTAATGAGGAAATGTATGAATATTTAAAAATTATTGAAGATATTTGCAATGAATTAAAAGATAAATACACAAGGTTGAAGAAATAAAATTCTTTTACTTCTACTGTTAAATCTAAGATTACTATAGAAAAAGAAAATAATGATCAATTTATTAAAGAAAACAATGAGCTTAAATTGTCTAATGAGAAATTGAAAAAGGACTTAGAGAATTTTACCAATGGGAAAAATATGCTTACACAAATTCTTGGTAAAAAAAATTTCTCTAAGGTATACTACTGGTATAGGATACCACTCTGGATAGAGGAACATAGTTGAAAATTATTTTGTATCTAAATATGGAAAATACAGTTTTATTCCTCATTCTTGATTTTTTTGCAAGTTCCATCCATGAAACATATTCTACTATTTCATTTTTTTTCTAGACTAAATAAAGTTTATTTTTCAAAAACTTTACAAACTATGTATGAGAAACCCATGAAACAAATGTGGGTTCCCAAAGCTCTTATTACTAATGGTACTGGACCCAAACAAATCTGGGTATAAAAATCTTTTCTTGTCTAATATATTTTTATAGGAAAACTACTTAAAGAGATCCTATATAAGTCTATGGTACTTAGACAATGGATGTTCAAGACCCATGACATGAGGTTATTCATGCTTCAATAATATGATAAATATTTATGGTGGGCATGTCACTTTTGGTAACAATTCTAAAGGAAAAATAATTTTCCTTGGCCAAATTGGTAACTCGAATTCAGTTTTAATTTCCAAAGTACTTTTTTTGATGGATTAAAGTAAAATATTCTTAGTATCTCTATGTTTTGTGATGATGGTTTTAATGTTAAATTTAAAAATGATTCATGCAATGTCTTTAATTCTAAAAATGAGATAGTATTTACTGCCTTTAGAAATGAAAATGTTTATACTATCAACTTAGATTCCTTAGTCTCTCAAAAATTTTCCTAATTAAGTTCCTTTCACAAAGATTCTTGGCTCTGATATAAAAGATTTGGAAATTGAAATATTCATTCACTTAGAAATATTACTAGTAAAGGACTGGTTAAAGATCTACCCAAACATGAGTTTCCAAATGAAAGAATCTACAATCCTTATCAAAAGGGTAAAAAAAATATATTTCAAACCAAAGAAATAATTTTCAACTTCTCAACCTCTTGAGTTGGTTCACATGGATTTGTTTGGATCATCTAGAGTTTCGAGTTTAAATGGGAAACACTATGTCAATGTTCTAGTAGATGACTATTCGAGATATATTTGGACTTTCTTTCTATCTCACAAAAGTGAATCTTGCTCTCATTTTATCAAGTATGCCAGAATAGTAGAAAACCTAAGTGATATTAGAATTAAATTCTTAATAAGTGACCATGGATGTGAGTTTGATAACCAAGAGTTTGAATCTTTTTTCTCACAAAATGGCTATAGTTACAACTTCTCTGCTCCTAGAACACCCCAATATAATGGTATTGTAGAAAGAAGAAATAGAACCTTACAGGAGATAACTAAGACTATGCTTAATGAATATGACTAACCTCTCTATTTTTGGGAAGAAACTGTCAATATATCTTGTTATATAATTAACAGAGTCTTAATCAGACCAATTCTTAAGATAACCCCCTATGAGCTATGGAACAATAGAAAACCCAAAGTCAATTACTTTAAATTCATTGGTTACAAAGTCTATATCCTTAATAAAAAGTAAATTCTTGACAAAATTTCATCCAAAAATGATGAAGGAATATTTCTAGGCTATTCAATCTCTATTAAATCCTATAGTGTGTTTAATAAAATAACTAAGTGTGTGGAAGAATCTGTACCTGTAAAATTTGATGAAATAGACCCACATGAATCCAAGACCTCTCTAGAAAATATTAAGGATGATATATCCAATATGTAAATAAATGAAAAATCATCTAACCATACTGTTAATAAACCTGTTAAATCATCAAATTCTAGAAAATTTCTAGAATCTTGTCATGATGAACCTGAACCTGCTGATGAACCTGAAATAACTAGCCCTTCTTTTTCTAAATCTATCAGAACCCTTAAGAACCATCCTTTAGATGCCGTAGTTAGAGACCTAGATAAAGGGACACATACTAGAGATTCTTTGTGAAACCAGGTTGAACATCAAGCCTTTTTGTCACAACTCTAACCTAAAAGCATTAATGATTCAATCAATTATGAATTTTGGGTAGTGGATATGCAAGAAGTACTAAATTATTTTGAAAGAAATAAAATCTGGAAACTTGTAGAAAAATTTAAAGACACCTTGACCATAAGAACTAAATGGGTGTTTAGAAATAAATTAGATGAAGCTGGTAATATTGTAATAAATAAAGCTAGATTGGTTTCAAACTGTTATAGTCAAGAAGGGATTGACTATGAAGAAAATTTTTCACCATTTTCTAGACTTGAGGCCATTAGAATCTTACTTGCATATACAAAAAATATAAATTTCAAGCTATATCAAATTGATGTTAAGAGTGAATTCCTAAATGGGTATATAGTTGGGGATGTTTTCTTTGAGCAACCCCTAGTTTTACAAACCCTCATTTTCCAAGTCATGTTTTTTAATTAATAAAGGATTTATATGGTTTAAAACAAGCTCTAAGAGCTTGGTATGATAGACTAAGTAGTTTTCTTATTTCCAAAGGTTTTACAAAAGTTATATCTGATCCTACTCTTTTTATAAAACAAATTTCTAAAGATGTTTTAGTTCAAATATATGTTGATGATATTATTTTTGGATCCTCAAAAAATTCTTTATGTGTTGATTTTTCAAAAATGATGCAGGATGAAATTGAAATGAGTTTAATGTGGGAACTCAAATTCTTTAATGGATTTCAAATATTTAAAAATAAAGAAGGTATTATTTTAAATAAATGTAAATATACTAAAGATATTTTAAAAAGGTTTGGCTTTGATTGTACAAAAAGTAGTGATACTCCAATGAGTACCACCTATAAGTTGGATCTTGATGAAAATGGTAAATTTGTTGATCAAACCACTTATAGAGGAATGATTGAGAGTTTATTCTACTTAACCGCTAATAGGCCTAACATTATGTTTAGTGTGTGTATGTGTGCCCGTTTTCCAGATAACCCTAAAGAATCTCATCTAAATACTATTAAAATAATTTTCAAATACCTCAAATATACTACCAAATTAGGATTTTTCAATCCTAGAGAAAAACCTTTTGATTTAGTGAGTTATTATGATGATGATTTTGGTGGTTTTAATTTAGATAGAAAGAGAACCTCTGGAGCATGTCACTTTTTGGTAAAGTATCTAGTTTCATGGTGTAGTAAGAAGAAAAATTCGATTGCATTATCTACTGTTGAAGCTAAATACGTAGCTTCTAGTAGTTGTTGTGCTCGGATTTTGTGGATGAAACACACTTTACTAGACTATGGATGTCAATTCAGACATGTCCTTATAAACTATGACAATACAATTGATATTAACATCTCTAAGAATCCTGTTTCTCATTCTAGAACAAAGAATATTGATGTAAGAAATCACTTTTTAAAAGATAATTATAAAAAAGGTAAGATAACACTAGATTTTATTGGCACTAAACATAAACTTACTGATATATTCACAAATCCATTAAACTCTAAAAGAATGATTTACATCAAACACGAATTAAGGATGATTAATTTATAAGGACCTTATGTTGAAAATTCTATGAAAAATGTGTGTATTTTTCATACCGACACTTAGTCATGATAACACCGACACTTGGTCATGCTGACACTGATAGTTTCATGCCGATACTGTCATGAAGACACCGATAGTGTCATAGAGATACTATCATGACAACAATGATAGTTTCATGCCGACACTGATGCTTGACACATACTGATAGAACCTTCTATCTGCATCTATTTTATTTTTAATCAAAACAAAACTATTTTATTTATTTCTTTGAAACCGATTCATGAATTTACGATCTCCAATGCCCTAAATGATAAATTTCAGTTGATTCACTATATTCATTACCCTCACACTTTAACCCTTACACTCCTGCCGTTTCTCTTTAACCTCATACCTTTCACCTTCTAAACTACAACCAAACCATCAAAAATAGAAAAATTGAAGCACGTATTTTAAGGAGGATCAGGAGACTAGCCAAGACCCACAAAAAAGGAAGAAAGGAGAGTTGATAAGATCTATTCCTATCAATCCAGCTCTTGCGAATCATGTGGTAACACCAGAAAATAAAGTTTTCACAGAATGAATGTTAGAGAGTAAGTCTCTCTTATTAAAGGTACTGTAAACCCAAGGTTGGATGGACTAGTTTTTATATAATGAGAGGCCTTATTACCCAAAAAATTTTCCATGAGTTCTATATAAATGTTGAGTTTCTTTTGGGAGGTAGTGAATTATGTTGGCTTAAATCTATAGTTAAAGGAAGGACAATTTCATTTTCTTCTAGGAATTGGAAAAAATTCCTCAAGGTTCCACATAAAGTAATATTTGACTTCTATTAGGGAAGTAGTCCACCTGAAAGTGATATCTTTTACTATGATAAAACTCTGAAGGAGATAACTAGGAATAAGGAGCACATGAGGCCTATTTCTACTAAGCTATATAGGGAGAGTATACTTTTTTTCAAGTTTATTTAGCACCAGCTTTGCCCCGGGAAAGGGGAATTTTCATCTTTAAAGTACCAAGATGTGTACCTAGTGTACCTACTGAAGAAATGAATCAAAGTGAATATGTGTAGATACCTTATAGTGAATATCAGTGAAATGATTAAGACCTACTATAAGACCAATTCCCTATTATACCAAAGGATGATATCAGCCATGCTGCAAGTGAAAGGATGTGTAGATGAAGGTGAAGAAACTCTTTCATCTTGTAGTGGAATTTTCTTGAGTAAGGATATATGCAAGAGGTTTAAAATCCATTGGAACCCATGAAAGAAGGAATGGTTTGATTATGAGGATAAAATTTATTAAAAATTCAACCTAGTGGAACATACTCTTAGACCGAGAGATTTAGTGGATTCTAGTCTAGGACCAAAAGATGATGATCCTATTTGTTCTGATGAGGAAGATGCTGCTACTCCTGATAGAGATCTTGGGTCTCGTATTGATGATAGAAGTGACCCTGCCACCACTAAAGCTCAAAAAGGTATATCATATGAACCTCCAAGTCCACCTATGGCCTTACCTCATGATGAACCAACTCTTGGTGATAATGGTGATGAGGTGACAGAAGTGTTGGTAAGTGAGTAGTATAAGATAAAATCTAGTGGTTCTGAAGAGGATTAAGAAGAATAAGAAAGAGACAAATAAGAAGAAGAAGAAGTAAGAGAAAGTCGCTCAGGTAGTGAAGAAGAAGAAAAAGTCAGCAGTTCTAGCACTGAGGGAGATAAATATGATAAAAATGATAAAAGAAGTGGAAGTAAAGAAGATGAATCTAAACATAAAAATGATGTATAGGATGAAAAAAGTGTAGTGATAGTGATTTAGATCATCCTGGTGATGATAAAGATGCTACTGTAGAGATGGCTAGTACTGTGAATCAGGAGCCCATTATAGACCCTCATGGTTCTTTAGTAGTTGATACTAGAAAAGAGGTAGTGGTTGAAGTTAAAAGATAATTTAAGGATCAAATAATCCCAGTGCTTCATTTGGTTTATACTAAAAGAATATCTCAAGTTGAGGGGGAGAAATAAGTAATAAGAGATCCAATTGAGGGGGAGCTTCAATATAGAAGAGATCAAGATGTGGGGGAACATCAAGCTAGAAGAGTGAGACTTAACACTCTCAGCCCTTTATATGATGATGTTATATCTAAATGGGAAAGGAATCCTAAATATGTAGCTCTTGGTTTGGACTATGAAGATTCAAATGATGAGGTGTTTGTGCCTATTCAAAGAGAATCAGTGGCTCCGATCACTTCAAGTGACTATGTCACTAAGGAAGATTTTGGGATTTTTAAAGAAGTATGCTCGGCTATCAGGGAATCTATTAACACTCAATTTGTGTCAATTCCTAATACAAGTGATGAGGTAAAATATTTAAAGGATTTTATTGAATATATTATGAAGTCTATGCACGCTGCTCCTGCTCCAGTTTAGGCAGTAGGTGTAAGTGAGACTGATACATCCAACGTTTCAAAGAAGGTTATAGTTGAGATTCAACCAAACTTAATTTCAATAGTTAAAAGGATTGTTTAGAATAATACCAATCTTGGGAATGAGATGAGAAAACTAGTTTCTACCATAAATGGGTTAAACTTTGTGTATAAAGGATGTTTAGAGACAATGCTTAAAGCTCTTAAGGAACACACCTCATTTCCCGCTGTTCCTTCTACCTCTGATCAGCCTTCTCAATCTTTGGACAATGAAATGGTTAGATTTGTAGTTTGAGAAGAGATTCAATCTTTATTTGATGCTTTTAGTCTGGAAATCCTTGAAAAATTTGAGAAGAACACTGCTCATGTGCATGATATGGTAATATTTTATACCAAGGAAGCATCTTCTACTCAGGAAGAACTCATAAAGAGGATTAATTCCTATTTTAGAAGCATTTAAACCAAGAATCAGCTAAACAACCACTTTAAATATTTGGTAGAGAATCTGAAGTTTTATATAGTTACTCAATATTTTTAGGATCAAGTTCAAAAATTGAAGAAATTCCCACCTCTTATTGACAAGTTTATGGAGAACACGGATGATTTTGAAAAGGAAATATAATATTGTGGGGAGATAATTACAGATTCCATCAATCTGTTGAATCACTATCTCCATGTTCTAAGTGAAGCCATAGTGGTTCCAGCCACTGCACCTCTCAGACCACCTCTGAACTCTTCAGCCTCTCCTGATACCTCTTTGCCACCTCATCCTCAGTCTATATCAGTTTCTTAGGCCTTAATCCAGATCTAGCCTATCAACATAGAGCAGATCCCGCCTCATGATTCAACTAAACCTACCCTTTCTGATTATATTTCTAAATCCACTATACTTACTCCCTTGAGAATTCATTCAGACCCTCCAGCTACTCATCCTTCATCCAATGGACCTACCGTTAATCCTTCTGACAAAGGAAATGACCCACTCAATTACAAGGAGTAGTTTGGATCAATTTTTGATAGGGCTGCTTGATTGTACTTTTGTTGTATTCCATTGAACTTTACTATACATTCATTATAAAATTCAATGATCTTTCATTTACCTTATTTCTATTATTATTATTTCCTTTTTTTATTTTATTCTTTAATATATTTACTCTTTTTTATAATCCCAAAAGGGGGAGAACAAGACAAGGAATTGTTCCTTTTTACCTTTAATTATTCATGAACTTTATCTGTAATTATTATGGAAATATGAAATGGGATATAACAAGTAGAATGACTATTATTCATCAACTGATTGTACTTTATAATGCCATGATTTGTGATCATCAAAAAGGGGGGAGATTTTTGGATCCTCTCTATTTTTAATGGTTTTAATAATCACAAATCATGTCAAATCATTTCAATCATGTTTATTTAAATTTAAATATGTTTAATTATGAATATCTATGATAAACTATGTATTTAACACATTATGTGTATATTCATGTTATAAGACAGTTAAAATAGAAAAACTGGCTAAGTATGAGTCATTGACACTGATAAAACATGTGTGACATCAACATCATAAACTAACTCATCAATAGTTAAACTTAGACGCCGACAGTACAAACTAACTCACCGATAGAGGACTCATCGACAATAAAAATGAGACATCGATAGAAGGAATGAATCATCGAAGGAACAAAATGAGTCATTGACACATTGATTCACCCACACATGGAGATGCCGACAAAATGACTCTCTGATAGAATGAGTCATCGATACCAACAAAAAGAATCACCGATAGAAGGATTTACCGACATAATGACTCACAGACAGAGGGTTTACCAAAAAACTGTTTAATTTTTTTATTTAAAATTATCACTAACAGTTATATTTGAGTGATTTAATGCTACTTATTAAATCAATGTTTTTTGAAGACAACATCAATGACTATGTCAGTGGAACGTACGAGGTATGAGGTACCTCCACATTCTCCTTTTTGACCAACACAAGGCACCCAAAATAAAATGAAAGCTAGGTGCATTGGATATATAAAAGGAGAGACCAAAAGAAAAGAAATACGGGCAGAGATACTAGACCAAGACAAAGAACACATTAATAACTCTCATTCCTTCTAACTGTGAACTAAAGGAGGATTTCTGTGCATCAAAGCTTCAATCATCCTTGAATCAAACAAAAACTATGGGGGAGAATCCCATATTCCTGGAAACCAAAACACAGAGCTCCAACGACACTCTGTTTCAATGTCTGTTTCCAGAATAGGACTCAATATTCACATATGATACTTCCAAAGAGTCCAAAGATTCATTTCACAATACATAGAGACTTCTACACTCTATCTCTTTCTTTCATTCTCTAATGTGTTCATTTTACTACATTTTGAGCAGTGTGAGTATCTTTCTATTAAACACACACTTTCTCCTATAATGAACTGAAGGATACAAGATATCCTCAAAAAAAAATCTTTTTACACCCGTTATATCCTATGTAGAATCATTTTAGAGGTCCTGTGTAACCTATCTATTTTAGTTCCCATGTAGAACTGTGGTAGAGGTCTTGTTACCTAGAAAGTTTGTATACTATTGTGTAAACCCCGATCCAGGGTGTGGATAAAAGTCTTATATATATATATTGGTGTAAGGTGATCACCAAGTGGAGAGGACTAAGTCTTGGCTTTAGATCGAACCTCTTATTTTAATCTATTGTGTTTTCAAATTTAGTTTACTCTATTTTAACTCATATTTTGAGAAAAACAAGTTTTACTTTTATTGTTAGTCTTGGATAGTATTTATAACTGTTTGGGTTAAGTAAATTAGTTTCAAAAGTTATATCAATATCTCATATTTTTATAACTGAGAAATAACCAATCTTCTAAGAAATTAATTGAACAATAAAACTATTTTGAATTTACTACTTTGATTAATTGGCATGTTTTGTTTTTAAATTGGGGGATTTTCAAATAATTTTTTTAATAGAATTTTTTTAGAAACTCAATTCAACCCCCCTATTGAGTGTCCTACTCAGACCAACTATTATTTTTCAGCAGCCGCTTGGATAAAAATCACCTGGATTTTATTAAATCTTTATTAAATTTATGTTGTTCAAAATGGATATAAAGAATTTTTTAAAAGATTTAATTTTTGAAGAGGTTTTTTTTTAATAAACCACCTAGATTTGAATATGTGAAATATATAAATCATGTTTTTAAGCATTCAAAATATTTTTATGGTAGAAAACAATATCTAAGAGCTTATTATGAAAGAATAACTTTTCTCTTGTTACAAAATGGGTTTAATAAAGGAAAATTTGTTCTATATTTTTTTACTAAGAAAGTTTCAAATGATATTTTAATTAGGAAAAATATATATTAATTATATTATATTTGTTTCTATAGATGACTTAGTAATTAATTTTCAAATTTTATGAAAAATAAATTTTAAATGAGATTACTTGGTGAACAAAAATAATTTATTAGATTACTAATATTTAAAAGGAAAGATAGTATCTTTTTAAATCAATATAAATATTACAGGGAGTTTGTTAAAAGTTTTTTTTGGATTCATGTAAAAATTTTAAAACACCAATGAGTATTAATTATAAATGGACATAGATAAATCTAGAAAATGTGTTGATTTTAAACAATATATTGTAATGATATTTAGTTTTTTATTTAATTATATCCAGACCTAACATAATGTTCTCAATATTAATGTGTGAAAGGTTTCAATATAATCCTACAGAAATCTACTTAAAGGTTATTAAAATAATAATTATATATGTTAAAGGAACTGTTAATACTGGTTTGTTTTACACTAGTCATAACTATTTGGTTTTTTTATATTATACTAATTATGATTTTGGAGGTTGCAGGATTGATAAAAACCACACATCATATTTGGTTCATTAACTTGGTAAAAGATTAATCTAATGGAGTACTAAAATTTAGTTATCAGTTTCTTTATCCACAATTAAGGTAGAGTATATAACTACTTTAAGTTTTTGTGTACATAGTTTATGTATAAAATGAACAATATCTGACTTCAAGGTTCATTTTGATAAAGTACCCATATACTATGATAATAAATCTACTATTTCAATATCTAACAATCATTTAAATTATTTTAAGAAAAAACATATACATGTTATATTTTATTTTCTAAGAAAGATCATATTAATAAAAGGGATATTATTATTGAATTTGTTTTAATTGAAAACCAACTTGTTGATAGTTTAACTAAACCGTTATATTTTTTGGAGTATGAGAAACAAAAGTTTTATTTTGGAATGATGAAAATTTAGCTTGAACTTGGAATGATGTATAATTTTTATACATTTTTTTTATGAGAATTGATTGTTTTAAATCTTAATTAGTTTATTATTACTCATTGTTTTTTATATGTTTAATAAATTTATCTGAAAGAACCAATTATGTTCATTAAATATATTTAGTATCTTCTTTACTAAACTTAAAGTCTTATATGAATTAATTTAGGGTGAGTTTAAGTGTTTTTTATTTTGTAATTATTTAAACATGATTGTCGTTCTTAAATCTTCTAAATTGTTAGTTTGTTAAATTAGTTTCCATTTTTATAGGGAGAGTTCTTTATAAAATTATAATTTCATGTTAATAAAATGTTAACTCATTGATAAATTTAAAATAGCGGGAGAAAAATTTAGAAATATAACTTAGTGAGAATTTATAGATGTTTTAAAAACCTATAAATGGCTGGTTTTGTAATTTTAAAAAGGGGATTTTGTTAGTGTTTGAACTCGGGGAGATTATTGAACTTGACCAAATTGTTAGTATATTAATTTTTTGTGTTTTCTTAATTAATTTACCTTAAATTTAATTATGTGAATCATAAGTTTTTAAGTTTTCAGAAAACTATTTTACCCTTTCATAGACATTGATTTATCGTTACACTGGGTTTTTAATCAGTTTTCCTTTGCATGAGTTTACATGTTACCCTTACACAAGTTTTGTGAAAACTATTTTACTTTTACACAACTCATATATTATGTGTTATACCTTTACAAATTCAACATAATTTTAAGTATACCTTTACACAATGCATATAAACTCTAATTTACATTTACATAGATTATGTAATTTTATGATTACCTTTACATTAGTTTTTTATTCCTTTACATTGAATGAAAAATTTAAGTTATACCATTACACGGTCTTTGGTTTTTGAAGTCATGTGAAAATTTCAAAGTCATATGAAAGTGGTTTTTAAGTCATAAAATTTCTTTAAATCCATACATAATTGATTTTTAAAGTCAAATAAAAGATTCAAAGTTATATAAAAATGGGTTTTGAGTCTTAAAAATATATATAAGTCATATAAAACTGATTTTCAAATCTATATGATTTTAAAAGTTATAATTTTTTTTTCAAATCCATATGATAATTTTCAAAGTATAATGATTTTAAGATTTATGAAGTTTTAAAGTCATATGATCTAAACTTAAAATAAAATAGAATTGAATTTTTTATTTTGAGTTATTTCTCATACTTTGATTTACTATTGATTTAATACTCTGAACTATGACATGATGAATAAAAACCCACATGATCAAGAATATTTTGACATTAATGGAAGGGAAATTTATCATTGGAATGTGATCATGGAATATTGATTAAAAGGATTGGAATAAATCATTAAATGAAGAGACCCTAATAATACATGATATAATTACAGATTACTCAAGATAGATAGTTCGAGAGAGATAAAATATTTTGATGAATCTTTTATTCAATGAATATTTTTCCATTATTGTGATTTCATAAAGTAAAATCAATGTTTATTATTATTTTTAATTAATAAAATAGATGAATTAATATTATGATCTTTATCATTATTCTACTCTTTATATTTTCAGACTAGTTTTTATCATTTTATCTTTTCATTATTTATTTTTGTACTATAAAAAATCAGGTTATGTTTCTCCCTATCAAAATTAAGTATTTTTTGGTTATACCTCCTAAATAAATGTTACTTCCTTGGGTTGTCACTCCTAAAACAAAGTTGGGTGTTTTTTTGGTAATGCCTTGATCCATAGAAAGGAAGGAATTTTTGTGTTATACCACCAAGTGAGAAAAAGGTAAGATTCTATAAAAAGTTTCCACTCCTTTCAAAAGTGTGGTCTTATTATTTGTGAGGACCATTATTCTCACAAATTTGAGAAGAGAGATGTGTAAATGTAGGATAAATCTATCTAAACTACTAAAAAATCATGTGTTCCTTCTTTTTATTTCAATTTCATTTTAATTTTTAAACACTTCACTTCATTACATTGTTATTTCATATGATAAAATATTTAATTGATTATTTTGTTTTAATAATAAGTTATAATTTTTAAAAGAAATATTAATCCACATCTAGATTGTTATTTTCATCTTAACCAGGAATAACAAAATTATGTCCTTGGTGGTGATAGGGTACTGAATGAGTGTCTAGTGATTCAGTATAACCCATGGATACATCGTAGAGGGAGGAATCTTTTGATTACTCCTTAGTGATCAATTTCAAACACAATGATTAAAGATGGAGCAGTAGTAATATTGATGTATGGTACACACAATATATTTATTTTTGTTTATTCATAGTTTCAGGTTTTATGCATGGATGATCATTAGTTTAAATGATTTCTATATGTTTTCTTTGCAACACCCCAATATTTTACTATATATATTTTTATATATATTTCCTTTAAATACAACTAAATTTTTTTGATTGCTTGGTCTACAAGAAGTATCAAACTAAAATGAGCCATGAAATATTAGATTTATATTTTTAATAAAATTAAAATAATAATAAAACCTCTAGTAAATAAAAATATATTATTGAACTAAAATTTCTTACATTTAAATAATAATTAATTAATAGGATTTAATATTAAAAGGATTTTTCTTTCACAAGTTTTTTAAAGTGTTGTATATTTTATCTTAATAAATTAAATTTACTAATTTTAAAATATTATTATAAATTAACTATTATATTAACAATCTTTAAATTATAAATTGATGTGAATCAATATGAAAAACACTTAAAAACGTTATTTTTTTTAATAAAAACAGTTTTTCTTTATATTTATTATTTTAATTTAAAAATTAAATTTATAAAATTTAATATTTTAATTTTATAAAAGTAACTTTATTTTTGAATTCATAATGTCTAAATTATATTTGGATGAATTTTTGAGATTTTTTTGAGAGGGTTGAATTTTGGAGTGAATAGTGAAAAATACAGATTTTGCAAATAATGTCACTTTTATGACATTTTCATAATAAAATATGGATTTGAAATTTTATGAAACCTTTTTCTATAAAAAATAAATATTCATAAATTAAAATATATAATTTAAAAATAAAATTTTTAATTTATAAAACCCACGTTTAACATTTTATAAAATTTAGTAATATTTTACTTTAATAAAAATTATTTTTGGTCTCTTTATTTTAAATAAGAAACCACAAGGTTTAATTTGGTTTTGGATTGATTTTAAAGAAACATAAATCATATCTATGTAATAATAAACCAATTAATTTCATTTCAATCAACAATATAAATAATTATATCTTAATAATATTTTTTAAGTATAAAATACACTTTTAGTAAAAAAAGGTTTTTAAGCGTTATTTGCACTAATATTAAAATTAATTTTTATCACCCTTAGAAATTTTATTTTTGGAAATTTATTTCATATTTTTAATCATTATTTAAAAATTATTTAATAAGTACCACTTTATTTTTAGGCATTAAAAGTAAATTACTTAGTTAATAATTAGTTACCACAGTAAAAAAAATATAAGAGTAAAGAACTTAAAAAATATGTGTAAAAGTTTATATTTGAGGATTTATTGACCTTAAATATCCCAAAATCTATTATTATCTATTATTGAATCCACTTCACCATTGAATAGCAACTTTACCTTTTATATCGTTATAAAATTCCACTCCTCCCCAATATAAAAGTAGTCATCACCACCTCATTTCCCTTCACACCTTAAGACTCTTAATTTCAACTAAAATATGCCTAAATAACTACCCAAAAATCCTAGTAACTTTATATATGTTCCGTTCTTCTAAAAATACCACCTCTTAAATTCTTAATCCAATTTTCCAAGGGGCTCTTCTAAGGAGTAAGGTAAAATTATCAATTACTCCTTTTTCATTTCTTTTCATTTATTTATTATTCTACATCATCAAAATCTAATCAATACATGTTAACATAAATATATAAGCATCATAATTATACTGAAATGTTATTATGTTTATGGGATAATAGTTTTCTACCTTCCTCCCACCCATTTGAAAAACAAAAATGTCTCTTATGTTACGTGTAGACTACTACTTCCATAAGTGACGTGATCCTTTTTTCATAGCTTCCTTATATAGATTTTTAAGGTGGGGGGGTGGGGTATTTAATGAATAAAATTTATATTTAAAACATTATTATTATTCTAAAAATATAAAACCATTCCAACCTTCTTTACAATCTATGGAAAATGAGAATGAAGCCCGTGTGTACATTCTAACCACCATCTCCATGAAGCAACACATTTCATTTTTCATCAAGAATTTTATTCTCTATATAATTATATTTAAATATATTTAAATACCTTAAAAAATATAAATAATATCATTAAAAATCTTTAATAATGATATTATTCTAAAGGAATCACTTTCTTAACCATACTCACCCATCGATTATAGCATGTTATTGTTTAGTTTGGTTTAACCATCCATGTGAACAATGCCACAAATTTTAATCAGGGATAAATATAAAAAATTAATTAATAGTATTATTATATATAAATTATCAAATAATGTTTCATTTAGTATTTTTTAATTGTTATATTAATATTTAACATATTATTAATATACCACCCTTTGTTCGTTAAAAATTACTGAAACAAGCACACCATTGATTTCTTCTCTAAATACAATAAAAAAATCTAATTGAATTAAATTGGAAATTTATAAGGCATTATAAAAAATATATTTAAGTACCTTAAATAATATAGGAATGATGAACTTGGTATCAAATAACCGGGATCAACACCACCATTAAAAATCATGTGCAAAATGATTAAAATTACAATCACTTGAGGATAAAAATAAACTATAACTTACTAGTAAATTTATAATAATTATAATTTAAGAGTAAAAATGTAATATATATGAATAATTTTATGAAATAAGTGATTAATATAGTTATGTTAGTTAAATATTAAGTTATAGCCTGTTCTATTAAGCGAGAATACATGGTAAGGGTTTTTCTTGACTCGACTTCTTTTCTTGAGTTATAATGATTTCTATTTGACTATGGTTTTATAATATAATTTTCTTATATTATATTATTATATTATAAAACATTTCCTCCTTATTTTATATGGAATTAAATTTATTTCTTTATTTCTTCATAAAATTTTAGGACGTTAATAATAATTCCCATTCTCTCCAAATGAGCATTTTCTCTTCCATATCCATGTTCACTCTTCTCGATAACATTCTCCTCTATTATTTTGAAATAAAAATATGTTTTATTTCTTTTAATATTCAAATTTATCCTTAATTATTTCAAGATAATATTTTATTATCCTTTTTATTATTCGAGTATAAATACAGTTATTTTAAAATGATCAAAGTATTTTCCTTTTAGGACTATATTTATCTTCCAATCCACATTTATCTCTAAAAACATTTTTATACTTTTAAAGGACCCATTATTGAAGTTTATTTTTAAAATTAAAAGTTAAAAAAAATTCACTTCACTCTTTTTAAAATGACTTGAATGTGACCCATAAATTTATCTTTTATAACTATGGTAAAAAAATTTTCTAAAAACTCTTTTATAGTTTATTTAATTGTTATGTGCATTATTCTATATAAAAATTCCATTAAATTTTATAGATTGATTTTAAAAATTATTTTAATTATTAATTTTTTTGAAAACAAAAGAAAATATTGTTATATTTTTTAAAAGTAAAAGTTTAATTTTAAAAATAAATTCTTGATTTTAGAATATATTTTAAAGTAATAGATTTTTAAATATATATTTAATATTTTATATCTTATTAATTTTTTTTAAAAAAATATCTTTTATAGTTTTTTTTCTAAAAATCCTTTTTTGGTTTAATAGGTGTTTTTTAAAATGTTTTATCAATATCAAAGTAATTAATTTTGATGAAATTTTAAGGAGTTTTCAAACATTTTAGAAAGATATTTTCTGTTTTTATTTTCAAAGTGATCTACCTTATAATTTTAAAAGGGTGTTTTATATCTATATAAAATTCTTTTTATATTTCTTATATTACAATTTTTATTTGTTTTGATGATACCATACACCTTATTTCTCTAGATGGATTATGAAATGTTTTTTAAATGTCTTAATCAAACCCATCTTTTTTTTCATTTGTTAATGAAGTGATGACTGCAATAAAAATGATTTATTTCAATTTGAACACATATGTATGGATAATTTATTATTTGGGACTAATAAGTCCCAGAGATAGTTTGGGTATGATAAAACCCTAAAACTACCTGTGTTAGATAGATCCCTAAGAAGTTTTGTGTCTAAAAAATCCCTGGGATAGTTTGGGTTCAATAAATACCTAAGATAGTTTTGTTATGATAAATACATGAAATAGGTTAGGTCTATTAAATCCATCAAATTCATTGGTTAGAAGTTTATATCCCATGAGATATGTATATGCAAGTTTAATTAAGTTTTCCCACCAAGAATGGGTGTGTGTAGTGACTCACGGAGGTGATGATACCCAAAGATTATGTTTATGCCAAAGTTCTTTGTTATGATATGTTTCAAGGGCATGTTACATTTCCATGAAATATGACTATGATTATGATCCATGGATCATGTTTATTGTCTCATGATTATTCACTCTTTTCCTATGATATATGTTTATACCTTTGAGATTACATGTCTTCTATCATGACTTATGGACAACTCTTATTATTCCATGCTCTTTTTAATAATATATCTCTCCCATACTCATGATTTTTATATAATTATGATCTAAAATTTGTTAAAATGTTCATATTTTTGCCTTTACTGAACATTTGAGCTCACCCTCTTCTTATGTTTCCATTTCTATGGTTATAAATATGAGTATGACTAAAGAAAAGTATAGAAGAGAGTCTAGTGTGGCTCAATTATGGATAAATGTTTCCAAGGATTGTAAAATATGTTACTTATATAGATAATCCTCAATGAAACTAAAACTTGATGGTACTAGGATTATGCAATCATATTTTATATTTAATGTTTAAATTATTGAAAAATATATACGTTTAGATTGATTCATCTCACTTGGAACTGGATCTAGTTGTATAGTATGTGTTTTAGAACCAAATTTGAGAGTGTGGGATTGAGGAACCTCATTTGGTATCATAAAAATATTTAGTTATTTTTGGGGATTAGTTAAATTATTTTTGGGTATTAAGATTAAATAACTTTAGTGAAAGTCCTAGGGATGAGTCTAAGAAGAGGATAAAATCTTGAAATTTTAGTAATGTTTTGAGTATGTGGGTTTCCTAGCGATTACATTCCTTTATGGGTACTGAAAATGAATTTATAAATGTTGAACCTTGATATTTGTGTGCATGTTTTAGATTTAGACCATAGTAAAGGAATTCAGGTGTCTCATGGTACAATAGAAACAGATGATTCTATTGCTTAGTAGTTTCACATATTGAGGTTGTGGCTGTGACACAAATGCACATAGTTGTAATCACCCTAGAATGTCTATTTGAGTATCAAATCGATTTTCACTAAGTGTATGATGAGTGGCCCTGAGACTTCACACCTATCTAGACACTCCCAGATGATATGAATTGGTTAATTTACATTCTCTTTATGAACCATTATGAAATATTTGAAAATATTTAGGTTAGAAAACCTAATAGGGAATAAATCTGGTTAACTTATATTTAAATGTTGAGATTCATGAGTTAAGGTATATATTAATTGATATGTGTTTTTATGGATAAAGGGTAAGTTTAATTTTGCATAACATAGATTTCAATAATTTTTGGGTTCAAAATATTATAAGAAAGTTCATGATAATTTTGGGATCATTATTTTTGGAATTAGATAAATAAGTATATGAGAACAATTTAAAGAAAAGTAGATTGAATTGAAATTATCATAGGCCAATGAAAAAGGTTTCATTAGAAAATACATATTAAGATCGAGTTTTAATATTCATATGATCATTTAATATTAATTTATTGGACATTATCATTACCTTTTGGTTTTATTTTTTGGTTGGAAATGGGAAGTTGAAAATCAAGCTGTGAAAGCTATGCCATTAATAACTCCTAAGGAATCATATTTTGGATAAATATTTTCCTACTATTCCAAGGATAGTGAGGTGAAAATATCATTAGAAATTATATCTTAAGTGTTTTTCTATCTTCTAGATCACTTAGATATTTTATTTAAAGAGTGATAATTAAAATTATGAGGATATAATTTATTTAGGGGGTGTAATGTCCTAATATTTTAGTATAAATATTTCATTTAAATAAATCTAATGTTTTTGATAGCTTTCTCTACATGAAAAACCGAACTAAAATGATCCATGAAATGTTATAAAAATATTATTAAAAAAATTAAAATAATTATAAAACCTATAGTAAGTAAAAATATATTACTCAACAAAAATTGATTACATTTATAGAAAAAACAGTTAATATGATTTAATATTAAAAAGGATTTTTCTTTCTCAAATAACTATTTTTTAAAGTGTTGTATATTTTATCATAATAAATTAAATTGACTAATTTTAAAATATTATTATATATTAACTGATATATTATCAATATTTAAATTAAAAATTAATATGAAATAATTTTAATAACACTTAAAAACAATATTTTTAAATGAAAATAGTTTTTCTTTATATTTTTTATTTTTATTTAAAAAATAAATTTATAAATTTCAGAATTTTAATTTTATAAAATTAGCTTCATTTTTTAATTCAGCATGTCAAAATTATCTTAGGATAATTTTTTGAGATTTTTCTAAAAAGGTTTAATTTAGGGGTGAATAATGAAAAATAATACTTTTTCAAATACTATCACTTTTATGGAATTGTCATAATAAATTAATGATTTGATTGTTTATAATTTTTTTATATAGAAAATAAATATTTATGAATTAAAATAAATCATTTAAAAATACAACTTTAAATTTATAAAACCCATGTTTAACATTATGGTAACTTATGTAATATTTTACATTAATAAAAACTATTTTTGATATGTTTCTTTTAACTTAGTATCCATAAGGTTTAATTTAGTTTTGGATTAATTTAAAAGGCTCATAAATCATATTTTTTTTAAATATAAACCAATTAATGTCATTTAAAATAACAACATTGATAATTTTCTATTAATCATAATTTTTAATCATAAAAATACATGTTTTCTAAAAATTATTTTTACATGTTATGTGTGCTAATATTAAAATTAATTTTTACCACCTATGAAAATTTTATTTGAAAAAATGGATTTCATATTTGGAATCATTAGGTACAAATTATGTAATAGGTCTCATTTTATTTTTTTTGAATTAAAAGTAAATTACTTAAGAAAAAATTATTTACCTTAGTAAAGACCAAATACGACAAAACAGAAAAATCTAAGAGTAAAAGATCTAAAAAAATTAAAAACATGCATGAAAATTTATTATTTATTATTTATTGACCTTACCTATTCCCTCAGTATATTATTTTCCATTATTGTATTAACTTGTCCTTTTAATAGTGACTTTACCTTTTATATTAATACAAAAATATCTCTCCTCTCCCTTATAAAAGGATTCCTCACCAGCCCACTTTTATTCACACACCAAGCCTACTTAATTTGACTAAAATATAACCAAATAACTCCACAACAATTCTAGTCACCTCTTAAATGTTTTTTTTCTAACCTCCTATCTTAGGTGCCCCTAAACTGGTGAACTGATCCGATTCACCACATGAACTCAAGTGTTCCTCCTCGTAAGCTAGAGGATGCTGACTAGTAGTGAGAGTCTAACGAAATATGTGGGGAGACTATAAAATCTTTACCAGAGTAAAAAATTTCCTAAATCATAATAAACATCATAAAATGTATTAAGTATGTCATTCCATGAGAGCCTAAAGTTCCAAACACAAACTAAAATAAAGTCACCCAAGATGATCCCCACAACATGTCTCGATAACATGTCTGGTCCCCACATCCATGCTGCATCCCAAATAAACCATATATCACAAGTCCCTTTCACTTATAGAGTCTTGTAAACATAAATACTGATCTGGTACCAAGGACGACCTGGGTAGAGTGTGAGTACAATTCAGTAGGCCACCTAGAATGGTTTCTACAACAATATATAGTCTAACAACATTGTCTTCAAAAGTACAGATATGCAATAAATAAGGTAGTAAAAGTAAATAGGGTTTTAATTAAACAATTATCAATAGACCCAAGGGATCTCAGTTCCCACAAAGGTACCTGTTCACCGAACCTGATCCATCCCATTCCAGATGTCTAAACCATAAATTATAAGAGATTAACACTTTACATCATGGGATTTCATTAATCAATTCAATTAAATCATTGAACCTTAGAGAATTAGTCCAGGTACCCATCACATATCCATATCAGTAGAGTTTGGAGAATTAGTCTGACATCCTAAATAGTGGATATTAGATAATTAGTCCAATATCCAAACCATACAACACATCGATGGGGACTAGATAATCAGTTTGTCCCAACCCAAAGATGAGGAGCCTCAGTCCAACATCCCAACCATACCACCAATCATGATTTCCAAGGATCATTATCAGAGACCTTTTATCAAAATAAATACAAAAAAGGAACACATTTTCATTTATTAACATACCCATGGTTCATTACATCCAATAAATTTAACCTAATTCCATAACTACCCCATTTTACCATTTATTTATATCCAAAACCATTAAAAATAATTTAAAATTGTTTAACAACATTGACATGCCCCCTTTAACCATTTATCACTTTCCTCCTTAATTATCTTATAACAATTTAACCTTTCAAGTTATTCTAAATAACCCTTTATGTCATGTTAACATATTAAACATGATTAAAATTGGTTAAATCTCATAAACCCTTTAATTTGTTATTCAATAACTCATTTCACCATTTCTAAGGAGCGGTATACCCCATGGGTGACTATAAGCTTAGTCTTATAATCATCAATGGATCTGATGGGGTCCTTGAAGGGTCTCACATATCAAATTAATTCTTAATTGAACTTTCTTAATCAAAAAATTAATTTATAGTATATTAGTTAAATTACACAACCACACACACATGAATAACATAATGACTATGTGGGAAATATTGTAGACCACCTACCTCAAGCTCATAGATAATCACTCACCCAACCTTGGCCCTTGATTTGATCTAAATAAACCACTAACACCAATTCTAATAATTCCCTAATAAATTAAGTTTAGGATATTTGGGGGAATAGAAAATAATCTACAATGATTCTCCTAGAAATTAGAATAAAGAGGACTTGTATACTCACCCGAGGATTTAATTCTCACTAAGCAGCACTTTAATCACCTAGGGATCAAGGGGGATTAATCCTTGAAAGAGGGGAGAGATCATAGTTTTTACCTTAGGATGATAGAAAAGGAAATGGAGTTGAATTAGAGTGAAAATCATAAAAATATCAGTAGGTAAAACATTTATTTTACCACTTTTAATGAGGTGCATGGTTTAGCCACATGATTTTCCAAACCATGCAACAACTATGTGGCCTCCTCTATCCAAGATTTTTACGAGTCTAATGGTTTTAGAAGGAGATTTTATGGTTTTCCAAACTATGTAGAGGCTATGTGGTTGGATATGTCCAATGTTAGATGGTTTCCAGGCTCCCATTGCATGGTTTGCAAACTGTGTACCCCCGTTCTCAAGGGAACATAGTTCTAGCATGCAATTAGTACTAACCATGCACCAACTGTTTTCCATTCACTACATAACCCCTTTTCCTTTTTTATGTCTTGAACCCCTAAGACACTATCAATACCTTCCCTACTCTTAGGAAGCATTTAATTAAACATTTAAAGGGACTTTAACCAAAATTTAAATAGGAATGAACCTCATCTAAAGGTCAAGATCTCACAACCTCCCCACCATATAAAATCGCATCCTTGAGATGCCTTCCCCATCATCACTAAGGTTCCAAGGTGAAAATTTTGGGCCATTGGGCCAACATACCCACTTCTCACTCCCAGGTTTCTTCCTAAACCAGACCATGTTTCCAAAACACTCAGACCTATTACAAAGTCTTACCCCAAATAATTTTATCAATGTGATGAACAATATGAATCAAATAACCCTCAAAGGATGAATTAGTCTCAAACTCAACGTCATCAACATCAATCACATGAGAAGGGTCAGAGTGATACTATCAAATCTATAAAACATGAAAAAAGTGTTCATTGCACTATACTAATGTGGAAGGCCCAATTGACATACCACTAGTCTGATCACCTCCATAATCTCAAACGACCCCACATACCTGGGCGCTAACTTGCCCCATTTCAAAATTTGATAGTGACCCAATGTTGGAAACACATGAATAAAAGATCAATCACCTACGATGAATTAAGGAGTTCAATGAAATCGATCAAAGTATGAATTTTGTCTGCTCTAGACTAGATCCATACATTTCCGGATCAACTAAACCTCCTCCGAAGCATTCTTGTATGAGACTCATTCCTAACAACCCTGAATATCCCACTTATATCCAACACAATGGTGATCTACATGATCCACTATAGAGTAACTCATATGGTTCCATATGAATAGTCACCTAATAATTATTTTTATAGGAGAACTCAACAAAGGCTAAGTGCATCTCCCAAGTTCCAAAAAAATCTAGGATGCATTCTCTCAACATATCCTCTAAAACCTAGATAGTCTGTTCTAATCGCCCATTCATCTGTGAGTGGAAATTTTTACTTAAGAACACCTAAGTACCCAATATTTTTTGAAATCATTACAAGAAGAATGAAGTAAAATGGGGGTCTCTATCTAAAAAAATACATTGAGGAACCCCTTGAAAATTCATTATCTCTTGAACACACAAGTCTCCCAACTGATCCATGATAAATGTCTCCTTGATCGGTAATAAATGTGCTACCTTTTTCAATTGATCTATAATTAACCATATCACATCATTATTTTAAAGTTTCCTCTATAATCCCACAAAAAACCCATCTTAACATAAACCTACTTCCATTCCGGAATGGGGAACAACTACAATAAACTAGTAGATCACTGATTCTCAACCTTAACCCACATATAGGCGTAACATCGTGTCATGAAACCTGTAATCACCTTCTTTATTTCCAACCACCAATACTATCTATGATGGTCACAATACATTTTGGTCAAGTAAGGATGCACAACCCACTTCGAGGTATAAAACTCATGCATCATATCCTCATGTATACAAGTGGGTATAATAACATGAACATGAACATGGATGATCTCATCATCCTCAATGGTCTAATTGGGAGGTAGCTCCCCACTATCAAAAACATCCTCAATGCCATAAATTATGAATACTCATACCACATTTCCTTGATCCGACTCAGAAGAGAGGGATCAATAGATAAAGACACAAGAGTCATCTATTACCATTCCCCTTGAACACCTACATGCATATTAGTGAACAAGGCCATCATATTTCACTCGAAACTATACTCCTGGACCAGAAGATTCCATGTCGTCTGACTTAAAGCATTAAAAAATATGTTTCCCTTACCTTCCATATAAGATAGATTAAATTTAAAGGATTTAATATAATCAACCCATATCCACTACTGAAGGTATAAATCATTTCAGGAAAAGATATATTTAAGGATCTTATGATTATTATAAACAACGAACTCTCACCTAGAAGATAATATCACCAACAATTCAAGGCATAAAACACTAAAACCAACTCAATATCATGCATATGATTTTTTAATTCAAGGAAAATCCACTATTGTCATCTATATTCACTGAATCAATATCCATGTATTAACACTTCCCCAAGTCTAATCCTAAATGCATTACAAAAATAAGATATATTCTTCATTTAGTTTGGGAAAGATCAGAATTAGTGTTGTGGTCAAACATCTATTTAGCTCATGGAAAACATTCTCACATTCCTCAAACCACTCAAACTTCATACCCTTCTTGTTCAATTCTGAAAGTGGCGTTTCAAAGTTAGAAAAGTCTTTGATAAACCTTCTTTAGTATCTCACTAGGACTAAAAAACTTTGGATATAAAAACTTTTCTTAGGTTTCTACCAAGAAACAACATCTTGAACTTTCTTAGGATCCACTAATACACCTTTCTATGAGATGATGTGACCTAAGAAATACACCTTGTCAATATAAAAATTACCCTTAAATAAATTGGAATATATCCAATTATCTCTCGGTGTACTCAGAATGATGTCAAGATGTTTGAGAAGATTGTCATGAGTCTAGGAGTACACTAAGATGTCATCTATAAAGACAAATACAAACTGATACAAGTATGGTTGAAATATTTATCTCATGAAAGCTATAAACATAGAAGGAGCATTTGTTATCCCAAACCTAATCACAAAAAACTCATGAAATCCATACATGCTTCTGAAAATAGTACATAGTATATCATAGAGTCTTACCCTTAAATAATGATACCGCGATCTCAAATCAATCTTAGAGAATATACATGAATTCTTCATTTGTTCAATATGATCATCAATGTGTGGAATATGATAATAGTTCTTAATATTCATCTAGTTTAACTTCCAGTAATCAAAATATAAATTCACCATCCTATCATCCTTTTTGAAAAAAAACTAGAGATCCCCAAGGTGGCATATTTAGATGGATAAACCCTTTATCCTCCAACTACTAAAATTGATTCTTTATCTCTTAAATATCTACTGGTGAAATTATATAAGGTTGAATAGAAAATAGCTTATCTCTTGGAATTTTATCAATCATTAACTTAACCTCTATCTCAGGTGGTGGAACTGAAAACTCTTCAAGAAACACCTCCTTGAACTAATCCAATACAGGAGGGAAGATTCAATGTTCCCCTCTATAATCATCAAGAATAATATTTTCCCCTTAGACTGCGATCTCACAAAACTTTTGATGGACTAGCCCTGCATGCCATACCTAGATATTCTATTCTCCATGATGAACATAAACATCACCCTAAGGAGACGTGAATATAGTTATATTAAAGTAACAATAAATGTACTCATGGAATAAAACCAACCATTACATTCCCAGTATCATGTCAAAACCTAACATTTCAAGCATGAAAAAATCCCAAAGAAGATAGTACCCACCAACCTCAAGGGAACACTCCTTACATTATCAGATACCCTACGATCGTACCCCTAACAACATGTTGATCGACACAACCCCAAACATATATTCCACTACTAGAACCAAACCATTCAAAAACCTAATAGATATAAAATAGTGATAATACCCTATATCAAACAATGCATTTGCATGTATGGAAAATATAATAACCGTACATCAGATTTTCGATGGTCCAACATCACTACCATCTAATGTAGGATAAATTTCATGAAAATATACTATTTATTTACCCTGGGATCCTATCCAAATCCTACATGATACACTTACCTACTGATATGGATGATCCTTTCCTAAAGTACATCCTTACTCACCCCAACTGGTATAACCAGTAAAGATCCAACTACTAAACTGATATAGGGTAGAGGATTCCCTTATAGTGATCTATATCATCCTAGTTCCTCCATACACAACTGTCTATTGAGGTTTCCGACATAAAATCTTTATATGATCCATCATACCACAATTTCTACACTCCACTGGTGGTCGAGGAAACTTACCATGCATGTGACAGGGTCTTCCTCACTGATAGTAGAACACTCAATCACCACCCTAATAGGATTGTCCTCTCCCTAGGATACTATTACCACCACTTAGAGATAGTTCTCATAATTAAGCTTTCTACTATCTAAGGATATACTACTTAATCACCTAGGTTGAACTATATATCCACCAATAGAAACCTCCTTCAGGTTCCCCAAAAAAATGAGCGCATGATTCACTAACTTAGATTTTTTTTTTCGAATAGAAGATATTAACATGAGAATTGATCTCACATATGAGTTCATCTTGAAAAAAATTATCCATAGAAACCTCATATCCTATCAATGTCAAGACAAATAATTTTAATATAGTG